>LR990297.1:8161626-11046626 GCA_905147355.2 Apotomis turbidana
ACAATGTTACGATTACCTTTAGCAAGTAATAGCAACATGAACATTTCAAAATATAGAATAACAGTCTTAATTCTCATTAATAAAAAATTGGGCAAGTGCGAGTCCGACTCGCGCATGAAGGGTTCCGTACCATAATCTATAACAAGTTTGTTGTATGGGAGCCCCCCTTAAATATTTATTTTATTTTATTTTTAGTATTTGTTGTTCTAGCGGCAATAGAAATACATCACCTGTAAAAATTTCAGCTGCCTAGCTATCACCGTTCTTGAGATACAGCCTGGTGACAGACGGACGGACGGACAGCGAAGTCTCAGTAATAGGGTCCCGTTTTTACCCTTTGGGTACGGAACCCTAAAAACGGTTGTAATGAAAATACTTACATCGAACGAACTTTATTTTAGGACATCGCTTAGAACGCTGTCTGCCTTTTGTTTTCTTGACAGTTATAAACGAATATAAACCTTATTGCAATATGTTAAGGTTTATGGGTGTATACTTAAGGTTATATCGACATAAACCAATCACAATTTTTTTTCTTCATTTCTGACAACACTTTCAGCTGTCAAGTTAGTTCGCCTAATTAAAAACTCGACTGTAAGCGTGGCCCGACATGCTCTTAGCCGGTTTTTATTAATGTTTTAATTGTTATGTTGCTTTTTAGTCATTTCTTCCGGAAATAACAAATACTTTTCTGAAAACCGCATCAAAATCGGTTCTGACAAATGCGAGATAATGGCGGATAAACATGCATGTATAACAAATATATGGGTCAAACTAAGTAACTCCTTTTTTAGAAGTCGGTTAAAACATCGGTCACATTTCGATTGTGTACTAAGCTTTATAGTTCCAATTCGTCACAAAATCGTTCCGGTAGTATATCACGTCACGAATCGGACGTGACGAATTCTACCTCGACAATTTAAAATCAAAATTTCAACGTGTTCTGAACCAATTCAATGTGTTTTTGGTTTAGTTTCGGATACTACGATAGTTTCTTCTATGTCTAATTGTGTTTAAAAAGTTAATTATAATCTACTTACCGAAAAAACTGTTACTAACTCGAAATCCTATTTTTAGCGCACTGACACAGCGTCCACCTTTCGTCACCGTTTTCACGGAACTGACGGTATATTTGCAATGAAATCCGATGCCTATAGCATTAAAATGTTGCCAGGATTGAAAAATTAACGCTTTTTGGGGAATATCGATTGCACAAGTATGTTAAAATCGCTTGTGACTATAACCGGAAGTTCCGGTCTGTCGATTTCTTTGGACAGTGGAAAAAGTAGTTTTTCGGCATTATAAACCGTATTTGTTTATAAATAAAGCACACGACTAAAATCTAGACTCATTACTTTATCTGTGTGACCACATTCAATATTCATACAAATTTATTTCGAGTTTCTGCAAGCCTCTGAACATGACCGAGTCGACGTGGGACATACCCATTTTAGCACTTTTCATATCTTTATTTCGCAATAAATCTAGTAATAAATATAATATAATCATTTTATAAATATAAAATGAATGCCCCACATCTACAGAATCAAATGATACCACTCATATACCCAAATACTAAAGGTAAAGTAAAAAAAAAACACGTTGAACGTGTGGGACATTCAAATTTTGCCATGTACACTTTTTTTGAAAAACGCTCATTTACTGTTGTCCTGAAGTCAGATTATTCTTCTAAATATGACTTGCAGGCTCTTGGGTAAATATGTTGCAGCCTTTTAATTATGTTTCTGGGACAACGACTTTGAAAAGGCAAAGAGTTATTTGGAAGATAAGATACATAGCGTCGCTGATTTTCCTAATGGGAAATGTCCGAGATGCTACTAATATATATCTACTTTAGCGATGTGCTAGTTATGATGATAACATTTACTGACGAAGAATATACTCTATTTGGATCACGAAAAAATCGCAAGTCCTATATTATAGTAAATTTAAGTAAAGTAAAGAGGAAACAGGACTAAATAATCTGCTAATATCAAGTATTTTTTGCCTGAAGTCAAAACTATCCACAGTGAAGACTGATTAAAGTCAAGTTTTTTTCGATAGGATTCAATATTTATTTCGCAAGAAGAACGAAGCATTGAGCAGCATTCCGGTAAACACTGTTTTGAATTTGGTTAATGACAAATCCTTGATGAATCGCTATTGAAGTTTAATAATGCAAATATATTATATGACGTATGCGCTGTTTGTAGCGCCACTATCCCTGGGCCGGACCGACACTTGTTAGACTATAAATGTAGCTGTTGATCTGCTTCTTGTCGTGTGATCAGCATCAGCACTATGAGCAGAGATCCGTTCACTACGATAGCAACGCGACCCCATAAGATTATGATATTTTAATTGAACGATGTATTACGAACACGCGTCACAATTGAATTACTACCGAAATCAGAGTTTAATAAAGATCTAATGAGTTAAAATGAAAACTACTTTAATACAATTGGTGGTGACCATTTTCGTAAGGCCTTAGCGTTCTTAAGGAATTCAAATTCTTGCTTATATTAGGTACTTATGGTATCTAATCTAAGCCAAGCGAAATAAACGTCTATGATTAGAAGAAAAAAGAGCGTGATAGAAACTGCTGCTAAAACTGACAAAATAAAATCCATATGAAACGTTACTACGCTTTTCATTTAATTGACCTTTTCAGTCACTAAACTTTGAGTGACACTTGGGTACTTGACTGAATGAAATGTCAAAACGCTATGACATTTCAAAGAAAATAACGTGTTATGACGTCACTACACCTTATAGAGACTGCAGGAAAGTACCCAATTAAGTATTCTATTTAAATAAACATAAGTAGGTCATCTGTCCATCATCACTCAGACCATATTTCCCTAAACAAAACGCACTTTCTCCAAAAACGCTACTCATCACGACAGAGAAAGGGTGAGCCCGAGGGATAATAAATTCTAGTCGAGGCGGTGATTTACTGTTGCCCTGAAGTCAGATTATTTTCCTAGGTATGACTTACAATGACTTGCCTTAATATAACAAAACGGGACTTAATCATCTTCATAAAGTGTTTATTTAATTACCTCGACGTTTCGAACCTGCTGTTACTTTCGTGGTCTCGAAAAATGTCTGTTCGAGGTAATTAAATAAACACTTTTTGAACCCGATTCATTCCCGTTTTGTTATACGGCTATTTAATGTGTCGAAATCGTGTAAGTTTTAAATCAATTCAAGGTTAAATGAAGAATTGTAAAAGAGCAATGTTACGAATGTTTTTTTTTTTTTTCAGAGAATAGAGGCGGTCATTATTTCAGAAACTAACTTAATAGCACGACAATAGCAGCGTTGCGACTGCCGTACCATCCTGTAGTGTAGGCAAATATTGTCATCACGCCGAAACGGCTAGACGAATTTGAACTCATTTTAGAAAAAGGATAGCGGAACATCCGAAGATCGTTATAGGATATTTATACCCGATATTCACAAAAAAAAACGCGGAAGAAGTCGCGTGCACTTTCTAGTACTTATATAATATATTCTTTAACAATGTGCCATCCAAATGTAAGAAGAGAGCATTATGTTTAAGTGTAATGCTATATAATATTATCTTCTTTATTTTTTTTTTAATATCACGCGATGAAGCTCAAATAGTAAAAATGGCTATAAATCCGATAAATCTTTTTTTTTATGTCATAGGGGGCAAACAAGCAAACGTATCGCCTGATGGAAAGCGATTACCGTCGCCCATAAACACCTGCAACACCAGAGGAGTCACAAGTGTTTGCCTACCCGGAGGACGAAGATAGAATGCCTCTATGCTAGTAATTTCACCGGCTATCTTACCCCCACACCGGAACACAACAATGCGAACATTGCAGGCAAGTAAATTCCTTGGGTTCACGATTGACGCGAACCTAAACTGGAAGTGCCATGTTGACGGACTTTGTAACAGGTTGGGTAGTGCTGTCTTTGCGCTGCGGAAATTAAAGCCACTTATCTCAGACGAGGCACTTAAACAAGTTTACTTCGCCCACTTTCACTCCCTACTAGCATATGGCACGCTCATCTGGGGCAATTCCACTGACGCAACAAGGATCCTAATTTTACAAAAACGTGCTATCCGTGTACTTGTTGGAGCCAAGCCTAGGGATCCATGTCGTGGTTTTTTCTTGTCGCAGCGAATAATGACACACTACTCTCAATACTTGTTTGAAGTGTTGTTATTTGTAAAGACAAATATTGCACAGTTTGCAAGAGTAAACGTCAAAGGCAAACAGCTTCGTTCTACTGGGCGCCTTAGAACGGTGCCTCGCCGCATGGCACTTTCAGCAAAGAACCCGCGCGTCATAGGTCCGACTTACTTCGAGCACTTACCTGCCGATTTAAGGAACGAACCATGTGACAACACATTCAAGCGCCGGCTGAGAAACCTTTTGTTGGAAAACCCTCTGTACTCGGTCAACGAGTACATGGAACTCAAACTATAATAAAAATATGCTTGTATTCTGTAAACTGACATTTTGTTTATTGTTATTTTTATATTTCTTGTTTTTATTTTATTTTATTTTTGTATTGGAAATCTGGTATATTTTGACATTGTGTAAATAATTTTTGTTTAAATTCTTAGCGTTATTTTATTAATTTGATTCCATTATTATGTTAAGTTTGTGATGACGATCCTTATTGGGAGATACTAGATTCATTTATTTATATTTTATTTACCTGTTGACTTTCCCTTTTATTTTAAACTTATTTTGACATTGTAAACATTTTCTTGTATTATTAATCTTGCCTTATTTTTGACGATCATGATATTAATTCGTATAATTTTGACATTAAGCAAATTTGTAATGTAATTTTTATCGTGAAATAAATAATCTAATCTAATCTAATCTAATCTTGCTGTTTGGCGGTGGGTTAGCAGGCAAGACGGTAGTAACAATCCGGAGGGACCCTGCACGAGGCCCTACTACTCCAAAAATCAAATCTGATATAATGCCGTGATAAAATCGAAATATTGCTAAATTCGAGATATGGCAAAGCTCTGCCGAATGAATGCCGTGTAAGTTATAACAAAAATCTTGTCTAGATAGGGAAATTCTTTTTAGAACGCTTTTCATCTTTTCAACTATTCTTAAGATAAATGCGAAAGTTTACTTATTTGTTTTCCCCACCCTTCGCACTGAATAGGGAAGAATGAACCCCCGTCAGAAGAGGGACCTAGATTGCCTGAGGGGGGCAGTTGACCCAGGTTAGTATAGACACAGAACTGATTTAATGACTCTTTTTCTTTTTCAATTGAGAGTTTTAGTAAATTTATAAGTGTAGGAGAAAAATCTTATAAAATTACTTTTGCATAAGTTACATTTCATACAATACGCGTAGGTAAGATCAGCATCAACAGCCCGTCTAGTAGTCAACAAAGACGGACAGACGGACAGACGGACAGTGCAGTCTCACTATAGGGTCCCGTTTTTACTCTTTGGGTACAAACATGGATAGACGAAGATGGATATGCAAAACAAAAGAATATTTACACTACTAAATTAAAGTCGTGTCGTTCCCGAGAATTTCCGGTAAAAGACAGTTTTCGTTCCATCGGGAAACATTATAGAGAATAGCAGATGGCACTAAATAGGAAGGTACATTCTGTTCATAACCCCCGCTATTCGACCTTTACCTATGTATATCGAAATGGCATCATGTTGACTTCTATAATCATTTGCGTATTTCCCTTTTAGTTTTCATCTAAGTAGCAAATTGTATTTATGTATACAGAGTGTGGCTTGTAACAGCAACAATACATTCAAACGTATATTCAACGCATTAAACTAAACAACAATTGTTTAGCATCTTTTAAAAATAGCTTGTTTTATTAAATAACTTGTAAAATATTGTTTTTTCAAGGAATCAATATATTGAGAATTAGTTGATAATTAGTAGCGCGACAACCAGTTTCAGTCAGCGCTATGTAAATTTTAGATTACGTTAATGTGTCAAGTTTATAAAAATAATAATCATCTGAAAAATTACCGTTTTAAAAGTTAGTGAAAAAAATGTAGTTCATTTTGAAAAGTAAAATCTATGTTTAAATTTATTACTCCTCTTACAGGTCACACCCGGTGTAAACAGGCACTAAAACACGCCATTATTGTTCAGTTTAGTTTGAAAGTTTTCTGAGCTCACATTACTGCTATCTCATTATATTATACATCAAATTGGATACCTTTGTTAACATAATAACAGTAACTCATAATGGAGGAGGTAATCACGAATAACAATGTGTTTACAACTAATACGCCCTTTGATATACCTACGCACATTGTTATAGCTGTACTTAATTTGAAACGTAATATATTCAGCCACTGAAAATTTAAATTAGATACTTATAACATTAGCAAGACGGCTCCGTTGTAATTCTGTACGTATTTGTTAACATTAATTCTCAACTGTTTACCCGGGCAATTAATGTCTAACATAATGAGTTAAGATAAGGCGGCGAATCTCGCAAATGCCCTGGGATATTGTTCGCAGTGTTCATTTATGTACCGCTATTGTATCCGTATCTATATTAATATAGGTATTAAGCCCGTATACAGGGTGACTTCATAATGAAATAACGAACTTTATTTTGCAAGTAGGCCACAAGGGCACTTTTACATGTCTGAGTCTACCGTCACTTGACAAGAGGAGACCTCTGTTGAGTAGAAACTCAACAGTCAAACATTTTTTTCAAAAAAGAGGCTTCCCTAACTATTACAGTAATATGAACTTAACTAATTTGTACCTATCTTAAGAATTTAGGCGTGTACGTAGTCCTCCAAGAAAATATATTAAATGTAGGTATGCCTAAAAATTATAACATTATATTTTAAAAATAAATATGGAAAAAATATAAGGATAAAATGGTATGGAAAACAAATTGGTAACACAAAACACTTGTTTGTGACTCGGTTAATGATAAATAATTATAGTATTAATTTTCTAACAAAACAAATAATCAAAGTCCCAATGTGTGACTTACCTAATGGTTACCGCAAATTCAATAGCTAACTGTCATATCTGTCACTCGTCGTTATTTACGTTGGTTACGTCAGTCGAAGTTTACAAGATATTCATTGAAATAATTCCCGAGTAGGCACTGTAATTCGCGATGTAAAACAAAAAACAATTAGTGATCAAAACGCGTTTACTGCATAAATGCTATGTCAGATGATAACCAAAGAGGAAAGTGTTGATTTTAAGTACTTTAAACCTCTTTATTTTAAATCATAATGGTAGGGTAACCGCATTAAGCCTAAAAAAAGTTAGATAGCTTAAAACTTTAAAAAAATATACAGCATGCAAAATAAGATATAGCATGACTTAGTACAGGAGTTTGCATTAGGGATGTGTACAAAACACTAGTTTTGTACTACCAACTTGAAGTCATCCTGTATATTGTACCGTAATTTTCTAACCAGTAAGCGTAGTGGCCTGTGAAATTGGATATGATTTGTAGTTCGACGCTTTTATGCGATAATCCTCACAATAAGGGTAACTAAGTAAAATATGACGACTTTGGTGTTATGAATATTACAGGGAAGATAGTAAGGTTACTCCGGGATTAAAGTTAGCCGAGTAGCAGTAATATTCGTAGACCGTCATATTGGCATCATCTTTGCCATAATGATTATGGTTTATTATAATTTGGATCGGAACTATTTGTTAAATAACTGTTATGGTAATGTTTTTAGAAGCGAAAAATTTAAAAATTTAATGTTTTGAGCAGAATTGAAACCCGCGTCCCCACGGCTTTCTGGGCCCAGACGGGTGCATTTCCAATTATGCTAACAAAGCCAATAGCCAAAGATACGATTTTTTTACCAGTTGCTTCATTTCTAAATACGCACGCATCGTTGCGCCATTTACCATTCGGCACCATGGTCTCAAATCATGTTGTTGGTAGTAACAATGTGCCAGGTGCACCTAAACTAATCAATTTTTATTAAAGCAGACGTTACAGCTTAACTAAATGTTTATATAGGAATAAAAAAAAATGCTTTGTGTGGGATTTGAACCCACGTCCCTTACGGACGTTCTATATTTATAAACATTTAGTTTACTCTAGCAGACGTTACTGCTTTAATAAAAATTGTTATGTTAATGTTTGAACTAAGATTAATTAACCCCCGATGTAATACAAAGAAGACTACAATAAAATATGAATTTATTTTTGAGGTAAAAGTTTAGAAATTTCTTCAGCATTAAAATTAATGTGATAGTTCTGCAAAGAGATTTTCAGCATCGGGTATCGTCCATAGTTTTAACCAACTGATCCTTCCAACCGTATTCAAATAGCGAATGGACATGATGTACCGTGTTTTGATTCACAGCGCTCCTGTCGTGCTCTCGCCAGAGTGGCCGTGTCGGAGGCGACGCCATCTTGAAACGTGACGCCGAGCGCTCGTTGACGCTTCCCTATTTAAATTCGCCCTCTTTATTCACCAGCTATTTTATTTAAGAAACGGATCTAATTTATTGGAGGACCTATTGTTGGTGCATTGTAATGGACGGCGGCGTATATTTTTTTGTTTAACGAGGGAACAGTGGGTAAGATATTTTGCGAAGCTTCAATTGCATTTTTCACACGGGTGCCTCGCTCGTTTACAATTTTATTGCGGAATGAAAGCGAAGAATTTCGTGACTTTTTTTAACTGAGTTCAGGAGTCTGGCGTTCAGTGGACGGTGTTTTAGTGGTTTTATTTCTTATTATTATACCTTCTCTAAAATATGTCCCTATGATACACTTACGGAATAATAATGCCAATAAATAAGTAACATTACGTTGCATATTGATTATATTTTACATATACGATTTTCATATATTACTTTAACAATATGGACTTAATCGCGTTTAAAAAGGTGTTTATTTAATCACGTACCAATAAGTGAACCAATAAGTAAGTAGAGTTATAATTAATTGTACTCTTGTTATAATAACGTCAAATTTTATTCATTTAAGAATTATGAACTGAAACACGTTGAGCATTATCTCTAGAGATAATCTGTTAACATTAAGCTATGTCTATAGGATTCACAGTTGAATAAGTAAATCAATAGATAGCTTAGCCAACAGATTGAATTCGCATCGCGCTTGCTAAGTCAACTGGATGCCATAATTAAACCAGCAACCATATTTCATATAGTTACTATAAGCAGAAGCAGTGTATCTACTTATACAATGTATGGGCTCTTATTTCAAGATCTCTGATATCAGAGTGATCTCCGAAAACTTGGATATAACCACTTCACCAACCTGTTTGCTTCTTTAAAACGATGAATATTAAAATACTAGCTTTTGCCCGCGACTACGTCCGCGTGGAACTTGGAAGTATGGAAGCAACCTCGTACAACACGATAGATATCCACCTAATCACCTTAATTAATAAAAGGGGGCCCCTAAGCAAATGTAAGAGCAATTGTGCTTTTGGTCTAATCATTATATTTTCTACAGGGTCATCGATGTCATCATGAATTACCTACTTACTCACTTTTCAATCTTTTTAGGGATAATTTCCAGGATGAAAACTATCCTATGTCCTTCCTCGGATCTTAAAGTATCTCCATGCCAAATTTCATCAAAATCGATTCAGCGGTTTAAGCGTGAAGAGGTAACAGACAGACAGACAGACACACTTTCGCATTTATAATGTTACTAGCTTTTTCCCGCGACTACGTCCGCGTGGAACTTGGAAGTATGGAAGCTACCTGGTACAATACGATAGATATCCGCCTAATCACCTTAATTAATAAAAGGGGGCGCCTAAGCAAATGTAAGAGCACTTGTGCTTTTGGTCTAATCATTATATTTTCTACAGGGTCATCAATGTCATCATGAATTACTTACTCACTTTTCAATATTTTTAGGGATAATTTCCAGGATGAAAACTATCCTATGTCCTTCCTCGGATCTTAAACTATCTCCATGCCAAATTTCATCAAAATCGATTCAGCGGTTTAAGCGTGAAGAGGTAACAGACAGACAGACAGACAGACACACTTTCGCATTTATAATATTAAGTATATAGTATGGATAATTATATTTCGGAAATGGGACACAGGCATACTCTTTGAAGGTTGCTTTGAAAATATAGCAACTGAGGAAAATAAACGGTACTAGTCAATCTTTTTAACAAAATTAAATGCGGTGTTTTATTTTTTATCAGCAACACCAGCACCTAGCTTAACCGTGAGACGCGACTCTTTGTCGCGCGATATAATATACAACCTGTTACTTTCCTTTCAATACCATGCGAATAAGACAGGTGATGCTGAGTCGCGCAACAAACGAAGTCGCGGCAAAATACGCAAGCCATTGATTAAAGTCGTCTGAAATAGCAGAAATAGAATCACTCTGCGCTTGTCCTTTCCCTAGACATAATAATTACTTGTGTATATGTGTGGAGATTAAAATATAAATATCCATATAACTACGCGTACACTAACAAACTAACGATAAATTATAGAAGCATCCGTTTTATGGCTTTTTCCCTAGACGTTGTTGACACTCCATCGCCAAGTTATCATCGTAAAATTGGACGTTCTAAATCTAATCTCCTGTTCTGAGTTATCTATCTGTTTAGTCAAACATCGAAGCTCCAGCGTGACTTTTTAAAAGAGATTATTTTGTGCTTGACTATAAATTACTAAATTAGGCACTTATAGGTTTGCCTAAAAATGTATTAGTCAAAGGCAGAAATTCATTCATGCAAACCTAGGATAAACTGGTAACTCCGCTAACGCTAACTTTAAGATCAAACAGGCGATGACTCGGTCAGTGCTATAAAAGTTACTGTACTGTGTAAACAACTGAATAAATGACGGTTCTATACGCGCTCTGCAGGAACATTAGAAGAAACCTACCCATTAATAGAAATTAGCAACTAAAGTTCGTAAAAATAATTGGGCAAGTGCGAGTCCGACTCGCGCATGAAGGGCTCCGTACCATAAGCTATAACAAGTTTGTTGTATGGGAGTCCCCTTAAATATTTTATTTTTAGTATTTGTTGTTACAGCGGCAATCATCATCTGTGAAAATTTAAACTGTCTCTATCACCGTTCTTAAGATACAGCCTGGTGACAGAAGGACGGACGGACGGACGGACAGCGAAGTCTCAGTAATAGGGTCCCGTTTTTACCCTTTGGGTAATGAACCCTAAAAAGTAAAAAAAAAAATTCGCTTGCTAGATCAGAGCAATTTTTGGGTCACATTTTCCGCGCGACGATGAATCGCGTGACGCAGTTCTGTTGTGGTTATATCCCGGTCTCTGTAGTAATCTAGGTACCATTCCTTTCTATCTACCAATGTGACAGCGACATTGGCGCGTAGCCAACACAGCCAATTTAATTTGTAGGTAGAATACACGCGATAAATGCCTACGTCATGTCTCAGCCATAAACTTATCTGTGGTCACGAATAGTGATGTGCCGCTTGTGTGTTACCATAGTGAAACTTTCACATAAGTTTTATGTCGCCCCCTGCCTGCTATACGGCCACATCTCAAAAAACCATTTTTTCGAGAAATCGCTTGTTAAAGTTTTGGCAGCGTAGTGCGTGGTAGTAAAACGGGGATTACTCCCTGAGTTTTGGGTCAATTAATTTTTGATTTAGCTCTTTTTACTCAAGATGATATAATGCTTCAAATGAATACATTTTTTTGTATAAAACATGTATATTTTTTAAGATACAAGGCCTTTAAGTCAGGTATTTAGAGTTGTGGCCGTAGTGCAGACACGTTTTGTTGAAATTTTGAGATGCGTCCAAAACCGCAGAAAAAAATTATGGGAAAATGGTTACATGAAAATATAAATACACCCACCAAAATAGTTAAAATACCTTTATTAATCAACTTTTGTTACAGTAAGAACATCACTGTAAGCGATAATCAGTGCATCCAGCTTTTCTACTTTTGGGTTCAGGAATACTAGACGAAGACTGGTTCGATTCAGAGTAGCAATTTATGTGAGTCGGTATTTACTCACAGTTCTATTCTGGCATAGTCTCGAATAATAGAATTCCACTTAAGTTCAACCGCTTCAAAAAAATAGCCATACTGAAAACCAGGTAAGCCAGGCGACGACCCAAAGAGTTACCGACCAATTGCTCTACTTAGTTACGTCTACAAACGTTTGGAGAGGCTAATCTACATCGAATCGAATCTATTGCCGACAAAATAATTCCTTTGGAACAGGCTGGATTCCTTAGTGGCTGGAACTGCGTGGATCAGGTAATGCAGCTCACAAAGTCACAACACACATAAAGGGTGGGTTTAAGAGGAAAGAGAAAACCGTGGCAGTCCTTATCGACCTCTCAGCTGCATTCGATACCGTATGGAGACAGTGACTTTTCTATAAGCTCACGACCGTGGTGCCCTTTAGAAAGATTGTGAGACTAATGAACACTATGCTCAGCAATAAGGGAATTTATCATCTACCTTGAAGCACTCCAAGCAAAGTCAGGAAGCTGATAGACTCCCGCAGGGATCGATCCTGGCCCTGCTCCTGTTCAACCTACAACTCGCGATCTTGAATATCTTGGGAAATACTTAAAAAAATGGCGACTGCAGTCCGTTGCTAGTAAAACAGAAGTTGCGACATTCCATCTCTGCAACTAAGCAGCAAATTATGGGCCAAAAATCGGCTTCAGAGAGACGGCGATGAAATTAAATCCTACACCAAAGTACTTGGGTGTAACTCTAGACCGCAGTCTCACCGCCACATATTAGTTAGGGAAAAAGCTACAGACCCGGAATAACATACTCCACTGACTAGCGGGAACTACTTGGGGAGCAACAGTTGATGTGCTACGCACCACCGGTTTTAGCCAAGTTTACTCCACGGCAGAGTATTGCGCGCCAGTTTGGCTCAACAGCGCACATGTGCATCGGATGGACGTATAGCTAAACCAAACCATGCGATGTATATCGGGAACCATCAAAATGTAATCCTCTGGTTTGGCTGTGTTGAGTCATATAGCTCGCGCCGAACTAAGAAGACATCAGGCACTGGTCCACGAAGCACAAAAAGTCGTGGATCGTCCCGATTTGCCCATTCATGCAGAGCTCGCAAACCCGCCTCATCGGTTGAAGTCGAGGCACCCACCGTACCATACTGCTCGAGACCTGCTGCAATCAAATTCTAACCTACTTGCAACTCAAATCACCCGACTTACTTAGAGATGCAAGTATAAATCCCACGGCAAAACCTCCTGGCTTCATTCTGCCTCGAAAACAATGGTGCCAGATCAGAACAGGCTCAGAACTGGGAGTGGGCGATCCCGAGACTTCCTCTACAGATGTGGTTGGAGAGACTCACAGTATAACGGCGACCCTGCAGACTTGTTTGTCCTCGGTAACGACGCAATTCATTGGATAAAAGATCTTGAATTTAACTTATAATCGTATATAAATGACTACCATAATGGGAAAAAAATTATTACAAGAAAACATAAAAAAAAAAACATAAACTTATACAAAAGGCGGCTAAAACTATTAGAAAATATTATGCTATACGAATAAATTAAAATAAATAATAAGTACTATAGGTACTTACTGTTGTGACACAGTCAAATGCCCTTTAATTTGCTTATATTTAAAGGGATTCATCGGAATAACACTCGAATAATCTTTACGCCTTTAGGACGCAACTCAAAAAAAAATATTATAAATTAATGTTATACAGCCATAACTCCAAAGTGGCTGTCTTGCAGGGAGTCAACTGACAATTTTTGGTCAGATCCATAAGGCCACTGGTGGAAAAAAGGCTTTTAAGGACACTTTTTCTTATATCTCTCGAAATAAGGTCGTAAATTAGACAATTCTGATTACGAATCAGCAATAATCCAAAAAAAATTTTTTTTTGAGATGTGGCCGTATAGCAGGCAAGGGGCGATGGGTTCATATAAGTTTCCAAAGAAAAACTTACACTTTTTCATGTAAGTTTATATAATATTTACAAAAGGTACTGTAATTACAAATGAAACTAACACTTAAGGTATGGGTCGCTAAGATTGTCGAATTTTGCGATCGCAACCCGATCTCTATGTCAGAATTAGCAGAAATGTTGCATGAAATTTAATTAGGTAACATAATCTTTCAGAAAAAAATCATAAGATTTATGTAAAAAAAGCCTTAGCCAGCTTAGTTTGGGATAAGGTCGATTGGTGTAAAATACTGTAAAGTTGACCCTTAATATTTATTTAATTTCCAATATACAGCGTGTTATTGTTCAATTGCTTAACTTTAAGGGTTAATTCTTTACGTCTTATTGAGTCAATTTCTCAAAGAAACTAAGTTCCTAAATCACACCGTTTTCAAATTATTTAAAATCCAAATTTAATCACTAATCTCAGTTTAACCAGTGTAAAATCTTCTTATAACCAAAGAATATTTTCTGCTCGTTCGTATGTAAAGAGTTTCAGTGTTCCTTATTTATTTATTTATTTATTTAAACTTTATTGCACAAAATACAAAAGTAAGAGTACAAATGGCGGACTTAATGCCATAAGGCATTCTCTACCAGTCAACCATAGGGCCAAACAGAAACTAGCAGTTGGTGCAGGATCATAAAAAGCCGTGGCTAAAAACCTAAAACGAGACAAAATTCAATAAGTTTGATATATACAGGGTGTACTTTTTCAATTGCTTTAACTTTAAGGGGTAATTCTTTACGTCTTATTGAGTCAATTTCTCAAAGAAACCAAGTTCCTAACTCGCACCGTTTTCAAATTATTTAATATTCAAATTTAATCACTAATCTCAGTTTAACCAGTGTAAAATCTTCTTATAACCAAAGACTATTATCTGCTGGTTCGTATGTAAAGAGTTTTCAGTGTTCCTTATGTACGACAAGGTCTAAATCAATAAGTTCTTTTTTATTTTGCTCTCACTTGACTCGCATGTGTCACGTCAAATTGACAATAGTAATTTATTATTGTTGTTATTTACTTAATTTTTAATGAAATAATTGTGTTCACTTGCTTTGTGATGCCACGGATAAATTATACGGCCGAAGAAGAAGCCAATATGCACTTTGTTTACGGTTTCTGCAATGGATATGCAGCGGAAGCAGCAAGGGAGTATCGACGTCGATATCCCAATAAGAACTTGCATAATTTGGATTATTTCGATGATATTCCATTGGAAACACTGCGGACACACTGGATCCAGCATGACGGAGCACCCGCACATTTTGCTGGCCGTTTTAGACAATATTTGGATGTGCACTTTGCTGGGCGTTAGATTGGACGCGGCAGTCAAACTCTTGCGTGGCCCGCCTGCAGATCTCCGGACCGAACACCCTTAGACTTTAATGTCTGGGGTACTTTAAAAGAAAAGTCTACTCCAAACCTGTGGCTTCGAGGGAAGACCTACTGCAACGAATTCAGGAAGAAGTCGATGCCATGCGTGCCACTCCTGTCAAACTAAATCGCGAGATACGATTTCGGTTGAATATTTGTTTAGAAAATAATGGCGGGCACTTTGAAAACAAGTTGTAGTAAATTATTATTTTGGTTTAAATAAAAAATATTGAGTGTTAAATACTGATGAGGAGATCATTTTATTTTATTAGGCCAATATTGTTTATGTAATTAAATGTTTATACTTAAACTTAATTAGTTTCATTTGTGACTATACCATAACCCGAAAGAATTTAAATAAAGTGAATTAAAATTAAAATTGTTTAAACACATCGCAAAAATTGTTCTGAAATAAAAAATAAGCACAAAAAATTTAACTTTCACTGCCAATGAACAAAAATAAATACAAAAAGAAAATTCTTTACCGGGGTTTGAACCCAAGACCATCCACACGCATTCCACCTAGCTAAAGTTTTTAACGAGCTCTCAATTCTGTCATCGATGAAGTTTTATCAGTGACGTTAAAATGACAACAAGTTGACTCTAACTATTGCCTAACTCAAAAGGACCTTTTACAATAGCCACCAATTAAATAATTAATTACTTTGTATGGGATACCAAAAAAAAATATTTTTCGAATATCATTAAACGGTTTAAGGGATGAGTTTACGTTAATGTTCCAAGCACTATGTCGAAGTTAAAGCAATTGTATAAAAACACGTTGTATATATATTAACGATATACCTATACATACACATATATGCAATACAATACACATACATAAATACAAATATATATATAATATAATATATATATACATATGTACCCCTGTAAAACACCAAATAGACAATCAATCCTGAAATTCTTTGGAGAGATGTTTGCGCACCATGCGCTTGAAGGAGAATTTGCTCTGAGCTTTCCTAATGGAGAGAGAGAGATCGTTCCACAAACGAATTGCTTGAATCGCAAAGGAATTGGACATGAAACCAGTACGGTGAGAAGGAAGAGTGAGTTTGAGAGTTCGGGATGAGCGCAGCTCGCACCCAGGCCGAGCAGTTAAAAATATGAATTTAGATTTAAGATAGCCCGGGGTTGCTGGATCAAACAAAATTGAGTAAAGAGTGCATAGAATTTTTAATGACCTGCGTTCCCGGATAGGGAGCCAGTTCAGTTGACGACGAGAAGCAGATACATGATCATACTTCCGGAGGCCAAAGATGAATCTTATACAGTTGTTGAGCAACCGATCTAGCTTACTCAACAATTCCTGAGTGAAATTGGAGTAGCACACATCAGCATAATCAATAATGGGAAGTATCAACGTTTGGACAAGAAGAGTTTTGGTGCAGACCGGCAAAAAATGCTTAAACCTGTAGAGTGATCTCAAAATGTTGGTGACTTTACGACAGACGTCAGACACCTGGGGACTCCAGGTTAGACTACTATCAATAACCAGACCCAGGTTTTTCACTGTGGCTGCGAAAGGAACAGCAACATCGTCAAAGATGATCAGTGTCAAGCAAGTAAAATCTATGAGAGATAGCTGCCTAGAGCTGCCGAGTATAATTGCTTGACACTTGGTAGGGTTGACAGTTATACCAAAACTTCTGGACCATTCGGAGATGCTGCTAAGGTCGCTATTTACTTGCCCAATCCCATTATCTAAATCACCAAGGCTTACCTGGGTATATATTTGTAGGTCGTCGGCGTAGAGATGGTGACAGCATTTAATCCTAGAAGTAATTAGGTTAATAAATATGGAAAAAAGAAGAGGAGAGAGTATGCCGCCCTGTGGAACCCCAGAAGCAAGTTCGCACCAGTCAGAAAGAGTACTGCCAGCACGGATCGCCTGCCGACGATCTTGAAGGTAGGAGGAGAACCACTCCGCCGCCTTTGACGAGATGTTTAAATGATTGAGTGTAGCAAGCAGAAGGTCATGATTGACGGCATTAAAAGCATTAGAGAAGTCGATCAAAACCAGCACAGTTAATTGAGTAAGCTCCATGTCCTTATGTACGACAAGGTCTAAATAAATAAGTTCTTTTTGATTTTGCTCTAACTTGACTCGCATGTGTCACGTCAAATTGACAATACTAATTTATTATTGTTGTTACGTACATAATTTTAAATAAAATAATCGTGTTCACTTGCTTGGTGATGCCACGGATAAATTATACGACCGAAGAAGAAGCCAATATGCACTTTGTTTACGGTTTCTGCAATGGAAATGCGGCGGAAGCAGTAAGGGAGTACTGATGTCGATATTCCAATAAGAACTTGCATAATTTGGATTATTTCGATGATATTCCATTGGAAACACTGCGGATACACTGGACCCAGCATGACACCCGCACATATTGCTGGCCGTTTTAGACAGTATTTGGATGTGCACATTGTGCACTCGGACCAGCAAGCGCAGCGTAGGACGTCCACCTACAAGATGGACATATGACTTTATAAAGGTCGCCGGAAGGCGCTGGATGCAGGTCGCTTCCAACCGGTATATATGGAATTCCAAAGGGGAGGCCTATGTTCAGCAGTGGACGTCCTTTGGCTGAGATGATGATGATGATGATGATTGTGCACTTTACTGGGCGTTGGATTGGACGCGGCAGTCAAACTCTTGCGTGGCCCGCCTGATCTCCGGAACTAACACCCTTAGACTTTAATGTCTGGGGTACTTTAAAGGAAAAGTCTACTCCAAACCTGTGACTTCGAGGGAAGACCTACTGCAATGGAAGAAGCCGATGCCATGAGTGCCACTCCTGTCAACCTAAATCTCGAAATAAGATTTCGGTTGAATATTTGTTTGGAGAATAATGGCGGGCACTTTGAAACAAAGTTGTAGTAAATTATTATTTTGGTTTAATGTAAATATTGAGTATTAAATACTGATAAAGGAGATCATTTTATTTAATTAGGCCAATACAAACTTTAATTAATTTCATTTGTGAGTATACCATAACCGCAGAGAATTAAAATAAAGTGAATTAAAAAAAAAAATATTACATCGCAAACATTCTTCTGAAATAAAAAATAAGTACACAAAATTAAACTTTCACTGCCAATAAACAAAAATAAATACAAAAAGAAACTTCTTTACCGGGGTTTGAACCCAAAACCTTCCACACGAATTCCACCGAGCTAAGATTTTAACGAGCTCTCAATTCTGTCATTGATGAAGTTTTTATCAGTGACGTTAAAATGACAACAAGTTGACTCTAACTATTGCCTAACTCAAAAGGACCTTCTACAATAGCCATCAACTAAATATTGAATTACTTTGTATGGGCTACCAAAAATTTTTTTTTTTAATAACATTAAACGGTTTAAGGGATGAGTTAACGTTAATGCTCCAATCACTATGTCGAAATTAAAGCAATTGAACAAAAACAGGGTGTATATATTATATTTAGCATTTAGGAAATACATAAAATGTTTCAGAAAGTGTTCATTGCTAGTCGCGGATGATATAAAGGTGACGTGGGTTGTACAACTCCTATTTACTACAGGCTCTCGCGGAATACCAGATGAAGCGGATAAATGCGGCATTCTAAACCCAAGATATCATAATACGTTGCGAGATGAGAGTGATATATGCCGGGTTTAGCTTACACGTGTACGGTGATGTACGCACACATTAAGCGAAATTACGAAACATTGTGTGTTGTATTGTATGCTTATTGAATTTTGCGTTTCGTGAATTAACTCATTGTATGCCATGTAAAAAAATTGCTAATTAAATCCCAATGACGATATAACATGAGATTGGAATGATATGCACGGATCCGTGTCTAAGCATAGGAAGGGTTAATCCCAAGATCAGTTTCAATAGTGTTTCATAGGAGAGTTTTTTGCCCCGTGAATATTATTTCTTTTTGGAAAGTTATATTATCACTCTGTGACATAATTCCTTGTTTTAGTATCTGTACTCTTACCATGAGTTTAACAATGACCGTAGTCGTTAGCGACTGCGTAAACGATTTGTATAAAGAATTGCAGGCTCTGGGGTTGGCTCACAATTCTTCCGCATGTCCGGTTGTTTGCATGTTTGGATGTTGGCTGTTCTCGCCTAGTAGTCTAATTTCTCAAGTGAATCTCAAATGTGTGAGGTTAGCAGGAAGATGTTTGCTGCAGTAGCTTCTTTGCGACGGCTGCGTAACTTTCTCCCCATTGCCACTAAAATTGCGTTGGCTCAAACGTTACTTCTCCCTATTCTGGACTACGCTGACATCTCCTATCTCGATCTTACAGAGGAGCAACTTAATAAGCTTGAGCGCATTCAAAATGTTGGCATTCGGTTCATATTTGGGTTACGCAAATATGACCATGTATCTAGTTTCCGTTCTCAGCTCAAGTGGCTCCCAATCCGTTTTCGTCGTAACTCTCATATTCTTGCTCTTCTTTTTAATATACTTTTTCATCCTGCAACTCCCCGCTATCTCAAGGAGCGTTTCAGTTATCTCACTTCTGCTCGATCTGCCCAAAATTTGCTCCTTGCCGTACCTTCTTCCATCTCAAATTTTTATAATAATTCGTTTACTTTTAAAGCTGTCTGTTTGTGGAACTCTTTGCCTGTGAGCTTAAGGCGCGCTAAATCTCTAGTTTCTTTCAAAACTCAACTGAAAGAACATTATCTATCCCTTTCATAATTCGTATTTTATTCAAATGGTCCTATTACCTGTTGGCTGAATGTATGTATGTATTTATGTATTTATTGTTTATTATATTTATGTATTTATTTGTTTTTTATGTATATATTATTATTATTTTCCGATTTTTGCACCGCCTAATAACAAAATCTTATTTTTTTCAAGTTCTCCTCTACCCAAAGGTTGTCTGGAAGAGATCGCTCTTTAGCGATAAGACCGCCTGTTGTTTACCTCTAATTGTAATTTCTTGCATTGTATTTCTCCTGTATATTTTATGAGGTGTGCAATAAAGAGTACTTGTATTGTATTGTATTGTATTGTAATCTAATAGAATTTTGTGAGTAAGTATATGACATATACCTACTATAGTTATTTTGTTAATTCATTAAAATAAAGGAGTTATTGGTGTTGAAAATGTAAAATAAGACAAATTTCACAAAGTTCGAAACATACTCGCAAGGCCTACCGCTCACAGAACCGCTAGCAATAGACAAACTCGTAACCCTCTAGTGTCCAGCTGGTATTTCTTAAATGTTTTCATTTCAGCCCAAAATATCCAAGTAAATTGTTAATGTACAGCAACACGATGTCTATCCGTTTGACCTTTCGCTCATTGAAATTGATTAGGGGCCGCATGAGGGCCGGGCCCATGAATCCTCGCTTACTTCAAGACGAACAAATTACACCATTATCTCGTACGTGAACAAGATGCTTTATTTCAGACGTGACACATGTACCTGAAACATGAAGTAGACGCCATCTTGTAAGTTGTTTCCCGACTTACATTTTTAGTCTATGTCCGCAGGTTACAAACTCATTTTAATGGTTTCCCAATTGACCGGAACCAGCAACGAAACGGTTCTCAGAAATATTGAGAACGATTATTATTTCTGGAAAGTTTACGGTCATAGAGGAAAAAAATAAAGAGTGGAGAAATAAACCAGTTCGGAAAATGTTATTTAGCCCATTCATCAGTAAAGTTATTAAATTTGTTAAAGTCGAAGTGATTTCATTAATAGGTACTTATCACTAGGCATGTTTATTAAACCTATTGAAAGAAAACAATAAACCAAGAAGCCGACCAACAAATGAGGAACTCAAATGTACACTATAGGTTATCGCGGGCTGGCTTTCCGCAACTGGACGTCTTACAATGCGTCTATTGTGCGGGAAGGGTTGCTGATACATTGCACATTAATTTTACACCATTAATATTTCGAAACATACTCCCGAGGCCACAGAGCCACTATTAATAGACACTCAAACTCTTAACCCTCTAGTGTCCAGCTGGTATTTCAAAAATGTTTTCATTTCATCCCAAAATTTCCAAGTAAATTGTTAATGTACAGCAACACGATGTCTGTCCGTTTGACCTTTCGCTCATTGAAATTGATTAGGGGCCGCACGAGGGCCGGCCCATGAATCCTCGCTTACTTCAAGACGAACAAATTACACCATTATCTCGCACGTGAACAAGATGCTTTATTTCAGACGTGACACATGTACCTGAAACATGAGGTAGACGCCATGTTGTGGACTTGTGAGTTGTTTTTACCCGACTTATTTTTTTTTATGACTACGTCCACCGATTACATACTCATTTTAATGATTTCCTAATTAACCGGAACGTGCCGGAACCAACAAAATCAAGTTACTTGTTTACAATAAAGCGAAATATTAAAAAAATAACGGGTCAGGCAGGGTTCGAACCTGCGTCTCCAACGGCTTACCGGGTTAACACCGACGTTCTACCTATTGGACCACCGAACCTGACGCGAGAGCCATTGAATTTTTCAACTAGTTGCTTCTGCATGCCTTAGGGTGGCATCGTAGCGCCACGCAGACGCAGACGCACGGAGACTTAAAATTTTAAATTTTTTGTTGCATTGTAAACATTTTGTTTACGTTAGCAGACGTTACTGCTTTTATAAAAAAAAAAAACAAGTTATTTATTTATTGTTCTCAGAAATTTTGAAAACGATTAAAACACTTTTATAAAACAGACATACGAGCATATTATGTTAGGTATCATTCTAATTCAAAAGGAACTTCTGAAAAGTTTACGGTTATAGAGAACAAATCAGTGGAGAATAAAGCTGTTTGGAAAACGATATTACTCCATTCGTCAGTTACCTAATTTATTCATTTTTAAAGTCGAAGTGATTTCGTCAATAAAACTTATCAGTAGGCATGTTTCGACTTCGAGTCAAGATTAAACCTATAAAAAGAAAACTATAAACCAAAAAGCCAACCTCAAAATTAAGAATTCAAATTTTGTACATTAGGTTATAAGTTGTCGCGGGCTGGTTTTACGCAACTCGACGTCTTACAATGCGCCTATTTTGCGTGAAGGGTTGCTGGCACTTTGTTCACTATTAACTTCACCTTAAAATTAATCTCAGGTCTAAGGTTAAAGCTGGAACTATACAAATATTATTTAAACGGGAACTTATGAAAAACCCTCTCCCGGACGCAAGTCACGTAGCCCCCTGGGTGAACAGTGTTTTTGTTCCGACTGTCCGCGTTCCACCTGTTCCAAATGTCAACATTCGTGATTCGAGTGGAGCAGGTGTGGAAAGGGCCGAGTTTTTATATTCTCGACGGTACAGTCAACAACGTACTGCAAATAGGACGAGGAAAATCTTTGCGAGTTTTTTTCAAATGTCTAAGGTAGTTTTTATACTCGTTGTAGATACATATGTATGTACGAAACTGGGTTGAGTTACTTGAATAGGGTTAACGGATTTTAGGATTGTTTATTTAAAATTAAATACTTACCTACTTACTTTAGTTATCTATTGATATTCAGGAGAGCAGAAATTATGACACAGCACTTGCAACACCGAAATGGATTGACGGAACCAGCCAATGATCATAGCGTGATGACCTTGAAAGTGTCGCCTGTTATCGTTATTCGGAGTAGCATATCTCTCTTATGCCATGATTTATCGAAGCTCGCAGAGGGCTACTTTTCTCCACAAGCCACAGATTAGAACCGTTATTGCATTGAATCTATTCCGTGAGCTAGGTATTTATTGCCTCAGCAACTGCAATCGTACACCCTCGACTCTCTCGTCGATACTTTAATCTGTTTGCATATATGCAAACACTCGACATGGCTATTATCTAGTAACTCCGAATAAGCTAATAAACGTTTAAGCTAGCCGAGACACTTTACTCACTCCACTTGTATACTAGTGGCTCAGTGAGTGTAGTCCTCGCGAGATTGTTTCAAATTCGCTGGAAATTGTAATGTTTTACGTTTTCGAAAACCTCCACATTTTGAAATACTGAATCGATTTATTAAACTAAATACTTACTTAACAACAAAATTTCATCAAAGTCGGTTGAGAAACGTGACCGTGGTTGATGAGGATAGGCGAAAATAGCCGAAAATACGAACATCAAACATCTGGTCTCTGGACATACGATAGAAATTTTGGCGAAAAGCTGAAGCAGAAACGCTTCGCTCGCTTGAGTATTATAAAATTCTGTAATCGTATTATAAAACTATTTGGGCGGTTTTATTTCAGAAATTTAAGGCTCTTAAGGGGTAACATTTTTAATTAAGGCTCATCTTAATCAGAATCGTTTGTACATTCAAACCTCATTCAAGTAAAATAAGTGTTCCAGGCTTTAATATTTTTGTTCTAAGATCATACAAAATTATGGGGCACTTTTGTTTTTATGAAGTTTGAATTTACAAATTAAACTGCTTCTCAGCAAAATGATAAAAAAAAAATGTTATTATGAAAAACCGCCCATCTTCCATGGCGTGGGGAGTTGTCACGATGTTTTTATGGGGAATGATATAGGTACGTTGTTTTCCTAGATCTGCTCCGTATGAGCTTGAACATAAGGAGTATTGACTAAATATTTTCTCTTAACAATATTATAAAAAAAAAAAAAAACTGAGCTCATCACGCCAACACAGCAGTTTGTAGGACATTTTACCCGACCACAGTAAGGAAAAAATAGGGTTAAGCGGACGACGTTACGAGTACCTCCAGCAAGCAATAACACGATAAATACAACCCTATAAAAAGTAAATAACCATAACATAACTTGACTAATGCTTATTGAATTTCGCGGGGTTCGTAACTTCGTTACTTTCTATCCCGTTTATCCTTTCCTGAGATCATAAATCGGTTTGTACTGGCTCGTTACTGCCCTAAGCTTAGCTCGAAGATGGACAAAACTATTGCGTTGAGACGATCGTGTCTAAATTGGGCTTCCCTACTTAGAGTCATTGGACAGCGGCAAAATAGGTTGTTTTTCGTTTGATCGACGAAAAAGGCAAGTGCTCGTAGTAAATAGTATTAGACCAACTTCTCCCCGAGGGTCGGATACTTGGGTTCTCGTCACAATGTAAACTTTGTTTCGTTTGTGTTGAGGGTGCCAACTGTCCACCTTCATGCAGGAGGAATTGTGGCTGAAAGGAGTGGTGTTTCATCGTTTTTTGGCTGGTCACCCGACACCCATTTGTTTTGTGCAAAAGTCAGCATCTCCAAATTGGTCTCATAGTTAAAATTATGTTAAAGATCTGATGATGAGATCCGTGAGGGATCGAAGGAACTATTCAAGTTTTTTTATGGTAACTAGTTCAGTTATTATCTCGTAGAAGTCGGTTATTTTTAGTGTAAAAGTGATTATATAAATGTCATGATTTTTAGGGTTCCGTACCCAAAGGGTAAAAACGGGACCCTATTACTGAGACTTCGCTGTCCGTCCGTCCGTCCGTCCGTCAGTCACCAGGCTGTATCTCAAGAACGGTGATAGCTAGACAGTTGAAATTTGACAGATGATGTATTTCTATTGCCGCTATAACAACAAATACTAAAAATAAAATAAAATCAATATTTAAGTGGGGCTCCTATACAACAAACTTATTATAATTATGGTACGGAACCCTTTGCCCGAGTCGGACTCGCACTTGCCCAATTTTTTATGGTTGAGATGTTAGTTCGTCGATCATAGAAATTTATTTATTTATTTAATTAAATACTTTGATATAGTGATATTTTAAATATTATATTAGTGGACTAATACTTTTTGCTAACACGGGCTCTAATCAATTAGAAATATACTCAATTTTGTATAATGGTTCAAATTCTCATAATTTCTCTATTCTTAGTATTTTTGTGGGACGTGTTCTTTCCTTTTATAAGCGGTTCTTTTCGAGACCGTAATGTGTTGTAAGAGACGCCAAAGAAGGTACTTTACGACTATTGTCTTGTTAGGGACTAATAAATATCGTTGAGGGTTCTTTTTCAATTTGCAGAAGATCTTTCGGAAGGTAATAGGTATTATTATTGACATGTTTGGGTCTGAAATATGTTTTTGTAATGAAAATTATTCAGTAATAGGTACATTTACTCAGTTAATCTGTGTGTGTATCGTATTTATATAATAAAGTCAATTCAAGTTAAGCCAACGGATTTCATTAATTTAATTTCAGTTTGTGAAACATATACAACATATTTGGTTTCAACAGAGTGTGGCTGAAATTATAGGAGCAATTTTATATTTTTTATTTATTTAAAATTAAAACCTGCAAAAGCCTGATTTATTAATCAAAATATTATGAAATTGGGGTAACTTTGGCCCTTTCATATAACATTGGCTAACACTTACACCCTGCTCTTATTGTTTTACGGCTAGATGGTATAGCTAATGTATTTGAGAACAACTCCACTGAGATGAGCGTATGTACAGTAAGCTGGAGGGTTACTCCGATGTTCCAAAGTAGAACCTCGTATCATGCTGGCCCGCTTATTCAAATATTGTTCGACGCGAGATCGAGAGACATGGCACGGTACTTCGCATTTCGATCTTCGGAGTAGCCCTTCTACAGAGGAACGTACACGCCCGTAACATACTAACATAATAATTAATATTATAGAATTCTATGTTCGTATTGAAAATCATTTTTCTACGGAGGGTCTTGATCTTAATTTCAGGTTAAATCTTAATCTTAATAGCGATGCAGGGTCGTCATTTATTTTAATGAGCGCGCGGTGTCATACCAGCCTGGCGCCATCAGTTGGTTATAATTCCCTTTGTCCTCACATGACACCAAAACGGCTGGACAAATTTTAGCCAATTTTGGTACAGGTATAGCTAGACATCCAAGGATCGTTATAGGATACTTTTTATCCGTCTACGGTAAAGAAAACTCCTAGTAATTAATGTTAGATTTATATTAAATAGCAGGGTGATCACATTTATCTAGAGCTGACTGTTGCTGGCTTAAGTTCGTTCCGTTAATGAAGACTTAACCCAAAGGGAGGTTAACGCGTTGATTCTTCGTCCCGTGAGGATATAATGATGCTTTGGTAATTATCCCTTATTGTTAGGAATTAGGAGTAACTAATGCCTAATGAATACATTACCTTAGAGTAATAATGCGATAATTGCTTAACCGTTTGTTAATTTCGCAATACGAAACCAAGATCTAAAGGGCGTTTCTAACCTGGGCACTAATTTGAGTGTACCTCATAGATATCACCAAATAAACCATGTCTCTGGTATATCTCAGGTATATCGTCTTTAACTGACATTAAAACGCAATGTTTGCGATTCGAGCCGCATAAAGTGTCATTTCACGTAAGTACTACCCGGACTAAGTCTTAATAGCCGTCGAAAAATTACACTAAGCCTATTCTCTTACATTTTACACTAACGTCTAACAACTTGTAAAATAAAATTGTCAGGTAGCTTTTGCGAAGACAAAAATAGAAAACTTTCTTCTTTATTATTTATTTCTTTCTTTCTTTATTGTTCTATGATTATCGTAAACATCCTTGCTATGAGATCTAGGCATAGGCAGCTAATGTGGCTATAAATTGCGTGAAACTACAAATGCCCAAATCGCCTGCTTTTATCTCAAATTGCATTGCATTGTCTACTTTCAATACCAGAAATGGATGCTGTCGGTGCGACCTATATTTTATTTGCTGCAGTTCGAAAACATCGTGCATCACTTACGTAACGTGTCAGGTTTCGTGGCGTTAGCTATAATTTTTGATGGAAATATAACTTTTATTAGCTCTACGTTTTAATAGAACCACATAATAAAATACTAAACAACATAAATATATTGCTAGACTAGACGTTTTCCACTCGGTCGCCTCATACAATTTCTACAGCACGCGTTCATAGTCACTAGTCGTTCGGCCGTGTCATTTGCCACGCCCCACAACCAAACGCATCGCGTTACACAAATACTCGGCTCTGTCTTCTACCTTTACTTAGGCAATTCGACGTGCGTTCGTAACCCTTCGCACCCATCCTTCATTTACGTCATCACGTTTCACAACCAATTGCGCATTTTAAGCCACCAATCAGCTAAATAAAAAGAGACTTTCCATAGTATTATTTTCTGTGACTCAACACCGTTGCTATATCTCGTTTGCCGTGTGGGCTACAGTCAGAGACTCGCCAGGTATCGATCGCCGCCGCTCCTGAAAATAAACCATTTTGCGGGAATTCATCACCCCGTATAACGGAGCTCTGTTCAACCCTTTGTCATTATGTCAATATTAAAAGAGGACCGATATCGACGTATCGGTTTAACTGTTTGTTTTGAAAGATGAGGTGGAATTGGTTTTTACTGGGGAAGTTCCACTTTAGTGATTTTAATACTACCCCTAAGTATTAGTTTTGGGTGTTCTATTTGAGTTTAAATGTCAACTTAATCTCGTTAATCGCAAACCTAACAATATAATGGACGAATTTCATTCATATCATCATTATCAGCTAAAGAAAACCAAAAACAAAAAACACCACATCGACCGGTCATGCACCGGCCAACGGTTTACCACGATCCTAACCAGACCGTCGGTGCGCGGTAAAGAGCCGTGAAGTTTAGTATTTTTCGGAAACTAAACTAAGTTATTTCTACTAACCACAGCCCTAATTCCATAATACATTTCTTTGATATTACGGAGAGATCGAAGGGGCGATTTACCTAGTACATCGCCCTACGCCAAACCAGACGGGTTTAGTTTGCGCCATAGATATCAAGCGCAAACCTAACTTGACTAGGTAGTAACGTGAAATATTACTCTATGCCGCCCGATTCGCAAACATCGCGTTTTAATCACAGTTGAAAGCGCTATACCTGAGATATACCTGAGACATGCTTATTTGGCGATATCTGAAAAAACACTCGAATTAGCACCCAGGGTACTGATAAAAATAGGTACTAAAGTTCGCTGCGCATTGAAAATTTTTTGAAAACCATATTCTAAACCAATAATCACATTTGGCTCGTATTCAATCAATCTTTGAAGTCAGTCGAAAATGCCAACATCGCGTCATTGAGCAGTCGATTCTTTTCAGTACGCGACCGCTTGATTGATGTGTCAATAAAGGCTATCCCTCATCGGATCGATTTCATTCACATTCGCCGTGCGTATAACTACCGTAATAGGATTCATTCATTCACGTACGTGACCGTGGTGGCTATTTTCACGGTACGCGGGTGCTGATACAGATCAGAGCATCGAGTGTACGTTTTAAATTTAACGAAATATTTCATAGTCACTCAACGAGATTTAGACGTTACACTACAGTCTCACTTAGATACGCGTTATTTTCGCAGTTCGCGTTTACGGATGCTGATACAAATCAGTGCCTCGAGTGTATGTTTTCTACGCACTTTACGTTTCTCGTAGGTAATATAAGTACATTGTCACAAACGCGTTCGAGACGTTTTTCGTGTTAAAGGTTAACGTACACCATCAGGGACACTGATGAATACCAGACAAAGGTGAGGAAAAGCACAAAGGTGTACGGTGACTACTTATTGGCAATGTTGATTTCATCTAGTGAACCCCTTTTGCTATAATACCTACTCGTATAAACCTTTGAACAATAGCGTTATTAAAAATGTCCGTATAAGGGATTCGCTTATCATTTTTACTTCAAGTTTCTCAGAAATATCCAGTCCTGTTTATGAGCGAATTTTATAGGTGCAATAAAAACTAGACGGAGCAGTATAAATAAATTAGGTACAAGTTTTAGGTTTTTCCGGCTTCACTGCGGAAATATTTGATGCATCGTCTCTGGCACAGTCACATGCATGTTTGATGAATTGATGAAACAAAGCGTCAAACTGACAGCTGTATTCTTAGAGCAGTGTCAGATATATGTTGAGCAATTAGTTTCACATACTTCGACTCTTTGAGTATTTAAAGTGACAGGAGATGCCATGGACGGGCGACCCCCTCCGGAAAAATAACTGGTCAACTGGTCAAGCACGTTATATAAAACTACTTGAAGTCGCTTCACCGCCATTTTGCATTGATCTGTGTCGCGTGACACTTCCCTCTAAAAATGGTGAATTGTGCAGATATTTTCTTGTAAAAGGCGATCTGACAGCTCAAATACGTAACAAGATCGCGTTTCCTATCACAGGTAAGTATTTTTACGAAATATTAAATGTCTATTAAAGTACAATCTCCATTTAAAGAAAAAAAACCGTTGCGATACGTAAACGACAGAAAAATGTAAACATAAAACAGTGGTACAGGGGCGAGGGATGTGACAAAGTCAAAACAGCGACTCAACATTTGAATGAATCATTCATTCATTCAATCACTGCAGTTCGTTTAATAGTTAGTGTATTATTACTTATTAGATACTTGCAACCCTCCCGGCTTCGCACGGGTGCAAAGCTGATTAATTATGCATGTATTATACATATTATAAACCTTCCACTTGAATCACTCTATCTATTAAAAAAAACTGCATCAAAATCCGTTGCGTAGTTCTAAAGATCTAAGCATACATAGGGAAATACAGACAAACAGGCAGACGGCAAGAAGCGACTTTGTTCTATACTATGTAGTGATTGAATTTAATAATAGGTATAGATGTATGTTATTTTTAAATCTTGTAAGGTGAATTAGAAATATTACCTTTCTCTAGACATAGGTACGATGTTGAAATTTAATATGAAAATGAAAATAATTGTTTGCTAAAAGTTAGTGTCCGACCGAAACACGTTTTTCTGCCGAAACCGAAACCGAAACCGAAGGTTCGGTTCTGATTACAGTTTCGGCCGAAACCGAAACCGAAACCGAACCTTTAAACCACATTAAACGTTGTATAAAATGTAAGCGGGCCGTTCTTTTTAGACCTAATAATGAATAAAATGAAAAATTTCGTTGACCGATAGAGCTAAGTGTTTCAGTTTGGTCCACAATTCTTTCATATGCCTACGGACGATTGGATGCTTTTTTGTTCTCGTCTGGAGTCCGTATTTCTTAATCGATGCTCATGAAATTTTGTGAGTAGGTTTGATAAGTAATATATATAGGTTTGATAACCTAGATTATTTTTGTCGATTTAAAAAAAGTGCAGATGGATATAGAGTGAGGTGGGGGTAGACAAAGTAAAAAAAAAAATAATCAGCAATTACACAACGAACTTACATTTCACTTTTGTTGAATGTTACTAAAAAACTAAAAGCATTAACAGCTGTAATACTGTACTGAGGTTGTGGTCTGTTAATTGTAGATGGTATAAAATTAAACAAGTTTAAAACCTAGCAACAAAATAATTGATTAATTTTTAATTTTTTATAATTGCAATCAGGCTCGTAGCGCTAATTCAAACGTAGGTACTTATTTTATTACATACACAATGACGAATCCTAAAGTCGTTTTATGAGATAAGTAAGGTTCACTAATGTTTGACCAAAAAACGTTTGATAAATGATCATTTGACCACACAACGTTTCAACAAATATTCATTAGGCAAACGAGACATTTGACAAAAGTATCATATTACAAAAAGTAACTTAGCAAATGATTATTTTACAAACACTAGGTTACACTTGACAAATGTGTTAAATAACAAAATATCATTTAACAAAATGTTATTTCATAATAAGTACTTCTTTTTCAAACATTATGATCTAGTCTGTAATCTGTAGTTGGGTAATTTATTCCGCTACTATCTTAGAATCTATCCACTATGCTGTACAATCTGTATCTACTAATAGAGCAAATTGACAACATTTCGTATTTTAAGACTATAATTTTATTACTTTTCTGAATTCTCCTTAAAATGATGAAGTAATCTCTGTTTTTATTTATTTTCTGAGATGATTATTTATTTTATTATTAATTTATAAAAACATACTCATTTTAAAATGTGGCAACACCAAAACCAGAACTTAATGGAACGGTTACTTTAGTCGGTTTTCTATTAAAAAAAACTTAATAAAACTCGGTATGCATCTGTCATCTGTCAACGTCAAATAAAAAATAAATATATTTTTTCGCTCTTTGGTTTAGACAACAACCCTATTCAGCCCGTATTGTCTTAGATTCCAGGTATTTGATGTATTTTCTTATATTTCTTTAAATACAGAAGAATCAATTCAAAGATTTTTTTTAAGGTACACGACATAAAGCCCTGTCGATCTCTATATTAATTTCCACCTGTTATAAATATGAAATGTTGTCAATTGTACATTTTCCTCAAGTTTGCTCTACGAGCTTTACGGATAGAGAAAATTGAACACTATGCTCTACGATCTAAAATTGTAAAAATAGTAGAGCAAATTGGAGAAAAAAAGGATAGATTTGCTCTAATAAAAACAAAAAAAAAACAAACGAAACACTTGTCAAATAATACATTGTACAGACGTTTTTAGACCAAGAGTAGTTTTGTCTAATAACTCAGTTGCTAAATGATCATTTTGTCAAATGATTATTTGTAAAATGTCAATTTAACACCCGATCATTTGGTGAAGTGAGTCATTTGTAAAATGACTTGTTGTAAAATGATCAATTGGCGAAACGTTTTTTTGTAAAACGTTGTTTGTAAAGTGTAATTTTGTAAAATGACTTTTGGTCAAACGATAGGTCACCGATAAGTAAACCTCCTAACTTTTATCCTAAATAACCAATATCGCCCTCAATTTGTTTGTACATTGAGAAAGTTTGCGTTAAAAATACGTAACAAAAACAAAATCAAGTAAATTTAAAGTAAATATAATTTTTTACCCCAAAGCTCGCCATTTTGAAAATTTCGAAAAACTGAATCGATGAAAACACACACACTCACAAAATTTCATGAGAATCGGTTGAGAAATGCGACTTTAAGGCAAGGCAACAGCCGGTAAGCGCATGGACATCCAAACATCCGGGCATACGAAAGAATTTTGGGCCACGCTGAAACGGAAATGCTTTGCTCGCTCGGTCAGTTACTTAACATTATTCGGAGAACAAATAAAAACGTCACCTCAGTAAGCAAAGTGATTCAGTGGCCGGCGGAGTCAAGCGAGCGACGCCATATTGCCAGCCATGCCGACTGCCGAGCGCACCCGACGTTAGCCGAACGCGACCCGACAGTACGATGTTGTAAGTTTCGGCGCGGCCGAAAGGTTCGGCCGTTTTTTGGCCGAAACCGAACCTTTGGCCGAAACATGAATTTTGGGCCGAAACTGGCCGAAACCGAAACCGAAACCGAAACTTCGGTCGGTCACTACTAAAAGTATATCTAGGTAAAAGGAACATTTAGTGCTGGGCTGTATATGCGTTATACATATACTATTATTTATAGACTTTATTTCATATTCTTTCCATCTTCACTGCTGCCTCCTTATTTCGTTATTCTTCTTTTCTTTTATAGAATGAGAAATGAGGATATGCCGCAGAAGAACCGAGGTACCCGGCATAGCTCACAGGATTGCACGATTGAAGTGGCAATGAGCAAGCCATGTAGCCCGGAGAATCGATGGCCGTTAGGTCAGCAAAGTGCTAGAGTGGCGACCACGTATAGGAAAGCGCAGCGTAGCGAGCGTTGTGACGATTCTTGGGGAGGCCTATGTTCAGCAGTGGACGTCTGCGGCTGATAGATAGATGAATATATTTACTTAGTTATATATATATATATATATTTTTTTTTATATGTGGTAATTCTAATTAAATTAAAAACAATTTGTTTTATTGTTTTCTCTTTACTCATTCTTTACTCATATCTTTAAATCACTTTATATGTGGTTTCATATAATCACCTGTATAAAATAAATTAGTTAAAAAAATCAAAGTCCGATAAAATCAAATAAAGCATAAGAAATTATTTAAGCAACTGCATGAAGTTACAAGTGAGTTGCTGGGTTTTAGATAGGCGTACGTTCTTTTCTTGAAGGTTATATTCACTGACCTCTAAACTACAAGCACGCTGGACTAAATATTCCATAGGGAATGACAGTTGTTTTCAGTGCCCATTCAAAGCATCCTGCGTGAACGTCTACTAAAATTGTCATTTCATGCAAACGGTTCTTTGATCTGTGACGATCTGTGAATCTCTAATATTAGATCCATGGACACACACAACTTGCACATAGCTATCAGCTCCAAAATGGCGAAAATGAAGTGGCTTCATTTTAGCAACGACAATATGAAGTCGAGTGTACTTGTTTTAGAAGTCAGTGATTATTTAAGCCAGGAACAACCGCGGGTGTCTCTTTTATTTCACAGTTTAGTTAAGCGAGAGTGATAAGGACACAATAAATATAGACAGATATACATACATAGAAACAAATATATTTATTGGGTTACATTTTCAATATACAGAATTTACACTTTTTTTTTTGTTTTTTCCCTTAGCTTGAGAGACGGAAGCCATTTTTTCAAATCTCGCAATAAATAGTACTTATAAGACAATTCAGTTCATTCATTAAAATGATTTGACTCATTCTTCATACGTGTCCCATTACTATGTTTTCTTATGTATGCTGCACAGTTACGTGAAAATTGTATCTGTGTGCATGTAATTTTTGATGTTTTGAATTTTGCTGTAGTGTGCGTTTATCGCAACAGCAAAATTTGTGTCTGTTGAGTTATTCGTCTTTTCGTCGTGTGCTGTACGTGTTTACCTCGCCCCCCGCTAAAATTGGCGAAAAAATTTGTTCGAAGAGTTTACGTTATGACATCTCCATTTGTCTATGCTCTAAGACTTCGATTATAAGTTCACGTTTCTTATGGCATTCAAGATAGGTTTACTTTAGCTAAGTTCAGCACCATCGTAAAGTATACCTTGGGCACTCCACAATTAATATTACCTATTATTAGTATAGTCTAATTTATTTGAGAGTTGTCGGGGTTCCACAACTTGAGTTATTGGGGGCCGCCGTCGTGGCTTTACATATATATTGAAAGTAATTTTACTGTGACACTGTTGTGTGTCAACCGAACGGCCCGTCATGTTTCGAATTCGTATAAAGTTCTGGAGTCACCTTCGTAGTAAACAGTTCACGGACAAAACAGACTAGAGTACCTACATTTGGGGATGTATGCGAACTTCATTCGCGGTGAAGAAATAGTAACAACTCTCTTTTTTGTTTCTTCGCAGTCGGATAAAAAGTATCCTAAAATCTCTACCCGTATACCAAATATATAGTAATCGGTCGAGCCGTTTAGAGGTGATGAATATGCAAGAGCCTTCTGTGCCTAGGTACTTACTGTTTTATTTCGTGTCATATATTTAAACACATCGGAATCCGCCGCGCCGCCTAAACGTTCGCTCCTTTGTCACCGGAGCTTTGAGATGAAGCTTGAATCTTTAACGGACATATGCCACAACTTCGGCAGCAAGCGGCGCGGCGAGTGGTTGTGCGAGAGCACGGCTGCCACACGAGTCAGCGAGACACATGTACCGCTCGGCCGCTCACCACTGCCGCTGTCACGCAAGTCGGGGCCGGTCCGGTAGTAGTAGAAATAGAACAGCTTTATTTGAAAATAAGTATGGCAGATTTTCCTGTTATCTTTATCGGAAGACGTCTTTTCAGTTTGAGTAAATAAAAAAAGTAGGTATTCTGTGATAGAGTACCCGTAAAGCATTCAATCCCAAGGCCATATTAGGAGTTGATATATAAGTACGAAGAAGGAGGAAAAGAAGAATGTGTATACCTGTGGCTTCATAATGTCTATGTGTCTGAGATAATAAAAAAAAAACATACCTACAGTGCGAAAGTAACATTACTCAACTCCGATTTTATGTCAACCAATATTATGTGTGATATAGCTGGTGAAAAACTTAACTAAAGGACTAAAGACTAAGGTGTATATAATATGTAGGTAGTGGTGTCAAAATATAGAATGGAAGCTACGTCAAAATTAAAAAAATATAGAACGCCAATTTGTATATATAGATACGTTGCTACTATATACACCATACACCCAGTGCTTTACTTAAGTTTTTACCTAAACATACGAGGTGTTGACACGACGCTAACAGCAGACAGACTAATAATAGGCATAGTAGTCGACTCTTAAGCGCTTATTTATGTATCTTATTTCTTTTAAAAGTTTTATACGTATTACCTGTAATAAAAATACGGTGTTAATGTTTTCATTTATTAATTGAATCTTTTTTGTACATTGCAGGTAAGAATGACGGAGCATAACAGGTAGTCTCTACCTGTGACAACCATGAACATGAAGCCATACTCGTAGTGACACTATTGGTAAGGAATTGGTGTATAACAAAACGTATTGTACGCACGATTAAATACTTCATTGTATAAGTACATAAAACAAAAATAAACGTTTGAGCATGTGAAGATAAACAAACTTACGTCTATACATACAATTACACACCTTGAATGACCGATTCAATAAGCAACATGGGAACATATTTTGCTTTTGATTTTCTCATAAAGCGCTAAATCAATTTCGATAAAATATATAAGGGACCACCTCTGAAGTATGATCTATAAAAGAATTATCAAAACTGATTCATTATTGGCGAAAGTAGCGTTCTTTACATTAGAAAAATTACTAGTCGAATTGAGAACCTCCTCTTTTTTCAAGTTGGTTGAAAATAACGGTTGACTTCGTAGTGGTACTAGCTTCCTACGGAACCGGCGGCGATCTTGGGTTCGAATCATGGAAATGTTAAATATTTGCCCACTAAAATTCAGTTAATTAAGTTAACTTGTATGAGAATGTTTGATATTTAAATTTTCGAATCAAATAACTTCGAAATTCGACTAAAACTAAACAAGCGAAACGTGAATCGCTCTGCGCCGCCACGCACCGCACTCGAGTGCTACTCCACCAATGTGGGCTGAAACGCGACACTCCAATTTGTATGGAAGTACATTGGAGAGGCCACCGCTTCAGACACAGTGCACTGATCACTGTGTATGTTATACAGGGATCGCCTCTAGTGGAATAAAACTTCTCGTCATAATTTAGATTGTTATAACTCATTTCGCTTCGGCTTCCTTACATAAGTTCTTTGTCATAAACGATTCTTCGCATAACACTTTGTATTATCATAATTGTAGTTTGGCAGGCTTTTCATATGCATAATGTGGATTGGCACAAAATTACAAATAATTTTATTGAATGACATAATAATTGATAACTTACAACGTGCAAGAAGTGCAACGTATAAATTATAGTGTTCATCATTAATGGCAATGGACATTATAGTATGAGTTTTATTACATGTATCACTCGTAATAGGTATAATATCTTATTTAACATCTGAGACGAGAGAGACACAAAACGCGGGGACAGGCCCCCAAGAGTGGTTTTGTCCGCTCATCACACAGAAACGGCTGGACCGATACCAACCAATTTTGGTACAGGGATATTGGACATCCAAAGATGGTGAAAAGATACTTTTACCAGATTACGGTAAAGGAAAAAGTGTTACGCCGACGAACTTGCACTTTCTAGTAAAGGCATATAGATAGAGTATATCAGCTCTAATAGATTGTATCTATCCAAATATCATAAACCCTTCAAACATTATGACCACCATAAAAATAGACTGTTTTGTTAGAACAAATTTCTTATCTGTAATAATGTTATTATTGCTAAATAAAGAAATTTGATTGGACCTCTATTCTAATATCAGTCGAGATGACGTTTAGTTCGAAATGAATTGTCAATTTGCAATAAAATTTGCCAAATGTCGCACGTAAAGTAAGATATCGAACGATATGATAGTTGGGGTCGACTAGTTTATCTCTGAATTAAAAGAAAACTATGGCAGCTGCCAGAAAACTTCATTACCGCCATTACCGGGTAAATATGTCATAATGTGCGGCTCCTGAATGCATCATGGAGGCTATGTGGGTAGATAAAGTAGTGTAACATGTAAATATTATAATTAGGCATTATAATTAGGCATTAAAACACTCGTGTGATGTTATTATGAAACTTGCCTTCGGCTCGTTTCATTATGCACAGTCACATAAACTACTATAAATACAAGACTTTATTATAAGTATTTTAAATATGAATTTCACCCCAGTTGGAATTCACGACAGCAATAACTTTCAGCTAACAACTATGAGTATAAATTCCTCTCTCATCGTTAGTATTTATACAAATAAGTACCTAATTGAAACTAAATTGAGCGTGCGCACAAAGACGTGGTCACCAGAAAATTGGCGAGTTCGTACGTGACATTAAACTTGGCGGAGAATTCGCTTAGAGTGGGTTTAAACAACGGCTTTCTCGTTAGTTTCATCTGCAACAATACTCCAAACGGAATTTTAAAGGGTAGCTCTTTAAATTTAATTTACACCGATTTGTGAGTGCACTGTACGGTTGTGTAATTTTGCTAGTTGATAAATTAAATCAATTACACTTATTACTTATCATATTATGTTTCTCGCACGAGAGAGGGTTGCCACATTTTTTGATAATCCAACTGAAGCACTAACATTGTTTAACCCCCGACGAAAAAAGAGGGGTGTCTTTGTGTATTTGCGTGTCTGTCTGTGGCATTATAGCTTCCAAACGGGTGGACCAATTTGAGAGCGGTTTTTTCCGTCGAGATGGTTCTTAGCTATGTTTGGTGGAAATAGGACCAGTAGTTTACAAGATAATATTTAGCTTTAATTGTAAAAAGTGACCAGATCTCAGCGAATATTGAAGCGAAGAATTCCAGATTTTACGTTATGTTCAGTTTTAGTAGCATTTTCTATATCATTCATATTTAATGAATAAGGGTCTCATGATAGCCATATAGACAATTAGACATACATTATGAAAGTCTGTAAAACTCTACTGCCCAAAAAAACACTGCTAAACGATGTTATAATGTCGCAAAAAAAGCATCACTTAGTAACACAGATTACAAGATAAACAGATGCATTCACACAATTTGCTATTAAAAAAAACTTATTGTACAAAGGCATTGCTGCCAACTTAAAAAAAAAGTTTTATCTTCAGTGCATGGATGTTTAGTATAGTGAACGTATACCTTTATGTATAAGTTCATATTTTTTTGGCAGATGTTTAGTATAGTGAACGTATACCTTTATGTAAAAGTTCATATTTTATTGACAGATGGACGTCAATAAAAAAAAAGTTGATCAGACTATTTTTTTTTTATTTTGTTGATTCCGAGCGTGAACATGTAATTATTTCCTTTGTTGTTTATTTGCATTTTATTTATGAAATGTCGAGTCGTAGAAAAAGTATTGTATGCAACGTTGTATAAGTAGGTCAAAAAACGCTCGTGGCATCTTTCTTACGATGTTCGCTACGCTCACATCGTAACCCATGCCACTCGCGTTTTTTGCCCCCTCTTATACAACAGTTGCATAAAATACTATGAATGTACGTTATTTAATAATGAAGAAGATAAAGGCAACGGCATATTAGATGCTTCATCATTAATTTGGTCATCATACTTATCATACCAAAACATATATACTTTACTCGACACTCTGAGACCAAATTATGACAACGGGTACAAATGACAAACGGCCTTATGCTTGTCAGGTGTGAGGTTGTTACATTACCTACGTACGTACTATGAATATCTGTTAGCTTCGAACCATGTAACATAGTCGATTTATTCATATGAGATTAGAAAATGGTGATGATGATGATGATGATGATGATGATAATGATGATGATGATGATAATGATGATGATGATAATGATGATGAGATTAGAAGAAAACTTGACTAAGTCCATTTTTTTCTACTTACCTACTTGTTTTTTACTTGTCACGGCTACAAAATTACCCAGTTCGTATGGCTATCTAAAACAGGGGTAAAACTCCCTGAGTCCCGATTTTCTTCCTTTTTTATTTGCATGTACGCCTTCAATCGTCTGTACTTGTCGTTTTGCAAACGTGACTTAGCTAGTTCTTTCCCTTAGCCCTTCATATGGATATCAAATTCCAAGAAGCAGTCAGTATACGAAACATACAATCCTTACGAAAAATTAAATCTAAAGGAAGAACAAGATCATTAATTAATTACTTTATTTCACCTGTGAAAGAAATGAAGAATCCACGAAAAACTAATCGTATTTTCGCGTCGACCACAGAAATGATGAATCCAAACGAATAACATGCAATTTTTTTCTGCAGCCCAATTCTTCAGCCGTATATCTCTCTACATTCGGTCAACTTTGATTTGGAGGTTTTTTGGCATTTTGTAGAGGTATCTTTGGCAGCGGAAATACATGTCACATTTTTCGTGAGGCATCAAACATTTCGTTTCCGTTTGTGGCGATATTTGTGTGAGTTTTGATTGTGGTTATGTGGTTCGCTGATATTTTAACGGGGTGCCGGTATTTTTACATGTACATTTGACAGTGTAACCGTAAATAGGTAGATTGGAGCCTAAATCCATGTTATAGCCTAGCAAGCGTCGGTCCAACCCAGGGATAGTGGCGCTACAAACAGCTTTATGGCAATAATGTGTACTTATACGTCATTATATTTGCTTTATTAAACGTCAATCGCTATTTGTCAAATAGCGACAAAAAACACATTGTTAACAAAACATTGTTTACCGGAATGCTGCTCAATCCCTCGTTCTTCTTGCGAAATAAATGCTGACTTTTATTTTGCAAAAATTACTTGAAATTTGCGGAATTATTTGTCCTGTTTCCTCTTTGTGTACATCAGTGACATTCACCGACTTTCAACGTCAGTTACAAAAAAAAATGCCCTTGCCAGTAAAATAAATTAGTCCCACTAAAAATCCACAATATGGCGTGGATTGTAAAACCCCCCATAACGGAGAGTATTCGCCTAAATATCAGGCGTTAACTTATCTTGACCCTACCTAGCTACCTACCTATACTATAATAACATGAAATGTCACTTTTGCGACAGTTAAAGGCGATATACTTGCATCTCTAGCACAACTGTCACAAGAAAATATTACTCGCGCGAGATAATTGCCTGTCTCTTTCTGTGCAGTAATGTGAGAGGGTGACGGGTAGCGCTATGTCGCGCGACAAGTTGTGCTAGACGGGCTGAGACTTTCGCTTATTTAGCGATATTTCAAAGCACACTAAAATTAACCCCACCTATTCAAAATTTAATAATGCACATTTTTAGCTAAGTTTGATGTCGTCCACATTCTTAAATAGTCATCTCTCCTATTTTGTTTACATTGGCATATTGTTCACTACATACATATATCCATATTCCAATATGCAAGTTTACTTCTAAAAGTTCTTCAAATGAACTGAGATTTATTAGTGATTTTAATGTATATATCTTCATTCAGCTCGACCTTTAGGTTTCGTGGAAGAAGTATCACGTTCGTAATGAAAAAGTTCTCACTTTTTAATTTCTTTGAGGCTATAATAATTAAGTTAGTATTGAAGTTGAAGACGGATCTCGATCTTGATTTTCACAAATTTTTCTTTGGAATTAACGAGCAATGAAGCGTTATTGTACACGCGATATTTTTAATGAGATTAGGATTATTGCGTGCTTCGGGTGCGCGTTCTATCGTGCCATGTGCCGTAACAGTCAATTCTTTGTTATTATTAAAACTATCGTGAGACATCTTTAATAATCATAAAAACTGTTTGAGCCCACGTAAAAATTTACAGGAACGAGGGTTGGGGGGGGGGGGGGGGGGGGCTCAAAAGTTCCGAACTTTCATTTATCCGAAACCATCAATAGTCCGAATTTTCAGAATTCCGATAAGTTGTGTGCCGTTAGTCATGTAGTACCTACTACGGTTAGGTGTCCCTGATGAAGAGTTCCATGAGTTCGAAACATGTCGAAAATTATGCACTTTTAGGAGTAGTAAATAAGAAAAGGCGTCATATCTTAAGGTAGGGTGGATTATTTACTAGCTGGATAGTGTATATTTTCGTGTTATTGACAATTTGAGTGTGACGTACAAGTAAATGGGGTCCCAAACATGCAAAAATATAACTTCGTCTGGATTTTCTCGAGCGCAGTTGAATATATTTCTTATTTTGAAGAAAATAATAATGGAAAAAGTAATCTGCTGATTTTCACTAGCCGAGGAAACAAAAATCGTCTATAAAGTTTAACGGCGTACTACTTTCCCTATTGCCGAACGGAAAAATATCAAACAATATTTTAATTTCTTTTCATCTAATCTTCAACATAATCTAAGCTTCGACGACACCTGCATAACTAATGATTTCGGCACCCACTTTTTTAGGGTTCCGTACAGCAAAATGAAAAAAACGGACCCTTTACAAGATCACTTTGTTGTCCGTCCGTCCGTGCGTCCGTCTTTCTGTAAAGACCCTTTATCTCGGGAACGCGTGGAGGTATCGAGTTGAAATTAAAACCATATAATTACTCAGTCTACAGACCTTGAAGTTGTGTAAAAAACTAAAAATCAAACTTCTACGTTTACGCAAAAAAGATAGGGCTGTTTATGCCGCACAATACGTGTACATAGGGAATTTTAAGATTTTCCGTTGACCTAGAACTATAGTAAGGTAATACCGTCTTATATTAGAAGTGAAGGCAGAAATCTGAAAACTGTAAAATACGTCAATCAGTTTTCCATGGGCAAAGTTGAGTTTGTCGCTTGGTACAGTTTATTTTTTCGTTAGAGCAATAAGCAGTGCTTCATAGTTCGTAGGATCCCTCGGTGCGCGAGTCCAACTCGCACTTGACCGGTTATTTTTCTCATTAGTTTTCCCAAAAAACCGGCCAAGTGCGAGTCGGACTCGCGCACCGAGGGTTCCGTACAAACACTTTCCATCCCTAACTGGTTAAGTTAAGTTTGCACCTGGTATGTATAGCGCCCCATATAAATTAGGTGCAAAGTTAGGTATTAAAAAAAAACTACTTACTAGATCTCGTTCAAAACAATTTTCGTTGGTAGTTTTTATAGTAATGTACATCATATGTTTTTTTTAGATTTTTCTTTCTCTTATTTTAGAAGTTAGAGGGGGGGGACCAACTTTTTTCCACTTTGGAAGCGTCTGTCACGCAAACTATTCGGTTTAGAAAAAAAAAAAATTTAGAAACCTCGATATCATTTTTGAAGACCTATCCATAGATACCCCACACGTATGAGTTTGATGAAAAAAAAATTTTTGAGTTTCAGTTCTAAGTATGGGGAGCCCCCAATATTTATTATATTTTTTTTATTTTTGCATAAAAATATTAATGCGGTTCACAGAATACATCTACCTACCAAGTTTCAACAGTATAGCTCTTATAGTTTCGGAAAAAAATGGCTGTGACATACGGACGGACAGACGGTCAGACAGACGGACAGACAGACATGACGAATCTATAAGGGTTCCGTTTTTTGCCATTTGGCTACGAAACCCTAAAAAGGTATCCAAATGATTTTATTTGCATACACATTCGTGCGTATGTTGTATCGGCATCAGAATCGGTACGCTAACCATGAGTTTACGAGTACAGTGATTGTCCTCGCTATCGACTGCGTAAACGATTTGTATGGAGAATTTTAGTTCTACAAAATAACCGCTAGGGGCATTGTACTATTCCCCATACAAATCATTTACGCTGTCGCTAGCGAGTACGGTCACGTTAACTCATGGTAAGTGCACGGAGTTGAAGTGATGATCAACGATTGATGACACACGTAGCAACACACAATACAAATACCAAAAAATAATATGTATGTATGTAAACACTTTATTGTACACAACAACTGGTTATAAATACATTGATAACAAATTAAATATGTACTAAGGCGAAGTTATCCCTATTAGGGATCTCTTCCAGTTAACCTTTGAACAATTGAAGGAATGGGTATTTGAAGAAAATAGGCAAACTACACTGCGTACAACCAAAATATCTATATTATACTTAATAAACCTATAATAAGTACATAAGGTAAGTAAGTAATAATACACATATATTTATACTATTTATAAGATATATAAATACATATCTACATATAATACATATAAATGCGTAAATAAATATAGTATTCAATGAATTCACACGTCATCGGACAGCCACAATTTCTTCAAGTTAATCTTAGTTATGCAACAGATGGAGACTTCCTAAGGGACAAAGGCAACTCATTCCACAACTTCACTGCACTTACTGTGAAAGACTTGCTATAGGTACGCGCCTTATTAGACGGTACAGCCAGAGTGAGATTGATAGTAAATGAATGAATGAATGAACAGTGTCATCAACCTTTGTGTGCAGCGATGATGGATCTCACGCTCCAAATGAAAATTTAATAAATTTTCATTGACAAATTTATTAAAACAACAAGGGTTGTTACTGACTGGTTCAGTATTTCATGAATTGTGATTGCGGTTCGGTACCGCAGTAACAGTTGGCTGGCGATTTTGGAATTGGTTCTCAAAAAATATAGTTGAATTTGGTATATTCGGTCTGTACGAAGTTATTTGTTCTTGAATTAAACCCCATAGATAAGTTATAAATAAATAAATATCGGACGACCTCACACAAATCAACTTTGTTCCAAATTAAGCTCAAGAAGGCTTGTGTTACGGGTACTAGACGACGATAGACATACTTATATCGATAAATATATATTTGAATACATAGATATCCAGAAGCGAGGCACAAAATATTCGAGTTCATCACACAAATATTTGTCCTTGCCGAGTTTCGAACCCAGGACCACTACTACTAACTGCGCCAATCGTATCGTCGAAGTTACTTTAATATAACGATACGACAGGAAGCGCTTCTCTAAGCAAAATAGGAGCTCCGCGAAGCTTTGTTACTAAGATAACGCCTGAGCGCCTTGTTGAGATTTTACCTGAAATTATGACCTATAGAAAACCAAGGTATAGTAAAAAAAAATAATTTCACAATAGTATTTATGTAGCTTTAATGTTTGCTCGATGTACGTATGAAGTTAAGATAACGCTTTTTAAAGCTTATAGCCAATCTTTTTACACGAGCAGTCTATGGGCTAGGTATACAGAACGCACCTACAATGCTCTGCGTATTCAGTACAATAATGGGTTTAGAATGCTGATGGGACTGCCTAAGTGGTGTAGTGCATCAGGCATGTTTGCGGAAGCTCGCACGGATGGTTTTCATGCCATCATGAGAAAGCGTATCGTGTCGATCTGGAATCATATAAGACGTAGTCCCAACAGCATTCTAAACGCGGTCGCTGGGAGATACGATTGCCCTATACAGAGGTTCTGGACAAAACAGGTTAAAGGCGCGGCCCAATATGTCATATAATATGTAATATAATAATAATAAATATGTAATACTAACCCTAAATATAAGAACATTTACTAATACGCTATGGATTGTATTTTATCCGAAATAAAATTTTATTCATTCATTCAATGTACCTAATAATTTTAATAAACAGATTTTCAAAAGCACTAACCACTGCGACGTAAACGCAATCACAATTTATGAAATATCGTTTAGTTCTAATATTTTGTCAATGAATATTTGATCACATGCCATTTGGAGCATAAGATAATCGCCCATTGGCATTGCACGCCACCAAGGGTAAACTAAAACCTCGGCTTTGTGTGCTTCCCAATGATTACTAATTAATATCGTAGCATGGATTTCATTCATAGGTTTTGTTGTTGAATGTATACCCGAACATTTTCAAAGAAAATTATGTCGTATTTAGTTCCAGACAAATTACATTTATGTTGACATTGGCCTCATAAGAAGGCTCAAAGTTACTCAAGGGCAATGGAGCGAGTATGCTCGGAGTTTACTTGCGGGATCGAATCCGAAATGATGAGATATGCAAGAGTTTGTAGATATAGCTCAGACAGTCGCCAAACTTACCTAAGTGACAGAGGAACTATAATAAAACAGTATCAGCCACAACATTGTTGAATGGCACCGCGATATGTATTAGACATAGACCGTTAGAAGAGTTACATCTAGAATCTGGAATAAATTAAGGGACTTCTCAGTAACCGATGCATTAACGAGTTCGCATATTGCCCACTCAGAATAAAATATTATAGTAGGTTCTTTCGTTTGATCTTTTGAAAAATTATTGGTCGTTTGTGTAAAATGCGACGCTGCGACGGTCCGGTTGCATGTGAGATGCTACTACTGGCTACGGGCGCCTGCCGATTTTGACAGAAAGTGCCAGGCGAATCCGAATATACTACTCACCCGGCTGCGCTGGAGAAAAAAAGAAGAATATGACTTCTGACGAAGTTGCGAGTAGCTTCTAGTTAGATCATTAACCTGCACAAGACAAGGGTGAAACTATTATTGGATGATGTCAGCCATATTGTTGAATAATGCAGCGGCGAATGGGTCCGCGATATTTCTTAGAAGAGGACCGCTAGACGAGCCCTCGTTCTACATCTGGAGTAACTGATGAAAGGAAACAGTAATCGATACGTTTGTTAGTTCGCTAATTGTGTAACCTGCTGTGGATTACACAATGATTAATACACAATCAGACTCCAAAGAAGAATTGTCGATACCCAGTTTTCGGCGACTTTTATTTATACGCACGTGTCGCAGACAGCGCAACAACGGGTTCATAAATAAGAAACAATTTTATTTTTCATATTATCACATGTCCTTACCTTCTTCTTATTTCTTTTCTATCATTGATTTAAAACTATTCTACCTCGTTTCTTTCACTTATTTCCAACATTTTGCAGTCAACCTAGAAGGATATATCTAGGTACATGGAGGTATGTATATTGTATATTATGTTCCAGGAAACTCTAGTTCCACGGAACTACTCTCACTGTGGAAGTTCTGTCGCTAGTTCTTTAGATCTAAGACATTTCCAGTTTGAACTCCATTGTTTAAGGGTTGTGCTTCTATGGAGCAAATGGAATCCAACCAAATAGCATTTAAACTTGAGGTTGTAAATCACAAGTGGCTTATCTACAAATAATCTATCCTTACGTATTATTTTTGATTCTAAGGGCAAAGTTAATGGAAAGGTAAATTATGGTAACTAAAATGAAACGAACTCAATTCCGATCAAAAACTGTATCAAATGCAGATCGAATTTGTATTTTTCAACGGGCGCGTACTTATTTTTTTCATACTTTGGGTGTATACAAAATACAAGTCATTGAATAAATGCCATTCAGAAACTTACTGTAACACAAATTATGGTTAAAAATCTATTTATGATTAGGTACGATTTTACTTTATAAATTGCGATGTTGGTCATTTATAGATACCAACTATGTTAATTGTTCAACGCAGAATTAGCTACAGAATATTGTTTTCATTATGTACATTATTATTGATCCAGAATCTCACCCAAACACAATATGTCTAAATCGTTATAAAATTACTTACGTCGTCGGCTCTTAGACTATAAGTTCCCTTAATGGAATATATAATAGTCGTCATATTTATACATATCAAAACGACGCAGAGGACTATTTATTTCCACATATCGTTTATCTATTGAGGATTTTACCCAAAACACATTTCGTCAAATTTCCGTTGTCTGCTCTTAGACTATACCTTTTGCTAGTTCATACGGAATGTAAAATGGAAGCCGTCATATTCGAAGCGTCAGCGGTATTAAATCCTTGTTCGCAGCTGCGTCGCCGTCTGTGGTTACTTATTGCTAGAGCAGAACTGAGCATTGAGCAAGCTGAACTGAGTGCGGGGTATTTCCTTCCTTCGGTAGCATTGTGTTCAGTGGATCCTTTTACTTACAGTAGCATATAAGAAAATAAGCATTTATGTGGCAAGGAATACATCTTTTCCACTTCAATATTTTTCACACATTTTGTGTTCCAGTCCACTCGCATTAGCGCGTGTGCGTCAGTTAGTGCGTAGCATTTTACAAACAACAAATAAAATATAATATATTTCTGGGAGTTTCTTGCAAATTAATTTCTGAGCTAAAGTGGAAGGTGGGACCACCATGGTGAGCGCAAATGCGTAGGTTATTAGCACGGCATACGGCGCATAGAGAGCTCGTATCTGTCCGCGCTTAACCTATATCATTTCTTAGCTCGTAATGTAAAATAGACTCCGTCATATTCGAAAGCGTCGGCAGTATTAAATCCTTCGCAGCTGTGTTCCGCCATGTGTGGTTACTTATTATTATTACCATAGCGAAACTGAGTATAGAGCAAGCTGAACTGAGTGCGGGGTATTTCCTTCCTTCAGTAGCATTGTGTTCAGATTTTACCTACAATAGCTTAGAAGACAACGAATATTTAAGTCACAGTAGATAGATTTATAGCAATATTAAAAGAGCGAAAGTTTGTTTGTACTTATATGGGTCAAACTTAGAAAATTGGGATTCATAAAAATCATAATAATTTACATGCATGAAAAAATACGCAAGTTAGTAATAATTGACTAGCACATTACTATATTGTGGAATAACAAAGCAATAATATTGTCTTAATTCTAGTCTCTTCAAGCCAATAGACAAAAAAATATAATAAAAAAACCCTAGAACCATCTCGACAGACAAGGGTTATGATAAAAAAACGCGTTAAAATCGGACCGTACAGACACACCGATACACAGGTTAAACTCATAACACCCCTCTTTTTTGTCGGTTAAAAAGCCCACTAATGAATTCCAGAACAAGCGAAATAGTGGCAGGCTGCGTTACACCGGCTACTCTTAAAAATAGCAGATTTCGAGGTACTGAAATCAAGTTCTTTCCTTCCTCATTCCTCGAAATGAATGAAGTGCCGTGTGGTTAAGTGCCCATGCAAGATTGATGTGTCGAGTTTGACTTGGGCTAATGTAATTTCTTTAGTTAACACTTTTCGCCAAGACTTAATGAGGAAAATGGTTTATTGTTTTATCTCAATTCCTTCCATACTTTTCCGCTGGGATTGTCTATTCTAAATGACTGTAATATGGCTTATCATGTTGTAAAAATGTTATTTTATCCACCTTTGATCATTTCATATTGTGATGCACTCTCGGAGTAACTCTTACTTTTAAGCTCCCCCATATCCTTACCCCATATTCACAGCTAGATGTGCACGTATACGCAGTGAACTTCATCTATTGTGAAAAGGCACGATACCTTTATCCGTAATCAAACTGCGCCTCACAGACAGAACCTGTACAAAGGTAATATCGAGCCTTTGGCTAATAAAGGGTGTATCCCCTTTACCCCTGTCGAGTGTAGGTACAATGCGTCACATAATGATGGAGGCGTGATGTACCTACGCCGCCTGTATGTGTGGAACGACTTATGAAAATGTATGGACGTGAGTTTTAAAATCAAAAAAATAAAAACCAAAACAATTAAAAAATAATCTGTAATTAGGTACATTAAGGCTGCTGAGGTTCGTGGAGGAGTTGGGGTGGTTGTAGTAGCGCTACCCCGTCGATCGTCGATCGTCGACCGAGGATCGTCTTTAAAAGCAGTTACCATACTAAAAAGTGAAGAATATATGAAATCAAATAAAATTCTTAACTTATCTCACTGAAATATTTAATACTATTTTATGCAATCGTTGCACAGTGAAGGTTCTTCAAGTCGAGTACCGCATTTGCCGAGGCTTGCCGAGTGGCCTATGTAAGGTACGAGATTCAATTGCTGTTACTATTGTTCTGTTCTAGCACTCGTTCATACGGTGCATGTCGTTGTGATGTACATAGCACCGGATATTAATGAGGCAATCGACGGACGGAACCCGATCGTATTAGGGGCTAAATCGGTCGTCCATTGCCGCGTGCAAACATTCACGTGGGTGGCCAGTTTCATGGGCTCGGCCCGTAATTAATAAGCGGCTATCGGCGGCGCCATACGGTGCAGGGGACACCTCTATAGCTCATGCAATTTAAGGTAACAAATCTGTTGCAAAAGTTGCGATCACGCAACTCCAAAAAGTAATTGGCATACATACATACTGTTGAGTATCTTTCAGCTTTCTTCTCAACAGCGGTCTCCTCTTGGGAAATGCCGGTAGATTCACAATCTGACTTGTAAATTAATTTCATTTCATTACATTATAATCAAGCCCTTTTCTCAACGGGTTAGGCAGAAAACTACGAATTTTCATTTGTTCGAATGTATCACTATTCTGAATTTTCATAATTCCCGAAAACCATGTTATGTTCTGATGAAATATTTTAGGATATCATATAACCCTAACTTTACCTACTTAAATATAATGCGTAACATACCATCCACAGCAAATATGATCGTTTGGCGTGGTAGTTATAACTCGGATAAATAAAAGTTTGGAATTTTTGGATGTTGCATCGTCTACGTCATTTTACTTACTACGTAATACATCTTTAGCTTCATCAACATTCATTAATCTCTTCATGCATGTTTGTCGGTTTAGTTAATGTAGCAATGAGCTAATAATTGAATGTGTACAATTTTAAATAATACTAATATTAAGAATGAATGAATTTTAATATTTTTTTACGTAAGCTTTATTTAGACAAAGCAATAGTTTTTAATAAAGTCCAATTTTTAATGATCGTGTTAACTTTTGACGATAAAAAAGTGATACTTGTGATCCTATTTGATGGATGTTCTTTTATATTTTTATCTCAATCCTTTGTTTTATCAGTTACAATAACAAATGTTCCAGAGAATGTAACTCACGTCGCGTTCCTAACCAGACATCTGAGCTGCAGTAGCTCAATTAAATCTCCTAGTGATATCCTAACTTTTGACATATTGTATAATTTTTGACGGTGCAAAAACTGTTACTTGAGATCCCATTTGATTAAATGTTATTTTATCTTTCGTTTTAACAGTTGCAATAACAAAGGTTCTAGAGAATGTAACTCACGTCGCGTTCCTAACCAGACATCTGAGCTAGATTAAATCTCCTAGTGATATCCTCAAAGGCAGCCCGGAATATTTACTGCAGTGTTCAATGCAATATTATGTCTGCGAACTTTGCAGTCGCAGCAAGGAAGGCGTTTGGAAAATGGCATTATTATAAAATGTAAGTTATTCTGGAGATCCGATAAGATCTTATATTTTATTCTAGAAGCTTTTCAAAACGATATTTTAGTAGTTTAATTGGGAAAGATTTCCAGATTTTAATATTATTTTACTTTCTTCCTTAAGATGCATAAACAACTCTATGAAGTGGTTATAAGGTTCTACCATTTAGGAAATAAAGCATTATAGAGATTAACATTTGAATATAGATATGAATTACTTACAATTACAAGTATATGAGTTATTATCACAGGAAGCACAAGTTTACATAAATGAATAATCTGCTTTACAACGTCATTTTTGCCTAAATAATGAAACAGATTATAATGAACGAGTATTGTATTTATAAAGTGTAAATAGTGTCGAATTCTTCATCGTTTTCAGAGACAATCCTTTCATCCGCACGACCACTTAGATACATAGTTGGCAGTAAACAACTGTGCGTTTTCTAGAAATTTCCTGCCTAGCACGACTGCATTGTGGAATGGATTGTCGTTCGCGGTATTTCCGGACCGATACGACATTCAAACCTTCAAGAAAAGAGCGTACTCCCACCTGAAAGGCCGGCAACGCACTTGTGTCTCCTCTCTGGTGTTGCAGGTGTCTACGGGCGACGGAAAATGCTTTTCTTCAGGCGATCCGTTTGCTCGTTTGCGTAAAACAGAGCGTTATGACGTAAAAAAGAGTTAATTTATGCCCCGATAAACGTAATTATCATAAGCCCACGTTCCAATATCTAATAATACACGCGCTTACTTTTCTCTTTTCACTAGGCGACAAAGTACTTTTCCAGCTAAGCCATGAAGACTCCTCGATTCAATTATGTTGCTCCGTGTGATAAGCCTTTAAGAGTGTTCATTGAAGCGTCTACTAGCGAAAATACTCAGATTTAGCGATTTAAGTAAAATATATTTCTGCTTTTAAGTGCTTTTGCATTTTGCATATAAAATAAAATTCAAAAGAGGCAGCGCCAGTTCTGGTTACATTATAAGGCACGATTACCTAGGCGGAACCCGTATGCCTGCATTTAATAAGGTATGAGCATATGAGGTCTTCTACTTCTATTTAAACGGTTTCGATCTACGCATAAATATAATTATATAGCGTTCATCCTTTAGCCCTTCCGAACGGCTCGATGATAAGCATAATATAATTATAAATAGTGCAACGCATCATAAATTTAAGAGTCAAACTCTTGTTGGTGTAGGTGTGATGAAGTCAGAAGTTTTCTCTCTCTAACTCTATCCATAGCCACTTTTTAGACTTCCCTATACGACATGACGTTTATCTTCTCTTTAATTTGTTTAATGTAACTTATTCTTAGCCTTCCTCTTCTTCGCTTCCCCTCAACCTTCCCATCTAAGATGTTATTTATAAAATCAAAAAGGAAGAAAAAAGGAATTACCTAGCTGAAAATTATAGAATAGAGCTTTGAAAGAATCTGATCTGATCACAAACGGTTTTTGTGATCGGGGCGATATCGTTCCTTCGCGCAGATACTAGTGCCGCGTGTAAAATAAGTGAATCCGTTGAGTCAGTCGGCCACGAGTAACCTCGAAGATGGTAGACATTGGCGGGAAAATCAAGCCGGTCATTCAAATAGGGCTAGGCGTCCACTGCTGAATATGGGCCCAAAGTTATATATATCCTTTCATTCCTTGTTTCCCAGTGAACGCATATCGGTCACTCTTGTTTCCATATAGTGCTTATATTACAAAACGTACTGTTAGCTCTTTATCATGGTTTTAGATATTATAAGGCGCCTACATTCCTGCGCTTAACAAAGCAGGGGCCTCTGTATTACGTGTTTCCGCGACTGTCACACATTTAAATAAAACAATTTAAACGGATTATATCGCGTATATTAATTATTTGAAATGTCAAATAAACTGAAACGTCAGGAAGGCTCTAGTATATTGTGTCATAAGGGTAGTAAGTAGGGGATTACTAACGAAGGTCTATTAGAAGCCCGACGCCGAAGGCGGAGGGCTTTTAATGTCCTGAGTTTGTAATCCCCTTACTACCCACCTTACACACAATATTTTTCATCACATTTTGGAGTAAATAACAAATAAATAAGCCAACAATAAACATTAAACGATAACGATTGACAACCAACTTTTTTCTGTATATATTTTTTTAATTTACTATAAGCACTGGCAAAACGGCCATCAGCTTAAATCAGAAAACAAATATACACAGAATCTTACCATCTATTATTAAACAAATAACAATTATCAATATTATGCAGCAATAATTAACAGTGTAATATTATAAAACTTAAATATAAACAGTAAGTTTGTTACAAACTAAATAGTTCCTAACCAATAATTTTATAACCCTTTTTTTTTGTGTCGTCTACCACAGATAATGCTAAGAACTGCGTTTCGTTTAGAAACTTGACAGGCTATACTGCCAAATTGTAACGATAAATGAACATTTAATTTAATTTAATAAAATTATTGCAAAATACACATAAATAATTGTAAAACATAAATATTAATGCAGTTACATATACCGTATTAATTCAATACACAATAAAATTTGCTGGTAGGCAAGTTTTGTTGATACAACAAAAAACCTTGGCTGGATTGAAACCTCCTTAGTCTGAAGTAATCTGCGAGTGCGTACTATATTTTTAAAACTAAAACCATAACTCCCGAGGGAGTTATGTCAATTTATAACTCCCGCGGGAACTATATAGGCCTTAGTCCTTCAGTACACCCGCATGTAATACCATCTTTTACGAGCAAATGTGATGAAAAAATAATTAATATACCTACGCGATATAATCCGTTTAATTTAAATTAAAGGTTAACTGGAAGAGATCCCTTACAGGGATAAGTTCGCCTTTACCTATATGTTATTTGTAATAGATGTATTTTTTAACTGTTTTTGTGTACAATAAAGTGTTTACTTACTTACTTAAATTGTTTTATTTAAACGGTTAAGTACTATGTTAAACTTTTTCTTAGTCTATGAGACTATACTCCTCGAATGCTTTATATTTAAGAAATATGGAAGTACACGTTGATTAGCGACTTCTAAGATACAAACTATTAAAGATTACAGCTGTGTTTTCTACTTGAAATTTGAATTAGAGTTCTTATTTTAATTTGCTATCAAGATGCTTTTAAATAAGCCAGACTAGACGTAAGAAATTTCAGACTACCCCTTGATTTCATTGCTCTATACTCAAATATTATACCGCTCTAAAATAGAAGTACAGTGACAGACGTAGCATTAAGAGCTAGACTATACATAAGTCTATAATATGAGCATACAACAGAGTTGAAAGATGTAAAACTCTTTCGTCTGGTTACGATGTTACGATTATGTATGCGGTGCCCACGTTCCTCCATCTAACAAGGCACGTGCCTCCGCATCGTGGCGTTATTTACATATTTTTTTTGTATTTAACGTCGATACATCGGTTATTATATAATTCATACCCAACAGTTAAAAAGCGCATTTTGCTAAAGTAGAAGTATACTGTCAAACGTCGCATTGAGGCCTGGACTAGACCTAAGTCTATTTATTTAATCGTATGGCATACAGAGTGATAACTGATAAGAGATAACTCGAATACTTAGTCTATAAAATGAGCACACAACTAAGTAGAAATATGTTAACTCTTTCGCCTGGTTACGATGTTGCGATTACGTATGCGGTGCCCACGTTCCTGCATCTAACAAGGCACGTGCCTCCGCATCGTGGCGTTATATTACTTACATTTTTCCGCGTTCCGTAACGTTCCGACGGTTAAGTACTCGGCTGGAAACTTATATAATGGGTGAAATTGTTTGCTAAGATTTCCTTTTGCTGTGGATTTTATTATTTTACGAGAGTAAAATTTTAAATTTATGCTCCTAAAACAAAGGCAAGATAATAACGGATCGGTATGATGAATTAGCAATATGTAACTGCCGAATAATTACTACTAACTATATAATTACGTAAAAATGAATTTTCTATTAGACACCCATCCAGCAAATACCTATTCTAACGTTTTATAGAAATTGTTTTGATTGCATTGTGAGTAACTAGTTAGTATAAATAAAATCTCGTGTTTACAATTATATTCTCAGATCTGTATACGAGTATATGTTATTGATGTAAAACAAATTGAATAAATCAGCTCCATTTATCTACTCTTCATAAATTAAACGCGTAACGCAGAAACATAAAGCATTTCGATAACAAAGGTGACGGTTGTTCACGCGAAATTCAAAATTGTTTTGTTCCCTTCCCGAATTTATCTGGGAGATGCGGTTGATAAAATTATATGCGTCCTTCTGTAAGGGGGGTGTTACACGGTCAGACGTATACGTCAAAATGTCAAGCAACCGGCAACATTTACATGGCGGGTTGTATTTTGCATTTGCTCGCCTGAAGTCATGTTTAGTAAGTGCTAGAAGGTCCGTGTAACTTCGTTCTTGCGAGGAAGGAGCAGTCATATTCATATCTCTTTTTTAAGTTTCTTTATCTTAATCGGAACCCTGTTTTCTCTACTCGTCTGTCAGTCCCCTTTTCTCAGGAACGGTGTGGATACCTCAAGGTGAAATTAATATAAAATACCTACTTTAGGTCTACAGACACCTAGGAGCCGTGAAAAATCACTTTTAAGTCAATGCAATCGAAAGATACGAATGTTTATGCTGTATTTTGTTGACGCTGACAAGGGAATCAAAACCTATAGGGTACTTCCCGTTGACCTAGAATTGTGAAATTTTCGAAAACCGTAATTTTCTAGTTACGTTACAATACAAAATATATTCCGTAACTACAAATAACTTTGCCATTGGACAACTGTTGTCCCCATACATCGATATAGGTCGGGGTTAGTTTAGCAACTGAAAATAAAATTTTGTTCCTCGGTACAGGTTTTCTTTTCGTTAGAGCAATATGCAGTGCTTTCATAGTTTGTACGGAATCCTCGATGCGCGAATCTGACTAGCAATTGACCTACTTTTATGTTCCATCGTACTTGAGTAAAGTATCTGTGGATACTCAACTAACGTATCAATCTTAGTAGAAATCAATCCGTCCCTTTAATTTGGCGTGGTAAGGTCGCATAGATTCTTACATCTCATACTCCTACATACAATACAACAATTGTTTGATTCAGCGACCTCTAAATAGCCTGTTTCATTTGACAAACATTTGAGTCCTTCATTTCACTTCAATTCATAAAATCGAAAGTGGTTGATTGTCGACCCACAAATAGTTCGCCTTGGTTATATCGTATATCATCGGAAAACTTCGTCTTAGCCTGCTATTTCAACAAACATCGTGAAAAAGTTGAAATAGAAATACGAGCTTTGCCGACAAAATAATTCTTTATTTAGTTGTCCAAAATGGTATTTTCAATAATTCGGTGTCTGACTTTATTGTACTTGTTTGTCAGCCGGTCGGACAGTGTAATACCGCCTTAACTGTTTTCTGTCATTCATTGCGTGTCGCGTTTCCGCTGCAAGACTGTTTGTACTCGTAAATTGGTTTTACTTCAGTTAAATTACTGTGTAAGGGTCTGTGTTTGTTATTTCTGTGATGTATTATGTCACGTGTAGCAACGCCATTGTAAAGCGCGTTAAAATACTTAGTAGTAGCTCTGTGACCTGTAGACCTCGCCATTTTTAGGGTTCCGTAGTTAACTAGGAACCCTTATAGTTTCGCCATGTCCGTCTGTCCGTCTGTCCGTCCGCGGCTTAGCTCCGTGACCATTAGTACTAGAAAGTTGAAATTTGGTATGAGTATGTGTATGTATCACGCCGACAAAACGGTAAAATAAAAACTAAAAAAAATCTTTTTTTTGGGGTACCTCTCGAACACCTAAAGTGGGGGTGAATTGTTTTTTTCGTTCCAACACTAGTGTGCGGGGTGTCGTTGAATAGGTCTTTTAAAAGTAAAAGGGTCTTCAAACATTATTTTTTGATAAAGTCAGCAGTTTCGTAAATATTCGCTTCGAAAATAAAAAAAATAGTGTCCCCCCAAAAGCAACTACAGTTACTTTGGCGTTTACGACCTTTTTATAGAGCTTGGAATCTTTCTCGTAACTTAAGTCCATTGTGAAGGATGAGCAACTACGGAACCCTACACTGAGCGTGGCCCGACATGCTCTTGGCCGGTTTTTTTTTTTAAATGTGACTTTTTTACGTCTTCAAACCTCATTATTAAAAAATCCTTGTAAGCTAATAATTGAACTTGCTCACAAATATTATCAGCATCGTTTGAGAAATGCGGCCTGTAACTACGGACATCATAACATCCACATGACATATCAATTAATTTTTCGCTAAACTGAAAGCGATACGCTTTGCTCGCTTCGCTCGCTCGATCAAATATATATATTAACCACGCCTCACGACCAATTGCGTCGTATTTTACACAACTAAATTATATAAATCAATGGTGTCTTTTGCAAAGATCAAGAGAGAACCTTCTGTAGTCGAATTTTATTGGAATCATAACAACAGCTGATAAAGTTCACGAATGTGTAAAAATATACGTAGGATATATTAACAGTTGTAACGATTTAACGTCCGTCTTATTAAATAAGCCTTTAATAACTACACGTAATACTAAAAAATACAATCTTATTAACTAAAACACTATTCTATTCTAAAGAAAAACTTAAATCTATAAAAAATAACTCATTGAAAAACAATGGAAGATCGTGACAAAAGGAACACGGGTGCGCTGGCATGACGATGTTCTTGCGAGTTAAAATAAAAAAAAAATTATTTGATTGTAGGTACATACATACTTTTATCATTCTAAAAATGTATTGTTAATAAGTTAACATATTAGGTACAACAAATAGGTACTTTTATGTACAGTTCTTGCTCCACAACCTATCAGTGAATTTGAAAGTATATCAGCTGCTGTGCTTTCCCCAATACGGGGACCAATCCTGGGGCCGAGGGTCCTATCCCGGGGCTACCGTTACCTATCCCGGGGCCTCTAACACTTTTACCGGGGCTACCGATTCCTATTCTGACGCTACCAAGATGAAGCCTCGGGCTTACCCAGGACTCCGTCAAGACTATCAGCCTGGAGCTAGTCTGCCCTACCCGGACTACCAGGATGGCTAGAGCTAACCTAGCCTGAACCTAGTCTACCTTCAGCCTGCTGTGCATGTTCGAGTTGCCGCACTCTACTGCGACAGATGCGACAAAGACGACGTGTGCAGGGAAGTGGCTCCAAAAAGGACTTGTCTTTTCTAAAGTACCTATACTCAGCTCGGATCTAAAATCTAAATTACCCACGACCCAGCCGAACCTATTTAAATTTTATTTTTATTAAATGTAGGTACCATATATTTTAATGTGCATTTTAATTTACCCTACCTACCTATAACGTACAGCCTAACAGGCGTTATACAGTATAGGATAAAAGGGGTACAAGAATTGTCAAACCCATGTTATAGGTAATGTAGGTAGGTAAATATTAAATATTCGGGCAAACACCCGTGAGCGGTGTTTGACAACTGACAACATCCCTCGTTTTAGAAAAGTTTAAAGCTGGCTTCCCTCTTCCGGTTTGTGACTTAACATGGCCGCATGCGTTTAAGTTGCGTTGTTCATTATTTATTCATTTTTGTTGTTCAATGTGTAGTATTGATAGCGTATTGTGCAGTGATCTAACGTATGAGTGAATAGCTAATGAAGAATTCAACTTGAAGCGTTCATAGCCCTTCCTGGGTCAAGGCCCGATAGTCCGCGTGGTTTTTTGTAAATCGCTATCACTTTACAAAAAGCAAAACCTCACCGAACAACGGCATGCTCTACGAGCAAACTTGAAATTGGCGAAATCATCATTAACCTGATGGAAGCCATATTTTAAAATTAGAAAGCTGGCTTCCATTTTTGCGAATCCAACGTAAATAATTGATTGCATGGAAAGAAAGTTTTGAGTAGTATTTTAGTTTTAACGTGGAGAATGTTTGTGTTTTCCTGATCGAGTATAGTGCTGATTTATGAAATTGTGATATTTGCCTGTAGTTTTCAAAAATGTAGTGTGTAGTATGAGTAAAATAAATACTATCACATCACTTTGTCATTTAACCGACTTTAAAAAAAATTGGGCAAGTGCGAGTCCGACTCGCGCATGAAGGGTTGCGTACCATAAAACAAGTTTGTTGTATGGGAGCCCCCTTAAATATGTATTTTATTTTATTTTTAGTATGTGTTGTTATAGCGGCAATAGAAATACATCATCTGTGAAATTTTCAACCGTCTAGCTATCACCGTTCTTGAGATACAGCCTGGTGACAGACGGACGGACGGATAGCGAAGTCTCAGTAATAGGGTCCCATTACACTTTGGGTACGGAACCCTAAAAAAGGAGGAGGTTAGATGTAAAACTTTCTGCCCATATGACACCGCGGAGTGACGTAAATGAACTATTTATCAAATAGAATTGAACCAAAATAAATAAACGAACCGGAACTACCTATTCAAAACCGCCGCTGCTTTTAACTGCTTATTAACTCAACATTTTACCATCCTTATAGGACTTTATAATTACCAGAAAATCTATTTAGGAAGTCCCTTAGTAATCAAAAACGCGATTATAAAATACGGGCCATAAAAATAATTATTATCGCCCGCTAGCCTGGTGTTTAATGCGGCCATTACACACACTTGTTGCCGGTTGATTTATTGACGAATTCTCAAGTTTGCCAACACTTTGTTATCGCCAGTGTATTACTGTTTTAATCACCAGGCAGTGTATATACGCGGTCGTTCATTATATCAAATTATATTAGAGGTTGGTTACCTTTTCGGATTGTGAATGGGTGCCAAGTTCGTTTGCGTGGGGAAGAAAAATTCATAACCCTCTTTTTGCATCTCCGTTGTTAGGTAAATAGTACCCCGCAATGTAACCGCACTTCGATGGTGAAATTCCGTCGTTTCCTACGTTTTTAGGGTTCCGTACCCTAAGGGTAAAAACGGGACCCTATTACTAAGGCTCCGCTGTCCGTCTGTCAGCAGGCTGTATCTCATGAACCGTGATAGTTAAACAATTGAAATTTCCACATAATTATGATGTATTTCTGTTGCCGCTATAACAACAAATACTTACTAAAAAACAGAATGATCGGCAGCGTTGAATTTGCAGTTCATTTGTATCCGGCGCCATACATACCAGGTGCAAACAAAACCCTCGGTGCACGAGTCTGACTCGCACTTGGCCGATTTTTCTGTACGCAGTCGCCACTCAAGAACTATTCTGACACAACTAGAGATGTGCCATTCTCGAGAATGTTCCCTGATTTTTATGGGGGGAAAAACATTTTTATGACAATTTTCCATACAACATGAGGAAAGTTTCGTAGTTTCTCGGAACACTATTATATATGTAAATAAATAAGTATCTCAACTCCGGAACATTGTTTCTCATCTGTTAGTATTTTTTTCCTGCAATATTTTCAGGATTTTATAAACAACATTTAAAAAAACACATTAGGTTAGGTTAGGTTTTTTTATAATTATTCTGAAAAAATTGTAGCTTTGGAAAAAATGGCTTTCAGAAACATGAAAATTTTGCGAAACGTTATAGATGGGAAGCAAAAAGTAGTGTTTGAAATAGGCAAACAAATAAATAAGGAACCACTAATAAAACTTCACGAAGTTTTTAGATTCCCACTGCTCTGGCTTTTCTATTCGTATAATCCATAAAGGCACATTCTTTAGCAGTTTTATACCTTAAAATCCAATCCGGTCGCTCGAAAAGATAAATGGTTCCGTTAATTAAAAGAAGGGTGACCGGACCTGAAAGAAATCAATTGAATGACGGAACTCATTATAAGAAGTCCCCTCCCTTTGAAGCGGAGTGGAGGGCACCCCCTTATCAGCGATTTCGAGTCAGGCCTTCTTCCTTGCGTTTATTGTAATTATCGACAAATGTGTCGTGGCATTTCAGTACTTTATTTCATTTTATTTAATCTTTAAGGCAAAAAAGAAAAACTTATCGTACAAAAGGCGGACTTATTGCCACGTGGCATTCTCAACCAGTCAACCTTCGTAGTAGTTGTTGTTCCTTTGGTAGTAGGTACTTATCTGAAATTTGGTTTTTAGTATTTCTCTCGGCGCGGCGTGTAGTTCCACGGGAGTTGAGGTGAATGATTATAATTAATTGTGTGAATGTGTTTAAAAGCACTGGAGAAATATAAAAATACACTTGTCTTTAATAAACTAGACACTCGATTTATCTTCATCTGATTAATTAAGATTCATTACGGGGATACATTATATAGGATACTAGCGACCCGCCCCGGCTTCGCACGGGTGCAATGCTGATAAATTATGCATGTATTATACATATAAACCTTCCTCTTGAATCACTCTATCTATAAAAAAAAACCGCATCAAAATCCGTTGCGTAGTTTTAAAGATTTAAGCATACAAAGGGACATAGGGACAGAGAAAGCGACTTTGTTTTATACTATGTAGTGATTCATCAATATTATCCGATTTAAAAAATTATGATAACATAATTTCACATAAGTCAGATGTATTTTTCATAACAATACAAATTTATAACGAAATACCTTGAACAAACTTTTAGTCAATCTTACAGCTCGCTGATGAACTTGATATCAGTACGAAAAAAGAACAGTAATTTCAAAATCTCGCTGTCATTACATGACAATATGTTGTTGTGTGCGTTACCTCTACACCTCAACTCTCGTGGCTATAATAGGTACCTTTAGATATCACAAACGTGGTCAACTCGTTTAAAATACGTGTGCACATAAGATAATGCAAACTGGTATTTTTTGTATGGAAATTACCAGATCACTGGTAGATTACCGGCAATTTCCATAGAAAAAATTACCGGCTTGCAATACTTAGCACATAAAGAGGCCCTAAAGAAGATTGTGAGTTCTAACCGTCGAAAAGACGATAATATTCAATCCACCCTTGATATTTGCAAACATTTTCTAGCTTCCTTCCTTTAGTAGTAAAAAATACAGCCCCTGCGATACAGGATGGCCTAGTGTCCCCACCACCAACATCCTATTATTATAAGTTATTATCTAACTAACCATGATGACCATCTTATGGGGTTGTATGTGTTTTTGTAATTTTTGCTCATCTTAAAACTTCATTCATATCAAACATTTTCATATCCAAATAAATTATTACGATATGAAATGCAACAATTTGGCTTAAAACTGGACGCTAAATGCCAGCGCCTTTGAGTTCGCGCCACACAACAACTCAATTAATTAAATATAATTATTCCAATATTCCAGTGGCCACGGCAATTTCGTGTTTTCGTGCATTATGCAAGTAAGTAGATTTCAATTATTTAAGTAATTCTCACTATAATATAATAAAGACGTAAGTTTGTGAGCGTGTTCGTGTGTTTGTGTGTATGTTTGTCACTTCTTCACGCTCAAACGGCTGGACCAATTTAGATACATATTGGTATGGAGGTAGATGACACCCTGGATTAACACATAGGTTACATTTTATCCCGAAAAATTTAGTATTCTCAAAATAAAAAAAAATAAAAAAAAATCTTTATTGCATGTCACATTACAAATATAGTTGGAATTAAAAATAAATAGGTCTAGTGGGTAATACAGCGTGGCGCAGCTAATATAGCATAATTCGTTCACTACCACATTTAATTTATTTTAGATTGTTATATTAGTTTTTTGTTTAGTTCCATGCATAGTGCCATCTTAAAAATACGGTCTCGTGCACTCCCTAGTTATGCCCTATTGAACAGTAAAAGCTAGGCTTTCTCCTGAAAGAGCTCAAACTTGGTACGTTTTGAAACTTTTTTCAGTCTTTATCCGAACGAGTAGCTTTGGGCAATAACGTGGATATTTATATTAGGCTCATAAAGCCCTTTCATTAGATACCCCACAAGATTCAGAACAACAAAAGTTGCAACCCATATGAAAAATCGGTAGCATCATTAACATCATAACACTCTTCTTCACTAAAAATCGATGGCTTTCCTTCTTAGAATGTTCTTAGGGTTCAAAAGGTTCAGCCTGAACGATCATCAAATGTCATATATTAAAGTGAACACCGGCCACTATAACATGGTTATCATAAAATAACCTCTTTGGATAAATAGTAACACTGTCACTTTATCTAACAAAATATCCAACTTAGGAATAAATCGATTTTAAGTAATACTTTCCACCTTTGTGACCGCGACGTTTGGCTGTGAGTTCGCGTCTTTGACAAGGGTCACCAGTATTTACTTAGAAACTTTACCTGAGTTTCCTATGCCTTCGATCTAGATAATCTGTAATTTATTGCTTCGATTCTAATCGATTGCAATACATAATCGATTTTTTGGCAAAGTTGGTTTTTTTGCGTCTAGTTTAATTTTGCTTTACCTGAGAAAATCTAACCAAACTGGGGTATTATTCGGTCGGTTGATTACATGGAAGAAGTTGATTACCTACTTGGTCGATATAGAGAATACGACTGTCTGCAAGCAGTACCTATAACTATAGTGAAACTCAAATTCGGGCCCTATGACATGCGTATGGAAATCTAACTCACATCACATGTCCTATAGACCAATCAAATTTGGCCTCAAATAAATTTGATTGTTATTGAAATATACCTATATTTAGCAATTTACAGACAGATATATCCTCGAATGTATATCCTATTTTATAATTTAAAGCCTAATGCTCTATTACATTATGTGCTGGGACTTTGCATTAATAACTTAATTTTCCTTCGCGTCCTTTTCTAGACGGATCACATATACCCATTAGGTACCAATTTATGACTCCGATCATAACACGCACCCAATGGCAGCCCGGGCGCTGAAACCGCGCCGAATGCTTTTTGCAGAGAGGTATTACAGGCGTTTTGCTGTAATTCAGGCCGTCAGGTGCAGCCGATGCCAGACTCGAGCGATTAACCCATTTGAGGAAACCAGCCACTCTAAGAAGACCCCGCAACAGCCTCAAGAATAGGGTTGCCAATCTTAGTGCATAGATTTGCGGTAGAATTGAAATCAAATTGTGGGACTTCGCTCTAGGGTAAAATGCGGGGCGGGGACGATGTAACTGGGTAAGGTATATTTTGGTCCTCAGTGGTATCCTATTTCAACTCCGAAACATTGTTTCCCATCTGTAACGTTTCGCCAAATTTTCATTTGTCCGAAAGTGTTTTTTTCTAAACCCGTCTTCTTTCACTATTATGGTGTAACCCGTGACCGTCAATTTCGCTCTTCTGGCAATCTATCTCTCTCCATCCCTCGTCACCGTACTGGTTTTATGTCTAAATCGTTCACCGTCCAAGTTTCCCGTCTCTGGAACCGCCTTCCCCTCAAGATCAAACAAGCTCCGAACAAATGCGCTTTCAAAAAATGTTTGCGTGACCTCTACGCTAGCAGAGTTGTGAATTCTTAGGTTATCTGATTAGTAAGTTTTATCTGTATTTATTTATATGTGCATATATTATATGAATATACTCGTATGTATTTATCTAAATATTTATTTATTAAAACTTGTTTAAGTTAGTTGCACCGCCCACAATTTCTCTGCTTTGCCCGAAGGTTGACTGGTAGGGAATGCCTCATGGCATTAAGTCCGCCTTTTGTACGATAATTTTTCTTTTGTGCAATAAAGATTAAATAAATAAATAAATAAATATTTTCAGGATTTTACAAACATCATTTTGAATAACCCATTAGGTTAGGTTTGTTTTATAATAATTCTGAAAAAATTACAGTTTTGGAAAAAAATGGCTAGTCTAGCCTTAATGGGACATTTGACGTCCCGTGTGGACCCTTTGCGAGACGCATATATATATACTAGGGTGGAGCGAATTTTTTTTTTTTGGAAATACAAATCAGAACGTCTCTAAAACGTTGCATTAGGCTGCCAGGTGTATACGAGAAAAATAATAATAAAAATATTCAATACTACTTTTAGCCCTCTACTGTCATCTTGAATATTATGATTAAGCCCATATTGAAAAAAAAAAAAATCAAAATCTTGTTTTTTTTTTAATGAAAGTCAAGTGATTTTTTTCTAAGGACATAATACTCGAAATATAAGATATTTATTGCATAAAAATATAACAATATTAAAAATATTTCATTTTTTTAAATACTGAATTTTAATTTGGGTCACAGGTTCACGTAGTAGTTGCCGTAAGTATGAAATAAGCTCAAAACATTGAAGTTCAAACCTTTCTTTATAAATCTAATACTAATTACGTAAAAAAAAAGTTTTTTTTTTACCAATTATGAGTAAAAAAAAAATTTTCTAGCTCAAGTAGAGGGCTGAAACATATATATAAACAATTACATATATATATATTCATTAATATCTTATCTAAAGGCAACATATTACAACTGTTCCAGGTCGATCAGACAACTTTTTTTTTTCTCCATACATCTACCCTCCACCCTAATATATACTCTAGGGCTCCAATAACGCGACGTACCTACCGCGTATAGCGGGACGGTTGGCAACCCTACTCAAGAACCAACTAACTCGACGAATTTCTCCCGATTTTGACGCGTAAGTAGCTCGCAAGAAGAATTGTTTGCTGCCAACAGTTAGGCATATTGATATTATACTTTAATATTCCAGATTGGAAGGCTTTTAAGGCTGTTTAGTAAGTGACAGCCGGGATAAGTGGAATTTCTTGAAGCTGTTGGATATTAAATTTGATCTGCGAAATTCGCGGAATTTTGTTTTAAGGTAAATAAAGCTGGCGAATGTTCAGTTCTGAGTGAGCGGTATATAAACGTACTATGTAGCGATAAATAACGTACGGTGTTTCGCTTGGGGTATGCAAAGTTTTATGCTTTTGGCGGACGACTTAACTTAGCTGTACTAGAGTTTATATACTTACATTAAATTATTCTTGCTCTGACATTGTTATGTCGAAAAGCGTTGTGCTTTGTACACAGAGCCTGTTTACATGAGGTTTTGTCCACGATTCGCAAACAGCTTTCTTATATAATATTATGAAGAAAATGGTTAAAAAATAGGAAGTCTACTAAATACAATAACAGCTAGACTATAACTGGGATTCTATTCTGCTTAATGTCACAATTTATGGCCATGATACCGTTAACTTTGCTTTAAGCTGACAATGACAAGTTTTAAACTGACTTTGACATTAGCGATAGTTCGAAAAGTGATAGAGTTCACGACCCTCAGCAATACGAAACGACCCAAGAAGAAGAACAAGTTTTCATTCAAATGCAAAAAGGGCATATCGCTAAAGGAGATCAGTGATATCTCGGATCAAAGCCATTTGAAACGTCGAATATTTTTTATTTAATACATATTATTCTTTGTTTGTTTAGCTTCTTTAATGTTTTTTTTTTTATTTATCTCAAAGAAAAAGCATGCAAACACGAAGTTTATTGGCGAGTATTGCACTCACCTTACTTATTTCCTTTGCTCAAAGGTTTACTGAAATATTTTTTTATAGGGATAAGTTCGCTTTAAAGCACATCCATTGTTATGTCTTTTTTTTAAATTGTTCGTCTTTATCCCGTGTTCGTCTTTATTATATATTTTTATGCACAATACATTATTATTTAATAGTCTAAGATCCCTTTAAGAACGACCTTCACCGAGATGTTTATTTGATGAAATGTATTTTATATTTAACTTAATATGTCAATAAATATATTGCATATGGGTTGCCTAACAAATTTTAGTCCAGGGTATGTTTAATTAATGATTAAAAAAAATTTTTTTTTAAACATTTGATTATTAGATAAATTCTATACCAATCGAAAGTATGAAGCCCATAGAATATGCAAACGTTAGGTTGCCTATTCTTTTCCCGTCACAACTATTGGGTAGCCAGGTTTAAACTGGTAAATCTATACTAGCATTTTGCAACGGTCTGATTATTGAATTGAAATTAAATAACATTAAAGATTATTTTATTATGAACACGGTGGTATAGGGTTGCCTGCGAAAAATCTGTCCAGAATTCCGGTTGTCGAATTTTGAAAAGTAAAATATTGCAGCGAGTGAATGTGTGCGACTGAGAGGTCCCAACCAAAACCATCCCATACGATAGAAGAGGACACAGCATAGCAGCTGTTTGAAGTCCGCCCATTTAAAAAAAGAGAGTGCGCATGCTATTTGTGCTTGAAAATGAAAAGCACAGCGATAGACTCGTATATGCTGTACATTATTTTGGAGTAGTTTATTATTAAAATAGATAAATAGTTATTTAACTTTTTTTTTATCAATTAATTAATGAAACAATGAACTTTATTCTGCAAGTAGGCCACAAGGGCACTTTTACATGTCTGAGTCTATCGACATTTCACAAGAGGTGACCACTGTTGAGAAGAAACTCCGAAAGATTAGATATATTAGATTTGTTTTATTCTACTACCTATGTTTCTACTTGAATCACTTAAAATTAATGCCGTTTAAATACTTTTCACCATTGGTTAAAATTCTCCAACATTTAAAAGTATGAGAATATCTGAACACCATGATGACGTAGGCTTGTGTCAGTCACGTGGTTCGCGAGTCTCGGAAGAGAGTACCAGGCGGAGTATATTATTACATGAATTTTATTGTATCTATAGCGACAATCTCCTCAAAATAATGCACAGCATATACGAGTCTATCGCTATCCTTTTCATTTTCAAGCACAAATAGCATGCGCACTCTCTTTTTTTAAATGGGCGGACTTCAAACAGCTGCTATGCTGTGTCCTCTTCTATCGTATGGGATGGTTTTGGTTGGGACCTCTCAGTCGCACACATTCACTCGCAGCAATATTTTACTTTGCAAAATTCGACAACCGGAATTCTGGACTGATTTTTCGCAGGCAACCCTATACCACCGTGTTCATAATAAAATAATCTTTAATGTTATTTAATTTCAATTCAATAATCAGACCGTTGAAAAATGCTAGTATAGATTTTCCAGTTTAAACCTGGCTACCCGATAGTTGTGACGGGAAAAGAATAGGCAACCTAACGTTTGCATATTCTATGGGCTTCATACTTTCGATTGGTATAGAATTTATCTAATAATCAAATGTTTAAAAAAAATTTTTTTTTAATCATTAATTAAACATACCCTGGACTAAAATTTGTTAGGCAACCCATATGTAATATATTTATTGACATATTAAATTAAATATAAAATACATTTCATCAAATAAACATCTCGGTGAAGGTCGTTCTTAAAGGGATCCTCTACTATAACATATGTACAAGATAGAGATTCTGGTAGATAATGCCTCAAGGAATTAAGTCCTCCTTTTATATCATAAGTTTCATTTTGCACAATAAAGATTATTAAAATCAATAAATAACATACATATGTACATATACGCACTTGACTTTATACGTATGTACGAACTGAAATATTCATCCCCCATAAACCACTGACCCCGGGCCACCATATACGCAGAGCTATAATAGAATCGAATGAGAAGTAAATGGAGCCATCCCGTCCGTCACCGATCAAATCGGGCGCGGACCGACCCTTGTACAATATCAGGATTCCATATCCCAAGCTATAAATTACAGACTTACAACAGCGGTGAAATACGCGAATCGTTTCATGTGCGGCCAACGGCGATTTGGTAATGTAAGGACATTTTTCGAATAGTAGATAGACGGGCAAAACTTTTTAACCAACTAAAAAAAAAACAGGAGAAATTTTCGAGATGTGTGTTTTTGTCTATATTTCCCGATTACTCGAAGCGGGCTGGATCAATTTGGATTTATAAAAGATTTTACTGTATTCTTTTAGAAAAGGTACCTATTTAAATCTAAATTTTTACGGTAGCAGAAGCTACGATACCATCATAAGGTACATAAGAAATAAAGCAACTGGTTGAATAGTTCAATGGCTCGAGCATAGTTTCTGTGTTATATAGGTAAGACACCCGCGTTGGCCCGAAAAGCCTTTGAGACCGCGGGTTCGAAATCGAAACTTGCCCGGAGACATTAATCAATTTTTCATTTTAATATTTAAGTAGGTATATATTTTTTTAATGTGCTGTTTTTGAACTGTAATAAACATGTAGGTATATATTTTTTTAATGTGCTGTGTTTGAACTTTTAATATGGTTATAGTCTATATAAGTCTGGTAAAATGAAATTAAAGTAGGCGCAAAGAGTGTAATTCCAACTTGCGACTTTGCCAAAAAATCGATTAAGTATTCGGAATCGAAGCAATAAATTAAAGGTTATCTAGATCGAAGCTGGAAACTCAGGTTAAGTTGCTAAGTAAATACCAGTGACCCTTGTCAAAGGTGCGAACTTACAGACAAACGTCGCGGTCACAGGGGAAAGTAGAACTTAATAATATATATACAACTAAGTTGGATATTTTGTTGGACAAAGTGGCAGTTTCTTATTATTTACTCGAATGAGTTATTTTGTTATTATTGTTGTTAAGTATGTACCAACTTGTAACAATAATTATTGTTTGCTTGAACCGCATAATATCTCCGCTGGTCATAAATACAAAATCACTAGCTAAATTAATAATTAAAATATCTACGCAACGTGCATGGCATTATACACTTACATCTTACTTGACAAACATTTCGCTTAATCTGAGAGTATTTTTACGTGGCGCAAACAGGACTAATATCATAAACACCAGCGCGCACCATTGCATCAGCTCCCTCTTCCCCTTTTCTTCGCACATGTTTGCAAAAGTTGAATTGTATTTTTTAATTGTTTGTGAATGCGATGCGCATTTGCAAATATATAAATTTATAATTATAGCAGATTTGCAATTAGGTTGTATATTTAAGTCAACATCAGATATCTACAATCTACATCGTGCAATTAATTCCTCTTAGTTCTCTGGTTACTTATGCAGCTAATCGATAGTAATATTTACCGATAAACGTTGTTGAAACTGAACTGTTCAATAGGTTTCTGAGGATGTAATTAAGCGTGAATACATACCTACCGTTCATAACGTTGTGTACTTATTCAGCCATGTTTGCCTATTCAGTTATATACTAGAAGTATTTCCAAAAGTACATCGATAGGTTTTAAGTAAACTAGACTTTAATACAATGCTATTAGAAGGAAATTAAGACAACTTAAAATGGGGCCCATTAAAATCATTCCATGTTTTATAAGTTTAAAATGTATTTAGTTATGGTTTTCTACGCAGCGACAATGGTGAAGCGACTTCATGGTGAAGTAATTCTTTAAAAGCGATGTCATTTTGCGTTGGGGAAATGGTCACTCTCATTTAATGTAATCTCTTCATAACGCCATATAAATTAGGAAAGAGGGTTAAATATCACTTTAAACTTTGCATTTTTTTGCGGAATATAAAAATCTCATTAGTGACACCCGAGCAGTCACAACTCGTGTTTTCCGACTAACTAGGAATTGTTAGGTAGGTAGGCTTTTATAAGCAGGTACGAGTTTTTCATTCTTCAGTAGGGATTGACGCCTTCCTCCATTCTTGAAGTACTACTACTACTATTTTTGATGCGTTTCTTTAGTTTTTGCTTTGGTTATTACTTTTTGTTCATAAAGCTTGCCCGCATTTACTGAATACTCGTATAATGCGTTGCATAAAGCGTTACCTTATCTGAATATTACATACCTAGGAAAAATCAAATTTTTACTCTTTCCTACCTTCTTGGGTGTGAAGTTTGAATAAATGTAAGTTCTGAAATGAAGTTTGTTTGTTACAGGGCGCTGGGCAAGATGAAGCTCTGCACGTATTTGCTGCTGAGTTTCTTAGGTAAGTCCTACTTCTGGAGTTGTTGGCTTTTCTATGTCAATAAGTTACTGAGAATATTGAATTTATACTGGAGCACGGTGTTTTTGAATCTTGTAGGTATAGCTCAAAAGGGGGTTATACAACCCACGCCATATTGCGGATTTTTAGTGGTAGGTACAAATTAATTTTACTAGCAACGACATTTTTTTGGTAACTGACGTTGAAAGTCGTTAAATGTTACTGATGTAACCAAAGAGGAAACAGGACTAAATATTCCGCAAATTTCAATTTATTTTTGCATAATAAAACTATCCACAGTGACGAGTCAAGTTTTTTCAATATAATTCAGTATTTATTTCGCAAGAAAAACGAAGGATTGAGCTGCATTCCGGTAATGTTTTGAATTCGCTTAATGATCAATCGCTACAGACGTTTAATAATGCAAATATATGGCGTATGTACATTATGGCCATATGAAAGCTGTTTGTAGCGCACTCCCTGGGCCGAACCGACGCTTACTAGGCTATATTTCAGACATTGAACACTCAGATTAGTTATGAAGTTATGAAGATCCATTGTTATGGAAGCATTTTCATCCTCATTTCCATAGAGCCTCATTGGTGCCACATCGCTAACGGTTCAGCCTCGAATTCGAGCCACCAGCGGAGCGGCGACGGGCGGCCATTGATGGGTGCAAAAGCACGGCGTCTCGCTCTCTCCATTAGCTGCCGCTCGCCGATTCGCTGGTCGCGCTAAGTTGTGCCCGGGCCGTAACAGTGGCACGGCGCAAGTTTAATGAAGTCTTTGTTCCAATACATATCGAATGTCAGTGTCTAGAAGAAAACTGTCCGGTGTAACGAGACATTCTATTATTCGGGCATTGGTAGACTTAATCTAGTAGTCTACCCGCGACTTCGTCCTCGTAAATACAACTTTTTTTTACTGTAATCGGTTATAAAGTATCCTATAGCCATCTTTGGATGTCCACTATCCCTGTGCCAAAATTGGATAAATTCCGTCCACTCGTTTCGGCATGATGAGCAGATAAATATTTTTTTGCCAACAGATGGCGCTGTACGGCTGACGCGTCGCGCCCATAAAAATCATGCATCGCGTAGTTAATTTTTTTCTGAAATAATGACTTCAAACTTGAATTTCTTTTAGTTTTATGGCATAGTGTGAAGTTATTTAGAATTCCTCAACTTAGGACGATGACCTTATCCCTTTTATAAGGCAAACAAGACAACCCGAAACGCCACTAAAATAATAGACTCTTTAAACTGATCTGGTAACATTGCGGTCTAGATTTAAAAGAACCGATGGCAATATATCTCAGTTCGGCGAGCACGTATCCCGTTTTACTCAAAAGATCTATGTCCGCAGATTTACCGCGCCCGAGGGACACCCTACGCTCAGTTAGACACGAAATTCACTTTGACACTTCGACTTTGAAATACGTTGCGCAATCGATCATATCGATCAACTAGGTTTGTCGTGTTGGAGCCTTCTCACGCTACGTTTTTTGGTAAGTATTTATTTGGTCGTTACGATCACCTCATGAACCCCTCTGTCTGTATGGCCATCCATCTGAAGTGACAGTAAGACAAAACGATTGATCGATGATGGCACGTCATTATGATTTTCCTCGTGTAAGATGAGAAGTAAATATAAAAAGCGAAAAAAAAAAATTTTTAACAAAAAAAAGAACCGACTTCAGTAAAACTAAAAAGCTGAAAATAACCCGTTCAAGTACAGATTACATTTGACTCACCCTTTGAAATCGATCCCAAACCACTCAGTTATTATATTTATATATTAAAGTTAACGTGAGGTTTGGCACCGACTTCAAAGGGTGAGTCAAATGTAATCTGTACTTGAACGGGTTATTTTCGGCTTTTTAGTTTTACTGAAGTCGGTTCTTTTTTTTGTTAAAAATTTTTTTTTTTCGCTTTTTAGTGATTCATATAAAATACTTATGGCGGGGTGATCAGGGAGGTCTTGAAGGCATGCATCTCGTTTGAAATATCTCCTAACTCCTAACTGTTAAGGAGTTGTACCTTCCATCATCAGTTCAGCATGAGAAGATGATGACTACCATATGCAAATACTTAAATAGTTTTAGAAAAAACATTAAAAATATTATGAGTGCCTATAAAATTTCAGGAATTCCTTCGATTCCTCATGGATCTCGTCATCCGATCTTCACCAAAATTTTATGGGTTTGTTATGAGGTAACAAACATTAAAAATAAAAAAAAAAAAAAAAAAAAAACATACAACCGAACTGAGAACCCCCTCCTTTTTTTGAAGTCGGTTAAAAACAGGAGAGGTTATTGTAAATTAAGATAAGTAACTTTTCCTATTATTTTAGCAGACTTGATTTCATAATGCCTTTAAAATTATCTAAATAATACCAAGACGAGATATCTATTACAAGTCTACCAATATCTCGGTCATCTGTTTGTGGGTCGAGAGCAATGTATCTCAATTCGGGATATCTCTCGTGTTTTAGTGAAAAGATCCGAAATATGTCCGCGATTCCGCACTCGAGGGACACCCCACGTTTAGTTAGATACGAAGTTAACTTTGACATTTCAACTGCAAAATACGTCGTACGACTTATCGTACGGCCCTTATGTTACCTCTTCCGGTACGTGCATGGTCAAAACGACCTTGTCAATAACTTTTCTGTTCCAACTTCCGATGGCCATCGGTCGGATGTATCAATATTACAAATCACTATCTAGTATAAAACAAAGTCGCTACGTGCTGTCTGTCTGTCTGTCCCTATGTATGTTTAAATCTTTAAAACTACGCAACTGATTTTAATGCCGTTTTAATAGATAGAGTGATTCAAGAGGAGGGTTTATATGTATAATACATGCAGAATACAGAATTGCACCCGTGCGAAGCACTAAACTGTACCAACCGCGTTCCTCCACAACAACAAGACGGTCAAGATGATTAATGGGAACTAGTACTAGAACTATATATTAATAGTTACGTATCTCGAATTCACAGTATCCTAACAATTATCGCAATGAAATCAAGAAGAGACATCTATTGGTCTGGCGATACCGTGACTGCTATACGCGTAAGAGAAGCTATGCCAGAGTAATGTATCTCAGTTCGGCAAGCACGTCTCCCGTTTAACTCAAAAGATCTATGTCCGCAGATTCACCGCGCCCGAGGGACACCCTACGCTCAGTTAGATACGAAATTCACTTCGACACTTCGACTTAGAAATACATCGCCGCGAAACTTTGCTGGACTTTAAATGCAAAATAAAATCGATATAAGAAGGTTAAAGGTTTGGGGTAAGATGATTGATGTAAAGTGGAAAGTTATGTATCCTTTCAGGTGCGTTTGCAATATTACTGACAGTAAAATATTACATTTACACTGTGTCTAGAACCTATAACCGATTAATTTGATTTGAGATGTCTTACGAAAGATTTGATAGCATAAAATATCATTGGTACATACTTAGTTTTCTAATATCGTTTTGGTTTACTGAATCACTTTATTCCAATTCGCAGAAAATCATCACAAATTGAAAATTATCAAAAGTAGGTCGTCTTAACGTTCCAAAAGACTAACACTATCCAAAATCCAAGGGATAGATTACCTTACTCGTAGTAACCTGACGTCGTTGGTTTCTTCTGGGGTAATTAATGTGAACTTACAAATTATAAGAAAAATTTAATATTTTCTAATTCATAAGAGGGTTTATTTTCACATGAATCGTTTGACATTTTTGATATACGTATACCTAAAGATGTTGCCAACTCAAAGAAACTTGGTCTTCTTTAAATTAAATATCAACCAAGTAAATGAAGAACTAGTTGATAAAAGTACTCCGAGAACCGAGCTATTAAGTGTATTTATCGAAACTATTACTCAAACGGAACGTTTATTTCTCAAAGTTAAACTGTATGAACAGAACGAAGTTGGATGGTCGTACTTATGAAATTTCCCGTAATCTCTATATCAAAACAAAAAAGTTGGAAAATACAGTTGTACCAACTTGAAATAGCGAGTAGCTGTTCGACTTCACAGTTGAAATAACTTGCGCCAAAGGGTGCGCAAAGTTCCCTTGTCTGTCTTATCGCGCAATGTTCTGAGGTTGGCAAACTTGTCTTTTATATCATTTCAAACAATGTGGTTTTAGTGAGCGCTAATTTCGGTTTGTTTTCAAAACTTTTTCTCGAACAAAACTAAACTGAAGAGATTGTGGTGGTTTGTTATTTTAAATTGAGAATTCTTAGTCTATATTTATACTGTTATATATCGTTTATTTAAAGACAGAAACTCATATCTTTGACAGTTTAAATAACAGTACAATTATGAAACCATAAATAGATTCATAGTTAAATATTTACTAACTTAACCTTAAATAATAAATATACCTAATAAATAAATTCAGGTACAAGTATGATGCTTCTTCTTAAGCTGTTCATGACGGAATGCCAGAGCCCACCTAATTTCTTTTGGAGCTCCCAGCTATCCCTACCACAGCTGCAATTTCGGTGTTGCCATAAATATAATTCCAGTTTCCCGAGTACCTTGAGGGTAATTATGACAAGTGTTGCTATAAGCACAATTCAGATTAAACTATTTTCGAGTATTAGTCTAAAATAATCATGACATTCGGCCATCCAACGTCGTGCAGTCTCCGGCGCACGAAACTTTTAATAACTCCGGGAAAAGGGCGGGATATTATAGGCAGCTGTTATCAGTTATTTTGGTAGGAATCAATGAAGCGAATATATTGGACCAAGTTGATTTATTACATCACTCTTATATATATTATACATAACTAAAACCTTAATTCGCATAACTGCAAAATCTATCTAAATAATAGCTCAGTATGTACAAGTATTCTTTCTTACATTAATTTTAGATCATTTTCATCATCGATAAAAAATCTAAACAATTAATTAAATAAGTTACCAATCAAAAAATAAACACAATCTTGCGTACTGATTGAGACAATTGGAACGCACTGAACCCCAATTTATCATGACATTCGGTCTGCGTGTTTCTTGTGTGAGATGCTTATTAATTATACAATATCTACATATATCTACTACTCACTATCACCCGAATTTGGAGATTCTTGGTCGCTTTCAAGAGTTAAAGCCTTTATATGGATCCAAGGTCTCATTCGATCTGCCGACACTACTGAGGAGTACTTTCTGTTTGACGAAAATCCTGGCACCGATACTATCTTATACCTATCGTTGCCCAATACTTTAGTTATTTTATAAGGTCCAATAAATTTGGGTAGCAGTTTTTTGCTTTGGCCCGGATTTTCGTTAAACGAAACCTTGGTTATTTTAACTAAATCGTTCAAGTTATAAGCTCGAGAGGGGACTGTTTTAGTGTCGTGATCCTTTTTCATTTTACTCTGTTTTATTTTAATTTTATCCGAAACTGCGTCACGAACTTCTTCTAGATTCCCTACTTCTCGATTGATTTCACTAACAATTTCGTTAAAGACATGATCCGTATTACCGTTTAGTCTAAACCCAAACATTAATTCAGTAGCCGTTTTATCCGTCGTTGCATTTACTGTGTTATTAATCCCAGATTGAACGTTTGGGATAACTAAGTCCCATTCATTATCATTATACCCCATGCTTTGTGTAGCAATAGCTTTTAGTACCGTTTGGTTGAAACGCTCCACTTGCCCGTTGGCTCGTGGGCATGCAACAGCATTTAGGATATGCTTAATATTCTTTCTTTTACAGAACTGTTTGAATTGTTCGGACGTGAACGCAGAACCTCGATCTGATATCAATCTTTCCGGATCTCGGAAGTCCTGAAATATATTCTCCAACACTTTTATAGCCGAAGCACTCTTTGTGTCCTTAACAGGCTTCACAAAGACGTATTTGGAGAATCCATCCACAATTGTCAAAATATGTGTATTACCGCGCTTGCTTCTGACAAAGGGACCTAAGTGGTCGATGTGTATAGTCTGAAAAGGTTTGTTACTTTTTTCTATAGGGTACATGTACCCTTTTGTTTTTGGGTCATTATCCTTATGATAGGCACAGTTAACACATGCTTCTACATATTTTTTTATAAATTTTCTCATTTTCGGGAACCAATATTGACTTCGAATTCTTTCCGTAGTTTTCTTAACTCCAAAATGACCGATTTCGTCATGGTTCATGCGACAAACTTGCCATCTCGCGCCTTTAGGTATTACTATGCGTAATTAATTTGAGTCGTCATTGATTTTCCGATATAGCGTGTTATTTTTAAGTACATAGTGTTTTTTTATATCCTGGTATTTGTCATCAATATCCGGTTTCAGTAATTTGGCAATACGGCTGGTTTCAGGGTCTGCTAATTGCAACGTGAGAAACCAGTCATTTTGCTGTATTTTGTATACTGTCATTACGTTATCTGGGTAGCAGTCTTCGTTCCAGATTTCTACTGGGTTACGGCTCAGGGCATCTACGTGAGCCATCCGGTCTCCAGCTCGATGTTCGATCTGGAAATCGTATTCTTCCATCTGCAACATCCACCTTGCAATTCGTGGCAACAAGTCTTTTTTACTGCGTGTTAGTCTTAAGGATTTACAATCAGTAAATATTGTAAAAGGGGTTCCTAGTAAGTACGGCCTAAACTTTTTTAACGAGCTCACTACTGCGAGGGTTTCAAGCTCATAGGAATGGTAATGTTTTTCTTCCGGGGACGTTTGTCTACTGAAATATGCTACCGGCTTTAAAACCTTGGGATTTTCTTGCCACTGCATTAACATACCACCAATTCCCATAGAACTTGCATCTGTGTGTAGTTCCGTACTTAATTTAGGATTGAAAAGTGCTAATACAGGTCGTTCGCATAATATACCCTTAAGGTTTAGCACTGCTTTAGATTCAAGATCAGTCCATTGCCAAGTCACGTCTTTTTTTAATAACTTTGTCAATGGTCGGGCTATTTCGCCAAATCCTTTTACAAATTTTCTGAAATAGCTTGCTAAGCCCAAAAATTGCCTTACTTCATGAACGTTTGTTGGCATTGGAAAGTCTCTGATTGCAGATGTCTTACGTTCGCTAGGTTTTATGCCTTCGGCTGAGACATCGTATCCAAGATATTCTATCGAAGTTGTAAAGAAATTACACTTTGACAGTTTCAGTGTTAAACCGTATTCTCTTAGCAATATCAGTACCTCTTCTAATTTTTGCAGTCCTTCTTCCATCGATTGCGTTGGAATTAGTAAATCGTCCATATATGCTAATACGGAATCAAAACGTCGATTCCCGAGTACTTTATTGACAATTTTTTGAAAAACGGCAGGTGCGTTTGCAAGTCCAAACGGCATTCTATTAAATTCATAATGACCGTCTGGAGTCACAAAAGCTGTTAAATGCTTACTACATTCTGCAACTGGCACTTGGTAGTAACCTGAAGCCATATCCAATGTAGTGAAATATCGATTTCCACTCAAATAGGATATCTGGTCATCGATAAGTGGAAGCGGGTATCTATCCTTTACAGTTTTTGCATTTAGTGCCCTAAAATCAACGCAAAGTCTTTGCTCGCCGGATTTCTTTTTAACCATTAAAATCGGACTTGCATAGTCTGAAGTTGACTCACGAATTATGCCATTGTCAGCTAAGTCTGCTACCATTTCGCGTACTTTAGCGCGTTCGGAATGGGAAAGTCGGTAGGGCCTATATACTATAGGTTTATTGTCGGTTAGCTGGATATTCATTTCGAATTCCTGGTCAACGCATCCAATTTCTTTTAGAGAAAGCGCAAAGCAGTCACGGTAGTTGTTTAGTAAACTATGGAGTTTATCAAGTATATCTGCACTAACATCACTTCCCACTTTAATGTCGTCTTTATGTAATGGTGTCATAGTTTCTGGGGCAACTTTACCAATTTTCCTAATATTGCGTACAGCAGTTTCCGTAAACGGTGCAGCTCGAGCTAGAAGCCTATGTTGCTTGAGATGGATAGGTTTATTGGACCTACTTGAAACCAATATATATCCATTGCCGTCTACAATGTTGTATGCACCCTGTTGTACATATAACTCGTTATTTGGAACGGCTTGAAACCTTCCTTCAACATAAACATCACCCGTATAATGCGGTTCGGTACGAACGGATACAATTTGGTGGTTATCTAAAATAACGGGTTCCGAAATTATCAACTTTATACTAGCTAGATCTGAAGTTACTTGGGGTCGATTATAAAATATAAGTTTCTCACTGTCTTTGAGTACGCAAACCTGAGGAGATTCCGTGAAATTTTGACCTATCAGCAGAGGTTCGTTTAAGTATTGGTCATTAACTACATATATATCTATGTAAGATTGAACTTCATCGATTTTAACTAAAGCTTGGGTCTTAAAAAGTGGCCTGATGTGCTGATTACCGAATCCTTTGATCATAGGCAAATATTTTGTATCAACTTCGGGTAACTTCAATTTAATTGCTTCATTATACTGGATTAGCGAACAGTCCGCTCCAAAGTCAATATAGGATCTCAAATTATTTTTATTTATCTCAACATCTTTCATAAACTTATCATTATAAGGATTTGAATCAATAGCTAACACTTTCTGAACTTTAGATGATTCATAGCTAATCGAAGAGGGAGTTCGATTTTTGCAACTGTCAGACTTGTGACCGATCTTGTTACAATGTTCACACTTCAGTAAAACTTTAGGACAATGGACGAATCGATGTCCCTCTTCGTTACAATTAAAGCATTTTAAGTTCACACTCGGTTTAATAACTTTATTAGCCGTATAACACTTATTAGCCGTATGACCTTCAGTGCCGCATCGAAAGCATCGTATATTTTTCCTTTGGAATCTGCTATCCTTTGAAGTTTCGATATTGTCGGACACTCCTCTTTTCTTCTGCGTATTTGAAAACGAATGCAAAGTAGGTTGCTGTACGACTAAATATTTCAGCAGTTCCTCTGGTTCAAGACATTTCAAAGCTTGAGCACTGTTTTGCAGGGATCTATCCGTAATCCCGTGAATTATGCAATCTACAGCCTTTTTTCCAGTTATATCGCATCTATTAAGCAACATGAGTTTGTCGTAAAAGTATATTCTCAGACTTTCATCAGGCTTAGTTTTTCGAGCAAACATTTCTTCTAAAATGATGGCAAAGTTGTCTTCGACTGGGAAAGCACGGCGTAACTTTGATTGCCAATTCTGCCATGTAAAATCTAGACTTGAAAGCGAATACAGCCAACTCTTTGCAGTTCCAGCTAATTTCTGAGTCGCGAAGTGCGAAGTTTGTCTATCGTCCCACTTATAAATATGCGCGTACTCATTGACTTTGTGTAGCCATATCTCTATATTTTGTGCTTTATTTTCTGGGTCAAACTCCGGCAAAGCATTCAGCATTTGATTTGCATTTATAAAAGTTTTGGGATTACTCCTCGACTCAAGTGCGTGTAGCAAATCAGTTACATTCAACGATACATCTCGAAGACACATTCGCTTAGATGATGATGCAGTATCTTCACTTACGTCGCTTGAAGTCTGGCTTTTGCGTTTTTCACGTCTCCGCAGTATCGGTACTTCATCTGATGAACTGGATGAGTTACTAATCAGCCTATTCCTTCTCAGGACCAATCCCTTCCTCGACTTGCTTGAATCGGACATAGCCTAGAACAAAACAGATGTAAAATAAATAAAAATTACATCTCGATACAACCCTTCAGAACTTCCTCTCAATAAACTCGTTCATACAAATATCGAATCATATTATAACCATAAAATTTTTGCATTAAATTAATCCGCTTAATTGATCATGACTTTGTTTTCCTATTGATTTGATTATCAACCTATTCTACTTTCAATTCTTCATCGTCTTAAATAATCTTTAGTAATCACGACTCAATTCATGAAGTCATTGCCTACTTCTTCTCCCAAATTAATCCTTACAAATGATTGGTTAGACCTATTCCTGAATGTAAATATTCGGAAAAGTAGCTTAACTATTACTAATCCGGATACTACAAAGGTTCAATTCCCGTATTGAATGCGAAAACTATCTGTCACTGTACTTAAAAAAAAAACGATTGATATCTAACTTATTTCTAGATATTTTTATTTGGTAACTACTGGTCACACATCGACTACATGCGTATAAGTTACTTCCGCTCGTATTTATATAGGTCGTATTTTATCCACATAAAATACTTGAACAAAAATTGTAACTTATCTCGATTGAAATGCACACGATCTGATAAAAATAAAAATAAAAAACAGCCATTTATTCTCTATCGGTTCCACTAGCTCATGTTTTCTTTTCTTTCTTTCTTCCTTACTGAATAAAAATTCTGTAAATGTTCTCTCGCATTTAAGTAATTTAACAAAATCTCCGTAACCCGAGGTTAAATTCTTTTTTACGATCGTGTCAAGACTACTTACTCAAAGTCTGAAAACGCAAAGCTCTCTCAGTCTCACTTTAAGTCATTTGCCACGTTCACTACAAACTTTCATCATCTCCTTACACGTAGTTCAATATCTCTTAAAGCACAACGGTGTCTCACACTCGTCTAGTTCAACAAATTCATCATAATCATAGTTCAGCTTCGTACACACGCTCGTGTCAATCTCTTAAAACACAGCATTCTCTCATACTTTTGTAGTTCAACAAATTCATCATAACCATATCTCAGCTTCATACACACGCTCGTGTAAATCTCTTAAAGACGTTCTGTCACACTCGTGTAGTTCGAAAAAAAATCGTCATAACTATAGCCCAACTTCATACACACGCTCGTGTAAGACTTTTAAATCACAATGCTCTCTCGCATTACTACTCCTTAGGGATAAAATGACACACTCACTCAGTTCGTTAGCTTCACGTCTCGACACCAAGTAAAACCTCCTGAACAAGGAATGCTCGCTCACATCCTTATCTATAAACTTTTATTAACTACCATGCTTTTGGAAGACTTCACACTATGTAACATTTAATTCATGTACATCTTTGTATTAAAACAGAAAAAAAAATGTGAGTTATATTTCTGTCTCAACTTAACATACCCTACCACTTGATAGAATTATAAAACATTATCAAGAAATCATGCTTACTCATACCTCAAATAGTAAAAATATAAATGTGCATGATGTAATAAAATACAACGTTCGTGTCATTCTTACTTTTATACTAATTATAATATTACTTTCGCATAATTTACTTTACTTCTTTTCTATGATGTAGTAGCGCACCGCGCCATTAAAACGTTAATAATAAAATTAAGTTGCTTAATAATTTTACGGTAAAAGTACTAGGGTAAATGAGTGCATTAAAAGTGCTAGCCACTGGGATTCTTTGAACTCCTCTGAATCGTATTTCTTGCAGATAAATGTATTTAATCGTAAAAACCTTCACCGCATGGTGGGTAGATTTCATACTAAATAAATATTGTTTCAACAAAATCATTTTCAAACTTCTGATTTTCGTATTCACAAGAATTTCGCCATATGTAACATACGACTAATAATAACGTATGCCTCGTTGTTATCGAATTAGAATTAAAAAAATATATCTGTGAACATGATTACATTACATAACAATTGTTTTCGATGCGCATTGTAATATACTTACGTTAATATTTAATATTACCCGCAAGAGGGTAGAATACTCATGAGTAAATTCGAATATATGAACCGTTTCCTGATCGGTATCGGCTTAATAGTACAAGGATAATACATAAAAAGGACAATTTAGGAGAAACAAAATCATGAAATCAATTCTCTGGAGATAGTCAAACTTAAAGTATTCAAAATTCAGTTCCATTTATTTTAAAATACTACCTGAATTCTTTTGCAACGGCATAATGTATCATCAAAAACCTCAATAAACGTTAGCACTTGATCATACAGCAACAAATTATTTCGTTCGCGATCCATAACGAAACAAATATATGTATATAAAAACTTACGTTTTCGTAATAACAGACGAGCCTCCGAAGTCAACTTGTGGGTTAGTGGTACGTGAGCACTTCTGATTTATGATGCTTCTTCTTAAGCTGTTCATGACGGAATGCCAGAGCCCACCTAATTTCTTTTGGAGCTCCCAGCTATCCCTACCACAGCTGCAATTTCGGTGTTGCCATAAATATAATTCCAGTTTCCCGAGTACCTTGAGGGTAATTATGACAAGTGTTGCTATAAGCACAATTCAGATTAAACTATTTTCGAGTATTAGTCTAAAATAATCATGACACAAGTTATATGCCATTTTCGTCCAGGTGCACGGCTGACCAGTATATTTCTACAATACTTACCATGGCACCAACTATCGGTATTTTTTTTTTCGGAAAACTATTTAAGATGACTCTTCGTAGATTTGTGTTCGTGCACTTCGTGCCCTTTCATTTATCACAATTGGGTAAGTTGTACGACATTCGTAGGACAGCGGGTAGTAACTGGACGGGAGAACTGAAATTGGAGTTCAGTGGCGTGACATGGGAGAGGCCTATGGCCAGTGGACTAGCACGGGCTGATGATGATGATGATGATGATGATGATACATTGTCGATGTCGCATTTGCTTAAAATTTCTTTTTCGATAGTTTGAATTTTTCTTACAATGTATATTTCCTTGTTTTCACTAGAAATAATCGAAACCGATTTCATTTATGCACATAAACCTAGAGTCCGTTTTCTCAACGCTTTGCTAATAATTAATGGTTGATTACACGTGTGTGTATATATACGTGTATATCGATTCTATCGATAGACTTAATCGACTGCTAAAGCTTAGTAGTGTAATGATAAATTGTATTTGTTTTGTTTCTTTTTGTAAACTTTTATTGTCGTGCAATAGAGTATTGTTGTATTGTATTGTATAATTGTCCGACCGAGGTGTTCTCGCCTACATGTCACATTCCTCAAGCAATTTTTATGAAATTTTGTCAAAACGTATGGAATTTTGTGGTTTCAGTTTTTCAAAATGGCGGCGAAGTGGGGTTGACAACGTAAAACATTTTAAGGGTCAACCATATAGAAACCAGCTCACTACTAAGGTTAATTAACGACAGGAATAGCTGTTCATAAAAATACTGATTACTTGGGCCATTTTTTCTAAAGTTGTACACCCCACATTTTTTTTTCGATATTTTGGGTATTTTCTACTCAGAATCACGAGCTCTTTCCATCCAATTTGGAGAAAAAAACTGTCCCAAAATATTCATACATTTTTTGTTTTTCCATTCCGTTACTGCTGTAGTTAGTATGTTATATGGAAATGGTAACGGATTGGAACGAAAAAACATTGGGACAGTTTTTTCTTCTAATTAGATCGAATAAGCTCGTGATTCTAAGTAGAAAATACCCAAAATAGGTATCGATAATTAAAAAAAAATGCGGGTTGTACAACTTTCGAAAAAATAGCCCACTTGTATTTGTACTACGCTACAAACTTGCAAATACAAATTCCTTATAACATTTGTATATATACATACAAAATTCATGTTCAGTGAGTGTTGCCAGACTCACGTCTCGGCGGCGGTCGCGCGGAAAATTCTCCCTAAACTTGCAGCCTGTCAACTGGGTTGCCATCTGCAACGAACTAACTTGGTCTACTAGAACGTGTCCGGCGTTTAATTTATGCTATGTTTAAATGTACCACGGTTGAGCGCAGATGTTGTGCAAAAGTAAATGATATTCAGGAGAGTAAAACCTCTTGAGTAAGTATGTAGATATATTATATTCTTGGCTTCAAACTGCTAGCAAGTACATTATTTTTACGTATGTTAATTTTATTATAGGAATTTCAAGTTTGTGAGATGACAGCTATCAGCCCCATTATTTGTTAGTGCAATGACTTGAACTGAACCCGTTGTCTGCATCCTGAATTTCTGAATTCATTTCATTACCGTACCGTTTTTTTTTATTTATGATTGCCAAGCATTTTGCTTCGATTTCACCTGATTGCTGATTGTTTTTTTTTGTTATTATGGGGTATACGATACTCGGATTTTTTTTAATCTCATGTACGAAAGGTTAACTCTCACTACCAGTGAGTCGGACTTTAAGTGAGGAGTACAACGTACCACAGAAGTGATAAAGGGATGGGTGGGGTTTGACACAGGTTTCACTCCGCGCCAAGTGTCAAAAATTATACCTATTAATTTCGGGTCACAATTGTGCCCCGGCCCGCCCATCGCTCCACCTTTATTCGGCTAGGGTCGGCACGTTCGAAGCGAAGGCAACGCATCGATTATATTTTTATTATTTATACCTGTATTATTATGTTTTTTTTACCGACTTTAAAAAGGAAGAGATTCAGTGTTCGCTACATTGAATCGTTTTGTACGTAAGTTCACCGATTATCTCCGTAAAGTGTAAATCAATTTTATTTATTTTTTATTAGAAAGATAATACGGTTACTACTACGGTTTTCCCATTGACATTAAGTCATGATCTGATGATGGGACACTTGCCTACTAGATCTCGGGACTGGTTCAACGTAGACAAGTGTGGTTTTCGTTTTTCTGCTCACTTTACTGAACATTTACAGCCAGTATCATAAAATTGACCTGATGATGGACCCCGGAAATACGGACTGGATCTCAAGATTGGTTCAACGCAGACATGTGCGGTTTTCACATTTCAATTCACCACAATGAACATTCAGGCCCAGTATCATAAATTTACCTGATGATGGATCATGGAAGTGCCTACAGAATCTCAGGACTGGTTCAACGTAGACAAGTGTGGTTTTCGTTCTGCTTTATGGTTTGAAAACAAAAACCGCACATGTTTACGTTAAACCAATCCAAAAATCCAGTAGGCACTCTTAGAGCCCATCATTGTAAAGATTGCGCTAGGTCCGTCTTATTTTGAACGTATTTTGTTAAAAGTAGCTTTTAAAATAAGTAAAAACACAGAGAAGTAGTTTCCCTTTTGCTAATGTAGGTAGTCAACCCTAGGAGTATGACACGCCCTACAGAAGCTACAGCCAACATGGTCGTACGTCATTAAAAATGGCCAATCAGATACAAGTAGGCTCATTCCCTTGCCAAAGCGGCAAATAACAAAAGAGTGCGGCTTCTGTAGTGTCTTTATTCTGTGCACAGGTGCACTATAGGCTTTTCAAATTTTTCTTTTTTATTGTTATTCTTTGTATGCTGTTCAAGTTCTGTAAAGCATTTTTTAAATTTCTACTGTAGGTACTTACAAACCCTTGCTACCTATCACGGACAAGCATTGTAGTGTTTATACCTAGGTACAATTTTTAATACAATAAAACGCACGTTTTTTCTATAAAGCCTAGTAAAAAATAATTAGCGCAAGATTTACTGCCAGTTTTAACAATATAGTGTTTACAATGAATGTAGCAATGCAGAAAAATAAGTAATAAAACTTTGTCATTTTATAATTCTGCATCCCATTTCATAACAAGAGCGTCCTGTTATTTTATTTCGAGGAACGAGTCTGGCTGCAATTTTAACGCGAGTTTTTAAAAGCATTTTTAGCACATTCTGTATTAAAATATTTCATATATTTTATGGTTAAAATTTTACTCGAGACCTTACTTAGAATCCTGCAGGTATTCCCGACAATTTTGTCCTTAATGCAAGGAGCCGGTTTCTTCAAAAGTACAAATTCTATGAAGGATGTATTTATACTTAGGTACAGTCGCAATCAGCTATATCGCAGCAAATAACGCGTACATAAATATCTGAAAACGCATGCATTGAAAATTATGAATTCACTAGCTGCGCCGTGCGGTGTTTCCCGCTCATCCAACGGGAACACTACATTTTCCAGGATAAAAAAGTAGCCAGTGTTAATTCAGGGTATCAGCTACCTTCATACAAAAATTTATCAAAATTGGTTGAGCCGTTTAAGCGTGAAGAACTAAAACATGCACATAAACACACTTACAAACTTTTGCTTTTATAATATTCGTGTGATTATTGCTGCGATTATCTGATGGCAACTGTACAGTCGAGTTCATTTACTTCTACACACTTACGAGAGCAAAAATATCTGAACACCACCCTATTGTGAGGAGCATAAAGTCGTGTTCAGATATTTTTGTTCTCGTAAGTGTGTAGATGTAAATGAACTCGACTATACATACCTATAAACTCTTTTAGTAGGCATATGAATTCAAATCATATGAAATTTGGATCGATACCATATTAATATCAATCGCAATATTGTAAGGATGAAAGAAAACATTCGTGTTATTAATAATTCATCGGTAAATTTTCGTTTCTCAAACACCGCCCGGAAATATCATAATACGCAGTAAACGAAAATCATGAGTAGGTAAACCGGGTTTACTTAAAATATCTTGAAATCGCGTGTCAATGATATTTATACAAACACGTTGGTTGGAAACTTACACTAGAGACTCAACAACGGAAGTTTCTTTATGTATTTAACAGTGCGTTTTATTGACTTGCTAATGCATAGAGCAAAATCGTTACAACTTAAACTAAACACTACTTAGGAGTTTACGCTCAGTTTACTACCCACTTTACTAGCAACTAGGCTGGACTTTTTAACAGCATAAACATTGTACTTTAGTTCAACTGCGGTGTAAAACTGATTCTTGTGTGTGTATTTCAAACATCAGCACAACATACGAACTACTAACATGGTGATTCTATTTCAGTGAGAGTTTGGTGTATGTTATATAGCTTATAAGCATTAAGTTCATATAATTTAATAACAGCGGTTTTTAGGGTTCCGTAGTCAACTAGGAACCCTTATAGTTTCGCCATGTCCGTCTGTCCGTCTGTCCGTCTGTCCGTCTGTCCGTCCGTCCGCGGCTTAGCTCCGTGATCATTAGTACTAGAAAGCTGAAATTTGGTATGAGTATGTGTATGTATCACGCCGACAAAACGGTAAAATAAAAACTAAAAAAAAAATTTTTTTTCGGGTACCTCTCGAACACCTAAAGTGGGGGTGATTTTTTTTTTTCGTTTCAACCCTAGTGTGTGGGGTGTCGTTGAATAGGTCTCTTGAAAATAATAGGGGTTTTCAAACATTACTTTTTGATAAAGTCAGTAGTTTTGTAAATATTCGCTCCGAAAATAAAAAAAATTGTGTCCCCCCCCCCTCTAACTTTTGAACCACAAGTCAAAAAAATATGGAAAAATTCATGTTAATGCGGCCTTATAAGTACTTTCAATGAAAACTATATTGAACAAAATCGGTCAAGCCGTTTTTGAGTTATCGCCAAATTTCATATTTTTTCTTTAAAAGGTCGTAAGTTGACTTCCAGAAGGTAATAAGTGATTACAGTTTCTAGGGCGTTTACGACCTTTTTATAGAGCTTAAAATCTGTCTTAACTTAAACCTCGGGCTTAAAACAGCAGTTTATTGTGAAGGATGAGCAACTACGGAACCCTACACTGAGCGTGGCCCGACATGCTCTTGGCCGGTTTTTTTTATGTCACACGCAAACGAGCAAACGGGTCGTCTGATGGAAAGCGATTACCGTCGCGCATAGACGCCTGCAACACCAGAGGAGTAACAAGTAGGTACGTTGCTGCCGGATTTCCAGGTGGGAGTACGCTCTTTTCTTGAAGGTGTGACGGTCGTATCGGTCCGGAAATACCGCATACGACAACTCATTCCACAATGCAGTCGTGCGAGGCAGGAAATTCCTAGAAAAACGCGCAGTTGTGGAGCACAACGGTTCTCAAACGTTTGTTTTCTCCCTGATTTTACATAACATGCGGCAGTGGGGGTTGAGACCCAGCGCACCCGCAGATAGGTTTACAAACGGTAGAAGATAGATATTTTTATCATAAGGCCTCATACATCTTGACAGATGGTTCAAGCAGCGTCGTATGTGAGAGACAACGCCTGTAGTGACTATGTAACCCTATCCGGGAGCGACATCACGTCCACATTTTCCACACTTCAATTGAGGCCCCGCCGCGGAGGAGACAGTATAGTATTGCGGCTTTGCTTTTTTGCACGCTTTTTGGCCAAGTCCTGAAAAGCCGAGAGATTTTTATAGATATATAAACCATAAAGGAGTTCCAAAAAGCAATCGTTTCGTAATATTACGAAAATAATAAGTTTAGGATATATATTTCTTCTATCTATATTCAATATATATTCTAAAAAAATCAAGACTATCTTACTACTGCGCGCATTTTAGTATAGTCTATCATAGCGATACAGTCCGTGAGGTCTCGGATTGCGATTCTGGTTTGGGTGAAACTGAAAGTTTTTTATCCGAATCGCGTAAGAGTGAGTGAGACAGGTATAAAACACGAATCGCATTGTGTCAGCTCATGCACTGCACTACAAACAAATTTTACAAAAATAACCAATTCATTACATTTCTCAAGCGGCTTTCGAGAAGATCAAGAGACAAACCCAGCTGTAGTGTTTTATTCTACAAGACCAAACCATTGTGGGTGCCATGCTAGTGGGGAATAGCTAACTGACAAATAATTTGAAACGTGAGCCAGATGTTTCGGTTTGAAGGCGTTTTGTTTCGTAAACTTGATGAGGCTTTGATTGTTTTGTTTCGGTTATTTAAGTCAAATTTAATTTAAATAAAAGGAGCTTGTAATTTTATTTATAAAACTGTGACAAACTGGCAGGATGAGAGGTCCTATTAGGATTCCATTTTTCATTCAGAGATATTCTATTCAATTAATATCTTTATTTCGGATAACATTACACGACCCATAAGCATATTTATAACAGACTTATAATAAAGTTAGTAAATACACTGGATGAGGGCGGCGCAAGATCGATCGTTATGGAGAACTTTGGGGGAGGCCTTTCTCCAGCAATGGACATCTCTATCGGATGATATGATGATGATAATAATGAAATACACTATTATTAAATTGGCTGAAATATTAAACAAACCGCAATCAAAATATCTACGATCAGCGAAAAGCTTAAAACATAAATCTGATAAAATAAAAAAAAACCCTTTTAAAAAAGGAAAACACAAGAAAATGTGTTAAATTCTGGTCAGGGCACGGCTATCCGTTCCGGCTGATAAGTAAAATGAACATTACAATAGATTTATACTTCCAAGGGATAAGGAACAGCGATGAAGATCAAAAGAGATTTCGGTCTTTAAGAAACTTTGTATCAGATTAAGGACTTTGAGTTTTTGTCACGACGACCTATCTTGAAAATGTGTATTTTAAATAAAAAATGGAACATCGTGAGTTTTGCGTCAATTTTGTGTCTTAATTAACGATGTGGGTATTTAATGACTAGAGTCCGTAGTCTTGTCGCGATCATGTGGTAGGTAATAGGGTAGTTTGGTGAACTCCCCAAACTTCTTCAATTAACTAATTGAATGATGTTAATTAATCGAATTAAATTCGAAAACTGAAATAAAGTAGTTGAACCGAAAAAAGCATCTCCGATTCAGCTAGGACAAAAAGTATTTCGTAGGTTTGTCTGGATGTTCGGCTATTCTCGCCTACAGGTCTCAACCGATTGTCATGAAATTTTGTGAGTAGGTTCGGAACGTTCGGGTGAAAACAGAGACAACAACATAAGAGTGAACGAGACAGATATATACAAGTAATTTAAACAGTTCAGGAACTATTAAAATACATTAAACGGGTTTACTCACGTCGTAGAAGTCGAATAACGCTCGACATGTTTCAAATCGGTACGCGATTCATCATCAGGAGAGACGATCAGGCAAGTTCATGAACTGAAGGTAAGATGACTTGTTATTTATTTAATTAGGAACATTTTCGAGGTAAGTGCTAACTTTGACAGAGCTTGTATAAAATTCCAAATGGCAACCCTACTGTGACATTCACACGTCCCGCGAGCCTGGACACATTAAAAGTTACCGTGGACACTGTTTATGAATACCTAAATGGCCAGTTGGTAGTTGAATTCTGGACCATTTTCTCCTCTCCTTTGATAAATCTGGCGTTGAAGCCATGAATACAGATCACCTGTTCAATAGATCTCCGTACGATCGTATAGGTTTTTTGTGATCTGAAAATTTCAATTCCAGAGAAAAATATTCTATTGTTTCATACCAAGATACCGAGTTATTTATTTATTATTATATACCAATCTATGATCATACCCGTGGTTTTCAGAGTACGAATGATTTTACATTTCGCCAACACAATCATATTCGAATCGAATGCAAAAAATATCTGTTAATTTCTGAACTAATTAAATAACACTTGAAAATGTAATAAAACCCACAAGTAACTTTGGGAAGTTCTGTGCAGTGTTAATGTCGATCCATATCCCATTCAGATATAAACCGATTATTTTTTTACCTAGATACCGCATTTCTTTCAAATTCTGTGAGTAAGACGACAAGTATGTAGATTTTTTGTCGATTCAACGAACAGCCGGACATTCGAACATCTGGAACACGGACATACGAAAGAATTTGAAACAGAGACACTTCACTCGTTCGGTAAAAAAATTGTTGAATACATATACATTTTGAGAAATGAAGTAGGTATTCTACAAACCATTATTGGTGTTAATAGCTGTCCCAATTAAAGGGTTTGTTGCGTAATCCCTTATCAAAAAGTTTAAGGCCCGCTGTTCTATATGAATGCGCATTAAGAGAACATATCCACGGCACACGTTTACATCACACGGCGGTTTAACGACGTGGCTAAGTGGCAAGTCGCACGGCTGTCCGTCGGGACGCGCTACGGTAAGTAACTCCCCGAACTTGGCCGAAACTCTCAACTAAGTGCCTTAAAATTTAAGTCAATTTCTTGTCCACGCGTCGCTGTCTTCCGAGTGGATTTTATATATTAATGGTGCTTCATGACTCCCGTTTTCTTTTGAATGTTGAGCTCCTGATATGAAAATAATATTTTGTTTTCGATTCTTTGCAGTCAATATAGTAATAAAACTTTATTCTGAAACATTTGGTAGTCAACCACATAAAATATTACGTACCATAATGATGCTACACGCGCCTCGCTCCCCTTCATTATTAAGGAAAATTCAGCAAAAAAAAACACCAAAGAGAGACACATCCATAGCCTCGTACATATACGCTGCGAAAACGTTGCGCGCTCGCTTCGCTTTCAACTTGCTGGAAAATCGTCAGTGTGCTAACCCTCTAAAATTTCCTTTTCAATGAAACACTTCTGAAAATAATGTGTTACTGGAAACCTGCCTAAAATATTCCAGAATTTAGCTACAAAATTTCAAAATTCATTAAGTTAGCATTATATTATTTGACGACGCGTTTGGCTCGGTTTCTAGACACCTACCTACTGAGTCGGCGGTCCCGGGTTCGAATCCCGGCCGGGGCAAATATTTGTGCAAAATATTTGTTCTTGGGTCATGGATGTTATCTATATATGTATTTATATATTATATATATCGTCGTCTAGTTCCCATAGTACAAGCCTTGCTTAGTTTGGGACTATAGGTCGATTTGTGTGTGATTGTCCCTTAATATTTATTTATTTTATTTAATAATCTAAATTACATTTTTAGAACCTTCAAAGTAGTTCATTTCGAGAATAGTCTATCTCGACCGTTTACATTTTCGGTACGATCGTTGTTTCTTATAAAAATAACATCGTTGTATCGATTCCATGGAAGCTTTTACATTGGTACGCACTTGTATGAATGTCAATAGGAATAAGTTATACGGGGTTACAGCATTATTTAATTAGCTTACTAGACTTAGCTTTGTCAAATATCTACTCGTTATCTTATATTTTTCTTATATTATAAATGCGAAAGTGTGTCTGTCTGTCTGTTACCTCTTCACGCTTAAACCGCTGAATCGATTTTGATGAAATTTGGCATAGAGATAGTTTAAGATCCGGAGAAGGACATAGGATACTTTTCACTCTGGAAATTATACCTAAAAAGATTGAAAAGTGAGTGAACATTTCTGTTGGGTTGCGGTGACCCTGTAGGAAATGTAATTATTAGACCAAAAGCACAATTGCTCTTACATTTGCTTAGGCGCTTTCAATAATCCTTTTTATCAAGTTCCACCCGTACGTAGTCGCGGGCAAAAGCTAGTAATTTATAATTTAAGACGCATATTAATCTATATAAGTTTACAATAACGGGATGTGACGGCCAGGGCTCTCAAGACTGCTGTCTTTTGGGCATCAAATATTTTGAGGAACCTCGACACGAAAGTAGAATAGTGTAAAACGGAACAGAAAATGACTAGATATGCACCTTATGTAAGTCCCCAAAGCTATGTGTAGAACAGAATTTAATAGACCATTTCAATAATACCGACCGAATCAAAGGGAAAATCGCGACGCCGTTATATATCGCCGGTTAAATAACGCGCGAGAGGGTTTTTCATACGATTCTATTAGAGGGAAATTGAATATTCGAGCGATCATTGATAATTTCCAGTAGGAACTTAATATTGCAAGAGTTATAGTTATTACTTATTGTAGCTATACTTGTATTAGTATTTAAGACATATGGGCCTTTGAGTAGCAACTAGCAACATAAGTCACATTTGGCTATAATTTATTGTTATTAAAAATTAAGAAATCAGAACAAAACCGAGAGCATGATGAAATGGGCGACAAGAGTCATTATCGTCTTCTAAGAAAATCGACGTGTACATATTTGGTATAAGTACCTCGATTTTTATTTTGATGAGTACCTCAGCGCTCCCTTAGTGATGGACTGATGTTGAAAATTGTATTTTTAGGAGAAAGGAGAGACTAAATCTATTAAGAATTGTCCTTCCCTTTTGTCTGAAGAATAATAAAGACGAAAAATAACTAGAAATAAAAATACCGAGACTTGAAATATAATAGTATTATAGTTATAGCAAAAACAAAGATTAAAGCTTCTCGAAACTATTCCTTTGTCGACAGACCGTCACAAAAAGAAAAAAAAGTACAATGGAATTACTCGTACTAATAAGTTTGATAGTGAAACGGAATTTTATGTTTCAATCTGACCGCTACAAATCTCCTATTAGAAAAACTAAAGGGTCAACCTTGACCGACCGATAGAAAACCCCGAAATGGATATCGAATAACTATGGAGGATGCTTCAAATTGCCCATTGGTAAGAACGCAATATCTATAAAAATCCCAGACCACTGATATGGCCTCGCATTTACGTGGTCATGAAATACAGCGATTATCATAAACGGAGCGTTTTCGTCATCCAGTGCTACCATTAGCGAACGGAGTTCGCGAAATGGTGCGCTTTATCGTCAAGCCAGCTGTCCTTGGCTAAAACGACGCATCTTCATGTATATTACATTACATATACGACTTTTTAGAAACAAGGCGATTGCTCAGCTGTTCTCGGCAAATATGACGTAACTTCATAGGGGTTTTGTAATACATACGTCTTTTCACAAACAAGGCAGTCATCTATATTAAGCTGTATAGTGAGTTATGTATTCCCCATACTCGAACCATGCCCGTTTGTACTGGGAGTTGCGGATGCAGGGAGTATTGTTTTTACCAGACATTTCAAGAGGGTTATTGACTACATCAGTATCACTGTTAAGATGTTCTCCTTATTATTTTTGGTCCCTCAAGTACTAAGCCAGGAAAATTCGATATTGGAATCAAATTAGAGCATCGTACATTATACTATGGCCAGTATTTCACTGGCAAAATAATGGCTTAGCGGCACAGGTGACTAACTTACTTGTGGGTTTTGAATTTTTACTAACATCACTTCCTCAAAAAAATATTTTTCCAAAGCGATTAATAAATGACGGACTTCTGAAGTATCAATCATATACGTAAACAAATACAAACGAATTCAAAGCCTTTCTTTTTGAAGTCGGTTGAAAACACGTGTAATACTTTATCAAAACAAGGAGGTCTCACGACATCGTGGGTTGGGATACACGTGGTAATGTCGGCACGTGCCCGCGACATGGACCCGTGGGAAAAGCTTACGGTATAAATAAATAATTACTGTGAAACTTGAACTGAGTTTGGTACCTGGGCTTGATTGGAATTAGCCACTCGAACCGTGTTCTTGGTATGTAACAAAAAAATTACAACATACCAAAATAGCTGAGCGGATTTTAATTATTTTTGGGTACTTAACTTTAACTTTCTACGGGGATCGAAGCTGATGGGAAATTTGAAAGCGCATCAGGTCGAGTGTATCAGACGTTGAATCAGCAATCTAAAAATACCAGGTTCAAATCCTATCCGATGTTTTGTCTAATTAATAATAAGTAATATGGCTTTGTGTAGGATGTAAGCGTTTTGGTATATAGGTAACTGGTAAGTGTGTATGTAAGTATGTGTGTGTAAGTTAATAAACAACAGTAATGCGTTACTATGGTCACTTAAATAATGGGTATGAACAATTGCGAAATTCTGAAACTTTTAGTAGGTAACTCCTTCATTCCTATTAAAAAAGAATACAAACAAAACAATATGCCCTGGGTTATTCCTAAGGTAATATGAAAAAAAGCGTTTTGTACCTAAATGTTCTATTTCGAAAACCAATCACCGTAATAAGTACCGCCAAAGAATGCTGCAAAATAACGTAACAGTAGGTAAAAACTTAATGTAGTACAGTAGCACCGTGTCTGATGTATACAGAAATTGCGTTCTATATCTGAACGTTAACGTAACTTCCGTATTACTATTTTTTTCACATCACTACATACCTTGTCCTTTAGTTACGTTTTCCACCTATACCCCGCGCTTGTGCTGTGTTTGCATTGCCAAATTTTCGTTGAAACTCGCTCTAATGGCGTGAACGAAACTGCTGGGGGCTTCATTTTCATTAGTGGCAATTATAGCACGCTTGCTATTTTGGCTTGGGAAGCAAGTATTCCCATATTGCTCTGGCATTAAAGTGTTACTTCATAATGATCATTATTTTTGCGTAGTTTATTATTTGTACATACTATAGTGCCCCGCCGGTAAGAAGTCAATTCTGACACCTGTCAACTCAACACATGATAATGACACGTGTCAGAACAGAATTGACTTCTTGCCGGCGGGGCACTATGATTATTATATAATTTTCTTCTTTTCATTTGACATAATTTTATAGGACAGTTAAACAAAGTAGGCTATTATTTATATAATTATGATACAAAATAAATGAAACGAGAAAGTATATTGGCTCAAATATATCATAAATTGTTTCCCGCCTTTCATATCAGGGTACACTACATAAATACGAAAAACTTAATTCCCATATTTATAATCACGAATTTCAAAATACCGATTTTTACATTTCCGAATGGATCAACATTCCGAATATGATTATTCCGATATTTCATAAATCCGATTTTTACATTCCCGAAATTACAAAAATCCTAATGATTATAATAACGAATTTCAAAATTCTGAATCTTTGTACACCGAAGTGTAAAAAGTCCGAACTATTAATATTCCGATTTATCACAAGTACGAATTCCGATTGCTAAAAAACCGATTTTCAAAATTCCGAATTTTAATACACCGAAAAATGAAAAGTCCGAGTCAATATTAATACGAAACTTAAATTGTTATGATTTATAACTTCATGCTTGAAGCATATTCCTTATGCCTTATTATTTTTGTATTACTTATTACTTTAAGTAAATAAATTCATATATTCAGTCTATTCTTTATTTTAATATTCTTTTGATTTCTTGGTTTAGGGCTTGTGCACAAATCACGTGAGGTTTTTTCAGCTACTTTTTTACCCCCCCTCCCCCTCACTACCTAACGTGTATTTTTTTTCCGCCATGATTTCATAAAATTAGACTCGCTATTTTGAAGTATTCAACAAGTGTATATTTATGTTTAACGAACCGAGACAAAATATCGTTTTTTTCTTAGTTTGTTTATTGTAGAAAAATGCACGTGAGGTCTCCTTATACCCCTCCATCCCCCAACGTGATATATCGTGATTATTTCGTGACCCCCCTCCCCCCTACTGAACCTCACGTGATTTGTGCATAAGCCCTTACCAATCGTTTACCGATAAACCTGCAAAGCTAATTCTTATGTGAAGCGGATTTGAGTCGGACCTGCCTTAAGCTAAAATAGGTAATGTTAGGATTTTTCGACCACTCGATATAGATCTCCGCGGCTCGCTCGCTTTGCTCGCTTGTTAGGAACGTAGTTAAACCTAACACTCCTCCTCGCTTCGCTCGTCGTCGTACCTAACCTAAGCCAATTTTACTTACAATTTGTCAATTTTTTTATTTTGGTTGTTATACAAATGTAAACTAACCTATAGTTTTCGGGGTTCAGCCAATAACCTAACCCATAGTTTTCGGGGTTCAGCAAGTCTGACGCTCCGCTCGCTTCGCTCGCTCCACTATACGTGGTGACAATACAAACCTAACCTAACCTACAGTTTTCGGGGTCCAGCCAATAACCTAACCTATAGTTTTCGGGGTTCAGCAAGTCTGACGCTCCGCTCGCTCCGCTATACGTGGTCACAATACAAACCTAACCTAACCTACAGTTTTCGGGGTTCAGCCAATAACCTAACCTATAGTTTTCGGGGTTCAGCAAGTCTGACGCTCCGCTATACGTGGTCACAATACAAATCTAACCTAACCTACAGTTTTCGGGGTCCAGCCAATAACCTAACCTATAGTTTTCGGGGTTCAGCAAGTCTGACGCTCCGCTATACGTGGTCACAATACAAACCTAACCTAACCTACAGTTTTCGGGGTCCAACCAATAACCTAACCTATAGTTTTCGGGGTTCAGCAAGTCTGACGCTCCGCTCGCTCCGCTATACGTGGTCACAATACAAACCTAACCTAACCTACAGTTTTCGGGGTCCAGCCAATAACCTAACCTATAGTTTTCGGGGTTCAGCAAGTCTGACGCTCCGCTCGCTTCGCTCGCTCCGCTATACGAATACAAACCTAACCTAACCTACAGTTTTCGGGGTCCAACCAATAACATAACCTATAGTTTTCGGGGTTCAGCAAGTCTGACGCTCCGCTCGCTTCGCTCGCTCCGCTGAACGTGGTCACAATACAAACCTAACCTAACCTACAGTTTTCGGGGTTTGCAAGTCTGACGCTCCGCTCGCTCCGCTATACGTGGTCACAATACTAACCTAACCTACAGTTTTCGGGGTCCAGCCAATAACCTAACCTATAGTTTTCGGGGTTCAGCAAGTCTGACGCTCCGCTCGCTTCGCTCGCTCCGCTATACGTGGTCACAATACAAACCTAACCTAACCTACAGTTTTCGGGGTTCAGCCAATAACCTAACCTATAGTTTTCGGGGTTCAGCAAATCTGACGCTCCGCTCGCTTCGCTCGCTCCGCTATACGTAATCACAATACAAACCTAACCTAACCTACAGTTTTCGGGGTCCAGCCAATAACCTAACCTACAGTTTTCGCGGTTCAGCCTATAACCTAACCTATAGTTTTCGGGGTTCAGCAAGTCTGACGCTCCGCTATACGTGGTCACAATACAAACCTAACCTAACCTACAGTTTTCGGGGTTCAGCCAATAAGCTAACCAATAGTTTTTGGGGTTCAGCCAATAACCTAACCTATAGTTTTCGGGGTTCAGCAAGTCTGACGCTCCGCTCGCTTCGCTCGCTCCGCTATACGTGGTCACAATAGAAACCTAACCTAACCTACAGTTTTCGGGGTTCAGCCAATTCGATATTTGTCCAATTCCGGTTTTCTATTTTTGTTTTAACTTAAAAAATCGGTTAAATAAATAATCTTTACCCAAATACTCCGAAATATTTTATTCCGAATTTACTAATTCCGATTTTGAAAACTCCGAATTACATAATTCCTAAGAAAGAAATTTCCGATTATTGAATACACGAATGTCATTATCCCGAATATCAAATTTCCGAATAAGTAATGAAGTTTCGGAAAATTAATAATCGGAATTTCGTTTTTCAGGCCAATGACACTTCGGGCTTTTCATTATTCGGAGTTATAAAAATCGGAATAATATACAATCGGAATTTTGAAATTCGGTTGAATAAATTTCGTGTTTTTTAGTAATCGGAATTTTATTTCCTAGGAATTATGAAATTCGGAGTTTTGAAAATCGGAATAAGCAAAATCGGAATAAAATATTTCGGAGTATTTGGGTGTTCCCTTCATATCATAATCAAAAATCTGTTTTTTTAGTCTGCGGAATTGAAATATTGCTTGCATGTGGCTTTATACCATGCAGGCAACTGCTTATTTACTTACTTTTAAACAATTTAGGTATACTAAGTATTCAAATAAGTTCTCAGCCTTCGACGTCGCACGTGACTCTCGGAGAAGTTTAAGGATTGGACTACACACCAGTCACTTATAGAGTAGATAAGGTGGCTTATAGACCGTATAGTGCCTTGCATTCACGTAGTCAAGTCAAAGTTTTCTTTCGGATTGTAGAAGTGTTAGTTGCATATTTATTCAATTTATTACCCAATGCAGTATAATATAGGTATATGCAAAAGTTTGGCGTAATTTACACTTTTTAAATGCAATTACTTATTTTAATTTTCTCATCTTTTAAATGTCAACTTGGATAGCAAATGCTGTTTTAGAAACCAAATTATATGCAATTTTGCCGTAAATTTTCCGAAACTGCTCAATTAAAGATAGATTAAAAGTAGTACACAATGTAGCAGTAGGTAACATAGGCATTCTTAAGTTTATTTTATTTACTTACCTTATACTGGTACTACAATTGTAAAAAGAGGACGTTTTTAGTAATCCCAACTTTAAAACTTAAGTCTGCACAACGTAACTCTTTACGAGTCTAGTTTCATTACCTATTTACTTTGAAATGGTACCTTCAATTGCACAAATAGCTACAAAAACTGTAATTCTGTAATTACATAGTACTTTTAGGTTGACTGAGGATCGAGGGGTCTGTAATTTGTGGTTAAAGAGAGTACTAACGCGACAAATTTTTGTACTTTATTTACAAGTTAGTTTACGAAAGCCCTAAAGTCTAGACTTTCTTTTACGAGCTAGTAAAAACTGTGGTTTTTACTGACTCTTTTGTGGGAATACAGTGAAAAAGTTTTATAATTACGTATGTACCAACTAGCTGTACCCCACGGTGTTACACGGGTTCGGGATAAAAAGTAGCCTATGTGTTAATCCAGGGTGTCAGCTACCTCCGTACCGAATTTTATTAAAATTGGTCTTTGTTTTTGAGTGTGAAGAAGTAACAAACACACACAGTGATACGATATTAGTGTGATACGATAATCTGTTACTTGGCTGACAGATCAAAGCGCCTTTTTATGAACTGACAAAACGCTTAGACTATGTGTATAAATTCTATCTTTATCAATTATCTAGTTATAATAGAATTGTAATAGGTTTAAGTATAATTTACGAAAAAAATACTTACTGTTGAGTTTCTTTCGGCTTTCTCTTTCAACAGCGGTTTTGCTTCTGTAAAATGCTGGTAGATTTAGATTTAGACATGTAAGAGCAACCTTGTGGCCTGCTTATTTACAGAATAAACATTTTGATTTTGAATATGATAATTTACATTCATATATGTAGACTATTTAGCCAAATACCGTATTGTCAGATGACGGTTATTTCACAACAGTGACAATATTGAAATTACAATGGAACGTTCATTTCATTCATAGGTAGTTTATATTATTCCGAACACATTCGTGCATTATCCGTAGGTGAAATTTAAAATAGGCTTGCTTAATTTAAAAAGGCGAAGCCGTCGGCACTCTTAACCTAATTTTCACATCAAGCCATCAGCCAATTACTTAAAATGGGCTTCATTTGCGTTACCTTTAATACGCAATTCGGTTTCAAATAGCCATTCCTAAGCCACCATCGCGCCAAACAGAATGGCTCCCAAAAAATGGGAAGCGAACGCGAAAAACGTTAAAGTCTCATTAATCACGTGATTGTAGGTCTAGTATTTGCATGATCGTAAATTGTATTTATTCAATTCGTAATGGCGTCGGTTGTCAGCCGAGTGATGAATGTGTTCATCTGAGGAATCCGGGCGTTCCCACTTTCATACTAAAACCGTATCAATCATTTTCACGCATCGTCTCCTATGTAAATATGATGGGTTTTATGCGACAACACGTTACATTTGAGCACGGCTCCTGCCTATTTGTTGGATTCTCCCAAACGTGTGTTACGCAACGAGCGACAACGCGTTGCATTGAAGTGTAACAAACGACTAACAATGTGTTTACAATTCTCGACGTGTATTTACATTTTATAGACGTTAATTTAAATTACGATCAGCGTGGAACGTTCCAAATTAGTTTATTGTGTGCTTGATTTTGCGGAAAGTTTAATAATATTTAAGGGGCTACTCGATATCGCGTTACGATCCAATTATAGCATTATTAAAAATCCAACCCCACTTCAATAAGGCTATACTTATATCATAATATATAGGAATAGTTCAAGGTTTGGCCGAGGGGAAGTTTTGCCTCCAATTTATCGTGATTTCCTGTTTCATTATCAATAATAATTGATATTTTTCCAATATTTAAGCTCGTGGTGCATTACACTAGACCTACTGTTTAGTAGTAGTACTAGAGTTCAAAAAGTAGTTCATTTTATTTATATATTCGATTCGATAGATCAATGTTCGTATGATTATTTAACGTAATTCTATTAAAACCATGCGTCTGCTAGCGTAAACCAAATGTGTACAATGAACCGAAATATTGAAACCGCCGCTGCAATATCGACCGTACTTATAACCGCAATATGTCACATATACTCGTATCTATCTTTCTATTTGTTTTGCATTAAAAGGCACTGAAAATAATCTATAATTAAAGGTGAAATAGGAACGTCATACCTCTCATGCTGTCACCGTTTTTTCCGATTACATTGTGAACAACAAGCCACTCGACACGTTTTTGTGTTAGAATTTTCTGGTAACTAACTTGTATTTACAAGAAAAATACAAAACCCAAATTGTAGGTATTACATTATTTCACTCCAGCCATCCGTCTCCACAATTAACATAACCGAGGCGTTATCTTCAAGAGAAAGCAGTACATTAGCTGCGGCTCTAATCTGCCAGTGGAGTCCGTAATTAGTATGGGTCCCTCGTCACACCGCAAAGGTCTCATCAGCGGGGGCTTGGAAGGATGTAAATAAAAAACCCTGTCAAACCCCGCTATGGTCTGGTTAAAAATGTCGTGCGTTCGGGGAAATTGCTTACGGTAATGGAGTAGCGAAACGAATTAGAAAACCTAGCGTAATAAAATTCTGCCCACGTATTTGATGGCTGCCAAATATTTGCGTATAATTTTCAAAGCGTTGCTGAGAAAACCCGAATTGTTTACGTTGTAGCCTGGATGCGAATAATCCTATTTCGGTTGGCAATCGTGTTTTTGTATAAACCTTCACAATTTGAATAAGGATTTATTTCGATGACTCTTGTGGCAGGATTGATTTTTAACTTAAATAAACGGCGAAAAATTTACTTGACTCAGACGTGTTGCACGTTTTATTTTTGTTGTTACTGGGGATAAAATTTTGGGTTTATCTGGTATTATAAATAAGGAAAGTCCGTGTGCATAAGAAGAATTAAAAACGCTTTTTCCACAAACTGAACATTTCATAACGTAGCAAAAATTTAAGACAAAGACGATGAGGTGGGGCGGAGTACTTGTACTATTACTACTACTACCTACTGCAGTTGAAGATCCTGATTAGACTGCGGTGTATAACCAACATCTGTGTTCTCTTTGTTTAAGAGTAAACCTTATTTCGTTTGACTTAAAGACTAATTTAGTGTAAAAGTAATTTGCACTTATAACGCCTTACATTTCGAAGTGGCAGTTGTGGCCACAGTTAACAATACAGATAATGAGTATTGTTCATCGGGTACAAAGCTAATGGGATTCGCTTAAGAAAAGGAATTAGAACTATAATGTGGTAGGTAAATGGTGTAATGTTATAAATAAATATTAAGGGACAATCTTTACAAATCGACCTAGTCCCAAACTAAGCAAAGCTTTGTTGTACAATGGGTACTAAACAACGATATAAATACATTTGACGACGCGTTTGGCTCGGTTTGTAGATACCTGCCTACTGAGTCAGCAGTCCCGGGTTCGAATCCCGGCCGGGGCAAATATTTGTGCAAATATTTGTTCTTGGGTCATGGATGTTATCTATATATGTATTTATATATTATGTATATCGTCGTCTAGTACCCATAGTACAAGCTTTGCTTAGTTTGGGACTAGGTCGATTTGTGTATGATTGTCTCTTAATATTTATTTATTTATTCTATTTATTTATTTATATATCGATAGCATCAATGACCCAGGAACAAAATATTCGAGTTCGTCACACAAATATTTACCCCGGTTGGGATTCGAACGCAGGACCGCCGACTCAGTCGGCAGTTACTTTACCACTGCGCCAACTTTTTTTTTTTTTTTCCTCCCTTGAATAAGCAGTAGACAATTTTGCCTCCAACTGCACTGTCCTTACGTGCAGGGGGGGTAGAAGACCCACGAACCCGCGGATATATTTAAAATGTGTGTTTGTGAGCTAACGAAACAATGTATAGTGTTGGTGTGAAGTGTAATGTAGGTGTCGGCGAGATAAAATAATAGTATCTCGCCATGTAAGGTGTTGTCGTAAGTGGGTTATTAGTGTCGTTAGCTCGGAGGCCGCAAAACGACCTTCACGAGCGTCGGGTCAGAGTCCAGAGTCGATTCGTCAAAGGGCGGCGGGATCACCGAGTTCCACTTTTCAATGGTTACGGTGATCGCGTCGTCCGGGTCAGTCAGAATATGCTTAGGGCGTCTGGTCAGTTTTAGTTTGTCATGTCTAGTGAGAGGGGGGGGGGCAAATAACAATCGTATTGTTAGAGAGGGTGGGGACAGGGCCTTCCCCAATAACGTCCGGGTTTGATGGGCGATTTCTTTGGCCACTACTGGGTGTTTTGTCAGTACCAATGCCAGCTTCATCAGGTGCTGACGGAACTGTGTAATTTGTTATATTGGCTATGAGTGGGTTCTCATGGTGGGGGAGGTTTCCGATGAAACGTCTGGCGTTGGTGTTGACAAATTTCAATAGGGTGGGAATCTTGGCGTCGTAATGTAAACTAAGATTGGTTTGGTAGTAGGGGGCTCCAAATACCCTTCTGAGGAACTTATTTTGTACGATTTGGAGCGAGTACAAAATGGACGGCTGTATGTGGGCGAACACCGGACAGGCATACGTCATCGCTGGTCTAATGCAGGTGGTGTAAAGCCTGAGTTTATTTTTGATCGACAGCTTACTCCGCTTGTTCAGCATAGGGCCCAATCTATTCTGAACAAACAGTGCTTTGCCACGGACTGCCCTGGCATGAGGGCGAAAGGTGAGTTTGCTGTCCAGAGTTACGCCCAGATACTTGACTTGGCGCGTCCACGGGATGTCAGTTCCCGCCAGTGAGATTGGCTTTATTTTGTCTTCTAATTTGTTTTTGGTGCGGGTGAAAAGAATGGCCTGCGATTTGTCAGCATTTGTTTCGATCCTCCAGAGCTTGAACCAGCGGTCTAGATCGGTGATTGCACTCTGGAGGTCGCGTCGTAGTACTGTAAGTTTATTCGTGGTTGTATAGAGTGCTGTGTCGTCGGCGAACAAAGCCAATCTCACTGACGGGATATTACGCGGGATGTCATTTGTATATAAAATATACAGGGTGGGGGACAGGGTCGAGCCTTGGGGCACCCCTGCTGTGATCGGGTGCGGGCTCGACAGCGTGTCGCCCACCCTGTAGCGGAATGTCCTGCTCGAAAGAAAATTAAATATTATCCTAGTTAACCAGTCCGGCACACCGGCCTCATATAACTTGTATATGAGGCCGTTGTGCCAGACCCGGTCAAAAGCCTTCGCTACATCTAGGAAAATAGCTCCTGTTGTGATGCCCGTCCAACGAGAGAACCCTCCCAGCACATCCTCCGTGATGCGCATGACTTGGTGCACACAAGAGTGTCACGCTCTGAATCCGAATTGTTCATCAATGAGAACTTCGTTCTCATTAATGAACCCACGGAGGCGTGAGAGGAGGACCCTCTCATACAATTTTCCAAGGGAGCTAATTAGGCTGATGGGCCTGTAGCTGGCTGGCTCGTTCCTGGGTTTGCCAGGCTTAGGGATGCCGATGACCACCGCTTGTTTCCACGCTTGCGGGAAGTAGGAGTCTCAGAGCTGCGTTAAAGATTTTTGTGAGTAATAACATTATCTCTTCGGGACACATCTTTAGAAGTTTGTTTGAGACGCCGTCTTCGCCAGGCGCCTTTCTACGGTGAAGGCGGCGCGTCAAAAGAATGATATACTCATAAGAGACTTCTTCTACCTCCTCATCGGCATCCCTAGGCGCGGCAATACGGGCCTGTACGTAATTATCCACAAGTTCGATGTGGGCCGGGTCGCATTTGACTGCGTTTGGTGAACATTGCGCCTCAAGGCTTTCCGCCAGACACTCTGCTTTCTCATGATCTTCGAAAGCAGCAGGCAGGTTTCTCGGTCTCTTTAGCGGCGGAGTGGTGAGGGTCAAATCAGACTTTAATGATCTTGCCAAGGCCCAATAGGCCTGGTGGCTAGGGGTAATTTCCCCCAGAAAATCGCCAAATTCCGTCGCCCGAAACTCGCGGAGCCGCTCCCGGGTCTCACGTTGTAAGGCCCACAAGCGGCAGCGGTTCTCCGGCGACGGAAATCTGGCTACTGCCTTGAGGGCGTCATTTTTTCGTCTGAGCAGAGCCTTCAATTCGGGTGAAAGGGGCCTACGCTTAGCGTAGTCCTCAGGAACTTCCTTGGATGCTTTCTGAACAGATTCTTGAAGGAAGCTGGTCAGACGGGAAACTGCTAAGTCAACATCTGCTTCGCAGCCCAGTTCCTGGGGGATGGACTCCGTCAGTGGTGCGTGGTTGTCAAGTCCTTTTTTGACACTTTCCCAATCTGTGATCTTTCGCATAGGGTTCGGTACATTTGAGGATGGGTCAGGGCCCAGCCGAAAGACCACTGGGCGATGGTCTGAGTCGAGCTCGTGAATGACCTCCACCGCGCGCAGCCGTAAGGCGACTTTGCATAGGAGGCCTATGTCCAGAATGTCGGGTCTGAATTCATCGTTGTGGGGGAAATGGGTGGGCTCTAGTGGGGTTATCAAATCAAAATTGTGCTTATTTTTCTGTCCGTCAGTCAGTCCGTTCATTAGTAAGTGGAAAAGTCTGTTGCCGTTAGGATTCCCGGCTACACAGTTCCAGGAAACGTGTTTTGAGTTCAAGTCTCCCGCCACTATAACCGCTGGGCCGAGTGTGGCTAGGGTGAGCATGTCCTCGTGTAGAAGTTCGAGTCCAGGCGCTAGGTAAGCTGAGACCACGTGAATGGGACTGTGATTTTCCACCGAGACCTTACACACCGAGACCTCGATGTTTTTGAGATTTTGCGGGGGGTCCAACCCCACGCAGTGTAGTCTAGCCTTGTAAAAGATGACAGTTCCACCCTTGGTCCGATCAAGCCTATCGTTGCGAACCATGATGTAACCGGGGATCCTAAATGCTTTAGTATGCGGCTTATAAAAGGTTTCTTGAATCAGCATTAAATCTATGTCGTGGTCTATAAGGTGTTTTAGTAGCTGGTCTTTGCAGCCCCGTAGGCCGTCGGCGTTGTAAGTACTAATGTGGAGGGAACGTGGTATAATTTTAAGTGCGCTATCCATTAATTAATTCAGTAGGTGGTTTTGCGCTTCCTTATACTGCGCGAAAGCAATATCATACTCATTTAGGAGACCAAAAATCGTGGATCTGTCGGCCCCACGCAATCTCCTATCAATGTCCGCAATGCGCTCCCTGTAAAGGAGAGCGCTGCGGAGCAAAGGCGGGAGATCCGCGTTGCCTTCAGGAAGGTGATGTTGAGGTTGAGCGGGTTGGGACATTTGGGGGCCAGTCCTATTACCTCCGACAAAGTCCCAGGCAGAGCTGGGAGCCGGATTGAGGCTAAGGAGACCTAAGTCCGAATTTTGAGAGATGGGGAAAGGCTGCGAGGGTTGAGTTCTTTGAGAGGGCACGGGGTACTGTGCCAGTGGAATGAAGGTGTTCATAAGTGTAGAAGAGTAGCTGGGGTTTGGATTTGTTGGATGGATCGTCTGTTGAATGTTTGGTACTGAACTGGGGAGAGAGTTATATGGTAATGAGGGGAAAGCTTGAGAGTTAAACTTGCCTCTGGTCCCCTGTTGGGGTGGGCCGGCGTTGAAATATGGTGGGTCATTAGTGTTTACATTACGGGTGATACGATTGCGGTTTTTCCTTGGTTTGGGGCGGCATGGGCAGGCCCCGTAGCTGGCTGTGTGGTCCCCTCCACAGTTGGCGCACTTAATCTTTTGCCCTTCGTCCATTTTACAGTCTCTGGAGGAATGCGGCCCTGCACATTTGACGCAGCGCGGCGAAGCGCGACAGCCTCGCTGTCCATGTCCAAATTTTTGGCAATTGAAGCACTGGATGACCATGTACTTCTGGTCCGGCTCCTCTATACGGATGCCCCCCAGCATACACACGTCCGTGATTTTGTATATGTCCTCCTCGGTTGCCGGATCCGGGTCAACCTTGACCATGACAATGTCAAAAACTCCAGCCCACTTATTGTGAAGCCGGTGCACCTCCCTTACTTTTATTCCCTTACTGATAAGGTCCTCTTTCACATCCTCAGTGTTGAATTCCCGAGGGACTCCTCTGATGACTACATTGAAAGTCATCTCATCGGGAAACTTCGACCTATTATAAGGTACTACCATCTCATCCAGTAACTTACAGATTGCTCTGAAGTTGTCCACTCCCTGTATGCGTATCCCTATACCTGGGGATCTCCGGGGGTCATCAGAGGAGATGTTGAACACCTCGACCACTGGGATGGCTCGCTGACGCAGGACTCTGCTTACAGCTACCCAGCGAGACTTATCGTCAAAAGTAATAAAGTCGTACCTTATTCGATTGTTGGATGGGCGGTTCATAGCAGCGCTGTCGCGGGTGTTTAGTAAAATGTCATTAAGCTCCTGAGAGACAGGAGTGAAAGGAATTGCCCCCTCGGGGGTTTTTTGGGCCTTTGGCGCAGGCTCACGTGGAGAGTCCTGGGGTACATTGGGAGCGGGAGAGCCAGAGCGGGCGCGCTTGCCCTTCCTACTGCCTTTCCCCCTGCCAACTGTCTCCCAGGCATCAGTATCCATGTCCAATGACTCCTCCTGGGAGGAGGGGTTCGAGTGGTCAATGATAATATTTTTATTCCCTCTGTCCAGGGGAATGATAACTGGGGCAACCTTTTCACCCCTAACCCTAACTGGGGACCTGGAGGCCGAGCGCTGTCTACCTTTAGTAGGAGACCTCCTGTGGGAGGCATCAGGTCTAGAAGCGGGCAGACGATTGCCCGAGGACGATCTTTCCCTAGAACGGGAATTGGTATCCATCTTTGCTACTGACATGTCATGTACCTTGGAGGGAGAGATCGCCCTCGTGTAACCATGGCGCACTTCCCGGGGAGTCTTAAAACTAGGATAAAAATCGGAAGTCTTTTGGGGGACCTTTTTCCCTGATGGGGCCGCAGGCTTCGCGGGGCATAGGCCTCCCAAAGTGGGGGGCGCCTGAGGGGCAGGGGCCGCCGCCGTACCCTGAGATACCCGCGGAGCAAGCGGAGGCGCCGGCATCGGCGTCGCCGGACGGCCGGCTTGGGCCGGGCTGGCCGGCGGCGCCGGAGAAAGTACAAAGGGCTGGGCAGCCTGACATAACAGATTTGTCGCCATGGACTTAAATTGGGCAATGAGAACCGGGTCAATACCTTGGGTTTCCGCAAACGACGCGAAAAGACACAGAAGATCATTAAAATTGGGGGGGCTAGCGGGGGCCCCCGAGGGGGGCCCCGGATAGTCATTAGTCATTATGTCGCACTGTCCGTATGGGTCGGTTAGGCCGTAATGGAAAGAATGTACTCGAGCCGCAAGCGGCTCGAGGTGTGTGGGTACTTACAGTTGGAGGCAAAAATGACACTCAGGAATAAATTATAACCGCTAATTTAGTTAAAATATTAAAACAATGACCGGTCAACAGCACTAAACACAAAAGTTTTTTTTCATTAATTGTCGTAGCACAATTTTATCACTTGCGTTGTTTTTCGGCGTCTCACAGAATATAATGCTTCGTTTCGGCAAGATGGCGTCGTCAGCAGTGGTCACAGTACTAAACTCAGGTATCTTCATAGAATCACAAGCACAGACACAGAGGAGCACTTCAATGTTCGGTAAGATGGCGTCAAGTAACTGGCATGTGGGCGTGGTTTCAAGACCCCGGGCGCGCGGGGGACCCGAAACGTGATGCACTTCTTCTTCGTAGTACGCAGAGAGCACGGAGAGCACCAGGAGCACAAGGAAGACGTCCGCACAGACCGAGTCCTGGATGATGATCTCACTGCGCCAACCGCGTAGTCGTCGTATTTTATAAGTTGGTTTTTTTTTTTTTTTTACTACAAACGGCGCCAACCTTGTCGTCGAGGTTGTCAAATGTAGAATGTTGTATGTATAATATTTTATTTTTATCTCGGACCTTTACCAATATGGCATAGCCAGAGCGTCTTATGAAATATCATAGAAACGTAACAATTTTGATTCCTGTACTTTTCCCTCCACTTCTCCATTTCCTTTCAACCCCACCTCTTCGTCTATTTTGGTTTTAATAGTGTTAAAAAGGAAAACAGGGGTAGTTTTGAGTGTTGCGTTTCTATCATGCTCGATTGGCGTAATGATAATGCAGCTACCTGCAGAGCCGGCGGTCCTGGGTTCGAACCCATAACACGAGCCTACTAGAGGTTACTTTGGCACTCGATCGATTTGTGTGAGGTTGTTCAATATTTATTTATTTATGTATGTTATGATAATATTGAAAGACGCACGTAGTCCCTGTAACGTGAATATCACTATCACTTTTTTATTTAACTAGACCAGTAATATAGAATTTGAGAGACAAAATGCCAAATAACAGATGGGCAGGAAAACGAACAATCAAATACGAAATTATGTTAATTTAGTTCAGCAGCTATTTCTTGTGTGTGATGTCTTGTGTGATATTTATTCATACCTACCCACGTTCAGCATTTTGCAAATTATCGCTGGGACGAGCGAGCGACATTATCTAAATAAAGAAGATTAAAAGTATTCACACATTTCATATATTTTATTACCCTTTGGTTTTGGTTACAAAGTCTGAATGAGTTACGGAAAAATTGGCGATAGAGAACATTCGTGAATTACATTACGAATATGAATAACAATGGTGAAAAGAAAGTGTGGATCGTATGTAGAAAGATTATTTCAAAGGCTATGCAATATGCTTGAATTGATTAGCCAGTAAAGTATCTACATATGCTATATTTTAGAAATTAGTTAAAAATCTATTTATGAACAATAACCATAATTTTATATTATTAACAATGTCATAAAACGAACTAAATGCTAAATAATAGTAGATACCTAGTTCTGCGGGGATGCTTGCTATATTCCCACAAATTGTTGTAATACCCGTATACCTACCATGTATTTTTTAACGAAATAGTAAGTATAACCTATCGTCGGGGATAGTGCAATACCGCGTAAGTAACAAGTGTAGGTGGGTAAGGACCAAATTCTTTGCAAATACTGTCATACATTAATGTCCACCTCATCTCAAACTAAAAATAGAACATTTATCGTTAATTTGTAGAGTAGAAAAACACGCCAAATAACAGTTCCTATTAACCCAATCATCAATAAACTAATTGATTTTCAGAATAGTTAATAAAAAAAATATTCAGATATATACTTTTTTATCTTTATTATATTTCCCATACAAAATGAATATGTCCGTGTCCGTACTCTGCTTTCTCGATAATATATTGATTTTGTTTTAAAGTACGAACGCCTTAACTTATACAGTTTATTTGTATATATAGTCTTAGGTTTTGTTAAGACGCAGGTATAGTTTAATATTCGATATCCTTCATAATTTTAAATTTTGCGGCTATTTTATGCATGTCCCAAATATTCTTCCATTGTGCAACCTCCAGTTGTGCGACGACATTACACGGAACTTACAACGCTATTCCAGTAGATTCTTCAATTATTTTAATGGAACTCTGACTCCGAACTTGCAAGCTTGACTTCGATAGTGCTGCCATGTTGTTTTTACTGACAGTCGAGCATCGTGTTGGTGGAAGCTCCGCGTACAGTTAAAATTCTGTGACTTCTTATATAATTTTATTGTTTTCCATCACGCTTTCTCTGCTTGCGAATGATTAACTGCAAACTATAATAGTATATTGCTGCTACACATCAAAGTTCACTAGTAATACTCGTTTATTTTATTGAGTGTGAAACATTTCTGGTTAGGTCGTGAAGTATTTTGCCTCCATTGTGCGACGAGTGACACAACATTGTGCGTCGAGTGACACAAAATTGTGCGACGAGTGACACAACATTGTGCGACGAGTGACACAACATTGTGCTACGTGTCACAACGGAAATTCGTCGAAACGAAGACAACGTTACCAATTGTGCTTATTACAAGCTTTTATTTAGTTTCACCTGTCCCGATGTTTATTGATTATTCATCTTCAAACCTTGTACACGTAGGTACATTTACAATTTTATTGTGCTACTTTTTTTCCGGTGTGACACATTCCATTGTGATTTCCGTTGTCCAACGATGCAAAGAATTTGGTCCTTTCCCAGGTACGAATAAATATTCAAACAAATGCTAAGTATGTTATTGAAATGAGAACTTTATCGACAGCTGTTATTTACGCGGTGTTGCACTATCCCCGACGCTATGCTTACCTGCTAAAAAGATGAACTTATGTGTGAAATTAACTTTTCATAAAAAGGCGCAGAAGTCCATTTTCCTACTCCGCCAGCATCTTCAATTTCCTATTAAACTTCCTTTTTCACTAAAACTATAGCTAAAATAATATTCCTGCTATAATTAAAATCCGAAGCACTTATAACTCTATTAGAAGACGCAGTTTTAGTGGTTCTTCGCGGATCTTGTTGGCGCTAAACTTTTCCCATCAGAAGCGGAAAAAAAAACATTTCCTTTGGCTTCCTCGGTTGGCTTCGGCGTTAATTTTTGCCCTTTTATTATTCCTGCTTTTTGCCGCCCTGGCGTTTGATTCATTAATAAACTCTTGATAACTTCCCAGGCACTTGTTCTAGGCAGAGAAATTAATGACTGTGTTTTAATTCCTTGAAAGAAAATCTCTTCATCCGTAAGACGACGGTGTGGTATAAAGATGTGAGAAATTTGATTATAATCCTTATTTTTACAATATCGAGTGCGAATTTATTGTTCAAGTCTCATTTTGGTACTATTTAATATTCTTTACAAAAATACAGACTAAACATTTTAATATCGACAATTTCTTCGTGCAGTAACGGTTATTATAAAAAAAAATGTTTGTGTTGTTCTAGTTTAGAACAAGATTCCAAGTAGTAGATTAACACCAGAAAGAGCGTTTATACTTAACCCCGGCCACACACAGTCAGAAAGTCTCTGTCTCTGTTGGTCATATGGCGATGTCTCTGATGCTAGCTGACGTCATTCCCTTCTGAAACCGGATCGGAATTTAGATTGTATATGTGTGGCTGGGTTGACTGCCTTTGCTGAAATAACACATCATTAATATCGCAAATTCACGAAACACTCCGAATAACAATTTACAATAGCAAGGTGTGAATTTCCAGCTATCAACTTTTAATTGAAACCCAAACGAGTATTTTGACAGACGTTTCATTAGCCCGGTTCCATTCGGCCGCGGCTGTGACGTCAGAACAATCCACTCAACGGACCAATCCGTTCTGTTTTAAACCGATTTGAGGTCTGATCTAAATGCCTGGACGCGGTTGCACTGATTATCAAAAATGCGCATTGCTCCATTTTGCGCTCACGGTTACAGATCAGAACTCTAAATTAATACAATGTTTGGTAACATGATACATGAAACAGACCGACAATAGTAGAGGAATAATTGCAGATCTACTTACAAATATCACAGGACGTGATACCATTTGCCAGAATATACTACTTGTAGTATTTACCGGGTAACACTATTCTGGCAGTGAATGTGTCTTCTTTAAGCACTTCTAGAATGACTGATGGATGGCCATAACCACTTAACCAGTCAATCGTAAATAAATAAAAACCGTTTTGAACGCAATCAAGGGCCGTTTTGTTACACTATGGACTACATACTAAAAATGATTAAGTTTAGATTATTATTAAATGGGGCATAACGTGACGTGACTTAGGCCTTCTACGCATTAGGTGTAGGGTTCCAGAAGGGTTTTTAAATTAGTAGGTACAGAAGTATCAGCAGGCTTATCAGGCTGAAACGGCTAAATTACATTACCTTCATTTTTGAACATAGGTAGCTGATCATCTAAGGATGGTTATAAAATATAAAGAAAATGACTGCATGTATAAGATAAATGTATAAGATAATAATAGAGCCGAAAAGTCTTAAGCAAGATAGTATCTTGCTTAACTTTTCGGCTCTTACTTATCTTCTATTATACATATTAGTGAACGACAGATTTTATTGCAACCACAATAATTTACTGTATTACTCTGGATTTAAGTGATACACATAGTTATCGTCATTTCCATCCGTCGCACATTGTCGCTCTGTTGTTGTGGAGGTAAATTGCGTTCCAAAATACCGTATTCATCTCAAACCGTGTAATTGCAGCTTCTTGCACAATGGAGCATTGAGCATTCCATAATCAGTTCAACCGTGTCCTGCACTTCTAGTATAACTATCATACGGGACTATTTCTCGCACGAGATAATTGCCCGTCTCTTTCTGTGTCGTAATGTGAGAAAGTGACGGGTAGCTCTATATCGCGCAACAAGAGTCGCGAAGCATACTTGTGCTAGACGGGCTGGCATTTATAGAAGACCTCACATAGGTTTAAAATATAACAGGCTGTTCTAGTGTCCAACTGTCCATGCACCACAAGATATCTATAAACGTACTTAAGTACCATCAAAACATATCATTTTACATAAAATGTCATATTTGTTTCTGTCGTATTCTCATCGCGATCTAGTACGGTAATCCCTTCTAGTGTATTAATAAGGCTTGGGTTTAAACGCCTACCAAATATGATTAAACGCCTACCAAATATATTGATAAATTACTACCAATAAATTCTTAATGCTCACCAAAACGGATGAATGCTCACCAAATAGTGTACCCCAAAGTATTCTATCATCATCATCATCATCATTTCAGCCTATTGCAGTCCACTGCTGCACGTAAGCCTCCAAAGTATTCTATAAATAAAGCAAATAATTATTTTTCTTACATCCTATAAAAATATATGAAAAGTTAATTTCAGACCAAATAATCTAAATTACTGTTAAATGGATGTCACCAATATTTTATATTATTACTTCCATTTTAGATTTTAGTCATTTTTGCTGAGGCAAAAAACTAAATGCTCACCAAAATGGCTTTTTCTCAAACATCCAATGAAATGTCTTTACGTTCCTTAAAATAGGCTCGGAAGTATCGCTTTTTGGGCGCAAAAACTCGAGAAGACTGTAAAGGGATTTCATACTGCTTTTCAGGCCTAGGCCTGCAGAGTAACTTTTTTTTGGTTTCAACAACAAGGTCATTCACACAGCTGGCTGGTTTGACAAAAAGCAGGTTTTGTTTTTAAAGATTGGTTGTTAGACACTTGTGGAAAAAAAAATCAAGATGGCGACTTCTTTTTTTCAAAATTTCAAATTGGTGCTAGGCGGCTAAAACTCGGTATCGGGGGACTCTCGGGGCTCAAAAATATGAATCTGAAATCTTGTCCGAAAATTCGGTCAAATTCGGAAAATATCGAAAAAAAAAACGATTTGTATGGAGAAAATTTCAAATTGATATAGCATAGCTAATATGACTACCGCATGTCCGTGAAGTTGGCAGATCAAGTTCCAGCAGATCACAAAATTATTAGAGTTCTATTCGCTTGCAACATAGTTCTATATAGTTCCTGATACTTTTTAGAAATAGTTCTGTTGTAGTAACGAAAATAGAGCCCATAACAGTTTTCAACCAAATGATCTGCTAACTTCACGTAGTAGATCAATTTCCTCCAAAACAAGCCAAATAATGTTATTATGTCAAATTGGAGGTATCTTAGAGTTCCTTATACTTAAAAAAATGTTCACGTTGTTTAATAAAAATAAAACGTATCTTTCTTAAAATAAAATATAACTACTTTATTTAAGTATAGGTGCGATCTGCTGAGAGATTTCCAGAAGTTCTAGGCCAGTGTGTGGCCTCAAACGATAGCTACGACTCAAAACTAATAAAAACATAAGAGTTCTCTTTACTGCTGGCACTTGGAACTCATGAACGATTTTTTTTTACTACAACATAGTTAAAATTTCAAGTTTATCAAGGTACAGGTATGATCTGCTGAGGGATTTCCAAGAGGTCTAGGCCAATGTGTGACCTCAGACGATAGCTACAACTCTAAACTAACAAAAACTAAAGAGTTCTCCCTACTGCTGGAACTTGGAACTCATAAATGATTTTTTACTTCAAAGTACGTAAAAAATCTATTTAACAAAGAGACAGGTGTGATCTGCTGAGAGATTTCCAGGAGTTCTAGGCCAGTGTGTGGCCTTAAACGATAGCTACAACTTTAAACTAATCAAAACTGAAGAGTTCTTTCTACTGCTGGAACTTGGAACTCATGAATCATTCATGAATTCCAAGTTCCAGCAGTAGGGAGAACTCTTCATTTTTGATTAGTTTAGAGTTGTAGCTATCGTCTGAGGTCACACATTGGCCTAGAACTGTTGGAAATCTCTCAGCAGATCATACCTGTACCTTGATAAGCTCAAATTTTCAAGTACTTTGTGGTAAAAAAATCATTTATGAGTTTCGAATTCCAGCAGTAAGGAGAACTCTTCAATTTTATATAGATTTGAGTCATAGCTATCGTTTTAGGCCACACAATGGCCTAGAACTCCTGGAAATCTCTCAGCAGATCATACCTGTAGCTTAGTAAACTCGAAATTATTCGTATTTTGTACTAAAAAATAATTCATGAGCTCCAAGTTCCAGCAGTAGGGAGAACTCTTTAGTTTTTGTTAGTGTAGAGTGATAGCTATTGTCTGAGTTCACACATTGGCCTAGAACTCTTGGAAATCTCTCAGCAGATCATACCTGTACCTTGATAAGCTCAAATTTTCAAGTACTTTGTGGTAAAAAAATCATTTATGAGTTTCGAATTCCAGCAGTAGAAAGAACTCTTCAGTTTTTATTAGTTTAGAGTCGTAGCTATCGTTTAAGGCCACACACTGGCCTAGAACTCCTGCAAATCTTTCAGCAGATCACACCTGTCTCTTTGTTAAATAGATTTTTTAAGTACTTTGAAATAAAAAATCATTCATGAGTTCCAAGTTCCAGCAGTAGAAAGAACTCTTCAGTTTTTATTAGTTTAGAGTCCTAGCTATCGTTTGACGTCACACACTGGCCTAGAACTCCTGGAAATCCCTCAGCATATCATACCTGTACCTTGATAAACTTAAAATTTTAACTATGTTGTAGTAAAAAAAAATCGTTCATGAGTTCCAAGTGCCAGCAGTAAAGAGAACTCTTTTGTTTTTATTAGTTTAGAGTCATAGCTATCGTTTAAGGCCACACACTGGCCTAGAACTTCTGGAAATCTCTCAGCAGATCGCACCAATACTTAAATAAAGTAGTTATATTTTATTTTAAGAAAGATACGTTTTATTTTTATTAAACAACGTGAACATTTTTTTTTAAGTATAAGGAACTCTAAGATACCTCCAATTTGACATAATAACATTATTTGGCTTGTTTTGGAGGAAATTGATCTGCTACGTGAAGTTAGCAGATCATTTGGTTGAAAACTGTTATGGGCTCTATTTTCGTTACTACAACAGAACTATTTCTAAAAAGTATCAGGAACTTATAGAACTATGTTGCAAGCGAATAGAACTCCAATAATTTTGTGATCTGCTGGAACTTGATCTGCCAACTTCACGGACATGACTACCGCACATTATGGAGCGTTTTTTAGGGATATAAAATAAAAAACTAACCTAACCTAACCCGGCCGAGTCGGATCTGCTCTGAAAGGTGATCAGGATTAGATGGTTACCTAGCTGAAACACTAATTTATGAAAACAATATTTGGTGAGCAAAAAATCGATTTTGGTGAGCAAAACATCCATTTTGGGAAGCAAAAGATATTTTTTGGTAATAATTTTGATGTTTTATGAATACAATATTTGGTGAGCAAAAAATCCATTTTGGGAAGCAAAAAGATATTCTGACTCAACATAAAATTATTCTGGTGTAATGTATATCGATTCTGGAATACAAAATGATTTAATTTGGGGAGCACTATATAGAGAGAGTTTAATTTAAATGGAAGCAATTCATTTTATTTGGAACTTAGTTTTGGGGTATAAAAGCCATTTTGGTGAGCGTTTAAATTGTTCCCTATTAATAAGTACTTTATATTCAAATTAAAAAACAGTTATAGTTTAATAACTAAACTAATTAACATGATAAACCTGCTCAGTGGGCGTTTAATACTCGTAATGCCGATTCTAGTACGTTGGAACTACCCTTTATTCTGGTTTGATTTCTTTTATATTTGTTTTACATATAGGTATATTTATTTATTTATGTATTAATTTATTTAATCTTTATTGCACAAAAGAAAACTTATCGTACAAAAGGCGGACTTAATGCCACGAGGCATTCTCTACCAGTCAACCTTCGGGCAAAGCAGAGAAATTAAAAGCAGACGTATAGGTAATTATGTAATAAGCATATTTCACGAGACGGGCAATTGCAAGCATTGAAGCGCACGACCGACCACTTTAATTATTAGCATGCTTCAATTAATTATGTTTAACTCAAGTAGGTATAATGTTATTAGTCGACATATAATTGAATCAAGTTCATAGTTTTTCATTAGGCTTAGCCAATTTATTTTTAAATGTTTTTCCAAATACGTACAAAGGTTTCTTTCGAGATCTATGCATACTTTTAGTTTAGTTTTACAGGTCTTTATATTGTTAACTCATAATATATTACCTTTTTCAATCTGAGCATTATTCGTTAAAATTTCCCCTTATTACAAAAAAAAAACGATAAAAGGGGCTTAATTGTGGTAAATGATTTATTTACCGAGTCGAGGTAAATATAACTTATACGCAATTACGTCGTTTTATTGATTTAACCCATGCAGTCAAATATGGCAGTCAAGTGTGGTGGTGTGGACATTATTTAATTATTTGGCAATCGACCTGAATTATATTCTCAAGTTACTATTAAGTTTGGGTTATGTGGAATGAGCTATGAGCTTCCTGCCGAGGTTTTCCCCGGGGGCTACAGTATGCGGTTCTTCAAGAGGTTATTAAAGGGTCCTAAATAGTTTTTTTTTTTTTTATTAAAGCAGTAACGTCTGCTAACGTAAACTAAATGTTTACAACTGTAAAGTAACGATTTAGACTTATCGTCGGCACCATCGTCTCAAATTTGTTGAGAATCGATAGAAACGATGTGCTACACCCGATTTACTTATTTTTACGGTAGATAGCGCTACGATGCCACCCTAAGGCAGGTCGAAGCAACTGGTTGAAAAATACAATGGCTCTGACATCTGATTCGGTGGTCCAATTGGGAGGACGCCAGTGTTGGCCCGGAAAGCCGTTGGAAACGCAGGTTCGAATCCTGTCCAAATCATAAAATTTTTCAATTTTCGCTTTATTTGTAAACATTTGGTCCTAAATAGGTTCTTAAAGGGTCGGCAACACGCGTGTGTTGCTCCTGGCGTTGCAAGCGTTCATAGGCGGCGGTAACTGCTTAACATCAGGCAGGCTACATGCTTGTTTGCCACCGTCGTAGTATAAAAAAGGATTCTCTTTCTAATTGTTCTTATTTCATAACTTATAATAAACTAGCTTTTGCCCGCGACTACGTCCGCGTGGAACTTGGAAGTATGGAAGCAACCTCGTACAACACGATAGATATCCACCTAATCACCTTAATTAATAAAAGGGATTATTAAAAGCGCCTTAGCAAATGTAAGAGCAATTGTGGTTTTGGTCTAATCATTACATTTCCTACAGGGTCATCAATGGCATAATGAATTACTTACTCACTTTTCAATCTTTTTAGGGATAATTTCCAGGATGAAAACTATCCTATGTCCTTCCTCGGATCTTAAACTATCTCCATGCCAAATTTCATCAAAATCGATTCAGCGGTTTAAGCGTGAAGAGGTAACAGACAGACAGACAGACAGACAGACAGACACACTTTCGCATTTATAATATTAGTATGGATTTTGTAAATAACCGTTGTTTGTAAGGTGCTTAAATCAAGCGGGTCATTCGCCAATATTGTTCTAAATATACCTACTTGGTTGATTCTTATTGACCTCACGCTTCGGTCATATGACAATATTAGAACATTGTATGACATTCGTATTCAATACAGACATCGTGGTGTAAGGAAAACGAAGTCAACCTTAGGACGGAGTTATTATGGACTTCGTAGATGACGCAAACGATCTAATTCAAATTGATAACAGTCATGCGGATCACGAAGATCCTTATAATATGTAGCTTCGGTTCTGTCAGGGAACACCGAAGTATAAACTCGCCGGTTTAGGGTATCTCGTCGATCCAGGTGCGTAAATAACACTGTCGTGTTGAGCCGGGTTCATTAGCCAATGGTTCCCCTTGTTTACGCATATTTTTGTCATAATTTTAAATCACATAATTAATCTAGGTATAAACGTCTATAAACATAATCTCTTTATGCCTAATCATCTTTTCGCCAAATGCCGTAAACTAATTTTTCTACTCCAGTACCCAGGTACTTTTTTCTGTCATTTATATAGTTACTAACTCTAATATAAAGACATACATTATGAAAGTCTGTAAAAGTCTATACTCTACTGCCCAAAAAAAACACTGCTAAACGATGTTATAATGTCGCCAAAAAAGGGTTACTTAATACCACAGATTACAAAATAAACAGCTGCACTCACACAATTTGCAATAAAAAAAATGTACTAAGGCATTGCTGCCAACTTAAAAAATATTTTTTATCGTATGTGCATGGATGTATAGTATAGTGAACGTATACCTTTAGGTATAAGTTCATATTTTTTTGACAGATGGACGTCAATAAAAAGAAAGTTTATTAGAGTATATATAAATAAATAAATAAATAAATAAAAATTAAGGGACAATCTTACACAAATCGACCTAGTCCCAAACTAACCAAAGCTTGTATTTACTATGGGTACTAGACGATGATAATACATAATATATAAATACATATACAGATAACATCCATTACCCAAGGACAAATATTCGAGTTCAACACACAAATATTTACCCTGGCCGGGATTCGAACCCAGGACGGCGGTCCGGTAGGTGTTCAGTAGGCAAGTGCTAACCAACTGAGCCAACCGCGTCGTCAAAATATATATTTTTAATTTTGATGGTTCCGAGCACATGTAATTATTATCTTTGTTGTTTATTTTCATTTTATTTAGTAAATGTCAAGTCGTAGAAAAAGTATTGTATGCAACGTTGTATTAAGTAGGTCAAATGACGCTCGTGGCATCTTTCATACGATGTTCGCTACGCTCACATCGTAACCCATGCCACTCGCGTTTTTTGCCCCCTCTTATACAACTGTTGCATAAAATACTATTACGGCATTCAAAAAAAGGTACCTGTACCTTCTGTTGGGGATTTCAGTTCTAACCTAACCTAACCTACTTTTCTAATAGCAGATCGTCATAGTTAGAGGTCAAAATTAAAAGTGAAATAAAATCCCGCAAAACAATATTGCGCGAAATAGGATTCGGACAAATGATGACTCGGCAAGATTAAGATTAATCAATCAAAACTTTACCGAAGCCTCAGTTTACCATAACACGTGTCTAGGCGTCACATCAAATAAGCCCCGAAATAAGAGTAGGGAGTAATGTGTTTGCTCAAAAAGGGTCCCGTCAATTTGCTTATTTGTTTAGTGCCAAACGTGCCTCGGGTGGCACTAGGGGTCGGTGACCCCGCACGGTCCCACATTTGTTAAATTGGAGGAACTTACAGTGGGAACTTCCCATCTGGAAGTTACCAGGAGTAGATTGTTGGGCCTACAGTCATTTGTTTCTGTACGCTTTTTACTACCTAAGGCAATTCAGAGCTTAATAAAATACTAATCGGGCTTACTCACGTCGTAGCAGTCGAATATCGCTCGACATGTTTCAAATCGGAGAGCTCGGTTAGCCGTCACCGCGACTGTTCGGCTCTCCTGATGATGAATCGCGTACCGATTTGAAACATGTCGAGCTATATTCGACTTCTACGACGTAAGCCCGTTTACTATGTCTGAGACTCTCGGCAGTTTTCTATGTAAAATAATTCAAAGCTTCTAATGATTTCGAAACATCATTATGGCCAGTTTAGGGATGTGGTCAATTCGAAGCAAGTGCAGTTTCTTCTTTTACTGAAATGATCATATAGTATTTTGACAGGCGTACATTCAAGATGATTAATGATAATATATCGCTAAATGCTACTAACGAGGCCTTCCTTGCAATATATAACATTTTGATTTACTGGGCAATAGGTACCTAATTTAAGCTGTCAACTTTTCAATGTTACTTAATATCATATCACCCAACTTTTCAGGCAATAATCGACATAAGTCAGTCGTTTTGAGTATAAACATAATGCCATGATATTGCTTAGTGATATATGTATATGCATATGGCTTATCCCTACAATCATTTGTTGCATTTCGTTTTAGTGATATTACTTCACTTGCTAGGAGTATTTGCTCTCACAAAAATTCAGCAAGTCATATTAATAAGACGATTTTATTACTCCAACAAGTTATTCACACTTCATAAGTTTGTCAGCCATATGTTTACAAATGAAGCGAAAATTGAAAAATTTAATGATTCGGACAGGATTCGAACCTGCGTTTCCAACGGCTTTCCGGGCCAACACCGGCGTCCTCCCAATCGGACCACCGAATCAGATGTCAGAGTCATTGAATTTTTCAACCAGTTGCTTCGACATGCCTTAGGGTGGCATCGTAGCGCCGTCTACCGTAAAGATTTAGACTTTATCGTCGGCACCATCGTCTCGAAAATAGTGAAACGGTAGTTACACCTTCATCAGACAGGTGTTTCAACCATGCTCGCCGGCGTGAATGTGCAGAAACCCAGTTACAATTTATTTCCATCTTAAAAGGAAGCTCTCAGGGGCTCCGAACGAACTGAAGTTCCGAGGCAAACATTTAATGTTCATGGCGCCCGTCTGAGATAGTGATTTGGATGTGTCGAGCTATTTAAGAACTTGAACTGTAAGAAACTTGGGGTGAGGAGCAACTCGAAGGCTTTAAGGGATTAAAAATGTCACTGAAGATTAAAGACGCGAAATTGCGTGGAAATATATTATGTATGTTAATGTCACAGACCATAATACTCCGTGGTTAATGTGAACTAAACCAGATGCTCACAAGGTAATTCTTGTTCTAAAAACGGTTTTTAGTTTATACCTCCAATATAATTTTTATTTCTAGATATATTTAGAATTAGTAGTTTAAATAAAGTGTAACAAATGTTACCATTAGGTACCCTAAGTATATACCCATGTATATAAGTACTACAGTTACCACTCGCTGGTTCTCACTAAAAACACATTTTGAATTAGGAAGCGATAAATTAAACAATAGGCCCTAATATTTTTGGAAAGTTTGACGGACAAAAGAAATTAGAAACGATTACAAACGTTTACTTAAATGTTTAGGTTCGGATTTATGAGTCTCGAATTCATTGTGCTTTGCGTAGAAATAACTTGCACATGTTGCACACAGCACGGCGGCGTGGATTTAAGACAATAGGCAAACAAGATAATTTTTCAACTGAATAGCTATAGTCTTACACGTGCAGCCCTGTGTCGGCAGAATTTCGGTACCATAAAGCAATTTAATAAACGAGCAATAGAACAAAAGGACTTAGTCGTGAGAATTTTTAGATGCAATGAAATCTGGGATTTTGGGAACTGCATAAGAGTGGGGATAAGGGGATGACGGACAGTCAAGGTTTGATTTCCGAAGGAGACGGTAACTCCGAACTGACCTCGATATAATATCGGCCCGCGTACGTACAGTGTGATCGCTCTAAGTTCAGTACTACAGAAGTATAACTCGAAATTAAATTCAGTGAAGCGTTAAGCTTATATATGGGCAATTTGTGAATTGAGTGGTGAATATACAAGAAGAACTTTAACTTCAGTGAAGCGTTTACAATTTAAGCGAAGGACGCTTTATAGACTGTGTAGTTTTATTTACGTTACGTGTGATTAAGTTAAGTACTACTTTTAGTTTTATTTTAATGTAACGGAGTGAGGGCGTAAAGTAGTTGTTATCATTCCTGCAATTCTAGCTGAGACTGTACGAGAGACGCAGAAGGAGGTTTCGGCGGAGTCATTATTCTATCTACGTTGTTCCTTGAGAGTTATGCAATAGAAGCTGAGACCGTACGAGACACTGCAGTGAATTATTAGGGCAATTTCTAGCATTGACCGTGGACCTGAATGAGTGGAGATATACTTTGGCGTTACTTATAAACTCAACAATAATCATTCTTCTATTGTCACTATATCCTGAACTACCTAGTGTTTGATGCTGCAGCTTCTATCGCGTCTCACTTACATAATTGACTCCTGTATAAGTACCGGGCACCGCGCACAATCGGACCTACGTCTGACGCCGTCTTGGATAACAGCAGCCAGTGTGTGTAAGTCGACTAATAATATTTTGTCACATAGTTGCCTCCTTGCAGAATCTTCGACGATAGCACAATCAAGCCACGTTTTGACGCTACGTCAGGATAAACGGGAGCTGCTATTGCAGACAGCCTTCTTCTTATCACGTTATTATTTTATTTATTAGTAACAAATCAGAATCAAACACTAGTCTTGCTTGAGTAGGTATATATTGCAAGCTAAGTAAGTCATCACACCAGATAGCGACGTATCAAGGGGAACTCCGGAATTGAATAGATCTCCTTCGGCCGGCCGCTCGGTGTTTCCATTCAGCGGAGCGAGGAACCGGGAGACGGAGGCCACAGGCCATCTCACGACCTATCTTTCTTCTTGTTATTGTGCGCAGACTCGGGTGGACTCAACTTAGATTGCAATATTATTAGGGCATAGCGTAGAAGAGCAAGCGTAGTATTTGAGCATATGCGTAAATTCATTATATCCCAGAGGAATGAATGAACGACAATAGGATGTGTGTTGAGTGACCGTTTTAAACATAGATCAATTAACTTTGTTCTTTATATGCAGGATTTGTCGTACGCCTTGTCTAGGTAGGAGGCCTTTTCCTCACAGGTATGCGGGGTCCAAAGTAAGGCGAGTTTTGAGAGTTCTGCGTTTTTCTCCTTTTTTGTATCTGTTAGATAGTTCCCATCTAGACTCAATCTAGACAGATTGTTAGCTTAGATACGTTTATTAATAGTCGTAATATAATTGTAATAGTGTTAAGTATAATTGATGAAAAAATGACTTACTGTTGAGTTTCTTTCGGCTTTCTTCTCAACAGCGGTCTCCTCTTGGGAAACGCCGGTAGAATCATTTTCAAACAAATAGCAGAATAAACGCTTTTAATTAGACTTTGATTTTTCTTGTTCTGCCCCCCCATTGAGTCGATCTTCCGGGTTTCTTATATTGGGTAAAGAAGTGAGTGGCAAGTCATAAAGTCACGTTAGTATTGATAGGGCTAATCATAAGTTACCGTAATAAAAGTAAGCGTTAGGAAGTGAGCTTAGTGCGCTACGAACCGGACTATTGGGAGAGAAAGTTCGAGAGACTGAGCAACGTCGTGATCCTGACGCTGCGGTCGCGCTCGCTGAAGCGCCACGCCGAGCCGCATCGCAGGCGCTGGAGCGCTGTACTTCGTACGAGTTGACGCCGAGACCGTCGCTTACGAGTTAAGTGACCATGATACACGATGAATCGGTGAGTGATAATATGAGATATTGAAATTAGACGATCACACAAACGTTATTCTGGCCACTATTATTTAGAGGAAATACACACAACGTATGGGGTCCTTTATATCAGCTAATTTAGGTCGTATACAAGATAGTGTTAGGTAGGTTACATAATATATACATAGATAGCATAGGCTCTAGATAGAGATAGGTATAGCTGTACATTAGCTAGGTAAGAGACTTTTATTTCAGTTGGTGCGCGTGACTGCAGGATATCAAGTCATTAAAAATTGAATCATTACATTGTTTCAATTACTTGATTTAAGAATCTGAGTTATTTGGTAGAGATAGTTTGCTAATAGTTATACGATATTTTTAATTTCTTAAGACGTAGTTTAGTTACAATAATTACAAAGATTTAGAGTAGGATCATTAAATAGTTTAACGTAGTTTAATTATTTAAGTACGTAGGCATTATCATCGTCATCATCATAATTATATTTGCTAGCCAATTGAATTTATGTGTTTAAAGCATAATTATTTAAATATAATAAGTGTTTAAGGTTGTAGAGGTTGGTTCTACCGAAATATATAAAAATACATCGTAGTGTGTATTCGTTATAATACGGACATTATTTATTTAAAGAACTTGTAATTATGTGTGTCTGTTTTAGAATATTTTAATTAACGAATAAATATTTTATTACATATCGACACTTAAGAACGCATACTACGTCCGTCTGTCTCAGGATACTTTGGTTGATGAAAATATCTTAGCCTCATGTTTCATGCTGAAACAAAGGGAACTAGAGTCTGTCTGTCTGTCCAAGATATATAAACGAAATAAATTCGATACTATTAGTTATTACTGAAATAAAATTAATGCATATATTGTATGCAATAGCAAGTATGTATTGTTTTTGTGTCATATTACTGGTAATTAGGCTTATTTAATAGGGTTAGCCATCTTAGTTATAAGAGAGGTAGGATACATTATTTAAGAAATTTGTTATAATAAGATAAATAAGTTTTCTTGTAGTTTGGGTGGGTTCGACTCCCGCCAAATGTACATTAGAGTAATATAAGCGTTAAATACAATTGAATACAGAAAACCAAGGTCAAACCTTGTTGACATATTTCACCGTATTTTTTTAGTCTTAGTAAAATTTTAATTTTACGAGCATGAGGATATTTAGTAAATTTCTGCACGGCTGCAGGTTAAATCCCTGTGTAAATTAATTGTATAAGGGTTCTAAGTTCAGTCCAGTTTAACGCAGGTTCGATCCCTGAGTAACTTTTTTGTCGGTTTACTAAGTACTATATGACATACAAGTTGTAGGACTGTGAAGGCGCAGGTTCAATCCCTGTGTAGTTAAATCAATGTGTTATTTCTGATAACCGCTTAAAGAGTGCGATGGCGCAGACTCCATTCTTACTAAAGGTTATACAACGAACGAACGACATACTGGGTTCGATTCCCACTTTCTTTTTATGAAATTGTCAAATTTTTGCTTCGGGTTTCGTTGGCTTATACGTACAAGTTCGACTCTTGTGTACCATTTTATTTATGATTAAGTATGAATTTGAGAAATAACGACGCTCAATTTGAGACAGTCATGTCTATTATAAGACAGGTTGTGGTGACTTCTGCGTTAGCATTGCATGTACAGTGTATTGAGGAATCAGAAGAGGGTAATCAATCATCATCTATACAGAAAAGATGTAGCATAGGTTTTACGGCGGTTTCCTGTGAAAACATGCGGGGTCGACATAATGTGGAAACCTCTTCCATTTCGGTGTTAGCATTGGCAAAACCTGTATTTGATGGTAGTAATATGCACCCAATCATATTCTTAGAAGAGTTAGAGAAATACAGGAATAACACTAAGTCTTTGCCTACTGATTTAAGAACTGCGTTTGACTGCTTGACGGGTGATGCTAAGCGCTAGTCTTGGATTTTTATGTCGAAATGGAATAATTATAACGATTTCAAAACTGCTTTTCTTGGAAACTACTGGAACGGAAATTTACAACATAAGGCGCTGCGCAAAATTTTAAATGAAAAATGGTCATCTGATCATAAAGGTAAAAATATGTCAGTAATTTTTTGTGAAAAATTTAGTGAAGCAAGCCTTATTACCACGTATTTTAACACTGAAGATAGCATTGTAAACACAATTACGACACACTACCCAAAACAAATAAGGTTATTATGGCTTGCTAAAGGTTTAAGCGATGCGAAGTCAGCACTAAATTTTTTGCGAGGAGTAGACGCTATCTATGACAACGACATGGACATTGAAGTTCCCATAACAGAAACCAACCGTGCTTATCCCATATTGGGAACACATAATATAAATGTGTCGCGTAAATCAAGAAAAAGGCAACGTCAACGTCAGAATAAAAATAATAGAAAAGGAAAGCCAAGTACCTAATAAATAATCATTCTTAGATAGAATTACGACATCGATTTAGTTTACGTGAGACAGCATTTAAACATAGTTCAATAGATATATTATATTTAGTTGTCAAAAGGTTATGCATAGTTTAATATTTTAAGTTAGATTCTATTTAGGAGATATCCTCAAAATTTTGTACTCTTCGTTAGCAAAATGTATCGTCTATCTGAGGGCGTCTGTAACAAATGTTACCATTAGGTACCCTAAGTATATACCCATGTATATAAGTACTACAGTTACCACTCGCTGGTTCTCACTAAAAACACATTTTGAATTAGGAAGCGATAAATTAAACAATAGGCCCTAATATTTTTGGAAAGTTTGACGGACAAAAGAAATTAGAAACGATTACAAACGTTTACTTAAATGTTTAGGTTCGGATTTATGAGTCTCGAATTCATTGTGCTTTGCGTAGAAATAACTTGCACATGTTGCACACAGCACGGCGGCGTGGATTTAAGACAATAGGCAAACAAGATAATTTTTCAACTGAATAGCTATAGTCTTACACGTGCAGCCCTGTGTCGGCAGAATTTCGGTACCATAAAGCAATTTAATAAACGAGCAATAGAACAAAAGGACTTAGTCGTGAGAATTTTTAGATGCAATGAAATCTGGGATTTTGGGAACTGCATAAGAGTGGGGATAAGGGGATGACGGACAGTCAAGGTTTGATTTCCGAAGGAGACGGTAACTCCGAACTGACCTCGATATAATATCGGCCCGCGTACGTACAGTGTGATCGCTCTAAGTTCAGTACTACAGAAGTATAACTCGAAATTAAATTCAGTGAAGCGTTAAGCTTATATATGGGCAATTTGTGAATTGAGTGGTGAATATACAAGAAGAACTTTAACTTCAGTGAAGCGTTTACAATTTAAGCGAAGGACGCTTTATAGACTGTGTAGTTTTATTTACGTTACGTGTGATTAAGTTAAGTACTACTTTTAGTTTTATTTTAATGTAACGGAGTGAGGGCGTAAAGTAGTTGTTATCATTCCTGCAATTCTAGCTGAGACTGTACGAGAGACGCAGAAGGAGGTTTCGGCGGAGTCATTATTCTATCTACGTTGTTCCTTGAGAGTTATGCAATAGAAGCTGAGACCGTACGAGACACTGCAGTGAATTATTAGGGCAATTTCTAGCATTGACCGTGGACCTGAATGAGTGGAGATATACTTTGGCGTTACTTATAAACTCAACAATAATCATTCTTCTATTGTCACTATATCCTGAACTACCTAGTGTTTGATGCTGCAGCTTCTATCGCGTCTCACTTACATAATTGACTCCTGTATAAGTACCGGGCACCGCGCACAATCGGACCTACGTCTGACGCCGTCTTGGATAACAGCAGCCAGTGTGTGTAAGTCGACTAATAATATTTTGTCACATAGTTGCCTCCTTGCAGAATCTTCGACGATAGCACAATCAAGCCACGTTTTGACGCTACGTCAGGATAAACGGGAGCTGCTATTGCAGACAGCCTTCTTCTTATCACGTTATTATTTTATTTATTAGTAACAAATCAGAATCAAACACTAGTCTTGCTTGAGTAGGTATATATTGCAAGCTAAGTAAGTCATCACACCAGATAGCGACGTATCAAGGGGAACTCCGGAATTGAATAGATCTCCTTCGGCCGGCCGCTCGGTGTTTCCATTCAGCGGAGCGAGGAACCGGGAGACGGAGGCCACAGGCCATCTCACGACCTATCTTTCTTCTTGTTATTGTGCGCAGACTCGGGTGGACTCAACTTAGATTGCAATATTATTAGGGCATAGCGTAGAAGAGCAAGCGTAGTATTTGAGCATATGCGTAAATTCATTATATCCCAGAGGAATGAATGAACGACAATAGGATGTGTGTTGAGTGACCGTTTTAAACATAGATCAATTAACTTTGTTCTTTATATGCAGGATTTGTCGTACGCCTTGTCTAGGTAGGAGGCCTTTTCCTCACAGGTATGCGGGGTCCAAAGTAAGGCGAGTTTTGAGAGTTCTGCGTTTTTCTCCTTTTTTGTATCTGTTAGATAGTTCCCATCTAGACTCAATCTAGACAGATTGTTAGCTTAGATACGTTTATTAATAGTCGTAATATAATTGTAATAGTGTTAAGTATAATTGATGAAAAAATGACTTACTGTTGAGTTTCTTTCGGCTTTCTTCTCAACAGCGGTCTCCTCTTGGGAAACGCCGGTAGAATCATTTTCAAACAAATAGCAGAATAAACGCTTTTAATTAGACTTTGATTTTTCTTGTTCTGCCCCCCCATTGAGTCGATCTTCCGGGTTTCTTATATTGGGTAAAGAAGTGAGTGGCAAGTCATAAAGTCACGTTAGTATTGATAGGGCTAATCATAAGTTACCGTAATAAAAGTAAGCGTTAGGAAGTGAGCTTAGTGCGCTACGAACCGGACTATTGGGAGAGAAAGTTCGAGAGACTGAGCAACGTCGTGATCCTGACGCTGCGGTCGCGCTCGCTGAAGCGCCACGCCGAGCCGCATCGCAGGCGCTGGAGCGCTGTACTTCGTACGAGTTGACGCCGAGACCGTCGCTTACGAGTTAAGTGACCATGATACACGATGAATCGGTGAGTGATAATATGAGATATTGAAATTAGACGATCACACAAACGTTATTCTGGCCACTATTATTTAGAGGAAATACACACAACGTATGGGGTCCTTTATATCAGCTAATTTAGGTCGTATACAAGATAGTGTTAGGTAGGTTACATAATATATACATAGATAGCATAGGCTCTAGATAGAGATAGGTATAGCTGTACATTAGCTAGGTAAGAGACTTTTATTTCAAAAGGTTTAGCGACTTCTGTGAAACTCCGTTCTAAGTGAACTAAAGTTGCGGAGCAAACAAAAAAGGTTCACGTCACTTGAGTCTCGTAATGACGTCTGTCTGGTACCTGATTGCGGTGACATGACACTGCACTATTTAAGAAACTTGGACTATAAGAACTTCTGGAGCTATAATTGTATGTTACTGTACAGTTAACTGATCTTCATCGTCATATTATACAACTGGCAAAACATGTCACCTTAAGCAAACAAGCTGCTTAATAGATGATTAAATAAGAACAACGTCTCTCGGAATCGACGTGAAGCAAAGATAACCTACTAAGAATACCTATGACGAACCAAAAACATACGACTCTTGCAAATTTACTCAATAAGAAGATGATCTGCCTCGCCAAAAGAAAATGCGTTTCAACATACCTAAATAGCGCTGTGAATTGCGGGCTTAGTTGAATTCTGTGCTCTTACTGGAAACTGTTTTAATTATAAACCAAGTACGACTAGTTATCTTAGACTAGTTAGTGCAACTTTCTTTATTCCGTTGCCATCATTATCCTTTATACTGAAAGTGGAACTAGATTTCAAGCCTCTATTGCGTCTACTTATTTATAATAGACAAAATACTATACAAACCAATATTGTACAAATCATTCTTATCCATGGAGATACTCACACGATCAAAATGTCTCTTTCATTTATCGACCAAGTAGGCTCAACACAATATTGGCTAATGAGCCCGGCTCGATACGACAGCGTTATTTACGCACCTGTATCGGCGAGATAGCGTAAGCCGGCGAGTTAATGCGTCGGTGTTCGCCGACCGAACCGCGAGGTCAATAAGAATTTCGCACGTTTTGAATAAAAGCAGCAGTTATTTACAGCACAAGGCCTCTCGTCTCTCTCGCATCGAAGATCCTCATGTAACTTAAGCCTTACGAACTGAAGTTGGGTGTTTGTTTTCTCACACCTTCTAAGATACATTGATAATTCTCATACCTACTTAATATATTCATTTCGGACGAGGAAGACGGATGCTTACATTTAATACAATATTGGCTAAGGGGTGCCATGTATTTTGCATAGTTTTTAATGTAAGAAACTTGTTTTGCCGAATACGCTCCACATAATTTGTTTTCGCCGAATGTTATTCTTACCGAATCCTCATTTACCCGAATCTGTTAAACGCATAATATTATACTGCCGAATTTTATTTAGCTGTAAAAATTTACATAATGATCTGCTGCTAGAAAAGTAGGTTAGGTCAGGTTAGATCTGCGATCCCGAACAGAAGATAACTGATGTCAGAAAAATAGGTTTTCGGCATTTCAAAGTGATACGTACGAGTATAGATCATTGGGCGAAAAGAGGGTTCAGCGTAAAGAGATTATGCTTATAGACAATTATCCCTATAGTTTATGCGATATAGAATTATGAATTTATGGCAGACTTCTTACTTGCTTGGAGTAAAATTGGTAATAATAAAAAATTATGAGGATAAAATGTTTTAATAGCTAGTTTACCATTACTCATTTTGAACTGAAAGGTACACAATATTTTTAATTTTTCAGAATAAAACGTCATGATGATTTTACACAGGTTTCAATACTTTCAAGATCCATAGTCCACGCTATTCATTTTCCTTCCGAAATAAACAGCCAATTTACTTCATAGAAAAAATTCGTAGAATTTTGAGCCTCAAATTCAAACCGATACTGTCCCTACAATATAGTTGATATGGACTGGCTTGTTCCAGCAAAATATAGTGAAAATGCGAACCGAAAAAAAATTACCAAACGAATATAGAAAAAAAAAGTTTAGAACTCCCAGTGGTGCGTAATAAAGGCTTACAAAATAAAAATAATAACATCTAATTTTATAACTATTATTGAATCGTATTTTTTTATCAGGATGCATAGAAGGAGAATGATGTAAGCGTCTATAGGTACTACCACATCTATCTAAATACTTTGTTGGTTGTTAGTATAAAATGCGACGCATCGACACGTGCGCGCCTTTACAAGAGGCTACAGACTCGTGAAGATTTTTCTTTAACAAAAACAAAAGACCATGCTGCAAAAGAGCCCATTTTGCTTTCGTGGGCATTCTTTGGACGAAATGTTTTTTTTTTATACTACGTAGGTAAGAAAAGCATGCAAGCATGGTTAATCTACATAGGTGCTCCCTAAGCAAGAAAGTGAATAACTTTTACTTCTAAATAAGTTTTACTCCTATCCCGAGATCTCGGCGCAGCAAACATCAAACTGCAGAGTGCAGCAACAAGTCTGAGCGCAAACAGAACGCTCGCGTTAGCGCTACCCGCGAAGTGCGGCGTGCCGAAGAATCGCACACAAAGATCTGAGATTCTTAGAAATTTAACAATGGTAAACTATATACAAACTTTATAATAAAAACCGGCCAAGTGCGAGTCTGGCTCGCACACCGAAGGTTCCATAAAAACACTTATCCCATCTTAACAGGCCGGTATATGTTAAGTTTGCACCAGGTATGTATGGCGCCTTATACAAATGAGGTGAAAAGTTAACGCGACCGATCATGTTTGTTGCGTGGGAGCCCCCTATTTTTTTTTATTTTATTCTGTTTTTTAGTAGGTATGTTTTGTTTTAGCGTCAACAGAAACACACCATCTGTGAAAATATGAACTGTCTAACCATCACGGTTCATGAGATACATACAGCCTGGTGACAGACGGACGGACGGCGGAGTCTTAGTAATAGGGTCCCGTTCTTTACACTTCGGGTACGGAACGGACCCCTAGAAAAGTGGGGTTATGAGTCACACAACGTGCAATAGAAAGGGCTATGCTTGGAGTTTCTCTGTGTGATTGAGGCAGAAATGAAGACATACGTAGAAGAACCAAGGTTCCGACAACAGCTCACAGAAATGCATGGTTGAATTGGCAATAGACGGGCCATATAGCCCGGAGAATGGATAGCCGTTGGGGCCGCAAAGTCCTGGCAGTGGCGACCACGTGTAGGAAAGCGCAGCGTAGATGGATCCGACTAGGTAGGATGGTTAACCTCATGAGGGTAGCCGGAGAGTTGATGGACGCAGTCTGCATAGGATCACACTTTGTGGCGAGCTATAGGGAAGGCATATGTTCAGCAGCGGACGTCTGTGGCTGATAGATATAATAAAATAGATACCTATATGTGGCAGTGTAATAAAATAGATCTCTAAAACCTGCAATCAGACATTTTCCTAAACACTGACACATTTGTGTATGTATTGTTTTACAGGTAGTTCAATAGAAAAATTATACTCAAAACATTATAAAATATCGAAACATTACTTAACGAACTATCTACTCTTGTCAATTCACAAAAAAACGTACCTATGATTAAAAACATACCCATAAATCATAAAAGAATGGACATAATTTGTCGATGTTTAGAATTCGTAATTCGTTTCGTGGAGATGTATCCGCATCCGCACAGCTCGTACCGTACCTGAGGAAGAACTCCATACTAGTTCAAATTACAGGCCGGGCCGTTATTTACTGACAATTATAACGAAAGTGTAACGTTTTAAAAAGTTGTCACCATGTTCACTTCAAACAGAGCTCATCTGTTAACTTAATAGATACCTATTTTGGATATTGGAGAGATTACGGAACCTTATTTTTAGAAACCTTGAAATTCAACCACAGTCGTGTTTCGTAACCTCAAATACTTAGACACTCCATTTGAAACCTTTTAGCTAACCGTCCGTGTGAACAATGAAAGAGTAATCATCGTTGGCGGCATATTTTAAGTCTCCACAGTCGTTACTCACCTTTACGAGTTCTAAGTCGTTTTTAAGCGAGTTAGCTCTCACGCAATCTCGGCGAGAACGTTTCGCTCGGAATTATTTATGTAGGAGCATTCTCGCGTTCTTCGTAAGCACAAAGCTTCGAGGAACTCGACTTGGGAACGCAACGGGCTTCTCATTTCCGAGGTAGCTTTGGAATAATAATTCTGTACTCCAACAGCAACGTATGCACACTTCCATTTAAGATATTTTGATTGCGTCATTCGATAAATCCTTATTTCGTTTTCATAATTACGAATATAGTATAGCCTAATTAGTTTCGGCCCAGTCCACAGATAGTGGCGCTACAAACAGCTATGGCGATAATGAGCATACATCATATATTTGCATTATTTAACATGAGGAGTGATTCTTCAAAGATTTGTCAATAACCAAATTCAAAACATTGTTTACAGCAATGCTGCTTAATCCTTCGTTCATCTTGCTAAATAACTACTTACTGAAGAAATAAATCCTATTGAAAAAAAAATTACTTTGATATCACTGTGGATAGTTTTGGCTATATTATACAAAAAATAATTCGTCCTCGAAATAATAATTTCGGAATAATTAGTCGTTCCCTCGTTGTTTACATCAGTGACATTCACCGACTTTCAACGTCAATTACCAAACATGTGTCGTTACCAGTAAAATAAAAAATAAAAAGACGCTGTTGGGTACAATATCTTGACTTGACAATGCTACCGGCATCTTACAACCACGGAACTATAGTTGCGTAGGTGGCAAAAGTGAGATGGGACTAGTAGTTATAACATCTGCACTTTTCGATACCTATTTTGATATGGTAGGCGCTTCTGCTAGGGCACTTGGCCCGACTTAGTTTCTGAGACTATTTTAATATCAATGATTTAAAAAAAAAGTTATCACACCACTCCTCACTGAATTGACCGATTTGAAAAAGTTATGACTTTTTTACCCTCGAATGAAGTTGCGAGCAAGTTTTTATCATAAATATAATCTAGTGTAACCTATTGTTATAATAATTGTAATTTTAAAACTTATATAGCCATGAAGCAGCATTACAATACTTATTATTAACATGTTTATTTTTATTTACAGGTAAGTTTCATCATCGCTAAAAGTGAATTACAATAAATATTCAGTAAGTATGAGCAGCCTTAGTTGCCTTGAGAGTGTCTGCTTTTCCTTCGTTCCAGTAACCCATTACATAATTAATGCATTTACCACGGAAGCAACTTATAGGAAACTGACATTGCCAATATATTACCTCCGTACCTTCTCATTGCCTACATAGGGGGAAAGTGCTATGAAAGGGACAGGTTATGAATGGGACAAATTCAATTTACCGCGGCAGAAACCAAGTAGTAGATTTTATTTTCTGCATTTTGGCAACACTGACCCATAGACAATATCATTGATATCATTGGGTCAGTTTTGCCAAAATGCATACCTACCTTATGTCACCTGATACCAAAACCTCCCAAAACTCACTAAAATTTCTGTCTTACTCTACTCTTCAAAACCTTCGTGTCTAGTAAGTACATTGGCACTGTGATACGAGCTTTGTTTTAAGTAGGTATTTGTTATTTAGTGAATTTTGGTTGTCAACAGAGGTGTTGAATATTGATCCTGATTTATCTTGATGTCGATTTTGCTTTCCTTCAGCCAATAAATGTATCAACACAATAACAAGAAAGCAAAATATATGAGAAAGACCCTATCATTTTTCAATAAGTATATACTTACAAGTGAATATGAGACGAGCACGTACAAAAAGATTCAAATTTATTTTACATCCCGAAGAGAAAATCTTGTGTATGTAATTTTTACGTGGGTCAAAGTAACCCAGTTCATCTTTTTTTCGCTGGAACGCGAGTATCAATGCTTTTAAAATGCCCTAATAGATTTAGTTCATGCTTTTAGCTCGCGTTACTGGATGTATATCCACTTTTGTACTGCGTGGTTTTCTGTATATTGAACAAATTCAAAAACAAATTTTATTATACTCCTACCAAAAATAAATTGAAATAGCGGATTTTATGTTTTTGAAGTTTGAGCTAAAATAGGCAATAAATTAACATTGCAATAAACATAGACAGCGGCATAAATATAGACCACCTTAAATTCTAGTACCTATTTTTATTGCCATTATTGCTATGTCTAGAATTTAAGGTCGTGGGTGTATTAAAAAGGATAATGACTAATTATAATGGTTTCATAAATATGCGAACTTTAACTAACTATAAAACGCGTTGAAAGCTAAATATATAACAGTATTTTGTGCGGTATTTATTTCAAGAGTGCTCTTTTTCTTATTTAAATGAGCCCCAGATACACGAAACAATATTGGACGATTATTTTACATTAGGCGATACTAAAACGGCTTTACCCTGTCATCCCTACAATTTATGCTCCCCGTGTTACATTAAAATTAAGAACCATAATCTTGTAACCGAGATTAAGGCTATAAATACCCAATTATTAAGGATTTTTGTAGATTTCCACGAAATTAATGGAATTTGCGGAGCCGAGTCCACATTTCGTCGGTCTAATTTAAGTATTTGCACTTTAGTATTTGCAAATTCTGAGCAAGAAGCGTAAAAAAGGTAAAGAACGATAAATTCTAGAAGTTTTTAACTCCTATAAACTATATTTTTTTTAAGTTTCGCATGGAAATCCATTAATATGGATAATAAAAGCTGGTCAAGTGCGAGTTGGACTCGCACGCTGAGGGTTCCGTACCAATTACGAAAGCACTGAATATGAATAGGTAGGTATTGCTCGATAGTGAAAAGACAAAATAAGTATTGAGGAACGAACTTAACTTTGCCGTTGGAAATCTGTAATCCCTATACTTCGACATAGTTTACGGTTAGTTTACCAACTGAAAATAAGTTTGTAACCACGGAAATATGTATATATATTAAAAATAAAAAACAAATGTACGCTTTTCGGACCTTTTTGTTTAATTGAGTTACATGATTTGCATGTTTGATTGTTGCTACGAAGACGCTTCGCACGCTCGTGCAGTATACAAATATGCAATACTTTTCCTAAACATTTTGATTCAGCTTGATAAGTGATAAGAACGCGCAAAACTCGGAAAAATATCTTGCAAGCGGCAAGTTATTTAATAATTTGATTTTGTTGTGGCAAGTTGAATATTAGGGCGAACGCGGGTAAAAACGGACAGATAAATAGCTTAAGAAAGGTCACCCTTCGTCCGTTAACACCGTCGTTTAATGAAAAAGCGACCTTCGTCGTCCTTTTGGTAATCTTTATTATCTCTAAAATATTACAAATAACTACAGAAAAAGAAGGTATTTTATTTATTTTCTTATTTATACTGTAGGACATATATAACAAAAGTGAGTACAATATTGAAAACTTGCAGCCAAAAGGCATTTTCCATGTATCAACCATAGGGACAAATAGGTGTTCATGACATTGGAGTAGCAGAAAAAACAATTGAACTGCAAAGTATTAAGATATTAGCGAACAACATATCACAGATTGATTACCTTACCAAAAGTTTATAGTGAGCGTGACCCGCTAGCGAATGCATAAATGATTTGTATGAAGAATAGGCTATTTGACTGATGTTGAATTCTACAGCGTACTGTAGTTATATGAATAAAATTAGCTAAATATATCACGAAACAAAGAAAAAAAATCCAGAAACATATATCTTTTTTGGAAATATGTGACTTCAAAGGTAGGTACGCAAATTTTATGTTTTTTTTTTTTAATCCAAAATTAATTTTGAAAATGTTTTCAGAATCCTCATAATTTTACGAAACAATAATTGTATGACAACTATGAACTTAAACGCACTTTTTCACGGTGAAAATGCCAAATTTCTTAATTTTTCCATCCAATTATTGGTAGGTACCTATACCGGCCTGTGACGTCACTAGCCTGACGCGTTTTGTATGGAGCGTTTTTAGCGCTGCGTAGAAATGTTGAACTTTGACGGTCATTTCTGACTTTTAGAGCAGTTTAAGTGTAGTCAGTCCCATATAGACATTTGATCACAATAAAAAATAGAATCGATTGACATCCTCAAAAAAAATTAGTCAACATGTCTATTGTAGTTCTGCAAAGTAGCCGCTAGGGGCGCCGTACTATTCTCCATAGAAATCGTTTACACTGTCGCTAGCGAGTACGGTCTCGTTAACTCATGGTAAGGGTACAGAAGTCATGAGCGGGAGTGACAGATTGAGCGAAATGTTTTAATGCGGTATGGCACTTAACTAATATGTGTAACGTTCGAAGTATATATCGTCGCCGTAGAGCAAAAGTCACCAAATCGTTCATGGTCATTTTTGAGTTATGAGGGTTTAAAGAAAAAATATATATATATATATTTTTTACTGAAATTATCTTAAGATGAAATTGTGGTTTTATATGTGTTTATTCATTGGAAACTGCTATTCTTTGGGCTCAAAATGTATTTATATTATTCACACTAACGATTTAGGAGCTATAGGCGATAATTAATTTTTGCCCTTAAATATTACACCTTAATTATGAGATTTTTTGAACGAAGTTAATGATTATTTGCCCACATTTTAGTGCGTCTAGATTTAACTAAGTAAAGTTAGTTGAATTATGACTGCTCTGATAAAGTGAAAATACGTGTTAGTTAAAAACTACTTACTATAATATATTTTTGGATTCTGCTTAATATTTAAGGATCAAATTAAATCACGTCATTTAAAATTCTGCGAACACGTTATTAAAATAAAATTAACAAATCAAATTAAAATGGACTACAAATCAAATAAAGTTGACCTACAAATCAAATTAAAAGGAACTTCAAAACAAAAAACTTCAGAGTTTCAAAACAAATTAAAATTATCATTAGAAAATCCGTAAAAATGAACATGGTCTTAGTAAAATAGCGTTCTTTACGCATCACAGTCACTCTTCGACATCTTCGTCTGTTTCTGTGACATCAGGCTCACACAATCTATCAATAACTGTCTTATTGGTCGGCAGACTTTGGTACCATGAATGAAGCTCTCGAGGAATAACTGCTTTAGTGCATAAATTTAAGAGACCTTTTTTTTCGCCTCAGATATAGGCAATGCCTGTGGAGGCTTTTATCTTATAGATCCAGTTCTCGGCGTCGTCATGGTTGTCTGGTTCATCAGATACAAGCCCCTTGCGCCTCTTTGTGCGTCTCAGCGGCTTTGGCGGGCCACCGTTTTGGACATTAAATTCAGAGTAGGGGCCCTGAGGGTCGTTTGCTCCCAGCCAAGAAAAGGAGGCCATCACTGGTCGGAGACAAGAAGCGGCAGGCGGCCGGAGCCTCTACTCCCAATGGTATCACTGCCACAAACTGTAGCTACGCCAAAGCCGTGGCTAGCTCTGCACACGCATCCGGCTCAGGAGCGACGGCGGCGAGCCAAAATATTAGTAATAGAGGCGGCACGCGGATGCCGGCTAGTAGAGGACCACCAGACGGACCATGTGAGTTACCTCCCGCATTCGAGCATCGGAGTGAGGAGTGGAGGAAAGTGGTCAGCAAGAAAAAGAAGAGGAAAGGGGCTAAAGCTACGGCCGCTGGAAAAACGCCGCAAAAGCCAACACAGCAGTTGCCAAAGCGAGCGAGAGACACTAGGAACCTTCGCACCCCTCGCTCTGCGGCCGTAGTCATCACGCTGCAGCCAGGCGCCGAAGAAAGGGGAGTGACTTTTAAGAAATTGCTTGCTGAGGCCAGAGCTAAGGTCCAAATTAAGGACCTTGATATTGCGGGAGGAGTGCGGTTCAGGAGGGCAGCCACCGGTGCGTGCATCCTTGAGGTTCCTGGAGTGGCAAGCGGTGAGAAAGCCGACAAGTTGGCCACTGCTATCAGGGAGCAGCTCAGTGGAGATGATGTGCGGGTGGCTAGACCCACAAAGACGGCTGAGATCCGCATCTCAGGCCTCGACGAGTCGGTGTCAGCCGAAGAAGTGGTAGAAGCTTTGGCTGGCGGCTGTCACAAGGACCGTATAATCATCTTAAAAACGGATTATTATATTTGAGTAAATAATTGAGTAAACATGTAATGGCTATTGTAGTATGTAAAAAAGCATTTTGTTATTAGGCACACACACCCACAAGCTTTAGTCATCACACCGATATAACAAAATTTTACTTGTTTCGTTCCACATAATCCTGTTTCTTTTGGCTTACCCCATACAAGTACTTCTAAACTTGAACCTATGAAATAGTATTTCATTTTATAAACAGTTTTTGATAAAACAAATTACAATTAAGTAACAAACTGATACCAAAAACATTTACCTCGTTATCCAAATCATCTTTCTTTTTACCAAATCCAAAAATAACTTCGCGCGTTTCATACCTTAATCTCGGTAGGTACACGTAATTATTACGAAGCAAATAGTAACTACACGTATCACTGGCACTGTGGGTGGACTGGCAGGTCGACGCGGCGGGGGCAGTCGCAGCGGTCGGTATCGGTGCGGGGGCCTGCGGCACTGGGCGAAAAGTCACTAACTTGCGAGCGAATTTCAATCAAATCACGTCAGCGTAGCTACAGTACAGTCTTTATTGTAAAATTAATTAAATATGATTAGTTATTGTGTTGTATATTTTTTTGTAGGGTAAAACTCATTAAAACTGTTTAATTAATTATCGCTTTGGTTAAATGATGTACATTGCCTTACAACTATGAATAAAAAATAACTAAATAGAGTTAGTTAATTTTCGCTTTCACACTTTTGACATACCAGGTATTCAAAAAGTAACTAAGTAAATTAAGTGACTTTTGAATGAGGTTCTTCGTGGTTAAATACTTTAAATAGTTTAGTAATACTTAGGGTAAAAATAACTAAAATGACTTAGGTACGCTCATAAATAAGTTACAAGAAGTTTAAAAATGTATAACGGAATTAGGTATTTTTCGACTTAAATATTGAATTTGAAAAGAGTTTTTAGTTAGTTCTTTAACTTTGTAAAATTGAAACTATGATCGCTATTGCTACCGCAATAAGACTGAAGTTTAGAGAAAAAAAGTGCGATTTTGATGACATATATAAGTCAATTTTGGGCATTTTGTGATTTGGTGACTTTTCGCTCTACGGCGACGATATAAGTAACGGACACCGCGCGGCACTTACGTCATTTTAAAAGAAAATTAAGGAATTTTGCGATAAGTACCTAACTAAAAACCAGGGATCGATACCGGTATTCATGAAAACGCACTAATTTCGCGTTTTTTTTTCGAATGTGAAATGCTTGTGTTATGTAGAATTTTGTTATAGATATAGATCCTTGAAATTAGCCCACTAAAATATAAACATGTGTGATAATGAGCGAAACACCGGAATTTAATAACGTTATTTTGTGCTATTTTGTATGGAGCAAAATAACGGTATCGATCCCTGCTAAAAACAGCTCGATCGATTTTATTCAATATATTATTAATATTTTCATCGAAAGTACTTATAAGGCCTCATTTTCATGAATTATTCCATATTTTTTTGGATTTCCGGAACGAATATTTACAAAACTGCTGACTTTATCAAAAATAATGTTTGGAGACTCCTACTATTTTTAAAAGACCTATTCAACTATAACCCACACACTAGTGGTGGCCCTAAAAAAAAATCACCTCCACTTTAGGGGTACTGTACAATGGGTACCTGAAAAAAAGATTTTGTTTATTTTATTTTAATATTACCGGTTTGTCGGCGTGATACAATACACATACTCAAATTAATTTTCAGCTTTCTAGTACTAGTGGTCACAGAGCTAAGCCGCGGACGGACGGACAGACGGACATGGCAAAACTATTTTAGGGTTCCTAGTTGACTACGGAACCCTAAAAATTATAATTTTCTGCCTAGAAAATGGAACATGTGCCCTGTAAAATTGAGTCAGAGATATACCAACTAATGCAAATAATAAATTTATATAAGCAGTGAATACAAATATACTACTATTTTAATTCGTGACAAGAGCAAAAAACTAAAACATCGTTATACTAAATATTTCTAAGTACCTTGATATAAAAAGAAGACTTTATCTCTATAAGCACGATTTAATAACAACGACTTTTTGAAAATTTAAAATTAAGATTATATTTCAAATCCTTCGTACTTCGCAATAAAGAACTGAACAGAAGCTCCGCTACTAAATATTTATAGCTTCAGTTAATTAAAAGTAAAACAGAGGGTTATGATTTTTCCACCCTAGTGGACAAAGTCGTTAAATTTTTGGCTTGACTTACTTGCTATGAAATACAGTTTAACATTTTTTTTTTATTTTACAAAAAGAATAGAATACAATATATAATTTAATTTCGACCGACATGTACCTATTACAATAGGTATACAAAAAAACTTTCATAAAACCATTTTTAGTTCGTAATTACTAGGCGTATTTATTCTAAGATAAAAAAAACAGGGTTATGATTTGTTCTCTTTCGCTGACTAGCTCGTTAATATCTTGGCTTGCTGTTGCTGTATAACGTTAGAATAGTTGGCAAAACATAATTTTACTTCTACCGTGCGGAAAACGTACACAAAAGATAGTTTATTATAAATAAGACAATGGTGAGGTCAGGCTGCGACGTAATAATGAAGTCTTGACTTGGACTTGGTTTCAATTAAAATTGTTTCTAACGAAGCGGTTGGCGCAGTGGTTAAGCAGCTGCCTATACTGAGCCGACGGTCCTGGGTTCGAATCCCGGCAAGGGCAAATATTTGTGTGATGAACTCGAATATTTGTGCCTGGGTCATGGATGTTATTTGTAATTAAGTATGCATTTATCTATATAAGTATGTTTATCGTCGTCTAGTGTCCATAACACATGCCTAATCTAGAGCTTACTGTGGGACTAGATTGATTTGTGTGAGGTTGTCCGATATTTATTTATTTATTTAACCGGTTATAAAAAGGAGGAGGAGTAAAAGTTCGTAAGAGGTAAAAAAAATACTACTTATAAAATTCACAGTTTTATTTTATTTAACAACAAGGATTTTTCTGGCTTCATGACACTAAACCAGCAACTTGTGTACAGCTACACGAGTATAGTGGTTATAGAATACTATAAGCAAACAAGAGGGTTATTCATTTCCTTCCTCGGCCGACTAAATTGCATCTCATAGTAACAACTAGGACCTAGTTTATAAATAAGAAAATAGGCGAGACGGCGTGGCCGCAAATAATAACGAAGTCTTGGACTTAGTTTCACTTAAAACTGTTCAGTAATAAGCAATAAAGAACTGGGTATGAAGGCGGGTGCTAAATATTTATAGCCACAGTTAATTAGGTTTCGAAATGCTGTTTCTTTGCGTAATGGAGCGAGAGGACGTTACGAGTACCTAAGGTTAGTCGAGCAAAGTGCGCCCACGGCATAAGCGCACCTATGTAAGTACATAACATGTCGAAGCACCATCTTAACTAACTGACTGTAGTTGCCTTTTTGCCAAATAACTATTGCGAAGCATTGAGGTATGTTGCGAAGTTGAAAAATGGCGTTCCTAAATAATCTTTATCGGTGTGAAGTTAGCAGCCTAACTTAGCAGCCGCCGATAACCCGACCAAATTAGGAAGTTCTCCTGAGACAATACCGGTATTTGACAATAGTGAAAATAAATTGTATCATTGAAACCGCTAAACACATAAATATACGGAACCAACTAAACAACCACTAATTTTTGGGCATTATAAACGTCACAAGCCAGTATCTTCATAGAAATTTCATACTAACAGATCGTTTTTGACATTTCATAAAGAGTAGCTGAATCGAGCTGTCATCAAATACCGTATTTGGTTAAAAGATTTTTTTCTTAATAAGGTTGGCCGCTAACTTCACACCGGTAATAGTCTTTACAATAAACATCCAAAACATCAACACTTTCCAAATCAACACGGCAAATAATGAGATGCAAACTAACTTCAATTTAATATTAACAAATTAATTACAATAATGTCAATTCAACCAAGCTACTCCATTATTTCCGAGCCACAATAGCCTCAACGTATCATATAACATTAGAAATTACCACAATTAGTGGAGATCGAATATGGGTCAGTCGAAACCATACAGTAAGTACATGGGTTATGTTTATGTACATGTGGGTACACGTTTGCCGGTCCAACTGCCTTGTGTACTTGTGAAGTCCGAATTACGGTAAACACCTAATTGAGAAAAGCCTAATTCTATTGATATATTGCTATTAGAGCGATGTACGAGTATTGTATCGGATAGGAAACGGGTGAAAGAAAAACAAAACACGCTGGCCCCAGAAAAGGGGATCCCACCAAAACATTTCATGTAAACTTGGCGGCCAAGACTCACATGCTCATAACGCTTTCGCTGTAAAAAGTTATCAGATCCCAGGAAAAGCCAAACCCCTAAGCCCTGACTTTACTAACCCTAACCCTTCAAAAAATCCAAGAATATTATGTGTTTTGTTTATAACAAGGAGTCCCTATATCAATTTTCAGACCGCTAGTATCAAAGTTTGCAGAAGTCTCATACAAACTTCCATAGTTTAAGTTTCCCTAGTTTAAGGGGTTGGGGGGTAAAAGTTCCAAATTTTAGAATTATTTTGTTATTTGTGTACTAGTACTAGCTTACATACAAAATTTCAGCTTTCTAGGTCATCGGGAAGTACCCCAGAGGTTTTGATACGTCAGTGTATATATAAATGAGTGGCAAAATCGGAGTATTTTAGGTACCAATAAAACCTAAAGTATAAAAGCTAGATCAATGAAATTTAGTACTTTTCATATGTTCCCTAACTGCATCTTAACTTGTGAATTTGGGCACTCTGGTTTTAACTGGGACGAAACTATGAGGGATTGAAAATGAGACGAAACGGTTCGAGAAAAGGTGTGCCCCGCCTCTTTTTTGTTCGTCTTGGCACTCCCGTGCCCCCAGATAAGTATAATTATGGGACTAATATCAATACATTCTATAATCAAACACGATTACATCTGATTGAAAGAAATTGGTAAAATACACTTGAAAATTCAAGTTTTCAATCATTCTAAAAATACTGACAGATTTTCTTAAAATACATGGGACTTTTTATAAAGTTAATAAAATATGTCTTATTTCTGGACCACTGTCGGTTAGACTGAAGGATATCCATTAGGTAAATGCAGGACACCGTGTATATAATGACGCCCTTCTGTTTGATCTCTGGTCATATCGCTAAGGTGAAAATAACTTGCTACACGCTTGCTGCAGCTAGGATTGCAAAAATCTCTATGCCTCTATCCCCTTGATGAAGCGAAGTTTGTTTAATAGTGACAGTATAGTTTAACAGTTTGACAATAGTGAAAAAAAATATCATTGAAATCACTAAAAACTTAATCAAAAACACGGAACCATTAACTTTTGGTCATTATACAATTTTTAGTTTGAAATTAACTAAAAAGAAGACGTGTTTTGACTACTTACTGATATTTGTGACATCAGAAGCCATCATCTTCATAGAAACTTAATGCTAACAGATCGCTTTTGACATTTTATAAAGAGTAGCTGGTTTGAGCTGTTATCAAAATACCGGTATCACTATTATTATTATTTAAGAGTTTCACTCTTGTCGGTGCAGTTCTCTCCAGTCCGTTATACCTAACGCCAGTTCTTTGACTTCCCGATACGACATAGTACAAAAAAACTGTCGCTTCCTGCAGTCTCTGTCCCTATGTAAATATGTTTAGATCGGTAAAACTATGCAACGGATGTGATTTTTTAATAGATAGAATGATTCAAGAGGAAGGTTTATATGTATAATACATGTGCCATATAGCATTGCACGCGTGCGAAGCCGGGGCGGGTTGCTAGTAGGAGATATACTATGCCTTATCATCATCTCTTTTGTCCAATTAGTTCAGGCATTGATATTCCCACATCCTGTATTGGCTACTTGTAGTTCATAATAGCCCATGGCAGTCCTTAAACTCGATATTTGGGACGATAGATCGAGCCGCAACGCCGCCAGCGCCATTCGATGGGTCTGATAGGGCACGACCCACCACTTTACATTTCCCTCTTCTCTCGCTCAATCCAAAGAAGTAACATTCGTCGTGAATAATAATCAGCTTTCGGATAATTTTTGCCGCATAAAAAAACAGGAAAAGTGAATTTTTAGCTACTTTACGTCGTCCAAGGGGGACTTTAGAAGGAGCCGCGTCAGTTATTTTAACGGAGGGGATTTCAATTTTAAATTAAAATACTTTTATAAATGTCTATGGTTCAATTATGCCAGCCCGGCATGTTTATTAGCTAGCTAACTTGAAGAAACGACAAGTTAAACATTTTGAACAATTTTATTGCATTTTCAAATAATAATAATTATTATTATTATTACCGGAGATATATCCTGAAGGACGGTACGGTCGACATTTGTCGGGCATGCCGCCGTCCCGGTGAGTCACTCAGGCATATAATCTCCGGTTGTTCTCATCTTGCTAACGGCGAGTACTTGCACAGACATAACCAAGTAGCCAGGATCATTCACCAGCAACTTGCTCTTCGATACGGTCTAGTGGGGTCTGAGGTGCCGTACTATAAGTACGCACCGATGCCAGTTCTCGAAAATGGTCGTGCCACGCTCTATTGGCATCGATCTATCATCACGGACAGGACTATTGTAGCCAATAAGCCTGATATCGTGTTGGTAGATCGATCTAAGCGCCAGGCAGTGCTCGTCGACATCACCATCCCGCATGACGAGAACCTCGTGAAGGCCGAGAAGGACAAACTCAGCAAGTACCTTGACTTGGCTCACGAGGTGACCGCCATGTGGGATGTTGACTCGACGATCATTGTCCCGATAGTCGTTTCGGCGAACGGTCTCATAGCGAAGAGTCTCGACAAACATCTTAAGAGACTCTCGCTAGATGGCTGGATCAAGGGTCAGATACAGAAGGCGGTACTCCTGGACACGGCGCGCATTGTCAGGAGGTTCCTGTCTCTGCAGCCCTAATCACCGGTAGCCTGGGCCCTGCCCCGTTGCCGGCGGCACCCTAGGTTAGGTTTTTTTTATAATGTGTTTATATTTGTAATGTATTTTTATATTTTACTTTTTATATAAATTTATTATAAAAAATACCTATACTAAGAAACATGATTAAATGAGTGAATAATAATTATTATTATTATTTATAATGAGGCAGGCAGTTTAACAACTGATAGTGCCTATATCCAGCGATCTGTGTCTTGAGCCCTCCGTCCCACTACGTAACTGAGTTTTGTAACTAGCTACGAAATGGGAATATTTTTTATCACTTGGAACCCAGTTACGAAGGAAGAATTGTTTGTCTCAACTTGTAACTGGTTTGTAACTGGCTACACAGTGGGAATTATTTTTCCCAGTTGGAAATCCAGCTACGTATAGAGAATTGTTTGTCTCAACTTGTAACTGGTTTGTAACTGGCTACACAGTGGGAATTATTTTTCCCAGTTGGAAATCCAGCTACGTATAGAGAATTGTTTGTCTCAACTTGTAACTGGTTTGTAACTGGCTACACAGTGGGAAATATTTTTCCCAGTTCTAAATCCCGCTACGTACTAATAGATATTATTTGTCTTAATTGCTACCGTAAATTCTAACATCACTCTCTCTGACTGAGGAGTCAAGGAATTCTCGCTACGTCCTAGGACCTCTGTTCTATCGCGGTCGCTGGGAGATACGATTGCCCTATACAGAGGTTCTGGACAGAGCAGGTTAAAGGCGCGGCCCAATATGGAATATGATATGTAATATAAAAATAATAAATATGTAATACTAACCCTAAATATAAGAACATTTACTAATAGGCTATGGATTGTATTTCATCCGAAATAAAATTTTATTCATTCATTCATTCTATCAAGCGTGGTAAACAGATACATATTTCTTATAAACTTTTTAAACACATTGTTCTAGCCCGAAATCTGATGATCCTCCTAGCGTTTTCCCCGGTTGAGTCCCTGGGTTCGTGGGACGTATATAGGCTGATGATGATGAATGTGTTAATTATTTTCGTTACATATATACAGGGTGTTGCCTGTTATAGGAGCATTAAATTTAAACAATGATTCCACAGAGTATCCGCAGTTACCTTGACTTGGTCCTAATGCTCCAAAGTGCTTAAACTCAGTAATTTAAAGTTTTAACCCATAATCAATGAATTTTATCATCGCTAAATTGTCCGTCATCGGTCGTTAAATGTCTTGGTACAGGGCATTTTCTTGGTACAGGGGCGACTTTTCCTTATAAGTAGCTAATCAACAATCCATTATTTTTAAACAATTAAAATTAGTTCTTACCTCATGCACTAGAAACTACTAATCGCAAGAGAGCGGTATTCCATGTTCGACTATTTGCACGTTTTGTTTTGACAAAGTAAATATCTCTTAAAATGATGAAATATCTCTTATGATTTTTAACTAGTTTACAATAAAGTAGTTACAAACTGAGATAATTAATTCTCAATACGTAGCTGGGTTTCAAAGCGATAAAAAATACTCCCATTTCGTAACTGGTTATAAACAGGGAAAAAGTAATATTTTCTTCGGTTTCCGCGACTGTCACACATTTAAATAAAACAATTTAAACGGATTATATCGCGTATATTAATTATTTTAGCCTCCCTGACGTTTCAGTACCTTTACAGATACCGTTGTCAAAGGTTGACTGAGAAAAACACAATTTTTCTCTGTCAAAGTTACATTTGTGCAAACTACCCATTTTGTAAATATTAATTTAAAATAAAGGTGTTCATACATGCCAGATGGGCCTAATGTGTAAAGACAGTTACACATGTGCCAGAAGGGCATTTATTATTTATTTAAAATATCTACCAGCGGTTCACTAAAGGCTTACTGAGGAGAAAGAACCGCCAAAGAAAACTCCCAGATTGCCTTATTTATTACTATAAAATACTTTTAAACAAAAACTCTACATATACTACTTTTAACACTAATTTGTTTTACACCGTTCGAGGCCCAAGGCATCCAGTCTTGTGTCTTGCTTGATCCTTGATAAGATGTACAACAGGATCCCAAGCCGGTGGTAATGACAAACCATCTTCTCTATTGAAATTGGGATATTTTTTGATTTCAATAGCCTCGCGCAACATTCTGGGAAAATATCGTTTCTCTCTGGCAAGGATTGAAGTAGGGAAAAAGTAGTTACAAACTGAGATAATTAATTCTCAATACGTAGCTGGGTTTCAAAGCGATAAAAAATATTCCCATTTCGTAACTGGTTATAAATAGGGAAAAAGTAGTTACAAACTGAGATAATTAATTCTCAATACGTAGCTGGGTTTCAAAGCAATAAAAAATATTCCCATTTCGTAGCTGGTTACAAAACTCAGTTACGTAGTGGGACGGAGGGGTCTTGAGATCGTTGCTCAGTGGTATGCTTGTCTAATTTATTCTTAAAATTATTGACGTTAGGTGCTGAAATAACATCCTCCTCCAAGCACTCACAAGTCACAACTCTATTGCTCAGAAAGTGTTTATGAGGGTTGTTGTGCGACCTGCAGGCAACTAGTTTTAGGTGGTGACCTCTCAGTCGGGTATTGTTGTTGCGTACAAATATTTCGCAAATCATCGTTCGCTTCGTTCATAATGCCCAGTCAGAATCTTGTACGTCTCGATCAGGTCTCCACGTTCCCTGCGGCTCTTCAAGGTTGTTAGCTTCAGCGCCTGCAGTCTATCTTCATATGATTTATTTTTTAATTCCCGTGGTACTTTGGTGAAACTACGCTGAACTTTCTTCAGCATCTCAATGTCTTTAACAAAGTAAGGACTCCAGGCTTGGCAAGCGTATTTCAATAAGGGTCTGATATAGTTCTTGTGTATCTTCAACATCATTTCTGGTGTCAAGGCCCCAAAGGCTTTCCTGGTGAGGTAAATCAGGCTTTTCGCTTTCTTATTCCTCGAATATCTGAATTTACTTAATAGGAAATACATAAAATAAAATAAATACATACATTCCTGTTACTGAAAACAGTTAGCCATGGTTTATGGTGTGGTGTTCAGCGATATGTCAATTAAGTTTTCACCGTTAAATTATAACTAGTCGTATGGCCGTGAAACTGAGAATTAGAGCCGTAATATTATTATTATTTTAAGATGAATATTTGTAAATTAGAGCTAGCTAAAATAACACCTCTCGTGCCCCCTATATAAACCACAGCAAGCTCTCACAGGCATAGACAAAGGAGCACGTGTCTTGGCTAGATTAGCCACGTATTGTGTCAGTGATCGTGATATGCGCAGCAGGTACGACTGCTCCTAACTTTGAGTAATCTGGCCATTGTGGAAATTCCAGGCTCGAACTGACACAGCTGGCATATATCGAATTTCTAATTACTAGGAATATTCAAGGAATTGTATAGATACTAGATGGTGTCCGTAACTTCATCGGCTTAAAACTTTTTTGTTGTTAGGCGGATAAAATGTATCTTATAACCATCTCTGGATGTCCCGCAATCCTTGTATCAAACATGGTTAAAATCCGTCAAGCCTCAAGTTTCAGCGGCGGCGCCATGTTATTTCAAGCCATAGTACCTAGTACACTTTTGACTCCAGCTTTACACTATTCGCGAAGTTGACTTAAGTTGGTCGAGGCGAAGTTGGCCGAAGTATGGGTTTCCACAGCATTTTGCCTCTCCACACTGACCTATCCGCCCTACTTCGGTCAACCTCGCGAGCAGTGTCGAGCCGCAATTATTATTCGTCGGAACGCCGGCGCGTCGACCAGCTTCCATCGATAATGTTTCATATTTTTCCTCTACTGTATTTTGCAAGTAATCAAAGTATCGTATTACATTTCCAATTACCTCTTCCCAGTTAAATATAATATGGTGATTGCATAATTTTCCTATTTCCATTGGTTAACTAAAAAAAACTTCGACATAGGTAATCAAAATTCGCAACAAAACAATGCAATGATACCTATTAAACAAATATTTCACCAAAATTAAATAAATATTTATGAAAGTCGTATCAAAAACAATGTTTAGGTATTTTAATTACAAGTATTACAAGTTGAGTTGAAAGGCGCCGCCATGTTATTATTTAACCCACTTTGGTGTTTCTTTTTCTGTTCAATTATCCTACTCTATCCAGATCCCGACATTACAAAGCAAAATTACATAATCGAAAACTGAAACTTCTATAATAATTACAAAAAAAATATCCAAGATCTTTTGAAACTACAATTTGTATCGAAAAGCCGCCATGTTATTTTAAGCCATAGGTAGTGTTAATGAACACTTTTTAAAAGTCGCCGGAGCGCCGGCGCGTCTATCAGCCTCCATCGAGAATATGTCAAGAGCCCCTGACAATGGCGCCGATCCGTAATTAAAAATGGCCGCCCATTTATATCGAAGAGCTGTGGATTCCAATAATAGAGCGTAGTTTTACGAAACGGCTCCACTTTAATTAATCCACGTGGAACTCGGAATAAGAAATATTAATAAACCAGAGATCCGTGGGCAGGATGGAGCCGCAGCGGTCGTTAAGTTCTGCATATTTAATGGTACAAATTACGTTGAAATTAGAATGGCAAGGAAAATAAAGTGAAGGAATTCGTTGATAAGCAACCTCCTTTTTAGGCATTACCAACTGGTATTGAATATTCTAAAACAGAATTTATTTATAAAATAAACATAAATTCCGTTTTTATCACTTTGAATTGAAAAGTGATACTGCAGAAAATACTGAGCTGGGAAAAATAATCTCGTTTAGCTAGGAGAAATGTATGCATCGGGTTAAAAGATACCTATTTCATTACATTTTATAAAAAGGTAACTTTTGTATGAGTAAAGTGCATTGTATAGTAAATGGAGACTAGACTACAGGTTTTCCTCTAGGGAGAGTAAGTAGCCCAGGCCACAATTTTTGCTGTGGTCCAATTGAATAATAGCAGCATTGTCTCTAGACGGCACTGTTGACAGAAAACTGTTACAAAATATCGTAGTTCATCTAAAGCTGACACGTTTTCAGAGGGTACTTGCTGTAGATTAGTGGCGCATCAGAGAAAGTCAATAAAATCAGTAATGGTTGAGGAAATAATTCTTCTAAAAAACATCGGGTTGCTAAATATTGTGGAAAAGTTGTATAGTTCCACGGTAATACTCGTAGATAATTATAATTATATTTGCATTGCTACATCATAATCTATTTAATATTTCTGCCAAAATCTAATATACTTTCAAGTATTTTGAAACAAACATCGCAAATAATGACCAAAGATAAACAAAAGACAAAATTTAAATAAGGAACGTTCCTTATTTCAATTCTGTCTAATCAAAACAAACATGCTTAGACACGTACATCGGTCAGAAGTTTCCAATTTCCCTCCTATCTCCAGGGGAAACGTAGCGATAAGCCCGTTCCATACAAAGGGGTTAAAGTAACCTGCTTATCTCAGAATTGTATTTGCGATATGAAAACGTTACCATTTTCTTACGAAAACCCGACATCAAATACCGCAAAATGTTTTCTTTCAAGTCTCCATCGGAGTGTGAACTCCTTTGATGAGCGATACATTGATTCCTAACACGCCGCGCAATTTTCTCTAATAGAGAAGCTTTCCGATATTCGTCGGGAAATATCTGTAACATGGTTGCCAAACCCTCGTAAATTCCCTCACACCAAGGTAGCAAATCCAATAAAGTGTGACCCATTTAAGTTTCTGGCCACGCTTGCCTAACGTGTTTAAGCCTTGAAGGAGGAAGAGTTACACAGGTCATTCTAATTTGGTTACTACGTTAGTGCTTGGCAATATTTTACGACGAAACACATTATGGTTCTAATCGGTTGCAATAATTTTATTGGCTAATATATTGCCTACTGTTATATTCGTTTCGTTGCCGTGGTGCATTTTTATAAAGCTCATAAAAAGTTATAAGTAAGATACACTTACTTCATTTTGTTTTCCGTTTTGATTTGATGTTTGTAAGAAAGTACCTATCGTGAATTTACGATAAAAAAAGAATAAGAAATAAATAATAAAGATTTAAAGATTTTTTTATCATATTTCATTTCTTTAGTTGATGACACGGTTGGCGCAGATAGTAATGCAGCTGCCTATCTGAGCCGGCGGTCCTAGCTTCGAATCCCGGCAACGGCAAATATTTGTGTGATGAACTCGAATATTTGTCCCCGGGTCATGGAAGTTTTCTATGTATTTAAGTATGTCTAAATAACTATGTATATCGTCGTCTAATTCTCATAGACTTGATTGATTTGTGTGAGGTTGTCCAATATTAGTTTATTTATTACTATAAAGTAGGTTCTTGTCGGTAAAAAGAAGTATTGCTAAATTGTTATCAGGCATTGACATTTTTCAAGACTCCCACCAGATACGATGCTCTTAACAATGACATTGGGATATACCATTTCTACAGGGGTGCACAAAAATTTAAAAACAAATATTCAGCTTCCATGCAATTTGGCTTATCCTTCCCCGGAGCCGCCATAGTCACTTTAGTTGTGGCACTGTAGGTATGCATTTTAAAATGCAACGACGACGGGGCATTTCATTTTTCGTCTGTTTTCTTTTGCCTGGTTGAAGATAATGCTTTGTACTGTTTCTTTTATTTTGTGTATTTTGTTATTTAAAGAAGATAATGTTTTGTTACTCTCGTTTCTTACATATTTTGGTACCTATTTACTAAGTTTATTTATATATTTAATGGTTATCAATCATGGATCCAGAAGGCATGTGATTGTTTGATGTATAAGTATTTTGGGTCTCTGTTTGGCAGTGGGTATGTATGGCTTGAAATTTTACATCCATTGTTGAAATTGAAGTTAAAAAGGGAACATTATAAGCGCGATGCGCAGAGATAAAAGTAACATTTTGACGAAAATATGAGTCTCTATAATCATTTACACACAAAAACTCACATGTTCACTACACACACACATTAATCACATCTTTATGTACATTTACAAAAATATTTATTTGTTTGTAAATAGGTCAAGTGTCATATTATAATAAAATAAATGTAACTGGATAAGGACATAGACCACAAAGAAAATTAAATAAAAACAGAATACCACTGAAAATTTAATATGAAGCTATTTTAACCGTGGTAGAAGGAAATCGCATTCTGTACAACATTAAAAATTAAATTCATTTAGACTGTTTTCAAACCGCTGAGGTGGCAAATATTTTATTAAATACTTCAAGTTATACTATAAACTCTCTAGTAATAAATCGCCATTCTTTAGCGATAAATTTAGAAAAGCAGTGAAGTTTGCAGGAGGCGCGAGACCCACACAGAAAAGCTATGGACATAATATATGTGTCCACTTTCAAAATTCCCCCGCTAAAACAATGGGCGAAGATTGGACGACTTCCAGCCGATAAAAGAGGTCAAACTCTTACTATTTTGATGCTTGAAAATATTTTTCCATCATAATTTTATATTCGTGCAGTGAACTTTGGGAATTCCGTTTTTGTAAGGTACGTAACGAAAATTTGGCAACATCCTGGTAAAATTAAAGTAACATTAAGTTATGTTAATATTTTCGTAAACATGTTAGACGCCCATTCAATTTTAAACTTGTTTAGATACTCTATGATATTACACTGAAAAAATAAATAGCTCAACTCAACTAGTTTAACTACTTGAGTTGAGAAATCGCCAATTTGTGCTTCCTAGCAACCAATATTATGCAAATCTTACACAACTTATTTTGGATACTAGTAACCCTCAGTTTCTTAGTCCCCTGATTTATTACGTATAGCTAGCAGCTAACATATCTTTATTTTTTCAGCGTATCTCTGATAGTGTCTGTTATAACGTAAACCTACCGAATTTCGATTCTTTAGAACCGTCTTGGTGAGTCAGGCTAAAAAATTACAACCAGGAAGTTTTTGAAAGAAACAAATTCCCAAGTAGGCGAGCAAAGTAAGACGGGCTTATGATTTTATGCATAAAATTTTAAATCATGTAACAACAAAAAATAATAATGTGAAGTTTCTATCATCGCTCTTTCTCCAAACACCAGACTATAAAGTGCCACTGTTGAACAAAACTCGACGACTTTCCTACACTAAATTGTAAGTATACAATTACGTTCTCGGCAGTTCTTATCTGCGCTGAGCTCGCGTCGCCGGATGCTATCGGGCGGTAAGTTTTCACTTTTGTCTCCGGGTAAACAGTAAGCGGTTGCTTGTTGTGCTTACTGTCATATAGTCAGTCTCTAGAAAGGAACCCCATTTACATGAGCGACATGAATTAAAGATAGAATGGTCGCGGTTGTTTACACTCCGAACACATTAGAAGAAGTTGCTACAATACGTGAATCAAAATGGGATTGTCAGGAAGGCTTTTGACAATCTCAAGTATCTAATGACGCATCTCTGAATGTCTTACATTCAATACACACTTTGGAAGATATTCCTGCTTAGGAATGCCTTTTGGTCTGGTCTCAGCTCCGGAAGTTTTGGAAGAAGCTATGAGTTACCTGTTAGCAGAATTTAAAAAAATACAGAGGTGTCAATAGATCTTATGTTATACTACTACATGCTGAAGAACTGGAAGATACGAAATTCATGGTCTAGTTACGGGCTTAACGTTTTAATGGCATCTGTCCGAGACATCCACACTGTACTTATCTAATGATGGGAGGTGCTCTATTTAACTTTAAATAAGCAGATAAGAGAAGCTATATGACGAACACAGTATGACCTGCCATATTCGTAATATCCTATAATCGTAAAGTCTTCGTCGTGCTCTTCCACCTCCTGCGGCCTCGCGTTTTGTGTGCGATCGATGTGGCAAGAAATGCCGCGCTGCTATAGGACTCTATAGTCATCAACGGCGATGTGGGAACCCGTTAACCCACAGCAAGTGCTGCAACAAACATCTACAACAGATGCTGTGGCCAATGATGATGATGATAACCGTAAAGCCTATAAACGAATTGAACTCCAAGTTACATCGTTATTCGTTAAGTCAGTCTATAACAATAACCAACCTAAAAAGTAAATATATCTGAACATTATCAGCATTTGAAACTAAAACATATAATACAAAATATTATTCGAATGTTCATCCCACTTCCATAACGGATGCCAAACCGACGTACACGTCACCTTATCAGAATAGCTTATGTCACTCTAGTGTGCCGACACGGGGTCTGCAATACCCAGACAATATCTTGCATCCAACGCAATCAACACTGGCGAACCAGTTCGGAAGACACTGGGAGAAACGGTGCATAATGTACATATCTACACAATGAATATACATGAGGTTCAGCTGCGGCCTGGCCTCAGTTTAATTGGGTTGTGTATACCCTCCTTTAATAAAATGCTCAGCAATTTTAATTAAAAGCACACCGCCTTTCATATTCCAATATCACGCAATACAAAGCTTTGAGCACATTTTTAAAAAAACCTAACACAATAAAATCAGATTCACTCATTAAAATTAATTACAATATTTAACGATCCCTTCATTAAGTTCGCTTTCAAATATTTCCGTTTTGGAACTAAGTGGCTTCGTTATTCAAGAAATTTAACGCTTCGCACTTTAGAAATTTCAATTTGACTAAGGAACAAAGTACACAAAAGTGAGAAAAAGTGAGACAGTGCGGCGGCGATCGGGCGGTATCAGTTCCGAACAACTTCGCAGAAGTTCCCGCGTTGTCGGTAAACATTTCCCCTCGATGAATTTATGTAAAATTAAGTACTCCTGCAATTGACTTCGAGATTCCGTTTTGCATTGCATCCGCGAGCAAGATGCTTGCTTTAATTTAAAATGTTAAAACGCTCATAAAATAAAATACCAGATTCTCGGAAAGGGAAGCCATATTTCAGGAATCATAGTCTAATCCGCGTAAGCTGATTGGAGGATACCTGATTTAATTTTGAAACAACATGTCCCTATTCAATCGTTACACGGAAAAACACTTTATAAAGCCACCCTCAAATTCAGGCCAAATAGAAAAACAGGCATAATGGGATATTTATTTTGTTCAATTTGGTTTTATTGGGTAATTCATTGCCGGAGGATAGCTGGGCTCCGGCGGAATATTTGCCAAATCCCGAGTGTGGCGTTGCCCGGAGTTTGGTGTTCGAACGACTTTTTATTACACGACCTTTACATACAAATGGGGTACGCAAGAATTACTGTTTCATTAGGGGGGAAGAGATATTTGGGTATTGAAGGTAATCATGATATATTTGATAAATCTTCTCTGAGTTGGTTAAATAGAAATTGCCACTAATAAGATAATAATAAAATATTAAAGTGATAATGGAAAAAACTTTGTTCGTAAAAAAATATTCAGATTTACACTTCCCCACTCAATATGTCACTAAGTAAAGTTAAATAAAAGCCTTTGAAATTGGACGTGTTTTCAATTATCACCAAACTAAGTATGTAAGTACCATTTTCAAAAATACTCCAGATATTGCCTCGTTCCCAATACCACTAAGAAGTTGTACCTTCCATCACCAGCTCAGCATAATGAGATGAGGAATACCAGACGCAGATACCTGAATAACTTTATGAAAAGCATGAAAAACATTGTTAGTGTTTATAATATTTGAGGGTTACCCTCGAATTTCTTTGGGATCCCATCCCGACAATGGGTGGTCCCATTGTCGGGATAGTATATATTCGAAGTAAGTATATATTCTTTCAAATAAGAATAATGTTGAGAATTGGTCCGCAATTGGCAGAATAATCGCGTAACATACATACAAAAATAATAAGCTTATAGTCGAATTGAGAACCTCCTCCTTTTGGAGCATGTTGAAATTAGCTTTTGCCCACGACTTCGCCTTCCAAGAATTTGTACTTCTTTATACAATTTAATTTCCACCACTATTTCTGGCACAAAACCTTTTTCATACCGAACTTTCTTTCTTAATTCGAGTATGTTCAGTGGTTATTGTTACCATACGAGTATATAAACTTCAACGCCCTTTTTACCCCTTTAAGGCATGATTTCCAGGATAAAAACATGTCCTTCCTCGGGACTCAAACTATCTCCGTACCAAATTTCATGTTAATTTGTTTCGTGGTTTAAGCAAAAAGAGGTAACAAACAGACAGACACAAAAATTAAGAGCGAACACTTTTCAGTGTGCCTGATGAAACATGCAGTGGTATCCATTGAATCGTACCTACTATAAAATCCTGCATCGCATTGTTAATTTTTTTCCTGAAATAATGACCCCTCTCCATAGAAAACTGATTTTCATTACAATTTAGAATGTTAACACAACTACCAAAAGGTGACCAAACATAGTCCGTCTCCTATTCTATTGTCTATAGTTTATTTACAAAGTTCAGTTTTCTTTGACTCTTTTTCTTCCACTAATCGTCAATCCTATAGACAATAGACTAATATTACTCCTCCTTTTAGGTTTTCAGTCGGACATTAAGTTGATTGGAGCTATTTGTCAAGTAGGTACATTATTAGTTTAGTAAGGAAACCTAATGCCGTATTGTAAGTAGATACCTCATCTACTTGAATAGTACTAAATTCAAGTAGCAGCTGCACAGCAAATGAGAAGTCTCTTTGTTAGACAGTGGCCCACGTCTTTAGTATTCAACGACTGCCTCACAACTTGGTCAGGCTCCTGATAAGTTGTGGTGTAAGAACTGAAATGAAACTCCCGACATTTTGAATACTTGACAAAATATATTCGAACTTTGCCTGATTCAGCAGAATCTTCGAGTGCACGAGAACAAAGAAACGTGAAGCCTCGTCACTAGCGTGCCAATTTACACAGACAACACTTTGTAATAGTAATTTATTCAACTGTTACATAATGGTAGGCTTTAAGACATGAGTGTGGGCTTATAAAGTTTGCCGCCAGCGAGTCTTTTAACGTCAGATCAAGTACAGTTGCATTCACCATTTTATCGATTATATTCAAGAATTCCTGGTGTGAAAATTATACAATTATAGATAAGTGTTACTTCTTATCCCGGATTATAATGATTGGCACTTAATGTTGCGCCTCATATACGAAAAAAAACACGCGAGTAAATGGCAACTTGCATTACTATTTGTCATGGTATTCGTGTAATCCTACTAGAAAAATGGTACCAGTAACTTATCCGTGATGAAGCCAAAACACCCTGTTTCTTTTATTTTACAAATGTCGATTCTGGATATCTCCTGCTGAACGGATGCCAAATCCGATGTGCCCCTAGGATTAGCGACACATCGAATTTGACCTCTGATTACAATGTGCAAGTCTTGTCAACCAAATGATGCCACTATTGCAACTGTGGAGTAGTCTCGAACAGTCTTGCTAATTGTTTCTACAGAGTTGCAGTCCGTCTTATTAGACTTTGAGGTTAGTGCGCTGGGGCTGGGACGCAGTATTTAGTATTCAAGTATTTCACTTAGGTTCAGGAGAAAACTTCGAATAGTCAGATCGATAGTCATACATACTTGTTATTTATTTATTATTCAAATTAGTTACACATCATTACAATAATCAACCCAAGGTATTGTAAACTACACAACTACATATAAAGAAAGTTAAAACTAGTTTGGTTTGCGTGGCTCCGTTGCGTCATCTGATCTGGCGCAGGATTCGGCAGTTTGCCTGGAATCGCCGAAACACAACACCCTTCGGCCAGAAGACTGCACTTGCGATGGTGCCCTGTAGCGGCCGCGGCACGCGTACCTACCACAAACGAGCTGAAAAGCTAAACATATTATAATAAATAAATATAAAAATATTACCGTAAAGAACCAGCACGCAGCTTGTATTCTTGTCACAATTATGTCACCGCCAAAAAAACTTTTTTTTAAATACAGTGCCAAAAATACAGATGTTATACCGCGCGACAAGCGAAGTCGCAGCAAGTATGATAGTGTAGCTGGAAACTCCAGCCAGGAGTTCTTTAAAGGCAAAATGCCAAGTACCTACAGTATTAAACCTCAAACTTGTTCACGTGTAGGTATTGGAAGGGTCTCGGGTTCGTCTGATACTTGACCTTTATCACTTAGCCCTCAAACCGATGCCTCAGCCGCAGACATATGACTCGGTTCATTGGGTAAATCATCTAACCGATATTATATTGTAGTTCTATACCGCCTTACAGAAAGAGATTTTGATCCTTGGACTATCACATGCACGAAGGCATGTTTCTTTTTTTAACAGTACTTAAAAAAAAAAACTTCGTTCATGTGTTATTTTCAACTCCCTCAAGCAATACTTCAACCTCCGTTTCATCACCTTTAGGAGATGATTCTTTCATCTTTCGATCAAATAATGTGATATCTTTTATACTGAACCATGTCTATTTTGAATAAAAAAAAAAAAAAAAAAAATGTCTGTCAAATGGACGATATTTAGACGTTTCCAGCCGTTATATTTATAACTATTTCTTTTCTTGATTGTAGATAAAAATAGACATACTTAGACAAAGACTTAGGCATCTATACATAAAATGAAATCTTAAATTAGGTATAGTGCGTATCTAAAAAAAAACAAATTTGTGCATTTAAATACATATAAATAAATTGTTATTTTCATTAGAACAAAACAAGATTAATAATTATTAAAAACATATTGTTTACCAACTTAAAGCTAATGTAGAAATAAAAATGCATAATTACTAACTTAGGATTTTATACATTTGGGCAACAAACTTATAAAAAGCCTAACGGAGATGCCACGACTGCGCGACCGTCGGTGCGGCGAGCGTTTGAGCGAGAGATCCGAGCGTGGGCGGGTGGTGGGCGGCCATACGAATGAGCGAGACACACGTACCGCGCACGCTGCCGCTGCCGCTGCCGCAGTCGCGCAAAGTCGTAGCATCTTCGCAACACATGGAGATATGAGGCATTTGCATCAATCAATTGTTCTTATTAGTCGTGTGACGTTTTATGTGACGACTACATACTATCTAGTGAGGGTACTTTTATAAAATGTCTATAAAAAAAATTATCACTTAAAAAATCGTTAATTTTACTATCTTTAGGATGCCAAAACGACGCCACTGATACGCCATTCTGTAGATATAGGCAGCCTCAAGTGGAAATTGGATTTGGAGTGGCAGGCAATAGGCAAAGCAGAGTTCGGTAAAAAAATTGAAACGAATGACTGATTACGAACAAACCTGGATCACTTCGTGCCGTCCTGCTCATTCAAATAATGTTTGCCACGAGATCGAGAGGGATGGCACGGTACAAACTTTGGATTCCGATCTTTGGAGTAGCCCTTCAGCTTCGAGATACCAGTTGAGTGAAACGCTGTTGATGAAGGTTCTTTTCGATAGTATGAAATGCGTAGCATTCATGTACGCCCAGTGAGTCATATTCAACCGACGACGCCAAAAAAACGGGAGCCGGTTCTCCGTTTTCGGGGCATTCCTGTGACTGCTTTTATTTTTTATGTATGTTCCCCGATTACTCAAAAACTTCTTTGGAATGAATTTGGAAAATTATTTTCTTGAAATAAGAGCATGCTTTCTATTTTTATATTTTTTGTTGAAAAATTAATACAAACGTCAATGCACAAAGAAAAAATGAAATAGGCTTAGTAATAAAACCTTTCAAATAAGCAATACGAAGATTAAGACAAAAAGCATAAGGAAAATCTTAAGAGTTCTCCTGGCGTTGCATTCTTGGGATGGTTGACACGTTGGACTGGTAATCCAGAGGTACCGGGTTCGATTCCCTGTCTCTTCCGCCAGATTACGTATTTCAGTTTTCTCTGTGCTCTTTGTATCAATGGTTTTGCGAAATGTTATTGATGAAGATATTCAAATGAATACAAGGAAACACGACGTTAATAAACCAATAAACATGAACATAAATAATTCAACAAGTTATAAATTTTCTTAAATAAAATAATAATTTTTATTAATAGAAACATAAAAAATTACAATTTTAATAAAAAAAAGTCTTACATCTATACCAATAATAAGAGCATTCTTAATACTTGTGCCTGAACTAGGAAAATCCTGTATCTCAGCATAGATCAAACAGGCTTTGATTTAGCTCATTTAGTTTAAGGTACCTATTTGCCGTTTTCTTTTTCTGACTCGATCGTTTGGGTGTCTACTTCCGTGATTTCGTCGTTAACACCGTTGACAACAGACCGGCAAATAGCTGATTCTGTTCGGGATTGCAGGCGAAAATCCTACAAAATGTCACCTAAAATCCGAACCAATCCCCTTTTCCATAAACTTTGCAAATAGCCTCTTTAATAAAGTTAGGGCGACGCATTACTTCCAGAAAACAAGTCAAGTTCGACAACAATGGACCATTAGGCAAAGGAGGTGAACTTATTTACAGCGCAACTACCGCGAGCCAACTTCTACAGCCTTCGTTTATTCGCTCTTTTGTTCTTGGTGAATCTAACTTCGTTTCCTTTCAGAACCAAGCTTATTAATAGGCACTGTTTTCTTGGCTCGGTTGAAAGTTGCAGCGTTGGAAATGTCAGAGTCAAGATCTAGCTTAGTGTACAAATTTTCCGACAGATGGCGCTTTGAATTTCCTTGTACAACCCCTAGATGGCGTTTTACAATTCGTTGTACAATTTCAAATAGCTGTATGAGCACGTGCTACTATTATGGAACATATTCATGAGTATGCAGTCACCATCAAAAGTAGCTGACAATTTTATTATGAAATTTGACAAAAGCTAGTAGTAAAATTTACAGCTACTTTTGATGTTGACCGTACAAACTTCATTTTATCATCATAATTTCAGCCGAAAAATATTCACTAGTTTACAAAGAGTTCCTCTTGCAACCCTTCGAGCTATGTTTCTTACACCGATGTATCCCGAGAAACAGATGGTCGTTGGGGCAGCAAAGTCCTGGAGTGGCGACCTCGTATAAAAATGCGCAGCGTGGGATGTCCCCCGACCGGGAAGTAGGGATGCGGTCTACATAGGATCGCAGTTTGTGATGAGCTGTATGGGAGGCCTATATTATTTACGAGTATGTTCAGCAGTCGACCTCGGTGGCTCATAGATAGACCAAGAGGTCTCCATGTCAGTCAATCGTACGCCGCGCCGCTCTCATTCGACGGCTACCCGCAATGCTGACCAAATCCGCAGGCCACTTTCTTGAACTAAGTAAACGAACTAAACTAGCTAGTAAACTTTGAAACAGAAGAGTCGCCACAAAACTACTTACAGATATTATCCACTGTTTTTACCAGTTAAAAGCTGGGTTTTAATTGTGTTTGCGCACTGATTCTCTCGGTCTAGCTTAATTTTTGCGTACCCTCTGCTCGGGTGCCTCTCCAAAATAAATTAGGTCAATTATTATAGACAGGTGCGGCCACGGGTCGGCGTTATTTTTGCCCGGACTCTGTGTTCGCTCTTGTTATGATATAAAGTTTAGTATTTTAGCCTTTGTGCTAGCCCAGCTTAATACTCGTAGATGAAAATTCATTATCAAAATGGCTACCTATTTTTAGTGTAAATTTTGGTCTGTAAACATTGATACTGTAGGTTAATCCAGTGAATAAAGGGGTTTGACCTTACAAACGGTCCGGTAGTTTTGAATTTTTGATATGTTGTCTAGGATGGTTACTGAGAGTTTAAAATGCTAAATGCACAATTCCCCCTCCTCCGCGCCTGCCGCCATATTGAAAAAAACCGGTTTCGATTTCGCTTCAATTTCTGCAGATTTTTGCTTATACCTTCGCCGACCAGGTTTTATTTTATAAAGTGGTAAACGGTGGTATAGATTGTCCTCAGCTATTGCAGAAAATTAACTTCACTGTTCCTAGACCCCGTGCTCGCATCTGTAGGTAATTTCAGGCCATTTGCTATTAAGACATTTAGGACCAATGTTGGCTGTCATAACATCATACCCAGAATGTGCAAAGAGCACAATAAATTCTTCAAGGAAAGTCAAATAGACATTTTGAACGTTTCCTTGAATATGTTTAAAAATAATTTATATAAATTTAAGGCTGGTCTAAATAATTGAATATTTTTGAGTACTTTTGATCCCTCGATGCATCTAGTTATCTACCTATTCCTAGAATTATGTATACGTAAATATGACACTTTAGTCTTTTAAGTATAGTGCAATAGCTTTTCACTTTGCACGCTGATCACGAGAACCACTCGGTACGCATTTTTTCTCTAATTCGCCGGCCATTTTAATAACTGCCATGTCTAGCTCACCGATGCCGAGTACCACTCGTGACACTTTTTTTCTTAGAGTCGCGGATAACGAATAGTACTCGTGATCAGATTTCATACTGTTTGTATTAAAATATCGAACACAGTTCGTGATCCGCTTAATAGCAACGTGTAGAAGAACGTTTAAGCTACCCGCACACATGCAATTTATTTACGTGAGGGTTGGGGGAACGGCAAGACGATGCGTCGCCCGCGCTGCCTCGTCAGTGCGCTGCGCGGGCTACCTAACAAATCCATGTTAGAGTTTTTATTTTTTCATAAAACGAGTTCTTTTCAGCGACAGTTTTAAAATAAATATTATAAACACATTGTTTTATTTTTATCATTATAAAATACTAAAACACCTCTTAAATAAAAAAGAAATTATGCCCGTATCTACGCTAATGATTATTTTATAAATCTTACAATATCGCCGAAAATCGCCGGCGAACCATAGGTGGCGCCTTAAAAAATGCGCGGCGTTCTTGGGAAAAAGAGCATCACGAGTGGTGCCCGTGATCAGCTGTTGGAGCGCGGTACCGATTATAACTTACGGCGTGCAAAGTGTTAAATATTGTAACATTGTAAATTTTAATTCAATCTACTTTTTTTTTTCTAGTTCTTTTTTTTATCTAGAAAGTCAGTTAACGTAAGCGAATTTTTGTTCATAACGCATGTTGTGTTTGCCTGTAATTGGGTAAATACTCTGATATGTTTCGTACTTGCATTTGTTTTTTATGTATGTTATATAGTATTTTGGCAAACCTAATAAATAAATAAAATAAATACCTTCGTTAAGGAGCATTTTAGCTATAATCTCAAAAGAGCTGAGACAATGTTATAGACAGTTAAATTTACTATCATTTACATTTTAAATTTTGTTTCAAAAACAGATAGTTACGGAGATATGCACATTTAAAAGAATAAAAAAAATCGCAATTTCCAACTCAAAAACAAGCTTCTGGTTTATATCTTCGTTTAGGAGCATTTTAGCTAGAAAAAATCTTATGCAATGTCGTAGAGAACAAAATTTACTATAATTTACATTTTAAATTTTGTTTCTAGGACAGATAATTACGAAAAAATAAAGTCACATTTTCCGGAAATGCATGTAAAAAATGTACATGCGTTTTATATTTAAGCAATTAAATTTCTTACAAGGTTTATTTTGATACCTGTTTTCCTAGACTAGTCCGTAACTGAATTACAGCGTTCTAAAGCCAGAACTTTGTCAAATTTCCGGAAAAAGACAATTTTACAGTTTTTTAAATGTGCATATCTCCGTAACTGACTGTCCTTCAACAAAATTTGAAATGTTAATCATAGTAAATTTAATTCTCAACAACATTACTCAAGCTCATTTCTAGCTAAAATGCTCCTAAATGGAGATATAAACCAGAAGATTGTTTTTGAGTTGGAAATTGCGATTTTTCGAATTTTTTTAAATGTGCATAGCTCCGTAACTATCTGTCCTAGAAACAAAATGTAAAATGTAGAATATAGTTTTAACTTTCTACAACATTGTCCAAGCTTAGCATTGTACATTTTGCATTTTAAACACTCACTAACCATCTTAGACAACATATCAAAAATTCAAAACCACCGGAACGTTTGTAAGTTCACCCATAGTACTTTAGTCTCTATTCACCGAACTAACTAGGTGTACATTTGTACATCTGCATAAAGTGATTTTTGCAGTGATGGTCGAATTATGATTATTACTGAAAGTTGAACTCGTATCTGGTACGAAAACTATTTAGTAAAACTTGGAAATGATATACTATAAATTAGACAGCTGAAAATTATTTCTAAATTGACAGAACAAGGAAGTATATTGTAATGCGAAAAGAACGAACATTTCTGAAGAATGATATTAATTAATTAGGTAAATTAAGAAACCCTTGGTTGAAGAATAATGAGTCTTTTTGATTAAAATCAATTTGAAGCTCTATATTTCGCATGAATTTCATTTTGTGCGTAACATTTGTAATTTAACCGTTTAAATTCTTATAGTTTTTAAGAGACCGAAAGCACAGAAAAACTACTTGATTAAACATGCTGCGAATGCCAATAAAATTATAGGTTTACCTCTAACTCACCATATCATCACGTTACGTTAGAAAAAAAACACACAAATGTGTTTTAACTGCCACCTACCCTCTAGCGCATTTCCCATAATAATTTGCTTTGAAATGTTTTAATAGGTCTGTGGGATTTTTTTGTTTACTTCAGCATTATAGGTAGGTTGCGTGGCGTCCATAGAACCGACTATAGAACCCAATTTCCGCCGGGTGGCTCAAGTCAGGTCGATGGAGCACTAGTCTATATTGTTGCTGAAGAAAAATTAAGCGAAATCTATGTCAGTTTTTGTTTGAGACTTTTATAACAGTTTTTTAGGGCCCTCTTTCCCCATTCCTTATTTCACAAAAGGTCACAGCAGCAGAACTATTTGTATCTGTCTTCAAAACTGAAATTGACGGTAAACAACCCAAAACTCAAAAGACAAACCGTCCTAAATTAATAACTAATATGAAAAGAAAAACAGAATCTCTATAAGTTCAGAAAGAGTTCACGTATAAGGGAGCAATCGCGGAAAACTTGCTCCGCCCTCGTTTTCAGTATAAATCAATTTGTTTAATGGTAGCTGGGTGATTTTATTTGTTCCTTCACGTCCTTACTGAGATATATTGAAGTTTATATGGAACACATTATCATCGGCCCGCTCTTTGAGTACAGGTGGGGCCATGAAACAGGACATTTATTATTTTTCATACTATATTGATAACGATTAAGCTTTGGGCTGTAGAAAAAGACATCGTTTAATGATTATACATTTATTTAGGGTTCCTTAACCAAAGGGAACGGGACCCTATTACTAAGTCTCCGCTGTCCGTCTGACTGTTTGTCCGTCTGTCATCAGACTGTATCTTATGAACCGTGATAGCTAGACAGTTGAAATTTTTGTATTTCTGTTGCCGCTATAACAACAAATACTGAAAAACAGAATAAAATAAATATTTAAGGTGGCTCGGATACAACTAACGCGGTCGGTTGCGTTAACTATTTGCACCTCATTTGTATCCGGCGCACTACACACCAGGTGCTAACTTAACTTAACCCGGCCACTTAAGCTGGGATAAGTAACTGTACGGAACCCTCGCTGCGCGAGTCAGACTCGCACTTGACCGGTTTTTTATAGAAATAGTTTTAATGTCTAAATTGCTGTTAGATTTTTTTCTGTGCATTTTCTGAAGTTTAATGGTTAGTATAAAATAATTTATCTTGACTAAAAGCAAATACGCTATTGGAAACGTCGTTAACTGAGATTAAAGTGGCCTTTGGTAAAATAATATGTCTTTCATCCTGTTCGAATTACTTTACCTTGTGTACCAAATCGGCTCTTGAAAACATTTCAATGAAAGTCCTTTCAAAGTAGTTATAAAACACATTTTGAGAGGTAGTTTCTGCACCTAATGGAATTACTTAATTAAGTGTATTTAAATCACAATTTCAGTTTAAAGGTTAAGGATAAAGTTAGAAGAATACTTATTTAAAGTCCCGATATGGGAAAACATTGTTTTTTTTTCGCCATCATTAAACACGTAATTATTTGCGACCCTTCAAAAGTCAAAGTCAAACATTTATTGCATATCACATTACATAATTTTAATGGAATAATTGAAAGGTATGCAAAGGTAGGCAAGGGCACTGCAACATAAGAGGACCAACACTATTTTATTTTAATTTTTAAATAAATATACAAAACAATTTAAATTTCAAATAATAAACATTTACATCTATCTTAAGTTACAAATTATATCCTTTCCATGTTAATTGTAGATTCTGGAGTAAATTGGGTCCTCTATTCAATGCATATCCAGCCTTGACTCGAACTTGTGTAATGTATCGTCATTGAAATTGTTAAATTCTATGAATTTGTAATATGTATAATAGACATTTTGGTTTATTTAAAAAGTCAGTTATTCAATGCTTACGTATAATATTTAATAAAGATAATATAATATTTCTGATGTGAAACACGCTTTGTACGAGTGTGTCCATAAAGTTTTACTTCTGGCTTTTCTCTTTGCGGAAAGAAATATCTATTAAAACCCATCTATTTTCTTGATTCAAAAGGAGAGTGCCATCCTTATCCAGAAATGATTGGAGATGTTGAAGAAAAAGAAAAAGAAAATTTTCTATCAATTACATAATAGCAAAAATGTATCAATTATTAATATAAACTTGCATCCGTAGATCTTGATTAAACATACAGACGATCTTATTCGAAATGGGTTAAAAGTAAAACTAAGATTATAATATTACGAGATGGACTTCCAGTTTCTTGCACAATAGGTATTTTCCTTGAAGATTTTAGTGCATGGGAAACAGTTTGTATACTACAGTGCCCCGCCGGTATTGAAGACAATTGTGACACATGACTCCTAACACTTTTCATAACCTAAAATCGATTTTACAAAGAGATTTTTATAACAAAGTTAAACCTAGACGGTAATATAAAATGTTAGAGGGCTGCAAAATAATATTTCAAAATAAAATATCATTAAAACTGCTTTATGGCTAAGTGAAAATAAAGGTTGAAACTAATTAATCGTTAGTGCCAGGTGCTGGTAATGGCTAGCGGATTTTCACCCGAAGCGAATGTTTAAATTTAAGTAATTCCATATGTATCATCCTCCTAGCCTTTGTCCCATTTTTTTTGAGAATGAATTCTCAATCGGGGTCGGCTACCTAAATCCCAAGATGTGGCGTAGGATCCATATGTATGATATTCGGATTTCACAAAAGCGTAATAATCATGACCATGACTATTATATGGACCAGGGACTGAATAAGGGTAATCTTTCTATACAAAATAACCGTTAATGACATGTAATTTCGATACCTCCTTTATTATTATACTCTTATTTCATCTGAGTTCAATATACATGCTTAAATATGTACCATTGAATGAAATTGCCAACTAACTATATAGTTCGGTGAATAGAGACTAAAGTACTATGGGTGACCTTACAAACGGTCCGGTAGTTTTGAATTTTTGATATGTTGTCTAGGATGATTAGTCAGTGTTTAAAATGCAAAATGCACAAACCCCCCCCCCCCCCTTCCCCTCCGCGCCCGCCGCCATATTGAAAAAACCGGTACTTTCTTCATATTTTTGCTCATATCTTCCTTCACGACCATTTTAGCTAGAATAAAGCTTGGACAATGTTATAGAAAGTTAAATTTTCCATATTCTCCATTTTATATTTTGTTTCTAGGACAGATAGTTACGGAGATATACACATTTAAAAAAAATGTAAATAATCGCAATTTCCAACTTAAAAACAAACTTTTGGATTATATCTTCGTTTAGGAGCATTTTAGTTATAACAGAGCTTGGACAATGTTGTAGAGAATAAAATTTACTGTAATTTACATTTTGTTCCGTTTGTAAGGTCAAACTCCTTTATTAACTGGATTAATAGGTGCATGGGTAATAACAGTTGTTATACTATTACTAAAAGTATAACAACTGTTTTTTTTTCGATGTATCGGTGTGTGTTAAGCGTTTATTTATTTTCTACCTATTAGGGTTCCGTACCAAGAGAGTAAAAAAGGGAACCCTATTACTAAGATTCTCCGCTGTCCGTCTATCTGTTTGTAACGATCGAGCTAGCATTAGTAACTACTTCTATCGCATCACCAGTTTCTTTCATACTGTTCTGAAAATAAAAAAGCATACACAGTTGTATTAGAAGAGCTATACGTCATTTCGAGAGCTTACATTTGTTACACGGCTCAAGCGATGTACTGTGCCCAAGACTAATGGAAAGGACGTGGCGCGAATGGCGTCGAGGCCAGCCCGTCTAGCACAACTATGCCTCGAGACTCATGTCGCGTGGCATAACGTCACCTGTCACTCTCTCACAGTACTGTACAGAAAGAGATAGATAAATATCTCGCGCGAGAAAGTCTCGAATCATAGTTGTGCTAGGAGTGTAGGCATGGGACTTACTGCGCTAATGAACGGCTTCCGGAACTGTCTGTGACCTGTAACTATTGTCTAACAATCCCTTTCCGTTGGTCATTGTGCCAGTGTAACGAACATAAAAGGCGTCGGACGGCGAAAATCGATTGTTGGCTAAAGGTACTTTAAAAAGGACTGGTGAAAAATATTAAACTTTTCTCCTTCTCAGTGTCATAATAATGAAATGAACCATTATATTTTATGATGCATTATGGTATAATTGATGTTCTTCATGTTCAAGTCACACCGACCGTCTTCATTCGTCTTACTAGTGTAACCAAAGCTAATTTTGGTTTAGAACTTTTCCTTGATTTAATTTAAATCAGACGGGCGTACTCTGTAAACGAAGTAGCGAAATGTAATTAAGCGATTGAGGCCACTCGGCGGACTGTTGATTTTCGATTTTAATTGATGTATTACAATTAGAAATCGAATTGAACTGACAGCTATTCCGACCATATAGGATAGAATATTACATTAATAAGCTATTTGGTGGTGGTTGCTAGGCTTGACTTGACCAAACTGCAACAAGACCTAATACCCAGATATAAAGTGACAAAATTACATAGAAATTTTACAATAATTCTAGGAGTATATATTGGTCAAATCAACCTTATTTATAAGGTGATAAAGTCGGGTGTACCTACGGTTTGCTATGATATGATAGAATAGTATAAAATATTGGGATAGGCTGTAAGCGAGAGATAACGCGGTGACAGATAAACCGTGCGTGGTTTTCGCTCACCGTATATTATGTAATAGATCATAAGTTCCTTGTTTTGAATAAAAAAAAATAAAAAAGAGGTACATACCTAAAGTTCTGTATATGGAAACGTAACATCAATCAATCGATGGTCTGCTGTGGAATTATCATTTTGCGCATATTTTCATTAGGCACAAGCCTATGAATTGTCAGCGTTTGATTGGTTGCGTAAATGCCATCCGAAAAGGTAGTAATTGTGTGTGATGTAGCGTTTGCGAACGTGGGCTTACAGTTTATTATTAAACGCAATTTTAAATTATACACAATTATATACAGCAATCACTTCGTTGAATCTATCTCAAAATGTCAGTTTTGAACGAAACAATATTGCATGCCACTATCAGTCTTCAACTTGGTCAACTAGCTTTGCCCATCTTTTGCAAACACTTTGAGCCTTTGTTCCGCTCGATAGCTTTGGGAGTCAAGGGATGCGGTCAGCACGGGACAGGGTCGCACTTTGTGGCGAGCATTGGGGGAGGCCTATGTTCAACAGTGGACGTCTGTGGCTTATAAATGGATAGCTATGACTCAAGTCGCTTATTTAGAGTAGACCGTTACTAGCCCCACGCTTCAAGCTAGGCTTGGAAACTATCGAGGATTGCAAATGCAACAAACAAGGGTTTTTTATAGTAATTATGTCTGTCATACTGCAGATTGTACAGATCTACACGAACACATTACACATCAGCTACACAAAGTTCCACACTACTTAACCGAAAAACACCTAACTCTTTTCGGAAATATTTAAGACGTCGTCGTGTTATTTCAAGATTACTTTCCGCTAAATTAGTAATAACAACAATATATTTTATAACTTACTTCAACAGCCAAGGAATTAGTTAAAGGAAAAGGTGACACTAATTACGAAAATTGTCCAACAGACGACTCGCCTAAATTCTACGTTTGAAATTGGAGAGCTCCTTACAGAGCCTCGGTCACCAAACACACGGTAACGTGAGTTGTCTTCAACCACACCGGGAATACTCTGAAAGTCAAAGTTGGCGTTTATAAATGTCGTCATACAATGCGTTATAACAGGCTTCGAAGTATCACGTTTCGGGCGGAAAACTCGAGAGAACTTTAAATTAATTTCATACAAAATTGAAGGCCTAAGCCGGGAAGTATTTTTTTTTAAACGTGGCGTCTGTGTTCCTTATCATGCTGAACAAAACACCGTGAAAAGGGCTTGCCGGCTTCGTATCACTATCCGGCTTCCCTACGGTCGGCCGTCTATACCTACTCACCCGGCAAGTCCTTATTTCCCGGCATCTGCGGTAATGTACTATTATTGCCAAGTTGATGCGATTATGTTAATTATAAAAAGAAAAAAATGCAACAAAGTAAAAAGTAAAGTTGCGGCGATTTACTTTCATCTTACTAGTGCAGCAATAATAGGCACTTTTAAGTTAAGAAACATAAATTAAATTAACCTCCCACATAATGCTCATATAAGTAGCAATTTCGCAGCTTTGCACTTAAAACGCGAATGTGAGGTAAAGCGCAGTAATAAAGTATACGCCAAGGTATTCCACAGCAGTAGTCAAGTGAATAACTCGCTCCACAAGGCCATTACAAAACCTCAGCCAAGGAGGATGGCGGAGATTATTCGACTACCGCGTGGTCTCACATTTAACAGTAAAATATTAAACAATTGATTCAAAGATCAAAGAAAAAATTTAATGCAGAACCTGGTGGTCGCTAAAATGTAAAAACTTTCAAATAAATAATACAAAGATCGAAACACAAAGCATAAGGAAAAATTCGTAAGGTTGCCGGGGCGTTAGGGTTGTGGAAAGGTAACTGCGCTGGACCGGCAATGCAGAGGTACCTGGTTCGATTCCCGGTCTCTTCTACCAGGTTACGCATTTCAATTTTTCTTTGAGCTTTGATCTTTGTATCAATTGTTTATAAAAATTGTGGTGTGTACCCACAATAAAAACCGGCCAAGACCATGTCGGCCCACGCTCAGTGTAGGGTTACGTAATTGCTCATCCTTGACAATATATAGACGAGGTTTAAGTTACGACTAAGATTTCAAGCTCAATAAAAAGGTCGTAAACGCCAATGTAACTGTAATTACTTATTATTACCTTCTGGAAGTCAACTTACGACCTTTTAAAGAAAATTGAGAAAATTTGTGATAACTCAAAAACGGCTGGACCAATTTTGTTCAATATAGTTTTCATTAAAAGTACTTGTAAGGCCTCATTTTCATGAATTTTTTCATATTTTTATGACCCGTGGTTGAAAAGTTAGAGGGGGGGGACGCTATTTTTTTATTTTCGGAGCGAATATTTACAAAACTGCTGACTTTATCAAAAAATAATGTTGGGAGACCCCTTTTATTTTTAAAATACCTATTCAACGACACCCCACACACTAGTGTTGGAACGAAAAAAAAAATCACCCCCACTTTAGGCGTTCGAGATGTACCCGAAAAAAAATTTTTTTTTACCTTTTATTTTACCTTTTTGTCGGCGTGATACATACACATACTCATACCAAATTTCAGCTTTCTAGTACTAATGATCACGGAGCTAAGCGGCGGACGGACAGACGGACATACGGACAGACGGACATGGCGAAACTAATAAAATGAGACATTAGGTACATGTCTCAATTTAGTAAAATATTATTTACCGTAAACTCGGGTATATTTTGTACTTATGCAGATCATAATCGAACCTAGTGAAAAGTATTGTTTAAAAACTGGTTTTCAAGGTAAAAAATTCAAGATTATTTGAGCGCTTTACTTAAATATATTGCTTATGCAAATGCTTAATCAAATGGCAAAAAAAAAACAGGTTCATTTATTAGGTATTATTTTAGTCACAAAACTCAAAGGCGGACAGTGGATTCTTAGTAATAGGGTCCTGTTTTTTACCCTTTGGAAAAAAACAATATAACGAATTTCTCCCTCCAACAAATTCCTTAAAAACACAATATTCTCATATACATATCAGTAACAATAGTCCTAAGCGTTATCCCCAATTGAGCCCTGCTTGCAGAAACAATACATATTGGAGCTTTTATATGAAAAAGTTACTTTTATATCACCATATTATTATATAATTACGAGCATCACTCTCATAAGTAACTCGTACTTAATTAATTATATCCCTCATAAAACCTTATTCTCAATTTGGGAATAATAGAAGCCATACGATAATAAACCGACAACCAACAATCTTCCGTCTGACAAAGTTGGGCAAAAAGTATAATAACCCTTTTTTTGACGCAGTCGAGTAAGAAAGATCCAAGCGTTTGTATGAAACGCGTTGGTAATTTGTCGAGCAAAGGCCGTTTCACAGCTGACCGCGCTCGGGTTGCCCCCGCGCCGGCTGTCGATTGTTGATCCTCACGCTTTACACATTCGTTTACGTAACATGTCACAAGTTATATCGTTCAATGATAATAAATCGTTTGTATCATCATCGTCGATTAATAACCTACTTTTGGGACGGTCGGATAAAAAGCGTAAGCGTTTTGTGCGAAACGCGTCGGTAATTTGCCGAGCAAAAGCCGCTTCATGCCTTGATCACATGTACCGAGCAAACGGGTGAGACAGTAATAATATTTCTCGGCCGAGCCAATGTTGTAAGCGAGTAGCTTTTCACGGTTTAATAACCCTCTTTTTGACGCAGTCGAGTAAGATCCAAGCGTTTGTATGAGCAAAGGACACTTCACGGTTGACTACGCTCGGGTCGCTCCCGCGCCGGCTGTCGATTGTTGATCCTCACGCTTTAAACATTCGATTACGTAACATATCACGTCATGTTATATCGTTCAATGATAATAAATCGTTTGTATCATCCTCGTCGACTAATAACCTACTTATGGGACAGTCGGATAAAAAGCGTAAGCGTTTGTGCGAAACGCGTGGGTAATTCGCCGAGCAAAGGCCGCTTCATTACTGACCGTCCGGGTCGCTCCCGCCGACGCTGTCGATTGTTGATCGACACGATGATTTGTTTACAATATGCCATACGTTATATCATCCAGTAATAATACACCATTTGCACCAACATCTTCAGCGAATAACTCTCTTTGACGCAGTCGAGTAACATGCAAGCGTTCGTATGAAACGCGTTGGTAATTTGTCGAGCGAAGGACGCTTCATGGCCGAGGCTAAGGTCTCCAATCCGACGCTATGCGCAGCGTACAGCGTCTTTCCATACTAATGATAATCTCCAAGGTTCCTCGGGGTTCCGATTACGAAAATGACATCCATTTTGAAATCCAAGATGGCGGACATTATTTTTTCTTAAAAATCGATATGGGTGTCATCTCCGAGGTTCCCTCGGGGTTCCGATTGCGAAAATGACATCCATTTTGAAATCCAAGATGGCGGACATTATTTTTTCTTAAAAATCGATATGGGTGTCATCTCCAAGGTTCCTCGGGGTTCCGATTACGAAAATGACATCCATTTTGAAATCCAAGATGGCGGTCATTATTTTTTCTTAAAAATCGATATGGGTGTCATCTCCGAGGTTCCTCGGGGTTCCGATTACGAAAATGACATCCATTTTGAAATCCAAGATGGTGGACATTATTTTTTCTTAAAAATCGATATGGGTGTCATCTCCAAGTTTCCTCGGGGTTCTGATTACGAAAATGACATCCATTTTGAAATCCAAGATGGCGGACATTATTTTTTCTTAAAAATCGATATGGGTGTCATCTCCAAGGTTCCTCGGGGTTCCGATTACGAAAATGACATCCATTTTGAAATCCAAGATGGCGGACATTATTTTTTCTTAAAAATCGATATGGGTGTCATCTCCGAGGTTCCTCGGGGTTCCGATTACGAAAATGACATCCATTTTGAAATCCAAGATGGTGGACATTATTTTTTCTTAAAAATCGATATGGGTGTCTTCTCCAAGTTTCCTCGGGGGTCCGATTACGACAATGACATCCATTTTGAAATCCAAGATGGCGGACATTATTTTTTCTTAAAAATCGATATGGGTGTCATCTCCAAGGTTCCTCGGGGTTCCGATTACGAAAATGACATCCATTTTGAAATCCAAGTTGGCGGACATTATTTTTTCTTAAAAATCGATATGGGTGTCATCTCCAAGTTTCCTCGGGGTTCCGATTACGAAAATGACTTCGATTTTGAAATCCAAGATGGCGGACATAATTTTTTCTTATAAATCGATATGGTTGTCATCTCCGAGGTTCCTCGGGGTTCCGGATACGAAAATGACGTCCATTTTGTGATTTTGAAATCCAAGATGGCGGACTTAAATTTTGACGTGACAACGTCTTGAATTAGGTTGCGGCTCGGAGTCACTCATGAAAAAGTGTAACGCCCGCTCACGTCTGATGAGAGAGAGACAAAATATATTTCTATAGTTAAAATTTGTGCAATTCTTATTTTCATTCATCGAGCATTACTGTAACAAGAGGGAAGAGGGAGGAAGAGGGAAGAGGGAAGAGGGAAGAGGGAAGAGGGAAGAGGGAAGAGGGAAGAGGGAAGAGGGAAGATGGAAGAGGGAAGAGGGAAGAGGGAAGAGGGAAGAGGGAAGAGGGAAGAGGGAAGAGGGAAGAGGGAAGAGGGAAGAGGGAAGAGGGAAGAGGGAAGAGGGAAGAGGGAAGAGGGAAGAGGGAAGAGGGAAGAGGGAAGAGGGAAGAGGGAAGAGGGAAGAGGGAAGAGGGAAGAGGGAAGAGGGAAGAGGGAAGAGGGAAGAGGGAAGAGGGAAGAGGGAAGAGGGAAGAGGGAAGAGGGAAGAGGGAAGAGGGAAGAGGGAAGAGGGAAGAGGGAAGAGGGAAGAGGGAAGAGGGAAGAGGGAAGAGGGAAGAGGGAAGAGGGAAGAGGGAAGAGGGAAGAGGGAAGAGGGAAGAGGGAAGAGGGAAGAGGGAAGAGGGAAGAGGGAAGAGGGAAGAGGGAAGAGGGAAGAGGGAAGAGGGAAGAGGGAAGAGGGAAGAGGGAAGAGGGAAGAGGGAAGAGGGAAGAGGGAAGAGGGAAGAGGGAAGAGGGAAGAGGGAAGAGGGAAGAGGGAAGAGGGAAGAGGGAAGAGGGAAGAGGGAAGAGGGAAGAGGGAAGAGGGAAGAGGGAAGAGGGAAGAGGGAAGAGGGAAGAGGGAAGAGGGAAGAGGGAAGAGGGAAGAGGGAAGAGGGAAGAGGGAAGAGGGAAGAGGGAAGAGGGAAGAGGGAAGAGGGAAGAGGGAAGAGGGAAGAGGGAAGAGGGAAGAGGGAAGAGGGAAGAGGGAAGAGGAACAAAATATATTTCTATAGTTAACATTTGTGCAATTCTTATTTTCATTCATTGTTCCTATTGTGCAATTTAATAAAATTCATATCAATAAATATTCTACCGAGAATAAGATTGTCACGTAAAATCTTCCTTCGCCCGTAAAACCGACTTTACAGGCAACCATTTTTTTTTTTAACAAAACTTAATTCAACAGATCATAACAGTAGCAAGTGAGGTTACCTAAGTTAAATTTTTCCTAGAAAGAAACACGATTTATCCAAGAAAAAACAAAACCCCCACCACGGACATGACCACAAACTTCAGTAAGTAAGTAATATTAATTATAATGCGAGTTGGAAAACGTTTGCTTAATTTAACTTACACTACCTAACTTGACTGGTGTGGTGTGTGATGTATCACGATTTAATTGACTATAGCGTATTGTATGTACCAAAACGGCCAAATATATCGATTCGATTTTCAAACTTATGCGAGGAAATATGTGGCACTTTAAATGTTAACAGACTAGGGTAAATCGCCAATTACTGGCCACCGTTCAATAACTGGCCACCTCATACTAAAAATTAACTCTGATCACCAACAAACATAATTAATTTTAGTATAAGTGTTGGAATACAAACTCCAGCCTTATTTAGTCTATGAATGTTCTGTCAGTTGTTAATCTTGTCAACGCTGAAATGTCTCGGGAATAGGTCACGTTCTCCGTGTTTTAATACATATATATTACTAAACTGGTGTATTTTCTACAGGTTATGCGGCCCTTTACGCTAAAATTTATGCTTAAATAATATAAATACGCCAATTTCTAGTTCAAAACATATTTTCAGTAAATTTCATAAAACAAAAGAACGTACTTCGCTTCGCAACGGTATGCCAAAACGTGCAGTAAAATGTCATCCGTTAATAATATGCCATTGATCGAAAGACTGCAAGGCAGAGAAAATTTTGCGAGTTGGAAGTTTGCCGTACAAACGTACTTAGAGCATGAAGACCTTTGGGATGTCGTCACAGGCTCCGTCGCCGCCGGTACGACCGTTGACCCGAAAAAGGATATTAAGGCAAAGTCAAAAATAGTGCTTTTAGTGGATCCGATAAACTACATCCACGTGCAGGAGGCTAAAACCGCAAAAGAAGTGTGGTCCAACCTCTGTAAAGCCTTTGATGACTCCGGCCTCACCCGTCGAGTGGGATTGTTACGGGATCTTATAACAACGACACTTGACGGCTGTCAAAATATCGAAGAGTATGTGAATTAAATCTTGACTACAGCGCACAAGCTCCGAAACATCGATTTTAAGGTCGATGATGGCTAGGGACCTTATTACTTGCCGGTCTCCCTGATCAATACAAGCCCATGATTATGGCCATGGAAAGCTCCGGTGTCGCTATAACAGCCGATTTCGTAAAGACGAAACTGTTACAAGAAGTCAAGAGTAATGACAGTAATGATACAAGTGTGTTTTATGCTAAAGCACGGTCAAAGCATGGGCCTCCGTATAAAGGTCACCGAATTCCAAGATGTTTTTCTTGCAATAAACTTGGACATGTTAGCTAAGATTGTAATGTGAAGAGCGTTGAGAAAAATGATAACTCGTTTGTTGCCATCTTTTCTGCCACAACCAGCTATGATTCCGGATGGCTAATAGACAGTGGATCGGCTATGCATATGACGATGTGCAAGGATTGGATTTATGACAAATCACCACCTCCAATCAAAACGATCAGAGTGGCGAACAATAAGGAACTCCGAGTTGAGTGCAGCGGCAAAGTAAACATCGATGTGCTACAGAACGGATCGAAAAGCACAATACAAGTGACTGATGTTCTTTATGTGCCCGAGCTGTCAACGAATCTTCTCTCCGTCAGTCAAATGATTAAAAACAAATGCGGTATACAGTTTAACAGCAATGGTTGTCGAATTTCCAACAAACATAAGAAAGAAGTAGCAACAGCAAAGCTTGTGAATAATATGTATAGGCTTAATACTGCCTCCGTTCAAGCTTTTTGCTCCGGAAGTGCTACCGATGACAGTTATCTATGGCACCAACGACTTGGTCATCTCAACTTCTCCGACTTAAAGAAGCTTGAAGATCATACAGAAGGCGTGAAAATGTCTCCGAGCACCAAGGTCACCTGCATTCCTTGTCTTAAGGGTAAACAGGCAAGGCCTCCGTTCAACAATGAAGGCTCCCGGGCAAGTCAAAGTCTAGCAGTTATTCATTCTGATATAGTCGGGCCGATGGAGGTGAAATCATTTGGAGGTGCAAGGTATTTTCTTACCTTTATTGATGATTATTCTAGAAAAGTAGTAGTTTATATACTCAAGTCGAAGTCAGAATGCCTAGATAAATTTAAGGAATATAAAAGTCTTGTTGAAAATCAAATAAGCGCTAAAATTAAAATTTTAAGAACTGATAATGGGACTGAGTACACAAGTAACAACTTTACTGATTTTTTAAAGTTGTCAGGAATACAACATCAGACGTCAACACCATATACGCCTCAACAAAATGGTTTGTCAGAACGTATGAACCGGATTTTACTCGAAAGAGCACGGTGTATGTTAATTAATGCAAATTTACAGAAAGAGCTGTGGGCTGAGGCAGTTTTAACATCTGCATACATAGTAAACCGGTCACCAACACGCGTCCTGGACTATCAAACACCTGAGGAGAGATGGAGTCGCTGCAAACCAGACTTGAGCCACATGAGAGTCTTCGGCTGTGAGGCGATGGTGCACGTACCTAAAGAAAAAAACAAAAAATGGGATCCGAGGTCACGTAAGATGATTTTTATTGGCTATTGCGAAAATACATAGGGGTACCGATTTTTTGACCCTAATACAAAAAAGGCAATAAAAAGTCGAGATGTAGTGTTCCTTGAAAACTCTGTTAAGAGAGATATGGTACCAGTTTCCTTATCCGGTCCTGAAAGTCATCAACTGCAGTACGGATTTGTCCACTCATACAGCAGTCGAGACTAGTGAAGCCTTAGATGACGATGAATTTATACCTCAGCAACCAATTGATCCTCCCCCGAAGTTAACTATGACACTTCGTCCTCGTAATAAGACAGATACAATGCCCGAACCTGAGATATGTCTGTGTAATAATACTGATGTATCGTCCTGCCTGGTTCCAGAGACGTATGCTGAAGCGCTGTCATCCAAAGACTCAAAGTTATGGATCGAGTCAATAAAGGAGGAGCTAAAGGCTCATGAGGATAACGGCACATGGCAGCTAGTCGAGAAACCAGATGGCGCCAGGCTCTTAGGATGTAAGTGGGTATTCCGAGTAAAGGACGAACCGACGGGACCAAGGTATAAATCAAGGCTCTGTGCGAAAGGCTACGCTCAGAAAAATGGTATAGATTATACGGAAACATTCGCACCAACAGTTAGATATGACTCTATCCGTCTTCTGTTATCTACGGCAGCTGAGAAACGTTTAAATATGATGCAATTTGATATAAAGACTGCTTTCTTGTACGGTGAATTACAAGAAGAAATATTTATGAAACCGCCAGAAGGGCTGAATGTTGAAGGGAATTTAGTATGCAAGCTTATAAAGTCACTGTATGGATTAAAGCAAGCGCCACGGTGTTGGAATGCAAAATTTGATTCTGTTTTAAGGAAATATGGATTTTAAAACAGTCATGCTGACAGATGTGTCTATGTGAGCAATAGTAGAGCAGCAAAAGTGTACTTATTGTTATATGTGGATGATGGATTGTTGTTCTCTACGGATCCTAATATACTGACAGAAGTATTGAGTGATTTTGAAAAAGAATTCAGCGTGAAGATTTGCAAATCATCGAACTTTATAGGAATGCAGATTGAGCAATGTGACGATTATATCTTTATACATCAGCGCAAGTATATTGAACAAATGCTTACGAGATTTGACATGTGTAATGTCAACCCGATTAGCATACCGTGTGATCCACATGCCACGCTAGAGAAAAGTAGTGTGCCTGAAAATGATAAGCGGATACCATACAGAGAAGCAGTAGGATCTCTTATATTTGCAGCTATAGTCACGAGACCAGATATAATGTATGCAGTCTGCAAGGCAAGTCGTTATCTCAACAGCTTCGACAATACGCATTGGAATGCAGTCAAGCGGATCTTCAAATACTTAAAGGAAACGATGTCATATGGACTCTGTTTCAAATCAAATCAGAGTGCTACCCTGGAGTGTTTTTCAGATGCCGACTATGCAAATGACTCCTTGACGAGACGGTCCGTTACAGGGTATGTTTTCATGAAAAATGGAGCCGCAGTGACATGGAGCACTCAGCGACAACCCACGGTCGCGCTGTCGACTACTGAAGCAGAGTTCATGGCATCGTGTTGCGCCACCAAAGAGGCATTATGGGTGAGACAATTAATGCTGGACATTGGTGAGTTTCAACAAGATTCTATTGTAGTTAATATGGACAATCAAAGTGCTATGAGTTTAATTAAGAACTCTGACTTTCACAAAAGATGTAAGCACATAGACATTAAGTACAATTTTGTGAAAGAGAAGTATTATGAGAAACTTATAGATCTTAAATATGTTAGTACTGATTGTCAAATAGCAGATATTTTTACGAAAGCTCTGGCTAAACCCAAATTTCAACATTTCAGGGGTAAATTGGGAGTTGTTGAAAACCCAAATGTTTTAAAGTAAATTTCGGAATAATTTTGTTTTCATTTGTGATTAATATATTGAAATGTTGATTTTTATGTTTTTGTAGAAATGTTACTTATTTTTGTTCTTCGGATTATGTCCATCTTCTCTGAGCTGAGGTTTAATTTCTAATTTAACACTTTGTTTTGTATATTCTATAGGTTAACTTATTTTTTACTCATGGCGTGTAATTATTGTTGTATTGTGTTAGAAGGCTGAAATTTAGAGGGAGTGTTGGAATACAAACTCCAGCCTTATTTAGTCTATGAATGTTCTGTCAGTTGTTAATCTTGTCAACGCTGAAATGTCTCGGGAATAGGTCACGTTCTCCGTGTTTTAATACATATATATTACTAAACTGGTGTATTTTCTACAATAAGGTGTTAATTACTGGCCAACCTTCAATAACTGGCCACGTTATACTAAAATGAGTTCAGTTTGTAGGTAGACAGTAATTTTTTAGTTTGAGGTGGCCAGTTATTGAACGGTGGCCAGTATTTGGCGATTTACCCTATTCGATTATAACTGAATTGAAAATATCTCAGATATTGAAGTTAGCGTATTTGCTGATAATTTCGAGATCATCACATGTTGTCAACACTAGTTAAATTATTATAATTGCGGCTAATTATGCACTACCTATCCATATAAATCAAGTAACGTGCATCCCGCTGACGGTATTATCTGTCGACCGATTATCTGTCACCGTGTGCGTTCAGCAGTTGATTTGTATGGGCACTTACAATGGAATTATTATCTTGTCATATCCTATTATATGTGCCATATTATGAAAAGTTAAGTTATTCTTATATTATGCCATTTTAACAAAAAAAATACGTCAAATAGGGTAACTTGAGACTCCTGAGGCTAACTTTAGACACACAAATTAGTGCCCAATTTTGAGATATCTCCTGACAACACAATATTAATAATAGTCATCATAGTATTTATAATTAGATTGTTTTGTTTAATAGATTTAAGGCTCTTTAAATGACATGCTTGTAAGATCAACACAACCTGCAGCAAATCCGGCCTTGTACTTTACACGATATGTCTGTTTCATTTAGCGTGCTAGATAAATTATTACAATTACAATGGGCCCGTGGTCTAGGCACTACATCACGGGGTTGGCTGGCAGCTGCCGCGGCCTACAACTGATGTATGCCTACCCCTACTGGCTGACTTATTCACAGGCCGGGAATAATCATTTTTCATTTATTTCCGGCCATCCGGGTACTTCATACCAGTTTGTAAGTAGTGGTGTATTTAGTTTTCACCTCACTCGCTCGGAAAACCTCCGTTTATAGGGCGAAATCTGCGTGCAAAAGTCTATTTTATCCGCTAGCGTGCAAAAGTCATTTGAATTTCGAACACGACGATTTTGATTCTCTGTGGTGCATGTAACTTTTTTATATTTAAGACTCCTTCAACGCGTGACTGATTTCATCAGTCGATAAATCTTCGAATAACCAATCAACGCACGCTAATAAAGGGCGATCTGGTCTGGCCGGCTAAAATCATATGTACGTTTGAATACTTCTTTAAAAAAAAATACACCTACAATATCACGTCCAGAAACCTGGTTTGTGGTTACAGATTTTTAAGTTTTTATTTTTTATACACTTTATTTTATGTTGAATATGTTTATATATATTAAGAGTAAGTATTTCAGTTTCATTTACATATTTTGACTAGTAAATATATTAAATACATCACAAATTTTAATATTTATTTGTTATAAAAGTTGGAACATAAGAGTGTAATTTCTGAACGCACCCGAGAAAAAAAATAATAATTAAAAAGTTGGAAGTTTTCACAAAACTTTACGTAAACAACGTAAATTTGTTCTGTGGAGAATACATACTGTTGTCTTACTTTATAGAAATCTCGAAAACAAGAAAGTTAAGCCCAATTTGGAGTATTTATTCAATGCTAAAAGCCTGCATTAAAACGAAAAAGGATTTGTTATAAATATTTGGAGACGATAAGTAATTTACTGAAACTATTGACGTTTTTAAAGAAGATAAAGCCGAAATAATCTTGTGCGGATCCCATCGTCAAATAACTTCCAAAGCAAGTGTTATGGAAAATACTTCCGAGTGGCCAACTAATTCTTCCCAGAATGCCATTCTCCCACATTCACAACGAATGTGTCAAGTAGTTTCAAATACAAATATAATATAACAGTGCTTAAGAAAAACTCAACGATAAAATATACACGACGATAATACAAATTACGGCCATATTTTGAATATGTGTGCTTCTCTCGTATTTATTTGGTTTGGATTTGAGTGTGTTAATGTTTTAAATTTGATGTGTTAAATAGAAGGCAAAATTAAATATGATTATTTTTATGTTTTAATTGTTTTTCTTGAACTTCCATTTTCCTCGCTGAAGTGAGGTGAAAAGTTGTGTGTTCCGCATGGCTGCAAAATTATTTAGCTTCTCGTGTCTTGAAAGCTTCGCTACGCTCAGGAATCTATCTTTGAACCATTCGCTACGCTCATGGTTCAATCTTAGATTCCTTCGCTCGCTCAGCTTTCAATTTCAACACTCGCACCAAATAACAACTTTGCAGCCTTGCATAACAAATAACTATTTCTCTTGATTATAGATCAGATTAATTCGCGGTCTATCTCATATATAAATCGGATCTTTTTGCAAAATCTTAGCTCTCTTAGTCTAATAGGGCTGGTTGGTGAGATCGTAATCCGATATTTAATTCAATCGTCATCGATCATCATTCAATACTTACATCACTCACTACTTTAATGTACGCAAATTTTATGATTTATATGAAATTTAAAAGCAATTTCATACTTCAACCGAACAATAATAAAAAATAACACAATTTTACAGTCATTTCTGGCTTTTAGAACACTCTAAGTGTAGTTTGTCCCAGAACACTCTAAGTAAGTATAGTCTGTCCCATACGGACTGGAAAAAACCGTCGTTTATTATAATTAGTAGTTTATGAACAGCCAATTACGATTACGCCTGTCAACGTTGCTCATTCGACAGGTTCCGCTTGGTTCTGGACCTTATGGTCCATGTAATCTAAATCTATCTACCTAATAAATGAATAGAAGCTTAGTGATAATTAGCTGTTAATAACATTAAATGCGGACTCACGAAACATCCTATTTCACATACTGCTCGTTTAAACTCCATAAACATAACTTACACTTGTAGATATTTCGAAATAACCATCCTATAGATATAATCCAACTACGATGCGTACAGACACAGGTATATTTATTCCTCGCCGGGACAAAGACAAATAGGTCACGGAGGTGTGCTCAGAATGTCATCAGCGCGATATTGCGTCGGCTGCATTCCGCGCCCCGCGCATTTTTATAACGCCCTCTCAATAACGCGACGCGATATTAAATCTTGTTTGCGTGCTACTGATGGTCTTGTTGTTTTAGCTTCTGGAAGGGTTTATTTTTTTAGTCTGTGTCAGAGTCTTAGGTAATCATCTGTATTAGAAACTAGACAGTATTATCAGACAATCTCATACAAAAAACAACGTCTTTGTTGTCGCGCACTAAAAAATATAGTTAAGAGGCCTTATTCCTTTTAAATGTTGATTGTTTTAGACATTTTTCTCTATGATTAAACATGTTTCTTAACACATTATTGATGTTACTACCTAGAACAGGGCTATTGGGATTTATTGGTATATATTTGAAACCTACAGTTTGAACTTTTCATTAATTTTTGTTTCAAAAACTACTCGAAATTTACAAAATTCACACGGAAAATTAGTTTTTTCAACTTATTTTCGACTGCACGCAAGGAAATAATGAAATAACTATGTTACTACCTAGAACTCGGGGAAAAGTATTATTCAATTTAAAAAGCTTTTTTTTTTTTTCCTTCTGTGGCTTTCACTTCTTGCTGGGTTAGCAAGATGTATTTCGCCAATGTCGACGTGAAGGCATATCACACGATAGGAGAATGGTCGGTATTTATAATTTCGTGTGTTTGTGGGAGGATAGGTGTGGAACCTAAAAAGTATCAATATATTTGTCATAATATGAAAAAAATATTTTTTAAAAGGAATAAGGCCTCTTAACAGTAGCCCAAATGTTAGCTGCCAGTTACATACATAAATTGAACGACTGACAAAGGGTTACGTAACCAAAATAAGTTTTGGAAAATTAGCATAATTTTGGTTACAACTAAGCACAATTTGGCTATTTCTCAAGTAGTTAAACTAGTTGAGCTAATTATTTTTCCAGTGCGGGTAAAAATACCTAGTCCTTAGTATAAACTCATGGTTATTAGACCGCAATACATCCTATGTAGATAAATCGACGCGTTTGGCTCGGTTTGTAGACACCTGCCTACTGAGCCGGCGGTCCTGGGTTCGAATCCCGGCCAGGGCAAATATTTGTGTGATGAACTCGAATATTTGAGCTTGGGTCATGGTTGTTCTATGTATTTAAGTATATATTTATCTATATAAGTATGTATATCGTCGTCTATGTACCCATAACACAAGCCTTCTTGAGCTTAATTTGGGACTAGATCGATTTGTGTGAGGTTGTCCGATAAAAAAAAATATAGTCACATAACTACCTGAAAAACATCCATCCAGATCGAGGTAGAAAATCAAAATAGGTACTATTTATTTCTCACCACACAACATCTCTGGGCTTTACTTTGACGCGCTCTCTAGTAAGCGTATACACCTCAGTACCGTACAAAATGGTTCAAGAACATAATACGAGTCGTAAATTATGTTCTATTTAATCTACACATAAATAGTATTTATGTGTTTAGATTTGTTTTGGGTACGATGAAGAATGAACTGACTGCTGCAGGAAATACGACAAATGACAGTAGATTTGTTTATTCAAAGTAGGGTTCCTTTCATGGCTCCATTTTCCCCATATATTGCATAATACTCCATTTTCACTAAACCTTGAAATGTTTCCACAGATCACTACCTACCTATATACTTAAGTGCTCTCAATATACATATATGATAGACTCAATTATACAATATGATTTAAATGTCATTACTCATTAGTTATTGCTTGCCTCTCCATTATCTAGTCTAAAAAACTGCTTGCTTTACCCATTATCTAGTTTATAATAAAATCGTATTATTCGATATACCAACTACTTTTAAAACAATAAATGCCGTGCCCGGTTATAAAACTGCGTTCTACATAAGAGTTAAACTTAACTTAAACACAAAACATTCTCGAAATCCACAAAAAATAGGGGTTTAATATTTCGCTTCAACACAGTTTTTAGGCATGTAACTTTCCGGAAAGTTCCTTTAGAAACTGTTTCGGTAATACCGCTTAGTACCAGCCCATAAAGGTTATACGTAATGTAGGTTTCAACGTTCTAATAAAGTTAGTGAAATGTTACGCTAGCTAGCTGTTAAGCAACAGCTTATTGGTTTCTGTTCTATTTTAATACCACTTTAAGTAAAGTTGTTATTTTAAAGGTGCTTCTCGCGTTGGAGAGTTAATTTGTATGGTAAAATATTTTTGTTTAGGGTACATACACGGTTTTTTGTTGGTTTACCACATGATGGTATAGTGTGGGTAGTATAGTTAGGTACTGTTTATTGTTTTTACTGATATCTAGAAGTTTAGTCCTTTGCTTGGCGTTGTGTACTAGACATTGCACGAAGGCGTTATCTACTTAGCACGCTTTTTTTTATGATGGACGATAATGAGTTACAAAACCACAAAGTAGAATGAACAAAATGAAATGGAATATATATATATGAATAATTATATACATATAATACAATACAATACAACAATACTTTATTGCACACCAACAAGAAAAATATTACATGTGAAATAATAAATTAAATAATGGTAGACAATAGGCGGTCTTATCCCTAAAGAGCGATCTCTTCCAGACAACCTTTGGGTGGCGGAAGAAACAAAATTAAACAGAAAATAGTAGGTGGTGAGTTAAGAACTTTAAGTAATTTGAGACATAATAAATAAACGACAAACACAATATTAAAGACAGGTCGTACACAAACACAAATAATATCTATAAATATAAACATGCATAAACGTACACACAAAAAGGAAGAATGAAAAGAATATCACAGCTACAATGAAAAACGACAGCATATAATTATTAAAGGGTTAGGCTACGGTAGAGATAAATAGTGATCTTTAAGTTTATATTTAATAATTGCCAAAGCTTTAACTTGTCTAAGATCCAGCGGAAGCGAGTTCCACAGTAAAATAGCTTGCACAGTAAACGAATTAGAATATTTTTTTTACTTCGATGCCGGAACAATGAGCATACAATTTTGAGCGGACCTTGCAGATGTGAGGTAACTAAAGGGTCGTTCTCAAAATATTTGCACCGCCACCTGTCAACAGGTTTGTCTTAGAAGAAGTTTTTTACACCGCATTATTTTAAATATTCAATTATCAACACATATCTATAGACACTTTTTACATAGAGGCCAAATGCTTTTAATTAAAACTAAAGTATATTAATAGACAAAAAAACTATTTAAAACTAGGTTTTGTCGGTCACTTGCCGTGTCCCAACGCGAGGTACTCATGTTTCGTTGTAATAAAAACATATACATTACCGACTTAGCTTAAGTTCAGTACTCCATTTTATTTTCATATATGATGAAGATTGAATACTACCATATCGAATAATAATAATATGCGTATGTTGTGAATTATTTGCAATTTAAGTTTGTCCACGCCATTTTTTGTCGTTCACTTGTCATGAGACAAACATTACAATTGTGTGACTACTATTTCGTGTCCCCTGCCTCACCCCGCATAAATCGAGACCTTCAGTTGCCACCTAGCACTGTTCCGAGTGATACGTCGTCAGTGTGCTGCACTAAAAAAATATGATACATACACTTACGCAAGCGGGAGTTTGTAATGGGTATGTAGTCTACATATATTCTGCCTTCCATATTTTGGTTGACGTGTGTACTATTGCATTAATTTTAATTTATAACGCGTAAAGTATGGTCTACTTTTATGTGTATAGATATGCAGTTCATCAACAAAATACTTTATTTGTTTTGATGCCATAACTGTGATTTTGTCCATCACCTGTATGTCGTTCACTTGTCTATATAAAAACAGGTGAACGACACATACGGCAGGCGAACGACAATTATTTAAACACTTATACAAAATTATTTAAAAACCAGGTTTTATAGGTCACTCGCCGAGTCTCAACTCATGTTTCGTTGTTATAAAAACATATATATTACCGCAGTAGCTTAGTTTGAGTATTCCATTTTACTTTCAAGCTGTCTTAGGAATCCTTAGCAGGCGGCGCCCGCACCAGATTTCGAAAGCATCAATCCTCTGCCTGTCAGCGGCTTTGAGCGTCCAGGTCTCTGCCCCATAAAGAAATATGGAGAAGACAAGTGCACAGACGAGGTGCATGTTAGTCCGGTTAGGGATGTTTCTATCTTTCCATATTTTGCCGCGTTAGGTCATCACTGTTTTGGGCCATTCCGATTCGCCTGCGAATCTCTGGTTTGCATGTGCATCTATTTGTGACAATGGAGCCAAGGTACTGGAACTGATCAACAGTATCGAACTCTTGAAGCAGGTTAGTACTTTGTCGACTAGTATTGGTCGACTATCATCAGCTCGGTCTTATTTTTATTAATATCGAGACCCATTCTGAGGCTGGTTGTTTTGAGTCATTTCAAAAGTTGGGCCACTTCTGCTTCGGGTGATGCAAAATAGGCGATGTCTACCACGTACCTTCAAGGGTTCCATATTTGTTAAATAGTATTGGGGATATTATGCATCCCTGTCGTACGCATTTCCGGAACTTAAAGTTCTTGTATGTGACATCTCCTACCGACACCATTCTGTATCCAGACTAGTAAAGGCTTTATAAAGTGTTACCAGATGTGCTGGAAGCTTCAGATAATACGTCCCATAGCTTATCCCACCTAAAGCAGCCGAAGGCTTTCTGGTTATCAGATGTGAAGGAATTCCTCGAAGATGACGAGAACAGCAGTAGGTAACTCAGCAGGTAAGAAAGAATATCTCAAAAGAGGCAGAATTAGGATGCAGAAACGTTATTTAAATGATTGGCTGTTGAACCTTCATAAGAAATTTATAAAATCACGTGGGTATGCTTGAGTTTTGCATCTCTTTGCCGGTTATGACCTTCCTGGATTGCACAGGCTTCGAAAAACCTCCTAAGAAATATCCTATGAGATGAGAATTAAATGCTTGTTCTCTTTATGCAAATTACTAACATAAGGAAAAATAAAAATAAAAACAATCAAAAAAGCACTAGTTGACTGTTCAACGTAGGTTTTATTTAAAATATCACTTACCTGCAACCGTCGTCGTTAACCTGCTAACAAATTTAGTTAAGTTGGAACATATTTGTCGCAAACCTGCACCCATTGTCGATAACTTGGTAACAAATGTCGTTTACCTGATATCGATGTCTTTCACCTGTCGACCTAAAATTTCAAACACCTATATCTTCTAAGATATTCAATTTAACTACTTCCCTCGACGTGATATCAATTGTCTGAATATATTTCTAGCGATCCTATGAAAAATAAAAGAAGAAATCGCAACTTAAAAAAAAAATGCACAATTTACGCAGCGGTGCAAATATTTTGAGAACGACCCTAAAACGATCTTTAAGGTAGCGGGGAGTAGCAGGGTTAAAAAGAATATTAGAGAAGTGAGAGTGTGTGAAAATTACGACGAAGACGGATAGGGAGCTAATTATATATATGAATGAAATTGTTTTTCTAAGTGGATCGTACACAATGCCAACCGAAAGTCTATTTTAACAATGTACCTATGTAAGTATTTTAAATATTATTTTTTCATAATCTAGGCCAAAACGTTCTTCAACCTAACAAAATAAATTCAAGGGCCTTCAATCGCCGGGTACAGACAGGACAGGAGGATGCTCTAAAAATATTTGTGTATACGAATATTAATTTTCTAGTGTTTATAATACTCAAAAGTGTGCTTTTGACTTATCGGTTTTAGCTGAAGAGAGATGTATGTACGTGATTTTAGACTTAGATATGGCCATTACAAACTTGCTATAGATTAAATAAACACGTTTTAAACGTATTTAGATGCGTTTCGAACGTTTTTATTTAGCCATCATAAAAACCTTGTATTTATATAATTATATCAATCATGACAAAATAAGAGCTCTTATATACGACCGACTCACAATTATGCATGCATCGCTGGAGTAGTAGGTATGTTAATTTCCTAAGGATTTGTAATATAAACATATACTGAAGCGTATGCTGTATGCATACCATACTGTTACTGTGAAATCTTAACGTACAAATACGATAACACGATTATTTACAAAAGCCCTCTAAATGCCCTAAACATACACGGCGGCTTAGCCTCCAATAATAAGTAGCCTTATACAGGCACACTGAAGTGGCGCGGTCTAAATGCCCGGTATACTGCATTATGTTCAAGAAGCATTGTGGGCGCCCTATTGTGTTGTTCCACTGAACTAAAAGGTCGTAAGTACGGGCTATGTTCCTGGATATACGTCATTTGGTTTCGGGAACTATTGTGCCGCTAATGAGTGATCGCCAACTTCACGCACCTTTTCAGAGCTATAGCTGTGGATGTTGTACACTGTTGGGTTTAAGTTTTTTTTAAATTAACAGAATTTGTGCGTTTAGTTCGAGATAGAAAATGGATTGTTTTTTTATATAAAATATACGCCAGCATCTCACGTGGGTGGATCAACTTTTTCGTTTTGTTATTCTGTCCTGTAAACCAAGGGACACGGATTATTTTTTTCGGAAAAGTATTAATATTTTTTATTACTGGTAACATTAAGAGATAGTCTTTAAAAAAATGGACTTATAATTGAGACAATTACAAAGTAAACATAACCACCGAAAAATAAAAAGTGATACAGGACGTACACAATGGCCACGAGCAAAAGGCTTGCCAAATAACTAATCCTGATCGAAGCTATATAAACTTGAGGGAAATGAAGAGGAAAAGAGATCCACTATTTTGCCGTCTAACATATTCAGTAAGGGCAGACGGAAGTCAAGTCAACAACTAGCTATCACCAACGAGAACCATGATGTTTGTATTACATAGCTCTTAGTCTCTAAGTCAGACGACTGTTATTTTGATACACCATTTAGGAGATACATTTTGTACAGCGGATTCCATTGATATACCTAATTTATATTCACGATACGCTTTTACACTTAAATAACAACTTTTAAAGTCCATTACGATAGCCGGGAGGTTTATGTTATGCTTATGACAAACACAAGTTAACAACCGGGAGGTTAGAAAACAAAGAAAAGGTACTGTATAAGAAACAAACAGAATAACACATAAACAACGTTCGTCTTCCAGCATTGTGTATGACTGACATGCGTCGCGCTCTGACACTTTCATTCTTCCTATTCGCATTCAAAATACAAACCTCTGTCATTCGTCACCAGCCAGCCATCAGTTCCATCCCCACAGTCGGCCATCCTGCATCCTTTCCTTAATTCAACACACTTTTTTAGGCAGTACATTTTGTACAGCGGAAATCCCATTATATTGATAATTTCAACCAACTTTTTGAAGTGAATAATACTTTTCCCTGAGTTCTGTGGGGGATGGTTATTATCACGTAATAAATAAGTGACAAAGCATCCGTCTCGTTTTGACAAGATGCGAGTGTGAGTGACAGATGCTTTGTCACTTATTTATCACGTGATAAACGCAACCATCATAAGCCCCCTGGATAGTAACATAATAACATAACGTAATATAACTAGATAGTATCATGCTTTCATTGCGTGCAGTCGAAAATAAGTTGAAAATAAAACAGTTTTCTGAGTGAATTTTCTTCGAGTAGTCTTTAAAACAAAAATTGACCATGAAAAATTCAAACTATAGGTTTCAAATACATACCAATAAGTCGCAATAACTCTGTTCTAAGTATTAACATTGATAATATGTTGAGAAACTTGTTCGATCATCGAGAAAAATGTCTAAAACAATCAGCATTTTTGAACGGATAAGGAGCCTTTAAAGCAAATCGATATGCTTTTACATTTAAATAACTTAAAGTCTATTTAATGCAGTTCAAACACACGTAGCTGTATTATGTTAATGTTAATCGAATTACGCCTCTATAACTTAACACCGTTAACAAAAACCTCTCCTAACAGTACGAAAACAAGCGAATAGAATAAAAGTTGTTTCCACTGATAAAACTTAATATCAATATCGCGGAATGGTTTTCGTTCATTCTTCGCGGTCGTAATGTGATTGTATCTCATAAACATTTGCATAATTCGAGTCAGCATCGCTTGTTTATTTGTGAGATTTGCTGAACGAGTGTTGTTTCTGCAAGCAGCGCCTGATTGCGGATAACGCTTAGGACTATTGTTGCTGATTTATATGAGCATGTGTTTTTAAGGAATTTGGTGGTCCGATTTTTGCTAACAAAATACTGACCATTGTTGGGCGGAGAAATACGTTATATTGTTTTCTTTTTTCATTTGACGTTTTTAGGGTTCCGTAGTCAACTAGAAACCCTTATAGTTCGTCCACGGCTTAGCTCCGTGATCATTAAACTAGAAAGCTGAAATTTCGTATGAGTATGTATATGTATCACGCCGACATAACGGTAAAATAAAAACTAAAAAAAAAAATTTTTTCGGGTTCTTCTCGTACACCTAAAGGGGGATGAATATTTTTTTCGTTCGAACTCTAGTGTGTGGAGTGGCGTTGAATAGGTCTTAAAAATAATATGGGTCTCTAAATATATATATTTTTTTGAAAGTCAGCAGTTTTGTAAATCTTTGCTCTGGAAATCGAAAAAAATAGCGTCTCCCTCCTCTAACTTTTCTACCACGAGTCAAAAAAATATGGAAAAATTCATGAAAATTAGGCAAACTATATAGAATAAAATTTCGTTGAGTTTTCGCAAAATTCCATAATTTTCTTTAAAATTACGTATGACGTAAGTGCCGCGTGGTGTCCGTATACTTCGAACGTTACAAATATTAGTTAAGTGCTATTGTGATGGTATCTGATAGCTACCGATCAAACCCTACCTACTGAGTTTAATGATGAAAGTTAAACCTGAAGTTTAGTGTCTAATAGTCAGAACGAAAGCATACTCACATACACACTGCTTACCAGAATTCAATAATAAGAGGAAACCGAATAAGAGGAGTTTAAATTATATTTATTGTACCATAACTCCAGTTGATTTGTAATAATAGTATTTAATCGAAACTTTGACTAATTTCTCGAATAAGATAGATCATTTTATCTTAATCAAGGCCTGCAATTAGTTCCTAGAGCCAAACAAATCAGTAAATCAAGAGAAAACAAAGCAGGCTAAAGAAAAACTCTTGATGCTCGTGTTTTATACTAAGTTAATAAATTATCCCAATTCAATAATTTCAATATTAACCAATAACCAAAATATAATCAGATCCTTACCAATAAAGGATGTTAGAGAATTATAACCACACGGTTTTATAATCTGTTGAACGAATGAGATTTCCAACACTTAAACACATAAATAATCCATACGTAGTAATTGATTATAATACCCATTTCACACACCATTGTAGTTGTAGTAGCAATAATAGGGCAAGATATAAATTATGAAATAATTTAAGGGCTTCTGTGTTAACATTTAGTAAGGTCATCAATGCGCTTGCGCATATAAGCCAATAGTGTATCAATTTATCTCTCAGATAAATTCCCAAAGTAAAATAACAACGGACCTCGAATTCCGATACAATTATCTACGAGTATTAAACTATAACATTAAGTAATTGAATTTATCTTCCAGATAAATTCTAAAATCAAAATGTCAACGGGCCTCGAACCCGGCTACATTTTCTACAAACATTATGTCAGTATTTCATACACCTTCTCTCATATAAAATTTATCAATGCCCAACACTTTGTAATGCCATAATAATAAACACAATAACTGTAATACTTGTGACATAATTATTCGCTGGGTGCGCGATGACAGCGTCAACTAGCGGCTACATTTACGGCGGGCTTTTTAATGTCAAATGGCTGACTGTTTTTACGAATAGTAAGTAAACAAACAAATAATTTCAATGAAATGTCGTAATTTTCTTTCATTTTTGTTAATCTATAGTGTCGATAAAACGTTGAACTTCTTTATTTCCCGTCTAAAATGGCACCTTTTCATGGCTGTCTTCACGAGAAGTAAGTTACAAAATAAACAAATTTAACCGAAAAACGCATTTCATGCATAATGCAACCGATCATTTATGACTGTATTTTCGTAATAATACAGATTACTTGTTTTTTTTTTTCAGTTAAACAAGGCCAAATTAATTATTATAACTGGATTCTGCTCAATCAAACACAACATCGCTTTCAAATCCCAAACTACAATAAAATGGGGAACAATTAGTTTTTGCTCAACATGTCCAAAATGTAAAAGATAATAAACGCATAAACATGCTACTCCCTACAACATTCAAGATATACCTAGGTAATATTAAAAATGTTGTTCTATAGGTTATACTAACTTTTTCCTCTTGATAGCGATTATCCATTTAATTCGTCGTTCTCGTTTCCAACTTGCTTGTGGAAATTTATTTATTTATGATTACTGTTTTTGCGACTGTTTTTGCATTTAACTACGCTGCAGGTTTCGTGGCGCATATTTATTTATTTTTAGATGCCCTAATTTCGCTAGTAAAAAGTGACAGTTGGCCTGACGAAAGTTCTTTTTTTGGCCACGGCGCGCGCTGCGATCGATTCGTGGTTCCCCCACCACCTACTTCGCACCCAGCGAATACAAATCGACGAGAATCGAACTCGGCGTTTAGGTTTAATCAATAGCTCTCAATTTAAAGAAATAAAGAGAAAATCATTTATATTTCGTCAAGGAATCGAACCTCTCAGAATAACTGAATAACAGCAAACATAATAACAACACAAGTTGAATGGAAAATGGGTCATGGTTATTTGAAGTGTTTCCATTAATTAAATAGGTACCAGAATTTATGACATCAATTAGCGCTTGATTGATATAAATAGATAAGTACTAAAATATACGTTAAATAGTGCAAGATAAACAAACTTGACTTCCAAATATTCATGACTAATAATGATTAATAATGTACTTAGCTTTGTACTGAGCTCTCTGCAGTTCACTGATTTTACTATATTAATACTTTATTACTGCACTCAATTAACAAACAAAACAACAACATAGACTGCTTGTTTCTGCTACTCAAAAAACCCCATGTAGACTACCGGCGCCTCCAGCTCTTCCCCGAGAAGTGACCCCTTCCTCCTAGCCAATATTCAAACTCAACCCCCGATTCCTAACAACTAATTCTAATTGTATTTATATAAAATTATGCCTTAAACATAACAAAATAAGACTCCGCGATGTGTATCTCCCAGCGTACGCGCATGCACCCCGGCGCTGCTGACTGCCCCCGCTTCTCCCTGGGCGTAGACTCGCTCCGTCCTTTTCTTATATGATGCGCCATCTCGTTTCCTCACACAGAATCATTTTCATCTCGTTAGAAGGCTCGTGCTGTCCTTGTCAGAAGTACTGCCCCATCAAGATGTAGAGAAAATAATACCACGAACTATCTGAAAACATTTGTTTTTCGGAATGTAGATTGTGCTTTTATGAATGCGCCCTAGTCCTTTTTAGGGTTCCGTAGTCAACTAGGAACTTTTTTTAGGGTTCCGTACCTCAAAAGGAAAAAACGGAACCCTTATAGGATCACTTTGTTAGGGTTCCGTACCTCAAAAGGAAAAAACGGAACCCTTATAGGATCACTTTGTTGTCCGTCTGTCCGTCCGTCCGTCTGTCAAGACCCTTTTTCTCAGGAACGCGTGGAGGTATGAAGCTGAAATTTATATCAATTACTCAGGTCTACTGTCCCTTGAAGCTGTGAAAAAATCAAACTTCTAAGCCAACGCAATCAAAAGATACAGCCGTTTATGCCGCAAATTTTCGACACTTGCAAGGGAATCAAAACCTACAGGGTGCTTCCCGTGAACTCAGAATCTTGAAATTTGGTACGAAGCAAAGTCTTATAGCATAGATAAAGGAATAATTACGAAAACCATAATTTTTTTTTTTAATACCTAACTTTGCACCTAATTTATATGGGGCGCTATACATACCAGGTGCAAACTTAACTTAACCACTTAGGGATGGAAAGTGTTTGTACGGAACCCTCGGTGCGCGAGTCCGACTCGCACTTGGCCGGTTTTTTCTTTTCAACACTGGTGTGTGGGGTGTCGTTGAATAGGTCTTGTAAAAATAATAGGGGTCTTCTAACATTATTTTTTGATAAAGTCAGCAGTTTTGTAAATATTCGCTCCAAAAACAAAAAAAAATGTGGCCCCCCCCCCCCCCCCTCTAACTTTTCAACCACGGGTAAAAAAAAAATCGGAAAAATTCATGTTAATGAAGCCTTATAAGTACTTTCAATGAAAACTATATTGAACAAAATCGGTCGAGCCGTTTTTGAGTTATCGCCAAATTTCATATTTTTTCTTTAAAAGGTCGTAAGTTGACTTCCGGAAGGTAATAAGTGATTACAGTTTCTAGGGCGTTTACGACCTTTTTATAGAGCTTAAAATCTTTCTTAACGTAAACCTCGGGCTTAAAAAAGCAGTTTATTGAAAAGGATGAGCAACTACGGAACCCTACACTGAGCGTGGCCCGACATGCTCTTGGCCGGTTTTGTTATAAAGTTGTTTGTTGCGTACCAGAAAACAACACTTCAAACTCTTGTGCTTTTTAGACCTTCGGTTAATTGTTTTTAACATGTGCAAATCGTAAAATGTAACTGGGATGTTTTCTTAATATCTCCATGGAATATTAGACAAAGGACTTTAAGTATTTTTAGTTAACGCTAGCGTCGGTCAGCTTTCTAAATTTATTACTTAGAAAGAATTTAAATTTATGGTTCTTTTTTATGTGAGAACCTTGCCAGTAATATTTCTACGAATAAGTTTTTAGGCGAACTTTGTAGATGCTTATAACCTTATTATAGTTCAATTAATGCATGCCATTACACTATACTGCATTAACACATTTCGCTCAATCTGGCACGTATAATCGATAACTTCCAGAAGGTAATAAGTATATGGGCACGTTTCTAATTTATAAGCCAAATATTTTTAAAGCAATAAAGCCATTCCTTATGTTCATCAGTATCAAATAAAACCGCTGTTTTAAGTGTGTTATGAAAGATGGGCAACTACGGAACCCTACACTGAGCGTGGCCTGAGTTGTTGGATGTTTTTGTATGCCAACTGGCAAAACATACCTCCATAATATTGTATTTGAACCCTGTTATTCACCTATGTTGTACAAAATAAAACCCTGACTATGATAACGAGTTCTGTCACCTCTATTACCTACCTGTGATATTTGCAATACATGTATGCATTTCAGTATTCAGGCCAATTTCGCAGTACAATCGGTGCATACACACATTAATAACGTGTGGTCACCCATGCCTTGCTGCTTCGGGCAACGGGAGGTATCCACATCTATATTATTTGTAGCTGTCTACGTTATACAATTCGTATATCATTTGGTTTGTTAGTGTTACTTACACAAACATACCGTTTCTGAAATGGAAAATAACACGTTTTATATTTTAGACAAAATTTTAAAAAATGCTTCGAACGGGATTTGATCCTACGTCACGGCTTTCCGGGCTAAACGGAGTGTCCGAAACATTTTAGCGATCAGTAAATTAAATGCAAGATCGTTGAGAAGTCAAAAATTCAAATAAATAAGCGTTTGGGGTTGTTTGGGGTAGCTTTAACTTGTGCCAAATGAAGACAATTTTGTAATACTATGATAGCATAGTCAGGAAACTGTATTCTGTGACTAAATTACAAATCCGTTTGATATTTCATTCAGCTTGTGATTATTGTATTGCTTTTAGCTATCAAATACTATACGCATGAACTAGCGTATTAATTATTAAATCACTAACAATGGCGACCGCGTAGCACCTCTACACACCCATGCTACGGACTACGGCGTAGCGCCCGCTGTCAAACGGCAATTACACATGCACGTGCATATGCAAGCTAATGTTGAGTGTATGTAATGCGTATTACATACTCGTGAGTGAAGACTTTTTTAAAGGGTAGATTCGTATATGTAGTATATCCCTTAATTATAATGTAGGTACTGCTCAAAAGGGCCTATAATTTTTACAATCTTTAATTTGTCATTCTTATATACAATATTCTAAATAATAGTGACAGGGAACGTCACAATCCAATAGTGAGTTGAAACTACGTAATTTCATATCCTAAACTATATTTTTTTCCTTATTTATGGTTTATGGTGTGTATTTAAGGAGTTTAAAAATCGGCATCAAAACTTACTTTGCCCTTGTATTTTTTGAACAGTATGATACCTCAAATTAGAGTCTGGTAAATGAAATATTACTCAAAGTTTTGGCGGGAAATTTAAAAAGTCTGAGGCTGGTCACACTTTGTGTAGTATGAATTATAATATTTTCTTTTTTTTATTCATGAATAATAGTTTTGATACTAGAAAATATGTTTGATTTCCAATGCACACGTAAGGTACCTAAGAAAATAAGTTAAATATATGTTGACGTGCAACAGTCAGCTCACATAATTTCTACCACTACCTATGTACAGTACAGTCAACGACAAACAAATAAATTACACATTCTTACTCTAAATTAAATGTAGCGTAAATAAGACCTAACTCAACAATACCATAATATTAATCCATCCCCAAAAAAATACATTAGTACTAAATTTCAACTCAATTGGAATGTTAAAACTAGTACATAAAGTATCAAAGTTATTTATAGAGGACCTACCTACTAAATTATTAAAACCATAAACAAAGAGTAATACCTGAAGGAAATATGTTTCAGCATTATTTGGCTAGCCAGACTATATGTACAAGCACATAATAAAATAAAATCGAACCACCGAATACGAACCGCATTATAAAAAAACGCATTAACGAAAATGATGGGGACTTGCTCGTCAATTAGGTGAAACAGCCTTGCATATTATAATGTAATTCCCAAAGAGTCTCGTTAGTATTAACGGTTATTGAAGAAAACGGCATCGCAATATATAGAAGTAACCGCAACGTTTTTTACGTTACGGGATTGTACGAAAAAACGTAACATAACATAAGCGATAATAGATAAGGGAAGGATCAAGTATCGCCTAGAGTTCGATAAAGTACAAAAGGCCCACGGGTACCACGAATTTATGGGTATTAAGCATTCAGCCTCTCTTTACAAATAAACGTATCATATAGTGCACATACAATACCATGATTCACAATCACAATTCACAAATAAACTAGTCATATTATATTCAGTACATAGGAAGTTTGTATAATTTCATGTACAAGCAAAAATTAAATACATACCTATACGTATATATCTCTGACTATGGGGCTTTAAATGTCAAGTTCATTCTAAAAATATATAATTTCGATAATTTATTGGACCCTAAAGTTTAATAGTTACGTCAGTGTATCATACCATACATTGTGATTCTTCATTTAACATTTGACGTCTCTTAAAAGCTAAACTTTGAATATCAGTATGCTGTAAATTTAGCATTGGATGGCGTACATTAAATAAATATTAAAGAGACAATCTTACACAAATCGAGCTAGTCCCAAACTAAGCAAAGCTTGTACTATGGTTACTAGACAACGAAACACAGAATACCTCTATAGAGCCTCTTGTATTTCATTTTAATAACCAAACAATTTCATTGAATACAAGCATATTATTATTTCACTTAACGATGTAAAGAAAATATACACAGCATTTATATTTCTAGGCATGTTGTTTCGACAACACAGTTTCACACGTCCCAATACGGGTTGTTAGTCTGCAAAGCTTCCGCCGACAGTTCGGGGAATTACCGTCCGTCATGACGTCTTGGATAAACCTATTTGATATTCAACTTGACTGTGATTGTCTTTTAAGGCTTATAATGTGTAGTGTAGTGGAGGCCATGAACTCTCAGATTAATAAGTAAATACTAAATTAATAAATATTAAGCGACAATCTTACAAAATTCGACCTAGCCACTCAATTGCTTCGAATTTTGAGTTGGACTCTATTTATAATTATAATAAAATAAGAGCGGTGACAGGTAGCCGTAGTTACCAAAAGCAATCTCGTGGCTAGTCCCAAACTAAGCAAAGCTTGTAATATGGGTACTAGTCGGCTATATATATAATATAGAGATTATTGATAACATCCATAACCCAGGAACAAATATTCGAGTTCATCACACAAATATTTGCCCTGGCTGGGATTCGAACCCAGGACCGCCGTCTCAGTAGGCAGGTGCACTACAAACTGCGCCGGGCGCGTCGTCAAATTTCGATTCGGGTTTGTGTGAACACTGAGAGTTTCTAATCTGGATCGCGTAAGAGCGAGCGAGACAGATATTAAACGTTAATCACATTCTGACTTCTGACAGCACTCGCACTGTATTTATTTTGTGCCCTTGTATATACTTCACTCAAATGGCTAACCACAGTGTCAATAGAATTGTGTAAACCCCAGAACAGAACCAGGGCATCATGTTGTATTCTTAGGTAATTTCAAGAGATACCATCTTTCTTTAGTCTAACTATTAGTAGCTAGTCTAGGCAGCAACTTGTGCTATATCTATCCGCAAAGCTTATCAGGTAATCTTTGCCTCAATGCAGATATCAGATTATCAGAACTAATCTAATTGCGATAACAGGCAGCTACCTGTACATCTGTTTCGTCTGTTATCTTATAAATAGGTATAATATATACGGCACACTATTAGACGAATGGCAATGGTGTATTAATTAATGTATGTATGTTAACACATTACTGCACACAAAAACAAGAAATACATTTCAAAAGAATAACCATGTACAAAGACGAACTTATAACTTATCCATGTAAGGGATCTCTCCTAGTTAGTTTTTGAGCAAATGAGTGCTTAAAAGAAATGTAAATGGAAACCAAGGAACATGTACAGTCAATGTAATTGAAACACGTACTTTTTTTGCTTTTGTCACAATGATAATAAGGGTAAAAAAGGTACGCGATTCAGTTTCCTTCACTGTACAATATGAAGGAGGTAAAGTAATAATAATAATTAATTCCGGGATATATCATCTTTCTTCAGTCTATTCTTATTAGCATCAGTCTGTGAGCTGAAATTATGTCATTCGTCTTCGAGTTTCGGGTAAAATTGGAGAGGTTCAAATCTCGACTGAGTAAGTATACGAGACAGACAGGTTATAAGCCCGAACCTCATTTTATCAGCCCACGGACTGTACTTGGTTCTTCGCAACGCCTCTCAGATAATCTTTGCTTCAATACAGATATCAGAACCAATCTAGTTCCGATAACAGGCTACATCTGTTCTGTTAGTTTATAGTTAGAGACGCCCGCAGCTCGGTTCGATTTCCGTTCAATTTCACGACAGCCGCGACGCCTGGCCTTTGTGTAACTGAATATCCGTGGACTGTAGGCTTAATTATGGCCTATGATTAGACATTGACTACGCGGTTTGACGACGCGGTTGGCGCAGTTTGTAGAGACCGACCTACTGAGCCGGCGGTCCCGGTTTCGAATCTCGGTCAGGGCAAATATTTGTGTGACGAACTCGAACATTGTGCTTGGGTTAAAAATGGTTATAGGATACTTTTTACCCAACTACTGTAAACGAAGAAGTTTTATGCGGGATAAGTTGGAAAAGAAGAAAACGGCGTTTTAAGTACATATCATGGTATAATAATATACTCCGCCAGGTATTCCATTCCGACTCGCGAACCACGTGACTGACACAAGCCTACGTCATCATGCTGTTCACAGATTCTCAAACTTTAAAATGTGGGAGAATTTTAACCAACGGTGAAAAATATTTAAACGGCATTAATTTTAAGTTATTCATGTAGAAACATAGGTAAGTAGTACAATAAATCAAATCTAATATACTAACTCAAAAATTTATTTATCTATACAAGAGAAACTTTTGAAAAACGAATCCACATCTAATCAATAAACGGTATTCGACACTTTAAGCTATTTTCGTTTCAATTTCTTCTGGAGTTGATTACTAACGATTTTTTTCATTTAATTCTTTTAGTCTTATGTAACTATGTCCTCGTTGTGACTAAGCAAAGCAAAGTATTTTCTAATAAGCATTTCTATTTGAGGGTATTGTTTTTGACGTGCTTGTGTACAATATGCCGACGCGGTTAGCTCACTTTTTAAGCACTTGCCTACTGAGCCTGCGGTCCTGGGTTCGAATCCCGGCCAGGCCAAGTATTTGTGTGATGAACTCGAATATTTGTGCTTGGGTCATGGATGTTATCTATATATGTATTTATATATTATGTCTATCGTGCGTCGTCTAGTACCCATAGTACAAGCTTTGCTTAGTTTGGTACTAGGTCGATTTGTGTAAGATTTTCGTCCAACTTTTGTTAGGTAGTTTTATCTCATCAAACCCTACAAAAATAATGACGAACCTTAGCACTAACGCTGCTTTGTTACACACAACGCACCAGCATATTTATCTTTGCATGGTGTCCGGCCATAGTAATTCTCGAACTCATTTTCCATTATGAGCTCTTCACATGGATAAATAAATTTTCCCCTCGATATAAAGTTAATCCACTCACAGGAACCACTTCCAGGTTCTAAGTCAGGTTCCGAGTTAGGTTCCCAAGATGTGGCTACTTTCCCATAAATCTTGAAGCGACATAGCCGGCAATGTATATTAGTCAACAAGCAAACATAGAACTTAAAATTTTACTATTAATAGTAATTATTGTCGATAAGTATGTATACATACCATTTTTACATGTTTTCAGCCGGATTCGGATTCTTTTTTCTTATAAATTCTTATTATGCCCATTTCACTCCTACTCTTACAGTTCCTAATAGAACAGCCAACCATTTTCGTAACAAACATTAATTTTACCAAGCTTACGACGTGAACAGTTTGGAAAACGCTGCGATTGCTGAATGTAAGCGAGAAGGAAATAACAATTAACACGCGTTAGACAAGGATGACGGTCAGGGACAAAGTGACGGATTGTCAAATGTGACAGCACTATCCTGTGATGCCAGTAGTGTCATTAGAATTACCCGATCGACTGAAGTTTATTTTGTGCATCGGAAGATATTGCTAACGAATAATTCAAAATGTGTTGTTGTAAAATTTAAGATGAAATACATATAAATGAAAATTATAAAATTATAAATAAATATTTTAACTAATTAACCATGGTTATAATGTACCCATGTAACATGTTATGTTGAAATAAAGTGGCAATGTTTTTGTGACGTAGGCTTGTGTCACTCTGGGAATGGAAGACCATGTTTTATTAGACCATGGTACATATTAATTTCAATGAAAATGTCAAACGGTTACTTTGAGGAACCCTGTGGTAGTAAAATGATTTTTTGCGGTGTATTTCCTAAAGAGCTTTTTAATTTCAATTTTGATACACAAAAGAGCCTTCCTAAAAGGAAGGTGTTTGATGTGAAAATTCAACACATTTTATCATCTCGAAACTCATTGACGTCACATCCATTTTTTTATCTCACCTTCCTTGTTTAAGGCTCAAGAACACGCGAATCTGTCCCGACAAATAATGGTTTCTGGTAAATATTGGATGAATAAAAGCGTCGCCACTTTCCTTTCTCGGTTTAAATTTTTCCAAAGGCAAGAGGCAATAGGTGGCCGGCGTTACTTATGTGAGACTTTTACGACATTCTCTTTTATTATTTTCGTACGCTGGCGGGGTAGTTTTACTGCATACTTTGACTATAACGGCTCCATTTTACCAAATTCCATTCATGCTCCGGCATTAATCAGATACATTGTGCGATAGTGGCGGAAGATGAGAAAAGTAGGGACTTTGTTTATTAGATACGTAAAAGTTCTGAGTACTGACCTGCCCAAGCTGTGACACGTTGGTAATATTTAACAGATGAAAATGTTCCTTTTTCTGTAATCTGTCCGACTTTTTTTTACTCATTATAAACTAGACTAAACCAGAAAGCGCCCGTAATTTCGTTCACTCACCACTTTTAACCTTAAGTGTCATGTGCATAAGTGCATATTACTGCAGACGCCGGAAAAGAAGGGCTTGCCGGGTGAGTAGGTATAGATGGCCGACCGTAGGTAGGCCGGATAGTGATACGAAGCCGGCAAGCTTTTAACTCTCGAGTTGTTCCGCCCAAAACGTGATACTTGGAAGCCTGTTATAAAGCACGTTATGACGTCAGTTCATTGCATGTTCGAGAAAACATATTTAAAACCGTGGAGTCGTTTTGGCAGGAGGAGGCCGTGAAGACACCCATAAATACAAACACAAATAAGTTTCCGTTCAGTGACTTTCAAATATCCCCGTTCTCTTATAATTATTTTTAAAATAACTTCAATACAGATAAGACCGGTCTACAAATAATCGGTGGAGCGCGCATTTGTCTAAAATACAATACAATAACGCTAAAATAGGCCTCTTGCTGACACAGAGCACCCTAGAGTGTTTTTATAAAACGGGAGGCGCGGAGAGAGAGCAGCCCTCACCCGCTGTAACAAAACTCAGGAGCCGTGCGAACCAGAGCGGCTGAGGGTAGTCAAAAACAGTTGAATTGTGACGTTGAAGTCTTCCTTCTTCGTTAAAGTCAAAGTCAAAGTCAAAAGTCAAAGTCAAAAGTGTTTATTTGTTAAACATAGGTAAATACACTGGTGCAGGTGCAGATGACAATAAAGTTTGGTAACACTATGTTTTGCCTTCCGGCGCACAAAAACAATGATTAATTAACAATTAATTCACAAATAACAACTTTTTGTCTTGTTACAGCAGTTTACTAACAAGTTTTTGTCTTGTTACAGCAGTGCAGGCCTCCCCCGAGCCGCGCCGGCTGCCGTCGCTGCAGGAGCCGCCACGCCACGTCGAGTTCACCAACAACACCGGTGCCACACTGTCCTGTTCCACCAGAGGAGACTACCAGGTATGATGATGATTCCCTGTTATATTGCAGTCGTTCGCAATGCAACTGCATTACGACCGTGCAGCCAGCATGCAGTTGGTGTGCGGTTGACTGCACGGCAACTGTAACCGGACTGCACAGTCGGTTTGTAGTTTTGATGCAGTTACAACAACTGCAGCAAAACTACAATCGTGCAGCCATTTTGCAGTTACATTGCAATTGAAATGTTGTCCATTTGTACCGGCCCTTACTGCTAGTTCTTGCCAATGCACAGCCCCCATCCTCAAACCATCTGGTTCTTTTGTAGAATTTAGGAACATCTGTAAGGACGACTATTAAGATGCCCCATTCCTTTATAAATATATTTTCTTCATATTATGACAAATAATAATTTCAACTAACTGTTTGAAGTGAATAATGCTTTTACCTGAGTTCTAGATAGTAACATAGCTATTTCATGCTTTCATTGCATGCGGTCGTAAATAAGTTGAAAAAAAAGTATCAATGAAAAATTCAAACGGTAGGTTCCAGATATGTATCATTAAATGGCAATAGCCCTGTTCTAAGTAAACATTGACGATATGTTAAAAAAACATGTTTGATCATAGAGAAAAATGTCTAAACCAATCAGTATCTTGGAATAGATAAGAAGTTTTAATTAGCTCTTTTTTTCAATATTTTTTAGGGTTCCGTACCCAAGGGTTAACCGGGTCCCTATTACTACGCCTCCGCTATACGTCCGTCTGTTACCAGGCTGTATATCATGAACCGTGATATACATAGACATTTGAAATTTTCACAGATGATGTATTTCAGTTGCCGCTGTAACAACAAATACAGAAAAAAAAACAGTTAAAAAATATTTATTTGTACGAACCCACGGTACGACTCGCACTTGGCCGGTTTTTTTATTATTGGTTTCCTCCGAATATATAATAAAGCCTTGAATGGTACTAGCAATGGCGTATGGTATGATTTCAATTAAACACACAACTTTAAACCCAGCTTTTGCCGTAATTCAAGAACCGAATGCAACTTACTGAACCGAACTAAATGAATGCGGTTTCCATATCTGATGTTGCGAGGCTGCTGAACGAAAGTTTGGGTAGATTAACTCTATTAGTCGACCAATATCGACCTGTGGTTGCAATTGGATCAGGGAGACCACAACTGTGCTGGGATTGGGCTGTACAGGCCTACAGCTTTGCAATCGTAAACAGAATGTTTGATCTATCACGGTTCATGAGATACAGCCTGGTGACATATCGTGCAAAAAACAGCATAAAAAACACGTTAGCTGTATGGGAGCGCCACCTATTTATTTATTTTATTCTGTTTTAAGTATTTCTTGTTATAGTGGCAACAGAAATACATCATCTGTGAAAATTTTAACTGTCTAGCTTTCATGGTTCAGGTGCAGGCCTGGTGACAGACGGACAGCGGAGGCTCAGTAATAGGGTCCCGTTTTTACTTTTTGGTTACGGAACCCTAAAACCCTGTCGAGATTACGCAGCAAATCCAAATAACAGCTTACCTCTCGTTTTTAGAACTTTATTAAGGAAAGATTTATCGCAAAAACGAATGACTAATGAAATAAGACACAATAACAAATTGAGACACTAGGAGCTAAGCCGAATATTTTACCGATTTGTCTCCCGTAATTCTTTGGCGGGAATAAACAAAATCGATGTCTCGTCCAGCCTCCAATCTGTGCAGTCAGTTGTTTTACGATGCGAACTTATGTGGATTGAATAAGGTTGATTTTTCAACTATTCCGTATACCTAGACAGGAGCTTGAGGGAGTTAATGCCATCCTAACTTCGTAGATCCCTCTCGATGTCAGTGGAGCGAGATGTCGTGAGCCAAATCTGCCACTTTATGTAACAATACTCGGTGCTATAATGATACGATTGAAAACACTTGGTAAACGATGACATGCCTTACTGCTCTTCCTCGGTTTATACAAGATGTCTCCGCAGAAAAGCCTACTAGTAATACGCCTTATGTTTTTATTTTTATCCCGTTTCAAGAATTAGATTTTTTTTAGCCGCGATTGTCACTCATTAAAATAAACGGTTCAAATAATTCGTATATTTGTTTATTACCGTCATGAATACAGTAGCGTGTTTACATTATATGTCAGTCAACACATGACCAAATAATCAAATAATAAACTTTAACTATTCTGTAAGCCGGTCACACGGGCACTTTACACTCTAAGCACTATATTACCCCAGTTGATTGAAATAAATGATTTTTATTTTATTTTATTCTTATTTACAAAGTAGCTTATTTTCCAAGAGGAGACCACTGTTGAGAAGAAAGTCCATTGTAACTGGTTACATAGGTATATCACCCAAGTGAGTTCTCTACATGTCGGATGCCTTAAAATATTACAATAACGCTTTATTCACACGTAAGAAAACTATTATTATTAATCCGTTTATGGCGGCTCGAAGCTTGTGCCAGTATCAGTTTTTTTTTGTTTATAACCAATGCATGACTTCCGTGTTAAATAAGACTTATCAAAAAAATAAAACATGAGATGAGTTGAACATGAACAAAGATCGTGAGAAAACTAGTAGTAGAGTTGCTAAGCCGCGAAATTGTGCGCATCGGGTTACAAGCATGAAATTTCTACCACACATAGAGCGTTCCGCGGTGATTATTTTCAGATGTGGAGGGAAGTCAGATTCGTCCCCTGTGTGGTGGGAGAGCGGGGTGAAGAGGACCAAGTACTGTTCTTTTTCTTTTTTTTATTACAGATCAGTTAAGGCTATTAGGGCTTGCGCGACATCGTTTTCGTGTAAAATAGATATCATCTATTAATTTTTCATGTTATTTAAGAATAGTTTCATATAAAAATTTGGGTTTATTGCCGAAAAGGTAAAAATCACAACAAGTTTTTTTTATTCAGAACGATAAATTAGTTATCTATCCTGAATATTTAAAATTTAAAAAAATATTACTAAACAGCAAATTTAATCTTGTTTTTAAAAATGTATACATATTGGGCACATCTGATACAAAAAGTACCTTGAAAAAAATGTTGATGTTAAGCTTTGCCTGCGTGTTCTAGTACATTTTGCTAAGTCGCGAAATTGTGTACATACAACCGGGATACAACCACGAAATTTCTACCACAGATAGAGTATTTTGCGGTGATTATTTTCAGATGTAGAGGGAAGTCAGATTCATCCCCTGTGCGGCGGGAAAGTGGGGTGAAGAGGACAAAGGAGTCCTCTTTTTCTTTTTATATTACTGATCAGGTAACGTTAGTAGGACTTGCGTCGTGTCGTTTTCGTGTAAAACAGATATCAAAAATTCATTTTTCATTTTATTTATTTATAGTACCATATAAAAATATGGTTGTATTTCCAAAATTGTAAAAATCACAACAAGTTTTTTTTATTCAGGGAGATAAATTAGTTATATTTCCTGAATATTTACAACTAACAAAAATATTCAAAAAATGGCAAATTTCATCTAGTTTCTAAAAATATATAAATATTGGGAACTCTTCATACAAACAGTAACTTAAATAAATTGTTGATGTTGAAATTAGCCCACGTGCTCGTGAAACATTAGCAAAAAAATATTTTGTTTTAATTACATTAATTTGTTTTTTTAGGACGTATATACTTAGTAAATATTATATGTAAAAGCATGTTAAAAATCATTATTTAATGTATTTAATGAAGCGAAATTCGGAGATTTACGTTGGTTACGCCGACGTAAAGATATATTTTAAGCTACTGTTTGTATGAGAAGTGCCCAACATGCATATATTTTTAGAAACCATATTAAATGAAATTTTTGAAATAATAATAATAATTTGAAAATGTTCACGAAATTGAACTAATTTACCCCATTGAATAAAAAAAATTGTTGTGATTTTTACCTTTTCAGCCATTACACCCATATTTTTATATAGAACTATACAAAAATAACATAAAAAAATCATTTCTGATATTTGTTTTACACGGAAACGATACCAAACACGTCCTGGTAGACTTAACTGACCAGCAATAAAGAAAGAAAAGAGGGATACTTGGCCGTATTCACTCCGCTCTCCCGCCTGACAGGGGACGAATCTGACTTCCCTCCACATCTGAAAATAATCACCGTGGAACACTCTATCTGTGGTAGAAATTTCATGCTTGTAACCCGATGCGCACAATTATGTTAGAAAACAGCGGACTAACAACTCTACTATAGTGAAACGACGTAATTTTCCCGTATTTGACAGTTCTTTTATCACGTTCCATGATTGAAATTTCTGCGAATCTACTAAATTTCTAAGCACAAAAGGCTACTCGCAACCAATCAACTTCGACATCGATAGCACCTCGGCCCCAACATACGTAAATAAATCGATGATATTTTATTATGGATATAGTGGAGGCGTAGAGGCGACATGAATTGTTGCCACGCGCCCCGCCTGCGCCAATCTGATTTTGTATTCAGAAACCCGCTCGCCCAACTCAAATATAAATAAAGTTTTTCCATTCGACGGAGTTGTACTGAAAGTTTACGGTCGCGCCGACCTACAGGGAAATAAGTATATGCACGCCAAGACCACTCGTTCTATTCTCATTATTACAAAGCTTTGTCGGACCCTCGAACCCTTTATTAAAAGGCTTATTATTTTCGCGGCGACAGAAAAATTAAAGAGCAGCAAACTATTTGCAACTAAAATAATAACTTGTCAGCGATTAAATATTTTGGCAATCATTTATATTAAATGAGCTTTAAACTAAGGATATTTTAAAATTCAAATAATGGCAGCTACTTTAAGGTAGCAGAAATAAAAAACAAGATTACTGAAATCATAGGCGAGGTACTATAAATAATGACTTGGCGACTAATATTAGCAGAAGGATAACAAGCTTTATATTAGTGGCAACTACAGGTCTCCATCTAAAAAAGCATTTTGGGCTTTGATTTGCTGGCAGCTTAAATATTAAAATGGGTACTATATAAAAGTAATGGGGAGTTATTTTTTTAGTTTTCGAAACCATAATTTAATGAAAACGGCGATAAGCGTTTTTTAGGTAAAAATGTTTTGCCCATACAAAACACGCTTATTTTAGTCCGAATCTAGCTAAAACACGCTACGCTAAAATAAGCATTGCATTATCATAAGACTTGCCTCAGAACCGAAGCTGTCAACCCCGATTCCACGTGGTCTTGTCTGCCCTACCCCTAGAGTGTATATAAAAAGCCGGAGGCGCGGAGGGAGAGCAGCCCTCGCCCGCCGTGACAAAGCTCGGGAGCCGTGCGGAGCGGAGCGGCTGAGGCTGGTCGCAGAAGGCGACCAACAAGCCGAAGCTGCGGAAAGGAGTACGGGCGACCGTGCTTTGCCACGCAAGGGCGGAAGGGCTGCACTTCCCGCAGCGCCGGAGCTAAGGCAGAGTCTGACACAATATCCAAAAAAATATTGTCGGTTTTAGGAGTCCATATCTCGGTAATTATTAAGTTTAGAAAAAAGTTGTCCATACAAAACACGTTTATTTTAACGTATTCTATACGATAGAATCATAAAAAATTGGTGTCAATATGACATCACACCTGACGAAAAATTGACCAAAATCAGAGCCACTAAATAAAACTATAGACCAAAATTATTATTTATACATGCAATTTTCAACTTTGATTAAAGCTCTTAAATTGTCGCACAAAGTATTTTTTATGACCTTGATTTATTTTATATGTAATCTCCATTGAACAATTAGAGTAGGCCATTTTCAACTTTTTATCCGCTGTCATGTTTCCGCTTAATTAGTTAATTCAGTCGCCAAAACAATAACTCGATGCTAGTTTATATTGATACAAAGCCGAAAATTGATTACTTAGCTGCTACTTTTTACTTTAATATTCTCCGCAATTAGTCGCCAACTTATTATTTTTGCTATCCCCTTTAATTTTTTATAAATCCCTAAATCTGATTAATTTGTCGCCGCGTTAAATACATGCCTTATTAAAATTGCGTATAACTTACATGCCCGTCTAGCACAACTATGCTTCGCGAGTCTAGTCGCGCGGCATAGCGTACCTGTCACTTTCTAAAATTACTGCACTGAAAGAGTTAGATAGATATCTGGCCCGAGAAGGAGTCGCGTATCACAGTTGTGCTATAGGCGATGGTACTGTAACCGAAAGCCATTGAGCAGGCAAGTGAAATACCTGTCGGTAAGTGCGAATATTCCTTGACGTCATTTTTACTTACAATCTGCCACAATCTACAGACCTATGTCATTTTTTACTGTTGTTAACTCGACCCGTCTCAACTCCCTAATCGTTAGAAAGGCACGTCATCAGTTAAATATTATACTTTTTCATTACAAACTCATTTTTATTTTAAATGCAAGGAAGAATTGACAACGCTACCGGATCAGAGGTAGACCGTAAAAGTAGATGATGGAATAATTTGGTTACATTTACTAACGAGTGGCGGGAGCATGCAGTCAATAGAAACGAGTGGTGCAAGAGAGGGGAGGCCTTTTCCCAACAGTGGGACACAACTATGGGCTAAGAAAAAAAATTACTAATTTTTTCTCAGAAGGGAGTATAGGATCTGTTTTCGTTAAAAGGTATTTTTTTAAGTAGTAATGTAAACTTTACCGAGACTTCTATGCCCATTTAATGCCCTCCCGCTTATGTAATACCATTAAATATATAATAATAGTAACAACAAAGGCGTTATAAAGCATTTGTCGTCATTATTTTGGCCGCGACTCTGGCGTCTTCGACATTTACTGTTCCGGGTGATATAATTGTGTTGACGAGCCATTTCGCAAAGTGCTATGTGGGAATATTACTTGGAGGGACGTCCGTAAATGAATCTCGTATTCGATAAGTTTGGATAGACACGTTTCATTGCGCGTTTTCTAAATGGAGTGCTAATAGTTATGATTGATTGTTACGTGTTGACGCGTAGAGATTCGGACAGAATTAATTTCATTACCTCGTTTTCCTGGTGGCTGGCTAAATATCACTCGAAGTAAAGTAAATAAAGTAAGTTTAAACATATTATTTTACCACATTTGCAATTCTTCGAGCATTTGGCCTTAATTTTAGCTCACGTTATGCCATAATAGGGCCTAAGATGGAGCATGCTTGCTTAGAAGATCACTCTCACTAGTCTCAGTCTCGACATGAAGAGATCCAAGTAATATTTATAATTTGTTTCTCAATAAATTATGAAGAACTCGTATTCACAGGCTTATTAAAAATTGTCAGCTGCTTTATTTTTGTGTATGTCTAACGTGGGGCAAATGCGACCTACATAGGCCATTTTAGCAAAGGAGGCTCCCTCATCGCGAACATTCGCCTGTAATGTAACAAAAAAACAAATAATCTGAACTTGTATCGGCGAGCTACATCCTCGACCCCGTAATCACTTACCATCAGGTGATACTGAGGTCAATCGCCATATTATTTAGTTTCATAACAGGCGTATGGTCGCTGTTACGTAGCACCTTTTTAAGATGGTTATTTAAATTGAAGTAAAAAATATTTAATTTTTAATCAGTTAGTAGGTACTCAAAGACCAAACGTGTTCCGTAAAACCTCTCATTTGCTATTTTCTGTAATCCCTAATTTATTGATTAAATCGCGGAGCGCGTAACAAGTCGTGATATTTATAAACAAACTTCGATAAACAAAATATTCTACAACCAATTTCAAAATTCCCGAAAGTGATAAAGATACTTAAGAAATTGTTAAGACGTAGAACGTTCCACATCTGAACGTCCTAATGTGATTCGGCGGAGTTGGAAAAAACCGTGGGAACTCGGCAATAACAACATTCTTGCGAACTTGAAACACAATAAGTGTTCTGGTATGCCGTAGTAATAAAAAAACCGGTCAAGTGCGAGTCGGACTCGCGCACCGAGGGTTCCGTACAAATACTTTCCATCCTTAAGTGGTTAAGTTAAGTTTGCACCTGGTATGTACAGCGCTCCATACAAATGAGGTGCAAAGTTAACGCAACCAATCCCTTTGTTGTATGGGAGCCCCCCTTAAATAGTTATTTTATTTTATTTTTAGTATTTGTTGTTATAGCGGCAATAGAAATATCACCGTTCTTGAGATACAGCCTGGTGACAAACGGACGGACGGACGGACGGACAGCGAAGTCTCAGTAATAGGGTCCCGTTTTTACCCTTTGGGTACGGAACCCTAAAAACTTACATGTTTGCCGTGTACTGTGTCTAAACTTAGTTTTAAAGAATGTTATTGAAGAAGAGATTCATGAAGCGAAGGGTTACAATCCATTTTTTTTGGATAAAAATGGACCCTATAAAGATTTTAGAGTGCAAAGCGACTAGAATTTCTTGTAGAATTCATTGTCAAAAAGATCAGACAAATGTTAATTGTTAATGCGTTCGGGGGCTAAATTTCACGTCTCTAATTCTGTCCGAGAAAAAAATAGTTTTTACATTCATCCAGATGATATTTAAATTTTCAGCTAAACACCTAAATACGACTAAAAACATCTCGAAATTTCTCTTTCACTCTGTTTCTGATATCTCTAAATGATTGGTCGATCCCTAGACACGGACAGCGTTGTGTAACGCTGTCCGTATCTAGTCATCATATTTGCTGAATCTAAAATTCTACAACCGGTATCTAAGTCCCCGAAAGTGATAAAGATACTTGAGAAATTGTTGAGAAGGAGAACGTTCCACAGCGTGAAGGTCGTAATGTGATTCAGCGGAGTTGGAAAAAACCGCGAGAACTCGGCAATAACAACATTCTTGCGAACTTCAAACAAATAAGTGTTGCGGTACGGCGTAGTGAACAAAAGCTTCAATGTTTATCGTGTATTGACTGTAGCCTAAACTTACTTTGAAAGTTAATCGGGTGTTTTCGGATAGGGTGTTCAAATGCGAGAGATAAAAATAGGTTCTAGACTTTTAAGTCTTGAGTACAACTGTGATAAGAAAATGCAATGCACTGTGTACAATTCTTCTAGTATTACTTTCTTTCGCGCCTATGATAGTATATACCATAACAGTTACCCACTTAACGTAGAGCCCATCGCTGAATTAGTCATCTAACGGATGTCAGATACATACGCCACGCCTGATTTAATTATTTAAATAAATATCAGACAGCCTCCAACAAATCGTCCTACTCCCAAATTAAGGTCTAGTAGGCTGATATGCGCACTAGATGATGATATACATACATCAATTATATATTTAAATACATAGAAAACATCCATGACCCAGAAATATTCGAGTTCATCACACAAATATTTGCCCTTGCCGGGATTTGAACTCAGGACTACCGGTTCGATAGACAGCTGCACTACCACTGCGCCAACCGCGTCGTCATTTTTAGCCCTTACCCTGGCTGGTAAAGAATAAAAAGAATTAACACTTATTTCTTATTAAGATACATAACGTTTAATCACGTCGTAGGAGTCGAATATCGCACTTATTTCTTCCTCGCATACGAAATGTTAGTAGCAAAATTCAAAGTGATACTTTACAAACTGTTACATATAAATCTTAACAAATTACTACTCACGCGTCTAAGGCAACTCTAAAGTAGAACGTGGAACTCCAAACTTCAAAAGATACCACGAAGATAGAGAACATAGTTTATGAGAAGTTTATCAGTGCCGCATTTCTGGAATCCATTTATCATTTTGCGTTCAAACTTGCCAGATTTGACGTTCATAATTTTGCCTCTAGACTCTAGATTACGTGTAGCTAGTTAGTGCTAATGTGTGCTAGTGTTAGTGTTGATATGTACCTACCCGCCTCCGACTTGCCAAAATGCTGCCATTAATTCTATAAACTGACACTGGATATATTGTATTATTTCGAAGGCCTCTGTCAGCTCTGAAGGAAGTAACTCTTCATTCAATTATGTTACAATATTAACACCGAAATGGGTATCACCATAAAAAACCTTGAGCCGCGATATAATAAAGCTAGCTTTATTCAATTCCTACTTATATTGTGTACAATCCTTTGACGCGTAAATATCAAGACAGCAACGAGCTTATTAAAATCCGAAGCAAATATGAGAGGTGTAAAATCTGATTCTCCTTTATTAATGGAAGGTTGTAAAAGAGAGCTGTAGGAGTCAAGAGCAAACAATTGTAAGAATGCGGGTCGCAGATGTGGCCCAGCCTAATGAAGTGCTGCCTTGCCAATCACTTCCAAAACAACCTATATACACTAAGAACTTGAAGGTTTATATGCCCTTTTTTAGTTGCAGTTGGCAAGGCAGCCAATTATTTAAAATACAACCTATGAACACTTACACCTTTAAAGCTTATAAGACCTTTTTGTTTTGTAACTAGCGAGCCACGGTCGCGCTTTTAAGAAATTGAATATTACCAGCCGGTTGCGTGCCCTTCCGATGGAAATTTATTGGATACGGTACTTTTGTTCGACGCACAAAGGTTTATGTGGAAAGTTCGTGTTTATTAAGTACTTGGAAAATCGTTTGAAAGTCGAGGAAATTGTAATTTGTTGGAGTACTCGATGTTTTGCGTGTTTTACAACTATAGTCGTTAATAATCGTCTGCTACCGTAGTTTAAAAATATGATAGGTTACTTATTAATATTAAAAACTTTTTGCATGATAAATATGTGTTTTTTTTTTCAGAGGTCCTTATTATGCTCATACTTTTTTAAGATGCGTATGGTCCGAGTCTATTAACTAAGGAAATAGGCAATAATTCTAATATTATTTGTCTCCGATACGATATTACTTTTCAGGTCAAAAGTTTAGTTTATACTCTTGAGAGTAGATAGTAAAGTTACAGTTTACCTTATTTTATAATAGTTATGTCACTAACCTGTGACTGTGTACAGACATTTGAAAATATTAAGTAAAATCAAGTTTTTAATGAAAATTCCTAAGCACTTACAATAAAATAGGCAAAATAATCACAACAAGACGATTACCTACTGATTCCATTCATCAGCATACCTTGGTGCACGTATGATTTGACGCTACAGTAGGCTTAAGCTGCGTCCACACTTGTATCATTTCGCCGATCCGATCCCCGTCACGTATCGTCCTGTTTGGACGCTCACTGCGGGCATTCCGTATCGTTTGCGCCGTCGCGCGAAGAAACGCGTCCATACTAAGCCGTATCGTATCCCCGTATCTTATCTCGTATCACCGCACCGATAATTTTGGCGTGCAGTAATTTGGACGCTATCCGTATCGTATCACAGCCCCGCTCATTTTTGGCAGTTATGTCACCGGCGCGATCATGCAAAGCTTTCCTGATCGCGAGTGTGCGTGATACTGAAGATAAGCGTATCAGCATGGATTTCGAGCGAGCGGATACGGGCCGTTGCATGATCGCAACGGTGCGAAGTCCACACTACCGTTCACGATACGCGACGGGGATCGGATCGGCTAAATGATACAAGTGTGGACGCAGCCTTAGTTTCAAATCATTCGAGCACCGAAAACGCCGGCGTATGGTTATCAGTCATAACCAACATTGTTTCATCAAGCCATTATTCCTAGAACCTTCGCCAAACCCGAGACAAATGCAACTAACTTTAAGCAGTAAGTCATCGCGCCTTCTGGATAAATAGAATTAATTACTCTGCGTAATGAAGACACGAACTTGTCAACTCCTTAATTGTAATTTGTACCAGGAATCCCGTGGCGGCTTTGTTTACAAATTATATACTTTACTCATCGATCTTTTCCTAAAATGAATTTCAAGCCCCAGATAAAAGTCAAACATGGTTGAGCCAATGTTTAATTACAAAAGTTTTCGATAAAGGATGTATTCAATTGTTAAAGGACGGTTATTGGAGTTTCACTGTTCAATTTATTTAACGGCCTGACTTTGAGTTTATAAAATTCAAATGAGAGTATTGGAAATAAATAGTTTGCTGTAAGGAATTTATTACCTAATCAATTTACGTAGTTACTGGAACATTCGATACGTAATCGGACGAAGTTATAGAAACAGGAAATAAGGAACTCAGAGTGCTAATTGCTTTCTATTTATTGACGGTGCGGTTGGTGCAGTGGTAGTGTAGCTGCCTACTGAGCTGGCGGTCCTGGGTTCAAATCCCGGCAAGGTCCAATAATTGTGCGATGAACACGATATGATTGTCCAAAATATAAAACCTGATAAATATTCTAAACAAAAAATATAATATTTGTATAGAATCTTTTTATCGATTCATATTTTTTATGTGGTAATACCACATTTTTATTTTTATAAATAATGACACAAAGGTAAATTAAGAAAGAAAAATTGAATGGGCGCTCCAGTAGCGTAAAGGATTAAGGGATGAAAGATTTGGTGTGACTGACGTAGCGGTCGAATAGCTCAGTTGGGAGAGCAATGCGCCGGAAACGCAGAGATGGCGGGTTCAAACCCCGCTTCGATTGTAGTAGATCGCATTCAATTTTTCTTTCTTAATTTACCTTTGTGTCATTATTTATAAAAATAAAAATGTGGTATTACCACATAAAAAATATGAATCGATAAAAAGATTCTATACAAATATTTAGAACAGCGCCATCTCTCTCGCAGTCTTCACACTTGCTGTAAAGCAATGGGGATTGGGGATCGTGCGTGTAAAACGCACATCCTAGGGTATGGCTAATGCGCAATAAGCATTTCAAAAACATATATGACGCAGAGGGCGCTCAGTAGCGTAAAGGATTAAGGGATGAAAGATTTGGTGTGACTGACGTAGCGGTCGAATAGCTCAGTTGGGAGAGCAATGCGCCGGAAACGCAGAGGTCGCGGGTTCAAACCCCGCTTCGATTGTAGTAGATCGCATCCAATTTTTCTTTCTTAATTTACCTTTGTGTCATTATTTATAAAAAATATAATCATAATCAAAACCACATACCTACACTTATATTTCATAACATATTGTAAACAATATACATGGTATTCCATAATGTAACTTAATACGAATCGGATTGGAAAAAACAATTATGGGCCATATTGACGTACTTATATAGTCAATAAAACATAATGACACTGTAACCACTATACAATAACAAGAATTACGAAAAAAAAAACAATAATATAAAAGTACAGTAGAATACCAAGAATGCAAATTGTACGCGAGAATGTAAACAAACGAACCGCCGTCCTGTGCACATTTCCACTCGCAAGATTGAAATATGTCGGATATTTGCATCCGAATATTGAACGTCCTGACCCTATACAAATAGGACTTGGGACAACTGTAGGTACCACAGTCAATATCGAAACAGCATGTCAGTCAGGGGCTACACATTTGACGTTTATAAGTGAAATATAACCAACACCAGTATATTATGCCTACAATAGACTCTATTTACTTTAAAAAAACAACTTGACTTCATCATCGTTTTTAGTAACTATGTGTCAATGTCAATAAATTAAGCCTTAAATCTATTTTCTATTTTCAACACACTTGCACTCTGACGCATCACAGTTTTTGCCAATTTTACTGCAAAGTTCACATTGTTGAGTTTCTATTTAAGAGAAAAACCAGTCTGATTACGGACATAAATATAAGGAACCATTGGAGTACTAAACTTCGTGTCTGTAACCTTCTGCGTCAGAAGTGAGACTGTGTGAGATAAGCGTACTCAGGCGTACGCCTGGGACCACGGCACGTGAAACCGTATTGGTTCAAACCGCGGGAGTATAAAGTGTTAGATAGGAACAATGTTTGTCAAACACTGAAAAATTTAGGTTATATCTCCGTGAGCGGGTGACATAACTGAAGACACGCGGTGTCTTCCGGTACGTGGTTCCCGTTCGAGAACCTATCTGCCACATTATCTATAATAAAACAAGGACAGTCATATGAATGGTGAATCTCGGTGAGCCGGTGACATAACTGCCAAAAATGAGCGGGGCTGTGATACGATACGGATAGCGTCCAAATTACTGCACGCCAAAATGATCGGTGCGGTGATACGATACGATACGGGGATACGATGGACGCGTTTCTTCGCGCGACGGCGCAAACGCTACGGAATGCCCGCAGTGAGCGTCCAAACAGGACGATACGCGACGGGGATCGGATCGGCGAAATGATACAAGTGTGGACGCAGCCTAAGCCGACAGTAGCGTCAAATCATACGTGCACGAAAGACGCCAGGGTATGCTGATGAATGGAATCAGTAGGTAATCGTCTTGTTGTGATTATTTTGCCTATTTTATTGTAAGTGCTTAGGAATTTTCATTAAAAACTTGATTTTACTTAATATTTTCAAATGTCTATACACAGTCACAGGTTAGTGACATAACTATTATAAAATAAGGTAAACTGTAACTTTACTATCTACCTACTCTCAGGAGTATAAACTAAACTTTTGACCTGAAAAGTAATATCGTATCGGAGACAAATAATATTAGAATTACTGATAATATACTCGGACCATACGTATCTTAAAAAGTATGAGCATAATAAGGACCTGTGAAAAAAAACACATATTTATCATCCAAAAAGTTTTGAATATTAAAAAAGTAACCTATCATATTTTTAAACTACGGTAGCAGACGGTTATTGACGACTATAGTTGTAAAACACGCAAAACATCGAGTACTCCAACAAATTACAATTTCCTCAACTTTCAAACGATTTTCCAAGTACTTAATAAACACGAACTTTCCACATAACCCTTTGTGCGTCGAACAAAAGTACCGTATCCAATAAATTTCCATCGGAAGAAGGGCACGCAACCGGCTGGTAATATTCGTACTCAGGTGTACGCCTGGGACCACGGCACGTGAAACCGTGTTGAAACGTCAGGCAATGAAGGTAAATCAAAATATCGCGATAGACCCGGTTCAATAAGTTTTAATTATTGTTCCTATCTGTCATCTTCACCGTAAAAAATATAAGGCATGCCTATATCCTCACACGTCTGTGTGTTTGGATGTTATTGAGGATATGCTTTACCGTTCTTGTTTTACTGTGACTGAAACTTCTGGGATGGCTTGATCAATAACTGCCTTCACTGCTGAGAGCTATTTAAAGACCTTCGGTCACACTCGTAAAATGTTTAACTCTATTACACTTGAGCTATAAAAAACCTTTTCCCAAGAATGAAGTTTAAATCTAATTAGAAAATTTGGGCAAGTCAGTCTATAGCCAAAGTTCCATTATAATACTATTCAATTAAATTATTTTTTATCGGTCACCAAAGGGAGGGAAGTCTCAATTAAAATAATGGAAACAACTGACAACCTAATTAAAATTGATTATGGCACAAATTTAAGGATAGCGGTATTTTGTATAGGTATAAATAGATATTTATTCTCCAAATGAACATTATTTGGGGAATACAAAATCAGTTATTTTAGAAATATTCGGCTATGATACCAACATTACTATACAAATATCAAAACGCAAAAACAAAAAATTGCGGTCACACGTAATCCACACCAAGAATCGATCGGCGTTGATCTTTGTATCTGAAATTAAATTCAATGAAAAAATGTAGTGTTGTTTTACCCACATTCCAAGTATTTCGAAACATGAACTGTCTTTTGAAAAAAAAAATTACCAACATTGAATTCAAAGTGTTCACTTATAACCAACTATAGAGCACGTAGATAACTTATATATTTTTTCTACAATATTATTGTGTATTCGAAACCTTTCTAGTCATGTGCTTTGGCCAGGGGACTCGGGCTTACAGAAAATACAGAAGATCGAGAATTCTTAACAGACGGTCCCAAACAAAGCCGAACTTCCATCAAAGCTGAAAGTACAAAGAAAAATATAAAACTTGTAAGTTTCAAAGGGATGATCCCTTATTTTCGACTCTTGTTCTTTTGTAATACAATGCCGATGATGAATCGTGTTTTGGTCTGAATCGAATCTTGTATTTCGGTGAGGCGTCACGTTTCTTTTTTGCCTTTAATTTACGCAAATGAGGTCATACCATTATATTTAGTTCAAAAGGATCCTACAAAAAAAAACTTTGTTGCAACAAAACTTAGTATCCTATTTTGGGAATGAATTTGTAAGAATCTTTTCTTAGAGCTTGTTAGAGTTCCATAACCAAAGGGTAAAAACGGCCACGTGCGAATCGGACTCGCACACCAAGGGTTCCGTACCAACATCGAGCAAAAACACGTTAATTGTCCCGCCCCCTTTATTTTTTTTTACTATTGTTTTTATTTTTATTATTCTTTGTTATAGCGAAAGCAAAAATAAATATACATTCTGTGTAAATTTTAACTGTCTATCTATTACGGTTCATGGGAAAATGCCCGCCGAACGAAATATCATGGAAAACCCCTATTTTTTATATTCAGAAACATGTTTGATTACTTATAGAGAAAAATGTCTAAAACAATCAGCCCATTTTGCTCAAATGATCTTGCACTCCACTATGACGATAATAATAATGCTTTATTGTAACATTAATTGACGAGAGTCCTGACCTCCTGACCTAATTACAATCAGTCGTAGTGTCATTCGGTCAAGTCAGATGTAAAGATATACATCTATACAATTCTGAATACACGATATGATAGGGAGGAAGCAATTATTCATAGTAACTGCATTGTCAGTGCCTTTGCATTCGCAGCTGACTGGGGCATTGTCGGAGTTCTACTAGAGCTACCTCCGTGATTCAATGTCTTGTATTAAGTGCATTCAGTCGAATGGCGGTGTAGTAATTATATGGCATCGCAGGTGAATGAGTTACTAAAGTTGACAAACTTAGTATTTACCCTAGGCTAGGCTGCATTAAGCACTTATACAGCCTTTATACAGCTTAAATTAGACTTTTTGCCACCAGAGCATTTGTTAACTGTAGTATCTCATTCAATAGCGATACCATTTACACTCGTCTTGCACCAGGGTGCTACTCGAGTGTGCTTTGAAATATGGTCAAATAAGCGATGTCTTGGGATCTCATGTATGTGTCCTTCAAATGACATTAAAATGCGATGTATGCGATTCGTGCTGCATAAAGTGATTAACGTCGCTACCCTGTCTAGTTTAGTTTGCGATAGCCTGATAAATTTGGCATCGCATTTATATGAGGCACAAAATTAACACGAACGGGTTGGTGAAGTAGCTATATACTTATACCCACTAGACTAGATTATATCGGTGATCTGATACTGATCTGATATAATAATATGGAATTTGGGCCCCATATATCTGGTACACCGTAATTGATCACCACTGAACAGTTAAGTAATTGAAAAGCGTAGACTTCCAATTCAACGATTCCAATATTTTTCTTCCGTATTGTAATTTTTTCCGAAACCTCCCAATGTTTCAAAGCATATCCAACATTCTCACTTCACAAGATCAAAGGCTCGATAACAAATATCGTTGTTTCGAGCAACCTTAAACATTCAGCTGTGCTCATTCAGACTCGGCGCATTAGAATAGGAAAGCCTTACAGCGAAAACAAATATTTTGCCTCTCACAGGAATTAGAAACGTAGTGACGCAGCGTGGGAAAAGCAAATACTAGGCGAGTTGGCAGGGGACCGCGAAACTACTCGGGATGGGAAAGTGCGTACAGATAAAGGGGATGAATATTGCAAGAGGCAAGCTAAATGACAGCTGACAACGCTGCCTAATGGAACTTCAAAGAGACACATTGAAACTCCTGGTATTTTAAAGAGCGTTCCGCATTTCCTAGCAACACGTGCTAAAAGGGAGTATTCATTGATCCAGGGCTCTTCATAAAATTAAGATTTATTTGGATCTATGTTATCCTCATTCATGACGCTTTTTTTACTATAAAATAGGTAACTTTCAGGATTATTAGGTCTAAACCTAGATCACTAGATCTACGGATAAGTAGAGGTCGTGGGTTCAAATTCCACTTGCTTATGTATTCATAATTTAACCTTTTTTATAAATATTGAATTGGCATATAAATATTTTGAAAGTGTTGTTAGACGATTCATCGGCTTGTCTAAAACTCCACGAATCAGGAAATCTTACCACCTTACCTATTACCTACCAATGATGCCAGACAGTTTTGTGTGAAGAATTAAGTCTTTGGCCTCGCCTTCACGGGCTATATATTTACGGGGGTTGTCTATTTTTTCAACGAAATTTATATGCAATAATATTGATTAGCTCGAATTTCACTTACCCGAATTACATTTGCCCGAACGTTTCGTTTACTAGAAAAGACATTTGAAATACCCGAATATTAATACCCGAATAATAGATAGTAGTATTCCCGAATATTATCTGCCATAATGATACGAATGCCATAAGTATTGTTTTCCATAGTATTAATTGCCATAATATTGTTCGATAGAATATTTAAACGCCATACTAAATATTATTTCTTTGCGAATCCATCAAGCAAGCATTTTGACTATAATATTGTGCCACGTATAGATAGATAGATTAGAAGACGCAAAAAAGGCTTGGTTAATTGCTTGCCCCGGCCAAAATTATGCGGAAAATTCAAAATCTCAACGGAGCTGGGACGACTTATTATGTAAATTGACCGTAGATTCCATCCTAAGCCAGTGCTCTACGGAAGACCGTGCCAGAATTTTGGCAGTAGGCACCAAAGAGGCCGGTTACTGGCTCCAAGCGCACCCTTCCGTGAGCACTGGAACTTTTCTAGAACCCAATACCGTCCGACTTTCAGTTTGTCTCCGTCTCGGGGTCCCGGTCTGCGCCCCACACCGATGCCCCTGCGGCAAAGACGTTGACAGGCTGGGTCACCACGGACTTTCCTGCGAGAGCAGTGCAGGCCGCTTCTCAAGACATGCTGCTCTGAACGACATCATCCGTCGGTCTCTTGCATCAATCAATGTGCCGGCCCTTTTAGAGCCGATTGGCATCTCAAGAGACGATGGCAAGAGACCGGACGGAATGTCTTTGATTCCGTGGAGTAAGGGACGGGTGCTGGTGTGGGATGCAACCTGTGTAGACACACTGGCCCCGTCACATCTCCACCGATCCTCAATCAGGGCCGGAGCAGCGGCAGAAGCGACCGAAGGCATAAAGCGGAATAAGTACAGTGGTCTTGGCGCTGAGTACAATTTCTTACCTTTTGGCGTCGAGACCCTGGGTCCGTGGGGCCCCAGCGCATTAAGCCTCTTCAAAGATATTTCGAAGAGGCTTATTGATGTTACTGGTGACCGGAGAGCTGGCGGCTTCCTCGCTCAAAGAATCAGTTTGGCGATTCAGCGAGGAAATGCCGCCAGCATCTTTGGCACTATGCCGCAGGGGCCATTTTTAGATTTAGTTTAAGTTTATTATGTTCGAGTTTAGTTTATTTTTTAGTATAGTTTTATTGTAAGTATTTTAAGTTGTATTCCTTAGACTTTATTTTGTACTAATAAAGTAATAAAAAAGATAGATAGATAGATAGATATATATATATATATATATATATAGATACTATGTACTATTACTATATGGTCACAATACAAACCTAACCTAAACTAAAGTTTTCGGTTTTGGTTCAATGTTCCCTTTTATCGTAGTTCTTCTAAAACTGTAAATTAGGTTAGGATTTGTATTTTGAAGCAAGCATTCTGACGGGTCACAACACAAACCTAACCTAACCTATAGTTTTCGGTTTTGGATCCAGGTTCTATTTGGTCGCAGTTCTTCTAAAACTAGGATAGATTGGGTTTGTATTTTGACGCTCCGCTATACGGGGTCATAAAACAAACCTAACCTAACCTACAGATTTCGGTTTTCTACCTATGTTCCATTTGGATGGCATTAACATTATAGCATGTGATAATTATGGAATGGGTTACCCTCATCTTGTAGAATAATATTGGTCAGAAACACACTTCGCATAACACGTTTCGCAGAAACACTTTCGGTCGAATGGTAAGTTGGCATAAAGGCATAGTTGGCATCACTACTACCTCGCATACGACACATTTTGCAGCACATTGTTTTGTAGAATATCTCTTTGGCCGACTTTGATTTAGCATAATTTTATGTACCATAATAATCCTATAGCATACGATTACGAATTAGGTACTGATTGCACCTTAGGGCAGGTCCGACTTGGATTAGGTGAGGTACGACGACAAGCGAAGCGAGGAGGAGTGTTAGGTTGAACTGAGACCCTAACGAGCGAGCGAGCCGCGCGGCATCGGCCGGCTACCATACCACTCCATGGACAAAATTTGTAATGCATAAATTAGCTACTGACTGCACCTTAGGGCAGGTCCGACTTGGATTAGGTTAGGTACGACGACGAGCGAAGCGAGGAGGAGTGTTAGGTTGAACTGAGACCCTAACGAGCGAGCGAGCCGCGCGGCATCGGCCGGCTACCATACCACTCCATGGACAAAATTTGTAATGCATAAATTAGCTACTGACTGCACCTTAGGGCAGATCCGACTTGGATTAGGTTAGGTACGACGACGAGCGAAGCGAGGAGGAGTGTTAGGTTGAACTGAGGCCCTAACGAGCGAGCCGCGCGGCAACGGTCTGCTACCATACCACTCCACATACAAAATGTTTAATAGGATTTATGAAGAATAGGATTGTTTGGTATCTTGCGTCCTCAACACACCTGACTAGCCGCTATATAAAAAAAATAGAGAAATGGTAAATAAAACAATACCAGTCATAATAATAATAGATTTATGATGAATAAAGGATAATAAATGTAATTTTTTTTCATTTTCAAAACTAGGCTAATTTTAAATTAGCACCTAGCGCCTTCAATAAACCAATTTTGGTGTAATCATGACGGTTACTTAGCATTACTTCAAGGCGGTGCATTTTATCTAACACTTTCTTTTTCTTCGCCGGCGGAGGGACACCAATGCTCAATTTTTCTATTTCCATGAATGAGAATGCCAATATGCCAATATAAGATTCGGTATTATAAAAATCTGCGAAATGATTTATGCCAAAGCATATTCTGCGTAACATGTTTCTGCCAAACGTTACTTCTGCCAAGTATCGTTATGCAAAACAAATATATGTCAAAAAAGTTTCTACAAGATAATAGTGAACCTTATGGAATACAATCATTATGGAAAATGTGATTATTGGAATTAATAAAATGGGAAACAATTATTCTGGCATAGGATTAATATGGTAAACAATGATTATGGGAAACATAATTATAAGAAACAAGATTCAGACAATTGAATATTACGGCAGACGAAATTCGGGCATATGAAATTCTGGCAAGTGAAGGTATACCATTTACGGGTATTTAGCTGAGTTGGAATCTGTGTCACGAAAGTTTCAACTTTTAACTGAGTTAATGCATCAAAAAAATTATGTCAGTCATTTCATATCATTTAGTATGTTTCGCAAACTTTAGTTTAATAGAGAATTGATAACTCATTTCTACCTAAGTGGCCTGAAAATCTGACCCGCCAACCAATATAACGTCCAATTAAGTGAATATATGTTTTGAATTGAGGTCACAGTTAGGTATATGTATACTATACAGGCAAGCAAACCTTGATAACTAGTGTTGGATATCTGCTTAGTCTGCAACACAGATAGCAAGATACGGGAATTAGCCCGGCTAATAACTGGAAAAGAGGTCATAACATAATAAGTAGGTAACTAGTGGCTTTGTGAGCTTTATGTAGACATCGCTTAGTTTGTTTCGTAATGGCTTTTCGTCATTATTTACGTTTTCAACCATAAATCGCCTTAACAAAGTATAGTTATCGAACCTACTTACGAAATTTTATGAGAATCAGTTGAGAAAAACGACCCCTAAGCTAGAAGAGCCGAAAAACATACGCCCATCCGAACATCCAATAATCCGGACACACGAAATATTTTTTGGCAAAGCTGAATCGGTGACGCTTGGCTTGCTCAGTAAATACAATACAATATTCAAAAAAAAACTTCAATGAGTCTCAGATATATTAAAATATATAGGAAACCAATGCTCACGTCGAAGACCGCCTCCGCGGTTGATAGCTCCTGATGATGAATCGCGTACCGATTCGTAACATGTCGACTTCTACGACGTGATTAAACCCGTTTCGTATTTCAATACAACACTTTATTTCACGCCAACAAGAAAAATATTATATAAGAAATCTTAAATAAAACAACGAGAGAACGTAGAGGTCACAGGTTCAAACCCTGCTTAGATTGTAGTAGATCGCAGTCAATTTTTCTTTCTTAATTTACCTTTGTGTCATTATTTATAAAAATAAAAAATCTGGTATTACCACATCAAAAAATTGAATCGGTAAAAAGATTCTATAAAAATATTTAAACAACGATCTCATCCAGAAAACCTTTGGGTATCAGAGAAAACAAAATTAAACAGAAAATAGTGGTGGTGAGATAAGAATTTAAATAATAAATGAGATAATATTACTTAGGTATGTATAAAACGTAGCGTAGGTAACTTTTGATGATGCTAAGGTTTGTACCTGAATAAGTTGGATATTAGGTATTAGACAATGCGATTTATAAGTTAACGCGTTCGTTTTAAAGTTATATTAGCTCTAGGTCTAGATATACTATGTATATAAGTTTACTTATAATGTTATTTAACGTTTCGAACGTCGAAACGTTTAACGCAAACTTGTTTTGTTTTTTGTGTTGGAAACTTACACTCGGGCTACCTTACCATGAGTTAACGTGACAGTACTCGCTAGCGACAGCGTGAACGATCTGTATGGCGAATAGTAGGTACGGCGCCCCTAGCGGTTACTTTGTTGAGCTACAATTTTCCATACAAACCCTTTACGCAGCCGCTAGCGAGTACAATCACCTGTAAACTGGTAAGGGTACTGTACAATTCTCAATAGAAGATTCATATCGCCGTCAACGGTACCTTGCAACCCTACTTATCAGACGGTATATTATCCAAAGTTATGAGCCATTATAATAATCGCATTGTTTATTTAGACAGATAATGCTTGATTACGGCAGGTGAGACGAATAAATATCACACAAACAGCACTGACAGCTAATTATTCGCACACATCAATAACCATTAACCATTAAATTCAACAACCAGGGCGTTAATTCGACGGAGCTTTGTGATGCCTTCAGTTTAGCAATATACCGGTTTTATCGTCGTACGCTATATCCTATATCTAAAATGCGGGGGTGCGCCAAAGTTCACATAATTTTTCAACCCCGATTATTGGAACTCCGAAAATGTTACTCATACAATTTTTCATCATAATAGTCACTTTTTATACTTAGTCACTCTTACTACCGATCATAACTCCGAACCATTTAAAATCATAATGTAATTTATCATAAATATCTCTAATACTACTTTTTGTTTTCATAAATTTATTCATCATAACTGTTTTTGATCCTATTTTTCACTGTCATAATTTTTTTAAGCAGACTGGTTTCTACTCATAAACTTCACTATCATATATTTTATAAGTAGACTTATTTGTACTCATAAACTTCACTATCATATAGTTTGTACACTGACTTGTGTTGACTTATAAACTCCGACATCATTATTTTTTTTTTTATAAATAATGTGACTTATTTGACACTGTCAATGCGGATAAAATTCAATTTCAAACCCCCACGACTTGTTTTAAAAGTATTAACATATTTTTCCTCCATATTGATAAGATAACGTATTAACACTCAGTTCAATTCTAACATCTCACTAACTAATGTTATTGCAACCTGGAACCCGTTTTGCCCAGCCACGTTTTGTACAGCCACGTTTTCCGAGTCCGTGTGTACTATAGAAAATTATGCAATGGTGTAAATTTTGCCAAGAGTCCGTAATGAAGAACTGCGCCAAAATGGAACCTGGGTCCAAAACCGAAAACTGTAGGTTAGGTTAGGTTTGTATTGTGACCACTTATAGCGGAGCGAGCGAAGCGAGCGGAGCGTCAAAATGTTTGCATGCTTGCTTGTATGTTTACTCGTAAATAATCTACTACACAAAATTCAATAAGCAAATGCATAGCCAGGATGGATTAAAAAAGAAACAGTATTTAGTAAGTAAGGGTATGCTAATGCCGTTAGGAAGAACTGCGCCAAAATGGAACATGTGTCCGAAACCGAAAACTGTAGGTTAGGTTAGGTTTGTATCGTGACCACTTATAGCGGAGCGAGCGGAGCGTCAAAATGTTTGCATGCTTGCTTGTATGTATACTCGTAAATAATCTACTACTACATCAAAATTCAATAAGCAAATGCATAGCCAGGATGGATTAAAAAAGAAACAGTATTTAGTAAGTAAGAGTATGCTAATGCCGTTAGGAAGAACTGCGCCAAAATGGAACATGTGTCCGAAACCGAAAACTGTAGGTTAGGTTAGGTTTGTATCGTGACCACTTATAGCGGAGCGAGCGCAGCGTCAAAATGTTTGCATGTTTGCTTGTATGTATACTCGTAAATAATCGGGTGCGCCAAAGTTCACATAATTTTTCAACCCCGATTATTGGAACTCCGAAAATGTTACTCATACAATTTTTCATCATAATAGTCACTTTTTATACTTAGTCACTCTTACTACCCATCATAACTCCGAACCATTTAAAATCATAATGTAATTTATCATAAATATCTCTAATACTACTTTTTGTTTTCATAAATTTATTCATCATAACTGTTTTTGATCCTATTTTTCACTGTCATAATTTTTTTAAGCAGACTGGTTTCTACTCATAAACTTCACTATCATATATTTTATAAGTAGACTTATTTGTACTCATAAACTTCACTATCATATAGTTTGTACGGGTCCATATTGGCTCACATAAAATTGATCCTCCGAATTTTTCTTCTACTACCGATTTGTAGTCAGAATCATCACTCTTCCGAATTTTTAACTTCATACATTTGTCCCTCATAAATTTGTACTACTACCAACCGAGTTCATAATAGACAGTTTTCAGAACATCGTAATTCATAATGTCGTCACTAAGATTATGTGTGTACTCATAATGCTGATTTTCATATTTCTTTCATTCAGAATCATAAATTACAATAAACTTGTCAAGCATAACATTTAAACATCGATACAATTTTTCTCCATATGTTTTTATTCATAATACTTGTTTTGAGTTATAGCGAGTTAAGTTGTACATGCAAGCAAGCATGCACGCATTTTGACGCTCCGCTCGCTTCGCTCGCTCCGCTGTACGTGGTTACAATACAAAACCTAACCTAACCTACAGTTTTCGGTTTTGGAACCACGCCACGTTCCATTTTGGCGCAGCTCTTCCTAACGGCATTATACACTTACTTAGTAAATAAAGTTTCTTCCTGAATCCATCCTGGCTCTGCATTTGCTTTTAAAAATTTGATGTAATAGTAGATTATTTACAAGTGTTCATGCAAGCAAGCAGGCAAGCATTTTAACGCTCCGCTCGCTTCGCTCGCTCCGCTATACGTGGTCATAATACAAACCTAACCTAACCTAACCTACAGTTTTCGGTTTTTGAGCCACGTTCCATTTTGTCACAATCTGCTTATAAAATATAGGATTGTGGAGTGTATAAGTACAAACCAGTCTGCTTAAAAAATGTATGACAGTGAAAAATAGGATCAAAAACCATTATGATGAATAAATGTATGAAAATAAAAAGTAGTATTAGAGATATTTAGGATAATTGACTTTATGATTTTCAATGGTTCGGAGTTATGATCGGTAGTAATAGTGACTAAGTATAAATAGTGACTATTATGATGAAAAATTGTATGAGTAACATTTTCGGACTTCCAATAATCGGGGTTGAAAAATTATGTGAACTTTGGCGCACCCGTTTGTACACTGACTTGTGTTGACTTATAAACTCCGACATCATTATTATTTTTTTTATAAATAATGTGACTTATTTGACACTGTCAATGCGGATAAAATTTAATTTCAAACCCCCACGACTTGTTTTAAAAGTATTAACATATTTTTCCTCCATATTGATAAGATAACGTATTAACACTCAGTTCAATTCTAACATCTCACTAACTAACGTTATTGCAACCTGGAACCCGTTTTGCCCAGCCACGTTTTGTACAGCCACGTTTTCCGAGTCCGTGTGTACTATAGAAAATTATGCAATGGTGTAAATTTTGCCAAGAGTCCGTAATGAAGAACTGCGCCAAAATGGAACCTGGGTCCAAAACCGAAAACTGTAGGTTAGGTTAGGTTTGTATTGTGACCACTTATAGCGGAGCGAGCGAAGCGAGCGGAGCGTCAAAATGTTTGCATGCTTGCTTGTATGTTTACTCGTAAATAATCTACTACTACATCAAAATTCAATAAGCAAATGCATAGCCAGGATGGATTAAAAAAGAAACAGTATTTAGTAAGTAAGAGTATGCTAATGCCGTTAGGAAGAACTGCGCCAAAATGGAACATGTGTCCGAAACCGAAAACTGTAGGTTAGGTTAGGTTTGTATCGTGACCACTTATAGCGGAGCGAGCGCAGCGTCAAAATGTTTGCATGCTTGCTTGTATGTATACTCGTAAATAATCTACTACTACATCAAAATTCAATAAGCAAATGCATAGCCAGGATGGATTAAAAAAGTAACAGTATTTAGTAAGTAAGAGTATGCTAATACCGTTAGGAAGAACTGCGCCAAAATGGAACATGTGTCCAAAACCGAAAACTGTAGGTTAGGTTAGGTTTCTATTTTGACCACGTATAGCGGAGCGAGCGTAGCGAGCGGAGCGTCAAAATGCTTGCATGCTTTTTGAGTCATAATGGACTCGGAAAATATGGCTGTACAAAACGTGGCTTTACAAAACCCCTACTCTTGCAGCCGGCCGAGTTAAGACGTAGCGTCAGTGCAAAACGATAGATACCCTCAATGATGAATTATAGCAACAATACAAATGTAATCAAAATGTTTCGACATCAACAATTTTAATATGAGTAGACTCCAGAGTTCCTGTTTAATGTTATGATTTACAATGTTTATGAATTTTTATGGTTATTATTGAAAGAAATATGAAAACAAGCATTAAGAATAAAAACGTTATGAAGAAAAACTGTATCGATGTTTAAATGTTATGATTGACAAGTTTATTGTAATTTATAGTTCTGAATAAAATAAATATGAAAATCAGAATTATGACTACACACATAATCTTAGTGACGACATTACAATGTTCTGAAAACTGTCTGTTATGAACTCGGTTAGTAGTAGTACAAATTTATGACGAACAAAAGTATGAAGTAAAAAATTCGGAAGAGTGATGATTCTGACTACAAATCGGTAGTAGAAGAAAAATTCGGAGGATCGATTTTATGTGAGCCAATATGGACCCAAAATGCGGTGTACGAACAAAAACTTCCATAGAACATTTCTATTAATTTAAACTTATATGATTTTACCACATTTTTTTTATATGAGAAGATTAATGAATGTTGATGAAGCAAAAGATGCATGTCAGGACCGTAGCAGGTGAAAAGATGTAGTAGGTATATGCTACTCCGTTGGGAAAAAGGCATGATTATATGTATGTATCTATGTATTTTATAACAAAACGGGCCTTATTCCCGTTCAAAAAGTTTTTATTTCACTCTCTCTTTTGGTCCTTTCGAGACCATGAACACAACGTCACGTTCGAAACGTCGAGTTAATTCAATAAACACTTTTGAACGCGATTAAATCCTGTTTTGTTATAATAATATCCATAGATCATTTTATTCGTACGTGCGTGCCGCTAACGAACGTCAAACATAACAGGACGGCTCATACGATGTTGTGTTCGTTACTTGATATTTTGTGCCATGGTTTGTTTGTTCACTTAAACGGCTTAATATGTTGATATTACTATTGAAAATGCATTGACGTGATTTTGCATTGTATCTATCAGAGTACCTATATTAATCTTAATTATGAGCTAAAAATCATAACAAAAAAGATTGAATAGTGCATATTTATTACTAGAGTAAAAATACAGTAGCGAAATTAAGGACACATGTCGTGTCACGTCGAATCGAAGCTCAAATTGAACGGAAACGCGAGAGCATCAATAATTATATTTGAAAAGGGTATTGTTAAACCAACTGTTCAAAAAATCGGGCAGGTTTAAACATTAAGTCCGGGATTTGTGTGTCAGGCTTGGAAAACGTTGAGCCTTTTAAAATATTCAACGGTGTACCCGCCCCTAAGCAGACAAGATACAGTAGGAGTCTTTGACAGGAAGCAAGTAAGACTAAATAGGTTTTAGCATCCATTATCAGAATGCAATTTTGATGAGTTGTTGACATGTTTTTCAGACAATGGCTTCATAATAAAAATGTTTGACTTGTAAACGAATAAAACGTGACAGTGTGATGAAGAATATTTGAAAAAAAAAGTGTGGCGGCATCACCGTCATGCCATACCACACAGTACACACATCACACGTACTTAAATATTAGATCTTTAATACAGTTTATACGTGCTCAGCATTTCTAGGCTCATAGAGTTGCCTTTTCTAAATCACTTTGCTATCTTTATTTCACGTTATTATCGGTTTCTCATAAACCGGCCGACGCGCCTGGACCAAATCCACTTCGATTCCCCCCCGTATTGCCACGTTTATCATTATTAAAGCGCGCACCTTTCATTACTAAGCCACTATTTTTTACCTCTTCGTTCCTTTAATTTTCACGGTATTTAAACCTTTCCTGCTCTTTTTTCCGGGAACAGTTTTTCTTATTTCTATAAACATAATTTTTGGTATATAAACATGCCTTATCCTTAACAATCCTTAGAAAATACTATATCACTTTCAACTTAAAATATATCATTGAAGTGAACAGGGCAGCTAGCAACTTTCATATAAATGGGTCATTATTCGAGCGTTTCAACCGCCTCACTTTCGTGGACATATTTTGGAAGAATTGGGTGTAGATTTTGATACCATTTTCGGATATTTGTTACATGTCCGGTAAACTTAGATACCTTACCAGAAACGAAATCGAAATCTGCAGCGACTTCTACAAAAATGTGACCACGAAAGTGATTCGGAACAAACGCTCGAATAATGACCCAACTCTATTGAGCTACGCGTTATTTTACCGTGACATGTCTAAAGTATTACATACTGGGAATATAGCTACTGCTAAAACGTAGGACAGAGAGTGGTATAGGTACCTTTTACTAAAACAAAAAAAACAGTTTTCTCCCAAAGGACAAGAAAAATAATCAAGGCGTTCTTCAGGATAGAACCTACCTACTTGTAAAGTACATTTTGCAGCGCAAAAATTATGACCTAACCTCTTGCCTTGCAATTTCTCGGATGCCTGAGAATGAACCCTCTGCGTCACATTAATTTAATTCATGTACTTTGAGATTTCGATGTAATATATTAGGCTAACCTTCTGTGAGATTTATAGCATTATAAATGGGACGCAAAACATAAGGAACCGAGCCGAGGCGTTTGCTAACAAACATTATTAGAGCGATACGAAAAATGAGCTTATTTCGGTACGTGGGTACATTACCTACCTTGTGGAAAAATGCAATTTACACAGCGTGGGTTAGGTGCGTACCATGGCTAGGTACTGTCTAAACAGTCCTACACGAATGTGTAAAGAGCGATTCAAGCATGAACGACCGCTGATAAATACGTATACTTTGGTAGGCACGGTTTGCCGCGAACTCGGAGCCAAATTAGACTATAATTATAATCTAGTATTCTCCAAGTAAATGATAACTTGCCGATTCACTTTAAAAAAAACTTGTAAATTTCACTTAATGCAGCTCGAATAGCAACAAACTATTATCACGGCTATGTCCGTGATATTATCGACACGTACTTACCTACATAACGCCAATATGTCAACGTTAATCGAGATTCGAGATAATAAAAGTAACAAAATTTGGTACTATAAAAGTCCTGGGAACGTTTTTGGACGTGCTAAATAGTGTTCATGATTAGCACTATAACGGTGTTGTAAATGTTTACAGAACCCCAAAGAGGCCCTAGTTTTATGACTGATTAATTCTATAAACATTACATAAAAGCTCCCACGGTGATAAATCAGCTCTGTAGCTGAAGAATAAAAGTGTCGTGAAACGCTTTTTAGTACTAAAATAGTGCTGTCAGCAACTATCATGTCACGAATTTGCACTATAAAAGCAATCAAAACATGTTTATAGTGCTTTTCTGCACTGTAAACGATTCCAATGTTATTTGTCGTCAAAACGGTTTGCCATTTTATTCTATTGGTGTGTTAAATGCCATCTTGAAAGAAATAAATATCGATAAGCTATTTATACTTCATTGTTACTTAACGTAACGTGTAATCAGAAGGATATGAGCACTTGCGAAAAAAAATGTATCGATAAATCCATCATGCTGATTTCAAATTTGACAATGCGCCCTCATAATAATCTTGTTTTAATTAAATTAAAATCAATATAATTAAGACTATGGCTGCTATAGTACACATTGGCTCCAGCCGTCTCCTAATATGTGCTATCATGGCGTAAACAGCGGCCATATTTTTACTAGTGATATAATTGATAATAAAAAACTGCTACAGATCTAATTAGTCCATTAATTCATCGTTTTAACGCTTTTATGTCACGTTTTAGTCCCGTAGCAGTAACACAAATTCACTTAAAGGGCTATTTAGAATTTAAGTTATTTAGCAACTGCACTAGGAGTCGCTATAGTACTAATTAGTGCTATAGAAAAGTATTCATCACTTTTACAGAACTAGCCCCATAACGATGTTGAGGAAGCTTTTAAGAAGCCATAACGTTACGTAATGCTTGTACAGAGTACTTTTATAGTGCGAATTGATCCTATAACAATGTTTTCAACACTGGTACAGTGCCAGTACTGTAAAAGTAGTTTTGATGCAGTTTTAGTGCTAAATGGATACATAAAAGTGTCAGTAAGTTCATCTACAGTACTAAATAGTACCATAGCAGCTTTTCAAATATCTAGTAATGTGCAACACTATAAAGATTCTTTTGTATGGTCCTATAAGCGTTCTAAGAGCTTAAATATAGAACTTAATTGCTCTTTAATTTATAGAATTAAAACGCTCCGTTAAATACCTTTATAGTGCAAGCAGTCACAATGGATACCAGTATAGGCCGACTATATCACTGTTTGGTGACAAAACGCCCTGGTTATAGAACTTTTTGTTACTTGACCGAACGACATTCGACTTCAAAGCCGTGAGTAACAGTCTTGTAATTGACTGAGGAAGTGAAGCGACTCCGTTTCAGCAGATAATAATGTTGATTTTTTTTGTAGAGTCAACCGCCAAGTCTCCAGCCAACAGAGCCACTAGTCTAAGTTAAAGTACACTTAAATAAATTTAATCTAAGTAATTGATTGATTTATTGAAATACATCCCGCCGAATAAGAAGCCAAAACAGATGCAGTTAGCTACGGACTTACGGTTAAGGGTTATTATAGAATAGCCTTCATGCTTTTCCTTTTAATTGACGTTAAAATTACCTCTTTGGAAACACTGATAAACATCACTTATAAATACGGCAATTGCACCCATCCTGGGGGGTAAGTTGACCAATTTTAGAGAGATGATGGAGATCTCTCCATTTCATCGCCATCCGTCACGTTTGACGTGTCCCTACTTGACAAGTGGCGATATGCCTAGAACATCGCAATTCGCAACTTCGTCAATCCGGTCGCGCTTTATTTGCGTTTCCTCTGTATGTGACGGCATAAATAACAGGCGCATACTTTAACTTGACCGTGTCTTGCGTGAAATTAGTCAGTTACGTTTCGTTCAAAACAGAAATTCATATATGTATGAATAGCATTTTTGACAATCATTATCGCCTCCGTATTTCCAAAATTGAGATGAGATACCTATGTCACTTGAAGCTCATCACATTTTAATGACAGTTCAAAGGCGATATCACTGTTATCTAATAGAGTTTTGACATTATGCGATCTCTCAAATTTTATTTTTTTTCTTTTTTTGTCACTATTTATCTGCGTCATTGTGTTTGTCCCCGAATAAATGTTTTTCTTTCTTTCTTTCAAACGGCATTCTCGAATTAGGTCCCTGTATACATAATAAAGTCAATACATTTGATGCTATTCCATTTGAATACCACCATATCCCACATTTTGCATGAAAAGCGGTTGTTTACGTATAAATAAAAGTTGGTAACACGCCGTTGCACGTAAAAGACGCACTAGGGAGGAAACAGCTCCCGAATATCCCCAGGAGCGCTGTAAATATCGCGTTGTGGCGTATTAGCTGTCGCGGCAGCCGCATCGTCTCAACAAGTTGCCCTTTTCACACCGAAAAAGTTGTACAATAAGTTAATATTATTGCGACTTGTCAAGGCTATTCAGAGGTTATCGCTTTTTAAACCCCAACCCCCATAAATTTAGGGCTGTTATAATTCTAACGTAAATACTTTTTTTTTATTTTTTTTTTATTTTTTTTATTTGGTTCACCAACAATTGTTTACACTAAATACTTCATCCTTTTATAACACAATTTCTGCCATTAACTAAGAGTAACAATCACTTATAGGTAAACACCGCATGCGTTTTATTATAAAAGTAGTTAAAATTATTACCTACTTAACACAATTATACTTAAATGTAAATTATGCTCTTTACTGGCTTAAGCTTTTTATTCATGAAAGGTTTTTCCTAAAAAATTATGGATAGTTTTTTTAAATTGTTGCGTCGAGTCAGAGTGCACATCCGTCTCATGACAGCTATTAAGTGTTTTACAAAGCCTTGGTACAGGTGAGTTGCTGCCGAGAACAGTTTGTCTAAGAGGTGGACATAGGGGCGTGATAGGATAGCGGGGCAATCGAGATGGGGCTCTGAAAGACAATAAAGCTAATAGTTGTGGACAGTCAATTTCATTTCGTATGAGCTTGCGCAGGAACAATGCATCGGCGATATTCCTACGCAATGCTAAGGACTCCATCCTGAAAAGCTTCAGCCTTTCCGTGTATGAGATTGATTCTTTAGCTTTACCAGCTGAGAATGCCAGATGTCGCACAAATCGCTTCTGTACACGCTCTAAGCGTAAAGAGTGTGTAGCATAGTGTGGACGCCACACCATACTACAATATTCTACGATACTTCTTACTAGGCTATTGTATAATAATATTTTTGTTCTACTACGATTAAATGTTTTAGCATTTCTTATAACGAACCCCAACATCCTTGATGCTCTTTTAATAATATTTTCAACGTGAGGAACAAATGTAAGTTTTTGATCAAATATTACACCCAAATCACGTATTGTGGACACCTCTTGAAGCTTATCGTTATGAATATAATATTGAGACTGAATTAAGTTATTTTTTCTAGTTATCTTTATATGTACACATTTCTTAGCATTCAATATCATTTGGTTATTATTACACCAGTCAACTAGCCTATTTAAATCACCTTGTAACAAATCGACATCACTAGCAGTATCCACAACACGAGCAAACTTCAAATCGTCGGCATACATAAAGATTTTTGAGTACAAAAAACAATCTGGAATGTCATTAATAAATAGATTAAACAGAATTGGACCCAGATGGGATCCTTGTGGAACCCCTGATGTTATGATGTGTGATTGAGACTGAAAGCCATTAACAACTATATAAAATAATCTATCCGTTAAGTAAGACTCTAACCAATCCACTATTACGCCAAACCCGTATGCTGATAACTTATTTAATAAGATTTTATGACTAACTTTGTCGAAAGCCTTGCTAAAGTCTGTGTAAATTACATCCATTTGTTTACCAGAATCTACTGCATGTGAAAGAAGCTCTGTGAATGTGACCAAATTTGTAGCTGTGGATCTGGCTCTAACAAATCCATGTTGGAAGTCACTTAAATACAATTTTAAATGGCTTTGAATATATGGGCAAATAAGTGATTCAAAAATCTTCGCAAACGAACATAATATAGATATAGGCCTGTAATTAGAAACAGAACCCTCGTCGCCAGACTTGTATACTGGTACAACCTTTGCAGTTTTCCATCGAGCTGGAAATACCCCACTTGTTAAGGATTTGTTATATATTATACTAAGCGGCCGTACTAACTCCATTGCGCATGAATGTATAAAGATTGGGGGGATTTCATCAGGCCCTGCGCCTTTAGAACGATCAACGCCCTTTGGTTTACTTAGCAAAGCCTCATCATCGATGCTGGGAGCAGCCAGACTCAAGCTATTATTTTCTAAAGTTCTTAATGACCTATTATCAAATTCATTTGCAGAATGGCTATCCTGAGTATAAACTGTGGAGAAATAGGAAGCAAACATCTCGCATATTTCGGTACTCTTTGACGTAGTGACTTTTCCATCCGTCATTGCAGACGGATATACACTTGAGCCACCCCGTTTTACTTTGACTGAATACTTACATATTTATGTAAGTATCTTCAAATGTATATTTTCATCGTGACTCATTATTATTTTGTGTAACAGCTATCTCGATACTGTCGAGTGCCCTTAGCTGTGATTTAAAATAATTATCCATTCCATTCAACATTTGAAGCTTATCAACATGAACTAAAAAAAAACGGCCAAGTGCGAGTTGGACGCGTGCACCGAGGGTTCTGTACAAACACTTCCTATCTTAACTGGCCGGGTTAAGTTAAGTTTGCACCTGGTATGTATAGCGCCGCATACAAATGAGGTGCAAAGTTAACGCAACCGATCATGTTGTATGTGAGTCCCACTTAAATATTTATTTTATTCTGTTTTTAATATTTTTGCTATAGCGGCAACAGAAATATGTACATCATCTGTGGAAATGTTAACTAGCTGTCAGTTCATGAGATACTGGTGACAGTCAGACAGCCAGACATACGGATACGGACAGATGGACAGATGGGCCAACGGACAGACAGACAGACGCACAGATGGACAGACGGACAGACGGAGAGACAGACAGACAGACAGACAGATAGAGAGAGAGAGAGAGAGAGAGAGAGACAGACAGACAGGCAGATAGAATGACAGATATACAGACAGACGGACGGACGGACAGCGGAGTCTTAGTAAAAGGGTCCCGTTTTTTAGGGTTCCGTAGCCAAATGGCAAAAAACGGAACCCTTATAGATTCGTCATGTCTGTCTGTCTGTCCGTCTGTCCGTCCGTATGTCACAGCCATTTTTTTCCGAAACTATAAGAGCTATACTGTTGAAACTTGGTAGGTAGATGTATTCTGTGAACCGCATTAAGATTTTGATGCAAAAAAAAAAAAATAATAATAAATATTGGGGGCTCCACATACTTAGAACTGAAACTTAATTTTTTTTTTATAGATATGTACGGTCTTCAAAAATTATATCGAGCCTCCTAAAATATTTGTTTTCTAAACCGAATAGTTTGCGTGACAGACGCTTCCAAAGTGGAAAAAAGTTGGTCCCCCCCCCCCTCTAACTTCTAAAATAAGAAAATGAAAAATCTAAAAAAAACATATGATGTACATTACTATAAAAACTACCAACGAAAATTGTTTTGAACGAGATCTAGTAAGTAGTTTTTTTAAATATTTTAATACCTAACTTTGCACCTAATTTATATGGGGCGCTATACATACCAGGTGTAAACTTAACTTAACCACTTAGGGATGGAAAGTGTTTGTACGGAACCCTCGGTGCGCGAGTCCGACTCGCCCTTGGCCGGTTTTACCTTTTGGGTACGGAATCCTAAAAACAACGGAATAAATCGTTTCATGCGTTTAGGAGACGCAGGCACGTACCTCTAAAAATATGTTGTTGTTTAATGTTCTCTTCCTTTGCACAGCTGGACTGGCTCCTGGACAACACGCCGGTGACCCCGCTCGCGGGGCTCCGTCACGTCCTCGCCAACGGCTCGCTGCAGTTCCCGCCGTTTCCCGCGGCGCGGTATCGGCGGGACGTGCACGCCACCTCCTACCGGTGTCGGCTGCGGCTCGGTGCCGTCGCTGTGCTGTCGAGGACTATCCACGTCCACGCAGGTATGTACAACACGCGGGGCTCCTATCCTATCTATCGGCTGTGGCTCGCCAATATAATTTTACGTCGATGTGTGTGTAGACGATCTGTTACAGAATGATCTCTACGACCATCGACAAGTACAAATTGTAAAAAGTAGGTAAGTACCATGTTTCCTTGAAGTGTGTTTTAGGTAACTTTTTCAATTGTACATGCTGTTTTTAATCGTATTTAGTGAGACATAACTTCTTAACATCTTTTGACGATTATGCACTTTCATACGTATATGTAAAATGGGTAGTAAGTAGCCTTTTATATAAACGAAAAACAAGTATAAACAACAAAAAACAACTTATTAAAATACATAAACGGGTTTACTCACATCGCAGAAAACGAATAACGACTGATCGTCTCTCCTGATGACGAATCGCGTACCGATTCGAAACATAGAGCGTTATTCGACTTCTACAACGTGAGTAAACCCGTTTATGTATTTTAATATGTCCACTCACGGTAGTTCTCTATGAAAAATAACCGACTTAACCTATTCTAAATAGGAGTACCTAACTAAATCCGATGTCCCCAAGGCTGCGGCAAGGTACCCATGATGCCGGCTACATTCCCCCGCTAAATAGCCAAGCTAATCCCTTGCCGAGGAATGAGCCAGCTCAGTGGTCCAAAGAACATTCTGACCGTTTTTAGTAACGAAATATGTGTAATAATAATAATTACGTGTACATGTGACCTCTGCACTATTTTCTTTTGTTCTTTGTGAAAATACCTAATGCAACTATCCTAAATAGAAAGGAAAGACTGTATAGAATTTAAAATATACATTTTACCTCCGTGGCGAGTTCTTTTAAAGTCTACATTATGAGCGCAGCAGCGCACGGCATTACCACGTTTTTACTGTTTGCAAAATATACTTCGCGGAAAACTTGCGCGAAAAATCGTATTTCTACTTAAAAAATAAATCGTTCTCAACGCTATTCTTCCTCCTAATTTGTCATTACTGGTATCGGAACGTTTCTTCTTAAACTTTTTATTGGCACGAGATGAATGTCAAAATAGTCAAAATAAAATAAGTAGGGCCGTTTCCTAGGCCAGACTATAAAAAGTTATGATCAGAACATCCATATTGTCTTGACAATATAGTTGTTCTGACTCCCTCAATTTTTGAGCCCCTTGGTTCTTAATTTTAAGAATTGTATTTCAATGTTAATATCGCGTCCATATCTGTCTTAAGTCCTATCGTGATATCAGAAGTCCAATGCCTAGTTATTTGACGTTTCTTTGAATTTACGTAAGGTCTACTTATCTGCGAGTATAATTCGGATCCATCCGCTCAATAACCCTCCTTCAAACTTGATCCGAAGGGGTCGGATTATAAATATTGCACTGACAGAACGTTCGTAACTCTGACACTCTGATCAGGGATTTAAGAGTCGGGACAGCTTAGCGAGGCTTACGGATAGTTTCACCTGTACTAACATATTTCCAAGTCTCACCCCGTTGGAGCTATATTATTTATTTATCACTTGAACAGTCTGAGGTTTTGTGCCGTGTGAACAACCTCGTATGACGTTATTTTTCTTATAACATTTTTTATAAGGTGGGCGTGATTGAATAACGCAAATTAATATACAATCTTAAATCTTGCTGTAAAATTTTTACATCCATACTAATATTATAAATGCGAAAGTGTGTCTGTCTGTTACCTCTTCACGCTTAAACCGCTGAATCGATTTTGATGAAATTTGGCATGGAGATAGTTTAAGATCCGAGGAAGGACATAGGATAGTTTTTATCCTGGAAATTATACCTAAAAAGATTGAAAAGTGAGTGAACATTTCTGTTGGGGTGCGGTGACCCTGTAGAAAATGTAATTATTAGACCAAAAGCACAATTGCTCTTACATTTGCTTAGGTTTTTTTAATAATCCTTTTATCAAGTTCCACGCGTACGTAGTCGCGGGCAAAAGCTAGTTGTGCAGCCCGGCCACCCCAACAACGACAATCTAATTAAGAATTTATGTTTTGTTTGATTATCTAGAGGTATCTTTATGTTTAATAAATATTACGTTTTGTTGTTGTTTATTAGCTATAAGAAATATGACGCTTTAGTAGTATAATAGGTAAATAAACGTGTAGTTTAAGTAGGATAGGTTAAGGATAATAAATAATCACACTGACTACATTTCATTCCCCCATAGAATAACCTAGTACTTGGATAAGTACTAAGTTATAACGATTAGATCCTAACAGCACGACGGCAGTCCGCAGACTGGCGGGCGACAGAGGGGAGGTAACGCGGAAGGTATATCAAAATGGTTGGGAGGCGAGGTAGCCACGCCCCGCTCTCACCCGCGCCCCGCTGACGCCCGCACAGGTCGTTTTCTAGTCGAAATTAGGATCTAATCTAGTGTTTATCTGATAGTTACCAATTAGAATCTTGTTAGACTATAGTTAGGTATAAGGTACGATTGTTATTATATAAGATTTATTAGTGTTCTTTGATGTTTAAGTCCTAATTGTGTAATGTAAACAAAATTAATAATAATAAAGTGTTGCGGCAGGAGAGGGGGAGGCACGGATCGAAATATAAGGCGATACATTGCGCCGTACTAGCATTATTCGATCCAGCAAGCTACAAGTGCTAAGAAGAAATCCCTGCCCGTCTCTCTCCCCGGCCTTCAAGACTCAAGAAGTATTTCATTAGAAGAAATCCCTGCCCGTCGTTATACCGGTCAATCCAACGCTATACCCGTCAATCCAACGTTGCTCGTCAATCCAACGTTTCGCCTACCAGTCATAGGTGCGTCAGGCACATCATGGTCCTTCAGAAGCCGAATCAAGAAAGAAGATTCCACTAAGAAGAATATTCAAGAAAGAAAATTCAAGAAAGAAAAGTCAAGAGAGAAAATTCGACATGCCCGTTACAAGATCGCAAGGCAAGGGTCGGTCTCTGATCTCGCTACTGGCAGGATCGGAGACTACCTCGCCGGGAGAGGGATCTGGGCAGGGGGACTCCGCGACGGCAAAAACACGGACGTCGGTCACGGGGGACACGGCAGAGAGCGCAACCGCCACGTCCACCACGACCACGACCACCGCCGCCACAACCACGCCGTCAAAACAAGCTTGCCCCGCCGCTCCGCCGTCGATGATGTCCACGAAGACGACGTCAAGCCGCCGCGTGCTACGCATCGCCCAAGCTAAAGAAGAGGTCCTACGCATCAAGCTAGAACTCGCCCAAGCACGCATCGCCGTCCTCGAAGCCGAAAACAGCGACAACGACGACGGAGCCACCGTTCTGTCCGCCCAATCCAACAAGCGGGTGGACGAATGGCTCGACTCCAGTCAGCAGCACATACTGGCATTAACAGAGGTGCCACACAACGAAGAAGAGCAAGAACCACAGCCAGCCACGGTTCATCGAGACGCACCGCGCAACACCACAGTCGACGCCGGGCAGGGCCGCCCGCTCCCCGCGGAGCCCTTGCCGCCCGCCGTCGCCCCCCCCGCCCCCGCCGCTGCCGCCGCCGGGTGGGCCGGGAGGGGAAACGCGCCGCTCTCCGCCGCCGCTCCGCCGTTCGAACCAGCGCAGCCAGCGCAGCCCTACGCGCAGCCAGCGCAGCCCTACGCGCAGCCAGCGCAGCCCTACGCGCAGCCAGCGCAGCCCTACTATGAAGCAAGAAATGCACCGCCGTGCTACAACAGCGAGAACATCAACACAGAAAAGGCCATCGTCGCAGCGAATCAAGTCAACCTGTCCGAGTTGGCGTCCGCCATAGCCGTCGCTGCGCGTGCCGGCCACACCTCTCGCTACCACGCCGAACTGCCGCCGTTTAGCGGTTCACATGAAGAATGGCTGTCGTTCAAAGCCGCCTATGAAGAAACGAAGTCAACTTACACCGAGGCAGAAAACGTATCAAGACTACGAAGATGCCTGAAAGGGAAAGCCAAAGAAGCCGTCGAGAACCTACTCATCTACCACGGCCGCTGCGAAGAAATAATCAAGACACTAGAATCAAGATTCGGACGTCCTGACTCCATCGCCCTCAACGAGCTCGCACGCCTACGAGCACTGCCGCGGCTGACCGACGGATCGCGCGACATCTGCTCATTCGCCTGTCGCGTGGCCAACACGGTAGCCACACTGCGAGCCCTCGACCGGAGTCAGTACCTCTACAGCCCCGAGACGATGAAGGCGGTCACAGACAAGCTCACGCCTGCACAACGGTACCGCTGGTACGACTACGCCGCCTCTCATCCGAACAATGAACCCGAATTAATCAAGATTTCATCATTTCTTCAACGCGAAGCCGAATACTGCGCGCCGTACGCCCCGCCTGAGAACTATGACGTCACGGGGCAACCGCAGCAAGCAAGAAGAGTACACAAGACGTTCGCCGCCATAGAGAAGCCGCCTGCGAAATGTTCCTGTTGCAACGCCGATAGTCACCGAATAGAAAAATGTCCTAAGTACAACGCCGAGTCGGTCGACGAACGTTGGAAAATAGCTAAAAAACAGCGGCTATGTTTCCGATGTCTACGCTTCAAGAACAAGACGCATTTCTGCAAACGCGAGAAGTGCGAACAAGACGGCTGCGAATACTTCCATCATCGTCTACTTCATTATACCAAGCCGAAGGGGACCGCCATCGAAGCCGTCACGTCAACGTGGGTACCCCGCAGCCCCCGCGCCTACCTCAAGCTAGTACCAATAACAGTGCGCGGACCGGCGGGAGCTGAACCCACACTCGCCCTGCTGGACGACGGATCAACGGTCACACTCATCGACGAAGACATCGCACGAAGAGTGGGCCTCGACGGGCCGAACGAACCCCTACACATCGAAGCTATCGCCAATCAGAAGGTGAATGCCGCCAAGTCACGCCGAGTCACGCTACACATACGGGGCCATGAAGAGGAAGTGAAAATACGTGCGCGCACTATGAACAGTCTGCAGTTGTCGTCGCAAGCCGTATCCGACGACGACATAGACGCCTGCGAACACCTGCGCGACATACGAGAGCACCTCAAATACGAAGCCCAAGAACCCCGTGTACTCATCGGCCAAGACAACTGGGACCTGCTTGTAACGAGAGAGATACGTCGAGGCAACCCCGGACAGCCGGTCGCCTCACTCACGCCGCTCGGTTGGGTACTGCACGGTACTAACTCGCGACTCGCCTGCCGCCGCGTCGAAACGTCGAACCACATCGTACAACACGAAGACGACATCGACAAACAACTCGCCGAGTATTTCGCCATAGAAAATCTACTCATCGAGCCGAAACGCCCGCAAAACGATCTCGAACAACAAGCACTTACCCAGTTAGTCCAGTCAACGCGGCATACTCCAATGGGCAACTACGAAGTCCCGCTACTGTGGAAAAAAGAAGACATGAAAATGCCAGACAACTACGAAAATACACTCAAGCGTCTTCACAACATTGAACACAAGCTGGACAAGAATGAAGCCTTCAAAAAAAGATATAATGAAGAAATGGAAGCATTCGTCAACAAAGGTTACGCCGAGCCTGCGCCGCCTACGAAAAATAAGAAGATATGGTACTTACCTCACTTCGCCGTACTTAACCCCATGAAGCCGAATAAAGTACGCATCGTCCACGACGCCGCCGCCAAGACGAGAGGCCTATGCCTCAACGACTGCCTACTCACCGGTCCCGATCTGCTGCAAGCTCTCCCCGGAGTACTGATGCGCTTTCGCCAACATCCCGTTGCCGTTGGAGCCGACATTGCCGAAATGTTCATGCAAGTAAAAGTGAGGGAAGAGGACCGGGACGCGCTTCGCTATCTCTGGCGCGGCGACCGTCGTGACGACACGCCACCACAAGAGTACCGTATGACGTCATTAATTTTCGGAGCTACGTGTTCGCCGTCGATTGCCATATACGTCAAGAACATTAATACAGAATCACATAGAAGCACGCACCCTGAAGCCGCCGATGCGATAATCAAGAATCACTACGTTGACGATTACCTGCAAAGCTTCAAGAGCGAGGAGGACGCCATTCGAATAGCCAGCGATGTACGTGACATACATACACGTGCACACTACAACCTGCGTCAATGGACATCGAATGCGCCCGCCGTACTACGGGCTCTCGCGTGCGAACAAGGCGACAACACACACGTCGAGCTGAGCAAAACAGAAATGAAGAATGAACGAGTATTGGGCCAAGTCTGGAAGCCGACGACCGACGAAATCGCCTTCAACCTCGATCTCAGCCGATTGCCGCCAAACAGCCTCGACGTGTGCTGCCCTACGAAACGTCAACTGCTGAAGATAATGATGTCCGTCTTCGACCCGCTCGGTCTCGCCTCGCCCGTCAGCATTCAAGCCAAGAAGATACTGCAAGAAGTATGGCGTCGCGGGACAGGATGGGACGAAAACATCGACGCCGATCTTGGCGAACAATGGGCGCAATGGACGACGCAACTGAAGGCTCTACGAGACGTCGCGATCCCGAGATGCTACCCGCAGTACAGCTCGGCACACACACGCGAGCTGCACACATTCGTGGACGCAAGTAGCACTGCATACACCTGCGCACTATATTGGCGGGTGATAACCGACGACGGCCGTGTACACGTCACACTCATCACGGCGAAGGCGAAGGTCGCACCGCTCAAGCTGACGTCGATACCGCGGCTCGAACTGCAAGCTGCGGCAATGGGCAGCCGCATGGCCGCCGCCGTCATCGACGAACACGACTACAAGCCGAACAATCGGGTGTTCTGGACGGACAGCCGCACCGTGCTCGCCTGGCTGCGCACCGGCTCGCGCGCCTACAAGCCGTTCGTCGCACATAGAATAGCGGCCATAGAAGACACGACAGCAGTAAGCGAATGGCGTTGGGTACCTACCAAACTCAACGTCGCCGACGAAGCCACCCGCCAAGCACCCGCCGACTTCAACGCGACACACAGATGGTTCAACGGGCCCGCCTTCCTGCTCGACGACCCGTCAACATGGCCCGTCGAACAAGCGCAGCCGCACGACGTCAACACGGACGAAGAGAGAGCCGTACGCGTCGAAAAATGCAACATCGTGACAACGTCAACGTGGTTCCCACCGGCTGGCAGATTTTCCAAATGGGAGCGTCTACTGCGCACTATAGGCAGAGTGCTTCAATTCATAGCACTATGCCACCCCATCGAGCCAAGACGCTATACAAGAGAACAAAGAAAAACAAGCAGGCGGACGAGGATTGGCGCACGACGGCGAAGCGGCCCACAACTCGCCCCACGACGCGCCCGGCGGAAACTCGTCATACAAAATACCTAACGCTCGACGCAACGTACCTATTAGAAGCCGAAAATCTAATAGTACGAGAAGTGCAACGCGCTGCATTCGCCGAAGAGGTCGTCGCCCTACGACGGGGGCGCCCCCCTACCCCGCACAGCCGACTCCGAACACTGGCCGTTGAACTCGTCAATGACGTCATCATCGTGAAAACACGCATCGACGAAGCAGCGGGAATAGCGGAACGAACAAAGAAGCCTGCGGTACTCGACGGCAACCACCCGGCGACGAAGCTGTACATCGACTACGTACACAGAAAATTGCATCATAGCGGCGTAGATGCAGTCGTAAACGAGTGCAAACAACAATACTGCATACTACGTTTGCGCACCGTCGCACGCGGAGTACTACATCGATGTCTGCCCTGTCAACGAAGAAAAGCGCGGCCGACTGTACCACCAACGGGAAATCATCCGCACACACGCCTCGCGCACCACGAGCGGCCATACAAGTACACCGGCCTCGACTTGTTCGGCCCGCTTACCGTCACCGTCGGACGCGGCACGCAGAAGAGATACGTGGCGCTGTTCACGTGTCTGACTGTACGCGCCATACACCTGGAAGTCGTACCGAGCCTTAGTGGGGACTCTGCGGTGATGGCCCTGCGACGTTTCATCGCGCGACGAGGCTGCCCGACGGAGATATGGTCGGATCACGGGACGAACTTTCACGCCGCGGACAACGAAATGCAACGAGCCGCCGCCGAAGCAGCTGCAGCGTGTCAAGAGGAGGCGTCGCAACGACAGATACGCTGGCGCTACATTCCCCCGGGCGCCCCGTTCATGGGCGGGGGGTGGGAGCGCATGGTGCGCGCCGCCAAGGACAGTCTCTACGTGGTGCTCAAGGACAAGGCCCCCAGTGAAGAAGTGCTGACTACGCTGCTCGCCGAGGTGGAGTTCACGGTGAACAACAGGCCGCTGACACACGTATCAGTCGACCCAGAAGAACCTGAAGCCCTGACCCCGAACCACTTCCTCATCGGAGGCGCCGGGCGCACGCCGCTGCCCGGGATCTACACCGACGCCGACGTCGCCGGGCGCAGCACATGGCGAACAAGCCAACGCCTTGCCGACCACTTCTGGACGAGATGGATCCGAGAGTACCTGCCCAGCCTTCAAAACCGGCGGGAGCCCTACGGACACGGCCGGCCCATCGAGGTTGGCGACATCGTCTTGGTGGCGGACGGCAACCTGCCGCGCAACACTTGGCCGCTCGGCCGAGTCACCGCGGCGTACCCGGGCCCCGACGGCGTCACGAGGGTGGTCGACGTGCTGACTAAGGGGAAGGTGATGCGACGAGCGACGAAGAAGCTGGTGATCCTGCCCACGAGCTCAGCCGACCTGCACCACGAAGATACGCAACACTCCGGAGAGTGATGCGCGGCGGGAGAGATGTGCAGCCCGGCCACCCCAACAACGACAATCTAATTAAGAATTTATGTTTTGTTTGATTATCTAGAGGTATCTTTATGTTTAATAAATATTACGTTTTGTTGTTGTTTATTAGCTATAAGAAATATGACGCTTTAGTAGTATAATAGGTAAATAAACGTGTAGTTTAAGTAGGATAGGTTAAGGATAATAAATAATCACACTGACTACATTTCATTCCCCCATAGAATAACCTAGTACTTGGATAAGTACTAAGTTATAACGATTAGATCCTAACAGCACGACGGCAGTCCGCAGACTGGCGGGCGACAGAGGGGAGGTAACGCGGAAGGTATATCAAAATGGTTGGGAGGCGAGGTAGCCACGCCCCGCTCTCACCCGCGCCCCGCTGACGCCCGCACAGGTCGTTTTCTAGTCGAAATTAGGATCTAATCTAGTGTTTATCTGATAGTTACCAATTAGAATCTTGTTAGACTATAGTTAGGTATAAGGTACGATTGTTATTATATAAGATTTATTAGTGTTCTTTGATGTTTAAGTCCTAATTGTGTAATGTAAACAAAATTAATAATAATAAAGTGTTGCGGCAGGAGAGGGGGAGGCACGGATCGAAATATAAGGCGATACATTGCGCCGTACTAGCATTATTCGATCCAGCAAGCTACAAGTGCTAAGAAGAAATCCCTGCCCGTCTCTCTCCCCGGCCTTCAAGACTCAAGAAGTATTTCATTAGAAGAAATCCCTGCCCGTCGTTATACCGGTCAATCCAACGCTATACCCGTCAATCCAACGTTGCTCGTCAATCCAACGTTTCGCCTACCAGTCATAGGTGCGTCAGGCACACTAGTCATCAATATTCGAATATTTTTTTCGAAAATTCACTTGAATATTTTTGTCTCTAATTGCTTAGCGGTCTAAATATATCTCTAAAATAGATTTTTGATTATTATTATTGATGTCCCGATCCCGCTAACTTTGTGAAAATTCGGGAGATTTTACTGTTTACTGTTTTGTAAGTCTAAACAAAGTACAGACTGCCATCGTAGAATGTATCTATTGTCGAAAAAAATAGAGTATACCGTTACCAACCTCTTCATATTTTCTTAATGTAAATTTCTCCACAGAGCTAGATCCTGTCTTTTTGTCAGTCTGTTTTCTTGTTTCATTGTGTTCAATCTGTGTATGAACAGTATCTCTAATATCTAATAATGGTTGTTCTCAGTAATAAGCACGTCATGGGAGGTGCGCGTGCCAGACGAGTACGTGATGGCGGGAAACGCGGCGGTGCTTCGTTGCATCGTGCCGGCTCACTGTGGGGACCGCGTCGCGAACACCGACTGGCTCGGTGAAGACGGCGCCAGTGTCTTCCGGTACCTAGGTAAGAACACTCTTGTTGGTAGGCACAGGAACGCGGTGGTGCTTCGGTACATCGTACCGGCCCACTGCGCGGACCGCGGTGCCTCCACCGACTGACTGGCTCGGTTCTTCTCTGTTGAATTGCTAGAATGCCAGCTTCACCCACCGATGATCCTTCGATAATAATTTCGCTCCGGCGACTGGCCTGGTGAATGGCAATATCTAATAAAGTCTGAACAGAAAGTTGAAAAATTTCTCGTGGCGGTACGCGCATAACCATTAACATGAGAAATACGTATCTATACATAGATAAATCATGGTACCTATAAACTAACGCCCATGGAGCTCTTTCCTCTCAGAGAGTGTGAACAGAATTGTCGCCCGCAGTAATAGAGACGCGGGGTAGGGTGAAAGAGTATGAGGATGGTAGGTAGCTGGCTGCAGTCGTCATATTGCCCACATAAGTCCACAAACGTTTACCCTTTTACCTCCACAGCCACACCCCTTTATTACCGGTAAGGATTCAGTTAAAGGGCCAGGCCCCGGGCTATAGGCGAGTACCTTAATGACGTCCTATAAATTACCATTAAACATGTCGCCCCTTGCCTGCTATACGGCCACATCTCAAAAACTTTTTTTTTTAGATTATTGCTGATTCGTATTCAGAATTGTCTAATTTACGACCTTATTTCGAGAGATATAAGAAATTGTGTCCTTAAAAGCATTTTTTCCACAAGTGGCCTTATGGATCTGACCAAAAATTGTCAGTTGACTCCCTGCAAGACAGCCACTTTAGAGTTATGGCTGTATAACATCAATTTATAATCAATTTTTTGAGTTGCGTCCTAAAGGCATAAAGATTATTCGAGTGTTATTCCGATGAATCCCTTTAAATATAAGCGAATTAAAGAGCATTTGATTGTGTCACAACAGAAGGTAAGTACCTATAGTACTTATTATTAATTTTAATTGGCTTATTATTTTCGCGGCGACAGAAAAATTAAAGAGCAGCAAACTATTTGCAACTAAAATAATAACTTGTCAGCGATTAAATATTTTGGCAATCATTTATATTAAATGAGCTTTAAACTAAGGATATTTTAAAATTCAAATAATGGCAGCTACTTTAAGGTAGCAGAAATAATAAACAAGATTACTGAAATCATAGGCGAGGTACTATAAATAATGACTTGGCGACTAATATTAGCAGAAGATCCGACTCGGCCGGGTTAGGTTAGGTTGGTTTTTTTTTTTATATCCCTAAAAAGCGCTCCTTTTATTTTTTTTATGACCTTGATTTATTTTATATGCAATCTCCATTGAACAATTAGAGTAGGCCATTTTCAACTTTTTATCCGCTGTCATGTTTCCGCTTAATTAGTTAATTCAGTCGCCAAAACTCGATGCTAGTTTATATTGAAACAAAGCCGAAAATTGATTACTTAGTTGCTACTTTTTACTTTATTAGTCTCCGCAATTAGTCGCCAACTTATTATTTTTGCTACCCCCTTTAATTTTTTATAAATCCCTAAATAAGATTAATTTGTCGCCGCGTTAAATACATGCCATTTTAATTTATTCATATAGCATAATACTTTCTAATAGTTTTAGCCGCCTTTTTGTATAAGTTTATTTGTTTTTTTAATGCTTTCTTGTAATGAAATTTTTCACATTATGTAGTCATTTATATACAATTATAAGTTAAATTCAAGATCTTTTATCCAATTATTTGCGTTGTTACTGAGGAAAAACAAGTCTGCAGGGTCGCCGTTATACTGTGAGTCTCTCCAACCACATCTGTAGAGGAAGTCTCGGGATCGCCCACTCCCAGTTCTGAGCCTGTTGAACCGGCACCATTGTTTTCGGGGCAGAATTTGGCTTACCAGGAGGTTTTGCCGTGGGATTTATACTTGCATCTCTGAGTAAGTCGGGTGATTTGAGTTGCAAGTAGGTTAGAATTTGATTGCAGCAGGTCTCGAGCAGTATGGTACGGTGGGTGCCTCGACTTCAACCGTTGAGGCGGGTTGGCGAACTCTGCATGAATGGGCAAATCGGGAGGATCCACGACTTATTGTGCTTCGTGGACCAGTGCCTGATGTCTTCTTAGTTCGGCGCGAGCTATATGAATATGACTCAACACAGCCAAACCAGAGGATTACATTTTGATGGTTCCCGATATACATCGCATGGTTTGGTTTATACGTCTACCCGATGCACATGTGCGCTGTTGAGCCAAACTGGCGCGCAATACTCTGCCGTGGAGTGAACTTGGCTAAAACCGGTAGTGCCTAGCACATCAAATGTTGCTCCCCAAGTAGTTCCCGCTAGTCTGTAGAGTATGTTATTCCGCGTCTGTAGCTTTTTCCTTCACTAATTTTGTGGCGCATAGGCGGTCTAGAGTTACACCCAAGTACTTTGGTGTCGGATTTAATTTCATCGCCGTCTCTCCGAAGCCGATTTTTGGCCCATAATTTGTTTCTTAGTTGCAGAGATAGAATGTCGCCACTTCTGTTTTACTAGCAACAGACTGCAGTCGCCATTTTTTAAAGTATTTTCCAAGATATTCCAGATCGCGAGTTGTAGGTTGAACAGGAGCAGGGCCAGGACTGATCCCTGCGGTAGTCTATTGTTCAGCTTCCTGACTTTGCTTGGAGTGCTTCAAGGTAGATGATAAATTCCCTTATTGCTGAGCATAGAGCTAATTAGTCTCACAATCTTTCTACAGGGCACCACGGTCGTGAGCTTATAGAAAAGGCACTGTACGGTATCGAATACAGCTGAGAGGTCGATAAGGGCTGCCACGGTTTTCTCTTTCCTCTTAAATCCAGCCTTTATGTGTGTTTGTGAGCTGCATTACCTGATCCACGCAGTTCCAGCCACTAAGGAATCCAGCCTGTTCCGCAGGAATTATTTTGTCGGCAATAGATTCGATTCGATGTAGATTAGCCTCTCCAAACGTTTGTAGACGTAACTAAGTAGAGCAATTGGTCGGTAACTTTGGGTCGTCGCCTGGCTTACCTCGTTTCAGTATGGCTATTATTTTGGAGCGGTTGAACTTAGGTGGAATTCTATTGTTCGAGACTATGCCAGAATAGAACTGTGAGTAAATACCGACTCACATAAATTGCTACTCTGAATCGAACCAGTCTTCGCCCAGTATTTCGAACCTAAAAGTAGAAAAGCTGGATGCACTGATTATCGCTTACAGCGATGTTCTTACTGTTACAAAAGTTCATTAATAAAGGTATTTTAACTATTTCGGTGGGTGTATTTATATTTTCATGTAACCATTTTCCCATAATTTTCTTGTGCGGTTTTGGACGCATCTCAAAATTTCAACAAAATGTGTCTGCGATACGGCCACAACTCTAAGTAGCAGGTTTAAAGGCCTTGTATCTTAAAAAAATATACATATTTTATACGAAAAAATGTATTCATTAGAAGCGTTATATCATCTTGAGTAAAAGAGCTAAATCAAAAATGAATTGACCCAAAACTCAGGGAGTAATCCCCGTTTAACTACCACGCACTACGCTGCCAAAACTTTAACAAGCGATTTCTTGAAAAAATGGTTTTTTGAGATGTGGCCGTATAGCAGGCAGGGGGCGATGTGTAATAATGTGCAGACTCGTTCTGTGATCTGTGAGATTTAAGTAAAATTGATACTTTTTTCGTTGGATTCTATCATAGTGCATAGTACAATATATGTGGTAGTACATAGCGTAGTAGTTTGGAGTAATGCTGTAAAATACATCTAAATATGATGACCCTTTAAACTCTCGTTTTCCTTTACTTTCTAAAGTATCGATATCTCGTATACCTACCAACCAACTACCAACCAATATCGTGAGCTACCTCAACTGTTGGCGTGAGAACAATCAATACTAAATATTTTGTGTGACTCGGGCCTCGGAATCACGAACTCGAATAGGAAAAACCAACCTTCGTGCAAATACGGGACACCCGTAATTAACAAAATGAGAGCACGGGATATCTATTTGTCTTCCAGGATAAATGCAGAGCCCGAGGGAGATATTAAAAACTTCATCAACTAAATTGAAAAGCCAGTAAAAAAGTGTAAGCAGAAAGCACTTTAAACATTTATTGTGTTTCATCATAACGTAATACAAGAGGCTCGATTTCCCAAGAGAAGATGCTTATATATAATTTAGAGCTCGCTATATTCTCAGAATATGGAAATAAAATGCTTTTGTTTCTTTAATATAGTAAATTAATTATATCATACTGAAACTAGAAGGGGCCCGCGACTTTGTTCGCGGAGGGTAGATAAAAGTAATCACCCTCTTTGTCTCTGTCGTAGTCGGGTATTCTACAACTATCTATACCCAAAATGGTATACACATTTAAAGATGGTATATCAGTTAAAACCCTAACCGTTTTGGTATTCGATTTCGTTCATAAGACAGCAAAACATGTTCATAATATGAAAATACCAAATAATGTTCGATTAAAGCCTGACCACTGAAACGGAGCGGTGAAAATCAACCAATCAGGCTGCGTCTAGAAGTCCGAAAGAAGAGCATTTAAATCTGTGAAATGTGATTGGTCCAATTTACACATCTCCGCTTCACTTTTGTGGACAGACAGCCTTAGGGTGCGTCTCCACTGAAACCGAGCAGAGCGGAGACGTTCGGAATCGACCAATCACAAAAGTGGAGACGCACCTTTAGTTATAGTTCAAATAGCCTATTTCGCTCATATTTGGAAAAGACCTGTGATCAATATCAGATCAATATTTGACGACGCGGCTGGCGCAGTGATTAAGCAACTGCCTACTGAGCCAGCGGTCCTGGGTTCGAATCCCGGCAAGGGCAAATATTTGTGTGATGAGCTCGAATATTTGTGCCTGGGTCATGGATGTTATTTGTATTTAAGTATGTATTTATCTATATAAGTATGTTTATCGTCGTCTAGTGTCCATAACACAAGCCTACTTACTAGAGCTGTGGGATTAGATTGATTTGTGTGAGGTTGTCCCATATTTATTTATTTATTAATATTATAGACAAGACATTTAATTTTAGCAGTTTTTTATTAGTACCTATTATATTATTACACGTGTTTCAGTTAATCTAAAGAGAATTTAATATAATATTTTACTGTATAAAGTTCTACAAATGTATTTTTAAATCTCTTGAATCAGTAACAGTGTCTATTAAATTTCTCATTTGCTTTGGAGTCTCGCACAGAACTCACGTTTGCTTTGTTGTTTCTAATTCGCTTGCTGATTTCAAAGAACTTTCCTGAGTTCTTTTGTTTTAAAAGGAATTAGTAGAAGTATAGAACTGGCACTGAAATCGTTACCCACACGCAAGTGAAAAGTTGTTCTAAAAGCTAGTTGTAACTGACTATCGGTAACCGTAAGGTTAAGTTCTGTACGTTAGAAATTACTATAATGAAATTTCTTGCCCTAAGAGTATGAAGCCAGTGAAGTGCCATATTGGATATTGGACCATATTTTAGGGTTCCGTACCCAAAGGGTAAATAACGGGACCCTTTGAATCCTATTGTTTATTTCATACATTGCTTAAATAAGTAGGTCGCTGTATATTAGGTCGTACTCACGTAGCATTAAAATATCAAAGCCTTATTAACATTTACTAATTTAATTAAATAAACTCATTAACTAATTAAGACAAAATAAAAAGTATTGTATAACTAAACCTTAAGAAACGTATGATCTAATTAAACCTAACTTAAACTATTGGGACCTAAACTATATGCACATACTCGTATATCCCCTAGGTCGCAATACTCGCAATCATTGGGTAGGGTGCCCATAAGGCTGGCCGCGTTACTTCGCTGGATGGCAATGCCAAAGTGTTGGGCGAGGAACGAGCCAGCCCTACGTCACCGGAGGACCGGATAAGCAAATAACTCAGCTTTTTGAAAAGCTTAGTCGCTTAGTTAAAGTTAACATTAGATAACATGTTGTTATTAATGTTGTGCTAATGAAAACGCGTTACCTACCTACGAATTCCATGCTTATTTGATCATCATATCAGCCGATAGACGTCCACTGCTGGACAAAGGCTTACCCTAAAGTTTTCCACAACGATCGATCTTGCGCCGCCCTCATCCAATTTCTACCCGCGATCTTAACCAGGTCGTCGGTCCACTTTGTTAGAGGCCTGCCAACGCTGCGTCTTCCGGTCCGCGGTCGCCACTCAAGAACCTTTCTGCCCCAACGGCAATCGATTCTACGAGCAATACGCCCTGCCCACTGCCACTTAAGTTTGGCGACTGCATGTCTGAGCTATATCTACAACCTTGGTTTTCTTGGTTTCAAATGTTTATTTCATACATTGCTTAAATAAATGGGTCGCTATATAGTAGGTCGTATTCACGTAGCACTTCGGGGTGCATTTATAGTCTCCCTAAGATGTGCTTTGTTTCTAAGATCTGCTCAAAAGTTACTGTACGCTTTTAGTAAGGAGGACATTATACTAAGTTAACAGCCACGTCTCATATCTTTCTCAAACAACTTTTTCCCTCCAATTAAGCTTGTAAATGGAAGGAAAGCATATCTCATAAATGTTGCCAAAAATTCTCGAAAGAAAATTCTTGTTGAATTTTTTCTCATCAAAATACTTGTCAAGTGAGAGACGACACACGCAATTACATTTTCATCACATATCTTATTTTCGGAAGAAAAATACGCGGCTCTAAAATGAAACTCTGGCGTTGGTAGGCTGAGGTGTTAACTGAAGTAAGCATTCGGATACAAATTGAATATGAATATTAAGGCAGGGTTTACATAAACCTGAAGTAGACGCAGTAAACTTGACACCTTGAATATACGGCTTTAAATCTTGAACCTAAATTGAAACAGTTTAACTTTTTCTATGTTATCTGCAGCCAGTAGGTACTATCCCACCGCTCGGCAAATGCCTCCCTCTCTTTCTTCCCGTCGTCCCTATTTAAGGCAGCAACAGAACAATCCCTTCGAAATGTGTCTAATTCATCCCGCCATAATCGCTAACGCTATTAGGTGGGATCCAGTCAGTGGCATTCATGACACAGTTCGTTCGGCATGCGGCAATCGTTTCCCAGTCCAGCTTAGGCCGGCCACATACATTGGCGTATTTAGGGGGGTGGCCGGGTGGGCATATGGTCTAGTGCCCACCCCAGAATTTTGGGTTACCCATAGAAATTCATGACTTCAACTCATAGGCCCTGGCCAGGCCCCACCTGAAAAATAATCTTAGATAAGTACGTCAATGGCCACATACAGTCGGAATTCCGGTCCTGTTTCCGAACGGGCCGGAATTCCGACTGTATTAGGTATGTGGCCGGCCTTAGCGGCTGTCAGAGCTATACGTCGGCTACAGTTGCCGGCAAACATCTTGAGCATAACCTTGACTGCGTAGTGGCCGATTTACGTACAAATGTAAGTACATGTGCAGTTCCGCCATTTTTGTTCAAGAAGTTATGGTATATTTTAACTATATGTTCTCCATATTTCAGCCATCTTACGGAGATATTGGTCAATACAATTAAACCCGTGAATTTTCCGAAAAACTTCTACATTATGATGACAGATGTTTTTGGCAATCATGATGTAAAAAACAGTACAGGTCTTAATAAAATAGTAAATATAAAATATCTCATTTGGCGCACGTGAATTCACGCATTATTGTATAAAACTGTTTACGGGCTAAGTTGTTTCGCGGGAGATTAAATTATTCGCATACGGTGTACTTTACGTGTGCCGAGGGAGGCTTTTAGAACCAATTGACAAGAAAAGCGGCGTTTTATTGTACCTGCAGGAATGAAATCTATATTACATCGCATAAAATACAGCCAGGGCCTCCAGGATAAATATAAGCATTCTTTATATTCTAGTCTTCTTTTTATTAAAAATTGACCCTGAACTTGTCTCCGTGCCGATCAATATAAAGATGTTTTATGTTGTATATTATTATGTCTTTGCTCTTTCATATACGTATTAGCTACCAAAAAATATACAAGGTTCCATACCAAAAGGATACCGGGACACAACACCGATGCCTAACCTAAATAAGGTTAGTTTTGAAGGTTAGGTTAGTTTTAGTTAAGGTTGAAGGATAGTTTTAAAGAATAATTAATTTGACTTTTAATTCCTATACACAATGGGCCATCATGGGCCATGATAAGGGACGCAGCTATACGTTAGAGGAGACAAGCGATATTGCTGTCTTGTCCTGTCGTATAGCTGCGGCCCTTATCATGGCCCATGATGGTTCATTGTGTAGAGGAGCCTTAAGAGGACTTACCAATGCTCATTTTCCCAGACTGTCAGTTTGCGTTAAGCACCTGATAACTATGGCGTCGGATACAAATGAGGTCAAAACTTAACGTAACCTTACAACGGTTAAGTTTTGTAGGAGGAAACAGACGAGAACAAAACCTCGATTTGTAAAAAAAAACCGGCCAAGTGCGAGTCGGACTCGCGCACCGAGGGTTCCGTACAAACACTTTCCATCCCTAAGTGGTTAAGTTAAGTTTGCACCTGGTATGTATAGCGCCCCATATAAATTAGGTGCAAAGTTAGGTATTAAAAAAAAAAATTATGGTTTTCGTAATTTTTCCTTTATCTATGCTATAAGACGTTGCTTCGTACCAAATTTCAAGATTCTGAGTTCACGGGAAGCACCCTGTAGGTTTTGATTCCCTTGCAAGTGTCGAAAATTTGCGGCATAAACGGCTGTATCTTTTGATTGCGTTGGCTTAGAAGTTTGATTTTTTCACAGCTTCAAGGGACAGTAGACCTGAGTAATTGATATAAATTTCAGCTTCATACCTCCACGCGTTCCTGAGAAAAAGGGTCTTGACAGACGGACGGACGGACAGACGGACAACAAAGTGATCCTATAAGGGTTCCGTTTTTTCCTTTTGAGGTACGGAACCCTAAAAATTGGGCAAGTGCGAGTCCGACTCGCGCATGAAGGGTTCCGTACCATAATCTATAACAAATTTGTTGTATGGGAGCCCCCCCTTTAATATTTATTTTATTTTATTTTGAGTATTTGTTGTTATAGCGGCAATAGAAATACATCATCTGTGAAAATTTCAACTGTCTAGCTATCACCGTTCTTGAGATACAGACTGGTGACAGACGGACGGACAGTGAAGTCTCAGTAATAGGGTCCCGTTTTTACCCTTTGGGTACGGAACCCTAAAAATGAGCTTCTTCTTAAAATGTAACTAGGAACGTTATTCACCAGCCCAATTTTATCAACCAACTTCAGAAACAAGGAGGTTTTCAATTCGATTGTTTATTTTTAGGTTTGTTTCCTCAAAACTCTGTCATTTATTCGAAAATTTTGTTTATGGTTCAAAAGTAGGCATTTCCAAATTAGTCCCATAAATGTTTGGCGAAGATCTAATAATCAGTCCTTAGATTCTAAGGAACTGTTCTACGTTGACCTCGGAGCTGTTTATAGTAACTTGCTGACTTTGTCTCGGAAATGCAATTTCCTCTCATTAAGGTAAGCAATTTTTTGAGAAATAGTGTTTGTTTGAAGTAATTCTCATGTTACATTATTCAATTCCTAATTAAATGCCAAACTTGTCGAAATTTTCATCACTTAATAATATAACAGTAACCCGTGCCTAATCCATTGAGCAAACTCCGCGCATGGTGCCCTGATGAGGTTTTCAGAAGGAAGCACTGCTTGGACAGTTAGACAGCGATACTTTATTGAATTGTTTGTCTGTTCAATGAAAACACCCCACTCTCAACCTTAGTGTTACTGGGTACCTTTGAATTTCAAATAGCAACCAATTCCAGACTTACAGCGAAGCGTCTGACAGGCCTCGTTTGTTTACGGGTACTACTGGCGCACATTCCTCGACTTTTTAGGTTGAGATCCCACAGCAAATTCTTACACCTATGAGTTTGTTGTTGTTATTTTGAGTTTATTCTGATACTTTTGCCTTCTGTAACACAGTAGAAGGTCCTGGCTCAGAAGGCAGGGACTTCTACTGATTGTTTTTATTATTTTTGTCAATAAATTATCCTTGCCTTACTCTCTTTCTTTCAAATAATTGTTGCAATCGTTAACAATCCGGGCTCGAAAGTTGCGTATTTTTATTAAATATTAAGGGATAAAATCTTACAAAAATCGACCTAGTCCCAAACTAAGCAAAGTATTGTATTATGGGTACTAGACGACGATACACATAATATATATATATATATATAAATGGTAATCCATCACTTTATCGAAAAACGTTTCATCGATTATCGTTTCCCATAACACTATTCGCAGAATTTTGTTACAACTTAGGAATCATTCATCGAACTTCGTTACATCGCTTGTACATTTGCTCGAATTACCTTTCACACGAGAATCAATTCATCGAATTTCACTTCATTATTTTATTTGTTCATCGACGTAGTCGTTCATCGTAACGTGTTTTTTTTTTTTAATGATTCGTCCTTCCGGACAGGCTAAGACCATAGGCCATACTGGCAACCCGACTTGGCTAGATCCGACCTGGTTGGGTTAGGTTTAGGTTATTTTTTTTATGACCTGAAACCCGAATTGGCTAGATCCGACCTGGTTGGGTTAGGTTTAGGTTATTTTTTTTTTTATGACCTGAAACCCGACTTGGCTAGATCCGACCTGGTTGGGTTAGGTTTAGGTTATTTTTTTTATGACCTGAAACCCGACTTGGCCAGATCCGACCTGATTGGGTTAGGTTTAGGTTATTTTTTTTATGACCTGAAACCCGACTTGGCTAGATCCGACCTGGTTGGGTTAGGTTTAGGTTATTTTTTTATGACCTGAAACCCGACTTGGCTAGATCCGACCTGGTTGGGTTAGGTTTAGGTATTCTTTTTGTATAAATGGGACGTGCCATCTGTGAATCATGTTTCGATGAATAGTTAAGCTACGATTTGAGACAAATTCGAAACAATTTACGTTGAATAGTTGATCGATGATTCGAAAAGCAATGAATTGATGATTAAGTGATTCGAAAAAAAAATGAAAAGACATTCGTGGAATAGTTTTCGATGAAATGAAAATCGATGTAAGAAATTTCGATAAAATGATAGACACCCATATATAAATACATATATTGATTCGAGTTTATCACATAAATATTTGCACTGACCGGCATTCGAACCCAGGACCGCCGGCTCAGTAGGCAGCTGCACTATAAACTGCGCCAACTGCGTCATCAAAGTTAGTATTATTCTAATACGGATGGAAACTAGTGCCTAAACTAGATGTAATAGAGTTTGTAGCACAAATACTTCAATTTTGAGTGGGCTAGCGCTTGAATCAAGCCGATAAACAAAATATTAAATATAAATATTTCTCGTGAACCGTTATCTGTTTTTAATGGACTTCAATGAAATAAGGAGGTTCTTTGTTCGACTGAATGTATTTTTTTTCTAGTTAAAGTTGTCTAGGTGTGCCGTAAAATGTTACGACCTTGTTTTTGTAGCCAGTCATGCTGTACAATTTTTCTTAACCATATCGTATTGAATAAGCAGACAAACACAGAATTTTCCGATGGGATCTGAACCTATTCCGCTCAAGGATTGCCTACCAGATACTTTATTTACTGCACCCTCTATTTTTTCCTTGATTAGGTCCATTGTGCGTCCCGTGGCAGTGATAGCTTCTTGAGGGGTACTTTTATTCTTTACACTTGATTACTTAGAAGGTAGGCTTACTTTTCGAGGCGGAATAAAGGTTACAGGGTACTGTTCAAAGTTTTAGCAAACCCTTCAACCCTTGGGGCCTCTTAAGCTGCAATTGTGAAAAACCACGTGAAACCTTTTTGTTTTGTTTAGTCTTCCGTTGTTTATTTCGAGTTTTTTTCCGTCTTAATTTTAAACATTATTCACGAGCCACTAAGATAAACGAAATACCGTCATGATACCTTTTTTCAATGATTTAAAAACGATCTTTGCGATCGCGTTAAACACGCGATAAATAAGCGATAAAGCATCCATGGAATTAAAAAAATATATTTTTTTAGAAGTAATATACTTCAGTTCTGTTGTACCTGGAGAAATATTTTGTGTTAAAAAAAGATTTTAAACTACTCCACTCTCTCAATATGTACCCATTCTAGAATGAAATCAGTGTCGACCTCTGACATTCAATACAACCTTAATCTGACCGCTCTCATGGGATTCTCGAACCTTCCAGACGCTAACCAAGACGTTATTTACAGCAAATAAATTATTACCGACAACCCTGGGCTCAAATCTTGAAGTAGCTATAAATATTAAATCAGTACGTAAATAATTTCGGATATTATTGTTTCGGAGATACCTCTAAGGAATTTGTTAACTGCTTGGTATCCTAGATTTTAATTGGTACAATAATCTAAGTTACAGATTGGAATTATAGTTTGTATTAAAGTTATTCTGTGTTTAACCTAGATGCTTTTTGGCGGTGGCTCTTTCTTGTAAGAAAGTTCAACAGTAGTAGATTTTTTTCTGGATTTACTATTTATAGCCTTTCTTGCGTTACTCCTTATACATATAAACCTCATTGTTGTGTAATAATGTAACCTTTAATTTCTAAGATCAGTTAGTGTCTACAAAGTCAAATCTAAAGCGCTCCTCTTTCTTTGTTAATGGCTCCTCAGGTGCCAGTTTTGCCGTACCAAGACGTAGTAAAAGTAAATGTGTATTTGATTTATGATCTGTTGTTTTAGAACCCCGCTACCAGCGGCTCGACGACGGGTCGCTGTACATAAGCGCAGTGCGCGCCGGCAGCCGGGACGCGTTCCGGTGTCGGGTCCGGGACCGGATAACCGGGGACACGTTCACCAGCCAGCATTTTGGTAAGTAACGTCATCTTTTTCACCCTCAATCTTCTCACACCACTATGTTTCGATATTGGTTTCGGGACCTGCGCGGGCACGCTCTACACCCAGCTCTTTGGTAAGTAACACTCAATCTCCCGCTCAGGTCTCGTTGGTGTCGGGTCCGGGACCAAAGACACGTTCACCAACCAGCACTTTGGTAAGTGACGTCATCCTTTTCATCCCTGATCTTCTCAACCCCGGACGATACACCACTGTATGTTTTGATACTGGTATCGGGATCAAATCACCGTGCGGGCACGCACCTGGAGTGCACCAGCACTTTGGTAAACAGGACCATCAGTCGCCTCCTGTCAAGTATAGTGGCTAATTGAGCTCAACTGGGGATTTAATAGTTCCTAACTCCCATTTAGTTCAACACACACTCAAGATTAAACTTCAAAGATCTTTGGCATCTTCCTAACACCCTGGTAGACCAGAGTCTCAATGAGAGGTGTGCCTGATTTAAGATTGGATCACGATTGTTTACAATCATCTGGTAAGCCAAACCAGGAGTTTAACCTCAGTCAGGCACGCCTTTTTGAGTTTATATAGGTAGATAAAATCTCATGATACGTTCTGAAAAGTGTCGCTCCGTTGGCATGACCCACGCCCCAAGTTTGTGTTTATAAAAAACTTCATATGGCAAGGTGTTCAAAATTTCAGAAAAAATAAATCTCACAATTAAATATCTATATATGACTATTTTTCTTTTCCTTGGCAGGTCACGTAATAGTGACGGAGCCCAAAGGCGGCGTCAGACCGCGAGTGGGTCTAGAACCACGTAACCGACGCGTGCAAGCTGGGCAGGACGTGCGGTTACCGTGCGCAGCGCATGCCTGGCCAGTGCCTACTTATAGGTGAGTTTTAGCATAAGTCTGTAAGGTTGAATTTCTTTACACTGCGTCGGTGGCAAACAAGCATAAATACAGCTCGACTTATGTTAAGAAGTTACCGCCGCCTATGGACGTGCACGCCACGAGCATCACACGCGCGTTGATACATGATCGACTCGTGAAGGTTATGGAGCCAGGTTCACCATTAACGGATAGGTACGTCAAGGAGGACTGTAAGGTTGCGAAACAAATGAGAGAAGGCGCACTTTAAACGACTCAACTCAACTACTTCAAACCCTTAGACGTCGGTAAGATCCTACGATCCTCAGTCATGAGGCAACGACAAAAGCGTATCCTTTGAACACAACTTATATTATTATTAGATTTTCACCTCCCCAGTTGTACAAAGTAAACAACATAAGAACTACTCAACTTACAACTTACTTGGTCTATTGTTACCAAATCGCCAGTCTAAGTAACAGTTTTCTGGATAACTATCATACGTTTCTAGAAACCGATTGAAATCGACACGGTTCGTGCGTGCAACATAACACATTTCACAAGCAGGGTAAGAAGGATATCTGTATTATAAATCTAGGGAGGTACAAGTTTGCATGTTCTGCTTATAACTATGCGATATTTCTGTAAAATTTTAACAGTCATATTGGACCGAACTGTGAGAAAAGGTTCCAATATCGATGAGTGCATACTCTAGGCGATTCCATGGCGAAATGATGATAAGCGTTTAAAGTTTCTATTATTTAATATTTTTATTCTGATACTTTTACACGTATATTTTTCCACTTTTTCCTTAACTTCTCGCCACAAAACGCTCATAAATCTGCCTTCGAACCCAGAACCCTCTCCGGTACCATAAACAATCCCGAACTTCCGACCGAATCGACACACCTTTGCATATACTCTCGCCTTTGTCCCAATCGATTGCCAAGCACTTAGCTTCAAGTTAATGTGTTTTAAATCTACGTTTAAAGCCAGTGAATTATGCAGAGCGCAGGAATCACAATTAACGTATTTTTAAGCATTTTATATCTTCAATTAAGGATTCGGGGTTTTGTTTATATGCTCAAAGGCTGACACAGTCATTCTGATGTAACAAGTAAACCTTGAACTATTACTTCAAAGTTTGGCCAGGGTTACGGCACATGTTCAAGGTTGGACGATCAGCATAGCCTTAATTTTTTAGGCTGATAATATTTTAGGTCTAAGGATATTTGCGAAATGTGTTTCATCAATTGTATATTTACTTGTTTCTAATCGTCAATTCAATCAATCTTGAATCTGTGGTTAATTGTCTGATTTTACACCCATAAGAATTACGAATTTCCTGTTACTATTTCAATGATGTATCAATCTTACCTAATTGTATAACTATTAAAAGAAGTTTCAATTTCGTACGTAGTTTCCGCCTATATGCCAGAAAAAAAATCACCATGCTAAATCGCGACATAATTTAAACGCTGTCGCTGGTAATTTTAAAACTGCCCTCGCTTACTAAGCGCTCACTGTTTGTGGTTTTGCGTGCCCATACTGAGCACGATATGATTTACAAAAAGGCTTCTCTTCCCAGTTCAGTCCAGTAAAAAAAACACACTCACAATTTTGGCTAAGTATGTCACTCACTTAAGATGGTAAAAAAGTTTTGCGCTACCTTCTTAACTCAGTATTGCTGCCAGGCAACAAACCGACCTTCTATTTACGACACACGCTAAAACAGCTATAAAATCGGTATCATATACCTCCCTTCAGGTTACAAAGCTTTATACGCTTGTTCAGGAAAAGATTTGTCGCAACAATAAAACTACTCTTTGACATTCCAGTAACATTTTCTAGTTTAATAATACTTGTGACTAGAATCTAGGTTACCAAAGCCATCAATAATACGTCCTTTAAATCTTTACATACGACTGTTGCATTTTCCCGCTAAAAGCTTTGCGTCTGCTGCAAGCATACAAATAGCTGAAACGTGTGACATTTTAACACTTCGCCAATGCATCGCAAAATGTGCAAACCATTTGGACCCATCCAGCACCCAGGTTCTTCCTTTACGTAACGTGTAATCGCCATCGACAAGTCATTCGTTTAAAAGGTTTTGGAAATAAAATTGTTTCTGAGAGAACTCGAGCGGAATACACTTACCCATATCCACTTAGGGAGGCGTGCCTTACGCTTTTCATTTTGGGAAAGATTAAATGTGGCGCCCTTCTTAACGAGATCAGCCCACGGAATGACGGAATCGCTTTAATCATTTGTTTTGGCAATTTTCAACGCCACTCTATTTGAAATCCTGGAATGTCCCAATGCCTTAGAGGGGGCCCTAAGTTCCCACGTAATTTCATATAGAACAAATTCAAATAGAGTTGTGAGCACTAATCACATTAAAGAAAATTCCACCTAACGTCAGTGAGGCGGTGACATACATTTCCTACACCGGTTGGGCCTTGGGCCTCTGCTCAACTATATACAACAACGACACAAACAACGACTAGCGTCAAATAACTACTTTCTCGACGCACTATAGCTTGACAAATTTGTTTGTGACACTACCATGGTCCGCGGGCGATGGAGGATTAAAGACAATAGGAGCGTGAAGAAGGGTGCGCAGGGGCGCTTCTGTCAAACGATTCCCGCTTCCCGCACCCGCCATTTCACCCCGTTATCTTCTTCCCATCCCATGCATACAATAGAAGTATCACGAATGAATTTGCCAAACTATTAAGGAGTCGTCTACAAAAGCGGTCAAACAATGTCTTCCCAAATAGTCAATCGAAACTTAAGCCAAGGTTGTGTTGCGTACTTGATTATTTGTTTCGTCTTTGATGAACGGAGCGTAATTATGAAACTTTGCCCGCCATTACCCAGACAATACCGGGGACGAGCCGTGAAAGATTTCAATTTAAATTTACCCTTTACCGTCGTGCGTGATAAAGTACTCGGTGCTTTATTCCGTCGCGTTTTGATCTCGCGTAGAGATTTCACCGCAATTTTATAATCCCGGTACGTGATTCGTTTTAACTGCCAAGGAGCAATTTGCCTCGAAAACCCGCCAAATTGCATTATACCCTCGTAAATGTATTTACGTACCTACGTGGCAAGTGCCACCAAATCCCGGTTAATTTAAATAGGTTTTCATAATGAAATCATTCAACACCTAATTTTAAGCGTGAAACGGGTTATTTCTTAATTATTTAACGTGATAAGTGTTTTCTGTTCACTCTCGGTTGGACACCTTAATGAGAAAATGTTTGGATTTGGAGTCTATTTATGTCTTAAGTTAAATATAGTCGACTTCAAAAATACTTACAGCGTTTTCCCTAAATGGAGGAACCACAGGTAAAGCCACGAGCAGTAATTACTTAGGTAAGGTACTTACTTTAAAGCAATAGTAATGGGTAATGGAAGTTAAGAGTATTACTGGTAAACTACCTTTGGGGTTTGCTTTTAGGGATTCCGTACAAAAAGGGTGCTTATACTATCACTAAGCCTCCGATGTATGTCCATCCGTCCGTCCGTCGCTATAAAAACAAAATAAATACCTCAAACTAGTCGACCTAGACTCACAGTATAAGCTCTAAGTAGGCTCGTGTTATGGTCACTACACTTGACTATAATACTTAAGCGACGTTATCACATTGGGTACGTGAGAAATGTAAAGTAGGTAGCAGACAAGCTAACAAAGCGAAGATGTAGAATTTAATCCGAAACCGAAACTGTCTGAAGTTTAGGAACGGAGTGATATGTTAGATACGGTAGCGTGCAACTTGCGACGGCGGTGTTGTGTGTACTTCATTTGCATAGAGTTTCGACGTCTTGGTTTAGGATCCATTTTCAAAACCAGTTACAGTAGTAGTTGTAGTTATACTTATGTATAAATAAAATAAATAAAATTTAAATATGTAATAAAAAATAGAATAAAAATATTAGAAAAATAATTGGACTTTGAAATTGAGGTACACAAAACCGAGCGGCCACCGACTTCTACGTATGCCGGTGGATCTAAAATTCTGAAATTGTATTGAAAATCAGTTTTCTATGGAGAGGGGTCATTATTTTAGCAAAAAAAATTAACAAACTCGATGCGGTATTTGTACGGACGCGAGGCGCCAGCCGTTTAGCGCCATCTGTTGGTGAAACTAATGTGTCCTTTCATCACGCACATATTTACGCACTAAGACAATTGAAGTCCTTGGTATCGAGGGACAGCCTGAAAGAAACATATTATGCCTATGTTCATTCCATATTGTCTTACGGTATAATTTTGTGGGGATGTTGTACAGAACATGAACGTATATTGAAGATGCAGAAACGAGCGGTTAGAATAGAATTATCAAGGGAGCCGAGTACAGAGAAACCTGCAGAGAGCACTTCAAAGACCTGGGTATCTTAACGTATGGAAATTAATCATGTATGTTAGACATAATATGAATGAATTCAAGGTACGATCCAAATCCAATCCGCGCCATCCAAAAAGAGCTCTTGATTAAATACCAACCGTTCACAGGCTAAAGCTGGGCAAACGGTCTCCGAATGCTATGGGGTGTATACTATATAGTAAAATTACCATATTGCATTAAACACATAAAAAGTGACCATGCATTCCGTCAACGTCTGAAAACACTGATGTTGGATCGGACACTATACAGTATCAAGGAATATGAATCAAGATATGTGACATTTGACATTGAAATGAATGAAGTCGATAAATAATAATAATTTAATAACATTGTATTACAAATAGTACACCGATTTTATATTCTAGGAGCTTTTTGGCAACTTTTATTTTTATTTTTTTCTATTAGCAATGTAGTAGTTCTAGTCAATATTGAAAGTAAATAAAATAATGTATACAATTCTTTATTTTTGATGAATTTAACAAATGTAAGTGTCAATTATTATATCTTTATGTAATAATTAACGAGGCATGCTCTATCTTATTGTGTATAACAAAATGTTAACTGTATGAGTGTGGTAATAAACATTTCCAGTCTATTCTATTCTATTATATTCTCTTCTATTCTTTCTATTCTATTTACGCCGAAACGGCTGGGTGGCTTTCAACCAAATTTGGTACAGGGATAGTTTAACATCCAAAGATGATGGTAGGATACTTTTGTACTAAGTAAATGAAAAGTTTTACGCGGTTGAAGTTGTACCTTCTAGTTTGTTATAAGACTGTTTCCATAAGAAAATGCTCAATCTTAATGCCTCTGTTAGCATTGTTGACTAGCGCAAGTTTCATGTTTGGGCAAATAGCCTCAGCGCTGGCGGCCACAGGCTCCTCCATATATTTGTCTTGCGATGCTACAACGGGAAACTCAAATTGTAACTTTGACTAAATTTAAAGTGGGTTTATTGCCTTAGTTATCTGTGTGTGTGTGTGTGTGTGTGTGTGAGTAATAAGCATAACTTGACCTGTCAATTCATCATCATTAGGTATAGTCCATAAATCAGCCCTCTGGCAAATATGAAAATTCAACGTTACGACTTGACCTTACAGAAAATAATATTCTCTAATACGAGGCGAGGTTAAATCAGTCTATAATTAATGTGAATATGATTTAGCCTACCTTACCGTCCCATCTCATAACCCGTCTAGCGCAACTATAGTTCCCGACTCGTATCGCGACATAGCTTCACCTATCACTCTCTCACTATACTGTACAGAAAGAGATAGCATATCTCGCGCGAGAAAGAGTCGCCTGTTAAAGTTGTGGTAGAGGTGCAGATCCTTCAATAACAATGTCTCGATCCAAACCTATGAGGTACATCTTATACACGAGTAACTATAATTAGGATATAAAAAATAAAGGCCCGAATGTTTTATCAAGATCGTAAAATGTAGGCTAATTTAAGATATTTCATTCTTTTGCCAAATTATATAAGCTTATATTAAAATACACAACGGGTTTACTCACGTCGTCGTAGAAGTCGAATATCTTTGTTTTGTTTTTAGGGTTCCGTACCCAAAGGGTAAAAACGGGACCCTATTACTGAGACTTCGCTGTCCGTCCGTCCGTCCGAACGTCTGTCACCAGGCTGTATCTCAAGAACGGTGATGGCTATGGCTAGACAGTTGAAATTTTCACTGATGATGTATTTCTATTGCCGCTATAACAACAAATACTAAAAATAAAATAAAATAAATATATAAGGGGGGCTCCCATACAACAAACTTACAGATAATGGTACGGAACCCTTCGTGCGCGAGTCCCAATCGCACTTGTTTATTTTAATACTTCTCAGACTCACGGTAGTTTTTTATGTAAAATAGATACGTTTATTGGTTTATCTCCTTATTGTGAAAACGTCACTATTGACTTGACTTCAAAATGGCAAGGACAAGGTGAAATAGGAAAAGATAAATATGATTATTTTGTCACAGGTGTCATATCGCCACAATTTAATTGTGCTATATAAGAGCACTACAAAGCCCCAAAAATGGTTTCTGAATTGACATAGTTCGTAGAAAAATGCTATATGCCAATTTATCATCAGATTTAACAGAAGGTCGCTAAGACTTCGATTTTATTGCCATCGTTAAAAGCAGTTAAATTAAAAGTTAGTTACTTAGCAGCGTTTAAATTTGCTGAGCAAATTCAAAGCATTGGTACGTCTCCGGGGAGCGAGTTCGCAAACGAAATAAACAAATACGGGAGTTTTGTGACGTTGCTCCTAATTAAAATCGGTGATACTGCTTATGTCTGAAATGTAATGGATATTCTGTAAATAGACTCGATTCAGCGTTCACCGCTTTATTTCAATAATTATAATAAGATTGAGTCGCTAATATATGCGAAAGATTTTTTTGGCCAAGCTGAAGCTCTGTCAATAATCGGTTGTTTATTAGGGTTCCGTACCCAAAGGGTAAAAACGGGACCCTATTACTGAGACTTCGCTGTCCGTCCGTCCGTCTGTCACCAGGCTGTATCTCAAGAACGTTGATAGCTAGACAGTTGAAATTTTCACAGTTGATGTATTTCTATAACAACAAATACTAAAAATAAAATAAAATAAATATTTAAGGGGGGCTCCCATACAACAAACGGGATTGGTTGCGTTAACTTTGCACCTCATTTGTATGGGGCGCTATACATACCAGGTGCAAACTTAACTTAACCACTTAAGGATGGAAAGTGTTTGTACGGAACCCTCGGTGTGCGAGTCCGACTCGCACTTGACCGTTTTTTTTTATAAAATATGTGTCATTAGTAAACCCCGTTATCCTGTCGCACTGATGTTTACTAATGACACATATTTTAAAGGGGTTTTAGACTCTTAGTCTGAAGGTTAAGTAATCGAAATCCCAAAAGTAATATTGACCTCAAATTATTCATTTTAATTATATTCAGACGCTTGCGCTCCTCTATGTTAGTTTTGGCAGACAAAGTAAAAGATTTCAATTCTAAATACTATTTTTAGATTATTATTTTTTTATGAATGGGATCCGAAGTCCTAAAACATCCTGTATAAAATCGTACCGTTTTCTACGAAGATTATCAAACAAGATGTGCCAGTCGACTGGCCGTAATTGCATTCGTAGTTATCAGAACCCGCAATAAAGTTCCATATACCTCCATTGCTGAGAGGAAATCTTTCAGAATGCAAATGTCTCGCTCATTTCAACTCCTTTCAAAACTATTTCTAAAAGACTTGGTGCCTAACTCGGCGGACGCAAGCGTGCCCGCTTGCAGTCCTTTCTTTTCCACGAACTCCATATAAGAATGGATATGTAGACAGTGTTATTGTACATACTGTATGCTTGAACGTCAGATATTTTCGCTAGTTACCTCGATTCTTGGTAGAAACTGAACCGTTTAGTATTTTGTTCGGGACTGATTGAGTAAACTTCTCGTATTTGCTCACTTTATTTTAAATCGCCACGTTTGGTTTTCGCTGCTTGGGGAACTTTGACGGAATATTCGACAAATATGAGTACAACTCGAGTATTTAGACCATATACGCAAATATAGTTGAAGGATTTGATACCTAATTCAGTGCCTTTCTGCCTTTCAAACAGTAATGAAAGACGATGACACAGACGTAAAGATACTTTACACAGATTTACACATTCAAGTTATACCGACTTTAATTTAAGTAGTTTAGGTAGTACATAGGTAGTTTCCTATTAGGTTTGTTTAATTAGTCAATATGTTTTGCTGACGAGGTACTTTAGTATTTGTTTTTATAGAACCGGTATGTACTTATGTATAAAGGTTCTTTTCATCAATAAATGAAAAAAAAAAGTTATACCGACGAACCTAGTACGTTGGTTAAACTTTGAGTTTTTAGTCAGAGGATGATGTAACGCAATTAAAACTTCCTTTACCCTAGTAGGTGAGTATGCGATATTGTGTATAGGCAAGCTGCATACAAATTGAGTAAACTTGCCTCCAGCTATCAATTGACTAACAAGTACTTGCGATATTTTCCTTCGAGCGAAATATGTTTAACTATTTGTAGCAGGTAAAGTGGCGGGTCGCAGATTAAGCGCCTGGATCGGAAGTACTTTGTGCCGAGTCTCACTTGGAAGTTGAGCATTTATCAACTCTGAAATGCACTGGCATTTCTTGGAGACTTAACATGTAATGTAGTACCGGTACGATGCAGCAGGGTTGCTCGTAGAACCAATTGGCCAAAAAGGTTCTTGAGTGAGGATTGGCGACCTACTGTAAAACCAAGAGTGAGGCTTTCTCCCGACAACGTCTCACTTTAAAATTGGGCAGTATGTATAGAATTTAACAGAAAAATACACGAGTAACGAGTCTTACGTTTGCTATAAGATGATAAATGCGATTAACACCAAACAAATTGAACTTCAACTTTTATCTTTTAGTAACCAATAACATGAGTAGTAGCTAGCATTCTTGAGATAATTTTCTTGATCTGTATGGAGCAAGATTGTTTTCGGGAATGTTACTATAAATTAGAAAATACTTCCAGATATCTACGTACTGAGTCGAATTTATGTTACTGAAATATTATTTGTTGTCTAGGTGGTTTCGGGAACACCGCGATCAGCTGACACCTATAGAACAGACGGTGTTATGGCCGCGCGCGCATCTACAAGGCGGTCTGTTGAGCATACGAGCGGTAAGGCGGGAAGACGCTGGTCGGCTTGTATGCTGGTTGAATAACACAGCCGGTGGCGAGTCGGTGCATTTTTCTCTCACAGTCACAGGTAAATATAGGCCCATGGACAAACAGCTACTGATGCAGCTGTAGGGAACGTTCTTCTACAGCGTCGTCTGTGGGCTGTAGAAAATCACCGCAGTTTGGTTTGCGGACGACTTTTATTCAATGATTTCTTGTATTTTACATAGAAAACTATCGTGAGTCTCAGACATATTAAAATACTCAAACGGGTTATATAGGAGAGACTGGCCGGAACATTTCCACAAGAGTGACTGAACACATACGTAGTATGAAAAATCAGGATACCCGGGGTTCGGCAGTGACGGAACATTCACTGAATTCGGATACGTCTCACTATATTCGGTTCGATAAGGTAACTGTGCTGGCGAGAGAAAAGTTTTCCATTCCGCGGAAAGTACGGGAGGCTATCGAAATTAGTCGTCATCCGAATTTTAACCGAGATTGTGGATGGTCAGTGCCCCCTAGTTGGAGGACGGTTTTGAATACATCGGTGGTTAGTGTGGACGAGACCTTAGCGAATTACGTAGTGAGTGTTGTGTGCAACCCGACAATTGGCATTGTGCGTGATGATGAGGGTAGTTTTGCGCCTCCGCCGGTGACACCCGCGTCGAGCAGCCGCGCGGACAGGGCGCATGCCCGCAGTGTTCGATTGGCCGCCGCCGCGACTGATCGTCTCTCCTGATGAAGAATCGCGTACCGATTCGAAACATGTCGAGCGTTATTCGACTTCTACGACGTGAGTAAACCCGTTTGAGTATTTTAATATTTCTTGTATTGCCATTAAAATCAAAAAGTTGCTAAGGCGTATTACTAAAAGTGCCTACTTTACTCTTAACACTTGTATTGTATTAAAATTACCCTTAAATTATAGCTACTGATGTATGATAGACTAAAGTTAGAATCCAGTTACCTAATGGCAAACGCGGCACGAACAACTTTTTAATAACTCATAAACCAAAACGAATAAAGGAAACGGCAATTTCACGTATAATGTGCAGTGATACACGCTACACGCCGCTCTCTCAAGCTAAAACAAACCTAGAAATTCAATTTTAAAACTCCCATCCCACGTTATCCGCGTAAATGTGAATAGTAAGGGAAATCATGTCTCATATTGCAGAACCTATCTCCGTCCGAATAAAACCAGAAGCTTTACGAACCAAAATAAACTCGGATATCATTTTCGAATGCAAAGTCTCAGGGCATCCAATCGAGAAGCTATACTGGGTGCATAATGCAAAGATTGTGAAGCCTAATGAGAGGATTCGGTTGTCGGATGACGGCCTAAGGATACATATCAAGGGAGCGCAGAAGGAAGACCAGGGTGTGTACCAGTGCTTCGCGAGTAATGGAAAAGACCAGGCGTATGGATTTGCAGAGTATCTGTTTGATGGTGAGAGTTTTCTTTTAATTTTACTTTAATTAAGAGGCCTTATTCCTTTTAAAATGCTGATTGTTTTAGTCATTTTTCTCCATGATCAAATATACTTCTTAACATATTATTGATGTTATTACCTAGAACAGGGCTATTGTGATTTATTGGTATATACTTCAAACCTACAGTATGAATTTTTCATTGATAATTTTTGTTTTAAAAACTACTCGAACTTGACAAAATTCACGCGGAAAATAAGTTTTTTCAACTTATTTTCGACTGCGCGCAATGAAAGCATGAAATAGCTATGTTACTACCTAGAACTCAGGGAAAACTATAATTTACTTCAAAAAATTGGTTGAAATTATCAATATATTTGTCACAATATGAAAAAAAAAAATTTAAAAGGAATAAGGCCTATTAAGAACAATAATAAACAACATAACATCTGACGAATAAAGCTCAAAAGGTAATTTATAGTATATTGGAAATTGGTTTTATCATGGTAGAAGCCACAAAAAATGCCTAATTCAATTCTCCCAGTCATGCCCGATTTATTTTTAATATGAAACCTTTCATACGCATATATGTACCTAATCATTAGGCTGTTCAAATAGTATTTGGGTTTCGAGTTATATACACTCGATATTTTTACCTCTCTGACCCGAAGGCTAAGATCTTATATATTGTATAATGAGATAAATAGTATAGCATCTACTGTTTGAAATTATAATAATTAGGAAAATTACTTTATATCCGCAATTATGTTTACAAATCACCAAACATTGCAGGTAATCAGTGTTGTTTCTCTTACAAGGACACATTTCAATTAGCAACATTCTGAAGAAAAAACAGCACAATTTTCATCTTCAAGTGTTTCTTGAAAACAATAGCAAGCCAGGATTGTTTGATGAGTTTACAAAAACTTCTTGCACGCCGCTTTTAATCCAATTGATTGAAATATCAAGATACCCTTGACCTTTGACATAATAACATGTAACGCACCGTGAACAAAAAACCCCAGACGATTTAAGATGTATCACTTCTCAGTGAATTCGAAGCGGAAATAAAGGTTCATTTTTCAGATCTGCTATTCACAAAGCAGCGTAATAGAACCGCTTACGTGCTACTCTGTTTGCTCGGCAGCTGCTTTAACTTTATCTGGTATAAAATGTCACAAACGCCAAAAATTTACCAATCTTTAAAAAATCCTTAAACTTTAGCAGTTTAATCAGATAGTTCTATTGAGGTGTATCTTTCGATTTTCTCAAATTCGTCGCTTGCGGTGTTTTCGGTGGTTTTATGTTAGAAGTATTGTTCTATTTTTGTAAGGCTCGTATTTGCAGTGTCTGACCGACCGAGGGCCGCCGCGAATCGCTCGAGGCGAACGCCTTATGCTCGGAGCGCACAATCCCACGATGTCGACTGGAACTTCACTGGGACTAGAGGTATGTTTGAGTTTCGATGTTTACCTTTTGGGTTTATGTTTAAGGCGGAACATTCCATGTAAACAAAGTGCCAAATGTCCAAGCTGCGGGTCCACTCTCAATCACTTTGATATGAATGCGATAGGGGCGACAGATGGTCATAATGTGTTAACCAACTCATCGAATTTAATACATCATCAATCATTAGGCTTCATATCGACTACTGTCGCCTGGCATTTGTAACATAGGCTCATGGACGATGTGGATGAGATGCAAGTCATTTAAGAGGCCTTATTCCTTTTAAAATTTATTTTTTTCATATTATGACGAATATATCGATAATTTCAACCAACTTTTTGGAGTGAATAATACTTTTTCCCGAGTTCTAGGTAGTAACGTAGCTATTTCATGCTTTCATTGCGTGCAGTCGAAAATAAGTTGAAAAAACGAATTTTCCACGTGAATTTTGTCAATTTCGAGTAGTTTTTCGAACAAAAATTATCAATGAAAAATTCAAACTGTAGGTTTCAAATATATACCAATAAATCCCAATAGCTCTGTTCTAGGAAGTAACATCAATAATATGTTGAGAAACATGTTTGATCATAGAGAAAAATGTCTAAACACTCAGCATTTTAAAAGGAATAAGGCCTCTTAAGTCCAAGTGGTCCAAGTCCCGAATGCGAATCAATTTCAATCTCTTTCACTTTTTTAATTATAACAGTCAATATTAACATCGTTGCGGGATAAGAGGGTATTTTTAACAACAGTATACGGAAAATAAAACTTGTTTAACTTCAAAAGGTGTTTAAAATTACCTTCGAAGTAGAAACCCGAAAAGATACTCTACTTTTGTAATACTGCCGTCCTACGTTAAAAGGTCGTATCTTTGTATGGGTTTCATAGTAAGATACGGCTTTTTACTGTAGCACGGCAGAATAGTCATGTCATGTATTTAAAAGATATGTGAATCGATAGTATTAATGATGTACCGTGTAATGTAAACTTATCAAAATTGTTGACATGGAACTTGGTGTTATCAAGAAAGGATTTGTATTTTGTAAAATTATTAGAGTATGTTAGTTATAAAACAAACAGCACGAATCCGAATACTTATAAAAGCCTATTAAGCTGGGTAATTTCCCGATAAACATTGCGGTCAAGGTCACTAGAAAATACCTAAACAAAAAGTCGTCATAAACTTTTCCACTTAAACCTCATGTCACAACTTGATCCAACTACCTACATAAACAACACCGGTCGAAGTTTTGGCAGTGACCTACGGCCCCGGGTGTTTTTGTTGGCCCTCGAGATATTTATAAACCTTATATATTACAAAAAGAGAAACAAATTATAACTGTCATAAGAGAAACAAAAAGCTCTACCCGCTCCTGCGCCTTTATATTTAGTTAGCAAACTTTGTGGTCTGAAAGTCGTTATCTAACATCAATCTTCATCTTGTAATAAAACGGTGAAAATCGACATTATATAGAATATGAGAAATTCGTTTTCAGAAACCGACATTCTATTACAATTATCTTAGCGTTTTCCTTTCCTATTCGGAAATTGTTTGATATTTCGTAATGTATTAAGCGAAAAAGGAATAGGGAAAAACTTCGATAACGAGTAACCAGTTAGTCAGTAATTTTATCGTGAATACTTCATTCAATTTTACGCCGGTAAGCCCTCATTTTGCCTTCATTTGTTTCCAAGAGAGCTCTTCAATAATATTAAATCTATGTCGAATCAATCAATGATTCAAAGGTAAGTCCGATGAAAAACACTGTTGCCACCTGTAAAGCACCGGTTTCCGTAGCAACGAGGAAAAGCACCGGTTTCCGTAGCAACGAGGAAAAAGGTGAGAGCTCAACCTTTTATTTTAATAGCCAGTATAATATTCGCGGACCTGTAAAACGGAGCATTTTTCGTCAACGGTTTTCATGCCAGTTTCAAAAAAGGAACGCTAACGACGGCGTGGCTTTGCGCCACGTGTGCTTGTAATTTTTCGACATTTTCCAACCGCCACCGCCCAGATTCTTCATAAAATATTTAAAAGTCCATTTTTAAGCGGGGATTCGCTCCAAGCTATTAGAGTCAGCTCTTCAGCTCAAACAAAGAGCTCCAGTAACGCAGGCACGCTCGCCGTAGGCGCAGCCAAGCGACGCACTAAATACAAGCCCGTGAAAATTACAATTAAGATCTTAAGCCTGGAGCTCATAAGGTCCTCGATCGTGGAGCCGTGCGTATATATAAGTCGCTTTGTTTCATTACTAATTCGGTCCCCGCTATTTGGTGTCACCGCTCTTCAGTTCCACATAAGCAGGGCGGTGGCACAGCCGTGCCGCAACATATGTATAGCTTACATCCATAGTAACACCCTTTTAGTTCTTTTTACAGTGTTCCATTCAGCCAATGTTCTCGATTCAAGCGATTTTCTTCGACAGAAAACGTATCCAATTCAATTTGTCCTACAACAAGTTGCTTGTCTTCGCAATGCATTTACTTGGACATACATAGGGGATTGCATTTAGGAATTCCTTTAGAGAATGAACCGTAATATATATTCAAAGATCTACTGAATTTACATCGAAGTGGATCTGATAATAACTTTCAAGCTGTTTATAAACAAAATGATAATTAATGATAATTAAATATAGATTTCACATATCAAAACAGCAAATTTTATACCTAATGACGACGACCGATATGGACTAACGACCTGGTTAAGGGAGTTAGTGGGCCAAGTTATCCAGAAAGCGGCCGCGGGCGTTCATTGCGAATGTCTCCCAAGAAAACATAGGTATGTTCAGCGGTGGACAAAGATGATGATATTCAGGATTTTAATGCACTAGTTTTTTTTGTTCTTAAATTAGTTGCCAAATTAAAAAAAAACTGTCTCAGGTCCAAGAAAGTTGAAATGATGTACCTAACTAAGTTTTTCTACCATATTTGTGGGCCAACATAGCTTCTGTGCTTAATTTCAGCACTCTTGACCCAACAGTTAATTATGTAGTGGGTACATTAATTACTGAGAAAATGTTCTCCTTGTTTATAACAACAGTAGGTAAATAAAGGAAGGCCAAATGCTCTAAAAGTAATAAAATTAAAATGGCTAAACATTTTCAGTGTAAAAAATCAGTTTTTTCTCTTAACTGTCGCCAAACTCTCGTCGATCAGCTTCTACAAATACATTCCACAATTTTGAACAGGATATCATATACGTTTTCCATATGTTATCCGCTTTGAGCCAGGAGTGGATAATAGTATGTCGCTCAAACTACTGCCGCGTAAAAGGCAATAAGTAAGCAAGAATTTCAAAGGTAGTTAAGACGTTTTTCCATTAACATGTCGCTCGATCCACGGTCGGATAAATGGCAATAAGTAAGCAAGAACTTTATATGTAGTTAAGACGTTTCTCCATGGGCCATAGCTTAGCTTTGTTCCCGACGGAGCAAACTCAGCGGGTTAATTTTAAAATTCTATACAAAGCTAAAGTACTAGACGTAGGGGTATCATAAGGGGGAAATAATCTATTCTTTTGCTTTATAAGTGCTCTGGGAATATGCGACATTTTGTAGTAAACGGAAATTTTTGTGGGTAAAATCTTGGGAAGAAATGGGTATGGCGTATGCAATGCAGTTTTACAATTTATAATCATGCTAGTAAATGTAAATTGTGTTAGCGTAGTCTTAAGTTTGTTTAATCCTTATTATAAAATGGAAAATACCTAATCACATTTTATATTTAGAATGTAGCCTAGGTTGGAAAATCCTTTTAAAGAAAATAATGAAATACAACATCACAGAGCTGCCTATGTTTCATACTGCAGGCATCTTTAGGTTAGTCATTGGTGCTCGATATTCATTTAGCCCCAGGCTGCTGACAAACACTCCAGAATAATGAGAACACTAACATAACTAATTCACTAACTTAGCGTGCGTCAGAATAAATTTGTTACACTCTGATATAAGTACGACTTCAAACTTACCGCTCACACTTGGCCTTGCAAATGGCGCAGAAGCACATGGCGACATGTGACGGGAAATAATGTATGTGCATTAGTTCGCATTATTTAAGCGCACGGAATTAAAGCAAACATTTTAAACACGTTCACGGACACAGGGCCATTTTGAAAAATGCGACGGGTCAAACAAAACTCACATTATAATATTCTACCATAACACGGTAGGCATTTAACCGAGCGAGCGAAGCGAGTTAAACATCTGGACATGCGAAATAACTTTTGGCTAAGTTGAAAAGGAAAAATTTCACTCACTTAATCAATAGAAACTATGATTTTTCAGCTGTAGACGGAGTGGTAGGTAGTTTGGCGAAGAAAAATCGCCGCACAGACGTGGTGTCGTATCACCAGCGTCCTATTATTTACGTCGCTTGGTGAAACACCACACGACGATTCCTGAAAGTGTTAGGTTATAAGTATAACCTACAATTATGATTTGATAATCATACTTGTAGGTTATACTTATAACCTAACACTTATAACACCTAACACCTAACACGCATAATTTTATTTATCATCTGATGATGATAAATAAAATTATGCGTTCCCTCTCTCGCATTTACCTACTTAAGGAAGGCACCGGGCACCGGATAAGCGGAACACAAAACACACACTGACTCTTTTCGCTTATAATCAGGCAAACTGGATTCACTATGGCGTGCCAAAAAAGGGTTCCATTTTTCATAATCGGTACAATTAGCTGCAGAGAAACATAAATCCTTCGACCATGCATGCTAACATGGTCACGTTTTTCTGCAGCTGTCTGTACCGTGAAACTGCAGTATTTGCCCTAATAAAGTGCCGAGGGGCTGAGAATGGCGCTCTGTAAATTACACAAGCCGGCCGTCCGTTATTAGGTACTGGCTTTATTTGTCATAATAACATTTTAATCTTCCTCTGAGAACGAGAGAATAATTTGCTCTCAGATATGTATTACAAAACAATGCTGCAATGCATTACTTTAGCAGTTCAAACTTGATTAGTAACATAAAGCAAATTTGACTTTCCTAATTTCTAATGACATTAGTCCAAAATGACAATGCTAACAAATTATTTATTATGGCAATTTGGAATCTCACTTTTATGTACTTTAAACAGCAATAAGTAAAATACTGCTCAATTGAGTGTTCTTTGAATGTAAATCTAGATTTATGAAAGATAAAATGTGGAGGAAAAAATATAACAATACATGTAAGTCATGTAAGAATGTTATATGGGAAATAACGAAATGTGTTGAACTTCTGTTTATTTCATAAGATATTTGTGTCGTGTATTACACAACTACCAAGTAGCAATTAATATATCAATGTAGGTGTATATATAGTATATCATCATCCTCCTAGCTTTTGTCCCATTTTTTTGAGAATGAATTCTCAATCGGGGTCGGCTACCTAAATCCCAAGATGTGGCGTAGGCACTAGTTTTTACGCAAGCGACTGCCATCTGACCTTCCAACCCAGAGGGGAAACTAGGCCTTATTGGGCTTAGGTGGTTTCCTCACGATGTTTTCCTTCACCGAAAAGCGAGTAGTAAATATCAAATGACATTCCGTACATAAGTTCCGAAAAACTCATTGGTACGGGCCGGGTTCGAACCCGCGACCTCCGGATTGAAAGTCGCATGCCCTAACCACTAGGCCACCACCGCTTTTTTAAGGTGTATATATAGTATAGATGGAAAGAAAATAATATTTTCGAGATACGACGATTATAAAAATAGCCTACTTACTTACCTAAGTTATCAGCACATCTACTCTACATTCGCGGGAAATAATTAATTTTCACGATACATAAAGCAATTTGACGAATGCCCCGAATAAACTGAAACGCGACGAGACGCTCTCAACAAATTATGCAAGCCATTTGTTGACCTTTCGTTAAGTTAATAGCATTTTGATCACAATGCTTTGAAAGATAATTATCAAAAAAGAATGAGCTTATTATATTTATGACTATAATATTTTTTCAGAAATTGAAATAAATAGCATTTTAGCGGTATACGGCAAAAAAAATGCCAAGATAGTCGGCAATATCGCAAAGCTCATCGAAATAGGTCCCCGTTATCACGACATAACAGAAAATGCACGATTTACCGAATGTCCCAGATAAAGTGCCGGCGGGAGCGCCAGACGGCTCTCCACATACATTATGCAAGGCGACCATCTGCTAGTGGTAAAGTGAAAATAAATAATGTTATACCTTTTTATACCTTATTATTATTATATGTATATCCATACTAATATTATAAATGCGAAACTGAGTCTGTCTGTCTGTTACCTCTTCACGCTTAAACCGCTGAATCGATTTTGATGAAACTTGGCATAAAGATAGTTTAAGATCCGAGGAAGGACATAGGATAGTTTCATCCTGGAAATTATACCTAAAAAGATTGAAAAGGGAGTGAAGATTTCTTTTGGGGTGCGGTGACCCTGTAGGAAATGTCATTAGTAGACCAAAAGCGCAATTGCTCTTACATTTTGCTTAGGCGCTTTTAATTATCCCTTTTATCAAGTTCCACGCGTACGTAGTCGCGGGCAAAAGCTAGTTTTTTTTTTTATATGGGCCCAACATGACTGTCAGTCAAATTGACAACTAGCGGGGCCAGAAGCGAGACCACTTATCAGGAATATCGTAGAATCTCATCGTTTTCACAAAAAATGGAAAATGCACGATTTTCCGAACGCCTTAGATAAAGTACCGGCGGGATCGCAAGACACTCTCTCCGTACATTATGCAAGATTTGGATCTTCTGTTAGTTTTACTGTGAAAATGTATGTGTAAAGAAAGATAAATAAGGTTGTGGGATAGTTACCGGCAAACTTCTTTGTCATAACCTTCACTGCGCAGTAGCAGATTTACGTAGAATGTACATGCACATTAGTTCAAGAAATTTGCCGGCAACTACACGCGAAACGTAATTTTTGTAGAATATTGAAAAACTGAATAATTAGCAAACTGCTAAACAGGCTACATAAGAATATATGCAGCCATTATAATTCTTATTTAAACTGTATAAAGGTTTTCTGTTACTTGGGAACTATCATCGTCACTTACAAACCAAACAAACGATATATCCGGCCTATTACCTTGTCTATTAAGTGAAGGGCTATTTTCAGTTAATAGCATAAAGACCCACTTATAATTTTGCAATTAACCAGTTTACACGGCATAGCAGAAAATGCACGATTTGCCGAATGCCCCAGATAAAGTGCCGACGGGTGCGCGAGACGGCACTCCGTAAATTATGCGAGCCGTTGACCTTCTGTTAACAAGCCTCATTTGTTCCAACCGGGAAATCCGACGGCGCACTATAAGTTGAGGTCAAACTTATGCAACATCCGTACCGTCTTATAAACTAAAATTGGAGTTATCGATAGTTTCACATTGCATAGGAGCTGCACGTCTAGTATAACTGCAATACGTGACTCTTTGTCGCGCTACATATACTACCTCTTTCCTTTCAATACTGTGCGAGAAAGACAGATTAGGTTAATTCTCGCGACAAACGAAGTCGGAGCAAGATATGCTAGCCCCGCTGCACCTCTAGCACAACGGTGATTCGCGACTGCCTCTCGCGCGATATATATACCTATCTCTTTCTGTGCAATACTATGAGAAAATGACAGGTGATGCTATGCCGCACGACAAGAGTCACGAAGCAAAGTTGTCCTAGACGGGCTGAATTCCGTTAGGCATTTTCTTTCTTGTTTTATTATACGTACCGTCTTATAAACTAAAATAGGAGTTATCGATAGGAGCTAAATTCAGGATTTCCATAATACATCCGAGATCTCTCTCCACTATGTTTACTTTAGCGATATGCACTATTTGATGATGTTGTTTATTATCTTTTGTGTACGTTTCACATTAATGTGACTAATTTTGCTCAGTCAAATAAGCACAAACATTCCGAAATTTGACTCTAGTGAGAGATTTGACTTAATAATGAGTCAAAAGCTGGGTATTGCATTCCGTAATATGAAACTCAATATGACGCAATACGTGCCTATGGGGCGTTTGAAATAGCAAAATGATTGCATTAGCATTGCATTATCAAATTTCCCGGAAATCATACAAACTTTGGCCTTAATATAGTACAATGATTCCTTAATTTGGCAACATGATGAATAGATATTAACTTATAGATCAAGTTAAAAATAAAAGATGTGACATGCGTCATAAAAAAGAAAATTCTTTATTAAGAGAGACAAATCCCACTCAAAACCCAAAACCTTTTCAAGTACGCTCTCGCGTTATTGTCATATTTCTTTTCATAATAAAACGGCGCGCTTGATTTAATTCCGCTAATCCTTTTCTGGCTCTGCTCCTGGCAGTGCTCGGGATAGATTCCGTTTTAATTTTCATGTCGATTAAGCGTGTGGCATTATGGGGCCGCCGCGCCGCAAATCCGCCTCGCGCGCCCGCCGGCACGGTCGACCCCAGATTAGTGTTTCTCTCGACAATGCGATACAAAAGATTGTCTTTGGCTAACAAATTTAATTTGAATAGACATCGAACGGAGACGAGAGGCAAACGGGCATTATGAGATGCAGCAAGCTGTGAAATTAAAGTCAGTACACGTGTGTGAGCAGGACAAGCGTATTAGGCGTGACGTCACGCACCATTATGTTACACCTTCTGCTTAATCTTACGCCAGCCTACGTCACATATGTCGTCGCTGAGCTACGTCGTATCGTCGTATTGGTCTACGTCACACAGCGTCACCCTTCGGCAACACCAGCCCATATGCTTCAATATGATTGCGAAATCGATATTTCGAAGATTACGAAATTAACGTAGATCGGTCCTCCGCGCCTAGTGATAGGTATCTAGATCTGTTCCACCTGCAGTCACTACATTAGCCTAGCGTATTTTTAAGATATCTAAGTAAGTAGATACTGTTTTAGAGGGGTGTGAAAGGGCAAGACATCTAGTATTGTTCTCAAAATATTTGCACCGCCACCTGTCAACAGGTTTTTCTTAGAAGAAGTTTTTTACACCGCATTATTTTAAATATTCAATTATCATTACATATCAAAAGACACTTTTTACATAGAGGCCAAATGCTTTTAATTAAAATTAAAGTATATTAATAGACAAAAAAACGATTCAAAACTAGGTTTTGTCGGTCACTTGCCATGTCCCAACGCGAGGTACTCATGTTTCGTTGTAATAAAAACATATACATTACCGACTTAGCTTAAGTTCAGTACTCCATTTTATTTTCATATATGATGAAGATTGAATACTATCATATCGAATAATAATACTATGCTTATTTTGCGAATTATTTGAAATTTAAGTTTGTCTACGCCATTTTTTGTCGTTCACTTGTCATGAGACAAACATTACAATTGTGTGACTACTATCTCGTTTCCCCTGCCTCACCCAGCATAAATCGAGACCTTCAGTTGCCACCTAACACTGTTCCGAGTGACACGTCGTCAGTGTGCTGCACTAAAAAAATATGATACATACACTTACGCGTGCGGGAGTTTGTAATGGGTATGTAGTCTATATTCTGCCTTCCATATTTTGGTTGACGTGTGTCCTATTGCATTCATTTTAATTTATAACGCGTAAAGTATGGTCTATTTTTATGTGTATAAATATGCAGTTCATCAACGAAATACTTTATTTGTTTTGATGATATAACTGTCATTTTGTCCATCACCTGTATGTCGTTCACTTGTCTATATAAAAACAGGTGAACGACACATACGGCAGGTGAACGACAATTATTTGAACACTTATACAAAATTATTTAAAAACCAGGTTTTATCGGTCACTCGCCGTCTCTCAACTCATGTTTCGTTGTTATAAAAACAATATATTACCGAAATAGCTTAGTTTGAGTATTCCATTTTACTTTCAAGCTGTCTTAGGAATCCTTAGCAGGCGGCGCCCGCACCAGATTTCGAAAGCATCAATCCTCTGCCTGTCAGCGGCTTTGAGTGTCCAGGTCTCTGCCCCATAAAGAGATATGGAGAAGACAAGTGCACAGACGAGGTGCATGTTAGTCCGGTTAGGGATGTGTCTATCTTTCCATATTTTGCCGCGTTGGGTCATCGCTGTTTTGGCCAATCCGATTCGCCTGCGAATCTCTGGTTTGCATGTGCCTCTATTTGTGACAATGGAGCCAAGGTACTGGAGCGGATCAACAGTTTCGAACTCTTGAAGCAGGTTAGTACTTTGTCGACTATCATCAGCTCGGTCTTATTTTTATTAATATCGAGACCCATTCTGAGGCTGGTTGTTTTGAGTCATTCCAAAAGTTGGACCACTTCTGCTTCGGGTGATGCAAAATAGGCGATGTCTACCACGTACCTTCAAGGGCTCCATATCTGTTAAATAGTATTGGGGATATTATGCATCCCTGTCGTACGCCTTTCCGGAACTTAAAGTTCTTGTATGTGACATCTCCTACCGACACCATTCTGTATCCAGACTCGTAAAGACTTTATAAAGTGTTACCAGATGTGCTGGCAGCTTCAGACAATACCTCGCATAGCTTATCCCACCTAACGCAGCCGAAGGCTTTCTGGTTATCAGATGTGAAGGAATTCCTCGAAGATGACGAAAACAGCAGTAGGTTACTCAGCGGGTAAGAAAGAATATGTCAAAAGAGGCAGCATTAGGATGCAAAAACGTTATTTAAATGATTCGCTGTTGAACCTTCATAAGAAATTTATAAAATCACATGGGTATGCTTTTGCATCTTTTTGCCGGTTATGACCTTTCTGGATTGTACAGGCTTCAAAAACCTCCTGAGAAATTTCCTATGAGATGAGAATTAAATGCTTGTTTTTTTATGCAAATTACTAACATAAGGAAAAAAGAAAAACAAAAACAATCAAAAAAGCACTATTTGAAAGTTCAACGTACGTTTTATTTAAAATGTCACTTACCTGCAACCGTCGTCGTTAACCTGCTAACAAATTCAGTGAAGTTGGAACATATTTGTCGCTAACCTGCACCCATTGTCGATAACTTGGTAACAAATGTCATTTACCTGACATCGATGTCTTTCACCTGTCGACCTAAAATTTCAAACACCTATATCTTCTAAGATATTCAATTTAACTGCTTCCCTCGACGTGATATCAATTGTCTGAATATATTTCTAGCGATCCTATGAAAAATAAAAGAAGAAATCGCCACTTTAAAAAAAAATGCAAAATTAACGCAGCGGTGCAAATATTTTGAGAACGACCCTCTACGCACTTCGAATTTCCTACGTCTTGTTGCTCGCGACGACTAGCAATTTATCAGTAATTAATTGAATCAGGCGTTACTTTGCGGAAATCCATATTAATCTATATATATAAAACTCAAAGGTGACTGACTGACTGACATAGTGATCTATCAACGCACAGCCCAAACCACTGGACGGATCGGGCTGAAATATGGCATGCAGGTACATGTCATGACGTAGGCATCCGCTAAGAAAGGATTTTTCAAAACTCACCCCCTAAAGGGGTGAAATGGGGTTCCAAAGTTTGTATGGGGAAACAAGATTAGTTAGACTATTTTATACGAAACTTCACAGGAGTATTCCTAACGATAAATGAGTAAACACGTGTTTCAGGTTTTTTGAAAATTCAACCCCTAAAAGGGAGAAATGTGGTGACAAAGTCTGAAAATCAGCATGGGTATTGTTTTTATGGTTTATCGGGTCGCTGATTACGAAAACCGCAACGATTTTAAAATCCAACGTGGCGGACGTGAGTTACCATCTCCCCTGTTGGGGTGAAATGGGATTGAAATGTCTAAATACTAAACCGCTGGTTCTAGAGAGTTCAAATTTGGCACGTAGGTTCTTTATAAGGTGTAGGGGTGCACTAAGAAAGTATTTTTCAAAACTCACCCCCTAAAGGGGTGAAATGGGGTTCCAGAGTTTGTATGGGGAAACAAGATTAGTTAGGCTATTTTATTCGAAACTTCACAGGAGTATTTCTAACAATAAATGAGTAAACACGTGTTTCAGGTTTTTTTTAATTCAACCCCTAAAAGGGAGAAATGTGGTGACAAAGTCTGAAAATCCAACGTGGCGGACGTGAATTAACATCTTCCCTGTTGGGGTGAAATGGGGTTGAAATGTCTAAATATGAGTATAGGTGTAATTTTTATGGTTTGTTGGGACGTTAATTACGAAAATGCCACCGATTTTTAAATTTTATTTGTGGTCATGAAAGTTCTTGAAAGCGTTTGTGCCAAATTGCAATTTAATCGGTCCAGTAGTTTTGCAGAAAATCGGTTGTAACAGACGGACTGACAGACAGCTACACGTGATCCTATAAGGGGGTTCTGTTTTTGCTCTTGAGGTATGGATAGAGACCCGCGTTGTCCTAATAGATTAAAAAAATAGTATTTGGTGGCATCTCGATCGTCGTCAATCGGTACCTATAGGCGGGCGGCGCGTTGGGACGGGAGGAGTAATGATCAGGAAACTTCCTGCATCCGTAATAAATACATTCAAGCTTTTCAATAATTATGTTAAGTCATTTCAGAATTCTGAATTACGTTTATCTGGCTCAGAATAATACATGTTTCATTCATCAACGAAGAGAACCTCAATATCTTACAATAGAACATGACGTAACTTAGAACATGGCTTAGAATCATTAAACCAATCTCGAATATCCCAAGTCGATAAGCGGAGGCTCGGGACATTATAAAAGCTTTATACAAATAAAATGCACACATATCCCGGTGTCTTAGCTTCATTTCGAGTTATGGATTTTGAAGTGAACTTTATTTGGTACACTAAAAGCTGAGATCGTTTGATTTGAGTGCTTGAGTTTTCGGTTTGATTTGATAAAGTGGAGTTATGATAAAATAAAAAGTATTTTCCAGTAATATTAGAAAAGCGAAAGTCTGTGCATGTTTTGTTACTTTTTCACGCTAAAACGGCTGGACGGATATGCATCAGGGAAATGCAGATTGCAGATTATACCCTAACTTAACAAATAGCCTACTTTTAATCCTGAAATAAGAGCAATGTTCCCGTAGGATGATGTATATTGTATAGGCACGCGAGCGAAGCCGCGGGTTACTGCTAGTGAAAATAATAATATTGCTTTGCTATTCCGCGATATAATATCGTGCCAGTTAAATTTGTGCTAACCCGTTATACTTATTTGCGTATTTTTTCATGCATATATGCATTTAATTGTCCCACCCTCCCACCACGATAAGAAAAATAAATACGCAAATAAATATAACAAACCACCACCAAAATAACAGAACTTACTCGACACGTGTTTCGCCCCTCTACGAGGCATCATCAGGAGATGTTGACGGTCTGGAGTCCGACAACCGAATGAGCTGCCCAGACTGGTCGGCCCTATTTATAACCTGACCACCCCTATTATGCAAGTGAGAGTGATTAGCAAAAATTCGAAGTAACGGTGATGTAACGACATTCAATTGTTCGTTAAGAATCTCACCCCTATTGTTGTTTCAGCACGAGGTATAAAGAGCATGTTGCGTCATATAGACATAACCATCCTGAAAAGTCCAATTTCGCAAAACATTTAATAGATAGTGGCCATACTCTGCAGGAAGATCATTCTTTTACCGTTTTACATGTTTGCGAAAAAGGATTGCGTTTAAGTGTTCTGGAACAGTTGGAAATAATTAGGTACAACAATAGGGGTGAGATTCTTAACGAACAATTGAATGTCGTTACATCACCGTTACTTCGAATTTTTGCTAATCACTCTCACTTGCATAATAGGGGTGGTCAGGTTATAAATAGGGCCGACCAGTCTGGGCAGCTCATTCGGTTGTCGGACTCCAGACCGTCAACATCTCCTGAGGGCCTATGATGGTTGCGTTTATCACGTGATAAATAAGTGACAAAGCATCTGTCACTCACACTCGCATATTGTTAAAACATGACGGATGCTTTATCACGTATTTATCGCGTGATAAAAGCAACCATCATAGGCCCGCTGATGATGCCTCGTAGAGGGGCGAAACACGTGTCGAGTAAGTTCTGTTATTTTGGTGGTGGTTTGTTATATTTATTTGCGTATTTATTTTTCTTATCGTGGTGGGAGGGTGGGACAATTAAATGCATATATGCATGAAAAAATACGCAAATAAGTATAACGGGTTAGCACAAATTTAACTGGCACGATATTATATCGCGGAATAGCAAAGCAATATTATTATTTTCATTAGCAATTTATCATTATCTGTAGGCTAGGCTGCACCTGATATTTCTTATAATGAGTGGTAACGACTACGATTATAATGTTTTGCGTGCTCAGTAGGTACTCGTACAAACAGTCGATTTACCTATGTACTCTTAAAACTGGATTAAATAGTCGAGAATTGACGGCAGTTGAACTAGAGCATTGCTGCACTCGCAACAGAACAGATCAACTCGTCTTTCCAAATGGCTACTGCTACGCTGCTACTTGAGCTTGAACGGATTTTATAAAAGCAGTCCACAAATTCTTCAAGAGACGAAGAAAATACATTCAAAAGTACAAAATAGATTCAATGTTTCCTTTCAACGCGGGCAGAGCTCGCTTTTATTGTGCATCTTTTGAAGAGAATAATTGCCGTCCACTGCTCTTTTTTATGTCCTTCAATCGCATTAAAGCGTTTTAAGTCATGGTTTGGTCGAATTTGGGCGCGCATTCAAATAGGTCCGTTTTAGAAGCGTCCTTTTTGCCGTCCATTTAAAACGAAACAATGGGACAGGATTAAATTTATGTCATAGTTTTCCCAGGAGGACCATGAGTCCCGGATTTGAAGTAAAACGCAATAATACAGCCTCTCTTCATTACTTGCTACACGGGACCATTTTATAAAATTCACGCGACCCACATTTCCAAGTGATTAAGTGTAACGATATTGTTAGGGTTGGCACATAGTGGTTTTTGCAAGTTTGCAAAACTGTTGCTGTTAACGGGTTGTAGCGTGTTAATGTTGGTATTACAGCTGGGTTGAAGGGAAAATGTCATACCAGAGTCGTTATTAAGGGACTGGTTGTAATCCTGTGTAAGTAAATGGCTTTGGGTATTTATAATTACATACTTCTATTGTAATCCTGTAAGTACAATAGCTTGGGTTTTTATTATTACATACTTCTTCTGTGGTATGTCGACACAGTTAGTACTTCGTTATGTCTTTATGGGTTAGCAGAGAAATAGGCGCATTGTAAGGTTGGGGTTCCGAAAACCAGCCCGAAAGTTCCGGGACTGGACTAAAATTTCCCAGGACTGCAAACCAGACCTCAAAGCCGCTACCGAGTCATTATCTTAAATATTATATTAAATTTAACTTTGCGATAACTTGTCCTTACTGGTCTTAAACGTTATTTCAAAGTTAAGGAAATGTTAGTAGATCTGAAACCTTTGGCACAGATTAATTTTACAAGTAGTAAGCAGGCCTATGACTGTTAAAACAGTTAAAATAAAAAGAAGGGACTCTTAATAATCCAAAGTAAGTGTAATGTATGTAAATGTAGGTAGACCTAAGTTTATACTTGTCATTGGGTGGGTGCCTTGACAGTCTGGAATAAACAACCGAACATATACGCCGTGTTTCTGTGTGCCCTCCCGTAGTGCTTCCCGTTATCCTGAACTATCCCGGAATATAACAGTGGCGACGAGGATCGGTTCACGGGCGGTAAGGCGACGCTGCGCGTGCGCGAGGGCGCCGTGCCCGTGTTCCACCGCGCGCGGCCGCTGCCGTATGCGCTGCGCGAGCGCGTCGACGCCGAGCTGGATGCCATGCTGCGCGCCGGCGTCATCGAGCCCGTCGACTGCTCTGACTGGGCGTCTCCGTTGGTACCCATTAACAAACCCGATGGCTCACTTCGAATCTGTGCGGATTATAAAGGTACTTTAAACCCGTCTTTATTGGTCGATCGTTACCCACTTCCTAAGATAGAAGATGTTTTAGTAAATCTGAACGGCAGTAGGTATTTTAGCAAAATAGACCTTTCACAGGCTTATAATCAGATAGAACTGGACGAATCTAAAAAGTATACAGTGGTAAACACACATCGCGGATTATTTATGTACAACAGGCTGGTATATGGTTTATCCTCTAGCGTAGGTATATTCCAGCGGATAATGATTAATCTATTAGGAAACATACCGAATGTTGAGGTGTTTTTAGACGATGTTATAATTGGCGGGAAAACAAAACAGGAACATCTGCAAGCCCTAGAAATGGTGTTACAACGCTTAGTGGCCAGCGGACTCAAATTAAAGAAGAGTAAGTGTGTGTTCTTAGCACAGGAGGTCACTTATCTTGGCTATGTGGTATCTAGGGATGGAATTAAACCGGATATGTCGAAAATAAATGCAATATTAAAAATGGATCAGCCTCAAAACATATCCGAATTAAGATCGTTTTTGGGTACTGTAAATTTTTTTGGTAGATTCATTAAAAATTTAAGTACAGTATTGTCTCCCTTGCATAGCTTGTTACGAAAAGGGGTCGAATGGTTTTGGAACTCAGAGTCGGACCGAGCATTTGATGAAGTCAAGCGATTACTCTCGAGTGCGCAGGTGTTAGCACACTACGACCCGGCTAAGCGACTCATAGCGACATGCGATGCTAGTCCGCGGGGGGTGGGGGTGGTGCTGACGCAGGTGGGACCGGGGGGTGAGCGGCCGGTCGCGTACGCATCTCGTACCTTAAATAGCGCGGAAGCTAATTACTCGCAAATTCATCGCGAGGCGTTGGCAATAATTTTTTGCGTAAAGAAGTTTCACCAATATTTATATGGCCGTAAATTTACGATACGCACTGACCACAAGCCCTTGGTTTCTATTTTCGGACCCAGCACAGGCATACCTACCATGACAGCTAGTCGTATGCAACGATGGGCCGTTATTTTGGCGGCGTATGACTATGACATTGAATATGTGAGTACAAGCAATAACTGCGCGGATCTCTCGCGTGCCTATACAATATACATCATCCTACGGGAACATTGCTCTTATTTCAGGATTAAAAGTAGGCTATTTGTTAAGTTAGGGTATAATCTGCAATCTGCATTTCCCTGATGCATATCCGTCCAGCCGTTTTAGCGTGAAAAAGTAACAAAACATGCACAGACTTTCGCTTTTCTAATATTACTGGAAAATACTTTTTATTTTATCATAACTCCACTTTATCAAATCAAACCGAAAACTCAAGCACTCAAATCAAACGATCTCAGCTTTTAGTGTACCAAATAAAGTTCACTTCAAAATCCATAACTCGAAATGAAGCTAAGACACCGGGATATGTGTGCATTTTATTTGTATAAAGCTTTTATAATGTCCCGAGCCTCCGCTTATCGACTTGGGATATTCGAGATTGGTTTAATGATTCTAAGCCATGTTCTAAGTTACGTCATGTTCTATTGTAAGATATTGAGGTTCTCTTCGTTGATGAATGAAACATGTATTATTCTGAGCCAGATAAACGTAATTCAGAATTCTGAAATGACTTAACATAATTATTGAAAAGCTTGAATGTATTTATTACGGATGCAGGAAGTTTCCTGATCATTACTCCTCCCGTCCCAACGCGCCGCCCGCCTATAGGTACCGATTGACGACGATCGAGATGCCACCAAATACTATTTTTTTAACCGACTTCAAAAAAAGGAGGGGGTTCTCAGTTCGGTTGTATGTTTTTTTTTTTTTTTTTTTTTTTTTTTTTTTTTTAATGTTTGTTACCTCATAACTCCGTCATTTATGAGTCGATTTGGAAAATTCTTTTTAGGTTCATGAATAGACATCTCAAGGTTGGTCCCATAAAATTTTGGTGAAGATCGGATGACGAGATCCATGAGGAATCGAAGGAATTCCTGAAATTTTATAGGCACTCATAATATTTTTAATGTTTTTTCTAAAACTATTTAAGTATTTGCATATGGTAGTCATCATCTTCTCATGCTGAACTGATGATGGAAGGTACAACTCCTTAACAGTTAGGAGTTAGGAGATATTTCAAACGAGATGCATGCCTTCAAGACCTCCCTGATCACCCCGCCATAAGTATTTTATATGAATCACTAAAAAGCGAAAAAAAAAATTTTTAACAAAAAAAAGAACCGACTTCAGTAAAACTAAAAAGCCGAAAATAACCCGTTCAAGTACAGATTACATTTGACTCACCCTTTGAAGTCGGTGCCAAACCTCACGTAAACTTTAATATATAAATATAATAACTGAGTGGTTTGGGATCGATTTCAAAGGGTGAGTCAAATGTAATCTGTACTTGAACGGGTTATTTTCGGCTTTTTAGTTTTACTGAAGTCGGTTCTTTTTTTTGTTAAAAATTTTTTAATCTATTAGGACAACGCGGGTCTCTATCCATACCTCAAGAGCAAAAACAGAACCCCCTTATAGGATCACGTGTAGCTGTCTGTCAGTCCGTCTGTTACAACCGATTTTCTGCAAAACTACTGGACCGATTAAATTGCAATTTGGCACAAACGCTTTCAAGAACTTTCATGACCACAAATAAAATTTAAAAATCGGTGGCATTTTCGTAATTAACGTCCCAACAAACCATAAAAATTACACCTATACTCATATTTAGACATTTCAACCCCATTTCACCCCAACAGGGAAGATGTTAATTCACGTCCGCCACGTTGGATTTTCAGACTTTGTCACCACATTTCTCCCTTTTAGGGGTTGAATTAAAAAAAACCTGAAACACGTGTTTACTCATTTATTGTTAGAAATACTCCTGTGAAGTTTCGAATAAAATAGCCTAACTAATCTTGTTTCCCCATACAAACTCTGGAACCCCATTTCACCCCTTTAGGGGGTGAGTTTTGAAAAATACTTTCTTAGTGCACCCCTACACCTTATAAAGAACCTACGTGCCAAATTTGAACTCTCTAGAACCAGCGGTTTAGTATTTAGACATTTCAATCCCATTTCACCCCAACAGGGGAGATGGTAACTCACGTCCGCCACGTTGGATTTTAAAATCGTTGCGGTTTTCGTAATCAGCGACCCGATAAACCATAAAAACAATACCCATGCTGATTTTCAGACTTTGTCACCACATTTCTCCCTTTTAGGGGTTGAATTTTCAAAAAACCTGAAACACGTGTTTACTCATTTATCGTTAGGAATACTCCTGTGAAGTTTCGTATAAAATAGTCTAACTAATCTTGTTTCCCCATACAAACTTTGGAACCCCATTTCACCCCTTTAGGGGGTGAGTTTTGAAAAATCCTTTCTTAGCGGATGCCTACGTCATGACATGTACCTGCATGCCATATTTCAGCCCGATCCGTCCAGTGGTTTGGGCTGTGCGTTGATAGATCACTATGTCAGTCAGTCAGTCACCTTTGAGTTTTATATATATAGAATAAGAATAATAATATTGCTTTGCTATTCCGCGATATAATATCGTGCCAGTTAAATTTGTGCTAACCCGTTATACTTATTTGCGTATTTTTTCATGCATATATGCATTTAATTGTCCCACCCTCCCACCACGATAAGAAAAATAAATACGCAAATAAATATAACAAACCACCACCAAAATAACAGAACTTACTCGACACGTGTTTCGCCCCTCTACGAGGCATCATCAGGAGATGTTGACGGTCTGGAGTCCGACAACCGAATGAGCTGCCCAGACTGGTCGGCCCTATTTATAACCTGACCACCCCTATTATGCAAGTGAGAGTGATTAGCAAAAATTCGAAGTAACGGTGATGTAACGACATTCAATTGTTCGTTAAGAATCTCACCCCTATTGTTGTTTCAGCACGAGGTATAAAGAGCATGTTGCGTCATATAGACATAACCATCCTGAAAAGTCCAATTTCGCAAAACATTTAATAGATAGTGGCCATACTCTGCAGGAAGATCATTCTTTTACCGTTTTACATGTTTGCGAAAAAGGATTGCGTTTAAGTGTTCTGGAACAGTTGGAAATAATTAGGTACAACAATAGGGGTGAGATTCTTAACGAACAATTGAATGTCGTTACATCACCGTTACTTCGAATTTTTGCTAATCACTCTCACTTGCATAATAGGGGTGGTCAGGTTATAAATAGGGCCGACCAGTCTGGGCAGCTCATTCGGTTGTCGGACTCCAGACCGTCAACATCTCCTGAGGGCCTATGATGGTTGCGTTTATCACGTGATAAATAAGTGACAAAGCATCTGTCACTCACACTCGCATATTGTTAAAACATGACGGATGCTTTATCACGTATTTATCGCGTGATAAAAGCAACCATCATAGGCCCGCTGATGATGCCTCGTAGAGGGGCGAAACACGTGTCGAGTAAGTTCTGTTATTTTGGTGGTGGTTTGTTATATTTATTTGCGTATTTATTTTTCTTATCGTGGTGGGAGGGTGGGACAATTAAATGCATATATGCATGAAAAAATACGCAAATAAGTATAACGGGTTAGCACAAATTTAACTGGCACGATATTATATCGCGGAATAGCAAAGCAATATTATTATTTTCATTAGCAATTTATCATTATCTGTAGGCTAGGCTGCACCTGATATTTCTTATAATGAGTGGTAACGACTACGATTATAATGTTTTGCGTGCTCAGTAGGTACTCGTACAAACAGTCGATTTACCTATGTACTCTTAAAACTGGATTAAATAGTCGAGAATTGACGGCAGTTGAACTAGAGCATTGCTGCACTCGCAACAGAACAGATCAACTCGTCTTTCCAAATGGCTACTGCTACGCTGCTACTTGAGCTTGAACGGATTTTATAAAAGCAGTCCACAAATTCTTCAAGAGACGAAGAAAATACATTCAAAAGTACAAAATAGATTCAATGTTTCCTTTCAACGCGGGCAGAGCTCGCTTTTATTGTGCATCTTTTGAAGAGAATAATTGCCGTCCACTGCTCTTTTTTATGTCCTTCAATCGCATTAAAGCGTTTTAAGTCATGGTTTGGTCGAATTTGGGCGCGCATTCAAATAGGTCCGTTTTAGAAGCGTCCTTTTTGCCGTCCATTTAAAACGAAACAATGGGACAGGATTAAATTTATGTCATAGTTTTCCCAGGAGGACCATGAGTCCCGGATTTGAAGTAAAACGCAATAATACAGCCTCTCTTCATTACTTGCTACACGGGACCATTTTATAAAATTCACGCGACCCACATTTCCAAGTGATTAAGTGTAACGATATTGTTAGGGTTGGCACATAGTGGTTTTTGCAAGTTTGCAAAACTGTTGCTGTTAACGGGTTGTAGCGTGTTAATGTTGGTATTACAGCTGGGTTGAAGGGAAAATGTCATACCAGAGTCGTTATTAAGGGACTGGTTGTAATCCTGTGTAAGTAAATGGCTTTGGGTATTTATAATTACATACTTCTATTGTAATCCTGTAAGTACAATAGCTTGGGTTTTTATTATTACATACTTCTTCTGTGGTATGTCGACACAGTTAGTACTTCGTTATGTCTTTATGGGTTAGCAGAGAAATAGGCGCATTGTAAGGTTGGGGTTCCGAAAACCAGCCCGAAAGTTCCGGGACTGGACTAAAATTTCCCAGGACTGCAAACCAGACCTCAAAGCCGCTACCGAGTCATTATCTTAAATATTATATTAAATTTAACTTTGCGATAACTTGTCCTTACTGGTCTTAAACGTTATTTCAAAGTTAAGGAAATGTTAGTAGATCTGAAACCTTTGGCACAGATTAATTTTACAAGTAGTAAGCAGGCCTATGACTGTTAAAACAGTTAAAATAAAAAGAAGGGACTCTTAATAATCCAAAGTAAGTGTAATGTATGTAAATGTAGGTAGACCTAAGTTTATACTTGTCATTGGGTGGGTGCCTTGACAGTCTGGAATAAACAACCGAACATATACGCCGTGTTTCTGTGTGCCCTCCCGTAGTGCTTCCCGTTATCCTGAACTATCCCGGAATATAACAGTGGCGACGAGGATCGGTTCACGGGCGGTAAGGCGACGCTGCGCGTGCGCGAGGGCGCCGTGCCCGTGTTCCACCGCGCGCGGCCGCTGCCGTATGCGCTGCGCGAGCGCGTCGACGCCGAGCTGGATGCCATGCTGCGCGCCGGCGTCATCGAGCCCGTCGACTGCTCTGACTGGGCGTCTCCGTTGGTACCCATTAACAAACCCGATGGCTCACTTCGAATCTGTGCGGATTATAAAGGTACTTTAAACCCGTCTTTATTGGTCGATCGTTACCCACTTCCTAAGATAGAAGATGTTTTAGTAAATCTGAACGGCAGTAGGTATTTTAGCAAAATAGACCTTTCACAGGCTTATAATCAGATAGAACTGGACGAATCTAAAAAGTATACAGTGGTAAACACACATCGCGGATTATTTATGTACAACAGGCTGGTATATGGTTTATCCTCTAGCGTAGGTATATTCCAGCGGATAATGATTAATCTATTAGGAAACATACCGAATGTTGAGGTGTTTTTAGACGATGTTATAATTGGCGGGAAAACAAAACAGGAACATCTGCAAGCCCTAGAAATGGTGTTACAACGCTTAGTGGCCAGCGGACTCAAATTAAAGAAGAGTAAGTGTGTGTTCTTAGCACAGGAGGTCACTTATCTTGGCTATGTGGTATCTAGGGATGGAATTAAACCGGATATGTCGAAAATAAATGCAATATTAAAAATGGATCAGCCTCAAAACATATCCGAATTAAGATCGTTTTTGGGTACTGTAAATTTTTTTGGTAGATTCATTAAAAATTTAAGTACAGTATTGTCTCCCTTGCATAGCTTGTTACGAAAAGGGGTCGAATGGTTTTGGAACTCAGAGTCGGACCGAGCATTTGATGAAGTCAAGCGATTACTCTCGAGTGCGCAGGTGTTAGCACACTACGACCCGGCTAAGCGACTCATAGCGACATGCGATGCTAGTCCGCGGGGGGTGGGGGTGGTGCTGACGCAGGTGGGACCGGGGGGTGAGCGGCCGGTCGCGTACGCATCTCGTACCTTAAATAGCGCGGAAGCTAATTACTCGCAAATTCATCGCGAGGCGTTGGCAATAATTTTTTGCGTAAAGAAGTTTCACCAATATTTATATGGCCGTAAATTTACGATACGCACTGACCACAAGCCCTTGGTTTCTATTTTCGGACCCAGCACAGGCATACCTACCATGACAGCTAGTCGTATGCAACGATGGGCCGTTATTTTGGCGGCGTATGACTATGACATTGAATATGTGAGTACAAGCAATAACTGCGCGGATAGTCTATCTAGGTTACCGAATAGTATTGAGGCAGCAAACGAGTCATATGAAGTTATACCTGAGCAAACATATTTGCATTTTGCACAAGATGCCCTACTATTAGATTATAATCAGATAAAAAGACAAACTATGGCAGACCCCATGTTAGCTAGGGTATTGAATTATATTCGTGACGGTTGGCCGGGCAAATGTGATATTGACAATTTAAAACCCTATTTCAACAGGAAATCAGAATTATATGAGGAACTGGGTTGTGTGATGTGGGGGCATAAGGTAGTGGTACCGGAGAGTTGTCGTTATAAAATTTTAAAGATTTTACACGAACCACACATGGGAATAGTAAAAACGAAAAGTTTGGCGCGGAGTTATGTGTGGTGGCCCGGGATCGATGAAGCGGTGGAGGGGGAGTGCCGCGCGTGTGGGGTGTGCAACGCGCTGGCCGAGGCGCCCGCGCAGCACACGCCGCGCGCGTGGCCCTGGCCTGGGCGTCCATGGACCCGCGTACATGTAGATTTCCTGGGCCCAATCTACGGGAAAATATATTTAGTAGTTGTTGATGCTATGTCTAAATGGGTAGAAACGTTCCAGGTACCGAGCACAGCCGCTAGTTCCACTATTGATAAATTACGCGAGTTATGGGCTAGGTGGGGAGTACCTAAACAGGTTGTCAGTGACAACGGCCCGCCATTTACGAGCCAGGAATTTGAGCGTTTCCTAGCAACCGATGGGGTTGAACACTTGTTTTCGGCTCCATACCACCCCTCGTCGAATGGCGCGGCTGAAAATTCGGTCAAAATTATCAAAAACGTCATTAAAAAAGCAGTTTTTGAAAAGAAAGATATTCTAGGTGCAATAAATACTTTTTTATTATACTACAGAAATACCGAGCACTGTTCAACAGGAGAAAGTCCGGCAATGTTGCTTATGGGCCGTCGGTTGCGAACGCGGTTAGATCTAGTAAAACCAGACAGAGGGTCTAAAGTGTTAAAAAGTCAACAACGTCAAGCTAAGGCAGCCGGGGGGGCTGTTAGAAGGTTAGGGGTAGGAGAAGACGTTTGGTACCGGCAATTTTTAAGGGGTGAAAAATGGCTTCCAGGACAGATCATTAAATCGTTAGGAAATACAGACTATAAGGTAACAGACGGGGCGGGTAACGAAATTCATAGACATATCGACCAATTAAGACGTAGGACTAGGAATTCCATCGGTTGTTTAATGGGCACTAAGCCAGGGTCCGCGAGCGATACGGAGACGGTCTCTCGTCCACCTAGTTTGGACCGAGGGAATGGTGCTTCAGATCAGTCGATGGCGGCCTCCCCGCCTCTGCGGGGGGTGACGCCGCCGGTGCGCGGTGTGGGGGAGGAAGAGGTGGATGAGGAACTCTTTTCGACACCAGCAAAAGAAGTACTTGAGGTGACGGATTCTGCGCAGTCGTCGCCAACCGCCCGTGTACCCAAACGGTCTCGTCCACTACGTCAATGCAGAACCCAGAATAAACCCGTTTATAGATGTTAATGTACAATAATAGGTGTTACGATGAATTGTGTATTATATAGGATAAAGCAACTTAGATTAAGAAATAGGTAGGTGCCATCAGTAGAGATGTAATGTTAGAATAAATAGTTAAGAGTAGAATAAGCTGGTATTAACTAAGTGAGGAGGAGTGTAATGTATGTAAATGTAGGTAGACCTAAGTTTATACTTGTCATTGGGTGGGTGCCTTGACAGTCTGGAATAAACAACCGAACATATACGCCGTGTTTCTGTGTGCCCTCCCGTAGTGCTTCCCGTTATCCTGAACTATCCCGGAATATAACAGTAAGGATCGATAAAAAAATCGATGGCAATGACCCCGCCGCTGATAGATCTAAAATATAATTAGTTAAATATGGTTGCGACAAAAGATGACCAACTTCGGCCATATTTGATGGGTTACTAATACGAGCTTCGAGTTTTGGCAACTGAAGTTGTACATCCGTTTGTCAAGTCTCATTAAAATAATGTATGATCTCATTATCTAATTAGGGGAAAATAACACGAACATCGCACATTTTTGTTTCAGAATCAAAACCGGAGCTGGTGTATTGGTTTTCGGAGCAAACTCTGCAGCCTGGTCCCAGCGTGTCGCTAAAGTGTGTGGCGATGGGCCATCCACCGCCTCAGTTCACTTGGCTGCTTGATGGTTTTCCTATACCCACCAACTCGAGGTACTTCATCCTATAGAGGTTGTCCGATATTATTTATATTCTTAGCCGCTAGACGTCCACTGAAAGCTCTGCGTCACTGGGACGCCATGGCAGCGTCCCAGCCAGTAGCGGACAGTCCCGAATTCTCCAGGATTTTCGGGACTCTCCATACTAAATATTACATACATAATTTCTCGGGACTGCGAACGCTACCAGCTGCGAATCTCATACAAATATGTGATAAATATTTGTATAGAATCTTTATTATCGATTCATATTTTTTATGTGGTATACCACATTTTTATTTTTATAAATACTGACACAAAGGTAAATTAAGAAAGAAAAATTGAATGCGCCCCCGTTCGTTGCGTTTAAACTCCGCTTCGATTGTAGTAGATCGCATTCAATTTTTCTTTCTTAATTTACCTTTGTGTCAGTATTTATAAAAACATGTGATAGTCAAACGTCGCCAAGTGAACTAGTTTCCATTCATTCAGTTCCGTACACAAAAAGTAAAAAACTGTACCCTATTACTAAGACCGCTGTCAGTCCGTCTATCAGTCCGTCTGGCCTGGCACCAGGCTATATCTCATGAACCCTGATAGCTACAGCTACAGTTGAAAATTTAACAGATGATGCATTTTTGTTGCCGCTATAGCAAAAATACAAAAAACACAATAAAATAAATATTTGAGGGGGCACCCATAAAACAAACTTGATCGGCTGCGTTAACCAGGTGCAAACTTAACTTAACCCGGCCAGTTAAGATGGGAATTGTTTGTACGGAACCTTCAGTTTGGCCAGTTTTTGGATACGTGACATCCGGACGTCGTCGCTGTGGCGTCCCATGAGGCAGGGGACGTAGTCTGTCTGTCCGTGTCCACAGAAGCGGAAAATTTGACCAGATCAGGCTGCGTCTTTGTGAAGCCCAAAAGACCTTGTTACTTTCTAACAAGTACTAGTGTTGTAAGGTTAGTCATACTAAAGGACATACATACATGTTTTAGACTTACATGCTTTACTACTAGAACCAGATAATCTAGATAATAGCTAAGTCGCGAGTGGGGAAACAATCCACCAAACTGCAGCGAGTGACGCTAAATTACTTACACGATTTGAGTCTGAATCGCGTTCAGAAAAGTGTTTATTTAATTATCTCGACGTTGCGGACGTGATGTCCATGGTCTCGAAGGGACAGAAGGGGAAGAAAGGAAAGGGGGGAGTCCCCTAACGCGATTAAGTCCCGTTTTGTTATATAAGTTATATTGTATTGTTAACTAAGTATATTGGAAACCTAACACTTTATCTAACTAACCTACATCCCAACTCAAAAACTTCACCGGCAAAAAATAGCTCTTGACCACGCTTGGTCTCTCTTTTGATAAACAGACACTGACACGAGTGTTAATTTATCATTCTTCTTTATAATGTAGTTGTTTACTGCGGAGAAGCCGAAAAGGGAAGATTCACGCGAATATTTCATCCCATAACCGATTTAGACAAATGATGTGTCGATATGGCGGAAACAATATACTATAAATAGATTTATTGCATCGTTTACGCGGTTCCGTAAATTGGAAGGGAGGAGTGCCTTTTGAGATCACTATGTGGGTGTCCATATCATTCGTCTTTTCTTTATTAAGGATGAGGACTATAAAGGCTCCTTATCCGTTCAAAAATGCTTTTTGTTTTAGACATTTTTCTCTATGATCAAACATGTTTCTTAACATATTGTCAATGTTATATGTATGTTATATGTTTGAATTTATAATTTTTGTTTCAAAAACTACTCGAAATTGACAAAATTCACGCAGAAAACTGTTTTTTTTTTTTTACTTTTTTTCGACTGCACGCAATGAAAGCATGAACTAACTGTGCTATAATCTAGAACTCAGGGAAAGGTATTGTTCACTTCAAAAAGTTTATTTGTTCAAAAATTTCTCAATATGTTTGTGGGGTGCGGGGGATGGTCGTGAATGTTTAGAAAGTTTGGAGAAAAGTAGCAATTTTTTACTGTCATAAATTCCTAAGTAATACAAAACTGAATTATACTAATGTTAGTAGCATGTTGGAAAATGTTAAATGTTATAAATGTTATGTTCGAATGCACCCGGTCGCGATAGTTCCGAAATATGCACTGACTATGTTAATTAGATTACTGATCGATGCGCCTTGTGCTGACTATGCGCTCGAGGCTAAATCACGTGTTAGGTGCAATGACTGCACCGAACAATGTTTATCATTATATGAAAAAAAATTAAACTTTATTAAAGAAAAAACACAATATAAAAAGTAAGGTATATAACTAATCCTTAAGAAACTTATGAACGAATTAAACCTAACTTAAACTATTGGGACCTAAAGTATATGTACATTATATCCCCTAGGTCACTACCATTGTGTAGTCGAGTGCCCATAAGGCTGGCCGCGTTACCTTGCTCGATGGTCGGGGGAATGCAAACCCGGTTATTTTACCATACAAATAACCGGTTACAACCGGGTTCACTATGAGAAAATCACGGGGTTTGCATTCCTCGTGGATGTCAATGCCAATGCGCTGGGCGAGGAACGAGCTTCTATTTTTAAAAGGCATAGGCCTCTTAAGGTTTCAATGCAACGCACACGAAAATACCGTTGTGAACATAATAATAGAGTTACTTAATAAGGTTTCATTTACTAATATAATTTTATTACGAGAACATATTATTATGATAAAATGCCTCCCAAGTTCCACTTTCCATATTTACGCGAACTCCAACTTAGTTGCGTACTTTTGAATTTTGATAGCACGTTACAGTTTCAAAATCTCTGTGGTATTAGTTAATTTATGCAAAGCAGAGCTTAAGCTATTATAAATGCATGCACGTGTAGGTATATCATGAGTCGATAATCAAAATCGCTCGTCTTTTGCAAGTGCAGGAACTTTAATGCAAAATCTAATATTTTAGGTAATCAACGGGTGATTAAGGTTACCACACAAGTACCTGCTTTGTTGTATATGGAGCTCCTTTACCTTTTAAACCACCGAAGCTATAACCTAAGCCATTGATTTATTCAACTAGGTAGTTATGTATGCTAGACGGACAGAGCTTCACAAACTGTTTGAAAAAGTTTACCTAATCATCACTACAACTATAGGCCGGTTAACGCTAAGTTTGTCATTAGGCAACCCTATAATGGTACATGTTATTGTATCCATAAATTTTTGATAGTTACCTATTGTGGGGTTACTATATTATTTCAATGCAGACTTAGCGTGGACGTGCTCTATTTTACAACAGTAACAGCTTCTTTAAGTAAATATGCTTCTTTAAATAAAATATACGCACCTTATATGATATTCTCTCTGTATTCACCACTACATTTTTGAAAATAAATATTGACCGCTCACATCACGTCACAAGCACATGACCGCTTATGGTGGCTGTCTGTCGAGGTATAATGTTCAACAGAGGACGTCTGTTATATTGGCTGTTGATGATGATGATGACGTTACATCAAATTTCTCAAGTAGATTTTTTGGGTTCCGTCCCCGAAGGGTAAAAACGAGACCCTATTACTGAGCCTCCGATGTCCGTTTGTCTGTCTGTTCGTCTCTCACCAGGCTGTATCTTATGCACCGTGATGGTTCCCCCTGTTTTGGCATAAGTACAGTTTTTACTCATAATTTGGCATGGCATAATCTATGTAGGCATAATTGACTTTCCGCATAAACTGTTTTGGCATAATCAAGGTTCACATAGTTTGATAAAGCAGATATTCATTTGTCATAATTTATTTGCGCATATTTTTGTTTGTCCGAATCATGTCTACACATAAAATAAATAGGCATATTTTAACTCGTCATAATTTATTTGCGCATATTTTTGTTTGTCCGAATCATTTATTTATTTATTTATTTATTTATTTATTTATTTATTTATTTATTTATTTATTTATTCAAATTAGTTACACAGCATTACAGTAATTAAACAAGGCACTGTGAACTACAAAATTATACAGAAAATAAAAATAAAAACTTAAATCTAGTTTGATTAAGGCGACGTAACAGCGTGGCTCCGTTGCGTCGTCTGATCTGGCGCAGGATTCGGCAGATTGCCCCGGAACTGCCGAAACACAACACCCTTCGGCCAGAAGTCTGCACTTGCGATGGTGTCCTGCAGCGGCCGCGGTACGCGCACCACAAACGAGCTGAAGTGCACGTAATGGCGGGACTGCAGCTGTTGCACCCTCAGCGTGAAGCCAGTCTTCCGGCAAACGTACTCCACCACATCATCAGCCACGGCGGAGTGATGCAAGCGCGACACATAGAGCGCCTTACTCGGTGTGGCAATCCGAAGACCAGACCCAACCGGCTCGGCAGTGCCACTCAGAGTCTTGCGGGGCACTCTGCGCGCCTTGCTCTTCCTTTCCACCAGTATGAATCCCTCCTTATCCACATTGGTGCGGGAGGACTTTTCCTTATCAGGAACCCGTATTGAGGTCATCATGTCTACGCATAAATATATAATAAATAGGCATATTTCCATCACTCCGAAAATTTTATTTACTAACGAATCCGAGAACCAGTAGACGAAGCCCCGCTTCGCGGGGCTTCTATTTCTGCTCTAAGGGACAAAAGGTACCGAACAACCCCAAGGTTTACCCAAGTATTTATAGGATGAGTGTAGGTGTGCTAGCATTTCATTTTTGCGAGGGATGCAGTTCTAACCTAACCTACTTTTCTGCTAGCAGTTCTATTTTTGAGGGACGCAGTTAATCTAACCTACTGTAACCTACTTTTCTGCAAGCAGTTCGTTTTATTGAGGGACGCAGTTCTAACCTAACCTACCTTTCTGCTAGCTGATCGTTTTTGCGAGGGACGCAATTCTAACCTAAACTAATCTACTTTTCTGCTAGCAGTTCCTCTTTGTGAGGGATGCAGTTCTAACTTAACCTAGCCCGCTTTTCTTGTAGCAATTTAAGTAGGTATGCTAATATAGATTCGGACAATAGATAATATGCCAAATACCATTATGCTAAACCAAATTATTCGTAAATATAATCGGCCTAAACATTAGTATGCGAATACAATTTCGGACAAACACATTTTCGGTAAATTAGAACTTATGCCAAATAAGGTTTCTGCCACATTACCATTCGTAGAAAACTTAATATGCCAAGTCTGTTATGCTAAAACAGTTTCGGACAAACAAAAGTATGCGACATAGAGGGAACCCCACCGTGATAGCTAGACAGTTGAAATTTTCACAGATGATGTATTTCTGTTGCCGCTATACAATCAACTAATACTAAAAACGTGGAAAAACGTGATCGATTGCATTAACTTTGCACCTCATTTGTATCCGGTGCCATACATACCAGATGCAAACTTAACTTAATCCGGCCATTTAAAAGATGGGATAAGTGTTTGCACGAAACGAGTCAAACTCGCACTTGGCCGGCTTTTCTAATATTGAATTTTTGTCCAGGTTTGTAGTCGGCCAGCACGTGACGCTCCAAGACGACGTGGTCAGCCACCTCAACGTCAGCCGCGTCACCGAACAAGATGGAGGCGAGTACGCGTGTGTGGCCACCAACTCCGCGGGCAAGGCAATCCACGCCGCGAGGGTCAACGTGTACGGGCTGCCGTTCATACGAGAGATGCCTAAGGTCACCGCTGTGGCTGGGAGCGATCTCATCATCAAGTGCCCGGTCGCCGGGTATCCTATCGAGTCTGTTACTTGGGAGAGAGGTAAGGAAATTCCATGGTGCGTTATCTGATGTGTATATGTATAGCCTAGCAAGCGTCGGTTACCCAGGGACAGTGGCGCTACAAACAACTTTCATATGGCAATAATGTACATACTTCATATATTTACATTATTAAACGTCAAACGTCATTATTGGCCAAAGATTTATCACTAACCAAATACAAAACATTGTTTACCGGAGAAATAAATACTGAATCCTATTGAAAACAACTTTACTTTCATCACTGTGGGTAGTTTTGGCTTTATTGTGCAAAAAATACTTGAAATTTGTCAAATGTTAAGTCTTGTATCTTCTTTGTTTATCAGTGACATTCACCGACTTTCAACGTCAGTTACCAAAAATTTGTCGTTGCCAGTAAAATAAATAAGTACCTACCACTAAAAATTCGCAATATAGCGTGGGTTGTAAACCCCCCTGTGGGGCCATACTTCAATCGAATTAAATATTAAGCCTGTTACTAAAAAGAGAAATTAGGACATTATAAATGGCTATTCCAGTTAGGTCAATAATAACATACGGTAGGGGTACGTGGTCCTCATTGACTTGAACAGGTCCGAAAAATATCATTTGTCTTTTGATATATTTACTCTCTAGTTCCATTCCTTTAATGATAGGTATTACTTTTGGCAATCTGTAGTAATCGTAAACGTACAATAGAAACACGCTATGCGTGCGTGTGCGAATCCATTAGGTATTTGAAGTAAGACACAGCTTGGTCACAGCAAAATGAAATGGATTGTCAAATGTATTTGGCAACAAATGACAATTTTAATGTATTCAACTGTGTACAGTTGAATGGGTTGGCGATGATCAGTGATATATTTTTTTCGAGATAGGAACACTGACACGCTGACCAGAAAAGAAACTAACTTATTAAGCAACCAATTAACCGTGTAGTTGGTTTTTGCCTGTCAAATGAATATAACTTTATTAATTAGAGACGATAATGGTCGTAAAGTTCACTTCGAAAGCGTTTAAAGCATTTAACTATTCTATTATTTTTTAGTGTAGGTATAACCATTAGACTGTGCTTCGATCTATGTTAAGTCTATTTCGTACCGATTGGCAAATTTCCGGACGATATTTACCAGGTCTTGGCACGACTCCCAGTCCCAGGCCTCTTCGGAAAATACTTAGACAGCGCATTTAAGTCGTCAGTTTATATACTAAATTTTTTGGCAGGATCTGATGACTATAATTATAAATTTATCATTCATTCGGTTCTCTGCCTTTTTGCAGAATTATTTTTCGCTGAATTTTTCAATTCGCAGAAGTATAATTTCGAAAGATCATTTTTTCTGAAACAGTAAACTACTACTGTATTTGGGATTGGTATTAAACAAACCTAACCTAACCGAATCTAATGATCTGCAACAATTATGAAAAACAGAGGAATAAAAAGTCTGCGAAGTGAAAATTCGGTGAAACGAAATATACGACGAAAAATAATTCTGTGAAAAGGCAGAACACTGTCTGACACTTACGGGAGTTCTCCATCACTACATACTCGTAGTATAAAACAAAGTCACTTCCTGCTGTCAGTCTGTCCCTATGCATGCTTAGATCATAAACTACGCAACGGTTTTTCACAATTTTTTTTTATTGATAGAGTGATTCAAGAGGAAGGTTTATATGTATAATACATGCATAATTAATCATTGCATCCGTGCGAAGCCGGGCGGATCGCTCTTGTATAATAAACTGGCAATGTTAGTGGTTCTCTGAGCCACCGTTTTCTCCTAAACCGACTTAATTCACATGTCAGCCGCCAGATGTCTCACTAAACCCACTCCTGGTTCTCGAGCTGTAAGCCGTATATCGACAATCCAATTACGGGAGAATTCCTAGTTGCTGAAGGCAGGTCTTAACTTCGATATTGCTACTCGTAGGTGTATGACAGATTTTGTGTGAGTTTGTGATTTACCGAGAGACCTTATTTTATCTCTGTACATTTCCATAAGAATGTTCGAGAATATCATCATAATTATCTTTATAAAGGCACAAAGCCTTTCTGTTACTGTAAGTACAGTAAACGGCGATAAAGAATGCACATCGATCTTTGGAAAGAGGCAATCGGCTAATTTCGACTTCGTATAGCGATATCTGTCACACACACCATGACGTTTGTTTTGTCAGTCGTGGTTCAAATGCGAGAGAGTGCAGTCGCATATCCAAGTCAATATATATATAGAGTTGCTAAAACTTTCACAAAATTAAATTTGTACTATGGCATCTATAGGAAAAAAAGGTAAGCCGTTATTTTGCCAGTCAGGTGAAATTATCTACAATGTTTTTTTGTGTTTATAAATATTTTGTAACTGAAGCCGACCAATTTAAAAAACATGAGGATGTTAATGTAAGTAATTACACTTTTTGTCGATCTTTAAACCCATATTTAAGTATGCTAGTACTATAACATCAGTTGCTTATGTTCAGTCAACCCCTTTTAGGAATATGGGCGTGAATATATATATATATATATACACGATGATTTTTAATCGGTGATCAGGAGTAGAAAAATATTAATATCCAGCTAAACTTAAACCTAATAGGCGAGGTCTCATGCAAATACCTCACTGTTTATTTAATTTAAAGTTGAAACATAATTTAAACTAACAACCACTAGATACACGGTCATCCTACATAAATTTATTAAAGTACGATACCTACGTCAAGTGTCATCGCTTTGGCGGGAAATTTTACGAAATCTCCTACGACTATGTATAGGTAATGACAATGACAATGACAAGTTATTACTCATAAATTATCATTGCCATTAAATTATTAAAAAGGTTGTAAGCTTACAGATACAGATTAGTAGGGTGACAAGGAATTTAAGACAAAATTGGTATTTTAAATAAAAATTATCATGGAAAAATAATAGTTTGTTTTCATGTAATTACGACTTCAACGTGACCGCCATCATTTACTGAGTTAGAAAAATTGGTACCTGATCACCGATTAAAAATCATCGTGTATATTTTTAGGTTTAAGATCATTTAATCTCATAAGAATTAATTTACAATTCACTTATATGAGACATAAAATTATCCTAAGTTACAAACTAATGAGCGCAAGCTTATTAAATAACTAAAAATAAAGGGTACAATAACAATTTACAATGCGCTGCCCGAGCGCAGTACGCGCAGCGTTATCTTAAATTCTTAAATCTATTCAAAACTAAATAACACGGAACAGTTACATCTAGATACGGCATGCGTTGAGAATGAGCGTAGTTGTGTAAAATACAACCAATGCAATTTAGTTGCGCCTAAACTAATATTTAAATTACACATTTATAATATACATTTATATAAATGTTTAGTGGTAATTCCCTTTTTCGAATATATATATATATATATAATATCTATATTGTGTGTGTGTTTGTGTTTGTATGTATTATTATCTTAATTATGTGACTATTATGTTTTTATAAAAAATATTAATTATTATTATTTGACGGATGTTCACGGACTATGTATGTTTTATATTTATTGGTGTTATCTTAATTTTAAAGTTTTTTTTTTTTATGTTTTCAGGTTCATCAGGAGATGATTTTTTAGTAGGTATTTGTAACGAGAAATCGATTTTGTTTCTTTAATTGTCTTTGGCAGTTTATTGAACAATTGAGCACCTTCATAAAGGATACATTTTTTTCCATAGTTAGTTCGCGAGTGGCGTAAAATTAAGTCATTGGCATTTCGCAATTTTATTCTTTGTACATGATGTTTTCTAGTGAAATTAATTTGAGTCCTTATATCATTTTTTAGTATTTTTCGCACCAAAATACAAGTGTTATAAACGTATGTATGTGTTATATTTAATATTTTGGTCTCATTATATATATTTTTAGTAGGAGTCATATAATTATAGCTAAAAAGTATTTTTATTAGTTTATTTTGGGCGATTTGAAGACTTTCCAGATGAGTTTTTGCAGCAGTGCCCCACACTTCAATAAGATAATCTATATGTGGTTTAACTAGCGAATTGTAGATAATATGCCGAACATGATGTGGGAGGTTACGGCTGTAGGTACGCAGAGCACCGGTTAATGACGTTAGTTTAGATTTTAACTTGTCTATGTGTGGTTTCCAATTTAAGTTTTTGTCGAGAATTAATCCGAGATATTTTTCTTTATCAACTTTTTGGATGCTAACATTGTTTATCTGTAAGGGTTGATAATCCGCTATTTTCTTATTTTTTGCAGCAAAAATTATGTAATTGGTTTTTGAGACATTAATTGTTAATAAGTTACACTGGAACCATCTGTTTAGTAAACTTAGATCATCCTGGGCATCGCTAATAACGTTATTGATCGAATTTCCAAAATAAAAGAGACTAGTGTCATCTGCATATAACGTAATATCCCCTTTTAGACCAATTTCTTTTATATTATTGATATAAATTAAGAATAATAATGGTCCTAAAATAGATCCTTGAGGGACACCACACGCTACGACTTTCGGATCGCTTTGAAGATGACCAATCTTAACTACTTGGTGACGATTATTAAGGTACGATTTGAGTATTTCTAATGCATTGCCGGTGATTCCTATCGCGCTTAGTTTCTGCAGAAGTAATTTATGGCTAACTGTGTCAAATGCTTTTTTTAGGTCTATAAAGATTCCTAAAGCTATTTGTTTTTTGTCTATATTTACTTTAATTTTCGTTACCAGATCTATTGTTGCCGAAAGTGTATTGGATTTGGGCCTAAAACCATACTGTTTTTCATAAATAAAGTTTGTTAAATTTAGATACGATTCAATGCGATTGTATAATACTTTCTCGAAAATTTTTGAAATAACCGGAAGAACTGTAATAGGACGGTAGTTACTTGGATCAGCTCGATTCCCTGATTTATAAACAGGAGACACTTTGGCTAATTTTAGACTATCAGGAAAAATGCAATTTTCTAGGGACCTATTAATGCATAATGTCAATTTCTCGAGAATTACTGGTTTGATATTCTTAATAACCTTCGCACTTAAACCATCTATGCCAGAGCTCGTATTCAATTTTAAATTATCAATTATTTTGGAGACCTCTATTAACGTTACAGGTTCGAAATCAGATAGTGTCGAGTGGTTTGCTGATGTAGTACAAGTGTATGTAGTGTTGTTACTATAGTTTTTGGGAATTTGATTTGCTAGTGTCAAGCCAATATTAGTAAAAAAGTCATTAAAAATATCACACATCTCTTGTTGATCTGTAGTGGTTCCATTTGGAGTCTGTATCTTGCTCGGTGTCTGATACTCTTTTGTTTTATTCGATGATAAGGTATTTATTAGTGTTTAGTAGTGTGTGTATGTATTAGTTTACAATCCATGAAAGTTTTATGGTAGTACCTTTTTTTGGCATCTTGTATGGTTTTGGTTACTTCATTTCTTTTCGTCTTAAACTCTTGTTCTAATCTTTTATCTAGTGGATTTTGCTTCAGTTTTTGCCACAGAGTATTCCTTGTGTTAATTTCGTTTATGATTTCTTTTTTAATCCAATCCTGCCTTGGTGGATTAAGTATTTTTGTTTTAGTAACTTTATTTTGGTTTAGACATGATAAAAGTCGTTTTTCTAAGACGTCGTAGTCATTTGCTTCATTATCATCATCCCCAAGGTCTAAGGTTTTGTATAGATTGTCGTAGTTTACTTTTTCGTATGTAATTTTCTGTAGTGATTTAGGGCAGTATTTTTTAATTTCAAAATATATTTGTTTATGATCAGACATAGCTGACTCTATAATAGCGAGATGATAATCGTGTTCTGTTAAATTCGTGGATACATGGTCTAGTATCGTTCGTGTAGAAGAGGTTTCTCGAGTACAATAGTTGATATCTATGTGGTTAATCACTCGGTGCGCATTTTCTTTTAGAACTTTTTTGTAGTCTTTTATCGGTTTTTTGGTACTTAACAAATCTAGATTAAAGTCACCAAACACTAGGGTTCTTCTCCGGTTATGTAATTGAGTGGAATACACATCTAGAAAGTCTTTGGTGGTTTCCTGGTTTGATCGATATATAGCGCCAATATTAACTGAGAATTTTTGCAGATAAACCCATAGGTAATGGTTTCCGTTTAGACATTGTTTCTCAATGAGGCTGTGTTTTAGAGAGTTGTGTGCGAATATTGACACTCCGCCGCCTCGTCCGCTAGTCCTTACGTTGTAATAATGTGTATAACTTGGCAGCTGATAGTTTATGGCTTCATTGTCTGACTTTAACCAAGTCTCAGTTAGTATTATAATGTGGATTGTGCTTTTTATGGCTTGCAATACACATTTTAGTTCATCGAATCTGCCAAGTTTTACTATACTACGAACATTCGCATAAAAACATTTTAGAGATCCCCCGCTAGTAGTTATATCAGAGTAATTGTTAATGACTTGATACGTTGTATTGTCCGTGGTTAAGCTGTGGATGTTGTTGCTGTTGCTAGAGGCAGGTTGGAGTTTTTTGGTAGCTGCTGGACAATTTTAGGGACACCTTTAATATATTTGATGCTTAAAGATGTTTCACCATTGTTAGTTCTCCGTTCGAGTTCCTGTTTTATTGTCTTGAAATAAGCCTGCTGTTGAGGTGTCTGGTCGCTAAATACTTTGATACCGTCAGTTTTTAGGTTTTTCCTGTTTTGCAATATAGCTGTTGCAGATGCTTGTGATGTGAAACATACCTTTATGTGTCTAGTTGTGCCTGGTGCGTATTTTCCCAATCTTATGATTTTTTGCGGATCAGAACAATCATTGCATATATTTTTCAGGACTTTCATCACTTCGAGTTTATCTTGTGTCTGTCTTTCCTTGGAGTTCACTGCGTTAGGTTCCGGTAAACCAGATAAAATAATATTTTTAATTCTTGTATTGCGTTCTAGAAACTCACCAAGAATATATATATATATATATATGTATATTATTTTTCCCCAACAAGAACATAGCAATAGTTAAATATAATTACATCGAGTTTTACAGCTCTATATATTCCACGTGAAATCAAAACAAAACAACAATAATAGTTCTAAATTCAAAGTCTGATGAACGAAAAATCTAATAATTGATGTACATGGAAATTAGCATTCGTTTGTATTCGGAAATGCGATGATTGCCGATGTGCATTCTTTATCGCCGTTTACTGTACATAAGTAGATATAAGTTAATAAATAAAACAAACCTCAAACCTAACCTCATCTGTACGATAATATTTGCAACAATAAAACGACTACATACAGATACAGAGGAATAAAACGAATTGACCAATTGTGATAAAATTTGGGAAGCTGACACCCTGGATTAACACATAGGCTTTAGATCCCGAAAAAAATGTAGAGTTTGGGGACGAGCGGGTAACACCAAAGGGCACTGATAGTTACAAAATAAAATTGACAAATTGCGGTCTTGCAAAAACCCTATTTATGATAAAATAAAATGCCTAATAAAATAATAACCGTTTCGAGACACTTTTCCCACCAATCAGTCTGATTGGGTATTTCTGAAGAGCTTATAGCCCAGAAAAGTGCGGTTTGTCGAGACGGCTGGAGTCAGAGCAATTGGAACGTGCTATTAGCAGCGACCAACGACCTCAATCACATGGACTTGGTATTATAATATATATATTTTACTTATAATTAAAAAAGATACATTTGTTGCTATTGCAGTGAACAAAACGAAATTGAAATTGTAAGTTGATGTTCCACTTGCGCTCGAAGCATAGGTACATTATTTCTATCTTTTTTTTTTAGGTTATTACTTCCAACCTAGTAATTTTTAAAAAATATTTCTCGCCTCAAATTTCACAACAATCTTACTAAAGGACGAGCAGGATATTATCAATGAAATACGAAAGTAGATCGAATGCGAAAAAAATAAATTCAAAGGTCTCGTCATATTATAATGGGTATAACTTTGTGGCCAATTTTTAATTGAGCAATGAATATAGTCGTTATAGTTAAATTAAATTTATTCCCAACTAGCTGTGCCCCGCGGTGTTACCCGCTCATCCCACGGGAACACTACATTTATTCGGAATGAAAAGTATCCTATGTCCTTCCCCGGGACTGAAACTATCTATATACCAAATTTCATCTAAATCGGTTCAGCGGTTTTAGCGTGAAGAGGTAACAGACAGACAGACAGACAGACAGCCAGACACACTTTCGCATTTATAATATTAGTATGGATTAGTATGGATATGGATTATATAAATCTATTCACGATATATCTGTGATATGCTTTCGTATTTTAAAATTAAATTGTCGAAGTTTAAGTCCATATCGTCTTTGTCGATGGTAACAATTCGAATGCGCTAGGTGCCTCCAATCTGCTGCCTCTTAGCCCTCGGCTGCGGATTATCATATTGATGGTGATTACATTCGGTGCTTAGGCTTCGACGTGTCCACAAACAATTAAAGGCGCTGCTAAGTTTTAAACTGTTTGCATGATGCCAATTTCAACGTTAAGAAAGCTTATATAATTAACTGAGACTGTTTAATTCAGAAAATTGAAATAGCAAGAAATTGGATGAGGGCAGCACTAGACCGATCCTTATGCAGAACTTTGGGGAGGCCTTTGTCCAGCAGTTTATCGGCTGATATGATGATGATGATGATGATTTATTTCAAACGAAGTCTTCACGATTTAGGTGAATTTGTGCTGTAAATTGATATAAATACACACATCCCAATGTCTAAAAGGAACCTTTTTTATATCTTGTATTATTTAGTTGTAATTATCAGAAAATAGACATCATGTTCCATTTCTTAATGGTCCGCATAATGAAAATTAATCGTATAGTACTCGTATGTCAGAAGGTTACGCGTTTTCCTTGTTTATTTGAAATTAAATTGTACCATTCTCAATTTCCTCATTAATTCAATTCTACAAAGGGGTACATGTGTTGATTCATTCGGCAAAGACACGTCTAATCAAACAAGGTATCGTTCCTAGAATCGTTTGATACGCTGTAGAATTTCGAGAAACCTCGTAACGAAGAAAATATTTTAAAATTATGAGATTATTGTCAAATATTTTTGGCAATTTATAAAACTGAGCAAATTATCATGGAGGCTTTATGTCCTATGAATAACTTAGGTATATTTCCAAAAGAGTTGAATATCTCAGCTGTTTTCTTTTACTAAATAATACTTAATTTACCTCCTAGATTCTACATCTAGATCAATTATAGTGAGTTGAGATGTGCAACAGCTGATTGATAACGAATTGGAATTAAAAGTTGGGCGAATAAAAGACTTGTGCTATTAAGCCACCGATCTTCAAAGTTTAATACTTACAAATACGTCATAAATTCATCGTTATCGCATCACTCTCCGCTTTTCCACGTTTCGTGGGAGTATGTTTTGTTAGTAATAATAATAATGGACTCTCATTGCCAAGCTAATCTGTTTTAGGGGGGGCAACAACCGCCCCCGTGTGATGCGCTTCGTGACACAAGCCTTCGCGGGGACTGGCACCAGGCCCTGCGATTACATGGCATGTGTCACGGAGCGCATCGACTACCTAAAGCAGAAAGTTTACGCATGGGCAAGCCGTATTCGTCGCTACAGAGAGCGTGTGGATCGATTCCAGCAAAATCGTATCTTCCAAAGTGACCAAAGGAAGGTATACCGAAAGTGGGAGGGAACCGACCAATGTGTGAGCGACGGGCAGCTGCCGGATCCTACTGCCATGATTAACTTTTGGCGTAGTATCTGGTCGGTGCCAGTCGAGCACACAGAGGGCGAATGGATGAATGTTGTCAGACGTGAGTGTGAGCTGATCGAAGCCATGGGGGCTGTGACTATCAGCCCCGATGATGTAGGGTGTGCGGCCCGTACTACCCAGAACTGGAAAAGTCCTGGGCCAGACGGGTTGCACAACTTTTGGATCAAGCGGTTTCGTTCCTCACACGAACGTCTGGCAGCACAATTTCAAGACGCCCTCGAGCTTGGTTCCCTGCCATCTTTCATGACTACTGGTGTTACCTTCCTGCTCCATAAGTCCGGTAGTACCACGGAAGCGAAAAACTATAGACCCATCACGTGCTTGCCCACTTTATACAAGCTCCTTACATCCATTCTGAGAACAAAAATTAACACGCACATTGTTGCGAACAACGTTTTGTCCTTTTCTCAGAATGGGTGTAGGGTTGGGTCCCGTGGTACTAAGGAGCTCCTCCTCATAGACACGACCATTTGCCAACAAATCCGGCGGAACAGGGGGTCTCTCTTGGCCGCCTGGATTGACTATAAGAGGGCCTGTGATTCGGTGCCTCATTCATGGCTAGAGAGGATCTTAGAGCTGTATAAAATCGATACAGCTCTAAGATCTCTCTTAGGCGCGTGTATGAGGCAGTGGACCACAGTCCTTCGTCATCCAGGTGGCGGGGATGGCCCCCCTGGCCCGCAGGACTTGATAAGGGTTGAGAGAGGTATTTTCCAGGGTGACAGTTTGAGTCCTCTGTGGTTCTGACTAGCCCTGAATCCGCTCAGCACCCTGCTGAAGGATTCAGGACAAGGTTGCCGGCTTCAAAGAGGAGGTGAGGTCATTTCTCATCTGCTGTACATGGATGATCTTAAGCTGTATGCACCAAAACGCCATGCAGGATCTGGTGGAACTACTGGAAGTAACTGAAACCTTCAGTAGCGCCATCAAAATGGAGTTTAGTGTAGACAAGTGTGCGATCATGCATGTACAGCGGGGGAAAGTCGTAAATTCCGCGAATTTACAACTTTCTGAGACAATGTACCTCAGGTCTATCTCCGAAGCTGAAACCTACAAGTACCTTGGTATATCACAGTCATTGGGTATTGCGGACGGAGACATTAGACAGGCGCTGAAGGAGCGTTTCTTTTGTCGTTTGACAAAAGTACTTAACAGTCTTTTGTCGGGTGGCAATAAGGCGCGCGCCTTCAATGCTTGGGTGATGCCTCTGCTCACTTACTCCTTTGGCATGCTAAGGTGGACTCAGACTGAGCTGGACGCCCTGGATACGAGGGTTCGTCAGCTGCTCACTACACACCGCATGAGGCACCCACGCTCGTCAGTTATGAGACTGTACAGTGTACATCCCGCGTAAGTGTGGAGGCCGTGGCTTTTTAAATGCCTTCATAACTGCGAGGTGTGCAGTCTTAGGGAGTATTTCCTAAACAACGAGTGTGGGATTCATCGCGATGTAGTAGCAGTTGACAAAGGCCTCACCTCTCTCTCCTTGGCAAACGAGAACTGGCGCAGACCAAAGGTGCTTAGCACCGATGACCGCAGGGCTGTATGGAAGAGCAAGGAGCTACACGGGCGGTTCTGCAAGGCCCTTATGGGGCCCGATGTAGATCTGCTCGCGTCGGTGAACTGGCTACGCTTCGGGGATCTCTTCGGGGAAACCGAAGGTTTTGTCTGTGCAATTGCGGACGAAGTAATGATGACGAACAATTACCGGAGATATATCCTGAAGGACGGTACGGTCGACATTTGTCGGGCATGCCGCCGTCCCGGTGAGTCACTCAGGCATATAATCTCCGGTTGTTCTCATCTTGCTAACGGCGAGTACTTGCACAGACATAACCAAGTAGCCAGGATTATTCACTAGCAACTTGCTCTTCGATACGGTCTTGTGGGGTCTGAGGTGCCGTACTATAAGTACGCACCGATGCCAGTTCTTGAGAATGGTCGTGCCACGCTCTATTGGGATCGATCTATCATCACGGACAGGACTATTGTAGCCAATAAGCCTGATATCGTGTTGGTAGATCAATCCAAGCGCCAGGCAGTGCTCGTCGACATCACCATCCCCCATGATGAGAACCTTGTGAAGGCCGAGAAGGACAAACTCAGCAAGTACCTTGACTTGGCTCACGAGGTAACCGCCATGTGGGATGTTGATTCGACGATCATTATCCCGATAGTCGTTTCAGCGAACGGTCTTATAGCGAAGAGTCTCGACAAACATCTTAAGAGACTCTCGCTAGATGGCTGGATCAAGGGTCAGATTCAGAAGGCGGTACTCCTGGACACGGCGCGCACCGTCAGGAGGTTCCTCTCTCTGTAGCCCTAACCACCGCCGGTAGCCTGGGCCCTGCCCCGCTGCTGGCGGCACCCTAGGTTAGGTTTTTTATAATGTATTTATATTTTGTAATTAATTTATTGTATTTTACTTTTTATATAAATTTATTGTAAAAACCCTAGCCTAAGATACAAGAGAAATAAAGGAATAATAATAATAATAATAATTCGTTTATTAGCAGGCAAGAAACCCATATTACAATGACACATGTTAGTGTTACTCAAAATGTATGCATTCGATTTACACACATAATATGTACCTACTCGAATCCCAATCATTTCATATAGCAAACTTTCAAATTTCAATCCAATCTCATTTCCAATAACACCGATACTAGGAAACAAACCAAATTAAAATCAACACCGAGCATGTTAGCTCTAGCTATTTTACCGACACTCCAATGTTTTAGCCTTTATAGAAGTGTTGGTCCTGCCCAGGGATAGTGGGGCTATAAACAGCTTTCATGGCAATAATGTGCTTACGTCATATATTTGCATTGTTAAAAGTAGCGATTTGTCTTCAACTAAATTCAAAACATTGTTTACTGGAATGCCGCTTAAGTCTTCCTTCTACTTATGAAATAAATACTGAATCCTATTGAAAAAAAACTTGACTTTCAACACTGTATGAAAGTCAAAGTTAAAACATTCGCTGTAAAAATATAAAGAAATATTTATTTGAAAAGAAAAACAGAAAGAAATATTTGTTGTTGCCAGTAAAATAAATTAGTACCTACCACTAAAAATCCGCAATATGGCGTGGGCTCAAAAACACCCTGTTAATTATGGCTATACTGATACCTATCTGATATGAAAACCTCGAACCTTAATACGAACTAGGATAATTAAATTTTCCACAAATATGTTTCCATAAACACAAAGCTTCCGACCTAATTTGATATCGTTTCCTAGAAACGGTTTAATAATGCCGAACCATATTCTGAGAAACGGTTTTGCGTGTAAAATAATCCCTCCTTCATATTGCACGGCGTGACAATCCCGCTATTCTCGAACCTCATGTTTTATTCATACAAAATGCCGTTTAATTCTGAGAGAAGTTTAAACGTAAAGAATTTTTTGTTTCGCTCATAATTTGTATTCGCGGGTCATTAGCGCATTTTAAATGCCGCTGCTATTTGGGTCCGCTGATTATTTATGTTTTCTGGCTTCAGATCGAGTGGAAATATATATATCTATAGAAATAATGTAAATATATAATTATATTTATAACAATATATATAACTAGGTTTTAAAATTTAAATTAATGATACAATTACGTGGACGAAGAGGCATTCTAGTGTTATATGTGTTATGGTGAACTAATGTTAATCAGACTTTGAAACCATTTGGTGTCACATTGTGTATATGTAATTTTGGTTGAGGAAAATTGTTCGGATAGGTTGATATACGTTTGTATGTTTTAAGATTTTTATTATATTATAATATATTAGACGCCCCTGTCGCCTTGTCTTATTACGAAATGAAATTAATTATTTAGCAAGTTCACGAAACGAGTCGTTTGTAAGTAATTGAAAATGAGAACAATCAAATGGGTTTATTCTTTTGTACACACTTCCTATAGACTCAAAACAAATGAAATGTTGGAGTTTTCAATTATTTTATCGTATTGTATAATTTCTTACATCGTAGGTGATCGTAGTTGGCTAATTTTTCAAAGATTTTATTCATGCGATGAATGTTTGTACGTTGGTACCATGTGTTCCTATACTCCATCCGGATAGGGCTTTAACTAAATGTAAACAAACCATAAATTTGGTGCTTTATCAGGCCGACATTGGTTGGCCAATTTGGTATTTAATAATATTACTTTAATAAAAAGTATAATATTTATTTTGCCTTAATATATCAAGTTACAGAATAATCCATATGATACCCAATCAAGACTATGAAATGATCCCCTAAGTACATTAACTTAATAATAATTTCAATATGCCACCAAATATTTTACAAATTGTGCACAATAAAGAACCTAAAAACCTAGGAATCCGCAACCTTTTTCAAATAACTTGACACTTCTCGTGTATTCGTTTTCGCATACTATGCTAGTCGGGATTTGCGTTAGTTTTCTTGTTAATTTGTTTTGTTATTGATCATATTATTATTTCATTCGTTCTATTCATTATTAGTGTTATAAATTAGTGGTTATTATTGTGTTAGTTATTGTTTTTCTGCTGAAAAGGAACGGTTCATTATTAATGTTGGTGATGCTTCCTCATTATCTTCGGTATCATCTAAATTAGACAACAATAGTGACAGTTAAAATTAAACTATGATTATTACAATTACTAAACTCTTTTATTTAATAATAGTTTGCCCCACAGGTAAGAAAAATTGACTCTTTAACATACTATTTTTAGAAATAACATAACGTGTATTTTGCATAGGTACCTACCTGCGTTAGTGTTTGTGAGCAGTACAGAAAAAATACATTTAAAATATTGAATGTATATTCATACATAACATCTGTGTATTCATTTATTTTACGTCTTGGCAAAGGCCATTTAATAATTTTTCTGCTTTGCCGAACCTTGATCAGAGTCTGACTACCAAAAGAATAATCGAAAGCAAGAATTATAATTTAACAATTGATAAAATGTTGAGTACACCTGAATATGTCAACTTTGACAGCCAAGGTTTGTTTACGTTTAGTTAAAGCCCTATCCGGATGGAGTATAATCAAGTATTGTATTCCACCCGCGTAAGTAAATACGAAACTGTTGAAGCATGAAGCCTCTTTGACCATTTTGCCATTTGACCGCATTATCCTTTCTGAAATCTCCACCACAACATACCTAGGAATATATAAAAGAAAATCACTACATAGTATAAAACAAAGTCGCTTATTCCTGCTGTCTATCTGTCCCTGTGTATGCTTAGATCTTTAAAACTACGCAACGGATTTTGATGCGTTTTTAATACTTAGATAGAGTGATTCATGAGAAAGTTTTATATGTATAATACATGCATAATGCATAGTTTATCGGCATTGCACCCGTGTGAAGTCGGGGTGCTATATATAAATCGCAAGTCTAATAAATAATACAAATATAAGCTATTTAAATAACGTTCGAATAATCTCTGTAACGCTTACCTAACTAATTTAGTAATATATATACAAAGCTAATGTATTTTAATGTAAATGTATGCCTATTCAAATAGCAAATTCATCAAATTATCTGAAGATACTTAGGCCGAAGAACCAGAGTCAGTCTGACCTATTTACTGAGTAGATGATTATACGTTATTTTGAACAAAGGTAGAAAATTGCTGACAAACACTAAAAGTTTAAAAGCTAAAAATTAATAAAGATAAGTATTCGTTTTCTTCGTATTATTATTCCAAAATTTTAAATATTTACTAGAGAAAAAACAACATAAACGTAAAAGTATATAACTAAAACTTAACAAACTTAAATTATGATCTAATTAAACCTAATTTAAACTATTGGGACCTAAACTATAATATATGTCCATATATCCCCTATGTCGCTACCATTGGGTAGGGTTGCCCATTCCAATATTTATAGGTATTGCATTTCGATATCCCCCCTGTCAAAATGAATTGAATAATTTAGAAGGTCACAAATTACCAACAAAGTTCTTCGTAAGTAAATTGAAAGTCAGAACAATGTAGGTATTAATCCTTTGTACCCACTTCCTACTGAAGAAGCTGAAAACGAATGAAAGAAAATAAACAAAGGAAACTCAATTACTTTATTTCATAATCACAACAACAATAAACCTTATAGCGTAATTGGATTATTTATCCAAAGATTTTACCTACACTCACGCACAAATAAATGTTTGAACGTTGGTAACATGTGCTACTAATCAAGTATTGTATTCCATCCACGTAAGTAAATACGAAACCATTCAAGCATGAAGCCCTAGTGCCACTTGACCGCATTATCCTTTCTGAAATCTCCACCGACCCACAACATAGGTACCTATTTAGCAATATGTTTAAGAAAATGGCCCAGCGAAAGAGTAACGAATTAACTTCCCTCGGGAGGTCGCGACTTTGGCAATTTCCACAAGAGAAACGCAGTAACATTATTCAGGTTTCATAGGTACTTAGTTCTTTTCGGTTATGGGTGGTATCGTAGCAACAGGTCGTCAAGGAAACTAGAGGAAACTCGAGTCTTTGTACGTTACGTCATCGGTAACGTTATAGACGATGGAAGTGATAGACGAAGTGTGAATGTTTTAGTTATTAGTTTTGTTCCGAACTGGATTCGCGGGCTTTTGTGTGCTTTGAGGGATTTCATCCGTCAAAAGTAGGACATAGATGTAGGTCAAGGATTGTTTATTGTTTAGCGAAGGGGATTCATTACGTCAAGACGCAGCTTAATATTTCCGCTCGATATTTCGTTGGATTTTACTCTCGAATCAGAAAATGTCGTAATTGTTTATTATTACTACGAGTATTACCATGTATTACCAACGGTTAAATTTTACGCAATATCTGAGAACAGAACTGAAATGAACAGACTCGCGCACAAAGGGTTCAATAGGTACCATCAAACAATATGTTTTTTACTATTTTATTTTTTAGTATTTATTACCTATATACTGGCCATGCTATTAGTATTAATACATATTCTATACCATTCAATTGTTAGCACATTATTATTATGTTATATATGTGAAAATGTGTTCGAGTAGGTATAGCCGCTTGTCTAAAAATTACGGTAAAAAAGATGAAAAACAAGTAACAGATGGACACGCTTAGTAATACGGTCCTAGCATCCTGTGGGTACCAACGGACCCAAAAAAAGTATCAAGTACCAACAGACAACGCCTTCTTTCATCAAAAAAAAGATTGTTTTTTTTTTTACCTTTACGCAACTAATACATTTTTAATCAGCAGTTAAAAGTTTGTACATGAAATTCATCCCATTGGACCCTACAAAGTAACAAAAAATCTAACTTTAAACTTCGTGTAAAAAGCCTAATTCAAGTTACCGGACAAAAGTGAACAGCTTAATTGACTGTCTCCCTCGAAAGAGGTTCAATAGTGGCAGGGATTTCGATTTTTTTAAAGAAAATAACAAATTGAGGACTTCCAATTGATGGCCCGCTTCCGCCCAACCGACCTTATAGCATAATGAAGTAAACTCCGGCAGAAATTTATAAGCCCGTAAAAATTCCCTCGCGTTTAACAGAATTACTGTGCAAGATTAAATTAAGGCTCTCCGGTCACTCCTTAGTAATTTTCCTTTCGTACCGACCCTTGTCAACAACTGGGTCTTATCTTTTTCACAGAACACTCTCATTAAGCTGACCAAAGGTTTTTGATACCTGTATTGATATAAAAGGTTGGGCGCACACGGGAATCAAAAGATTACCTTTATATTCTAGTCACGCTGGGATTCAGTTTGAAGGAGAATAAATATGAGAAACTAAAGTAGGTATAGGTACAAGTATCAAAACGTCTAGTTTGAGCATTATTCATAATGCGTAACGTAGACGGTTTGAATGATAAAGTAGGCTGAGAAAACTGAGAGTGAAATTCCTTGAGAGAATTAAATTAACCGTGACTAGGCGGTGCTTTATAAGGTTTCTCTATGATAAATAAAAGCCTTTTCCGAAAAACCTAGTAAGTACTTAAGTACCTACTTTACTTAGAGTTGAAATTATGATTCGATTACACCTCATAACTGACTGAACGTCCTAGAAGTATGGTGAATAAGTATGCTCACCAATTAAAAACAACAAGTGGTAACAGCTCGCGCGTGGAATTAAGCATTATATTGATAATCAAGCATTATATTGATTATGGTTAATTTCACGTTTGAAGCTGGATCGTATTTTGTTTTGTATGGGAGCGCGGCGTCATGTCAGTCTGGCGCCATCTGTTGGCCATAATTTCCTTTGTCCTCGCATCACGCCGAAAGTGCTGGACAAATTTTAACCAATTTCGTCACAGGGATAACTGGACATCCAAAGATGGTAATAGGATACTGTAAGGATCTCTTTGGTAGTTGACAGCAGAACTGGCAACTAGATTTTATATTATATTTAAATATTTAGAATTATGGCCGTCTCTGTCACACACCAAGGGACGGCATTGGTGTTTAAACCTTGTATCATAGCTGAAGTCTAATAAAATTAATTTCCAAGTCCTATCCTTTGTTCTGCACTTCCACTGAGCTGCACCCTCGGCACAATACTTTTTACCCGATAACGGTATACAAAAAAATACGCGTGCGAAGTGGGTTCTAGTATTTATATAATTGTGGTATAAACACACAGAAATGTGGAAGTAGGCTAGGCGGAGGCAAACTTCTGGTAACTGGCTGAAATTTGTTTGATGTCGTTTGGCCGCCCCGCTCTCGACCGAGTTCCGCCGTTAGCTCGGCGGACAATTTACAATTAGAATTTATTTTGCTTCTTATTTGGGCTACTCCTGCGGAATTTATTACGGGCAGTACGGTTTAAGGAAATTAAAGTCGTAAAAGATTATTAAATTTTAAACGTGTACATTTTTTTTTGTTTATTTTGTCTTACACAATTGTCTTCAATAACTAGCATGTATTACGTGTGCTTTATTGAAGGTTTACTATGACGTACCAATGAATATGAATCAACAGTAATTAATGGATAACGTTGAAAAGCAGTTTTAACCACTAATTTTATTACTTACAAAGAAAAATGCAATCATTGACTTTTGTTAGTACTAAGAAAAAAATATTATCTAAGGATGATGGTTGTGTTGCGTTTTTATTTTACAAGAATCCCATTACACCCTCAGTGTTATCAGCGCCCTCTGTTTAAAACTAGTGTTTTCACTACAGCTACCGTATTTTCAATTTAAATAACCATCATACTTTGTTCAACAGATGGTCAAACGCTGCCCTTGAATCGTCGTCAACGAGTGTTCCCCAACGGCACCCTCATCGTGGAGCAAACACAGCGAGGAGAAGACGCTGGCACTTATACGTGCCAGGCGGCGAACAGGCAGCGACATGCAGCGAGAAGAGAAGTCGAGGTCCAGATTCTAGGTCAGTCTCCTTTGAGTCATAAATTACAGCTGAATAGTCGACAGCGAGTGTTCCGCAAAGACACTGTCATCGTCAAGCAAACACAGCGAGGAGAAGACGCTGGTACTTATAGGTGCCAGACGGCGCATAAGCAGCGAAATGCAGCGAGATGAAAAGTCGAGGTCCAGATTCTGAGTCAGTCTCCATTGAATCATAAGTTAATGTTGAATAGTCGGCAGCGAGTGTTCCCCAAAGAACTGTCATCGTCGAGCAAACATAGCAAAGAGAAGACGCTGGCACTTATAGGTGTCAGGCGGCGAATAGGCAGCGACATGCAGCGAGAAGAGAAGTCGAGGTCCAGATTCTAGGTCAGTCTCAATTCAGTATGCAAACAAAAATACTATTCACGCAGCAAATTTAAACGATCATAAAGTTAACGCTGAATCTCGTCAGTGAGTGTTCCCCAAAGACACCTTCATCGTGGAACAGGCGCAACGGCGAGAAGACGCCGGCACGGAAACGATTAAATAGTGGCCTTGGATTCCTACTCGTGTCACGTGGCAAAAGTATCTTAATTTACCCTTGAAGCTGTAGGAAACTTAGTCAATCATCCCAATTCTCAGATCTTCGTGAGTTAATTAAATATTTAAAGAAAACCGTACGAAGTGTTTCATATAACAGTACTTGATTTAATTATTAAACGCCTCACACGTGCGACGGTAAAGATCAAAATTATTCTCTCTGCGGTTGAAGAATTTCCTAAATGCATGAAGTATGGTGCTTCAACGGAGATAACTGACAGCTCACGCACTCCACACCCTCGTCGCTGTAATATACCACGCCGGTTTCTAAATTAATCACATCTCCATAAATATAATCATATCAACGATACTAGTACGTATATTCTTATATTGATAAAGGTTCATAATTGTGAAAGAGAAATGTAATGTGATCCACTATCGCGTAAGCGTTTGGACCCATGACTCTATTAGTGCTCTTACCAGTTGAGCTATATCTATAATTACGCAGATCACATAAAATTTTACTTTCCATAGTTTTCATTATCCTATGCAATTAATAGCATCCTCTGTATCGTCTGTTTAAAATGCTTAACAATTTTAAGTGTGACGTAATGAGAAATGGATGGTGCAAACTTGCAAAAAATACTTCATCTGAACGTTTTCTAGCGCGCCTGTGTTTTTATTTTATTATTTTGAAGAAAACAATACAAAGATAAAGGAAATACTAATCTGCCGATTTCCACTAGCTGAAGTAACAAAAATCGTCGAATTAGTTAACCCATTCATTGCCGAAGACGCGAATCGCGTCATCGCTGAATAGAAATTTGAAGCGTCGGCAATGAATGTGTTAACTACGTGCAGGCGTGTATCCTGTAGACGCTTCCCTTGGCGATGAACGGGAAATTGTCAAAGAATATTTACATTTTATTTTCATATAAACTCCAACATTATCTAAGCCTCGACGACGCTCGAGTAAGTACATATTGAGCATATAGGGTCTTCACCACTATAAGACTCTGTTTAACTATAATACTGTATACTGTATTTACTTTATCCGTTCTAATTGTAACCTCGGACTTTATAAGTCAAACATAATCAGAATTTTGGTTATAAACTTTCTCATTTTCTGTAGTAAGCTTTAGAGCGCTATAAAATCACAAATTCAAGAGGGGCGAAGTTACTCATCCGTAATTCATTAAAGTTAGCGCGTTTACCATTCCCGCGGCATCTACGGGCATTAAACTCACAGCTTCCCTGGTTAATAGGGCAATAAAAAAATAAAAAGTGAATGAAATAGGGACCAAGGCATAAACTAAATAAACAATATGGCGAACAATATGGAACAGCGTATTACATTAATTAACAGTAAATAAAAAGTTTTCTTCGAAACTCAAAATTTGTATTTTTAAGACTAAAGTTGGGGTTTTGATTTGTGTTCAGATCGAAATTTTGCAACGGAAGCAGAAAGAAGCCAGAACATTTATGTAATCGATCACTGTCACTGGGCGCGTTCTGAATTCTGATAAGCTGTTTAAGAAATCATAATTTTGTGCAAAAGATACAATTCAGTGTCTAACTTAAATGTAAGTTAACCATTTGCAGAGGTATAGCCAAAACCATACATAAAACACATTTAAAACTAACAACACTCATAACATACCAGCGTTATTTATTCCACTGCATAAATATATCATGGAGGATAAAAACAAACTAACAAACTCGCCCGCACAAATAGCGAAACTTTTGATAAACCGGTCCTTGGGGATCGAGCGCAACGCTGCGAATTATGTGGTAGGAGGAGTTTTAGCAAAAAAGGTAAAACTTTCAAATTCCTAATTATATTTTCACGCCCAATTCCTGTGGACGGCTACGCTCGCAAACGTTTCCCCCGGTGCATTTAAAGTGCCCGAGTTTCCGTGACAGCCGAATATATCGCATTTCAACCCGGCGTCAACCAGAAATATTTATACGCTGAATGCCAACGCTTTAGGAGTGGAAAACCGCAAGCACTTACGACGTTGTCACGTGGTCAATAATCGGACGTCCGCCGCTTGCTGAAACCGCCATTTAGGTCTACTAATTAAAATTTCATTAAAACTGCCGACATGGAAATTTCCCGTTCTATTTCTTTTTGCAATGTAAAATTATTAAGACTTGTAGTTAACGCAAATTTTCTCTTCACAGTGCAACCGAAGATCCTGCCTATTCAGCCGTTGACAAACTTGCTGAGAGAAGGCATGCGGGCTGCGATTTCTTGCCAGATCCTTGAAGGCGATTTGCCGATTGCTTTTCGTTGGGAGAAGAATGGTCAGCCCGTGACGTCATCTCCGTATGCTCCCAGTGGGATCATCACGAGAAGAATGGACGAGTACAGTGCATCTCTAGTCATTGAACACATTACTTCACTGCACAGCGGGAACTATACGTGTATAGCATCAAACGTAGCGGGGTCCGAACGTTTTACAGTTCCGTTGACTGTCAACGGTAAGTTTTTTTATATAAATATTATCAAAACAAACACCATACGGCAAATTATTAAGCGTTGTCTTCTCTCAGATGGGACGTGGATAAGACTAGGCAAACAATCACCCGTTGTCTATAAAAAGTTCTAATGCGCAAGTATGTTAATCTTACTTTACTTACTTATTTTTCTTAATAATGTGGTTCTTGGTCAATATCAAGCATACAAAGCGTATAAATGTTTTCTGTAACCATACGAGTATAGATTAGCTGGATACTACTAATTAAACTGGAACTAAGCAAAAACGCACTGGCAACCCAAAAACTTTAAAGAAAAGAATAAACAAAAGAAAACAATTTCAAGAAAACTCTATGTATGCACATATAATTTTGATCAAATTGTATTCATTCATGTTTACAACAATGGTGTTTTGTTTCCCTGTTATATATTTAACAACAATAGCAACGACAATTATACGAGGTAAACTTTTTACAGAATAACCTCCTAATTATTTTATTTTATTATTTAGTGCCACCTCGGTGGAGACTGGAGCCCAATGACGTGGCGGTTGCTGCGGGTCAAGACGTCACTCTCCAATGCCAAGCTGACGGGTATCCGAAGCCAACAATTACGTGGAAGAAGGCAGTTGGTAAGTGTCGAAAGCCATGTCTGTGAAGATGGTTCTTAGCTATGTTTGTTTGAGTCGGGGGCTTTAAAAAAAATTGAATTTAGGTTACTTAACACAAGAGCACATGAACGTTTTTTTTTTTCAGAAAATTTATTTTTGGACTTACTCAGAATCGCTTAAAAATTCGATCCTTATGCAAGAAAAAAGTGTCCCCGAATTTAGAACTTATGAAGAAATATTTTTCCAGGGCGTCCCAGTTCATAGAATTCAACTAAAAAAACTTCAAGGGATCGAAGGTGATTGCCCTGCTAAAGCCGGGAAAAAGCGATAACGACCCTTGCAATTATCGCCCTATTGCACTGCTGAGTAACTGCTACAAACTACTGGAGAGACTAATATACCAACGAATAGAGCCTCTTATTGACCGCGTAGTCCCGGTGGAACAGGCGGGTTTTCGAGCCGGACGAAGCTGCACTGACCAGGTCCTGTCTCTGACCACTCACATAGAAAATGGCTTCCAGAACGGGCTTAAATCGGGGGCCGTGTTTGTAGACCTAACTGCAGCCTACGACACTGTGTGGAGAGAAGGATTACTATTAAAGCTGTTATCAGTAGTTCCCAGCTTGCCCTCGTGAAACTGGTCTCAAGTATGCTTACCCAGCGACGTTTTAACGTGCATTTGGGTGCCAGGGTGAGCGATTCTAGAGCTGTTTTAATCTGTACATTCACGATCTACCAAGCACCAACTCGAGAAAGTTTGTCTACGCCGACGATATATGTCTTATAACACAGGCCAGGAACTTCAAGACACTTGAACCAATTCTATCTGGCGATATGGAGACACTAGCCAAGTACTTCAGAGCTTGGCGTTTAACACCTAGTAATAGCAAAACCGAATCGGGCTGCTTCCGCCTAAATAACCAACTAGCCACATGTGAGCTCAGAGTACACTTAAACGGTTCAATACTTAGCCACAACCCTACGACAAAGTATCTCGGGGTCACCTTGGACCGCTCCCTGACATTCAAACAACACTTGACTGGCACTGCGCGCAAGCTTATTACGCGAAACAATATTGTCCAGAAATTGAGCGGAACCAAGTTGTTCCGCTCAATTTAGCAATAGAGCTAGTGCTGAGGTGCTGCGTACTTCAGCGTTATCTTTGGTGTACTCAACGGCGGAGTTTTGTGCACCGGTGTGGTTGGGAAGCGCTCACACGTCTAAAGTAGACGTTGAGCTAAACAAGGCCATGCGACTCATCTCCGGCACACTTCGATCCACCCCGTGCCACTGGCTTCCAGTTCTGTGTCGAATTCCCCCGCCTGACATGAGACTAAAGGAGCTCTGTTAAGAGAAGTAAAAAAAGATCCGAAATGATCCGAATCTCCCCATCTATTCGGAATTTTTGCATCCAGCCAAACACCGCCTAAAATCTAGAAACGCACCCTACAATATTGTTAAAAGTTGGCCCCAAGGCGATTTCAACGTCAGGCAGGAATGGTTGCAGTCTTGGAGTTCCTTGATGACAGGCAAGCTGGGCTCAGCGATAGTCCCCGGTAACAAAATTTACGCAGTCGAACTCCTAAGACGTGATTGGTGCACACTTAACAGACTCCGGACTGGCCACGGCCGCTGTGCCCAATACAGGCATCGCTGTGGTTGGGCTGCCTCTCCCGCCTGCGACTGCGGTGCCGAAGTGCAATCCATTCAGCACATTATCGAAGAGTGTCCTCTAACTCGCTACACTGGAGGCTCCGCCGAAGACCTGATCAACCTCAACGACGATGCCATCAAATGGCTAATGAGTCTCAAACTTAATATATAAGCTAAGCTGCATTCGACCTACAACCCTGCCATACGAATAAATAAATAAATAAAATAAAAAAAAGCTTCTTGAGTAACGATTTGGACTGGACATTTTGGGATACTTTTTTTCTTGTGTCAGGTTTCAATGTACAAAAACGATTCTGGGTAAGATGAGCCTATAAAACAATATTCTGAGAAGAAAACCTAATGTACTTACACTTTTTTTGGAAAACGCCCAACTACGAAACTAAACTACTAAATGGGACGAGTTTACATTTTAAGTTTGCCTGTGATGAACCAGTCAGCCTGCGTCTTTGTTAAGCCCAAAAGAGTACAATTACTTAAATCTGAGGAATGTGATTGTCTGATTGGTCCATTTTTCACAACTGCGCTCCAGTGGACAGGCAGCCTTAAGGATAAACGCAAGAGAACGATGGGTTCACGAAAGTTTCCCCATTGTTTCAGTTATAATTTATATCATTTATCCTAGAACGCAGAAAATAGGACGTCATTGTTTGCACTTGAACGATAATTGGCAGAACAACTCAGTCAACCGAGAATGATAAACCTAGTGCTACACTACTCGCGAAGTCAACCGAAGTTTGCCGAGGCGACGTTGGCCGAAGTATGGGATTCCTCCGCGAAGTGCCTCTCCACACTATCATATTCGCCCAAATTCGGTCAACTTCGCGAGTAGTGTGGAGGAGTAACTGTTGTTGAAAAATCTCGGAATAAGATAAAAGGCAAATGACAGGTATAGTATATTGTGTCATAAGGGTAGTAAGTAGGGGATTACTAACGAAGGTCTATTAGAAGCCCGACGCCGAAGGCGGAGGGCTTTTAATGTCCTGAGTTTGTAATCCCCTTACTACCCGCCATACACACAATATTTTTCATCACATTTGGGAGTAAATAACAAAAACGTAAGAAAAAATAAACATTAAACTAATGAAACGATAACGATTGACATCCAACTTTTTTCTGTAGGGTTTTTTTTAATTTAATATAAGCACTGGCAAAACGGCCATCAGCTTAAAATAGAAAACAAATATACACAGAATCTTACTACAGTAGCCGGCAAACAACTTAAACCAAAATGGCGGATCTGCGCATGTAAATTTGTACGTAAATCGCCTACTGCGCAGTCAAGGTCACGCTCAAGAAGTTTGCCGGCTACTGTATCTATCATTAAACAAATAACAATTAACAATATTATGCAGCAATAATTAACACCGGTTATATTATAAAACTTAAATACGAACAGTAATTTTGTTACAAAACTAAATAGTACCAAATAATTTTATAACTTTTTTTCTTTTTTTTGTGTCGTCTACCACAGATAATGCTAAGAACTGCGTTTAGTTTAGAAACATGACAGGCTATACTGCCAGATTGTAACGATAATTCTAATTACATTAACGATAAATTTAATTTAATAAAATTATTGCAAAATACACATATATAATTGTAAAACATCAATATGAATGCAGTTACATATATCGTATTAATTCAATACACAATAAAATTTGCTGGTAGGCAAGTTTTGTTGATACAACAAAAAACCTTGGCTGGATTGAAACCTCCTTAGTCTGAAGTAATCTGCGAGTGCGTACTATATTTTTAAAACTAAAACCATAACTCCCGAGGGAGTTATGTCAATTTATAACTCCCGCGGGAACTATATAGGCCTTAGTCCTCCAGTACACCTGCATGTAATACCATCCTTTACGAGCAAATGTGATGAAAAAATATAAATATAGAAGTCTATACCTTACCTAACCTACAAAAATAATAACTTGGCAGCTAAATTAACTTGGCGGCTGTTCCCTGGGGTATCAATACCTACCTATTATTTTAGCTGCCAAGTTATAATTTTTTAATATGTCATCTCCCAGTTCATCATATTATGAGTAGCTGCCCGCAAAAAAATGACACACATTTTACAACTGCAATTTGATGCTAAGTCCTGGCAAGTAAAATTTTGCCACGACTTAGCATCAAATTTCAGTAAGCTGAAATGTATTTTTTTTTTTGTTCAGGTAATACTCCTGGAGAATATAAAGACTTCATGTTCGAGGGCACCTCAAGAGTCCTTGAGAACGGCTCGCTGGTGTTCGAGCGAGTCGCGAAAGACAGCGAGGGACATTACCTATGCGAAGCCAGGAACGACATCGGCGCTGGACTGAGCAAACTGATATTTCTTAAAGTTAATGGTGAGTGTTCATTTACCCTAATATACTCGTACTGTCAATCGTTTCTTGGAATGTTTTATGAGATTTATCTTACGGATTTTTTCTCTGAAAGCGTATGTCTGGGATTGGGGGTTTATGAATATAAACTTAACAAAGAACATCTTAGAATATGATGGATTATTTCATATGTCAAACATGGAAAAAAAACCAAATCAACAAATGAAATTCACTCCACAACGTTTGTTTACGGACGGGTACCGTAAAGTTTAAGCCCACTATTTAGGTAGCAAGCATGACATTGAAGTAATATTTTTTTATGCAGATAATTTTATTGTGTTATAATTATAAGCCCATTTTCAAATTGAAAAAATCAGCTAAAACATACCTACTGGAAAATTTAACAGACTTGGCTTCTCGTAATGTAAATAAGAAATGGATTCAATATTTACGTCAAACAAAAGCGAACACCTAAACCTCCCCTTGGTCTGAGAAATGTTGAAAATTCGCGCGCAACGCGGAGAGCGGACTAAAATAGGCCTGGTTACTGTAAAAACCCCGAAAACTTGCGAGTACTTTAAGTAATGAAACACGAGTTAAACTCAAGGGGAAGGGAAAATTACTTTTCGCCATCTGTAGGTATAGCGGTAAAAGCGGGCATCTTTTTGTCGAACCGTCTGCGAAAAGTTGTGGAATGTCTTGATGGCAGCCATTGCTGGGATGAGTTTGGTCGGGACTCGGGACAGGCGACCGTACTCAAATAAAAATTCTTTCGCGTCATTATTGCTCTGTAGCACGCCGTGAAGATATCCTTCCTATTGAAAACAATGGCACTATATATTGTGTAGAGTGAGGTACGGCATGTGAGGACAGATATAGAAGCGGCTCAAGTGTTTTATTAGAAACGATCTCCTCAAAGAACCTTGTTGATAGTTTCACACCTGACTGCTCTATTCCGTGGTTTCCCATCTTCACAAAAATAAGCAGGAGCACTGGTTTTATTTTCAAATACGAGTAACTTTGCGCTTAGGTTGTTTAGAAGTTCCGTCACGTTTATTTCTTTAGTAGCCTGACGGTCTTTCAATTATCATTCGAATCACGGAAGGTCGGCAACTTTTCCTATAATTTTATATCTAACCGCTCCACCCCGGGCGAACTTTATTTAATTCTATAGAATTCCACCGCGCCCGATAACTCGCTCAAATTGCTGAACTGGCAGCATTCTATTGTACTTACGTAATATCGAAGGAAGTCCATTTTCTCGCCACTTCGCCACGTCTGATGAGCGCTGAGTGCCATCGCTACTTTAAAATTATACCCGGGTCACTTCAAAGAACTCGGGCGTTTTCGCATCGCTTTTGTGAATGCAAAATATCTTTTGAGATCAGTTTTCAAAAACAAAAACAAAAGCGAGTTTTCGCATTCATAAACTCATATCATTTAAGGTATAAATAAGACATCTAGATACCGTGTATAGATAGTTGTTGTGTGAAAAGATTCGCGCGCGTCTGAGCAGAAAACTCAATGACCGACATCGCAATACGTCTCCTCTATTGGAAAACGAGACAGTCGGTTTCCACTAGAATAAGTTCGCTGTGTACGTGTTTGTGTTCACCGTTATTGGCTTTTGTTGAATGGCAAATATCGGAAAGTAATACAATTTCAATTGTGCTTAGTATCGGTCGCGGTGCAACGGTAACTGCTAAGTAGTTTTCTGTTGCGGTTGCTTTCACTGTGAATAAAAAGGCATTCCTTTTTCAAGTTTTCTATTTGGAAAATCTTTGGAATATTGAATGCCTTTGTTTGATATTATTGTCGTTAATTTTTACACATCCGACCGCAATTTAGTTAGATTGTAACAACTTTTCAGTGTAAACATCCGTAAAAGAATTTTCTCGAAGTTCGATCGGCGTCGCTCGGGCAGTCACGTCCAAGCCCGGTTTGTAAACAATTCCCCGCTTCCAACCGTAATTGTATTTCCCGCTAGTTTATTTCGGTTTGACACCAGCTTGCTTGTGGAGATAAAGTTCGACATACCTTTTAACTGGACGACGCCTTCGTTTATCTTTTTAACACCCCGAGAAAAAGAGGGGTTATAAGTTTAACATGTGTATGTATCTGTGCGACTGTCTGTGGCATCGTAGCTCCTAAATGGATAGACTGATTTGAAGGCGGTTTTTTAAATCAAAATCCTTGTCTGTCGAGGTGGTTCTTAGCTATTGGTAAAAATACCTGCTACCGTTTCCAAGAAATTCAGCTTTAATTGGAACTAGTGACAGGATCTCGGTCAATATCGAAGCTAAGAATTCAAAATTTTGTTGTTATGTTCAGGTAAGTAGCATTTTTATCCCACTTATTAAATAAGAGCCTCATGACCAGCTACTTGTATCGAGGGTTTTTTAATTTTGATTTTAAGGTATCTTAAATTATTATGATCGTCGTTTATTGATACTGTAGGTAGTAAGCGTTTTGCGATATGCTTATAAAATAAAATTACATATAGATGTGTGTGTGTCAATGTTTTACTATTATACAGAGTGACTATAGTAACGGGACTTTAACGATGGGGTCGTTTTCTACTCCCCAATATGAACTAGTTTCATTTTGCAGCTTTTTGCCAGGCGCCTAATCTTTTCAATAACACTTGTAAAAGTACGTCAAATGGAGTTTTATTATAGGCTTTCAAATGCCATTTTGCCCAAAAAACGTTGCCTCGTAGATACACGGATGTAGCCGACAGATATTTCAATTAAACTTCAAAGATGAATTAATTAGGTATATTAATTCGAGTTATTTGAAGATTTCTGGAAACAAAAGCTCAGTTTGGCGAGTATCCTTACATTCAAAACCTCATTGTTATTGCCTACAGGCTGGCAAATACAAATGCAAGATTTAATTATATTTCTCGTCAATCACGCGAACATGAAAATAATTGAAAAAAGGACATTTTAGTTGAATACAGAATACAATGTTTTAGGTTGGAAACAAGCTCACTTTGACAGGAAATGTTACAAAGGATTTTAAAACCACAAAACGAGTATTACAGTCCTCGGGGGAAAAGCTTGCTTTACAATTCTTTGTTCCTGTTTATTACAGTTGTAACTGAAATACTCGGACTTCAAATACGAAATGTATTTTAACCAAATTAAAATATATACTTTAAAAACAGCCATCGCGGTACGAATTTAATGGCTTACTTTTGTCTCTATCGATAGTCCAGTGTAAAACGACTAGACTATGATAGAGATAATATATCATAAAACGCTACTACAACCCCTATATATACTAACGACGGCGGATTATACATTGACACGCATAGTCTTTCAATTTGATGATAAACTCCCAAGATATTTGTATTTATATATTATGTATATCGTCGTCTAGTACCCATTGTACAAGCTTTGCTTAGTATGGGACTAGGTCGATTTGTGTATGATTGTCCCATATTATTTATTCATTTATTATATATCATACACGACGCCGCGGTTGGCGCAGTTTGCAGACACCTGCCTACTGAGCCGGCGGTCCCGGGTTCGAATCCCGGCCAGGGCAAATGTTTGTGTGATGAACTCGAATATTTGTTCTTGGGTCATGGATGTTATCTAAATATGTATTTATATATTATGTATATCGTCGTCTAGTACCCACAGTACAAGCTTTGCTTAGTTTGGGACTAGGTCGATTTGTGTATGATTGTCCCCTAATATTTATTTCTTTAATATTTATTTATACACGTTGAACACTGCATTGGCAGTCAATGTTGCTCGACATGTAATCACTCGGCAAATAAATAAATAAATTAATAAATTTTAAACTAACTAATTTCCAAAATTCGACGTTTTTTTTTATATGTAGTTAGGTTATACACAAAAATAAAGTGTTTTATTAATGAGCTTGACTTCTGAAATGTTAATAAAACACCAATTTCTATGCGTTGCACAACATCGACCCCGGCAGCCCTAGCAAATGAAAACTAAAAAATCCGTTCGCTGTATATGTAATAGGTTTCCGCCCATAAATAACACTGAGCGTCACAAACATTGTATCGTAAATCTTTCCAGCCTTTTTAGCTCACCGAAGACAATGTCCTAACCTTTGTGTCTAACCGAAAAAAACCTTTTTCGGACAAAAAGGGACCGAACATTTTAAGGATGTAACAATTCGCTAACCATGTTTATTTTTAGATACGATAGGCATTTCACTTTATACAACAGGGTAGTAATTAACGATGAGTTCATTTATAGATATTTTTATCTACTTACATAGATAGTGCCTATAATGTTGTCTGGATATTCAATGAACTCTACCTAATTATTTTCGATTATGGAAATCGTGTTATATATCCGCCATGAATCAAAGAAAAACCATTTTAAATCAGGAAAATAAATATACTAACATTACTAACCTTCAGTCCAATATGTCATAAGTCTAGCTTGATTATTGTATTAAGCGGTTTTCACTCATGAAATTGTCTGGAACGGCCCGACATGTTTCGAACTCGTATGAAGCTCTTCATCGGGGCCTGCTACCCTGCATCGGCACTGTAACTTCGTCACAAATATAATAATTAAATATCTCTCTCGAAATTTTTAATAAGATTTAGCCTAGCTTGACGAAAAAACCCTAAAGAAATTTTCTGTAAAAGTTCGAATTTGTAGAAATCACCATATCTTGCCTTCAACTGGGTTCGAACTCCAATAATCCGGTCTAAAACCAAAGGTTAGGCCGTTGAGCCACCCCCCTCCCACTTGTAGGTAAGTTGCTTTAATTAAACTCAACTTCGGAAATCTTATCCAATACGGGTCGAGGGTACTTATAACTTTTGGATTTCATAGACAGGATAAAGGTTTCTGAACAATCGACACCGCGATTGGTATATTGAATCTCTGAATTTATTGATTTGTTTATTGAAGTATATTGCTTGTTTATTGTAAGAAATAAGCCAGTCTCGAGAACAGTTACACTTTGATTTTTCCTGTGTGTAGTCGTATCAATAGTTTTCGAAATACAGAAACTTGCCTAATCTCTCAGAAAAAATGCTAATTATCTGGAAATGTATATGAAAAAGATAATTCAGTAGATGTTTAAAGATTGATTCACTAATCAACAAAAATAACAAATTGAACTCAAATTCGAATAACTTCTGAGAAAAAAAGTTTTTAAAAACGTGGGTGAGTTTAAATCGTTCTAGCTTATTTGTTCCTAATATCGTATCCCTATGTAAACCATGAGATTTATAATATCAGCCTCATAGGTACAGCAAATAATTATAAGTAATCGAAATTCTGTATTAATTTAATCGCTAAGGAAAGTTAGGTTTTGGTCAAAATATAAACACATTTACCTACAATGTGTTTATATTTTGACCACACCTAACCTAGGGTGCTGCCGGCAGTTCGTAGCGGGGCAGGGTCCAAGCTGCCGGTGGATAGGGCTGCAGGCAAAAGACCTCTCCTAACGATGTGCATAGTGTTTAGGAGTACTGCCTTTTGCATCTGATCCCTGATGCGACCATCTAGCAAGAGTATCTTGAGGTGTTTGTCGAACTCATAAAATTTAAAATTTACATTTTTATACCAACTTAGAGCGTTTTTCATATCGTCACTTGACTAATTATTGTCGATTGTCTACGTCGACGTGAACAAATTCCTAATTCTATATGTATGGATGTATGAAGTATTTTCACATTATCGTGGTCTATTTTAGGTCGAAAAGGGTTTCATCACAAGAAGGGTAGGTAAGCTTTAAATGCGATTTTAATTCCAGCTCCAGCCCGTTTTCCAATGAAAAGCAAGACGGTCCAGGTGACGGCGGGCGAAGCGGCCCATTTGCAGTGCGCTGCGACCGGTGACGCTCCTCTGGAAGTCAGCTGGCGTAGCCCCCATCATCACACCATCGCACACCACTTGGACCAGAGGTGGGTTGACTTTACAGTCCAAATTATTATAATTGAAACTGCATAGGCCACAGCTATACGAGGTACTCTATAAAGTAATTGCCGTTCCCATTCACATCACAGGAATTCTCCGCTCCTTCGTGCTCTTGCGATTCTTAACGCACTCCTGATCCCAGCACCAGAGTGTGACCTTCTAGCGTGGATATGATGGTCGACTGTTTGTCAGGATTTCTAGTACTTAATGTTTTTTGTCTTTAACTTACCCTAATTTCACAGTGTGTTTAGTCTACTGTAATATTGGATAAATAAATAAATCACACTCGAATTCATTCGTATATTGGTAGTTAGAATCATGGTCAAACCGCTTCCAATCGCATGTTTCCCATTGGGGCGATAATTTATAAATGATTATACGTTGTTAGTTGAAATGAAATGTGTACGATCATCTGAAAATACTCAAAACGGCTTTGTCTAATTAAGCTCTACAACGAGCACCAAGAGCTTGTATTTATACAAATAAATTGGAACCGGTCAAGTAAGTAAAGTGGCAAGTCGAGAGAACAATCGAATCGTTAAATCCCCTCAAAAATAGACAACTCTGTGCAAGGCAGAAACTTTTCAGAACTCTTGATTTTTGAGCATGCAGCATCCAACAACCCGTAGTTTGGTCTTATTGTTATGCCGAAAATTTAATTGGAAATTATTTTGCAGATACACGATTCGCGAGCAAGTTTTGGACGATGGCCTAGTTTCGGAGCTGAGTATTTTGCAGACGTACCGACAGGACACGGGGGCCCTGACCTGCCGGGCTTCCAATGCCTATGGGCAGGATGAAATGCTCATACATCTTGTGATACAAGAGGTAAAAACTGATTCTTTAGGAGAGTATATATTTATCTAAGGCGCACTACTATTGTTATACTTACATTATACTACTGTTTCATCTGTTTTGATAATAATATATTTGCTTATTCTGGTATTTATAGTAGAGCTTACTGACTGAACTTTTATTACAGGTTCCAGAAATGCCGAAAAATATAAGGATAATAGACCAGCAGTCGAGATCGATCCAAATATCCTGGACACAGCCCTACGCAGGGAACAGCCCTATAATAAACTACATCGTTCAGTACAAGGAGGCATCAGGTACAATACGCAATAGAAAGTTACTAGTTTCTGAAGAAGAATTAAATATAATACAATAACTGTGTTGCACACCTGACAGAAAAATTTATTGTGTCCATTCGTGATCCAAGCTGGCCTCCTACCAATTTCTTACGTTTATCTTAGTGGGTGTGTCTTTCAACCGCTTGACTATTATCGTAGCGTAATTTCCCATATCTTTATTCAACTATTTTGTGGGAAAGGATTCGTTCCCACTAATATTGATTTTATTATACTTTCAGAGCCATGGCCGACGACTCCTCAGAAAGTGATAGTTCCGGGTAGCGTCACGTCAGCCAACGTCCAAAACCTGCAGCCAGCCACGTCTTATCACCTCCGCATCATTGCCGAGAACAGGCTGGGGCAGAGCGAGCCGAGCCAACTCGTTCAAGTCACCACTACTGAAGAAGGTAAAGTGTACTAAGGAACAATTTTCTGTTCAAACTTCCACCCTGACTAAGAAGAAATAGTGGCACTTCAATCCCAATGGCCCTTACAACCCTAACTGCCTTAGCTATACCACTGAAACGCGATACTACATTTGGTACATACTGCATAAGTTCTTTTCCAGCATGATGCAGAATCACATATACCAAAAACTTTGTCCCTTGATTCGCCATCATCATATTCAATGTGTTATCTCTTAAAACTGGAATCTATAACCAGTATATTGCTGATAAGTTTTCAGGTCCTAATTATCTTACAAGCAATTTTATTAATTATACTATTTTACATAAATAAAATAAAAAATTATTATCTCCACCTCAAAGTAAATTGTAAACACAATTAAAAAGAAAAGAGAAAATCATTGATATCGTTATTTCAGTTCCAAGTGGCCCGCCATTGGACGTGCGGGTAGAAGCCAAGAGCTCGACAGAACTGATCGTGAGCTGGGAGCCTCCACAGAGAGATCTGTGGAATGGGAACATCCTGGGGTACTACGTGGGGTTTCAGGAGGTATGTCATTGTCATTACATATTAGTGAAAGTTATTTTTGTATCTGAACTAATTTAGAAGGTAAGAATGTTCAAAGTAGGATTTTCTCAGCATTCATTATCACCACAACCACACTATAACCAGCTCAGCTAGTCACATCATAACTAGCAATGCTGGTAGCAAGTTACCAACACAAAAAATATTCGTTATCGGGTTGCAGCTCGAGTTAGTCCTTCGCATGTCATTCTTTATTCAAGTTGTTGTTCCCAGTTAAACAGCAACAGCACGGTTCTAAGCGCAAGCGGGCCAGGAGGCGCTTCGTATACCGTTCGCACCGTCGAGGGCGCTGGAACTGCCCGAGCTAGGACGACACTGTCAGGGCTTCAGAAACACGCCGCGTATGCCGTGGTTGTGCAGGCGTATAACAGCAGGGGCGCTGGGCCGGCATCGCCGCCTACTACTGCGACTACTATGGAGGATGGTAAGGTCTAGGCTATTATACAGGAACATCACAGTCCTAAGCGCAATCGAATCGGGCGGTGCTTCGTACCTACACTGTTCAGGGCGCTCGAACTGCCCGAGTCAAATTGGCCTTTAATTAGCACAGCCTTGCTTTAAACCATTGATACAGCCTTGCCGCTTATGAATATATTAATATATTATTTTCTTTACGAATATGTTCCTAGGCTTAGGAACATAGCAACCGTGATGAAAATCAGATCAGGAAAATAAATTGTAACTACATGGAGGTACGAGAGAATGCTTTGAATATTCTCTTAGTACCATTTCGCAACCAGTTTTGATAGCCAGTTTCAAAATGGGAAATGTTGAATTCCTGTCTCGTGGGCAGTTAGGAAATATTCTCCTATTTCGTACCCAGATTTGGTAACTACGATATGGGATCAATGAATTCCTATTGCGAATAATTAACTTTATTTTTAACCATTTCTAATAAACGATTGAAACTAAGTTACCTTTGGAGATAAGTACTTATTTAGGTAGCCGACCCCGATTGAGAATTCATTCTCAAAAAAAAAAAAAAAATGGGACAAAGGCTAGGAGGATGATGATTTCTAATAAACGATTGAAACTAAGTTACCTTTGGAGATAAGTACTTAAATACTAGCACCACATGACCAAACTTTCTGAATGTCATCGTTGGCGTATTTATACGTCTACTTTCGTACCGTATCTTTAATGCATTTGCCTCTTTCTTGCAGTATCTCTTGTTTGATAAGATAATTTTTACCACTACCTTTTCTTGCATGAGTTAATCATCATTCATCAGTATTTGTTCACTGTTCTATTGCAGTACCCAGCCTACCTCCCGGATCACTGCAATGTACAGCACTGAGCTCACAATCGGTGCGCGTAGCGTGGGAACCTCCCCCCACTCGTGGCCGCAACGGAGTCCTACAAGGATACCGGGTCACATATGCGCCTGTCACCGACTGGTATGGTAAGTATTTAACTGCTGAGACTTGGGTACCTACTTGAGTCGTTATGATGTTTTAGGATCCTAGCATTCCACGGCAGACTTTACAGTTGCTATTTTGTTAATACTTTTAGTATTCTTCTGAGTACCTAGTGATTGATTTTTAATTATAACACAAGCTGACCCCTATGATAGTAACATATAAAAGGTATAAATTACTTCGAAAACCTCACACACACAGTTCTAACATTGAAGGCCAGCAACGCACTTGTGACTCCTCTGGTGTTGTAAGAATAGGGCGGCGGTAATAGTTTTCAAGCAGGCGATCCGTTCGCTCGTTTGCCCGTATGACATTAAAAAAATATATGAAGATTCTGTTTTAAGAATGGGTGTAACTAGATAAAAATATCCCAGGACAAAAAGCAAGAAATAAAATTCTATATTGTTTCGTTATAGGAAGCGAAGATGCTGTGACGAAGCAGATATCAGGCCTGCATACCACTCTATCAGGGTTGCGGCGGTATACAAACTACTCCGTCACGGTGTGCGCCTTCACTGCGGCTGGGGATGGGGTCAGGGCTGCACCGGTGTATTGTCATACCGAGGAAGATGGTAAGCACTTTTATGGCCAATATTTCTTCTTCAACAGTGATGTGTACTCTCGAAGAGGGATAGAAGTCGCATTGGCAAAATACCATTTAGTCTAAGAACAATTATCCCTTCACACGAAGAAGAAGAAAGAACAATGATGTAATACAAAGATCCGATACTGTATTTGGTACAGATGTACAGATGTATGTGTTTAAGACACCGCGTTTTATTTTAATGGGTCGAATACAGTAATGAGACAACAAACACTCACAAGGCCGAGGTAGCAATTTTTTCGTGCTAACCATTTGACTTCTGGTTACATTATAGCTATGTACCTATATCATTATATTTTTTACATAAGCGCGTATCTTAATGGTTTCATTCGATCGTTTCAGTACCTTCGGCGCCTGCGGACATAAAAGCTGTTGTGTCTTCACGTAACAAGATCCTTGTGTCATGGTTGCCGCCGGCGTCCCCCAACGGTGTACTAGTTGGGTACACCTTGTACATGAGCGTCATAGAAGATGGTAGAGAGGTACGAATTTTATCTTTACAAAGTTTTTTTTTATGAGGATTAATTTTAAAGGATTCCGTATTTTTGCGCAAGAAGAACGAAGGATTTAGTAGTATTCCGGTAAACAATGTTTTGAATTTGATTAATGACAAATCCTGGTCAAATCGCTACTGACGTTTAATAATGCAAATAACTATATGACGTAGCATATATTGCCATAATTAAAGCTGTTTGCAGCGCTACTATCCCTGGGCTGGACCAACACTTTAACGACACACTCCTTAACATCTTCTCGATCACTCCTTCACTGCTGCTCGCTTGGCGGAGTGCGGCACCGAACGACTTAATATCTCACTAGGTAGTAAGATGATTTCAATGGATATGGCTTTTGTGATTCTAGGAGGGGACTCATAAACGCATGCTATCGCCAAGTACGCTATCGCATGAGACATCTCGGTCGCCGCCGCGCGCAACGCATCAGTTCTGGGTGTCGGCGTCTACGCGTCTTGGAGAGGGAGAAGCCACCAGAGTAGCTACTGTACTCCCTTCTGACTCTGGTAAGTTTCGTTGTTCAATGTCTTCCTAATACATAAATCCATCGATTAAAATGGAAATCACGAATGTTAGGTTAGTTCTAACAACTTTTTGTCCTGTTCCAGTACCAGCAAGAATAACATCATTTAGCCGCAGCATAGTAACACCGTGGAAGGAAAACATATCGCTCTCGTGTAATAAAGTGGGCTCCCCCAACCCTTCCACGACTTGGAGCATGAACGGAGCCACTATTGAATCGACGCTAAGGAAGAACGTTACTGCAGACGGAACACTAATCATCAGGTAAGAAGCTTTTATTACTTTTTCATTTTCATGTTTTTTTTACCAGCCAATCCAATCCAGTGTTTTGCTTCTGTCAGGTCTAGTAATAACGGTTGTAGATATGCAAATAATCGAAAATAGAATGACCTAATGTCCACATACCAGCTGACAAATGAGATCCAAATAAAGTGTCATTCATGATTAACTCGTCAAGTTTAAGTCATAAAAAGATAGTCACCGTTAAGTTACTATACGAGCTCATTTTTCCCGAGTTTAAATTTCAACTTTATGGTGACCGACTTGGGATCGGTGTCGCAATTAATATCAGAAATAAATAAATAGGACGAGTGGAATAAAGTCTACAAATTCCACGTGATTTTTATTGTTTTTACCTCCATTTTGATAATTTTACAGCATGAGCCAATACGCCGACAGCGGCAACTACACGTGTTCCGTAGAAAATCCTCATGGTCGAGATGAAGTGACATACAGCGTAGAAGTGAAGGTCCCTCCTCAGCCCCCGGTCCTGGCCGTCGTTGACTCCTACGCTGACTCGTTGCATCTGCAGTGGAGCGACCAGGGAGACGGAGGAAGTCCCATCTTAGGTACACTATGAATACCTACCACTTCACGACATAAACGAAAATTAAACACTACCTAGTCTAGCCTGTACTCTAGTTATCATGATATTTATTGTCATTTTATTATTGGTACAACCTATTACAGTTTTAGTTGTCCGTTGCGGCTATATGTTGGAGACTAAATTATTTGATATTTATGACTTGATTCAATATCTCCACACCAGACTGTGTCTAGAAGTTCATTGCAGTGTTTTGAAATTGAAAAAGATTTCCGAAAATCAGTTTCCGAACATCGTTCAAATATATCTAATAAAAACCACGCAGAGATGCAACAAATTCTTGTAAACGCGGTCACTTTTATCCTACAAGTTTTTCTTGAATGAAGGTCCTTCATCGGTAGGTTACGTCATCAACTACAAACGCGAGCACGGCGACTGGGAGGAGCTCCAAGTGGAAGCCGGCACTTCAGAGCACGTACTTCCAAACCTTTGGTGTGGGACACGCTACCAGCTTTACATTACCGCCTTCAACCGCATCGGGACGGGGTTACCTTGCGATATTGTGCACGCTTTTACGAAGGGAACAGGTAAAAACACCTTCAGTTTGCTAATTTTGTTCTATTTTAATTTTCTCCAGAACTAATATTTTACATCCGGAGTCGAGGCTTGTTTTTTTGTATTTGTGTTTGTTTTGCTTTTCATTTATATTATGTGACTGTGTTTTAATTGTAATTATATCTTCTAACATGTTTTTCAGTACCGGTTAAACCGAAGCACTCACAGATGATAACTCTCAACACAACCACGGTGACAGTATGGTTGGATTCCTGGGGAGACGGCGGGTGCGGAATCTTGTACTTCGTTATTGAATATCGAGAAGTCAGCCAGTCACAAGTACGCACCATGTTATATTATAGTTTCTATTAGTTCATATTGTTGTATTTTATAAGAAGATACCTAACTCAAGAAATAAATGTAAAATAATATTTATAAACTGCAGTAGTTCGTCACTTTTGCAATTGTTTTTTTTGCAACACATACGATTAAGACGAAAGCTATGTTCTAATCAACTTACATTTGGATCTAAACTTTAAAACTCTTCATTAAAATATACTTAAATGTGTATCCAATATATTCGAGTTCCACGTTGGGCGCCACTTGGTCCTTAATAAGTCTTCAATTACATAGTACGTACCCTGCACTTAAATGCATTAAATTTATTAGGGATATTTGAAACCGATTTTTTTGTGATTATTACTTAATACAGATATTGTACTTGCAGTACAAAACATATAGTAGGTAATATATATATTTTATATTTTTTTTCAGTGGCGATTAGTATCCAACAGCGTGCAAGCAACTGAACGAGTTTTCAGCGTGCCCGGTTTAACGCCAGCGACACAATATCAACTGCGTATAACAGCCCACAACAACGCAGGGCATGCCGTGGCTTTGTACAACTTCACTACCCATTCTCTTAGCGGCAGTAAGTAAAGCCTTAATAAAATCATATTTTTCCAGAAAATATAATTCGAAAAGCCATGTTTGTAGTAAGTAACACTGTTTTGTCCTCGTTAGCCTATACTTATTATACGAGATTCGGGTTTAAAACAAAATTGTGGGCGCAAGGGACACCACTCTTAATGATATAAAACCAATATATAAAAAGGTCACTTTATTGGCTAGTTTATTCAAAACATTCTATAATTTTCAAAAGACGTTTCAAGAAACAATAATTTCACAAACAACGTTACGTTTAACATAGTTATGAATCGTAAATATAAGTATAAGTCCATAAATTATTAATTCACAAATAGTTAATTACAGATTTTTTTTCTAAGACAAAATATAATACCATAATTGACTTTATTCTGTATTTATGGGTTATACAGTTCCTAGATAATATTTCACTTGTCGAGCCCCATGTTGGGCGCCACATTTAGAATTTCATTATTTTCGATAAGAAAACAACCGAAGTTATTTATGAAGCTTATACACCACGATTGTGTCTGTTCTTTTATGCAAGACGTTTACATTTATTTCCAGTCCTAGATGGCGAGCTGTCGCCGCCTGTGCCGGCGGCGGGGGCGCGGTCCCTCGGGGGCGCGCGAGTCATCCTCCCCGCCGCGCTCTCGCTACTGGTGCTGGGGGCACTCGTCGCCATCGTGCTGCTGGTGCGAAGGAACAGTAAGTCAATTTACAACTTTGCTCCCGAATAGGCATGACAATTTTTTTTTTTTGAGGATATCAATCGATTATATTTTTTATTGGGATCAAATGTTCATATAGGACTAACTACACTTACACTACTCTAAAACTCTGAAATGACCGTAATAGTTCAACATTCCTGCGTAGCGCTAAAAACGCTCTGTACAAAAATGCCCACCTAATCGTGACGTCATCAGATTTTATGGGTACCAATATTGGTATGGAAACAATAAGTAATTTGTCATTTTCACCGTGAAAAAGTTCGTTTAAGTTCATGGTTTTCATATAATGATTGTTTTGTTAAATTATGAGGAATCTGAAAACAATTGCAAAATTTCTTTTTGGATTAATTAAAAATAAAATCATAAAATTTACGTAGTTACTTCTCGAAGTTACAAAAGAAGAGATTTCTAATATACCTACCTATATATATTTTTTTGGATTCTTTTTCTTTGTTTGATGGCACATTAACAAGTCGCCATTCGACAATCCGTTCGTCCTTTTGTTAACTATACTACGAATATTACGTTTGCTTTGTGTTTTACAGAAGCGGGTGGTACGGAAACGGCGGCGACAGAGAGCGCGGCGGGCGAATCGCCTTCAGTTGCGCAGTTGCAGAACAAGGCCAACCGTGACCAACAGTACCTCGCGGCGCGCGCGCAACACCCCGCTCCACCACACCATTATAAACATGCCTCCAACGGTACGAATATAATATGAGTATAATAAATATCATGCAGGGCAGACTGGCAACATAGCTCGTCTTACAATATGTGTATCTACATTTTTTTTTACAATCACTACGGAGTAATAAGTTAAGCCTCCACTCTCCACAGAATACATCGAAGATATCTGTCCATACGCGACCTTCCAACTAACGAAACCAACGTATAGCGAGAGCAGTTATAGCGGGAACGTGTACAGCGGGCCCTACCACTCCGTGCGAGGGTCCTTCGTGTACCACGACCTCAAGCAGAATGATAAGTATAAGGTGAGGAGCTGATTCATCATCAATTTAGGCCACCGTTATCGTCATCCTTAGTGCCTAATCATAAATTTACTAGATACGTAGAGAACACGCCATTTTATCGAAGCCTGTGTTCGTCTCATCCTCATTATCGCTGCTGAAAGACAAATGTTACTTATTTGGCCAGGAAGCTGATCTGCCAAGAAGCGGGAAGAAGGCTTTTGGTCTTCATTTTTTGGACATCAAGAGAAGTCCAGTGAATTAGTAGGTATCCATAAAAATAACGCCCATGTAAATGAGGCCAACAGTTTGAGTGAAACTTTGGTCCTGCCAAAATTACTTCATTTGATCTACGAAACTGTCTAATAACATATATTGAGTAAAATATTTTGTTAGAGTAGATTAAATTAATTAAATCAATATAAATTTCCTCTATCTTTTTCACAGGGCAAGGAGCCAGAGTACACGAAAGTGAGAAGAAAAGGAAATCGCCTCCGCGACCCGCACTCAGAGAGCCAAGGTACCCTTTTCCAACCACATTTTTACCCCGCAGAGAATCTAAACGAAGCTTATCTATAAGTAGTTAGACTATTGATTTTGTTTTAAGTAGACCGCACCTTCTATTGGAGTTTAATTTGGACCCGTTTTAGTTTAAGTATTGATATTTGAATTTGACAAATGATGGCCTTTTATGCAACCCGGTGGGAGCGTAACTGGTGTTGTAATTATAAAGGTAAGCATGCACAAAGTATGTATCGTAACATACCCATTGGAGTTTATTTTTTATAACATATATCTTAGTTTAGTTGTCATGTGTGTGCGTAGATCCTGTCCCCAGCTTTATCGTACCTATAGTTTATGATCTAACGTCTTTTCAAGTTCAGTTAAGATTTAAAACATTTTGCGATCTTATTTGTAAGGATTCGTTTGACTACATCATACCGAATCGTCATAAAGGCGCTCAAACCTTTTTTTACCATTTAAGGTTGAATATGTCTACATTATTTTTAGTGATGATTTAGAAAGTGCCTGTATTTAAAAAGTTTGCAGATGCATGTGCTAGAGATGAATCAAATTTTAAAACGATCGAACATCATTATTTGGTATTTATTATAGTTTCGTTTTCTTGATAAGCTTTTCAAAGTTTTGACTTCACAGTTAATTGCATGTTGGATTTAATATACTGTTCATCACTTCATTCATTCTGATCTGACACAATCATAAAACGTTCTAATAAATTGTTCATATTCATCGGCCACGTGAAGATTTTTAATTTCATTTTCAATTTTAATCCTTGGTGGCCACCATGAGCGTGCTCCATTGTTGTGTTGCTCATTTTTTATCTATAACCTATCCATAATATGTTCGGGAAAGATATGACTTTATAGACATCTTATAAGTTACGTATGTACACAGTTAACTTGTAGGTACTTTAGACACAGTAGGTAAAATCATAATATCAGCAGCGGGCGTTACATAATTTCCTTGTGATTTATTTACTTACTTAGAATTGAAATATTTTCATTTGCATAACACAGAAGGAAACCATTGAGTTTTTATCTAATAATTGCTCCATAAAGGAAACGCACATAATTGGTTTGGTTAACCGAACAGATATTGACAAACTTCGCAATAGTACCTACAGTATCTAAATACGGTTAACACAGCGAAGCAAAGATAACCTGCCCAAAAGACACTTTCCTGTTTTGAATTATCGGGAAGTTTACTGTTTCCTCTTTTCGTTTTCAACTATAACAACCAATAGGGTGTACTTCCTTTTCGCCGAATTATGTTTCGCAAACGTTTCATTTCGCAAAAGTTTCATTTCGACAAAAGCATTTTTCACTGAAACTGTAAACTATTTCAGATTGTTGTAAATATCATCCTTTAGATTAGGTTAGGTTTGTTTTATAACAATTCGAAATAGTTTACAGTTTCAGTGAAAAATGCTTTTGGCGAAATGAAACGTTTGACGAAACGTAATTCGGCGAAAAGGCAGAGAACCATTTTCGCTTAAATCTAAAGAAAGAAAAAAAGTGAGTGTTGGCGGTATTTCAAAAAAGGATCCCACTCAGCATATATTATTTCGGGGTACTACATAGTGCAACGACGCTGATTATCATTTCTGCTTCTAATCGCCCTAAAAAAAGCCTGATACGAATTTGCTAATAGAATCTTTACCTACATACATAGCCAACAGCCGTCAAATCTTTCCCGGTCGTCCGCAACTCCACGTCCCCAACCGACAGTTCTCATTGTATTCCAGAGTCGGACAACTTGGGCTCCACGGACTCGGAGGTGAAGAAGATACTAACGCTGCACCTGCCCATTACAGAGTACGAGGACGACGCGAGCGACGACGCCAGCGCACCGCACTCGGACAGCGAGCCGGCGCGCATGCGACCCGCGCACCCCAGCTCATGTACTGATTGGCACTTACATTCCAAATTCTGCTTACACATTTTACTAGTACATAATTACACCAAAGAGTGTGGAGTAGAACGTGTAAAGTAGCATCCAGATGGTCAGAAAGTTTTACCGATCTGATCAAGTCGGCCATGTATCGTATCGAACCGTGAAGTGCGCTGAATGGTTGGATTGGTTGCAAGGCCGAGTGCTCGGCGAATGAATCAGTTAGGTACGACTAGTATGGGTTAAAGAATAGTTTAAAGAAAGACGAGTATAATACTAACTATTAGCAAATATAATGGTTTTTATTATACATAATCAGCAATAATTCTCAATACGTGGAGAGTAGACGGGGATTGTAACACTGGTTAGGCAACAGTGTTAAGGATAGGTACATAATATGTATTTTTCTTGAACTTACACTGTTTATTCCATACTCCCATTTTGCATTATTATATTCCATAAAAAGACACCAATAAAGAAAAGATTCCCTTCTTGTAGTACGCTTAAAATCTGGAGCAACCATTTGCATGAAATCAGCAACAGCCCTTGTACTCATGCTGTTGCTGTCAGCATTGCTCCTGGTTATTATATAACGGACAAAAATTAAAACTTCGCACTGTTATAGACCCAAGTGTGGAGCGAGAGGAATCATCTTCGTCATCGGAGAACTCAGTGGGCGGCGTGGTGAGGAAGGCGTTCCCTTCGCGCAAGGGCAAGGCGGGGGCGCTGGGGAAGCGTCACGTCAGGAGCTCCAGCGGGTACAGCAGCCACAACGATGAGACAACCTTCAGGTACTACTTAGCACTATGACAATGGTACTTTAGAACAATGTTGAGGCATGCGTAACCTGCGAGGCTAGGACACATCTAGCCGCTGGCCGTCGTGCGTGAAAGTGTCACCTGTTTTTCTCACACTGTAGAAATTGGAAAGGGATAGAGTCGCTTTTTATGATTTATGAAAGGATGAGACCGCTAGTCGCTGTATGGTACCTAAGTCGCGTAGCATAAATGTGATAGCGCAGAAACAGGCAAAGTGAGCTCGAATAGCAAACTGTACAAGATCCCGATGAATGTACAGCAGGTAAGCGACGAGACCACCTTGAGACGCAGGATGTGAACGCTATGAGAATGAACAGTTTAAGTCAATTGGATACAGTACAGCATTCATACTTCGATGAAGCCAGTCAGGTGACTAACTCCGAATGTCAATCTCAGTCTTTCTAGGACATATTTTTGCTGCCACTCGACAATAGTTAAAGGATAATGCGCTTGACTTCAGGATGTATTTCTAATATCATAAGTTCATAAGCACAAATTTGTATTACCTATATCAATATATCAAACGTTATTCAATGTTTTATCATTACAAACGCGCCTCAGTAACATTGTAAACCGCCCGCCATAGAACTAAATCCTAAAACATTTCAGCATATCCAACTACCCCTCGTTCAACGAACACATCCACCCGCCGTCGCGGTTCTCAGACGACACCGAGTGCGAGGGTCCGCGGCGCAAGCGCGACAAGATGCCGCGCGAGGCGTTTCAGATTAATGTGTAATAACGTAAGCGATGTTGTGGCGTGCCTCGCGGCTCTAGTTTTACTTACATCTGGCTTAGCGTGACCAAACGCGAGATTTGAATGGCGAACATTTTGCCGCACCATGACAAAACATTGTATTGACGTACTTATACTAGACCAGCGTTTTGTAATGGCTCGGCAGAACTTGAGGCTGAACTGTTAAAATAGCTTGGGTAAAGCCACTTTAAGTCCGTACTTAGAAAAGGACGGCTTAATATTTCAACAATACTTACCACCACTCTATATAGTCCAGCTGATGGCTGATTGCGCCAACAAAGTTGTGGCTATTTATGTTAGACTGACTGAAGTATTCTTTGTTCCCGAATCATCGAATCTCGCGCGCGGACTAAACTCATAGATGTGCTTTTTGAATGAGGTTAAAATCTTCTAATTTCTCGCTCCAGAGCGTCTTCAATATCAGATATTGGTACGAAACTCAATGGGCATCTTGAGCTTTTAACATCATTTAAATCTTTAGAGCGCTCATCACGCACTACGTCCTGTTCGAATCTGATATCAGCCCGGCGGCGGCGTGGAATAGCGAAGCGGTGTTGATATGATTGTATTGTTAATTGATGTAATATACCTAGGAATTCTACACTCGCTATGAAATTAGAATACAGAATAGAATGGCCGCATCTCAGCGAATGGTTTAGAGAAAACAAGCAAGCAACACATCGCTTGTTTTCTCTAAGCCACTATTTCGCTGAAACGCGGCCACCGAGCGTCCGAAGTTAATTTCGATATTTGATTGAAACGAGAGCCAAATCACGTCGGAAAAAAAAACTACCCCAGACGCCACGATGTGTTTAGCTGGTATACTGTGATAACTGTCGTACGTTTAGTTTACAGCTATAGATTGGGCTACAGATTGTCTTCAACGAGCTGTGCGTTCCCTTGACTGCGTCCCGTCCCGATCGATCAAAATCGGACGTGGTGCGTAAGCGCTCTTATAACAGAAAATATTGAACGCTTTCACATTTACATTCGTGTTTAATTTTCACCATTGTTCGACTTAAAAAACGAGCTCACTTTGTTGAATATTACATTCCAATTCATCATTCTCATTTTTTTTTCATTTTACACATGCTTTTCACTAAGAGGCAGCGCACGGCGTGCTTATTGTGGATTTGTAGATAATCTTTCAACTCTAAAACTTACCTATTCTAGATAATGGCGTCTCAAAATACTAATCTGATATCATTTATCTTTACAGTGCAATGCAGGGAAGATCGTCTGAGCATTCCTTCAGGCGTTACAACCGTGGGGAACGCTTCAACATCTACCAATAAACACTACTTACTGACGATTTCTCTACCACGAATCAAATCGAAACGCAACTTAGTAACGAAAAAAATTTAAACCAATTTCTTATGATGTACCTAAGTAATATTTTTTATTTATTTTAATAATTTATATCGAACGCAAAGAAAACATTTTATAACTTAATATTATAGGGAAAGTAGAGTAAGTATGTAGTTTAACTTAATATGAAGAAGTGTCGGTTCTAGTGAAAATAAAGTTTATTTCACTGAAATTTAGGACGAAAACTTGTCTTACTAAGTTCTAATTTGAAATTGTACAGTCTTCTAGGATTAACATTTTTGGCTAATTTACACCTTTAATTTCAGCCATGTTAAAATATCAATTTTGACTGTGACAAGTTTAACTAAAATCATCACTAAATTGCATTTCGATGTGATGCGTCAGATGGGAATCATGCTTTATTTATTCACCAACACTCTCCTTTGGCCACCGACGGCCAAAACTACGCCTAACAGTGTTGTTGTTAATTATTAGGAAGAAAAACGATGTTGTTGATAACGATTTGAACAGTTGCCAAATTTCTATACTTCCGTACCTACTTCTAGTGGTGTACATACGACTGTAGATAGATAGGTAGGTATAGTAAATGACTACTCTTAGTGCCACTACAATAATCAATTTTGTATTCGGTACACCGTACACGACTTCCGATTCTGGGAACATGCTCTATAAAATTCGAAAAAGGAAATCTTTTAAGGCCGATTTCAGAACATTTGTCCCGGTTGCTTTTCGGTAGACATACACCTTTAACCTAAAATGCTATTATAATCAAAGTAAAGTCAATGCTACCATGCCAATAGGGGAATAAAGGGGAGTTCTCAATGCAAGCTTTCACCTGTGCCTTAACAAACACAGGCGAATTTTCACCTGTGCCGTAACAAACACAGGTGAATGCTCCCGGTAAAGTCGCCCCCTAATAAAACTGACGGCAAGAAACGATTATCCATTTCCGAATCTGCGAGAGCTCCCTAGCTGTCGCTCTGTAAATATGAATGTAATTACTGTGTACTTATTATCGAATGTAAACATAAGAAGAACAATAATTAAAGTAAAAATATATATTTAAACTTAATGCCTTATTGACCAAAGTCTTAAAACTAGTTATGGATGTAATTGTAAAATTATATCCCATAGGTATTTTCATTATAATTGTTTATTGTTGTAAAGTTTATGAGAAGCGTTCGTTTCGATTGGCAAGTCTTTCTCATCGTCTATAACTGTAAGATGTCTTACATATACATAATTATGTATGTAACTCAACTACATATATGTCGTAGCTTATGAAATCGGCGTCAGATGTGGTTTCTTCGCACAAAATCTAAAAGAATACATAAAATAACTTCATACTCACACAACTCCCTAACATTAATGCTTCCCCCATCCCGCTTCTGAAATCGAACTAAGTACTTTTTATAACTACCCACCCCCTACCAAACAGTTTCATGTAAATCGGACCTATGTAAAGCAACCAATACCTACCTTAACTTAGTTAAACTTAGAATAAACAATCCTCAGTAAACGGTAACACAAGACAATACACTTACCTATAGTTTTTTGGTGAATACGGCAGAAAGTTAACTTTAATGTACATTTCCAAGTGGCATACAGACTGGATAAGAGTATATGCAGCCATTAAAACTCTAATTTAAGCTGTGTAAGTGCTGTATAAACGTTTATGCAACCTGTGTGCTATTTAGGATTCGAACTGTATCAGTAGTATTAGTTTACGAGTGTTGGACACTTAACACGGCGTTTTGTATTCGATAAAATATTTTTTAAGTGGTTTGTGTGAATTTTTACTGTTTTACAATCGTTTGCGTTGACTCTTTCGTAATTCCAAGAAAGACTGCCCTATATTTAATTGAGATCTATTTTATATATATACTAAACACAAACCTAATGCTAGTCAGTCGGGATAACGTAGAATATAAGAGTCATCATGAGGTTTAACAATTTTAAACTGTAGTTCCGATTGTTATGCCAAAATCTATCTATATTTCATTCGTTAGCGTCGACTGTTGTTGAATGAATTATTTAATACTGGGCGATTCAACTGTAAAATCTGATTCTCCTAACAGAATCACAGAATCCCAACGTAATTAGTTCTGGCATGCTATCTGTGTGTTGGCTTCGTATTTTGAGGAGACTGTAAATCGAGACCTTAGTTTACACTCGTACTAATTACAATTGTTTTTCCAATGAAATTTAAACCACATTGAGTTGTGCACTAAGGTCCCAATTACAACGATTTTTTCAGAGAAGTTAGTACGATTGTGCTCTAGGGTATCGAAATTATGTTCCAGACATTGCACACGCAATGAATTTGAAGATATTGTTCAAACATACAGTTGAACCGTTCAGTAAACGGTGTCGGTTGAACTAATCACGATTGGAATCAAAAGCCAACTATTTAGATCTACAAAACCCTATGTCCTTTCCTTTTCAAGACTTAATAATTTTAAAATACGACCTCAAAAGTCATTTGAATTCTAGTCAATGTACCATATCATTTTTGAACGTTCTGTTACTACTATATAGTTTGATACACGTACATTATAAGGGTTAGTTAATCATGTTGTTACAGATATGTTTTTATAAAGCAAACAAATGAGTTATTAGGACAGTATGATGTGAACGAAAATAAAAAATCATTTACTTGAAAATGTCTATTATTTATGATCCTTATATTTTAAAACATTTTTTCCATTTAGGTACACAAACTATTCTTTCTCATTTACACGATTAATTTTCATTCACTCACTTGTTCTTGATAAGTACTTTTAGTACCTTACCTACAAGTATTGAATATCAGAGAAGATATTCAGATGACATAATATTGGATTGCCCACTTTCAGTGTATGTCTACTTTGGTGCTATGGAGAACACTCGAGTAACCAGGTCTATGATACGATCTACGATACATTTATTTAAAAAATAAAATAATAATCGTTGACTGTTTGTTTACACATATTTCTGACTTTATTTGCAGTGTTGAATGTACATATATTAAGATAACACTCCACTTGTATACTAACTAGTACAGTCTGTGAGCTCTCTACTGCGAATCGGGTTCGGGTGAAAACTGAGAGGTATTTACCTAGATCGCGTAAGAGCGAGCGAGACAGGTATACTACACGAATCGCATTCTGACAGCTCATGCACGGTAACTACGTATTAACCATAAACTAAATACTATCACATTTATTCTTAAAACACTATTGAGTTAGCATATAAACATTTATTAGATTGAAATGCCTTAAATCGTGTTTTGTAACTTTGTGAAGTAACTACAAACATCCTACTGGAAATATTACTGCTAATGATCGTTGATGGAACAGCGAGTAGAGTAGTAATACAGATAGAGTAAAAGTTACATTAAAATCTTAAAAGTTACTTCTCAACTCCAACTATGGGATAGGTAATATGGTAAAGGGCTATTTTTTACAAACTGGGGCCATTCTCATAATTATGTACTGTTAAAGTAGGTACATTCGTTGCATCGAGCGCTTTTTAATTCTTTACATTTTTACGTTACGTTGTGATTTAAATGTTCTGTAACAATAACTTTGTAAGTTGACCTTACCACTCAATTGCTTCAAATTTTCAAAATTATATATCAAAATTTAATTTTGATATAATAAAATAAGAGTGATGACAGGTAGCCGTAGTCACCAAAAGCAATTGATTGGATAATGTTATGTTTGACAAGTTTCCTGAAACTATTACAGTTTCTCACCTAACCTAACCTACCCCAAGGTAGCCCCTAACGTAACTCATCTGACAATTTACAAGTCGATAGATTTATAAGGAATAAGTTTCTGTCAAAAATGTCATTTTAGTGGCAAGCTTTTATAGCCGACTGTACTTTTCTTTGGATATCCATCAAATGCTCACTGAAACGATTCTAAAGAGCCCAAGCTCGGTAGGATTGCTTTTTCTATTATACAGTTCCTATGGCCACCTTCCGGCGCCATCATCAGATCAGCCCCATGGTAACATATTATTGTATTTCGCTGCGCAGTCTCTTCATGATAATTAACTCATGTAGTATACGCAGTTTATACGGCTTTTCATCACATAATTCAGAGTACAGAAGTTTAAGCTTTCAATTCAAAAAACGCGCCAAATTTCCGAACGCAAACCCCGCTTTCCGCACTCTGACCTGTCAATCTCATTAACGCTTTTGTGCGGCCAAGATCACATTGCGATTTTTCGTTTTAATTATAATAATGTAATATGGTGTTGTGAAAGGTGTTAAATACTAATTGTTATTATAAAGATGATGTTGAAACATCGTCTAAGCGGTTTCATGGATATATCTCGACAGGAATTCCGTCGTTTGAAAAGATTCACGGCGTCATGCGCTCGAGTCGGTCGGCAAGCCGGAATCATTCAAGGGATTCGTGAGCGATATCCCGGGCATAATGATCGTCTTGTTTACGTTCTCACAAATCGTCATCACCGAACAGGCGCCATGCGGAGCGGGATTCTGGTGGCGAAGCCATTTCAACTGCTTGAGCATGAGAGATGACAGAAAAGGGAAAACATTAGGTATGCTAAGAGGATTATAACAAACAAGGTAGGACAAGAATTCTATAAGTTTGGATCGCTGCCTTGCCTGTCTTCCGGAAGGCCGTAATATGCATAACTTTAGCAGAGAGCGGCGTGTGCTGCTGGCGCATTGAAATATATTTTTGCTCGCTCGCATCTTGTAGCAATGTGGAGTGCTAACTATTGGATGGTTGGGTACTCTCTTTGCTCATTAAGCATTGTGGTGCGCTTTAGTGGATACACTTGTAGCTTTAAACTTAAGTTATATGGTGTGTTACGTGGGTTCACTCTATGCTTATTACCTTAGCAAATGTGGTGAATTAATCTGGGTGCATTTTCTGCTGGCTCTGCTGAGTAGAATGGTGTATCAGTTGGATTCACTCGTTGCTTTATATGCGCAGCATGGTTTTGGGGGCTCAGGTCACCTTAGTCCAGTTCATGCTGAAATCAGTGTTGTGGTGCACCATATTGGGCTCACATTCTGCTGTTTGTGCCATACATAACAGTCTGATATATGGCTTATTTCAGGCTCGTTAGACAGTGCGTTATAAGCGCTTCCTTATACTACAGCTGATGAATTATGAATACATCAACATAGAGACTGGCCTTACCAGCTGAAGCTCTCTAGAATTTGACACACTTGGCCCAGATCCAGTGAGTCAGATCTGCTCTTGCTGAGAATAATATGAATAAATTCCCATTATAATCAAAAATGTCATCGAAAATGGCCTACTAACAGGAAAAATTCAAAAGTATACCGTTCCGGACTATTAAAAATTGGAGGATGCCTCAAGACTACATAAAGGCCGAAGTGGCTAGTTGATAGAAAGTGAAGAGCATATGTTAAATAAATGTCAAGTAAGTACGACGAGGTCATAAACAACTATAGGAGTTGAGACCAGCGGCCAGCTGGCAGCGCTAAACACACTATATAGTATGTAAATCACTTGGGAATTCTGATTCCCATAATCACAGTCCTGAGGGATAGTGTTAAGTACTGCTTAGTACAATGGCAACTTATCATTTTATAACATGCAGCGGAGAGTAATTAAAAAATTAATTCTGAATTAGATATTCTTCAGTTGAAGAATTTGTAAATTAAATAAGTAAGATCTTTTACTATGCTGGACTACTAAATGCAAGCAGTCATTATTAAAGGCCTACCTGGCAGAGGCCAATATTTACCTATGATATTCTGTCATAAAATCTGTCTTAAGATAAGTCTTATTACAATTGAAAGGAATTAACCACTCAATTGCTTCGAATTTTGAGTTGGACTCTATTTATGTAATAAAATAAGAGCGGTGACAGGTAGCCGTAGTTACCAAAAGCAATCTAGTGGCTATATAACCATATTGCAAGGTAACACTCCAAGCAAGATATTTCTAGAACAGCCTTTAGGCTGATGCTTCCTAACTGCTATATTGGTACTATAAAATTTAAAATTTAAATCATGAATAATCTACAAATAGGCCTCAAGGACATTTTTTACATGTCTGATTCTGTCTTTGAATAACAATAATAAATATAAAATTACAATTGTAATTACATCACAACAATAGAATAGTAAATTAATGCAACAAATAAATCACAGGGCACACTTTACCCGGAGATGTATATTTTCTCCAAGTCCATTAATAGAATTCTCTAAAATTATCAGAAGATTGAACATGTCATCCTACGCTTACACAGAGTTGCTTAAACCTGTCATGCAGTTCTCTGATTGATATCAGGTTTGTGATTGATATGTGCAGTGTTTTATTTATTCATTATTATTTTTTTTGTTGGGGAAATTACATATAATGATACATAATAGATGCCTACTTCCAATATTTACTAGTAAGTATCTCGGTTTGGCCCTATGGCTAGAGGAGGCCGTTGGCATTGTGTCCGTCACTCATACTGACTTGTTTTGTGCAATAAGGCTAATAAACAAATAAGAATAAATGAATGCTTTGATAGCATACAGACAACTCTAAAGTTGTTAGAGAAGCTGGTTTTTTCAAGCTCCTTTTTTATAAGTACCAGGGTAAATTTTTATTAATTTTTTTGAAATAAAAATAAATGAATGCTTCAATAGCATACAGGCAAAGCTAAAGCTCTGTTACAGAATCTAAGTTTTCATTGTAAACTAGGAGGAAAGATCCTTTTATTTTACCATGGTCCAAATTTTTTGGATCTGTGTGGGAGTCTGACAATTATCAAGTCCCTTTAAAATTTTAAACAACCTTTTAAAGTTTTTTTTAGCTAAATTATTATTATTATATACCTATATATATTTTTTTTTTTTTAAACTAGAGCTATTAAACTATCAACATGATGAATAGGACATTTAGCCTATTCAACAGGCTTGCTTGTGCTGGTCGGTCTGCCACCGATTTTGGCTTGATGCTCGAGGTTTACAGAGTTAGAAAGGCATAATACATATTTCCGATAGAAATATTGAAACAATTATGATAAATCCAAGCAAATTTATTTAATGGTAAAGAATGAGCTATTTTGGTGGATATTATTAATCTATTATAGTACTGCCTTGTCAGCTTTTAGGGTCGTAAATCTTTTCTGCTTTGACTAAAAGAACTGTGGGATCTTTTAGAAAATTGCTTAAACCACAGATTATCTCATTCATAAACTGAATTCAGTTTTCAAATTATCCTACACCCACATTCTATTGTTACACAAATATGACAGTGGTGTGAGAAAGTAATGTTATTATTTTCTCGTTATATATATAAAATCTGAATAAAATAATATCCCTGAATAAAATCTACAAGGAATCATTCAAAATTGAATGTGTTAGCTACCAAATAAAGATTTTAAAATATTAAATTTACTTAATGACAAGGGATTGCACTGATGATGTCACTGTGTTAGGCTAGGCATGTCATGGAAAAAGTTATATATTATAATTGATTTCTCAGACTCCGTCACATATCGAACTACTGATGTAAATAAACATCCCTCACATAAATATATTTACTAAACGTTATATGTATATGATATATATTATATCTGGCGGGCGCTAGTGTGGTATCCCGTCTTGCTCAAGCTGGTAAGCTCTAGGTACATGTATAACAATTGGTTCTAACTTAGATTTTAGCAAGTTACCGTTGGTTGCTAGCAAAAATTCTTGGAACGCTTTATCCTAGTTACGGTGGTGCTGTGCGAAATGTGTTATATTTAACTAAGAGAAGTGTCCATCAGTCTCAGCAGACATAATGCGGGCCTGCTGGCATCACTCTCACATAGTACCGCATAGCGGTAAGACACATGCTGTAAAACTGTCATCATTTTGGTTTTGTGTCAAAACATTAACGCAATCGCTACCGCGTAGCGCTACGGGCTACGCTCGTTGCCGATATCATGGGAAAAACCGTATGTAGCGAAAACTTACCACGATCAGAGCGCCCGGCTACCGGGTTGTTGGTGTCGAAAGTGTTAATTAAACATTATTTAGATGCATCAGTCCTTCAGCACAAATGTTTTAAACTATTTAGGAAAAGCGAGCCGGAGATAGCAGTGGTAACTGCTATAGGTACATCTACAAACTCTATTCATTAAGGATGCTTTTATCCGTTAGTTTATATTAATCAAGATGTAGCGCAACTTGGGAACCATAATTAGTGCCTAAATTACTTGGCATCATTGTCTTCAAATAGTATCTAGTTTTTGCTTAGAGGAATTAAACAAGAAATAATACCTTGCTTATAAGTACTACTGTACAGTGGCTACAAACACTGTCTTTTATTAAATTATCCAATATTTTCCAATATCTGGATAAAGTTTTGAATTAAATTCCGGTTTTAATTAAGACATCTAGGCAGGTTTCGAACAAGCCTCTACTCTTGTTGCCCTTCCTTAGATATAAACCTGTAATTGGTCTAATAAAAGCCCTGTTGTCATATATATGAATAAGATTATACATAACTATCATTATGTCATGTTATTTTTATTATTGTTCTAAATAATAACTTACAAGGAGACAACTTCTCAAAATGCTTAGCTGTCTTCTATATTTACCGCCCACTCGACTCGGCCTGCCCGGGTCTTGGCCATGGGCCTGCTATGTCTCAATATTGATGTTATAAGATAGACTGCAGGCACCTGCAGGTTTGAATGACACATCATAATTTCTCAATTTTATGAGAGGCCTCTAGTGCCGCGTATATCATAAATTAAGTATTGTTATGACGAGTAACACTTACGAGTTACTCGCAAAGCTAGAAATAAACTTTGATTTGACTCTGAACATCTACATGAGTTAATTATCATGAAGAGACTGCGCAGCGAAATACAATTAGAAATTAAACGAACTTACCTGAAGTGAAGTTCTATTTTAATTGTATGAGCTGCGCAGTCTCGAAATGATAATCCCCCCCACCCTATACCCGTTTCAAAGTTTATTTTCCAGGACATTTCCATAGGATCTGTTTTCTCAGGCGTCACGTCAGGATGGGGCAGCTGCTGTAAGCTACTAAACTCTAAACTAAATGAGATTGACAGGTCAGAGTGCGGAAAGCGGGGTTTGCGTTCGGAAATTTGGCGCGTTTTTTGAATTGAAAGCTTAAACTTCTGTACTCTGAATTATGTGATGAAAAGCCGTATAAACTGCGTATACTACATGAGTTAATTATCATTTCGAGACTGCGCAGCTCATACAATTAAAATAGAACTTCACTTCAGGTAAGTTCGTTTAATTTCTAATTGTATTGTCATCAAAGTTAAGTAAGTATGCAAAATTTCAGCTCAATCGGTTGACGATATCTGCTTCAAAATTGAGTTGCAAGATTTCACCCGAACAAACATACTTAGATACATACATACATACATACATACTTACATTGCAAGTTAAATAAAAGCTTTTAATTAATAAATCCAAAGAAAAAGAAAGCGTTACATCATGTCAAAAAACATCTTCTTCTAGTAGAAAAAGTGAAAAATAATAAACGCCAGCTTTAGTAAAACGGAAATCAGGCCAACCGCAATAACACAAATGGTGGTCACGTCAAAGGAGTAGTTCAGGAAGTTTTCAAGCCACAATCAATCACTGTCCTCGTCCGCGGTGAAGTCGTACGGCTGGAAGCTCTGTCGGAACTCGGCGACGAACTCGTCCTCCTGGTCGCGGCTGAGGAGGCACTGCCGCCAGTCCGCTTTGTCCTCGCAGTTGAGGATCTCGGGTCTCGAGAGCACGTCCCTGAAAAATAGGGATTTTTTTCTCAAACGTGCACTGAAATATCGTCATAACGCGCGTTATTAACAGGCATTGAAGTATCACGCTTCGGGCGGAACAACTCGAGAGAACTGTAAAGGAATTTCATACAAAATTGAAGGCCTAAGCCGGGAAATATTTTTTTTAAACTAAGCTGAATTCAATTCTTTTGAGTATTGTATTTTTTATTTCATTGCATAGGTATGTTTGAGAAAGGCACTATACATGCCTTAGCCGTGAAAAGGGCCTGCCGGCTTCGTATCACTATCCGTCTATACCTGCTCACCCGACAAGCCCTTCTTTACCGGCGTCTGCAGTAATGTACTATTGATACAGTGCTATCATTTTGTGTGCTTGGTGCAAACTGTAAGATCCAAACTGGATCGGATCGTTTTATTGATCAATGATGACCACCCTTAGGGCCGAAACACATAACCGCGTTGCGGCGTCGCGCCGCTAAAATTGGCGGTAGCGTTGGCCGATTTTCATACAAATCGGGCTGACGCGACGCCGCAACGCGGTTATGTGTTTCGGCCCATAAGCATGATGTTTGGTCTCATTCAGAAGGACTCTTTCCTGTAGGCCCACTAACCAGGTGTGACTTGTTGATAAATGAACAACAGGTTCCTTTTGTAACTGATCATTTATTTATTTATAAATATATTTACACAGCATTACAGACTTAAATCTAATACACTGTGAAACTAGATGTACACTTATCAAAGAGGAACACTAGTAGTCCTGTCATCCATCAACTCACAGTACCTCAAACACGCAGTACACACAGCCGTCATATATCGTTGATATAGTTTAAATATGAAATATTCATCAAGTTTTAGCTGCCAAACAAGAAATCCACTTTTATTTGCAATCTTACTGTAAATATTTGTCCCTTTAAAGCTAATAGTGCCTACTCCCTATATAGCCGTACTACACACTGCCCTAGACAGAAACAGACGGAAGAAGGCCGTACGAGAGAAAGTGATGCAAAAGGGAGGTCACGACCCTCAACACTGAGGAATAAAACGCAAGGAGGACACACCACATGCTACTGCAAGTCACATAAATGGTACAGACTTCTGAGTAGAGGTAGCATAACCGCGTTCATGGACGTAGAGGATCGATCTTGAACATGATATATGGTGAGTGTCAGGATGGCGGTTGTACTTCAACAAAAGGAGCTGCGTCAGGAGTTAGTGCTAGCAATGTGCCAAATGTGCCCCCAAATTGGAGCAATGTGATCAACTCCAGAGATATTTAAGAAATAAAGGACGCCCGCCATCCTGACGTCAGGTCGGCGGGTGCATTTCCAGTTCTAGCTAACGGCTGCCTACTTAAAGGTGAAAGAATTAACTGCCTAAGGTTAGTCCTTCCACATGTATGAAACGCAGGGAGTACGCTTTTTTTAATGTTTGAAGGTATATAAGGATAGGATATATAAGTAAAGCCTACCTTCCGAACTGCAGAGGGAAGTTCTGCTTGGTCTTGGCGTAGATTTGCTCACCACTGGGCAGCTCGGCGTGGAAGTACGGAATCCCTGGTACTGTCACTTGTTTGAGATCCGAGTACGACGGCATCACCTCTATTTGTATGCTGCTGATGCCTGCTTCGTCCTGTTGATGGTGATTATATTTAATATGGTATAACAGCTCAAAAATGCTACTCTTAGTCAAAAACTATCTGTTAGTAAGAAGTTAATTTGAGGCTTGTGACGTCATAAAAATCAGTAGTCAAAACACATCTTATTTTTAGTTATTTTTCTCAAACAAGCAATGAAATATCGTCATACACGTGCGTTAAAACAGGCTTCGAAGTGACAAGTTTCGGGGGGAACAATTCGAATGAACTGTGAAGGAATTTCAAACAAAATTGAAGGCCTAGGCCGGGAAGTTTTTTTTTTTTTTAATTTTAATGTAAACATGGCGTCGTGTTCATGAACAGGCTAAACAGCTGATATATCTTTTTTATTTTTTCTTCTAGTGGCTGAATGGGTATCGGACCAACAATACCCGCGTTAAGGCCTATTACACACGAACTGACATTAAGAATACAAATCTATATGATTCAATGTATTGATGAATAAATTTAAAATACTGTCTATTTGTAAGTCACCAGAGACCATAGACAATATTAAAAATCCTCTGCCATATTTTATTTATTAGAGAAATTAAGATTCTTATTATCAGGCTGTGTATAATGGCTCTAATATTCGAACACTACACACGTGAACGACTTCCGAAAGAAAAAAAATATGGAGGATTTTAGAGGGAAAATTAAAAATACTTTTTTTTAAACATGGCGTCTGTGTTCATGAACTGTCTGAACAGCTGATTTATGTTTTATTTTGAGTGGTATATTTTTATTTTATTGCAAATGTTTGAGAAAAGCACTAGCTATACATGCCTTAGCCGTGAAATGGTCTTGCCGGCTTCGTATCACTATCCGGCCTTCCTTACGGTCGGCCGTCTATACCTACTCAGCCGGCAAGCCCTTATTTCCCGGCGTCTGCAGTAATGTACTATTATGCCATATAGTCTGGCAAAAAAGAGTAGAAATTAAAAAGTGGCAATACCGTAGTGACGTCCCTTTCTAATCCATCTAAGGAAAAGGGGACGGCACTACAGTATTGTCACTTTTTAATTTCTACTCTTTTTTGCCAGACTGTATGTCACGCGCCGTGCGGCCGGAGGCGGTCTTTGGCCGTGCTCAAAGGCGCCTCGGTGTGCGTGTCTCAAGTAATTTGGACTGGTGTCGTGTATCCGAGCGTGCCCGCGAGCGGTGCGCGCGAACACGTTCTGACTTGCCATTGCGTACGGCGCCTAGATGCTAACATACAACGTTTGCTGGTGATCACGATTTTTATATAACTGTTTCATTCACCACCGAGGACATTTTTTCTTCTTTTTGTTTAGGTACTATTCGTTGAATTACAATAAATGCAGCAGCATCTGTTATCGCGTCTGACGCCATTTGGAGCGACGCACAAAGTCGGCTCGCCGCGAGCGGGTTGCCTCACCCGGGTATATCAAAAGTTTTGCTCGCGAGCAGCTCGCCGCTCAAATACGTACGCACCTTAACAGGAACAGACTGACAAAGAGATAGCGGGGAGATATTGATGCATTTGTAAAAGACATTTGTAAGAGACACAGAGATAGATAATAAGTTTCTGTCAAAAATGTCATTTTAGTGGCAAGCTTTTATAGCCGACTGTACTTTTCTTTGGATATCCATCAAATGCTCACTGAGCCGATTCTAAAGAGCCCAAGCTCGGTAGGATTGCTTTTTCTATTATAGAGTTCCTATGGCCACCTTCCGGCTCCATCATCAGATCAGCCCCATGGTACCATATTATTGTATTGTCATCAAAGTTAAGTAAGTATGCAAAATTTCAGCTCAATCGGTTGACGATATCTGCTTCAAAATTGAGTTGCAAGATTTCACCCGAACATACATACTTTAAACATACCATGCAAGCTAAATAAAAGCTTGTAAAAAGAGGATACCTGAAAGACTTCGAGCAGCTGCCGCTCACACTCCTGCGGCACGGGCACGCACTGTATCTGCATGTGCGACGTGCGGTAGTTCCTTTCGAAAAAAACCACCACCTTCCCACTCGAGGTGTACAGGCTGCGGAGCGCGTCTTTGAACTTGTTTATCTCTGCTTGCACTTCTTCGGGCGCCTGCAATAGTACATTACTGCAGAGGCCGCGAAATAGGGGATTATTGGCCGAGTAGTAATAGATGGTCGAGTGATAACGAGGCCATCTAGAGATACGAGGCCGACAATCCCTGTTCGCGCCGAGGCTTGTATAGTGCTTTTCTCAAATAAATCCAAGGAAATAATACAAATGTTCAACTTATATATTCATATAAAAACAAATTTATTTCAAACTTAATAAAAAAAACAAATTTATTTTTTTAAGCTGTTCGGGTCAATGTTTTTGCCACCAAATGTTAAGATGATTCTATTTATTAAAAAATGACAACACCTTATTAATTAGATATTGTTATATTTTTTAACAATAAACGTGATTCCTTGTTTATTTTATTGAATATCTGATTTAATCTAATTGAATAAACTAGTTAAATATAAGAAATAAAACGTAAATATACATGCACAAACTAAGTTTTTTTTTATTGGCAGTATGCCATAGATTATCAATAAAAGAAATAAACCCCACTGAAACAAAAGACAATCTCTTTGTTGGCTACGGCCAATAATGTTGTATGAAATTCCTTTATATCGTTCTAATTTGAAATTAGAACGAATCTTCAACAATTGCTATACAAAGACGTATTTCGCGTTCTAATACCACGATCATAAGAACGACATTTCCTTGGATGTTTGAGAAAAATAAATTACAGTTAGTGTAAGTTGTTTTTGTTCAGCAAGTGTAATAAACTTGAAAGCATAGTCAATAGGAAGACTTAGGCGATTACTGTGTCTTTTGTGCCCGAGTCCGACTCGCACTTGTAATTTTTTTAATTTCCTTGGCCTTTTTTATATTGGCATCACACTAATTTTATAAAGGCGCATATTTGTGTTTATGTGTATGTTTGTTACTTTTTCACGCTTGAATGGCTTGACCAATTTTGACAATTTTTGGTTTGAAGGTAGGCTAACGTAGGCTACTTTTTATCCCGAAAAAATTTAGTGTTCCCGTGGGATGAGCGGGTAACACTGCGCGGCGCAGCTAGTATTATTATAAACTAGCGACCCGCCCCGGCTTCGCACGGGGGAAATGCTGATAAATTATGCATGTATTATACATATAAACCTTCCTCTTGAATCACTCTATTAAAAAAAAACGCATCAAAATCCGTTGCGTAGTTTTAAAGATCTAAGCATACATAGGGACAGACGGACAGACAGCAGGGAGCGACTTTGTTTTATACTATGTAAGAAAGTCACTTCTTGAAACTTTAATTTTGAGTAAAGGACTGCTAGACCTGACGATATTATTTTATGTGCTTATATAAATTACTCGGAAAAACAACACTTACTTTGAGCACTGACTGATGGTGAGTGATGGGTAATATTAAAACATGATCCGGTGTCAAGGGTCCTTTGGGTAAGGCGAGGTAGCAATGGCTCCCCACAGCGAGTACTAGATGCTTCTCCACAGTGGGGGATGCCAGGCAGAACCAGCAGTTATCTGGATGGAATACGAACATCATCATTATCTCAGTCAAACAACTTTCACTGCTAGCATATGGCGGCATTTAGGCATAGCTAGTCACGTTATTAGCCGCGTCCACACAGAGTGAGCCGCCTCGCAAGGAATTCGGCGCATGCCTCGGGCTTTGGATGAAATTACGCTCACCGAATGCCGCGCGCGGCAAGCCCGAGCCATTAATGACCCTAGTCTCAGCTGTAAACGTATCAAACTTCGATATAGGTATGGTATGGTATGTGGACTATGTGGTATCTAAGGAGTTTGGTAATATAAATAATCGATCAAGACACTCGGCAGTGCATTGAGAAACATCGCTAAAGCAAAAAAGGCAACACCTGGTGAGTTATGTTTATATTTTACTACACGAATCATTTTGATAGACACCAATGAGCTAAATACGTTAAGAAGAATACTACAAGCCACATTTTATCATGTTATAAATATCAATATAGACAATTTTTTAAGATTTTTTTTTTACAAGAAAAACTTTTCTTCGAAACATAAATGAAGCACCTACCTGGATCAAAGTCCTTCTTTTTCCTTTCTGTGAATTCTCCCTTCCTCTTTCTTTTCCCGCCTTGATCATCGTCTTTCGAATCCATGTCGTAAAAGAATTGACCATTATTAGAAACCTGCAAGCCACATTCAATTTTATAAAAAGACTTGCACTTAGTCCGTTTTACAATATTCCTAGTCAATGCACTGACCAAAAACTTTTTGATATGCTTAAAATTATATTATTTCTTAAAGTATTTTTCAGTAAATTACTATGTAGTTGCACTATAGAGAAAATAAACTGTAATGTTGAAACCACTAAACACACTTTCTAAAATACACGAAACTTCTACTAAATTATAAAAATATATTAAGTTTTAGACATCATACTATTTTTTATTGGACAAAACTAAAAACGAGACATACGTTATGACTACTGATTTTTATGACGTCACAAGCCAGTATCGACATATAAACTTCATACTACCAAATCGTTTTTGACATTACCAAATAAATACCGTATTGTTTCAACCCAAACCATTTTACTTTACCAAAGAAGTTAGACAACAAGCATCAAAAATAACTACATTACCTTAACAACTTTCCCAGGCTGATGTTGCTTCAAGAGCTCAGGGTCGAATGGACACAGAGTCTCGTCTGTAGTGGCCTGCAGAAGGTCAGTCATGCGCATCCGGCCAATGGACTGCAGGCAGCAGGCGTAGATCCATTTCTCTTTGTTCTCGTTGGCCACGGGCGCCAGTGCTATGAAACGGGTCGCGCATTCTTTGTAGTCCTGATGTACACTCAAATTTCTGCACAAAACAAACATAGTATTTTTTTTATAGCGGCACAACATAGCGGCTCCACTTCGCCTGATGGTGAGCAAAAAGGGGGGCCCAAGTCGCAATGGCAACTGACAAGAAACAAACGGTGCCCTGTCAGTTGACAACGCCATGCTGGCCCGAGAGATGCTTGCGAGAGATGTTGTACATGAAGAAGCATCTTATGGAGGAAACACATGCGCCGGCAAAGAGTTAAATTTTTTAATAGTTTGGCCGGAAATCCATCAGTATTACGGGATCATTTTAAAATTTAATATGAATGTGTTTTCTTTTATTTTTCCTTTTCATTTATTCAAATCATTACTATCTTGTATCTAAACATTTTGTAGGTGAATTATCATTTGTCTTATTGTTACTAATGCCAGAGATTAAGCAAGGCTAACGGAGATGCCACGACTTTGCGCGACCAGCGGTGCAGCGAGCGGTTGAGCGAGAGATCCGAGCGCGGCGGCAGGCCGCGGCCTCACGAGCAAGCGAGACACACGCAGCGCGCCGCACCGCTCGCCGCTAAGACCGAGTTCATGGCATCTCCCTAAGTCTGTGTGTTAATTAATAGGAAAACAAAAAACAAACAAACAAGTTGTTACCTGTAGGGTTGCCTCTCAAAATATTTTTTTGGTGAAGGTACCACATGATACCGTGGCTTTATATGCATAGCTAGCCAAGAGACCAGATCTGATAATCTTTCTTGCTCAACATCAGCCTGAAAGCAAATATTGTTTTTCATTCAACTCGAAAATTCACTACATTCAACAAAACAATAATTGTAAACACAACCATCGGCTACAATTGCAAACTAGTTGTTGTCCATACACTTATGCGCTTTCAGCGGTCCATAGGAAAGTCGAACTTTAATGGTAAATTCAGACTTTTAGAGCACTTTAAATGTAGTTAGTCTCACATAGATATTTGATCCCAGTAAAAAATAGGATTGATTGACACCTTTTTTAGGGTTCCGTAGTCAACTACCCTTATAGTTTCGCCATGTCCGTCTGTCCGTCCGCGGCTTAGCTCCGTGATCATAAGTGCTAGAAAGCTGAAATTTGGTATGAGTATGTGTATGTACCAACGAGTTTATACTTCGAGAACTCGGCATCGAGCAGCGTAATATCATCTTTAGTACAGTCCCGTATTCTTAGCTTCTTTGGTCACGTATGCCGCCGAGGGGAGGTGGCCATTGAGCGACTTGTGGTCCAGGGAAAGGTTGAGGGTACCAGGCCACGAGGCAGATCGCCTATGAGATGGACAGATCAAATAAAAGCTGCAATAAATGGCTCATCGTCACTACACGAATCTACGAGGAAGGCGGCTATCATAGAAGAATGGCGGCGTGTTGTGAAGCTTGCCACCAACATCTGAAAGGATGACCACGACCACTCTGCCAAGAGTGAAAACGACAAAGAAGAAGATTGTGTATGTATTACGCCGACATAACGGCAAAATAAAAATTAAAAAAAAAACTTTTTTTCGGGTACCTCCCCTACACTAAAGTGGGGGTGAATTTTTTTTTTCGTACCAACACTAGCGCGTGTGGTGTCGTTGAATAGGTCTTTTAAAAACAATAGGGGTCTTCAAACATCATTTTTTGATAAAGTCAGCAGTTTTGTAAATATTCGCTCGGGAAATCCAGAATATAGTGTGCCCCCCCTTCTAACTTCTCAACCACGGGCCAAAAAGTTATGGAAAAATTCATGAAAATAAGGCCTTATTAGTACAATGAAAACTGTATTGAATAAAATCGGTCGAGCCGTTTTGAGTTATCGCAAAATTTCATAATTTTCTTTAAAATGACGTAAGTGCCGCGCGGTGTTCTTATACTTCGAACTTTACACATATTAGTTAGTGTCATACTGCATTAAAACATTTCGCTCAATCTGGTGCATATAACTTCCAGAAGGTAATAAGTAATTACAGTTACTTTGGCGTTTACAACCTCTTTATAGAGCTTGAAATTTTTTTCGTAATTTGAATTTGATTTTATTGTCTATTGTGAAGGATGGAACCCTACACTGAGCGTGGCCCGACATGCTCTTGGCCGGTTTTTTTATCATCATGCCTATAAAACACTTATTTTTATTTTTTTATTTACTTTTATTAGAAACAAACAGTCTTACATGGTTGTAGGTGATACAGTAAACTTTGCAAATCGAAGACTTACAGTTTCCTGAATGGATATATATCTTATAAACTAGAATAATCTACCCAATTGACACAGTTAAAAAGTTATTTGTACAAATTACAATGCAAAACAAAATAGGTACAATACAATAATATATCCTATTCGCATTCTGCGATGCACTGTGAAGTTTGCCTTCTGAAACTATAAAGACTGTCCAAGAATATCCAAATGTATAAATTTATCGTTATACAACCTGCAGGCCCTTCTAACAAAACGGGAAATACATAACAAGGGTTTCTTACGACAAGCACGCTCACAACGTCTCGGTACTCTAAGAGAGACAGATTCTAATAGAGTAGGTACATTAATAATGTTATTAACAATTTTATAAAGCATTAATACATCAGAATGCTTATGCTTAAGCTTTCCATTTACCTGTTTAAAGTCATCATGCTGTATGCCAGCAGGCCACAGAGTAGTAATCAAAATATCCACTCCTCGGTATTCACTTTGGCCTCTAAAACATGCATCTCTCACCGCACTGCAGTCACTCGGCTCAAATGTGCACATTGGCACGTCCTTGCCAAGTTCTCTGCGAGATAAGCCGCTTAGATAAGCTATCTTCACATCTTGGCTTGTTGTGAAAATGCCCTTTTTGCCTGAAATAAACCAATTTCATTACACATTATAAAATAAGCACATTGGCCGCCAACAAACTGTCCTCAGTTTGGCGGAATATAAATGTTATACATACCACATAAGTTTTTTATGATAAATAAATTAAACTAATTAAAATTTGTAACAATGTATATAACTACTATAAAACCGTCCGACTTTTCTAATTCAGATTATTTTCCCTGCTGCCTCAAATATAAATTGTGATTAATTAAAGATTTACTTGTTAAGCTAAAATATATATAATCTTTTTGCCTGTGAAAGTAAACCATAAGGCTTACATTCAACAGTTTTACAGTACTTTTTTCAAAACTAAACCAACTAAATGTATAAATATTTATCATACCAATAACGATTTAAAAGCTGAAGCAAAGAGAAGACAATTAACTTACCCATGTAAACAACATTAGGGATAATCTCACATCCTTCTTCACAGTAGTATTGACAATGCTCACTGTTGCTTGGTCCAAAAACGTAAGTGGCTACCGGAGCTGAAAAAAGTCAAGTTTTATAACACATAACTTTTTATCTTTTTTTTTTTCAAACATTATTTGTGTTTTTTATGATTTTTATAAGTATATATAATTTACCTGTCCTTGTGCCCATCTTATAGGCATCCAACTGCGAATTATCATCTCCAAAGAAATTGCCACAGCATAGTAAGATATCAAACGGGCCAGATTTCTTGATGACGGATTCAACGCGGGAAAATAAATTAAGGACTTTACCGTTCACATCACCGCAAAACAAGCTGTTGAAATAGAAACACCAACGTTAGTAGCCAATACGTTAATGAACAATAAAATAACAATGTACAAAATAATACATTACATTTTCTGCTTAGAAAGATCTGTTGCAGACGTTGCAGTTGCAGAAGCAGACATTGTAGAAGATGTGGACTCTTTAATTTAGGTTATGATTTTCACTGTTGTACGCAGAATCACAAGTTTTTATCTAACGAATGCTGATACTGATTGAACGTTACTTCTCACATATTAACTGCAACTTCGAAATAAAATCAATGAACTAGCGGCTTCAACTATGAACTGCGCTTTGATTTGATATTTTGACATTTGACAAGAATGCTATGCTACGGTACCAAAACACCAAGTAAACTGTTATAGCCATGGTTTTAAAAGCTGTGATAATAAAAACACACCATATTGATCAAATTTTCAACGAGAATTTCCAACACTCAAATATGCTTTTTCGTATTCTGTACGTTGGCCAGCCTGATTTTAATTACAAAGTGACATTTTGTAGCGACATGTCTGACAGACAGCTGTCAAATTAATTACACAAGAATGATGCTTCGCTACTTATCGTAGATTTCCTTTTGTTTGTTTATTCAAAATTTGTATGATTTCGAGTGTTTTTATTTTATTTTCAACTCTGCAATCATGGCATCATCCAGTAAGTTGCCTGGCACAGGCTTGGAAGATGTCGGTGTTCCTGGACAAGCGTATCTTCGGGACGCACTCACGAGTTGCACTGATCCATTAAAAGCTATAGAAGAGTTCCAGCTTGAAAACGGCATCCTGTTACCTTCATTACGACCAATGCTGCCGTTGCTCGACCTCCACGGTGTACGCAGACTCGACTTTCATACATCGGTATTAGAAGAACTAAGAGACAAACTTATATCACACATCAATGAACTAGGCTCAAAGGAGAACAGAGAGCATGACAAGAAACTCAAAGAGCTGCTCAATAAAAGCTTCTCTGTCGTTCGAGTCAAGGCCCTAAGGCCAGTTATTATGAGTATTCTTAAAAATACTCCTCATATTGATGACAAATTCCTGCGAGTTTTGGTGAGGGACCGAGAATTGTATAATGACACAGATACTGAAGTGAAACGACAAATTTGGCAGGACAACCAATCTTTATTCGGTGATGAAGTTTCCCCATTGTTAAGCCAGTACATTAGAGAAAAGGAGAATGTATTATTTGACCATGAAAATCTTAATAATTTGTTCTTTTCACCTTCACCAAAGGTCAGAAGACAAGGGGCAGTTGTGCAGAAGCTAGCCCATATGATTGGCAACAGCGTTAAGTTATATGACATGGTACTACAGTTTCTCCGTACATTATTTTTAAGGACAAGGAATGTACACTATTGTACATTAAGAGCTGAACTTTTGATGGCCCTCCATGACTTGGAGATCCAAGACATTATATCTGTTGACCCATGTCACAAATTCACATGGTGTTTAGATGCTTGCATCAGAGAGCGGAATGTAGATATTAAAAGGTCCAGAGAACTGCAAGGATTCCTGGATAGTATAAAGAAGGGCCAGGAACAAGTTTTGGGTGACCTCTCAATGACACTATGTGACCCCTATGCTATTAATTTCTTGGCTACATCAGCGATTAAAATCCTTCAACATTTGATAAACACTGAAGGTCTTCCGAGAGATAACACAATTCTCATTCTCTTATTGAGGATGTTAGCTTTAGGCCTAAGTGCCTGGGTTATGATTGATTCCCAAGAGTTTAAAGAACCCAAACTAGACAGTCAAGTGGTGACTAAGTATTTGCCAGCATTGATGTCACTGATGGTAGATGACCAAGTACGAGCCACACATAACAAACTGCCTCCGGATGAAAGAGAGTCTGCCATAACAACTATTGAGCATTCTGGGCCCCCTCCAGACGCCTGCGAGGCTTACATGCGTGAAAGTTCTGTCTGCGGAGTCCTGGCTATGTACTACACACTGCATGCAGCTAAATTGAGAGACCGTGGGGCTTTGCTAAGAATCCTCAGTATCCTCGGCAGCTGTAAAGATGGCAGAGCATACGAAGACCCCTTTTTACATGCTCTTGTAGCATTATTAGTACAACTACCTGATGAATTTCAAGGGGAAGACTTCAGTACAGTTTTGTTTGATGAATTTTTCTTTGCTGGTCTTTCAAAAGATAATGTAACCAGACATTTATTGAAGCTGCTCTGGTATATACATCCTAAGCTGCCAGAGACAAGAACCCAGACATTGATGAAGGCCTTACAACCGGGTACACAGCACAATGAATCCGTGCACAAGCTGTATGAGACTTTACAACAGAAGATGACTGTCCAGACAGAGCCGGTGGGGCCGAGTGCTGTTGAAATGGAGTACCTGGACTCACCCCTTATGAGTGTTCCTACTCCTGCGCCTTATCATATGTAATAGTAAATATAGTTATAAGATTTCTAACAATTAAAAAATTAAATAAATACTTGAGATAACTCTTTTTATGGGTTTTCCTGATATTAGTCATTGAACATACCGACGTCTACTGCTTGCTTTATGATCGAACTTTATATTTGATATTGCACTATATCATTTCTTACTTGTCTTACTTGTAAGTAGTATCATCCTGCAAGACTCAATCAACATTCCACCGACAAACCTGCCCCCCAAGCACGCCTAGAGGATTCTAGACTGAGTAGTTGTGCTATGACCTACCAGTTGAAACTGTGGCTAGGCACAGTTTCAACTGGTAGGTCATAGCACAACTACCACGTAGGTTAACCAGTTTCGATAATGTATTGGATAGAAATAGATGTCTCACACTGTATATCCCAAGTGACATTTGACTTATTATGTAGCTAGTAGTGAGCTAGTACAAGTAGATAGGTACGAGTAACACTCCTAAATATAAATATCCGAATTGATATACGTAGGATATTATAAGCTAAAGGGTGATTAAAACACAATACGTAAAATCGCTGTAAATATTTATTAGTATTGACTTAAAACAACCGTTTTACAATTAAAGTACATTACTGGACGTTACAATTATTACTTATGGACGGACATCTGAGCACATTCATGGCAGTTAATATTTAAATTGTTACTTACAAAGTTTGTCATTCTTCTATTTTAGTAGAGTAAAAAATATATATTAATGAGATTTCGCAAACAGGCCATGAAACTAATCTAGCTCTTGCCTGGCCTGGTTCAGAAGTTAGTGGTCACGTCGTTCAGGCTTTAGATCCAAGGAGTGGAGAGACCGGAGGGAGCGAGAGCGCTCGAAGAGAGAAGGATCAGTGTATATAGGCTCGCTTCCGTCGTCGAAGGCGTTGGCTAAACGGCCGGCTGAGCCGGAGTCCTCACCAACTTCAGCGAATGTTCTACCCAGGCCACTGGAAACAAGATACGAGGAAATGTTACATTGCCATTATTTTATTATAGGCGTCTGAGTTTCTAACTTACGGATGCGTTAACATTATCATCATTGACAGTGTAACTTATATCATAGCAAGATTAAACCTCGAATTTTATTTGAGGTGACTGACCTATCAAACAATTTTTTTTGCATTTTTGGAAGTGCGTCGTGAATGTCGTGATAAACAACATAATAGATTAATTAGTCCGAAATAAAAGCTTTTTACTTGTTTTTTTTTTAGGGTTCCGTACCCAAAGGGTAAAAACGGGACCCCATTACTGAGACTTCGCTGTCCGTCCGTCCGTCCGTCTGTCACCAGGCTGTATCTCAAGAACGGTGATAGCTATAGACAGTTGAAATTTTCACAGAAGATGTATTTCTACTGCCGCTATAACAACAAATACTAAAAATAAAATAAAATAAATATTCAAGGGGGGCTCCCATACAACGGACTTACAGTACCTACGGAACCCTTCGTGCGCGAGTCCCACTCGCAGTTGGCCGGTATTTTTTTTCATAGTTGTCGACAATAGGCTTTAATTGTTTAGGTGTACTATACAGGGTGACTTTTTAGTCGTGAATGGTAGGTACAGTTGCCGAGAATCTTCTTGAGCCTAACCTTGACTGCGCAGTAGCCGATTTACGTACAAATATGCATGCGCAGATCCGCCATTTTGGGTCAAGAAGATTCTCGGCAACTGTAGTACTAGTTGGTGATGAGGAGAGTGACGCTGAGCAACTTTCACTATGGGGACAACCACGAAATCTCGAAAAAAACTATCAATCAACTTTTAATTGATACTTTTTAACTATCAATTAAGTATCAATTAACTCTTAATTAGGAGAATTTTTTTCGAAAAAGTCTCAGATAGTCAACCTGTATAGTAAATAATAAATAAAGTTTCACTTACGATGTACCTACTTATTTTATGCCTTTTCAATGTCCTTTTAACTGTGGTCAGCAAACAGTTATCGCTGTCACCTTAGTTGCTTAGAATTAGTTCCTTACCTCAGCGAGAAGGGTTTATGTAAGTGCGAGGCCGAAAAGAGCGAAGGTCGGGTGGGCCTCGGTCCAGGCGTGACGGGCCTCAGCGCCGGTGCCGCACTGGATGCTTGGATGTTCTTACGGAGCACACGCCAGTAACGTCTGGAAAAGATGTCATTCTTTAGTAATATTAGATATAGAAATGTGCAAACCCGCAAACGGTAATGCTATCAGAAGACAGGTATTAGGGCAAAATTCTAAATAAAATAACAATGAATTCTCTAAATGCTTGCTGGCAATTATTTATTTAGGTATATCGTATGGGTATGGCAAAACTGCTTATAGTAAAATTTGACAGTTGATAAGAAAGTAGCTTCATTAGATAGATTTTTGAGGTCCTCCACTTGACCTGCGAATTTTGTTACGTTCCGGGGCAATGTGGTGCACAGTCTGCTCATGGTAAGGCAGGGAGAGAGTGGGCAACGAGTTCATTAGCCAGAAAGTGATATATACTTAGTCACCTGCTTCGCAAAATGGTGAAAGTAGGTACACACCCAAGAGCCTAAGTTTAGTATACCTATACTTACCTACCAAGACAACAGCGCAGGCGGGGTAGCCTTTCTACTTCATAATCATCAATTAATAATTCAATTAATATTAATGTCTATTATAATTACCTGTAAATGTATAATGCTGCTAACAGCATAGCCAGCAGTAACGACAGCAGAACACAAAGTGCTACGAGAAGGGCCCGGTAATGGTGCGGGGATACACAGACTCCCACAGATGTTGCTACAACCGGTGAAGAATCAGCTGGTCCGTTCTCCTCAAGCATCTCGTTGCGGTTGTCGAATACCTGGACAGAAAGATGTTATAACATTGATAGAACAAAACCAGTTTCCTGTTTGTTTTTTTTTTTAAACGAAATAGGAAACCATTTTGTTACTTCTATGTATACAGCCCACTTAATCGCTCTGATATTCACGTAACAAACTTACAATATGGTAGGTATCACTGGTATTTTATATATTGCGAGGTCAGGCTAAACTTTTAGAACAAAAATGGAGGATCTGCGCATGTACATTTGTACGTAAATCGGCTACTGCGCAGTCTAGGTAACTGCTATCTGATCTGATATGATGTGACGTGAAAAAAAGTCAGTAAGTTGTCAGTGCCACTTACCTCAATCATCTTCCTAACGTGACTAGGCGTCTCCACCTCCTTCTTCAGATATTCATCCACGCTAGCCTCTTCGAACGACACTTTATACACTTTGTCTCCGTTATCCTCAGTCGTCTCAGCATCATCCGTCTCCGGTTTCGTGTCAGCTTCGGCGGTGTCGTTGGTTATCGTGAGCGTGCCGTTGACGTCTCGTCGGCGTCGGCCGAACGACGGCTCGGAGCGGCCCGTGTGGCTTGGGCAGTATGCCTGGAAATTACATACTTATTTTAGAAATTGGATTTGTAGGTTGTCTTATAAAAAGAACAGTCTGTTAAATAGGTAACGTTTTGCATATTATGTTTTCACAACCTAGCCTACTCAACTCACCCACCCACAGCTGGCGCTTTCGGCATCGTTGGGCTATAGCGGGTTGCTAAATAGGCAAATTTTGCCTCTACCGACAATACCGACGATACAACCCTGGCGACCCGCAGTATGTCAGAAATAACTCCTTTAGATTATTCAATAATACCTACCTACTTTGTAACAAATAGAAGTGCTTAAAGGTTCATTGACGCCAGTACAAATAGGCATAAGTATAATATAGTAGGTGAATGTAAGTATAAGTAGGTACCAAGATGTATTATCATATCACATACTTAATTACGTAAAAGGAGTGTGAAGGTTAGCCACTTTAGATATCGATCACGCAGCTTTCATTCAAGAAAGTGATGCTACTCTTTAACCTTATCAACAAGAGTTTTATCAGAGTTATATTTAAGTAAATAGTTAGATTTAATTACATTAAAGCACATTTACGTTGGACATGCTCTCTTCAGCGATGACTGTAATAAATTTTTGATGAGTTTTGTCACATACCTAATACATGTTACCTATTTATTTTACGTCACCCTAGGCCGTTAGTGGGATTTTCTGCCCGCTACGCGGAGATAAAATCTCAATTCCTGGCCAAGGCAAAACGTAAAACGTTAGACAAACCACGAGCGGTATAACTCGTAAAGCCCCATATCGCATATTTATGGCCCTCACCTTCGGTTCGGGTCACAAACACCTGCGGTCTGGAACATTCATGAATTCACCGCCCTAGGTATGTATAATTATCTAGTTTATTATTAGTTATTAGTTTTAATGTTTTTTCAGGCACAAACAGTAGGTACATTGTTCTTAATTAACCAACAAAGGCGTCACTAATTAACATGCCTTTACTTAATTAGTTAAACAATTTGTAAAATTTACACATAGAGCTTCGACAGAACGATCTACTCTCTCATATCTCACATATCTAGGTATGGGGTAGATTTTGGATTTTTGAATCGTTAAACGTGGCATAAATAGTCTTTCTATCTACATCCACATAAAATAGTGAACAGAACTCGATAGATCATTAGGTATATGTGACAACTGAAATGACACAGAACAGAGACACCTGTACAAATTACGCATAAATAGCCTGACCTAAGTACATGTTAGACAGACATGTGGATCAAAGCATAGATAACCTTTCATATCCTCTGATACCCCCTGTAACTGGATGGAGCTTGCAGATAACAGCTATGCATAATAATGCTATCTTAACAACAACACTTAAAGCATTGACGCAAGTTGACTTGTTTATCATTTGTGCACAGGGGAACAAATAGCTCTAGAAAAATAGTTATTTGTTATGCAAGGCTGCAAAGTTGTTATTTGGCGCGAGTGTTGAAATTGAAAGCTGAGCGAGCGAAGGAATCTAAGATTGAACCATGAGCGAAGCGAATGGTTCAAAGATAGATTCCTGAGCGTAGCGAGGCTTTCAAGACACGAGAAGCTAAATAATTTTGCAGCCATGCGGAACACACAATTTTTCACCTCACTACAGCGAGGAAAATGCAAGATTCAAGGAAAACAATTAAAACATAAAAATAATCATATTTAATTTTGCCTTCTATTTAACACGTCCAATTTAAAACATAACACACTCAAATCCAAACCAAATAAATACGAGAGAAGCACACATATTAAAAATTAAAAGTAATATGGCCGTAATTTGTATTATTGTCGTGTATATTTTATCGTTGAGTTTTACTTAAGCACTGTTATATTATAATTATTTGTTTTTGAAACTACTTGACACATTCGTTGTGAATGTGGGAGAACGGCATTCTGGGAAGGATTAGTTGGCCACTCGGAAGTATTTTCCATAACTTCCATAGCTTTGGAAGTTTTTGGACGATGGGATACGAACAAGATTATTTCGGCTTTATCTTCTTTAAAAACGCCAATAGTTTCGGTAAATTACTTATCGTCTCCAAATATTTAAAACAAATCCTTTTTCGTTTTAATACAGGCTTTTAGCATTGAATAAATACTCCAAATTGGGCTTAACTTTCTTGTTTTCGATATAAAGTAAGACAACAGTATGTATTCTCCACAGAACAAATTTACGTTGTTTACATGAATTGTGAAAACTTCGAACTTTTTAATTATTTATTTTTTTCTCGGGTGCGTTCAGAAATTACACTCTTTTGTTCCAACTTTTATAACAAATAAATTTAAAAAATTGTGTTGTATTTGATATATTTTCTAGTCAAAATATGTAAATGAAATTGAAATACTTACTATTAATATATATAAACATATTCAACTTCTGTTATAATAAAGTGTAGCGAAAATAAAAATTAAAAAACCTGTAACCACAAACCAGGTTTCTGGACGTGATATTGTAGGTGTATTTTTTTTAAAAGAAGTATTCAAACGTACATATGATATTAGCCGGCCTGACCAGATCGCTCTTTATTAGCGTGCGTTGATTGGTTATTCGGAGATATATCGAGTGATGAAATCAGTCACGCGTTGAAGGAGTCTTAAATATAAAAAAGTTACATGCACCACAGAGAATCAAAATCGTCGTGTTCGAAATTCAAATGACTTTTGCACGCTAGCGGATAAAATAGACTTTTGCACGCAGATTTCGCCCTATAAACGGAGGTTTTCCGAGCGAGTGAGGTGAAAAAAGAATTATTATCCTAGCTGTTAGGTCGCACATTGGTGCAAGGTCGGAATAAAGTCTGAAAATTACACATCAACTAAACTAATTTATTTGACTTAAATCTAACAGTAGAATACTTTTACAACCCTATACTGAAAGGATTTAAATTTTGGTGCATTATTTATGTATAAATAACTAATACAAAACACATGATGCTGAACAGTTACTAATTTTTGGTCAAAAAAGTTGCTTCTTTCAGGTAATATATATTGCTAAAACGGGCACTAAAGTATACAAAATGTTATTTTTATCTGATAAGCCATATAATAAGGTATTTTTATGTTTTATGCTATCAGTGATTTCTGTATTGGTTTGAGTATGGCTTGGATTATAAACATCATGGTCGCTATTTTGACAATCTTTAATATTCAATTGGGTATTACTTTCTAGCCTCACCTCGCCTTTCACCAAAACATACCACAAATGATACCTTATTTATCTAAAATAATTACTTAATTGATTCCAGCTGCCGGTACCTGCAATCTTTTGAATAATGTTTTTTTAACTAATCAGCGTATTTAGAGGTAGGAAAAATAATCACATAGATAAACACATTAATGAGGGTAGTTAATTAACAAATGGCTTGATTTGGATATAAAATGCGTGCATTATTGTCTTTTTCTTCACTTACTATTATCGATTCGAGAAAGTAATGAGACATAAATTTAATACAAAATATACACATTTTTAAATGCTTTTTTTATTTATTTTATCTATATGTATTGATAAAATCACATCGCATAACTTTTTAAATGTCCGCCTTTCATAAAAATAATTAATTCCGCGCTCCCATACAACCCGCACCAATGTGGGTCGCAACGATACGCGCAACAATTGAGTGAGCACACAAGCATTATGAAATTATCATACAATATATATTTAAATAGAACTGGTTCTAATAACTAAGCGATAATCTTGAAAAAATATATCAATGTTATCTGGATGCCACCTTGATATGACTTCGTAATATTAATTATTATTATTTCAATCAACAGACGCCTACTGCTTGACAACAGCCTCTCTCAAAGACCCCCGCGACAACCATTCGAATTCTGGGAACACATCTACTGGACCGCTAGAAAATACTAGCAAACACATACGTACCTACCCTCAGCTGACATCCATCTCGGCATGTCCTCACAGTGCCCTCGAAAAGGAGGCTGGAAGATCCGGGCATGGATACGGACTTCGAGCGAGTCTCCTTGTCGAGCTCTGGGAACACTTTGAGATCTACTGGACAGAATACAAGTGAGCATACCGGCTGACAACCATCCCTGCATGTCCTCACAGTGGCCTCGAACACCAGGAAGTTGGACTCCGGGATCTTGAAGGCGTTGAAGCGGGCCTCCAGCGAGTCTCCGCTACGGCCCTTGTCAAGCTCTGGGAACACGTCGGGGTCTACTGGACATCTGCGAAAAAAAAGTAAAGTATGACAATCTTTTTTTTCTTTACAAAGAACATGACGTTTTATTACCTAATACCATCAGAAATAAAGTATGGAGTTAATGGAGCGTTTAAGAAAAGTAAAGATGGCTGACGTGACTTGAACCCTTTTGAGCGCCTATTATTTTTTCTTGGCATAATTTTTATCAAATAGGTATGAGATATAAAATATATCTCATCGTAGTCGGTAAGTGATATGGTTAAATTCTAAAGATTCCTAGCCGTATAGTCACGGGTAATTTTTTATCAGCTTGGCACTGAAGACAATTAAGACGCGTTAAAAACCTACGGCCCACAGGTTTATAATTTTATTTTATTTTATTTATTTGGAACATCAACAACATTACAGAAAATGTATAGCAATGATTATAGCTAGAACATACAGCCAATAACAGATGTCCACAGATACGCAGTTAACGGGGCAAAGGTAAATATATCGGATTAAAAGGTAAGGTACATAGGTACATAAAATAGAGTAAGATGAGTAGCACTTAAGTTAAAACATAAGAAAGCTAGCAACCTACCCAAGAGTGTGTGTACAACAAACCAATTGTTCTCTGCTGATTCAGTCTTTGGTATGTCAAATATAACCACGTTCTTAACTAAAAGGTACGTAACTTGCATGTTGCCAGTAGGTATTGATTGATACCACACGTGTAACAAAGTGCTCATAATGCCCATTGTCTCATCTTAATCTTGAAACTAGAAGGCAAGGCACCCGTTACTTAGGAAGAAAAAGTTATACGCCCCTTATTTGATAATCATCTGAGCATATCTTGCGATAATAACGGAAATCCGATTTAAGTGATACCTACATAGACGTATATACCTACTTACCTTGCTGCTACTGCATACATAGGTGCAATACATATTATAAAGTATATGTAACTCAACGATGTAAAGGTTGTAAACAAACATGTTTGGATGACGCATTTGTAGCTGTTTTAAATCATAATGTAAATAAAACGACGTGCCGTAAAAACAGATAAAGTCTATTTATAAATAGCCGTATAGATATCAAGGACATGCCAAGCATTTGAAGCGTTTGCCCATTAAACCGATTGTTATCTATTTTGCAATGTATGTACTTAAATCTCGTCGGTTTTTACTTTTTTACGCGAGACGCATCATAGATTAGACGCCATTTTTAACAGATTTTAATATTGACTTGCATGTTACCCCTAAGTGCCCTATTTACAAAGTTTAAATCGCCATGCGGTTTAGCCACAGAAGAAACTATCATAACTAATATCTTATAGCATAGCTTCTACTTGCTAACACCAGTGCAGTGATATAATTGCCCGAAAGGTTGCGGGGCGCGCATGTATGTATATAAATGTATATGTGGGTAAGACAATAAAGTCAGTCTAATACCAGCCTCTGCGTGTCATTGACTCCTCCGCCTAGATAGTTATTTAACAGTTCCTACCCCAGATTTTACAAGCTCTGACCCCTGGTCAAACTCATATCTGTCATGATCCTGAGGCAAACCTTAAACTAACACATCAGTTATATATTTTCTCTTGCATCAGGCTCATCATCTATAGCTACGTCCCCATCACGACAACCCGCACGACAAATTCTTAAACTTGCATAAGAGTGATCATTAGCAAATAAAAAATCATGAAGTAAGGTATAGATTACTTACCCCACTCTATCAATCAGCTGCACAGATCTGCCTGAATACGGGTCTCTCGCAATGACATTTGTCGCGAAAATATCCGTCGCATAATTGTATCCATCCTGGGCCTCCAACCTGAACGTCAACGGGTCCCCAACAGCGATGGTCGTGGTCGGACGACCTTGGTACAGGATCATCAGACGGACCTTCGAGTTGAGAGAGCTCTCTTCGGGCAGATACTCGATTGGTATTGGACTGCCCGACCTGTCGATGAGATCATACCCAAAACTACAGTTAGACATGAGGTTTATTTTCCTATTTAAATACACACTGACTTTGAATGAACTCCTATTAAAATAGTGGTTATTGGTTTCCATTTTATCGATATCAACAACTCCTATTTTTATTTATTTTATAAGCCTACTGGAATTCTTGGCGAATCAAGTTACGTGGCGCATAGAAAACTGGACCTGACAATGGTGTAACATTTCTATGCGCAGTGAAAAAGCGCATACACTACGAGTATTATCGAATAAATCCCCTTCACGCATATAAACAGCTATTTATATAAATATCTATCAAACTGATGGAACCACTATACCAATTGCTTATTAGATTGAGAATCCGTTCAAAGTCACTTGTTAGTAGCTGTTAGTCAAATAACAGCACTCAAAATCAAAACCGCCATACCTAAATAAAGCTTTAATACAAAACTTTCTAGTAACTAAACACAACTTATCACTTCTCACAACACACGATACAAAGCAAACACGATATTCAAATAAAGTTGATAAAACACAGATAATGTTTATAAATATTGTACAATGAAACCCCAGAAGCCAAAACACCGTTATTGAAAATTGAAAACATAACACGAACACGACACTACAACTCGACTTCAATCAAAACTTTAAAAACAGGCATTTCCACAACGTTTTAACCGTTTTTTACTTCTTATCTTCTAGCCAACTAGGTATTCTGTTTCCAACATTGGCGGATCGAGCGAAGCGAGCAAATTAAGCGTCTCGGTTTGAGCTTGGAACCAAAATTCTTTTGTATGTTACGAAGCTTTGATGTCCAGACGATTTCCAACTGTTCTCGCATTCCTCAACCGATTCTCTTTAAATGTTGTGTTTTTTTATAGTCTATCTTTGGTTACATGGCAGATGCTCGATAAAAAATTAAAACAATTTTATTTAAGTCATGGCGATTTCATTTGTAAGCCTAAATTTTATTGTATTTGGTGACGTATAAAGAATGTCAAGAAATGAACTGTAACATGACATGAAATGAAACTTCTCTGCGGTAAGCGAAAATGGTTAACACGCTTGTAGAAACGCCCTACTTATAAAATTTCCAAACGGATTGGACGGAGCATAACAAACTAAAAGCGTTAACTTTCAGTCACGCAGTTAACAGTTAATGCAACAATAACTACCTTACCGTGTCTATTTGAGAACATGACATGGTCATTAGGATCTCTTGTTACAAACAACTTGAACAATATAACGGCTTCTCGGGAACAGTCCGGATAACCCCGTTTAAATCAGTAACTATATCATCATGCTAAAGCGCATCCAACATTCTTCTACACAGAGATTTATTTTTGAAGACATATTTGTACACCTCTGTAGATTACATTAAGAAATAGATTACAAAATCCTCCACCCTACCCGGTGGTTATTTTAAATGAGGCTGAAAGCTATAAGGCCCATTGGGCCACCTACGGGACTGCAAAGATGTCTAACTGTAGTAAGATGTTCGTAATTTAACCAATATCAGCGCGTCTAGCACAACTAAGTTTCGCGACTCACGTCGCGCGACATAACGCTACCCGTCACCCTCTAACATTACTGCACAGAAAGAGACAGGCAATCATCTCGCGCGAGATAAAGTCGCTAGTGACATTTGTGCTAGAGGTGCAGAACAGATCCCACACATATCATGTCATCAAAATAGACACACGCCCAAAGAACGCAGTCTCACCCGGCTCCGATGTAGTTGGAGGTGACCACGGCCTCCGCCGGTCCTCGGAACAGACAGGTCAGATTAAAGCGTTTATCGCGAGACGTTTGCACGTTATCGCTGAACTGCACTACCACGATGTTCGTCATTGTGTCGCCGTACTGCAACAAAGAAAATGCCTTTAGGATGAATCAACTTTTTGACCGACACTTTAGATTTTTTTTTATACTACGACGATGGCAAACAAGCGTGCGGCCCGCCTGATGTTAAGCAGTTACCGCTGCCTCCGGTGTCTCTGGCGTTACTCAAAATGGCTCTGGAATTACCAAGAAGCCGGGCTTCTAATATATAAATTTATATATTCTATTTATTACTTAGGTTTAACAGTTGCGACATTGAACGTGAATAATGGCTTCTTCATGTTTAATAAATTGAAACATGGAGAAGCTATTATTTTAAGGTGAAATTTTAGAACGAAGTTTACAAGTTCAGGACAGACTTATGTCAGTCAAAAAGTTGATTCGCCCTTCTACACATGCATATACCTAGAGTTCATACAGAACATTGTCAGGGCTAAGGATTAAAATATGGATAATTGTGATATTCGTACCAGAGATATGCTAGATTGTTTTGTGAGTAGTTTAAGTATGTATGAGTTAGACACGATACAAATGGTCTACGCGGAGACTTTAAATGTCGGCCGTATTTATGCATTCGCGTGAGTTAAAGATGCGAGACACGAGCAGAATAACGTGGCGAATATATAAATGTGAAATCTGAATTTTGCCACTGAGTAACCGATTTGAGAAATATTCTCAACGACAAAGACGTTTTGAAAATAATGCCCGCCGGGACAAGTGCGCTCTAGCGGGACAAACGCACTTACCATTACCATATCGAAATGCCGAAAAGTACCTACAAATGTTATACTACTAATGCCATCTTACTTTTGCCAACTAACATAGTGGTAAGACGGCGATGGTAGTATAAAGTCAAAAGTCAAACGTTTTAGTACTTACACGCTGTGTGCCACATTCCGGATACCCATGCGCTCCAGTGATTCGCAGGACATTGGATACTCCACCATTTCCTCTGAAGAAGCACCGATCGTAGAACCCATACGTGTACATTCGTCCGAAGAAACCTTCAGGAAGACGAAGCGTGAACTCCATTCCGTCTTCATTGCACACTTGGGACACTAGAAACAAAAATAAACAATAAGTGGTACTGAGGGCGCTTTGGTGGAAAATTATGCTGAATTTATTCTGTATCAATTTCAATTCATATAATAAAAGTTCAGGAAAAGTCTTAAGAGAGCAATGCATCATCTTTGTCATCATCGTTGGTATTTTCTTTGTCGTTTGAAACGGCTGGACAGATGTTAACCAATTTTAGTACGGATATAGCTCGAAATCTCAAGATGGTTATAGCCGACTACTGTAAAGAAAATAGTTTTGCGCCGACGAAGTTGCGGGCATTATCTTTTGTCGTTTAGTATAATTTTGTAGATTTTTGTTTTCAGAAAATTTACCGTCTAAGCAGTCGTCAGCTATACGTCCAAGGGCTCTCTCGTAGAAGTCGTACTCATTGGCCGTGTTGTCGAAATGCGCCGGATTCGCTGCATCAAGCTCCCTCGTGTCTCGATCGCTCAGCTCGCAGTTGTCACGAGGTTCGCTTCCATAAGGCACATCCCTAAAAAATATCGTTATAGTTATTTCGAGTGAGGAAAACCTACTTAAAGCAATAAGGATAGGATACTCAAATCAAATAGCGGAACATTCTGAATAGAGTTAATTTATCGCACCGCAGATTTTGATCATTGCATTATAAACACCCATAACGACTGAAATATTTTGGCAGAGTTATGTACCTAGTAATAAACAAAGTTTTATATGCCGTAAAACGGCGAAAGTAGTATCCTCTTTACTGTTACCTGTACCATTGATATAATAAAGATCAACGCAGAAAGAAAAATGTAAATGCGTAACCTGGCGTAAGAGACTAGAGTCGAACCCGATACCTTTTTCCGGTCCATCGTGTTATTTGGTTCAATAAAAACATGTGGTGCTTCCACATTAAGAAATATTAAAACATTGTATGTTTCACAAAACTGTTACCTGTAGTTAAAAGCCCGGCATATGAAATCTCGCGCCTCTATACATTCCCTCTGGCAATGAGCCAAAGAATGTGCGGTTGTGAAACGACGCACAAATCGCCGTTGCATGCGTTGCCGACCAACTTGTCTGAAACTGTCTTCCTCACATCTCGATCCTTGCCATGGTCGGTGCCCAACCGGCGGTCCACCGATAGGACCACCTACGGGAGCTCCTCCAAGTGGGTTACCGATGGGGATCCCTACTGGTCTGACTGGTGCACCAATAGGTCCAATAGGACCGTCTGGGTCATATCCGTAACTGGGTCCACCTGAAAATATGTTATTAAATAGGGGGCAAATTTTAAACGAATAAAATACTAAACAACATAATGAGAACAAAAATTACCAATTGGCCCGTTTACGCCTGGTGGATAAGTGTCGCGGAACCCTCCTGGTCTTTCTATGGGCCGTCTCACGGGATATATAGGCCTAGGTTCTGCAGGAACAGGATATCTGTAATAATTTATTATCAGAAATGTCATCTTTGGACCAAGAAGAAGGTGTTGAATCAGGCACATACAAATTAAAACAAGTTGAAACGAGTAAAAACCGTATCAGATCAGACTACATTATCTTGTTTACCTGTCAGCTCCTGGCCGAACCCCCCTGTCGGGGTAGCGGTCTGTCCCTGGATAATCAGAACCACCATAGTAACCACCACGTCCATAGCCTCCTACAAAATCATTAAGAACAACAATCAAAATCTGAACATAGCTGAAGCATACCTACATATGTATATTTTGGTATATGCCATAGGTATGTTAAGTTTTATTGCAATACTGTTACTGCATTTGGAATGTGTTAGATTTATGAGAAGCATTTATATAATGTGTTAAAGAACTGTGCTTACCAGGATATGACGATCCGGTCGGCGGATACTTGTCATACAAATCTGGGTAACGGTCCCCGCCAAGCGGTACCGGATCCCGGTTCACCCCAACAGGGTACCGACTACCGTACGGGTACCGTCCCCAGTCACTAGTGCTTGGATATCTGTCCTGATCGTATCTATCAGGATACCGGCTTGACCAACCCGGTCTAGACGGGTATCTGCTGTTATAACCGCTACCACCTCGGATCGGGTATCTGTCTGCTGGATACCGATCGACAGGGTTTCTGTCTGGATAATCTATAGGATATCTGCTAACGGGGTAGCGTTCTTGGGGCGGGTATCGGCCTATGTCATTTGTGGTTGGATAGTCAAGGAAGGGGTATCTGTTTGGTCCTGGGTATGGTAGGGGGTCGGTAGTAGGGTATCTGTCTCGAGGAGGATATCTATCGATTCCGCCTGGATATCCAGGTCGGTATCTGTCGACGCCAGGAGGGTATCGGTCAACTGCTGGTGGATAGCGATCATTTCCAGGGTACCCGCTTGGGTATCTATCGCTGTACGGGCCTACTCCGGGAGGGTATCGGTCGTCGGGGTATCTGTCGTCAGGGTAGCGGTCGGAGGGGTAGCGGTCGCCCGGGATGTATCGGTCCGGGTAGTCGGGGCCAGCAGGGTAGCGGTCGTCGGGGTAGCGGTCGGGTCGGCCGCTGTACCGCTCGTCGTCCGAGTAACTGTCGTCGGGGTACCGGTCACGGTCCCGGTCGCGGTCGCGATCGCGGTCTCGATCGCGATCTCCGCTACCTCCTTGAATAACCAATATCAATGTTAATAAAGTTACTTAGTAGTATATATATAGTAATTTAAACATTCTACAAAATAATAACCATTTTTCTATCTGCACATTAACCATTATTCTCAAGATGAAGTGGGCCTATGATGGTTGCGTTTGTTACGCGTTAGATAAAAAGACAAAACTCTCGTCAATTTCTGATGAATACCTATCTCAGTGGGAGATCGGCGGGAAATAAATTTTTGGTGCAATAAACACAATCGATAATAAATTCATGGTAGATAAATGACAATAACGTCGTATTTCTCCGGTACTTAAGGTCAGTCGGGGCAAACGTGCCACACAGGGTAAGCGCACCTACCATAGAAATATCGACATGTAAAAATTATATACAGTTTGTCCGGCGGTGTTAGAGTAAAAAGCCAAATCATTACAATAATATACACAGAAAAAGAGCGTAAGTGTACATAAGTTTAATTTCAAATGACATCACTAAAACTTAAAATTTAATGTTTAAAATTGGAGCCTAGGGTTGCGACAATCGGGAATTGCAAAGTAGTCCGTTTGAAGTAGTTTTGAACTGATTGAGTTACGTGTTTAAAAGTAAAAATGCCTACAGAAAATAATTACCTATATCAAAGAAGCCCTTCTGAAGTATGACGTTCTAAGCGTTTAGTTTTATTGATTTCAAAACGTATTATTTCCGCGAAATTACTTACGACACCACTTTTGTCGGTCTCACAAAATCGCAAATCACATGTAGTAACTAAATTTAAGTATTTTATTCGAATGTATTTATAAAAACATTACAAATTGTTTAAATATTAAAAAAAAAATGTGATAGTTCCGGCAGACAGAATAAGCAATTAATTATGACTTTCGTATGTATTAATTCGCGCAATAACTTGGATCTATATTTGAAGAGCTATATTTCTTTGGTTTTATACCATGCAGGAATATTGAACCTATAATATATTCATAATAATACATTTATTTATTTATTTAAAATAATGTACATGTACCTACATGTTTTTTTAATGTAATTTAAATTTATCATTGGATTATGTAGGTATGATCAGTTTATTTTACTCACTTACCTACTACAGTGAAGTGTAATGATATCTATTGTTTGAGACTGTGTTAAGGTCGAAATTCACTTCTTATCACCTTTTTAATGAAAAGCTAGTTTTATTGCTTTTCTCTCTTACGCTACCGGACAGACTATACTATACTAACGCCACCTTACAACCACGCAGCTAACATAGTGGCTTGCCCAGTGTGGCGCGCTTACTTTTATAAATTAGTGTGTAGAGTAACAGGAGCTTTATTTTTCTAGTTGCAGATAGAAAAATCCACCAATACATGTCTTCTCTTTTAAAGCATGCTCATAAATAATTCTAAAGCAAATTTAATTAGCTATGAATAGCACAGAAATTTTATCTACAAATTTTATCGAACGTTCAACTCATTCCGTTACTAAATACTTAACTATGGGTTTGATAACGCCGCATTCACTACGGAATCTCTAGGCGCATACGACATATATAATTTTACCAAGCAATATTCACAAGCAGGACAAATTTCAAATACAAGGTAAACAAACCGCAACAAAACATGCTCATTAATTTTAACTTCTGCAGAATACAGGATAAACAACATATTTACTAAAGCTACGCAATACACATACCTAACTAATACTACTAAACTAAACTAATCCCTTTTGCAAACAATGAGTACAACAAATTCTTTGCAAAAGGTTTATTGCAATAAACTACTGTTACTATGTATGTACGGGATCTGCAGGCTGCTATATCTACTGAAATGAGATGAAAGAAGCCACAACTAAGAACTACTAGCATTCTATCTACGAATAACTAGCTACATACTAGATCAACGTTTTTCTACAGATTTAGTCACATTATTGTTCTTTTCAAAATGTAACTATAAAAATACTCCATATCCACTTTGAGTTTTGGTGGGAACGAGTAACTCGACAGATTTTTATTAAACGGCGTATGCCTGAGGTCATTAGAAGTTAAAACGGTCAGGAAAATACTCGTAAGTTCTCCGAAGTTGGGCGAATAGGATAGTGTGGAGGGGTACTTCACAGCTGAAAGTCATACTTCGGCCAACTTCACTTCGGTCACCTTGGCGACAGTGTGGAGCCGGGGAAGATATTTTTATAGTGGCTCAATGTCATGAATGAGATCTGTCATTTTGAAATCCGTCAATTGACTATGCTCAAACATAAGAATAAAGGGCAAACAAAGGCAACAAAGTGGCCACTTCGTAACCACACATAATTATTTTACATAAAAAAACGGAAACTAAGCCGAATCTAGACAACTTTATTTGTAATTCTTAATTTTAAATAAGGTCGGGAATAAGCTGTTAAAACCTTTCGGATTCCTTACCGACCACCGTGAACTACAGACGTCTTTCGTGAGGGTCACTTGCCTTAGATAATATAACACCTATTTCGAGAAAAACAATTAAAGCGACTCAATCAGACGTTGAACTCTTTCTCATTTTGATAAAAAAGATGTTTCTATGATCTAAATGATGGCATGCGTATACAAAAAGCAGTTCTCCAGTTTGTTCTACCATGCACCGAACCTGTAGTTGAGGGCCTCCCCCACGGCGCCTGCGATCCTCCGCTCGCATCAGCTTCCCCACTCACTAGCTGGTCTGATTCCCGACACAAATAACAATTTAGAATCATCGTAAACAATACGATGAAAGCAATACTTCGGCACCAATTTAAAAGAGGTCATGAAAACGCTAATAATATCGTCGGCCGTAGGTTCAATTGGGGTAAGGGACAAAATACGCAAAATGAGTTGAATATACAGTTTTGTTCAGAATTTTCCGCTCTATCGAATGGTGTATGTAAAAAAAATCTAGCTTGAAAAAAGTGTTCCTTACACTACTGATTTTTATGGGTTCAAAATGAAATCTGACCCACAAAAACCATGTATCTGATTTTTATTTTAATAAAGCAATATCAAATAGGGTAACTACTGCCACCAATCCACTTTGAATAAGGTAAAGGTCTTTCCAATTAAGGAATTACCTTTACATGACTTATTTTTGAAGACAATCTTATGAACCTGGCTTTTACACTAATGCTTTTTTTTGGTTCATGAATAAATAACACCCATACCTTAAAATTATTGCACGAGCTTTGAAAAAAAATGCTCCTTACCCCAATTTGCCATCTTATATTTTTACCAGTGTGAACCTTACACCAATTTGGTTAAGACGATATTTAGGTTTGATCCGATTTATATTTAGATTCCGTGTCCGTTACGCTAATTTTCTCGTGAGAATCAATGAATTACTTATCACGTTACCCCTGTTACCTTTATATACAAACACATCTAACTTCATATTATTTTAATCATAAGATAGTGTTATGTTGCAATAAAAACACCTTCATCAGTTTTATAACCTTTGTTTATACGGGTATCATTGTAAATCATTGAAATTACTAGCGTAGTTTGACTCATTTACATGCAAACTTTCACGATAAATGAAGGTATTCAAATAAATTTGGTAAGAAAATTTCAAATTTTATAATCAGTCCACCGAGAAATATAAGTGTCTATTTATGTTATAGGTATAATTCGTCAGTTTGACGTCTCTGAACTAAGTACTGAACTCTTTGCCGACAGCTCGTGATTGTTAATCTACCCGTGAAGTGTTTTGTTAGGCGGATACTTCAAAAAAGTGGGCTAAGATTGTCGAAAAAAGCAATAATCAATGGAATACTGGAGGAGGTATTAACACGTTCTTTATTGAAAGTTTTTAATTAACTTTACACATTGTATGTTTAAAAATATCTCAAGGAAGATTAGATTGACTTTCCGATGACTAGCCGAGTTGAAATTAGGTATATGAGGCCGGATAGTCGACATGGGTAAAACTTTATAGATAACGATAAGGTAATCCTACTGAGTTTGGGCTTCTTAAAATCGTCTCGATACTTGATGAATTGCAAAGGAAAATGTTCACTGTCAATTAAAAGGCATTCCTAAGTACGAACACGATACGACACACTTTAATAGTCAGTATCTGAAATTCCGCTACCGATAAGTAGTGTTGAGAAATCAAAGGATCTAACTAGAGCTCTTGCTATTCATTGACTGACATTGATGTTGATATTGATTATATTTCATAGCTATAAACAAGAACTTTTCATTTCATTGATGTTTTTCAAGTACATTATTCTTATGGTCATTTTATTCTTATTCTTCCTCGCTTACTCATGACTGAGGGTCGTGACCATTTGAGGCCGTTATGTGTTGCACCAAAGCTCTCCACTCCACACGGTTTTCCGCCTTCCGGATTGACGCCTGTAGATTTTCCTGACAGGCTTCTTTCACGGCATCGGTCCATTGGGTCGGTGATCTCCGACGTGCCCTTTTTCCTTCCACGTGGCCAACTACAATAAGCTTTTCCAAACTATTTGGCTCGCGTCTAGCCACGTGACCGAAATACTGCAGGATCCGCTGGAGGCAAATGGTGGATAAGCGGCTCTTGATCTTCAGTTCGGCCAGGATCGACGCATTTGTGCGTCGTGTCGTCCATGAGATTCCTTGCATTTTTCGCCAGCACCACATTTCGAATCCTGTTCCGAATGCGTGCCTTAAGGGTCCAAGTTTCTGAAGCGTATAAAAATATAGAGAAGATCAGGGTTCTCATCAGCGTTGTTTTCGTTTTCCTGCTGATACCTCTGTTCATCCAGATTTTCTCTAGCCGCTTCATCGGTCATTTTATTATACAGCTTTATTTGATTCCTTAGGTAAAAAGTTTCAAGTTTGACAAGTAGTATAATTTATAAAATACCATAATAAATAATAGAATAAGTCATTTCGTTTCGTTTATGCATGTCGTTCACACTGGTACAAGTCGTATTCTTTCGTTTATGCACGTTCATAAGGATAAAATTTATGCAAATAAATTGAGTTAGTATGTCTTTAAATACTCGCGAACAAAAGCTATATAACTACGAAAAACATATTTATAGGGTCAACACATTAGTTCTTTATTTATTAAATGAAAGCCTAACACTATAGCTTGTATAAAAATTCTTAAAAAGTTCAACTTCTAAATATCTACTATTGAAAAATAGTTTTTTGTCTCTTCTGAAAAGTGCCGTTTTTGAGTTATCCCTTATTAACTGGAGGCACTGAATTGTGAGCAACTACTATGTTATTTAACAGTACTCCTAAAAAAGTACAAATGTAAAATTATTATTTCTGAACTGCATTTAATTTTGTAACTTTTATCGTTCAACACAAGCCCTAAACTTTTAATAATTTTACTGTATAAATTACATTGAGTGTTTATTTCAGTATTCGATCATAGAGGCTGAGAAATAATTAATGTGATTATAATAAAAAAATAATCATAAATTAAAATGCGGGTTATTCCACTCGATAGAAACGTTACGTGTAACGATAAAAATATTGCATGTAACGGACACACAAAAAATACTCACACGGTTTCAATACATTTATATACCTCTTACATTAATTATTTAAAGGTTTCTGGTGTTAAGATACGCCTTACGTCAAATGTATGTGCTTATTTATTTTTACAACGAACCCTTTACGTTATTTTTTCTTTCATACATAATCTAAACTAGTCCCTTACGCCATTTCTTTATCAATATAGTGGATACAATGAATAGGTAAATTCAAGGTAAGGGACGAGACTACAGAATGCTTTGTCTGTATGGGACATCAGCAGCGAAATAAGTTGGTGTCAGGGACATGTCATTTTCTATAATATATACATTATTAAAACGAGTACTACATAGATAGACAGAACACTAAAATACAAGATTATGTATGAAATCAGGCCCAAAAAAGGTTCAGTACAAAAAAAGTTATGAACGATTTAGTTAAAAAAAAAACTTTGTCAGCCTCTCCTGAAAAATCGTATTTTGTCCCTTACCCCAATTGAACCTACGGTCGACGATATGTTTAAATTAAACTAGCGTATCAGCTGCCATTACTTATCTGATCTATTGTTTTTACCACCCACATATCACGTGAACGAACACGAGCTATTTCGTAATCTAAGCGAGCTTACTGAATAACATCTGTGATATTACCATATCAGGCTATTTGAACTCATATGGGGTCGTATTCTATTTCTAGAACGCAGTGTCAATGTCGCCGGATTAAGACCATTGGTCGAGCCACGTGCCTCCAAGCAAGCGGCCTAAATTGGTGACTTATGCCTTTTGAGGACAACAGTTCTCGTACGCAACTACGCTCACTTTTATTGGGCCCAATTGAAACTGTCAAGTGCTTATTGATCCCTTCCTTTACTCTCGCCAAACGTAATAACTAAACAAACATACTTACGCATCAGATTCTCATAGTAATCGAAATCAGGATCATAAAGTAATCTCATGCCATCCTTCTGGTTGTACCGACTCAGTCGGCATGTCCTGGCGCGATCGCTGTACACTGCCGATCTGAAATAAACATCACATATAATTAGCGATATGTGTCATCCAATATCGGACAATGAACTTAAACGTGTTATCGGGATGTTTGTAGTGAATTTGTTTGACACTGTCTTTTTGAAACGAATACTTCATAAGAGATCAATAGCTTAGTATCTGGGTCTGTTTTTCAGGCCACGGTTTGAGGTTTCGTTCTGTATTTTGATTTACCTGCATTGGAAGCTGGTTTGCCTGAGACATTCGTCGAGGCATTCGCTGAGCGACCGTCCGGTGATTTCTGAGTGGAATTCTCCGGTGATCCGGCTGTTCCGGTAGCGTTGGAAGGCCGTGTCTGGTCTCCGGCCCGGAGAGAAGAGATGTGACGTCACGCTGTTGTCAGGATACTCCGTGCCGCGAGCTGTCACCCGATGAGAGACTGATCATAATTGTGAGAAAAACCTTATTTCGACTTCATGCATTATGACAGTCACCTTGGCATTAAAATTAATTGTTAGCTTAGTCAGTTCGTTAGTACATTCTAGAATACATAATATTTAGCCATAACAAAAGTGTCATTGTTTGTTAGCCATAAAACGTAAACAGGAAAACAAAGGAAACTCACGATTGTCTAGACAAACAAGATCATAAAAGTGATGGGTGGGTGATGCACTGACAGTCACGTCATCTTTCTGAGAGACGGAATCTTCTTCGGAGAGCACGCATTGCCTTGTCATTTCGTCATGCTCTATTGATCGACAAAAATATCTGAAATACAACAGATAAAATAAAATTACCATCGGTAACTGAATCACCTATAGTAAATTCTGAATATGTTAAGGCACCCACTTTTCCGCCCGAACACACATAGATTGGCATTCATCTAAAGTCATATTGGGGAAGACATCAGCTTCAAAAGGACCCCCAAGACGCTTGTTTTCTTCTTTGATGAATACTGCCAGGCCATCGCATCTCCTTTCCGCTGAAAGAAAAGATTATTAATAAAACTTGATTCTTAATAAATATGGTTATACTTGATGAATGAGTAGGTATGTTATATTTGCGCATACCGTTAAGACAAGTATTTTCCAAGTAATCAGCGTTATGGTCATCCTCCAACAGCTCAGGATGGGTTCTTCGAGTGAATCTGCTAAGAGAGCATGTTCTCAGAGCAGAATCGTACGTAGCAGACCGGCAAACGAAGCTGAACTCTCCTAAGCATTTGTCCTCGCACTCCGTTCGGTTGGCGACCATGATTTCCTTGAGATCTGATGAAGGGAGTTTTAGGCGTTTTCGCGCGTGTCTCTCGAAGATGTAACGGCGGGAAGGACATTCTCGTTCAGGACGGTTTGCTAAAAAGAGAAGTCATTTAAAGGGTTGTCACACTAATACAGCGTAATTCTGATCACAACATGTATCCAAACGATTTGGTGCTTACCAACTACAGAGGTTTACTAAAGCGCTGGGGGACACAGATTAATGAGACTGTACAGTAAATATCTAGGTAGGTTCTTACAAGTTAAGCAGATTTCGTTGAAATGGACGCTGTTGGGCACGATCATGAGAGTGCCAATGCCTTCAGGAGCCGCTTGTTCCCTGGTCAAGTAACACGTAGACTCTTCATACTCCGGCTGAGGACTGAAAGCTGCGATACGTGCCCCAGGTTGGAAATCGATGGAATTGCACGTCCTGACCAAACTGTTTCCAGACCTATCCCGCAAGCATAAATCCTGGCACTTTTCTAGAACCCGAAAAGGCGGGGCTGTTTCGCGTACCTGTGTAAAAACAACTTATCAACTTCCTTCACTTCAAGGTTTTATTATTATTTGATTAGAGTGTTATTGTCATGGAAATGTTATCAGTTTATCACTTACGACATCATCGTCGAATCCGTGTAGTTGTTGATTTGGAAGGCGTTCGTACATCACTCGCCCCATTCCTTGGTTACATGTTGTTTGGGCTGAAATGTGATAATTTAATCATAAATTAGTAGGTACATATTTACTAGAGTATTTGCATCGCTATCGCGTTGTATTGTTGATCCATTCGATAAATTAATATCGGAATGTAAATATGGTGTTGTGAACGATAATGTGACCTGTCAATTACCGAGGTGTTAAAATTATGACGTCAATATCAGAAGGTGTGTCTCGTGCAAATATAATGTGCATACAACAACCTATCGGCATTACTATGTTTAGGATATGATATTACATGGGAAACCATTTGAATGTATCAAATAACAGCTAGTAACAGGGTATCGGAGTTATACAGGCGTTGAAGATGACTGAACCGAATTCGGATCGAATCGAGACAACAGACAACACAAGGAAGCGACTAAGAGCGAAAAAATGCATCAAAATAAATGCATACAAAATACTTACTGAGCTGAGATGATACCGTTAGCCATGATGAACATTTTGAGAAAGGCTTTTCGGCCCTTTTGCAAGGTTAATCAGAAAATGTCTTTGATGATTTCGTTAGCCATGACGAACATGATGAAAAGAATCATTAAGGAGATGATACCATGAGCCACAATATTTTGTGAAAAAAGGCTTCTCAGCCCTTTTGCAAAAGAAAATGTGTTCTTCTCATCATGTTCACCATGGCTGATGATATCATTAGCCATGGTGAACACGATGAAAATAATCATTAAGAAGATGACACCATGAGCCACAATATTGTGTGAGACAAAAAGCTTCTCAGCCCTTTCGCAAGACTAAGAAGATGTGTTCGATGATATTGTTATAGCAATGGTGAACATGGGGAGGAGAATCGCTAAGAAACAGATACCGTTAGCCATGGTGAGCATGGTGAGCGCGGTGAAGGCGTGCATGACGCTCGCCCCTCGCGGCTTCATCTTCCTGCTGCTGACTGACTCGTCACCGACCGCTCATACCACCTGTAACAATATTTTTTAAGGCACTTTATATTCCGTCATAGTGCACCATTTTTTGTTCTCATTAAAACGGGCCGTAGGGCCGCAATCAAAATCGTTTTTTTTTTCTTTTTTAGGGTTCCGTACCCAAAGGGTAAAAACGGGACCCTATTACTGAAACTTCGCTGTTCGTCCGTCCGTCCGTCCGTCTGTCACCAGGCTGTATCTCAAGAACGGTGATAGTTAGACAGTTGAAATTTTCACAGATGATGTATTTCTATTGTCGCTATAACAACAAATACTAAAAATAAAATAAAATAAATATTTAGGGGGGGCTCCCATACAACAAACTTGTTATAGATTATGGTACGGAACCCTTCATGCGTGAGTCGGACTCGCACTTGCCCATTTTTTTAATGTAGATATTATATTGTTAGGACACGTATCGAAATTGGTCGGGGGTTCTACCACGGCCTCATCCTCATTGGAGTTTCGTGTCATGAATTCATGATTTGACGCGGTTACTAAATCTAATATCTGTGTTAAGTAATGCCGCCTGTGACTGTTATTCCTTAAAACGACCTTTTAAGAAAAAACCTGTTATAGGTTGGAACAAGTTTGTTAGTGAGGCTCATAAAATCGCTAGGGAAAAATTTAATGTGTGGGTACTGTATGGGAAACCTAATTGCGGTCATTTCTATGATGATATGCAAAGAAGTCGTACAATTTTCAAATCACGTTTAAAATGGTGCCAGAAGAACAGATTAAAATGGACATCTTGGCGTCTCATCATAGAAATCATGACTTTCGGAATTTTTGGAAAGGGACAAAAAAGCTAAATGGCAAACAAAACCTTCCAGCAAGTATCGATGGCATTAGCGATCATCAATGTATAGCCAGTACTTTTAAAAAACAGTTTACTGTAGAGTCACCTCTGGGGCCAGCACGCTCGATACCGGGTGATGAGCCGGGTGGGCAGGAGATTACTGCCAGATTCACTGCCAAAGATGTTGATAAAGTTATTAAATCTATGTCAAGGGGCAAATCTCCTGGTCACGACGGCCTAAGCATAGAACATCTAAAATACGCAGGCCCACATCTCCCTCGAGTACTCGCTTTGTTATTCAATTTATGTATAAGTCACTCATATTTGCCGGATGCTTTAATGAAAACTGTTGTAGTACCCATAGTTAAGAACAAAAGTGGCGATATGAGTGATAAAAGTAACTATAGGCCAATCTCGTTGGCGACTGTGGGGGCTAAGGTACTTGACAGTCTGATTGGTTCGCTACTTGACAAGCACTTGAACATCCATCAGAACCAGTTCGGTTTCAGGCCGGGCCTGTCCACAGAAACAGCCATTTTGTTCCTTAAGCAGACTGTCAAGTACTACACCGACCGTCGAACTGCCGTCTATGCGTGCTTTCTTGACCTCTCTAAAGCGTTCGACCTGGTTAACTACGATGTTCTATGGGAAAAGCTAAAAGCCACCAATATGCCCACGGAGCTTTACAAAATATTTAAATTTTGGTATAGTAACCAGGTGAACGTGGTAAGATGGGCAAACGCACACTCCGAGCCGTACAGGTTGCAGTGTGGGGTGAGGCAGGGGGGAATAACCTCGCCTAAGCTCTTCAACTTGTACGTCAATGCGTTGATAGAGGAGCTCAGCAATACCCATGTCGGCTGCCACATTGATGATGTATGTCTTAATAATATTAGCTATGCAGATGACATGGTGCTGTTGAGTGCCTCACGAACGTGTGGCCTAACGAAGCTGCTGGCAGTATGTGAGAGGTTTGCATTGAGTCATGGCTTGCAATATAATGTTAAGAAGAGTGAATGCATGGTCTTTCGAGTCAAAGGAAAAGATCTGCCGCCTGTACCTCCCATTCGTTTGTACGGCACGCCTCTAAAGAAGGTGGATTCTTTTAAATATTTAGGGCCACGTGGGTAACTTGTGATTTGAAGGACGATGCAGACATTGAGCGAGAGAGAAGAGCATTGTCTGTCAGAGTGAACATGGTGGCCCGCCAATTTGCTCGTTGTACAGCTGAGGTTAAAATAACGCTATTCAGAGCCTTCTGCACATCCCTTTACACGAGCAGTCTGTGGGTCTCTTACACGCAAAAACAATACAATGCTCTACGCGTGCAGTACAACAATGCTTTCAGGGTGCTGATGGGGCTACCTCGTTTCTGTAGTGCGTCTGGGATGTTCGCAGAAGCAGGGGTTGATTGCTTTTATGCAACCATGAGAAAGCGGTGCACATCCCTGGCGCGCAGGGTGCGGGCTAGCGCTAACGGCATCCTGAGGGCAGTTGCCGAAAGGTTTGATTGTCAGTATTTGAACCACTGCCATATGATTCATGTACTGACAATCAAGCCTTTCAAGCCCTTGTAAGTACTGAGCGAATTTATTAAATGCGAACTATATTATAATACACCTAATAATAATGTTACACTAACCGTAGGATAAGAACTTCAGTCTGTTACTAACATATTTTGTAACCACTATGATCCCAGTTGGTCGAAATAAATGTTTTTTATTTTATTTTATTTATTTTATTTTATTTATAGCTAATCATCAAAGTCTACTATTAAAAGAACTCAGATTTTCATCAAAAGTAACTGAAATGGATCAAAATGCGTATTTAGATGTACCCAAAATTGTCATGTTAGGAAACACTAGCTAATATGATAAAAGCGTATATATACCTAAGTAGAATATCAATTACTTAACAATCACTTAATGTTTTCTTATCAGATTCAGATTATCTACAAACCTACACATATATCCATTTAGCAACAGACTTAGGTATTTCTGACAACCTATTTATTAATTTTATTCATTATTTATCTTTCCACAAAACAAAGATTCCTATCCGTGGTGTAATAGTTATCAAGACCATCTGCTAAATAAATACATCCTGGGAACGAGCACCAACTTGTAATAGATACTCGGAGGTACTTCAACTCTAGAGTTATCCTGAGTCACGGGACCACCAATCGTAATGTATGCTAAGCCCTAAACTAAAGGTACAGGTCCTTCGCCTCTTCACACTCGACTCCAAATTCCACTCCTACAACGAAGCTCTAAGAAAACCCTACAACAATTACCTAGCCTTCCAGGGACTACCACACAACCTTCCAGGGACTACATCTAAACAAACCTAAATATGAAAGGATCTTTATACAGTTGAGCTGAACATTTCTTAATACTAATGGCCAAAAAGTGATCGGTTTAACCGTTGTGAACGTCTAGATGACAGGAACCCACGTTGAAGTAGTAACTCAAGCTCTTTTAAGAGAAATCTAACCGTGATGTGTCGCCTAGCGCTTCCGTACCCATATACTGTGCTATACTACCATGTATTACCAAATAAATGTGTATTCTCTTACTTATTTAATGCAAGCTTCTCCTATCCTACTGCTACCTTGATTCTTTGTACTAAATTAAATTTCTAACTTAACTTAATGCTATCTATCCTCAAAATATAAACTGTTACTTCCTATGTGGGCTAGCCAACAAAATATCTATAGTTCCTATAGCAGATTTCAATATGAAATCTTGTGGATACTCTTATAAAAGTTGTTTAATTCTATATGAAATATCAAATTCATTTAGATCATAGTCAGATATAGTTGAACTAGATTTCATTAGGTAACAATAAAAATCAATATGTGAATCAACCCAAATATTATTAAGATTCCGAAATGAAGGGTAATTTAGTTTTTAAAATTGCATGTTCTTACTCCAGAATGATTAGAAAACATATGTCTATGTACAATATGAAACTACACTTCATTACCAATCTATAAACAGGTGAAAGTTACAGGATCTATGAGATTTTATTATGAATTTAATTGTTCTTAAGTTTTCATATTTGACAATATTGAATAATTTTTGTCATTACACCTTAATCTGAGAAGATGGTATACATCCCTTAAATAAACTATAGTAGAACAATCTGAAGTGGATTCTAGACCTAAGCAATAAATAGGAAGTTGTTATAGTCTTCACAATTAAGACCTAGTAAAACCTAGATTGTAGTAGGATGAAGAAGGTAACTTTAAGGTGTATAAAAAAATATAATTTTTTTTTTTTGAAAATCGCCAACCCTTCTAAGTGTGTGAAGGAGTAATACTGTATGCCTTAGCTATCTATTCTATTTTGGCAAAGCTAATTAAGACATACAGCACAGGGATGGACGGACCTTCACGCCTGGCTAATAACTGATTAAACCACTGTGGGATCTCATCACATCTATGCATGACGTTCTAGCCTCCGGCATAGTGTCAAGGATCCATCTTTTAGGGAAGCCTCTTGGCGCAAGCTTCTTAAGTTAACTACACAAGGCCTACGCTAGGTTAAGCTACCTGCCTAACCCTACAACTTGCTAAATATATGTAATGATTGTAAAACCGATAATTCAGAAAAAATTAAGTTATAATTGTATTTGTAAGAAGTCTAATACACTACTCTTCCCTAGTAGGTATGAACCCTTCTAATGAGTTCTAGAACTTGGTTTTCGTTTGACCATACTCATAAATGTAGCATACCCTTGAAATCATGAAGACTATTGTGCCGATCGGAGTATCTTTCAACTCTCGAATGACTGATTTTGAAAAAGGAAATTACTCTCAACCCTTGTGATATAAATTACTTTAGTTCTGAGATCTGTGATGTGAATACGAGGACGAATAACTTTCATTATTGCTATCCATAAGTCCCCGGCTTTTCTTTTAGCAATTTACACTTCAGATACTCCACATCCAGTCTTAGGAATGCTTTGTAGTACTATACAACAATCCACAATTTCCTTATCAAAATTATAACAAAGTTTAAACTATTTCTGTTCATTGAGAAAGCGAATATCTACAGCTAATTGGCTCAACTTTACTTCAGTGATTCCATTCTATCACTTAAGCTATATCAAGGTACATTGCTTCAACACATAATCGGTAAATTTTAATTAATTATTTCTATAATTAATGTTGGTAAGTTAAAGGTGTTAAATATCTGGATGACCTAAATACCAGATTCCCTATTCCCAATCTTTACAAACCGCTACAAGACTGCTTTTCCCCTACTAACTTCCCCGGGTCATAACCACTTAAGAAAATAATAGTTCAACCTCTTAACCACTATACCTAACAAGGTTAAAATAATTTGAATAGATGTTATGTTAGTTAATGATGAATGGCCGATTGCTCGGAAGATAAAGAACCCCGTATTAATATTTCTACTGGAGTGTACCTATCCCCATACCCCCGTTCCTTAGCTAATACAAAGAACACTAGAGACCTGGGTCTCACATTTATATTTAAACGTGTATGGGCCTAGCTAAACTGAACTGTAAGTTCGGGTGATTAGCCCGAAGAAGTGACTATCATCGGTGTATTTGAGCCCCCCCCACGCGGCTGATGAGACGCCGGAAGCATGGAGTAGCTCGCCCTAATATGTGTATATAAAGCAGACATATAAATATATTAGTATATGAGACCGAGCATGGAGGTCCATTTGGCTTCGGCAAGCGCGGAAAGGCCCGCATGTCCAACACGTGTGGTCCATGCTTCCACCAAACAAAACTATCCACATTCGTAGGCTATTCACTGCACTTATATATGGCTAGTGTCCGAGCTGCCTAACTCGGATAAAACTAGAAGAGTCTGAAAGATATTCGTTTAACAGCCGCAAGGTTAAATATCCTTCACCTGGCAACCATGTACCAAAACACTATTTCTGGCATGTAATTAAGCTGAATAGCTTTAAAAGAAAGCAACAAAATCCCACAACATTTCAATAAATAATTATAGATCAGAAAAATAATGTAATCCCAACAGAAATTCCCCTTAGAATTAATTTTAATACCTTATTGCCAGACAATAATGTTACCCAGTCGAAGTCGCAAGTAAGAATGCATCCCATCCTACTAAGCCCTTGCCTATTTATAACCAATAGCTCGAGACATTCGACAGCTTCGACAGCTTTGACAGATTCAACAGCTTCGGCAGCTTCGACAGCTTCGACAGCTTCAACAGCTTCGACAGCTTCGACAGCTTCGACAGCTTCGGGACACTCGGGACACTCCCGACACGTCACGTGATCTAGCCCCCGCCCTCTAAGCGTTGTATATGGGATTTTGATTCTTATTTAGTCTAAATAAAGCTCAACTCCTCTGTTGTCAATTTGTGAATATCAACTTGCTATTTTTAAAGTGGTAGTATGTTTAGTTTTAAGAATGGTTTTACTTGCTTCCGCAAACATTCACACTGTTACTCTTATTTTGCATTTGTATTGCCTATATCTACTAAATGATAATTTTAGTATTAGCTTGATGACGTATGATGCTAATATGTCTTAAATTCGATGATGATAATGATGATGTGAGTATCACGATGATGATATATGATTATATGATGGCGGGCATATGACGAGATCATGTGAATCGCCACAATCGCCCCCCTGCGAAAGTTTGAAGTGGATTGACATCGTCAAATAACGTAGAACTTCGCATTCCCCTTATTAAATTGTAAAAACAATTAAAAAAAAAATATGTATATATATATGACAATTATTCTTAAAGCAAATAACATTTTGTGATAATCTTGGATATTCTAAATCCGTTAGTATTCGTACCCTTAAGTGTGTGTGTGTTTAAACCAATACGTGGAAAGTCACTTGTGTATTAAATCAGAATTCAAACCATAGAATAATATCATTGAATCGTGAATATATTTCTCCAAATCTTGACCACATCGTAAGAAGTGTTTGGTTGTGAGTCAAACAAGCCCTATTAGCTCGGTTTTGCCTAAACACCTCAAACTTGACCTGCCCATTGCTCAGCCTCATTTGCGAATTCACATTGTACGAATTCTTCGATGAATTGACAAAACTCTCCTCAGACAACATAGCAAGATCTTTGGTATAGATACTGAATATTCATCCTTACTTCAATTCAATAACTGATTCCGATTTCAAATTCTTCTCCAAAATCAAATGCGACTCCCCTTATTGGCGCGTGTATCACATCAAGAATAAACAAGCCAATTTCAGCTCTATAATCATACAATTGTGGTTTTTTTTTTTTTTTCTTGTAAGACTATAGACTTACTAGAATTGTGTAAAAATGTTTCATTTCAAAATTACGCTCTGACATATTATTATACCAGAAGTTCATATAAATATACCAATTTAGTTTTATCCTGCCTTTACGGACAAACCAACCCACAATTCTTTTTATTTAAAAATATACAGTTGGCCAATCTATTTGTTGACATGGGTGTGTGCGAAACCTGCACGTTCCTGCCCGTGCTCGAAGGTTAGCCCGTAGGCCCTGTAGAGTATTGTCTCGCACAAACTACCGCACATCGGTCTTAAATCGAAACTTCGATTTACTAAGCCTAACTTCTAAGTATGTGCAATCCAATTGATGTCTTTAGAAAATACTCCCGTTCGTACCTCTAAAGATAGAAGACCCCCCCTTTTTCGGATCCGAATACTTTCGAACGTAGCTTGAATACATACAGACAACATCCAACTCAAAAAGTCCACTCATTCTCCCTCTCATACATCGCACTACAGGCTCCTACATTCGTTTTTCCGCACCGACTTAGTCAGAAGAACATCACCCATTTTGTATTCAAAATCCATACTACTTTACCTTCCTATAATATCCCAAGTTCCCCTTTACTTCTTACATCAAAATCAAAATAAAGATTTTCTCTAAGATAAACAATAAAATTGTCCATCCACTTCACACATTTCGTATTTTTGTTATACTCTAATAAAATTCGTAATTACTTTACCCACCTGGTTCAATTCACCCCTGACTACCCTTTTGAAACTTATCGAATTTCAATTTATTAAAGAAACCCAAAATACGTATTAATGGAATCGAACCATTACGCAAATCATCCATGTAAATTATCAAATTTCAACTTATTAAAGAACCTCAAAATATGTATTAATGGAATCGAACCATTACGCAAATCATTCGATGAAATATACTACTAGCGACCTCTAGTGAAATTTGCGTACACACATTCGAACCTTAACTTACAATACTTATACTGCGGTACGACTTTATACTATGACATCACTATTGCCTTTTAAAACAAATCGACTGTAATCGATACCTTAATCGATGTTATCTTAATATCCCTATTGAACATTAGATTTTGATTAATAAATTACTGAAATACTTGTACGTTGTTCAATTAAATAAAATATAAAAATATATTTAACTATTCTATAAATGTTACGTAAATCTTACGAACTAGGTAAGTGAATCTATGCCTTAATAATAGTCTACTATTTATGTCATCTTATCTCTTTAACCTGGCAACACTGTCTTATGACATGTCAAATGTCATTTTTTTCATAACCTATCTATTCTATGAAATGAAAATTAAAGGATAAAAGAATAATGAACATCAAAACGGATTGTTATGAAGAAAACTGTGATAAAATGAGTCTACGATAATAAGGTAACTATTTTCTACGCTTGTTAGTATAATCTGACTAAAATATTGAGCAAAGAAAAATCGTGTTGTATGTTTACAATCAAAATTTGTTTTTGTTACAGAATCAGAACAGTTACGTTAACCTTCGTGCAACGGTTATAAGTTATATCTCAAAATGTATGCAAATATAATGAGCTCCGGATAATTAAACAAGAAGCAATGTAGTCGAACTGCGCCAGCGCCACCTGTAAACTAACAAAATGTAAGTTAACAAAAGTTTTAACTGCGTTTGTTCATAAATGTGAAGTATGCACTGGCCACCAAAAATGTCAATGATTGGAAGCCTAGCGACGAACTTGATTTTTGAATAAGATGATGTTTTAATGTGTTGTCACAAACATATATAATAATTCTGTCTAACGTATTTTCTTTATTTTCTTGTACTTCCTGAACGGACCCGCTCCTTAAAACTTAACATGGTAGCAGAGCGTAATATTAAATTGAAGTTACGAAGAAATATTTAAAAAAAAAGTGAGTACCAAAATCAAAAAATGTCGACTGCAAAAATTGAACCTCTCACAAGAGATAATTACGACACATGGGTAATCCAAGCTGAAGCCGTGCTAGTTCGCCATAAACTATGGAAATACGTTGAGACTCCCTTGACTCCTGCCTCAACTACAGACGAGATACAAAATGATAAACTTGCGAAATCGGAACTAATTCTTATTATCGCCCCGTCTGAGCTGAAACAAATTAAACACTGCAGCACCGCCAAAGAGTTATGGGACAAATTAAAAGTAACTTATGCCAGTAAAGGACCTGCTCGTAAAGCATCCTTTTTGAAACAGCTTATACTGACTAAGCTAGAAGGAAACGATGTACGAGGTCACCTCAACAAGTTCCTGGATATAGTGGACAAGCTGGCAGATATGGACGTGGCTATCAACGAGGATCTGTTAACAATAATGATGTTGTACAGTCTTTCCCCTGAATATGAGAACTTCAGAGTCGCTATAGAATCGCGAGACACTCTTCCGAAGCCCGACGAGCTTAAAACAAAAATTATTGAAGAATTTGAAGCACGTCATAGCCAAAACATGACCAATAACGACAAACCTGAATCCATATTGCAAGAAGAAGCCCTGTACGCGTCCTGTAAAGTTTGCAAACGAAGAGGTAACATCTTCAAACGCAAGAATCACAAAATATGCGTCAACTGCTGGAAGAAAAACAATGAGAAGTCCAAGAAACAAGACTACGATTTTCAAAAGAACCATTTTGCTATGCAGTGTCTTTTTACAAACAACAAGAAGACTCAAGATAACATTTGGGTCTTGGACAGCGGTTGTACGTCTCACATGACCTATCAACGAGACTTATTTAAGACGATTGAGAAAACATCCAGAAGACTATCATTCGCAACTGATGAACATAGTGCTGAGATTAAAGGAAAAGGTACCGTCTCTTTTATATCTGAAAATAGCGATGGGAAAGCCCTCACCCACCTTAAGGACACGCTGTACGTTCCCAGTCTGTGCACTAACCTATTGTCTGTCAGTAAGATGACCGATGCTGGCTGCTCTGTCCTCTTCACCAAAACTAAAGCGACAGTCAACAACTCAAAAGCTGGAATAACTCTCACTGCACTTAAACATGAAGATGGTCTTTATTACTTCAAACCAACCAAGCATGAGCGCAACAACTTGGCCAACGATAACGATGAAGAAGTTTCAACACCTACAAACAAAACAGGCTCATCAAACATCGAAGAATGGCACCGAAAACTTGGGCACATGAACGCCAAAGATATGAAACTGGCACTTAAAGAAGAAAGTTTACTTGGTTTGAACTTTGATGCTTCCGAAACCTTGGCAGACTGCGAAACCTGCGTTCAAGCAAAAATGCATCGAGTTCCTGCTCCCCGTGAGAAATTGACTCAACGAACATCCGAACGCTTAGAAATTGTCCATAGTGACGTTTGTGGTCCAATTCGTACACCCACAATAAGCGGAAACAGGTACTTTGTTACGTTCATTGACGACTACAGCCGATACAGTCGAGTCTATATGATGAAGAACAAGAATGAAGTCTTAGAAAAATTTAAAGAGTTCAAAGAGTTAGCGGAAACACAAACTGGAAACAAAATAAAGTTCTTACAAACGGATAACGGTAAAGAATATGTAAACCAAGACATGAACACTTACCTGAAACGTTGCGGAATACAGCGGAGGCTTACTGCACCCTATACCCCGCACCAAAACGGAACTGCCGAACGAAAAAACCGCACCCTCGTGGAGAAAGCGAGAGCCATGATGATTGATGCGAAGGCACCATTACATTGTTGGGGCGAAGCAGTGATGACTGCCAACTACCTATCAAACAGGAGTCCAAATAGCGCCTTACAAAATAAAACGCCTTTCGAACTATGGGTTGGAAGAAAACCATGCATTAATCATCTGTACATATTTGGCTGCAAAATTTTTGTATTAATTAAAGGCACCAACGGTCACAAATTTGCACCAAAAGCGATTCCCGGTATGTTCACAGGATACTCAGAAACATCCAAAGCTTTCAGAATCTTTCTTCCTTCGAAAAACAAAGTTATTACATCAAAGGATATTCGAGCAATGACGTCAATGTTCTATACTCAAGCCAACAAAGACAGTCTCATCGAACCTTTTAACGATGTAGAACTTCCAAGCAAACAAACATTAAATACGTCACAACAACAATCACCAAATAAACAAGTGACTATCCTGCTTGACGATGAAGAAGGAAATGACACACCATTTGACAGCGACAGTGAAACGGCTGAAGTTGTAGACAATCCGTTGCAACAAAATGTACGTCGTCCGTCCATCACCGAAGATGTTCAACAAGCGGAACCATCAAATTATGAAAGTGAATACGAATACGAATCTCTTTCCGGTTCTAACAACACAGTCGATGATGAAGAAACGGAACAAAACACTGAAGCTGAACAAAATGCCACTAATCAAACACGTACTTTGAGACACAGGTCAAATATCACAGCTCCTAAGCGATACGATGATTTTATTCTGGCTGCTGTAGAAGAAATCGAAAATCTTCACAAACCAAAAGAACCTGCGACTTTCAAAGAAGCGTTAGAATCAATTGACAAAGAAAAATGGCAAGAGGCCATGAAAAATGAGATGACATCTCTTGAGGACAACCAAACCTGGGATCTAGTTAATCTACCTAAAGGACGTAAAGCCTTACCAAGCAAATGGGTATATAAAGTAAAAATGAACCCTGATGGTTCCGTCGAGAGGTATAAGGCCAGAATGGTTATAAAAGGCTATTCCCAGATACCTGGAGTGGACTACGATAAGACGTTCAGTCCAGTGGCTCGTCTGAGCACTGTACGATCACTACTTGCTATAGCTGCTCGAGAAAATCTCAAACTGAGTCAGTTTGACGTGTCAACAGCCTTCCTAAATGGTACTGTACATGAAGAAATTTACATGAAACAACCCGAAGGTTATGGAGATGGAACAAAACGAGTCTGTAAACTGAAACGCAGCCTCTATGGATTGAAGCAAGCGCCACGCTGCTGGAACACCTGCATCGCCGAGTTCTTACTAAAAACTGGGTTCAAACAGAGCGAAGCGGATCCATGCTTGTACGTGCGAAACAAAGGCCAATCCAAAGTTATTATAGCTCTATATGTCGACGACGGGCTAGTAGCACACAATACAACTACAGCAGGTGACGAGTTTTTGAAAGAGTTAAGAGCGAAGTTCAAAATTACAACCAAACCTGCATCCTACTTTCTTGGTATGGAAATAAACAAGCGAAGGGACAACTCCATATCTTTATGTCAAAAGGCTTATACAAAGAAAATATTAGAAAAATTCGGAATGTTAAATTGCAACTCAGCTCCAACGCCTATAATCAAAGATTATGAAACGGGAGAGGATCAAGGCGCAGAGCCCAACTTCCCATACAGGCAAGCTGTGGGTGCCTTGGCATATTTATCAGTAGGCACAAGGCCTGATATCTCATATGCCGTAGGTGTCGCTTCAAGAAACCTTGGAGCACCTACAAAGGAAAATGTTATTTTAGTGAAGCGCATCTTTCGCTATTTAAAAGGCACGCAAGAGAATGGCTTGACATTCAGAAAAATGTCACCTCCACACCTAGTCTGCTACAGTGACGCAGATCTTGGGGGAGATCAGGATACTGGAAGATCAACATCTGGTATGGTGTGCTTATTTTCTGGCGCCGCTTTAAGCTGGAGAAGCCAAAAGCAGACAACTGTATCTATCTCTTCAACAGAAGCGGAGATCATAGCAGCGAGCGAGTCTGCACAAGAAATTTTATGGCTGAACAGACTCTTCAGTGACTTGACCCTAACTGAGAAACCGGTGTTACACCTGGACAATGAGTCTGCTGTCTATCTTGCACATAACCCTAAATACGAATGTCATAAGCGCACCAAACATATAAAACTGAAACACTTCTTTGTTCGAGAATGTGTTAGTAATGGAGACCTGAGCGTCAAACAAGTTCCCTCGGAAATTCAATTGGCCGATATGTTGACCAAGCCACTATTCGGGCCCAGACTCTCTGACCTAAGCTCAAGAATGGGACTGAAGAATTTATCCCAAAATTCTTAAAATCTACCGAGGATGTGAAGTATGCACTGGCCACCAAAAATGTCAATGATTGGAAGCCTAGCGACGAACTTGATTTTTGAATAAGATGATGTTTTAATGTGTTGTCACAAACATATATAATAATTCTGTCTAACGTATTTTCTTTATTTTCTTGTACTTCCTGAACGGACCCACTCCTTAAAACTTAACAATAAAGTAAATCTTGATTCTTCTGTACGCCGATTACTGCTCCTTTCTTGATTCTAATATCTTCTGTCTTCTATTTCCAGACTCCTCGCAAATCTTGATAACTTCTCAGTACAAACTAATCTTGAATGAAGCAAAAATAATGAAGGATGAGTTGAACTCCCTACTTCTACTGCTGCAGCTTATTGGAACTTCTTCACAAGGTAATATTATTTATCTTACTGTACTATTGTTTCAATTTAAAAAGAACTTAGTTGTTTAAAAATATCTTCATGCTAATGTTCATGGAAATTACTTAGATCAAAAATAAAGTAGGTACTCCTTCGGGGTCGAAATTTTATTAATCCCTTCCTATAATTAAATAATTGTCTTCATCCTATTGTTTTCTTAAGTCTGTCTCCATCACCTGATTACAATTTTTATTCCAGTTGAAGTCGAGCAGTTTATTTATGAACTTAATTTATTTTCCTACTGTCATAAATATTTATATCTCAAATTAAAGTATGTGAATGTACTGTATCGCTTTCTACGTCTGTTTAATAACAAATAACATTTAATCTAACTTGTTTCAATAATTATTCATTTTACTTTCCAGATTTTTGGATTTCAACGGCAAGCTCTGGACCAAATCTACTATACATCTAAAATGTAACCCGAGTATCATGACTAATGCATAATAAGAACTTGATTGAAGATGTATCTACTTATTTATAAGAATACTTAACAGAACTGAATACCTTAATAAATCTAATGGTAACAATACAGACATACTTACTTCGCTTCAAAAATAAATTAAATTTAAACTGCTTTCCTTTTCTCTCTGATTCTGTGGTTATACTCTTATACTACATGTGAACATATATGTAAGTCATTGTATTGGTAATCTATAAGCCATAAATGTACCAAAATTATTGTAATAAAATTACTTTCATTTCATTTGTTTCATTATGTGTTAGGAGTCCGCCCCCCCACTTATGAAATCACTAACACTCCTACTTTCCTTATATTTGCTATATTTAATGTTTCTAATAAGACTTATATTAAACTAAAAGATGAATATTGTAGCTAGAAGCCTTACTTATACTAAGGTTGACATTGTAGCTAGGGTCATGTTTATCAGATCTTATTCTGAAACATTTCCTACATTGAACTAAAGCCTATAAATAAACCCTCGCCCCCCTAAATAATAAATCCTTAGTAATCCTCATAACTTATTTTTAGTTTCACAACTAATTTTCAACACAACTTGAACTAATAACTGATGTAAAAATAAATCTTCAAAACTCATATTTCCTGTAGTCAAGAACAATGACATCTCTATTCTACCTCACTTAACTAATTTCCTACGATATTCCGACTTTATAACTAAAATAAAATTAAATTTATTTAAATAATCATCCCATCTCGATATCATATTAATTACTGATAACAGATAACACCCTGTCACTTGTCAACTTGTCAAATCAACCTACTCAGAAGGCGTTTTGTTCACTCAGCCTTGATTATGTTTTTACTTTAAAAATGAATTACCTATTATTATTTTTCCTAATTATGTAAATTATGCATAAATAATATTAAATATATCCCTAAATATCTGAATTTTATGTTATATTAATAATATGAACATATTGAGTAAAGTTGTCTACGTATCTGATTGAAACTAAAATAAGTAAATGATTACTTGATATTATTATTTTATGTAACGTAAATTATTATCTAAAGTTTAAATAATACACCTATTTCATTATTAATCAGTGTTAAAATTAACTTTTTGTAAAGCGTTAACACAAACGTAACGAATTTAATTTTATCTCAAATAGTCCACTATTGAACTATAGATAACACAATGAATGAACTGTCAAGGTGTCAAATGTCAATTACTGAGTAAAATATCTATCGAAAACAAAATCACGTTGTTCTAATATACTTCTTTTGTTTCAGGTACTATTACTATGTGAAATAAGAAAAATATCGTGTGTTATTTCAAGAAGCTACTCTATTCACTATAGTTTGTGTATAAATATGCAACAAAATGTGTTTCGAGGCGAAACGCACAACACCCATCACGGTTAAATTCTCCTTTCCACTCTCACGTCAGCAATTGTACCCTTGAGGGTCTCATAGTTCAAAGCTCAAATGTTTAAAGATCCCTTTAGTAAAACCGTCACTAACAATTCCGCTAAAATTCCATGGCGAAATGACACAACGAATAACAATTGTCGATCTACAAAACGCAAGAAGACGGCAAGACATGAAACCACACGACGAACAGCAATGCGACGAATATTCTGGTTACGCCAGCAATTAAACAATGATGATACGAGGCTACTACTAAATGAACAAATCCTGATCACGCGCGGCAATTGTAATAATTATCAAGACCATCTGCTAAATAAATACATCCTGGGAACGAGCACCAACTTGTAATAGATACTCGGAGGTACTTCAACTCTAGAGTTATCCTGAGTCACGGGACCACCAATCGTAATGTATGCTAAGCCCTAAACTAAAGGTACAGGTCCTTCGCCTCTTCACACTCGACTCCAAATTCCACTCCTACAACGAAGCTCTAAGAAAACCCTACAACAATTACCTAGCCTTCCAGGGACTACCACACAACCTTCCAGGGACTACATCTAAACAAACCTAAATATGAAAGGATCTTTATACAGTTGAGCTGAACATTTCTTAATACTAATGGCCAAAAAGTGATCGGTTTAACCGTTGTGAACGTCTAGATGACAGGAACCCACGTTGAAGTAGTAACTCAAGCTCTTTTAAGAGAAATCTAACCGTGATGTGTCGCCTAGCGCTTCCGTACCCATATACTGTGCTATACTACCATGTATTACCAAATAAATGTGTATTCTCTTACTTATTTAATGCAAGCTTCTCCTATCCTACTGCTACCTTGATTCTTTGTACTAAATTAAATTTCTAACTTAACTTAATGCTATCTATCCTCAAAATATAAACTGTTACTTCCTATGTGGGCTAGCCAACAAAATATCTATAGTTCCTATAGCAGATTTCAATATGAAATCTTGTGGATACTCTTATAAAAGTTGTTTAATTCTATATGAAATATCAAATTCATTTAGATCATAGTCAGATATAGTTGAACTAGATTTCATTAGGTAACAATAAAAATCAATATGTGAATCAACCCAAATATTATTAAGATTCCGAAATGAAGGGTAATTTAGTTTTTAAAATTGCATGTTCTTACTCCAGAATGATTAGAAAACATATGTCTATGTACAATATGAAACTACACTTCATTACCAATCTATAAACAGGTGAAAGTTACAGGATCTATGAGATTTTATTATGAATTTAATTGTTCTTAAGTTTTCATATTTGACAATATTGAATAATTTTTGTCATTACACCTTAATCTGAGAAGATGGTATACATCCCTTAAATAAACTATAGTAGAACAATCTGAAGTGGATTCTAGACCTAAGCAATAAATAGGAAGTCGTTATAGTCTTCACAATTAAGACCTAGTAAAACCTAGATTGTAGTAGGATGAAGAAGGTAACTTTAAGGTGTATAAAAAAATATAAATTTTTTTTTTTGAAAATCGCCAACCCTTCTAAGTGTGTGAAGGAGTAATACTGTATGCCTTAGCTATCTATTCTATTTTGGCAAAGCTAATTAAGACATACAGCACAGGGATGGACGGACCTTCACGCCTGGCTAATAACTGATTAAACCACTGTGGGATCTCATCACATCTATGCATGACGTCCTAGCCTCCGGCATAGTGTCAAGGATCCATCTTTTAGGGAAGCCTCTTGGCGCAAGCTTCTTAAGTTAACTACACAAGGCCTACGCTAGGTTAAGCTACCTGCCTAACCCTACAACTTGCTAAATATATGTAATGATTGTAAAACCGATAATTCAGAAAAAATTAAGTTATAATTGTATTTGTAAGAAGTCTAATACACTACTCTTCCCTAGTAGGTATGAACCCTTCTAATGAGTTCTAGAACTTGGTTTTCGTTTGACCATACTCATAAATGTAGCATACCCTTGAAATCATGAAGACTATTGTGCCGATCGGAGTATCTTTCAACTCTCGAATGACTGATTTTGAAAAAGGAAATTACTCTCAACCCTTGTGATATAAATTACTTTAGTTCTGAGATCTGTGATGTGAATACGAGGACGAATAACTTTCATTATTGCTATCCATAAGTCCCCGGCTTTTCTTTTAGCAATTTACACTTCAGATACTCCACATCCAGTCTTAGGAATGCTTTGTAGTACTATACAACAATCCACAATTTCCTTATCAAAATTATAACAAAGTTTAAACTATTTCTGTTCATTGAGAAAGCGAATATCTACAGCTAATTGGCTCAACTTTACTTCAGTGATTCCATTCTATCACTTAAGCTATATCAAGGTACATTGCTTCAACACATAATCGGTAAATTTTAATTAATTATTTCTATAATTAATGTTGGTAAGTTAAAGGTGTTAAATATCTGGATGACCTAAATACCAGATTCCCTATTCCCAATCTTTACAAACCGCTACAAGACTGCTTTTCCCCTACTAACTTCCCCGGGTCATAACCACTTAAGAAAATAATAGTTCAACCTCTTAACCACTATACCTAACAAGGTTAAAATAATTTGAATAGATGTTATGTTAGTTAATGATGAATGGCCGATTGCTCGGAAGATAAAGAACCCCGTATTAATATTTCTACTGGAGTGTACCTATCCCCATACCCCCGTTCCTTAGCTAATACAAAGAACACTAGAGACCTGGGTCTCACATTTATATTTAAACGTGTATGGGCCTAGCTAAACTGAACTGTAAGTTCGGGTGATTAGCCCGAAGAAGTGACTATCATCGGTGTATTTGAGCCCCCCCCACGCGGCTGATGAGACGCCGGAAGCATGGAGTAGCTCGCCCTAATATGTGTATATAAAGCAGACATATAAATATATTAGTATATGAGACCGAGCATGGAGGTCCATTTGGCTTCGGCAAGCGCGGAAAGGCCCGCATGTCCAACACGTGTGGTCCATGCTTCCACCAAACAAAACTATCCACATTCGTAGGCTATTCACTGCACTTATATATGGCTAGTGTCCGAGCTGCCTAACTCGGATAAAACTAGAAGAGTCTGAAAGATATTCGTTTAACAGCCGCAAGGTTAAATATCCTTCACCTGGCAACCATGTACCAAAACACTATTTCTGGCATGTAATTAAGCTGAATAGCTTTAAAAGAAAACAACAAAATCCCACAACATTTCAATAAATAATTATAGATCAGAAAAATAATGTAATCCCAACAGAAATTCCCCTTAGAATTAATTTTAATACCTTATTGCCAGACAATAATGTTACCCAGTCGAAGTCGCAAGTAAGAATGCATCCCATCCTACTAAGCCCTTGCCTATTTATAACCAATAGCTCGAGACATTCGACAGCTTCGACAGCTTTGACAGATTCAACAGCTTCGGCAGCTTCGACAGCTTCGACAGCTTCAACAGCTTCGACAGCTTAGACAGCTTCGACAGCTTCGGGACACTCGGGACACTCCCGACACGTCACGTGATCTAGCCCCCGCCCTCTAAGCGTTGTATATGGGATTTTGATTCTTATTTAGTCTAAATAAAGCTCAACTCCTCTGTTGTCAATTTGTGAATATCAACTTGCTATTTTTAAAGTGGTAGTATGTTTAGTTTTAAGAATGGTTTTACTTGCTTCCGCAAACATTCACACTGTTACTCTTATTTTGCATTTGTATTGCCTATATCTACTAAATGATAATTTTAGTATTAGCTTGATGACGTATGATGCTAATATGTCTTAAATTCGATGATGATAATGATGATGTGAGTATCACGATGATGATATATGATTATATGATGGCGGGCATATGACGAGATCATGTGAATCGCCACAGTGGATGGATCCTTACACGCGTGATAAAATATCCATTTGCACACATTACATAAAATCATGAAACACAGTCCTCTATACAATTACGGTCAAATCAGTCCATGAGTCACGGGCCTAATCATAGTTTTATGGACGTGTATATGGTTTGCAAATCGCTCCCCGGTCCGCTGCGTCGGGTGAATGCGTTGACAATTGAGAGCAAGGTTGGTAAAATGGTGTAGTCGACTCTAAGTGCCTGGGGTCCTAGACGAGGGAAAGATTTATTTATTTATTTAATTTTTATTGCACAAATGAAAAACAGATCGTACAAAAGGCGGACTTAATGCCATTGGGCATTCTCTACCAGTCAACCATCGGACAAAGCAGATAAGTTGTGGGCGGTGCAACTAACATAATAGGTTTTAATAGATAAATACATATATTTATTATATAAACATATATAAATAAATACTGACTAAAAAGCTAATCAGATATGCTAAGATTTCTTCATTCTGCTAAAGAAGAGGTCACGTAAGGATTTTGTAAAATTTATCTTGTTCGGGGCTTGCTTGATCTTAAGAGGAAGGCGGTTCCAGAGGCGCCCGCCTTGGACGGTGAAAGAGTTGGACATAAAACCTGTACGGTGAGAAGGGATAGAAAGAGATAGATTGCCGGAAGAGCGAAATTGACGGTTAAGAGTTAAACCATAAATAATGGAAAAAGTCTTTGAGATATTTGGGAGAATTCGAGTCTTTGAGAATTGAGAAGAGAGTGCAAAGCATTCGCATTTCACGTCGTTGACGGATAGGAAGCCAGCCGCCGAGCTGAGCACGGTAAGAATAAGAAGACACGTGGTCATACTTACGGAGACAGAAAATGAAACGAATACAGTTGAATGTTTTTATTTCGAGAAAAGCAGCCTAATTATTGTCTTTCCTGTAATTTTAATGAGTTTTCTAGGCCTCATCGATAAAGCGGAAAGATCATCCTTCATGCATGGATCAGCCATCATATCGACCTTAGCGCGACTACTCGACTATCGAGCACAACCATAGAGTAAATTATATATACTGAGATAGAGTCATCAGCTTCCTTTGTGTACTAGCGCCATCTATTGAGTGAGTTTCGAGTTATCTGAGTCATGTACATATGTATACATAGCAATCGCTATGCACTGTACTGTAGGTACTTTCAATACATATTATATGATTCATCTGTACCTCACACTTAACATAATAAGTGGGCTTTAAAACTAGTTATGTTTGTAGGAAGGTATAAAAAAGACACATTTATAATTAATTATTTTTATTACATTAATTTTGGGGAACATAATTAGAACAAACGCTTACCACAGCTTGTACATACAACATTTTTTACTGCTACCATGACTTTAAAATAGTTTAAAACGAGGCAATCGTGATCCATTACACAAAGCCGGGATCGAAATCCTTCCTGGAACTTCTGTCGTCGGAATCCAAGTTAGCGTAAAGGTCAACAACGTAGAGCAGATTCGCTAATATCCATAAAGCACAGCCGAAGTAAATTTCTTATACCCGTTTGAATATCCACCACAGAAAACAAACTTGTCCATAATCCATAAAGTAAACTGTCAAACAGCACTACGCTACGCGTTCCTCTACACCGAATTGTATTAACTAAGTAGTCTTTTAGTTTTCTTTCTTCTATTGTTTTTTACATTAAAAAAATACGCATTTATTACTTTCCATTTTTTTTGTGGATATTAAATTTTTGTGACAATCATCATATAACTGCTTAAAATATAATAGGTGAAATCTAAAAAATAAATGAGTGGAATGAAACGGGGATCTAATCTTAATCCGTAATGTTGCCTGTAATGATAAATTAATATAATGCTTCATAATCTTTCACAATAACTTATGATTATGTTTTTATTATATGTTTATTTATGGATAAAATAATAACATAAAAACAGATTTCATTTTAATAACACTAATTCAAATATTGAATTTAGCTCCATCTATCGAGCGAGTCTCGTACTAAACGCACGCAAGTTTTAATGTATGAAATCTGTAAAGTACTGAGTGAAATGCCCCTGAGCACAACTACGAGTATGTTTCGCAAAACTTGTCGCATGACATAGCGCTACCCGTCACTCTCAAACATTATTGCACAGAAAGAGACCATTATCTCGCGCAAAAAATAGTCACGTGTAACAGTTGTGCTAGAAGTGCAGAAGGTATACGAATCGAGAGGCCTGATATCAAACAGAAAGCAATATTTGCTTCTGAAAGTAAGTATCAACTGATAATACTTTATGTACCTATCCAGTTTACTACCTACTACGCGTTGGATGTAATAGATTTATTTTTACGATGTATAAATATGACTCAGTATTTGTTAAGTCTTCCTGAGCTTCGTTGTTATTATTTTATTAAGTAGGGTCACTAACACTTGTGATCCATGACATTTTATGACAATAATATAGGATTCCAGGCGTAAATAAAATAATCTTACGGAAAATTTATTACCATTTGAATAGGCTAGTTGACTAATTTTAAATTGTATTATAGGTACTAATGTTTATTTCGTATAGTATTAAGCATAGGAAACCTAAATAAATAGAGTAGGAGATGCTTGTAAAAATTTAATTAGAAAATAGGTATATATTTCTTCTGTACTTATTTTGAACTGCTCAAAGCTCTGTCCGCCGGTCCCGTAGCAAAGAAACCTGAACGGCCGATGCTAGTAATTCGACCGTCGAATATTGCCGTCCCTCTCGATCTCCTGTTAAAGTAATATTTGACTGAGCAAAATACTTTTATATTGATTAAAATAAACAGAAATATAGTGAATATATTTTTGTTATCGTCAATACAATGGATAAACAAACATTAGGTCGATTCGTTGTTATGTGGGTCAGGAAAATTATGAAGTCGTTAGAGTTACCTACTTTCAAAAGGTCAAATTATTATTACATGCGAGTACCTAAATGTAGGATAAAATACAATGAAGCGGAAGCTAGCATTTAGTTTTGAATAACATTTTGAAATGACTAATTATTTACTTTTCCCTTTCGTTAACTATATCGCCTGGAAACAACCAAAACTCACCAAAATTTCTGTTACTATTCTTCAAAACCTCGTATCTAGTGTGTAGATTAGTACCTACTGAGATACTTTTGTTTTAAGTAGGTATTTGTTAACTAGTGAGCTTGAAAATATGTGGTACTGAAGTATTGGACTTTATCCTATATATCTGCCGTGCTACCTATGCCTGCTGCGTTAAGAATGTATAGCTATTCAGTTAGGTAGTGCATAAAGTTCTTGGTACCCTGTACCCTGACACTACAAGAACTTACAGTATTTTCCTTAGCTAGCACAAAAGCGAACGTTCATCCAACTTCTTTGTCATCCACACTTCAGTTGTCTGTAGGCCTCTCGTGATCATGACATCCATACTAAGTGCATATTGTATCATAATTCAGTATTCTGGAATGGGGTAATTTCAGGAAAAAACTTTATAGCGCGATGCAGGATCATCTTTTGTTTTGTATGAGGGCGCGGCGCCATGCCAGTCTGGCGCCATCTGTTGGGCATTATTTCCTTTGTCCTCTCATCTCGTCAAAAAGACTGGACGGATTTGAACCAATTTTGTTACGGGCTTAGCTGGACATCCAAAGATGGTTATAGGATACTTTTTACCTTTTACCCGACTGGGGAAAAAAAAGTTTTACGGGAACGAGGTCGCGCGGGTACCTACTAGTACTAGTAATATACGTTATATTATTTGAACTCTCCTCGCTACAACGTGCGTGCGCGCGACAATGCGCCCATTTAGTTGATAAAATAGAAAATGCCGGTACTAAGGGCACAATAACTGCACCTCTATTGATCGCCGTACATTATTTGTAATGGATCCAACATGGTCATCGATACCGTTACTTTGCGCAGACGCGTGAAATTGGGCTGGAAAATTGCGAATAGTTTCTTTTATATGTTTCAATGCGTAATTGGTTATTGTTATCACGGTTGTCACTTACGAGTACTGAATTTCATTTATTCATGTGAAGAGAAGTCCATACTCTCTTTATAGCGGTGTAAGCGGTAGCGGTAGCGGCTTCGATCGTTATTGCGGCCTTGCGAAGTTAGCCGAGGTTGTGCGAATATCGTAGTGTGGAGGGGCACTTCGCTGCGGAAACCAATACTTCGGCCATCTTCACCTAACTTCGGTCAGCTTCGCGAGTAGTGTGGAGGGTTAGAGATCGAGTATCCTATTTTTTTGAGATTCTACAATCTGTAGTGAGTGCTACATCAACTATCTGATTGGCATTCAAACTTGATTCGCGAATCGCCCGAAAGGCGCATCGGTTTGCATTTGCACGTGAAGTTTTTCCTTCTCCACAGGCGAGTTTCATCAGTTTTTAATACTTTTTTGATATTTGTCCGAGCGAGCAGGTCTCGTTTTTCAGCTCGGCAAAAAATTCTTTCGTAACTACAGATGTTCGTTTTGTCTGGATTTTGGCTGTTCTCGCCTACACGGCGCATTTATCAACTGACTCTCGGAAATTTTGTGAGGAGGTTCAATAATTGAGATACAGAATTTTCTTATTGAGTCAGTTTTTTGATTTTTTCACAACGGCGAAGATATGAGGATTGAAAAAGTAAATAATACCAAATTTCGGCCATAAAAAAAAAATGCGAGGTCTGCAGTTCACAGAGCCACTAGTTTTAAAGGCCACGCCAGGTGAAACAGGGTGAATACAAATGCGCTGGTCCATTTCCCCCAATTTAATTCACGGGAATTCGCACTCATATTGACGTTGTCTTGTCTCGCCTAGACGATCGAAAAGCACTAAGACTTCGTGGATTTTTACTCGATAAAATGTACGACCAAAGAACAAGCAAACTCCGGGAAATAGCCGCAGGAAATCCCTAGTCTGTACTATATGTAACCGCCTGAAGAAAGGTTATCTGCGTAAATACTGAGCCGTCAGTCAGCGAATGCATGATTGTGTTGCATTACGCATTCTGCTTTGTGACATGATTGACATCACGTTTTTTATCATCCTACATGCACACCGTGCATGTTACCTACGTTTACATATAACCATCCATTCATTAAGCCAAAATCCGTTCTGACTTTCTTTACCAAATATATTTTGGAGAACACGTTCCGTGATGGTTTTGCTCTACATATTTACTAAAAATACTGTGAAAAGCTTCCAGTGTCACGACACATTGTGAATAGCGAAACGTGGGTGACACAAAATTAACAAGTATAACAAAATAGGTAACATTGTGGTCATATTTTGACGCAAAACATTCTCAGCTTGACCCTGTCATCCCGTCAATTTAATGCCCAACGTATATCTCGTGTGGGGTACGTATTACAATCCCGAAAGTTCATAATACCTACAGTTGAAATACCGATGGTCAAAATACCGAAAGTACAAAAAGCCGATATTCGATATACAGATGCTCAAAAGACCTATTTTGAAAAGATCGAAAGTTCAAAATCTCGAACATTTTATAATACCGAAAGTTTAAAATCTCGAAATTTTATAATCCCGAAAGTTTTGAATCTCGAAATTTTATAATCCCGAAAGTCAACCATTGTCAGTAAAATGCCAATGAAAAAATATTTTTTTTTCTTTTAAGAATATGATCATAACTACAACAAAAGGAGCGTTTTTTAGGGATATAAAAAAAAAACTGACCTAACCTAACCCGGCCGAGTCGGATCTGCTCTGAAAGGTGAATCATTTAAAGTTTGAGAATAGGTTGAGGTGAATCAATCTCAGAGCAGATCCGACTCGGCCGGGTTAGGTTAGGTTCGTTTTTTTTTATATCCCTAAAAAACGCTCCGTTTGTTGTACTATTTTAATCGTTCGGCATTTGAACTGTAGGAATTCTAGCCGTCGGGATTACAGTCTTCGGGATTACAGTCTTCGGGATATGGTATATTTATTACAATGGAAAATAAATTAAAAATATACATATTAAAACTTAAAATTAAAAAGACTCCCCCAGTACTGAAGCCGTCTGAGGCATCGTCCCCAGCACGCTCGCCGCGTTTCCCCTTTGAATGGCGAGGCTCAGTCTTTGAGCGAAAAAGGAGCCCGCTCTCATATTACCCGATACTCCGATTAATTTTTGTGAAATTTCTTTTACAATTTTCTTTGCATCCGAAGACCACGGGCCAAATGTTTCCACCGCCAGTGCCGCAAATTCGTAATTTTTATTTAAGAAGGCATATTTGCGGCGCTTGACGATTTGGGCATCTTCTGCGGCCATCCCCGGTTTTCTGGCGGAACGTTGGACATGGGACGGGGCTAGAGTGTCCACACATGTAACATCCCATGCCAAAGGCCGCCCGAGATGCCATGGTACCAGTGTGCAGCCATCCTGTCTCTTCCCGTCTTCAGCGGAAAGTCCCACAGGCTCCAGAGTTGCTGGAACGGATGCTGTGCCAAGGGCCCGGCGAACGAGGTCGTTAAGTGCCCCGTGTCTATAAAAACGACCAGCGCTTGACTGGCAAAAGAGGCCGTGTCGTCCGAGGGTGTCAGCAGAGCCTCCGCAACGGCAGCAATGGTGTGGCTCGCAAATTTTTATACCGAGACGGAGGCAGATTTCGATTCTAAGGGTACTTGGATCTAAGACGGAACCGATGTTGCGTGAGGGCAGGGCATGCAGCCAATGTCCCGACTCCGGCTCGGATACTGCCAGTAGGCGGGCCCGCTCGGTCGCAGTAAGGCAACTGTCTAATAGAAATTTGTGAATGGATTTTACTGTTATGTGATCCCAGGCAGCTTGGCTGGCTTTTTCAGATGGCGCGCTCTCACCCGGGTTCCTAGCGCTCCATGCTGACTCTGCATCCACCAGGTCCGAAACCTCTACATCAGTGGGATTAGAAATGTTAAGAATACCACTGATGAGGGTGACAGTACTGTGAATGGATGAGAGAAAGGCAGGAAGAGCAAGGTCGCCTGTGGAGCGTATGCCTAGTCCGCCATATTTAATAGGAAGAATTGCCTGGGACCAACTAGATAAATTTTGAGAAACGTTTAGAATTTTGCTCGTGGTTGTTTTTAATAGATCGTCGATAGTAGTGGTCAAAAAGGGAAATTTCCAGACAGGGCAGCAGCGTAAAATGAACATGAATTTGGGTGAAAAAAGACATAAACGTAAAATGTAGATAGCTACATGAGGGCTGATTTTAAATAACAAATCCGAAGAATCGCGCAAGTGGTTTAATTTTGAATTTATTGTTGGTGGAATGGCGTCTTCAAAAATTGGAGCACCGAGTAGGGTGAGGGATTCGCGATTAAGTAAAGTGATATTAGGCGTTACACGGTTAAAAAGACTTAAAATTTTACCTCGGCATTCATCTGGGAGTTTTTCAGAGATAAAAAGCTCACACTTGTCGAAGTTAAGAGATAGGCCAATCTCATAGAACCTTTTTATAACATAATTTAGGTCATTGAAAGCTGAAGACGCCGATCCTCCTAGCGTTCCGTCATCCAGATACCATATATTTAAATCGGAAGTGAGCTGTGATATGATGGAATGGATGGCCAGGCTAAAAATGACAGGGCCGAGCGGGTCACCTTGCTGGCAACCAACGGAAGAGGAGATTTCCTTGTCACCGAACATTAATTTTGATGGGGTACCGTAGCATTGTAGTAAATAATTATAAATTTCGGGAAGTTCATTTTGAATTTCATCTAGAAGGGTGCCCCTGTCAATCGAATTAAATGCATTTTTGACATCTAGCTTTAATAGGACTTCAAAGCTAGATTTATTTATGAATGTGCGGGTGGCATGCACTGCAGCTTCACACCCCCCTCTAACTCCAAAACCAAGTTGTTTCGGTTGAAATTTGTCGGTGAGACGGGTATGATACTCCCGGCAGCATATTTTAGAGGCTAAGCGGCTTAGTGAACTTCCCACTGCAATAGGACAAATACCACCGTCTTTTTTCTTTAGAGCAATTAAGTTAGCACCGTACAAAATGGGAGCAATTTCGCTGCAAATTTTGCCCGATAACATTAGATTAATTAAACCAGTCAGCTCCTTGAGGAGGGATTCCCCGGCGTCACTCATTAGAGGGTCGGTAAGGTCTTGGAGGTGCTGCGGGGTCAAACCATCCAACCCTCCGGCAGAACCGTTGGGGAAGGATCGAATAGCTTGTAAAGTGGCAGCCTCAGTAACCTGTAGAGGCTGAAGGACGTTAGATGGCGGAAGGGGTAACGGATTTGTTGCGGTGGGAGTTGGGTGTTTATCTTTAAGAGCGGTAAATACGTCAGCAGTGCGCGGGGCCAAGGTGTCGCTAGAAAATAAAAGTTTTGTAGCACTTCTCACGTTGCCATCAGATATTTTACTCTCGATCGCCCTTATCTTCGAGTAAGTGTTCGAATTACAACGTTCTGTGATTGGCTGCTCCAGGTCAGTTGGAAAACCCGGATGAAGAACGTTCTCTTTTATTATGGCGCATAAAGTACGATTTGATTTATCCCGTGGGATGTGGCAATATTTGTAAGTGAAGGTAAGTAAAGCTTCCCACGCAGCAAAACTGTTACTCGACGTTACCTTAGATATACAATCCGATAAGCTTCGCGCTACAGCCACCCGAGCTCCCTTCGGTATCCGTTTGGCTAGTCTGGTGCTCGCTTTTAGGGTGGCTAGGCGAGCGGATAAATCTGTTGAAGAAGTGGATATGCTGGGCCCCGTGACCCCAGACGGGCAGTTAAGTGAAGAGCTTGAGGGCAGACTGTCAATGCGTGGGACATGTATCTTGCCGAGATGTATATTAAGTCCTTTCTTCCCTTTGTACACTTTCTGATCTTCGCAAATAGGGCATTCGTAAAACTGCGTCGATGCACAAGACATTGTTATAAAAAACAGAAAATTATAAATTTGTAAACATGTAAGAAAAAATTGATTATTTGTGACATGTTGCTGCCGGTGTCATACAAACTGACGGTTGCCTAGGCAAATTGTAGGCTTAGCAATGGCGGCGTCTCTGGCTTTTCCAGCTAAAATAGATTTGCCGGGGCTGTCTTGAATGTGTACTCGTGTACGGAACGATAATATTCTTTCGGAGAGTATAATTGCTGAAACGATTTCTTTGTTGAAAGAGATTCGTTGTTTTTTAATACATTTTTATAATATTTTACGCCTCAACGGTCTTGACAGCGACGTTCAGAAATTTTATTTACTTATTTATTTTACTTGTACTTCGGGATTACAGTCTTCGGGATTACAGTCTTCGGGTTTACAGTCTTCGGGATTTCATCCTTTCGGTCAAACGTTCTTTCGGGATTTTAAACTTTCGGTCATATAAACATTCGACATTTTAATTTTCGGCCTTCCATCCATAGGTCTTATGAAATTCGGTATTTTGAACTTCGGCAGTGTAATATTTGTAATACGTACGCGTCCCTCGTGTATGCTATGCTTAACTTAGCAAACAATTTGCCCTGAAGTTGTCCAAAATATAGAAATTTAAATGACAATGCGATGAGGCCCGAAACTATGAAAATTTTGGCGCTCACCAAATGCCGGTGGAAAACGGATGTTCACATCCGGCTTATTGTCCACGAGCGATGTCCTCGCGGGGCATTTCCACAAAATGACGTCGCGTCCAAATTTTGTACAGTTATCTGTATCGTGAAATCGCTGTCTGGCCTATGTTCGCTCGGCTTTGCTGGATTCGCAATGCGAATATGTTTATTAACATGGTTTTGGATATTTGACTTGAACGAAGGTCAGTGGACCTTTTTTGAGCAAAGCTAAGATGAAGCATGAAGGGTTCCGTACCATAATCTATAACAAGTTTGTTGTATGGGAAATTAAATATTTATTAAATATTTATTTTGTTTATTTTTAGTATTAGTTGTTATAGAGGCAACAGAAATAGGTACATTATCTGTGAAAATTTCAACTGTCTAGGACGGACAGCGAAGTCTACGGACGGACGGACAGCGAAGTTTCAGTAATAGGGAGTCCCTTTGGGTACGGAACCCTAAAAACTAGTCATAAAGAATTAGCGTTGAGACAGTTTCATATTTGGCGAGGGATCCCTAAAAGCCGGTTAGACTGATGCGTGATTTTACTATTCTAGTGGCTGTGTAGTAGCCAACTAGTCCAGTTGGGTAGGGGTAGATTGAGTGTCGAAAAAAAAAGATAAATAATTATGAGGGAACATAAAAGAACATTTGTGCAAAAGGGTCGGGCCTACAGAATCAGCATGTAGGTCACTCCCATCATTCATCAATTAAAGAGTAATGCGGATGGCAGACGTCCAGAGTAACTGTTCCATCACCTTTCATCACGTCCACTCACGCGCAACGTAATGGTGTGAAAACTGTTCGAACTATTGTCCAAATGTGGGATGGGCTAGGATCGGCCGTGGGAAAGGGAGCATCCCGACTACAGTCTTGCGACATCCCGAAGGCACTCCCTGTACTGGGAATAGTTGGTTTGAAACTATGTATTTTATGTTGTAATTCCAGAAACTATGTTTCATAGAGGCCGCTGTAACACAACACATTACACATGTCCCACTCATAGGAAAGTGAAGCGTTCGGGCGGTCCTACAGTAAATGGTCGGACGACATCTTAAGGGTCACGAAGAGTATAGTAATGCGGTCTGCGCAGAATCGCACGTTGTGACGGCTGATGATCACTGACTGATGATTAACCTTACACGCGAGAGCCGCGAGCTTATTTTTATTTAAAGGTACCGTTTGGATGGAAGCTTGTTTGAATATCTAAAATATTTACACCGGTATGTTATTTTGACAGACGGATACCTTTAAAAAGACCCGGTCAGAACCAGTTTTTAAAGGTACCTCTTCAGTCCCTGATGACGAGCTATAGGGACTATTCAACACTAGTTAGACGTACATGGCTGACACATATATACATATAGAATCGCTAAGTAGATAAATCCCGATATGCGCAAACTCCAAGTCGTTAACTGGCGGGAGACGATGAAAGATCGGGACATGTGTGGTGCAAACTCGTGTCGGATGCCAAGAATGAAAACTGTTAGAACTATTGTAGAAATGTGGGATGGGCTAGGATCAGCCGTGGGAAAGGCATCATCCCGACTGCAGTCTTGCGACATCCCGAAGGCACTCCCTGTATTGATGGGAATAGGCGATGTGAAATTATGTATTTTATGTTGTAATTCTAGAAACTATGTTTCATATATAGCGGCCGCTATAACACATTACACATGTCCCACGTATAGGAAAGTGAAACATTAGGGTGGTCCTACAGTAAGTGGTCGGACGACATCTTAAGGGTCACGAAGAGTATTAATCCGGTCTTCGCAGGATCGCACTCTGTGACGAGATATAGGGCGTATTCGGCACTCGATGTCTATGGCTGACACAGTATAGAATGCTATAGTTAGCTAGGTAAAGTCCGATCTGCGCAAACCAAGTCGATAACTGGCGGAAGACGATATAAGATCGAGACATGTGGTGCAGAGGCCAGGAATAAAAACTGTTCGAACTATAATTGTAGAAATGTGGGATGGGCTAGGATCGGCTGTAGCAAAGGCAGCATCCCAACTATAGTCGGGCGACATCCCGAAGGCTTTCCCTATATTAGGCGATTTGAAATGATGTATTTTATATTGTGATTGCAGAAACTATGTTTCATAGAAGCAGCTATGACACATTATACATGATCCACGTATTGGAAAGTGAAGCGTTAGGGCGGTCCCACAGTAGGTGGCCAGATGACATTACAAAGGTCACGAAGAAATGCGGTCTGCGCAGAATCGCACTTTGTGGCGAGCTATAGGGCATATTCAACGCTACACGTATATGGCTGACACATGCGCAAACTCCGAGTCTTTAACTGGCGAGAGACGATGTATGATCTGGACACGTAGTATTACCTCGTATTGGAGGTCAAGATAGAAAACTGTTCGAACTATTATAGAAATGTGGGATGGGCTAAAGCCGGTCGCGGGAAAGGCATCAGGATTCCAGCTACTGCTTTGCGATATCCCAAGGCACTCTCAGTACATACTAGGAATGGGCGATTCAGCAAAGTATTATGTTTTACACTTGACACAATTGGTAATCAATGTTACCCCGTGGATCCAAGTAAGTTCCACGAGAACTTTGAAATCTATATTTACTCATTATCACTACAAAATAGTAGATGATATTTTCCTTAGGTTACAAATAACGTCTTCCTCTCACAATCAAACAAGCACCGAGTAAGTTGGTACTTGGTATTTTAAAAAGCCATGTGCAGCTGCTTTGCTCGCAAAACAGAAGTCGCGATTACTTTGTAGAACTACAATTCTCCATCCATACAAATCCTTTACTGTAATCTCATAGTAAGGGTAGTAAGTAGACGTTTCATGGTTGAAATGGTGAAAAAAACTTCAATGATCGTTTTGGCTCGTCCGATTCGGTAAGTAACAAAGTTTGTAAAACTATTCTAACCAGTTACAATCAATCAATCCAATTTCTGCGCTGGCTCGTGATAGTTGCGAATTTAGATATATAATAATTGTAGATACTTATCGACAATCCTGTTATCGATAAGTACCATTTCAACGTCATAGATATACATAATATATGGGTAAGTAATATAAGATATAAGAACTTATGCTATAATATTCATATTATATACGCTCATATTGTATAAGCTTGTTTTGTATACCGTTCAAGGTGTATAACGAACGTTGGATATAACATCAAAATATCTATTTTTGTTAAGTATAACGTTATTTAAGTATAATATCATTGTAAATAACGATCATAACGTATAACGTTCATAATATCTCAGATTTATAATGTATATTACTCAATACATCTAACACCAAAATGCATAATGCTCGTATAGAATAACCGTCTGCACATCAATTGTGTACATACTTATGCTATAGTTCGCTGTAAAATTTTAATATAATTATGTACCTCCATGCAAGCAAGCATTTTAACGCTCCGCTCGCTTCGCTCACTCCGCTATCCATGGTCATAAAACAAACCTAACCTAACCTACAGTTTTCGGTTTTTGACCCATATTCCATTTTGTCGCAGTTCTTCCAAACGGTATACTCGTATTCGCCAGAATTTCATCTGCCATTATCATTGTGTACATACTTATGCAATAGTTCGCTGTTAAATTTTAATATACCTCCATGCAAGGAAGCATTTTGACGCTCCGCTCGCTTCGCTCGCTCCGCTATCCATGGTCATAAGACAAACCTAACCTAACCTACAGTTTTCGGTTTTTGACCCATATTCTATTTTATCACAGTTCTTCCAAACGGTTATACTCTTACTTGCCAGAATTTCATCAGCCATTATCAATTGTGAACATACGTATGTCGTATGCAATAGTTCGCTGTCAAATTTTAATGTAGGTACCTCCATGCAAGCAAGCATTTTGACGCTCCGCTCGCTTTGCTCGCTCCGCTATCTATGGTCATAAAACAAACCTAACCTAACCTACAGTTTTCGGTTTTTGACCCATGTTCCATTTTAGGGGCATAGGGGTAGCAGTTGTAACCTATTTAGTATATCATACGCTATTATGTTTTCTAATCATTATACTAAAAGAAAGTATATACTATGATCGATATAGGTTATGTATGTTATATCAACTGAATTTAGAGTATTTGAGTGTTATATAAAAAAATATTCTACAACATGAGTATTATACTAATTGACCGTTATTCCTAATAAAAATATTGATTTTGATGTTATAGCAAAAGTTCATTATATCTTGTGAACGTTATTAATATGAAATTATATATTATGTAGTTATATCTCATGGGACGCACCCATAATATATATGTAGTAGCTATCCAGAAATTTACACAAATCGGTGCAATAAGAATGTTGCGAAATAGTAACTCGTGTTTCATTTCATTCCTCTAATGAATACCAACGTTAAGTAAGTAATCAAAACTTATTACATTCATTGTCCTTATTCATCGATGAATAAAAAAAACATAAATCACAGTCACTTCTTTCGCATTTCCTTACAGATTTAATTCAGCGGCGGGAAGAAAGGAAATTAAAAAGTGTTTTTTTTCATTATTCACAACTTCACAAGAATGTAAATTATTAATAAATTGATTTGGTTTTATTGTTCATATATTTTCAAACGTGTAACATTGATAAATAATTCCACTTATAAGATAGCGATAAACTAAGTATCAGAAGGAAGTCACTAGCTTTGCATCATTCGTGCCAATCCTGCCAGAAAAAATTCTAGGTCACATCATATTATTCACTGAACTCTCAGACTTCAAGATAACCTAATCCAATCCTAATGACGTACGAATATGAATTTTGGATAATTTCAATCCAACGGCGAAATAAGTAGGTATAATCCTCAAACATTGCAGACCTTGCCTCTATAATCGCACTGCTCCTGATAACAATACTTGCATAGGTACGGCAAATGTTTACAAATTTATCCTTGATACTGGCTCTTTGCCTCGCGAGTTTTACGTTTTTAATTTGCGATTTTTACGTTCTCATTCTCAATCCCCATGCCTCCGCCATTTTGAAGCACAAGCGTGTGAAATTTCCAATAGGGTCGTCCAAATGCAATTTTTCGGATACCTATATTTTATTAAATGACGGTAAGGCGTAATTGTATTTTAATATGTTTGAGACTCAGGGAAGTTTTCCATGTAATAATTTTCCGTCAAAAATGACATTTTAGTGGCAAGCTTTTATAGCCGACTGTACTTTTCTTTGGATATCCATCAAATGCTCACTGAGACGATTCTAAAGAGCCCAAGCTCGGCAGGATTGCTTTTTCTATTATAGAGTTCCTATGGCCACCTTCCGGCTCCATCATCAGATCAGCCCCACGGTACCATATTATTGTATTGTCATCAAAGATAAGTAAGTATGCAAAATTTCAGCTCAATCGGTTGACGATATCTGCTTCAAAATTGAGTTGCAAGATTTCACCCGAACAAACATACTTTAAACATACAATGCAAGTTAAATAAAAGCTTTAAAAATTTGACGTTAACGCTACGTTATAAAAGTTTTGAAACAATTACTGTTTCAAAGGAAAACTTAGTTGGGGAAATGAAACATTAGAAAATTATGATTAAAAACCATTGTATTTCGACGACGGCAACCCAATGCAAGAATGGACTTCGTCTATTGTGGGCAATGACTAGCTAAGCCAAATTGACGAAAAAAGAAGCTAAAAACCTTTGATACAAAGATTTATTTATTTATTTATTCAAATTTTATTGCACAAAAGAAAATATTAACTGAATAGATAGATATATACCTATATAAATAGATACATACATAAATATATACGACGATGAAACAAACCAAGCGGATATACTATGAGACTTCAGTTCTGCCAGCAAAGAAATTTCGCAAGGCCCTTTTAAATGCCAACTTACTCGGAGCCTGTTTGATTCTGAAAGGAAGACCGTTTCAGAGGCGAGGCACTTGCAAGGAGAAAGAATTAGACATGAAACCAGTACGGTGAAAAGGAATAAAAAGGGCAAGATTGCCGGAAGAGCGAAAATTACGGTTGCGAGTGGATTCAACATAGCAGAAAAAGGTTTTCAGGTATTCAGGAGCTTGTGGACCATTGAGTATTGAAAAGAGAGTGCAGAGCATACAAATATTGCGTCGTTGACGGATGGGAAACAAGCTGAGAGCGGTAAGAAGAAACGTGATCACATTTACGGAGATAGAAAATAAAGCGAATACAATTATTAAGAAGTCGATCCAACTTTTGAAGATTAAAGCTCAAAGAACAATTTAAATGCGTATCCTTAGAAAGATCAAAAGTTCAAAGAAAATTTTAAATGCGTCACCTGATGGAAGTGACCGGAAATCGAAGTCGGTACCTCTGGATTGCCGGCCCAACACGTTAACCTTTCCGCCACCCTAATGCCCAGCAACCTTTCAATTTTTTCCTTGTGCTTTGTGTGTCGATATTTGCATTGTTTATATGAAAGGCTTTACACCTTAGCGACCTCTATGTGAATACGTTATTATTCACATCTTATCATACAGCAGTGAACGAGCAAGCGAGAGAGGGCGCTGTTATTAATAAATCCTTATAAATATTATAAATTTTCTTTGAGTTTTAATCTTTGTATCAATGGTTTAATATAAACATTGTGGTGTGTACATTAATAAAATGAGACATTACACCACTGCGTAGTATAAAACAAAGTTGCTTCCGTCTGTCTGTCCCTATGCTTAGATCTTTAAAATTACGCCACGGATTTTGATGCGGATTTTTTTAACAGATAGAGTGATTCAAGAAGAAATTTATAGCATTGCACCCGTGCGAAGCCGGGGCGCATCGCTAGTGTTTCATAAATTTAGAAAATGATGATGTTTAAGGAACATAATTAGCCGTAGCTCTCCTAGGCAATAAAGTAGCATGGTCCGGTGGGCGGGGCGGCTCCCGCGCTTGCGCACTTGCGCAGGCGGTGTGACGTTATGCAACCGCAGCGCGTGCGTGCCACGTGCATACGCACCGGAACCGAATAGGCCAGGGGCCGGCTATCGGTTTTATAGTCCAGGAGCTGCGGGGCTAGTACATCTTGCCGCAACTTCGCTTGTCGCGCGATGAATGACCTTTTGAATGAGCAGTACGGCACGATACGAATTTCAAACGTCAGCCTAACCCCTCAGATTTTAAAGTAAGTAGGTACATAAGATATATGGCTTCCCATGTGTGCTTTTTCATTTTGCACAATATTTTCTTCTAAACTACTTCACTTCCTAACTGTATTTTCAACTTAGGCTGTTATCCGAAACCGAAAGCCCACTGATTTCATAAAACGTTGCGTAATTTTTTTCTGAATGTTGCTTTTCAAACGTTTTGAAAAGAAACATTCAAAAAAAACCGGCCAAGAGCATGTCGGGCCACGCTCAGTGTAGGGTTCCGTAGTTGCTCATCCTTCACAATAAACTGCTGTTTTAAGCCCGAGGTTTAAGTTAAGACAGATTTTAAGCTCTATAAAAAGGTCGTAAACGCCCTAGAAACTGTAATCACTTATTACCTTCTGGAAGTCAACTTACGACCTTTTAAAGAAAAAATATGAAATTTGGCGATAACTCAAAAACGGCTTGACCGATTTTGTTCAATATAGTTTTCATTGAAAGTACTTATAAGGCCGCATTAACATGAATTTTTCCATATTTTTTTGACTTGTGGTTCAAAAGTTAGAGGGGGGGGGACACAATTTTTTTTATTTTCGGAGCGAATATTTACAAAACTACTGACTTTATCAAAAAGTAATGTTTGAAAACCCCTATTATTTTCAAGAGACCTATTCAACGACACCCCACACACTAGGGTTGAAACGAAAAAAAAAAATCACCCCCACTTTAGGTGTTCGAGAGGTACCCGAAAAAAAATTTTTTTTTTAGTTTTTATTTTACCGTTTTGTCGGCGTGATACATACACATACTCATACCAAATTTCAGCTTTCTAGTACTAATGATCACGGAGCTAAGCCGCGGACGGACGGACAGACGGACAGACGGACAGACGGACAGACGGACATGGCGAAACTATAAGGGTTCCTAGTTGACTACGGAACCCTAAAAACTAGACTGCTTGGGAAGGGACACTTCACTAGCCCATACGTTATTAAACTTCAGCCCATACGATAACTTCTTATGGCATTAATTACGCCATTTTCACTATTTGGGTTATTGTCAGACTTAGGTTCGAGTCTTTCTGATGGACATATGCGAAATTAAAGATTCCAGGGCCTAATTTTCTGATAAAATGCCTGTGAAAATAAAGAACATTCCCTCTTCTATAATCCAATGTAAATAGCAATATAACCTAGATTCATACAAGCTCTTAAATTTTGACCACCGGAGGGACGAATTTTTATTTTGAACTGACAATGACTCATTTACTACTTTGTATTGTGCAATATCACGTTCTTTACGTGATATAGTTAGAAATGAGGATATCCACATAAGAACTAAGGTAACCGGCATAGCTCACAGGATTGCACGGTTGAAGTGCCAATGGGCAGGCCATGTAGCCCGGAGAATAGATGGCCGTTGGGGCATCAAATTCCTAGAGTGGCGATCACGTATAGGAAAGCGCAGCGTGACTAGATGGACGGATGACCTCGTGTAGTAGGGAGTCAATCGATGCGGTCTGCTCGGGATCGCACTTCGTGGCGAATTATGGGGGAGCCCTATGTTCAGCAGTGGATGTCTGTGGCTGATAGATAGATAGATTGTGGAATAAAGTCGAAATAAATAAATAATAACTTCGTTGAGTCTTTTGGCGAGAGAATTTGTTTTCAAATCTGAACATACGAAGTGCTTCACGGTTTCAAGAAAGGAGAGACCAAATTGAATCCTGGATTTTAATAGCCAGTAAAACTTTAAAGTGTGTCTACTTGATTTCATAACTTTGTTTATAATGTTTAATACACATCGCTCGTTAAAATGAAAAAAATATATTTAAAAAGAGGCACCATCACTGTTTGTAGGCCTAAACTTTTCTGTATTACTGAATAAATACATTTTTATTTATTATTTATAAAAAACCTGTCTCTGATCTATTTGTTTTAGTATCAGAATTAAAATGTAATTAAAATTAAACCCGAACTAGCAATTACATACCACGACCCGCAAACTTTCGATCGAAAATTAATAAAATAAATACGTATAACTTGTGATTGTGACATTTTAAATAATGATTTATCGAAATAATTTAAGTTCATTAACGAATTACCCTTGTGTCTCATTTCGAAAAAAGAAATGTCGTTGTTAGTTTCTATTATATTGTTTATTTATTTAACTGTTATATCGATGTCATCCGATATATAACTAAGTGTATGAGGAACAAAACGCAACGCAACGTAGCCACATAAAATTGCGCAACACACTCGTAGCTCCGTCTTCGTTAACCGCTACGAAGAAACACTTACTTGTGAGCTTTCCTACAACAGCCTCTACGTAGCGTAGCACAGACAGTTCAGTAACTTCAGTAACCACAGTCCAACACACACACTAGGGAGCCGCGACCACTCCACAGGACAGTCAAAAACAAATTGTGGACATTTCTACTCCATAATTCAGTTAAATCACATTTAGTGGGGGACTACAATAGACGAGCATTGATGTGAGCGAATCACACCATCGCCACGCATCGCTAATTTTCCATGGCGACCCCGCAATGACCGAACGAAAGAGCCGACATACTACCAACCCAAATAAAAAAAAGAACATTAATTCTATATAACCTCCAACATAGTTATTACCTTTCGGAGTTAAGTGGTATAGGTTGGGATCATATTAAAATACCTTTGTCATTGTTGGTCAGAATTCACTGTGCTCATTAAAACTAATAGGTATTGAACTATAACTGTTAGGTTCTTTTTCGACAATGCCATTATGTTTGGGAGACTGCTGTTGAAAGGGATTCAGAGGCCATAAATCTACGAAACAAGCCCACCTTTTCAATATTGTACAATTCATTGGCTTAATAAAATTGTATCGAGCCGAATTCGCCGTAGGGCGTAACATGATACGTGTATTACTTAGCTTAATTAGTAGATAACTGTACTTGTTTCCTATGTTGTTTGTTCACTAGATAGACTGGTAATTAATCAAAAGAAGACTCGCCAAGTTGTCGATAGCTATTCGCAATTCACGGAAAATTGTAGAGATGTAAATTGTCGTAGAGCTTTCCGCCCGCAATGAAGGAATTCGAAGCATATATCTATTCTATAGATTGCCGCTTGCAGCCCACACTTACAGATTTTTCCGTCGATTGTACAACTAATGAATCTGTATGTAGTCTACCATGAATACTACATTTCCCAGACTACACAGTCTTATGTACCTATGTAGTTTTATCTACGAAGCCTCCAATGGCGTTGTTGATCACGAGCCTCGTGCAAATGAAAATGGCCCTTCGTCAGTCTTAGCTAGCCCTATGTCTTTTATGAGTGCGAGGGCCCCGGGGCACTGCCCCGTCTAGCCTTCCGGTAGTTACACCACAGACTAGAAAGAAAAGAATAAAATTGAAATTAATGTCATCACTTCCCATCGGCTTGGCGGAGTCATCAGGAATTCACGTTTCATCAGTTTCGGAAGTACTTTCATATTTCATAATAACTAACTGAATAGAATAATACGCGTTGTGTAATAAAGGAGTCTAATAATCTAGAATAAGAATTGTACATATACAACATCGAAATGTGATCGAAATACTATTATATTTCTATAGCAGGACATAAGTAGACGCATATAACTTCAGTTCTAGAGCTTCTAACAAGACGCATAAAGTTGTACACTCAGTGACCCCAAACCGTGCGCTTTTCCGGAAACCAACAACAATGGCGTCCAACATGGCCGCCGGCGCGCGCGCCGCGCCGCGAAATAACGATAAACATCATTAAATCATTACAAATAATGATACAATTATCATTACTTTGTTTCAAACTGACCTTGACAGCCACAGCGTTCATCTCACACTGATCCAAATATAAGATTGCAGGTCGACCTCCTGGTTCAGGGAATTTGTTCAATATGGTGTCGAGCTGATATAATGGGGGCGGATCTCCTGTCGTGATGTCCGACTTATCAATAATCTGTTTTTATTCATTGGCCTAATCTAATACAGGATTGTTATGAACAATGTCGGTTAGGTACGGGTACGGAGCTTTGACCGTCATACACGTTTTAATTTTTTTGCGGGAAGTAAGCAAATAACTTCTTCTGGTCTTCTCTAAATATTCCGGACCCTGAATACCTACGTAATAATTTAGTAAGTTATAGCTATAAACTAGATTTAGAATCATGCTGCTAAACTAGCAACTGCCAATAGTAGGTATAAGCATGTATAAGTAGCATAACTTACCTATATGTAGAAGGCAGACAGGGGAAATTATTAATGGGTATTTATGTCCAAAAAAGCTACAAACTTTTGTATGTTTTTTTTGGTTGGATTCCCAACCTAAATATTAAAACATAAATTGATAGTATAGCTGTACCGTAAGTGCAAGGCCAAGACTCACTTTGGGTCACTGAGCCATCGGAGTAAGTAAGTAAGTAAGTAAGTGCAATAGACATGCAATCAATTATAAAAATAGTAGTTGGCAGGTAGGTAGTTACAGGTAAGTTTCAATTCATATTTCTCATGTATAAAATTAGCTCGTCTTCAAATGACACAATATTTGCCATTTCCTGGCATGTTTGTTTAACTATCTAGAATATGTTGATAACATTTGTGTATTTGTACACACTAACATAGCTAATGATAACATTTTTAGAACAGCATTATGTGATAAGTTGATAACGTGGTAATAAAAACATATTAAGTACATATTTTTTACCGCAAGAACTTTTTCATCTCTATGGGGACTTATGTTCCTGCATTTTGAAGGAATGTAGAATAAGGGCTATCATAGGTACGAGTAGATTTTGGTTTTCTGCCTTTTCGATGAATATTTAATTTCGCCGAAGTATTATTTCTTAGAAAGTATTTTTGTCTGAAACCGTAAATTATTTGTTATAAAATTGTTACCTATAGAAAAAACCTAACCTATAGGTAGGATGCTATTTTCAAGGATTATAAAATCTATGACCTCAGTGGGGAAAAAAGTGAAAACTCGATGAAATCTCGCAATGAAATTTTTAATAAAAATAATTCGGCGAAAAGGTAAAACACCGTAGATTATACGCGCTTTATCAGCAATTATATTATAATTTAATTTGAGATGCATTTATAATCTATTACACACAGTAGGTTTGTGCGCGTGACATCTGTCATCTCAGTAAATTTGAATCGAATTTAGGTTATAAAATGTACTGAGATGACAAATGTCACACGCACATAGCTATATGAAATAGACTATAGGCGTACAGAATACAGATGTGCCGATCTTGTGCCGATCATTCCGTTACCATTTCCATATAACCTACTACCTACAGCGGTAACGGAATGGAAACACAAAAAACCGGCCAAGTGCGAGTCGGACTCGCGCACCGAGGGTTCCGTACAAACACTTTCCATCCCTAAGTGGTTAAGTTAAGTTTGCACCTGGTATGTATAGCGCCCCATATAAATTAGGTGCAAAGTTAGGTATTAAAAAAAAAAAATATGGTTTTCGTAATTATTCCTTTATCTATGCTATAAGACGTTGCTTCGTACCAAATTTCAAGATTCTGAGTTCACGGGAAGCACCCTGTAGGTTTTGATTCCCTTGCAAGTGTCGAAAATTTGCAAATTAGGTGCAAAGTTAGGTATTAAAAAAAAAATTATGGTTTTCGTAATTATTCCTTTATCTATGCTATAAGACGTTGCTTCGTACCAAATTTCAAGATTCTGAGTTCACGGGAAGCACCCTGTAGGTTTTGATTCCCTTGCAAGTGTCGAAAATTTGCGGCATAAACGGCTGTATCTTTTGATTGCGTTGGCTTAGAAGTTTGATTTTTTCACAGCTTCAAGGGACAGTAGACCTGAGTAATTGATATAAATTTCAGCTTCATACGTCCACGCGTTCCTGAGAAAAAGGGTCTTGACAGACGGACGGACAGACGGACAACAAAGTGATCCTATAAGGGTTCCGTTTTTTCCTTTTGAGGTACGGAACCCTAAAAATGTATAAATATTTTGGGACAGTTTTTTTCTCCTGGTTAGATCGAAAGAGCTCGTGATTCTGAGTAGCAAATACCCAAAATATCGAAAATTAAAAAAAAAGTGGGGTGTGCAACTTTAGAAAAAATGGCCCAGTTGTAATACTGCACCTCTAGCACAACTGTGACATGCGACTCTTTCTCGCGCGAGAAATTTTGCCTATCTCCTTCTTCGCAGTACTGTGAGAGAGTGACGGGCGATGCTACGTCGCGCGACAAGAGTCGCGAAGCCTAGTTGTGTTAGACGGGCTGGAGGTGCAGATTGAGCGTTTCTTCACACAAAAACGTGACGATCTGGAATGGACATTTTGGGTCACTTTTTAGGGTTCCGTAGTCAAATAGGAACCCTTATTATAGGTTCGCCATGTCCGTCTGTCCGTCCGCGGCTTAGCTCCGTAGTCATTAGCACTAGATAGCTGAAATTTGGTATGAGTATGTGTATGTATCACGTCGATAAATGGTAAAATAAAAACTACCTAAAAAAAAACTTTTTTTCCGTACACCTAAAGTAGATTTTTTTACGTTCCAACACTAGTATGTGGTCGAGTGTCTTTGAATAGGTCTTTTAAAAATAATCTCTCTCTCTGTGGTCGCTCCCTCATGACTGAGGATCGTGGTCATCGGTGGATATGGATGCTCTACACCTAGTTTTGATGATCTGCCTCCACCGGTGCCTGTTCATCGCATCTCTGATGACCGAGCAAAACAAGGTTGAGGAAGGGCCCTTCACTTGATCGGTCCATCTGGTTGGGGACCGTCCCCGGGCTCGTTTGCCCTCCGTGTTCCCAAAAATGATCAGCTTTTCAAGGCTTTCATCTTCCCTCCTCATTATGTGGCCGAAGTAGGTCAATATACGCTGCTGGCAGATTAAAAATAATAGGGGTCTTCAAACATCATTTTTTGATAAAGTCAGCAGATTTGTAAATATTCGCTCCAGAAATCCAAAAAATAGCGTGTCCCCCCCCCTCTAACTTTTCAACCACGGGTCAAAAAATTATGGAAAAATTCATAAAAATGAGGCCTTACAAGCACTTTCAATGAAAATTATATTGAATAAAATCGGTCGAACCGTTTTTGAATTATCGCAAAAAATCATAATTTTCTTTAAATGACGTAAGTGCCGCGCGGTGTCCTTATACTTCGAACGTTACACATATTAGTTAAGTGTCATACTGTATTAAAACATTTCAATCTGGCGCGTATAATCGATAACTTCCAGAAGGTAATAAGTAATTACAGTTACTTTGGCGTTTACGACCTTTTTATATTAGAGCTTGAAATATTTCTCGTAATTTAAACCTCGGGCTTGAAACCGCTGTTTTAAGCCCGTATATTGTGTAGGATGGGCAAATACGGAACCCTACACTGAGTGTGCCCCGACATGTTCTTGGCCGGTTTTTCTTGTATGGAGGTTGTGATGAAGGTAAAATGTACTTAAACGATTCTGAGTACGATGACTGATGAGACTATAAAAAAAAAACTGAAAAAAGTTCATAAAGTATTACACTTTATTCTTAATATTCAGTTGCGCAATAAAGAGTTGTGCTCATATATACGAATTTTCAATAGCCTTAACCCAAACTTCATAATAAAAAGAATAGGGAAACAACATTCCTGCCTACATTTAAAATTATCATAAATCTGTCCACCTTGTAAAAGCAGACAATGTGATATGTTTGCTAATGTCGCTTGCCCTTTAATGCAACATTTTCCTTCTTTATTGTTTCCATGTTGATATCCATTCATTCTTTCCGGGATATTTACTTGTTGCCAGTTTTCCTTTTGCAACACAAGTTGATGAAAGGAAAGGAAGCAGATCGAATTATTGCACATCGGCTATACAGAACATCTCTTTGCTATGTAAGAAAAGGCAACTATTTTTATGTATACGATCTCATCTGACATTAAGTTCAAAGTCACGGTTCTAAGAAGAGCGTCTTTGTGGCGATGGTATTCATTAATTATCAATATTATCATCGCATCCAGACATATCTCGATCTCGGCTACGATAACTGGTATAAAATATGAGTTAGCTTAGCTAGCTAATTATTCACTAGGGTCCTTCTCGGGGTATGTTTCAGGATACGAAAAACTTCCATTTTTTTATCATATTGCATGTGCATGTTAGTGCGAGAGTGTCGAATGCTTTGTCACTTATCGTGTGATAAACACGACTATCATAGGTCCGCAAATGTGACATGTTTTACTCAGATGGCTCATCCAGGCAATTTGTTTAACAACGAACGTCATATTGTAAACTATATTTTTATAACAAAAAATAACCGACGTCTACGGTACGAAGTTAAGTATAGGATAATGGGACCAAATAGAAATAATCTTTCAAACAAAAAAACAATCTTCCAAATCGGTTCAGCCCTTTTCGAGTAATCGGGGAACAGACATAAAAATGAAAATCGTCTCGACGAACTGAGGCCTCCGTTTTTGATGTCGGTTAAAATGGATTTCTAATCGACAGTTCGCTTACTCCTACCATGTTGCGTACATTACGTGGGCGCATTGTACTTGCTCCGAATAGAGTCATCTGGCTAAACTAAGTGCCTCCGTGGGTGGCCGGTCTATTTTCTAAACCAGTGGTTCATCATTGATTGAAATTCAATTTTCAAGATGAGCAGCTTGGTTTTATCAACAATATTGGCGACAAAAATTCCTTCTATCACTATTTATAATAAAGTCAGTGTGTACAAGGGATATTTACCTACAGATATAACCTATTTTGTAACAACAACAAAATAAACACTCAATATTGAATTATGTCTCATGCAATAGACACTTCAGTTATTTTATCATCAAGAAGTCACATGCAGTGCTCATAATTGCAAACAATTAAATCTAATTGCTTACTCGGCTGTTACAACATTCAATGATAACAAGCGATACCATGGAACCGGAGAATAATTTCCCTTTCCATTGCTACATTGTTATTATAGTATGTCTTTGGTTGACTTGTATAATAGGCTATGTATTTGCCCATTACAAGTTGGTTCGTTTCTTGTTACGTATTATATGGCGCCTTGATCTTAACCTTGCGTGACCCTGCACGGTATGAAGGCGTGTTTCTTAAACAAATTAAGAGCCTGACTATATGCGTATTTTGACCGAACGAGCGAAGCGTCGTCGTTTCAGTTTGGGTAAAAATGTTTTCATATGTCCGGTCACATTATTTATTAACTAATTACTTACCTTAAAGTTTTGTTTTGTGTTTTATAGAAATTTTCTGTTGATTCAGTTTTTCGATATCCTTGAAAATGGTGGAGATAGAGGGATTAGGGGGATGAAATATTGTTGCATGGACTGCAGCTCACAGTGCCAGTAATATTTAAGTAGGCACTCAGTATGTGTCAAAAATGTTGATCTTAAGTACCTTAATATCTCATATTGGAGTTCTTGAAAGTAAATAAAGCACAAACAAAATGTAACAATGTTCTAGAGAAAACTATTTGAAACGCAAATCATTATCATGCCTACATGTTACCTTACACTATTATATTAATATTATGTTGGCCTTTAAAGCGATAATTATTGAATGACAAATCAACATATTATTTATAGACATCTAAACTATAAAAATTGGGCAAGTGTGAGTCCGACTCGCGCATGAAGGGTTCCGTACCATAATCTATAACAAGTTTGTTGTATGGGAGCCCCCTTAAATTTTTATTTAATTTTATTTTTAGTATTTGTTGTTATAGCGGCAATATAAATACATCATCTGTGAAAATTTCAACTGTCTAGCTATCACCGTTCTTGAGAGACGGACGTAATTTGATTTTTAGGGTCCCATCCAGCGTGGCAATGCGGCCAGCCTTCTGGGCACACTTCCGAGCGACAACGATTTAGGGCAATTTTTTTATTTGTAAATAGTTTAGGTTTTTAGCATATACTTAGTCTTAGTTACATATTAGTTTATTGTTTATTGTTTTTATTAATATCTTGTGTTTTTTAATAAATAAATGTATAATATTATTTTTAAGTACTTACTTATATTATTACATGCCACTATTTCGTGGTTTCCTCGTGCTGATCCGTAGTATTGTAAAATTGTAATAGATTGGAATTAAGTACTGATTAGATATCGGTATCAGTTGAGTTATTGACACATTGTTTTTCGATTTATCATTCCGGTGTTTTATCTGCTTATAAATAGTCTAGTAACTAGGTCGTCCGTTTTCGTTCTCATTTTGTGAACTTTTGGGGATTAATTATGATTAATTAGGGTGTGTGTGCGCGTTATGCACCCGACGAAGAGAAACAAGTAGGTACCTATACTATTTACAGCTGTTTACGTACATCGATATTTACAATAAATTACATTTATTATTTTACAACAGAAGAACATTAAAACGTTTGTAGAAGCAGTAAGCAAGATAAGATAAGTGATATTCTTGTTACTTTCGTTGCCATGGAGCATGACGATGTTGCGCTGCGATTTGGCGCGCAGCCTTGTGGTGAGAGTAAGCAGGTTGGTCACCTTAAGAGGCCTTATTCCTTTTAAAATGCTGATTGTTTAGACATTTTTCGCTATGATCAAACATGTTTCTTAACATATTATTGATGTTACTACCTAGAACAGGGCTATTGGAATTTATTGGTATATATTTGAAACCTACAGTTTGAACTTTTCATTGATAATTTTTGTTCGAAAAAGTACTCGAAAATTCACGTGGAAAATTCGTTATTTCCACTTATTTTCGACTGCACGCAATGAAAGCATGAAATAGCTACGTTACTACCTAGAACTCGGGAAAAAGTATTATTCACTTCTAAAAGTTGGTTGAAATTATCAATTTATATTCGTCATATGAAAAAAAAATTTTTTAACAGGAATAAGGCCTCTTAAGACTCATAACATAATTACGTATAATGAAATCCCTCGTGATTAGAGTAACTATGCGTACGATATTGACCGACCTCACCTCAATTTTCCTTTTCAGGAACCACGCTACGTTTTCCGGCACATGGTCCACCAACAAATGAACGGGAGCCCTTTGTTTCCAAGAAACTTATTTCGTCAAATGTTTCGCCGAAAAATCGTTTCATAGAATTTTTATAGCCATATATTTTGCATGTTTCTTGCTAATATCATCCTATTGATTAGGTTAGGTTAGAATTGTTTTATAATAATCTCATATAGTTGACGGTTGCAAAGAAAAATGCTTTCTACGGAATGATTTTTCGGCGATATGAAATATTGGACGAAAAATAATTCTAGGAGACAATCAACATTAACGAGGAAACATTTCGACTGTGGAGTGGATACTTTTGCTGTTCGCGATTTTTGTATTTAATTTCATACTTATTGAGTTGTTGTAAGCGACATTTTGAAACCGATCTCCGTTGGGCAACGGTGAAGCAATTCTGCGCAACAACTGCTTTCATCTGATTACGGAGAAATCAATCGTGGAGCAAAAAATACACATTGCCGTGGCCCACTTAAACACTCGTTCCGTCGTGAAACAAAATAGATATTTTTTATATCATACTAGCTCTTGCCCGCGTTCAATCGCGTTGAAATCGCATACACTACTATGGAAACCATGCCTTTTTCGGGATAGAAAAACCATGTGTTAAGTTAGCATATACCTAAACCATCGCTGTTCCAAATTTAATGCAAATCCGTCCAGCCGTTTCAGTGTAAAGAAGTTAACAACACAAATATATAAGGATACAATTACAAATAATTATAATCCCAACCCACAACCCTCCACGGGTAAGACAATTGCATTGTCGGGTCATGTTTAACAAGATAAGTTCTAGCATTTAGCCATCTCAGATTCTTTTATTTTGTTATACATCCGTTCCGTTGTCCCGCTAGTACAGTCAGCATCATTCGTAAAAGTGGTTGCTATGATACCAAAATTCATGTAAAAATAACAGTTGTGTCGTGCGAGTAAATGCCGTGTTAAATAAAATAATAAACTTAAATATAAACACAATATAATGAAACCTAGTGTCAAGTAACTGGGACTTGTGAGTAAGTATTAAATTAACTTTATTATTAGGTTCTGGGTCCAGCACGCTTCCAGTGGTTCCACTGGCAAATGTAGAATTGACTTTTGATACTGACTGTACATTTTAGTGATTTTAGCAGACCAAATAAACAAAAACAATACTAATAAATACAAAGGCTTGATATCAATTGTAAGCTGTTCTTTGAGTAGCTACATTATCTAGAAGTCGTTTAAGGAAACACACGCATTCATAGATAATGTTTACGACCTGATAATCTAGATCAAGGTATAACGAGTAGATCACCTTAATGGTAAAATATACATGAGTCTATGGTTCCTAGTTTTTTCTATAGATCCACATTTAAGTTCTTAATTGACCGAGAGAGCGAGGCGTCTCCGTTTCAGCTTGGTCTAAAATTCTTTCGTATGTCCGGATGTCTGGTGTTTACAAATGTTTGCACGAGAAGACTAATCAGACAGACAAACAACACATATGTTGAATTTTTAGAATATTTACCATACCATATAAGGTAAACGTACCTGTGCTCGGCACGGATGCCTAATAGTTGACACCATGATGTCACTTCTATTGCTTATGACATAACATTAACCTAAAGAAAAGAACAAGACGAAATAACTTACGAAATTTGTCAAACATGCTAACTTTTGATATACCAAAAAGGACTAACGAATGCGGTCAGAGAACTTGGATGTGTACTCTCCCGCGTATATTAAATAGGTTTTCAATCGAGTTATTAACTGATATTGAAAATAAAACTAGTAACCAAACAAAGCGCATTGTTAAGAGATATATATTAAAAAAAAACCGGCCAAGAGCATGTCGGGCCACGCTCAGTGTAGGGTTCCGTAGTTGCTCATCCTTCTCAATAAACTGCTTTTTTAAGCCCGAGGTTTACGTTAAGAAAGATTTTAAGCTCTATAAAAAGGTCGTAAACGCCCTAGAAACTGTAATCACTTATTACCTTCCGGAAGTCAACATAGACCTTTTAAAGAAAAAATATGAAATTTGGCGATAAGTCAAAAACGGCTCAACCGATTTTGTTCAATATAGTTTTCATTGAAAGTACTTATAAGGCTTCATTAACATGAATTTTTCCGAATTTTTTGACCCGTGGTTGAAAAGTTAGGGGGGGGGGACACAATTTTTTTTGTTTTTGGAGCGAATACTTCCAAAACTGCTGACTTTATCTAAAAATAATGTTACAAGACCCCTATTATTTTGACAAGACTATTCAACGATACCCCACACACCACTGTTGAAAAGAAAAAAAAAATCACCCCCACTTTAGGTGTTCGAGAGGTACCCGAAAAAAGATTTTTTTTTTAATTTTATTTTACCGTTCTGTCGGCGTTATACATACACATACTCATACCAAATTTCAGCTTTCTAGTACTAATGATCACGGAGCTAAGCCGCGGACGGACGGACGGACGGACAGACGGACATGGCGAAACTATAAGGGTTCCTAGTTGACTACGGAACCCTAAAAACAGGACAGTGTTACCCTCCCACAATGTTGAAACTGTGTCATATTAATCAACTGCAATTATAAGCTCCTTAACTCCAAAAATCTTTAATATTTAAGATTGTAAGTTAAGTTTTTTATGTACTTTTTATTAAGAATTTTCTATGAAATAAACAGCTAATTTTTTTTTTTTTAATTCAATATGGAACTATTGAGACAGTGTCGAGCACAGGGAAGTTTATCATTATACCAAAAAGTACCAACTATTATGGACGAAGGGTTTGGTCAAGCCAGTTGCCTCTTATCCTAAATGGTTTCCCTAGATCTATAGTTGACTCATTAGTTGAAGAACCACACAAAACCAAAATGATAGCGAAGAGAACCCTTATGGGTAAACATAAATAAATGTAGTTAATGTTAATAAATAACTTTCCCAGTACTTAGCATACAATCTTTAAATAATAAGATTAGCTAAGCAAATATGTAATTAGTACTTATTTTTTTTCCTGACATAAATAGTTTAATTTTTTTTTTTATCTTAGGTAGTAACAGCTGGCAACCTTTTTAATTCTTTTTTTATTTACTCGTAATATGTAACTAAGTTTTCATAAAAAAATGCATATAGTCCAATAATTTGCTGGCTTGATTTATTTGATGATTAAACTGTGGCTCTCTTATGTAAGCTCGGCTACTTTATGGTATCATCAAGCTGATCTTATCTTAAGGAGAGAGAAGGTAGCCATACAATAGGCTTTTTGGTCAACTTTAACAACTTCGACCCTAGAACTAATGTTGTTCATGTTCAGAATAGTCTTCATTAATTTCTCCTAATACAGGCCACACCCGTTATATACAAAGTGTTTATGATTTTTGTGTGGTGTTCTTACTTTGGAAAGTATCCAAGTGAAGCACTTCAAAGATAGCGTGCCGAGTTAGTTATGTCTTCATAATTGTATATGACATGTACGTGTTTTATGTACATGCGTACATGGTAGCACGGTGTATACGGTGTCAGGGTAATCAACAATAACTGTAGCCTATAAAGACATAAGTCTACTTAATGTCATAGTTAGTATTGCACCTTTTTAGGGTTCCCTACCCAGAGTATACTAGCAGAAATGTAGTGTTCACGTCGGGGCGTCGGATAAGGGGGTCACCGCGCGGTGCAATAATATAATACACAGAATGACAGGGTGACTAAATAATATTGTAAGTGTATTGGATTTACTAGAATAAAGTACATTAAAAACAAGAAAGCATTAGATAAGTATTGCAGAGTATTAGGTCTGGTGATATATGAAAATTAGTTAACGATTAAGAAAAATAAACTCAATCGGAATTCGGAATTATCTGATTCCGGTCACGCGTCGTTAGAAAAAGCATTACTCCAATATATTTAACTTACGAATATGGAACCCTAAATTAACCTAAAATGGTAACATATATAGCCACGTCGACAGTGTCTTTTTATTCACTTCCTAAGTACGGTCAGCATCAACACTGTCAATTTTACTAGTGGCATACGCATATGTCAAAATGCATGCAAAAAATGTACAGCTACTTTTTATTCTGACTGTACCTACAGTCTATTGGTTACTCAGCCATCTAATTGGTCAACGTCCTTCCGTGCGCCATAGCAACACGGGTCAACAATCGACATGTAATTAAATAAGGGAATTAAATAACTTCTACAAAGGCCAAATAAAATAAAAATCTATTGTGCAAATCGTACTCGCGCACGCAGGGTTTCGTACCACTGTACCTTCTTGTTTAGTTTTATGGCATTTGTTGTTTTGTTTAGCAACTATTTTTTTTTATATTAATGTCAATCTTACTGAAAATGACGATTACAATAAAATTAGTCCCAAACTAAGCAAAGCTTGCATGTGTACTATGGGTGCTAGACGACGATATACCTACATAATATGTAAATACATATACATATGTATAAATACCATCCATGACCCGGAAACAAATATTCGAGTTAATCACACAAATATATGCCCCGACCGGGATTCGAACCCAGGACGGCTCAGTAGGCAAGCACTACAAGGTAAGCCAACCGCGTCCTCAATTACCTAGTGAGTGTAGTAATGATAACGTGCACTTATAGAATAGCTAAAAAAATAAAAACTCATAGAGAGAAGATGATCTCATCATGTTCATCTAAAAAGCATACGTGAGGTATCGCATGAATTTTGATTTTTGGGGCATGTTATGGCGTGGCACCGCGACCCGTGCCCATGAAGAGATGGCGGATGGCGGCCGGGCCCGGTGCCTACGTGACGTCGCCCGCGTGGCGAGCGCAGGGGAGGGAGCGCCGAGTTTGTTTTGCTGCGCACCAGGCTTGGGACGAGATCGATACTTTTGAATTGTCGATAGTTTGAGAGTTATCGATACGTGGCGACGGTTAGCTAGGCTAGACATATAGACCGAGGATAGCGCCGAGTTTGTACAGCTGCGCACTAGGCATGGGAATGGGACATACTTACATAGTTTAAGATCATCGATACTTAATGATTATTCATATGTGATTAGTTATTACTGTCATATCATCATTTCAGCCATAGGACGTCCACTGCTGGACACAGGCCTCCTCAATTGACTTCCACATGGGCCAGATAGAAGCGACCCGCATCCAGCGAGTCCCCGCAACCCTGACCAGGTCATCCGACCACCTTGCGGGTGGCCGTCCTACGCTGCGCTTGCCGGTACGTGGTCTCCACTCGAGAACCTTTCTGCCCCAACGGCCATCGGTTCTTCGAGCTATGTGCCCTGCCCATTGCCACTTCATTCACTGTCATATAAGTAAACATAATTAATGTTGCACTAGTTACGGACTAATAAGGGACGCGTCAGGGCACGTCGTGTAGGGAATTTTAACCTAGTTTTCAAAAACGTTTGGGTTCGCGTTTTCAAAAAATTGGGTACCCTATCACCACTCTGAAGCATTGTTTCTGTATACTTTTCTCTTATTTTTGTTGGACAAATACTTAAGTTTGTATTATAACAATCCTGAATTATGGATAATTTCAATCGAATAATTTGTGAAACGTTACAGATGGAGAAACACTTGGACGATCTTGGTTTTATTGATATCGCTACCATCTTTAAGAATTAATTTCAAAAAAAATGCCTACTTAATCGTGATCATTCTTCACTCAAACAATTTTGTCAGCTCACATCCAGGATTATTTATTCATCATGTTACGTATGGTGCTCAAACCTGGTCATTGACTGAGGCTTTAAAGACTAAACTGAAGGTTTGCCAGAGGGCGATGGAGCGCAGTATACTAGGTGTTCGGAGGACTGATCGAATCAGAAACATGGAACTGCGCTCCAAAACTGGTATAGTGGATGTGGGTGTCAAAACCGCAAAATTGAAAAGGGACTGGGCTGGACATGTCTGTCGCATGCATCCGGAAAGGTGGATCACAATAGCAACCCAATGGATCCCACAAGATGGATATCGGAACAGAGGCAGGCTGAAAAGGAGATGGCGGGACGATCTGGACGCATTCTGCAAAGAATTGCAGAACCGCACTGGCAATAGGATCGAATGGAGAAAAGAAGGGGAGGCCTTTGCCTAGCAGTGGGACACCTAAACAGGCTATTAAAAAAATGTTATCAGGTCCGGTCATACCTCCGAACTTAAATAGTAAGCACAAAACGAAAGTTAATTATCATTATTTAACGACGCGATTGGCGCAGTTTGTTGTGCATCTGCCTACTGAGCCGGCGGTTCTGGGTTCGAATCTCGGCCGGGGCTAATATTTATGAGATAAATTCGAATATTTGTTCCTGGAGCATGGATGTTATATTTATATACCTACGTATTTATATATTATGTATATAGTCGTCTAATACCCATAGTACTAGCTCTGCTTAGTTTGGGACTACGTTAATTTGTGTAAGATTGCCCCTTGATTTTTATTTAGTATTATTATTATTCTATCATGGAACACAATAGCGTTTAACCGTGTTTCCTAACATGAACATGATGTGTAAACAATTTAAACAATCATATATCGATGAACCCGATGTAAACATAAGAGACATCACTACTCCGTATTTTGATTGAGTGTAGTGAAACCGGCAAGGCAAGGAGGCGAAGCACAACAAAGACTCAGTCGGTCATACATTTCCATGTTGATCAGACGTCCGCGCGCGATAAGTTACACTCTGAATTAATTCTAATAGACACTACTGAATCTATGCACTTATAATTACCGCGACTGCACTTATAATTACCGCGACTGCACTTATAATTACCGCGACTTATAAAAGGAATAAACTAAGATGTACTCAACGGCGAGAAGCTTGGAGAAGATCGTGCAGGTGTACAAGAATGAAGTCCGCCGGCAGATCAGCAAGACAACCAGCGTGACAAACTCCGATGCCATGGTACCGAAGTTGGACCAGCCTGCCAACAAGGCTCAAGTCAACGAAGAAACCGGCCTGCCGAAGAAGTTGCTTAAACTGCAGAAATATCACAGGTCAGTGAACTCTATGTACCGTGCGCGAATACTAAATTAGCAGTCGGAAACTTTTAATGTTAGAGTTTCTTTTAGACTAGACTTAATAAAAGTAACGATTTATTAAATGGTACGTCAAATAAAAAAAAACAATGTGTCGTTGGTGTTAGTTCTGCTGATATGACGAACATGCGTTAACTTCGTGATTAGTAGCGAGTGCATTCCAAAACCATTTAGACGATGTAGGTACATACAAGTCATTTTCTGTGACTGTATGCAGTTATTTCATTGAATTAGAGCACTATTTAAATCAGCCATTGTACGTAGTCATTATACACTTACACAGGAGTTTTATTTTGATTTGATTTAATTAGTAGGTAGCTGCTTACTCTGCTGCAGTTAAATCTGTTTACTTTTATACAAAAATATTTGATGTGCTACTAACATTTGCGACCAAAACAGACTAATGATAACTAGCAAGCAATACACATATGTATTTGCCCTTAATTAAATAACTACAACGTTAAGTTAACTCATTACAGCAAATGGTCTACTAAATACCTGTGAGTACAGAAGTCAATGTTTGCCTTCTTTCTTTGTTAAGTAATAAATAACAGAGCTAATAATAGTACTCTTCTTTGTGCAAGTTGCATACAGACTATTCAGGTGACGGCAACCGGCAACCCATTTTTTACGAGAACCGACTTTATCTTGCGTCTCCTTTCATTCGCCATGCGTCGGGTGTTCGATTCTGCGTGATCGCACTTTACCTACCGTTATTTACTGGAATGCCGTAAGATATATTTAACTGAAGTATGTGTCGTCCGGTCCGTGTAGTACATTTTTCAAACGTTTTTTAAAAAGATTCCTTAGATTTTTTTATACTTTTAAAGTCGAAGTCTGAAAGAAACTCATCGTTGCTTCCAATACCAAACTATTTGAATTGGTTTCAATATCGATGAACTCCTGAATAAAGTCTAAGGCGTCACAGTATCTACAGCCAGAACTCTCGACTTGCACTGTCCGTGTGTGTGAGCGAATATTTTTGGTCTCTAGATTCCTGTCGACCCTGACTCCTCAGCAAATGCCCCTGGCGGCCCGAGGACTGGCAGTCCCCAAGGACCAGTCCAGGGAGTTCATGGCTTGCTTCCCGGACATCGTGAGGGAGCTCACGGAGACTGGCAAGCATCATGACGTGCCAGAAGCCAGCAAATGGTTGGCTAAGGTAACTTGAGTTCACCAACGATTTTGGAGAATGGACAGCTTTAATTTTTGATAATGCTTTCTGATCTGTTTGTAATAAGCATACATTGTCAAAAAGTAAAGGATTACATAAGAAGTCATTCATAATTTTCTTCTAAATTAATTTAAGGGTCCAGTGTAGTACCTTCTAGTAATAGACATTATTTTGCCATTGATTATTTTGACTAGAACAAAACCTTTGAATGATGGTGTTTTAATAAACGCACTAATGTACGAGTAACGAATGTTTATTACTGGTACCTTTTCTAGATTGATGCTTATATTGTTATTACTTTGGCCAAAGTATTTGTCGATAGAAGCTAATAATTTCGATAATCGAAGCTTATTATCAACGAAGCTAAATTGCTTCCACGATAAACTGACGTTATCCCGTGACGAATGATAAATCCATAAAACCTCTTACGATGGTCGAGCACTGTATATAAAATTTTATCACAAAGTTGGATAGTTCGACGGCAAATTTTTATAATTAATCGCTCCGAAGAGGTCGTAATAGAGGGTTCTATAAATTAAATTCTTCACTTTTTATATAGCTCTATGCACTTCTTTCGTTTTTTTTTTCATTCGATTCAAATTGATTAATATTCATCTATGATTCACATGTAACTTTTACGTCATTCTATTTTAACGTTATTTTGAAATTGTGCATTATAGAATCTGTAATACAGATACAAACAGTCATAAGACAAAATTTGGTGCTCAAACCTGAGACGTATCTACAGGCTAACTCTAATGTTTTAAAAAGTTAGTCAAGTTTGTTTCAGGCACAGACAATAAAGCTATTAGATTGCAAACATAACAAGCAAATAGATCTTAAACGGAGTGTTCATCTATCACTTAAACCTCACATGCAATTTTATAGTGAAGTGCAATGGGTTAAACCTAGAATTAAATTTTGTTTACTTATATCGGTAAATTTTAATCCATTCTGAAATCACATAATAAATGCAACCATCATAATGAATAATAACAAATAATTAAATGAAGCACAATTTTGCCAATGTTGGTAAACTCAAGCCTTAAAGCTTCATACATATTTTGTTTTAGAATTGTAGTTTTCTAATTCACTGTTAAAGTAATTTGATACTTAGTGGTCTTGAGGCTATTCAGTTGTTTGAACTACAAATATAAAAAGAACATTAAGTAGTGTATAATGTTGATGTTCTTTCGTCTTGCATGTCGCTATTGAAAGCTGGAGAAAGCAATTGCGGACGACCGACTGGGTACTATAAATAGGTTTCAAGTAAACGAGTATATGGACCTTCAATCAAGTCTAATAACTGTACATTCAAACAACAAGTTGCATCTTAGAGGCTCGCCATATTGGTGCAATGTTTCGTTAATACCTACATGTATACTGTTAATCTAATACCTACATGTATACCGTTTTTAGATAGCATATCATATTTGAATAACGTGACTAAAAACGTGTTCAGATACTAGATTTGGTTAAATGCTCGCTAAACGTTCAGTGTCAACAAACAATGATATCATCCGATGCCATTATAGTCGAGCCTCCTTTTAAAACACAACATTGATGACGAATCCAATAAATAAAACTGCCGGCACTTGGTCAAACACTGGTTATAAATTGCGTTGTGCTCATTATTTGCTTTGTTTATAAAATAATGTGTGTTGAATAATTATTTTGTTACAGCTCTTGCAATACAACGTGCCCAATGGCAAGAAGAACCGGGGGTTGGCTACCGTGATGGCGTATAAAATGCTGGAGAAGCCAGAGAACCTGACACGTGACAACGTGCATTTGGCCAACGTCATGGGATGGTGCACAGAAATGGTAATTAACTTCGTCCACGTATTTTTTTTCTTTACCGTAGACGCGTAAAAATCCTATAAAAATCTTGGATGTCCAGCTATCTTTTAGCTGATGATGAGCGTGATGAGAGGACGATGAAATTATGACCAACAAATGACGCTAGACTGGCATAGCACCACAAAACAAAAGACGATCCTGCATCTCAGTACTTATTAAGATTTTTCCTAAAATCATGTCCCCTCTCATCATAAAACTGATTTAAAACAATACAGACCTAGGACTTGGTATAGGCATTTCAAGTTATTCTGTGGTGATAACCGTAAAAAGAAGACCGGTATTATTACTTGGGCATTCTCACTGCGATACTTAATATTTTGCGCACACGAAGAAAAAGATAAGGTACCCAATGTAGAGATAGTACATTGACTTATGTATAAAGTTGTACGATTACGGAATGAATAACCTTTACTCTAATAAAGTACCAAGATGAGAATTTTAGTAGGTATGCAATTTGACATAATGTCATTTACGAATGTGAGACAATTAAATCAAAATAAAACGTAAAAGAAATCCAAAAAAAAAACTCAAGAACTAATCTAAAATAAAATACAGCTAATTAAAATAAATCTAAGAAACTGTGACTTACCTAATTATATGCCGGTAGTAAAATTGGCAGCTACTTTTGATGCTGAACGTATCTACGAGTATCTTGCCGATACTTATTACAATATTGGGAAGTGAAGTCTTTACGACGCAATACCACACATTTGATTATGATATGGTTCAACGTTACGAGATAATAGGCTTGTAACTCGTAAGTGACTCGAACGGCAGATCTACCGTACCCTTACCATGAGTTTACAGTGACAGTACTCGTTAGCGACCGTAAAGGATTTGTATGGAGAATTGTAGTTCTACAAAGTAACCACTAGGAGCGCTGTTATTCTCCATACAAATCGTTTACGCTGTCGCTAGCGAGTACGGTCACGTTAACTCATGGTAATGCCTTGATCACACGTACCGAGAGAGTGGGCGAGACAGTGCTCTCGTCCCTGTCACACATAAGACAAACGGGCGAGACAGAGCACTGTCTCGCCCGTTTACTCGGTACGTGTGATCAAGGCATAAGGGTACCGGTATGCGTATGCGGAATAACACACGGTGAATTAGGGACGAGTCTATTTTTAGAAAAGGACTGGGATGTTTGTTTGTTACTGCGGCTGCGTGAAGAAGCGTTTTAGCTGTTTAGAAGGTTTGAATTATTTTGTAAACAGACATTTAATTTTATATAACATATTTTATACTCATAATATACTTACTTAATAATTATGGCGAAATTTAAACAGAGGTACGGTAACTTACGCAAAATTCTTACGCTGACCTTTGAAAATGCGTTTATGCGTTTGTGAAATGATCTAACATCTCGCAATAAAAATCCCTATAAATTTAACAATTACAACAGTATGGTACGAATTAAATTATATAACACGTGGACCTTGAAACCCATTTGGCTGTGCTAAACGTATTTGCTCTAACATTATCGTCTTGCCATGGATACCACGATAACGAACTGACAAACAAACTATTTACCTACGTATTTGAACTGAACGGGTCAAACAATGAATAAAATTCCATTGCTTTTTCACAATGCGTGCTTGATTACTTAGATGTTTTACTTACTTCGTCGTAATAAGTGCGTCTAACTTGAGATAAGAGCGATAATAAAGGTACCATGTACCTACCTACCTTGTTTATTTGGACCATTTTATTATATTTTAGATCTTTTCTAATAATAATAAATAACTTAGCTAGTTAACACAAAGTACTTAGATAAATAAATAAGATAGAACATATCATTGCCTTACAAAACAATTTTAATATATTCGAGAGAAGACCGAATATTGTTTTTAATACTTAATACTCAAAAAGTATAACTTCTTTATACTACCTACTTACTTATTATTCCTGTCTACCAAGGTAGACTGTTTAAAATTCGGAAGCCATTTTGGATGAATGTTTTTTTGCTTCAATGTCGGACCACAGCCATACGACATACATACCTATCTATATTACGCTACGTTCGAAACGCAAACAAGTCAGACCGGCTGACCAGCTCTTAATTTTTAGACGAAGTGAATAAAAATAAGTACGATATATCAATACTTATTGTAATTAAACTTGCAAATTGCTTAATCGGCTGAAACATTATATAAGAAAGAATAATAAACATTTTAGACACATGCGTGGAATTACTGATTGACAATTTTATTTAATAGGGCCAGTTCGAGGAAGGTTCGAGGGTTCATCATAGATAAAACATTTTATTATTACTTGACTTATTATTTTATAATTATTTTCTTGCTTGCTGTCAGTGGACTGACTGTTCCTCAGACAACAGGCAAGAAAATAGACATACTGTACACTGTATAGTAGCAAATTACATCGTGGCGTTTACCCTAAAAAGGTTAAACATAAAAAGTATGAAAAAGTCAATGACGCGATTTTTATTTATCGGCTACTGACGACTGTGGCGTTCAAAAGGTTTACTACTGTAAACCTTTTGAACGCCACTTTTCAATTCAGTACCTACGTACTGAATTGAAAATCGAGGAATAAACCTCGTCAGTTATTTGCCACTGTAACCCCGACTCCACACTATCCCGAAGTTGGCCGAAGTATGAGTTTCCGCAGCGAAGTGCCTCTCCACGCGAGTAGTGTAGCGCTAGGGTATGACCTAGGCACAACTCAGGTAGCACATCCATATTAAACAATAGAACATGATTCTAGTAACAATCGTTAATAGCTACTTGCTACTTGGAAGGATGTGACTATTACAGGATGCTTGTATAATTATGATTGTACTAAGTACAGGCTGTTTTATAGACACACCAGGTAAAGATAAAATCAATCCCTATAGTGTGCATAGATGGCTTTCACGCTGTAATACGTCAAATGCATCCATTAGGGACATGATTCCAGGCAGTTAGCAGTTAGTCTTAGCAGTAAAACTAGACACACAATAATCCTAGATTTGTTCTGCCAAGCTGGCGATTTTTGCTCAGCTACAGACTCTGAACAGAACCAACTCGGTTGCAGTTTTCAAACGACAAACCATTGGATTGGTGGTACCGTTAAACTACCCAACTATAGTCCAGTCCACACAACTATTGTCCAATTTAATCCGAAAATTACTCGTTGGTATATGACAATTATAACTAATAAACTCTAAAGTGAACAACATAATTAAACAAACTTAAATATAATAATAATCACTGATAGAACATTGATTTTGATAAAAATAAACGAATTTTGTTTTGGACCATAGTTGGATGATTGGACTACAGTTGGGTACTTTTACGGTACCTACCAGCTTAGCTTTATATTACGAAAAAGGGAAATCCAATACACGAAACATGTTACTTACCGAAACAATCAGCGTTTGAAAACAAATGTATTGTTAACTAAAAGTAAAGAATTTGACGAAGGTACACTACCCTGACTTCTGTAATGAATGTAGGGATTTATTATTATAATTATTCAAGCGATCAGTATTACTATTAGGAGCGTCCTAAACTACATATGATTCAAGCTAATATAAATTGTTCGTCAAATCTAGAATTAAGTAGCTCAAAATAAACGATTTACGGGCTTATATGTCCGCGTCTTCGCGGATTAGGAACCGGTTTCTTTCACGGCCCTTTTTTTGTGACCCGCCCGCTCCAAAACATGATAAAAACCATTATTATAATAGATAACTAAACAGGTGGTTTTTGTTCAACTTGGCTGCTAACGTTTTTAGAACAGGTTACTTAGGTGTCACTACGTAGTTAGATTTTAGATTGGTTTATTTACATTTATAATACGAACATATTCAGTCTCCCTGCGGTATCTTAGAGCTCATGAGGCGTTAGATATAGGTAATCACAAATAATATTGACTAGGTACGGTCACTATCAAATGTAATTGACAATTTTACTACTGTCTTCAGCTACTTTTGACGCTGACAGTACTTACTGACAGCGTAATGTAGGTACTAATGTATGAAACATTACCAAACAAGCACATCGTCGTATCAATGGTAAAAATTAGCAAATCAGCTATGTTTACAAACTCGTTTTGCTGGTCTAAAGTCCAAATTGAAAATTGCAAATTCGCAAGTTTGAAATAAGACGTCATTTAAGAAATTCAGATTTCTTACACCTAAGTTTTACAAGATTTTAGATGCATCACCTCACATTAAATGAAAATTATCTAAAAAAAAACCGACCCAATCGTGATAACAGTGTTAGCCTCGTCCAACCGGACGCAGAATATATATATACTACCTATATATCTAATTTATCTACACACCGAAACATATACGGCTGTTATTTATTTACCCCCGACACCGTCGATGACGACTCCAACATCCGTCTTAACTTAACGCATTGTAGCATTCGAGCATATAAAATAGTAAACTTATAATTTACTGCGATATTTGCATTGCACCAGAATATCGGGCACGTGATGCCATTCTTGTCATACTTCTATGAAAGTAATTAGGAATGGCTGGAAATTTTATGTCAATATTTTATAACTTCGCATTTGTATTGGTAGTGAGAATTCGTGAACATCGTTTTTTAAAGGGCATGTATTTAAATCGATATCTGCATATTCCCTTTTTTCGATCAAAATATTTGAAAGTTTCACATTTGTGTGCAAGTCAGTATTTTTGACTGACTTGCACACTAAAATTATGCACACTAAATAATGCGAATTCAATATACTATTTAAAGGTATTTGCAAAACTGTTTTACTGGATATAAAAAAAAACTAACCTAACCCGGCCGAGTCGGATCTTAGTGTGCAGTGCGAGGATAATTATATAGTGTGCAAGTCAGTATTTTTGGTGAAACTTTCAAATATATCCGATGTACGAACCATATTTTTGGTGTGAATTCGGTTAAAAGGCCATCTCGTTTTGTATGATGCTTAAGTTTTTTTTGTAGGACATGTTCAGTTAATCAATTGTTTTTTTTGCACAGCATTCGTTTTTCTGGTATGCATTTAGTTAATCAGTGGAGTTACCTAGTGTGCTGAAAAATTATACAGATGTGCATTTAAATATATCCCTTTTTAAAGTAGCGGACGCAGACATGTCGCAGATTACAAGTGCCCGACAAAGTAGACGTTCCATGGAATGCCCAAGTTTTAATCGATAGCTGCACATAGCTGGTTATTTTGGTGTAGTCTGCGGGCCAATGCTTGCTTTTATCACTCGATAAATAAGTGATAAATATCCGTCACGTTTTAACAAAATGCGAGTGTGAGTGACAGATGCTTTGTCAATTATTTATCACGTGATACTAGCTAAGCTCCCATATCAAGCAATCTATATTTAAAATTCTATAACATTTTTCCTGAGATGTGTCGGTAGTCTTCTATAATAGGTAGATAACTGCGCAAAATCTAGAACCAGTACTAGGTTGCTCACATAGAGTATGATTTCGTAACTTGCTTCGATTGACATGCAGGTACAGCGTTCTGCGTTTACGCATTGCGATGTAAATACGCTCTTTAGGTAGTAGATATAATGTTCCAAATTATTCAACTGTGCAGTTACGTGCAACTGTATTTACTGCTTTAAATGAGACCTACGCTTACATTAGCTGGCGCGAATCAATTCTCGCAACTAAAATACGTCCTTCATCGCCTAATATAAACAAAAACAATAATTAGTATTCAGTGATGCTTATTGAAATATACGTATAGCGCAGTTACAAGATCATTTGCGTTTTATTAAATTTATTGAGAGCATCAATAGATACCTACCTATTAACTATGTAACAGTATTTTGGTTACCAAATATAAATTCCATAACATGATTCTAAGTAGAACTAAACACTAACAAAGAGCAAAGCTCAAAGAAAATTTTAAATTAGTTACCTGTTATAAGAGACCGGGAATCGCACCCGGTATCTGGATTGCCAGTCCAGCGCGTTTGATCTTTGTATCAATGGTTTAATATAAAAATTGTGGTGTGTACCCACATGAAAAAAAATTATACACTACATCTTTCATAAATTTATAATAATATGATTCGACGTCCTATTGGTGTCGCCACCCTAATTAAATAGTGTAGGTACTCTTATTGCCAGATTATAATAAAAATAAACGTGAATTTCACTGTAGGCTCTCTATTTTTTTTAACACGTATACAACAAGAAGTTTTCAAATAGCAAGGAATTTCATTTCCGTTGCAATTTGTCTTATCATGTTAACTTCAAATTTAGAATACTTTCAACCATTTCACGGTGACATTTCTTCTTTCAGTTCCACGCCCACCAGCTTCTAATGAACGACATCATAGAGGGCCGCGAGATGCGTCGCGGGGCTCCTAGCTGGCACCGCCGCCCCGAGGTCGGGCTCAACGGCATCAACGACGCGATCCTCGTCCAGTCAGCCATGTACTCCACGCTGAAGCGGTACTTCAGCAACAAACCGTACTACAAGAACGTTATCGAGATGTTTAACGAGGTAACTATCATAGTGACAGTATCGATAATGTATGTACAACATGTCGCTAATGAGCTGCTATAATATAAACCAGTACGTCTAGCATAACTGTGACACACTGTCACGCGCGACAAATACTACTTATCACTCTCCCTTCAATAACGTGCGAGCAAGATAGGTAATGCTGAGTCAAGCGACAAGCAAAGACGCGGCTAGGCCTGCAGCATTAATTCCTAAGTAATTAAATTAGTACAAACAAATCAGAGCGTTAAAAATACCTAATAGATAGGTGTTGTATTTTGTACCCATTAGGTCAACCGACCATTCATATATTAGTCGCGCTTCTCACCAAATTAAAATGATCGTTTTCATTGAATTGATCATCGGCCCGTTACTACCAGTAGAGATAAGAACTATCTAAAATTGTTCACATATAAATAGATGCCTTAGTTCATACAATTATCTATCTGTCCGGTTTTTTTTTTTTTTTTAAATAGCCATGCATTTAACCTCGAAATTATTAAAATTATTCCCAACACAAGTACCTTTGATAGACCAGACCAATCAAACTCGATTAGGTTATCTATCTTGACTAACAGCTAATTTGTATTATGCTATGTATACCTATTGTAGGTCCTACTTAAGTCCTCAACTCCGTACTTAGTATGTTACATATGTTGTACAAATATAGCGCGTGTTTAATATACGGTATCACGTGTAATAATAATAACTGGTATCATAATAACTACCACCTATGTAATACAATATTCAGAAATTAGATAAAGAGATTAGAAGCGGATATTATTGAACACAGCTGACAGAAACTAAGAGAGTACATACGCTTAAATCTTAATCTACTGCAGTCTGAACCGATTTAAATGAAATTGGTTATAGAGATGATTTGAGTTCTGAGCAAGGACATAGGATATTTTAATCAACATCTGGTAGAAGTTTGTATGGTTAAGTACTATTCTACGTAGACGAATGTCGCGGGCAAGGCTAAGTTAGATCTTAAATATAAACATGCTATTTATCCATTGTTGTTAGCGTTAGTAACCCATGACATGACAACAAGACAACACTCACAGGGTGTACCTACTTACAGTCCGTGTGCTCTTAGATTAGGTTCTTATCTCGATCGCATAAGAACGAGCGAGACAGGTTTGAAACTCAAATCATACATTATTCTGTCCGCTCACTTACTATAAGTATGTTTCCGTCATATCGATAACAACAAATACTAATAACTGTCACGAAGTCGTGAGACTCGTGAGATGTTACAAGGTTTTTAATTTTCGCATATGATTTCCATGTCTTTTCACGAACCATTTTTAAACAAGACTTCAAAGTCATTGTTCCATTGGAACTACACACACGTTACTAGATAAAAAAGTACCTAATCTATGCTACCGGGCATGCATCGACACTTACTATAGGAATGTTTCATCCTCCTACAGAACTCCAAAATGAAAAATATTCTAATCAAATCCTTTTTCCACAGATGCTCCTGAAATGCTCAACCGGCCAGTACTTAGAGAAATCAATGCTCAAAGCGGACAAACCCGACTTGGCGAACTTCACCATGGAGAAATACCTGACGATCGCTAAGTACAAGGTGGCCTACCACACGTTCCAAATGCCGGTCGGGCTGGCGCTGCTCATGTCTGGCACTGACGACCTGGAAAAACATAGACAAGCGAAGACTATTCTGCTGGAGATGGGGCAGTTCTTCCAGATTCAGGTTAGTATACTTGGCTTAATGTCTAACAAGTCAAGCGATTAGGCACAGTGGTTCTTCCCAATTAGCCACGAGCTTCTTCAACACTTAAACTCCAAATAACGGCCCAAGCCCTCTGTCAAGCATCGGATTTCTACTGAGAAACATCCACATATTGCTGAAAGATATCTGAAGAAGTTGAACACGTCCAAAGTTCTTTACAATAGTCAAATTAACTACATAAACCTTTTTATTTCTAGGATGATTTCCTTGATTGCTTCGGGGACCCAGCCGTCACGGGAAATAATGGCAACGACATTCAAGATGGGAAGTGTACCTGGCTAGCCGTCGTGGCTCTACAGAGAGCGTCTCCCGCCCAAAGACAAATCATTGAGGAGCACTACGGCAACTCCAGCGCAGAGAGCGTTGAGAAAATCAAAGATCTGTACGAAACCCTACAGCTCCCACATACTTACTCCGTCTACGAAGACACAACCTACGATCTCCTTAGAACACAAATTCAACAAGTCACTAGAGGCTTACCACACAATTTATTCTTCAAAATTCTCGATAACATTTTCAGACGACAGATCTAATTTAAAAAAGCTGGACTTTTTTCTAATTTAGCGATTTTGTTGATTATGAATTGACGAAATGTTATTATTAACTTTATGTATAGATGGAGCATTTTTATAAGCTAGAACAGGTATTATAGGTAGTACTGTGATGAAAGTTTAACGCGTGAAGAAATTTATGTTTAGTTTTAACGAGCTTAAGTTTGTCAATCCACTAATTACTTCGGCTTACTTAGGATATAATAAAACTACAAAATACTTATAATATATCACTTTCTCCCTTCTGCATGTAAGGATATTAGATGTTATCATTATATTGTTTCCAAGCGACACAAACTGTATAAGAAGTCGAACAAAATTTATAAGTCTATTTTGCGTTATAAAAGTTATGTTAATGATATAGCTTGTGTGTTGCTTCGGTTAGAAGTGAATGTGTGTATGACTGTTAAAAAATATAGTTGTAAATATACAAATTTTGATATTATTATAAATGAAATGTGATTAAAATATGATGTGTTTTATTTATTGTTTTTACAGTCTACATGAACCCTGGTACGAAGGACAGGACCCCACAGGCACAGATTAATATAATAGTTCCACAGGCCGCAAGCTGTTGACGAAAGTATTAATTTAGCTATATTGTGTCATTATATATATATATTAATGGCGGGTTCGCTTTATCTTGCATAATACCTATCGATTCTCCGAATTTCATTTCGCATAACAGCTATCACCGATTTTTTTTTAGCCGAATGATTCTTTAGCATAATCATTCATAATTTTATATGGCAGAACATTGATATCGCCGAATTTATTATGGCATAAAGACATAGTTTACGGAACAGACGAGTGCTAGGAAACTAGTTTAGGTTTTAGGTTAGATTAGGCGATTATTAACTAAACTGATACCAGTAAAATCGGTTAGGTTAGGTTAGAACTATGACCACAACAGAACCAAACTGCTGCCAGTAAAGTAGGTTAGGTTAGTTAGGTTAGGTTAGTTTTTTTTTTGAACTTAATGGGACATGTAAATATTATGCTTATTCATATTCTGCCATATGAATGTTCTGATAAAAAAATTATGCAAAATAAAATTCGGAGAAATGATGATTCTGTTATGCAAAATGAAAATATGAGTATCAATTTTATCCAACATCACAATATGAGAAAAAAATTATGCACAGTAAAATTCGGAGAAATGATGATTCTGTCAAAGGTTGTTATGCAAAATGAAAATATGAGTATCAATTTTATGCGAGGACTTATTCCTTTTAAAATGCTGATTGTTTTAGACATTTTTCTCTATAATCAAACATGTTTCTTAACATAAATTATTGATGTTACTACCTAGAACAGGGCTATTGGGATTTATTGGTATATACCAGAAACCTACAGTTTGATGTTTTCATTGATAATTTTTGTTTCAAAAACTACACGAAATTGACAAAATTCACGCGGAAAATTAGATTTTTCTACTTATTTTTGACTGCACGCAATAAAACCATGAAATATCTACGTTACTACCTAGAACTCGGTGACAAGTGTTATTCACTTCAAAAAGTTGGTTGAAATTATCAATATGAAAAAAAATAATTTTAAAAGGAATAAGGGCTCTTAATGGCTCTGAGGACTTATGAATTTAGATTTGAAAGCGAATGTTTTTTTCCGTAGAGCAAACAAAAGATTCTTAGGAATACGATACTAGTAGATTTGATTCCGATATACTTGTATATTTGATACAGTACTGGCATTGATGCAATGAATTTTGAATCGATTAGAAAAAAAAACGTGTAAGAAATTAAATGTCGGCCATAATGACGAATGGAAAATAAGCAATTTGGGGAAAAAGGCGAATGGTAATAAAACGACTGGGGAAACAAAAAAATGGGTAATTCAGCTATACAGTCGCCATATACACTTCATCACTTGGATTTTCGCGCGCCATATTTATTATGAAGTTATGTTGGCAACATTGTATTAATCTAGTTTGAAAATGTCTAGCGCTAATTGAAAGTATTTTACACTATTAAAAAAACGCCTCAGCTTTACTAGCATTTATTACTATAAGTGGAATAGTTCCCCAGAATAAAGAATCGCATAGAGCCGATAGAGCTTAGTAGAAGCCTACGACTGTATTGCTATCTCTATATAGCATGTCGAGTTTCCGTTTGCAAAATCGAGATAATACATCGATATCAAAACCAGTGCCAAATTTTAGTTGCTTGTTGCTAATGATATTATTCCGAATAGATTTATCGGTATCGATACCACTACCAATATTTACATAGATAATTAAAAAATATTGATGAATTGATTTATATGTCCCAAAAATATGTTGTTGAAGCCCCCAGGAAGCGGGGACCGTCACCTACAGACAAACGCCCCTACCCCACGACACACTCCCAAACAAAGGGAGGACAAACGCCCCTACCCCGCGGCCCGCCACGGGAGGACAGAAGCCCCTACTCCGTGGGTTCCCTTCCCCAAATTGTTATAAACCTAACCTAACCTAATCTATAGGATGATATTTGCACCAATAATTATGAAAAATGTATTACTTACTTACTACAGAGGAATAAAAATTCTGCGAAGAGAAAATTCAGTGAAATGAAACATTCGACGATAAATAATAAAATTCTGCGTAAAGGCAGAACACCGAAATAACAATATCCAAGTAAGTAAAGCTACACCTATAAGAATTCATTCAAACACGTGTCGTTAATTTTTATATACTATATTATAGACATTAAACTTTAACCTAAAGACAATATTATACGTGTGTATTGTATTGCAATTGTTTAAAGCCTGACCAGAAATATATGAGAATTGTCAAGAGGGCGCTTTTTATAATGAAATAATGAACTTTATTCTGCAAGTAGGCCACAAGGGCACTTTTACATGTCTGAGTCTACCGGCATTTCACAAGAGGAGACCACTGTTGAGAAGAAATGCCGAAAGAAACTCAACAGTCAGTCACACTTAACTATTACAGTAATATGAACTTAACTATAGGTAGGTAGTTCTCGAAGAAAACAATATATTTAAAGTGTAGGTATTCTAAGATATAAATGAGGACTAGTGTAAGAATAAAATATAGAAACTACAAGAAAGTATGACGGTTTAACACAATTTAATATGTACGTTTGATATGCTTTCTTATTAGAACTGTGCCCCTTAAACTAGTCAGGTACAATCTAAGGAGTCAGTTACTCGGTTTCTGGTTCAGGCAATGCATTTTTAGGGTTCCGTAGTCAACTAGGAACCCTTATAGTTTCGCCATGTCCGTCTGTCCGTCTGTCCGTCTGTCCGTCTGTCCGTCTGTCCGTCCGTCCGCGGCTTAGCTCCGTGATCATTAGTACTAGAAAGCTGAAATTTGGTATGAGTATGTGTATGTATCACGCCGACAAAACGGTAAAATAAAAACTAAAAAAAAAATTTTTTTTCGGGTACCTCTCGAACACCTAAAGTGGGGGTGATTTTTTTTTTTCGTTTCAACCCTAGTGTGTGGGGTGTCGTTGAATAGGTCTCTTGAAAATAATAGGGGTTTTCAAACATTACTTTTTGATAAAGTCAGTAGTTTTGTAAATATTCGCTCCGAAAATAAAAAAAATTGTGTCCCCCCCCTCTAACTTTTGAACCACAAGTCAAAAAAATATGGAAAAATTCATGTTAATGCGGCCTTATAAGTACTTTCAATGAAAACTATATTGAACAAAATCGGTCAAGCCGTTTTTGAGTTATCGCCAAATTTCATATTTTTTCTTTAAAAGGTCGTAAGTTGACTTCCAGAAGGTAATAAGTGATTACAGTTTCTAGGGCGTTTACGACCTTTTTATAGAGCTTAAAATCTGTCTTAACTTAAACCTCGGGCTTAAAACAGCAGTTTATTGTGAAGGATGAGCAACTACGGAACCCTACACTGAGCGTGGCCCGACATGCTCTTGGCCGGTTTTTGTATGTCAGATAGTCCTCTACTGTATAATATGTTTTTGACATTAGAGATTTTTTTTTAATAATTTCTGAGAGATGGAAAGGCTAATTTTAAAATATGATCAGGTAACTTGTTATAAAAATGAATACATTGGCCTAAAAATGATTTATATACTTTACGAACACGAAACTTTCTAATAGCATTTTTTTTTTTTTTTTTACATTATAAGATTTATGTGGCAACTATTTTGCAACCAATCGCAACCCACTATAATGACAGTAGTTTAAATACCTGTCAGTTCCACTATGTTAACCTCGTAATATCATTTAATGGAATGCACTCTTTTCCTAACTGTTTTTCGTGTAGTAAACACGTGCACACGTGAATGTTTTTCGGCATGTTCTTTGGATAATTTTAAATATTTGTCGTTTAAAGAAATCACCACGAATGAAATTGACATTGTTGACAAGCCATCATAAAATCATTGCCATTGTAAGAAATTAGTTCCATTGAAATTCCGCAATATGGCGCATCCTCATATATTTCTGGTCAGGCTTTACTAGGATTCATGTTATTGTTTGTGCTCGCTGTGAAACTACAATCACGTTTTTAGAACCCTTCATAAATCAATTCGACGTACATTTTCTATCAGCCATATTATGGTATTTCTATCCATATCGATAAAACTATTCAGGAATCACAAAATTTGACACATGATCATATACATATCGTCGTTGCGCTTACCAAATCTGATATGTGCATCAATTGTTTTTATACAATTTATGTCTTAGTAATTTCACATAAGATGTCATTTCTATTAATAAAAATCTTACACATATCAGTTTTGGAAAGCGCAACGACGATATATACATACATGCCTTGGGATTGACGTATTGACAAATATACTGCTATCTCGTTTTTTTTAAGAGAAACTGCATGCTTAGTAGAAATAGCAATACAGTTGTACGTTGCTACTAAGGTACATCTGCTGCTCTAGTGTATTTGTTCTTCTGAGGTGTTGAATGACAGCTGATAGTGACACTGACAGCTCTGACAGTTCGTTATTAGAAAATTTAGAAAAGTAGTGGTTATTATTTCGCTGCGGACGTAGTAATGAGTTGTATGTATTGTCGAAAGCTTCAGATTTACGATTATTCTTTAATTGCGCCCTATTAATAAGTCTCAGTAATAAAACGGCATTCTGTTAATACCACTTGGGCTCTTAAATATAGTTCTGTAACTCATTTCTGTCACAACGTCCTAAATAATTGCAGGAATTCGGTCATTAACCAGGAGAAAGTTAGTAGAAAAAGCCATTGCCAAATTTTCACTTGAATATGAATACCACAAACTTAATTAGGTCTATAAGCAGATGCTGCACTCTCTTCAGGGATCAGAAACATGTAATTAGGTAAGTATTTCACGTTTTAAATAATCACTTCATAAATAGCTGGCTTGTAGATTCAATAAAACAAATTTCTGATATTGTCGTAATTTTTTTACGGAAAGTTTGTATCGTAAAAGTTTTGAAAATAAGTTTATTATTACTTAACTAATTATAAATTATGTACTGACTGAGTCACATTTTAATTTTGGCTCCATAGCTTAAGATCCCACAAAGAAAGCAGAAGCTGATAAGGAGTCACATTAGGAACAACAGTCAAGTGCATAATTATATCTGTTCATAATTTTATACTCTTGCCATATAATATTGGTATACTATTGAAAACAATAGAACAGCTATTTAAATATAAACTTGCTACTTATAGCTGCCATATCCCTTATCATTCTTGCGGCAACTGTGAAAGAGGTAATACTCAAACAAGTTAACCACATAAAAAAAATCCATTAAAATATCCATATTAACCTTAACTTTGTTTAAAAGTGTTCTGAAATAAAATAGGTGTGTTGTAAAAAAAAACTACTTTCTTAGATGATTAAATCAGTAACTTTGTTAAAAGTATGTAAAAACCGGGAGGGTATTAAGTATGTAACAGAAAAAATACAGACTATGGTTTTGCTATGTAGCACAGATAAATTACATGCTTTTAATTGCTCATTTTATAATACAAAAATAACTAAAACTTATGTTTAGTGTAAATTTCAAAAAAAATATTCAATGGTTGGTGCCAATGAATTGGGATGTATACCAATTTTTTACTACCTATGATAATTCAGAAACCATTTCCGGGAATAGGGTTCTCATACTACTATATAAATAATTGGGTTGTGACAATATGACACTTGTGAAAAGTTGTTCATATTAAATTTTTCGACTTTCACTTGTCTGTGTCTTTTTGCAATAGAAGGCAAGTCGATAATAACATCACCACAAAGACACAATTAAGTAAATGTATCTATTTGGCAAACTGATGAAATGATTTCAAATTGCCCTATGTATTATGATAAAAAAAAATTAGCATCTTTATTTTTTTAATATATCAAAATTATAATTTATGTCACTTGTATATTGACTGTAGGAAACTAACATGTTATTCAGGATTGAAACACATGATTACGAATTAGAATAATGTTCTATTTTCTAAACATCACCTTTGCCTTAAACTTATCTTACTATTTAATTTCATGCTTGCATGCATGATGAATGTTACAGGAAGTTACGATCAGATAAAATGTTAATTTGTTACTTGGAAAAACATTCTTTTCATCACCATTTATTATTAGACAGCATCTATTATGTATTGTAATGTAAAATCCTTTATTCTTATATTAATACAAGGTGTACTAGAAAACCTGGCAGTTCTATTTCCATTAAGCCAAAGATATGTTGTTTGACTTCTCTGTGGCGACTATTACACCGATTATTATTATCATTATTATTCTGATACTTGTGTATGACAACTTATATGAAGATTGTAATTGATCCCATTTAATTTTTAACCACATCCCTTCTTCTCCCTGTTGTTACTTGAAAATAAGAAGAATGATTTATTTTGTAAAACATAGGTAGTCACATAGGTGTTTTATGAGTGAATCAGGATCACTATGTTTTGCCGAAAGGCATACAAAATTTGAGAGTGCAGCATGCAATACAAAATATAAGTATAAGTATAGTCGAAATTAGTTAGTAATCAACATTCATTAACATTATTATCAAACAGATATTCTTGAGTAGAATAGTACGCCTTTTTTACTAAGAATTTATACAATGATGAGAATGAGAATGAGAATGAGAATGAGAATGAGAATATTTATTTGTCAAAAGTGGGTATACATAAATGATCTTAACTATGACTAGTTTCTCCACTTTCTGTCTATAAGTCAGACGTACAAATTCAATTAAATTACAGGTTATCATACGTTATTAATTACATTATTTTTTAGTAGACAATTAGAATTAGTTAATTACAGCTTCTATTCACACATCGTAATTAAAAAATAGTATTCATTAAATACTAAACATTATTCATCAACATATTATTTCTCATTACATTATTAGGTACTTATATTACATTAAATCACATCACATTATATAATATTATTTGTATAAATTAAATTAATGAAAATTATGTTAATCATATGTCAATTGTCAAAGTGTTCTGAATTAGTATAGTACATATTATCCTTACACCAACTGAATAATTTGCTTTTAAATTGTTGTAAATCTAATTCCTTTATATTGTTGGGGAGGTAATTATAATTTTTTATACACATGAATACGGCATTCTTATTAACCAAAGCTGAAGTTGTCCCTGGATAATGCAAATTTAACCCATGCCGAGTGTTGTGTCTTGAGGTGGACGCATGACTAGTAAAAGAACTTAAATTTCGTTTAGTGAAGAGACATGTCTCGTATACATAAAGAGAGGGCAGGGTTAAAATATTGAGCTCTCTGAATATTGGTCGACATGAGTCTGTTTGCTCGGCACCATAGATTGCACGAATACATTTTTTTTGCAGTCGAAATACTTTAGGAGCGTATGGGCTGTTGCCCCATAAAATAAGACCGTACCTTAGATTTGACATTACATAGCCGTGGAACGCCATAAGTGCTGTCTTTTGAGATGTCATATCCTTTAGTCGTCTGAGAGCAAACACGAAACGACTAAGTCTATCTATAAGATTTTCAATATGTTCTTTCCAATTATTATGAGAATCGACAGTAACCCCTAAGAATCGAAAAGAAGAAACACGCTCTATTTCTTGATGACCATTGCCGTTATACGTTAATTTTAAGTTTTTAGGTTTACCCTGAGGTGCATGGAATTCCATGAATTTGGTTTTAGATAAGTTAATCTGTAAGTTATTATTTTCTAACCATGTAATGGTATCTCTAAGTAGTGTATTTGCTTCTGACTCATATGTTAATGGATTATCACCTCTTATGACTAGAGAACAATCATCAGCAAAAAGAATAATTTTGTGTTTAGTTATATTGGGCAGGTCATTTATATAGACTAGGAAGAGAAGAGGTCCTAGGATGCTTCCCTGCGGTACACCATATTTTACACAGCGAAAACTTGATTTTTTAAACATTTGAATATCTTGCAAATTTCTTATACTAATTGGTAGTTTATTAAATATTTTAGGTGCCATTCCAAATATACTTTTATCGAACAGAGCAGTTTTATGCGGCTCGTGATTTATCCTACTCTGCATACGAACACTGTTGAATTTTGCAAACTGATTCAGGTTGCTCTTTACATATATAGCCATTTCATATATGTAAAGAGACGGAAATGTCAATACACTTAGTCTAGCGAAATGAGATCTACATGATTCTGTGGGCTTATCTAAGGAGGATAAGTTATCTTTTATCTGTAAATTAATTTTAATTATGTCACAGAAAAGGTGATTTTACCTTCTTGTAAACCAACAGAAACATATCTATTTTAAATCGAATATCACCAATTTAATTTCAAGGTATTATATTATAAAATATTATAACAGATTGAGCATAATGGGGATGAGTTATTTTTATCATTATTTAAGCACATGAGGATGTTATAATACCATTCTTTTCTCAATAATTAAAATTAGAGTTTTTTTATAGTGTGACTTTTAAAATTGTTTATATATCCCTTTATGATTTCCAACATCTAAAAAACGATTAGTGTATTGAATGAAATTGCAATTGCTGCAGATTTTGTATCAATAAAATAAAATAAATACATTTTAGATTATGCTTAATGAATATAACAATTTACCAATAACGTTTCCTTGCAGGTGTGTAAAACCATTGCATTTATGCAGAATGTCACTATCAAATGCATCCCAATCAATCACTCAAAAGACAAAGGAATCGTTTGAGGATGTCCTCCCGAGTATCCTGGACACCATCACCACCAACACTCAGTTCGCTGATGTGCCAGAAGTAGGGAATTGGGTGAAGAAAGTAAGTACTTTCAGTATTGCCAAACACATACATACAGTACATAAAATGTGAATAGTTGGTGTCCCGTCTCAATGTCAACTTTGTTTCATTTGTGGTGTTGGTGAGGGTTCCCATTCCAACTGCCCAGATGACCTTCTAACTTTTTGGTCCTTACCCAGACCTCGATTTTCACCGGCTTGCCTATTTTATATTTGGATATGGGTGCCTTATTTTACTGCTCTTGAAGAAGATCTACGGCAATCTGCTCCCTAAGCTTTACCAGGAATTTATTTGGCCCCACTTATACTTTAAAATATTCTACAGACTTTGTTTCCATGTTGCTTATCCTTACAGACACTCGAATACAATTTACAAGGAGGTAAAAAAACGCGAGGCATGACAACATTGTTCGCATACGAAATGTTGGAGAAACCAGAAAAAATTACCGATGAGTCAATTCATTCAGCGCGAATGATGGGATGGTGTGTAGAAATGGTAAGTACTAAGTAGTGAGTCTCTTATTAGCACACAGGCTACATTAGAGCCTTTATTCAGCTTAAACTAGCGGTATAAGGCCTGTATAAGCGCTTATGCTAAGTCATTATTAATTCGTAGTTACTTTTACAGCTGAGTATCACCGGCACTTTTTTAGGGTTCCGTAGTCAACTAGGAACCCTTATAGTTTCGCCATGTCCGTCTGTCCGTCTGTCCGTCTGTCCGTCTGTCCGTCCGTCCGCGGCTTAGCTCCGTGATCATTAGTACTAGAAAGCTGAAATTTGGTATGAGTATGTGTATGTATCACGCCGACAAAACGGTAAAATAAAAACTAAAAAAAAAATTTTTTTTCGGGTACCTCTCGAACACCTAAAGTGGGGGTGATTTTTTTTTTTCGTTTCAACCCTAGTGTGTGGGGTGTCGTTGAATAGGTCTCTTGAAAATAATAGGGGTTTTCAAACATTACTTTTTGATAAAGTCAGTAGTTTTGTAAATATTCGCTCCGAAAATAAAAAAAATTGTGTCCCCCCCCCTCTAACTTTTGAACCACAAGTCAAAAAAATATGGAAAAATTCATGTTAATGCGGCCTTATAAGTACTTTCAATGAAAACTATATTGAACAAAATCGGTCAAGCCGTTTTTGAGTTATCGCCAAATTTCATATTTTTTCTTTAAAAGGTCGTAAGTTGACTTCCAGAAGGTAATAAGTGATTACAGTTTCTAGGGCGTTTACGACCTTTTTATAGAGCTTAAAATCTGTCTTAACTTAAACCTCGGGCTTAAAACAGCAGTTTATTGTGAAGGATGAGCAACTACGGAACCCTACACTGAGCGTGGCCCGACATGCTCTTGGCCGGTTTTTTTATAAATAGACTAGCGACCCGCCCCGGCTTCGCACGGGTGCAATGCTGATACTAAATATACTACAGAATAGTAAGTATTGCGTTTATAGGCACGCGCCTCCGGCCCCCCGGCCGGTACCGCCGCAACCGCTATGTCCGTGCATTTTAAATCTGTTATATCATCGAAAACATTCATTTAAATTACATGCTGTAAAGGGATTGATCTATGGTATCTAGGTACTTAATTGGATATGTATTAATGCTGTATATTGCTTAAAATCGCTTCGTAAATAAATCATTATTTCTCGTAAAAAGTAAACGATAAAAAATGGTTATTGTGGGTTATTGCTAAGAGATAAAAATATACACCATCGCGGACTTTTTTTGTAGACCTTTTTAAGGTGTTCAATACTGTAGTACATTATTTTGATCTATCGCAAAAAATAGGGTTATTTACAACATAATATTAGAAATCTTTAAAATGATCGGTGTTTCTTTTCGACTATGCATGTATTATACATACAAACCTTCCTCTTGAATCATTCTATCTATAAAAATAACGCACCAAAATCCGTTGCGTAGTTTTAAAGATGTAAGCATACATAGGAACAGACAGACAGGAAGCGACTTTGTTTTATACTATGTAGTGATTGGCACAACATAGTGGCTCCACTTCGCCTGATGGTAAGCAAAAAGGGGAGCCCAAGTCGCAATGGCAACTGACAAGGAACCAACGGTGCCCTGTCAGTTGACACTGCCATGCTGGCCCGAGAGATGCTTCTTCACGCTTCGTTTGAAGAGTGTTGTATGAAGGAGGAAATAAATGCGCCGACAAAGAGTTTCACTCCTCAATAGGCACTTAATCGAGCCTAAAGATAACATTATCATTACAGACAGCACAGTGACAATGGTTATTGTTATTATGTCACAATTGCTGATAAAATATTATTATCATCATGAAAGTTATGGTTATGACTTCTATTATTGTGTATACAAAGTTATGTTAATATAAACTTTTATAAATTCCTGATATCTTCAACCTTCAACGTTGACACCACGAGCAAAATAAAAACACAGTTCATGAACAACTTTATAATCGCGAAACATACAACATAAATCATACATAAAACATATAACATAAATCGCGGGTCAAACTGTGAGAACCTCTTTTTTTGAAGTCGGTCAAAATACCAAAACCTTCTATGTGTAACAAATAATTTTCTGAAATCAGTTCAGCCAAACGCGAGATAATCGCGGACAAACTTACATACATACATACTTACTGGTCAAACTGAGAACCTCCTTCTTTTTAACTCGGTTAAAAACGGCTGAACCGATTTGTGTGAAAGAGCATGCTTTCCAGTTGATCCCATTGTCATAAAACATAACTTATTTTCGTCGATGACGGTTATTTTGTTAACAAGTGATTATCTTCACAGTTGCAAACATATCTACTGATGCTAGACGACATAATGGACAGTTCTTCGACTCGCCGCGGCGTGCCGTGCTGGTACCGTTTGCCTGATGTCGGACTCGGCGCCATCAACGACGCCATCCTCATATACTCCTCCATGTTCCACGTCATCAGGACGCAGTTCGGCAATGAGAAGTTCTATACCAAAGTACTGGAACTGTTTAATGAGGTGAGTAACAACTACACCTTGTGCTAGACGACAAATGGACAGTTATTCGACTCGCCGCGGCGTGCTGTGCTGGTACCGTCTGCCTGATGTCGGACTCGGCGCCATCAACGACGCCATCCTCATATATACTACTCCATGTTCCACGTCATCAGGACGCAGTTCGGCAATGAGAAGTTCTATACCAAAGTACTGGAACTGTTTAATGAGGTGAGTAACAAACACATCTGGTGCTAGATTTATTTTAATACTTACTGCAAATACAAAAAAAAATACGCTAATGCGGTGGCCCTTCGCAACCAAGTTGGAGATATTTGGCCTGATGTTACTAGTAAGTTGTAATCTCAATTTGGATTCCACTTATAATTTATTTTGTCCGTCCTTTGACGGAGAATGCCTTTTCATAGAGGTATGTGGTTGAGACATGAGCCGTTCTTAGTCTTAATAAGCGTAGCGATGAATGTAAAGCCACCATTTAATGCGATTAAGTCGATAATATAAGCATAATATTATTTTCCAATTTCAGTCTCTGTACCAAACATCGATCGGCCAGCATCTAGACGTGACGATGTCGAACCGCCACAAAAACGACTACAGTCTATTCACGATAGAGCAGTACAACGCTATCGTCAAGTACAAGACTGCGTACTACACGTACAAGCTGCCTGTATGTCTCGGTCTACTGTTGACGAACAACACAGACCCGGCGAAGCATAAGAAGGCGGAGGACATTTGCCTCGACATCGGCCGATTCTTCCAAATTCAGGTTCGTATTAAAACGATAAATTGCCACTCGTATGTCTAAGCTAAGGATTTTTCGTTACTTGCTTTATCGTCTTTACTCTTTACATAAGGGCACAGCCATGCCAGGGTCCCCAATCTCGCAGGTGCACCGAAGAGCCATAGATGCCGCGTTTTTTTACTCCATTAGAGGTAAAAAATACACTTTTCACTTCTCATGCTCTAAAAGTTCGACTTTATGCTGTGCGTAGGCGGTATAAAGTAGCTTTTTATGCTCTAGAGTATAAAGTAAAATCGTCGTCGAAGTCAAAGGCGATCGGTCCAACAGCCACACGAACAACTTAAAACTTAGCTGACATAATAAGAATAACGGGTTAAAAAAAAACTTAAAAGTTCATAGAATAAACTCTTTATTTTATTTCGTTTCGTTAGTATTCAAAGTCCAAGGCAAAGCTACCAACAGCCAAAGTACACAATAAAACTTCTTGTAATAAACTTCTAATTTTTATATACGATAGTTTAATTAAATGATAAAATATATATATTTTTTTAGTAAATCAATATACTAAATTTTAATTAAATTTGTTTTAAAGTATAATAATTACATGATGCAGTTTAATTTCCTCGCAATCGAAGTGAAAAGTAGAGTGTGCAACTCGTCCATAAAACGCATTTTACACTCGGCTTTATATTCAGCCGTACTTTAGGTATACTTATATGATGCATTAAATAAATAATAAAAGAAATACTTCCTACAAGTTATGTAAAGTAACTAGAAGGTAGCAGCTAGATGTTCGCTAATTGTTTTCTATGCAAATCATTACACAACCATTGTACTTATCCATTGTTATTGCAAGAACACATACGTACGCTTTGACACTATCAAATCTGCATATCCTTGCCAAGATCGGATGCGATTTGCTTAGAATAATTATGAATAATTCATTCATTCGATTCGATCTAAGTTATCCTTTAAAAATATAATAAGACTGCCGCACTCGCTATTGTGACGCAAATTTTATAATTTAAACGTGACGTGACGTTGCGCTCGAGTTCTTGAGATTTTAATCAAAGTGAAACATCTCTTGCATACTTAACAAAAGAAACACTGGTATTGTTCGAGACCTAGGCGTAACCGACTTTTATTTATTTTTATATCAACAGTTTGATACTTTAAGGCTCCTTATCTGTTCAAAATGCTGATTGTTGTAGACATTTTTTCTATGATTAAACATATTTCTTAACATATTATCAATGTTACTACTTAGAACAGGACTATTGCGATTTATTGGTAAATAAATATCTGAAACCTACAGTTTGAATTTTTCATTGATAATTTATGTTTCAAAAACTCGAAATTGACAAAATTCACGCACAAATCGGTGTTTTTCATCTTATTTTCGACTGCACGCAATTAAAATATGAAATAGCTATGTTACTATCTAGAACTCAGGGAATTCACTTCAAAAAGTTGTTTGAAATGGTCAATATATTTGTCATTTATATTATACTATATTACATATATTATATCACAGTATTACATATATTATTTCAAAAAAATATTTTGAAAGGAATAAGGCCTCTTAATGGATAACATTTCAAGTTAGGACCGCTGATCTGTTCTGTATTGTTTTATTTGATCACGTTTAATAATAAAGGGTTCCAAGTATCTTACGACGGCCAATCGGCAATGGTGACCACTTGCTGGCTATCAACACGTAACCACGTTCTTCCTGCCAAGATATTCGCATAAGTGCGACCTAATTCTTGGCTGGATCTACAGTGTGGAAAAAGGTTATGGGCTCTGGTGGCTGAGCTACATACTTATGTTAGCTCATTTCACTCAAAGGAATCATTATTTTATTTTATAAAAGAAACAAAACTGCATTTAAATATTTTCCAATTTTTGATTATATTTAATTTTCATGATCTTTTTTATGTCTAAGACCAAATGTTTATTGGAAAGATTTTCATCTTGAACAATAATATAATCATCAAATTTATATTGATTAGTTTTTAGCTGGTTCAGTTCCCTAGCAAGACAAGCGAGGAAATCTGTAAATGTAGTTTTGATACTTTCTGAATAGAATAAGTTTCTTTTAAGTAAAGTCTTAAGGACTTAAGGCAGTTTTTCTCCAGGGCCCACATTTTTTTTCCACACTGTAACATTTCACATCCAGGTGAAAAGTTTCTCAAATGCCTTTCATAGTTTTTCCATCAAGCCCTTATGTGGTTGCCGCTTAATAGCGCAATGTAAATGTACCTGCATACATATATTCATGCATAACATCCATATGAGTAATAAACTCATATGCTTACACAATCGTCTGTTATTTCTTTCATAATCCTACTTATTAGTTTCACATGTATCAAGTATAAAGAACTCACGGAATGCCCCTTGATAACGTATGAGTGGAATCGTTCGATATTTTTATGTATTTATCTTAAACACAAATACTTAATGAACGTACAACAAAGGAAACTGAAACGCGTACCTTTTTGACCCTTATTCTCATTGTGACAAGAGCGAAATAGGTACGTGTTTCAATTTCGTTGACTGTACATGCAAGAGGAACATTCTTTATGATTATACGTCACCCTAGGCCGCCCGTCTATTTACTTAGACTTAAGTCAAACCACGGGCGGTAATTAGTAAAGCCCCAGATTGCATATTTATATTCACAAACTCCAGATCGCTGGTGTTCTGCGCACTAGGTGTGTAATGTACTATTACGTATACTTCTCTCTTCGTTTAAAACTGTTTGAAGTCATGTGACCGAATTAGGAATTTTACTTGCGTCAACATGCTAACACTACCACTGTCAACAGGACGACTACATAGACTGTTACGGCGACGAATCAGTAAGCGGCAAAAAAGGCACCGACATCCGAGAAGGCAAATGCTCTTGGCTAGCCGTCATGGCGCTCCAACGATGCAGCCCAGCCCAGCGCATCGCCTTCACCGCGTGCTATGGAAGCCAAGAACCGGCTCATATTGAAAGGATAAAGGAACTGTATAAACAACTACAGCTACCAGAGCTATATGCACAGACAGAAACCAAGATGTACGAATCGCTGGTGAGCCAAGCTAGAGCGCTACCCGAAGATCTTTCTCCTGCGTTATTTATCAAGCTAATTGATATGATTTATAAGAGGAGAGGATAAAATGATAAGCACTTGTATATACCTATTAAGATATATTATATTATACTTAGTATATTGACAACCAAAACTCACCACTGGTCACTAGTCCTCATAACTTCGTATTCCGCTACTGAATCGAAATTAAGGTATTAGGTTTGTTCTAAGTAGTTATTGGTTTTTTAGTAAGTTTTGATTGTCAGGTGATTGGGTCATACATAGATGAAAAATCACAACGCGTCTCTCTCTCTAAAAGTTAACAGGTACGCATACAATTTATATTTCTATTTCATAGGATAATTAATAGAAGATTTGTTGTTTGTTTGTGTGAAAAGAGTTTAATCAGAAAATTACGCCCTTAATTGTGAAGTCGCGAAAAGACGCGAACCTAAATCGTTTTAGTCGTGTATAGTTTACAAAAATGGTGCCTGAAAAAAAAAGACACTTTAAAAATCGACAAGTTTTGTCGCGTGTTATAGAAATAAAGCACCGCTATATTCATAGGAGGTGGGCGAATCAACTGTTTGACCAACCCGAATCTATCCACAACTTTTTAAACGTTGGTCTGACGTCTACTATAAGGTTTCATACTTTACAATGCGCACGTCACGCACACGCACGCGCTCACGTGCTGCACACGCATCCGGTGTGGCTTGGCCTTTATTGGTAACTCCAGAGACATTTTGAATAACGCCGAAGACACTCAAAAGTGTCGGTCAAAAGATGATTCGCCCAGTTATCTACGTCCATTGCTCAATATTTTGTTGTTATGTGTGTATGCACTTGTTACCGATTGAGGTGAAATAAAAATCACAATACTTTTTGTTCATTATTCTTAGTACGAATTAATTGAATTCTTTCACAAAAACTAAAATTTAATTAAAGGCAACAATTGTGCATTTTGCATTTTAAACACTCACTAACCATCTTAGACAACATATCAAAAATTCAAAACTACCGGACCGTTTGTAAGATCACCCCTAGTACTTTAGTCTCTATTCATCGAACTAATACTAAAAGTAATACGAACGACTTCCCTGTGTGATGGACACTTCATAAATTGGTATACACTGTTTAATAGTGTGCAAGAATTTACTATGGTACTTTCTTACGACTACTTTGATTTGGTACTTCCTTAGACTGAGTTGTTCAAGTGGTTAGTTCATTTCATGGACGTCATACGTCATCGGATTTAAATTTGTATATGTGTATATTTTTGGATTTAAGTTTAAGTATCTGTATAGACGGCGGATGTCTCAAATTAGTCGTCTTCAACAACTGCACTTCCATTTTCATAATTATTTTTCGTTTACTCTCTACCCTAAGGTTGTTTGAAAGAAATCGGTATTTAGGGACCGACTGTTATCAATTTATTTATTTTTGTTATTTCTTTGTGTTTTCTTCTTTCTATGTGGTCACAATAAAGAGTATTATGGTGTTTAATTAACTTTTATTACAATAAGTTTAATGTGTGTACTCAATATGTGCATTGTTAATATTTACCTACCACACATGTAAGTCATATTATTTATTGTTACATAATTATGTTAAATAGCTGATAAATACATGTTACGAGTATTATGATTTTATACGAATTACTACGTCTGGGGCTAATTTCCATTCCAGATCGTCACGTTTATGTATGAATATTTTATTAATATCAATGAACGTGACGCACTGGAAACATATTTTTCAGATACACGTTTTAGGGCTTGTATGAGGTTCTAATGTACAAATGATTATAAGCCTAAACAACGATTTTTTTAAATAGAAGTTCATAATACTTTTTTTTAAACACCTAATTACATATATTAGAACTGGAACTGATTTATAGATATTATGTTCAAAGGTTTTATTGATAAATATAATTTTGTTTAATAAATAGAATTGTATTATAAGGATGAGTTGGTTTCTTCTTCGTTTCGATTTGTTTTTGTTCTGTATTGAAATGCAATACCTAAATAATTTTCAAATAATTACGAAATCAATCATAATAATGGAAAATAAATAATATGTGTCAAACACTAAGGAATATTATATTTCGACATAATTGGATATTTCGTCTTTGGCATAATTAATAAATAAAATGTTTTAATTTTGACGCATGGTGGTGGTGAACTTTATACAAAAGTACCGAATTTAATTGTATTTAATAAACTAAACCCTCAAAGAAGTATCCCAGACCCACCTTTAGATGTCCCGCTATTCCTGTTCCAAGACTGATTAAAATCCGTCCAGCCGTTTTGGCGTGATAAACGCAAAAATAGACGATGCTATAATCAATAACTGTAATTATGTACGGGAGTACATAAGGTTGTGGAAAATGATCAAAAAAGAAGCCACGTCAAAACTTATTTAATTAAGTTATATAAAGTTACAAATAGGTTGATGGACGCGTGTGTGGTCCGGAGACGGGCAAATAGGAGGAGCCGCGGCGGCGCCGGCGACTCGCTGTGGCTGGCGGTGGGGCGCACCCCCTCGCCCGCCTGATGACGTGTAGCTCGCGCAGGCGCGAACAATAACCATAGACGGCGCTATAATCAATACCCATCTCGTGCAAATTAAGATTTTTCCAGGAATCATGATCCTTCCCCGAGTTGGTTTTCAATATAATTTTAGAATTTTATGACTTACTAAGAGGTGCCCGCGACTTCGTTTGCGTATTTTTTTTCTTTACTGTAGACGGATAAAAAGTATCCTATAACCATCTTTGGATGTCCAGCTATCCCTGTACCAAGATTGGTTGAAATTTTTCCAGCCGTTTCGACGTGATGCGAGGACAAAGGAAATTATGAAAGCAGATGGCGCCAGGTTGGCAGGGCGCCACGCGCCCATACAAAACAAATGAAATTCCTGCAACACGCTATTAAGATTATTCCTGAAATCGTGACCCCTCTCCATAGAAAATTGATTTTCAATATCAATCTAGAATTTTATAATAGTATAGATATTGGGTAACCGTCCCGACTGACTGTCTAATAAGTCTAAGGCGCTCTAGATCTGCGCAAGGTCCTTTTTTTGTGAACCGTATTTTTACGTGGCAGCGCGGCAGCAAATACAACAGTCATAAAATTCTAAAATTATATTGAACACCAACTACACTAAACTATCTGAAACACAATTTTTTGTTTTCCATCTGTAACTTTTTGCCAAATATTCATGTTTCGGATGAGATAGGAACCTAACCTAGGGTTGCCAATATGGCCATCCGACCGAGGTTCCCCAGATTTGTTCTAGTTTAAAGGGCGTCCGGGGTTTTATTTGTAGTCCAGGTTTAACATATTCACGCACAGTACGTCGAGAGACGTAAATCAGGTCGCTCATGTGAGGAACGACTAGAACGAGGTACGGGACCACGTTTGTGGATCAATACAATACCAATACCGATCCGTCTGCAGCGGAACAAGATTTTAAGATGTTGAAAGACTTTCCTTCCTTCCTTCCTTCCTTGTATGAAAGGTTGATTTTGAATTTTACTTAGTTAGTACAAAAAAATGTGGACATGTCCGCCCGTCCGGGCTTTGAGCTCCAAAATCAGGGGTTTTCACGTGTCTTGTCCTGGTAGTTAAGAGATGGCAACCCTAGATAGGATACAAGTCGGGACAAGCGCACCTACCATATCGAAAAGTACAGATGTTATACTACTAGCCACCCTACCCTACAACTACGCAACTATATAGTTAGTAAGGCAAAGACGAAGACTTGCGTCCCGACTGACCTTAATAGTACAAGTACAGAAGCCTTATAGAGCCCTTTGATTTCATCAAAAGGGCAAACGCGTGTGAGAGAGCAATTAAGTCATTTTTACAACCATTGCGGCGCTCAAAAAGTGAACATTCGTGGATTATAATAGCGGATTTCCCCGAGCCAGCTCTCGTTGACAGGCCAGACAATAGACTCTAATTGATTAATTATTTTTGCCATGACATTGTAAAACGTGTAATAATAAAAGTACAAATTATTTTTAAATAAGATTGTCTGATGGTATCGTTATGGATAATATGAGTTATTTTCTTAATATAATATTTGAATATTCGTCTCTTATTTTCCACCAAACAGAAGATCCATTAATATTTCATCTTTATTCCTCGAAAGTTTGTCAGCCCACGCCATATTGCGGATTTTTAGTGGTACCTAATTTATTTTACTGGCAATGACAAATTTTTGGTAACTAACGTTGAAAGTTAGTGAATGTCACTGATGTAAACAAAGAGGAAATATTTTAGTCTGGCTAGTGAAATATTACCCAAAGTTTTGGCGGGAAATTTTAAAAATCTGCGGCTGGGTTTGTGTAGTAGGAATTATAGTTTTGATACTAGAAAATATTTTTGATTTTCTATAAACACGTAAGGTACTTAGTTAAGAAAATAAGTTAAATATATGTTGACGTGCACTCATAGTCAGCTCACATAATTTCTACCATCATGTACAGTCAACGACAAGCACATATGTTTACACTTTCTAGGCGAAAAATTAAATGTAGTGTAAATAAGACCTAGCTCGATAATACCATATACTTATTAATTCATCACCAAAAAAATTACATACGTACTATGCTAAATTTCAACTCCATCGGAATGTTAGAATTTAGAATTAGAACTATTACATAAAGTATCAAAATTATTTATAGAGGATCCACCTACTAAACTGTTTAAATCATAGACAATTGGTGATACCACAAGGAAATATCTGTTAACATTATTTGGCTAGCCAGACTAGGCCTAAATATTCCGCAAATTTCAAATATTTTTTGCATAATAGGTAAAGCCAATACTAGTGATGAAGGTCAAGTTTTTTTAAATAGGTTTCAGTATTTATTTTCAACGAAGGAACGAACTGAGCAGCATTCGAGTAAACAGTGTTTTGAATTTGGTTGATGACAAATTGCTGCTGACTCAAATATATGACGTATGCACATTATTGCCATATCGTCGGGGATAGTGCAATACCGCGTAAGTAACAAGTGTAGATACGACTCAATTTTCAAACAAATGCTAAGTATTTTATTAAAAATGAGAACTTTATCGACAGCTGTTATTTACGTGGTATTGCACTATCCCCGACGATATGAAAGCTGTTTGCAGCGCCACTATCCCTGGGTTGGACCGGCACTTGTTAGTCTATAGATGTATATATGAATATTTGGTAACGTATGAGAACAGGGACGGTAAGTTAACGCTCCGCGGCCATTCACTTTGTTGTTCTTTGATGACGATGAGTCCTTGAGTGGCAGCCACACACCGGAAGACGCACGAAGCGCAAGGAGGATTAAGAGTCCCAATAGATGAGCTAGTGATCTTCAACAAAGAAGTCTTAGCCGATAGGAGTCATAGCTCGACTCTCTTTCCCCTCTCCCCCCGCTCTAAGTCAGACTTACTCGGTTCAGTCTATTCACGACGCAGTCCATGCGCCCAGTGCGCCCGCGTCACCCTCCCCAAATTACTCCTGTGGCGCGGAGATAATCCCATTAGCGGGTAACTCCTACACAAAGTCCGACTACTGGTAGTGAGGGCTAACCGGCCCTGAAACAGTTCAAGGCGTGTCTTAAAAAAAAGCCGCTATGTTGTCATGATCCGGCGCTTCCACGGGCAGCAATCTGGCACCACGAACAGCGTAAACACATCGGAGTCAGGCTGCCTGTCCCCCGAATCAGAGCGAAGACACTGAACCAAACAGGCTGCTACCTGAAGTCCAAAATTGCATTCAAATCTGAGGAATGTGATTGGTCCATTTTACACAGGTCCGCTCCGCGCCAGAGGAACAGGTAGCCTTAATATTGTGACTTGAAGTTAGTACAGTTGCCGAGAAACTTCTTGAGCCTAACCTTGACTGCGCAGTAGCCAATTTACGTACAAATATGCATGCGCAGATCCGCCATTTTGGGTCAAGAAGTTTCTCGGCAACTGTATTGGATATAGGCAGGATAGCACTACTAAACCTTTTATTATAAACAAAATTTATGAGTGACTATGGTTATTGTTTATAACAATAAAACAACTTATGACAGTACAAATTATCGTGCTAAAGAATCTGGGTGTTTTATTCACAACTGCCCATAAGGGCCTAGCACGCTTCCACTGCTAAGCTTCCATAGTACATTACAATGTAATGTACTATGGAAGCATATGTCATATGGGCAGTGAATTCGTGAATGTCCCAGATCGCAGGTGTTTTTATACAGACCGACCAAAAAGAGTAGAAATTAAAAAGTGGCAATACTGTAGTGTCGTCCCCGTTTTCTTATATTGATTAGAAAAGGAGGACACTGCAGTATTGCCACTTTTTAATTTCTACTCTTTTTGGTCGGTCTGTAAATATGGGATCTGGGGCTTTACCAATTACCACCCGTGGTCTTAAGTTTTGCGTCTTGCCTTGGCCAGGAGGTGAGATTTTCTCCCATTACAGACAATTCCAGATACGGTCAATACTTGTACTCTATTATTTAGAATTGTATAGTTTGTTACGTTTCTATGGACGTATGAAGAGGAGTTGACAGCACCTAACAGCGCCATCAGCTGGTATGTATAGTCTTTAAACTGTCATCGCGCTGAAGCGACTGGACGGTTTTTAACCAATTTTAGTTCACCCAGAGATAGTACCTATAGTTATAGATGGACATCCAAAGATGGTTATATATTAGGATATTTTTACGAGATTGTGGTAAAGAAAAAAAAATACGCGGACGAAGTAGCGGGCACTTTCTAGTATTATAGTCCTTGGAATCCCGCGGTATGCACTGTCAGGGCCGATCATTGCTGCCGATTATAATATTTTTTATTGTGAGGTCTACATATATAAGCTAGTTGTAACGGGTTGGCTTAAAGTAATGAGAACGTTTTCAAATAAGACTGGCAGCCAGAAAAAGAAACATAATTAATAAAAATTACTCCAATATCTGTCAAAAACGTCTGTTGCTCTAAATATTCTCCAAAAACTTATCATATTAAGTAAAAAAATGTCGGTAAGGGAAGTTCTTCGTGAACGCGTCTATCACCTGCTTGGACTATGGAAAAAATCTGACGTAATCGCTCACTTCAAAAGTGAAAAAGTTCCCGTTTCGACTATTTACCGCATGATCAAACGATGGGAACTTGGTATTGGTGCTAGTGACTTACCAAAAACGGGTAGACCTCCTATTCTAAATGCACCCAATCAGAAAAAAGTGGCAAAATTTGCACAAAATAAGGTTGGTGTGTCGCAAAATAAATTAGCCGCGAAATATAAGGTTTCCCGTGGGTGCATCAGAAATATTTTGAAAAAACACAACATCGAATATTTCAAGAGAGAGAAAGCACCAAAATACACCGAAAAGCAACTTCAGGAAATCCCAAAAAAATGCAGATTGTTGCGGCGAAAGTACTTGAGTGAAAACACTTCAATATAGTTATGGATGACGAAAAATACTTTACATTCACTAATGATAACATGCCTGGCAACGACGGTTATTACACAGCTAATAAAAAAAACGTTCCGGAAAATGTAAAGTTTAAATGTAAACTTAAGTTTGAGAAAAAAATCCTTGTCTGGGTCGTGATTTCGGAAAAAGGGATTTCGAGGGCAGTGGTCAGAGACTCGTCGGGTCCAGCAGTAAATGCCGACGTGTATCAACGTGATTGCTTACCCATCGTTCGCTAATTCATTAATAAGCACCATTCTGATGGTAAATATATCTTTTGGCCCGATTTAGCTAGCTCTCACTACGCTACGAGCACAAAAAACTGGTTGAAAGGCCATGGCATACATTTTGTACCAAAGGACGCCAACCCTCCGAACGTCCCTAAAGCTAGACCGATCGAAGATTTATGGGCAATCTTGAGTAGACACGTGTACAGTGATGGCTGGGAAGCAAAATCATCGCAACAATTGAAACGAAGGATTCAAAGTCAATTAAAAAAAATTGACTTGAGTGTCGTCCAAAGTATGATGCTAACGGTGAAAAGTAAGCTACGGAAGATCGAAGATGCGGGGCCTTTTGCAATATTATAATATTGAATTAAAACATAAAACACGATTGAATTTACCATATTAAAATCCTTAAACCTATAGCAGTTGAGTTTATATTTATGTTTTTGAAAATGAAAATTCTCATTACTTTAAGCCAACCCGTTATTATGTTGTTAAAGTTAAAAAGAGATCAACCCTAGGATTGGCCACGATGAATTGCTTCATCGCTTGACGTACAAAAGGTTAGAACGCTGAGATTCGCGCGGTTATGATCATGCCGTTACGTACCGTACAGACTGTTTGATGCTGACTATGAAAAAAAAAATGAAAATTAAAAATGTTTATTCAGTTATACATATTAGGGGTTTACAAGAATAGGTTGGAATCTCCTAGTAAGTGACAAATTCACTTGTGTCAGGAGACCCCGCTCTTCCATTAATACATAATGGTATAACATTTAGTAAAACAAAATATAAATAAGTTTATACCAAACTTAAAAACTAATAACAATTCTAGACTAAAACTTAGAAATTAGCGACAAATGATTGAAATTTTTATTCTTACTTTTACAACTTACATTACACTTAGTCTTACAGTTGAAATTTTTTCGTAGGTGTATGTGTATATGAGTAGGTATGTATGAATTTTGTGTTTGTTGAGGTGTGAGATTATAGTTCAAAATTCAAAGTTCAAAAGTTCCTCAGTCTCATCGTAGTTAATATCTTTCAAGAATTTACTTATTGTTTTTTTACAGTTATAGAGATCTAAATGATATATTGAGATTTTTTTATTTAATTTATTACAAAGTTGGGCAGAAAGAGTTGAGAATTGCCTCTTAGCAAATTTAGATCTGGTTAAGGGCACAGGTGCCACTACGTGTTTCCTTCTTCGGGATGATATTGATGGTAAGTACTGCAACGTTTTATGTAGTTTTAGTATCGAAAAGATGATGTAGAGTTTTCACATAGATAAAAGATCACATGAATTATAAAGTTCAGTAGTGGGGAATCGATAGGGTTTGAAAAACATAACCTTAAGTAAGCATCTTTGCCCTCTCAACATTTATAAATTTAGTTTTATTAGCTCCTCCCCACAGAGTGATACAGTAGGTCATTATTGATTGTGCTATAGATATATATATATATGTATATCTATAGTAGGTACAATACAAGTGGTACACAATGCATCAATAGATAAGGATCCAGTTGTATTTGAAAAAGATTCTTTGAAACTGGTTTCTAATAAAATACCGTTTTCACAGGAAGTGAGGTTTGAGCGAGTTTGATATGTATCAATAAGCAGCGGCATACTAATATATAGCCTAAGATCCCCATGCAAATATGAGCACCTATGTAATTATTTGTTGTTCTAATTATTGATGTAAGTAGATTATGATTCTTATTATTTTAATAGAATAAGTGTTATTAATAATCGAATCTATTAGTTATTTTCAATAAACAATTTTGCAGTCACATTATGCATAAAATAATTTAGTAGCGGCACTGGAAGAGTTATCTAGAGTTGCAACCAAATTTTGTCTGGAAACCCATTGGAAGTGCCATTGTGTTATGCCATGCATAAACGATTGTTAGCGCCATATTTCTTAAACTTTTGAATGCCAAGCGGTGAAGCAATTCCGTGCCACTGAACGCCATAGCAAAAAAAGAAAGAAGTGTTCCAAAATCAACAAAGATTGAAAAACATTTGTATTACAAAATTTTTGACCATAGAAAATTTGGTCGTCATTAGGCGACGTTGGTGGCAGTGGCATAATTTTCCGATGTCATGATATGACCATTGTGGTGGTCAAAAGGTAAAAAACTGGTAGATCGTTGTGATGGGATTCTAGCCTACCTACTTACCATGAAACGGATATTGATTATCCGATAAGCATAGCATGCTCATGCATTACTGTAGGTATACATAATATAATCATTCTAATAGACTTCATCAGGTTACGGGATCTTCAACGTCAAAACTATTACACAAGCCTAAGAGGATAGACGTCTTCTCTTTTTGTATCACAACATACCAATATATTCAATATCGTTTTTTAAACGTAACATAATCATAATTATTTCACGTTATAATGGCTCAATACAAAAACCTGTTTAAATTTCATGCCAGGTAGGTACTTTGCCATTCATATTTCAATTGACCATCTATTGTTATGACAATAAACTGATACCCACTCAGTGTAGCGACAAAGCCTTTGCGCTTTTATACCTAACGATGACATTGTCAAATCTGGGAAAGCTTAAAGTTTATTTTGTGAAATACAAATGGTTAAATACAGTCTTTGTAAATATAAAATTAAATAATTGAGTAACTAATATTCAGTTTTTTTTATACTAACTGTACTAGGGATGGCAAAAGTCATTTGGAATGCTATGAAACTTCTAAAATACTAGTTGGTTTCTTGTCTGACACTCCGACTGACCTTACCTATTTTTCAGGTGTGTGCCAGTACATCTACTTAGAGGCTCATTATCAACCAAAGTGTCTGAAACGATTACTCAAAAGAGCACAGATACATTTCGGGATGTTTTCCCTAGTATTTTGGACACCGTTAGCAAAAACCGGTATTTAGCGAACGTGCCTGATGTCAGAAATCGGTTGAATAAGGTTGTGATTTTTTTCTCTTTTGTAGTAGATACATTACATTACTTTATTGTAAAACTATATTCTTACTATTTTTTATAAACCTACTTACTACTCTTTTTCAGGCTCTAAATTACAATTTACCAGGAGGCAAAAAGACAAGAGGCATAACAACATCGCTTACATACGAAATGTTAGAGAAGCCTGAAAACATAAATGAAGAATCAATACATTCGGCGAAAGTATTGGGTTGGTGTGTAGAAATGGTAATTTAAGTTGAGATACCTAACACCAATAATTAGTCTGTAGATAAAAGAGTGGAGGTCTACGTTTTGAACAGCATTTCTAGTATAAGTTATTTATTTTCAAAATATACCGTACCTATTTATTTTACGTATCCATTCCGTTGCGGCAAAGGCTTTGCACAAGCATTGTCATTGTCCATCGCGTTTGTTACCTACAATGACAGACCATAGCTTTTTACAGGTACGAAACTTGTGTTTTAAATCTGTGTTATTTATTAGTAGGTACCTACATATACTCATATGTAATGACATTAACTAGAGAAGTAAAATCATACGACTACAAAAAGTCATCACTCATCATACTAACGCTTCATAGTCAAATTGTCATAATTTCGTTTCTTTCACAGTTACACGCATACTTTATTATCTTCGACGATATACTGGACAATGCAACCACTCGCCGCAGTATGCCATGTTGGTACCGGCTGCCCGATATCGGACTCAGTGCCGTCTACGACGCCATACTCATACACTCTACTATGTTGGACGTCGTCAAGTCGCATTTCGGCAGCAAAGAGTTCTATACAAACATTCTGGAACTGTTTAATGAGGTAAATGCATCAATATTATTTTGAATATTTACAAGGTCAAAGTGAATAAATGTTGATATGACGTCGGGTAACCGGAGCCGACTACGATACCTACACTAAAATGAAACTTAAACTTCCCGCAGACAGATTTTCTATCTGCCGATAGTTTGATTGGGTTTTGCTGCTAAGCGCTCATGCACTTACTACACTTGTTGGTTGTGGGTGCACACACCAGACATACCAGCTTGAAGAGAATGGTGTAGCCCATCAAACTTATTTATCGGCAAATACGAAATCGGTGTAATGTGCGTTCTTTCATGTTTGTTCATACTGCCCGAGGTACTCGCCGCAAAAAAATCTGTAGTCTGCGGGGGCTCTTATTATGATAACTTCTAATCCTTTCAAGTTTTTAGGCCGTCACCCAAACCCTTATCGGGCAACAGATGGACGTAATGATGGCAAATCGTAATAAAAACGACTACAGTCTGTTTACTATAGATCAGTACAACGCTATAGTAAAGTACAAGGCGGCGTATTACACTTACAAACTGCCCGTGTGCCTCGGCATGCTGTTGGCCAACAACACAGACCCGGCGAAGCACCAGAAGGCCGAGGAAATTTGTCTCGAAATCGGCAAATTGCTCCAAATACAGGTTTGTGGTCATAATTGTGTTTACCACATCTACTTCAAAGACCAAGACTTTGTATGAAATCAACTCATTCAACCCCATCATTCCATTCCATAACGGTTAACAGCGGATAATTACAGTGTTCACTGTTCATATACAGTGTCTATTACTCGGTGCAAATGAGAGTTTAAATGTCCTCAGTGAAATGTCCTGACTCGTATAATATTAGGTACAGTTTGTCACCTATCATAAAATAAATATAGGTATAATAAGAACGAATAGATGTTTGTATGTCATGATCACATACTTTGTGGGCTATCTCCCAATAGATTATCTCAAGAGATAGAGCTGTAGGTGATTAGTATTAAATAAAATGTTTACGAATTAAAATAATTTACTTACCATTTTTATTGTTGCACAGGACGATTACTTAGATTGTTTCGGGGATGAATCAGTTAGTGGTAAGCAAGGCACCGACATTCGCGAAGGCAAATGCTCTTGGCTAGCCGTTATGGCGCTGCAACGATGCACACCTGCCCAGCGTATCGTCTTCACCACGTGTTACGGCAGCCAAGAACCTGCTCATATCGAGAGAGTAAAGGTGCTATACAAGAAACTGCAGCTACCGGAGATCTATGCGGAGACAGAGTCTAAGATGTACAAAACGTTAGTGAACCAAGCTCGAGCACTACCTGAAGAATTATCGCCTCAGCTCTTTATTAAGCTAATCGATATGCTTTATAAAAGGTGTTATTAATTTAGTTCAGTATGTATAATTTCTATGAACACTGGTAAATATATGAGTCATGGTTACTATATTCTGGTTAATGTATGTTTAATATTTCATAATGAATTTTTGGATATACGTATATTTGACCAAATTTTTGTGTTTTTATTTAATCAAAATGTTTAGGAATGTTAATGGGCATCGAGGCTTGAATTTGGAATTTTTAAGAGAAATAAAAGGTTGTCACATATAATATTGTAAATAAAACAAATAAGTTCTATCATAGTATATTCCAAAAATATAATGTTATACATAACATTGATTTTACATCGATCAGTGAGACGCACTTGCTTATGAGTAGAATACAATGACTCAACTTAACAAACATTATACTATGCCGTCTATGAGATACGCTTCTGCGGATAGAAAAGAGCAAGAAAACTAGGTTGCATGAAAATAACATTGCCTGTGTGCGTACTGCTATAAAACGTTGCAACAAACTGAAATGCAGATACAATATGTAATAAATATAGCATTGTTTCATTGCTCGATGATTGAGTTTTCATACAAAAGTTGCGACACATTAACAAAACAATGAAAAACATCACACCCACAGATGGGCAAGTAGCAAAAATTTTGATAAAAAGCTGTTAATTTTTCGGAAATGATTGGATACTTTCATATTAATTTAAAAGAATACTCCAATTGGGATAGTTTGAGATAGTTCCTATACGAAATTTTGAGTAATTTCCAACATCTTTCCATGTGGACCAGCCAGTTTTCTGGTATCGCTTCTATAGAAATAACTATTATCGCTGAGTCAAACAATACCAAATGACTTTTCAAACTTGATATCTTACGTGAAGATAAATTCATAAAGACGCCGCGACCAAAATTATATTATCTTCATGCAAAAAGTTTCAAAGTATCTCAAAAACCAGACTTAACCATTAAGATAATAAATAAACACATTACGTAATTTTGTGTTGTTGGATAAGTAAACTGTGCATTATAGGTCGGTTACAGAAGTTTCAACTGATTGAAATAAGATAACATGTGCTATATAATTTTGACTAGTAAGCACCAATTTGCCCTAATACATATTGCGACAATACCTAGGAAAAGAGACCAAACGTTTATGTTCCTCTCTTACTTTCAGAAATGAAGATTACGTACATACGTAACGCAAAGCCTTTGTACACAAAGACTAAGTCAATGGCATTGTAGATATTTCTTTAATGGTGTAGGTACATTATATGAGTGCAAAGCCTTTGTAAAGTCACTTTGTAAATTCGCCTACTTTGAAACAGAATTTCTAGGTACAATACAAGTGAGTAACAAAATGGTTCTATTCGAGGTCTCTTTTACTGTATATTATCACTTAAACGTCTTATATTTACAATCATGTCTCTGGCTAATAAAATTTAGCCAAACATAACTTCTATTGACGATACATAGTAACGCTACATTCTTATAGTAATTTACACAATGAAAACAAAACTTTGAGCGAAACTTTAATATAAGCCTAAATGAAAAGGGAAACAATACTTAAAGTAAATAATTATGATCAAAGTTAAGATGTGGATAATATAAAGTATTTATAAACAGGGTAATATGCATATTTAACTGTATTTCAAATAATGCAGTATAGACAAACTGACAATTACTTATGACATTTCGCTTTGCAGTAGCAAGTTTTAAAATGGTATTTATATTTATTATACAGTTGGTACGCACAATATACAAATACCTTTTCTCATAAACTCATAAGTGTTTAATACTTAATCCGTGAAATAGGCACATTTCATTTTCAAACTAGCGATTATTATATGAATGTGATATTAGTGAGTTTAAAAAAATAAAAATAGTTAACACCATGCACCATGGAGAGGTTGGATAATCTAAAGAAAAGAATATAAACTCTGTGAGACTCAAACTGAAACTGAAAACAGAGTCAGAAACGGTACCGGTATTTCTGTCAACATGTACACGTTTACCTTTCGGTTCCATTATTATTATTTTTAAAGGTAATAAAAAGTTTTTTTTTTAAGTCAGGTAACATTTACCTTTGAATACCGATATTCGACTTCAGTCCCTATTAGATTTTTTTTATCAGCATCGAATGAGTGAATGAAATTATGGTTTAGTGAGTAGCGTTTACAAAGAGACCTCAGAAATTCGTTGTGCTTAAGTCTTTATGAGGTTGAGGCTGAGAATTGATGATCCGGTGGTATAATCAAATTATATACGTGTTTTACTTTGACTTTTACAAAATTGGTCCATCAGTTTTGCTATTATCAACAGCTCTGAAACAATTAATGGAAATATGTGAACGAAGTGCATTAGACTAAAATTTTTGTTTTGTATTATTCATGACTGAAAAAGATAAGCTACAAGAGTAGAAGTAATAGTAGTTGAATAGGAAGAACGAATATAACATTTATTTTAACCGAATTAATGAAAATTAACCATACCCAACGAAAAGAGATCTGATACCGATAATGGTAAATCAGAAGACATAGCTTTTCGCTTTTCGTAGATTTAGCATTGAACTCAGGAACGAATTAATGTATGGTTGGATACTAACGTGTCTTGATTATTATATTGGTTATCACTGTTTTCGATGGACTTAAAGTGTTGTTAGTAAGATTTTTGAATTTTATTTGACATCCTGTTACCGTTAGTTACCGAAAACATACATGAACGAAATTCGTCTAACTTCTAAAATTCCAAAAGGAAAACCTATCAAAGATAAATTCTTTCTGGCACTTTGTAATCCCCGCGCTAATTCAATCGGGTGTTTTTTCTCTTTGTGGTACTTAATAATTTAGAATATTTAATAAACTTAATTACTAACCAGCTGGTAATCTTAAGATTGATGTTAAAATCTTTCGGCACAATTTTCTAGTTCAAAACTGTTTTTTCGATTGAAGGGGTGTTTAATACAAATATCTCTCAAAGCAAAATGGAACGCCCTCATGCCCACTATAAAACACACGCGTCTATTCTTTTACGGCCAATTTCTACTTACGATTCTACTCTCTACGTTTTTATGGAGTAAAAATAGATATTTATAATTCGATTTTCCACATATATCTTGTACCTCAATTCGTTTTCACACCACTATACCACGCCCAATTTCTCAACATTTATCGCCAGTATTGGCAACTCTGTGGTGCGGCTAAGTGACACGACAGGTTTATCGGAGCATCGTACTTGTCATTAAATAATCAAGGACTGCTAGTTCTCACGTCTAAACGGCCACGAGCAAGTGTTTAAATACAATCCAATATTCCTTACAACATAATTTAATCTCGTAGTTAATTTCAATTGAAGCCTTCATATCACCGCTAGTGGGTAGTCGAATCCGATTAATTACCTCAAAAATACCTCATTTGCTTCCCATCACTATCCCTAGCCGAACTTCTGAACATGCTGCGCTAGTATCTGCAGCTGCGCGGCGTGGGTGGACCACTTGTGGGTAGTAGTGTGTTGCCAATATGATACTGATTTAGGTAAATGGTGGTTAACATGAAAATTGGTGACGATTTAGTAACGAAACGACGCGATGGGAGCTAAGTAACAGAGCGTTCAGATATCCAAATCCGATTACCTCATAAATATCTTTCATTTTCCCAACACTATCCCATCCCGAACTTCTCAACATGCGCTAGTATCGGCAACTGCGCGGTGTGAGCGTACCGGTTGTGTGTAGTTGGTTATTATGAAAATTGATGGCCTTAACATTGAAAGAGCGCGATGGGCAAGTAACAGAGCGTTCAGATATCCAAATCCAAATACCTCATTAGTCTGACTATCCGACGCCGAACTTCTCGACGTGCGGCGCCAGTATGGGCAGCTGCGCGGCGTGCGCGAGCCGCTTGTGCGCGGCGGTGCCGGTGAGCGCGGCCACGGTGACGCCGGCCTGGTACGCGGCCGGCAGCCGCACGTAGCGCGTGCGCGCGCCCTGCGCCGACCAGCCCGACGCGCGCCACTCGCGGATCACGTTCACCACTTGACCTGACGTATTAGGCGTCATGAGTTACAATAGGCTGGTAGACCCATTCTTGAAATATATTTGATATGGTTAATAATGATCTTACTAGCTCTAAAAAAAATGTCTTGTATTTTTGTGAAAGCTAGAAAGCTACATTTTATTCGTTGAACATTGGAAATCAATCATCATGAACAGTCAAAAACGCCGTCCGCCATTTTTGCCTTTTGCTTATCTGTGGCGTGACGTAGAATTACGCGTAAATATTCGAAATTCGACCGTCATATAGTGTCATTCCGCTAACTCGAATATACATTGACAGGGGATCGCGAAGGACGGCACTATTCGAAGTCGTCAAAGTAGACTTTCAGTTTTCTCTACGGGACCGATGACGTCAATATCATAAGCGAAAATGGCGGACAGCATTTTAAGCATCTCAAAATACAGATTAAAAACTAGTCTATTGTATTTGTTGTTTACGTAACTGTACCCGCTACCCAAAGCTTGTCTGGACTGGAAGAACTCGCTCTTAAGAATTTAACGAAACTTCGGTTCTTTATAAGTAACCAGAAAATTTAAAGGATAATTCAATTTAAAAAAACGCGAAAACCATTAGAGACGGCATAGCTGGAGGAAAGTAGTTGGCGATACGATAACATCTGTGAACTGTAGCTTCACTAGAAGTATCACTCAAACGTGTTGATCGAAGATTTTAAGAGCTGAAGTGAATCTGCTCAGTACATCCGTCTTGGCCACAGAGTGCTGTCCCTGAGGCACTCGACAGGGTCACTGAAGTAAACGTCACGAGAAGAGACCTAGACCCTGACATCTAGAGGAAGGTTGTAGAAGAGACAAAGGGTAGTATCACTTACCTAATACATTAAAAGTGTTGAACCTCCTATCCGGCACAGCCATCAGTGCAGTGGCGTGAGATCCGTGTCAGGAGTGAATCTGCTCAGCACATCCCTCGTCCTGACCAGCAGCACGAATGGCGACGTCAGCCTCGGCCACAGAGCGCTCTCCCTGACGCACTCGACGGGGTTGCTGAGGTAGACGCCACGAGGAGAGATCCCATAGACTCTGACATCTAGAGGAAGGTTATGGAAGAGAAAGTCCCATGGGTAGTATCACTCACCAAATACATTAAAAGTGTTGAACCTCCTGTCCGGCACAGCCATCAGTGGCGTGAGATCCGTGTCAGGAGTGAATCTGCTCAGCACATCCCTCGTCCTGACCAGCAGCACGGACGGTGACGTCAGTCTTGGCCACAGAGCGCTTTCCCTGATGCACTCGACGGGGTTGCTGAGGTAGACGCCGCGCGGCGAGACCCCGTACACCATCTGATGGTGCCACGCGTCGGGGATTTCGCCCTCACAACCGACTTGCAGGTTCATTGTTAGGATTGGTACGGCGCCTGTAATACAAATATGGGTATTATCTTATCTATTTATTTATCTATAATGTTATTAAATTTTAAAATGAAATTATTTTTCCCGACTGCGATAAAGAAAAAGGTTTTACACGGACGAAGTTGTGGGCACCTTATAGTCAACTTCGGAGACCGCGAACTTTCTCTATAGCTTCTAGGCCACAATTAAACATAAGATTATTGTCGATTCAGTATTTCGAAAATGACGGAGATATGGACGTTTAAAAATGATAAAAAAAATAAAAAATATTACAGCCATTTCAAAAAATGTTCGTGAGGTTCCAGAGCCACTAGTGAAAGTAAGAGGCATGTTCAATGGCCATAAGCTATGTCCACACTGTGCCCTTTTCACGTTCAACTTGCGCTTTCGTCTATTGCGATCTTGCTCATTTTTGTACGATGCGAGCGAGATCGGAATAGACGAAAGCGCAAGTTGAACGTGAAAAGGGCATAGTGTGGACATAGCTATACCTCCAGGTAAATTAAAAGAAGGAACCTATATTTAACGACTATTCAATGTCCTAACCTACTGATATCCAATCGGCTAGCCAATGCGACAAGGAGACCGCTCGCTCCGGATATAAGGGGAAAAACCTAGCCGCGACCAAACCCTCGGACGCTTTCTGGATTCCGTTCACAAGGTCCGCCGCAGTGCATCCAGCCACGGACCGCGACAGCAAATACCTGTCAACAAGTCAATGCAAAAACTCCGTTAAGGTCATAAGCACGTCTAGCATAACTTTGACACGCGACTCTTTGTCGCGCGACATGTACTATCCTGTCAATACAACGTGAACAAGACAGGTGACACTCAATCGCGCGGCAAGCGAAGGCACCGCAAGATAGCAAGCCCTGCAGGGCTATCTAATTGCCGCGACTTATCGTCACCTGTCATGCTCGCACGGTATTGAATGGAAAGTGACAGGTAGTATGTCATAGAAACGCATCATTTTATAAGTACCACCACTCTCCTTTTTTATATTAATAGTGTCTAACCTTAGGTAGTAAACCCTTACTGCTAATTCGCATTTGCCTCTATAGATGATATAGCCCCAGGTGGACCTTTTACATTTTTATTATATTTCTGAATATTTACAAAGAGGTTAAAAATATATATACAATTTTAGCGCGATCCACTTAATTGAAGGTGGGGATCGAACCCATGAACTCTACTTAACCGGAGTAGTGTTCTGAATTCTGAGCTGCCGCGACGTTGCGCACATCGCATGGAATTAAGCATTATATTCCGCCAAAGCGCCCTCTGTACTACTTAACGTTTATTTTTAATGCTTAGCGCATTCACCATACTTCTAGGACGTGCGTTTGCGCAAAATCCCCCACCTTATTTCTTCTCCAGCAAGCGTAAGGACGGCGAGAGTTACCTAACGCCGCGCCGAAAATGTTTTCCCATAACGCATAATTTAAATTCGGGAGTTTAAAGAAAAAGTGTACTTTCATGAACATATTTTTTAAGAAAATTCATTTATAGGCTCGTCACACAGGCTTGTTTGCATAGGTACAATAGGTACATTCAAACCTCATGTCTCATGTTGCAAGAAAATTACCCAAAATTACAACCCAGCCCGTCTAGCACAACTAGGCTTAGCGACTCCTTGTCGCGCGACATAGCATCGCCCGTCACTCTTTCACAGTACTGCGAAGACAGAGATAGGTCATAATTCTGGCGCGAGGAAGATTCGCGCGTGTCTGTTGTTAGAGGTACAGATCATCACATTTTTGTATACGGTTATGTCAAGCTTATTTAGTAGGAACAATAGATTCATGTTTACCTGGGTATTGGAGCATTGTTTGCTCTCTGTCTAGTACCAACAGCCGAATTTATTTTTTCTATGTTTACGGGAACGCCTAACGCAATCTGTAAACGGAACAAACAAATGATAAATACATAATCACTAAATGTGTTGGTTATTTCAATATTAGACGTAGTATCGCCTGTAGATAACAGTTGCTAGTAAAGAAATTAGGCAGGTTTAAAGGCTCCAACTTTATATAAACGTTGGTACAGAACTGTTCCGAAAACATTACTAACTGTTGAGTTTCATTCGGCGTTTCTTCTCAAACGCGGTATCCTCTTGTGAAATGCGGGTAGACTCAATCATTTAAAAGTGCCGTTGTGGCGTACTTACAGAATAACGTTTATTATTTAATTATTTATTTAATTGAATTATTATTCCATATACTTACAAACAAAGGGACAGCTATTCATGCTGGTACCCGAGTCGCATAGTCAGCGGACCGTGAGTCGCGTAGCAGCACGGATAGCTGTCCCTGATAAAGTGCTCCATATAACTTCGAAACATGGCGGGCCGTTCCTGACAATTTTTACGTTAGTTTAAAGCGTTTTTATAATGATTACTTACAAATACATTGACGACAGCAGTGGCGCCGCACGCCGAGACGCCTATCTGTGTAACTTGCCGCTCGCACGCCTCGCGCTCCGACCACACCATGCTGCAAGGCGGCTCCACTACGCCGCTCGAAGGACCTTCGCCAGACTGTTGAAATACCAAGCGAAACCTCAATACAATAGGGTCAACAGCGGAAGGATCGAAATTCGACCGTCGTAGATCAAGAGGGACGGCACTATTCGAAGTTGTCGGTTTTCTTTACGGGACCAATGATGACATAACTATCATGAGCGAATATGGCGGACAGCGTTTTAATCATTTCAAAATACAGAATAAAAACCATATTTTCAAATTCAGTCATCTACTTTTACGAAGTGAAAAATATATATTTAAGTTTTTTTATGCTAAATACTACTCTTGTCGAGCGACACAGCGCTACCCGTCACTTTCTCATATTACTGCACAGTATTTAAGAGATGGGTAATTATCTCGCGCGAGAAATAGTCGCGTATGACAGTTATATGCTAGAGGTGCTGGGAGATAATTGTAAAAAATATTTGTTATATTTTATTCAGAGCTGGGCTGAGACTTGGCGTGACTAGCGGATTTTTTTTCCCCTGCGGGTCCTTGGGGGAGCTTTGCACTGGTTGTTGCCGTCGCGTCTCGTCCTTTGGGACAAGATGCCGAGAATGACTAGGGGCGAGCGGCAGCCATTGGTGGGAGCGGAATGTCCAAGTGCGATGTCTCACTCACTCCTATGGCCGCCGCTACGCTAGTCGCGCGAAGTCGTGGCCGAGTGTAGGCCCCGTTTAATCGGTAGGTTTTAATGTGTGTCCCCTCTAAGGCGTAGGTATCTAAATGATTCGTTTGTAGTAATTAATAAAGTTTATTACCATTGCAGCAGCCTCAGTTTCTTCGTCTGACCGATTCTTCTCAATCAACAGCTTCTTTGCCATGGACATGTGGAAAAGGGCAGCAGAAACATTGACAGCGTCAATGCCTGGTCCCTCGCCCTGGTTGATCTGATATGCTAAGGGTCCAGGCTCCTCTTCTTCTAATTCTTCATCGTCTGTAAATATTAGAAATGTATATTATATAGATGTGGAAATTTTAACCAATTCATTACACAGGTCATAGGGCCCGGGCATGACTTATCATGGCGGCCATTAGGTGAGAACGGAAGGTCGGAGCGCGTTGTTTCGCTCTTTCCTATGGCTGCCGTTCGACGGACCGAGCGTTGCGCCAGGTGGGGCCGATAGAGGAAGAGGGTGCTCTTTCCTTGATAAAATAGTATAGCAAAGGAAGTGATTCAACACTGATACTGATCAGTGTCATGGGATATCTTGCAGACAGCCTGTGTATTGCCTTGTGTTCAGAGAATAAGTATAGTATCATTTATCTGAGTGATCCTTCTGTACAACATAACAAATACATTTATTACTATTTTTAAAACTGATAGCATGTGGCCTTTGATAGTTGTTTGATTGTTGCTGAGAAATTCAAATATAAATTAGTAACTATGAAAGACATTATGGGTTTAATCATAAAATGATGTTGGAATTGACAGTAACAGTTGTTGTATAAGCTGTGAGACATTAGCCTACATATCTAATGAGAATATAGTTCTTTATTAATACAACGTAAAAGTACAACTTGTATAAAGGTTAAACTTTAATTACAGAATTTATCAACACACCACAGTTAAACAACACTAATGCTTTGTTAGAACTAGAACACATGTGTGAGTCATGTAATCTGCCAATAACAACTGACAAAATACGCCACGCGGAATCATCATCCAACTGTGTTTTGGGCCACAGCGAAAAATTAAAAAAAAAATGATGTGGTAGTGGCAGAAGTGACATAGCGGGTCAAGTGCGAGTCGGACTCGCGCACCGAGGTTCGTACGAACTATGAAAGCACTGGATATTGCTCTAACGAAAAGATAAATCGTACTGAGTGACAAACTCAATTTTACCATTGGAAAATACATAATTTCAAAAGACTATAATTATTTTTATGATTCCATTAAAAACGTATAGTTTTAAGATTTTTCCCTATATTTGTAGTATAAGACGGTATTAGTTGCCAAATTTCTTGGTTCAAGGTCAATGGAAAATTATAAACTTTGATTCCCTTGAGTGTCCAAATATACGTTTTTTGCGGCATAAACGGCTGTATCTTTTTTTTACGTTAAGTTTGATTTGTACACAGCTTCAAGGGAATGTAGACCTGAGTATATGGTTTGAAATTTTTAGTTTCAAATCAATGCCTCCACGCATTCTGGAGATAAAGGGTCTTGACAGACAGACGGACAGATGGAAGCACGGAATTCGTTTTTTCCTTTTGAGCTACTGGGAGATGTAAGTAATAAGTTTTCCAAAAAAGAGTAAATGAACTATATTTCGAAAATAGCGAGGCTGGCTTGTATAATCAATTGTTTACGCAGTTATCAATACCAGTATTCATTAAAATATAAATATTTTCTCAATTTTGTTTTATTTTTCAAATGCTGTGAAATAGAATTAAGGTATAGATATACCAGTAGAACTTTGAAATTAGTGACTTAAAATTAAAAATGTGTAATATAATAATAAGTGAAAATCCAAAATTGAATTTATTTTGTATGGAGCAGAATACTATATCCGATCCCTTGTTTTATTGTGAACTGTTACCTTCCACTTTCGTTCTTTCAATGCATATGCAGACGGTCTGACGCGTCGTCACGTTCAACGAGCATCGTGTTTTACACATATAAAAAAAAATAATGAAGGTTAATTTGTCAGGCGGCTTTTGCAGATAAAATAAGAATCTTGTGATGTTTTATTCTGTTGGTTGGTGACCAAATTAATATTTAACTATCATTTATGATATCAAATATCATATGTCCTAAAAAGTGGTCTTAGTGGTCAGGGTTCCAAAACCAAAGGGAAAACCCAGAACAGTAATACCAAGCCACATCTTCATTTCTTGACATTGATGTGTTAATAGTGTGAGCCATATAACTAAAAGATACAATAAAAGTATTACTTACGATGCAGTATTTCTCTTGGTGTAATCAAGTCCCCATTATGGAGATGCAGCCTCTCTGGCAAAATGCAGGGTCCCCGTGCCATTGTTCTACGAACCCTAAGTTGCTGTCCCTTTATATTCACATGTGTGATGTACGGCCCAAAGGTGTAATTGTTCCCAGCGTCTTCTTTTGTACAGCTCTGTGCTGATGGTATGCCTCGGCTAGTAGAGGGCATGCTGTAGTGATGCGTGGGAGGCTCTGGGCAATGTGATGTTGAGCTAACTGGCCTACTAGGCTCAGGATTCTTTAATGGGACAAATTCTGGTGTTGGTTCTCTTAATACGGGTTCATTCTCCTCAGGCATATTCACAGCTAATTCTAAGTCAGCATCTGGTGACGACTCATCACCTGTATCTACTTCACAAGATGGTCCAGGATCAAAATCCATTTCTAAAAAGTCCATATCAGGACTTGAAGCTCTGGAGCGCTGCTCTCTAGCATTCGGTCCTGCCTGTTGCTGCGGGTAAATAGGAGGTATAGGTAAATGTCTGTCCAAGGGAAGCCCCATATCGAGACTAAAAAAGGAACTAGGTAGGTCTGCCAAATGCTCTCCCCCTCTATAGGTGTAGATACATCCATCCTCAGAACCCAAGGAGTAGTCATCATTTCCTGTGTCACTGGAGCTGTCATCTGCATCTAAGTTAGGCCTGTTTAGCTTCAAGCTAGATGGCCTCTTCCGGTTTTCTCTCAATCCTAGGTTGTCAAAGACATTATCACTAACCCTGCTTGTGTTACTTGTTGAGGGGAAATTTAAATTGTAGGTGTTCCCTGCTTTCTCCAAGCACACTTTGTGTCTCTGGCATGTCTGTAATTCTTGAGTACTTGGGAGGCCGTTGTCACGCGATCCACTGTCGGCCTTGCTGCTGCCTGCGATTTCAAGGTGACTGTTGTTCACTCTGACACCTGCAGACTGGTTTGTGCTAGTTATGTTTTTGTTACAACACTCGTCACTACTGACGGCGAGCCTGCCAGACGGCCCGGGCTCCACACTACTCGAGCAGTTCGGGCGCCTCGCCTGGGAATCATTTGTTGAAACGCAGTTGGTGTCCGCTGCTTCCGACGCAGGACACACATTTTCACTGTTCTCGTTCAAACCTCGTTGTTTCGGTGCTCCCTTGCAGTTTCTGCTTTTATCACCGTCACTATTTAGTTTATATGATTTTCTCACACATCCACCGTCCTCGATAGAATCCATGGCTACGATATTACAAAATTCGTCGGCATTGTAAACATTAATTAACTTTAAGGTTACCAACGGCAAGTCTAGTAGAGAACGAAAGGCGTAATAATTAATTCATCACAACACACAATACTATTTATTAATTGAGGCAAATAATTAAAATGATATTACGGAAACGTGAGAAAATATAAATTTCTAATTAAAGTCATTAATAACAAAAACCCAAATTGACATTTAATTCAACAGACTCGACTCGCCTGTCTCGCCTTCATTCAAAATAGTGTTGTTTTGCACTGAATGATCTGAATGTTTAATCAGTTCAATGCAATTTTAAAGTTGAGCGCACTACTCTGCAGCGGAAAAATGATAGGCGACGCGACCAAAAATTATTGTATAAAATTTTAAGCAACCTCGCGTAGAGTTGTTGACGCGTAGTGCGTTATATCGTACAATTTCATGCAAAGAATATTTAGTCGCACCGTGTCGCGCCGCTCCGCTGCCGTACAATGCGCGTGCATCTTTATATCACATTACTAGATACTAAGCACATGCTTGTGGTTAGTAACAAAAAACGCTTAAACTTTCTTTCATTCTTTTCATTCTCCATGTCGAAGTCGTCGTTCATTCATTCAGTCAGTTTTCAGTTTTTCCACAATGACAAGTTACTTCGACCAGCTGTGAAATATCTTAAAATTGCGTCTCAATTAATAACAATTGCGCTATAACTCATCGTCTGTCTTTGTTCTTATTCGTATTTTACTAAGATCTGAAGAATAAAAGTTAAAATGGCATACGCCTACTTGTTTAAATACATCATCATTGGCGACACAGGTATTGATTTTATTTCCTGATATTTTATCTAGTCTATTTTTTGTTTTCGTGTCCTATTAACTAGGATGTAAATACGTTCGTCACAGGTTTTGACTTAGCAATACGATAGTTGGTGTACATTTACGAGTGCATTTTTTCTGGTAAGGGGTGCGTGTATGATTGTTATCTTATAATAGCTCTTGTTTTCCGCCCACGCCGTTTCAGTATACTTAATATTCAGCGCATATCTTAAATACGCTGTTGGTGATTATCACGGGGTAAACATGATATTAGTAGATCAGCTAAATTTGAGGTATTCTATGTATCAAGGCCTTTGTTTTTTGACCTTTGTTTGTTATTCTATTGAATGTTTTAGTTTTGGAATTGACACATTAATTATGTAATGTAAATAAATGCACAACAGTGTTTTCCTAAATGCTTCGTGAAATATCTAATGTTTGTTTGCTAGTAACCAGCAAAACAAACATAGTAAACTATAATATTCATGAATCATGCTTTCATGATAAATATTACGCATCAACACAAGTTTCTCATTATAAGATTTCATAATTCTTATTTAATTTCTAAAATGGGTACTAAATAGAAGAATTTTCGCGGCTTTAGAAAGTGTTACAAGCATATAAGTTTTGTATGCCATACATTGTTTGTATCAACCTACAAAAAAAAAACCGGTCAAGTGCGAGTCGGACTCGCGCACCGAGGGTTCCGTACAAATACTTTTCATCCTTTAGTGGTTATGTTAAGTTTGCACCTGGTATGTATAGCGCCCCATACAAATGAGGTGCAAAGTTAACGCAACCAACCCGTTTGTTGTATGGGAGCCCCCCTTAAATATTTATTTTATTTTATTTTATTTTTAGTATTTGTTGTTATAGCGGCAATAGAAATACATCATCTGTGAAAATTTCAACTGTCTAGCTATCACCGTCCTTGAGATACAGCCTGGTGACAGACGGACGGACAGTGAAGTCTCAGTAATAGGGTCCCGTTTTTAGCCTTTGGGTACGGAACCCTAAAAAGTATAACATGCTCTTAGTCATAGTTCATGTAGGTATAGTTAAGTAAAAATTTACAATGGTAGGTGCATAGATATTGCCTTATGGCAACAAGTTTGCCATTCCAACTTGTAATAGAAATTGAATAAATAAATGAATCATGCCCGTACAATTTAGGTAAAAGTGCATTGATTTTGGAAAAAACGAAGTCTTGTTGCCATCTACTTTCCACCCACCAGGTTATAATCCGGGAGATTCTCCATTGAGACTAGGAAAAAAATCATGCTTTTTCAACAGTGTAAAAGCCCCCATGAGTCTCAGACATATTAAATTACTTACAAAATGGGTTTACTCATGTCATAGAAGTCTAATATCGCTCGACATGCTTCAAGGTGGTACATGTTTTATCTTCAGAAGCTAATGATAAGTTGTGATGACGGTCACTCAAAAACATTTCAAGAGAGGTTCATTATTACAAACCTATGACCGGCATGGTTGTTCATGTTCCGAAGCTTATTACATTAAAACAATGATTTATGCAGGTGTGGGCAAATCATGCCTCCTGCTACAGTTCACGGACAAGAGGTTCCAGCCTGTGCACGACCTCACCATCGGAGTGGAGTTCGGAGCCCGCATGATCACTATTGATGGCAAGCAGATCAAACTGCAGATCTGGGACACTGCTGGACAGGAAGCCTTCAGGTGAGGCCTTATTGCAAGATTAAGATTTATGAAATTTCAAATCAATCTGTAGACACAATTAATGGATAATAAAATTTTAGTATTCCATCTTTTTGTTTCTACATTGGGGAAATGCATTTATGCGTCCCACCTAATCGGGGGACTAAGCAGGTACAACTGACTAACCAAGATTTCAGAATACTGTCTAGAACCATCAACAAATGCTGTTAATCTAGTCACCAGAAACTTCTTCATATGACACACTCAAAGTGCTCCAGCACCAACAATATTTTAATAACTAAGATTTATTTTAAATGTGTTTCCAGTATCACTTGTGTTGAAATTTCCTAGCCAGTTTGGGCATGGAACATATTCCTTGCTCTAAGCGCTATTCTCCACATTTTACTTCCTTGTTTGTTGCTTTACACTATGTAATAAATTGTACCTCAATCATGTATGAAACGCTTATAGTAACAGTGACACACTTTTCATCATAACATTAACAACTTATTTTCTCAAAATAAAAGAAATCATGAATCAATGACTTCCACAATTCCCATATTGTTGTGGCTAGCTATGCTAATGGCCTTGATTGCAAAACCAAACAAAGTATTCTTTGTTGTGTGATATCGATAGAGCATTGACTTAGATTAGTTTGCTCTACTTATCAAACTGTAAACAAACATTCACCTGATTTATTTTGAATACAGTAGATAAAAGTGTGAAGTAAAGACAATTGGGGTCAATTGTATGAAGAGTACCTTTAACAACATAGAAAATGTGATTGTTTATTGTTTGATAATGTTGCACAATTTTGTGTATTGACCTTGTTTTTAAATCTCGATTTTTATGCTTAAGTAGTCTAAGGTCAATGTACATTACTAATTAGTGCTGGTGCATTTTATTTCCTTCCCACTGAATGATATATTATTAAGTGGTTAACAAATGATTGCTAGAAGTTTTTGGTTCAGATTTAAAACCTTTTGTCCCTAAATCTGGTTTATGTTATTGACCACAAACAATAAAATATTGTATTAGGTTTCTAGAGTAATCAAATCACTAATAACACGGCATTTTAGTGTATTTTTAATACTTAGAGATTTTCCTAGCAGGAACGACTTGTTGTTAGTGTTCGACTAAATAATACCTCGACAATCCTGCTATCAATAAATAAGTATGTTATAGAGGCAAAGTTAGTGGCGAAATCGTAACTTACATTTTCATTCATTTTAATTTAGTAATCAAAGTTTTTACATTAATATTCATTTGAGAAGTATTGACATATAACAATGTTACATTTATTCCAGTTCTTAATAAAGGATGCATTTCCTTTATATTATCAATAACAGGTTTAAGGATATTACTATTATGTTAGCACTACTTATTTATAATAATGCATCTACTATGTATGTATTAATGATGAATCGGCATTAATCACGACACAGTCTGCCTCTGTACCATTGTTCATGACATCAATCGGCTTGTTTGTACAGATTATTTAAATGTTTTATTATGACTAATATTTTGTATCAAGGTGTGTAAGGGGTGTTGTAGAGGTATCGTACACTAGTAAGTGACTCAGTATTCACATAGAGGTCGCTTAGGTGCAAAGCCTTTCAAATAAACAATGCAAAGATCGACACACAAAGCATAAGGAAAAAATCGAGGTTCCTTGGGCGTTAGGGTGGTGGAAAGGTTAACGCGCTGGACCGGCAATCCAGTACTGGGTTCGATTCCTGGTCTCATCCACCGGGTTACGCATTCCAATTTTTCTTTGAGCTTTGTACTTTGTATCAATGGTTTAAAGTGACTCAGTTTTAGAGATTAGTTCATTGCATATCGTCACATGTCTGCAACATATTTATTTGTCACTTCCAGATCGATCACGCGCTCATACTACCGAGGCGCGGCCGGAGCGCTACTGGTGTACGACATCACTCGGCGGGACACGTTCAACCACCTCACCACGTGGCTAGAGGACGCCCGTCAACACTCCAACTCAAATATGGTCATCATGCTAATTGGAAATAAGAGGTAAGATTGCATTAAGATCGATCACGCGCTCATACTACCGAGGCGTGGCCGGAGCGCTACTGCTGTACAGTCGCCATCAAATTCAAATTCAAATATATTTATTCGCGAAAATACAGTCAGTATGGTGTTGGGGTACAATTTCGTTTCCATGTATTTTTACTTGCAAGCAAGCATGCAAATGTTTGTCAGTGGGGCCAAAACTAAATAATATTAAATTAATTAATAAAATAATTAAATTATACAACAATTAGCAAATTAAATGATATCAATAATAATCATAATCAATAATCAGCCAGTTTGTTAGGTTACGCTTAAACTTATTTCCCTGTAGCAATTTCAGGCATTCCGGCAAATGGATATATATTCTTATGGCCATTATGTATGCATTTTTGCCATACATCGCCTTGTTACAGAGAGGTTTACATATACGATTCATAGTATTTTGTCTAGTCTGTCTTTGAACGATTTCGTTTCTCTGTGTGAAATAGTGCTGTTGGAATTTTAGAAAAGTACAAATGTTTTTAATATACAGACATGGCAATGGGAGTATGTGCAACTTTTTGAACAATGGAACACAAGTGTCATCCTGTCTTGCATTGCTAATGATTCTTATACACTTCTTTTGAATCTTAAAGACTGTGTCTACGTTGACAGAATTTCCCCAGAGAATCAATCCGTACCTTCATCCTCCATCAGACATATCGCAGCATATAAGGCGTTCATAAATATGTGAACATGTACTGTAACGCCCAGTCAATAAGAGTCGTGTTCACATATTTATGGACGCCTTATATGCTTCGATATATCTGATGGCGACTGTACGACATCACTCGCCGGGACACCTCACCACGTGGCCCGTCAACATAAGAGTAAATTAATATATAAAAACACCTAAATTTGTACCATAATTAAAAACTGTTTGTGTGGAAACAAATTACGTAGATCTATAATATTTTTGTATAATTTATGGTTTTAAAAAATAACTTCTATCAAATCCTGAACAGAACCTGCACATGCATAATTCATTGTGTTTATAATGGAAGCAACAAGGTAATGAATATTCACGAAGTTTGTCTTAAACCAAAACAGTTGTGTCTAGACTAAAATAGACTAGTAATCAAGCAGGGTTGAATAAATTGCTTCAGTTTACTTACATTGGCAATATTAATTATTTTTGACATGTTTAGGATTCTTAGTATTTTCTAAAGAATAAACTCAATTCAAACAAATAATACACTTACATAAATCATCTTAATTCTTATATTATTTTATTACACAAATGTATTGAGTTAGGCATCGACATCGTTTTATTCAAACTTATTGGACTTTCGAAGTGAAAACGAACTAGAAAATGGCTAATATAGATAATATTAAACAGACAAAATGATACAGTGATTATCGATTGTAGATGTAAATTTAAGTTTGAGATCAGAGATATAAAAGTGCTCTCGTGGCCTACTTAGAGAATAAAAATCATCATCTATTATTTACTAGCACGCCTTCCACCCGTTGGTGACTATAGGGTTCAAGATATAGCTTGCTGGTTCAGCAACAACCTATAGGCTGATTTAGACGAAGACAATTTTGAGACGCCTAAATTACGGCGCCTCGAAACGGCACCGTATAAACACTTTCCGCGCCATTTTTTCGCGGCATGCCAGCGCTGGCGCGGAATAGAACACGGGCCTATTTTTTGGCGCCAGTGACCCCCCTCCGCGTCTCTCGCTGCCACTAATGACTGGTACTGAAAAAAGCACTGTGTAAACACGGCTTGCTGGTCACTTGCGGCGAGATTTAGGCGGCTGAAAATAGTCATTGTCTAAACGGTCGGAGGTGTGCTGTGCGGTAATCACTGGCGCCGTCATTTAGGCGTCTCAAAATTGTCTTCGTCTAAATCAGCCTTATTGATGTTGTAGAATCCTTTCTAGACAGGATTCATTGCCTGTGTCTACTCCACGGGATAGCCCAGGGCCCTTGCAATGTATGTAACTATGTTTGTTCAATATTTTCAACCAATAGAGCTGAAATTTTGCATACCTACTTAACATTGATGACAATACAATAATATGGTACCATGGGGCTGGCCTGATTACGGAGCCGGAAGAGTGGCCTTAGGAACTCTGAGATTAAAGCAATCGTACCTAGTTTGGGCTCTTTAGAATTATATCAGTGAGCAATTGATGGATGTTCAAAGAAAAGTACAGTCAATAAAAGCTTGTCACAAAATACAATTTTTGACAGAGACTTATTACAAACGTATGCACATTGTCAAAGGATGAAAAAAATGGTTATCTCGTGAAGTCTGTTTACGGACTATAATTTTACATGATAACGTATGCCGGCCGATGGAGTGGAAGAGAAATAGATGCGTGACAAGCCAAAAGCTTAGGCCGTTTGTGCCTCTCTATCAATTGTTCCGCGCTCTCGCTTGCACGCTCGACTCAGGCGGAACGTGACAATGAGTCATGCTTTTTCGTGCGTGCAGCCGGCGTTCATCGATTTATAAGACGTTATCACGTCAATATAAATGAATCACTGCCTCTTGTCTAATTTATCTAAGGCTAACCAGGAAATAAGATATGACATGATTATACTTTTTCCAGTGATCTGGAGTCGCGGCGCGAAGTAAAGAAGGAGGAGGGCGAGGCGTTCGCCCGCGAGCACGGGCTCGTGTTCATGGAGACGTCCGCCAAGACGGCGGCCAACGTCGAGGAGGCGTTCATCAACACCGCCAAAGAGATCTACGAGAAAATACAGGAGGGAGTCTTCGATATCAATAATGAGGTCAGTACTTGAAAATAATAAAAAAAATAACAAAAAAAGAATCGTCTCCGAAAAAACCTGAAAAGCCAAAAATAACTACATTAATTACATTTGATTCACCTTTTGCAATCGTGCCAAACCACTCGTTTCTTACTATGAAAACTGATGCCATGCAAGTTTCGTGAGGTTTGCCTTTTCGGTTTTTTTTTGTTAAAATTCTTATTTTTTTGCTATATAGTGATTCAAATATAATCACTTTTTCACAAAAAAATAACCGACTTCAATGAGCAAAATGGAACATACAATAACACTTATACGATTTTCTCATAGATGTCTTTGTCAGAACTGGACCAAACTGAAATGGGACCTCACGGGAAGCACCAGCTTTTAATTAAAAAAATAATCATCAAATGGGTTCACCCAGTCGAAAGTTCTGACTATTCTGAGGTAACAAAAAAACATACAGTCGAATTGAGAACCCTCCTCCTTTTTTTGAAGTCTGTTAATAATTGAGTTATAACATTGAACATGATGGATTCGCCCACGTTTATTTATGAGGAACCCGTATATAATTATCGCATCACAATGGGCGGTCCATTTGTCACCAATAAGAACAATAACTTAATTATTTCCTATAGTCTCAATTCTGATATTTTGTCCTGAAAATACTTACGAGTAAATCTGTTTTAGCAGTTTTCCGGTATTCAAAACCGATGTGAATCACTAATAAAATTGGTGACTATTTTTTCACTTCTAGTCGTCGTTTGTTTCATGTTTTGTTGTTACTTATTGTAAACTAGCTGACCCGGCGAACTTCGTACCGCCTGAAAGTCGATAAATGTGGGTAGAGATAGCTACATTCAGACTACCACCACTGATAATGTACAACATTTCATATTTTTATGACTATAATTTTATTACTTTTCTGAATTCTGCACCGAAAGATGTAATGTCTGTTTTTATAGCTAAGATAAGCGATTTCAGTGGATGAAATTAAGTTTATAAGTTTATATATTTTTTCTGAGATAACTATATACTTCTACATTATTAATTTATAAAAACTTACTCATTTTAAAATGTGGCAACACCAAAACCACAGTATACTTTATAGTACTACATACAGAATGGACCTGCACACCCCGCCCCTTATTCGAGTTACCTCACCCCGCAAGGGCACCGAGTAGGAATCGAGTTTGCTGCGTAGAAAATTTTGAAAGGGTTGTGATCTAACTGTGTATATGGGTTATAGGTGGGCATTGACTCGTGAAATAGTGATGGTGTTGGTGATGGTAATAATGATGATGGTGGAGACTGGTGGTGATGGTAATAATGAGGATGGTGGAGACTGGTGGTGATGATGATGAAGGTGGCGACTGGTGGTGGTGATGATGATGAATATGGTGGTGACTGGTGATGATGATGATGATGAATATGGTGGTGACTGGTGATGATGATGATGATGAATATGGTGGTGACTGGTGATGATGATGATGATGATGAATATGGTGGTGACTGGTGATGATGATGATGATGAATATGGTGGTGACTGGTGATGATGATGATGATGAATATGGTGGTGACTGGTGATGATGATGATGATGATGAATATGGTGGTGACTGGTGATGATGATGAATATGGTGGTGACTGGTGATGATGATGAATATGGTGGTGACTGGTGATGATGATGATGATGAATATGGTGGTGACTGGTGATGATGATGATGATGAATATGGTGGTGACTGGTGATGATGATGATGATGATGAATATGGTGGTGACTGGTGATGATGATGAATATGGTGGTGACTGGTGATGATGATAATGGTGGTGTTGATTCTGATGATGATGGTCATGGTGGTGATGATGATGACGATGATAATTGTAATGACGGTGCCGATGGTGATGGCTAATGATATAAATTACCCCAAAATCACCATCATCACCACAATCATCATCAACATCATCATTCTCGCCACTATTACCACCGACACCATCCCCACCACCATCACCATCATCACTTCCACCACATTCACCATCACCACCACCACTATCACCACCATCATCATCACCACTATCACCACCACCACATTCACCATCACCACCAGCATGACCACCACGGACTACCACCATCACCACCGTCACCACCATCATCATCACCACTATCACCATCAACACCACTACCGTTGTCATGTGGTTGTGATAATTTTCTAGCTTATGTCATATTTATGTGCGATTAAAGTTGTTGCAATGCGTCTGAGGCAGCCCTGTGCGTCTTACACGCACACATTGACACTGACATTCAAGTTCAGTTTTTAGTAGGCAGTGTCCGCCCTGCGCCAAAACTCTGATTCAATGGAACGGTTACTTTAGTCCGATTTAGTAATAAAATAAACGGAATGTCATTGAGGTTGACATGACATTATCAAAATTGTCGGTTTGGTTTGATTCATATTACTGATCCATTACTGATTCTGGAAACAGTAACTATTGAACTTACATCAAGATGGTCTTCGCAGATAAATAATGGTATCTTTGGCACAATCAATTTCCCCACTGCTAGACACCAATCTCCTTTATTCTTATGTGGCACATTAAAAAAACGTTTATCGGGGGTTTTCGTCGAATCGTTCTTCCAATCGGGCACAAAAACATTACTTGGTGTATTTTGGAGGAGTACGTATATTCCTCATCAACCCACACACGTGCGAATCTATCTATTTTTGTAAATTAATCCCAGCAAAGACGTAGGTAATTAATTAAGTAACACGGTTAGATTTTCATTTGAAATCTCGTTAATAAAATTCGGTATGCATCTGTCATCTAACAACGTCAAATAAAAAAAAAATCGCTGTTTGGTCTAAAACGACAACCCTTAAATCTCTCAGCACTAAATTGTCTTAGATTGCGGTAATTTTATAGCCTAGCAAGCGTCAGTCCCGCCCAGGGATAGTGGCGCTACAAACAGCTTTCCTATGGCAATAATGTGCATACGTCATATTTGTATTATTAAACGTCAATCAAGGATTTGTAATTATCAAATTTCAAAACATTGTTTACCGGAATGCTGCTCAATCATTCGTTCTTCTTGCGAAATAAATACTGAATCCTATTGAAAAAACTTGACTTTCATCACTGTGGATTGTTTTCGGTTTATTATGCAAAAAATACTTGAAATACGCGGAATATTTAGTCCTGTTTCCTTTTTGCTTACATCAGTGACGTTCACCAACTTTCAACGTCAGTTACCAAAAAAATATCATTGCCAGTAAAATAATTTAGTAGGTAGGTACCACTGAAAATCCGCAATATGGCGTGGGTAGTAAAACCCCTTGCAGGGCTATGTATAATATATTCTTATATTTCTTTAAATACAGCAGAATAAATTCTAAGATTTCTATATTAATTTCAACCTGTTAGAAATATGATATTGTCCATTATGATAGACACAATCACAACAAACACAAAATAAAAAAAGTCCAGACAACGTTTGGGTTTATTTGAAAATGGTAACTTACAAACTCGGCTACCACCGTTTATTTATTGATCTTGAACAGACTCGTCGTGCCAATGTTACGAATGCGTCAATTCAATTTCATAATGTTGGCCGCATTGGACCATGGCGGACTATTTAACTCGTAATTTAAAAATTGCAATTGTGGGGTCTTTTTTGTGTATCTTTTCCCTTTTTTGGCATATTATTAAACTTTTGGCCGAGACGATCACAACAAACCCGAAATCGTGCAAATCGGTTCAGCCGTTCTCGAGTTATAAGTGCTGGAACTAACTCAACTTTCTGTTATTGATATAGATCTCGGCACAATAAGCTAATAGAAACTCGAAACAAACACCTCAACCGGTCAACTTCAATTAACTATAGAACCACATCAACCGGTTAGCTACAAAATTCTGTAGCTGTCAGTTGCGTTTGGTTTTGTTATACCATATTTAACAAATGAACGGGTAGACTGTTTTTTACTGATAAATTGCTTTCAGTTGCGTTTTGTTATTCCATATCAGTTGCGTTTTGTCACGTTTATGACGTTTTATGTCACGTCCCACGGGAACGTGATAAAAAGTATCCTATGTCCTTCTCCTGGTTCTAAGCTACCTCCCCACCAATTTTCAGCCAAATCAGATCAGCCGTTCTTGAGTTATAAATAGTGTAACTAACACGACTTTCTTTTATATATATAGATAATAAATATAAATAAATATCGGACAACCTCACACAAATAAATTTAGCCCCACAGCAATACTGTATCCTCATCGCCAGTAACCGAACTTGTGTGTTTAATGATTCGAATTGACGCTAGTTTTACCGGTGTGGCCACGATATCAGCCGCAAGCGGCGACCAAAGAAAAGCAAGAGCGATCCTTTGGCGTCGGTTGCCGTCGATGATATAGCTTAGCCACGGGCTACTGAATTATCGAAGGTAATTTTCTCAAACATACAATGAAATGTCGTCATAACGCTTTATCATGCTTTATAACAGGCTACGAAGTGTCACGTTTGGGGCGGAAAAACTCGAGACAACTGTAAAGAAATTTCATATAAAATTGAAGGACTAGGCCAGGAAGTATTTTTTTAACATGGGTCTGTGTTCATGAACAGTAAGGCTACAGCTGCATTATATATTTTTTTATTTTATTTAGTGACCGACCGAAGTTTCGGTTTCGGTTTCGGCCAGTTTCGGCCTAAAAATCATGTTTCGGCCAAAGGTTCGGTTTCGGCCAAAAAACAGCCGAACCTTTCGGCCACGCCGAAACTTACAAGATCGTACTGTCGGGTCGCGTTCGGCTAACGTCGGGTGCGCTCGGCAGTCGGCACGGCTGGCAATATGGCGTCGCTCGCCTGACTCCGCCGGCCGCTAAAATCACTTTGCTCAGTGAGGTTGTGTTTGTTCCCCGAATAATGTTAAGTAACCGACCGAGTGAGCAAAGCATTTTCGTTTCAGCGTGACCCAAAATTCTTTCGTATGCCCGGATGTTTCGATGTCTATGCGCTTACCGACTGTTGCCTTGCCTTAATGTCGCATTTCTCAACCGATTTTCATGAAATTTTGTGAGTATATATAATACTTATCGAACGATAAGTATTACAGTATTTTTTCGTCGAATTAGTTTTTCGAATGGTTCAAAATAGCGGAGATTTGCGGTTAAAAATTTACATTTACTTTAAGTTTACTCAATTTAGTTTTTGTTATGAATTGATCAACAAAAAAAGCGGTGGTAGCCTAGTGGTTAGGGCATGCGACTTTCAAACCGGAGGTCGCAGGTTCGAACCCGGCCCGTACCAATGAGTTTTTCGGAACTTATGTACGGAATGTCATTTGATATTTACCACTCGCTTTTCGGTGAAGGAAAACATCGTGAGGAAACCACCTAAGCCCAATAAGGCCTAGTTTCCCCTCTGGGTTGGAAGGTCAGATGGCAGTCGCTTGCGTAAAAACTAGTGCCTACGCCACATCTTGGGATTTAGGTAGCCGACCCCGATTGAGAATTCATTCTCAAAAAATGGGACAAAGGCTAGGAGGATGATGATATGAATTGATCAACACATAGTGTAATTTTTAACGCAAATTTTCTTAATTAAAAAACAAATTAACGGCGAAATTGGTTATTTAGGATAAAAGTGAGAGGTTTACTTATCTCATAAAAGGACTTTAGGATTCGTCATTGTAGCGTGTATGTAATAAAATTAGTACCTAGGTCTGAATTAGCGTTAGTAGGCTGCCTGATTGCAATTATAAAAATTAAAACTCAACCATTTATCTTGTTGCTAGGTTTTTAAACTTGTTCCATTTTATACCATCTGCAATTAACAGATCGCTGCCTCAGTACAGTTTACAGCTCTAACTACTTTCAGCTTTAACTAAAAAAATTCAATTTAACAATAAGTGAAACGTGAGTTTGTTGTGTAATTGCTGAAATTTGTATTTTTTTTACTTTGTCTACCCCCACCGAACTCTATATCCATCTGTACATTTTTAAAATTGCTCTAATCGACAAAAATAATCTAAGTGCAAATTTCATGAGCATCTGTGAAAAAATACGACTTTCAGGCGATAACAGAAAAGTATCCAATCGTCCGTACATATGAAAGAATTTTGGAACAAACTGAAATTGGAACAGTTAGCTCCATCGATCAGCGAAATTTTTCATTTTATTCATTATTAGATCTAGAAAGAACGACCCGCTGACATTTTATACAACGTTTTAATCACGTCAGGCGGGGCGCACTCCGCGATTAACGTTTCCCGCTACAAGTACATGCCGGTCGCCGCATGCGCATGCATGCGGACTATTCAGTGGCTGACACGCTCTGTCTCGGAATGCGCGTATCTACACGATTTTCGCGCGAGTCTCGCTCACGATTTACGTCGCAAGTGAACGTTCCGCATTCATCTGTTGATACCAGTGTTATATTATAATATAAAGTGTTTAAATGAGTAAAAAGACAGCGAAAAGATATTGTATCGCAGCGGGTTGTAGGAACAATGATCGAAATTGGAATCACGCGTTTTTAGTTCTCCCAACACGTCCGAAGGATGCTGAAAGGTAAGAAAATGAACATAATATATAATAAGTAGTTACTGAATAATAATAAAAAACATATTGCAGATGTATCTACTTTCATATTTAACACTGGTTACTCAGAACAATTTTAATTGTTAATTGTAGATTATTTGCTGATACCTATTTGTCAATTTAAATTCTAGTAAAATAAGTATGTCTACTACTAAATCAACAATCATAGAGGTTTTTATAATAATATTTAATATCAAGTTTGTAAAATTACTAGTAATGAATAAACGATTGAGTAATAGTTTGATAGGTAAGTATATAAAATATATAAATAATGAGTTAAAAGAAATGTATTGGAAGAGATCCCTAATAGGGATAAGTTCGCCTTTGTACATGTTTTATTTGTTACTAGCGACCCGCCCCGGCTTCGCACGGTGCGTCCGTGCGTATTTTAAAAGATCTAAGCATACATAGGGGCAGACAGACAGACATCAGGAAACGACTTTGTTTTATACTAGGTGTGTGGTGATGAATATATATGAATAAATATCGGACAACTAAGCAAAAACAAAATGAAGCTCAAGAATTTAATTGCATGTTAAGGTAACGCATTCGTTGCATTATTTTATTATATTATACGTATTAAAATGTTTAAAAATAAAGCTAAACTGTTTTGCGGCCTGGTGGTGGATTCAATTCGTCCAAATTCTGAGATTGATTATTTTATAGTTAAATAATGAAATAATAAATATAATGTATGAAGAATATAAATATATTGCTCTCTATATTGAATGCAAGAAATAAATGAGAAATACATTTTTATTTTTAGTCGTTGACAGCCCTCGCTCTCGGCGACGCGGCAAGCGAGCCAATTCATTTTCACCGTTGGCACGCATCTTTAACGTTCCGTTTGGCTTGCGCTGGGGACGACGACTTGGGAAGGGCCATAAATCATATTTTTTCGGCTAAAAAAAGCGGCTTTTGTAAAGGTCAAAGTAGTGTGCTTTCTGTACTTGTACTATTATCTATTCTGTGATCACGTTTATAAAAGGTTTGGTTTCGGTTTCGGCCGAAACTGTAGTCAGAACCGAACCTTCGGTTTCGGTTTCGGCAGAAAAACGTGTTTCGGTCGGACACTAATTTCATTGCATATGTTTGAGAAAAGCACTATACATGCCTTAGCCGTGAAAAGGGCTTGCCGGCTTCGTATCACTATCCGGCCTCCCTACGGTCGGCCGTCTATACCTACTCACCCGGCAAGCCCTTCTTTCCCGGCGTTTGCAGTAATGTTAATGTAAATGCATGTCCACAGGCGAACGGCATCAAGATCGGGCCACAGCACTCAGCCGGCGGCGCGGCGGGCGGCACGGGCGGCGCGGGCGCGGGCGGGGCGGCGGGCGGCGGCTGCTGTTAGGTGGTCGCCTGCACACACTGAGGGGGGCTGCGCTATACGTGAGGTATGCAGCCTTCTTACGGCGCGGGCGCGGGCGGGGCGGCGGGCGGCGGCTGCTGTTAGGTGGTCGCCTGCACACACTGAGGGGGGCTGCGCTATACGTGAGGTATGCAGCCTTCTTACGGCGCGGGCGCGGGCGGGGCGGCGGGCGGCGGCTGCTGTTAGGTGGTCGCCTGCACACACTGAGGGGGGCTGCGCTATACGTGAGGTATGCAGCCTTCTTACGGCGCGGGCGCGGGCGGGGCGGCGGGCGGCGGCTGCTGTTAGGTGGTCGCCTGCACACACTGAGGGGGGCTGCGCTATACGTGAGGTATGCAGCCTTCTTACGGCGCGGGCGCGGGCGGGGCGGCGGGCGGCGGCTGCTGTTAGGTGGTCGCCTGCACACACTGAGGGGGGCTGCGCTATACGTGAGGTATGCAGCCTTCTTACGGCGCGGGCGCGGGCGGGGCGGCGGGCGGCGGCTGCTGTTAGGTGGTCGCCTGCACACACTGAGGGGGGCTGCGCTATACGTGAGGTATGCAGCCTTCTTACGGCGCGGGCGCGGGCGGGGCGGCGGGCGGCGGCTGCTGTTAGGTGGTCGCCTGCACACACTGAGGGGGGCTGCGCTATACGTGAGGTATGCAGCCTTCTTACGGCGCGGGCGCGGGCGGGGCGGCGGGCGGCGGCTGCTGTTAGGTGGTCGCCTGCACACACTGAGGGGGGCTGCGCTATACGTGAGGTATGCAGCCTTCTTACGGCGCGGGCGCGGGCGGGGCGGCGGGCGGCGGCTGCTGTTAGGTGGTCGCCTGCACACACTGAGGGGGGCTGCGCTATACGTGAGGTATGCAGCCTTCTTACGGCGCGGGCGCGGGCGGGGCGGCGGGCGGCGGCTGCTGTTAGGTGGTCGCCTGCACACACTGAGGGGGGCTGCGCTATACGTGAGGTATGCAGCCTTCTTACGGCGCGGGCGCGGGCGGGGCGGCGGGCGGCGGCTGCTGTTAGGTGGTCGCCTGCACACACTGAGGGGGGCTGCGCTATACGTGAGGTATGCAGCCTTCTTACGGCGCGGGCGCGGGCGGGGCGGCGGGCGGCGGCTGCTGTTAGGTGGTCGCCTGCACACACTGAGGGGGGCTGCGCTATACGTGAGGTATGCAGCCTTCTTACGGCGCGGGCGCGGGCGGGGCGGCGGGCGGCGGCTGCTGTTAGGTGGTCGCCTGCACACACTGAGGGGGGCTGCGCTATACGTGAGGTATGCAGCCTTCTTACGGCGCGGGCGCGGGCGGGGCGGCGGGCGGCGGCTGCTGTTAGGTGGTCGCCTGCACACACTGAGGGGGGCTGCGCTATACGTGAGGTATGCAGCCTTCTTACGGCGCGGGCGCGGGCGGGGCGGCGGGCGGCGGCTGCTGTTAGGTGGTCGCCTGCACACACTGAGGGGGGCTGCGCTATACGTGAGGTATGCAGCCTTCTTACGGCGCGGGCGCGGGCGGGGCGGCGGGCGGCGGCTGCTGTTAGGTGGTCGCCTGCACACACTGAGGGGGGCTGCGCTATACGTGAGGTATGCAGCCTTCTTACGGCGCGGGCGCGGGCGGGGCGGCGGGCGGCGGCTGCTGTTAGGTGGTCGCCTGCACACACTGAGGGGGGCTGCGCTATACGTGAGGTATGCAGCCTTCTTACGTCGCGGGCGCGGGCGGGGCGGCGGGCGGCGGCTGCTGTTAGGTGGTCGCCTGCACACACTGAGGGGGGCTGCGCTATACGTGAGGTATGCAGCCTTCTTACGGCGCGGGCGCGGGCGGGGCGGCGGGCGGCGGCTGCTGTTAGGTGGTCGCCTGCACACACTGAGGGGGGCTGCGCTATACGTGAGGTATGCAGCCTTCTTACGGCGCGGGCGCGGGCGGGGCGGCGGGCGGCGGCTGCTATTAGGTGGTCGCCTGCACACACTGAGGGGGGCTGCGCTATACGTGAGGTATGCAGCCTTCTTACGGCGCGGGCGCGGGCGGGGCGGCGGGCGGCGGCTGCTGTTAGGTGGTCGCCTGCACACACTGAGGGGGGCTGCGCTATACGTGAGGTATGCAGCCTTCTTACGGCGCGGGCGCGGGCGGGGGGGCGGGCGGCGGCTGCTGTTAGGTGGTCGCCTGCACACACTGAGGGGGGCTGCGCTATACGTGAGGTATGCAGCCTTCTTACGGCGCGGGCGCGGGCGGGGCGGCGGGCGGCGGCTGCTGTTAGGTGGTCGCCTGCACACACTGAGGGGGGCTGCGCTATACGTGAGGTATGCAGCCTTCTTACGGCGCGGGCGCGGGCGGGGCGGCGGGCGGCTGCTGTTAGGTGGTCGCCTGCACACACTGAGGGGGGCTGCGCTATACGTGAGGTATGCAGCCTTCTTACGGCGCGGGCGCGGGCGGGGCGGCGGGCGGCGGCTGCTGTTAGGTGGTCGCCTGCACACACTGAGGGGGGCTGCGCTATACGTGAGGTATGCAGCCTTCTTACGGCGCGGGCGCGGGCGGGGCGGCGGGCGGCGGCTGCTGTTAGGTGGTCGCCTGCACACACTGAGGGGGGCTGCGCTATACGTGAGGTATGCAGCCTTCTCACGGCGCGGGCGCGGGCGGGGCGGCGGGCGGCGGCTGCTGTTAGGAGGTCGCCTGCACACACTGAGGGGGGCTGCGCTATACGTGAGGTATGCAGCCTTCTTACGGCGCGGGCGCGGGCGGGGCGGCGGGCGGCGCCTGCTGTTAGGTGGTCGCCTGCACACACTGAGGGGGGCTGCGCTATACGTGAGGTATGCAGCCTTCTTACGGCGCGGGCGCGGGCAGGGCGGCGGGCGGCGGCTGCTGTTAGGTGGTCGCCTGCACACACTGAGGGGGGCTGCGCTATACGTGAGGTATGCAGCCTTCTTACGGCGCGGGCGCGGGCGGGGCGGCGGGCGGCGGCTGCTGTTAGGTGGTCGCCTGCACACACTGAGGGGGGCTGCGCTATACGTGAGGTATGCAGCCTTCTTACGGCGCGGGCGCGGGCGGGGCGGCGGGCGGCGGCTGCTGTTAGGTGGTCGCCTGCACACACTGAGGGGGGCTGCGCTATACGTGAGGTATGCAGCCTTCTTACGGCGCGGGCGCGGGCGGGGCGGCGGGCGGCGGCTGCTGTTAGGTGGTCGCCTGCACACACTGAGGGGGGCTGCGCTATACGTGAGGTATGCAGCCTTCTTACGGCGCGGGCGCGGGCGGGGCGGCGGGCGGCGGCTGCTGTTAGGTGGTCGCCTGCACACACTGAGGGGGGCTGCGCTATACGTGAGGTATGCAGCCTTCTTACGGCGCGGGCGCGGGCGGGGCGGCGGGCGGCGGCTGCTGTTAGGTGGTCGCCTGCACACACTGAGGGGGGCTGCGCTATACGTGAGGTATGCAGCCTTCTTACGGCGCGGGCGCGGGCGGGGCGGCGGGCGGCGGCTGCTGTTAGGTGGTCGCCTGCACACACTGAGGGGGGCTGCGCTATACGTGAGGTATGCAGCCTTCTTACGGCGCGGGCGCGGGCGGGGCGGCGGGCGGCGGCTGCTGTTAGGTGGTCGCCTGCACACACTGAGGGGGGCTGCGCTATACGTGAGGTATGCAGCCTTCTTACGGCGCGGGCGCGGGCGGGGCGGCGGGCGGCGGCTGCTGTTAGGTGGTCGCCTGCACACACTGAGGGGGGCTGTGCTATACGTGAGGTATGCAGCCTTCTTACGGCGCGGGCGCGGGCGGGGCGGCGGGCGGCGGCTGCTGTTAGGTGGTCGCCTGCACACACTGAGGGGGGCTGCGCTATACGTGAGGTATGCAGCCTTCTTACGGCGCGGGCGCGGGCGGGGCGGCGGGCGGCGGCTGCTGTTAGGTGGTCGCCTGCACACACTGAGGGGGGCTGCGCTATACGTGAGGTATGCAGCCTTCTTACGGCGCGGGCGCGGGCGGGGCGGCGGGCGGCGGCTGCTGTTAGGTGGTCGCCTGCACACACTGAGGGGGGCTGCGCTATACGTGAGGTATGCAGCCTTCTTACGGCGCGGGCGCGGGCGGGGCGGCGGGCGGCGGCTGCTGTTAGGAGGTCGCCTGCACACACTGAGGGGGGCTGCGCTATACGTGAGGTATGCAGCCTTCTTACGGCGCGGGCGCGGGCGGGGCGGCGGGCGGCGGCTGCTGTTAGGTGGTCGCCTGCACACACTGAGGGGGGCTGCGCTATACGTGAGGTATGCAGCCTTCTTACGGCGCGGGCGCGGGCAGGGCGGCGGGCGGCGGCTGCTGTTAGGTGGTCGCCTGCACACACTGAGGGGGGCTGCGCTATACGTGAGGTATGCAGCCTTCTTACGGCGCGGGCGCGGGCGGGGCGGCGGGCGGCGGCTGCTGTTAGGTGGTCGCCTGCACACACTGAGGGGGGCTGCGCTATACGTGAGGTATGCAGCCTTCTTACGGCGCGGGCGCGGGCGGGGCGGCGGGCGGCGGCTGCTGTTAGGTGGTCGCCTGCACACACTGAGGGGGGCTGCGCTATACGTGAGGTATGCAGCCTTCTTACGGCGCGGGCGCGGGCGGGGCGGCGGGCGGCGGCTGCTGTTAGGTGGTCGCCTGCACACACTGAGGGGGGCTGCGCTATACGTGAGGTATGCAGCCTTCTTACGGCGCGGGCGCGGGCGGGGCGGCGGGCGGCGGCTGCTGTTAGGTGGTCGCCTGCACACACTGAGGGGGGCTGCGCTATACGTGAGGTATGCAGCCTTCTTACGGCGCGGGCGCGGGCGGGGCGGCGGGCGGCGGCTGCTGTTAGGTGGTCGCCTGCACACACTGAGGGGGGCTGCGCTATACGTGAGGTATGCAGCCTTCTTACGGCGCGGGCGCGGGCGGGGCGGCGGGCGGCGGCTGCTGTTAGGTGGTCGCCTGCACACACTGAGGGGGGCTGCGCTATACGTGAGGTATGCAGCCTTCTTACGGCGCGGGCGCGGGCGGGGCGGCGGGCGGCGGCTGCTGTTAGGTGGTCGCCTGCACACACTGAGGGGGGCTGCGCTATACGTGAGGTATGCAGCCTTCTTACGGCGCGGGCGCGGGCGCGGGCGGGGTGGCGGGCGGCGGCTGCTGTTAGGTGGTCGCCTGCACACACTGAGGGGGGCTGCGCTATACGTGAGGTATGCAGCCTTCTTACGGCGCGGGCGCGGGCGGGGCGGCGGGCGGCGGCTGCTGTTAGGTGGTCGCCTGCACACACTGAGGGGGGCTGCGCTATACGTGAGGTATGCAGCCTTCTTACGGCGCGGGCGCGGGCGGGGCGGCGGGCGGCGGCTGCTGTTAGGTGGTCGCCTGCACACACTGAGGGGGGCTGCGCTATACGTGAGGTATGCAGCCTTCTTACGGCGCGGGCGCGGGCGGGGCGGCGGGCGGCGGCTGCTGTTAGGTGGTCGCCTGCACACACTGAGGGGGGCTGCGCTATACGTGAGGTATGCAGCCTTCTTACGGCGCGGGCGCGGGCGGGGCGGCGGGCGGCGGCTGCTGTTAGGTGGTCGCCTGCACACACTGAGGGGGGCTGCGCTATACGTGAGGTATGCAGCCTTCTTACGGCGCGGGCGCGGGCGGGGCGGCGGGCGGCGGCTGCTGTTAGGTGGTCGCCTGCACACACTGAGGGGGGCTGCGCTATACGTGAGGTATGCAGCCTTCTTACGGCGCGGGCGCGGGCGGGGCGGCGGGCGGCGGCTGCTGTTAGGTGGTCGCCTGCACACACTGAGGGGGGCTGCGCTATACGTGAGGTATGCAGCCTTCTTACGGCGCGGGCGCGGGCGGGGCGGCGGGCGGCTGCTGTTAGGTGGTCGCCTGCACACACTGAGGGGGGCTGCGCTATACGTGAGGTATGCAGCCTTCTTACGGCGCGGGCGCGGGCGGGGCGGCGGGCGGCGGCTGCTGTTAGGTGGTCGCCTGCACACACTGAGGGGGGCTGCGCTATACGTGAGGTATGCAGCCTTCTTACGGCGCGGGCGCGGGCGGGGCGGCGGGCGGCGGCTGCTGTTAGGTGGTCGCCTGCACACACTGAGGGGGGCTGCGCTATACGTGAGGTATGCAGCCTTCTCACGGCGCGGGCGCGGGCGGGGCGGCGGGCGGCGGCTGCTGTTAGGAGGTCGCCTGCACACACTGAGGGGGGCTGCGCTATACGTGAGGTATGCAGCCTTCTTACGGCGCGGGCGCGGGCGGGGCGGCGGGCGGCGCCTGCTGTTAGGTGGTCGCCTGCACACACTGAGGGGGGCTGCGCTATACGTGAGGTATGCAGCCTTCTTACGGCGCGGGCGCGGGCAGGGCGGCGGGCGGCGGCTGCTGTTAGGTGGTCGCCTGCACACACTGAGGGGGGCTGCGCTATACGTGAGGTATGCAGCCTTCTTACGGCGCGGGCGCGGGCGGGGCGGCGGGCGGCGGCTGCTGTTAGGTGGTCGCCTGCACACACTGAGGGGGGCTGCGCTATACGTGAGGTATGCAGCCTTCTTACGGCGCGGGCGCGGGCGGGGCGGCGGGCGGCGGCTGCTGTTAGGTGGTCGCCTGCACACACTGAGGGGGGCTGCGCTATACGTGAGGTATGCAGCCTTCTTACGGCGCGGGCGCGGGCGGGGCGGCGGGCGGCGGCTGCTGTTAGGTGGTCGCCTGCACACACTGAGGGGGGCTGCGCTATACGTGAGGTATGCAGCCTTCTTACGGCGCGGGCGCGGGCGGGGCGGCGGGCGGCGGCTGCTGTTAGGTGGTCGCCTGCACACACTGAGGGGGGCTGCGCTATACGTGAGGTATGCAGCCTTCTTACGGCGCGGGCGCGGGCGGGGCGGCGGGCGGCGGCTGCTGTTAGGTGGTCGCCTGCACACACTGAGGGGGGCTGCGCTATACGTGAGGTATGCAGCCTTCTTACGGCGCGGGCGCGGGCGGGGCGGCGGGCGGCGGCTGCTGTTAGGTGGTCGCCTGCACACACTGAGGGGGGCTGCGCTATACGTGAGGTATGCAGCCTTCTTACGGCGCGGGCGCGGGCGGGGCGGCGGGCGGCGGCTGCTGTTAGGTGGTCGCCTGCACACACTGAGGGGGGCTGCGCTATACGTGAGGTATGCAGCCTTCTTACGGCGCGGGCGCGGGCGGGGCGGCGGGCGGCGGCTGCTGTTAGGTGGTCGCCTGCACACACTGAGGGGGGCTGTGCTATACGTGAGGTATGCAGCCTTCTTACGGCGCGGGCGCGGGCGGGGCGGCGGGCGGCGGCTGCTGTTAGGTGGTCGCCTGCACACACTGAGGGGGGCTGCGCTATACGTGAGGTATGCAGCCTTCTTACGGCGCGGGCGCGGGCGGGGCGGCGGGCGGCGGCTGCTGTTAGGTGGTCGCCTGCACACACTGAGGGGGGCTGCGCTATACGTGAGGTATGCAGCCTTCTTACGGCGCGGGCGCGGGCGGGGCGGCGGGCGGCGGCTGCTGTTAGGAGGTCGCCTGCACACACTGAGGGGGGCTGCGCTATACGTGAGGTATGCAGCCTTCTTACGGCGCGGGCGCGGGCGGGGCGGCGGGCGGCGGCTGCTGTTAGGTGGTCGCCTGCACACACTGAGGGGGGCTGCGCTATACGTGAGGTATGCAGCCTTCTTACGGCGCGGGCGCGGGCAGGGCGGCGGGCGGCGGCTGCTGTTAGGTGGTCGCCTGCACACACTGAGGGGGGCTGCGCTATACGTGAGGTATGCAGCCTTCTTACGGCGCGGGCGCGGGCGGGGCGGCGGGCGGCGGCTGCTGTTAGGTGGTCGCCTGCACACACTGAGGGGGGCTGCGCTATACGTGAGGTATGCAGCCTTCTTACGGCGCGGGCGCGGGCGGGGCGGCGGGCGGCGGCTGCTGTTAGGTGGTCGCCTGCACACACTGAGGGGGGCTGCGCTATACGTGAGGTATGCAGCCTTCTTACGGCGCGGGCGCGGGCGGGGCGGCGGGCGGCGGCTGCTGTTAGGTGGTCGCCTGCACACACTGAGGGGGGCTGCGCTATACGTGAGGTATGCAGCCTTCTTACGGCGCGGGCGCGGGCGGGGCGGCGGGCGGCGGCTGCTGTTAGGTGGTCGCCTGCACACACTGAGGGGGGCTGCGCTATACGTGAGGTATGCAGCCTTCTTACGGCGCGGGCGCGGGCGGGGCGGCGGGCGGCGGCTGCTGTTAGGTGGTCGCCTGCACACACTGAGGGGGGCTGCGCTATACGTGAGGTATGCAGCCTTCTTACGGCGCGGGCGCGGGCGGGGCGGCGGGCGGCGGCTGCTGTTAGGTGGTCGCCTGCACACACTGAGGGGGGCTGCGCTATACGTGAGGTATGCAGCCTTCTTACGGCGCGGGCGCGGGCGGGGCGGCGGGCGGCGGCTGCTGTTAGGTGGTCGCCTGCACACACTGAGGGGGGCTGCGCTATACGTGAGGTATGCAGCCTTCTTACGGCGCGGGCGCGGGCGCGGGCGGGGTGGCGGGCGGCGGCTGCTGTTAGGTGGTCGCCTGCACACACTGAGGGGGGCTGCGCTATACGTGAGGTATGCAGCCTTCTTACGGCGCGGGCGCGGGCGGGGCGGCGGGCGGCGGCTGCTGTTAGGTGGTCGCCTGCACACACTGAGGGGGGCTGCGCTATACGTGAGGTATGCAGCCTTCTTACGGCGCGGGCGCGGGCGGGGCGGCGGGCGGCGGCTGCTGTTAGGTGGTCGCCTGCACACACTGAGGGGGGCTGCGCTATACGTGAGGTATGCAGCCTTCTTACGGCGCGGGCGCGGGCGGGGCGGCGGGCGGCGGCTGCTGTTAGGTGGTCGCCTGCACACACTGAGGGGGGCTGCGCTATACGTGAGGTATGCAGCCTTCTTACGGCGCGGGCGCGGGCGGGGCGGCGGGCGGCGGCTGCTGTTAGGTGGTCGCCTGCACACACTGAGGGGGGCTGCGCTATACGTGAGGTATGCAGCCTTCTTACGGCGCGGGCGCGGGCGGGGCGGCGGGCGGCGGCTGCTGTTAGGTGGTCGCCTGCACACACTGAGGGGGGCTGCGCTATACGTGAGGTATGCAGCCTTCTTACGGCGCGGGCGCGGGCGGGGCGGCGGGCGGCGGCTGCTGTTAGGTGGTCGCCTGCACACACTGAGGGGGGCTGCGCTATACGTGAGGTATGCAGCCTTCTTACGGCGCGGGCGCGGGCGGGGCGGCGGGCGGCGGCTGCTGTTAGGTGGTCGCCTGCACACACTGAGGGGGGCTGCGCTATACGTGAGGTATGCAGCCTTCTTACGGCGCGGGCGCGGGCGCGGGCGGGGTGGCGGGCGGCGGCTGCTGTTAGGTGGTCGCCTGCACACACTGAGGGGGGCTGCGCTATACGTGAGGTATGCAGCCTTCTTACGGCGCGGGCGCGGGCGGGGCGGCGGGCGGCGGCTGCTGTTAGGTGGTCGCCTGCACACACTGAGGGGGGCTGCGCTATACGTGAGGTATGCAGCCTTCTTACGGCGCGGCGCGGGCGGGGCGGCGGGCGGCGGCTGCTGTTAGGTGGTCGCCTGCACACACTGAGGGGGGCTGCGCTATACGTGAGGTATGCAGCCTTCTTACGGCGCGGGCGCGGGCGGGGCGGCGGGCGGCGGCTGCTGTTAGGTGGTCGCCTGCACACACTGAGGGCGGCTGCGCTATACGTGAGGTATGCAGCCTTCTTACGGCGCGGGCGCGGGCGGGGCGGCGGGCGGCGGCTGCTGTTAGGTGGTCGCCTGCACACACTGAGGGGGGCTGCGCTATACGTGAGGTATGCAGCCTTCTTACGGCGCGGGCGCGGGCGGGGCGGCGGGCGGCGGCTGCTGTTAGGTGGTCGCCTGCACACACTGAGAGGGGCTGCGCTATACGTGAGGTATGCAGCCTTCTTACGTGCTAAAATACTCACGGCTACTATGCGGGTGCGTCGGCCCCGCCTCGACATTCGCAATTTCGCAGTAAATGGCGTCCAGCCGTCCACAGGTGGGATATAACCCGAGTGGCGTCGAATTTCCAGATCGGACTAATCAACATAAAGATATGATGCTGTCATCTGTCCCCATACGGCAGCCATAGGAGTGAGCGAGATAATGCGCCCGGACCTTTCGCTCCCACCTATAAAGGTCGCTTCGCTGGTCGCACCCCACCTATGAAGTTTCTTACATGCTGCTCCGATTAATTGGATTCAACATTAAGTAAAGGGTTTCGACGGAAAGTTACCAAAACTGCGAAATTTGCTACATGGAAAAATCTTGGTAGCTTTCCAATAGGGAAAAAAATCCTATAGGAAATTTGCAAATAGTGATGTTTTCTTTCAATAAGCGACTTTTTGCTGCGATATCAACGCGCGCTCCACGGTTCGTGTTTATTTAAAGCGAGCACCGACACAACTATACGGTCTTAGCCGATAAATCCTTTTCATCTGTTATTTTCCGACTCTGCCTGAATTTTATTTTAATATTTAAGTAGAGCAACCCCGTAGGGAAGAAATGATGTTAGATTCAGCTTTGATTTTATTTCCTTTCATATTTTGGTACTTTGGCCAGCAGTGGGACACAACTGATACGCTAGCAAAAAAAAAAAAAATTGAGTAGACCATTATGCCAACTAAATTAAAAAATTGTCAGCACATTCGAAGAGCGTTTTTATTTTATTCGCTTATCTGTTGATGACTGATTAGTGATACTGATTTAATTATGTTGTTCGCAGGAAAGGGGCAGCTGTGTGCAACGAACATTGGTACGAAACTTACTGCAAGACGGTTCATGTATTAGATTTATTTCAATGCTGCAAAATTGCTTGCATCTGGACTCTTTTCAATATGGTAGCATGCCGCTCAGGCACTTCTTATATACTTAATCATTATACAGTGTAAAAATAACGCGAATGACTTCAGAAGGATTACGTTGAAATTTTCGGGGGTGCTAACTTTTAACTAAACTAATTATCGTTTTTGTAAATTTGCAAGACTATTGGACTATAACAATTTCACTAGTGTTACGGGTTTCGAAAATAGTTGTAACTACTTGGCGATACAAAAGGTTGACTCGATTTATGGAGGTAATTTAGTACAGTAATTAACGTCTCAAATTTGCTGGTCTTCGCATACTGGTCTAATAGTAGTCACAATGCATAATATAGATACATAATGATCTACTATGTTGACCAGAATGTGGCGACAAGTCTTAATACTTAGTAATAAATAATAAGACTTAGATATCGGTCATACGCTCATTCTGGCGTCATTTCAGTCCATTTTTTTATTTAATGTAAGCATTGGCAACACGGCCATCAGCTTAAAACAGAGTACATACAATTAGAGCAGTCCATCAATGTGGACTGTCAGTTAACTGTCATTCATTCATTTTCACCAGTCCGGACCGTCAATCCATACAATTAGAGCAGTCCATCAATGTGGACTATCAGTTAACTGTCATTCATTCATTTTCACCAGTCCGGACCGTCAATCCGAGAGGGTTACACGAACAATCTCTCGTCATTCGGACCGAACTGATGAACTGAACTGACGAAAGACCGAGCGTGTAACTGCTGTCTTACAGTACGAGTCAATATTTACTCGTTGATTATGTATGAATCCTCTTCGGTTCTTATTCTCCTTTCGGCAGCATTGCAAACCCCTACCATTCGTCGTTCGGATCGAATAGATATGGACCACAATATACGAATGTTACAAATTGTGACCATGTTATATGTGCAATGTTAGATCCTTCATAAATGAATGAAGCTTTTATGTATTTTTATCGTGTATAAATTGTGTATATTTTATTTGCAATTCACAATACATCGCATTTATTTACCAAAAACTTATCCTTAAAATTACCTTCCTCACGTTTATGTTACTTTTTATTGGGATTTCATCTGATTTATTGTGATAAACATGAGTATTTTATTTACCGCTTATTCAATATTTATTTAAATCAATCACAGTTAATTCTGTATATTTAAAATGTTAATTTTGGACAGGTTTAATTATTTATTTACTGGGGAGTTAAATGAAATATATATTTACGTGTTTCAATGTGTAATTAAGCATTTTGTACAATAGATAAATAATTTTGTGTTAGTTATGTGATGTGTATATTGGTTTAGAATCTGGTGTAACTAAAACAACCTGATTACAATACATGCCTTTGCTTTAGAATTATTGTCAAATTTGATAAACTATCATTTTTATTAGTCAAAGAATATTTGATATAAAAATTAGATAAAATTTTAACATCATCCATAATGAATCATTGAGTGGTTAATGTAATCAAACGAGGACTGCTTGCAAGGGTAAGAAAGACATGATTACATACTAGGTTATTTTAAGTTTAGCACATTGTAATGATGTAATATTTTGTAAGGTTACAATATGCAAAAACACATTTGTAAGGTGTAATTCATGAGAGTAAATGTTAAAAAACATGTTTTTGGTTCATTTCTTTAATATTATACTATTCGGGCGCCTAAATCGCCCACTGCTGTAGAAGCCAAGTCTTGAAAAAGGGTTAACAAGTTCAACTCTTCACGGCAATGATGAGGACCCAGGACTACAGTTCAGTTCCAGCAGAAGTGCTCCAAATCTTTGTTATCCTGTGTTAATAAGGGCCAAAACACAAGACTCGACATCGCATTTACGACGCGACATCGTGAGATTGAAAACTGTATTTAACCCTTTGACCGCCAAAGACGGCAAATCACGTCATCGGGAATTCGTGCCACTGACGCCTACGACGCCTATTGACGTCAAAAATGTCAATGGTCAAAAACATGCTAATTCAAACCACTATCTGTGTTTTTCAATCTCTGTTGATTTTGGAGCAATTTTTTTTTTTTTTTGGTTTGGCGTCAGTGGCACGGTGAATTGCTTTGCCGCTCGGCGCTCAAAGGGTTAAATTTTGAATATTGTTACATTTACATAGTTGATTTTGTACTTAAGTATGTCCACGATACGACGTCGCAACGTCCCACGATGCTGTCGTGTCTTGTAATTATGTTTTGGCCCTAAGAGTCTTGGGTCTTCATCGGATTATAGCATGATCAACTTATTTTATCTCATTCAATTCCTTAAAATTTTATGCAATCTTACAGTCTAACTGGTGGGCCATTACATTTACAGATTTAACAAAAGTTAGTTGACAGTCACACACATAGATCAACTGTCTAAAGGAGACTCATTACAAATGATCTCGTTCAACACATTAAAAACAGAGTTCACCACTTCGGGTGATTTCATTTTGACAATTCCATTGCTCTTGACCTCTGCTTTCGGCAGTGTGATTTTGAAGATATCCAAAACGGATACGTCAAACATGATTGTATGCATAATTTGGCTTTGTAGTAACCGGTACACCTGGCTTATGAGTTCTGACACATTATCCACTTCATCTTTTAACCTGAAACAAGAATTTATCAGTTTTATACGTGAAAATTACCTTTCAATGTTGTGATTAGTCTTTCGCATAGGATATAAAGGTCACGTGGCTGTACATAATGAATACATATAAATAAATAAACAAGATTTGACCGAAAGACCTAAACCAAAAGTATACAAACCCGTTCCACATGATGTGTACATCTCCAACTTCAAATCTGAAGTCCAGTTTATCCTTGACATCTGCCCGAGGAGTGGTGTATGACAGCACAAAGGGATCTGTGCCTCGTGCGGACGCACTTTCAACAAAACTGAAGCCAAACATGAGCAGTTGGTACTGAAAAATAAGACAGAATAACTTCTCATACCAGTTACTAAAGATACAAATGTATCTATATGATTCCACTCTATATAACCAGGGATCGAATATTTGTATGTTTTTATACTTGTGTGAGTATACATCCATACAACTCTAGCAACATCGGTGCTAACACCAAAATTTATGTATAAAAGCACTACTGTACTGTATTGTCTGAAAGACATTAGAAAGTGAGGATAAGATCCAAGATGGTTTATGCTGATATAAAAATAAAAGTAACCTGATGATAAAATAATCCAAGAAATTAAGTCCAGGCAAAAGTAACTTGAACCTTGAAGCACTGCAGGCTAATCACAGCTTTCAAACTTGAAATTTCAAAATAAAAATGAAATAATATACTCACCTGTGTAAAACTTAAGGGTTTTATATTACAGTCAAATATTTTCTGTAAGCATATCTTGACAGCATCCGCAATTTTCCGCTCCCCTCTCTCAAGGAGGTAGGGCAAGTGTGTGGCACCTTCCGGACTGTTGCTGGCTCCCCATGACAACAGGATGCCGGTGTATGCCATCTTTGTCTTGTTACTGTTTGTTGTTGTTGCTACATTAACCTGAAAGTTTTTTTATAAAGTACCATAATAAAATTTAACTTTTTCAGGCTTCCATATGTAATTTTTGTTACAAGGTATACAAACTACAATAAATAGCTTGGGGAGAACACTATTATAGAAGAGGACCTTTCGGTCAATAATTTGGTTGAAATTATCCAAGTACTGGGTTAGCTCCATTTAAATAGAGCAATTTTTTTTTTCATACTGCAAAAAAGCAAAGCCTATTTTGCTAATACGTACAATGCCAAATCAAAATATTGAAGGAGAGTAAGTGATCAACGAGAACAGGGGAATTATATATAGGTTGCCGTGCTTTACAGTGACCTCTTCCAGAGTGTTACCTTTAATGCATCAGCATCATCCTCGCAATATTTCAATAATGGCTGCTGGTCAATGTGCACCGCATACTTGAGATTTGACTTCGCGGACACGCTACTGACCAGTGCTTGTCGAATTTTGGACGCATATTGCTTGAGTTTCACTCTGTTGTATAGCAAGTTGTTCAATGGTGAAACTCTACTTATAGACCATTGACCCTCGTGATATATAACTGTAATATAAAAAAATCACCATTATATTTCTTTAATTTACAGCGTAAAGACGAATTTATCACATGAAATATGAAATTTTATTTACCAGCAAGGGGGTCATTGATGAATTCTGCGTTGGCTTCCCACTGCCACGAGGGCTCTACATTTGAATGAGTCATAGACATTTAAAACAATGTTTAAAAATAAGACATATCAAATAAAATGTAACACTAGAAACATAACGTGTTTGTAACTATTATAAGTAAATACAAACACCTAACTAACGGTCACTTAAATTTTCGTTTGACGTTGGACGTTGGTAATACTGTTACTGTCAGTTCATTACGAACCTGGATTCTAGGTTTTTTAGCAATGAAGATACGTTACAAAACGACTAATACGAGAGCTCATCTATATTAAGGTGCACGCGCACTACGCGTATGCTTTATCCCGTAATTATGCAGATGCTTGGTGTATTATCCAATATAATTTAATACAAAGGTTGCTGCACTTCACAGTCGTGTAGTGTGCACGCACCTATAGGTTTCGTCCGGTACAATTTTCAAGTGTATTGCTACCTTTAAACGGTGTCCCAAATGTTGGAAAATGATTGGATTTGGAAGGACCCCCTATCCTATTCTGACGTATGAGACTATGAGATGTAATATGTATATGTATGACGTGAAGTGGTATCGTATGTTGAATAAGACGAGTAAAGAAAAATACAAAATTGCGATTTGAACTGCAATTATTCATTCTTATAAAGATAATTTTTGATACTGAAAAACAGAAAGTTATCCTACCTAATCTTATCAATAACGAATCCACTGCGGGAGTTAATACCGAACTTTAAAACTGTACAAACTATCGAAATAGGAGGACTAGTGTAGCCCGTGTAAAAACAAGTTTCTGTTGGACTTTGACACTAGATAATAGTAATTCAGTGTGAATTATCAAGCGGTTTATACGTAGTTCAGTGACATTTATTGTTTCATTTCGCGTTTACCCGTGAAGCATGGAGCAGCTGCGTTTTGACGGTCGTGTGGCGGTGGTTACCGGCGCTGGTAACGGCCTGGGGAAGGAGTATGCGCTGCTGCTGGCTTCACGCGGAGCCAAGGTGGTGGTCAATGACCTGGGAGGAGCCAGGGACGGCGCCGGAAAATCGGCCAACTTCGCCGACGACGTCGTCAAACAGATCAAGGCCAAAGGTTACCATTGTCTTTCTATAATAACAAATTTGCAGCTAAGGTTGATAGTATGGATAGATAGTTTCTTTAAGACTATTTCCTTTCAAGTTCTGACATGCTTATGGGTTTGCTTGTTTTCTCAAACATGAATCTGTTATGAATGCTTTTTATTATTATTTTAAATCTTTCTTTAAAATATACAATATTGCTGTATGCTGAGCTACATTTTAGTAGGGTGAATCAACTTTTAAGTGCACCTTGTTGCTATGGTTACGCAAAATTTGTCCCTCGGACAACCTAAGCATTTTTCTATGAAACAGTATGAAGATGTTACTTGGACAACGGGGACAGAGTAAACAACACAAAAAAGTTGATTCACCCAGTATACTCTTATAATTGTACTTGTTTACGGAGTGTCTGGATTTGATCAATCTGATTAAAATTTAATCTAAAGCTGTTATGGTGGTCTCTGTAAATAATAAACATATATTAAATCAGAACAAGTACATAAACACAGATATTTAGAATAATAGTATCCTTTATTATCATATTTATCATGTTAATGGGGCTTCATTGATCCAATTTATCTTTCTTTATCAATTATAACTATATTACTAGTAAATAAATCACTAAAAAAATGCAGTACTGAAGAAACACCATAATTTTTTAACAGCAATTACAATTTTAATTTGTTGTTGTTTTTATAACAACAAAATAATGAATGTGAATGATTTATCCACACTTAAGAGATCAGGCACAATTCCTAAATGCAAAACTTTTAAAAAGTTAAATAAGCATCTGTCATTTCCATCTTACCAACCAACTCAATCTTGCAAAATCTTAAGTTTTGTGGTGGGGTCAACCAGTTGTGTGGTGGGCAGACACAAATACTGGTTTGTTACATAGTCATCAGAGGCCACACATATTTGGCCTTGTATTTAAATTTAAAAGTGATTTTATGGTAGGTCCATTTGTAATTTTTTTTGTGTAAGAAATAATGGTAATGATTTTTTTACGTTAAATTGTATTGATAATTGTTTAATACTACTGTATTTCGAATGGAATATTTTTGGTTGTAATGTAAATGTTTATTCAAGAATGTTAATTTATTTTTTGCTGTCTTGAACAAGCATAAAGTGCACTTAATGGCATTTATTTACAATATATGAAGAAACCTTTTTGAAATGTATGGACATTGGACTTTTAGTATTATTTTTTATTATTATTTATTATCATTATTTATTTACAGCTAGGCTATCATACAACATAAGTAATTGTATTTTTTTGCATAAAGGATTGCTTTTTAATGCATATCAGAAATGTAGCACTTCTCTAGTCTGAGTCTAGTTTACTATGTTATAATTATTTAGAAATTGTTACTTGCATGGAAAGTATTCTAATTTAATGTTGTTTTGTTTTAGGTGGAGTGGCTGTTGCCGACTACAACTCAGTAGTTGAGGGAGAGAAAATTATTAAAACTGCTGTTGATAACTTTGGCCGCATAGATATAATTATCAACAACGCTGGCATTCTCAGAGATAGGAGTTTCAGCAAAATATCAGACCAGGTAATCTACTGATAAGATATAATATATGTATTACAGTATATCTGTATGTTAAGTACCTGTTGTATAACATTATCAACTGTAATTGGACTGTAACATTGACCTTTGATATGCTAGTGCAGAATGCTTACTATTTACTGAACTAGGTGGAGCTTCTGGAGTTTTACTGTTGCCTTAAAAGAATCTATGTTTGTTACTTGAAATCAAACTGGTTTTAAGTTTCTATGTTGTTTTTTAGTTCACAGTGCCTTTGGTTTTATAATGCTACATAACTTATTTTAATATTAAATTAAAATAAATATTACATACTGGCTAGATAGCTCATAGCTCTATGTAAACTTTTAGTTGTTTCCTTTATTGGAACTGAAAATAATACAAAATATTAAGAAAAGTAAGTTTCCATATAGTAAAATAAATAAAAATCTCTAATAGATAGAATGATTACGATAAACCAATCAACACACATTAGTATGGTACTATTGTATACTTACTTCATATGAATTTAACCAGGGTTGCCATTATTAATGCGAATCTGCTGTAGATTTTCAGAATTCAGAGGAGATTTATTGTTTTTGTGTCAGGATTGGGACCTAGTGCATGCCGTTCACATGAAGGGTGCCTTCAAAACCACGCAGGCAGCATGGGAGCTGTTCAAGAAACAGAAGTTCGGCCGCGTCATCATGACCTCCAGCAATGCTGGACTTCTTGGCAACTTTGGCCAAGCTAACTACAGGTACGTATTTATTTATGTACAAAATCAAGTACGAAGTCTTGATTTACATATATTATCACAGTCATCAAAATACAGTACTTGGGTATGGCTTATACAGTAGAGTCTCTGGGGAGTGCCGGTTCCTGGATTGTATAGAAAAAAAAAACTAAAATAATAGCGTAACGCAGAAGTAGACAAACGTAAGGAAAGTGCTGGTTTATTAGATGCATCGTATAAGACCTATGAAAGAGTTTTTTTTTACTAAGGTACTAGGCACAGGGCAGTTTGGTTTAGGATGTGATTATATAGCAATGTTACGAGTTGCGTTCAGGAAATACCATCACTACTATAATATAATAAATAATAAATCTTTATTAATAAAAAAAAAATAAGAATAACAATTAGCATAAAAAGTCTTAATCTACACAGAACACACTTAATTCTTGTGCCTGAACTAGGAAAATCCTGTATCTCAGGCTTTGAGAGGTCATTTAATTACCAAAATTCTTAGTCAATAGTATTAACTAAAAACCACGGAGCTACGGTTCCGCGTGTAAGGGCCCTTTGTAAGGGCCGTCAACGCGTCGACGGCAGCCGTCAACAGGTGGCGACGGCTGCAGTTGTACTAGTGCCGTTCGTCTGTAAGGAAAGTGCCGTTCGTCTGAAAGGGCCCTAACACGTATATCAGAAGTCCTAGTCAATACTACTGTTATCAAAATACTACTGATATCAAGAAGCAATTCTGTAGGTCTAGTTTATCTAACACCCTAAAACATTTTAATATAGTATATCAATTTTATTATTCGTGATAGTAGATAGTAGAATAAACACAGATAAAATCGGAATGCATTGTAGATAAGCAAGTACGTACGGAAAAACAGAATCATATCTTTGAAATGACGATTGAAACATTTTATTCTATTATAAACGTTTTATTGAATATCTAAGCTCTAATTGTAATTTCTTGCGTTGTATTTCATCTGTATGATTTGTGAGGTGTGCAATAAAGAGTTTTTTAGCTGGCATCACAGTAGTTCTTGGTATATCCAGACAAGTTGCGATGAAACCCTGGAAGACCTGGGTTATTGGCGCTATAAACAGCTTATACGTCAATAATGTATAAGTACCAGTGACCGGTTATTTGGATTCTCTAATATAGATACGACAGTTTTCCGCGATATCGAACCACTCGTCCAAAAATAAAACAATTTAAATTGTCTGAAGGGGATTTTTTACTCTTACATGGCAACCAGTTAAGACAAAAACTTCTATTCTTTTCCTAAGCTCTACACATTATTTTAAGCAAAATTTGCTTCTAAGGATTGCATAAATAAATAGGTATTAGCTGTATAATTGTGTCAGTGCATCTGGAAAGGTACCTTGTCTCAGGTATTGAGTTATGTATAGTTCCAAAAAGTAGATTAAATTTGCTATCAATACAAAAAAGAATAATGACTGTAGGTGGAACCACTATTTTTATATAATTTTTTGAATTTTCGACTTCCGAAATGCACAAGTTGAGAAAATTGCATTTAAAGTTTATAGTGGCAAAAAACACACTTCTACTTCGAAGTTACATAGTGAAGGGTATAATCATAATCTTTGAATGCTAAAGAATTATAATAAAGGTGAATTGTCTAAAAAATACATGTTAATTATTTTGATTTCTTAGGTAGAACATGCCAGGGTGGAAGAAACACGAAAGTGTTAATTATACCCAATTCATAAAATAAAGAGATTAAAACTGTTAGTTTCTCATCATAGTTTTACATATTCTATGGCATTTTGGGACAATTGAATGAAAGAAAACTCCATAATCATAAAGAAATTTAATAATTACCGCATTTTTAACAGTTACAAAAAAGATCACTTATAATATTAAAAACCAACAAAATAATTTGTATATTCATGCTATATCACAAGATCAAATGGTATTTAGCGTGGTGTACCACAATGGTATAATAGAAATGGTGTTAAAGCAGTTTTTTCCAACAATAAAGTTTAGTGACTCGGTCGAAACTTTTGTATGGAAACGTAACTAGGGTACCTTGTCACGACATTTACTAAACTTTAGTAACTTAAACTCGAAGATCACTATTTTAGTACCTATAATGCAAGAAATATCTGTAACAAAATGTTATTTAGGATAATTATAGCGCAAATCAATGTATTCTTATTTATAAAAACTTCTGTTTTAGTCGTGTAAGACAAGTTTAGCATTTTACTAAACTGGGTACCTTGTCACGCTAAGTCATTATCTTACATAAATGGAGTAACTAGAAAAAATAACTCAATTGTGTACATAACTGCACCTAATTTATGATTTATCAGTCTTTAAATTAAAATAAATAGTTATTTCATACAAGAGTCATGCAAGCTGAATGTTTTTTTTTATAAAAAACATGAAGTATTTTTTTTTTGTACAAAAAATTATTTTGCTATAGACCGATCCTATACCTTATCTTAGAAAGAGGTAGTTGACTACCCGCGATGGAAATATTGACAAAATTATTCAAAATTTAAAGGCTTTTAAGACATGGCGTGACAAGGTACTAAACTTTATAGTCGGAGAAATATACTAAAAAAACATAATTTTACTGATATTCTTGTACACACGTGTTCCTTAGGATGTAAATAACCCAATTATAACACAAACCCATTTTGGCACTTTTTCACCAGCTTCCACAAAAACTCATGTAACTCGGTAACTAAATGTCGTGACTAGGTACCTTTCCAGATGCACTGACACAATTTATAATATTAGGTCACAGGTTATCGTATAAGTGCAAATACATAGATCTTATAGCTCAAAGGCGATCCATTAAATAAGTATCCACGTTAACGTGTGAACACTTGTGCTCATTTGTTCGACTTGGACAAAAGAACGGCGAGTAAGAACGCGTGTCTATCAGCTACTTAGATGTTTTAAAGTGTAATAAAATAAGCACATTGTATTTTTGCCATTTCTAATAACATAAAGCCCGGATTCCCGGGGCATATCCATACTAACATAATGATTGAGGTCGTTCACCCCGTGTCTAATCCAAATAATCGGTCACTAAGTACATACGACATGTACTGTACAGTCAAGGAAATTGAAACACATACGTTTTTCGCTCTTGTCACAAAGTAAATAAGGGTCAATAAAGTACGTTTTTCATTTTCATTCACTGTACCTACGTACATATACCTATTTATGCATTATGAACTTTCAGTAGCGGAATGTCAACAACCCATTTCAAAACATTGATAATCGGTATACTTCTCAATCCTTCGTACTTCTTGCGAAATAAATATTGAATCGTATTAACAATAACATTTCTTGAAATTGCAGTGGATATTTTGACTTCAATATGGAATCATTGTTTAAAATTTGTGGAATGTTTAGCTCTATTACCATATTGTTTACTTCGGTTCGGTGACTAGATAACTTTCAACGTCAGTTACCAAAGAATACTCCTTGCCAGAAACACCAAATATTCGGTTTCGGTTTATTCGGTTGTCTGACTCCAGACCGTCAACATTTCTTAATGATGCCTCATAGAGGGGCGAAACGTGTCGAGTACGTTTTGTTATTTTGATGGTGGTTTGTTATATTTATTTGCGTATTTATTTTTCTTATCGTGGTGGACGGGTGGGACCATTAAATGCATGTATGCATGAAAAAATACGCAAATAAGTATAGCGGGTTAGCACAAATTAACTGGCACGATATTATATAGCAAATTAGCAGTCATTATTATTTTAATTAATATGGATTTCCGCAAAGCAACGCCTGGTTCAATTAATTACTTAACTTGTCAGGCTATAGATGTATAGATGTTGTGAAATAGACCTGACCGCCCGCTTCACCGTACAGGAACTGTATATTTGAATGTTTCTCTTAATTCTAGCGCCGCCAAGCTTGGTCTGGTCGGGTTGGCCAACACCTTGGCCATCGAGGGAGACAAGTACAACATCAAAGTGAACACAATCGTGCCAACCGCCGCGTCCCGTCTCACCGAAGACATTCTGCCACCGAGTATGTTTGAGGCCATGAAGCCAGACTTGATTGCTCCTGTTGTGGTAAGTTGTGGCCCGGGCTTACGCATTCACTGCCAGGGAGCATGGCCTAGGAACAAACTTGTATGAATTTGAACGCATATATGCGTTGCTGGCAGTGATTGTGTTAAGTAATCGAGATATATTAGCGCTAAAAGTTGAGCACTGTGATATAGTCCACGCTTGGTAGGTTTGGAGATGGTGTTTAGCCAGGTGTTTAGCCGTTTATACTCAGTTTTTACCCGGGTTTACTCAGTTTACCCATATTGAAAACCAAGAGACTGTATTGTGGTGCTTATGTATGAAAAAAAAAACAGCATACCTATTTTTTAGAAACTTATCGTACCTAAAAGTGACGATTCGTTTTAACAAGACTTCCCGTGTTCAAGAACTACATGGAATTCATTTGTTTAAAGGCATACATGGTGCACGAATCTTTCAATGAGACCGGTCTGATCATTGACTCCACTCTGGGCTTCGCCACCAAAACGCATCTAGTCAGAGCCCCAGGAACCACTCTGAGGTACGTACAATGAATGAGAGATCCCCGTTCGAGGGATTAAAGGGGTTACACCTTACTATCGTTACTATATACATTACATCTATGACTAAGGAACAAATATTACCTACATTCGGTCGCCCTCTTGAACACGAGAAAAAGTAGGGATTTTCTCGATGCGTTTTATCGTATTTTCTAATCGTCATACTCGTAGTTTCGTCCTGTAACCTTACCATGAGTTTGCAGAGACCGAATTGGCTAGCGACAGCATAAACGATTTGCATGGAGAATTGTAGTTCTACTACGTATTTGCTACTAAGGGCGATGTACTCTTCTCCATAAATATCGTTTACGCTGTCGCTAGCGAGTACGGTCACCTTAACTCATGGTAGTGGTACTGGATACCGCCAGATAGCTCATATTTACAGTATATTAGATGTTCAGCTTTATGAAATGTACACTAAGTTTCATTTATTTTTTATTTATGGTCCTCAAATTGGATGATAAAAATGATCATACCTTAATTTATAATGTATCAATTCCATGTTTGTTATTTCTAAAGCAGTTGATTTTATAGATTGATTTGCATCTAAATAGGTAATTTAATTAATACAAGTCTAAAGTGAACGTATATTTCCATGTTGTTAACAGCTATACATATTATCAATTTATTATCATTAAATTTCCTATTCTTTTTTTTATAATAGAAAGAAACCGACAGACCCAGTGACCATCGAATCTGTCAAAGCCAACTGGGAAAAGGTAACCGACATGACTGGTGCCAAAAATATCTCCAAGATTTCCGAAGTCACGCTCAATTTAGTTGATAAGTTACAGGTACGTACGTAATAAATAAATAAACAAATATCTAGTCTGACGAAAAAGTGTAGAAATTAAAAGTGGCATTAATACTGTAGTTTCGTTTACATTGTCTTACATTAATTAGAAAGGGACGACACTACAGTATTGCCACTTTTTAATTACTACTCTTTTTTGTCAGACTGTACAGTCACCATCAGATATATCGCAGCATATAAGGCGTTCATAAATATATGAACATGTACTGTAACGCCCAGTCAATAAGAGTCGTTTTTCGATATTTATGAATGCCTTATATGCTGCGATATATCTGATGGTGACTGTACCTACATGCATTTTTAAATATCGTACTACTTGACTTATCGTCTGTTGACAGCCAAAACTCACTAAGCAACAAATACTTACCTAAAACAAAGCTCGCGCGCTGCTATCTCAGTGTCAATCTACTGAATAACGAGGTTTTGAGCAGTGACAGAAATTTTAGTGAATTTTGGGTGTCTCCAGGCGTTATCATCATTATAGACTGTCCAATGCTTTAGGTGTAGGTTACCAGGGCTTCGTAACTGCATAGGCAACTTTGGGTTATATACACGCGGCGTGAGCAGTGTCGCGGTAGCTCAGGCGTCAGAGCACAACTCCAGAAAAGTAGAGGTCATGGGCTTAATCCTCACCTGCAATGTAGCGCAATATTTTGTTTATCCTCTGTATTCTTAAGGAATTTGGGTTTATTTAATTAGAGTTTTAGCCATTTTACTTTTACTACAGGACTTTGAAGAGCGCAGCAAGATGGACGGTGACCGAGAGTCCTATTGGACCACATACAGCTACAACGCCAAGGATTTGGTCCTCTACGCCTTAGGAGGTAAGTACTGTATTTATTATAATTGTGATTACCATATTTAATAAATAAATATCGAACAACCTAACACAAATCGATCTAGTCCCACAGTAAGTACTAGTAGGCTAGGTACCTACTATACATAGATATAGTTAAATATGTACTTAAATGCTGCGTTTTCTATGCATTCATGAAATGCATTGAAAACGCAGGTACAAATATTGAACTTCATCACACAAATATTTATTATTTAATATTTGCCCATGCTGGGATTCGAACCCAGACCGTGGCTCAGTACGCCGGTGCACTACCACTGCGCCAACCGCGTCGCTAAAATGAATAAGATCAATACTTATTTTATGATCCAATAAAAACCTAGATATTTTTTTACTCCAACAACATTAACGACCCAGTTCCTAATTTCAATGCTTGTTCTGTGGACAACTAGACTACGACGTACATGTTAATATCGGTGACAAAAAGCGGAAATGTAGTAAACGTGAATGAATTACCCTGGCGCTTACTACGTTTCCGATTTTTGCCGCCTATACACATACAAAATAGAAATACATCCATGACTCGGAACAACAGTTTGTGCAGAAATTCATCAGACTAATATCGAATCCTTGCCTAAATTGAATTCGGGACTGTTATTATCGAAGCCATTACGTGAAACTCCCGAATTTATTGTATAAACTTAAATCGATATTCGATATATTTTTTTCGTGATAAAACTAATAAAGTTATGTCGTAATGGATAAGATTGCGATACCGATACCGACTACATACAGTGACCAACCATTATTTTTACATACTATATACTCTACTTCTGCTCGATGGCATAAAAATGTAAAATGTATATGTTATGCCTACTAGTTGTTTCAATGCATGAGTCCCGCAAAGCGTTGCCAGGCGTCCGCATAAAGCCGGACATAGTTAGATTTTTGGAGTGCGTGTCCGGCCAAAATAAACGGTGTCCGGCTTTTGTTTGGCTTTTTAAATTCCGCAAACTAGTGAGCGACGAGCGTGGCATGATTTTACATACAATTTTTTTTTCGTACCCATTAATACTGAGACACAAAATCCTCAATAACGTAGGGTGTCCGGCCTTCTCATCCAAATGCCCGAGCAAACACTATACTCCGCGATAAATAGGTTGTTAGACATTGGTATGTTTAAAACGAATTACCAATTCAAAACAACACTTGTAACCTCCGCCCGAAAGCAGACAGTTTACACCAAACCACACCTATATTGAATTTATAAGTACTTTTGCTTTGCAATTTCGTTCGAAACGATAAGAAATGGTTTACAAAAAATTTATGTCGATAAACAACACAGTTGTAAACTTATCTTATCTACTTCGGTTTTACATAGAAAAATCCCGCGAGTCTCAGACATAACAGTATTAAAATGCATATGAATTGGGCAGTAACTGATCGGTGGTCCTTATGATGAATCGCGAACCGATTCGAAACATGTCGAGTGAAATTGGACTTGTGCGACGTGAGTGAACCTAGTATGTATGGCGCCGGATACAAAGGAGGTGCAAGGAGTTGCATGGACACCATTGGTGTATCTAAGCAGACTGGTAACAGATGGATTTCGGGATTCGGGATATCCATCTGGTACAGCGTCCCGGTTTTACCGTTTGGGTACGGAACCACGTTTACGTTACGTTTTAATCTCGTTGTTGTCAGTGGGTGCATCGGTGGCCAACCCCACCGACCTGAAGTTCCTGTACGAAGCCCACGAGGACTTCGTGGCGCTGCCCACGTTCTTCGTCCTCGCCGGCATGTGCATGGAGGCCCCTATCGTGGGCCAGGCCATGCCGCCCGGCAAGTTCGCCGATTTCTCTAACGTAAGTAGTATAAAGCCCTACGAAGAGTTTGTGGTCTTACAGTAGCAGCGTTAGTGTAGAGCGCGGTAGGGCAACCGCCCATGGCGCTCTCGCTCATTCATACTCGTAAATTCCCAAAATTTTGTAGAAATCACCTTGGAAACCTTAGGAGTTAATTAAAAAAAATCTGGTTCTATTAAAGTTATCAGTGTTAAGAAAAAATATGTAATGTTTTCTTTGTTATTCTTCTTCTTTCGTGTCGAGGTTCCTCAAATATGTGCTGCCCAAAAGGCAGCGGCGTCGACAGCCCTGACCGTTGCATCCCTCAGGTCAAGGAGCGAGCAGGAATGTAGGCATGCCGGACAGACCAGAAGATGCGCCATCGTTTGTGGTGCTGAGTTACAGACGCATTGAGTTGACTGGTTCCGAAGCAGACCCCATTGAGCCATGCTTTCCCTACAACGGCCAACCTGGGACCTTGTTATTAAGTAAATACTATTGAGGAGGTTCCGTTTTATGGGCCATTTTTTTTACAACCTGCACCTCTAGCACAACTGTGACACGCGACACTTTCTCGCGCGAGATAATTACCAGTCTCTTTCTGTGCATGAGATTGTGTGTATGAGAGAGTGACGGGCGATGATCGCGCGACAAGAGTCGCGAAGCCAAGTTGTGCTAGACGGGCTGTATATTTTTAGTTGGTCTCATGTTAAGCGTATTTGTAAATGGCTAATATATATTTCACAGGTCCTTCACGGAGAGCAGTACATTGAGTTCGTCGGCGACTTCCCTAGGACCGAGGGCACGTTCAGCACCCGCACCCACGTAGTGGATTTACTGGACAAGGGCTCCAGTGCTGTGGCAATTGTCAACAGTGAGTACTTGTTTAGTAATTATAATAGTAAATCCAGATTTCCAATCCACGTCAAACACCGGAGGGACAGCAACTGTAGGGACTTTCTATAAATAAATAAATACATATCGGACAACCTCACACAAATCAATCTAGTCCCAAACTAAGCTCAAGAAGGCTTGTGTTATGGGTACTAGACGACGATATACATACTTATATAGATAAATATATACTTAAATACATAGAACAACCATGACCCAAGCACAAATATTCGAGTTCATCACACAAATATTTGCCCCGGCCGGGATTCGAACCCGGGACAGGTAGTCAGGTGAGTAGGCAGGTGTCTACAAACCGAGCCAAACGCGTCGTCAAAAACCTAATAAACTCTATAGTTTATGACGCGTTTGGCTCGGCTGTGGAAGAATATATCAAGCATCGGTAACTATTTAACGATCAAGCATCGGTAACTATTTACCGATGCTTGATATATTCTTTAAATTCCCTACTTGTTTCCAGGCGAAATCTACCAGGACAAAGAGCTAGTATGCCGGATATTGAATTTAAAGAATATATCAAGCATCGGTAACTATTTACCGATGCTTGATATATTCTTTAAATTCCCTACTTGTTTCCAGGCGAAATCTACCAGGACAAAGAGCTAGTATGCCGCACGCAGCAGCACATCTTTGTCGTGGGCCAAGGAGGGTTCGGCGGGCAGCGCACCAGCAAGGTCGCTGTGGACGTCGTGCCTGCTCCCAAGCGGGCGCCCGATGCCGTGGTCGAGCAGAGAACTGCCGAGGACCAGGCTGCTCTGTACAGGTCAGTTCAGATAGTAACACCAAAACACAACTTCATACTGGGTCAGGGTTGGAGGACCGCGGGCCAGCCACGGCACCAGGTCAGTTCAGTACAGAGGCGAATTAAGTCTATCTAGTACGTCTACAAAGGAAGCTGCTTTGCATAAATGTACGATAGACAGGGCACCTCGCCGGGATGCCCACGCGAAGTCGCCAGCTAGCGTATTCAAACAAATCATATGAGAATGTATGGAAGGATATGGCATCCCGAGGGAGCAGAGCTGTAAGAGTTGAATTATCTCATAAGTGCTTGCTTTCACCATCTCTTCACAGCGGCTATCTCATATGAGACACTTACCAAGTATGACTAATTCAAATTTAAAGTTATAAAATTACTTTTTCAGGCTCTCCGGCGACCTCAACCCTCTGCACATCGATCCCAACATGGCAGCCACGGCGGGTCACTCAAAGCCCATTCTGCATGGTCTGGCATCTCTTGGCATTTCGGCAAGACACGTTCTTGCCAAGTAAGTACAATTGTATTCGTTTTGTTTCCTTTTTGTGCAATAAAGTATTGTTGAATTGCACAAATTATTTAAACGCATTGCCATAAATAAGATATTTTAATTTGTGAGTGTAGTGCTATTTTTAGAACAAAAAATGACACTGACTTTTCATATTAGTTTTAGAAAATACATGTGATCCAATGCTCTTCGATGACAAGGTAAAACAAGGTAAACGGAGAGTTATGTGTTATCACTAATTAGTATAGTTATACAGCTAATCCACTGACTTAGCCGCATTCCTTAATATCTTTAGCGCGATGGAACTGTGGAAACCCCAATAATCGACTTTATCTATCTCAACCTTAAATCTGGACCCAAATTATGCTGGTTGCACACAGGTACGCCGGCAACAACCCAGCCAACGTGAAGGCCCTGAAGGCGCGTTTCGTGAAGCCCGTGACTCCCGGACATACTCTTTCCACCGAGATGTGGCTGGAGGGCAACCGCGTGCACTTCCAGACCAAGGTCAAGGAGACCGGCAACGTTGTCATCGCTGGTAACTTATCATTTATTAAGTTATGTTGTATGTTGTTGTGTTGTATAGATTACGTCCGCGCCACCTCTGTGAAAACACAGACATTCTTCCGCTTCGCCGGGCGATTCCCGTTGAGATCTTAAAACGTTATCTGAGTCGCAAAATGACACTACTAAACTCAAAGAAGTAAATAAATTGGCGGAAAAGACTACCCCAGAAGTGCCTTTATATGAAAATTGGGTGTTTTCGCCGAAGTACAAATAATTGGACTATAATTAAGTTTTTTTAATCTTTACTCATAATTTCCTTACAGGTGCTTATATTGACTTGAAGAAAATTGAATCCAGCGCAGCCCCCGCTGCCCCGCAGCCTTCGGGCGGAGCTCTGAAGAGCGACGCCCTCTTCGCTAAGATCATTGAGGAGGTCAAGAAGAACGCAGCTAAGGCAAAGTCTATTGGCGGCGTCTTCCTTTACAACATCGTTGACAACGGGAAAACCGTCAAACAGTGGAGTAAGTAGAATGTTAATATAATCGTATCTGCACAAACTGCCTGCAGGTTTTTGATCTTGTTTGTTGTCTGTCAGTGTTCAGTGCCAGTTTTACAATCCTTGAAAGACACGAAGCACGCGAGTAAATATGTACGAGACTTGCTTTACTACTCATGGTTATGGACGGTTGTCTAGACGTGTGCAGTCATAACAGTAACGATTCTTCGCGGACTAGATTTGCTAATATCAAACGCAGTTTCATGATACATCATGACGCAACGGTGGCACGCAGTTACGTCGCCTAAATCTAACTAGCTTTAAGTTTTTTATTTACTGTGGTCCTGTGTAATAAATTGACGTTCTTATTTTTACAGCTTTGGATCTCAAGACTCCGACAGTCTTCGAAGGTGTTCCTAAAGGCAAACCTGACGTGACCATGACCGTATCCGACGATGACTTGATCGCCGTCGCCTCAGGAACCCTCAACCCGCAAACCGCTTTCATGAAGGGCAAACTAAAGATCAGTGGCAACATCATGCTGGCCCAAAAACTTGGACCGCTGTTGAAATCTGATGCCAAATTGTAAGACTGATTTGAGAGTATTGTATATTGTATAACAAGGCATATTTACTCGGAATATATTCAAATGTATTTAATACAATAAAGGCTTCTTGGACGTCATAACGTGAATTGTACATTCACCAGAAGTGCCTGGTTTACGTTATGTAAGGTATGATATACTTTTATGTTAGAAGTTATAAGCATTCCAATTGTTATTATGGTGGAGCTATGGCGGAATCCTGGGTTTATTTAGTAAGAAATCACAAAATATATCAGATTGTTTTTTATACCTATGTTTCACATTGCTGTTATGGAATGGTGATGGATTTTATCTGAGTTATAATAAAACATTATTATATTATGATAAGGGTTTTATTTTCCCATCTAGAAATAAGTTAGCTTCTTTAACTTCCATTTCCCATGCTTCCTTCATTTGTGACTGTGAACTGAGGTCTACAAATTTGCTGGCTTGCACTTCTGGCAGTCCTTTAGTTGACACTGCTGTACCTAGAATACAGCAGTACTTGCCTGGAGAGTAAACATTAACCAAAATAGGAGATTATCACATTATCATCTAATTAAGTCTGAGATAGTCTTTGAGATTACTTTTTAAGGTCTTATGCACACATAAAATACCTACTAAGATCTACAAAAGGCAGCAAAATTTTGAGCAATGCAAAGCAATGGAAATAGGATTGCGTATAGCTGAAACTTAGCTCAAAAGTAAAGTAGCTGTCGTTTTAATGACACCCATTAAAAAGGTTGAGTGTGGCTGCAAGAATTGTTTTTTTTTTATCGTCTCATCATTAGTCATTAAATCTATGGAAGAACAAATGCCTTATTGGCCTTATTGCGGACAGTGACAGTACAAGTTGTACAGATCTAGTGTTTTTTTTTTTCTGGCATCGAACTGTATCGGAAAAGCTCGTTTTTATATTTCTAGCTTTTCCGAAAAATACCATGGCAAAACATTATATACGTTACGTTATAATTATATACTTAGACTTAAAATAAGGTGACATGCTAATGCCAATAACTTGTCTTCAAAGAGTCAGAAAAAAAGCAACAATTTAAAATTATAAATACTAAATGCGTTTGTAATAAAGAGGTTAAATATTATTTATTTATTTACTGTAACTAAGGCTTTAAATTGAGTTTGTGCAGTTCAATTATAAAAGCAAGATTTCATTTAAGGTTATATTTTAAAGAAAAGCATGCGATACTGACCTTTTTGTAATGATGCCTTGTCGATAACACCGTCGGCACTTTCACATTTTGTTATTTTCGCTCTTCCAAATGTATCAGATATAATTAAAATATCGTTGCCAACATTTTGTTCGATTGTACCTTGCAACCATACGTCAAATGGTGTTGGTTTACTAATCATATCCTTTATTAAATATTTTCTTGGATTTAACGTCATTTTGTATTTAGGTACTATTAAATATTTATTTTTAGTTGTTTTACTTATCAATTCAATTTTTATAAATAAATGGCTACTGTCCATTGGGACAATTCTGCCAGCGTCAAGGTTGGAAGCTACAAGTAATCGGTTGTCAAAGTTGTCAAACCTCCAAACACCGCGAACATTTAAACGGTGGTATACATTGCCTAATAAACGGACTCAAAAAGTGAGAGGAATTAGAGCTTGATACCGAAGTCCTTAATAAATTTTGCCAGGACATATACGAAGGGGGTATTAACAAACGTGAGGATGTAACTAAAGTTAGCAGGACGTTGAATGAAGTCAGGAAGCAAATCATACAGAGAAACTGGAATTATAGGGCAGTTAAAGAAAATATGATCCGGATTGCCTTCGTCCAAACCACATTCGCACAAAGAATGGTCACGTACTCGAATTTTAGCTAAAAATGATGGAGAGCAATTGTGACCAAGCCGCAGTCGAATTATGGTAGAAGTTGCAGTTTTGTTCGTCTTTTTAAATTTAAAGAACCATGGTTTTACAGGGAGATTCGGTTGAATATTGCCATAATATTTTCCTTTGGAGAGACGCGTAATATTCCATTCTTCAGACCAGTGCTCAAACAAAGTAGCCTTGGCAGAAATGCGCATATCCTGGCTGTGGCACCTAGAATGTGAAGGGCATCCAATATCAACAGCCTGCTTGGCGCAGGAGTCTACCTGTTCGTTACCATCAATACCAGTATGGCTCGGGATCCAAGCTAAAACTACGTTCAGACCAAGAGAGGCACAGCGATAAAGGGACTCACGACATCTGAGGTTAATAACAAGGTTGTCTCTGGATCGAAGAGGAGACTTGGCCAAATCCTGAAGGCAGCTGAGTGAATCAGAGAATACTATTGCTTTGGCAATCTTGTGGGATTCTATAAAGGAAACTGCTTCAAAAAGGGCAATCGCTTCACCTGTATAGACTGATGTTATGGGCGGGCTTTTAAAACTTAAGACAATTTTGTACCGGGGAATCCAAACTGCTGAACCTACACACCCATTTGTTGCCAGCTTGGAAGAATCAGTGAAGATAGGAAGCCAGCCATCCCAATTTTCAGCCAAGATTTTCATAAAAACACTATTGGCTGCAGGCGTATTCTTGTCCAGACCAAATGAAAAAATAACGTTTGGTTGAAATATAAGGACATCATAGTCAAACGAGAAAAGGGGATTACCAGGGGAAGAAACAAGGGGGGGATTGACCGAAAGTTTCTGGAAACTTTTAATTAAGCAAGGAAGGTCTTTATGCGTCCAGTATTTGGAGTCAGGAATTATATTGGCCAGATTATTTAAGCTACACATTAATGGGTGATCAGATACCTGTGCCATTCTAAAAAAGAAACGATCAGCTAAAAACTGTCTTCTCAATCTCAAAGGGGGCTCCAGGCACTCCACTTGAAGAGCATTGGTTGGGGAAGACTTCATTGCTCCACAGATTATGCGTAAACATTTTGATTGGATCTTATCAAGGTAAGACAAAGCTAATTTACTGCACGGCTCTAGAAGAAATGATGCATAGTCGAAGTCGCTCCGAATGATAGCATTGTACAAAAGCTTTTGAGAAAAAGGGTGAGAACCCCACCAAACACCCGATAGAGCCCTAAGAACGTTAACGCTTTTCTCACATTTGTTCCTAATGTAGTTTAAATGGGGAATTCCAGATAGGCGACAATCTAAATATAAGCCTAAAAACTTAACCGAATTTGAAACAGGAATTATTTCATCATCAAGGACAATTTCAATGTCAGGAATGCGTCTTTTTCGTGAGAAAACTACCACGGTACTTTTGGCGGCAGATATAGATAAGTCAATGGTCTGTAAGCCAATCATTAAGGTATCTTAAACCACTGTTCAAGGCAGCCGAGCATTCCAGTATATTATCTGAAGCGAAATAAAGAGCAATATCATCCGCATATTGCAAAATATCACAAAAGCAGTCTACAGACTTGTCCAGGTCAGCGGTGTAAAGGCTATACAATATGGGACTTAATACCGAACCCTGAGGAAGTCCTTTCCATATACGTCTTGGTGGAAGCAGCGAGCCCTGGTATCGGACACAGATAGAGCGATCCATAAAGAGGTTGCAAATAACGTTAACCATCTTTACCGGCAGACTCAGCTTTTGCATCTTTTGCCTGAGTAACGGAAGATGGACATTATCGTATGCCGAGGCTATGTCTAAAAAGACGCCCACAACATGTTGTCCTCTTGAAAATGCTAAACGGATGTTCGACGTGAGGATACTAAGGCTATCCAGAGTACCCATTCCCCTGCGGAATCCAAATTGCGTTTTTGAGATGATACCCTGACTTTCCAAGACCCATTCCAGTCTGTTCTTAATAAGGTGCTCTAATATTTTCGCCATCACCGACGATAATGCAATAGGTCTGTATGATGATGGATCGCTGGGATCTTTACCAGGCTTTAAAATGGGGACAATTATCTGCGTCTTCCAAGATTCTGGGATAGAAGCTGTACTGAAAATTTTATTGAAGATTGAAAGTAAGTATAATTTAGAAGAAATAGAACATTGTTTAATAAAGGAATAAGGAATTTCGTCAATGCCTGGCGATGAGTCCTGCAGATGATCCAATACCAGAGATAATTCTGCGAAAGAGAAGGGATCATCCATTCTGTTATTAGTTGGCATATCAGAAGAAGAAAAAGGTAAAGAGTCATGTGTGGGGACTGAAACTGGGGCCAGTCTATCCAAAAATTGATTCAGCCATCCCGAAGGATCATTGGCTGTAGGATTATTTTCTGACATGGAACCATGGAACCGCTTTATATTCTTCCATACCAAGGAAGGGGGGGAGCAAGGAGAAAGTCTTTCGCAGAACCGGACCCATCCGAGACGCTTTTTAGAAGACAGCAGGCGCTTGCAACGTGCATTGGTTGATTGGAATTCTAAGTAGTTATCTAAATTTGAAAGGTCCCTAGTAAAAGCATCTTCTACCTCATTCCGTTTTCTAATAGCTGCTGTGCACTCTGAGTCCCACCAAGGCGGGGACGAAATTTTACCCAAGGAGGAGTTTTTGATGGGAATAGTGGATTTTGCTGCCGACAAGAGGATAGAGACAAACTCACAATATAATTCTAGGAAGTTCTCATCCGACACTAAAGGAAGTAAATTAACTTCACTCAAAACTAAAGAACAAAATTCTGGCCAGTCTGCCATGTTTAGTCTGAATTTCAAGAGAGGGGGAGGCAGAGCTATAGGAGATGATACGTTTGAAGGGAGAGAAATTAAAATAGGAAGGTGATCACTACCATGAGAGCGAGAAAGGGTCTTCCATTCCAGGTGGGGAACTATCCGAGGCGTAACCAAAGTTAGATCCACAGAACTAGGATTTTGTAAAGGGGAAGTTCTTCTGGTGCGAGAGCCGTCATTCATTAAGCATAAGTTGACGTTGTCGAGGATATCTAGAAGATAAGACGAATTAGGATCACAGGAAGCTGAGCCCCACATAGTGTGATGACAGTTGAAGTCACCCATCACAATTAAAGGGACCGGAAGGGCAGAGAGAATAGTGTCTAATTCTTGAATGAGAGCACGATTTGGATGAGGAATATACAGGGAAACAAAGGTTAGGTTTAGGGCATTACATGCTATAATGTTAATGCCAGGAGAATGAGGACGAATAGGGATCAAGGAGAAACGAAGGGATCTATTGATCAGGATGGCCGAACCACCCCAACCATCAGCGCTATCATCTCGGAGACATGAGAAGCCGGGTACCCTGAAACGAGAATCGGGCTTTAACCATGTCTCCGAGATGGCTAACACTAGGGGATTATAGTTATTAATAAGAAAACAGATTTCATTTTTTTTATGACGAATACTTCTACAGTTCCACTGAATGGCTGTAGGAGCCATTATCGGGATTAATTACAGTAATGAGATTGTGCAGCATATCTAAGACGTTGTTCGGTATGGTATCAGAAAATTTCGATAGGAGGTTTATAAGGGTGCTGATGAGCAGCTTAATGAGATTATCATTAGGGGAGTAGTCAGAGTTTGAAGAGAGAGCACAGCCATTAGCTTGTGAACTTTCAGGGGTTCGAGTGATTTCTTCGTGGGCAATTCTGTCATATCCTTTAGAGAGGGTCGGAGTCGGACGCCGCGGGATAAAGACAGTTTTTTTGTATGACACGGACTGGGGATGCGAATTTTGGGAAGAGACAGGAGAGACAATTTGAGACACTTGGGACTGGGACGGATAACTAGGGGAGCGGGCAGTATCAGCAAAAGAGCGTCGAACAGTGGGGAATCTTCGTGCAGCTACCGAATACGGAACATTTTCCTCAGACATTACCATCTTTATTGATTTTTGCCTGGAGTGCTCGGGACATGAGTTTCTAGTGGCAAAGTGAGAGCCAGAACAATTAAGGCAAGTTGCTCTATCCTCTGTTACTGGACACCCTTCTCCCTCATGGGGTTGGGCGCATCTGTAGCAACGAGGATTTGAGCGGCAATTGGCCTTAATATGGCCAAAACGACAGCACCTATTACATTGAATGGAAGGCAAATGATAGATTTCCACGGGAAGCGACGTGTAAAAGCAGTATACCTTTTCTGGTAGCTTTTGCCCAAGGAATGTCAGTGCGACCGTTTGGGTGGGGATCCAGGACGTCACGCCATCGATTGAAGTTTTTCTATTTAAGCGACGAGCCTTAATAACTCGGACAGACTCCGGACACTCAACAGAGTTAACTAGTTCCTCTAAAGTCCAGTCCACAGGAATATTTCGAACTAAGCCTATCCGGGTGACACTGAACATGGGAATCGAGCCAGAATACTGAGCATTCTCCTTAAAGAAGGAACTTTCCAAAAAGGCATTAGCGGCTTCGGCACTGACAAACTGAACCGAAACTCGACTGCGACCATTAGCCTGAATACCTCCCTTAGTTACACCACTTATCGAATACCTGTGCATTAGTTGTGCGAATTTCAAAATCCTTAATGGGGATCCAGGAGAGAGATCATCAACTTTTGTCACAAACACATTAAAGGGGCCTACGTCACCTGATCCGTAAGTTAATTTAGATCCCGGGGCGAAATCTGGAACCGTATATGTGTGCTGTATAGAGGCCGATGGAGGGATCTTAGAGTCCCTTTTGTGGAGGTTGGTATTAGAATCATCAGGACACTTGCGTTTTTCCCGGCTAGATTCACCTCTAGAAGACTCCCCAAAGTGAGGAGTTAATAAATTACCGCCCCCATCAGGGGGCACGTCTTCGTCCATATTAAAAGCCTAAATTCCACTCACTCTCTCCGATTAGTAAGGATAATCACCACCGCAAACAAAAAAAGGCAACAACTTATAAATCTTACAATAATAACACTAAAATTTTAAATTAATACGGGAAGAAAATTTTGTACGTGTAGCTACCAGGACGCTAGCTCGTTTTACTTATATTTTTTTTTTTTTTTTTTTTATGGCAATTGTCTATTGACATTTTTGCCAGCGTCACGTCAATATAGAGCATTATAACGGTTTACGAGTTCACGGGAATAAGTGCAAAACAGATCAGAGCAATTAAAAAAAAAAAAAACAATAATTGTACAGTTTACAAATAATACAAAAAAACAAAAAAGTACAACAATACAGTTAGTGAGCAGATGGATAAGGATAAAGTTAAGTTTAAAAAAGAACTACAATTTCAACTTATTAATTCTCAAAAAATTTGCAAGAAATCTAAAAATAACAGAATCAAATGTTAGAAGAGTGATCATATGAGTAGGAAGCGGAATTTTTTGAAAAGTCAATCCAAAATATAAATTAGAATGGTTAAGAAGTGGGCAGGCTAAAAAAATATGATTCAAATCTCCCTCATCTATACCACATTCACAAATCGAGGAGTCTCGTATCCTGAGTTTAGCCAAGTGGGCAGGACAGCAACAATGACCAATTCTCATACGGATTATAGATGATGTTATCATTTTGCTTAGACTGGTTTTAGAGAACCATACTTTTCTAGGGATATCCGGTTGGATTAGAGAATACTTAACCCCTTTAATTTTACTAGAATTCCTCCAGCGAGAGCTCCAAGATTTTAAAAGGTATGATTTGGGGAGGGACAGAAGATCGTGAACATAGTTCTTGAAGGGAACTTTATCACCACAAATTACTGCTTGTTTAGCAATCATGTCCACCTTTTCATTTCCTAAGATGCCTGAATGACTTGGGATCCAGGCTAACACAACCTCAAGGCCTTTAATGTTGCATTGGTGTATTGCTTCCTTGATTGAGAAAACCAAAGGGTGGAGATTGGATGAAAAAGGGCTAGAAAGAAGAGCTTCCAAGGAACAACGGGAGTCGGAGAAAATTAAAGACCGTTTTAACCCAGCCAAAAGGATATACTCTAGGCACTTAAGAATTCCAAAGCATTCCCCAGTAAACACGGATGACTCCGGAGAGCATTTAGCTTTCTGTACAATATTATACTGGGAGTGGAACGTTCCAACTCCCACACACCCCAAAGGGGATAATTTAGAAGCATCAGAATATAGCGTATGCCACCCAACCCAATCAGTCCCAAGTATACATCGAGAGTTGACGTTGGCCAGTGGGTCTCCCTTCGTGATATTGAAGTCTAGAACTACTCGGGGGCGGAGAGTGACAATATGGTATGGATGCTCATACACGGGAAGATTAGAAGAATGGTGCGTTGGGTCTTTGATAAGTTTGAATCTACGTAAGCTTATAACCAGACAAGGAAGTTTTTTATTTTGCCAAAAGTCAGAATCATGAGCTAACTCTTCTAATAATTTGATTTTTAGATAAATTGGGTGTGATGAAAATTGGAGCGAGCGGAAAAGGAAACGATCAGCAAGAAACTGGCGACGGAAATCAAGAGGGGGGTCTAAACACTCAACCTGAAGGGCATTTATGGGGCTTGACCTCATTGCTCCAGACACTAAACGAAGAGCCTTCGATTGAATAAGGTCAAGACTCCGTAGACCCGCTTTGCTCGCTGGTTCTAGAAGAAAAGTGCCATAGTCCAGAACGCTTCTAATGACTGCATTATATAACAATTTAAGTGAGAAAGGATGAGCACCCCACCATACACCCGACAAGCACCGTAAAATATTTAGATTACGCTCGCATTTTGCGGTAATATATTCGAAATGCGGCAAACCAGAAAGTTTGGAGTCGAGTACTAGTCCTAAAAATTTGAAATGAGGCTTCAAAGGAATACAGTTGCCGTTAACTGATACCTGAATGGCCGGGATAATTCTTTTCCTAGTAAAGACAACAACGCTACTTTTCAATGGAGATAATTGCAAACCGTGCTCTTGAAGCCATTTGTTGATAGAAAATAAGGACTTAGAAACTGAAGCCGCCGCATTTTCGATAACCGACTTACAAGAATAAATCAAGATGTCATCAGCATATTGAAGAAAGTTACAGGACCCACTACTTAATTCTAAATCGAAGGTGTAAATATTAAATAAAAGTGGGCTAAGGACCGAACCCTGAGGTAACCCTTTCCAGATTACTCTAGATGGAGAAATAGTTTTATCATTTCCCCTAAACACTATACAGCGTTGGGACAGTAAACGTATAACAAAGTTGCTCAACCTTACCGGTACACGCAGCTGATGAAGTTTTCTTCTGAGAGTAGGAAGTAGAACGTTATCGTACGCGGCCGTAATGTCAAGGAAGGCAGCCACTACCGAATCATTATTAGAAAAAGCCAGACGAATATCAGTAGTAAAAATACCTAGGCTATCATTACAACTTCTGCCCTTTCTAAAACCGTACTGTGACTTGGCTAGTAAACCCTTACTCTCTACAAACCATTCCATGCGATTCTTAACCAGGTGCTCCAAAATCTTTAGAAGAGTCGATGACAGAGCAATAGGGCGATACGAACGCGGATCCGACGGATCTTTATCAGGTTTAAGAATGGGAATAATTAATTGAGAACTCCACGAACGAGGCAGGTGACCAGACGTAAAAACTAAATTAATTAAATCAAGATAATATTTGAGGAAATGGTCGCTTGCATTACAGATAAAAGAGTAAGGGATACCGTCGATGCCGGGTGCAGAATCCTTTACAGTGCTGAGAACATATTTTAGTTCTATAAACGAGAAAGGGGAGTCCAGCGGATCTAAAGAGTCGGGGTAGAAACCAGGGTTGAATTCCGAGAGATTAGGGACGTATTGAGGAGCAAGGGTATCCATAAAAGCTTCAGCCCATTCGTAAGAGGCGGGGTGGGAGCGCGTTGATCTATTTTTACAACCTCTAAACTTTCTGATGTTACCCCATACAAAACGAGAAGGAGTGGATGGGGATATAGATGAGCAAAAAGATTTCCAACCCTCTTGTTTTTTTGACCGAAGAATTAGTTTCGTCTGAGCTGAAATCCTACTAAGCTCAATAAAGTTAGCCAACGTCAGATTACGATGATATTCAACTTCGGCCTTTTTTCGTTCCCTTATTGCATCCGTGCACTGTGAGTCCCACCACGGAGGAGACGCAAGTTTGCCAGATGCAGCGTTTTTAAGGGGAAAAACCGACTCCGCACATTGATAAATAGCATCCGAGAAGGCTATGGCACACTCATCAATATTATCTGAAGAAATTTCCAACAGTAAAGGAGAAAGAAGATTTAGCTTTTGTTTGAATTCATCCCAGTTAGCATTAAAAAGGATAAATTTGAGTAAGGGCTCGGGGGGGCTACATATATTTTTAGAAAAAAGGGGAAAATCAATTGCAATTGGGAAATGGTCGCTTCCAAAAGACGAATTTAAAACCTGCCATGATAATTGTGAAGCTAGGCCAGGGGAACATAAAGAAAGGTCTATTGCACTCTTCACCTCGTTCGGACGAGATCTTCTGGTGGCGGAACCAGTATTTAAAATGCATAAATTACATCTGTCTAATATCTCGAGAAGCTGAAGTCCTGAATCGTCAGTTTTGCCACTGCCCCACATTTGATGATGACAGTTAAAATCACCCAGTATTAAAACCGGAGTGGGGAGAGATGATAACATTGACAGTAGATCATTTAAAATATTTTTTGAAGGATGAGGGATATAAATGGATACAAAAGTAATAGCATTCGTTTGAATAGAAACTGCATGAAACCCGCCTTTGTTAGCCGTTGTAATAACCTTATAAGACAAGGTATTTTTAACAAGAATTGCACTGCCAGCATATCCGTCAGGTCTCACGTCACGGATGCAGGTAAAACCTGGGATACTGAAATTTGAGTCCGGCTTGAGCCAGATTTCAGATAGCGCAAATAACATGGGATTATATTTATTAATTAAATAAATTATATCATGTTTTTTATTAAGAACACTACGACTATTCCATTGGAGCACCACCTGGTCCATTATCGAAGGATGAAATAAGTGAGGAGATCAGAGGGGCAACGTGGGATATCGTATTAATGGAAGAAGATGGATTGACTTTTGAAATGACAGTAAGCAACTGGATGAAAATTGCGATTATACGTTCAAATGAAGAGGTTGCATGAGGATTATTTAATGCAGCACCAATAGGCGGAGGGGCGAGATCTTCATTTAGAAGCTTCATGTGAGCTGCTTTATCATATCCTTTACCAGGAGGTGGGGGAGGGCGGGATTTTATTGAAACGGTTTTTTTATACGATGTTGAAACTGAAGGAAGAGCAGCCGCGGCACTTGCATAAGATTTTCCAAAGATAGGGTGTAATTTATTAGCCTCAGCATACGAGATACTGCTCTCAGACATAGATTTTTTGATGTTACATTGTCGGATGAATTCGGGACAGGATTTGCTAGTCGCGGAGTGTCCGGTTTCGCCTTTGCAATTCACACATTTCTGGACAATATTATCGGATTCACAGGTGCTGCCAGCGTGGTCACCGCCGCAGCGGAAGCATCGAGGGAGTGAGCGACATTTATCCTTGGTGTGACCAAATCTGCAACACTGATAGCACTGTATGGTTGGAAACAAGTATCTTTCCACAGTAAGGGAATTGTAGCATGCAAAAACCCTTGCAGGTAACACCTGGCCGTCAAAAGTCAACAAGACAGTTTCTGAGGGAGCCCACGTGTAAGAACCCTCTTGAAAGTTATTTTTTTTATAATTGAGACGCCTTGATTTAATAACCGGGCCGCAGCCTTCAGGAACTTTCACAAGATTTAATATATCTTGTGGGGACCACTCCGTAGGAATACCCTTCACTATTCCCACTCTAGTGACATTGAATGTAGGAATAAACGCTTTCAGCCTTTTATTGAGAACTGTATTCGAAAGAATAAAATCATTGGCGTCCTGTGCTTTGTGAAAGCTAATAGAGACTCGATTACGTCCCAATCCCTTTACTGAACCTTCAACCACATTCGGGAATTCACGGTGGTGGGTGTGAATGAAATGACCGAAAGAGACAGGGTGAAGAGTTGCGCCAGGAGAAGGGCTATCATACTGCACGTGAACCGTGTATGGCCCCGGGTCACTATGCCTATACTGCTGCCTGTCTGCAACAGCTTGCAAAGAATTAGGTGACACATCAGAGGGTTGAGAAATCGGAGGAGAGGCCTGCAGGGGGGATGGGGGAGTTAACTGCGAGGTAGTCTTTATTACTTGGCCAGGAGGAAGAGACAAGTCATGGCTAGATTCGAGTGGGAGGGAGCTGAATGAATTTTGAAGATCAAGCCGCGACGGCGGAACAGTCTCAACAGCTAGTCTATAATCCGTATCAGAAAGAGGTGAACGTGATCGAGAGGTCGACCGTGAACGGGAAGATTTTTTGTTGTTAATCTCACTAAAACCGTTATATGTCTTAACCCTGGCTCTACGGTCACTTTTCCTGCTACTAACCAATGTATAAGAATTTTCCAAGTGCTCACTTTCAATACCTAGCTCTACAAAAGCAGCCGGGGAAGTAGGACCTAAATTAAAGCTTTCTCTAGAGCCCCCCGGTTCCCCGGGGGTATTATCCCCCATGGCGGACGCTATCAGAACAAATTCAAAATCGTGACAGCCACACAAAATATAAAATCACACAGAACGCTCTGATCTGTTAAATAAGAGATTCAGAATTAATATAAAACGCAATCGAAAACGAACACAGAAAAACGCGATTGACGTTCAGCCGGCCGGATTTTCGAATTTTAAGTTCCCGTGTTTTTTTGACTGACAAGACAAGAAGGAAAGGAGGAGGGAGCGACTGACTCTTTACTTATATTACAAAGTTTTAATTACAGAATTCGTTCATAGACAGATTGGCCGGTAGCAAAAAAAAAAAGCAATCAGTATTGTGTGTTGCGGATTCTTGCATTTATGCCGTCGAAACCACGGCCTGAAATATGTTTAAAAGTTTAATTTAATTTAAATTGAACGTAATATCGTCATAATATTTAGCACCTTCACTGCTGTATCGGGTCATAAGGTCCATAAGTATAGTTCTGAGCAGTAGTCGGATTAGGGTGTGCAATGACTTAAACCCGCTCCCGCTCCAGACCTTCCGATCCGATCCGATTTATCGGAAGAAATCGGATAGTGTGTGGTGTTTTAGGTCCTAACTATTGCACTACACATTATCCGATTTCCTAACAATTACGCTACACATTATCCGATAAGTAGGATCGGATCGGGTAGGATCGGAAGGTCTGGAACGGGTTTTAATCCATCCGGGATTCTCAGGATCAGGAGGGCATAAAACCCGTTCCAGACCTTTCGATCCGATCGGATCGGATCGAAAGGTCTGGAGCGGGTTTAAGTAAAGCTTTAAAAATATGCGTTTCGTTGCAAAGTTTTACACAGTTATAATAAAGATTGATACTTATATTATTTTATTTCTGTACTTTTATCTGTTATTTATATAGTCAGTCACTAACTGAGTTATACATTGCTAAAACCTTGTAAGTCTATACTTTTGCTCTAAAACGCACTAATAAAACGATGTTATAATAACGCCAAAAACCCGGATTTCCGGAAATCCCCGGGACATTTATCCATATTTAAGAAGTTATTCGCCCTAAATTACACACCCATATCCGAACACTGGTTATGAGTAAAAAATCTTATATGTATTAATTTTACCTCTCGAAGTTATCACGATCCCCTTTTTAGGGTTCCGTAGTGTAGTTTCGCCATGTCCGTCTGTCTGCTCGTCCGCGGGTTAGCTTCGTGATCATCAGTATCAGTAGTAGAAAACTGAAATTTGGTATCAGTATGTGTACCTAGATATGTATCACGCCGACAAAACGGTAAAGCCTGACCAGAAATATAGGTATATGAGGATGCGCCATATTGCGAAATTTCACTGGAACTAATTTCTTACACTGGCAATGATTTTATGATGGTTGTCAACAATGTCAATATCATTCGTGATGGTTTCTTTAAAAGACAAATATTTAAAAATATCAAAGAAAATCCCGAAAACCCTCCATAGTCGTGAACGTAATATTATAAATAAAGTGTACCTACACGAAAAACAGTCGGGAAAAGAGTGCAAACTAATGTCATTATAGTGCGATTGCGATTGGTTGCAAAGTTGTTGCCATTTATATCTTATAAATGGCGCCCTCTTGACAATCCTCATATACATATTTCAGGTTATGTATTAAAAAAAAAAAAACAAAAAAAACCTTTTTTTCGGGTAGACCTCTCGTACACCTAAAGTGGGGGTGAATTTTTTTTTTCGTTCCAACATTAGTGCGTGGGGTGTAATCGATAACTTCCAGAAGGTTATAAGTAATTATACCTAGCTACTTTGGCGTTTTCGACCTTTTTATAGAGCTTGAAATGTTTCTCGTAATTTAAACTATAAAACAGCGGTTTTAAGCCGGTCTACTGTGAAGGATGGGCAACTACGGAACCCTACAATGAACGTGGCCCGACATGCTCTTGGCCGGTTTTACCATAGAGTATAATGAATGTTTTATAAGGTTTTACATTAAAGATAAACTAGTGTCCAGGGATCGGATACCGGTATTCAGTTCCATACAAAATACCGGTATTAAATTTCAGATTTAAAAGTTCATTAGCTAAATTCTGTTTATATATAATAATTATAGGAATCAATTTCAATGAATACCGTTATCGATCCCTGACCCTGAGTGTAATTTTACATTAAAGATAAACTAGTGTGACCAGGGATCGGATACCGGTATTCAGTTCCATACAAAATACCGGTATTAAATTTCAGATTTAAAAGTTCATTAGCTAAATTCTGTTTATATATAATAATTATAGGAATCAATTTCAATTAATACCGTTATCGATCCCTGACCCTGAGTGTGATACTTAAGTACAGTCAACCAATTTGATTTTTAGGAATTTTAGGCCACTATAGAACCTTGGCACAATGACGATAGTAAGATCGCCTATTGTTTGCCTCTATTGTAATGTTAAGTGTAATTTGTATTTCTTTCTTCTTGAGGTGTGCAATAAAGAGTATTCTATTCTATTCTATTCTATGAGATTTCAAACAGCTTTCATATTGACGTTCACTATGACAAGGTACGAAATGGCCTAGGAATCAAATTGGTTGACTGTACATAAGATTATTTTTTTGCAGGTGTCTATATATATACTGTAAATAAAATGTCTTCTCTCGGAGATAAATAAAAGATATCTTAAATAATTGCGTCGAGTCCATAGTTCTAGTTTTATGGCAGTGGGCGTTGTGAGCGCAGTGACCTTTGTTAATTGTTCCATTATACGTACATGGTATAATATAATCCGGTAAGTCATGATTAATCAAAACTCATATTATTATGGTGGGCTGTTGATGGATCGACTACCTAACTATCGTAGTATAGAAATAAGTTAAATCAGCTAAAATAACTATGCATATTTGATTTATTAAAAAAAAATACATATTATGTATATGTACCTAAATGTAATTTTTTTATTTTATTTATTTTGCTTAAAAAAAAATACAAACTGGTAGTTAGGTACACTTTACATGTTTCGCCAAACTGCATCGCAGTTTGTTGGCGAAGACCGCACTATCTAATCCAATAATTTGTTTACAGCCTCTCCGCGATAGCAGGAAAAAGGTACTACAAACAATTTTGTAGTTTTAGGTACAAAAATCGGGAATATCATGGTAAGAGCCTGAATAAAAATTTTGAGCAACGAGCCGAATGCATTGGTGTAAAATCCTTTTGTGCCTGCGCCTACACAAGGCTAAGAGCAATAGGGTATTCCACCCATTTTTGAAAATTATCTCAATAAACCACATTCTAGAATGCTAATACCAAAACCAGCTGCCCCCCCCCTAGAGATCCAAAAATATGTCCAGTCACTTGACTTGTCTAGTCTAATGGATTATTCTTGCACATCGAAACTCAAATGAATTCAGTAAGTAATAATTCCCATCCATTCCAACTCCTCCACAAAATGGATGTAATTAGGAGAGTAAAAGTCCAGGTTAGGGGTTAGAGGGAGATCGTTGATGAGATCGCCAGTGTATCGGCTACCGTCAGTAAAGGTCATGAAAAGTGACTCAACTCAAAAAACTAGTGGCGACGTGTCTCACTGACAGGTGACACTTTGTAGAGACTATGTAGTGTGTACCGAAATGGTACCGAAGAAAAAGAATTGTCCATAATATAATATAACATTGGTACAAAAAAATTAGAACTACTCAAGTGGCGCTGAGCTGAAGACCTGAGTTTGTTCTAAAATTGGTATATTTTACGTTTCCAGCCCCAATATTAACGCCATTTAAAAAAGAAAAAAACCAAAACTGAATCGACAAACGTAGACCAGGTCTACTGGGCAGCCTCGAGTCCTCGACTCGTCGCGTCTAGCGGATCTTCGGCTCGTTGCAAGATCTCTCGGTCCGTCGTTTCGTGATATTCTGCACTTACATCAAAATGTATTGAATTAATTGTCTTTCAACTTATATGTTATGGTTACGAAAAATTTACCATAACATTGGTTACGAAAAAGTTCGCGCTCGCTGCGCTCGCGCTTTAGACTCGTATCTGGTTTTGTTTTGACCCTTCCTCTTAAAAAAATTCACGCTCGCTGTGCTCGCGCTTTCATCTGATTTTGTTTTTACCCTTCCTCTCAAAAAATTACGCGCTCGCTGTGCTCGCGCTTTCATCTGGTTTTATTTTGGCCCTCCTCTCAAAAAATTTCGCGTTCGCTACGCTCGCGATTTACGACTAACTACGTTTTGCACCTTCCTCCCAAAACTTTCGCGCTCGCGTTTCGATCTCATTTTTAATGACATTTATGACTATAAGCCGAAATACACTTTCTATAAGGTACTTGCCCCAAAGACGGCCCTGTTCCTAAGATAGCCCACCAAGATAGCCGTACCATATATAGTAATAAGTTAAGTCTATGGTACTTACCGAACATGGGGGCGAAATGTGAATTCCTTCAAACTTCCTTGTACCTAACTATAAAATTTTGAAGTGGGCTATCTTAGGAACAGGGCCATCTTTGGCGCAAGTACCTCATTTACCTACGTGCTTGGTGAAGCTTCCTATCCTCTAGCATGACTTTACAACAATTCCTTTTCCCCACCCTGCATATACATATGTCAACTTGCCCTCCCCCTCCCTGGACCTTCGGCTCTTGGGTACCGCACTTGTGACTGCTTTGGTGTCGCATGTGTCTATGGGCGACGGTAATGTATATTGTTTCTCTATCTGATACATGGTTGGAAACTGCCGGGGCCTTTGTCACCAGCTTGGTTGGTTATTCCGGTGCCAACCTCCTCTGAGCAACCTCCCGATGGACCGGGTACCGGGCGGCACGCTGGACCGGTCTTGATAGCGTTCTTTGGGGAAGACCTATGCCTAGCAGTGGACCTCTTTCGGCTATGATGATGATGAACCTATTGAGTAATTCTATGTATATACTTAATAGTATAATAATAATAATCATTATTCACACCGAAAACATTTTCATGTAAAATGATGCCACGACGAGACTATATATGACTCGCGCTGTCAAAAAGTTATCAGTTTCACTTCTTTTTGTGAGTTACTTATAAGACTTGTGTTTTTTTTGTTGTTTATAAAGAGTTACATGGTTATATTTTAATACATTACTTTTTGGGGCATTGCCGTGCCTCCAGATAGGTTTTTGATTGCTCACAGTGACTCTGGTGGCTATTATCAAGTATCACTTGAGCTCTATAGATAGAATTAAGTACTAAATAACTTCTAGAACTAATGCGCGTGGTTTTAAGTCACGCGACATCCTATTTCTCAACGTCTTTTTTAGGGTTCCGTAGTCAACTAGGAACCCTTATAGTTTCGCCATGTCCGTCTGTCTGTCTGTCTGTCGGTCTGTCCGTCCGCGGCTTAGCTCCGTGATCATTAGTTACTAGAAAGCTAAAATTTGAGTATGTGTATGTATCCGAGTGTTTGGTATGAGTATGTGTATACCCTTATAAGCACTTTCAATGAAAACTATATTGAATAAAATCGGCCGAGCCGTTTTTGAGTTATCGCAAAACTCATAATTTTCTTTAAAATGACGTAAGTGCCGCGCGGTGTCCTTATACTTCGAACGTTACACATATTAGTTAAGTGCCATACTGTATTAAAACAATTCGCTCAATCTGGTGCGTATAATCGATAACTTCCAGAAGGTAATAAGTAATTACAGCTACTTTGGTGTTTACGACCTTTTTGTAGAGCTTGAAATCTTTCTCGTAATTTAAACCTCGGGCTTAAAACCGCTGTTTTAAGCCCGTCTATTGTGAAGGACAGGCAACTACGGAACCCTACACTGAGCGTGGCCCCACATGCTCTTGGCCGGTTTTCTTGTTTGTTTGTTTGTTTCAAAGAGCTCTCCAGAAGGCTTAAAGAGACCACTAGCCCGCTGGTTCTACTTACTTCACATTTTTACGACTACCTACACGAAGTACGTCCTACTCACACTATGATATGACTAATAAAAATCTCATTATGAGTATCCGAATATATGTATTTATGACCCGACAAAAGTTTTAAGCACCCACAGCAGACGAAAATATAATTCCACAAATTCTGACTTAAACCTGATACTTGATCGTTAAGTTTAATTAAGACGTTACAATCAAAGGCATAAAAATACTTAATTGCGGCTGCGATTTAAAATAGCGTAAAATTTAAGCAAAACATCAAAGCTTCCCGTCGCCAATTAGCAGAAAATAATTGAATAGAGTTAATATAAATAGCCAGCAACACGCAACCTGTGTATAAAACTGGAGGCAAAAGCATGAAATTATTCTCCTCCGCAGCTTCGTAACAACTCAATCAACGCAATTTTAAAATAAACTTTTTTTAAACACTACAAACATTGATCGAGCCGAACAAAAAATACGGCTCGACGGCCGAAGGTCTTAATAATGACTTTCTCGAGAACTCGTTGTGGCGTCCGAGCCAACTTGGACCTTAAACATAATACGCCGGCCAAGCCGAGACTTCTGTAGCTACTTACACGTTCAAAATTTAAAGCGGCAAAGCGTCAATAAATAATCGAAAATGTTTTAATTACGCTATTACCTGCCCCGCGACTAAATAAAACAAGGTAGAGACCGAATTTTGGGATTAAAACCGTTCGAAAGTAACGGTTTTTCAATGTTGAGGGAAATGGGGTAAACAAACTCTGACACCGTATTACTTTTAGTTATTGATTAGCTTTTTTAATATCATACATCTAAGACATTCTAACGAAGTAACATGTCAGTTACCGAAATATTATCTGCATTAATCATTTATATTTATCAGAATGTCCAGTAGAGCCGAAGACAGTTCGAACATTGATGGACCGGTTGGTACTCAAATAAAATAAAATAAAAACGTATCTATTCCGCTGAGGCGCACGCGAGAGGAGGGAGTAGGGAACGGGACGGGAAGAAAGAATATGAAGCTGTCATCTGGCTTGGCATGGCGGCGCGGGTTTAAGCCAACGCTCTGTCGCTGTCGCGCTCCACAACTCAATCGTAAGTGCGCGCGCGCCCGGACCGCCCGCGTCTCCCGTTCATGTGAATTCCCGCAAACAACCGGACTCGACGTCACTAACAAAACAACAATACTAAATGAAACTGTGCACGAAAGTTCTTTAACAGTGTCCAATTCTAAATAAACTATACTATAAAAGTGATAAATGTTGTGGAACATCGTAAAAGTTAACAAAACACAGGAGTTCTAAACTTTCCAACGAGCGAGCCATGTGACTACGGCGAGAACGAGTAATAGCTGTACGTACATTTTTACTTTATTGTATTATATTTAAAAATAGAAGGATGAATGATTGCATTCCACTTGCAGAGATTCGTTTGAGTATAACGATTGCACTGGAATAGGTACATTTGAACATTCTTAACCGCGGTATGCGCGAGTAGGTATAATGTTTGCAGTACTTATATTCGCACCTACGAGAATAATAATCATCAGATAATTTGCCAATAAAACAAAGATACCGTTAAAGTACCCTAAAGAAAACAATAACAATCCAGCCGTAGTTGAAGATGGAAATTTCAAACTCAATGAAAGAGATCATTATTATTCAAAGGATTAAGTTAGATAATTTCCAATGCACAACGGAACTGCACCGCAATCGTAAATCTAAAGAAACAATGAATGCCGAGGTGCAAATTACAGGTATCGCGAATGATAGTGTACTGCATAATAAAACCGATTTGCATATGCGTGATAGTCGTGATGAAGCATACAAATAGCCCGATAATGTGACATATTAGGTACTGATTCTAATGCGTTGTCCTCGCTTTTTCTGTGTCCTTAGCTGTAATGGCGACGTGAACAGAACTAATGAGATGGTCTAACCGTTTGACGTAGATATATTGTCACGAGGCTGTTTGTTGATGCAGACATATGTACGCAAGAGATCTAGATTTGCTCTGTAACGTTCACTATAAACTTAGCTTGATCAAGTACACTCCACCTTTATCCAGCTTTGTCATAGTCATTAAACTTCACGTCTGATTAAGTCATAAAGCTCTTAATGACTTTTATGTTGGTATGACATTCTAAATTGAGATCATAGGGATTGAATAAGGGGTATGCGACGTCGTAAAAGGGTTTACGACCTTTATTTGTAGCCCTTTCAATTATGCGATTATATTTTCAGTTCTTAGTACTCAAGGCTCAGTGAGCAAATTGTGTACACATAACGTATATACCCTTCACGTTTAAGAATAGGCACCCATTACTCTAAATAGTGATCTCCACGACAGAATGATAATAACCAGAGAAACAAAGGATAAACGATGCCATTGTGCCTAACTATTGTCAGACGTATCTTCCAGCAATATTGTCAGGGTTACACATTGTTTTTTATTTCTGCTGCATGAGATGCATCGTTTTAAAAAGGCGTAAATTTCATCAAACAAATAAACGGCCCTGACGAGAAGAGCACATTTCAAGGAATATCCACTTGCTTTTGAACGATCCCTAATTATTGAGTGGAGGGAGGTACACGATAGAGCCGGCCGTTTGACGTACGCACTACCCATAAAATACTTCTCATTGGTATTCGGCGCCAGCTTCCAGGCAGGTGCGGCCGGCTAGCCCCGCCCCCTGCTATTTATAGATATTCGGATGCAGCCATACCAGGCTTCCGGCTTCCCGTGTTAAGAAAAAAAAAAAAAAAATTCGGCGCCAACTGATTTATAGCCCCAACGATACACGCTGTCCATGGTAATGCCCAGGTTCACCTGTAAGTATTGTTCGAACAAATTGACACGTAATGTGGGCAAAGATTTTTATGAACAGATAACGTTCGCAGTTCGCATAATGAAAAGATTTTAGTCCAGCAGAACATGTAGATTTTATATGCATAAAAGTTAATTATTACACATACTTACGTGCCTGTTTTAAATTCAGAGAATACATGTAGAACATTCTTATGCTCGTATTTAATGATGTGTTGGCAAGATACGTTCATTTTTTTTTCGATTTGCTAAAACAAAATTTGTTCCCTTGTCTGAATAAAAAATTTTCCTACTCAGTATGTAAGTTTTATTCATGATCATGACCCTATGCTTCTTTAGAGATTTCTGTTATAGGCAGTAGGGAAAAACTTGAATATTCTCGTCACTTACTAGCGATTGCTTCTAAAACAACAGACTATGAAGCTCAAACTAGCTGTGATTTTAAAGACAATAACGTTAACAACCGGAACGTCTCCAACTCTTAGAGCGGGACAACTGTACGGAATATTATGCTAATATCAATTAAGGCTGACGTACTAAGAATGCTAAGTAGGTACTTCACTGTTTTACTTAATAAGCCAGGCTTCTATATTATCTATTTAAGAAGCGACATGTGTACCTATTTCAACGATGCGTCGCTATTCGTAGTTTTGGTTACAGACTTACAGACAAGCGAGAAAATTGACGGTTCATTTCATAAGTAGTCCGCTTCCCTGAAAGTCCACTGTCTTGGTTCTTAATAGGTACTGTAATCCACTTTATTCGTAATTATTTAGAAATAGCCTAGAATAAATCTTCGCGATCAATCACTAAACAGGAAAACGTCGTGATAAAAGGAAGGTACGCAGGTACACACAGTATAATCCTATTGAAATCAGTAGGTAAATCATTTTATTGCGTAAACGTGAGTGTCACAATAGCTTTGTTTTCCTGGTAAATATTCACTGCATCAAAATGCCACGAAAAGCTGGTCAAACAAAATATTTTTGCAGCGAAGACTAATTTATACATACGTAAAATCAAAACGCTGTGGTTCGAAAATCAGGAATGGCCCGATTCGCCTCTGAAAGCTACTTTCCTCTCCATTTGTAGAAGTAACTCAATAATGTTTAGCATACGAGCGACGTCACGTTTTGTTTGTCTACATAATTAAGAGAAACTAGTCGTCATCGTCAAGCATATCTAGTTACGAGTACATATAATAAATCTTTACAGCATCATCTACTTGCTCCTAATTTTCCGCTTTTTGTCGTTTCAGTTGTTTGTCTAAATCTTAGGGAAGATATGATAATGTCACTCTTCCTAATAAGACAGTAGACTAACGGGATTAAATGGGCTTTGCTCCATATATATTACAGTTTCAGTGAACATCAGATGATTTAAAAAGATCATCTTGTGTTCTTCGCAATGCAAAAGTTTGTGTCTTAAAGTCAACGTACTTAAGTATAAACTACATTGATTGTTGGAAAACAACTAATACTTACAAGGTGCACTGGGCAAATAAGACTCGCATGTTAAAACATGATGCAAAACATAATCATTAACTTAACACAGAGTGATAATTTCGCCCTGTGGCAAGGCTTTTACAATTTCCGTCTGTCCGGATTACCCGGCCTATTATCGACGAAACGATTCCATAAATCCATAAATTGATCTTATACTTTAAGCAGTAAACTCTGATTTATTTACGAGGTGATACAGAACGAAAAGGAAAAATGGAATGGCGATGCATTTTACGATCGGTTTACGGAGAGTGCTACCAAAACGGCCAGCAATATTGGCGTTTGTTATGACTTCGGTCACGTGTGAGATTGGCCTCTTTCTGTTTATAGTATTTTGGCGTTTTGTTTTGGGTTAAAATACCTAAGTAACGTCGGGCCGCTAAAATTATTAGCAGTTGACAAAAATTACAACGGAAATGTAATTTGATATCTTTATCCTCTTAATATTTTCCCTTTTTCGGTTTCCTAGTTTTGCAATTTACACAAGATAATGTGTTTTCAGCCTCGAAATTATTGATCTTCTATAGTCTTGTTAATATTACCTATCTATTGTAAACAAATAAGTAATTAATTACCTAAGCATCGAATATGTTATGCGTGACTGACACTTGGTGACTGTTTCATTTAATTCCTCAAATTCATGAATGAAAACTGAAGCATTATATACGTAACAATATCGGTTTGTCGTTATCTATATAGATGGTTTAGAATGCGTGTGCGTGTGCACCGTTTACTTTAGGACAGTCAGCGAAAAATAATATCTACCACATTTTGACTCTATTTATTTCTTGAATATTAAAGTGGTAGATTACTTTCTTGGCTGACTTTACATTTATATTTCCAAAGTACAATTTACACGAGAAAAAATCGTTCTCATATATTGTGTCTATTGATTAGCTCAAATGGGTTTGCACCTGCTATCTATGATCTCATAAATAATATGATAATACCTAGGTACGTAGTGAAAACTTTCGGTGCACATTCAGCAGAACCACATTGAAGCCAAGTTGTCAAATCATAATAAATGGTCGATCCAGCGCGTATCCCTGCAGCTGCACGCCACATGTCACGAATTTGTCTTCCAGACAACCTTTTTGGTGATTTATGATCTCATGCAACGCATTGAGACGTCAGGGAACCGCTTGAGATTTTTTGTTATAAAATGTAAGATTTTTTCCACCTACTCTTAGGGATTGTAGGAAGCTTCACTTAAACTGTTTGGCATGATTGATAAAAAATATTTTTAAAATGATCCAAAGGTCTTTGTATACAGTATATGTATAGACTAATATGGTTCATTTGTATGCACAATTGAACAAGTGCAAGAGGCTTAAGAACTGCTACCTGAACCCTATTTACGTTAATATCCCTTTTTTGTTTGCGTCTTTTCTAAAATCGGCTACCGGCCTTACCGACAGATTGCTGCTTGAGATTTTTTTAAAGATAGTTCTTTTAAATCCACGTACTTAGGGGTATTTTTACTTTTTATCTGTTGTACTTAAAGAAAAGATGCGGGAAAGATAAACCCCTGAGAGAAAAGAAATACTGTTTACCTATCCTCTGCTACTGGATGTTTTTCTGCATTCTGAAGCGAGCTCTGCATTTTTTGCTTAAAAATGTTTTAATAATTTCGTCATAAATATGGATATGCTCGACTTTTAGTCAATATCTTATTATATATATATATATGTGTGTGTATTTTGTATAGGTACCAGCATTAGTTCAAATTCGATCTTATACATCAATTTAAATAATTTCGTTTCTATAACATGGACGACCAATGAAGGGCTGGAAGCTTCCCAACTAGCAAAATTGCTGTATAAACATGCCTTTATAAGAACTAAGACATTATAAAAGGTTTATATATATCCTGACTAAGAAGGTATATCTTACAAGTGCATTTTATAAGACTATTTGGTCTTGAGAACATTTAAACTTATTAAACACTCTTGTAGACGTATATAAGAAATTTTTATAAAATATTTATCAAAACAAAGGTTTTACAAGTGCATTTTATAAGCCTAATTGGTCTTGAGAATATTTATACTTATTACGTAATCTGGTAGACGTCTATAAGAAGTTCTTCTAAAACATTTATCAGAACAAGGTTTTACAAGTGAATTTTATAAGACTAATTAGTCTTGAGTAATTTTAACTTATTAAGTACTCTTGTAGACGTTTATAAGAAATTCTTATAAAATATTTATCAGAACAAAGGTTTTACAAGTGCATTTTATAAGCCTAATTGGTCGTGAGAATATTTAAACTTATTACGTAATATGGTAGACGTCTATAAGAAATTCTTCTAAAATATTTATCAGAACTTAGATTTTACAAGTGCATTTCATAAGACTAAATGGTCTATATCATTATTTACAGTTAGTAAAGCACCTTAGAAGTCAGTTCTTTCTTAGTTGAGTCTGCAGTAAGTGTTTTATCAGACTTCTTGCTCTTACTAAAGCCTTGTATACAACTTCTTTAAAACCAACCAATTTAAAGTGTATTTGGTCTTGTCTAAGCCAGATGTAAGAGTAGGAGCATGTTATAAGTCTTTTATTAGATCAATGTACCTTACAAGAACCTTTTGCAGTCTTTATTAAGAGTATCGCATGGCTGATATAACCTAAATTTATTTTGCCGAGATCATTTCATTAAAAAAATATTTACATAAATGGAAGCGATTCAAAAAAAGTGGAGAATATCGAAGAAAAGTAAATAAAAGATTGGCTGAATTAGTACAAAAGCCAGAGTCTTTACAAGTCTTGACAAGATCCAACGTTGGAACTAGCGATTTGTTTGATGGTTCCGTACAACTAAAAATTACAGTAGTCCTGACGACCAAAATCAGACAGATTATTCAAGTAATGATGCGGATAGTGACACAACTTTATAAGTGCGACTCTAAAACAAGTAATTAAATTTCCATTCTCTTCAACTTCAACTCATGAATACTACACATGTCAATCTTGACAGTAATTTCATAAGGAACCCTAAAATCATGCCTACCTGTGGACATGGCCACCATCATTAAAGAAAATTAGATTAAAATTATATTTTGTAGGTGCCATTCATATTCGGCCATTTTCCAATGAATATTTTTGTTATATCCCATTTTTATTATTACACATTGTGATATTCGTCGTCGCAGGCACCATTAACTCCCATGATAACAACCTATAACAAAAATAATTATGAGTTTATACTTGGATAAAAGATATAGTTATATCGTTATCAAATAGTGGCAGCATTTATTTACCTTCATCGCCAAAATGGTTATCATCTAGAGCTTGATTTAAGAACTTTTCTATATTTTGCTGCTGAATATTTGTGATTTATTTCCTTTGTATCCGATTGTCTCAGAAAGATTGTTGAAATATTCTGACCAATTATTAACTTGATTTTCTTCCTTCCATTTAATGAATCTCTTGTATTTTTTTATATCTCCTTGGATTTAGTCCGAAGTAAATTATTTTATCTAACTCTGCCTCCGCTTTTAAGTATGGAGGAGTGCCGTCTATTCTGAATCAGACTCGTCTGAACTCATTTTTGCTGAAATATTGTAATAGGTCACACAAACAAATTTGAAATTTTTGTCTTTTAATTAAAATCCCGCCTTAATTTCTTTTTTTATAAATACTGCGTTTAATTATTTGCACTGTCTTACAAATCTAAGTCTTAAAGATAAAATTAAAACATTGTTGTATTTCTAACTAATTTTCATATCATAAAGCTTACCTTCAATTTTAACTCTGAGGTTTTTTCCAAACGACACAAAAAAGGAAGGAATTCCGAAATATCATTGTCATTTTACACAGCACAATTATGAACTAAACGCTGCATACAAACTTCCGCACTAAACCTTGTCGCTACTTTATTTTTTTTTTAATATGCATCATGAGTTACGTTTATACTGCCAATAGTGCTAACCTCTTTTTATTTTACATTTGCTCTTAGTGTAAATTGCAAGTGTATACTGCAATGTCGTCTCTTTCTATTTAATCTATGAAAAACAGATGCCACTTTTTTAATTTCTACAATTTGCTGTGGCACTGTACTTATAATTAAAACAATTTGTGGAATGCATCCTTTTTACATTTATATACGACCTCATCGCCTTCACATCCTTAGTTTTTTTATAGGTCGGTGACGATGTAAATCGTGTTTCGATATTCAAATATCTTGATACGTAATAGGAATTACATACTTACTTACTGGACAAATATTGATTCCAAATTTAAAATCTCGCTATTTACTGGACACTTCTAAAAAGTCTTCGGTATGTTCCACTTACTGTAGTCTATCTAGCGATGGTAAGGCAACATTACATGCAATTTTTGAGAAAAACAATTTACATATATAGGTACCGTTCGTTTGTTCCCCTTAATCTTTCCGCTGGATAGTCCAATTCCATCGGCGTCATATCACCGCGGCCATAACTCTGAATGTTATGGCACTTGCAGTAACTGTATCTAGTGGGAATGAAACGCAAATGTATCGTGTTGCGATGCAACGGTTCCCTGAATCTCAGATAAGATGGGCTTGAGTATGAGGTGTGATCCTTATGTCTTGATGCAGATACGTAGAATTGCACTACCACAGAAGACGTTTGGGAAGACGTTCTTTAAAAAATATGTGATAAATAGTGCCCCGTCGGTAAGAAGTAAATTCGGATAACTGTCATCTCAATAAATTTTATAGCCTTAAATCGTTTTAGGTTGTTACCGGCGGGTCTCTAGGTACAGTAATTACATGTAGAAATGGGGGGGTTATGGAAATGAATTCAAGTTCCTGTCTGACCGTTTTCGGAGGCACTGATTTGAAATGTTAATGTATAATAAAAAGTATTTGATACCCAGATATACGTAGGTATTATTTTTTAGTCACGTTTTGTTGTCTTTATGTGTCTCACCTAAATTAGATCTTTATTACCCTCATATAGAACATATAAATCATAATTATAGTACGGATGTCTTAATTCTAAAGAGTATCTACATCTAACTTGACGCCCTGTATGTTATATACTTAGCTATGAAAATACATGAGCTGAACCCCGAGATAGCGGGCCGAAAACCCTAAAAGAAATTGAGTTGTAGCATTGTAAACAAATATATACGGGAAATAATTATTAATACGTAAAAAGAAGAGGTACCTATTTACTTGATTGATATAACGGAAGTGCGTGTAAATAATGACTGTCTTAGTTCAAATATTCAATGAAATAATCTTAATAGTGTTACTACGAGAGTTTAATGAATCAAATTCAACGCGATAACCCCAATAAGAAATGTCTACAGCCGGCAAACAACCACATTCGCACCAAGATTGCTAATTTTGTTATACAACAACTGCTATAACTTGGTCTATGCAAGTCTTCTGACTGCTTTCATTAGTCATTAGAGCGAGAGGTCGCCGTTTCTGGTTACAACACAATTCAAGTCCACACATAACGCAATGCAGTGCCTTATCAGGGGGCGATAGTGTTATCTAAATCACTTGTTTTTATGTAATTGCTATTCGGTTGTTTCGTAAGAGAGAGACGATACTACGATATTATCAATGTGGGTTTTATGGCTTTTTGTTTGGCGGTAATTTGGTATTCTTTACAAGCTTTTATTTAACTTGGATTGTATGTGTGTATGCATGTACTTATGTAGGTATGTACCTAAGAATGTTTGTTCGGGTGGAATCTTGCAACTCAATTTTGAAGCAGATATCGTCCACCGATTGAGCTGAAATTTTGTATACTTAGTACTTAACTTTGATGACAATACAATAATATGGTATCATGGGGCTGATCTGATGATGGAGCCGGAAGGTGGCCATAGGAACTCTACAATAGAAAAGCAATCCTACCGAGTTTGGGCTCTTTAGAATCGTCTCAGTGAGCATCTGATGGATATCCAAAGAGAAGTACAGTCGGCTATAAAAGCTTGTCACTAAAATGAAATGTTTGACAGAAACTTATTATAACATGTAGGTAATACTTAACCGTATTAGAATGAGTTGATATTTTCATAATTGGGTCATTATTTTCGTGTTTGTTCCGAATTCCTTTTTTTACCACTTTTTGTTAAAATAAATACTAATAAATACCTACACACTTATAGATTTTAATGGAACGTCTTAAATAGAAGTCCGGGGTTTCTACCAAATAGCTCAAGAGTCAAGATGCCACAAAAAATCTACAGAAACTTCGTCAAAGATTTATCCACGAATGTGAGGCGGTTGAAGCGCTCGAATAATGTCCCAATTAGGACGCTTTAACTTAAATCCTCTTTAACCTTTTGAGCGCCAAAAACGGTAAATGACGTCGACGGAAAGCTGTGTCCCAGACGCCACGACGTCGTTTGCCACTGTACATTGTCATACTATCTACTGTCAGCTAGGTGTCAGGGACACAGTTCCCAGTCGATGAGCTGAGCGGTCAAAAGATTAAGCAGACTGTACACATTTTGACCAATTTTATGAACGTCACAAGTTATTTGCTTAAACAGTGGTGATGGTTGCCGCCTCTCTCAAAACGACCCCAATTAGAGTGGCATCACTGGCGTCACAATTATTTATATCTACAAAAATAATTCAGTGACAAAGCACATAAAAAGAAAAAAAAAACTACCAAACCAGCTGTCAAGTTACAAAGTACCTGTCACAGTACTCTGTTGACTACTTGCTTATTAAATTTTCCGCTATTTTTGTGACACTAAAAAGCACTGGTCAGATTCTAACTCTTTATTCTCACGATTAATTTTACGAAGCCGGGTAAGCTCAAAGATGAGAATCCAAGCAACGTCCCTTAGCGACAAACTCAGAGCACAAAACAAGCAAAACCGTCCATCGACTCCCGCGCACGCTAACCAGTGCTCAAACACGTTCCCGACTCATTATTGCGTGTCGTTTAGCGCCAACTGATAGGGCAAACAGCTACCGGCTACTGATGTTTACCCTTGCTAGAATCCTTTAGTAACGTTAAGAAGGCGATGTTACGTAAAATGGTCCACATACTTATCTCTGCCTATGTAGGCATACGTAACATATTCTCTTGTGTCATTACAATTCGCGCCTCAACAATAAGCACCCAACCTTTCAGCATCATTGAACCTTTTAATATATCAAAATAATGACTTTAATTAATTAATTCAGTATCACTATCAAAACGTAAGTAGCGCTAATTTTAGTTTCAAATTTGATGATATAAAAACTTAGGTCAATTTCAATTCCGCATCTTTTTTTTTTTTCATTTATTTATTAATATTAGCACATACTTTACAATGTGTTTAATGTGCGCCAAACTGTGAAACAGTTTGTTGGCGTCGCGTTCTGACACTACAATTATTGTGCACAGTGATGCTTACTTACTAGGGGAGACCGGGTATGGAAGTCACACGGGTTGGTTGTCACAGCGGCCATAACTGACAACTAAAGGCACGAATCAGTTTACCGACCGGTGTCCAAGGATCGCGAGAGCTAAACCCCCCTCCGTACTTTCGGTACTCCGTACTCCGTACCTCAGTCGGCTCCGGTATGTTGTGACGGGGCCACATTCGTTTACTTTTTTCCGCCAGTAAAAGTATTTTTCACTTCTCTTGCTCTAAAAGTTCGACTTTATGCTGTGCGTAGGCGACATAAAATTGCTTTTTATGCTCTAGAGCATAAAGTAAAATCGTCGTCGAAGACCAAGGCGATCGGTCCAACAGCCACACGAAAAAGGTCCTTAATAAACAGTAAAAAAAAAAAACGTAACTTCATACAATAAAACCCGTTCCAGACCTTCCGATCCGGTCCGATTTATCGGAACAAATCGGATAATGTGTATAAGATCCTAACAATTGCACTACACATTATCCGATTCCTTCTGATAAATCGGATCGGATCGGAAGGTCTCAGGATTTAACTCTTTATTTTATTTCGTTTTGTCAAACCCGCTCCAGACCTTCCGATCCGATCCGACTTATCGGAAGAAATTTCCTAACAACTGCACTACACATTATCCGATTTCTTGCGATAAATCGGACAACTGCACTACACATTATCCGATTGCTTCCGATCGGTCGGATCGGATCGGAAGGTCTGGAGCGGGTTTTAGTATTCTAAGACCAAGGCAAAGATACCAACAGCCAAAGTATACAATGAACTTCTTGAAATAAACTTGTAACTTTTATTTACTATCATTTATTACTTTTTAAACTATTACTTTAAATATTTCTCATTGAATTTTAATTAAATTTGTTTTTAAGTATACATGATATTAACATGATACAGTTTAATTTCCTCGCAATCAAAGTGAAAAGTAGAGTGTGCAACTCGTCCATAAAACGCATTTTACACTCGACTTTATATTCATCCTCGCTCGCAAGCTCGCTCGGATGGATAAACATCTCGTGTAAAATGATGCGTTTTATGCACTTGTCGTACAATCTACTATTTTTGTGCATCTGTGTTAAATCTCGTAGGTACTCTTTTATTTTGCATATTAATATGCTTCTTCGTGTATTGTTCAAGTTGAGCTTGTGTATAATCATATTGTTATAAAGTTTTTAGTGGAAATATTCATTTGAATTTATATTGTAAGATTATTTTCTAAAACGTGTTTTGGGGCAGGTTGTCACAGGTCGACGGGGGCTGGTAGTCACGTGTGACTACCTTATTAGCTGAAAGCGAATTTAGTTTTTGGGTGTTTTTATTAATTATGAATACGTATTTCGTTACTATCCTGGTCACTTACATGCATCATTTAAGTTTATATAAGTTACTAGCTGAAAAAAAAAATTTTTTTTGAGATTTTTTTATTAGGTAATTACGAATATTTTATTTTCCGTTACAGTAACTTACATAAAACATTTTTATCTTCAAAAAGAAAAAAAGTTCGTTTGATATAAATGTGTGTATTATTGTATATCCCTCTTATTTTACTATGTGATTACGTACCCCAGCACCTGTGACAACCATCCCTGACACGGGGTTAAAAGTCACATTTCTCTTTTTCATAAAAATAAAAATATTTCCTCCGTACATAATGTTAGTGAAAAAGTATTGATATATTTATAAACTCAAATAAATACACTATCCATTAAATTATCTTTTATCATCTCCAACTAAAAACAATAGTACTAAAAATGCAAAAGAAATAAAATGTGACTTCCATACCCGGTCTCCCCTAACTACTTATGTTACTAAATACAAACATGCAATATGCAAACGAAGAATTAGTCTCCATACCAATGCAGATTCTATACCGTTGCAATAGAGTATATATCCTTTTACTAATGGATGGTAAATGAAGTCTGTGTTGGTAGGTACGACACACGAAATTATTATGAGTGCAAGATACAATAATGAAACCTTGATGATGATCTTGAAATAATGTAACACATTCTTTTTTATTTATTTCTTTAACACATACTTACATATAAAATAAAATGTCTGGATCGAATAGATTTCACGCAGTCACGTTTAATATTTATTGAATGCCAACTCTTCTACTTATTTGTATAGAGTATTTTGCTCCAATTAGATTGAACACTTTTAAAATTGAAGTTTTCGCAAAGATAGAGCAATAGGCCCGGCACGTTTTGAGAAGTAGAGTTTGAAAGTGATAAGATATTCAATGAATGTAGCAACATTTTAATATCGTTGCATTTTCGACTCGCGCTTGACCGCTTTCTGTTGACTTGTCTTGCTTTTCACACCTATCCGCTAAATGCTAGTCCGTTTGGATTGCCGAGGTAAAAATGTCACAGCGAGGTTTCTTGGATCTCGATTATTAGACAGTTTAAAAGTGTTATGCGTAAAAGAAAATGCTGGGATGTCACGTAGCATTGTCACGACGAGTTCTTTGAAATGATCGATGTTTGATTTTATCTTTACACGATCCACGCGTTGTAGGTACCTGGTAGATTGTGTTCTGCCACGAATACGAACTCAGTTTTATGATTGTGAAAGATTTTCCTTTCTACGAATAATATTAGAAAAGTGAATGTTTGTGTGTGAATAGATAAATGGTTTATACCTAGATACGTAACTTGACACATATCATGTGTTCAGAATAAAAATATATCGGAATTAAATAAGCATGGTTCCCGTAGGATATTGTATATTATATTTCATGCGGGAAAAAGCTTTTCCCTTATAATTTACACTATATTTATGGGTTTTATTTTTCTAAAAGAAAAAGCCGCTCGTTCTAATCAATAACATTGTTCAAATATACCATCTATTGTATACCTGAACCTGCACCGGTTAGTTTCGTCATTAAGAAAAAAAAGAAATTTCGTTGCTCAAAAATATTCAATGTAAAACTTGCACCGTTACAATGTAGACATAATTTTATCTCCATTGGTCCTTCTATGGCAGTGCCTATTCAAGAACAGAATAGACGCTTAAACGTTTCTCATTAAAATATCACTTCAGATGTTACTACGTCGTGGTCGTCAAGTAATAATTAAACTAAACAGTGGCTACCTGACGTCGTTCGCCTTTATTGTTATACAAATAGAGGCTAAAGCGTCCGCCATTGTTATTGTAATTCAACACTCGAAGCGGGAGCGGTGGACATCTCGAATTGTCACTTTGTTTTCTTTCGCATCCAGGCTGCGGCCGACGACCCTGGACAGGGTCACCAGGAGTCAAATTTAAAGGACGTTACAAGAGCCTTATTTCTGTTCAAACATGAATAAACACTGATACGAGCAGCTAAAAATAATATTGCATAAAAAATGCAGCTAAATTAATAATTTCCTGGGCATATGCCAAGTTATTACTTTAGAAGTCTAGTTGCGCAATGAGTTGAATCATATATATTTTAATCTTAAAATTCCTGGAAAATGCTAATTTCACCTATAGATTCAGTGAGGGACTTCGTTTACAATTTAAAGACAATGGAATTGCTCTTGTTTTCTTCTGAGCTCATAAATATTTCATAATGAATTTAATCAACCGTAGCCGGTATCATGACATTGCGTAGGATTCAAAAATTATTTGTGCAAATAATCAGTGTCGCAATGTTATCGCGAGGATGAACGTAAGCTTGTCTAACTTACTGTCTGATAAAACTAATCCTGTTAAACCTCCATGTTTACTTAATCTTTATAATTAGAACACTGTCATATTTTTTTTTGAATGTTTTAGGGTTTATTATATTAATTTAGATTGTGACTAAAAGGTTTTATTAATTTAGTAATCTAATAATTATTTAAAGACATAACAATGATAATAGACTGGTTCTCCAGTTATCTGTCATCAAGATGTCAAAAAGTAGTGATGAGTGGATACTCATCGGAATGTTTTGATGTAACCTCAGGAGTACCACAAGGCTCTCACTTAGGACCAACTTTATTTCTTATCTTTATCAATGACATGGCCAATGTTATTCACCATTCAGAATTTTCTTTTTTCGCAGACGATCTTAAAATAACTAAAACTATTTATAGCGTTGAGGACTCCCACCTCCTCCAAGAGGACTTAAATCGAGTTTTAAAGTGGTCGCAAGTCAACAAACTTCCCCTAAATATTAATAAATGTAAACATATTAAATTTACCAAAAAGAAAAAGTTTTTAAATACTACCTATTTTATCGATGACGTGCCCTTGGAAGAAGTTTCTCACATAAAAGATTTGGGAGTACTGCTTGACAGTAAACTATCGTATAACACTCATATTGACTATATTCTAAATAAGTCGAATAAACTTCTAGGCTTTATCTGGCGCAGTTGTAAGAATTTTAAAGACGTATCTGCCCTAAAAGTTGCTTATTTTGCATTGGTCCGTAGCCTGCTAGAATATTGTTGTAATATCTGGAGTCCTCAATACAAATGTATGGGTTGAGCGAGTACAAAAAAGATTTCTCTTTTTCCTAACAGTTCACGAGAAAAAGCTCCAGTCACTGCACACATATAAGGATAGACTAACTTTTTTCAATATAGCTAACCTCGAAGATCGGCGTTGGGTCGCCGTCCAGGTTTTACTTTATAAAGTGGTAAACGGTGGTATAGATTGTCCTCAGCTATTGCAGAAAATTAACTTCACTGTTCCTAGACCCCGTGCTCGCATCTGTAATTTCAGCCCATTTGCTATTAAGACATTTAGGACCAATGTTGGCTGTCATAACATCATACCCAGAATGTGCAAAGAGCACAATAAATTCTTCAAGGAAAGTCAAATAGACATTTTAAACGTTTCCTTGAATATGTTTAAAAATAATTTATATTAATTTAAGGCTGGTCTAAATAATTAAATATTTTTGAGTAGTTTTGATCCCTCGATGCATCTAGTTATCTACCTATTCCATTCCTAGAATTGTGTATACGTAAATATGACACTTTAGTCTTTTAAGTATAGTGCAATAGCTTTTTAAATATTGTAACATTGTAAATTTTAATTCAATCTAGTTTTTTTTTCTAGTTTTTTTTTTTTTTCTATGTTACCTATTGAACATAAAGTCAGTTAACGTAAGCGATTTTTTGTTCATAACGCACGTTGTGTTTGCCTGTAATTGGGTAAATACGAAAGATATGTTTCGTACTTGCATTTGTTTTTTATGTATGTTATATAGTATTGTACCTGTTGGCAAACCTAATAAATAAATAAATAAAATACTGGAAAGTTTCATTTGGGTACTTTAATTCCAAACGAATAAACTTTTATAAAATCTTTAGTAGGTACTTAATTGGAATTACACCGGCATAAAAATCACTATTTTACATACTTAATTGAAAAATAATAGCACAATTGTAAAAAATCATTGAGAGTACCCAATGAGAAACGAAAGAAAGATATATAGGCATGTGAACTAGCAAAGACGTGTTAAATAAAATCTATCAACACTAAAGAGTGTTACAAAACTTATATAAAAGAAACGCGGCAACTGTTTTCTGTACCTACATTGGTGTAAACTTATAAAGCTAAAATCGTGATCGACTCCTTGAATAATTTGTCTTCCTTCAATCTACGTAATATTGCATTTTATTATTAATCTAATAATTAGTTACGAATGGATATCTCATACGCGCCAATTATTCTAATATTATTATAGCTGTCTGCTAAAGTAGGAAAATTGAAAAAGATGCTATAGGTACTTTATGGAAAACATGCGGTACTGGTTTTAGACGAATTACTATAACGAAGCGACAGCCGAAAAAAAATGAGAAAGGTGATGAATTATCAGTCTATTGTGAAATGTTATTAATGGTCCCCAGAAAATGTCATCCCAACCCTTTACGGTATTGAGGCTAGCGTGTAAGTATGTAGGAAGTGAGAGGACGTCCCGAGATTCTGTTTGTTTTCGACTCTTCCAATAAACTCTATCTTCAATCCACGCAATATGTACCATCATCTTTTTTTTTGTAATCCAACAATTATAAATGTATACATATCTTATTTATTCTGTTTAACCCTGTATGAATAAGCTCGAATTATTATCTAAATTTATGTCTAATACTCCAATTTGCTGTAGTAGAACTTCGACTAAAACATAGGTATGTAATGCAAGCGGTATTGTATTGAGAAGAATGACTATATCGGTTTAAAGAAACTTTATTGTCTAATGAAATTACAGAAATTTTACTTACAAGACAACTTATAAATAGTTAACATAGGTAGGTATCTAAAATGAATTTTATTTTACGCCGTAAGCAAGCAATGTTTACACAAAACAGATGTATCTAAAATGAAGTAATAAGTAAGAGATAATAAAATAATTGAATATATATTAATTCCAAAACCGAAAAAATCTGAGAAGTGGTTTTTTTTATAAGTAGGTTATTATGAAATGTTATAAATGGTCCCTAGACAGTGTCACCCCTATCCTGTCATGGTATTGAGGCTAGCGTGTAAGTTAGTAGCAATAGCAAGTGAGAGGACGTGCCGAGATTCTGTTTGTTTTCGACTCCTGTGCCTTCCGAGAACGCCAGACATGTCGTCGAGCGGTGTTTATTATTATTAAATGTTTATTTATTATTCAGTTGAGATGTTACATTTGCTGTGTCATCCGGAGATTGGTTTTGTTTGTGAAACGTAGGCTAAAGGATTATCTTTTATTATTCTCTACGAGATGTTTAGGTATGTTTTTCCTAATGAACCCAATAAGTACAGTACACGGACAGTTTTACCGGAATTTTACCGGAGGAAATACGACGAGAGCTAAACAAAAAAAAAGTTCAATAGAATGTTAAAAAAACACCTTTTCACACTAATACCGTAATACATACTTTGTACCTAAAATTATTCCCTAACAGAGATCCCACAGTCAAACCAGCCACTGGTTTTGTGGGACAATGTATTTAGATTTAAGGAAATTGTAAAGTTCCTAATACTCGTAATTAAATAAATAATAAATAAATAAAAAGTGTGTGAATTGGTTATTCTTTGAATAACTTAGTATTTTTATTATCTGTTTCTGTTTTAATATTCTTGTCAATTTTGTTCTATTACAATCAATGACAATCAATCACATTAGATGTTGTCTTTTGTTTTTAATGAGATCGTATTTAATCTACACTTACACTAAATAGCTACATAACTTAAGTTTAATCACAGAATAAAGACACAATATAATATACAATATGATCCTCACATTTAAACAAGAATAAAGAAGTAAGAAATGTCCTATCAAATAAGTAAATAGGCACAAGCGCATTAAAAGTACACACACACTACACAGGTTATCAAAATAACGGTCATGATATGACGAAGTAGGTACCAACTAGAAGGGAAATTACGTTTCTTTAATAACAACTCTATAATAAACTACGAACTATTCACATAAAAATAGCATCGATAGCACAGAAAAACAAGTTACGCATATAGGTCAATCTTAAATAGTAATAGATGCAAACAGTTATCGTCAAATATATAAACAGTTAAAGAGAAGTTACACACCTCTCTATTTTCTGATTGTCTACACCTTACAGTAGGTACTTACCTACTTACGTTGGTAAAATTTTCGTTTGTCTCTGGTGGATCACAGAACGGCTTTAAATCCAGCAATTAATGAATAAGTCGCTTTAGAGGCTAACTAAGTAAACGCAAGAGTTTAGACGTATAAGCCAAATGTATCAACACATACTGGCCATAAGTCCCGATAGTGAAATTAACTGTACCGCGACCGGTCATCATCAGAATAGGAGCTTCGCTCATATTGGTGGAGTAATCGTCACTTCACTTCCCTCCCCCTGAGTTTTTCTGACGTGATTTCTGTGTTGGTAGGAGTCACCACTACTCATTTTACCATATAAATGTTGCCCCCCTCCAACATTTAACCAACCAATGTTCTGGGTCGGAGCATTTTAGAGGAAGAAACAGTCGGGAACGAAACCTAGATTTGTTTAACCCGGTTACTTTAGGTTTACTTCATTTGGGACACAGCCTAATTTTCCCCTTGTTTCCAGGTGATGTGGCTGCTAGCCGCATTGCTAGCGGCGTGTGCTGCCACCGTGGCAAGCACGCCGTGCTTCGAGGCCCGCACTCGGTGTGCCTACCGTACCGGCTGCGGCGCGGCGCTCAATAACTACATGATGCTGTGCAATGATGTGCTGTCTGAGCCGACCAGCGTGTGCCCAAAGCCGTGCGAGCATGCGCTCATTGCGCTCACGTCGACGGAAGAGGGGAAAGAGTTGATGAAGGTAAGGTTTCATTTGTTTTCCTACAGGACTCAGAACAAGCAGTCTGTTGTAAGTACAACTATCATTTCAATTCGCTCACGTTGAAAGGAAAGGGCAATGAGTTGAATGAATTAAAGAAAAGAATCTTTAGAATGTTTAAAGGAGAGAGAGAGACATGCTTAGAATTAATGTTAAGGTTTTATCTTTTAAGTCTGCTAGAGCCGATATTCTCATAGACTCTGGCTAACGAAACTTGTATTAGCTAGCGATCAAACCTCCATAAATAAAGCTCTTGAAAAATGTCAATAAGCTGGTAATTTGCGAAACTGACAGTCTTCGAGTTGATTTATAATAGTCAAAAGGAAACTATTCGACTCTACTGTACTGTACCTACTCTGTCTACTCACAAGATGTTGTGGATGGCCTCTCCTAGCTGTTCATATTTGATTACAAAGCTACATTAATCGACAGGAAATCCTCATGAATAGAAAATGTAATAAATTGAGATTAATTTTAAGATTAACATTCTCTATATGATAATTCATATCACCTCATTCACGGTTTAAAACGGGGGCCAAAGTTCGGCCGTGTCGAAATCACTCCTCATCAACGGTTGTTTATAGTATATCGCAATTGATCAACGCGACCAGTTGATAGTGGTCCCTCATTACTCATCCCACGGATTTTGTTGATATGTTTAGAATGGAGTTGTCAGGGTGGGAGGGGTCTAAGTTGGATGGTGGTGGCGCGGACGCAGACGCCCCGCAATAAAATCTAATTTAGACGTCGTCGAGCAGATTTGTCGGACGCGAGTACACGACGCAACAAGATCAAATCGCGGGAGGGTCGCGGTTGACGACCTCGACACGTCACAGAATAAACTGCATCCATAGCGTGCTATGTAAATGAGTTTTGGTCTAATTCGATGACATACGATGTGCTTTATTACATGGCGTTAAAAATGGATTAATTCATAAATAATAAATGGGTTTGTAATGTTTCATATAATTATTTTTCATCGAATGTAACGTTTGATATAACACGTTAAACCTAACCTAACTCATCTGACAATTTAAAAGTGGATTGATTTGGGACAAAATACCTCAAAAACCGATTCATAAAACGACGGGCCCCCAAAATAAATAGTAAATAAATATTGGACAACCTCACACAAATCGATCTAAGTCCCAATGTAAGCTTTAACAGGCTTGCGTTAAGAAACTATGATATACATACTTATACAACGTGTTTTTGTTCAATTGCTTTAACTTCGACATAGTGCTTGGAACATTAACGTAAACTCATCCCTTAAACCGTTTAATGATATTCGAAAAAAAACAAATATTGGTATCCCATACAAAGTAATTAAATATTTAATTGGTGGCTATTGTAAAAGGTCCTTTTGAGTTAGGCAATAGTTAGAGTCAACTTGTTGTCATTTTAACGTCACTGATAAAACTTCATCGATGACAGAATTGAGAGCTCGTTAAAAACTTAGTTAGGTGGAATGCGTGTGGATGGTCTTGGGTTCAAACCCCGGTAAAGAACTTTCTTTTTGTATTTATTTTTGTTCATTGGCACTGAAAGTTTAATTTTTTGTGCTTATTTTTTATTTCAGAACAATGTTTGCGATGTGTTTAATCCATTTTTTTGAATTCACTTTATTTCAATTCTGGTTATGGTATAGACACAAATGAAACTAATTCAAGCTTAAGTATAAACATTTATTTACATAAACAATATTGGCCTAATAAAATAAAATGATCTCCTCATCAGTATTTAACACTCAATATTTACATTAAACCAAAATAATAATTTACAACAACTTGTTTTCAAAGTGCCCGCCATTATTTTCTAAAATCGTATCTGGCGATTTAGTTTGATAAGAGTGGCACGCATGGCATCGGCTTCTTCCTGAATTCGTTGCAGTAGGTCTTCCCTCGAAGCCACAGGTTTGGAGTAGTCTTTTCTTTTAAAGTACCCCAGACATTCAAGTCTAAGGGTGTTCGGTCCGGAGATCTGCATGGTGGGCCACGCAAGAGTTTGACTGCCGCGTCTAATCCAACACCCAGCAAAGTGCACATCCAAATACTGTCTAAAATGGCCAGCAAAATGTGCGGGTGCTCCGTCATGCTGGATCCAGTGTGTCCGCAGTGTTTCCAATGGAATATCATCGAAATAATCCAAATTATGCAAATTCTTACTGGGATATCGACGTCGGTACTCCCTTGCTGCTTCCGCCGCTTTTCCATTGTAGGAAACCGTAAACAAAGTGCATATTGGCTTCTTCTTCGGAATCTTCGGCCGTAAAATTTATCCGTGGCATCACAAAGCAAGTGAACACAATTATTTCATTAAAAATTAAGTACATAACAACAATAATAAATTAGTATTGTCAATTTGACGTGACACATGCGAGTCAAGTGAGAGCAAAATAAAAAAGAACTTATTTATTTAGACCTTGTCGTACATAAGGAACACTGGAAACTCCACCAAACCAGCAGAGAATAGTCTTTGGTTATAAGAAGATTTTACACTGGATAAACTGAGATTAGTGATTAAATTTGGATATTAAATAATTTGAAAACGGTGCGCGCTAGGAACTTAGTTTCTTTGAGAAATTGACTCAATAAGACGTAAACAATTAACCCTTAAAGTTAAAGCAATTGAATAAAAACAGGTTGTATAGAATATGTATATTAGGTTTGGTTTTAGTCATATATTTTTCATATGGTGTTTTTTCTTTAACAAATAAATTTACCTTATAAAATTCTAATTATATTGAAGAATTTCATCCATTCCCCATCAAGAAAAAACAAAATATTTAGGCTTCTGTTTTTCACCATGACTACTTCACAAAAGTATTAAGACAGCCTAAGGCTGCGTCTTTTTGAAGCCCAAAGAAGTGCAGTTCAAATTGAGTATTTTTCCACAGCTCCACTCTAGTGAACAGGTAGCCTTAAACTATTAGACAAACAAATAAATAGAGCGCACTTCAGCATAGATAATTACCAGTAGGATATAAAAATGGTCTGATGACGTATATGCGTCGTCCCGAGTCATCAACGGAAATCCTACCGAACGCCGTCCGTTCCTCCTTATTTAGATTTCTCAGAAATTATTCCACTTACATATTTAGTTTGGAGATTGAGGAGTTGGATTTATTTTATCATCGGTTTAAGCTGTGGCACTTCACTCGGCTGAATATTAGTCAAACATCTTGTTCACGACCGAAAAATTAAAAAAAATAACTGAAAGGTTGAATACCTGACTCTTTTAAATCATTGACCTTTTGTAAGTGTTGCAATTTCATTGATATGAAACAAACTGGCGTAGATATTGTGATAATGCAAGAAAAATAAGGAAATACCAAAAGCAGTTATAGCAAAGACAGCAAAAAACTATTGAATTTTATTATAGTTATCGAAGTAAGGAAGTACAAGATAAAATTAAAACCTCCCAGGAGTTGCAATTCAAAGGAAAAAGGCTGGTATTTTATTATTTTTACACACACTTACTACCTTTTAATGTCGGACATGAGTGCAGGTGGTGTTTTCTCATCGACTTAATAATGTATGTACATTGTATTGCTCCATACTGCTTATTTCTTGTAAGCAGCGTACATTACCTACCTACCAAAAGTTTCACGAAATACGCCCCAACGTACGAATATTGCTGATGTTGATCCATTAAATATCCATTAAACTTGGCAATATGTTATTTATGTCGATATCATAACATTAAGCTCTTTATATGGAGCACCGTGTGCTATTTCCCTTCACTTGAAGGCACTATGTTTGCCTTTCCTTACTAGTAATAAGTTAAAGGTGAGAGTGAAGAAAAGGTGTCATTGTAAAACTGGTAATTATTATTGTTGTGTGTTATAAAAGTTCCCAGTGACTTTATGAATAATAGGATACCTGGTTTCCTGAAAGCTCAATCAGCTTTTTATGAGACGTCAAAATCAAAACGTTGGAATAGTATGAAAATGAAAGAAACACAAACTATGACTTCCATGTTACATGGAAATTTTCGTAAATATACCTACAGTAGGTATATTTATTTATATAGTCTTTGGGAAAGTGGGCTGTATTGTTGCATAGTCGACGTTTTCAATTAAAATATATTTTTTTCATGGAAGGTTAGAGTTATGCTGTAAAAATATACAAATTATATGGTGTTTAAAGGTGGATAAGGTAGTTTTATTACCCTATTAGTGTAGCTAGTGTTGCTGTTTGATATTTCTAAGCAGTTCCTTAGGTCTGCGACATTAATTCCAATTGCATTTAAATTAAAAATCCAATTACAATAATTAATTCAATACGACGCGAAGCGGTTTAATAGTTGCAAGTTTTTCTAGTAATTTGTTCTTATAGGATCTCACATATAAATAAAACATTGCAACATCGATGTGCATGCAATTCAACCCGCCTATTACTTGCCTTGCCTTAAGCTTTTTGTCCAGGAGTCCCTATTATGTGCAATGCTTTAAGTGACCTCATTAAAGGATCCCGCTGAGATTCCGTCCGCATTCATATTTATAACGCAGTGTCCATAATTTAGATGAACATCACTTAAAGCTTTAATTAATGGAGGCGGTGTGATTATTGTTGTAGTCGGTATCGGTACCGCGGCCTTGGGATTTGACGTCTTGATCGGAGACCTACCGCGTCGAACTCTTGCGCAGGTGTTGCCCACACAAAAAACGCGTAAGACGGCGGCGGTCATTATTGGTCTCATCCCAGCTAGGTATGAAATAAATTGACCATGAAATTAAAACGGATTTCGGATAGGAGCCGAATTTATAATGCTCTTTTGAACGGTTACTCTTTTGTTTGTAAGCCGATTAAAATAAGTTGTTTTTTTGACACAAAAGGTTACAACATTGCTGTTCTTTATTTAAATGTCGTTTTGATTCATTATCTTACTGGGTATATCTTCTCGTAGTTGATGGCCCAGAGGTGTTTGTATCGGAATATTCGGAATGCCGTTGGATATGATGATCACTGAAGTTCCATCCAAGGTATATTCATGTTGTCACATAAGTTCCAGAGATCGTAGATGCAACGACAGGGAGACATTACATTAGAATTGGTATCAATTTATATAAGACTCAGTCAGTCTTTGGCAAAGAACTCAAATTATCAGGACATCATATATGTAAGCCAACACGATTATTTTACTTGTGTTCTACGAGTAGAGAGAGACAGTCGCAAAATTATAATACGTATAATCCAGCGAGTGAAATGCCCCAGTGCATCCGGCTGCTTCCCTGCCCGACGCCACGTCCAGTATTTATTAAGACTTTACAAAACCCGATGTATTTTGATAGTGGCTGGAATGTTATGTCGTAAAAAACTTTTACGAGCGTGAAACATTATTATGCGATACGGAGCGACGAAATTTATGATTTTCTCCAAAACTTTATCGTTTATAAAATAGCTCGTTTCACACTGCCGTTGAGTAATATTAGTTTTTCTTTGTTACAGTGTGAGTGCGAGGACGAGTATTGCCTGGAGGCGAAGAGACGGATTGATGTGTGTCGGCCGTCGGTGCTTCGTGGTGCTGCCAATGCGACGAGTTCCTGTCGTCTATCACAGCTGATCTGCTCAGCTGACGCCCAGTGCGCCACAGCGCTCAGCTATTACCACCGCCTATGCCGCGCCATGTATCGCGGCAGAAAGTGTTCCCATAAGTGCCTGAACGCTATAGAGATTCTCAGGAAACAAGAGAAAGCGGCACCTCTTACGGGATGCCATTGCGACGGTAATGAGGATTACGACTGCCCTAGGATGCAAAATAACCTCGCAAGGCTCTGCTTCCATAAGAAGCTGCAGACCGATGACAAGTTAAACAAAACTTTACCTCCTCAAGTGGTACTTGCGGGCAGTGGTTCTGTCACCAATGTTTCAAAATGGTTGCTATTATCGACATTTATAAGTGCAGCGTTCTACACGTGATAGTATTTAAGGGGCTACCTCAAGTAGTAAATCTATTTTAATTATACGGTTAAAGCATTGCATTGAAGTACAACTTTTGTAAATATGTACATACAATTAATTTTAAGGATATCATGTAAGATTGCGTGAGGGAAGGCAAGGGTAATAACGGGTTCATTGTGAAATGCTCCTATTCTAAAAACAATTTTGGAATCGGTTATTGAGTTTGAGTATGACGGCACTTGTTTTGTGGCGTCTTGGGCTACTAGCGGCAATATCAGCTAAGAAATTACCTAACATTAGGTTTACTTCAGCATCTACTTAAGTATACGCACCTGTTCATTTTAACAATCTAAGTAATGTGCCTTAATTGGTGCTCACTTAATAACGCTAATCCGTTGAAAAATGTTAGCCAACTTCTAACATTACTATTAATTAAATCTGAACTATTTTTATGCATCATCCGGCGTGTATATCCAAGAAAAGTTTCATTATACAGCAGCGCAGCGCAAATTTTATGTCTAAGTCTAAGTTTATTGGATGAGTGAGACACTGAATGTACCTACCGAGAATCTAAGAAAATAATAACCTTCTGTTAGAAAGATGCTTGAAAATCCCGTTTAAATGTTTCCATATCGCGTTCTTCTGTGGAATACTGTCTCTTTATAATTTTACTAAATAGCAGACTCGCGTTGATGCGGTGTTAAATCGTAACCGGCCGCATAATGCAGGCAATCCTGCATGATAGAGGGATAGCCGCGCCGCCCACAGCACGCATGCGTTGCGCAGGCGGCGCTATGAATACGGCAGCGCCGGTGGTCCGGTGACAAATGCTAGGCTGTTCCCGCCGCGGCGCCACGACGATTGATCTAACGTCCCGTCAAACACGAATTTACAAGACGTTTCAACCTATCCCTATCTACCTTCCGTCACCCGTCGCGAGTTTGAAAGAAACGGAAGTTTTGAGTCGAGTAGGTCGTGAGGGAAGTGGATGCTCTAATGACATAGTCGTGGTTAATTCCGGTGTGACACTAATCGCCTGCACTGATGTAGGGCGGTTGGGTACAAATATGTAGGCAGAGATTCCGAAGTCACATTAGCGTGTCATGTTATTAATATTCCGTCTTCTAAATTGCATTTTCCGCTGATGAATGTCTCGAATAGTTTAATAGTAGTCGTTATGTTTCACGAGCAATGACTATACCTACGTTTTCAATCTATGACTACCTAATAAAATTGTTAGTACTATATGTTAACGTCATACTAAGCCATTCAAATGTAATTTTCTGTTCATGTACGTAGTCCTGGTGTAGTGTCCGTGTCCATTTTACTCAATTTAAACCGAACGGTGTAACCGTGGTCCCTCAATAATGAAACTGGAACCGGTTTGCTCCAGGAGCCTATTCTGAGAGCACACCGAAACGAGAGCACCGCAGACTATATCAACGCTCGAAAGGCGAAATGGGATAAGCGACAAAATGGTAACTTTACAGCAAAGCAAGCTCACTCGGCGCAGAGAAATCTGCTAATTTCAACGATATACCTATAATCAATATCATGAAAAATGACGATTGTCCCATTTTGCCTTTCAAGCGTCGATATGTTTTTAACCATAGGTACATATGTACAGGATACATGTATTACAGGCAGCTAAGGGCATATTGTGGTGTAACGTTGGAAATGAAATTATATAATATTCAAACCTACTGAAGAATATATTCTTACCATACATAGCTTGTCAGAGAGTAGAGACAATGATTTCAGGGCATGTTTTAATAGAGAGCTAAAACTACTGTGAATGTTTTAAATTACATACATAATACGTTCTGCTATATTTCATTATATTTTCCGTTAGAGGAATTATAGTTTGTCCTTGGTGCTAAAGTAAAACATGAAAATTTCAACTTCTTTTCCATGGGAATTTAAAGACCACATTCATATTTCATATCCATGCCATCCATAGAGTTCGCTCAATAAAATCTTATGATTATTATACCTAATGGCTATCTCGAAAAATTTAGTAATTTATAAAAGTACAATGTTGTTTAGTATGCTTCCAGCAATTGTATACTAATGTTTCATCGCCAATCATGTCATTCTTTATGCATAATGAGACTCCATGTACTGCATACGAATGAAGACTCACTTATTTTCGCATTACCTTATGATCTATGGGGGAATTGGCATGGGAACATTAGATATTGTATTTTAGTGTAGTGTATTCGGATAACACCACGAAGGGATAGAGACAATATTTGGCGTATCACAGTTTTTCTAGTACTGTAGCATATGTAACAACAGTATGTGATTTCATTATATAAGGGCCCCATTACCCCACTTACATTATATTACACATTGAGCTCTAGAAGAGGCTTACCTAATTGTCATGGATAATTGTTAAAAAAAAAAACAGTTTAAAATATAACGTGCATAACGCAACGGCATAACGTGATGTTATCATAAAATCGTTACTCATAATTTATATTTTTTTCACAAACAGTTTACATTTCAGCGGGCCTATGATGGTTGTTTTTATCACGTGATAAATAAGTGACAAAGCATCTGTCGCTCAAACTCGCATTTTGCCAAAACGTGACAGATGCTTTGTCACTTACTTATCGCGTGATACAAGCAGCCATTACAGGCCCGCAGGGTTGGTATAAAACTTTTACAATCAAAACTTCATGTTAAGGTGATATTAATGACTAACGATTTTTTGCCGCGATACGTTACATGTGCCTACATTTGCCAGTATGAAGGACTTTTGTTTAAAAATGTATTCAGTAGGTATAGCATTTATAGAAATAGCAACCGTAAGAGGCAGTTTTGTGTGATTGTGTGTGTGATGCGTGAAGATACCTATGTAGTATGAAATCGAAGAGGTTTTGAGTGACTGTAGTGAAGTATAGAATTGTTTATTCTTAAATGAATATCCTTAAATATTATACCGATTAACCACAGTTTACCAAAGTGAGATTATTAGATTAGTGCATAGAGAAAACTAATGATATAAGTACTGAAATACGTAACTTATACATTTGATTACTTTCTGTAGTTATGGAGAATCGTACAAAGTATTTTGGAATTATAAATATGAATAATTAATAATTTATTGAATTAGACTAGTTAGCGATGTAATTGAAGTTTGTAAAAATTGTTGCATTTGTTCGTTTTGTAAAATTATATTAAGGGTTTAATCTGTATTTATTTAATTGTACTGAAATAAAAACTTGTTTTCCTTATTTTGTGGTTTTCTTGTCAATGAAACTAAACCTGATCATTAACCTGCTCCTACAATATACCAAAATGAAGAAAATATTCTAAATAATTATTGTTTGAAGGTACTCGTATCCACCTCCTATGTTAGGGAAACATTTTTATTTTTAATAGCTCACTTATTAAGTACAGACAATTTTTTTTTTCAGAATCCTCATAATTCAACAAAACAATAATTTTTTATCACCCATTTTCTCCATACCAATATTGGTACTCATTGTATCCAGCCCGAGTCGGACCTAGCGGGGGGAAATCTTGATATAAAGTACCTAATAATAAAACGAGAAACAATTAATTATCTATACTATTATTTTCTAGATTTGTACTGAAAATCAGTTTCTTCGGAGAGGGGTCATGAACTCAGGAAAAATCTTAGTAGCGTGATACTGGATCGTTTTATTATGATTAATAATTATCTCTGAAAACATAAATTCAAAATTACAATGTGTAACCTTAATGACACCGTTCGTGATTTTCAATTTAGAATGACGCGTGCCAATTATTACGTTGGTATAAAAGCTCATAGTATACGAATTCGACCTTTGCTCGAATTTGGAACAGAATTGGCATGACAGATCTTCGTAGCTTCACCGGAAAACAGTTCATACTTGAGACAGACTTTAAGTAATGTACTGAATTGTACTCTTTCTATTTCTAATAGTTTGCGTTTCATCGAAATATTCGTTGGCGTCCCCACTATATTAAATTTAAACAAAAATATACATGAATTCACAATAAAATTGGTGAATTACGTGTAGGTATATACATTTTGTAGATTATCAAACTCATAACCTGTCATTAAATTGCCTAATCGTATTCATGTAGTGCGGATGTACGTACAAGCTTCATAATTTGAATGTGGAGGTCGACGAAACCCCCCTGCGGAGAAAATCCAGTGGAGATTCGTTAACAAACTTGATTGAGAGGAAATCGTTGGTCAGTAGCCATCTGTTGAATGTTAATATGTTTAGCAAAATGCCAAAGCATAACTAGAGATTTGCCGTTCTCGAAAACATTTCCCGTACAAATCAGGTAACATTATTGAGAACGGTACATCTCTAAGCATAACTCTTAAATCAGGGGGCCTATGATGGTTGCGTTTATCACGTGATAAATAAGTGACAAAGCATCTGTCACTCACACTCGCATATTGTCAAAACGTGACGGATGCTCTGTCACTTATTTATCGCGTGATAAAAGCAACCATCATAGGCTCCCAGACGCTAATTCGAGTGTAGGTACCTACACTCGAATTAGCGTCCTGGGGTACTAGTACTTTGAGATATCACATATCACCCAATAAGCGATGTATGCGATTCGAGCTGCAAAAAGCTACATACATTGACGAATATATTATACGTCGCATACAAGTGAGGCGCAAACGCTATCGGCATGGCGAAGGGCCGACATACTGGATCTCCGCCATTTTTGAAAAAAAAAAAACTTAAAACTAACTAGCCAAAAATATTCCATATAATCATTGAAGTTGCTCACAAAACTTTACGAGAATCGGTTGAGAAATGGAGCTTCTAGGCGGAACGGCCAGAAATCCGGACAAACGGACATCCGAACATCCAAACATCCGGACGTACTAAAGAATTTTCGCTCAAGATGGAGATGCTTCGCTCGCGGTCGCGGTCGGTATCAAATTTCCCATAGAGTTAAAAACACGATATTAAAATGGGTCCCTATCCTTTCGCGTTGGGCCCTAGGCCCTAAGGTTGAAAATTAAACAATTTTGAATGCGATCATGCAAAAAACGAGAATGTTGAGATGTGGCTACTTAAATAGGTATTGCAGTTGATCTGAATCCGAATCTTACCCAAAGAGAGAATAGAGATCCAGATTCTTATCTTTATTGGAAATATAAAAGGGAATTTTAGTGGGAGCAATGCGAATTGATGTCATGGGGCATTTACAAACCAATAATCGAGACTGCTACGGTAAAGCAAAAAAATATACCCAGAAACTTACTTCGTGCCGCCAATACTAGCTAGTTTAATATTCAAATGCCACATGTCCATCACTCATATCACGGAAATGATAAAAACATTAGTTTTTCGCCACATTTTTTCCCACGCCTGATGGGGTAAGATTTGCCAACATAAGTAGGTAAGTAAGTACTGCCAACTAGAAGAATTTAACTCAAATGTCAAAAGATAAACCGTGGTCGTTAATATGCTGCATTAGATTACAATCATTGCATTATAACTGCAAGTGGCATTAAGTAGGTTGCTTGTCACCAGCGTTCATTTGACTATTTTGACTATATTAGGCTTTAATGCTTCGAATAAGATAAACTTTCTTTTTGAAATTTACAAACCGTTTATCATCAGCTGTTGGTGATGGATACTCGAATATTTAAACTAAAATATTTATACCGGGTGATCAATCCAAATGGGTCAGATCTTAGGAAACATGGCGTCGATTTTAGATTTCATAAAAACTGCAATAACAAAAAAAACATATAATGACGCTTATAATTGAAAATGCAACAGGCTAGCTAGCTAGCCAACTTAAAATTCAAATGGCACTTGTCTATCAGTCACGGCACTGATAAAAAACATAAGTTTTTCGCCACATCCTTTCCCACGACCGACGAGGTTAGATTCGCCAAAATAATCACGTACTGCCAATTACAAGAACTTAACTCAAGCGTCATGGAGTGCTCTTGTGGTTTATAACAGCCCTTATGTAATTTTGTACTTCAAAAATGACAATAGGTTTCCTGAAGAGCGGTATCCGTATTAGATGGGATCGTGAGAAAACTGTAGGGCTTGCGCGTCATTTTATGCATGCATATGATGCAAAGTGACTTTGCATTTTAATACAATCACTTTTCCTAAGGAAGTTATTAAGTAGTAAACAGATAATAACAAGACATTAGGTACAATATATTTCACATAACGATTATATTTAAATATTAATACCAATAATTATAAATTCATCATGATATTTTTATAATTTATAAATTCTTGAACGCTATAAAAACAGTTTTCAAGGAGCCTTGTCTTAGTGTTCGTTTAAAGGCATTACTTTCGAGTACTTTCACATATTATCCTTTTATAAATAGCTTTATCAACAAAAAAATATAACAGACGGTAGGTACTTGTGTCAAGAAAACCTTGACACAAGTAGCTGAATAATTTGGAGAAGACTGTTTCGTTTACCGGTATTATAACGTTATTCACATAATACCGTTATTTAGCAAATTCCGTTTCTGTTTAACAAAATTAACCGTTTAATTTGAGTTTGACGGAGATAGAATGAGTCGTTCTGTGTTGCGATTTTGATTTTACGTACGATTTTGTTTATATGTCACTCGCATTTGACTCGCGTCGCGGTAGTCGCAGCGCAGCAGAGTGATTTGATTTGATTTTCCGCAGTTCATGTGGTTTGGTGTGCGTTTTTGTCTTGTAAGTTAAAAAAGGAGTAATGTATGTATATATCTAAGTATATAAGTATTTATGTTTGTCCGCGATTATCTCGCGTTTGGCTGAACCGATTTTGATGCGGTTTTCAGAAAAGAATTTGTTACACTTAGAAGAAGATTAACGTAATTCGACTTAAAAAAGAGGATCTCAGTTTGACCCATATGTTTGTCTGCATTCATGTGTATTAGATTACATTTGAATCCTGTAGTCAGATTGTTTAATTATTTTTTCATCACATTTGCTCGTAAAAGATGGTATTACATGCGGGTGTACTGAAGGACTAAGGCCTATATAGTTCCCGCGGGAGTTATAAATTGACATAACTCCCTCGGGAGTTATGGTTTTAGTTTTAAAAATATAGTACGTGCACTCGCAGATTACTTCAGACTAAAGAGGTTTCAATCCAGCCAAGGTTTTTTGTTGTATCAACAAAACTTGCCGACCAGCAAATTTTATTGTGTATTGAATTAATACGGTATATGTAACTGCATTAATATTTATGTTTTACAATTATTTATGTGTATTTTGCAATAATTTTATAAAATTAAATTTTGAATTATCTTTACAATCTGGCAGTATAGCCTGTCAAGTTTCTAAACGAAACGCAGTTCTTAGCATTATCTGTGGTAGACGACACAAAAAAAAAGGAAAAAAGTTATAAAATTATTGGTTAGGAACTATTTAGTTTTGTAACAAACTTACTGTTCATATTTAAGTTTTATAATATTACGCTGTTGTTGCTTGTTGCTGCATAATATTGTTAATTGTTATTTGTTTAATAATAGATGGTAAGTATTAAGATTCTGTGTATATTTGTTTTCTGTTTTAAGCTGATGGCCGTTTTGCCAGTGCTTATAGTAAATTAAAAAAATATATACGGAAAAAAGTTGGTTGTCAATCGTTATCGTTTAATGTTTATTTTTGGCTTATTTATTGGTTTTTTACTCCAAAATGTGATGAAAAATATTGTGTGTAAGGCGGGTAGTAAGGGGATTACAAACTCAGGACATTAAAAGCCCTCCGCCTTCGGCGTCGGGCTTCTAATAGACCTTCGTTAGTAATCCCCTACTTACTACCCTTATGACACAATATACTATTATCTACCCAAATATCATAAACCCTCCATGATGCGTTCAAGAACCGCACATTATGACCAACATAAAAATAAACTGTTTTGTTAGAACAAATTTCTTATCTGTCAAAATGTTATTATTGCTAATTAATAACATCGATTTCGATAATATTATATCATTCAAATTTCGAACATCTCTGAAAACCAAAGAAATTTGGTTTGACCTCTATTCTAATATCAGTCGAGATGACTTTTAGTTCGAAATGAATTGTCAATTTGCAGACAAATTGACAAATGTCGCACGCAAATAAGATATCGAACGATATGGTAGTTCGGGCCCACTCTAGTTTGTCTCTGAATTAAAAAAAACTATGACAGCTGCCAGAAAAGAAAAGAAAAGTTTTCATTGCCGCCATTACCGGTTAGAATTTGTTTTAATGCATAAAATTGACCGATTTGTTGAATATAAACCATAAAATGAGCTATCAAGATGATATAGATATTTCGGCGACGCCTCCTGATATCCGTAACAAAGCACCTAACGTCATTAATTACTTATTACCAGCTAAGTCAAAGAAACAGTAGGTATGGTGGTCATAATATGCGGCTCCTGAATGCATCATGGAGGCTTATGATATGTGAGTAGATAAAGTAGTGTATGTAACTATACATAATAAGGCATTAAACACTCGTGTGATGTTATTATGACACTCGCCTTCGGCTCGTGTCATAAACCCACACTCGTGATTAATGCCCTTCATTATGTACAGTCACATAAACTACTATTAAGGGTCCTCGGGATGCCGATTACGAGAAAGACATCCATTTTGAAATCCAAGATGGCGGACATTATTTTTTCTTAAAAATCGATATGGGTGTCATTTCCAAGGTTCCTCGGGGTTCCGATTACGAAAATGACATCCATTTTGAAATCCAAGATGGCGGACATTATTTTTTCTTAAAAATCGATATGGGTGTCATCTCCGAGGTTCCTCGGGGTTCCGGATACGAAAATGACGTCCATTTTGTGATTTTGAAATCAAAGATGGTGGACATAATTTTTTCTTAAAAATCGATATGGGTGTCATCTCCAAAGTTCCTCGGGGTTCCGATTACGAAAATGAGATCCATTTTGAAATCCAAGATGGCGGACACAATTTTTTCTTAAAAATCGATATGGGTGTCATCTCCAAGGTTCCTCGGGGTTCCGATTACGAAAATGACATCCATTTTGAAATCCAAGATGGCGGACATTATTTTTTCTTAAAAATCGATATGGGTGTCATCTCCAAGGTTCCTCGGGGTTCCGATAACCGATTACGAGAATGACATCCATTTTGAAATCCAAGATGGCAGACATAAATGAAATTTACACCCCCAGAAACCTAGAAAACGACACTCACGTCAAATTTTTCAAAAAAGTGACGTCCGTCATCTTTATTTCCAAAATGGATTCTATATGTAAAATTAGTACACATTGTATGTAGGATTAGTAAACTCAGGGCTTATGGGCTTGGCTTTTCGAGGGATCTGACAATTTTTTTTACAGCGAATTCGTTATGAGCATGTGAGTCTTGGCTTGGCCGCCACTTTTACACGAAATGTTTTTGGTGGGATTCTCATTTCCTTTTTTAAGGTAATTTTTAATTTATAGGTTTTTATTTTTTTTGCGCTGAAGCGTTTCTAAGTAGTAATAATAATTGTGTATTTAAGAAATACTTACGTTTAGCCCCATATATGTACACTTTTATCCCCCATTATGGAAAGCCCATACAAACTTTCATCCTCTTATTTTAAGGGTGAGGGGTGAATTTCTAAAAATCCTAGAATGTGTATTTTATTTATAACAATGAGTCCCAATAGGTATAAATTTTCAGACCTCTAGTATCAAAATTTGCGAAAGTCTCATACAAACTTTCATCCCCTAGTTTAAGGGGTTGGGGGGTAAAAGTTCCAAGTTTCAGAATTATTCTATTGTATGTGTACTAAAAATAACTTACCTACCAAATTTCAGCTTTCTAGGCCATCGGGAAATACCCGAGAGGTTTTGATACGTCAGTGTATGTGTATATATGTGAGTGGCAAAATCGGCGTATTTTAGGTACCAATAAAACCTAAAGTATAAAAGCTAGATCAATGAAATTCAGTACATTTTATATGTTTCCTAACAGCATCTTAATCTGTGAATTTGAGCGCTCTGGTGTTAACTGGGCCAAAGCTATGAGGGTTTGAAAATTAGACGAAACGGTTCGAGAAAAGGTAGGTAGTGCCCCGCTTCTTTTTTGCTCGTCTTGGCGGGGGCACTACCGTGCCCCCAGATGTTGCATCAAATTGCTATGAATAATATTTGCATGTCCGATTATGCATTCCGCAGAAATCTTTATCTTATAGTATTTAGTTGACATAAAGCAGGATAAAATTTTACTGACTATTACTGGTAGCAGTTTGGTTCTAACCCATTAAACTACTTCACTGGTAGCATGGTATAAGAAAACAAGGTGTAAAAAGTAACAGTGGGCCGTCGTCGACATGTCGCCATCTTGGATTTCAAAATGGATGTCATTTTCGTAATCGTAACCCCGAGGAACCTTAGAGATGACACCCATATCGATTTTTAAGAAAAAATAATGTCCGCCATCTTGGATTTCAAAATGGATGCCATTTTCGTAATCGGAACCCCGAGGAACCTTGGAGATGACACCCATATCGATTTTTAAGAAAAAATAATGTCCGCCATCTTGGATTTCATAATGGATGTCTTTCTCGTAATCAGCATCCCGAGGATCCTTAAAAATAATTAAAAAATCTGACTACAGGATTCATATACAAACGGAAGCAAGGAACAATTTCTTGCTTTTTAAATAAAGTCTTAAACTACGTAACTCGTAATTTTTACTTAAAATAAGCTATGAAGCATGTCCGACATTTTGAATTTAAAAATTCATGTGACATGTCAGATCATATATTTTTTGTTTACACAGAAACAAACAATTATATGTTGGGGACAGGTCTGGATGGCCGGTGTGGTATGGCACATTAGATGAGCTAATCGACATAGTTGTGGACGAGGAGGTAGTTGCGAGCAAGATGAAACAATACGGATGCAATTAACTTGATTTATTCCTTATACAATGAAGCACAAAATAACAGTTCCTGGCACAGAGGTCTGTAAGCTAGGTTATCAAAGTCTCACAATAGTCTTTATTAAATTAACACAGTATTGTTGAGTTATAACGTTTCACTGACTTACTTGGTATAGCACAACGAAACGGGACAGTTCCAAGGCAGTAGTGCACTCGACGGCGACCCAGAGTGAAGTGTCGGTGGGCGTTCGCTGAGTGAACCGCCAAGACTCTGTCTAGCGCGCCAAAACAGGTTCAAGGGGGCGCCACTGTCGCCTTCCGATGGCGCGCCGGCTTCGTTGAGCTACCGTACTCATGACCGTCTCCGACACGGCCATCCTGCGATGACACACGTCCTCGTGTGTTGCTCTGAAACAATCAACAACCAAAACAGTATCCACTCGGTCAGTCCTGACAAACACGTCAAAATGGTACCTAAGACAAAACAAAAACTTCATCTTTCCTTTCGCATCAAATAGTTACTGACACCAAAACAAAACAAATATCACAAAACTAATTTTGACAACTAAGTGAAAGTTTTTGTTTTATAACCGCAATATTTCAAAAGATACAAATTGAATTATGGTATCTTACAACCAACTACCAATTGTAACATTACTTATTCTTTCAATAGTGTAATACGTTTTAAATGAGATTGTACTACAATGTTGCTTGTTGTGAAACAAACTAGCTATTTACCACTTCTACCTTAGAAAACACATTAGGAACCATGTACCACCTTATCATTTCCTTTTGGCTCACCTTATTGACAATATCAAAACAATTAAATCAACGAAAATTCGTTCAACAAAACAGGTATCTCATTCGTGGCCTATGGCTAACTTAGCCACCCACTACGCGCATCCCCACGGGATCGCCGAGTCAACCCTATGACTCTACGGTCTCTGCGAGAGTGACCCGACCTCCGCCAGCACCTACCGCGCACCGCGTATCCACGGACTGCTTAGAGCAGATGCCGACTTCTACCGGACTACGGCTACGATGAAGTGACTGGTATGGTCGACCAGCCGAACTGAGAACCTCCCTACCAGTCTCACAATGTATTTTTTTTCGTCTACTTCAAATGGTACGTAGCTCCCGGGCATTTCCCTCAACCTATTGTGCAAGTACGCGCATGTTTGGAAGTCAAGTTTATGGCCAATGGTCTTGCAATTTATTACGAGTATACTACATGTCAACATTTCTAATAGGGTCGCTTCAGTAACTTTATTTATTGCACAGTACTAACAATTTTCTGATACAAGTCATACATAGTCACTGAATTATACAAGAAATTGCCATGGAACTTATTGGAAATTAACTCTTCCATAAGCGATCACTCGGCAACCAAATCACAATAAAATGAGAACTCCTCACCAGATTGCCTCATATGGTGTGGTGTGGTCACACGTCAACCCTCTTCCCTGTGGTTGAAGGCGCCCTGTCGCTCGCCTTCGCGCAGTTCTTTACGCGATGTCTTGTACCGTGGCAGCCGAAGCAGATGACTCATGGCTTAGCTGTTAGCTGCTAAGTTCGCGAATCATTTCCTGAAACAAAAACTTCAAGCACAGTATCACAAAGCTCGGTCATTCTAACCTTAAATCCAACAAACTCAACTTCAATTCAACAACAACTGAAATTGGATTTGTAATTTCTTATAGTCAAATGAATTGTTTCTTTTGTTATCTGAAATAACATGCCAAACGAATAATAATAATCCAACAAAAAAAAAGGAAACTCAAATCAATCTAGCAAAGTTAGGTAGGTACACTGAAATTATGATTCGTTAATGTGTGTGTAATCTACGACGTAGATATGCAAGAAAAGATTTAAATCAAATCATTATTTGCACTTTAATAACAAGCTTTACTTTGTATGATAACTCTTAGATTACCAAGGGATTATGAAACATTAATGATAAAAATCAAACTTAAATTTCAAACTTGTGTCCCAATATTTTCCTAATCCTATTAGTGTCTCCAGTGTAAATATTTTAGGCTATAGCGATCACTGAAATAACATGCCAAACGAATAATAATAATCCAACAAAAAAAAAAAGGAAACTCAAATCAATCTAGCAAAGTTAGGTAGGTACACTGAAATTATGATTCGTTAATGTGTGTGTAATCTACGACTAAATTTCAAACTCTTGTGTCCCAATATTTTCCTAATCCTATTAGTGTCTCCAGTGTAAATATTTTAGGCTATAGCGATCACCACAGTTAAAAGTAATATTAGCATCGTTTAAACAAATCTCAAGCTCACCAGTTCTTACGGAAGTTATAGGCGCTAAACTATACACCAGCTAATGTACACCGAGTAAGAAACTATTCAAGATGTCAAAAAATTAAATTCTACAGAATGATTGGAAAATCATGAACAGAGGGTAGATTATTAAAGCAAGTTCCTAAGCCCAGCCGCTCCTACTACTAAGTACTGTGTATGCTTAGAATAATAATTCTAAGTGTGTATGATTGATGCACCTTCACAGCGCAATTTTAAAATGATAAACTTTTTAAGGGTAGGTAAACTGCGTAGTGGTCATATTAATCAACACTAAATCTCTGTAGAAACATTTCGCGTTTAGTCATATTATATCACTACGAAAACAATCGTTACAAAACGTGCAATAAACTTTGTTGCAAATGATTATTAATTTCTATCACGCAATATTCAACTTTACTTGGAGGGTTGCTTTTACCAGTACCCGTTAGTACTTTTTTTGACAAATACCCACTAAACTGAATAAGTGCGACTTAAGTCTACCCCAGTATCTAGTCTACACTTTTATTTGTGAACAAAATATCGGAATCTTAGTGAAAAGTTAACGACTGACCTGATGTGTTTTTCAAAATGTGTCGGTGAAGCCATAGTGCGTTCACGCGTCGCTTGTAAGTTGTAGTTGACTGTCGCTTCTGGGTCACTTCTACTGGTGCAACAACTGACGATGTGTCCCGCTGTTCTTGAAGTAAACAATGAACTTCGATGTATGTAGTTTGTATTGTAACTGCTGGCTTTTGTCGCTGAGGTGGTAAGTTGTAGTTTTCTTTTATACGAAGTAAGCAATCGAATTTTTCATGTCCGTTTCTCTCGCAATGAAAACAATTTAAACAGTGCAATCTTCATTTGTTTTCATACGGTTTTGTAGGTCTCCGTGACGGTGTTAGCTTGAGTTTCAATAACGGAAACGCTTGTAGCTCCTGTTCCTTGATTTTGTGATGTCAGGTTCGTTGTATTTCAAAGAGTAACCACAAACTTTTTTCTTCCGTTTTATTCGCTTCGTGTTCCATCATTCTTCGTGTTCGCTCATGGGCCCGTAGATACTATCCCTTCTGATGTCGGGGACAGGTCTGGATGGCCGGTGTGGTATGGCACATTAGATGAGCTAATCGACATAGTTGTGGACGAGGAGGTAGTTGCGAGCAAGATGAAACAATACGGATGCAATTAACTTGATTTATTCCTTATACAATGAAGCACAAAATAACAGTTCCTGGCACAGAGGTCTGTAAGCTAGGTTATCAGTCTCACAATAGTCTTTATTAAATTAACACAGTATTGTTGAGTTATAACGTTTCACTGACTCTAACTTGGTATAGCACAACGAAACGGGACAGTTCCAAGGCAGTAGTGCACTCGACGGCGACCCAGAGTGAAGTGTCGGTGGGCGTTCGCTGAGTGAACCGCCAAGACTCTGTCTAGCGCGCCAAAACAGGTTCAAGGGGGCGCCACTGTCGCCTTCCGATGGCGCGCCGGCTTCGTTGAGCTACCGTACTCATGACGGTCTCCGACATATATAATATAAAAGCGATATTTTTGCGGTATTTGAATTTTACTGGCAGGCGTAACGCTTTTACATCCGCCATTTTGTTTACGTTAGCATGACATGGGAAAATTTAAAACTTAGGCGCTATAAAATTTCGCACAGCACATGTCGTATGCACTATTTTAATTGTGTATTGCAAGTTGTAAGACGCGTCAGCCCTCAAAGTCAGCACCCTCATTACTTACAATTTCGTCGTATGACACATGGGGTGCGCCCCTCCCGCCGCCGCCTCTGTCACCTCGCACGATTGCCCTGTCTAGACGACTTCCTCGACCGACTGTATTGTTTCTTAAACTGTGGTATGGCACTGACAAACCCACCGAATTTATCTAGATAATTATAGATTGACACAAAAAAACGGGTAAAAAAAGTCCATACCAACATTAAAAAAATATTACAAATAGAGGTAACTTTGTTTTTTTTTCGATCGTTCGAAGTTTTACTAGTCATGTTGTCGAAAGCGATTTTATAATTGCAAGATGCTTAAATATTAATAAAACTCAAGAACGTCGGTTGACCAAGTAACGGTAACTTTATTCCACAGATTATAAAATGTACAGACAATATATTAAGTATGTTCAAAAGCGACACTAGATGGCAGTAGGAGCACATTTATTATTTATTTTGATATCATTTTCTAACACCCCCACTATATCAAAATCACAAACAACCATTAGACTGTACATATACAAAAAAAAAAAAATTATGACAATAAAGTTTATTTTTTAACAACACCAAGTGTTTCCATAAACTTATAATGTTTAATTCCACATAAACCTTTTGTCAATAAGTCAGCGGGCATGTCAGCAGTTGGCAAATAATTTGTTTCAATTATATCACTATTAATTATGTCTCTTATATAATTGTATCGCACATCAATATGTTTAGAGCGCTTATGTGATACATAGTTACTTGCTAACTTCAATGCACTCTGACTATCACAATATAATATAATTGTATTACAAGAACCTATAATCTCAAGTTCTAAACTTTTAAGATAAGCAGCTTCTCTACCAGCCTCTGAGAGAGCCATGTACTCAGCTTCACAACTGCTTAACGCTACAGTTTTTTGTTTCTTGCTTTCCCAAGAAATAGCAGATCCAGATTTCATAAAACAGAATCCTGTGTATGACCGTCTATCAATTGAGCAACTTGCCCAATTTGCATCTACAAATCCCACCAGGTCTGCTCTTCCTTTGGAATATTTTAAACAATAATGTTTTGTTTTTGACAAATACTTTAAAATTCTTTTCGCATAATTCCAATGAGTATGTGAATAACAATTGTTAAACTGACTCAAGTAGCTGACTGAGTAAGCAATATCTGGACGAGTCAGCACAGCCAAATACATTAAGCTACCTATTAATTTTTGGTATGGTAATTTATCATTACAAACATTTGACTTTTCTATATCTAATTTACACTCCATAGGAGTATCAACTACATTACAATCAGACATATCAAATTTTTGTAACAATTGTTCGATATAATGCTGCTGATCTATAGTGATTACATTAGAGTTTCTGTCAATGTTGATTCTCATGCCTAAGTATTGCTTGACTTGACCCAGATTTTTTATTTTAAATTTTTTACTCAATGACTCTATTAAACAATCTGTTTCAGTCTTATTATTCGAAAATATCAAAAAATCATCAACATAAATGCCTACAATAGTTTTCTGACCATTTTTATGATTTTTAATAAACACACAAGGCTCTAGTTTACTCTTGCTATAACCCAAATTACATAGTGTTTCTTCCACTTTTTGGTACCAAGCAAGGGACGATTGCTTTAGACCATAAACAGCCTTTTTTAATTTTAATACTTTATTCGAATCTGCAATAGGAAAACCTTCTGGCAGGTGCATGAAAATACTTTCTTTTAAGTGACCATTAAGAAAAGCTGTTGTGACATCTAAGTGGGTAACATCCATATTTTGTTGTACACTCATAGCTAATAGTAACCGCAAAGTTGAATGCCGAATTACTGGTGAGAACGTGTTAAAGTAGTCAACACCGGCTTTCTGCGTAAAGCCTTTAGCTACTAACCGCGCACGATACCGCACTTTATTGTCATGATCATATTTCTTTTTAAGCACCCACTTGCACTGCACTACACTAGTGTTATCTGGAGCATCAACGACTTCCCATACTTCGTTGTCTGCGAATGACTGCAGTTCCTCGGCCATCGCCTGCAACCACTGTTGTTTCTCAGGACCACTGATTGCCTCTGCATATGTCATCTCATCATCTCCACTGTAGCACATGTTGGCAAATCCATAACGCTCAGGTTTTTTCCTATGACGCTTCAGTTTTTCTTCCGCAGTTGTAGCTGGTGAATCAATTGTCTCCTTTCTGTCTGAAGTGTCTTCTGAGTGTAGCTGCTGTCCGCTCACTGCAGGCAGCACACTCTCATCTTCTACATCCAGGTAATCTGACTCAGAATCACTCGAGCTTGACTGATCTGAAGCTTCAAGTTTAAGCACAGATTCCTCCATAGATTCCCCCACTGAATCTGTGTTTTCTATACAGACAGTGATTGTGTCTTCCTTCTTTTTCTTCTCCAGTATTATCACATCTCTACTAGTAGCCACTTGGTTCCTCACTGGATCATAAATCCTATAACCTTTGACATTTTCACTAAATCCTACTAGTATGTGTTTTCTAGCCTTTTTGTCCCACTTGTTACGTTTCTCCTTTGGAATATGGACCATAACTGGACTACCAAAAATGCGTATATCCTGTAAGTTTGGTTTTCTGCCTGTCCAAATTTCATACGGAGTTTTCTCTACACCTGAAGCTACTGACCTGTTTTTCAAATATACAGCAGTATTTGCAGCTTCAGCCCAGAACTTCTTGTCGAGATCCGCTTCAAACAGAAGACATCTGGCTCTCTCCACAATGGTCCGGTTTGACCTCTCACTAAGACCATTCTGTTCAGGCGTGTAGGGGTTCGTCTTTTGGTGTACTATGCCTGCATTCTTCAAGAAATCTTCAAACTCTTTGCTACAATATTCGCGTCCATTGTCGGTTCGCAAAATTTTGATTTTCTTATTCTGACTATTTTCTACCATCAACTTGAACTCTTTAAAATAACTTAATGCTTCACTCTTTGTTTTAAGAAAGTAGATGAAAGTCATTCTACTGAAGTCATCAATGAAAAGTAGAAAATATCTAGCACCACCAATAGAATTCTTCTCCATGGGACCACAAATGTCGGAATGAACGACTTGAAGTATCTCTGTGGCTCGCGTGCCTGTGGGGAAGGGTGACCTTGACTGTTTCCCTTCACAACATGTTTCACAGTTTGACTTACTTGTTGTAAAAGTGTCAGAATATTCCATTCCGTCAACTGCTCCACGTTTCATTTTGTTCATGTCGTTGCTGTTTATATGTCCTAGTCGCCTGTGCCAAGTGTCACCATCCGCCACTGATGATGTTAGTAGACAGTTCTTAGTTGTTCTCAGGTTCAACTTGTAAACACCATCGATAAGATCAGCCTCCGCAACTAAATCACCTGATTTATTTCTTATGAGGCACTTATTAGGCTTGAAATTGACACTATTTCCATTCTTTATCAGTTCACTGACCGATAAAAGATTTGTTGTAAGACTCGGCACGCACAACACATTCTTCACGGTAACATCAAAATCGTGACTTGTTGTGATTTCTACGTCTCCGGAACATAAAACAGGAACTTTAGTTTCATTCGCAACAATTATTTCCGGCAAACTTGGTGAATATATCGGACTTTTCAACCAGTTCTCATTCGCAGTCATGTGAAGAGATGCGCCGCTGTCAACGTACCAATCTTGTTTTGTAAACTTCCCGCTTAGAAAAACAACGTTGAAAGCGTTTGTCTGCTTCTTCTTTTCACGTTTTTCATTCAGTAATGGACATTGATTTCGATAATGACCATTTTCTTTGCAGTTGTAACATGTTATTGTTTTCGATGCTTTGACAGTTGAATTTGACGTATGCGATGATTGCGAAGTCTGTTGTCTATGCTTGCTAGTGTTGCCATATTTATTCTTCTTGCTCCAATTTTTTGCAAGTAATGCTGAATTGCAATCCGTTTCACTCACTTGAACTGATTCCATATCGAGCAGTTTGGTTTTAATCGAATCTGCCGTTATTCCAATACCAGAGTGCTCGATAGCCATGATCATAGGCATGAACCGTTCTGGTAATCCAGCAAGCATTAACGAACCAACCCATTGATCATTAATTTCAAATCCTGTGCCCGTTAATCGCTGTGATGTCTCAACTATTTGTGTCACATAATCCGTCATGTTTTCACTGTTTTCTAACCTTATAGAAATTAGATGACGAAGCAAAGTAATCCTCCTCGAAAATCCTGAATCGTCGAACAATGACTTCAAAGTCGTCCACAATTCCTTCGTGGTCTTCGCATGCTTTATGTGCACATATAAAGACGAATCTATCGTCAAAATCACTTTCGCCCGTGTTTTCGCATCTGCTGCGTCGACTGTTCCTCCAGAAGTACTAGGAGATTCTTCCTTTATGTATTTATCGACGCCTTCGAGTATCAGCAAGTTTTCTACTGCGAACGCCCAATCGTCGTAGTTCTCGCGACCTTTTAGCCTCGGTACATTCGCAAGAAAATTCGAACCCATTTTTAAACACTGCACACGAAAATACTAACAATAACTATTACTTTGGAATTAATTTCGGGACTGGGCCGATAACCTAATAAAACTCAAGAACGTCGGTTGACCAAGTAACGGTAACTTTATTCCACAGATTATAAAATGTACAGACAATATATTAAGTATGTTCAAAAGCGACACTAGATGGCAGTAGGAGCACATTTATTATTTATTTTGATATCATTTTCTAACAAATATGACATATATTTTTTTCATAATCTTTAACCACTGTTTAATATGTTTAAGACTCATTAAAAAGTGAGCGAGTTCGGCGTCTACTGGGAAATAGCACCTTAAGTGATCGCGCCGGAATTATCGTAATGCAAAAGTCTCTACCACAATAACAATAAACAAACAATCCTTAAAGCCGGCCGGCACGAGTCAAACAGAGACAATATACAAAATATCCTTATGCGTAAACAAGATAGCGATGCGTCGGCGCCTACAAAGGAAAACGCGCAGCGAAACTGAGTAATACCGGTTAATACTGTTCAACGTAACGTTATACATTCGTTTTTCTTGAATAACGATAATCGAAATTATATTGTTACTTTTTTAAACGTTACTCTAAGGAAACGTTATTTCAACAAACGAAATTTTTAACAGTTATCGAACAATATTAACCAGTATTCGGATAACGGTATCGATCCCTGAGGAAAACACGTTTTCAATTGCAGAAATCGCATCAAAATCAGTCCGCCCGTTTAAGAGCTATGAATCCAGACACACAGAAATTAGGGTCAAACTTGCGAGTATAAGAAAATATTGCGTTGGGGGTCCCACGTCTCCTGTCTTAGTAGGTACTAAATGTTTTTATGTACTCAGTACTTGTACAACTTGAATTTTATGCCATGTTTTGGTTCCCGAAAAAAACTAAGATTTATTTACTTTTTACTAATCGCACAATAAATAACTATTTTGAAATTGCTGGTTCTTTCTCGAGTGTCATTGTCTGTTAATATTTTGTTTGAGTAAGCAGGAAACTATACAATACCAATAAACCGTAATAGCGAAGGATCAAGTACTTAACACCAGTAGCTGATGGATGAAGTACCGACAATACAATCGAAACAGATTTACGTTACTTTAGAAAAAATACATTTGTCTACTTTCTTTGCCGACTTTGGTCTTTAAGTCTTAATACCCAGTCTTATCGTCTTCGACTTCTTAGTCAATTCAAGTACTCTTTTTGGTCTGTGCATGTCGTTAGGATGATAACTATTGGGCTATTGGCCACTTTCCGACTTTGTCAAATGGTGGTATCTCAAGTACATTCACGTGAAGATATGAACAAAAAATACATCCGTTACTTTAGCAGTTTGTTAAGTTTTCAAACTTAAACAATGCTTTCAATAGCAAAAAGAGCCAGTTGATTGTGATCCAATCCAACTTGTACTAGATTATCCGTGGTTTGTTACCTTGTCGGTTATTACCTATATGTAGAAAAATAGTCAACTTGCTAATTGCAATAACTCATCATCCCAACTGTTTCATTTTGCAAAAACATTTCTCAATTTTCCGTGACAAAAGCTTATTAGTATAAACCGTGGATGTAACATGTCTTTACGATTTATTCCTCTTTCATAGTACCTCTTTCTTGCGTGGAGATTTTCTCATGACTTCCATGAACATACAAATATACGTAATTTCGATTCAGCTATTATGTACTCCTTTCCGGTTTCCATAGATAAACCATTAAGATGTATCATTCTGTGCACCGTTACGTTATGATCTAATAACAGAATGCCGTGTGTGTCGTTCAAGCTACAAGTTTATACGACCTTTTTGACGTTGGGTGCGTGTACTATCTGTGCTATAACGCCTAATTCATGGCAAACTGGCAGAGCAACAGAGATTAAGAGACTGACAGGCTCAGCATGCGGTTATCATGCTATGTAGGCAAAGTATAAGTTCTGCCGTACACGAGTAACAAATGGGATATAAGCTTTTGTGAAAGTGCAACCAAAACTAGGGCTCTAATTTGTGGGGATTTGTGTAGTGCTTGATTAGATACGTCTCCACTGATTTGGAAATTCTTTGATAACTCACGTTCCGTCGTTTAGAACATCTATGTATATTTAATATTTGTATATATAGTGTACTTTAAAATTGCAGCTTTTTCGTCATCAACTTTAATTCATACACCTATCCGCACACCTCCGATCACTGAAAACTATGCTTTTCAAAATAAGGAATTGAATTAAAAAAGGTCTTATCACTTTGTGGTATGTGTGCTTGGAATAACGACCTGGTTAAGGTGCAGCCGTCTAGAACCTGACTTGAAGCGGAAAACGCGACTTTGTTAAGCACTGGCAGTCTTCTTAGATTTTTGGTCCCTGCTATATAACATGCACGCATTAAACAAGTGCATAGAAGGTATTCCTTGTCGACGGTTAAAAAGAAAGAAAAGTTCCCAAATGGCAAACGGGTGGTTCTACTCAGGAGGGACGAAAATGAAGTGATATTCGGCACACCATTTTTTTAGCATCTAAGGTCAAAAAAGTAGCTTAACGCCTTGCGGAGGTCGTTCTTTTACTGATCTCAAACGGGCCAGTCAAAAAATAAAATATACCAAATTTATGACCATTTACAAATACAAATACAAAATATTTTATTTCATAAAATACAGTTCATTATGATCTATGGGATGGAGCCACCCAGTAAGCATATAATTGCCTGTGTTGGGAGTTTAAACAATATATGGACCTAGGAGACTGAGGACAGGATACTGAGATTATTGTAAGTTTTTAGCCAATAACTACGTCAATGCAACATTTAATATTGAAATCATGCAGTTCTGTACTCTAATGCAACGAATTTACGACCTATGAATTCAAAAAAAGTGTATAGAAAACAATGGATTTTAAATAAATACGGGCCAGGATACTGTTAAGCTGACTGGCCGTAGCACAACTTCACTTACACAACTCGCCGTAGCGACTAAGCCAACCGTGAACCGAGACAAACGCGATCATTTATATGCTATATAACTTCACTTCGATCTTTCACTCAGACCGAACAGCAACGCGCTAGACGTGGTAGCTCAAACTGATTTTAACGTGTTTTGATGTAGCAGGAGACTGAGGTAAAAAACGAGGGACAAAATATAATGCACTTTTTTTAAATAAGTTTCGCATTTAAGGTAACATTAGACAAACACATTGAAACTACATATATTATAGATTTATATTTTAGCGAAAATATTACGTACATACTCAAAATGCAGTTATGATGCGGCCATTAAGCTTTCATTTCGTCCGAGATACATGCCTGGAGACTGAGAATTTGGCACTTTAAAGTACAATTTTTGAGAGATATATATTTAGTTTAGGGCTTAGCAAATTTTCAGTGTCATACTAGAAACCATTTAGTTGTACAGTTTCGATCGTAAATCAATATAATTTGCCTACAAAAACTATACAAAATAAGGTGAGCCGCGGAAAATTCCCTTGTGAGTAGAACCACCCAAACCTACTTTGAACACTCGCGGTTTGTACACATAATTAACACAAATTTTAACGCGTGTGCAACCCCGCCGAAACGTTAAATTATGTAGGTAAATAATGTCGCGATAAGCTTTTATAATTTGTGTTAATTGACAACATTTCATATTTATAACAGGTGGAAATTAATATAGAGATCGACAGGGCTTTATGTCGTGTACCTTAAAAAAAATCTTTGAATTTATTCTTCTGTATTTAAAGAAATATAAGAAAATACATTAAATAACTGCAATCTAAGACAATACGGGCTGAATAGGGTTATTGTCTAAACCAAAGAGCGAAAAAATATTTTTTTTTTATTTGACGTTGACAGATGACAGATGCATACCGAGTTTTACTTGAGTTTTATTAAGTTTTTTTTTTAATAAGAAAACCGACTAAAGTAACCGTTCCATTAAGTTCTGGTTTTGGTGTTGCCACATTTAAAAATGAGTATGTTTTTATAAATTAATAATAAAATAAATAATCATCTCAGAAAATAAATAAAAACAGATATTACTTCATCTTTTTAAGCAGAATTCAGAAAAGTAATAAAATGATAGTCTTAAAAATATGACATGTTGTCAATTATGTGCCTAGAAGGTATTCCTTGTCGACATAAAGAAAAGTTCCCAAATGGCATACCTTCTTTTTTTGTGTCGTGTACAAGTAAATTATGTTCGAACGGTCTGCGGCATGTCTTACCACGCGCCACACACGCTCCAGCATGGCGCAACAATGAGGAAACTATTCGGCTTGGAGCATAATTACTGCATCATCAGCGGTCATTACGGCGACCACCCAGGTTCCAGTAGCCTTGAGGCTGGAGGCTACGACCTCAAGGCTGGCCCTTATGCATTATTTACTCGTTTAGTTTACTAGTGGTTGTGTGAGCTGAAGACCTCGTGAGTTTTTCGAAATTGCTGAAATTTGTATCGTTATACGTTTCAACCACTTATCTCCGACATCGACAAAAATAAAATCTGTATACTTATCGCAGCAACTCGTTAAATTTCATGAAAATCGGTTGAGAAATACGAGGCGAGAACAGCTGGCTGGATCTCCAGAGATATTCTAACGTTCAAACATCCGGACATAGGTGCCAATGAATTTTGGGTCAAACTGAAACGGAGATGCTTCGCTAGCTCGATCAATTAGGTATATGCCCTCAGGTAGAGCGTCAGTTGGTTTTCCGTGTTTCCTTTAGGAGGATATGGGATAATTTTTGTCTGTTAAAAGTTCATAACGCCCAAAAATCCGCGAAATGCGTTAGGTACCCACAGGCAAGGCAAACTTGTGGTTTAGTAGTTTAAATTGAATAGAGTGGATACAATGTGAGTAGTATACTGTGACCGTTCGAAAAGGCCGAATACATAGGTGAAAACATTGCCTATGATTTTGTTCACATCTTGAAATGGCACGAAATATGTAGTCCACCCACATTTTCGCTTAAGGCAACTGTCTGAGGTTTTATCAATCTTGTATCCGTTAACCATACGTAACTTAAGCATAAACCAATTCGCAATAAATATAAGTAGGTATAACTGTAACTTTACGTATGTTCGCAAAGAAATAACAAGAAATAAAATACGTTTAGCGAAATTAACTCAGGCTTGAAACTGCTTCTTTTTACAATCCATGTCTCAATCAACATTACATTTCCCGAGGCCGTATGTGTTTATGACTGTGTGAGTACAAAAGGCGTATCGTAACGTAAGCAGTACATTGGGCCGTTTATGTAATTCTGTGTAAAGAAGGCAATATAGCTGGCAGTAATAGTTGGGCCTGCACTTACGATTTACGATGATTTAAATTCTTAACTACATACCCGATGGCCAAAGGCTGCACTCCATTACATTAAAGGAACAATTGTAACTACCTAATTACACTCTGTGTATTTTACGACGCGGTTTGAAAACGTAACTCCTTAATTACTCCATAATTACTTTCAATTTGACGCATTTCATCTAGGTACTAGTTATTATGAAATTCAAAAATTGCATTGATGCATTAGTGTTGTGCCAGTTATAAAATTTACTTTTTCTGCTTAACGCGCCGAAACGGCTGGAGCGATTTTAACCAATTTTAGTACAGGAACAGACATTATAAGCAAATGCTCGTGGTGAGGAGAGGACAAATCTCTTAGGCGAAGGCTAGAACGTACAATAAATACTTTGATTCATCAATATGATAAATACTGATGGATAACATTCTGGTGATCCAAAATGATTTACGTGACGAATATTGTCATCCATCAATATAGCAGACTAGATGAACAATATAAATAAATAAATAATAAATAAATATTAAGAGACAATCTTACACAAATCGACCTAGTCCCAATCTAAGCAAAGCTTGTACTATGGGTACTAGACGACGATATACATAATAAGTCGGCTCAGTAGGCAGCTGCACTACACACCGAGCCAACCGCGTCACTATATGTATATCACAATATCAGACAAATCTCTGTGCATCACAGTATTTATTGTACGTTTTGCCTCGCCTTGGCTAGTTTTTATTAGGGTTCCGTAGCCAAATGGCAAAAAACGGAACCCGATTCGACCCGAACGGAACGAGATTCGTCATGTCTGTCTGTCTGTCCGTCTGTCTGTCCGTCTGTCCGTCCGTATGTCACAGCCATTTTATTCCGAAACTATAAGAGCTATACTGTTGAAACTTGGTAGGTAGATGTATTCTGTGAACCGCATTAAGATTTTGATGCAAAAAAAAAAAAAAAAATATTGGGAGCTCCCCATACTTAGAAATAATTTTTTTTTTCATCAAACACATACGTGTTGGGTATGGGGGCTATGGATAGGTCTTCAAAAATGATATCGAGGTTTCTAAAATATTTTTTTCTAAACCGAATAGTTTGCGTGACAGACGCTTCCAAATTGGAAAAAAGTTGATCCCCCCCCCTCTATCTTCTAAAATAAGAAAATGACCATATGATGTACATTACTATAAAAACTACCAACGAAAATTGTTTTGAACGAGATCTAGTAAGTAGTTTTTTTTTTATAATTTAATACCTAACTTTGCCCCTAATTTATATGGGGCGCTATACATACCAGGTGCAAACTTAACCACTTAGGGATGGAAAGTGTTTGTACGGAACCCTCGGTGCGCGAGTCCGACTCGCACTTGGCCGGTTTTTTTAATGTAAATATCTGTGACTGTATTCACGCACTACTCAATCTTTTAGACACTTGTCGGCCTAGGATTAGAAGAGTTGACAACGATGTCCATTATTCACCGCTATCTATTGATGTATCGAAAGCGACCTACATACGTATGTGAAGTGGCTTATCCATACCTTGAAGACTAAAATCTTTTGTAGTCCGCCGACAAAGCGACTTAATAATTGTAATTACAAGATACCACCGCCGTCAAATAGCTATCTGAATAACATAATTTCATTCTGACAAAACAATCTCTATTATTTACAGAGGCATTATTGTTTTAACGTTTTATCGCGATTTCGAGTTTAAAACACGCAGTAATGGAAATAGGTCTTTATATAGCGCTATATTATAATTAGCACTGTATGTTATTTTTTAGTTATGTTTTCCTTAGCGTATATCAACCATTGGATAGGGCTATGTTTTTTTTTTTCAATAAATAATTAGTTCTATCAGCATATCTAAGTCATATGATAAATATTGCAACTTGGTAAGGGATAAAAAATAAGAGCAAAATTATGAAATACCGCGTGTTGCCAGAGCGTTGTCAGTAAGCGTCTTGGAGTTGTGAATTTAAAAACTATCATGTTATGTTTTAGTGTATGTTTTTCTTTCAACGGACCATAGACCAACTTTCATTTCATAGAATATGGTTCTCTTTCACGCGACGATGGAGAAATGAAATAACGTTTTCTGCATTCGCTTTCTGTTTTTGGCTGTTATTGTACAACGAACAATTCCAGAATGGATAGTTCACTTAATTTTTGCAAAGAAAAAAGCCACGGGAAATACGTATTAAACCTACAATATAATAAAATACAACAATACTTTATTGGACCAACAAGTAAAATTTTTATTTTTTTATTAAACAACGAGATCAGAGAAATTTTAAATTAAACAACGATAAATAAATAGATGGTCTTATCGCTAAAGAGCGATGTCTTCCAGTTCTTCCAGACAACCTTTGGGTAGCGGCGAAAACAAAATTAAACACATAAAATAGTAGGTATCTAAGTAGGTGGAGTAGGTGTTGAGACAAGAATTTAAATAATATGAAAATAAAGAAATAAATGTCATACAAATATGACCGCCCACAATTTATCTGCTTTGCCCAAAGGTTGACTGGTAGAGAATGCCTCATGGCATTATGTCCGCCTTTTGTACGATAAGTTTTCTTTAGAGTGCAATAAAGATTAAATAAATAAATAAATATTAAAGGTGGAAGGTGGAAGGTCATACACGTGCACAAATAAGTATACCTATACCTACCTACGTATAAACTACGTAAACATACATAGTTGGTCTAGTTGGAAAGCTTTAACGAAGCATAATTTTCAGCGGGGACCACCGGCTCGGCCGGCACGACGTTACACGCCTATAATTCGAGACGGATACACGACGCACGACTGTCTTCACTTTACTGTGATCACAGGGATCGGAAATTCGGATAGATATTTACCTAAAATTTACAAAATCCTATTGCTATCTCACTACAAACAACGCCGTCTATACAACTGAACAACCAAGCCGCCGCCAAAGTTTAGGTAAATATCTATCCGAATTTCCGAACCCTGTGATCACCGTTCTGTTGATCACTGCTTCGTAAAACATACCTATGGGTACCTTCGTAAAACATACCTTCGTAAAACATACAAGGGATACCTATGATTTCAGCAGTTTTTTATTTATTTTAGAGTTAAGATTAGGACTAGGACTTCTGTATGCATAAAGTGAAAAAAATATGCACTTTTTTTTTAATCTACTCGATAAAAGTTATGATTGTAAGTATTATCAAAATTCGAAGTTAAAGTACTTATTTATTTGCCATATAAGAAAAATTCGGAAAAAAAACGCGTGAAGTAATAGTACCTACTAAGTCGTAATTTCGTCGCGCATTACGGTATCTAGCCATGATGACTTCACTTTCAAACATAATATGACAATCTGAACAAAACCAAACGACCTTCTTTTTATCAGTTTCTCAATGTACCAACTAATGTTCCTTGAATTGCCAGTAATTAGAAGGCTTACACAAGGGACAATTAAGTAATTGGGACCACCCGCAGAGAGAAACAATGCTTTACCTATGCCAATCCAGGCCAAGCCATTACTTTAATTAAGCTGTCCAACAACGGAGTGACCTGGAAAGCCGTTAAAGGTTAAATCCGTGGGTGTCTTAAATAAATTCTAAGCCCGGCTAGCACATTTTTTGTCCATGTAAGCTTGCGGGTCCTACGGACCCTTTGCACTGCTGGTGCCAGACGTACTACTCCGCTTGGAGTAGCACCGGACCCAGCTAGCACAACTTACCTTGTCTTTGTTCGTCGCACGACTATATCACTTGCTTTGCTCACTAGTGCAAGAAACTGCAGATTAGCATAATTGACAATATTTCATATTTCTAAGAGATGAAAATAAATATAGAGATCGAGAGAGCTTTGCGTCCTGCGGGTCTATGATGGTTACGTTCATCACGTGATAAATAATTAAAAGTGACAAAGCATCTGTCACACACTCGCATTTTGTCAAAACGTGACGGATGCTTTGTCACTATGATGGTCGTTTTTATCGCGTGATAAAAGCAACCATCATAGGCCCCCTGTATATACACTAAAGTATTTCTTTGAATTTATATTTCTGTATGTAAACAAAATATAAGAAAATACATAAAATAACCAAAATCTATGACAACTATGCCTGGATAGAGTTATAGAGGTCTTCGACCTATCCGCGAAAAAATAAGCTGTCAAAAATGACAAATAAAACCCTCATTCCTTTTTTTTTTATTAGACATCAGACTAAAGTTCCATTAAGTATGTCATAATTTTGAACTGTTTTGAGGTTACTAACATTTTAAAATGAGTAAATTTTTATAAGTTGTTAAAAATTTGTAACGTTACGTAACGTAACCTCAGCAGAAATATAAAAACAGTGGTTACATCCTCTTTCTAAGCGGAAATCGGAAGATTAATTAAATTAGTCTTAAAAATATGAAATGTTGTCAATTATCTTCCGCGACTTTGCTTGTCACACGACTCAGCATATCCTGTCTTGCTCGCACGGTATTGAAATCGGATAGGTTAGCACTTGAAGTGGATGATTGGCCTCCTTATTACGTTGATAAGTAAGGGAGATCGAGGAGTTTTGAAATAGAGGTGAGTTGGAACAAAGTCAATTTCTCAGCAACAACGCTGTTTAAACGCGCCCGACCGCCCGCAGGCCCCTCCTTACCTCGCTAACCCATGTAGATCTGAAAAATTGATGATGTTTCAACTCACTTCAGTTTCAAAACCCCTCGGTGTCCGCAACTTTAGCAACGTAGAATAAGTAAGTGCAATGCTATAGGTATATTAAAATCATCAAGCTGAACGAGAATTGAGTCATTTTCAAAATACATGTACGTAGTTAAGGGTTTTAATTAAAACAAAACTTAAATGATTCCATTGTGTTCCGATAGTTACCCATATATTTTGTATGAGTAACTTTCGTCACACAAAAGAAGCGATCGTAATTTTGTTTTTATTAAGCCTTTAACTATGTACAGTCGAGTTCATTAACATCTACACACTTACGAGAACAAAAATATCTGAACACGACCCTATTGTCAGGAGCATAAAGTCGTGTTCAGATATGTTTGTTCTCGTAAGTGTGTAGATGTAAATGAAGTCGACTGTACATGAATTTCGAAAATGGCTCAATTACGAACCAAAAAGAATCTCTTAAGCCGAAAGTTCAATATACCACAACATGAGAATTGAACCCTATCGAAAAACTGAGCTGCCCTACCATATTAATATGTACCACTAATTATTATTAGCGGTATTATTATAGCAACTTTACGCCAGAGCACAAGGCGGACGAAGAGTTATAGGTATATATATTTATTTAATAAGAAATAACAAGATACTCATATTACTTACGTAAATTATTCCTTTATGGTGTTAGTCTCACATTTTATGAGGGCATTTATCAACGCAATATTAAATTAAGAGATCAAGAAGATTTGTAAGAAAACTGAAACCACGGCGTGTCTCGTAAATTACGACATTTGCTTTGACTTCGCTTTTGAACACTACAAACGTATTCTGATGAGTGTGTAGTTTACTTCTTTTTTTACGAAGAAGTGCCTTTCGTATATTTGTCAAATATTAATTTGGATAACTTCTTTATTATTGTATGAGCCAGCCGTCAAATATTCGGAAGTTTATATTACTGTGACCTAGAAAAAGAAAAGTTTGATCTTAGAAGAAGAAGGTCGAATAAAATCTGGTAGTACTTACTGAATGATAGATTTATAAAACCCTGATTATTTTTGAATTGGCTGCACTGATTTCCATAGGTAAATTAAACTAGCTATCTAATAAAGACTTTCGCATTCAAATCGGTCCACGGGTACCTAATTAAATGCACTACGTACTATTATCTATTCTGTGGCACTACTTATACCACAGATAGACTTAAGAAACAGATTCTGGCAACATAGTTAAGCCAATAAATTGTGTTGAAAGGTGAATACTGGACCGCCTGTAAATCGGTCTCTAATTGAGCAACTCAATCCCAATTATAAATTTGTATTAATTGCCTGAGAAGTGAGAAGCTATCGCAGCGCAGGTAAGAAGCATCAATCAATACTTTCAATCGATTCACCCATCCCGATAGATAGACACATCAACTAAAGCTCGGCGGCCGGGAATATATAAATCATCGACTTTTTATGAAAGCGTCGTCGCCTTCGCATGTCACCGGGCGGAGCGGCAACTTCAAAGGAACACCGTCTTTCAATTAATAACTTACACAACATCCTATACATTTTTACGCTACTAAATTAAAACCTTAGTGGTTTGAGATAAGGTTATATTAAATGAAAAAATGGTTTAGTGAGATACGATTATCTTAAGGTAATTGTTGGGTACTGGCCGCCGCTTGAGGTCTTCATTAAAGGTTTTTCGAACTGTCATTTGTTTCGAACACCTAAGCTATGATTGGTCTGAGATCGTAATCGTTCAAAGTCTCATCATAGTTTTTGATGCGGGAAAAAGTCTGTTAAGTTGTATTGAAAACTCCCAGCGACATTGTGGCGACTTGATAATTTATTTTGTTTTTAGTCACTACTTCACACAGAGCTTCATTTCATTTGCACAAAAATGGACCTAATTTTGTTTTTATGTACAAAAAGTCGACTGACCTAGCTACATCGCCCTTGATGGAAAGTGGGGATAGGATATATAATGATTGAGATCGCGTACCCAGAAGAAACCTTCTTACCATCAACTGGTATCAAGCAATCAATCAATAGAAATATACATCGATGCCGGAAGTGAATTCCAATCCGATGCGAACCATAAAATATTGCTTAAAGCTATGGCGTGGTGCAACCTGATTAGAAATCCTCAAGGACATGGAATTAATTATTATTTTAATAACACTGAACTAATAAAAGGAGCTTTTATTAAAACACACACACGCACCTGGTTCAATTTTCGTATTATTATCCTACTTATCTCATCATAAATAGGTACTCAATTTTCGAGCCACTCTAACTCGTAGATCCTAAACGAAAAACAGAACAGTAGGCTTCCTGTTGCCGTGATTTATTCACCATTCTCAGGCTGCGTGCGTGTATATTTACATGTCCGTAATAAGCAGTTGTGTGTTCCGAGAAGGAAGCAGAAAAAGCGGGCGGATGACTCTGATCCGCTCGCCCTCGGCTTTCGAGCGGCGACGCCGATAGAGTCATTATGTGCCATTATCCGACTCAGATGCTCAACATTCGATCACGGCGACTGTGGTCAAAGTTATACAGGGAAGAACACAGGATTTCGTTGTTTCAAATTTTGCAATATTACTACTTAACTAAAACTGAAATAAAATGGTAAATTGAAGTACTAGGTTAGAGCTGCCTGGAGGCAGCATGCACGCGTGTTTAGCCGTAATAAGCAGTCATGTGTTCCCAGAAGGAAGCAGATAAAACGGGCAGATGACTGATCCGCTCGTCCTCGGCTTTCGAACGGCGACGCCAATAGAGTCATTATGTGCCATTATCCGACACGGATGCTCAACATTCGATTATAGCGACTGTGGTCAAAGTTACACAGGAAATAACACAGGGTTTTGTTGTAACCAATTTTGTGATTTAAAAAACTACTTTTTAACAAAAAAAAAAAACGAAATTGAAGTATATTTGACGTGTTTGGTTTGGCGCAATTTCACAGATTAATATAATAGTTCTTCGAACAGATACCCATGTCTGAATAAAAAGGCAAATACCTACTGCTTTTCATGCCTACTCAATTTAACAATGGAGCGACCTTGAACGCGCCGGTCGTTGGCCGCACGTGCCGGCAAAACGAGGCTAGGGTTGACACCGCTTAGATACGATTTTATAAAAAGTCAAGATAAATGAAAATACGATCGATTTATTTAAATTTATTAGTCAAATTTAATTATCATTAGGTACCTACTAGAAATAGGTATTCACATGCACTGCGGCACACCATCAAAATCGTTTTAATTTCCGAGTAGGTATATCGGAATCTTACATACCTATTCTATATGAACATACCAGAAACCTGAAACAAAAACAACTCTCTGTGTAGGTACCTAAGTAACCTAAATATATCCCGATGACAGTAGGTACTTACTAAATAAAGTTTGGTAGGTGCCTATATATAATGTGTTACATATTGTATAATACTAGCATTACAAACTTCGAAACAGTCACTAGGTACAAGTTGTTTTATAATAATCTGATCACGCGTTTCATCTTTGCGAATGCATTCCTTGCAAAAGGTCTTAAGTGTCAAGAACAACGCCGACGTTTACGCCCTTTTTAGGCCGTGCAATGCACTCTCCCGCCACACTAAACTGATTTGGTAAATCTTAGTGAGTAAATTATTGTCACTTGTTGATATAACTAGTGGATGTTTTCTATGAATTTAAGTATATTAAATAGGTAGGTTTATTTATTCAACATTACATGTATCTATTATAACAGTGTATGCAATGCGTTTCTAGGTAGGTGCTTATTAATTTTTTAGTAACATTTCATCGTTTGTCGGCAAAGAAAAAAAGGATAAATGTCTGTTGCTTTTATGTTTTTACACCCCGCAACACTGCAGCACGTTGGCCTCATTCGCGACGAAGCCATTTTTTTGGTGATTTTATAGCGCGACCGCGGCGTCCGGCCGTGAGCGCGTGTGGCAACCGACTGGCTGAGCGTGTCGGCCACGACAGGCGACGTGTAGGTATCGTTCTGGGTTCCCACGGTACAGATGGGGGGCACTGGCAATTTGTAGTGCAGCTGCTCACTGAGCCGGCGATCATGAGTTCGAATCCTGGCCAGTTTAAATATTTGTATGATGAACTCGAATACTTATTCCTGGGTCATGGATGCTATCTTTATGTGTACAAGCATTGCTTAGTTTGGGACAAGATCGATCGGTGTAAGATTCTCACTTAAAATAAAAATTGAGTAAAAAACTTTTTTAAGTTAAACGGTTTTATTGAAAATCTGCATAATACGGTTGACTTAATAGAAATTTCACACGCCCAACGATTTTATTTTTTGTCTGATCAATGCCCTAGATGGATGAGGAGAGTGGTGTGATGTCTGGTACCTAGGACCTACCAAATTATTTATTACCTTTTAGTAAATTTTCAATAAAACCGTTTAACTTAAAAAAGTTTTTTACTCAATTTTTATTTTCAAGTTTTTAGTTTATAATTTTGTTACATAAAACGTTTGCAGATGATTCCCAGTTTTGCATTGCAGGGTACGTTCACGTCGGTTATTTAACCGTACTTTGCGTTGCTCAGGTGTTTCGGACGCTACGAGCTCTTTTTCTCTCTCACGCTGCCCTGTTATCCTGGCCTCATATTGCTCTGGTGTTTCGGGCGCTACCAGATCCCTTTGTCTTTCACGTTGGCCTAACAACCTGGCCTCATGTTACTCAGGTGTATCTGACGCTTACCGTTTACTCCCTTTTGTGTAGTCGACTGTGAGGTTTAATTTCACTCTCTTTTGCACGTTTTGCTCTATACTTTTCTTTCGCTTTTTACCCGACTATACGGTAAAGCCAAAGGGAAGGTTTATAAGTTTAGCAGTCTATGCATGTATGTATATTTATTAAGCCCTTTTTCGTTATGTTGCTGCTTCTGTTTTACTTTTGTTTGTTTTTGTTTTATTGTTATAAAACATTTTGTTCTACGAGTAATGGACATTAAAACGGTCAACCCCCCATATAATTTATATTCACTCAAATGCCACACAGTTCCTGGCACGTTTAACCTTAACTTGGGTGGTGTACCGCTAACGACGTTTCATTTTTAGCCCCGTAACGCCACACAGTCTTCGACGCAATACACAATCTTGACTTGGGTGGAACCAAGGTCCATGCTTGAATTCCGATTCTAAGTTGACGAAGTTCTTTGTATTGATGAGTTGCCTAAGGGCCTTATCACACTTGCGATTTGCGAGCGAGTTTTCTATACAAATAGGCGTCGCGGAGAACTCGCTGCGTGATCGCTTTCATACAAAATTCGCTCGCAAATCGCAAGTGTGATAAGGCCCTAAAGGCATTTCCGGCGGCCATCTTAGATGTATATGTATATGATGATTTTGTCAAAGCAGTACAGTAGGTAAGTTGCAGTATTCTATTGTTCAAGCCCTTCCATTTGATACCCATATTGAAGGGGTAGTGAAAAAAAATCACCTGCCATCTTGTTGGCGGCCATATTGGATTTTCATTTATTTTTCATAGTGTAATCTATTCTACTAGTCAAGACCTTTTATTTGATACCCATATTGAAATCTGGTATTATCGGCGGCCATCTTAAATTTTAAATTTGTCAAAGCATATTACAGTATTCTATTACTCAAGCCCTTCCATTTGATACCCATATTGAAGGATTAATGAAAAAAAACCCCCGCCATCTTGTTGGCGGCCATATTGGATTTTCATTTATTTTTATAGTGCAATCTATTCTACTATTTAGTCAAGACCTTCTATTTGATACCTACTGTAATGATGCATGAGCTAAGTAGTTTATAAATAAACAAATCCTGAGTCACGGGACCACCAAATTGTAATGATTCGACGACGAGCTACCTAAATCCTATGAACGCGCCCTAACTGAAATGTATCTACGAAGCTACTAAACTAAACCTCCTGGCCCTACGCCTGCTTCACCTTCGACTCCAACTCTACTCCTACATCGAAAGCTCTAAGAAAACCCTACAACAACCACCCAACCTTCCAGGGCCTACCACACAACTGATACTCTTATAAAAAGATTATTTAACTCTATATGAATTATATAATTCATCCAGTCCATAGTTATATAATTGAACTAGATTACCTTATGTAGCAATAAAAGTCAATATGTGATTCTATCCAACTATTATTAGGATTCTGGGATGAAAGATAATTTAGTTCTTAAAATTGCATCTACTTTTTACTCTAGAAAGATTAGAAGTCAAGTGTTTATATACAATATGAAACTACACTTCATTGCCAATCTATAAATAGGTGGAAGTTACAGGATCTAAGAGATTTTATTACAATTTTAATTAAGCTTAAGTGTTCATATTTGACAAAAATTAAGTAATTTGGTTATTATAATCTAATCTGGGAAGGTGGTATACATCCCTTAAATAAGCTATAGTAGGCCAATCTGAGGTGGATTCTAGACCTATACAATAAGTAGTAAGCTGTTATAGTCATCACTAGTAAAGACTAGATCATAGTATAATAAAGAAGGTATCTTATGGTGTATATATAAAAAAAAAAATTTTTTTTTTGTTAGAAAATCGCCAACCTCCCTAAGTGTGTGAAGGAGTTACACCATATGCCTTAGCTAACTATCCCTAGTTTGCAAATCTAAATAAGACATACAGTGCGAGGATGGACGGACCTTCACCCTAATCTACTGACTGATCAAACCACTGTGGGATCTCTCTACATCTATGCATGATTTCCTAGCCTGAGGCAAAGTGTCAGAGGATCCATCTTTTGGGGAAGCCTTATGGCGCAGGCTTCTTTAAGTTAACTACACAAGGCCTACTCTAAGAATTTTACCTACCTATTTAACTAGTTAAATATATGTGATGGCTGCAAAGACTATGACAATGTAGTTATAATTGTATTTATAAGATCTCTAGTACACTACTCTTCCTAAGTAGGTAAGAACCCTTCTAATAAGTTCTAGAACTTGGTTTTCGTTTGACCATACTCATAAATGTAGTACATACATCCTTGAAATCTTGAAGTCTTTTGTGTCCATTCGAAGTATCTTTCAACTCTCGATTGACTCATTTTGATAAGGAAATGCTTCTACGCCTCTGTGATATAAATTAATTCAGTTCTGAGGTCTGTGATGTAAATACGGGAACGAATAGCTTTCATTATTGCTATCCACAAGTCCCCGGCTTTTCTTAGCAATTTACACTTCAGACACACCAAATCCAACAATAGGGATGCTTTGTTTTCCATACTACACAACAATCCACAATTCCCTTGTCAAAATTATAACAATATTTAAAATTATCTCTGTTCATTGTAAGAGTGAATGCCATCTGTCAGCTGATTTGACTTTGCTTTAGTGATGCTATCCTGATACTAAGGCTATAGCATGTGTATATTAATTTACCAAACCTTAACCCAAGAACGGTAAGGTTTAACTAATTGTTTCTATAAACATTCATGTCGAAATAAAGGTTCTAGATATCTGGTTAGCTTAAATAATAGGTTCGTCTATTCCATTCCGTCTATTCCATTCTTTACAAACTATTACAAGATTTTGTTCTTCCCTTACTAACTTCCCGGGTCATAAACACTTAAGAAAATAATAGTTCAACCCCGGCATTCACTATACAAGGTTAAAATAATTTGAATAAATGTTATGTTAGTTAATGGCGATTGACCGATTGCTCGGTAGGTAAAGAACCCCATCCTAATGTTCCTATTAAAGTGTACCTATCACTATACCCTGTTCCCTAGCTAATACAAAGAACACTAGAGACCTAGGTCTCATATTTATATTTAAACGTGTATGGGGGCCTAGCTAAGCTAAACTATAAGTTCGGGTGATTAGCCCGAGGATGTGGCTAGCATCGGTTTATTTGACCCCCCCCCCCCCCCCATGTGGCTGATGAGACGCCGGAAACATGGAGTAGCTCGCCCTAATATGTGTATATAAAGCAGATATATAAATATATAAGTATATGAGACCGAGCCTGGAGGTCCATTTGGCTTCAGCAAGCGCGGATTACCCCGCATGTCCATCACGTGTGGTCCTTGCGTTCACCAAACAAAACTCTCCATACTCGTAGGCTATTCACTGCACTTATATATGGCTAGTGCCCGAGTCGCCTAGCTCGGATAAAACTAGAAGAGTCTGAAAGATATTCGTTTAACAGCCGCAAGGTTAAATATCTTTCACCTGGCAACCATGTACCAAAACACTATTTCTGGCATGTGACTAAGCTTAATAGCCTTTAAAGCAACAAAACCCCACTAAATCTCAATAGGCAAATATAGTTTCAGGAACAAACAAAACCCCAACAGAAATTCCCCTTAGAATTAATTTTAATACCTTAACTGCCAGAAAACAATGTTACTCAGTCGAAGTTCCAAACAAAAAGAATCCCCTACTACTAAGCCCTTGCCTATTTATAACCAATAGCTCGAGACATTCGACAGCTTCGACAGCTTCGACAGCTTCAACAGCTTCGACAGCTTTGACAGCTTCGACAGCTTCAACAGCTTCGACAGCTTCGACAGCTTCGGGACACTCGGGACACTCGGGACACTCCTCCCACTAAACGCTGTATATGGAATTCTGATTCTTATTCAGTCTAAATAAAGCTCAATTCTTCCGCTGGCAAATCTGGTGAATAGCAGTTTGCTATTTTTAAAATGGTAGGCTGTTTAGTTTTTGGAATGCTTTTGTACTTGCTTTCGTAAACATTCATACTGTTACTCTTATTAAGCATTTGTATTGCATAAAACTATTAAATGATAATTTTAGTATTAGCTTGATGACATATGATGCTAATATGTCTGGAATTCGATGATGATAATGATGGCGGGCACATGACGAGATCATGTGAATCGCTACACTACCTATATTGAAGGGGTTATGAAAAGAAAAATTAACCTGCCCTTTTATTGGCGGCCATATTGGATTTTCATTTTATTTTCATAAATAACTCTATTTTACTAATCAAGCCCTTTCATTTGATACCCATATTGAGGAAGTAGTGATAAAATATGTAATCCGCCATTTTGTAGCGGCGGCCATCTTGGATTTACAATAATACCGAATGTATTTAAATATATTGTCACCAAAACTAAAGACGCGTACCAAATTTCAGATCAATACGTCAACAGGAAGGGGGTCAAATTTCAATTACTAGATTTGACCCAAATAAATAAATAAATAAACAAACAGGGCAAGCTAAATAAAACCGTTTAAAAATACCTACCAGGTTTAGGGCTGCCTTGAGGGAACATACGGCCGTGTAGATCCGTAGTTAGCAGTTATGTTCCTTCACCTCTAGCACAACTGTCACACGCGAGATATACCTGTCTCTTTCTGTGCAGTAAAGGCCTTATCACACTTGCGATTTGCGAGCAAATTTTGTATAAAGGCGATCACGCAGCGAGTTCGCCGCGACTGTAATTTGTTTATATAACACGCTCACAACTCGCAAGTGTGATAAGGCCCTAATGTTTGAGAGTGAATGGTAGCGCTATGTTGCGCGACAAGAGTCGCGAAACATAGTTGTGCTAGACGGGCTGGTCCTGAATGAGTCTGATCCGCACACCCTCAGCTTTCGAGTGCTGATGCCGAAACACTCATTAATTATGTGCCGAGAAGGGTCCTCAATATTCGAATAGAGCGCTACGATTGGTTGAGGTAGTTGAGTTGGTCTGAGGCACGTCAACGCTTAATACATTATTTTTGTAAATTTCATTACAAATGTCAAGTTAAACTATTTTAAAACCACTAGATAAACTATTTTTATTTCACTCTCTCCCCCTGATGTATCGGTAACCTTCCCGTTGGCCGTTACCGTTGTCGTTGACGACTATTTAATATATTAAATATACACGATATAATCCGTTTAAATCATTTTATTTAAATGTGTGACAGTCACGGAAACCGAAGATAATATTATGATCAACATTACGAAACCATTGACCTGAACACTTTGAACACCGCTGATGTGGCTCGGCTGATTAACTCGTCTTGGCTGCGGGAGAGGCCGACACGACTCCAAAGCCACTATACCCTTTCATTGTTGCCTCGCGTTGGAATTGTCAAAGGAAACTGGAAGTCATTTTGAAGGAGTGCGAAAGGGTGCAATGACATTTAGAGTATGCAATGTGGCTTTAATATTACTGTATAGTGTAGGTATTATTTTTGAAAACACTACTCAACTCTTTAATCATTAAACCATTAAAAATGACCAGGTAACTCATTTTCCATGTTTCTTTAAGCTTTGATCTTTGTAGCAATGGTTTAATATAAACATTGTGGTGTGTTCCCATTAAAAAAAAAACATTATTACTTTCTAATCCTACGCCGACTACATATTCCTGTTTAACCCAGTGGTTGGCCCACCATTTGCATACTTTTTGTATATTGCGCTATTGTATTTATATATGTATGTTGGTATACCTATATAAATAAATATCAAACAGTATAGACAACAAGAGGTTTCTTCGGTAAATATAACGATCTATCTTACTAATATTATAAAGCCGAAAGTTTGTGAGTGTGTTTATGTGTATATTTGTTATTTCTTCACACTCAAACGGCTGGACTGGCTTGATAAAATTTGATATGATGGTAGCTGACACCTTGGATTAACACATAGGCTTTTTAAGTTTTTATCCCGAATAAATATAGTGTTCCCGTCGGATGAGCGGGTAACACCGCGGGGCGCAGCTAGTTCAACGTAAATTTCGGGTTGAGTATGTGAAACAAAAAAATCGAATGGGAGTTAAGTGAACAGAAATAATAATAGATTTTTACCCATAAAGACTTTTATCACCTAAAGTATTTACTTTAATTAACAACTGATTACGGATATTAGTGTCGATGCGAACACGCACCGAGGGTTCCGTACAAACTTTGACTTATCCCATCTTAATTGGTCTGGTTGAGTTAAGTTTGCACCTGAAATGTATAGCGCCGCATACAAACGAGGTGCAGCCGAGTACTCCAATTATGATATTTGAAAAGGACTACCTATATTTTTTATGATTTTATTACAAATGTATAGTTTTCAGATTTTTAAGTATTTGTAATATGTGACGATATTACTTGCCAAATGTCATAGATCGAGGTCATTCCCTTGAGTGTCGAAATGTAGGTACGTTTTTTGCGACATAAACAGCCGTATCTTTTTTCACGTTAACCGTAGACGTAAGTATATGGTTTAAATTTCAACTCGATACCTCTACGCGTTCTTGAGATAAAGGGTCTTGACAGACAGACAGACAGATGGACGGACAACGGAGTGATCCTATATTAAGGGTACCATTTTTTCCGATTGAGGTACGGAACCCTAAAAAAGTTAAAATACTATATATATATACCAATATAATTGAAGGTTTTATTGACTTTACGAGACCTTAATAAAGCACGTCAACATAGATCTCGATAAGGAATTCTTGAGGAACGTATTCGGAATCGCTTCGGGTCATAACTTCAAATGGACAACATGCTACATCAACTCTTGCGCACGATTCACGTAAATTCCGCTGCATTCATCAATCTATTGCAACTCGATTTTCCAATGCAGATTATTTTTGTGCAGTCGGGGTCCTTCGATTTTATATTTCATTTCACAGAATTGTATTTCCTTTGGCAACATTTTGTCTATGTAATGCCGTGAAATTTTATTATATACAACTGTTTGTTTAGAGTACTTTTTAGGGTTCCGTAGTCAACTAGGAACCCTTATAGTTTCGCCATGTCCGTCTGTCCGTCCGTCCGTCCGTCCGTCCGTCCGTCCGCGGCTTAGCTCCGTGATCATTAGTACTAGAAAGCTGAAATTTGGTATGAGTATGTGTATGTATAACGCCGACAGAACGGTAAAATAAAAATTAAATAAAAAAATTTTTTTTCGGGTACCTCTCGAACACCTAAAGTAGGGGTGAATTTTTTTTTCTTTTCAACACTGGTGTGTGTGGTGTCGTTGAATAGGTCTTGTAAAAATAATAGGGGTCTTCTAACATTATTTTTTGATAAAGTCAGCAGTTTTGTAAATATTCGCTCCAAAAACAAAAAAAAATGTGTCCCCCCCCCTAACTTTTCAACCACGGGTCAAAAAAAAATCGGAAAAATTCATGTTAATGAAGCCTTATAAGTACTTTCAATGAAAACTATATTCAACAAAATCGGTCGATCCGTTTTTGAGTTATCGCCAAATTTCATATTTTTTTCTTTAAAAGGTCGTAACCTTCCGGAAGTCAGGAAGGTAATAAGTGATTACAGTTTCTAGGGCGTTTACGACCTTTTTATAGAGCTTAAAATCTTTCTTAACGTAAACCTCGGGCTTAAAAAAGCAGTTTATTGAAAAGGATGAGCAACTACGGAACCCTACACTGAGCGTGGCCCGACATGCTCTTGGCCGGTTTTTTCGTTTATAAATTACAATCTTAAAAACAAACGACTTCGGACAAGTTACTAATTTAAACTAAACTTAAACGTAAACTTTAAAATTGTAAGTAGGTAGGTACCTATTGAAAACCAATTTCAAGGACCTAAGTTAACACTTCAATGTACACAAAAGCAGTTAAAAATATATCTTATACAAATAACACCCTCTCTCTCTCTGCCTGTTATTTATTTGAATGTATTTCATGTTGTGTTGTATATTCCTTGATGTTGGAGGTGTGCAATAAAGAAGTTAGAAAAGATAAGTCTAGAAAAATGGAGAGCAGCCCTCGAGAGAAATGGTCTGAAAGTCAGCAGAACAAAAACAGAATACATGGTGTGTCACTTCAACTCTGTACGCCCGTCCGACACAAACCTAATGCTAGACAACACCTTGCCACCCCAAGTTCACCATTTCAAGTATCTTGGCTCGGTAATATCAGACGACGGCACAATAGAGGCGGACGTCACAAACAGGGTTAACGCAGGATGGAGCAAATGGCGCCAACTTACAGGAGTTATGTGCGATGCAAAGATGCCTGTAAGAACTAAAGGCAAAGTGTATAGAACAGCAATTAGACCGGCAATGCTCTACGGCAGTGAAACATGGGCCGCAAAGAATATACACATACAGAAACTCCACGTCGCCGAAATGCGGATGTTGCGCTGGGCAGGAGGTGTCACGCTGAAGGATCAAGTCCGAAATGAATTTGTTCGCGGTAGTCTGAAAGTGGCCCCAATAGCAGATAAACTGCAGGAGAATAGGTTAAGGTGGTACGGCCATGTAATGAGAAGACCGGAAGATTATGTTGTGAAAAAGTGCCTTTCCATCGCAACAGGCAAACGGGGAAGAGGTAGACCCATAGCTACATGGCTAACGACTGTCCAGAAGGACATGAAATGCATGGATCTTCAGGAAAATGACGTTCACAACCGCAGCAAATGGCGCGTCATGGTTAAGAAAGCCGACCCCGTCTAACCGGGAAGTGGCGAGGCAAAAGAAGAAGTTGTTGTTGTTGATAACACAAATGAAAAAGGTGAAATTATACCTATAAGGGATCTCTTCCAGTTAAACTTTGATCAATTTGATTTTATACATATTTAAGTTGTTTTCGTAGTTTCTAGACCCAGCCAATTGCTGATCATTTATCTAATTATGAAGATATATAAAAAAAACGCAAGATCCGCTAGCTTCGCATTAAATTTACCCGTCGTCGCTTTAAAATATTACGTTTAAGCAGCATTTCTAAAACAACTTACCTTCATCACTCTCAATGTTAAGTCATAATAAGGACGAAAATTTGTTTGCGGTACCGTATTTTAGCGAATTGTTTTTGTATTGTAGCCTAAAAAACTTTCCCAAACTTACCTCACAATACCTTATACACATAGTTATAAGCTTATTAAAAGGTCATCGGCCCTGTATAAAAGATAATGATTTCAAAACGGGACTTTTAGAATATATTTAATTTAATGATAACACGACTTCGCTGAAGGATCGTTAGAATAGATGCTTTAATGTCACGATTTTCCATTTGTGTAAGGTTACGCCCGGGGCAAGGTTCAGTACCCTTACCATGAGTTTTATAGTGACAGTACTCGCTAGGGACTGCGCAAACGATTTGTATGGAGAATTGTAGTTCTACAAAGTCCCGCCATACTAATTACCTAGTTCACTCTGTCGCTAGCGAGTACGGTCACGTTAACGCTAACCCTGAGTTAACAGCGAGCGTAAACGATTTGTATGGAGAATAACACAGCGCTAGGGCTTGCATTTCCGGAAAATTCCGGAATTTCCGTTACTGCCCATAATAACCAATTCCGGAATTGCAAGCTCTACACAGCGCCCCTAGCGGTTACTTTGTAGAACTACAATTCTCCATAGAAACCGTTTACGCAGTCGCCAGCGCCTACTGTAACTGTAAATCATGGTAAGGGCACTGGAAGATATCGACAGTGTTGCTTCATCGCGGCAGAGCGTTTACTAAAGCCATGAGCCATGAACACGAATCGAGGAAAATCGTGGGGAGAAATCTTCTAAAACCTTCACCTGAGGTACTGGAGACATAAAACGAGACCAAAATAAATGGGGTGAGTAAATTAAACTCGATTTACTAAAATGTATTAAAGCTTAGCACTAAGATAGGCCATGGATCGAAACATACGTTACTTAAGGTCAAACATCAGGCCAAGTATGCCACATGGGGTAAGTACAGCCACCATACAAATATTCTGTGATACAACTAACTTATTTGCGTGGTCGTAAGATGGCGTTAGTAGTATAGGTATGTGTACTTTTCGATATTTTTATGGTAGATGCCATTAACCTGTGTAGTGGCGCTTGCCACGACGATGTTATATTCTAAAACATACTGTATAGCTGTATGAATAAAAATAGCTTGATATATCATGGAATGAAGTTGAAATTATTTTCATAATTCACCAAAAAAATAATTGGACTTTATTAACTTAGGTACCAAAATATTCAGGTAAAGCCGTAGGAAAGATACAGATATAACTTATTAGTAGACAATACAACAGAATGCATATGCATGTCTTTTAAAGGAAATGATTAACATGTCTGAAAATTAAAATACAATCGTACTCGTTAAGGTTTAGTCGTGTACTTATAAGATACATACATGTATGATAGTATGTGTGTGGGTGTAGGGAGGCCTACGCATCACACGTGTCCGGATGCTGGAGATTTGGGATGATATACAACTTTATTCGGCCCTTCTCTGCCTGTCTTTCTTCAATATCCGAAAGGACGTAACTGGATGGGTACTTTCAGAAAGTTACGTCATTTTGGAATTCTGTTCTCATTGCGTTCAATATCCAAATAGCCGTAACGGACGCGCTGTTTTTCTGTAACGTATGTCATTTTGGGTTTCTGAGTTTAGTGTGGATTAAGTTATATCGACAATAAACGGAATTTGGAGTTTTATGTGACATCCGTTGTGGCTAGTTGTTGCAACAAGTACCTACGTTGAATGTTTAAATTACAGATGTGAATATTGATACCAGTGTTAATGTTACCGTTAGACCTTAGACCCGTTAGACCTTTAAATTTACGTAGTAGGTATGCTGTAAATTCAAAGGTGGATCCCACCGTCATGCCTGGCGATAGCTCTCAAGTAGAGTTAGCCGTGATCAGTGATGAATTCCTGAATCCACCTATGCATAAATTTATCCGTTCGTTGCTGCATTCTCGCATATGTTTGAGTGTTACTCAAATTATCGAACTAGCTACATCTTCTATCTGCGTAGTCTAAGGTACTCACGATCTTTGGGTACCTAAATATAGTATTAGATTTTCAAAACCTAAAGTGACAAAATCAATAGGTAATCATTGCAATAGGCACGTTTTGCAGTTACATGGATATTTAATGTTTAAGTACTCGTATAGATGTATATTAAGTACTTACACGAATATACGAACGTATATAACTAGGTACGTAAGAAACGTAATTTGTGTAATAAAATAAAACTTCTGTCTTTTTTTTATTATAAATTATTGTTTCCATTAACGTCTAGAAGAGCGATAAGCGTACAGAAAAAAGCCTGTGCTTAAATATAAATGTCTACGTGTCGATATCGCGGCGCAAAACGAACAAAACCAGGTGAGAGTCGCCGCGTTTAACAACTTCATCGGCACTAACGAGCAGGAACCAGTTCCGACCCGGTCCCGGGCTCTCATTCGACACTGACGCGGCGATTTTAAGCGAAATCAAGGTGAATCAAGGCGACATTGGCTTGGAGATGCTAAGCGAAGACAAGGCGAGAGGGACACTGGCTCTGGCTCAGCGGGCCTATGATGTTTGCGTTAATCATGGTGACAAATAAGTAACAAAGCATCTGTCATTCACACTCGCATCTTGTTAAAACGTGACTGATACTTTGTCACTTAATTGCGTGATAAGAGCAACCACAATAGGCCCGTAGCAATATGTTGGCGAAATGAACACTAGCTCTGCGATGTTAAACGAAAACAAGGTAAGAGAGATACTGGCTTGGTGATGTAAATGAAAGATTTAAGATTGACTTTTCTTCGTACAGACTATACGAATGCTCAAAACGAACATGTTATGTAACATATATACCCCATAACTCCTTTAAGTAACCTACCTTTGAACGATAACAAACAAGACTAGAGAGCCACTGCAAATGGTTCTTTGCTCTTCTTGCTTGAAACTTTCTGATATTTGTGTATTTGTGAAAAAGATGCGCGGGCCCTGCAGGACAGGCATGGATCGCGGATCCAGTCATAAGTTCATAAGAACGGGCACACAGACAAAGAAAACTGTCAAGTGTGAGTCGGGCGGCAGAAATGATACATATCAGCCCATAGACTTAAATTAAGATTGAGAGCATGCTTGCATGACTTAGTATAGTGTGTCCAAGGTCCGCGCCTGCAGGAGTCCTTTAGGCTACTACTGTCGACAGTTATTTGTGTAGATTTGACTCCACGCAGGCCTTCTAAAGCCCGAATCTTTGTACAACACCATCAATGTCCTGTGGGATAGAAACTACTAATGATGACTTATGCGCGGGTCTGCCGCCAAAGAATTAAAGGACGTAACTTATGTAAAAAGTCTACTAAAATACGGCCTTTTGTGAACATTGGTGGTTGTATACTAAAAGCAGCAGCAATCTATGAACTTTACGCGTAGGTACTTATTACCTATATAATATGTAAATAGTATCATACAAGGAATAAAAATGTAGATAAATATTCTGTGAACGTAATTAGGCGTCATAGTATAGCGATTAAAGTACAGTGGTTGCAAGTCGTGAAAAACTTACAAAGCTAGACACATACCTACTAATTTGAATTGACTTGAACTGACCAAGTCCTTAGATTTTAGGGTTCAGGGATCATTCTTAATATTATTCCAGAATCAACTTCTATAAAATGGGTGTTCTGCATTTTGGGGAAATTATTTTTCACTTTTCCATTTCATCGAATTTTTTCTTCACCGATTTTGTATTCCATCTGAAGTTTCATTAGACTAGGTTAGTTTTGTGACAATCCAAAACAGATTACGGGATAAAAAAAAAGATTTTTAAGAAATTACACTTCGGTGAAATAAAATATTTGAAAAAGCAGAGAACCATGTCTCAATTGCCGGAAAAATCTTAAGATCGCGATGCATGTTTCCTTTTGATTGCGTGACGGGATCAGTTTTATGTAACGCCATCTATTGTTCAGAAAGCCTCGTCTAGCTCAGCTCTATTACCCATTAATTTTAGTATAGAGATAGACCCCGACACCCGACTACGCGAGCTACGGTAAAAAAGGGTAGAGTCGTAGGCAAAATTAGGATACTTTCTATATATGTATTATTTGTTTAGTATAAAAAATTGGTCCAGTGGATTATGTCCCATCTCATGCATAGCTACGTTCAAAAAGCATCATAAAAAACTAGCCAGGTGCGAGTCGGGCCCGCGCACGAAGGGTTCCGTGACTTCAAATAAAATAAATTGGCTTTTTTCCATTTTTATGTCGTAGTGCTATAGTAATACTTGGTAATTAATACACACTTTATGAAAATGTTAAGTGTATATTTATTACCTTTCAATCTTTCGATAAAAAAAATATAAAACTCTAACAAACACGTTTTTGTATGTAATGGGGGTTCTTTGATATTTAACTTCCTTATTTTCAGTATTTGTTATTAGGTTAGGTTAGGTACTACGGTTACAGATAACGGAGGCTTAGTAATAGGGTCCCGCTAGCACACTTCGGGTACGAAACCCTAAAAAAGAAACGTTCAAAAGTCCAACGAACACATCGGATTTGACGCCGTAAAAAACGAGTATCGATAAAAATGTACGGTTTTAAAAAAGAGAAAGCTTTTTGTAGGTGTTGTGACAAATTGAGCGGAAGATTGACGATATGGTGTGCGTCTCTACAAGTGTATCGGGGTCGATATAGAAATTGGTACGAACTACAAAATTATGAGGAGAGGTCATTGACTCATGCCTACACTGGGTCCGTAACGTTTTATTTAATTTCAGAATAACTATCATACACTTGATGTACAATAAATTGTCATAAAGCCATTTAGTATAATGTAACAATTGATTTAACGGCTTATTGTTATATTTCTTACACTCTAATTATGAATTGGTATATTGTCATAATGTTAAATAACAGGAGCAAGTCGACGAATCTCCGCTTCGCAGGGCTTTTGTTTTCGATCGGACGCAAGGTGCCTAACGAACCGAAATTAAGGTTGCAAGAACTGCCATAATCCACAGATAACATGACTATTTGATAGTTTGACAACATAATATGACTATTATTATAACAACATAATATCTATGCACTTTTGATAGTCAATTAGTCATAGTAGAACATTTTCACATGACAATATATTTAAATTAGGTACTTAAAACTTACCTATTCGCTTCTTTTAATAGAAGATTTTTGAAAATGATTTTTTTAATCAAATTCTAAATAGGTTTGCTAGATTTCATAACACACAAAAGGTGTGTTTTGCATACATAACACACGTTTCTATACATATACTTAATACATACTGGCGACAAGATCTATCCTCGTACTTATGTTGTACTGAAAATATAAGGTCTGTAGGGGAAAGTCTGTCGACGGGTTCTAACATCTGGAGATGTTATTCTATACTAACACCACCTTACAACCAAGATGGTGTTAGTAGAATAGCATCTGTACTTTTTTATATTTTTCATACTTATCCCGTCGGCGCTTGCCCCAGTCAGGCAATTTTATTTCTAGTCGAAATGAAGATACCCTCCTAGTTAATAAGGAATCCTTTATTCCAACAACAACGACAACATTTTATGACCAACAAGAAAAATATGACTTCAGAAATCTTAAATTAAACAATGGAAAACAATGGGCGCTCTTAACAGTAAAGAGCGATTTCTTTCATCCAACATTTGGGTAGCTAAGAAAACAAAATTAAATAGAAAATAGTAGGTGGGTGATGAGGTAAGAATTGCATCTAAGTTTCAAATTAAGTAATTTCTTAAAATACTTCTATAAACTCGAGCAATTATAACGCTTCAATAACCCCTTAACCGTGTTAATAAAGCAATCTTAACGCAAAGGATATTATCTTAAAATTGAGATTTTACCATTTTATGGTGATAACCGGTAAAAAGGTTGTCGGCAACCTTCGGTAATGAACTCCTTGAATTTATATCCACCATTTAATAGTTAAGTTGGATATGGACAAAAAAACTTACGCTTCTTAAAAGGAAGTTTTATACTGTGCCGTAACAAAAACTAACTTAAATTCCATTAGTAAAAAAAATACTGTAGAAATTGAGCCTTATTTCAATAGCACGAGAAACGTGCATTCATTTTAAAACTGGAATATGATATTGTCAATTTGTTACATTACAATTAGTGCACTGAAAACAGGTTGAGTCGGAAGTTCTTTGTGTTAATAAAATTACAGTTGTACTGTCGGATCCTTAAAAAGGAATATCGGGGGGCACGGCAGTGCCCCCGCCAAGTCGAGCGCGAAGCAAACACTGCCGTACCATCCTTTACTGGAACCATTTCGCCGCATTTTCAGGCCCCTATTTGAGCACCTCTGGATAAGACCAGAACGCAGAAATTTTCGTCATCCAGTAAGCTATAATCACATACTTAAAATCCAAAATTTCAAGTCTGTAGGTCATTTAGTTCCGAAGTTAAGCGAAAGCAAAGTTTCGCATTTACGACACTCACTCACTCACTCATGATCATCAGTAAAGAACTAGTACTTCCCATAAATTCAGAGAGCTGAAATTTGGTACAGAGTTAGGGTTTAATGGCCACATAAAGCGAAAACTATAAAAATTGGCCAAGTGCGAGTCCGACTCGCGCATGAAGGGTTCCGTACCATAAAACAAGTTTGTTGTATGGGAGCCCTTAATTATTTATTTTATTTTATTTTTAGTATTTGTTGTTATAGCGGCAATAGAAATAGATCATCTGTGAAAATTTCAACTGTCTAGCTATCACCGTTCTTGATATACAGCCTGGTGACAGACGGACGGACGGACAGCGAAGTCTCAGTAATAGGGTCTCGTTTTTACCCTTTGGGTACGGAACCCTACAAACTAGGATAATCGAAGATCTGGAGTACTCTGATTAGAAAACACAAGAGCCCAACCAAACTATTAGAGATCGACATACCTACCGCCTTTACAAAAAATATTCAACTTGTTGTGTTCGGTTGGCCGCCGTCGCGACTGATCGTCTCTCCTGATGATGGATCGCGTACCGATTCGAAACATGTCGAGTGTTATTCGATTTCTACGACGTGAGTAAACCCGTTTAAGTATTTTAATAGTGAACTTGGTGGGCCGCTTCATTTGATGTCAAAAATCCAAGGTCTGAAGTATTTTGACGACGCGTTTGGCTCGGTTTGTAAACACCTGCCTACTGAGCCGGTGGTCCCGGGTTCGAGTCCCGGCCAGGGCAAATATTTGTGTGATGAACTCGAATATTTGTGCTTGGGTCATGGTTGTTCTATGTATTTAAGTATATATTTATCTATATAAGTTTGTATATCGTCGTCTAGTACTAGATCGATTTGTGTGAGGTTGTCCGATATTTATTTATTTATTTGATGAAGAACCCTCAGCTGGTCTCAGCTGTATTAGAGATTGGTAATGCCCCCTTCTACTATTGGTACATAAAAAAATCGACTGTCATTGCAAAAATCCAGCGTAGTGGGACACATCTTTTAATTGAATCTAGCCTATAGCGTCCCACAGCTGGGCGGGTTACGTATTACAGTCCCGAAAGTTCATAATACCTACAGTTGAAATACTGATGGTCAAAATACCGAAAATCAAAATACCGAAAGTTCAAAATGCCGATATTCGATAAACCGAAGCTCAAATTACCTATTCTCAGAAAATCGAAAGTTCAAAATGTCATAATCCCGAAATTTTTAAAATCTCGAAATTTTATAATCCCGAAAGTCAATGAGCACTTTAAAAGTGTCAGGACACTAAACTAATCTGACTTTTCCGTGGAACCGATCTGCTCCGGTGCTGCGGGATGTTCAGCCCCTCCGCCCTAGCGTAAGAAAGTGCGGCACCTACGCTCGCCTCCGCAGCTTCGGCTTTCGGCACCTTCGGCGACCAGCCTCAGCCGCTGCGCCTCGCTTGATGCCCGCACTTTCTTACGGCGGCCGGGGGCTGCCCTCCCTCCGCACCTCCGGGCTTTTATATACACTCTAGGGGTAGGGCAGACAAGACCACGTGGAATCGGGGTTGACAGCTTCGGTTCTGTTTCGGTGGCAAGTCGATTAAGAAAAGGAAAGAGTCCGGGAAAGTGGGAAATTAAGTATGACACTAAATATTCGATATTATGATAAAATATTCTGTCATGGACTGCCAATCGAACCGAACTTGTCTGGAACCGAAGCTGTCAACGCTCGCCTCCGCAGCTTCGGCTATTTAGTCACCTTCGGCGACCAGCCTCAGCCGCTGCGACTCGCTTGATGCCCGCACTTTCTTACGCTAGGGCCACAGTATAATAAAGAGTACTAACGTACTAGGGCGGAGGGGCTGCACATCCCGAAGCGCCGGAGCAGATCGGTTCCACAGAAGAGTTCACTTATAAATAGTAAGTATAGTAGTAGGCAAGTAGGTTACGTAATTTAGGTTAATATTCTTTGTATAAAATAAACATTAGAATCTGTAAGACTACAGAAATATGAGATAATTCTCGAGAGCTTAAATAATATTCCGGATTACAACCTTCAGGCAGGATCATAGTCTTCGGGATTACAGTCTTCGGGATTATAATCTTCGGGTTTAGTCTCCGGGATTACATTCTTCGGGATTACAGTCTTCGGGATTATAATATTCGGTATTTCATCCTTTCGATCAAACGTTCTTTCGGGATTTTAAACTTTCGGTCAAATAAACATTCGAAATTTTAATTTTCGGCCTACCGTCCATAGGTCTTATGATATTCGGTATTTTGAACTTCGGCATTTTAAGGATTATGCGATCGAGGACACAAACGCGATTCTACCTATGCGTGATTCTACACAATATGGGTTCAACACAACTGCAGTTTACTACATTCGTGATTCCACACAGCCGCTATTTTAACGCTATCGGGATTCAACCTATTCGTGGTTCTGCTCAATATGGGTTCAACGCAATCGCAGTTTACTACATTCGTAATTCCGCTCATTTTTTTTACAAGCTTTTATTTAGCTTGCATGGTATGTTTAAAGTATGTTTGTTCGGGTGAAATCTTGCAACTCAATTTTGAAGCAGATATCGTCAACCGATTGAGCTGAAATTTTGCATATAAAAACCGGCCAAGAGCATGTCGGGCCACGCTCAGTGTAGGGTTCCGTAGTTGCTCATCCTTCACAATAAACTGCTGTTTTAAGCCCGAGTTTTACGTTAAGAAAGATTTTAAGGTCTATAAAAAGGTCGTAAACGCCCTAGAAACTGTAATCACTTATTACCTTCTGGAAGTCAACTTACGACCTTTTAAAGAAAAAATATGAAATTTGGCGATAACTCAAAAACGGCTCGACCGATTTTGTTCAATATAGTTTTCATTGAAAGTGCTCATAAGGCTTCATTAACATGAATTTTTCCGAATTTTTTTGATCCGTGGTTGAAAAGTTACAGTGGGGGGGGGGGGGGGGGTGACACAATGTTTTTTGTTTTTGGAGCGAATATTTACAAAACTGCTGACTTTATCAAAAAATAATGTTAAAAGACCCGTATTATTTTTACAAGACCTATTCAACGACACCCCACACACCAGTGTTGAAAAAAAAAAATTCACCCCCACTTTAGGTGTTCGAGAGGTACCCGAAAAAAAAAAAATTTTTTAATTTTATTTTACCGTTCTGTTTTCACCCGATCAAACATACTTTAAACATACCATGCAAGCTAAATAAAAGCTTGTAAAAAAAATGAGCGGAATTACGAATGTAGTAAACTGCGATTGCGTTGAACCCATATTGAGCAGAACCACGAATAGGTTGAATCCCGATTGCGTTAAAATAGCGGCTGTGTGGAATCACGAATGTAGTAAACTGCAGTTGTGTTGAACCCATATTGTGTAGAATCACGCATAGGTAGAATCGCGTTTGTGTCCTCGATCGCATAATCCATTTTAATACGTACCCGCTGGGCGAATGCCTCCCCTTCTGCTTTTAATACACATATAAATAAAATTAAAGGAAAACTCTGGACAAGACTAGACTGGCTTTTATACTTATACTTACAAGTTTACAAGAAGAAATAGTCGAACGATTAACTTTATTCTACTCGAACATTACACAAATTAAATAAACAAATTACACCAAAATATTAATTTCAGGTTGTTATAAAACAATATACCCGCGTTTCTACAAAAAGAAGTGAAATCCCACCAAAAACATTCTGTAAAAAACTAGCCAAGTCTCGATGGAGCTGCTTGTTTATCTCTAAAAAGTAATGAAATCTAGACAAAGTCGTACCAAGTCTAAGGTTCCTTACTGCGATTTCTTTATTATTATAGTTAACTAGCTGTGCCCCGCGGTGTTACCCGCTCATCCCACGGGAACACTAAATTTATTCGGGATGAAAAGTATCCTATGTCCTTCCCCGGGACTTAAACTATCTATATACCAAATTTCATCTAAATCGGTTCAGCGGTTTTAGCGTGAAGAGGTAACAGACAGACAGACAGACAGACAGACAGACACACTTTCGCATTTATAATATTAGTATGGATATGGATGTTGTGTGACTTGGCCGTTGAAGGGTACACAAGGGTACAAAACCAGGTGCTCCATGACACCATTGCACCAATCTGTCGCCAGAACCGCTACAAGTCAATTTTGTTTTCACGTAATGTTATATCTGTTGTAACTACCTATGTTTGTTAAGCGAGATAATAGCCCATACTGGTGTACCCTTCAACGGCCTAGTCACACAACATTAACTATAATAATAAAGACATCGCAGTAAGGAACCTTAGACTTGGTACGACTTTGTCTAGATTTCATTACTTTTTAGAGATAAACAAGCAGCTCCATCGAGACTTGGCTAGTTTTTTACAGAATGTTTTTGGTGGGATATTTATTATTTATTTTTTACTTTAAGTTACCGTAATAGGCAGGATAAGTAATCGTACGGTAAAAAGCCGCTTTGACAACTTATTTAGTTTGGTGCCATACTTTTGAATCAGAGAATTACATCTTTGTCTAAAAAAATATGTCTTGTGAGCTATACATATCTTTTACTATTCAACGAAACTAATATGAATTACTTACATGAAAATACACTAAGTACCTGCAAATAAGCTGCGCGTTGATGTCTATACTATGAAATGCAGTACATGTAAAATTAGCATACATTATTTTGCCAAAAAAAAAACTGATATCGTTAATTTTTCAGAACTTTGACAAAACAAATTTTACCTGAAGCTACTGAGTTTTTAACAACGATTAAATATAAAATTCCGAAAAATTATTGGTTGATTTGCGAAATGAAAGGAAGACATCCAATACCCAAACGACGTCTACTTACGTTCTAGGCATAGGCTTCTCTTAAAGTTCTTCATACCCGCCGTGCATTACCCTCAACAACTCAACTAACGATTTGCTGCGTTTTTTTTTTGGCAGGAATCACGTACCAATGTATGTAAGTACCTACCATTCTATGCATCGTGGGTCCGAATAACTTAGTCGATCTGGTCAAAATTACAGGAATTAATTAAATAAGTCGATAGAAATAAACATTTTAGTTAATTTGTACTGAAGTTAATCACGATTGCTTATTAAACCATGAAATGCTTGTCATGTCCTAGCCGCAGTTCCGGGCATACAGTTAATACAGTAATTATTTCTTCATTTTGGATTGTATGTCTAGGGCAGAAAATTCAAAATTGTTTACTTACGCAGTTATAAAATTAACCTTACGTAGACAGGTGCTTTGAAATGCTTACGGTTATTTTTAATGAGCGTGAGGTTTTGATTAATTACAGAAAGCTGTTTTATTCATGGTATTTTGTAAGAGCAAGAGGTATGTTGTAGTGTTGTACTCAGATCGGCTTGAGAAATATTGTTCATGCATTTTGCCATTTAAACGGTACTTTTTCCGGAATTCAGATAAGCTTTAAAAGAAGCAGCTTTTGTATAAATTGTTATTTTCTTTGGTTTCCGCGACTGTCACACATTTAAATAAAACTATTTAAATGGATTATATCGCGTATATTAATCCTATATCTGAGTAAATACATTTATTATGGGTCAAAAGTAAAACGTATAAAATAACAAATTTATAAATAAAACTAAAAATCAAACTAAGATTAAAATATATTAACAAAACTAATACCTCTCGGTATATATTAATTATTTGAGTCTCCCTGACATTTCAGTAGCTGGAAGGCAATGGAAAAACTGAAAGCACTGGATAGCAAATGGATTATATCGCGTATATTAATGTCAAAGGCTGACTAACCAGTTAACCCTTGACAACGGTAACTGCTGGAACGCTATATGAATGTTAAGTTGAACAAAGCTGACCATTCGAACATACCCAATTAGCACACAGGCTTCATAAGCACTTAAATATACCTACCTACAGCCTTTATAAATATATATCAGACATCCTCCCACAAATCGATCTAGTCCCAAATTAAGCTCAAGAAGGCTTATGTTATGGGTACTAGACGACGATATACATACTTATATAGATAAATATATACTTAAATACATAGGACAACCATGACCCAAGCACAAATATTCGAGTTCATCACACAAATATTTGCCCTGGCCAGGATTCAAACCCGGGACCGCTGGCTCAGTAGGCAAGTGCTTACAAACTGGGCCAACCGCGTCGTCTATTATTCAGCTTTATACAGCTTAAATTAGAGTTATAATGGCTTTATAGTATATCTTATACAGCCTGTTTGCTTGAGCACCTACAACTGAGTTTTCGCCCAACTCGAAAGCCGCTGCGCTCGGTCAATAGTTGATTGAGACACATGTAAACTCATGAGCGAAGTACACGCGTTCATTTCCCCGTATAAGAGCCAGGAATGTGTCGACTGTCGACCTCATTTCACCGAGCACAGCTAAGTGCGCTTAAGCATGCGCGTCCCGTCCATTAGAAGAGCAACGTTTTACCTACATCTTAGACTGTTTTCTTTCTTAGCACATTTAAGTATATCCACTAGAAAAATCATTCTTCACCTTTAAAAATATATAAAAAAAAGTTATGTCATTGTTAGTTAAAGTTTGTTGAATTGAATATGCATTGTTCAATTTAAATTGTATTTAATATTATTTGTAAGATGTAACGCGATACCTACCTATAATTAACCATCTAAGGAAGAGCGATGCGCCTTAGCATAGGTATTCAATACTTCAAAAGGGGCATCAAACACTGTTATGTAGAGTGATCGTGTTAATAAATTAATATTTAATTTTTATATCAGATTAAGTTAGTAATTGGTGTCAATAACTCCTGGCCAGCAATTACTGATGTCTTCAAAACACATGTCAAGGATTAATCTCATTTATCATTCATTTATTTTTATGAACAAACATAAAAAAATGTAAACATATCGACAAGTTGAAGTTAAGAATTTCAGGTCCTATTTTTTACTCTTATAGGCAAAACGAGGCCCGCTATACTAACCGTCTACAACTCGAAAAATGTCCCATTCTCCCACATACTGGGAGCAAATAGGTATATGCCATTGTTATGAAAAAGTTAACAATGCGTGTGCTCACAACAATTGAGGACTTCCGTTGATTATTTACGAATCCCATCATCACATCTTCACATAGATACTATAGATAGGCGACAATGGGTGAGATCATTTTGGGGTGGTACAAGCTTTCGATAATAAAAAAAAAACTTCAAAATCGGTCCTCAAATGATGCGAGTTCTGAATATAAAAAAAACATAATTTACGTCGACTTGAGAACTTCCTCTTTCTTCAAGTCATCATCATCATTAGCCAAAAGACGTCCACTGCTGGACATAGGCCTCCCCCAGAGAACGCCACCATGACCGGTCCTGCGCCGTCCACATCCAGCTGACTCCAGCGACCTTCACCAGGTCATCAGTCCACCTTGTGGGGGCCTGCCCACGCTGCGTCGTCCAGTGCGTGGTCAAGTTTCTTCAAGTACCTAGATTTAAAATCTTCAAGTAATGCACTACTATACATTTAAACAAATTGTGTCAGCGGAAACTGTAAACATAACTGCCATCATCTGCCATTCAAAAACAAGTATTACCTTCTCGTATGTAGACTCCTACTCACGGTTTAAAGCCTACATATACAAACATATTTATTTGTACACAGGAATACGAGAGAAATAAATAAAACCTCCACTAAAACGATAAAAAAACTTACAAGCTTTCCTACAGAGTCGAGCACAAAAGCGAGAGAGACGGGTGTAGGGGTTAGTGGGCGTTAGAGAGAGACGGGAGAGCTTGGGCCACGTGACACCTGCCGGCCGCCAAATGAAGATATCGCAGCTGGATGTGAGAGGATCGTGGGCAGGGCTTTGCAACCTTTTTAGTTTTTTAAAATAAAGTTCATTTGAGATTCGGAAAGGTTCATAAGTAATGTCGAGTTCAACAAAAACAATTTGTCAACAGGTCACTTTGTTCTGCTCTAACTGTACGAATAAAGAAGTAAAAAAATTGCATTAACAATGAATTGAAACGCACACTACGCACAGTGTCTTTCTAAGCCATAAAGCTTTGTTAGAATTGCGATGATAATACTAGTTAAGCTCCTAACTTGTTTGAGTCTTGTTACATAAAATAAAATTGGACTAAATAGTTATTTATTAACGTAAGCATAATACCTAGGTTAGTAGCTTAAAGTAAGTGAGCTACTTAAAAGATCTTAATGTCTGAGTAAAAACTTGAAGGAAGAGAAAATCATATAGAAATAATCATGAGGTAGCAAACTCTTGATACTACTAGAAGACTAGAACATGATCTTACCCCGGGGATTTCGGTGAAAGAATGACTCAACACTAGGCCGACAGTAAGTGTCAAATCATTCGTACACCGAAAACCACGGGATATGATGATAAATAAAAAAATCTTCATAAGACATTCCCTTAAAATAAGCAAAGGTTGTCGACCACTCTAAAGCCAACATCAAAATGTCTACAGATGCTACTAAGGCACGATACTACAGCAATGCAGTATTATTGTAGCGGTAACAAAATGAATAAAACCACATATTTATTAGTATACGTGTAGGGAACATATCGAATTTAATTCCTACTTAACCTTATTTTTTATTGTACACAGTTTGTTTACACACAGAATTTACTTTCCAACGTTAAAATAAATTAGATTGAGATTAAGAACTTAAAGAAAACAAAGGAAACGGTCCAAAAACGGGAGCTTGACACGTGCAAACTTACCAACTTAACATTTCCACCACTAAAAATCCAAACTCTTCCTTATTTGCAACAAAACCCTTACTTGACTCATTTTCGAACAGCAATGGTAAGTTTGTAAAAGTGTCAGTTTACACACGGTAGGCACTGAGCAAATATTGACGCAGTTAGAGTCAAACAGTCACATAATTTGAGCAGGTATCTATGCCACGGGATTATCTTGTTCTGAGCGCGATGAAGCGGAAAGGCAAATAGCTCGCTCAAACAGCTTAGCGTCCATTGTAGCCTGAATCAGGGGCTCAATTCGGAGTTTGTAGTTACATATGTGCGGGATTTTGGCCGCTATATGTTTCTAGTAGCGATGTGGCATTAGAACTAACCATAACGTTTTCTGCCGCATTAATTCAACATGATGAGCTTTATCGCTAGACTGCAGATGAAGCTTGAGCATTATCTCCTTAAAATTTCAGTTTTTTTTTTGTTGCCGACCTATATTTTCTAACACAAACGTTAATTACTCATCATGGTAAATCAAATGGGCCCCAACACGATAGGTTTACCTAGCACTGTTTAGGAGTTTCTACGGCTACCTACTTCCGTCTCTATCATCAGATCAGCTCCATGAGATGCCAACTTATTGTCTTGTCACGTGAACTATACTTATACATGCAAAGTTTAATTTCGATTGACTTCTACGATTTGATTTAATCGTTGGTTATAAACAAAAACAAAATTAGTTACAAGTGAATTGGTAATTGAAGCGTAAAGTTAACTTGCCATAATGCAGCGTGAATCGCAAGAGTCGATGTATGTCCGTGATATGCCCGTTTTAGAAAAGATATTGGTATATTGGGGATAAATCGTAATACCTCGTCGAATTAGAGCCGACAAGATGCCTGGCAGGTAAATATCAGATGACGTAAAAGAAAGATATCCCTTTATATCTTCCGGTCGGGCGTCCCGTTAATGTTTCCACAGATAAACTAGTAAACGTTTTATCAAACATTATATAGTACCTTCAGTACAGCTTTTAATTGGTGATCATACCGTAACCTTATTGAAGCCATGAGCCATCTAACTAAAAAATGGAGTAATTTTCATCACCAATTTGTATTAAAACCGTCACAATATGGCGATGTTCCAAATTCATGGAAAAAATGTAAGTACTGTAAATAAATAGGCCTACCGAAATATACCTAACGAACATTCTCACCAAAGTTAATTTCAAAAATTTCGATGAAGCGAACACCGGCAAAAGTACCTAAAGTATGATAAAACAACAATCAAGCTAAAGGTTATTGTTCATCCTGTCAGAGCCTACCCCGAGCACAAAAAGGAGCAGGTAACATCATTTGTTTCTTTGAAGAAACTTCTCCATAAAAACCAATGCGAATAAATTTTTACGACATCGACAGACACCAGAAATATCGCTCGTAAATTCTCTAAGACCTTATGATTTATATAAAAGAGATTACCTTAAATTTACTGCTCATTCGATTTGAGAACTAATTTAATATGCATGAGATGATAAAAATCTGTTCTGGGAAGCGATATTAAATTAAAATGTTGGCGTGTCACACTGTCGAGTCCGCCCATAACCGGCACCTTGTAAAGTATGTTTTTTCTACTTTTATTAGGGTTCCGTAACGCAATCAGCAGATACGGAATTATAGGATCACTCTATGTGTCTGTTCGTCTGTCAAGAGTTCAAGACCTTTTTCTCCTTCACACGTGGAGGTGTTAAACTTAAAATTAGTACCAAATACTCAGATCTGCTTCCCATTATAGTACTGAAAAAATCACGCAATCTAGAGATAAAGCCGCTTATGCTCCATTTATGGTGCATACTTATTTTGATGTTCCCAAAGCTTTTAAAATAAAACCTATACGTAGGGGACTTCACGTTGACTCAGAATCATCTAATTTGCGAAAAACTTGCGAAAAAGCATTGCCATGAAGCCGTATGCCCTATGTTCTGTAGCCGTAAATCACAAGTAGTTACATAATTACTTTTTGGCTATTATAACCTTATTTGCCATGTGTAAGCCAACTGCGACCTATCTCGATGTATAAAGACAACAGTTTTCCAACAGCAATGTTAAGTTGTCCATCAATACAGTTTATCTTTTCATCTGAGCAATATTCAGTGCTTTCATGGTACAGACCACTCTTTGCGCGACTTGACAGGCTCTTATACTAGACTGTGGATTAACTTGTCCGTATTTCCATTTTTACAAGGGCTATAAAGCTCACACGAAGCTTTTTATTATAGCCAAGTAATATTTTCAAGAGCAAAACGACTTGAGTGATCTTAAATTGACTAGGACAAATTCAGATATAAGTATGTAGACTTGTAGAGTTGTATACCTATGTACAGTCAACCAATTTGATTTCTAGGCCACTATAGAACCTTGTCACAATGACAACGATATGAGATTTCAAGCGGCTTTCATATTGACGTTCACTGTGACTAGGTACGGAATGGCCTAGGAATCAAATTGGTTGACTGTACCTAGGCGTGAGTTGATATTCCTTATATCATACGTCAAGTAAGTACGAAAACATGTTCATAATAATATTATAAGCACATTATAAGTCAAGTAAGCACAAAAAACATGAACGTATTATAGGTACATATGTATTGTATAAGTAAGGACAGTTTGAGAGTAGGGTACAGACAACTGTTAATTAATGTTTAGGTTCAAAACTGAAAAATGGACACTGATTTAATTTAATAGTGCGTTCCTATATTTGTTAAAAACGATGACTAAGTAGTATTCTGTCATTCGGCCGATTTAAAACATATTCGTCGAATCTAATCTTGATTCAGTTCCTTGGAAGTGGCGACGTTAACAGACAGTTAAAATACTATACGGTTGCGAATAAAAAATGTTGCTGCTCTATCTTTTTGTAGGTAGATAAATTTAATATAATAAGTAAGTATAGTTACACTTACCTACACTTGAAAGTTGCGCTTGTGCAACTGTATTTAATTATTTAATCTGATGTGTTTGAAACAAGACAGGACAGAAATTTCCGTTAGGATAATACATGCAGTTTCAATTATAAAATCTAATGAAGTGTTTGAAACACGACTGGACGGAAATATTTGCGTTTTATCTGGAGTCGGCCCCGATCCTCTAATGCTAACAATTTACAATAGGGGTTTTGTCAGTACTAAGAGACTTTTAGAACCGTGAAACGTGTTATCTGGGTTACCAGTTTCTACCTGTGAAATTTAAAGATGGAGCTATAAATTGGACCGTGACTTCAGATAAAAAAAAATATTAAGGCATAAGATATGTTTTTAATAAGTTGGTTAATAATTTAGCTTCCAAATCACAGTTGAAGTTGAAGAGACGCCACGCATCTCGTCTCGACCACAACGAGATGCTAACAGGAAATAAAAAACGTGAGAATAATATAAATTAAGTCCTCTGCCCCCTAACACAGCGGACACTAACTACCATAGGCTAGTAATAAAAAGAGAATTATTTTTAAGTAATGCTAAAACGACACGTAAACAAAACCAAACCATTTTTGAAACAAATTGATGGATAGGTACATTGATTTAGACTTACACCATTTTCACACATTATTATAGCATTTATAAAAAGCTGGTACCTACATACTTTCAGTCTTTTCGAAACCATGCACACCTTTTGAATAAGTGCCGTTTTGCTGTAGGTAATAAAGGTAATGAATAACAATAAAGTTCACCTTGTTTGACAAAGCAGTCCAAAACCTATATGTACACGTTGTTCCATTGCGCTCCTTAAAGCCTAGGTATATACTTGTAATTTCTATGCGTAAAGCTTTAAACAAAACCTAACTTCTTAGCGTCGTGTCCAAAAATCCAAACTGTCGTTTCAGATGAGTAAAACTTAATTATCCATTATCAATGTACCTATTCAGAAAACTTATAATAAGAGATTATGTTACTATTCAAATTTCAAGTAAAATATAGAACTCTGCAAAATAACATCGAGATTTGTATACGTCTCACGCTCGCATGATGACGCTGGCCTACTGTATCTCTCTTCTCTGTACACGTCCCTCGGAGCCCGATAATTGAGACGTCAATTTTTTTCTCAAGCCGACTCGTAGCTTTTAGAATATTTATAACTCTAGTGGCCAGTAATTTAACATCGGGTACTCTCGTTATCTGGGAGGCTCTATCGGGGCCGCTCGTTTTGTTCCTTAGCTACGATTAATGAGGATTCCAACAGGTCGGGGAACTAGCCGAGGGCTATGGTAATGTTGTATAAAACACGACGCCATTAAACTTGGAAGTGCTAACTCAACTTGCTTGCCTGCTAGGTTTTTTTAAGACGAAGACGTATGTAAATGATGAAAGATTTTAATGAAAAGTATATGTATTTTATTACTTGATAAATAGGTAGTACACTAGTAACAAGAATTAGTTTTTTTGTACCCTCTTACTTAATAAAATTCAATGCGTATCCGTATTCAATGAGAATCAAATATCCGCTACTCTCGTTGTGGTAAAGTCATCAAACTTGGCAATTATGCGCTGTTATGATATGATAATACCAAAACATGATTTTTATTATGCTGATCTGTGGATAGAACTGGAAGACAATGGAATTGTAACTCCATAGTGGATCAACTTATCGCAGCTATGTTAGAATCTGGTCTAAGAATTTACTGTGGTTTTGATAGGATTTGATAGATATATTAAAAACTAGCTTTTGCCCGCGACTACGCACGCGTGGAACTTGATAAAAGGGATTATTAAAAGCGCCTAAGCAAATGTAATGCAATTGTGCTTTTGGTCTAATAATTACATTTCCTACAGGGTCACCGCACCCCAACAGAAATGTTCACTCACTTTTCAATCTTTTTAGGTATAATTTCCAGGATGTAAACTATAATCCTATGTCCTTCTTCGGATCTTAAACTATCTCTATGCCAAATTTCATCAAAATCGATTCAGCGGTTTAAGCGTGAAGAGGTAAGACATACAGACACACTTTCGCATAAAATAGCCTTAGACCTCTCAAACTGTATTTTCACTAAAACTACGCTGCGCTATCGGTAGGTATACAAGGGACTAAATCAAATCAACCAACAGCATTGCCAAATGCAGCTCGCTATTAAGTACCTAGTGTTTTTTCCTCGTACACCGCTTAGCTGCGTAACTTTAGCTCCTAAGAGCGTCCTGAATTCCAAGCTAAGCACTAAGCCTATTGGACCTGAGATACCGATAGATATCGATAAAAATCTATAATCACCTGCCATCAAATAAATATCACACGTGAACACCATTACGTTAACGAATCGTTTCACCATGTCATTCCCAATCCTGCCAAAGCTCAAACTCTATCACAAAGAGTAAAAAAAAGAAGCATCGCACAATTTAGCTGTCACTCAACTCTATAGTCCTGTATGGGTTTTGTTCGACAAGCGCACACAATGATCCTTCATAATGTTCACGCTGCGTCTACGCATAAAAGTCCCCTATTGTATCACAAATAATCCGTAAAATTAATGGCAGCTCCTTTGCGTAGGAATTAAAGTCGTGAAAAGGAAAAAAAGCCTTTGGAAAGTTAGATTTCATTTATTTTTGTCTGTATTGAATAGGAATAGGTTTCAGAAATGAGAGCTTTGAATAAGGTGCACGATGACGGGTAGACCCTTTGTACAACCCCGTTACAGAATCAATCCGAGTTTAATCATATTAATTTTCGATTTGTAACTATAATTTTTATTGAACTTTAACAGGACCCGGCAGAGGCCGCAACACTGGTTTTCCTTTAGGTCATAATAGTCTGATTAATCTGGCGAAAAAAATCAACGCATAAAACGAGCAACGAAAATGAGGATCAGCCCTGCTAGATTCATGATCATCCAAGAGATACAGAGTGGGAAGGCTTTCTATAAAGTGGATAGCTCTGGTGCCATGGGCAATTCGTTCACAGTGCAGGCAATTCATCTCTGGAATGCCCTTCCCCTCTGTATACGTCAAGCTGAGAACAAGCTCTCTTTCAAGCGCTTGGTGCGCAAGCACCTTTTGGAGAATCTTCAAAATTAGGTAAATCTCGTCGTAGTCATTTAACAGCAGGTACTCTATATATATAATCCATATTCATATATATTCATACTCATATATATATATAGTATATATAAATATATATATATTCCCATAATTATGTATTTATCAACGTAACTAGTGTTTTTTTTTTGTTTCGATATTTGCATCGTGTGTATACACGTATTGTTGTACACCCTTCCCGCACCTATAATGTCTCTGTTTGACCTTGTGGTTGACTGGTAGAGAATGCCTCATGGCATTAAGTCCGCCATTTGTACTTTACTTATGTATTTTGTGCAATAAAGTTTAAATAAATAAATAAATAAATAGACTTGTGCGGATCGCGAAAAGGGAATTCGTTGATGGCTCAATTTCATTGGTCGATAAGTCGGTCGATTTAAACGGTTCCCCGAATGCGGATCCTAATGGCATGTGGGTAGGTATATCTATACCTACTATTATCATTTCCTTTGTCCTCGCCTCACACCAAAAGGGCTGGACAAATTTTAACCTATTTCGGTACAGGGATAGGATAGTTGATGGACATTCAAAGATGGTTATGCAATATTTATTTGTAACAATAAAGTTTGAGAGTTGTACTGCCGTACCGCCATCTAGTGGCTTGCAGAAGAACTGGAATAATAAGATACCGCGATACGAAACAATTTATTCAATATCGGACATTGAAATATAAAGAAATTCATAATTCGAATTAGACTACGGTAAAAACTTTAATATCAATATAATCAATATAAAACAATAAATATTGAAAGAATTGTTTTTTTACTTGCGTTATGTTGTTCACATGTAACGTCATGTAGTTGTCGACGGATTTTTGTGCTATCTGTATTTGTAATAGTCCTCCTATTGATTTATAATGTTGGTCACTTTTGTTTTCTATCCAAATTAATCTAAAATGGCGGTAAATTTTGTTAGTGAAAGTAAACAACTCTGTCTACGGTTATATAAATATATTCCATGGTCAAGATCCAAAATCTTCTCAACCCGTATCCAATGACATGTCAAGAATTTGACAGTTTCACTTATTTATCCATATTTTCACACGAGAAAGTGACTTGTGTTGAAAGATTTTGTACTTCTAATAAGTGTAATTCATTATAAAAAGCTGTGTGTCCAAATGTTTTATGCCTTTATAATATAAAAATAACAAATTCCAGTCTTGAGTACTGTTTTCCTAAACAGAGGTCAGTCCCTTCTGTTTCGATTACTGATATTTTTTGTTGATACCAATATCAACGTCATTGTAAAAATTATAGAAGCCTGACAACAAACAGTGTTTCCTAATCAAAAATTCAACCAAGCATTTGGCAACTGTTGGACTTATGTCCTCTAATATTGACAGGAGGTTAATTTGTGAATTGTGTTCTACTCTTACTTTCTTCTTCTAGGTGGCATGCGTAAAATGCGATTGAGATAGTACACTTAACATCCAATCTGTATCGAAGCTGGAGCAATGAGTAATGCGGGAGGCCCACAGATAATGAATAACTTGCCACCTGGAGTGAATCCTGAAAACAACTTGCTGCCAGGAGGGCCCATACTGAACAATACAATGAATCGGAATAGAAATAATAATCAGAATCCTTTATTTAATGTCAGAGAAAGGCTGTTCCATGCATTGTTTTTTAAATTTGCTGTGGCCTATGCAAGGACATTCCCGAGGCCAGTGAGGAGGTTCTTCGAATTCCTGGTGCTGTTAAAAGCGATTGTTGCCTTCTTTGTGCTTGCCTACATACACATAGCATTTTCGAGAACACCAACAACTTGTTTAAACCATGTGAAAGACTCGTGGCCGAGAGATGGCATCCTTCGAGTGGAGATTTTGAGGAATCCGGCCCATGATTACAGCATCGAGCAGAGCTATGCGAAGGAGAATAAACTGAAAAAGGATAAAGAGGAACTCAACTCAATGCTAGGCATTTTAGCTACTGAAGGGTGAGTTGATCCTAATTATTTGCTTCAAATTGTGTACACCTTGATTCACACAGTAATTAAAACATAAAAACACTTTTGATGTTCACACTGTCAGATATTTGAATGCCTGTCAGTGAATGTTACTGTTCAGTGTATTGGGATCTTCACTTGAACCATGAATACCCAACTTTTCAAGTTGTATCCAAGCAAGTACCTACAGTGGGTGCTCATCCCCGTAACATTATAAAAGAGCAAGTTTATGTGTGTGTTTGCTGGTATGAGTGTTTGACACTTCTTCACACCGAAATGGCAGAATGGATTTGCATGAAATTTGGAACACAGACAGTTTATACCACAACTTAACACCTTAGTGCATAGGCTACTTCTTATCCCAAACGACATGGTACCCTGGTTAAACACAAGCAAAGCTAGTGGGTTAATGAAAGTCTAGTAATTTTTTTTACTATACATTCCAAAACATTTATTAACTACGTAAAACAAACATTTGTTTCTTTAATTTTATAATGAAGCAAAAACGATTTTATTTTCTGTATACACAATATGTAAGTTCAAGTGCTGACTTAACTGCATAGGTTTGCGGATTGACCCTGACATTTAAAGAAATTTATTTATTTCAAGGTTACAATTGTCTTCAATGTCATTGCATTCTTAATCTGTGCAATAATTATGTGACCTTATTCTAAATTTCAATACTAATAAATTCATTATCTTTATATGGCATGAGTTTTGATGTAATAATGGTATTGCTACCTGTGAACTAAAAGATAATTTAGTTGAGGATTTTATGTCAGTTTTAATTTCAATAATATTTATCATTGTCTGAAAGTATAATATTTCACATTCTAGACAACTTAAAAAATCGTTTTTCTCTCAATATCTTATGTTTTTCATTGTTCTTCGATATTGGTTGAAATAAAGAAAATCTAAAGTCTAGTTTCATACAATTAGTGTGATAAAGGTAGCATGGACCGGGACCATTGGACCCTGTACAAGTATGATTAATTTACAAGTTAACATAATTGCTACACTGAATGTGTTAAAGTATACATTGATAGTAAATTATTTATTATTTTTAGGTTCTGTTCTAAGTCAATGGACCTAATAATGTGTTTCTGTCATCTGATAATCTATAATATTAGGTACTTCACATATTCATAATAACACCTGTAAAAGTGTATGGTCGTTAAATGAATAACTTAACTTTTAGAACATGCGTACAAAAAAAATATTTTAAGATGGTTGGCATCAGATGGAGGAAGCCGTCATCCAGAAGTGAAAAGTCCTTACATAGTATTGAATTTTTTAAATTATGACTAATTATAAATGATGAGTTTAAATTATAACTGTGTATTGTAAGTGAGGAATAAAGGTATTTTTTTTTATTAAATAAATAAAAAAGGAAACTGTTGTAAAGTATTTATTTACAAACACACATACAGTCATACATTCATCTCACTTAACATAAGAATACTCCATCATTACTGTGATTGATCACTTTCTCACTAACTTCTGTGACCTACCATACTTTCACTTTCTCTGGAGTCAAAACTGTTCATGATAATGTCAATTATTTGTACATTTGAAGTCTTCTTATGCAAGTCTCGGATGACTTAAAGCATAAAATTACTAAATGTTTCTTGCAAATATCATAAAGAGGACTTGATGAAAGATATATTTTTTCCACACACAAATATTAAATATGGTTCTTTTTTCTTTCATATATTACACAATTGGTACATGTTGTTTTTCACAATTTCATGCAAATTTTCCCCTTTTTAGTTTTGACTATTTTTAGTTTTTACTTTGTACATGTACTTTAAGCTATTTAATAGAATAATAATCATATAACCATCTTTATTAAATATCTCAAGAAGAAATAAATAGGTACAATAACATGCAAATTACGATTGACTATTGTACTTAGCCTCTATTGAATAGAGGTAAACAGCAAACACAAGCAGTCATATCACTAAGGAGTGATCTCTAATAGATAAATTGGGTCTCTTACAGAGACGGAAAAATAATCACTACATAGTGTAAAACAAAGTCATTTCTGTCTGTCTGTCTCTAATGTATCTTTAAAACTACGCAACTGATTTTGGTGCGTTTTTTTAAATAGATAGAGTGATTCAAGAGGAAGGGTTATATGTGTAATACATGCATAATTTATCAGCATTGCACCCATGTGAAGTCAGGGCGGGTGGCTAGTCATTAATAATTCTTTATTGTGTACTTTTCAGGTTTATCAACATTGAGTCCTCATCTAATGAAGATGTGAAAGAAGATGAATACCTCCGAGATGGCACAGACTACGGCAACATTACCCGCATACATGACGAGAATGAGGAGGGCAGTGCTCCGGAGCAGGTGCTAGAGACTGCATACATGGATTCTAAGTCTGAAAATGTGGACAATGGCATTGTGGAATCACAGGAAGGAGACCTCAATGCCACAATCATTTCTGGAGAGGATGTTGTTGAGCCTTCCTCTTCTATTTGGGAGGGGATTATGGGCTTAGTGGAAGACCTTGACAGAGATTCTAAAGTTGTTGAGGTAAGAGCTATATTTTGTATCATGACTTAATGGAAATCATAAATGAAACCATACTTAAAATCTATAAATACATCTAGAAATATAGTTGATGTTAAATGTGGCTGTGAAGAAACCTCATGAATAATTAATTGGCAATTATTTCCAATTTAGGTACCTATGCTGATTGTGGTTTTTGTACAAAGAAAATATTCACACGGCATTTATAAAAGCACTTGACAAATTGATCAAGTTACCCCCATAATCTTCTATAAGTAAAAATAACATATAAGTAACTATATAATCATTGTCAATAATATATCATATATCAAAACATATTAAAATACTAAACGGGTTTACTCACGTCGTCGAAGTCGAATAATATAAAGATATATCGTCTATTTTCTATGTAAAATATCATATATCGTCGTATATCTGAAGTATTGTCCAATTCTAAGGATAACCTAGGGCATAAAGGGTCATCCATAAATTACGTCACACGAATTTCATGTTTTTTTTGCCCCTCCCCCCGTCCTCGTCACAGCTGGTCACATTTGTGAGACTCCCCCCTCCCTAGTGTGACGTCACATATGGTGCAAATTTACATTTAGAAATTATTGAATGAAAACAGCGGTTCCGAAATCGGTTTTATTTCCATTTAAATATATATATTTTTTTATAATTAACATCAAATCAAACAATTAACAAAACAAAAAACGATGATAGTAGAGCGAGTGGTCGACAAAACAATTGGTATCTTATATTTACACAGATATAGTTGTATATGTTTTTGAGGTTTTCGTAAAGTAATAGTTTAAAGTTCGTGTTTTAACACTTATAATAGATTTTGAAATGTGACGTCACGAAATTTAGGACCCCTCCCACCTCCTTGTCACACAATGTCACACTTCGTCGACCCCCTCCCTCCCCCGTAACGTGTGACGTAATTTATGGATGGCCCCATGTTTAATTTTATCACATTTCATATCATAAATATTATACCTAGTACTTAACACATGTTTTGATATACTTTATACCAACATACTAGCATTGTTCAAGTTCATTAGTCATTACTTGGTACCTATGATATTTAAGCATTGATGATACACATTTGTTCATTGCTATCAGTATCCTCTAAAAATTAGTCAAGTGCGAGTCGGACTCGCGCCCACAGGGTTCTATGCAATGCAAAAATCATGCCCCGCATACGGTAATTTGACGCCCAGGATCGGCTTAGTGACAAATCATTTTATTTATAACTGAATAAACATTTTTCATTTTCTTTTCATTTTCATTTTTGCACCAAAAACCCCGGGGTATGGCGACAATACATTTATATGACGTATGTTTTGTATTACTCAAACACATACTTATTCAATATGGATATTTATGATAATACAATTAAGTGGGGTAATCGTGACGTAAAATGTTAATTTAATTCGTAGTTTTACCATTACAATGTTACGTCGTATTTCTAATTACTTTTATTGTATATTTAGAAAAACATGAAATTAGCCAGTAAGTTGAAATTTTAGCATTTGAAATATAGAAATGTGATATTGCAAGGTGAGGCAAATTGGTACCCAAGGGACTATTTGGTAAAAGTTTTAAGCCCTAATATACAATATTACTATCGCAATACTTGGAACAATTGTCTCATACATGAAAACATGTATGTTTTTCATGTTTTTAGATATAAGACAAGGTGTTTTTCCAATTGTAAACAAAAACATTCGCTTAGTACCAGATAGTCTAGTCTCATTCACAAGTGATGTTTTTATTTTAATCATCATACAACAACAACTCGCTGGCCCAATATTACATGGTTCTATGTCACATTAAAATAAGAATTAGATAGCCGGGTGATTAAAATCAGATTTCATTTCATTATGACTGTTCAACTTTGAACTCGTCAAAAGACAGACATAGAAGCCTGATTACTTTATTCGCAAACCAATGTATTTTGAAGACCAAACATAAGGTTGTGCAGTGCATCGCCTGTAAGCCAAATTTAGAATTTTACAAAGTCTATTTTTGTGTGTAATATCCGAACGAAGCCTTTAGCTCAGAAGCCCCAACCGTTTCTTAGATGCCTCCTGACAAATACGTCCTCACTAATGACATTAAGTCATTACGTTCGTACGTCACTGCGTTGCTCGCGATTTAATAATGGATTCTACCTACTTCCTACTGGATTTAGATTAATATGTAATTTTAATGGGTAGGCAAATGTTTGTATTGAAAATATTTGTTTGTTTTATTTCAGGAATCTCTGGATGAAGCGGCCTCAAATGATTCGTCAAAAGGTTAATATCAATACTTAGTGATTTACATAATACATTTTTTCTCAAACATCCAAGGAAATGTCGTTCTTATGATCGTGGTAATAGACCGCGAAATACGTCTTTGTATAGCAATTGTTGAAGATTCGTTCTAATTTCAAATTAGAACGATATAAAGGAATTTCATACAACATTATTGGCCGTAGCCAACAAAGAGATTGTCTTTTGTTTCAGTGGGGTTTATTTCTTTTATTGATAATCTATGGCATACTGCCAATAAAAAAAAACTTAGTTTGTGCATGTATATTTACGTTTTATTTCTTATATTTAACTAGATTATTAAATTAGATTAAATCAGATATTCAATAAAATCAACAAGGAATCACGTTTATTGTTAAAAAATATAACAATATCTAATTAATAAGGTGTTGTCATTTTTTAATAAATAGAATCATCTTAACATTTGGTGGCAAAAACATTGACCCGAACAGCTTAAAAAAATGAATTTGTTTTTTTTTTATTAAATTTGAAATAAATTTGTTTTTATATGAATATATAAGTTGAACATTTGTATTATTTCCTTGGATTTATTTGAGAAAAGCACTATACAAGCCTCGGCGCGAACAGGGAGTATCGGCCTCGTATCTCTAGATGGCCTCGTTATCACTCGGCTATCTATTACTACTCGGCCAATAATCCCCTATTTCGCGGCCTCTGCAGTAATGTACTATTGTAGGTCTCATTCATATCTATTTTGCAACTACGTCCGCTTTAAGCGTTTTTATTTATCGTAGTCGGGTAAAATAAAGTATCCTTTATTCATCTCTGGATGCTCTGTCCTTGTACCAAAATTGGTTAAAATTCGTCCAGCCTTTTGCACTTTCACAAAAAAATGCATGCCGCGCGCCCGTATAAAACGAAAGGCAATCCTGCATCGTGCTAATAAGATTTTTCCTAAAACCATGACCGCTCTATAGAAGGCTTGATTTTTAAACAAATTCAGACTTTTATAACATTATAGATAAATGCTTCACCCTTATTTTATGATACTTGCTATTGTTTCCAGATGACGACTACATCTTGGAGTACTCACTGGAGTACGGTTTTCTTCGTCTAACGCCCAACGCGCGGCTGCGTCTCAAGATCCCAGTGAAGATCGTCACGCTAGACCCCAGCAAGGACGAGTGCTTCGGCGATCCCTTCTCGAGATTCGTCCTGGACGAGTTTCTCGGCTATGACGACTTGCTCATGGCCTCGATCAAGTCTTTGGCTGAGCAGGAGGATAATAAGGGATATTTGAGGTAAATATATCGTCACGCTAGACCCCAGCAGGGCGAGTGCTTCGGCGATACTTTCTCGAGATTCGTCGGCTATGACGACTTGCTCATGGCCTCGATCAAGTCCTTCGCTGAGCCGAAGGATAATAAAGGATATTTCTGTTAAATATATCGTCACGCTAGACCCCAGCAAGGACGAGTGCTTCGGTGATCCTATCTCGACATTCGTCATGGACGAGTTCCTCGGCTATGACGACTTGCTCATGGCCTCGATCAAGTCCTTCGCTGAGCCGAAGGATAATAAAGGATATTTGTGTTAAATATATCGTCACGCTAGACCCCAGCAAGGACGAGTGCTTCGGTGATCCTATCTCGACATTCGTCCTGGACGAGTTCCTCGGCTATGACGACTTGCTCATGGCTTCAATCAAGTCCTTGGCTGAGCAGGAGGATAATAAAGGATATTTGAGGTAAATATATTGTCACGCTAGACCCCAACAGGGACGAGTGCCTCGGCTATCGTTTCTCGAGATTCGTCATGGACGAGTTCCTCGGCTATGACGACTTGCTCATGGCTTCAATCAAGTTGTGAGCAGGAGGATAATAAAGGATATTTAAGGTAAATATATCGTCACGCTGACTTCAGTAAGGACGAGTGCTTCGAAAAGTTACTTTAAACTTCGTTGCCAAATTTCACCGTTATTTATTGAATCGTACCGATCGTACGGCATGTTTATTTATTTAATCTTTATAGCACAAATGAAAACAAATCGTACAAAAGGCGGACTTAATGCCATTGGGCATTCTCTACCAGTCAACCATCGGGCAAAGCAGATAAGTTGAGGGCGGTGCAACTAACTTAAATAGGTTTTAATAGATAAATATATAAATTTATTATATATACATATATAAATAAATACTGACTAAAAAGCAAAACATGTTTCCCATTATTTATTTAATCGTACCGATCGTACGGCATGTTTCATGCAAGCAATCAATTGTTAAGCCAGGCGGCTGCGTCAGGAGACAAATAATCCAGGTCCTCAGCAGATCCAGCGTTAAAAATGTCTCTCTATGTTTAAATTAAACGTTGAAACGTTCAATGCCCCAACTGCCAATCCTAATAAACAGAATATATCAGCTGGGACAAATATTTGTGTGATTAACATTAAATTTGATCCTCTCTCATGGATGTTTTCTTTGTATTTATATTATTATTAGACGGCTGCATCTTCGTGCGTGTTTTATAGTCGGGTAAAAAGTATCCTGTAATAAAATTACCTTTGGATGTCCACCCGTGTGCCAAAATTGGGTAGTTACTTGACTGATAAATCAAACCAGCTCCTTTTTAGGGTTCCGTAATCCAAGGCCTGTCCGCCTGTCCGCAGCTTAGCTCAGCGATTGTTCGCCACTAAGAAAGCTGCAATTTGGCATGGATATGTATATTAGTAACGCTGAATGATATTTAGAAAACTACGCTGGTTGACTATACGGTCCGTTGGCCTCCATATTTTTACTGTGTGGTTCATTGCCCCAGAAGCGTAAAACATTGTTTACATAGATATTATGTGTGTATTTTCAGAAATGGAATTTAATGGCAAGAGAGACGTCATTTATAGTGACTGTAGGAAAGTAGCCAATTAGCTAAAAAATAAAATTTTAACAAAATATGGCACTCTCCATAGAATACCGATTTTCAATACAGCTTTATAATATTTTACATAGAAAACTACCATGAGTCTCAGACACATTAAAATGCATAAACGGGTTTACTCACATCATAGAAGTCGAATAACGCTCGACATGTTTCGAATCGGTACGCGATTCATCATCAGGAGAGCCGACCAGTCGCTCTGGCGGCAGTGTTCGGTTTGAAAATTGTAGCTTATGATTTATTTTAATAAGCTTCATGGTAGAGAATGCCTCATGGCATTAAGTCCGCCTTTTGTACGATAAGTTTTCTTTTGTGCAATAAAGATTAAATAAATAGATTAAATAAATAAGTATAGATGTCGACGTTAGGGACTTAAAGACTATCGATTATAAAAATATCTTTTGACAGGAATGTGATCACCGGCGAGCACTACCGCTTCGTGTCCATGTTGACGGCGCGCAGCTCGTACATCGCAGCCTTCTTCATTATGCTCGTCTTTGTAAGTATTCCATTTTACCTTTCTATTTTGATGACGCGGTTGGTGCTGTTTGTAGAGACCTGCCTACTGAGGCCAGGCCAGGGCAGATATTTGTGTGATGAACTCGGATATTTGTGCTTGGATGGTTGTGTATTGAAGTATATATTTATCTATATAAGTATGTATATCGTCGTCTAGTATCCATAGCACAAGCCTTCTTGAGCTTAATTTGGGACTTGAGAGACTTGTGTGAGGTTGTCTGATATTTATTTATGATAATTTATGTGGTTTGCTCGTTTCCTTCCTCGTACAACTAAACTGTTGAATGAATCGTCGTTCGCAGTCGGCCATCAAATCTTCTAGAAAAGACAGTCTTCCGATCTGAAAGGCGCCATCACATAAGACGTTATCACGGCAACCATCAAACATCATCACGGCTATCATCATCATCATCATAATAATATTGCCTTAAATACCTCAAGTTGCGTTGGTTTTTCTCCGATCTTTCGACTTTACATATACGTTCCGAATTCCGAGACTGACCGTGATGTGCCGGTCTATAATTTACGGTTTCTTTAACTTTGATGCAAAGGATTAACAATCTGAAATGACAGCAGTCTAAATCTGATAACCCGATTCTAAAACGAAGATGTCAAACCAGGAAATAAATTTGCGAAACCTGGTTACTACCAATGGAGTAAATACGAAGGTAAATGTCCATCAATGGACAAATTGCGAGACAGCCTTACTACGTGCCGCGAGTCGTGCTCATCTGTGCCGCCCACTTTTGTTAGTTCAGTCAAGTTTTACTATACTAAGTATTATGATGAATTCCAAAACGAATGCCCTAAAAAAATAAAGCCTACGCGAAATAATGGGCTGAGTGTACGCTAAGTTAACATTGCTAATACAAATTAATGCCAACGAAGGCAAGTTTATTGTATTATAATAAATAAACAAAAGACTTCGATATTTTCACAAATCTTAATTGATTTGTGGGCCATCTCGCGGTGAGTAGTAAAACCGCTTGGGTACGATGTTTGGTAGGGAAGACCTCTAGCCGGAGACTTGTAGACGTTTAATATTGAACCGCCAACGTCACCTATCGTGCAGTAGCGGTACTATGAATTAATATTGTGTGGGGTGCGATTCCTTGGTTTCCCTGCACGGTGTTTAGCGTCCAAATAACAGGTGGCGCCATGAGTTATTTTGCCTCATAGTTTTATATGTCGGATGAAATACGATATGATTGTATTATACCAAATGTTAAGTTTCACTTTTGTTTTATAATTTAAAATGAGAAAATAATTATAAATTAAATAGAACTGATCATGTAATGTAATGTATTATGTCGCTTCGTTTCATAATCACGTAAATTAAAGATTGATGAAAACCTAAGTAGGGTAACTTAAAAATAATTTGCCTTGTTCTATTCAAAAAAATCTGATTACAGTTTTTTTTTACTGCTACGCCAATTAGTACGAATAGGGTTGGGTCTTGGTAGCATAACGTGGTTCTAAAACCCGCGGAGTCGCTAATTGTAAAAAAAAATCTAATTTAAAGTCTGGCGATATATTAGATAAATCGGTAGAGGTGTTAGTTTCGCGCTAGCCTTTGCTTTAAGGTATTTCACACTTCTTATACTATGTATATTAAGTCTTGGTTCCCTCTCGTCCCCGTCATATTTTTTTTAGTACTGCACATTCTATAAGGTCCATTCAGTATCATCATTAGCCTGTATCAGTCCACTGCTCCTCATGCATAGGCCTCTCTCATGGCACGCCACTGAGCTCGATTTTCAGCTCTCGTCCGCCAGTTACTACCCGCACCCGCTGTCCTACGAATGTCGTCGCTCCACCTTGTTACAGGGCGCCCTACACTACGCTTGCCGGTTCGTGGCCTCCACTCCAGAACTCGTTTGCCTCAGTGCTCATCGGCTCTACGACAGATATGACCAGCCTACTGTCACTTCAGCTTGCTTATTCGCTGTGCTATGTCGGTAACTTTGGTTCTCTCTCGAATTACTTCGTTTCGGATCTGATCCCTAAGAGACACACCGAGCAATGAGCGTAGCTCTTTCCATGGCTCGCTGAGCGACTTTCAATTGGTGGACTAGTCGTATGGTCAGTGGCCACGTCTCGGCTCCGAAGGTCATGATAGGTAGGACGCACTGATTAAAAAACTTTCGTTTTTAGGCTTTGAAGTATGGGCGACGTGAAGACTCGACGCAGTTTTCCGAACGCTGCCCAGCCGAGTTGTATTCGCCTCTTATGCGATATTCTATTCTATTCTGTATGCGAATTACTAATCCAATATACCTTTAATTAATTAGATGCCGCTAACTAGAAGCTAACGTTGCCAGTGCATCCGCACCGCTGTGCTGTGATGCAAAAGTGGAATGTATCTTTGTGTGATTGGAAATCTCGTAGCGATGATGCGTAGACGTAAAATACATGTTGCTGATTAGTTTAATATAGATTAATTGTCAGGTAAATCTTGGGTGTATGATACGCTTATACATGCGTTCGTTGATTTCAGGATCTGTATGTACAGTAAAACAAAAAATCCAAGGAGAAAGTGGAAGTGATAATTGCCAATAGTGTAATATCGTCTGCTGAGATAAAGAATATAGTGTGTTGACAATCAAAACTCTTTAAGTAGTAAATAGGGTAAATGGTCAATTATTTTTTTTTTTTTTTTTTTTTTTTTTATACTACGACGGTGGCAAACAAGCATGCGGCCCGCCTGATGTTAAGCAGTTACCGCCGCCTATGAACGCTTGCAACGCCAGGAGCATCACGCGCGCGTTGCCGACCCTTTAAGAACCTATTTACTCCCCTCTTGAAGAACTGCATACTGTAGCCCCCGGGGAAAACCTCGGCAGGGAGCTCATTCCACATGCGAAGCGTTCGCGGTAGGAAGTTCCTCTGGAACCGGACAGTTCTCGACCATTTAGGCTCTAGCATGTGAGGATGAACACCCTGCCGATGGCGAGCAGTGCGGTGGTAGAAGGTAGCCGTGGGCATCATGTCAAACAATTCCTCAGAACACATCCCATTATACAGACGGTAGAACACACACAAGGAGGCAAAGTCTCTCCTCAGACTTAAAGGCTCGATTCCGTCTGTGAGTTTAGGATTGTCAACAATTCGCACAGCACGTCTTTGTACCGAGTCAAAAGGGCTAAGCTGGTATGCGGGGGCTCCTGCCCAGAGGTGACTACAGTACTCCATGTGGGGTCGGACTTGCGCTTTGTACAGCAGTAGCCTTTGACCAGGAGTGAAGTACCGCTTCGCTCTGTGCAGTACACCAAGCTTTTTAGATGCCAGCTTTGCCTTATCCTCTAAATGACTTCGGAACTGAACGTCACTGGTGATGTCAACCCCAAGGATCCCAATACTCTTTGAGATGTTGAGGGATGTGTTCTGGAATTGCGGGGCCACAGTAAACGGAGTTTTCTTAGCGGTGAACGCGCAAACTTGTGTCTTAGAGGGGTTAAACCGGACCAAGTTATCCCGCCCCCAATCGGAGACTCTAGATAGAGTACTCTCAATTTTAGACACAAGTTGCTCGCGGCTTTCTACCACAACGGAACGAGGGATGTTAGCACGGCCTGTGTAGAATGCATCCCCAGTGCTGTCGTCCGCATAGCAATGAATGTCACCAACGGATAACATATCATTGATATGAATCAGAAACAGCGTTGGAGATAGCACTGAGCCTTGTGGGACGCCAGCATTTATAACCATGTGTTTAGAGCAGCTGCCGTCAACTACGGCTTTTATGCTTCTGTTGGTTAAAAAGCTGGCGATCCATTTGCACAAGCCCTCGGGTAGTCCGTAAGATGGCAGCTTCGACAGAAGACCACGATGCCAGACCCGATCGAATGCCTTGGCTATATCTAGGCTAACTGCCAAGGCCTCACCTTGACTCTCAATAGCTGATGCCCATCGGTGTGTAAGATATACTAGAAGATCACCAGTGCAGCGACCGTGGCGAAAGCCGTATTGATGGTCGCTGATCAGATCGTGCTCTTCCAGATATCTTAGGAGCTTCGTGTTGATTACACGCTCCATCACCATTATTGGCCACCATTCAATAACTGGCTACCTAAAAATTTACTCTGTTCACCTGTGACATATTTTATATAAAGTACATATGTGATAGGGTTCTTGCGGCGGCTGTACATAAAGAAACTGTAAGGCACTTGATTCGTGACCCGTCGGACCGTTGATCACTACAATACAATCATAATTCGAGAGCTTTGGTAACTGTTTCTCTGTCATTTATGTTGCTTTTTTCTATGGTTTCAAATAATGGTTAGCTCACAGCTACAGCCGTAAATAGAGATGTGACGTTCTCGAGAACGTTCTTTTCCCAAATCGGGAAACGTTCTCGAGAACGTCACATCTCTACTCACGGCTGATCAACGGCTAATTAGTACATAGATAATAATACAATCAATCCACCAACACGTCCGAATATTCGTACATGCCACGTATCAGATCAATTAATAGGTATCGCAGTAAGGCGCGGTCCTGTAGCGCCACTAAAATCACGGCATTCTGTATGGGGAAAGAACTTTCTCGAGAATATTTCCCATACAAATCGTGAAACGTTCTCGAGAACGTCGCATCTCTACTCACGGCTGATCAACGGCTAATTAGTACATAGATAATAATACAATCAATCCATCAACACGTCCGAATATTCATACTACTGTATGAATATTCACTTCTCAGATGTGACAGGGTTTATGCCGCTACTGTACATAAGGAAACCGCCATTCGTGAATTGTTGATCGCTACAGTAAAATCATAATTTGAGAGCTTTAGTAATTGTTTCTCCCTCTCATTTATACTGCATTTTTTATGGTTTCAATTAATACTTAGCTCACGATTGATCAACGTTCAGTTACTAGGTAGATAATATTACAATCAATCCATCAACACGTTCGGATATTCGAACATGCCACGTATCAGATCAATTAATAGGTATCGCAGTAAGGCGCGGCCCTGCAGCGCCACTAAAATCACGGCCCTCTCCCCGAGTTACAGTTATTGCTCTTTTACAGCCCTTTCAAACTTTATTACGGTTCCAAATTCCACCTCTGACGCAACGGTGATACCGTGTGTTTTTACAAAAGTAGACTTTTGGCCAAACTGTGAGGTTTTCCTGACTTTGTGAACTATTTCTATTCCGGTAATAATTTGTTCACAGTTATTATATGTTATTTATGTGTCATTGAAAGTATTGAAACTTCGATATTACGGTTCTATATTCCATCTCCGACGAAACGTAACAATGATACCAAGTGTTTTTAGTATAAATTATAATTATTTGCATACTTTTATAAAAATACACGCAATGTATTCGGTTTTCTTGAGAGTATTAAGTGTTTCATAACTTTAGTATTTGAGTAGTTTATTCTTAATACTTGAGAACGCAAAAAGGTTCTAAAATCGGAATGAATATCGACTGCAAAAAACGAAATCCGCTTTCATCATAATCGAATCATAAATACATGGATCGTTTTGTTAGCCAGCCTCAATTATGGGTACAAACAAAACTTAATTTACCACTGAATAAAAAATGTGAAATGCAATAGTTCATTATTGTCCAAGCGAGGGAAAAGTAGGCAATTGCTGGCTGGCGACGACCTTGGGAGTCGAGTCCGTTTAATTTAATACGAAGCCAGCAATTGGCCTTCCAGCTCAGACAAATATAGTGCTTTCTCAAAAATGGTGCAAGAAAACAAAAAAAGTACAGACACGGATCCGTGCGGGATATGAACCTTACGAGGCCTTATTCCTGTAAAAATATTTTTTTTTATTACGACGAATGTTATTTGAGTCCCGACGGTTCCACGAGAAATGAGATAGACTTCATTCTGGCCACAAAGAGGCAAATATTCAATGATGTCTCAGTGATCAATAGGGTGAAAACCGGTAGCGATCACCGAATGGTAAGAGGCACATTGAATATTAATGTCCGCCTAGAAAGGTCTCGCCTAATGAAGTCTACGCTCCGACCAACTACAGCCCACATACAAAACCCCGAAGACTTTCAGCTGGAGTTAGCAAATCGCTTCGCTTGCCTGGATGATTGCGTTGCCGTGGACGATATAAATAATAGGTTGGTAGAAACTGTCCACGAGGTGGGGAAGAAATTTTTCAGACCCCGCCGCAAAGATAGACCCCAAAAACTATCCGATCATACCCTCAACCTCATGGCTGAACGACGCTCAATGACGCTGCAGACTTCTGAAGACGCTGAAGCATACAGGCAGCTCAATAGACGGATCCATAGGTCCATGCGACACGATATTCGTTCCTTTAATACCAACCATATTAAAGAAACGATAGAGCGGAACTCGGGCTCCAAAGTGTTTGCCAGGGACCTGATGTCTATGGGCCAAAGCCAGTTAACGAAGCTGAAGACAGAAGGCGGCAGTGTAGCGTCGACGAAGCCAGAGGTGTTGAGGGAGATCGAAAGGTTCTATGGGCAGTTATATACCTCAGTTGCCAAACCTATTGATAACTTGGCCAAAGACCCGAGAGCCAAGCTGACCCGACACTATACCGAAGATATCCCGGACATCAGCCTGTACGAGATTAGAATGGCCCTAAAACAGCTCAAGAATAACAAGGCGCCGGGTGATGACGGAATCACTTCAGAGCTTCTGAAAGCGGGTGGAACACCGGTACTTAAGGTCCTTCAGAAGCTCTTCAATTCCGTATTGCTCGAGGGCATCACGCCAGAGGCATGGAACAGGAGTGTGGTGGTGCTTTTCTTTAAGAAAGGTGATAAAACACTGCTCAAGAATTATAGACCCATCTCGCTTCTGAGCCATGTCTACAAGCTCTTTTCTAGGGTCATCACGAATCGTCTCTCAAGCAGGTTCGATGAATTCCAGCCTCCCGAACAAGCCGGGTTTCGAAAAGGCTTCAGTACCATAGACCACATACACACGCTGCGGCAAGTTATACAGAAAACCGAAGAGTATAATCTGCCACTCTGCTTAGCGTTTGTGGACTATGAGAAGGCCTTTGATTCCGTCGAGACATGGGCAGTACTACAGTCCCTCCAGCGATGCCGAATTGACCATCGGTATGTCGAGGTGCTCAGGAGTGTGTACAACAACGCCACTATGTCAGTCCAAGTACAAGACCAGTGTACGGAGGCGATCCCATTGCAGAGAGGTGTGAGACAAGGAGATGTAATATCTCCGAAGCTCTTCACCAACACAATGGAAGACGCCTTCAAGCTCTTGGAATGGCAAGGACTTGGCATCAACATAAATGGCGAGTACATCACGCACCTTCGGTTTGCTGACGATATCGTGGTCATGGCGGAGACGCTGGAGGATCTCGGTATAATGCTGGATAATCTCAACCGAGTATCCCAACAGGTAGGCCTTAAGAGGAACATGGACAAGACGAAGATCATGTCGTATGTCCATGTAGCACCCACCCCAGTATTGGTTGGGAACTCGGTCCTCGAAGTTGTCGACGAATACGTCTATCTGGGTCAGACGATCCAATTAGGCAGGTCCAACTTCGAGAAAGAGATCAATCGACGGATTCAATTCGGATGGGCAGCGTTCGGGAAACTGCGAAGTGTCTTCTCGTCCAAGATACCTCAGTGCTTGAAGACAAAAGTCTTCAACCAGTGCGTATTACCGGTGATGACCTACGGAGCCGAGACGTGGTCTCTAACTATGGGCCTCTTAAGGAAGCTCAGAGTCACTCAGCGAGCTATGGAAAGGGCTATGCTCGGGATCTCTCTACGTGATCGAATCAGAAATGATGAGATTCGTAGACGAACTAACGTCACCGACATAGCAAACAGGGTTAGCAAACTGAAGTGGCAATGGGCAGGGCACATAGCTCGAAGAACCGATGGCCGTTGGGGCAGAAAGGTTCTCGAGTGGAGACCACGTACCGGCAAGCGCAGCGTAGGACGGCCACCCGCAAGGTGGTCGGACGACCTGGTCAGGGTTGCGGGGACTCGCTGGATGCGGGTCGCTTCTATCCGGCCCATGTGGAAGTCAATTGAGGAGGCCTGTGTCCAGCAGTGGACGTCCTATGGCTGAAATGATGATGAATGATGAATGTTATTGTCCAAGCGAGGGAAAAGTAGGCAATTGCTGGCTGACGACGACCTGGGAATGGAGTCCGTTTAATTTAATACGAAGCCAGCAATTGGTCTTCCAGCTCAGACAAATATAGAGTGCTTTTCTCAAAAATGGTGCAAGAAAACAAAAAAAGTACAGACACGGATCCGTGCGGGATATGAACCTTATGAGGCCTTATTCCTGTAAAAAAAAATATTATTTCAACTAAGTAACTTATTGAAGTGATAATACTTTTCCCTGAGTTTTAGAAACTTTCTTGGCGTGCAGTCGTCAAATTCGAGTAGTTCTGCGTAAAATTTGTCAAATTCGAGTAGTTTTTGAAACAAAAACCAATAAATCACAATAGCCCTATTCTAATCGATAATATGTTAAGAAACATGTTTGATAATAGAGAAAAATGTCTAAAACAGTCAGCATTTTTGAAGGGATAAGGAGCCTCAAGTTAAAATATCAGTTAATTACAATTTGACTGGCAAATTTTTGACATGTCACAATTGAGTTCTAGCATTGCCGCTTTTTTATATTTTTTTTATAAAAAAGTAAAAATGTATTTTTCTTTCGAAATCGCCATAAACTATTTGAGCCAACTAAAAAGTTGTCTATAAAATCTTCCGTTTTGGCTGTTTTTTTTTTTTTTTTTTTTTTACCTCGACAAATATAGGAACTTCATGCAAAATTATTGTCGAGCAAATCTAGCCGCCAAGGTTTGTTTTTTTTAATTTTAGATTTGCCATATACTATTCACTTCGCATCCTGATTTTTTATCAATAAAGTAAACATTCCTGACCATTTTTAAGTAAAAGCAAGGGGGTTTCACTCCGCGCCGCATGTCAAAAAATATACCTACAAAATTCGACAATTGTGACCCACCCGCCCATCGCTCCGCCTTTATTCGGCTAGGGTAGGCCCGTTCCAAGCGAAGTCAACACATCATTTTTTTTATTATTATTTATATATTTTTATGTTTATTTATTATTTTTAACCGACTTTAAAAAGGAAGAGATTCAAAGTTCATCGGTGTTGAATATTTTTGTACGTATGTTCACCGACTTTCTCTGTAAAATAAAAACAGATTAAATTTATTTTCTTTTTTTTTAATAAGAGTATAAGACTGCTGGTTTCCCATTATCATTAAATCAGGATCTGAAGATGGGGACACTTGCCTACTAGATCTTAGGATTGGTTTAACGCAGACATGTGTGATTTTCGTTTTTCTACTCACCTCAATGAACATTTAGAGCTAGTATCTTAAAATTGACCTAATGATATGGACCCTGGAAATATCCACTGGATCTCAAGATTACTTCAACGCAGACATGTGCGGTTTTCACATTTCGATTAACCTCAATGAACATTTATTTAGACCCCGTGTCATAAAACTGATCTGATGATGGACCCTGGAAATATCCACATGATCTAAAGATTACTTTAACCCAGACATGTGCGGTTTTCAAATTTCGATTCACCTCAGTAAACATTTGACCCTGATGGATCATGGAAGTGCCTACTGGATCTCGTAAATGGTTCAACGTCGAAAAGTGTGGTTTTCGTTTTTCTACTTACTTTAATGAACATTTACAGCCAGTATCATTAAAACGACCTAATTATTTTGTGCCAATAAGTACCGTAAACTGGGGTCATTTTGATTGTTGGGGTCACATTTATAAATCGAAAGTATTTATTGTAAGTATATAAAATAGACTATTACTAAAGGTTGAACACGTCAAAACTTGGGCATGTAAAATCGGCTATTATTTCGCGAAAAATAGAGTTATGCAAGTTTTTTAGACACCTATATGATTACAAGGTACTATCCTATAATACGTAATTTTTTTTTTCTTTTTTTAATTCGCTGTCAAAATGTCGAGCAAACAACATCAACAACGCGAACCCATTCTGCACGAATATGCAGAAAATTCAATGCTACGCTATAGAGATATCGCAAAAAAACTGAAATGTCCTCAATCCGTTTGCCGCGTATTAAAAAGGTTTCGTGAACGCTTAACAATAGATCGCAAGCCAGGAAGTGGTGGGTTGCAGGGAGTCAAGAATAAAAAAAAGGACGAGAGTTTTGTAAGGATTCTTGCCTGAAATCCTAAGATCTCATCTCACGATGTTGCCAAGAAAGTGAAAATGTCTCTGTCCTATGTTCAAAAAGTTAAACGTAGGGCACGACTAAGAAGTTATAATGCCCAAGCTGCACCAGATCGAGACTCGAGACAGAACTTATCTGCAAAGAAACGGTCACGAAAATTTTATGAAAATTTCATTACGAAGTTTGCATGCGTGGTCATGGACGACGAAACATATGCAAAGGCAAACTTAAAACAAATTCCTGGCCAAGAGTTCTATACCAGCGTAAGTCGAACAGACGCTCCTGAAGAATGTAAATAAAAAAAAAACAGTCTAAATTCCCAAAAAAAAAACCTTATTTGTCAGGTAATATGTAGCTGCGGAAAAAAAAGTCGCTCGTTTATTACCACCGCGACAATAGACAGTGGTATTTATTAAAAAGAGTGTTTACAGAAACGTTTACTGCCTTTCATAAGAAAGCACGACTCACTACCGCTGTTTTGGCCAGATTTTGCTACTTGCCATTACGCTACAGCAGTGTTGAAATGGTACGAAGCAAACGGAATCGTGGTGGTACCCAAAGTATGCAACCCCCCAAATAGTCCAGAACTGCGGCCTGTTGAAGAGTACTGGAGTATTATGAAGGGAATCTTAAAAAAGAAAGGCGGAGAAATAAAATCGGTCTCTGAACTACAAAAAGTATGGACATGGGCGTCGAAACGGTGTCCTAATGAGATGGTGCAAAGTCTTATGAGCCGTGTGCGCAGGAAAGTTAGAAGTATGGCTTACAGTGTAGACAATTACTAAAATAGGAAATGTTGTTATAAACTTCATTAAATTCGACATTAAATGTGGAAAACATAATGTGGTTATTTATTATTAAAATTATTTAATATTAATCTTTGTGTGCCCCAGTTTTGGCGTGTTCAACCTTTAATCAATGCACAATTTATAGTAAGTACACAAATAACAGTGGGCGGGGCATATTTTTTCTGCTGTCAAACTCAAAGTTAATCGGAATGCGAAAATTGCACATGTCTGCGTTAAACCATTCGTGAGATCTAGTAGACACTTCCAGGATCCATCATCTGGTCAATTTTATAATACTTGGCAAGGCAGTTTAAAAAGCGAAAACCGCACAACATTTACGTTAAACCAATCCAAAAATCCAGCAGGCACTCTTGGATCCCATCATCGTAAAGATCGCGCCAAGTCTGTCTTATTTTGGGCGTATTAATTAAAGTAGCTTGTAAATCAAGTACAAAAACTGAGAAGCAGTTTTCCTTTTGTTAGTGTAGGCAACCATAGGAGTATGGCACGCCCCACAGAAGCTACAACCAACAGCGTCGCACGTCACTAAAAATAGCCAATCGGATACGAGTAGGCTAATTCCTTTGCAGGTTCACTAATATGTTGCATAAAATTCATACTCATATTTTCATTTTGCATAACAATCTTTGACAGAATCATCATTTCTCCGAATTTTATTTTGCATAATTTTTTTCTCATATTGTGATGTTGCATAAAATTGATACTCATATTTTCATTTTGCATAACAACCTTTGACAGAATCATCATTTCTCCGAATTTTATTATGCATAATTTTTTTCTCATTGTGATGTCACATATTTTTTTTATCAGAAGATTCATATGGCAGAATATGAATAAGCATAATATTTACATGTACCATTAAGTTAAAAAAAAAAAAACTAACCTAACCTAACCTATTAAGTTCGGTTCTAACCTAACCTACTTTACTGGCAGCAGTTCGGTTCTGTTGTGGTCATAGTTCTAACCTAACCTAACCTAACCGATTTTACTGGTATCAGTTTAGTTAATAATCGCCTAATCTAACCTAAAACCTAAACTAGTTTCCTAGCACTCGTCTGTTCCGTAAACTATGTCTTTATGCCATAATAAATTCGGCGATATCAATGTTCTGCCATATAAAATTATGAGAAATGAATAGTATGCCAACTGACAATTATGATACTAAATGATTATGCTAAACAATCATTCGGCTAAAAAAAATTCGGTGATAGCTGTTATGCGAAATGAAATTCGGAGAATCGATATTATGCAAGATAAAGCGAACCCTCCTTTGCAAAAGCGGCAAATAACAAAAGAGTGCGGCTTCTGTAGTGTCTTTTCTTTATTCTGTGGTAAAAGTATATTTTGCCAACATACTTTTGTACTTCAGTGCTGCCATGTCTTCAAAGTTACATTAGTAAGTATTTTTGATGTCCTCAATCAATTTAAAAGGGGACTCCAAGTCGACAGTGCCAATATCAATAAACCTTTAAGGCTGCGTTTAACCAAACTTTTATTCCAAGAATAAGGCTTACTCTCGCATAAGTTACCTCAAAACCCCAAAGTAGTTTGATATTACTATCAGAGAGTACCTAAGCGTTATTCTCGGAATAAAAGTTTGGTTAAATTCAGCCTAAATCATTAAGTTTATTCCTAAGATTAGAATATAAGTTTTCTCTCTATTGATGACAACTTTTGTAAACTTTTATTGGTGTGCAATAAAGTATTGTATTATTATTATTATTATTATAAATAAATAAATATTAAGGGACAATCATACACAAATCGACCTAGTCCCAAACTAAGCAAACCTTGTACTATGGGTACTAGACGACGATATACATAATATATGATGATGTTATTATGACAATACAGACAATACAGGACTGTGTTTTGAAATTGATGACTATTAAATTTTGCTACTGACGCCTATAGCCGTCCGTATTGAGCGTTAGGTACCAAATCCGATTGTGTGACGTCACGAAGCAGAGAAATTGCATTAATCAATTGTCAAACGGCGCTCACTACGCAACATGTCTCCAGTTTCATGGATGTCAAAGAACAGGGCGGAATTGAGGCATTCCACTAGTTATTATTTGCGTCCCTTCAAATAACTAGTGCTGCCGTATTTTAATTAAGCGAGTTGGCTCTAACACGGCAAATTAAAACGACAAAGTAAACTATGCTTCGGATAAATTCCAGCGTGCAATGTTTCATTTCACATTTCCAATTACATGGAACTTGTTGGTACCATAAAAATAAGGCTGCTGCGCTAAGGTTGCATTAGGTTTTGGATCTATACCTACTCTGATGTAAAAGTTGGATATTGTGAAATACCTGTGTTAAATTTGAGGTTAAGCTTCTTGATAAGCATAATTTTATCATTTGTCTTTGCACCATGGTTATGGGAGTGAAATTAGCAACGTGAAATACTTCCATCATCATCATCATATCAGCCTATAGACATGCACTGCTGGACAAAGGCTCCTCCAAAGTTCTCCACAATGATCGGTCGTGCGCCGTCCTCATCAAGTATCCCGCGATTCTAAGCAGGTCGTCGGTCCACCTTGTTGAGGGCCTTTCCACACTGCGACTTCCGGTACGCGGTCGCCACTCAAGAACCTTTCTGCCCCAACGACTATCGGTTCCACGAGCACTGTGCCCCGCCCACTGCCACTTACGTTTGGCGACTGTCTGAGCTATATCTACAACCGTTGTTCTCTTGTGGATCTCTTAATTTTTGACTCGATCGCGCAAGGAGACTCCGAGCATACGCTCCATTGCCCTCTTTGAGTAGCCTTCTTAAGAGGCCCATTGTGAGCGACCACGTTTCAGTGCGGTATGTCATCACTGGCAACACACATTGGTTAAAAAACTTCGTCTTAAGACACTGCTGTATTTAGGACGAGAAGATATTACGCAGCTTCCCGAACGCTGCCCATCCAAGCTTGATTCGACGAGAGACCTCTTTTTCGAACTTCGACCTACCCAACTGACGGCAACCGGCAACCATGCCGCGACGACGGTGAAAAACTTATTTATAATTAAATTACGCATTGGTAAGCTATAGTGAGTGAATGAGTAGATATTTACCCACTCACAACTTTCAGTGAAATACCTACTCAGAGTCGAGAAATTTCGGTGTTAATAGGTACATTAAACTTTTCGTCGGGTTATAATACCGCTTCAAATTCAAGTTATTAGGTAACTAGTAAGCGCTCGCTCAAAGGTTAAACGGGATGAAGTTATGTCGTTCATAGTGCTTCATCAAGGAAATACTGTACCAATCGGGCAACAATTTCGAAGTCGCGAGTTTTGGAAACAACAAAGTACCTTTAGGTGGCTGATCGATCACCGTTAGGGGGCGATAATAAAAGCAGGAGCCCACATATTAACCGCGTCGGTTTTAATATTAACAGCGTAGATCGATGCCGGTTTTTACTTTACGGTGGTCGTAAAAACTAACTTGCCGTTGGTAGAATTACGTTCGGTCCATTGGTCGGTGGTCCACGCTCCGTCGCGTGCTCTTCGCACTGCACTGCGTCCAACGAAAATACTTTCGCTGGACATATCGAGCCTGAACAAACTAGCCGTCATTATCTGGGCGTGTCGTGTTTGGTCGACTAGCGGCGACTTTCAGCACACCGATATTTTTTAAATAGATCGCATGTACAGAAATAGTAAAAGAATTGGCTACTGAGAATTAAACGGGTGAACTCGACTTGATTTGGATTTTTAGGGTTCCGTAGCCAAATGGCAAAAAACGGAACCCTTATAGATTCGTCATGTCTGTCTGTCCGTCTGTCTGCCCGTCCGTATGTCACAGCCATTTTTTTCCGAAACTATAAAAGCTACTGTTGAAACTTGGTAGGTAGATGTATTCTGTAAACTGCATTAAGATTTTGATGCAAAAATAAAAAAAATAATAATAAATATTGGGGGCTCCCCATAGGTACCTACTTAGAACTGAAACTCAAAATTTTTTTTTTCATCAAACATATACGTGTGGTGTATCTATGGATAGATCTTCAAAAATGATATCGAGGTTTCTAAAATATTTTTTTTCTAAACCGAATAGTTTGCGTGACAGACGCTTCCAAAGTGGAAAAAAGTTCCCCCCCCCCCCCCCCTCTAACTTCTAAAATAAGAAAATGAAAAATCTAAATAAAACATATGATGTACATTACTATAAAAACTACCAACGAAAATTGTTTTGAACGAGATCTAGTAAGTAGTTTTTGTAATACCTAACTTTGCACCTAATTTATATGGGGCGCTATACATACCAGATGCAAACTTAACCACTTAGGGATGGAAAGTGTTTGTACGGAACCCTTTGTGCGCGAGTCCGACTCGCACTTGGCCGGTTTTCTTCTAACATTTAGTTCAGCTATGAAGCTTGCGGTCCCGGGTTCGAATCCTGGCAAGGGCAAATATTTGTGTGATGAACTCAAATATTTGTTTTTGGGTCATGGATGTTTCTAATGTATTTGTGTATGTATTTATCTATATAAGTATCTAAGTATATCGTTATCCGCAAGCCTACTAGAGCTTTATTTGGGACTAGGTCGATTTGTGTGAACTTGTCCGATATTACTTTATTAATTAGTTTTATGGCGAGGAACGTTTCTTATTACAAAGTTCAATTCGAAGTCATTGCGTAGAATCACGTACGTAGAGGTAGGGTCGGCGTCGCCGGGGCGCTATCAATCTTTTCGCCACATCATTTGCTCTCCGAGCCGCATCGGCCCGATTGAATTTCATTAACGAAACGCTTAGTGCAGATTGAATCCATTTAAGTAACAGTACGATACCTAAATATTGCCCGATGCAGCCGTGCCGTTGGAAAGACTCGGGAATGTTAGAGTTTACGTTTAATTTGATTGTCTGCGGTCAGCCTCCGCCGTATACGGTTATTTGGCCTTTTATTGCTGTGGAATTTTATTATGTTGGTTTTACAATTATCGAAGATCGTTCGATTTCGACAATTATCGAGACATTTTAGGTTTTATAACCAATAAATTTGTTATTTTATGCAGACATTTTGAGTAAGTATTTGATATATAATCATTGTTCCGCTTGTTTCAGACGGTGTCCATATCTATGTTGCTGCGCTACGCTCACCACCAAATCTTCGTTTTTATAGGTAAGTTGTTATTTATTTATGCAAAGTGCTTTATTTTTAAGTTTTTGAGGAGCCTGAAATGTCTTCAATTATTCTCGCAATGAATCTGAAGAAAATATGAACTATAGGTACCTAAGTACGGTTATATCTCTAGCGTTGACTTTGCTATAAGACATCCGCGGCGTGGACTTATCGCGTTCTTAGTTGTGTTATAAAAATGGCAATTATGGGCTGTTAGAATTAATTTGGTGAAAAATTCTCGAGTCGTGAGCCGGCTCAGCGGCAATCTCTTTGTAATAACAACAATTGCGAATAGCGCCCGCGGCCCCACCCAGCCTCCACTTGTACTGAAAAATAAAAATATCACGGGTCGGATTTACCTCGCCCCCCACTTTGATCCGTCGACAATTAGCCAGATAGAGATAATTTTTTTCCTTCCCTATTTGCTCGTTGCCGTTCGGATAAGTGTTTCAATTCTCTGATTGTTTTGATTTTACCTTTGGAAAACTTCTCTAGAGATGTATTAATCCTTATTCATTTTATTTAATAAAAGCAACATGCGAGATAATCGTATCGCAGAATTGGCATCGAACCGAACTCATTATAGTGTTATCGATAAACTTGTTATTACTGATATCCGGGATTCACGCGACGCTGACTCGCATCAGCCGTTTGCTCTAAGCTGAGTGTATAATTTACTCGTCTTGAAATGCTAGAATAGTTTTCTTGTTACGTAAACATTAGAGGATACTACTAATTACTTAATATAATTTCTGTATCGAGATAATTTTCTTAGGATAATATAAATCAATTGAAAGATAATTCATAATTATAAAAACGGTTTACACTCGCATAAGAATTGTCAGGAACGGCCCGTCATGTTTCGAACCCATATGGAGCTCTTCGTCAGGGGCAGCTATCGGCCAGTCGCGTAGCAGCACGGATAGCGGCCCCTGATGAAGAGCTCCATATGAGTTCGAAACATGTTCGTAGCGAGGCGAGCGCTTTGCCGGGAAGCGCGTATCGCGGCGCACTCGTTGCGCGCTCGACTCGCTTTCAACTCGCCCAAAAATCGCCAGTGTGCTAAGGCTCATACGGAGATGCTACGATTTTGCGCGAACAGCGGCGCGGTGAGCGGTTGAGCGAGAGGTCCGAGCGCAGAGGCCGGCCGCGGCCATACGAGTGAGCGAGACACACGTAACGCGCGCTGCTAAGACCGAGTTCGTGGCATCTACGTTATGAGTTGTGAGCTTATAAGTATTCCAAACTGATAGGTACCTGCAAATGATTGAAAAACGGTTATTGAATTTTAAATATTAAGTTAAAATGCCATTTTACAATTGAATTAAAAAATATATCATTTCTAAATAAAGCATTGTGCAATGCAGAGGTACCTACTAGGCATCTATCCCATCGAAACAGCATTTAGAGTTCGTTTGTGGAATAAACTATTCACAACTCACAATACAGGATGAGGGTAAATCTTTTCAATGGGATCCAGTTGGTCTCTATGGCGACTCATCCGTACCTAAATAGAAATCGCGAAAAACCGTACCAACAAACGAGTAAAGGTCCGGAAAATACCGAGTAATCCTTTTCCTGTGATTTTTTCGCTAATCTCGGCTTGTTATCGAGTACTCCTCGAGATTATATAGCTTATAGAAAAATATTTTCATGGTACCAAGGAAAATGGAAATGTGGAAAAGGGTAATAAAACACTTGTGGATCGAGTGCCCTGAGCTTTCTGTCCGGATCGTGTGGGCCATCTTGCTGGACGCTCAGCGGATTAGTTATTGTGTTCTGATCGTATCGAGCTCTCCCGCGCACCTTTGTACCGTTTAATACCATTGGTAATATCAATGCTTTGCGCTCTAGGGCTTTGTGCGAACTTCTTCAATACGACCGCAGCAATGTTCCACAAATAACGCTATAAGAGGAAAAGGAGATTACGAATTGAAAAGTATTTTTACACAGAGGCGCCGTATAGGGTCCTTTGTCAATTTTTGAATATAATGTTTTTCGGCTTCTGAGAGATAAAGCTTTCTTAGTTTATGTGAAACTCTTGTCTGCACTTTGAGCTTGTATAAGATTTTGAACTATTGCAATGTAATTCTTTCGTATTCGTATTTACAACTTGGATAATTTTTTTAAATTTGCTACAATGTTAGGTAAGATTCTTTGAATCCATTCCATTTCGTACTTAAACAGCCTAGGAGCAACTAAATAGAAATGTATATTTTCTAATACATACAAGTGTAAATTATGAATGTTGTACTTTGTATAACTAATGTTACTTGCTTTTAAGCTCGATTAGTCTAGCCATATTTTGTTATGCTTCTGTACCAAAATGGTAAAAAACGAAATCTATCATCAATCCAAATGAGACCTAAATCACAGAATAAAAAAGTACAGAAGACTCTTTTAATGATCGCCAAAACCGCCTAATAACGGCGTTTTATTGGTTGATTTTTGTTATTTTATGAACTATAACTAACATTTCCCGACAGTTTTTTGCCTAAGCTATCCCAATATATTTTTAGATGTTTTTCTCACATAGAGTAAAATGCCCAATTATACGCACCTGTGTGTCTACTCTTTAGGAAAACAAACCATTCTGCTATAAAAGAATCTCATTCCATGAACACAGTGATAATAAACATGATATGCACTAGAGCCGAAATCCAATAGTGTCGCGGTCAGATAATGAATGCCGGCTTGTTAGTCATCATGATCAATATTGCGAAACCCGGGAGGGCTTTGTGATTTAATTGCGGCTAATACCCCTTAAATGATGAATGTCGGACATCGTGTGTATGTATGTGAACAGATGTTCTGCCTTTTCGCCAAATAATTTATTGTCACATGTTTCATTTTATCGAATTTTCACTTTGCTGTTTTTTTTGCCTCTAAAATCATGCATTTTTCGTATTTATTGTAAATATTATTCTATTGATTAGGTTAGGTTAGATTTGTTTTATAACAATCCCAAATAGTTTATGGTCTTAGAGAAAAAATTCTTCACACTAATGACACTTCGGCGAAATGAAACATATTTATTTATTTATGTAAACTTTATTGCACAAAACAAAAGTCAGTACAAATGGCGAACTTAATGCCTAATGGCATTCTCTACCAGTCAACCATAGGGCCAAACAGAGATGCTTCAAGTGGGTGCAGAGTAGAAAATTAATCGTTCGGAAAGCATCTAAGATACAAGTGAATAAATGTATAATATATAATAACTTAACATACTAAGTAATAATTCGGCAAAAAGGTATACAGCCATGTCAAACACTTTTTTGTACATAAAACATTAAACAAATTTTTAACAGAAAAAATATGTACAAAGGCGTTCTTTAAGGATCTCTTCCAGTTTCCGATTTGAATTTTAATAACTATATCTGCTTTTTAGTTCGATCAGTGCAGTTATATAAGCACTTTTGGACTTCCAATTCTTAAAAACCCGTGTAGCCAATTTGGCGTGATGAGGTCCCAAAGATATTCCGACCGACAGATGGTGTTGTAATCAATACCCTCCAGCACCACATCTCTTAGGCGTTTATCTTCTTCATCTCAACTTCCCTCTTGGTCCACGTTTCGTACAGGAATATGAGAAGAGCAAGTGCCCGAACCAGCCGGATTTTTGAGGCTTTGTAGGTAGGTATATTATGTTGCGATTCCTCCATATTTTTATTTATATTACATATTGCAGATCTAAAAATCGCCATACGCCTCTTCACTTCATGTACCCATAATATCCTACACAGCCGCGCCTCACGACCAATTGCGTCGCATGTTAGACGAACAACCAATAAAATACAGTCTAGTACAGATTTATTCTGAGATTGGTAAAAGTGCGACGCTACAGGATAGAGAACAATTGATTTTCATTAAAGAGCATATCTTTAATGAAATTACAATCAATTTTTTAACTTTGTATAATACGGTATTTGACTATACTTAGTTAAAATAAATTGGTTCATTAAGACCACTAAACACAGACTCAATAAGTTAAAGGTGAGAGTCTGAAAAAAGGCGTCATTTTATAACAAAAATTATTTTTTTTAAGAACCCCCGACACGACAACCTATAAAAAGAAAAAAAATCCCTAAAAAGCTGATATTCACTTAGGCAATTTTTGTTAAAGGACAAGCTTACGTGGTCTTAAATCGCGTTAAAACCTTGCAGGGTGTTGCTATTTGTGACCTCAATCAACTGTTCAATAGTCTTCATTTAGTGAGTGATATAGAAAATGCTAATAAAACTTAACATTTAACCTAAATTTGGCATTCCTGGCTTCAATATTGGCTGAGATCCGTTCACAACTAGCTGGTCATCATGAGTCCTTCATTTAGTGAGTGATATAGAAAATGCTAATAAAACATAACATTTAACCAAAATTTCGAATTCTTGGCTTCAATATTTATTTATTTATTTATTTAAACTTTATTGCACACAATACACAGGTAAAAGTACAAATGGCGGACTTAATGCCATAAGGCATTCTCTACCAGTCAACCATAGGACTAAACAGAATTATTAAACAATATTGGTGGAGATCTTGTCACTTGTTCCAATTAAAGCTGAATATTTTGGAAACTACTGGTCCTATTTCCACCAAACATAGTTAAGAATCATCTCGACAGAAAAGTCTTACGATTAAAAACAAACCGCACTCAAATTGATCCATCCGTTTACACACAGTGTGTATCTGTGTGTAAACGGATGGATGTTAAACTTATAACAACCCCTCTTTTTTTGTCGGGTGTTTTTAAATACACGGAATCAAATAAGCTGCCAATAACTTTTGGACATTATACTACTTTAATCGGACAAAAACTTAAAAGAAGACGTGTTTTGACTACTGTTTTGATGACGTCAGAATCCAGTTATTTCATAGAAACTTCATACCTACTAACAGATCGTTTTTGACATTTCATGAAGAGTTACTGATTTAAGCTGTCATCAAATACCGTATTACGGATGAATAACTAGCAAAAACCGCCCCAAAACTAATTAGCTCTTTATTAAGTGAACTAATTGACTTCACCCAGCGGTCGGCTATAATACGAAATGAAATTCGTCATAACAATCGGACGAGCCGCGCTGTGGTCTGTTTGACACATTCCGAACCGTGCGGTGCTTTTGTGGAACCGGTATGTTGGAAATGATCAGCGCATCGACTCATACAATACATAATATATTTAATTTTGTTGTACAAGTTGTTCGGCTTGTCTACCGTCCCTCATGTCTGATCGCTCGTTTGCTCAAAGGTAGAGATTCCTTACGATGAGGGTTGACTGGAAGAAGCTCCTTTAAGGGTTTAAAGGACCATGCTTCAAATTGGACCAAGAACCAACAGAGATGAGAGTTAAGAGTATTATATCTTACAATATAACATCTGTACAATGAGCTGCAGACTTGCATGGCCCATTTATGAATTCATTCATAAATGGGTCATGTGCAGCCCATAGTAGGTACCTTTCGATATGTTGGGTGCTCTGCGCTTATCCCGCAGGCGCATTTATTTCCACTGATATTAAGTGCATTAAATAAATAAATTCGCAGCTGCACGCGGCATAGCCGCGCGGTGTTTCCCGCTCATCCCACGGGAAAACTACATTTTTCGGGATACAAAGTAGCCTATGTTAATCCCGGGTGTCAGCTACCTTCATACCAAAGTCTATCAAAATTGTTCCAGCCGTTTGACGTGAAGAAGTAATAGACATACACATAAACACACTCACAAACTTTCGCCTTTATAATATGAGTGTGATAATAAAAAAATACACTCTAACGCCACGAATGATATTTTAGTGTACCTAACACAGAGATGTTGTAAATTGTCTGCAAAAAATAATAAGCCTATTCAGTTCACTTACCTTAATTAACCGAAAAGGGTTCTGTAGAGGGATCCCGGAAAAAAAGGCTTTAACATTTGCATAATTAAATATCGGAATTAACTCCGCGATCTTAAGGAGATAATTAAGGGTACAGGGGAGCGAGGTATTTTTTACCAATTCGTTTTTATAAGACATTTGGAATTTAACACGGATATTTTCGATTTTTCCAGAAGCTTGAATACTTTTATCCGCTGTCCTTAATGGACAGAATGAAATATAAAACAACCCTATTCTAAGAAGCAAGGTTTCCTTGTTATGATTTCGGAGTTTCTTAATTCCGTTTTAAAAAAATTGCCAGTCTCTCGTGGAGTTCTAATCCCCAATTATTTCGTTGCCAAAATACTCTTTAACACATAATAAAGTGTCTATTTCGAAGTAACGATCGTTAAAGTGTTTTTGTATCTGATTTTCGTCGAGAATAAGCCTCTAGTTAAAGCTAATTAATTTTAAGTCTTATTATAGGTATATTTGGAATTATTTAACAGCTTTTGTATACAGGTCGTGTGGTATTAAATTAAGTTTTCAAAATTAGTTTTTGAAGGTTCACAGGAATACATTATAGGGGGAATTTCGGACCCATTTCATGTTGTTACTCTCACCATTAGAAAAGCGGGTAGAAATTGGATGAGGGCGGCGCAAGATCGATCGTTGTGGAGAACTTTGAGGGAGGCCTTTGTCCAGCAGTGGACGTATATCGGCTGATATGATGAGTCTCACCATTTTAGGCTGTCATTATTTTTTTATTAAGTTACATTCGTCGCTTTACGTCAAATACAGAAGTGTCACTCACACCCCAAACGCTATGTTACAATCAAAAACGAGTGAAATTTAACTTTATTTGAAAGGATGGAGTTTGGTTTTATATTATACTTGTTAACTTAACGCTTACGGTGGTGTATTGGCACGACAGCACACGACAGCTTTAGGTGTTTTTATCTTGGTGTTCATAGGGTTAATTACACGTTTTTACTTAAATAAAAAAAAGTTGCTATTCTTGTAACATTTAAATCTTTTTAGGGTTCCGTATCGAAAGGGTAAAAACGGGACCCTATTACTGAGACTTCGCTGTCCGTCCGTCTGTCACCAGGCTGTATCTCAAGAACAGTGATAGCCGCTATAACAACAAATACTAAAAATAAAATAAAATAAATATTTAAGGGGGGCTCCCATACAACAAACTTCTTATAGATTATGGTAAGGAACCCTTCATGCGCGAGTCGGACTCGCACTTGCCCAATTTTTTAAATTATGTCCAGTCAAGATACTTTAATTAAACACACGTTCAGTCGTTCCCTTAAAACATCACATCAACTCTGTACATTCGATTTAACCACCTTATTTTTTTATTTATTCACTGTCACTCGCCTTTAGTCTGTAGCTGTAAAGTGAAAATTCTTCGAAAGGCGCCTTGACGTTTACTTTGCCGTTTTATGTGGCGTTGCTTTCCAAATCCTTTAAGTATCTAATTTGCAATATTTTCTTTCTATAAGGCGATTTGCGATGTAATTTGTTCAATTATTTCGTTCTCAAATGGTGCGCAATTTTCCTAGCAGCGAGGTATTAGAAGGTATCGGGGCGAAGGGCGAAGTAAAAATAAGGAGATAATAATGATGTGCCGACATCAATAAAACTTGACGTTTTTTGCTTCGCGGCCGTTTTGTATACAGCGGTTCCGCCGCCGCTCATAGGGGTGTTTTATTTTAAAAGCTGGCTAAAATTATAATTTGTTAACTTAATTCTTTTTAAAATTATCTTAGTATTATATTTAAATAAATTTAGCCTTAAAAAACTCAAAACTCCTGACTTATTTTTTTTCAGTTGCGAAGTTACTATAAGAATTTTATTCAGGAACAATTAATTAAATGCGTTCACATATTATATCCACAGCGCAGATTTCGTCATAAAAACAAAATGAGCATCCGTGGCAACTATCGTCAAAATCGCGTATAGAAATTATCAGCAACAAGCTGCGTCCAAGTTATACAATATAATAATCCGCAACACGCTTAGTCAATTACACACCAAAAAACAAGTAATGCTCCAAAAATGCTAGCACCATTGACACGCTGTATTGCCAGCAATATTTGCTTAATCAGGTACGAGCCAGACCGGGGGTCACAACCTCGCTATCTCAAACGCTTTCCGATCTTTTTAATCAACGACTTGGCCTCTGAGCACCAGGGTCCACCTGTCTCCACAGCCACCAGAACAAAATCATACAGCCGGTGAAGGGCATTGTTCGGTTCAAATATTTGAGATGTTTTAATTTAGTTACAATTTCAGTCGCGACTTTGCTCATGGTGTGGCTGAGGTGTGTGTGAGCGAACGTACTAACGCACGTCGCATCCCAAATAAGACTACGATCTTTCTCCCATGGAATCAGTGCTAACCTGTCCGGGCGTCTGCTATCTGTCCTACTATGAGCCAGAGGCTCCAGTACACAGGTTGGCGGACGTATTATTTATTTAATCATCATCACCTTGAGATTTTTTTTCGTCCAGTATTGGTGCGGATGCCTTCCCTAATATCTTCCATTCCTTCCTGGATGATGTTTCTCTCCTCCACTTCCTTGCGGATATTGCCACAATGTCATTGGACCATCGAGCTTTGAGGCGGCCTGGTCTACGGCAGCCAGACCAAGGCCTCCACTTCGTTAGTCGTCGGCTCCATCGCTCATCATACTTTATTGTACACAAAATAATTGTTATACATCGATGACAATAAAAGCAAAATAGCTAATTGCTTCCTGAAAAGAAACTCTAAAGTTTCTTTTGAGAAAGTAATAATTGAAATACGGAATAATTTACGTTGTATAAACTAGTGATAAGAAACGAAAAAGAATTGTCAGAGATTTAAGCGGATTATGAATACTGCTTCGGCCTAAGTATAATGATATCATAGGTAGTATTGTAGTTACGAAACATAGTTTCATGACATTTCCTATTAGACACGGTCCCAGTTGAACCCCACTTAAAAAGGGTAGCGCTTCGCGAAGTCGATATCTCAGGGACAGCTCATTTTTCCTCTCGTTTCTCGTGTTTCTTGCTAATTAGGCCAAGCGGTATCCAGTGCCGGCCCGTACGCTCTCCCGCTAACCTCTTGGCTGTACTAACAACCGATTCGAGCACGGTTTAATGCCAATTACCTGCTCACTCCATTGTTCATAGCGTCTCGAGTATCGCTCTCTACATCAACATGCCCACTTTAAAGAGATTTACATCCGCCATCCTCTCCGGCGATCCTTTTAACATCAAATTTAAAATTTAATTCATATACCGTAATAAAAGTGGTAGAGATCGCTTAATATTCTTTACAAACTTGATCTTACTTAAGAAGCCAATAACAAATCCTGTTGGGCGGTAGTATTTCACGAGTTTTAATATCGACAACGCTTTCTGCTATCAATACTTCACGGTAATATGAATCCGGGGTGCAGAAATCCGCAGAACGGTACGAATCGAGAACGGGATAGGTAGCGAGAGCAAAATTAATTTCACATGATGAATGAGTACACTGCGTTCGACGATGCGATCTACAATTTCCCCTGAAAATATTAAAGCTTATCTGCAATAACAAATCTGTTCTGACAGCAAGGAAAAAAACCGCACGCAGTCTGAAGGCGGGTCGGGCTTTGACTGCTTTCTTGTATATTACGTAAGGACGTCAGCTACCGGTGCACTGTTAATTAATAACATTTTTTTCTTAATCATTAATGGCATGGTTTTATTCTATTCACCTAGATTCATTAATTGTACTCGCGCGTAGGCTATCAGAATGCGATTCGCTTTTGATACCTGTCTCACTCGTTCATTCGCGATACAGATAAGAACCTCTCAGTTGTCATTTTCACCCAAACCCGAATTGGAATCTGAGAGCTCTCGGACTGTAAGTGGTTTGATATTTTTAATATATTTTTGACATAGCATGTCATTTTTCCTTTCTCATCATGTCGACACCGGCTCCATAATCAAATTAGGATGCTTTTGTATATACGTGTAAAATGTAACGTGTGTGATACTTTATTTGTTCATTAATAGCTGAGTATACCATAATTACTTCGTCGGAATTAGGCTTACAATCTATTATTTGCTGTGATTATTTCAACATACTCTCCTAATTTTATTTACGACTGATCTCAATCGTGTAAAACTTGTTCCATTAAAATAAATACAGTGGCCATCGCGAAATAGCGTAAATGTTTTTATTTACTACGCGGCGGTCGCATTTTGGTTCTCATCAGTCGCGACATATTCAGACAAGCGTGAAAGCCTCCAGTGCGTGGACGGGCATCGACCAGAATCATTATTTAGGCGCGGGTAAACTTATTACGGCCCCACAAATCATATAGTTTTTGGGAGGTCTTTGGCATGTTTGTTTATAAACCGGATGACGAAAGTAAATTATTTATCTATCATATTTTAACTGACGATGTTAACTTTCAATCAGTTGCTCGTGCTATTTCCAAATTGAAAACATGTATTTAAATAGGAAGTGAAGTAACATATTTGAATAACTCTGAATCTAAACGATTATTTTTATCTATGAATGTAGGTACTTGTTGTTGTAACTAGATTGAAGAAAACGCTAGGACGGATTATTTTCCATTTTGTGCCAAGAAAAACCTAAACATACCTAATATACCCGATTACCGCTAAGGAGGAGGGTGAAAATGCTGGCGAATTGACGAATGGAAGCTGTCCGTATAATATAATGACCATTATAAGTTTTTGATAGTTTAAATTTTGTTGTCACGACGTTGGCGTCAATGGCAGAATTTTTCGTATATTTGACGGAGGCGTTCAAAAGGTTAATTGACAATGACAACTTGCGCGTGTTACTTGAGATGATAGTATAAAGGCTGGATCACGAACTTATGCCCGTATCGTAACGCATGATGTCTGTATGGCTGTAGTTAGTATGATGATTTGAATGTGAGACGTAATCATTTTAAGCTGTACCACTTTGCAGCACCATCTTAACCGTACAGCGTATGAATTATTCTCTCAATATTTTTCCTATAAAACACACATTTTCCATGCATCTTTGCCCTAAAGCGGCATCAAAGATCTGGCCGGTTCCATCACCTACGGCCGGGGAACTGTATCGGGATAGGGATTATCCCATCTCGAGCAAACAAGCGGCCGCAAAGCCCCGAACTGACTGAGAACTATGCTAACGAACAGACGGCAAATCCTTTATCTTATTACGAACCTGAACGTTGAAAAAACTCCCGAAATGGAGCGTCACTGAGATAAATTATATTTTCTCGCTCGCTTTTGTACTTTTAGAAAAATTATAAAATCGATTGGTTTTTAACTTGTCGGTGCTTCTTTATAAACTTATGTTATTCTATCTACGAATATCTTAATTTATATTTTGTGTTCCAAAAGTTACTTCGTGCATCATTAACCAATTATCAATAGGTTAACTGAACAATTCTACTAGGTACATACCTACTAAAGTGACGTCTGACCAATAACAATGCCTAATAAATTGTCCCTTGTTCATAATAAAAAAATTGGGCAAGTGCGAGCCCGACTCGCGCATGAAGGGTTCCGTACCTATACATATATATAATCTATAACAAGTTTGTTGTATGGGAGCCCGCCTTAAATATTTATTTTATTTTATTTTTAGTATTTGCTGTTATAGCGGCAATAGAAATACATCATTTCTGAAAATTTCAACTGTCTAGCTATCACCGTTGTTGAGATACAGCCTGGTGACAGACGGACGGACGGACGGACGGACAGACAGCGAAGTCTCAGTAATAGGGTCCCGTTTTTACCCTTTGGGTACGGAACCCTAAAAATATCTCGATTCTGAAACCTCTATCTCAAACCAACGAGGCATGTGAATGTCATTACCCAACTTTTTGCACATAATCCTTTAACGCGTAGCGAAACGTAGGGCTGAAACGTGAAAGTGGATTTAAAACAGTCCGAAATATCCAACCGAGTTAACCGTAAACGCGGTAAAGCAGAGAACGGACAGATACGGGAGGCGGTATATTTTTAACGTGTGTTGTCGGATCGTAAAGAATGATCCGATGTCTCGGGCAACACCATTACTTCTCGTGGCGCATGAAAAATTCATACGACCGCCGTTTGATCGCGTTAAAGTGTGCGTCGCGCGCGCATCTCGGGGGGCCGCTAGAGCGCGGCTTATGGTCTCTGCGCATGCCACCGCCATCGTAACACTTACTTTAAATTAAATTTATGTTGCGCCAGTCTGTGGTATTATTTTGCAACATTTTCAACTTCTATTATTACTTTTATATCGCGCTTTAATTCAATTTCACGAGGCATGCGATGCAGTGTCCACGTTGCCGCGCGAACGCGAGTGAGAATTTTGTTATTGAGCAAAATCGTGTGTCATTCAAACTCAAAAACAAATGTTACTTGCGTTTACGTGACACGACCTACCATGGCATATGTAACATTTATTTTCTATCATCCTATTCTAACATTTTATTTTTGTTTCAGTGGATCTTCTCCAGATGCTTGAGTTTAATGTGACCGTGTCCTTCCCAGCTGCACCTCTGCTAACTGTCATTTTAGCGCTAGTCGGTAAGTGCTTGTATCCTTATCATGCCCCGTTTAATACAATTTTCATTACTAGTATAACGTCGTAAAGCACTGAACTCTGCAAGCGAGTGCGACGTTCTATAAATGAGCTGACAAATTCATAATTCATGTAGAAACGCTTGAGAGTACTCGACATAGCAATGCGTGCCGTGCAAACAGACAGAACAAGTGACGACTCGACTCGACTCTCGTCTCGGCGCGTCAACTCTTGTGTTCCCGACTGGTGTTACCACATTTAGGCTGATTTCGACCAAACTATTACAGTTGTATGCATATGGAGTGAGCATTTTTAATAAACTCCCACCTGACATAGACCGCTACGGGTTTTAACTCCCAATTAAAATGAATACTTCGAAAGGCCTACATACCTAATAACTTTTATCTCATATTATTAATGTACCTAACCATAACAATATTATATATTTTACTTATTCAATTAAGTTACTATTGCTGAATGTATTATACTTGTTGACAATGTATGACAAATACTGAATAAATGGATATGGATATTACTCTAAGAATAACGCTTAAGTACTCTCAGACAGTAAGAAGGGTGTGTTCAAATCCAGCCTCAGTTTGCTGAAAATCGGTACCGGGTTGAAAAAGAGTCAGATGGGATTTATGGACTCACTGTTTCGAACAAAACATATAATCTCCAAAAAACATATGATTAGCTATCTGACTATTTTATTATTTTCCTTTTACTTTCTTATATAAAAGGTTAAATAGGGACGCAGACCTCTAAAACAGGGAAATCCTGCTCAAATCGGGACGTCTGGCAACACTAGTACCGACACCCCGGAATAAGTTCGCTTAAACGTTTCCCTATGCAAAACCTTTGAGACTGCGGCTGCGGCTGGCTGTATGTGTGAGATGTAACACTCCAACTGTTATGAAGCTTTACTACTTTGTAACGTTGCCTTGTGACGTCATATTGCATGCGTCATTGTTAAATTTCGGTTTAGATGTCGTAGTTTCGTTTCACAATGTGTTGCGATCCTTGTATCAGTAGACAAGCCTTCGATTCCTTTCATTTTTACTGTGTAAGATTTGAAGGGCTCCAATTGTAAAATTGTTTAGTACACAATTTTTTGCGAATTAGAGTGTTTAAATAAGTGACGGAAAGTTTAATTACAAATGAATATCGATGACGATGAGTGGGTCGGACTTTCTTTCGCTCGGTAAGACTGGTGGAGAGCTATGGAGTCGATATTAACACTAAAATACTATTCGTACTCATACTCATAAGTGGATTTCATTCGCAATTTTAATTTTATAGTCAAGGACAAAGTCAGAAGATTATACAAAGACCTGATTTGTGTAGGCATTGTTTTTTTCGCCACCATAAAATACGTAAATATTTGCAACTTTATCCATGTTTTCTGGAGTAAATTGGGCTCTATATTGATCCAATATTCATTAATGACTAGAAAGTTCATGATATTGACAATAAATTGAGTTAAATTAGGAGTTTTAAATATTGTAAAAGAAATATTTTATTCATAATTTTAGTCATTTAATGCTTGGGAATGTTAACCATAATAACCACAAAGGCAATTTGGAATGAAATAGATGAATGAGTATGAGTATGAATTGTATTTTAATGTTCGATGACCATAAAAAAATCACATCTAGATGTTTTTAACATTTTGGTTACAGATGTTGTGAATAATATTTTTTCTTCATCCTTTCCACTGAAACTGATTGAGAAAGCAAGTTAAACACTTGTTACTAGAGGTACTTCGATGTGTAACATTGAGATTTATGTTACGATCCTTTTTTTCAACGCTTAGTATACTCATTAAAAAGTTACATCATTTAATAATTAATACGAAGAGATGCTTGACTTGTCTAATTTACTTAAATCACACTGAATTTCATGTCGAACATTGTTAGTTTTCATTAATTACTGAAGATCGTACTACAAATCGTATAAATGTAATTGATTTACCTGCCAGAAAACAACTTCTTAACTGATCTTACAATTAAATTACAATTTTGAGATTAGAATCTTGTTTAATAAAGGACAAGAACAAACAGACCGATGTAACGATATCATCGAATCATCGCCAAACAAGTTTAATCAGCGCCATGATAATTGCATTCCGTTTTAGGCACAATATTTGCGACACATCGCATCGATCGGGTCCATCGCATTTTGGGGTTACCGTGTCACAAGGGCTTTAGGGTGTCCGGTATAGTTTATAGTTATAGGTATAATCTATTTCACATGGCTTTGTGCGTGTGAAATTTGGCATCTAAGAACATTTTAATAAAATTTGGTTTATAAAATGTACTGGGATGACAAACGTAACATGCAAATTTTATCGCGCTTGTGTGACAAGTAAAACAAAATATCGCAAACAAGTTAAACCTTTAAGTATCTAATCAGATTTTCATTTACGAAATGTAACAAAGTAATGAAGTTTGTCAGTGAAACAATAAGATCTTAATTGAATCTAGTAAAAGGAAAAAGGAATACTTCGTATATCAATGTTATGCAGCACGTGTTCGTTATTTTAACTAGGCATATGTCCCCGTAGTTTTGCTCCATCTCTACGGGTTTTTGCCTTTCAGCCAACTTAACGAAGGGGCGGTCTTCCTCAAAATTCCAGTGCTTGCTGGCGGTTTTCCTTCAAGGCGTGTCTAGCCCAATGACTTTTGTCTTCATTCTGGCAATGTGCCAAACCTACGCCCACTTTCATCACCCAATGGAGGTTATATCACTAAAATAAATAACGTACCCTGTAGTAAATACGTGGGTAAATTTGTTTGCGGTTGACACAGTTTCTGGATGATAGAGTTTATTGGATTTTAAAATAGGTTACCGTCAACTTTGCTGCTACAAACTTTGTTAGGGCCTAGTCGATATTGAGGTAATGAATAAAATTAGGTATCAAAGCCACAGGCTGACTGGTAATAAAGTCATCAAGCTGTGTTTAGGTCTCTTTAAACTGCCTACGCAAAACTATACTCGACCTCATTATGTGACTTAACTACGTTGTTCCGTAAGCATGTTAATGTTATTCTTCAAGGTATTATAATTGACGAATTACGAAGGTGAAATATAGATATTAGATGGACAAGTCGTGTCTAGTCTTGTATTGTCTTGTCTTGATTTTGACTAATTATGGCTTTTTCATAGACATCAATATTAGTTTTGGATGGATACACCCTTTTAATATTTATTTATTAAATTCATTCACGGCAGATTCCTATAAACTGTGTGTGAGTGAAAATTAAGCAAGTTTGAGGTTTTTTTGGTACCACGTTTTTGTACATCTTCTGTTGTGTAAGGGCAAATCCAGTATATATATCGACCACTAGGCGCCACATTTGCGCCGAATTTTAAGTTCGAGTCATATCCGAGAAAATCTACTGTGACACACGGGCGGATAGAAGCACGAGTGATCTCTAAATTGCTTAGCTTTGATGTATTTAACGTTAAACATTAGGTACTTTTACTTCACTGCTTACTCTAAAATGTATTCGTGCAAAAAAGTCAATATCTATCTTGTGGCTTATATGTTTGCTTGTGTGTCTCTGTGATCGTTGAAGTAGCTTTAAAAAAATCGTGGCAAAAAATGTTAAGCCAAAACGCCCTTTGCCTGTTTTGACACCCGTATGTTGGTAAAATACTATCAGATTAAGTATGTGTTATTTACCTATCGAGATGCCACAAGATTTCAAAGCTATCTCTGTGTTTTGGAATTAGACTACACGTGAAGCTCCTATCTACACTGGTTGCCGCATCGTAGTACACTACCGCATTTCATGTTGACGTTAGGAGATCGATCGATTCATTTCAACAAGTTTCGTGTACCCATAACATAGATTGATTTATGTAGAAATCATCACATACTGCCTAGTATTATGCTGATTTTCTGAGCCCTGGTCTCCTGAAATTACTCTATAAGCGAAGTTTCAATCCACGCTGGCCAGCCAAATCGCGGCTTAGTACGTTCTCATGTCTCAACGTTAGTAGGTCGGTCGATTCAACTCAACAAGTCTCGGGTGCGGCGCCCGGCTCGGCGCCTGTTGCGCGGCGGGCGGGGCATCTGTTGCGTCTCGGAGGCGCCTTACCGCCCACCCGTGCTTGCCCATGTATCGGGACTTTTGACCCAATTTCGCAAATTTTCTCGCTTGTTGAGGTACGTAATCAGGGTCTTCACGGACGGTCTAAATAACGCCACGGGCGGTTAGACACGTGAAATACAGCCGCGAGCGGCCTTGATGGCAGAGCAAATCATGGCGCGACTTCACTTCTCTTTGCTCACTCATCTTCATAAATTCATCATCTTTGCTCGCACGGTATTGAAAGAAAAGAGACAAGTAGTAGAGTCGCTTGGCACACTTGAGCTCAACTGCGTCTAGCAAGACGTACTGGTCTATATTGTCCTTGATCATGCTGTTTGGGTCATTGTCAGTTTAAAAAAACAAAATTTGTCCCTTCGGTGGTCAAAAGTTAAGAGCTTGTATGAATCTAGGTAATGTTGCTATTTCATCGGATTATAGAAGAGGGAACGTTCTTTATTCTCACAGGCATTTAATCAGAAAATTAGGCCCTGGAATCCTTAAATTCGCAAATCTCCACCGCAAAGACGCGCATCTGACAATGACCCGTTTACAACCGTGGTGGTTTTAGGAGTCGATACAAGATTTCCCCTACGTAAGTGTGCCCCATTCTCTCCTCATTTTCCGCCGAATGCGCCTAATGTAATGTCAAACACAACTCCATTGTCTATAAAAAACCGGCCAAGTGCGAGTCTGACTCACGCACCGAAGGTTCTGTACAAATGCTTATCCTATCTTAACTGGCCGGGATAAGTTAAGTTTGCACCTGGTATGTATGGAGCCGGATACAAATGAGGTCCAAAGTTAACGCAACCGATCACGCTTGTTGTATGGGAGCACCCTTAAATATTTATTTTATTCTGTTTTTTATTATTTGTTGTTATAGCGGCAACAAAAATACAGCATATGTGAAAATTTTAACTGTTCAGTTATCACGGTTCATGAGATACAGCATGGTGACAGACGGGCAGACAGACAGACAGACAGAAAGACAGACAGACAGACGGACAGGCCGACAGATGGACAGCCGAGGCTTAGAATAGAATACTCTTTATTGCACACCTCAAGAAGAAGGAAATACAAATACAGATAACACTTATCATTAATATTATAACAGAGGTAAACAATAGGCGATTTTATCGCTAAAAGCGATCTCTTCCAGACAACCTTTGGGTAGCTTAGTAATGGGGTCCCATTTTTACCCATTAGGTACAGAACCCTAAAAAATAAAAGTCGATTGAAAAGATTTTACGATATGCGTTGTGTCAGTTTAATGACGCACTCAGTTCGGTTTCTTAGTAATATTGTTAATTTGCTGAATTGTTTTTTTTCTATGGGAATACCGAATCTTATATTGTAGTGATAATTATTATCTTTGGGTCGACTGTTAACTTCTTACTTGTAATATATTCATCGAGGCACATGTCGCGTCACATCGGCGCCATCGGGACTTATGACCCAGTTTAGGTAATCATTTTCGCGGTCTTCATAATCCTATTTCGTAGTACAAGACATCAAAATTAATAGAATCGATCTTATAAAAGGGAAGTTGGGTAGTTGGCTTATTTTCAATGCATTTCGCAAGAAACGTAAAATGTATAAAAACTGAAATATATATAAATAAATATAATAAATAAATAAATAAAGGAACAAATAATTCAACCCAGTCTTTGGCACTAAACAATGAAAAACAAATAGACTGATAAAATGTACTACTTAAAACATCTAAGATTCAGTCATCACTCCTCAGACTCGTATATTGTAATCAAAGAGCCGTCTCTTAAATCATTAGAAAATCCGTAACTAAAATAAGTAAAGAATTATATTTGGTTATTTTTTTTATAAAGCGGATAATAGTACATAATATCGATTTCGATCGATACGTTTTCTAGGTATTTTTAAATTTTAATCACTTTTGCACCTAAGTAGGTGGAAAACAAAGTGAGTAAGTTTATTGTTTGAAGTAGAAATTACGCCATATACTTCTCAGTACTGAACAACCAATATCATGACATGCCGTAGCGTCCAGCCCGTCTAGCACAACTAAGCTTCGTTGTCGCGCGACATAGCGCTACTCGTCACTCTCTCATATTACGCACAGAAAGAGACGGTTAATTATCTCGCGCGAGAAATAGACACGTGTGACAGTTGTGCTGTATTAGGACCATCAATGAAAAAAAAAATCTCGGCTTTTCTTGAAATGTCGACAAACGTTTTCATCGAATTTTCATTTTGTCGAATTTTCATTTCATCGAAAGCATTTTTTTTCTGAAACCATGTAATATTTTTGAATGTTATAACACAAACCTAACCTAACCTAATCTAAAGGTTATAATTTACAAAATGTCTGAAAAATTTATGACTTACGAGTAAAAATTTGTCGACGAAATGAAAATTCTACGAAATGAAGCATTCGGTGAAACGTTTGTCGACATTTCAAGGGTATCTGAAAAAAAAACTCGCATTGCTTTATATAGCATTGATATCGCAAATAGAAATACACGTCTACAAGTATTTATGCCGACTCGAGAACTTGTTTATGGTAAATTGCATAGCTACCGCATGCAATTTGCCGTCATATTTGCTTGCAACGTCTTTCACTTTTTCAAATGGGTCTAACGAGACAATTTGTCACTGAAAAACTACATTGGCAACGTCTAAAGGAGACGCCAGCAACTATTGACTCGATGGAAGCGCTCGCATATGTTTGCCTTCTAATGATTTGTACACATTATTTGGTTGACAACTGTATCAAATGCCACTTGGTTTCTTGTGTATAGATGTGTATTGAGCGAACGTGTATATGTCAAGGAGCTCTTAAAATGTAATATTTAATTATAGACTTTTTGTTAAAGGAGATGTTTGCTTTAAACATATAAAACGGTCTTTTCTTTCTATAGATCGAAGACAAAAAGATACTTTTTCCTTTTAAAAGCGACTGCATTGTTAATCTAATTTCGCCATGCTTTCGCAAATCGAGGTTAAGCCTGAAACGTTGCCCATTATCTCTGGCTTTAAAATTTTTGTTCGAAAATTGTTTTGTAACTAAGGCCGCTTCTACAAATTAGTCAGATTTAATACTAGTCCGAAACGGATTGGAAATTAATTACATAGCAATTTCATCTGAAGTCAACAAATATTTTTCTAGTGAAGTAAACGAACAGAATTTAATTGGTGTGAATTTTGGTTGACCATGTTTTTCTGTTAGCGGACCACAGCATTTGAATACGAATACGTGGGTTACGGAATTGTATCGATTCGTTATATTTGGTGATCTAAATATAAATGCGTCCAAGTCCCTGTCCCGGCATAAGTTGTTTGCCGAACTGCAATTCCTCAGACTCAATTATTGTTACGAGCTTGCTCTGAAATTCTAATCTTGAAGTTGAGCACGTGTGCCCGCATTGCATATATCGTCTGATTAATATCGCCGGTTGAGTCGTGCCTCCGTCATACGGCTTCTCACAATTTTCGAACCCGACTGCTTTGTGTGCTATACCTCCCTCTGCTACCTCTGCTCGTATGGGGGTTACCTTTACGTTTACAATATGCTGTTTAAAGTAATTCACAAACTTCTTTGTTTCATTGCATGTTTGTTACGTGTTACTCTGTTTGATGGCAAGTTTCTTACGTGTTATGTCCCGTTTTGTTATAACAATGTGTGAAAATCGTGAAAGTTTAAATCAATTATTGTGTAAGTATAAGTGTATTTTAGAAACTAGGATTATTATTTTGTTTAGCTGTCAGTACTAGAAGATTCTTCGTTTGGGGTTCGCTTTACAGTACACGGAGAGAAAATTCTAGTTTAGGTAACCAGAATAAAGTTAATGTAACCAGATTGTCGTGTAATATATACGACACCTATCTAATTTGTCGAGTTTACTACAAAAATCTGGTAATAGCTCACAGGAATATCTACCACAGTTAAACATAATGCTGGTACACATAATTAAAATGTGTGTATAGTGCACAAAAACCTTTCTGTAGCCATTACCAACAGGTTTTGTTAAGTAAAACGGAATTGGTATCGTTCGTAACACCATGCTTTATTTTGGAGATAACCAGATTTATAGTAACGACTACTAGATTATTATAGTGACTATTAACAAATTTAATGCAAATATTACCAAGTTGAGATTTTACCAAACTATATATTTTTTACACTTTACTACTTATTTAGTGTTTACTACCAACATTGTGGTTAGCCATTATCACATCAAATGATTGAGTTTACTAAAATAAGAAATTAATATTGTTCAGTTTACTATATTTTTTTGGTAATTACAGCAATGTTGTATTTTTTGCTTTACAATATTTAGAAGGCGAATGGGTCTTTAAAAAAATATGTACATACTTACCGTGTTGTTAAAAAAGTTGAAATCTGTCTGTTTCGTCACGAAATTTTAACTTGCAGATTTTAACTTATTCTTAATTAACAATACGGTAACTATGTAAACTTTTTTTAAAGACTCCTTTGCAGCAAGCTTGTAATACAAGCCGTACTAAAGTAAAGACCTTCTGCGCCAAGCTATCTTTATTTTGTATTTATAGAATAAATGCTTATTACTCAAACTTTTTGTATCAGAAATAGTACCTAAACAAAGTGACGTGACGTGACATGACGTAGAAGGGACTTTACTCTTCGGGCCTGCTAAACCTGCAACCTTCTGAAAATAAAAAAAGTATAATGAAGACATGGTCAACAACAATTTTAAGTAAAACAAAACATTAAACGTTTGTAAGTTTATTATTCATGTTATCTAAAAATCAACATGGAGGTCTTACATGTTAAAATGTCCCTTATACATATTGGGAATATGTTCCCTGCCTAGATTTCTTATACCTTAAGCGCTCCAAACAAACAGACAGAAAAATTAGTAAAAGTTCAACTGATCTTAAAATTGGGATGCTTCATTACCTGTTTAATAGGTTTTTTTTAGTATAAATATGAACATGACACCTTTTAAGAGCGGTCGGACTTCTACTCATGTCTGTAAGTAATCTGTAAGAAATCGAGGCTGGGGACATATTAGGAAACAATTTGGGAAGGAACATTATGAATCTGAACGATATACTGCCAGGAGTGCCAGGATTCCGATAATTTTTCAATGTCTTTGTCCATTTCCTGATTTGGAACACTTCTATAATATCTATTTAAACGAATCACACTATTTGTCACAGTCAACGTCTCTGCACGCGCACGCACTGATCGCTCCGAAAGATGAAATGACTCTAAGTTAAATGATAAACAAAACAATGGCAGCCAGGCGGTGTTGCCAACCAAAGTTCAGGCAATCCATACAATAAATATTGTATTATTTAATGGACAGCTAGCAATAACAAACGAATTATGGGGTAGACAGTACTATATGAATCTAGCTTATTTAAATATCTAAAACAATTTTTGTTACTTGCGTTATTTTAGAGACAACCTATTATTGTATTGTTTAATGGACAGCTAGCAATAACAAACGAATAATGGGGTAAACAGTACTATATGAATCTAGCTTATTTAAATAACTAAAACAATTTTTGTTACTTGCGTTATTTTAGAGACAACCTAAATACTGTATTGTTTAATGGACAGCTATAGCAATAACAAACTAATTATGGAGTAAACAGTACTATATGAATCTAGCTTATTTAAATATCTAAAATATTTTTTGTTACTTGCGTTATTTTAGAGACAACCTAAATATTGTATTGTTTAATGGACAGCTAGCAATAACAAACGAATTATGGGGTAAACAGTACTATATGAATCTAGCTTATTTAAATATCTAAAATATTTTTTGTTGCTTGCGTTATTTTAGAGACAACCTAAATATTGTATTGTTTAATGGACAGCTAGCAATAACAAACGAATTATGGGGTAAACAGTACTATATGAATCCAGCTTATTTAAATATCTAAAATATTTTTTGTTACTTGCGTTATTTTAGAGACAACCATAAATATTGTATTGTTTAATTGACAGCTAGCAACAACAAACGAATTATGAAGGTATACTTTACAATTTTCGAAATTTTATCTCTACAAAAATAATATGTACTTATAAATAGCTTTGAGTATTGTTTACTAAAATATTTTTACTAGAATATTCTGGCATTTATTAAAATACGACTATTTGTTGTTATAAGTCAATACGGTAATTGTAACTTAATTCTGTTTCTTTATACTAGAATGAAATTTACAATATGTTCTGGTAGTATTGTTATAATAATTTCTTTCCGTGTAGCCGGCAAACAACTTGAACCAAAATGGCGGATCTGTGCATGTAAATTTGTACGTAAATCGGCTACTGCGCAGTCAAGGTCACGCTCAAGTTGTTTGCCGGCTACTGTATCTTGCATAATATCGATTCTCCGAATTTCATTTCTTATAACAGCTATCACCGATTTTTTTTTCTCCGAATGATTCTTTCTCATAATCATTTAGTATCATAATTGTCAGTTGGCATACTATTCATTTCTCATTATTTTATATGGCAGAACATTAATATCGCCGAATTTATTTACTAAACTGATACCAGTAAAATGGGTTAGGTTAGGTTAGAACTGCGACCACAACAGAGCCGAACTGCTGCCAGTAAAGTAGGTTAGGTTAAAACCGAACTTAATGGGTTAGGTTAGGTTAGAACTGCGACCACAACAGAGCCGAACTACTGCCAGTAAAGTAGGTTAGGTCAAAACCGAACTTAATGGGTTAGGTTTGGTTAGAACTGCGACCACAACAGAACCGAACTGCTGCCAGTAAAGTAGGTTAGGTTAGAACCGAACTTAATGTTTTTTTTTTTGCAAAATTTCAAATTGGTGCTAGGCGGCTAAAACTCGGTATCGGGGGGCTGTCGGGGCTCAAAAATATGAATCTGAAATCTTGTCCGAAAATTCGGTCAAATTCGGAAAATATCGAAAAAAAAACGATTCAAAATTTCAAATTGGTGCTAGGCGGCTAAAACTCGGTATCGGGGGGCTCTCGGGGCTCAAAAATATGAATAATAATAAATATTAAGGGACAATCATACACAAATCGACCTAGTCCCAAACTAAGCAAAGCTTGTACTATGGGTACTAGACGACGATATACATAATATATAAATACATATATAGATAACATCCATGACCCAAGAACAAATATTTTGCACAAATATTTGCCCCGGCCGGGATTCGAACCCGGGACCGTCGACTCAGTAGGCAGGTGTCTACCAACCGAGCCAAACGCGTCGTCAAAATAGAAACTGAAATCTTGTCCGAAAATTCGGTCAAATTCGGAAAATATCGAAAAAAAACGATTCAAAATTTCAAATTGGTGCTAGGCGGCTAAAACTTGGTACCGGGGGGCTCTCGGGGCTCAAAAATATGAATCTGAAATCTTGTCCGAAAATTCGGTCAAATTCGGAAAATATCGAAAAAAAAAACGATTCAAAATTTCAAATTGGTGCTAGGCGGCTAAAACTCGGTATCGGGGGGCTCTCGGGGCTCAAAAATATGAATCTGAAATTTTGTCCGAAAATTCGGTCAAATTCGCAAAATATCGAAAGAAAACGATTCAAAATTTCAAATTGGTGCTAGGCGGCTAATTATGAGATATGATGATTATGAGAAAAAAATTATGCAAAATAAAATTCGGAGAAATAAAATTCGGAGAAATGATGATTCGGAGAAATGATGTTATGCAAAATGAAAGTATGAGTATCAATTTTATGCAACATAATAGTGAACCCTTCGTTTGATATATAGGTAATCTTTTTTAATTTTATCTTTTCAATGTACCTTTAAATCAGTTAATTCGGGAAGGCTTACGCATTTTAAATTTGAATGTCTCCAGCGATGGTATCGGCCGCGCGGGCCGGCCGCCGCCGGTGGCATTCCGCTCGCGAACTCAAAAATGTCTGCCGAAGGGATTATTTTCAATCCGTTCCCGGCAACCTCCGAGGTTCGGCATATTTAATAAGCTCTATTATCTACGTCACTCTGTCTCGGGGGCTCGCAGACGTTTCAATTATACCAGCTCAGATCGTGAACTTGCTAGAACCGGTGCCCGCCTCGTCCGCGCGTCTCGCCTTGCCTGTTTGCACTCTATCTTTCGTGTGTCTTACAAATATACCGAAGTAGATTTCTGTTCAAAATTAGTTACGAAACCAATTTTCAGAACTTGACAGCGTATCGATTCTCGTTTGCTAAAATGATATTAGATACGACGGAATTCATGAAATAGAATACGTGGCTGCAACGCGTATCTCAAAGTTAATATCACAGAAACTAGTGGATCGCTTTTATCAATTTTATTGTACGCGTACCTACCGGCCAGCGGAATATCGGATTGTCATGCTTTTATGCCCCAGTCAATTTGGAGCAGGGTAATAGGGTGGCGAAAGTGACCTGAAATCGGCTAGATGTGATGTGGACAATATTCTCAGCGGATATGTTCCAATGACATACCTAATTTATGAATTATGCGTATGAATGTCACCATTAGTGAATTTGAATGTATGATGTTTATACGTTTACGTACGTTTTCACGGCAGGAAATTAGGGTAAATAAAAAAAGCATCGCGATACATTTTCAGGAGTATAAGTAATAAAGTATTTAGTTCCGGACACGGGCCGCCGTTGGATTTCACGTCGGTGAACGAATGGTGCGGTACAAAAGCCTGAGGAATCTCAGAACCAGGTCTATTTCAAGTACGGCCGTGTTTTGTTTGCTCGCGTCACGTTCCCCGCGAGCACGTACGGCTCTCGCTCTGAATACTAATACATAGCAGGCCGAGGATATACACAACTCGCTTTGTCAACCTCGTAACTGGTACGTATGTAGGACTGTAGTAGGGACCATGTCGTTTGCCAAATAAAGTCCAATTTTTAGGACAATGATAAGGGCTGGTCAGAGAATAAGGGAGTAAGTAGTGTATAGGTCGCTCAGGTTGCGCGGCCCAAAATTGGATTCGCATCGCATCCGCTGCAGCGTATTAACGCCGGGCCGAAACAATGCCCAATCAAATGGAGTGCGCCGGCCCTATACTTCGAATTCTGTTCGCCGCCCGCCAGATTTGCTTTAACTGTGTTATCGTATTCAAATGTGTTTTGTAACATTTGTTTGAGTCTTATTGTTTTGTGTTTTTACCAAATTCGTCATTCAAATGTATTACTAGGTGTAAAAGCATTGGCTGTTAGGACACAAAGGGTTTTTAGTGATGGACAACGCAACGTGGTTAATCGCCGATCTGGTTATCGCCGTCATCAAAACCGCTGAGGTGGCCACTATTATGTATATTAACATCTTATATCCCACCCCTATTATATTCACGTCACTTCGTCGCCAAATATACTGTCGCTTTCACTAACTCTGAAAAGGAGAATTCATTTCGTTTAATATGCTGAATTCATATTGAAACGATATTAACTTATCGGGTCCGTAATGTTTCATATAATGTCAGATAAACTAACATACACTTGATATAAAATCGATTGATATAAAGCTGTTTCATATAATGTAACGTTTCATATAATGGTTTTTTCCTATATTTTGCTTTTCTCTAATTATCGATTGATATAATAGGCTAAATGACATAATTGACAATATGCATACTTATACTTTCGTATAACATATTTATCACATAAATTTGTTTAACATACATACTATTTAGAATAATAGCGTTTTCATATAAATACTGCCTTAAGGTGAAATAGGTAATGTTTGGAATCGTAAGCCAAGCCGGACCTGCGCGGCTCGCTCGCTTCGCTCGCTCGTTAGGGTCGCAGTTCAACCTAACCTCCTCGCTTCGCTCGTACCTAACCTAAGCCAAGTCGGACCTGCCTTATGGTGTAATATTAGGTAATGTTAGGAATCATAAGTCAAGTCGGTCCTGCGCGGCTCGCTCGCTTCGCTCGCTCGTTAGGGTCGCAGTTCAACCTAACACTCCTCCTCGCTTCGCTCGTCGTCGTACGTAACCTAAGCTAAGTCGGACCTGCCTTAAGGTGATATAGGGGGTGACAGCCTAAATATATCTAGTGGGAACCACCTTTCTTGGTTATAGTAAAATCAACTTATATCTTCTTCAGTTTATAGCATTGACGAATTATATCAAGTAAGTCATTATGATAAATACGTTTTATACCAAGTAATAAATATAGTAAATGTACATTATACTTACTTACTTACTTACTTCGCTGGCTCAGTGACCCGAAGTGGATCTTGGCCTCCGACACCAAGCTACGCCATCCTACTCTATCTTGTGCTGCTTGTTGCCAATCGAAATCGGCCTCTTGAAGCTGGCACAAGTCTTTCTGGACTTCGTCGATCCAGCGATAACTCGGTCGCCCGACCGGACGCCTTCCACTAGGACGTCCCAGGTAGACTCTTTTGGCTACACGATCCTCTTCCATTCTTTCTACGTGACCAAGCCAGCGAAGTCGCGCAGATTTACTTTCGCCGATTACATTGGGCTCAGACACTAGCTCTTCAATTTCCGCGTACTTTCGGACTCTCCAATTTCCGTCATCTGTCTTTGCGGGTTTTAAAATCTTCCTAAGAATCTTCCTCTCTGCCACTAAGAGTCTATTCTCCTCTTTCAGGGTTAACGCCCAAGCCTCGCATCCATAAACCAAAATCGGTCTAATAACAGTCTTGTAGACTCTGATCTTGGTTCTTCTGCTGATAAGCTTGGACGTTAGTATTTTATGAAGGGCTGCTGAACATCTTAGGGCGTTCTGGATCCGGATATCCATTTCCTCTTGCCTCTGGTTGGTATCTGTCACTGTGCATCCAAGGTACTTAAACTTGCACACCCCTTTATAGGTTGTACCATCTAGATCATTTGAAAATTATCTAAAACAATATTATACCATTTGTTACATTACACAAAGCAATGGTATATCAAACCAAAATAGATTAAGTGAAGTTATATGAAACGTCGGGCACCCGATCAAATACTTCATCCTCCGTGAGCAAATCAACTCCACAGATATTTTTACAACGCTTCTAGAAGTATGGTCTTATGTTAGACCCTATACAGAGGTTTAGGGTCACTAAAACTATTTTGACAACAAACGGCGTCGTCTTATTATTATTTTTATTTCGCTTGGGCCTTTTCTGTGCCGCATCGACAAGAATTGATCTATTGTGGCAGCCCTGTCTTAAAGCTCACTGCTGAGGCCCGTTGAGTCCAGGAATTCCCAGATTCTTTGGGCCGTGAGTTGTTGTATATCCTCTGGGGGCACAAAGTGTTGCCCTAAGTGGATACTTCTTTTGTGCATAAGTGGTCCACAGGAGCAGAGGATATCCATAGCTGTCTCCTCTGACTCTTGGCAGAACCTGCACGTTGCGTCCTGCTCCATAACCATTAGGGACAGGTGTTTTTTCAGCTTGCAGTGACCGGTCAGAGTTCTAGTCACCGCACAGACTTTTGACCTTTTGAGCTGTAGTAACTCTTTAGATAACTTCGGCGTTGTCTTAGCGTTTCTATACTTTTGACGCTGCGTAGACGCGGCCACGGTGGTGTCCCCACACCACTGTCTAAGAGTCGAAATCGAAGTATCATTGTGAAATGTGTATATCCGCAAAAGACTCGAGAGTAACCGACATAGCACGAAGCATTGGTAATGGGAATGGGTTGCCCATATTGTTTATAGATATGATAATGATAACCTACTACACTAACGAGATCTTGAATTTCGACGTACAGGTAGACGCAGCGTGGTTGCCGTGCTGAATGTGGCATAGGACTGGTCAATGTTTCAGCCTTTGGGGAGCTTATACAGGGTGTAACACAGGTGTGTATGACAGCGTACCGAAAACGAAAACTGTAGTTTTAGGCCATAATCACGAACTGAAAACAAGTGTTCATTTTATCGGAAAACTCAAGGATAAGATTTTCTAAAATAAATAATAAAACTCCACGCGCAATGTATTGCGTCCAATTCTCTCGGGTGCAGACGCGCGGGGAGGGCAGCACGCGGCAAGCATCGACCGTTCTAGGCGCTCCCCACTCCACTCCACTCACGCGTCGGCGCAAAACATACCGTTACGCCAATGCGTATCGAATGACATGAATGAATCCAACCACAAAAACAACGCAACCACAGATCACAAGTCACAACTACAGTCTGTTTGATATTATAACAAACATTTGAGAGTTCTCTGTTGATGTTTGTAGTGATGTAGCAAAGACATATTGTTTGCCAGATCTAACGATTATGAATGGTTGATCAAATCGATTTTATCGACGAACTTTTTTCAAACCTGAATATATTTTTGTTTATTTTGTGTAAATCAATATTTTTTTGAGCTACGAGCCGCCGTACTCACTGGAGCTTTCTATGTAAAGTAATAGTTGGTTTTATTGTTCTTTCTTTAGGTTATAAACTTATCGATTTAATCGATTTCTACCAATTTACAGAAATAGCACGTGAATCGAAACGCAAGATTTAGTCACAACACAGCTTTTAAAAAAAAAGACGTAGTACGTAACTGTTTGAGTAATGATTTATTATCGTTAGATACTTCAAAACCGTGATAAGAAAAAATATAATATGAACTCAGTTGTATCAAATAGAAAGTGAAAAACGTTTATAGATACATGAAAAATTACTATGTCATTGCTTGTTTTTTTTTATGAAATTCAATGTGTGGCGTAAATTTACGTTATATGGGTCCTGTGATGTGTCAAATGTTTGTTATAATATCAAACAGACTGTAGTATGTAGTACCTAACATCAATAACAACTGACCGATAAATTAAAACAGTCTAGCAAGATTATTTTCATTCAAGCAAGTAAAGCAATCACCTATTATTCATTAATTTAATAACACACATAATATATAATACTAAAGAAATTAAAATACTAACTATAAACTAAGAACTTAACTAACTAAAATAAAAGGCTAAAACAAATTAATATTAAAAAAGACTTAAAAAATCGGACCCTTTTGGCATAGTGCCGAAGACGCTGGCAGCATTTCCTCGCTGTATAGCAACGCTAATGCGTTGAGCGAGGAAGCTGCCAGCTCTTCGGTCTCCCGTGACGTCGACCAGTCTTTTAGAAATTTGTCTAAACAGTTGATGTGCACTGGGCCCCCACGGACCAAGGGTCTCAACTCCAAATGGAACAAAATCGTATTCAGAGCTGAGACCCCTGTACTTATGTGCTTTTAATTTTTCGGCCGCTTCGGCCGCCGCGCCTGCCTTATGAGATGTTCCATGGAGATGGGAAGGAGCCAGAGTGTCTACACAGGTAGCGTCCCACACTAGTGTCCTTCCCAATCTCCATGGAATCAAAGACATCCCATCCGGTCTCTTACCATCGTCTCTGGCGATGCCGGTTGGTTCCAGCAAAGCCGGGACATTAACGCTGGTAAGAGAACGGCGGATGATGTCGTTAAGCGCGGCGTGCCTAGAGAAACGGCCGGCACTTTTTTGACATGACAGCCCGTGGTGGCCCAGAGGGTCGACATCGCTGCAAGTAAAGCAAATAAAATGTGCGGGTAGGTAAACATTAAACATGCGTTCGACCGTAACGGCCAACGGGCGCGCACTGGCCTGGCGGATCAATGACCGGCCAGTACCGTTATCTGTCCCACTCCACGCGCTTACATAATACTGTTTGTGATGCGTTGCGTGTTTTGCGGAAAATGCTATTTTCATGCGATTTTTCGTGAAAAATTGTTACCGGTAGAGTTCGATTAACGGAAAAATAAAGAAAAAATTAAAACTCGCGAGGAAAATCTGTGAATATTCTCAAAGAAATTTCCACGATTTTCCAGCCCAGAATAATGGTCTGAAGCCATGGTTTGAGTTTTCGGTACACCGTCGGTTACACCCTGTATACTAGTGATCATCTTTTGGCCAATGATGGTGATGTTGCTGATTTAAATTAAAGGTAATTTGTTGTTTCGCCTAATTTTAGCCCTGCAAATTGTGAATTCAGTATGATAAGGAATATCGGCACGTGGCGAATTATAATCTGTTCGAGCCGTAATCCCCTCGCACTGGCGCACGGCATGAATCTAGGCTGTACCGTTGCACCGCCATGTTGTTTCTGAAATCCTGGTACCGAATATTTGTTTTATAGACGGAAAATATGGCGCAAGCCGGTCTCACCGGCACAGAAATGCTTGCGGAATACATTTAGGCCTAGAGGGGTGCTCTAAGGTTACTATTTTGAGTCAAGGAATATGGAAGGTAGCTGTGTTCGTCCTTCTGTGCACGGAGACTTTGTTGGATCAAGTCAAGACAGTACCAATGCATTGCCATGTTGTTTCTGAAAGCCTGGTACAGAAAGCTTAGCAAACTGGTCTCGCGAGCTCAGAAATGCTGCTTGCTTTTTATAATTTAGATTCTCTTGAGAGTTTCGAAATTTATACGTTTTTTGCGGCATAAACTGCCGTATCCTTTTACTTTAACGTAAAAGTTTGATTTTGTTCACAGCTTCAAGGGACTGCAGACCTGAGTATATAGTTTTAATTTCAACTCGATAGCTCCACGCATTTTTAGATAACGGGTCTTGACAGACAGACGGACGAACGGACGAAAAAGGGTTCCGTTCATTCCTTTTGAGGTATAAAACCCTAAAAATAAAGCGTGAATATCAATGGCATTATATTAACAACCGAACTGTTGGTTCGTGGTCCAGTTTTCATAAAAAATTTACCCAGGGTGATTTGACCAGGTGCATGTGTTAAACATTTTTCAAAATATGTGGCTGCGAATAGTTTCTTTTGTGATTAAACCTGCTTTAGGTATTTAAAATACCTACATACGTTCCCTATATTCCCTCAACATTTATCACTACCGATTCGGAGTTAAAATCAAGCTAAGCAGTGGCAAGTGCAGCTGTGCAAGTTAAAACGCGGAGTTCTTCAACAAAGAGGTGACCCTCCTTCGATGCAGACACGAGACCGGCAGGTAGGACAAACAAATTCTCGCCTATTGTATTTGCGGACGCAGCAAATTAAAGCCCCATTCGTAGAGGCCGACCTTACTCTGTGACACGCGGAAAAAGCGCTCAGCGGTGAAATAACATATCCGCTTTTATCATTTCATGTGATGGACTAGACTGCCTTGCCTATAAAAATAGGTGGCGCCAAGAATTTTTTTTTTCTTCTTTCCTTTATCAGTAATCGGCTATGAACCCATAATCTGATGTGATCATGGTTTGGATGAAAGTTAAATGGCTGATATTCCAGCGAATATCATCCCAATAGTTAATTTCGATGGCCCAATTCCAATATTTGCCACCTCTTTAGTCGGTTTATTTATATTCCCTGTAGCGCCACTACTACTAAGATGGCGAAATTTTCTTCCGCATACATTTTCTATTTATATTTCGTAAATTAACTTATACATATATCACTAGTCACTACATAGTATAAAACGAAGTTGCTTCCTACTGTCTGTCTGTCTGTTCCTATGTATGCTGACATCTTTAAAACTACGTTACGGATTATGGTGCGGTGCAGATGGAGATGATTTTTTAATAGATAGGGTGATTCAAGACGAAGGTTTATATGTATAATACATGCATAATTTACGTGTATAATATAAGCATTGCACCCGCGCGAAGCCGGGCGGGTCGCTAGTTCATATATATGTCGATCAAATGTGGTCTAAATCCATACTTAATATTATAAATGCGAAAGTGTGTCTGTCTGTCTGTTACCTCTTCACGCTTAAACTGCTGAATCGATTTTGATGAAATTTGGAATGGAGATAGTTTAAGATCCGAGGAAGGACATAGGGTAGTTTTCATCCTGGAAATTATCCCTAAAAGGATTGAAAAGTGAGTAAGTAATTCATGATGGCATTGATGACCCTGTAGGAAATGTAATTATTAGACCAAAAGCACAATTGCTCTTACATTTGCTTAGGCACTTGCGCTTTTAATAATCCCTTTTATTAATTAAATGGATATCTATCGTGTTGTACGAGGTTGCTTTCATACTTCCAAGTTCCACGCGGACGTAGTCGCGGGCAAAAGCCAGTGATTCTATAAATCGCTTCCCGTATGTCTGTAGGTCCGTGTGCAATCGTCCACGGTCTCGTCCGTCATCATTGTCGTTCGTGCCGTGTTTAAGGCGTCGCGAAGCGATTACGGATATTTCGTAAATTAATAACTAATCACACTATTCAGCGTTTCGACCATTAGAGGTGTAGACGATTCTAGAAATCGCTTTCCGCTCCTCTTATGTGTCTGCAGGTCCGTGTACAGTAATCCACGGTCTCGTCCGATGCCATTGTCGTCCGTGCCGGGCTTAAGGGCTTCGCGAGCCGACTACGGACATTTCGTAAATTAATAACCAATCACGCTGATACTTCGGGAATATTAACGCTGGGGGCTTATCTACGACAGTTGTTCAACCTGGTAAGTCATAGAGGATATTTGGATGGATCTAGTGTCCTTTATTTGGTGTAAATAGTTTTTCAGGACGGCCTTTTGCAATCAATTGCTTTGGGCAATTGAGTGAAAACGAGGCGAATATAGACAAGCTCTTCGTGTCAGAGACAGCAGCTATTCTTTTCTATGTTATCTAATCTCTCTCTCTAAACTCTTGGCCCATTTGGGCGCATGGTCCTTTAGAACAACGTAAGCTTCTCTTTAGATGTGTGTTGCGCCAGCAATACTTAAGTTATCGAAAGTAGTATCTAGATATAGCTACGACAATTACTAGTACCAGTACGATTCAATGGAACCTTTGGTCAAGTTTGTAGAATTTAAATTTTATGCGGAATACACAGCAACGTAACAAGGAAGCCGTTTAAAGAAACATAATTTTTTTCACATCGATTGAGCTTACAGAGGAAGTAGCGAAACGTAATACAAACGAAAAACTCAGTTCTACCCGTCATTTACCGAACCTGGACATCATAGGGGAACCCGTCTTTAAGAACGATAACAAACGCCATTGTACGGTTCAGGTTGAGCGTAAAATCGGGTCCCGTGAAACAATATGCGCAGAGCGTGACGCGTGGCCGCGAGACGACGATGACGTCGCATTAAAACGAAATCCATACGGGGATGATTGATGAGCGCTGCAAACACCGCGCCCGCCTCATTCAATTTACTGTCACCGTACACACTGCACTTTTACATATTAAGCTTTACGAATTTTTCCACTGACGAATTTTCATGGGCTTCTACCGGTGTGTAGTAATTTGAGAATAGGCATTCATATTCACAACGGGCTTTAGTTATTAGATTGTTTGTTTTATGTCATAATTGAATTTTCTGATGGCTTCGGTCATGGTTTGTGGCGGACGTAATTTAGAGGATTTACTGCCCATGGTTTGATTTGCTTTAGGCAAATCAAAACATGGGCCTATTCTAAATAGTATTTGTATATTTTTAGGGTTCCGTAGTCAACTAGGAACCCTTATAGTTTCGCCATGTCCGTCTGTCCGTCTGTCCGTCCGCGGCTTAGCTCCGTGATCATTAGTACTAGAAAGCTGAAATTTGGTATGGGTATGTGTATGTATCACGCCGACAAAACGGTAAAATAAAAACTAAAAAAATATATTTTTTTGGGGTACCTCTTGAACACCTAAAGTGGAGGTGAATTTTTTTTTCGTTCCAACACTAGTGTTTGGGGTATCGTTGAATAGGTCTTGTAAAAATAGGGTTTTCAAACATTATTTTTTGATTAAGTTAGCAGTTTCGTAAATAATCGCTTCGAAAATAAAAAAAATAGTGTCCCCCCCCCCTCTAACTTTTCAACCACGTGTCAAAAAATTATGAAAAAATTCAGGAACATGAGGCCTTATAAGAACTTTCAATGAAAACTATATTGAACAAAATCAGTTAAGCCGTTTTTGAGTTATCGCAAAATTTCATAATTTTCTTAAAAGAACATAAATTGACTTCCAGAAGGTAATAAGTGACTATAGTTACTTTGGCGTTTACGAACTTTTTATAGAGCTTGAAATCTTTGTCGTAACTTAAGTCTATTGTGAAGGATGAGCAACTACGGAACCCTACACTGAGCGTGGCCCGACATGCTCTTGGCCGGTTTTCTTTCTTATTTCTCTGTCTCGTAGTTCCGCTTTCATCTTGCTTGAATTCGCTTGCATGGCTGCTTATTCGTCAAAAACTTACTATAGGTATATATATTTTTTTATACTACGGCGGTGGCAAACAAGCATGCGACCCGCCTGATGTTAAGCAGTTACCACCGCCTATGGACGCTTGCGATGCCAGGAGCATCACACGCGCGTTGCCGACCCTTTAAGAGCCTATTTACCCCACTCTTGATGAACCGCATGCTGTAGCCCCCAGGGAAAACCTAGGCAGGGAGCTCATTCCACATGCGGAGCTTTCGCGGTAGGAAATTCCTCTGGAACCGCACAGTTCTCGATCATTTAGGCTCCAGTGTGTGAAGATGAACACCCTGCCGATGGCGAGCAGTGCGATGGTAGAAAGTAGCCGTGGGCATCATGTCAGACAACCAACAAACAAACAACTACTGCTATACTATTTACATGCTTTTGCATTAGTTTTTATGCACGTGAGGCAAACAAAAATCGATTTCAAGATTTGAATGAATCGGAAAGGGAGGTTAAATAAAAAAGCCTCTAATAAAACCAAACGAAATGGATCCGAAATGGGGACACTTCTAACTTTATGGCTTATAAATTAACTTCCAGTTTGCCTTTAAATTAGGAGGGAGTAAATTTACCTTACCATAAGTATCTACTAAAACCTGTAAAACGATCGAATATCCTGCATGTCTTTCGATATTATCATAGCATATAACTTAGATGCTTGTTTGACATTTCATAGACTTTTAAAATATCCTCTTCTACTCCTATACTATTACTTATAACATTCTATAAATTGTATTAGAAACAGTTTTCTATGTAGATAGTTAATTATTTCAGGACGAATCTTAACAACACGACGCAGGATTTGTATGGGTGCGCGGCGCCATTTGTTGGTAAAAAAAATCTTTGTGCGCTCATCTCGCCGAAACGACTGTACACTGTACAGCTTTTAACCAATTTTAGTTCGGTATAGAAAACCATTTTAGGCGGACAGCTTCTAATACATTATAAAATGATGAGATAGCAACCACGGGATTACCTATTGTTAGGCGTAACTAATACCTAACAAAAGGTTTCAGTATTATAAGTCTTTTATAAAGGTTGCCTTTACTGGAAATACTAAAATTGCCCAGATAAATGAAGACACGAGGAAGAAATGTTCTATTGTGTTTTAAATTAATACATTTTCTTACTTTCACAGATGATATTCGTGTAGCAATGTAGGTAGGTACCTACATGGTTAACATTGGCACTAAACTTTTGCAAGAACTCTGCGAATTGGTACCAACCAAATGTATGGAAATAACGATTTCATATTTTTTTTTCAATTTTCTTTTGTGGGTAACCTAGGCGAAGTGACTTTTGCGCTAAATTACTATATTCTTCTGAATTTAAACATAGATAAGTTAAATATCAATTTAATAGATTATCATATACATGTATAGCTATTCGATTTAGCTTAAAATAAGTATGCGAGATTTAGAGCTATAGGTACCTATTATTAAAATTAAAATCTGTTTTTTGTTTTGTTTTAAAGAATCTCTAAATAAAGAAACCCTAAATAAAATCCAAAGTCTCAGACAAAGTGTCTTTTCTGCTGAATTACTTCTGAATTAAAACATAGATAAGTTAAAAATCAATTTAATAGATTATCATATATAATTTATGTTCAATAAGATAAATATTCGAGATTCAGAGATATTATGAAAATGAAAATCTGTTTTTTGTTTTTAAGAATAACCAATAATGCCACTGAGCCCACTAAAGAAACCCTCATACAAATCTAATTGAATTTGAAAACAGTTCAAACTTATAGACTCACATTTTAATACCTAAAGCGGACGATACGTCGCAACTTCACAACCGTTGATAATCTGTCACCCGTCGTCCATCGCGGACGCGTCTCTGTCACCACACAGGCCGTTGACAAATGAACCGGCCTCGGGTTCCGTATTGAGCGGTGCATATTGAAACCCCGACACTGCCGTGCGTGTCAGTGCGGCGTGTCCTTTATAACTGACCCGATATGCAATTAATAAAGGTGATATTGATAAAGCCGTGGTATGAATGTTTGCAGAGATTGATCGTTGCCATAACTATTATGAGCAATGTATCGGCCAAATCAAGGACATATAATCGCAGTGTTATACCGTATTATTCCTAAATTGTCTTTTTAAAGATAAACAGAGTGTATCACTTAAGTTAAGGAGCACTTAAGCTATATGCTTTATTACTAAGTATGTATATTATTAAACAGCCGTGTATTTCGGACAAATGACATTTAAAACGTCGAATTTTACCTCTGATATTTTATTACAGTTTTGTCTCTTAGAACACATCGCTAAAATAGACAAAGGGGGAGACATCGAAAAGATGTCATACCCCTTCATCTACCTATAAATGTTCAGAACACCTACATCGAAATTACTAAAATCGCAAGTTCACAACAGTTGATAATCTGTCACCTGTCGTCCATCGCGGACGCGTCTCAGTCATCACACAGGCCGTTGACTAATGAACTGGCCTCGGGTTCCGTATTGAGCGGTGCATATTGAAACTCCGACACTGCCGTGCGTGTCAGTGCGGCGTGTCCTTTATAACTGACCCGATATGCAAGGTGCTGTGCTTGGACCATTACTTTTTATTATTTAATGACATTATTTCCTGGCTAACAAGGAATAATCTTAGAGTAAACTTATCTAAATTTAAACTGCTGCTCTATGGTCCACGCAAGTCTAATATACCACATGTTAGCATATCATATCAAGGTAACCAGTTAGAAGAAGTAGAACATCTAAAGTTCTTGGGTGTTTGTATAGATCAATCTCTTAACTGAAAAAAAACACGTTGAAGTTACTTGCTCAAAACGGGCTAAATCGTCATATGCGCTACATAAACTGAGGCAAATAGTAAGTGTAGAGATTGTTTTATCCGCATATCACGCGCTAGTGGCATCTATACTAAGATATGGAGTGATATTTTAGGGAAATTGTACAGATCGGGACAGTATCTTTAAAATCCAAAAGCGATGCATACGAGCAATGTTTGGCCTGAAACCACTAGATAGCAGTAAACCATACTTTATAAAATATAAAATATTGACATTTCCCTCCATCTACATCTACGAAGTTGCTGTATTTATTAAGAGCAATCCTGATCTATTTCAACGAGGAAATATCCCTAACAGTTATCTAAGAGCACGTGACAACACTAAGGTATTAAATCAGATGTCTAACACTGCTCTACTGAGGAAAAGTATTTTCGGCAGAGCTCCTAAAATTTATAATAAGATACTTAAGAGATATGAGGCAGTACAATTGCAAGTTTTTTTAAGCGAGAGTGAAATTGTTAGTAAATAAGGGATATTATAGCATTAATGATTTTTAAATGATTGTAGTTATTAATATAAGGAAGTTATTGTGATGTGAATGAAGATTTAATTTAATTTAATATCAGTACCTATAACATCATCATGAATGTATATTTCCACTTTTGATTTAATTTATTTCGCTATCTAATTATGTTATCAACAATTGTGAATTGTAATTTCTACGCCGAAAGGCAAAACATGGAGGACATTATATCTTAATTTTAAAACAACTGTATGTAGTACTCATGTTTACAAATAAATTATCTTTATCTTTATTAATATAAAGGTGATATTGATAAAGCCGTGGTATGAATATTTCCTGGGATTTATAATAATTCATAATATTCGGATTGTTGCTGCATAGTCGGTAATGCGTTTCGACGGAACACAAAAGCTTTTATTCTGATACAGAGAACTTCGACAAACGAATGTGCTACAGAGAGACATTTATCATTGTGGCTGTTCTATTGAAATTCTCTCTGATATTAACAATTCTGGGAAGTTGCATGCTTTCCAGTTGTACAGTCCCAGATAGCCCGACCAGGTGTTATAACACCGATCATTTTTTTTTTCAAAAATTTACTCTAATGCTTGTTGCGATTTCAAATATTGCAAAATTTACCCAGGTTCCAAAAAGTTCGTTTAGGTGAAAGTGGGTTAAAAGAGGTCATGTAGTGTATAATTGAGTACTTTTTCACTTCAACTGCTTTGACACAGTCAAACTGTAGCAATTCTATTATTAACTGGAACATTGCCTTTGACCAATAATTTTTAATGTTTAACTTTTATTGTATAGTCTATCCGAAAGTCTAAGATGGAAATGTTGTCAACTTTGCGCAAGCTCGTATACATTTGTCATAATTTAATCTTCGGCTCTGGAAAGAATATAAAATACTTACCAACTATAAAACCCATATATAACCACCGCGTATATTATCATTCATCTATGAAAGTAGAAATATGTGTTAATTTAAAACACAAATATAGAATATTCATTTGTTCGTGTATTCGTTCATCTTAGATGTTTAGTATTTTGAGTAAAAGCAGCCATGTGAAAGTATTTGCCGACGCGGTTGGCGTAGTGGTAGTTTAGCTGCTTGATGATCCGACGATTGTGCGTTCGAATCCCAGCAAGGGCAAGTATTGGATAAACTCGAGTATTTGTTACTGGGTCATGGATGTTTTCTATGTATGTAAGTATTTATCCCGTAGTTGCCATCTCATTGTTTAATAATAATGTAAACTGTATAAGGTATTTAAAAAGATCTATGAAATGTTATTTATTTTATTTAAATTTAGCATACTTAATGCTATGAAAGGGTATAGCCGTGTTTGTATGGGGCATCGGCCCCAGAAGCCAAATCGATTGCCGTTTTGCTAATATATTAGCCCAGATGTAAGCTGCTGTTTTCAAAAAAAAAAGCACCCTGAAATACTTAAGGTTTTTGAGAAAATTAAAAAAAACGAAAATTGGTTTTCATTTTCTTTTATCTAAACTACTCAACAGATTTGTTTGTAACTTATACATATTATGTAGATAATAAAGATGTATTATTAAAAAAAATGAATTTCCAAATATCCTTATAAGGAGTGAAATTTGCACTTTGAATTTTTCAATGTTTTTTTTTTAACCCACCAATTTTGGTTATATTATGTAGGTATAAATTAATATTCTATAATATATATATTTTTTTCAAAAATGATCACTTGGATCAATATATCCAAAATGAAATAAGCATATTATGGGATAAGCATCGATAATTGACTTTATCGATATAGGTGATCCCTAGCTGCTAGTAGCTGTCATTAAATCTTGCCCTTTATATTCCTAGGTCTGGTAATGTATTACAGGGGGCCTAATTCGATTGAAAGTAGCATATATCTAGAATCATGGCGGCAATGTTTAAGCCATATCGCTGACACATCGCCGTCATTTTTGATCATACCTTCAAAGAAAAATAACTGGCAATGTCAGAGTTGAGGTCGACCGCTCGTTCTTGACGGGTTTTTTATTTTATTTAAAAGCCTGGCCGCTCGGCGCAAAAATGAAATTTGCCGCTCACTCAGGCTAGGAATACTCTGATAACATAATAATATCGTTTAGGAAAGTATGCACCCTTATGAACAGTATACAACAGACAACAGTATACATATTTCCTCGCATCGCACAAGGTTTTAGAAGAAGATATCAAAGTTATCGACGTCGTGCGCCTTTTTTTGGACAGCACCCGGACGCGTGTTTTTATCTTTTCCATTTCTGTACTATTTGAATCCCACACATAATCAAAATCGTCCTACACAAAAAATACAAAATAAATATTTTTAAATTTTGGCAATTTTCATTTGAATCTTATTCTTGGATAAAATGTCTGAATACGATATATTTTTTCGGCTACTGTTGATTTGTTGTCCTTTTTTGCAAGCTGGTAAAGAACTTGATTGGAAAAATTACATACACTTTATAATGACAAGATTTTCAATGCATTGTTATAAGTGAGTATTATTATCATCCCTCGCATTCAGTAGAATAACAAATCCTTTTAATTCAATACAATGGCTACTTTAAGGGAATTTAAAAAGTAGTAGGTAAAGCTACGTACAGACTACTGTACGTAGGACGGACAGAATTGTACTCTGAACTGCGTTTAGGATTTACATTCGATATTACCCACTTGAGTTTGTCCGTTTTCATTCACTTAGGAAATAATATCAGGAATAAAATGCCCGTATTTGACCGGCGCTAAAGCATCATGCATACGGTACCCTTGCTCGCTTTTATGTATAACCCATTATCAAAAACGCCAAAGATGTCGTTTCATCCGTTTGCACGCTTGTCCATTAGATGGTCAGGCTTTTGCCTATATAGACTCTCAGTTTGAAAGCCATGCTAGGACATAGTAGAGTTAATCATAAGTTTATCACCCTTGACTTAACGAAAGACATAATTTTTGCACATTGGTTTTCAACTTAATTTCCTTATTAATAGCAAGTGATGGATGTTATATGCTACAAATTTGTGAGGTGTAATTAGGAGTTATTGTGTTAATCAAGCTTATAAAATATTAACCAATAGTTGCTGACGTTGACACGCTTCTCGACATCTACTATAGTAGTGCAGTTTTATTTTGTGTGCATGACTTGAGCTGGTCAGCCTTCACTATCAGCGAGTCTGACTTTGTGTGGGATTACAAGCTGACTAACGGGAATGTGAATGAATCTCCGAGCCACACACACGCTAGTAGTGCAGTGTGCACCCGACCTGACATCCGATTGTTGTCGTTTAAGTAGCGGGTCGCATGAGTTTGCAATAAGAGTTAGTTCAGCCAACTCTCCAGCGCGAGTCCAAGTTTCGCGTTCAATTGTTCGATTCCGATACCTTCGCATCGAGAGCCACTGATACTTTTATTAGGTATTTCCTTATAAACTTAGTGCAGTCAAGTTTGCGACACAGTAGTTTGTATCTGTAATTGAACTACTTCTTTATTATAATGTTATTAAAACTATCGTGAGACATCTTTACTAATTATAAAAACGGTATAAACTCACGTAAAAATTGTCAGGAACGGCCCGACATGTTACTTCTTTATTATCAGTTTTAAGCTTGTATTGATATGATTCAACAATATTAAGCTTAAGTTGTGCCAGTTTTAACCCTAAATCACTCAAATCTGACATCAAAGCGATTCTCCTTTATAACTCTGATGGTCGACCGGATGTTCAAAACTAGCACCCGCCAACTCCCCGATTGTAATAATCCACACTCGATAGAAACTAGCCTAGACGCCGTCTTATCTCAGATGAGAACTGAAACTTTGTCCGTAGATTCCCCGACTGAATTTTATTGGTAAAATTTAATTTTTAACTTTTAAGATTAGTGCTGCGCTATCTTTAGGTGGATTAGGTTATTTATAATCGTTGCTTCGAAATTAGTCTGCGTTCTTTTGCTTTTACCTTTCGCGTTGCATGAATTTCGGGTTTTAAACTTTTTACAAGCTGGTACCTAAACAACGGATCGGATGGGCAGCGTTCGGGAAGCTGCGGAATATTTTCTCGTCCCAAATATCGCAGTGTTTTAAGACGAAGGTTCTTAACCAATGTGTGTTGCCAGTGATGACATACGGCACTGAGACGTGGTCGCTCATAATGGGCCTCATAAGAAGGCTCAAACTTACTCAAAAGGCAATAGTGCGAGCTATGCTTGGAGTTTCCTTGCGGGATCGAATCCGAAATGATGAGATACGCAAGAGAACCAAGGTTGTAGATATAACTCAGACAGTCACCAAACTTAAGTGGCAGTGGGTGGAGCGCATTGCTCGTAGAACCGATGGCCGTTGGGACAGACCGGCGCAAGACCGATCGTTGTGAAGAACTTTGGGGAGGGCTTTATCCAGCAGTGGCATTCCATCGGGTGATATCATGAAACAACAAGAACTTTAAATTAGTATTATGTAAATCAAACTTTTCGTTGTGTTTTTGTTACCGTATTAAAACTTCCAAATGGCATTGTGTACTTTGTTCCACACGCCATTAACACTTTCATTTCACAATCCATCCTAACCCAAGGAACGTGTAAATTGCACCTTATAGATTTCCCAAGCGCATTAGGGCGTTGGTAATGTTGGACGCGTTCCGAGGTGTAAACCGTCGATGGCGTCCGAACTAATCTTACTAAGTGAATCGCAGCGGACCTCCTGCTGCCCAACGGGGACCATTCTCGGAATGGCGCGGTGTTCTTGTGAGCACTACTCTGATGAATTAAGTTAAGATTGTCTGGCGGTGTTGAAATAAAATGTATACTAAATATGCCGCTATGGTAAGATACATGAAGCATCACGCCCCCACTCCAACGGTATAAGTACATATTAAATGTGCCTCTGTGGCAACAATACAATAATAATTGGAAATACAATACCCAGGCTAAAATGTACGTTGACTGCAATTTATAAATGTATAATGATCATTTATTTATACTACATTGCATATTATAAAAAGTAGTAATTGAATAAAGGTAAAAGTAACGTTAGTAATCGTGAGTAAATGAGTCAGGACCCTTAGACTTACATTTATCGACATTTTAATTGTTGATCGCGTTTACGTGCCTTAATCTTAATTGTACGTTTACCTCTGTCTGTTAGTTTATTGTATCTCATGCTGTGTTGTATATTCCTTGATGTTTGAGGTGCGCAGTAAAGGGTACTAGTATTTGTAAAGCCTGACCAGAAATATATGAGGATGCGCCATATTGCGGAATTTCACTGGAACTAATTTCTTACACACTGGCAATGATTTTATGATGGCTTGTCAAAGATGTCAATGACATTCGTGGTGGTTTCTTTAAAACACAATTATTTTAAATTATCCAAAGAAAATGCCGAAAACCATTCATAGCTGTGAACGTAAGATTATAAATATAGTGTACACGTGTTTACTACACGAAAAACAGTCAGGAAAAGAGTGCATTCCATTAAATGATATTACGAGGTTAACATAGTGGAACTGACAGGTACTTAAACTAATGTCATTATAGTGGGTTGCGATTGGTTGCAAAATTGTTGCCATACAAATCTTATAAATAGCGCCCTCTTGACAATCCTCATATATTTCTGGTCAGGCTTTACATGGTTAGTCAGTAAATCAACCGCTAAGTACTCTCATTTTAAAAATCTGATGGAGGTATAGCTGGAATTGGTCAATGTAGACAGACATTTCCCAAAAAGCGTTGCCAGCGACTTAGCTGCGAGATAACTCACTTAGCAGATTGGCGGCAGAGTGCCGGTTTACGCCGCGATTATTGTGGCCGTCGTGTCGGCTCGGGATAACTGTGTTACCGACTGGACACGCTGTCTTGCACGCTGGCTTTATTTGTACGTAAAAACGGCAGTTCTGTTGAAATAAAGGCAGTGTTTATGAACCTTAAGGCGATTATCACACTAGCGCCGCATTCCTCTGCGAACTTGTCTATCTGTCCGTCTGTCACCAGGTTGTATCTCATGAACCGTGATAGTAAGACAGTTGAAATTTTCACAGATGATGTATTTCTGTTGCCGCTATAACAACAAATACTAAGAAACAGAATAAAATAAATATTTAAGGGGGCTCCCATACAACAAACGTGTTCGGTTGCGTTAACTTTGCACCTCATTTGTATCTTAACTTAATCCGGCCAGTTAAGATGGAATAAGTATTTGTACAGAACCTTCGGTGCGCGAGTCAGACTCGCACTTGGTCGGTTTTTTACTAAGTGCCTACTGTAGAATCTTGATTTGTACACAAAAACCGGATGGGTCAACACACCTCCCGTGCGGACGATTTTCTATTGCCGCGTCCGCTCTTTAGCAAAATGCGACGTCAGTGTGATAACCGCCTTGTTTGGAAGTCGAAATGTTACTCATAAAATCGATTCTATGTTACAGTCGTATGTCAATCATAATGTTCAAAAGGTAGACTACCGATCCGATATTCGCTGGTCTCATTACTTTAAGGTTATACGTAGTAATGATTTATTTGTCACGGTATTTCAAAACTGCGTTTTCGATTAAACCGTCCGTTCCGACAAGGTAATAACCTGCGCTTTATGATAAAGTTAATTAGATAGAACATTCGTTCCCCCGAGCGGGTATACAGATGAGACGCCGACCCCTCTGAAGAAAAAGGCAGAGAAAATGGAAACGAAAAATCAACAAATTCGCATTCTACCTCCACGCCCACTTGTTTAATCAAATTATTTTCTCGAAAGATGCAACAAGTTTGTAAATACAAATAAATTTGCAAGCGAAAGTGCATGTTTAAATATCCACGGTCTGCAATTAGTAAACACACATTCAAAGTAAGGTTTGTTGATGTTATTCATATATTTTACAGGTTTTCATGCTACGTAAATTCAATGAAACATACATACCTACTCGTAATTCATTTCACAAACTCTGGACTGTTACATTATAATGAAAAGTTTTCCATTTTAGCATTTCCCTGAATTTCAGTCTCTCAATTAATGAAATCTAGTTGATTATTTTTATAACTTGTTAATAAACTACGAACTGCAAAGTTTTGAAGTCATTTATTTAGTAAATGTAAATATATAATGTAAGTAAAAATTAATACGCTACATTTGTAAATAATTGAGATAAAAAATGACTTGATTGTCATCGAGAATATTCATGAGAATGTGGCCGACGTTCCTATCGATTAAGGCAGCACGAAACCGACCTACTTAACAAATTTTATCATACCAAAAATTGGCGTTCAACATTTTATAAATATCAATAGAACTGAAATTTATTTACATAAGAAAAACCAACAGGGTATAGTTTGAACTATAACCCTGTTGGTTTTTCCGTAATTCACATTTGAATAAAAGTAACATCGTGATTAATAATAGTCGCTTCTTATGTTGCACACACATGTATATATTATATACCTAAGTTGAGTAAGAACGGACCGGGCGCCCCGAGATATAATTAGTTTCGCGATCAGCCCTCCACCGGACGGCAAAAGTCAAACAAAACACCGTAATCGATGCGTGTGCGACTGCAGACTCAGGATTCTCGCTTATTAAGTAGGTACGAAATTTATGTTGCTTGTGGTACTGGGAACATGATCATGTCATAAAATTATCTGTGATAAATAGATATTACCTATCGTGTGATAAACGGGTACCAAATGAAGTCAGAAATAGCTATCTGTGGTCTAATTTGTTTAACATTGTCATTATTACTTTTGAGCGATATATCGTACATACACATTCCTCATCAAAAAAGGTCAATGGAAAAACAATGTTTTTTTTCCAAATGCTTCTTTCAGCTTTCAATTAGATTCAACACTTTGTGTAACTGTTTCGCTCCGTTTAACTTTGTTAACTGTCATCGTTTATCACGGATTTCAGATGTATAACGGAATCAGTATATGCCACTGCCATAACAAGATAGAAGGAAATAAGATGAACTTACAGGATACAGCCGCTCAGCCATCCAAGTTTAGCTTAGTTTATTACATCTTGAGTACCTACGGGTAACATACTCGGTCCTCGCTGGTAGTATCCGAAGCTCCTTCAACTTCCTTCCTGACCAGAAAATATATTTTCCCAGCAGAATATAAACGATATCAATACGTTTATATTCTGCTGGGAAAATATATTTTCTGGTCAGGATCATTTAATTTTTATTATTTGACGATGTGAATTGTTGAGTATGTTGAGTATTAAATAACTTTTCCCGTATAGTCTAAGGTCTAATTGCGCCAAAATAGAGTAGCGCTCTTCCTTAAAATAATGACACATTTTTAGCCCTTTTTTCACGTACGTATAGTAATAAAAAAACATTATTCCGGTTTGGTTGATTGTACAATAAGAAGAGTAATCAATACTATTATAAAATTGTATTAAAATCAGTTTTCTATGGAGTGGGGCAGGATTTGTATGGGCGCCCGAAGTCGTTCAGCGCCATCTGTTGGTAAAAATTTCTTTGACTTCTCATCGCGCCGACGCTGAAACGGCTGGACGGATTTATTTATTTACGGATTTACGGATTTATAGGATAGTTTTTACGCACCTTCTAGTACTCAAATTTGTAAACAGGATGCAATTGTCGGTCAAGAGGAACATTTAAGGGATGGAATATTAATGAGAGCTTATGGAGACCACTTATCAACTTAATGGCTGCAATACCTGATTGCAAATTAGGATACATTGCTTATTTAAAGAAAACATGCATTAGGTTATATTTCCTTTGATTAGATCCGACGCAATGCATGTCCACTGGGTATTTATCATATCTGATATCCATTGCAAGCTTAAAGATAGCAATCAGAACTATCATTTCCCTGGCCATGTTACCTCATTCCCGTAGCTTAGGAATTAGTTAGCCCGTTTCATTTGAAACATTTTTATTTCCTCACGGCCATAGGACTGAGTTGAAACCTCGTTGTTTAAATCGACTCCGCAATATTGCTTGCGCTTCGCTCCCAGGTGTGTTCGTAGTTTTTCCACTCAATTCTATTTTGATACGGAATCATGTTTATTATGTACTCACTTGTTGAATTTCGCTGTTTGTTTAACATTATCCTCCTTTTTCTATTTATTAGATATCTTTTGTTAACCTTTTTCTATTCAGTAATATTCCATCACAGATACGAAATGTGAATCGGCTTCGGAAGTGAATCTTTATTGTAAAAAATAATAACTTACATAACAAAAGGCGGAGTTAATGCCATTTTCCTCTACTAGTAAACTTGTTGTCGATTATTATTTATATTTTATTTTGAGGGTTTTATAAAGTAATGATTACTTTGTTTTGTCAATCGTCCATCGCTCAAATTAATATCAAGTTTGATCGAAAATAAACCAGTTTTTACTATGGACAGACATGTTTCATCAATCCCGCTTTTCTTATTCGGTCTACGTTTAGACTCCCCTGGGTCTTATAAAACAAAACACAAAAATGCACCTCTAACATTTGAGTGTGTCCTGGAAATCATTCGGTACCGTTCCCGTACATTTGTCGCGTATCTGTTTCCACGTCGCCTGGTGTTCAATTGCACGTTGACAAATGACTTACGCTAGCTCGTATCGAGCTCTTTTATTTCCTGGAAATATAAACTTTACATGTACGGCGCCAGATGTTGTTCTTCTTTGGTTGATTCATTGCGATTATGATCTTTTAGATGTCCCTTGACATGCACGTGAAGGCGGAGCGTCGCGTAACGGACCTGCCTCAGACACTGATGTATCTCTGTACCTGCACTTGTACTTTACGACCGTCCAACTTGAGTCTGAAGCTCAGTTGGGGTAAATAAATAATTATTTTCTTGTTAAAGTTTGAGAATTGAAAATCTAAATAGAACACGGAACAGCGTTATAATTGGCGTGGTATTTGGCTGACGAAATAAGTTTTTCGTAAAACTTACGCTTGCGAGTAATCTGTTTATGCTTGCAACCTAGATATCAATCGGGATTTTTTTGGGTTCCGTACCCAAAGTAAAAACGGGACCCTATTACTGAGACTTTGCTGTCCGTCCGTCTGTCACCAGGCTGTATCTCCAGAACGGTGATAGCTAGACAGTTGAAATTTTCACAGATGATGTATTTCTATTGCCGCTATAACAACAAATACGAAAAATAAAATAAAATAAAATAAATATTTAAGGGGGGCTCCCATACAACAAACTTACAGATAATGGTACGGAACCCTTCGTGCGCGAGCCCCACTCGCATTTGGCCGATACTTACACTGAAAAAAATATCCAGTGGAGCCTACTGACATTACAGTAAGACTTACTGCAATAACAGTGAGGCCTACTGACATTTCAGTAAACCTAACTGTAATAACGGTTACGCCTACTGTAATTTCAGTAGGCTCCACTGGGTATTTTTTTCAGTGTATTGTTATTCTTAATTGACTGACATTTATTTAAAAAACCTTCACGGGGCATTTGTGTTTTGAAGGAAAATTATGAATATAGTCTCAACTGTGAACCTGTTTCATATTCTATGTTATCGATATGGCGCCGCAACCTACAGCAGCTTGTTAGTTAGTTAGTTAGTTGCGCTGAGCATTTTCCGCAAGTCGACATCCAACGTGCCTATTTTGCGTGAAAAGGGGGTAGCGCTACTCCAACCACCCCAGCTCCTCCACGAACCTAAGTAAAGCCCTGATGTTGCCTATGGCTTCGTGTACGGTACTTGGAGATCCTAGGTATTTCGTCCTGTATCCTTCTACCTGTTTGCAATCTAGTAGAATATGATTGGTGGTTTCTTCTGCCTCCATGCATGCTCTGCATACTGGGCTGTCTGTTATACCTAAATTGAAGAGGTGTTTGTTCAGAGTATTGTGTCCCGTTATTAGTCCTACTATCTTGCGTATTTGGTTCCTGTGGATTCTCAGTAAGATGGTGGTGAGTTTGTGATTCCTATTCGGAAGTATTTCTTTTGTTTGTCTACACGTTCCCATGTCTTCCCAGTATTTTTGGTGTTGGTATAATGTGTTCTGGTTCATTATGTTGTATATGTAAGATTGTGGTAGGGGTATTATTGGCTCTGGCCCGCATGGCGGTGTCTCCGATCCCTTACGGGCCAACTCATCCGCTGCGTCATTGCCTCTCGAGCCGATTGTAATGTTACCGTATTTTTGTCATCGCACACTTCTGTGATGCAGCGATGACATTCGTATATTAGAGCAGAGGTACACATATCACTGTTTAGTGCTTGTAGTACGGATTTGCTGTCTGAAAGTATTCGTATGTTTGTGTTCTGAACCTGGCGACTTTTTATAGCGTTGCAGGCTTCTATTTTTCCTACGCATTCAGCTTGGAATACCGTGTTGTGTACACCTAGGGGTTTAGAGATGTGCATACTCAAATCCTCCGAGAATACACCACATCCCGTTCCTTTCTCAGTTTTTGACCCGTCCGTAAAGATTCTCAGGTCCTCTAGGTTGAGCCCCTCGTTCGGGTCTTCGGTTAGGAGTATGACGTATTCCTTCTTGCAGGTTAATGTTTTAGGTATCTTGTCAATTGGTGCTTACGGCTTACGATTACCGTTTTGTATAGCCACAGAATGATGTGCGGGGCGAGTCCCCACCTTTTGCCTATCATTCTTCGACATTGCCAGAAGGCGACTGTGGCTTTGTTTAATCTGTCCTCAAGATGCTTGTTCCACATTAGTTTGTCATCTAAGGTTATCCCTAAATATTTTACTTGTTTGGAGAGTGTAAGCTTTGTACCGAAAAGGCTTGGCATTTCGTATGACCCCAGTTTGCGTTTGTGTGTGAAGAGAATTGTGTCAGTTTTCTTGGGGTTTACCGATAGGTCATTCTCCTTGCACCATTTCTCTAGTATTTTTAGTGCTGTTTGTGTGAGTTCACACAGTGTGCTTATTACCAGTCTACTGATAAGTATGACAAGGTCGTCCGCGTATCCTATGGTCGTGAAATGACTCTCGTTTAGTTTTGTTATCAGATCATTTACCACTAGGTTCCATAAGAGGGGTGAGAGGACTCCTCCTTGCGGGCATCCTCTCACGACTAGCGCTTGCTGATCTTTGTTTTCTGCTAGTCTTATGATTCTTTGTTCTAGCATGTTCATTATCCATTCTTTTAGCAATGGTTCTGTGTCATGTCTTTCTAGAGCTTGTTTGATGCTGCTAAAATTTGTCTTATCGAAAGCGCCTTCTATGTCAATGAAGGTTCCCAGACATGAGCTTTTCCTTGTTAGCGCGATTTCGATGTTGCTTACCACTGCGTGGAGTGCTGAGTCTGTTGATTTGCCTTGACTGTAAGCATGTTGGTTTGGGTGGATTTTCATGTTTTTGAGTGCAGTATCCTTTAGTTCTCTGTCACATAGTCTCTCTAGTATTTTCAGCATAAAAGAAGTTAGGCTGATCGGTCTGAATGACTTCGGGTCAGTGTAGTCGCTTTTTCCGGGTTTTGGTATGAATATTACCTTAACTTCCCTCCATTGCTTAGGTATATATCGGAGGGCAATACAGCTGCAGAGAAGTTTGGATATTAGTTCGGTAAGAGTTGGTCCTCCCCACTTTAATAAGGCTGGGTAGATTCCATCTAGTCCTGGTGATTTGAAATTGTCAAAACTACAGCAGCTTGTTTATGCGTCACTAAAAATATTATTTAAAATATGCAAAATAAGTAAACCGATTTTATTTTCCCGCGCCGTGGTGTAAAGTACCGGAAAGCGTGAGGATATTGAATTAGTGGTGAAATTCGCATTTTTTCCGGACCGGAGACAAAAAGGAGTGCCGGCGCCCGCCGGACGCTGAATCAATTACGTTACGTTGACGCGGCGAGGTAATTCGATCCGTCGGCAAATGTTGATTCGACCGCGGGGCATGTCCGGTGCGAGGCACGGTGCACACGGGGTGGAACCCCGTATGGAAGCATCAGTACGGTATTACTACAAACTCGCACGATCCGATGGGGAAAAGAGATGGGGTGTGTTCTGAAACCATTACTCCGTTAGTCCCACCTGGAACCGTCAATATGGCATTGCTAACGAGCACGCAAGCGTTGCGAAATCACTATTCCTGTAGCACCGTGTGAACTAAGCAGCAGGACGGTATTGCTACAACTACAAGCACGCATGGTGCGTTCCGAAATCAGTATAAGCAATACTGATTTCGGAGCACCGTGTGGAACCATCAGTACGGTATTGCTACAAACACACACGGTTATATAGAGAAAAGACACGGGGTGCGTTCCCAAACCAGTATTGTTCGGTCAGTATAGTTATTGCTGCAAGCAGGCACGATGAAGACAATAATAAATGCAGCCGCTCTCTTGTGGGCTTTTCATCTCTAGAGACTCACTAGGAACGTATTCTTTGAGTGTTACTTAATTGCAGAAATTATTACAAGTTTTAAGAACAGTCGCAATAATTAGTAAAATCCTAAGCCTAGGGCACATTTATGTTGTTAATCCGTAGACTCTTACACTCTCTGATTTTTGGGAACGATTTAACAATTTAATTTCACAACATGTACCATTGTACACCGAGCCTAAATGCCATCACGGGCAGCCCGCGGCCCGTCATCAGGTTGCCTCACTGATCTATTTTCTTCATTAGCACTTTGTAAAAGCGTTGCCCCAATTAATGTCCGGACCCTAAATTGAACGGTTTCAATCGCTGCTATCGGATGGACGCTTTCTATTTTACTTACTCGGGTAGCACACCCTTTTTTGGGAATATTCAGTGACCGATCCATTTTGTGTGTGTAAGTAGGTACGGACGCTGTAGTCTTTTAGCGAGGATATTTGTTTTTATTCTGTCGATTTTATTTTGATACAATTAGCCTGTATCGGTTTTTAGGTGCATTTTTTGTTACAGCGCTCAATTAATTTTCGGTTCTGTACTACCGTTTTCATTTATATATCCTATGGGTCATGGATTTAATCTATGCATATATTAAGTACCTATCTATTTATATCATCGCCAAGTGCCGGTACTAGAGCTTACTTTGGGACTAGGTCGATATGTGTAGGTTGTCCGATATTTATTTATATTATAAATTTATTGAGTACGTTTTCATTTATGTAACACGATATCTTTTCGGAAAATTCTCATCTGTTCTGATTAATTAATGCATTTAAACGGGTATATACATCGTAACATCGCTCGGCAATGACGATAATCTGCTCAAGCTTAGCCCACTATTCACTGCTATCAACTAATATTGAACTTCACTATAATATCACGCTATCTCATTCACACTGGCATGGATATACGGGACAGCATAAGACTATTTAGTTCAGCAGGTACCGGGTTTTCGCAGGGGTTGCAACGTAATTCAGAGCAGATTTTAGGTGAAGGCAAAGAGGATTATCGAAATTAACCTCTTCAACGGGTCTAATGATTGACTCGTCTTCCACTCGAGCGGCGGGGGCCCGCGAGAATGCTTACGAGCTAATAGTAATCCTTATTAGCTGTTTATTATTATACTGATTTATTTAATAACGTAATTTCAATGTTTATGGGATTTTGTTTTGAATTGGTTGAATTACCTATTCTCAAATCGACTTAATGTTTTGATAAAATTACCTATATTAATATGATTCGCTAATAATATTTATTGCAAAACAGATAAATTCTGAAAGCTATATCATTAAAAGACGGATCGGTGTATGAACATGCCCTAATAAAAAAATCCTTGAACTAGACCTTACCTACCTACCATACCTTACCTACCATAAATTTATGTAAACATTCTATATTTTACAAGCTTTTATTAAACTTGCAATATTTGTATGTCAATCTCGGAAACTGACCCTCTTTCTGACGTTCTAATTTGGTATACTTGCGTATATTCGATGACAAGGCAATAATAATTAGGGTACGGAGAAGGCCTGAAAAAAATAACCCTTTATTTTCAGTCACTCACACTTGCTTTTGTAATTTCACTGGGTTGTTTAGTGCACTTAAGAGTCATTGAAATACCAAACTTTCAATAGGCCTTTATGATATATCTTACTTATTTAACCCTATTTTATTATATCAAATTCCGGTTAGATTACTTACCTAGGCTAGGCAAGAGGCTTCCTTTTTATTTTATTTATTATCGCGATTTTACAGTTTCGTAAAAAGAATCTTTATGGGCTTTACTAAACCTATGAAATTTAACTTGTACAGTAAATACATTAAAACTCACCATAAATTTCGCCTAACCTGTTGCATCAGATAAAAGCTTAAGGTTCCTTCCCTGCATTGACTTAAAATACAGGTTGTTCATGCATTGTGTCTTCGTTGTGCAGGTCTGCATAGATTAGACGTTGGATTAATCTCGTGGAGCGGAGGCTGACACAATAGGCTTTATTAACATGCATGCGCTTCGCCCGATACAAATTGACGATGAGTCGTCGTATTTGAGGCAAGATGCCCGTCCGGGCAGACCTGGCGTGTAATAATGTCCCTTGCCGTTTAGCTTGGGATACTCGTGGAAGTGAACTAACGTCGCATTTGTTGCACTCAGTATGGTTACGAATAAAAAAACCCATCAAAAACATAAATGTTAAATTAGAGCCAAGTTCTCGCATGCCACGTTGTCGACTTCGCCGACAAAAGAATTGAGATCTATATGGGCGCCAAGTTCTTTGCCCTAAATTTTTTAGATACAAGGACATGCGACATACTCAATGCATTTATTTTACTTGGGGTGTAATTCAATATCAAGAATGGACTTGGCTAGTTTTTACATATAAATTTATATTATATTTGTCTAATCATTAACCTATTTTCGTAAAGGTATGTACGCAAGTTAGTGTACGTCCTGTTACTTATACTGTTAGCTTGATTAATAATACTATGTTACTTTGATAAAATGAAGTCAGTTTGTAAAAACTAGCCAAGTCAAATCTTGATATTGAATTACACCCCAAGTAAAATAAATGCATTGAGTATGTCGCATGTCCTTGTATCTAAAAAAATTAGGGCAAAGAACTTGGCGCCCATATAGATCTCAATTCTTTTGTCGGCGAAGTCGACAACGTGGCATGCGAGAACTTGGCTCTTATTTAACATTTATGTTTTGATCGGATATCATTACTTTTTGTACATAAATTATTATGATGTGTTAATTATTTAATCATTACTTGTGTGTGTGCTATTCTAGTACATCTTTTAAACAAACAAAGAACTTTCCAAATCGGTTAGTGTTGGATTCTTGTGTGTGTGTGTGTGTGTGTGTGTGTGTGTGTGTGTGTGTGTGTGTGTGTGTGTGTGTGTGTGTGTGTGTGTGTGTGTGTGTGTGTGTGTGTGTGTGTGTGTGTGTGTGTGTGTGTGTGTGTGTGTGTGTGCGTGTGCGTGTGCGTGTGCGTGTGCGTGTGCGTGTGCGTGTGCGTGTGTGTGTGTGTGTGTGTGAGAATTATTTAATCATTACTTGTGTGTGTGCTATTCTAGTACATCTTTTAAACAAACAAAGAATTTTCCAAATCGGTTAGTGTTGGATTCTTGTGTGTGTGTGTGAGAGAGAGAGAGAGAAAGAGTGTGAGCTATGCTAATACATCTTTAAAACAAAGAAAGAATTTTCCAAATCGGTTAATAAATGACGGAGTTCTGAGGCAAGAAGCATAAATAATAATAATAATTAAAAAAGTAAAATAATCACTGTTTTCGATTTTTTTATGTGTACACACACAATTACCAAGCTGAATGCCAAATTTCACCTTTCTAGGTTACCTGGAAGTGGGTTAGGTTTTTGATTACTAGTCAGTCAGTCAGTCAGTCAGTCAGTGATAAAAATACCGTTTTTTGGACTTTAATATCTCAATACCTATTTCACCTATATTTATGAAATTTGGGGGTTCTAGTTGTTCTAAAGGATCTAAATACATAAGCTAAATTTCATGTTTTTATGTTAAATAGATTTGGAGTTATTGAGGGGTCAAAAGTGGCTCCAAACGGTTCGTGTAATATAACACACGGCTGCTGCTCGCCAGTTCTTGGGGTGAACTTGGCTGGACACGCTGCGCACGCGTGTCTAGATAATAACGCCAGTTTTTATGACATTCTAGATTCACCTGTGTCCTATTTGGATGAGTTTATTTACTCTTTAATATCATTGTAAAATGTCCCTTGCCGTTTACCTGGCCTTTAGGAGTAGATGGGATACTCGTGCAAGTGAACTAACGTCGCATTTCCCGCACTTAATATGGTTACGAATAAAAATAATAACGCCCGTTTTTATGACATTCTAGACTCACCTGTGTCCTATTTGGATGAGTTTATTTACTCTGTAATATCATTGTAAAATGTCCCTTGCCGTTTACCTGATGGCCTTTAGGATTAGATGGGATACTCGTGCAAGAGAACTAACGTCGCATTTGACGCACTCAATATGGGAACGAACGAAAAATAATAACACCATTTTTTATGAATTTTATGATATTCTAGATTCACCTGATTCTAGATTCACCTGTGTCCAATTTGAATGAGTTTATAATGTAAAGTCATCGTGACGTCACTTGATAATACAAGGCGACAATAATATATTTATAAAATATATTTTTTGAAATCGGTCTAGCCGTTAGGTGTCATGAAAGAGCAAAGATTTAAATTTTTCAATTTTATAATAAGTATAACTAGCTGCGCCCTGCGGTGTTACCCGCGTTCGGGATAAAAAATACGCCTATGTGTTAACCCAGGGTGTCGGCTACCTCCATACCGAATTATAAAAACTGAGTGTGAATAAGTAACAAACATACAAAGACATCTCACAAACCTCGCCTTTTTAATATTAGTGTAAATAGATATGTAGGTATCTTTCCACTTTAGCTTTAATACGCTTGTCTTGGAAAGGTACATCAGATCTAAGGATGATTGGACTGCTACGCTCTCGAGTACCTACATCTAGACCCGTCTCATCCCGTGGAGCTTTTAATGTTTCGGCTCGACTAAGCCTTGCATTGGAGATCCGTCTTTACGAGCTCGTTAGTGTCGGTAATCGCGACGCTGCACGGCCGTATTACGCCTGTGCATTATTAGTGTTTTTATTGATTCACTCGGCTCCCGTCGTAAACTGAGATTATTATTCGCGACGCCCCCGCCCGAGGCCCTCCAGCCAAGTTTGTTTTCTTACTTAATCGCGACGATAACAACATTTAATGACGGCTAGGTGACTCGCGAAATTCCGCTTCGATGTTTAGTGCTCATTCTATTTTCATTAACCATTTACCCACTTAATGATCCAGATCCTAAGGGAGCGATTCAATGACTTGGACCCGTAAAATTAAACCCTCGCGTGATCTAAAATCTGGAGGTAAAAAACGTAGCAATTAAGTGCTTAAGTAATGTTTAACTAAGATTTGGTTTCCGTTACGAGACTGATTGGAAAACATATAGGTAGGTAGAGGAGATGGCAATCAACTAAAAATTAGGGAACGAACTGGATTTGTAATATAGACAATATAGACATACAGCCAAGCAGGCAGCTTGCTGCTAGGATTATACTCGTAGATTTTGATTCGGTTTTCAATGAAATTTTTCAATATGGTTTGATAAATTTTAATGTACCTATACGTATTATTTTTCTGTATATCATCAACTTATATGCCCTATTTTAGAGCTGATCTGATACATCGATCACGAGTTCTCTTACGAATGTGATGTGACCAATCAACTACTATAGTATAACTCTTAGTATTTATAAGTTTATTTTAATTATTCCAGACATAATAAAATATAGCTTTCGTCCAGTTGCCGTCCAGAAGCTGTGATCATACCAAGTCCGAGGCTTTATTGGCACGAAAATGTATTAATAAGCTTAGTCGCTTTATGGTTATTACCGTATAACACTACAATGATGAAACATAGTAGCTGATTCGGCATTATTTTACCCTTGTGTTTCTTGTTTAGATATTTAAAAGAAAAAACGCTTTATCTATAAGTACATGTATACATTTTGATAAAAACGAATAATCTCCGAGGGAGCTTTGAAAATTAATAGGAAGGTTTATAGAACTTAATTTTACATCAGGACAGGTATTATAAAACTATAATTTTTTTTACGTTCTTCACGCGAACATATTTCGCGGGCACTATTATACATATAATAGTTTAATTAAGATTTGATCAGAATGTTATGTTCACCCCACCTATATCCATTCTTAAGCCGTCGTAAAACTAATGAATCCCAAGGAAGAAGTAGTTTACTCAGTTCAAAAGTTAAATTCCAAAGGCCGACTTAATACCCTTTATTGCTTTTTGCGAAGAGAAGGCAAACACGATGTCGACGATTAGATTTTTCCAAGGAACCCTAAAACGGCGTACGGGCTCCATTATTCTCAATTTGCGCCAAGTTCAAGGAAGCTGGGACGCTGGCGAACGCGGCGGGTGTCCCCCTTGATTAAACCCCTGGAAGTAAGAAGTAACAATTTGTGTGCATTTCTCTATTCACCTAGGAAAATTTATATTACTCGGTCTCGGATTGCACTTGAGCTTAGTGCACTCGCTCACGTCTCGTTCGGAACTTGTATTGCTGTGATGTTTTTGTGAGGTCGCTGAAAAGTAACGTGACTACTAGAAGGTCCCAGCTTCGTTTTGTTTTTCTTTACCACGGTAGAGTAACACGTATCCCATAACCATCGTTGCATGTTCAGCTGACACTGTACTCAAATTGGTTAGCGCATTCACAGCATGCAATGCATATATGCGTTCACCGTCATACACAAGTTTGTTCCTAGGCCACGCCCCTGACAGTGAATGCGTCCAGCCGTATTCGCGACATGAGAGGACAAATAATATAAATGATAAAATTTTCAAACTTGCGCAGCGGTGCTGCATCGGCATCGTGCTGTTAAGATTTTTCTCGAATTGATGAACCCTCTCCTGAGAAAATTTATTTTACAATACTATTGTATTATAATATAGTATACCTATAACTGGTGTAGTTGTCAGTAAGAAAAATAAACTGAGTGTAAGTTTGACACGGCATGTACAAAAATATCATAGTTACACTACATAAATGGTAGTGCATCATCAGTGTCCCAAAGCATTGTCCCATATTAATAACATCACAGAATAGTCCCCAATTTGTTCGAAATTGGAAGCTGATGTATAGAACATCAAACAATAATACATTTGTGAAATAAATATTCGGAATATTTAATTTTCATCACCATTTTCTCAACGCAGACAAGCGTTTCGGAGAAGTCAGTTGCATTGTTGAGCTGTAAAACAGGAAATATAAAATATAAAATTTACATCGAAATGTTTATAAAACAATATTTTAGTTGATTACAGTGATGGAAGTTATTAATCAACAGCATACACTGTTGATTAAAAACTCCCGGCATATTCAATAAGTACAACAAAATCATTCGGGTATTGGAGGCAATAATTATTTTAACTAATAGTTGTTAGTATTTAAAAATACGAACCCAAAATGCTAGGGCTTCCTTTCCGTTATTAATCAATTAATCTAAACATTTAATTTCAAGGAACCATAGTTAAATACCTTAAAAGTAACTTACAATCCATACTAATATTATAAATGCGAAAGTGTGTCTGTTTATATATATATTTAGTGTTCCCGCGGGATGAGCGGGTAACACCGCGGGGCACAGCTAGTATCAAATATACAAATTATAATCTATTAAAATATCCTAAGTATTTGTTGATCTAATATAAGTATATGTACCAAGTTTCATTTACATCGTTTCAATGAATTTCGCACGATTACCTAAGCAACAAACATCCAAATATATTTACAAATGTACACATTCTATTACATTTTCCAGAAATAGATTTTCGAATCATAATAAATCAACAGATAGATTAGTAACGAATAGCTTTCTTCCCGAATGGATGTGGTTTTCTTCCGATAACCATGATAACGATGAAGGAATGTTTCATTCAGAATAACGTTATTATTGGATTTTCTATTACATCATCTATACTTATATTAATATCTATACTTATAAATTTCTGCTCATGTTGAAATACGATATTTTCGAAGAAATTTAATTTTGTAGATAAAATAATGTGTTGTTGTAATATATACAGGCTATATACAGGTTTACCTGTATATAGCCTATAATAAATAATTATGTTGTTCAATCCTATTTATTAATACAATGCCTTAGACTTTATGATATATAAACGCAAAACATTCCCTCTCTAAAATATTGTGACAGTGTATCTAATGCATATCAGCATCAATCTATCCTACATAGTAGCACAAACACGCAAAACACGATACATCCCAAATGTCATGAGGATATAACTCAATACGAAACCAGCAACTGTCCGGCGCCGGTTTTCGGGCGGTGCCTACTTTATTTGCATTTTGATGAGGCTCGACACTGATACAATAAACACGTTAGGGCTACGATCGGGACACGACACGGAGGCGACTTCGGCGACGTTTAACTGAATCATATCTAACAAGGGACATTTAATTATTGCACGGTCGGGGATGTGTCGAGTAGACTGTTGGGAATGAATGAATTACGGTTTGAAGTTCCGGATACCGACGATTTCGATGTTTGAGTCAGTTTTGTCACTGGATTGGTATAGCGAAATATGTATTGAGGAATTTAAGGGTCTAATTTGGTTGACATTGGATATCCATATGAGCGATGTTTTGGCTATGATAGGGGCGTATGATTTGGCTGATAATATTTTTACATTATGGCTCTTTGAACTGCATTAATTAATTAATTAATTAATTAAGTACATAGAAGTAATTAATTGAATCAGGCGTTACTTTGCGGAAATCCATATTAATGAAAATAATAATATTGCTTTGCTATTCCGCGATATAATATCGTGCCAGTTAAATTTGTGCTAACCCGTTATACTTATTTGCGTATTTTTAGTAGTAGTATTTATTTTTCTTATCGTGGTGGGAGGGTGGGATTATTATTTTCATTAAGTACATTGAACATTTGAAAATAGTGTACATAAAGTAGACATGTAGTGGTGATATCTCGAACTGACGTCAGTAGTATGTGAAATTTAGTCCAATGCCTCGTGATAAAAAAAAAACAATAAATTATTGTTTTGCCAATTTGCAAGGATGATTCTTAATTAATATGATTCAGTGATTCAGATTCAGTAATTAATATGATTATATATTGATATACTTTTTATTTATATGTAACGATCAAATGAGCATTTCAGGAAGTCACAGTTTTATTTTATTTGCATTTTAACTGTACCCAACCAATTGATTATTTTTCATAGTTCAGGCTTCATTAAGCATATTTTATATTATGCCTATCTTTAAATAAGGTAGATTCAAAGACTAACTAGAGAAATTCTGATATAAGAAAATGTAATACATGACATATCTAGGCCTAATAGAAATATGTCAGCACGTCGAATAAGAGCGACGACAGCCAAGACAAGCTTTAGAGTCGTCAAATGGGGTGCGTCGAAGTGTAAGTGTGACGGAAGTCACCGGCCGTTACCTATTCAACAGAGCATGCGACGTAATCCTAGGCGAGACGAGTAAACAAATTACTGGGACGGCTCCGGCCCGGTCGACGTGCCGCCGTCCGCTATTAATTTTAATTCCGGCGCAGGGCGAAGATCGCCGAAGATGGGTGAGAGGCACGCGCCAAACATCAGCCCCTGCGACTGGATCGGAAACTTGACAGCTGCGGATCAAATTGACTTATTAATAAATTCAATAATTACAGTAACGCCAGCAAGTCGGGTTAAAAAGGCACCAATAGATACAGTGTGTTCCTTAGAGCAGTAAGAAAAGGTTCTCTGAATTCCTTGGGTGTAAACGGGGGTGAGCGTTTGTATGAAAAAAACTTAGGATTCAGCGTGGATGAAGGGCAGGTCAAAGATGACCAAAGATTGGTGAGAGGAACGCGCCAGACATGTGGCCCTGCGACTAATGTATTAGGGAGATTTTTAGGGAGATTTTAATTCTCTTGAGCGCGAAGTAAGGACGAATGCTTAATAATCAAACAAAATTAACAATGACATGCATACGAGTATGTAGGCAAATCTTTAAACACTGTCAATGTGTCACTCCATCTTACCGTGCTCTGTTAGTTATTATAGCCTATCAAGTGTCAGTCCGGCCCAGGGATAGTGGCGCTTCAAACAGCTTTCATATGGCAATATGAGCATACGTCGTATTATATTTACATTATTAAACATCAGTAGCGAATTGTCAAGGATTTGTCATTAGCCAGATTCAAAACATTGTTTACCTGAACGTGCTCAATCCTTCGTTCTTTTAGCGAAATAAATACTTTATCCTATTGAATAAAACTTGACTCCCATTACCGTGGATAGTTCTCCTATTGAAAAAACTTGACTTTCATCACTGTGGATTGGCTTTATTATGCAAGAATTACTTGAAAGTTGCGGAATATTTAGTCCTTTTTCCTCTTTGCCTACATCAGTGACATTCATCGACTTTCAAAGTCAGTTACCGAAAAAAAATTCGTTACCAGTAAAATAGATTAGTACCACTATGAATCCGCAATATGGCGTGGGTTGAAAAGCACCCAGTTGGGCTATATTAAGAGCTAACTACGCCTGTTAAAAGATTAAACAATTATGTCGAACTCATCTGGTGAAATGAGATAAGGCTTTAAATAGAAAGATCCTGAGATCTCGTCTGCGCAAGTTTACATATTCGGAAATAGCTAATGGCTATTTCTGTTTGAGGCAGCGTAATGTAAAGCAAGAATAAAAGCACACCAAATTGCGCATTATGAATTTATTATTCCAATTTCTGCAGCTCGACACCTTTTGGATTTTCTTTTTTCCCCTTTCACTTAAATTCTGTCTGCGGCTAAGACTTTTATCAGTTGTTTTACTTGGGGATATTGAAAATTTAAATTGGATTTGAGTTTATGACCCGGAAGTATTTCCTTGGCTATAAATAATTATTTGTGTTTTGAGTTTACGGAAGAGTTCAATGAGACAAAATAATGGGCCACCATAGTCAGAATTTTAATGTTACATATTTTACCTCCTTTATATAATTATATTTTAAAGTTTATTAAGCGCATCACCTGTTATTTAGATAAATAATGTAGGTATTATTTAATTTATTCATATCGCCAATGACTCGACCCAACTACTGTCAATATTTGTCCGGATTAAAGCCGACTAGTTACAAATACACATTCGGCCTAGCTTGATAACTTTGTCTGAACTATTTATTGCTTTTATAAATATTCCTTGCTTGTTTTTATTCGGCATGTCAGTGACCATAGTAGCACGGAAGTCCGTTTGCCCACTCGGCTATTCCATTTCAAATGAAAGAATATCGTTTAATACCAGCGCGCGGGACACGCATCCAGGCGAGTCAATATCAGGCGACCTGCAGGCGGTCCGAGCTGCAATCGACGGGTACATCCGATTGCCGTACGCACCGTTCACAACCAGGGCCGACACGAGCAAAGCCTGGTGTAAGATGCAGCTTACATAAACAAAAATGAATTACTTACTGGTTGAAAACAAGAAACATGTATTTGAAATAAAATAATATTTTATAATATTGTGTTTTTTTAATTCATGCATTTAAGGGTTAATAAACTCGTTAAAATACCGATTGCTTTAAAATTGTTATAATAATTATACGCAGTTAAATTGCGCCTTTAGTTTTGCGTTTAGTTTGTATGGCCAATGAGTATTTTTTCCTCTTATTAATTTCACTCGCTTTTTCTTGAGTATAGGTCTCCTCATTAGCAGTTCACTCTTTCTAATGCTTTAAAGGCTTTAAATAAGGGAAGAAAAACAGCATCAGCCGTCATTCAGTGGCCTGCTCTTATCGCTATCAGGTGGACAAATTAATTTCACTTGTCGACTGTGACTCCTACCTATCAGTTTTGATTTTTGCTGACAGAATTTTTTTCTTGTCTTAAATCCAAATCCTCCGTCCGTTTCCACTTTTGAATGCAGTATTTAGGCGGGCTGGATATTTTTTTAATGCTAGGGGTATGTAAACTGCAATATGGTAGTGTTTATTTGCGTATTGTCAACTGAAGTCGGGTCCAGGGCATGTGCCGTGAAATGTAATGCGAATTTTGTCAAACACAGCAAGCTACTGTGTGCCGTTTACTATAGTGATGATGTTGAATTAATAAAAATGAAAATATTGCTTTGCTAATCCGCGATATAATAACGTGCCAGTTAATTTGTGCTAACCCGTTTTACTTATTTGCGTATTTTTTCATGCATACATGCATTTAATGGTTCCACCCTCCCAACACGATAAGATAAATAAATATAACAAACCACCACCAAAATAACAAAAAGTATACGACACGTGTTCCGCCCCTCAAAAGGCATCATCAGATGTTGACGGTCTGGAGTCCGACAGTTGATGTTGAAATACAATTAACCTTACCTTCCGTTACACCAGTCCAGACCCTGCTTAAGACGCTTGATCTATCAGTTCTATCATCGACAGAATTTCGAAAGTTAAATTTTGAAAATGCCGTGTCTATAGATGAGGTGCCAGTTTCTGTCGAACAGCTAGGAGCAGTGCTTTTTTGTCGCAGTGCCTTTCAAACTTATGCCACTCTTAAGACGTAATCTTAAATACATTATGTTACACCCATCTGTAGTCTGGTTGTAAATGCTTGACCTATCAATTCTGACTATCGCCGACAGAATCTCAATTAAAACCCAATTCCTCCATGAAAATTTCGTGTGAAAATGCAGTGTCTTCAGACGGGGCGAGATCGCGGGTCCCCCGTTCCTGCACGTTGTTAATAAGCTCGCGCCGTCGGGTCTGATTTCGGTCGTTAGTGCGTAATTGTCGACACCTAATTAGTCTGACTCGGGATCCGGTGACGCTCCCACACATGACCCCGTGTTTAATGCGATGCGCCGGCTGCACTGGCTAACGTGCTTAATAAAGTAGATTCGGAGTGGATCCTTAATGCAGGTAGCGCTCAAGGTTTATCAGACCGTATACATGCATTATACAGATGTTCTATGGCTTTGAAGGAACTGGAACACATACTTAAGTATTATAAGTGCATATACAGCTATTTTAAGCTTAAATGAGGCTGTATAAGCAACTGCCTTGTGTAGTATTTTGTACCAAAATTTCTGGTTGCTGACTGTTCTACGTCAGTCTTGGGCTACGGTGATGAAAGATGGAAATGGCTTCATAAATATGTGGCATTACTATCACATGGGTGGCGAACCTCTATGGCGGGGTTTTGGTATATTTAGTAATTCGTGTATTAAACGGAATACATTTGTCCACAGGCATGGAGGCGATTATGTCAGAGTTCTTCAACGACACCACAACAGCCTTCTACATCATACTGATCGTATGGATAGCGGACCAATACGATGCCATTTGCTGCCACACTGCCATCGCCAAGAGGCATTGGTTGAGGTAAGTCAAAATTTTACCTTTCATTTATATACTTAGGTTGAATTCCCAATGAACCGTATCTTTCTACTTCAACTTTCTACCACAGAAAAACATGATGATTCCGTCTATATACTTCCAGTGCCCGCGGCTCCGCCTGTATGGAGGTCATATTGTGAGACCAAACTCACTATTGTCCGCCATTTTACTCTCTTAGATTTTTCAGAAACATCATCAACTACGATCATTTTTCTGAAGTTAGAATACATTTTTTTACTGTTCCTACATTTTTCAGTAACATACCTACACATAAAACTTCATCCTCTAAACCTTCAGGAAAATTTCAAAAAGTATTGTCTATGGCTGGCTGTAACTAGTGTAGAGTAATAGTGAAATTCAATCTCCTAACCAAAGACTTTAGTCGTTCTACAGGTTATTATAATAATACGTGTTTTGCACAGGACATGACAATATCCGCTACTTTGCTTGGCATAAGTCTCAAAGAGAGTTATTACTTGCATTAACCATAGAAACAAGTTCAAAGCATTTAAGTGATTTCAGTATCACAAGCTGGTCAAAAATCCTTTGTTGGAGCGTTCTGTTTTATGTCCTTTACGTACACAGAGATGGCCGCATACGTAAATAAATGAGTACCTATAGATTGGGTTCATATTTATGAGATATTTACCCGCGCCAGCTTAATAAATCTTTTAAAAATACCCCATGGTACAGTCAACAAAGGATAGCCTTTAAAAGTCATGAAATAGAGTCGAAGAAAAAAAATACTGTACATCTTTGAGCATTACGTTTTTGTTTAGGGTAATAAAGTTTATAAATAAATAAAACGGAAACTAGAAATTAATACATCTCTGTAGAATTAAATTAATTACCTAATTGTTGGTTTGGGAAATGCCGGTAGATTCACAATCTGACATGTAAAAGTGCCCTTGTGGCCTACTTACTGAATCAATTCATTCATTCATAAATTAAGAGCTTCGCTCTTGTCGGTGGAGTAATCGCCACTCTTCCCTATTTCTTGATAGTGTTTTGGTCTCCTGATACGACATAGTGCCCACTTGACTAAAAAACGTAATTCTTGGTGTTCCTCTGCCTCTTTTCCCGTCCACTTTGCCTTCCAGGATGTTCACAAAGAAAGCATCATGTCGCATCAGGTGTCAAATCATCCGTCCTCTTCTATTTTGAATCAATTATTTCACTTTATTTCATTGAAACGGTTAAACACAAAAATAACATCCGACTCCAAACGCATATTATGCCGCCTCTGTTCCGTTCCATGTAACCTGGGTAAAATGTACGTATTTCACAGTAGTGAAGAAACGTAGTAATATTATATGCAAATGCTACGTTTTGTGAAAAATAACGAAAAAATAGGTTTTTTTCTGTATTGACATACATTTTGCGTCTTCTCAATTATGTTAATTCGGATGCTTGCAGCCATATTACATTAAAATCAAAAATCAGCAATCAAATTTCATATGAAATACATTCCCGTTATAAATATAAGTTCCCGTGAAATCAAGTTAATTGAATATGTTGTCAAAATGTGCTCTCACACTGTCAGTGGAAAAATAATGGCAATATATAAATTTTACGGCAGAATATGGCAAAGTAATTAGTGGGCACCATGCCAGTTATTTGAGAACTCGGCAGCTCGTGTGGTATAATGCTATATTATTAAAATTGACATATTTACTATGAATATTATTGGTAAAATATGTAGCTGCCCAACTGTAATATTTATATGTAGAAAAGAAAACATGTTTACAGTTATCTGCTTACTTACTTAATACTACCTACTATCAACCTTAGACTTTATTTTCCGAATATTACCACTCGCGATCGTATGGTGGTTGCACTTATCACGCGATAGACAAGTGACAAAACATGTTACTTTTGACAAGAGGCATGATGACTATTTTTTTATGATTTCGCCCCTTTATGTAAATGCTACTCGAAGCCCATTTCTTAAACGAATCCCATTAGCTTTGTACCCGATCAACAATACTCATTATCTGTATTGTTAACTGTGGCCACAGCTGCCACTTCGAAATGTAAGGCGTTATAAGTGCAAATTACTTTTACACTAAATTAGTCTTTAAATCAAACAAAATAAGGTTTACCCTTAAACAAAGAGAACACAGATGTTGGTCACTTCGTAAGTGAAAGAGCAGTGAAGTTCCTATCGATGCTTATAATGACAATGAAGTGACCAACATCTCTGTTCTCTTTGCTTAAGAGTAAACCTTATTTCGTTTGGCTTAAAGACTAATTTAGTGTAAAAGTAATGTGCACTTATAACGCCTTACATTTTGAAGTGGCAGTTGTGGCCACAGCTAACAATACAGATAGGTAATGAGTATTGTTCATCGGGTACAAAGCTAAGTGGATTCGCTCAAGCAAAAGAATTATTTCTATACTGTACTTTTTTTATCTAATTATATCTGTATGTTACCTCTTCACCTTCAAATATAACGCTCATTTGATATACTTATTGAATCATATAACAACACTTAATATATCAACATTTGATATAATTATTGTTTCATATACTGATCATTTTATCGAATAACATTTAATATAACATTCTTTAAGTATAATGCATATTTCGTCTAATGAATTTATGGTATAACGTTTATTTTATCTAACGTTCAAATGGCATAACGTATAGGGTATAGAGAAATAGGGGGGCGGGGGGCGGAGCCCCCACAGGGGGGCTCGGGGGGCTAAGCTCCCCGCATTAAAAAAAACTGAAACCAAAAGTTCACTTAGAAACGTAGGTTAGGTTAGGTTAGGATAGAAAAAAAATAAGGAAAAAAGAGGAAGAGGAAAAAAAAAAGTTTGTACCGCATCCCCCAGAAAAAGTGGACTGCTACCAGAAAAATAGGTTAGGTACGAGCACTACACAAATGTTGTTATACCAAATGAACATTATACCATATGAAATTATACCAAATGTTGTTATACCAAATGAACATTATACCATCTGAAATTATACCAAATGATGGTTATAGGAAATAAGTGTTATACCAAATGATAAGTATACGAAATAAAAATAGATATTTTGAAATTATACCAAACGTTTATTATATCAAATGAGTCATTATACCATATGAAATTATATCAAATGTTGTTATATCAAACATACTTATACCATTTATTTTTATATCGATCATTACACACCCACTAAGTAGGCAGACGAAGTCGCGGGCAACAGCTAATGCTTTATAATCTATCTATTGCGTGACTATCATAGACCCTCAGTTCAAGGATGGGTTAAAATAGGGCTTCCCACATCTCCCTTCTCTTGGAAGTGTCCAGATAAACAACGGGACTCAACCGAGTGCGCCTCCTTAATCAAAAGCCGTCCGAGCACGAAGCAATTTGGCGACCGTCCGCGCGACCAATAAGGAGAGCGCTATTAAAACAAGCGCAAATAAAGCAAATTGAAAACGACACCGACCGGGTGGCTGCGCATCCCGGCCTTGGAAAAATACGTCTGGACCTCTAAGCTGACTATATGTAGGTATCTATACTTACATAGGTTTTACTAGTAAGTTTATATTACTACAGAATACGTCTAAGTAAGGTAAATGTCCCTGTGATGCCTGACATTGACACAATATTTGGCAACTTTTAATTCAAAGTAATGGCATTAAGAAGTTTTAAGGCAACAGCAGGCTGATGCTTTGGATCTTAGTCAACGCCGCGGTCTTCCGTATGTCAGCGAGTACATAGACATATTTACCCCTTTATATCGGTCAGTATATTTAAATGGGCTATATATAGATATATGAAGTGCGAGCGACATCTAATAACTGACAGTAACTACGTACGCTACCTGTCGTCACTTGTCAACTCTCATTACTGCGGCGGTCAGATCGGAGTTATTTCATTACCATCTCTGTGCAGTGACGAGACGATCCTATCATCATTTCAGATAAGTACAGTAGCAGTACAGTCAGGCGACGACCATCGGGTTAAATGCAAGGTTTAAATTTTGTATTCCCGATTCCCATTGCTGTTTCTTCTCTATTGTTGTCCACCGAAATAAACATTGACTTCGATCTAAAAACCTTCAAATACTCCCACATTTCATAAAGATCACGTGATAATGTTTTACGTGTTATTTTACAATGTTTCTGTTAACCGTTTCAGCAAGCAATGAAAAATATTTCTCATTAAAGTCTAATTGCCATTATGAAGTGGTACTTCCCAAGAACAAGAGCCATGCAAAGCACTCCTTTTTTGATGTTCCGCCTAATAAATTATATAAGTACAATCTTATAAAAGGCGTATGGTAAACGGTAAGCGCTCTGAATATATAAATGACATTGTTGAAAACATCGTTGTGAGCGGAAAGTCTTTGTTAATTTAAGTCTGCCTCGCTACCTGCCTGCTCAGGCTTCTTTGTCATCAAATTAGTGTGATCCAATAAAAACATAAAATGCAATATCCCTACCACCTACTCGGCGTTCGGAGAACTCTTTTTAATATTCCATAAACCCGTCACAGGTAACTACGAATATCTGGTAAAAAATATAGACATGGTAATTTAATTTTTACGGTACGTTATTAACTATACGTCAGTGCAGTGGAAGTATGGCCGATCCGTGCAGTAATGCATCATTTAATTAAGTTCACGAAATTTTAATTAATTGGCCTCTTTCAATGCAATACACAGAATGTAAATAAAATACAAGCTCCTTCTCTATTGGAATGTAAAATTGATAAATAAGGCGGATATAGCATTGCTGGAATATGCGAAATTAAAATTTGCATTAAATGTTTCGTACAGACTAATTAAAACGGGGAAGATACGTCCATCGCAGTGCTTTCATTTGATGTTCGCATGTATTTTATTCTTGTATTGGGGTTTACTCTTGCTGTTGAGGTTTATTAAATTTAATGAAATCGTTTACTTGGAATAGGTGCTTGCACATAAAAGATGGAGATTACATTTTGTACCTATTGTATATTTTTGACACTAATTATCAAACTTAAGATCTATTTGGGTAAAATCATATTGTTGTGTTAAATAACCATAGCTTTATCCAATTTCAAAATACCCATTGCTATACAATGGAATGACAATTACCTACACTATTAGACGTTATCTGAACGAATGCTGGTATGAACTTCAATAAGGTTACTGACAGATAATAAATAATTGTAAACTAAATTTAACCGATCCCAAAAGAAGGATGGGGTTCAAGTAAAATCGACGAAACTTAAGATATTATTATAATAAAACGGGCCTCATGGCTCGTGAAAACCAGATTTATTTTTATTAAAGTCGATAAGGTTTCGTAACAAGGTGATTATTTAAATGGTATTAACAATTCGGGTGATGTATCTATTACTAGACTTGGTAATGTATCCAGTTTTGAAGTCTTAAACCTTCGTATGCTCGAACAGTTTCCAAAGATAGTTAGTCGCTCGATCGGGTGGGTTGGAACCTGCGGTCGTGTGAAATCGGGCGGTCGCCGCGTGACGAGCGGGTACGCCGCATAAATATAAATCTCTTGGACCGCCAATTAAGGTCCGCCCCGACAGTTTGTCTACGACGCCGCCCTGATTGCTTCCCCCACGGCGACACGCACGGGATCTATCAGATCGATAACCCCCGCTTGGATGACCCTATCAACACCATCTAATAAAGGAGTTGTTCTTTTGAAGAGATTTAAACGAGTCAGAACATTTAATAGTGGCTCTGAAGGGCCGCCACACACGTTCGGTATTTTCGTTCGATTTCCGTACGGAATGACATCAGAAAGTGTATCTGTCTGTCATATGACGGTGTCTCGTTTGCTGACGTCATTCCGTACGAAAACCGAACAAAAATCCCGAACGTCAGCGGCGGCCCGAAGGCAACAACTATTGACGACGATTATTTTGACGAATAGACTTCATAGTTTACATTTCGATCGCCTTCACACAGACACTGGAGTCTCTAAATCTAACTGCGGATTGGGGGCGGGTAGTTCCAAACTATCTATAACCATATTACCATACTGCCAAATTTTAACTTAAGTATACATGCTTACGTTAAAATGTTTATGCGGCGGCGTACCCGCTCGTCATACGGCAGTATGGCAATATGATGTTTATCAATGCAACGAAAAGCTATCAACATCATTTCAGATCAGTAAGCCCTACCAACACAACCTTAAACCTGCCTTTCCAATTACATTATCCATTTCGTATGCAATCTCACAGCTTTACAGATAACCCCACTAGTCGTGTTAATGAATTGTCGACGTGTTTAAACGTCGTCGGTAGGAGCCGTCGGTGTCGCGCCCATCCAAGCGTGGCCGATGCGCAATGACGGCTGTTCGCAGCCGTTAATTACGCTTCAGTGGCGGTACAACTATTTACCAGGTTTTCCACCGATAAAATACAAGAATTATGTTATTACGGATTTATCGATGTTTGTGGAAAGTAAATACGGAAAACAAATACACATCTACTTGTCCATTCTAAGGCGTCGTGGTATCTTTTTTTATATAGCGCTATAGCTATAATTGCATAATGGTGACAGAGAAAATACCGGGTAAAATACCTGGCGGAAGTTCCAAACTATAAACAAACCTAGATCCTAACAGCCGACTAACCAAGCGTCATGGTCTTAAGCAGTGAAGAACCGATTTGGAAAAATAAGGTATTTAAAAGGAGCCCCGCCACAACCATACTGATTTATCAACGCTCGGTCCAAATCCTTGGACCTTAATATGCTGAAATTCGGCGCGGTGAATGTTAATATTACAATGATTTTTTTTTTTTTTTTTTTTTTTTCCCTAGCCTATATTTGTGTCCCACTGCTGGGCAAAGGCCTCCCCTCTCTTGCGCCACTCGTCTCTATTGGCTGCATGCTCCCTCCACTCGTAACTAAATGCATCCAGGTCATCCCGCCATCTTCTTTTCGGTCTGCCTCTGCTCCGGTAACCTTGTGGTGTCCAGTCGGTGATTATTCTGGCCCATCGTTCCGGGTGCATGCGGCACACATGTCCAGCCCAGTCCCACTTCAACTTTGCGGTCTTGGCACCTACGTCTACAACGCGTGTTTTGGAACGCAGTTCGGTGTTTCTTATACGGTCTTGTCTACGAACACCTAATATGCTACGTTCCATCGCTCTTTGGCAAACCTTGAGCCTGGTCTTTTGAGCTTCAGTCAATGACCAAACTTGTGCTCCGTAGGTTAGAACGGAAAGAATACACATATCGACGAGTTTTCGTTTTAGCGAAAGAGGAAGGTTGCCCTTCATTAGTGCTTTCATGGACCAAAAGCTCTTCCAGGCGTGGTCGATACGCCTATCGATTTCCTTGCACTGCCTGTTTTCGAAGGAAGCTATCTGGCCCAAGTAGACGTACTCGTCGACATATTGTATTTCTTGCCCATCTACCTCGACCCTACGTTTTGCACTATTGGTCATCAACTGTGTTTTTGCTCTATTCATTGTGAGACCAAACTCCAAGCTCGCCGTGCTAAGGTCTTGAAGCATTTGCTGTAGTTGAGATGCCGTGTGGGAAAATAGAACAATGTCGTCAGCGAAACGTAGGTTTGTTAACCTTTTGCCGCTGACGTCAATGCCCATCTTCTCCCACGAGACCGCCAAGTTTTTGAAAATTTCCTGTAGGCAGCTGGTGAACAATTTTGGAGACAGCGGGTCGCCCTGTTTGACATCTTTCCCGATTTGGAATACGGGGCCAGGAGCATGCAGTTTAATGCTAGCTGTGCTGTTTTTGTATATCTTTTCAACGAGTCCTATATACGCGCTATCTATATCTTGCTTTTGCATGGCGGAAAGTATAGCAGAGTGCTTCACACTATCAAATGCCTTGCTGTAGTCGACAAAAGCAAGATACAGTCGTTGGTTGAACTCGCTGGATTTTTCCATAATTTGGTTGAGGGTGTGGAGGTGATCGGTAGTGGCGAATCCGGGTCGAAATCCAGCCTGTTCAGGCGGTTGGTGTTTATCCAGCAGTGGAGCAATTCTATTTTCTATTACTTTGATAAATAATTTGTAGATATGGGATATTAAACTAATTGGCCTATAATTTGAAATTTCAGCTTTGTCACCCTTTTTATGCAGTAGTATTATGTTGGAATGACAAAAATTATTGGGTAGCTGGCCGGTGTAAAGTATGGTATTGAATAAATGTGTAAGATGAGGTAGTAGTGTTCTCTTTCCTGCCTTAAGGGCCTCGGTAGTAACACCATCGTCTCCTGGACTTTTCTGGTACTGCATGGTTTTTAAGGCGGCGTTAACTTCGTACCCTGTGATGGGAGCGATGGTGTCTGGACATGAATATTCGGTGCTGTCGAAGAGAGAGGAGGGAACGTCTGATGAGTACAACGCTTTGTAATATTCTGTACATATGTGTGTGATAGCGTCCCTACTATTAAACTTACAATGATAAGAATATTACAATGATAAGTAATTCAATTTTGTATGAAGACTCATAAACATTCCTATTTATAAAACATCATAATCTAGTTAAAATCCTGACCGTTGATTTTGAAATTGTGTATCACCGCTTGAACTATTCAGTTTATTTTTGGTATGTTTGTCTTTTGTTTGAACAGCGAGCACCATGTCGATGCATACACAAAGAGGATTCTGAATCCGATTGCGAATATGCACGAATATTGGATGTTAAGAGTATTATATGACACGGTGAATGGAATTACCGTTACCGAGTAATTATACCAATAGGGAGATTTGGCAGGTATCGCATTCACATGAGCGTGTATTCATGATTGATGTTATAGTTGTGTCATATTAGTATGATAGGCGTGTAAACCATTGAATTTAATGCATATTACTATGCATTTCACAACTGGGAAAACGTCATTTTCTGATCTGATTATCTACACCCATATTCTTAAATTACTATAACAAGTTCAGATACTAATATAGGTGAAGACCTACATTACTTGGCAGCGATCAAAATCAGAGACATCATAACATTACGATCGGCAGGGTACCTCATAAGACGATCATATATGATAGATACACGGCCGGCGGGGGCAGGACCAAGAGCTTCATATCTACATAAAAGAAAATCTGTGATGAATATGTATGTAGATAAAGTAGTGTGTGCAACTCTATACGTTATAAAACAGTCGTGTGATCTTATTATGAAACGAGCCGAAGGCTTTTACTGGCTTTTACTCGTGTTTTAAAACCTCCCATTATGTAACAGTTGCATAAACTACTATTGTTGTGCCTAATTACAGCTACGATGACATTATAAAAAAACTATCTTCTCAGGCACAATAAATATTACGTAATAATATGTTTCAGACAAAAGTTCAATTTGGCGAGTCTCCCTCTCGGCCAGTTCATCAACACAATTTTCATAACCGCAATAAAACGTGTCGTATTAGTCGATATAAGAAAACTGACCTCGGCCGAGTATAAACCTCTAATCGAACGCACTAGGGGCCAGGGGCATAAATCAGTCTCCCCTCGCTATGACGCCCGACGGAGCCTTCAATTTGGCACATCCTTAAAATGACACACGAGAAGGGCGCCCCTAACGACGCCGCAGCGTCAACTCTCGCGCCGCGCTTATAAATAAATCGCACGCACATTACCGCTTCGGATTATCATTATTTACACGCGGATCGCTTTGCCTCTTACGCGTGAACTCTTCAACAAAGTTATTCAAGGCGTTACGGTGACATCTGATTACAAGCGCGACTTTTAGAATATTTTCAACTTCAACTTCACAGAGCATCCATGTACAATAATATATACAAATTAAGCGTATTAATGATACTACTGCGAAACCTGTGACTTTTGATCTTTGTTCAAGCCGCCCGAGAAATTAGCCTATACAGTATTTTATTGGCTCTTTGTGTAAAACGCGACTATTGATCATGAATGTCATGCATGTGGAACGCGTGCGACTGGCAACGATCCCGTGCCGAATTGGCTGAACAAAAGCAGAAGGCGGACCAGTGCACCGCAATGCGATCGGTTGCTATTGCTACATTCGGTGCATAGTGAGTAATTCCTGATATTCTTTGCACCAGTTAGCATGTCAATAGCGGTCATTGACGCCCCCTACCAAGAAACGCAACTTAACCCAGCAATCGCAAATGGAAACAAAAAGAGCAACCTCCCAGCGCGATCTGAAGGACTGTGTTTGTATGATTACTAGACGGTGCGATGCACTAACTCGTCATTACAGCAATTGGCGACTTCTCGGGCGGTCCAGAAGTCAGCGGGTGTGTCATAAAACTATAACTGTAACGAGGCGAGATGTGCGTGAAACGAGTTTATGCTGGACCAAGTAATGTGACGTCACGGTTTATTGCCCTGGTCTGTTATTGAGTTATGGCGATATCATTTGGACATCTGTCTTTGGGGTTTCCTCAACTATATTCACGTATTATGTAGCATTATATGGCTTAAGTTCTTACACTACTCAATTATCCCGGTAAAGGTTTTTTAATTGTTATATATGGATGTATATCATTATTTCTTCATCATTGCAAAGATAAATAACAAAGTTTCGATTACCACGAGCCTAATATTTCCTGTGGTTATTCTAGAAATGTTATTCTAGTTTGATTCATTCCAGTCTTCGATATATTTAACAAAAAATTCAGTCACAAAAATACAAAGTTTGCTCGGATAAGTAAAACGCACCATAAACCTTTAACTTATATGAGTATCATGATTCTTGAACTAATCCGTAAGACTTATAGTTTTTGCCCGAATATTGTGTTTGTTAATTAACTTGCCAAAATGTTTAAGAAATATCTTAATTATTTCGCAAGTTGAGGAAAAGTTAGGAAAAAAGACGGAGAAACGGGCCCTCAACTATCTAAGCCAATGTGTCAACGAGTCTTTATAATGCTGGTTGTACTCTACTTAGAGCTTATGTGACAGCATAAAAGTAGCTGACTATAGTATAGTATGCAATTTTTTTTGCTGACCTGACTTGATGCTGACCGTAACAAGGTTCTATAAAAATTAATTACAAACATTTCAATCAGTGACGTTCGTGTTAAAATGTGTTGTACCTATTTTTTTATCATCAAGACCGAATTAAAACCGACGTTCTGAATGCAGGCGTTTGAGATATTGTCATCAATTCATCATACAGTTAAAAGATACTTGAACCACATGTCAAATTCTAAAAAAATAATATTTTCACATATGCAACGCCAGGTGGCATAAACGTGAATAGTGCAATAAAACCGCTTTTCACCGTTTTTACTATGCGATAACTCCTAAATAAAAATTTTGGGCTGTAAGGGATACATTTTAGTCGACAATCTGGGAAGAGACCGGGTCTATGGCGTATTGTCCATAATGAGAATTTAATTGAGGGCGGAGCCGCGCCGACAGATACGCTTAAGTTCATTAGTCGCTAGCGATTAGGTTACCTAATGTAATTGCTCTGTTACACAGTTCCGCTGATGTTTGCCAAAATGAACCGTTACTGGCGCCTTTTCGCCACCGTGTAGATCTATTCATATACAATGGATTCATTTTGAATGAACATCAACTGGGAGCCCTTTGACTCCTAGACACTTAGTAGGTAGTCATAAATTGTTCATAATACTTGCAAATATCATCCTATTGATTAGGGCAGGTTAGGGTTGTTTTATAACAATCTCAAATAGTTACGGTTGGAAAGAAGAAATGCTTTCCACTAAATTATTTTTCGGCGAAATGAAACATTCGGCGAAAAATAAATCTAGCAGTCAATATATACAAATACATACAGTCGATATTTAGCGAAAGCCATAAAATTGTGCGTTGCCCAATCATAAAAATCGTCTACTGTTTAGGGATCATCATCATATCATAACCATTCTTTAGCATAAGTACTGGGCCTATTAATAATAATTATTGCATTTAATAATATAACTATTATCTTTTAAGAATCTCAAATGCATGGTAAAGAGTCCTTTTATCATTTACCATCCCCATAATTTTTGGTACGAATATACTACCGACCAAGAAAATGCTTATAATTGTATAATAACCTCTAATTTTATAGTCTAGAATTATCACAGCACATTTGAGCTGTCATTACTTCATTAGGAATTGCTCGCTTATCAACTATATCGGATATCGTTGATATACAATACAATCTTCAAAGTAGGACTAAAAGTATAGGCAAAAAACAGGCAGTATTTTCGCTAATAAACGATTACTTTTAGATAACTTATTCGGAAAATTACAATTGCCACGCAACAGTTTCTATTAAACTATAGGTTACTCCATCGCTGTATCGTCAATATCAAGTTCAAAGACTGTTTTAGTGATAACAAGTGTTTTACAAAATTCTTTGTAATATAAATAGATGGTAATATTTTCCCCCTATTTCTGGTGCTTATAAGTGTCGCAAAAAAAAAAACGGATTTAGACAAGATCTGCACCGCCACCATAAAATAGTGTACGTTTAAGGGATAATTTTAGCCATTGTTTAGCACGATATACCGGACCGGACGGCGGCGCCGTGTCGAGATGCAAATGAGGCTGCGGCGGACGAGCGGCGCCAGCGATCGCGACGCTAATCGCTGGTAACTGTCCACGGAAATATGGGGCTCGGGGTAATTGAAACCATGCGACCTGAACACAAGTAATTCTCTTGTCAGACGATTTGTACGAGGGGTTTGAATTTCGAAGGGACGTCGGCCATTTGTTTGAATTTGAATTTCGAAGGAATATTCGTAAATTGGTTTTGTAAATTACTTTTTATTTATGCACACAAGCTTCATACTCCTAAGGTTGGCTGCATCAAACTGAAATAAGGCTTATTAGTAGATATGCGATTCCAATCTTTTCGTGAAATATGATGGGGGTTCTTGATAATTGAAATTGTAACCATGTGAACTTAGAAGCAATTTTGTTGTGAAAAGATTTGTACTAGGGATTTAAATATCGAGATCTTAAGACATTTCTACCGGTGAATCATTGGGCTTAACAAAAACACTACTATGCTATATTTACTTAAAGTAACAAAACCTTTTTTAGATATCTCTAAAACATTGCATTAAATATTCACGTCATTCACGTAGGTACGTATGTAGTTATTTTTACTGCGACGGCAGATTGTCTCATGTTTCATTTGTATAGCATTAGCATCGCGCGATCCTGTCTGAGCACTGACACGTTATTTTCATAATCGACTCGCTCGATGGGGCTTACTCGAAACAATATTAGAATAGATGGAACACATCGGATGCGTACTCAGTTGGGTGTAAAGCATAAATTATAATAGTCAGGTGACTGTTTGATGCGTTATTTGAGTAACGAAGTGGCCTAAGTACTTAACCTGTAACTAAGCATATTTTAAAAGTAGTAGGTATTTTTTTATCCATCAAGTAACATAAACGATAAAGGCGGAGGAGGGTCCGATGGTATCTTAAGTAGTTCGTTTACTTGATTTTCTAACGGTAACAAAAGCTTTATTCAATCAAAATTGACGTATTCTAAATTTAAAATTAAAACACGCCCGACTCAAGTAGCTGGTCATCATGAGACCTTATTATAATACTTAAGTGATAAAGAAGGAAATACTACTAATGTTGAATATAACAACAAAATTTGGAATTCCTAGCTTCAATATTGGCTGAGATCCGGTCACTTGTTCCACTAAAAGCTGAATATATTGGAACCGAGAGTTCCGTTTATCATTAAAAAAAAGAGAACCATATCGACGAACCAGGCTTCCGATTAAAAAAAAATTGGGCAAGTGCGAGTCCGACTCGCGCATGAAGGGTTCCGTAGCATAAAACAAGTTTGTTGTATGGGAGCCCCCCTTAAATATTTATTTTATTTTATTTTTAGTATTTGTTGTGATAGCGGCAATAGAAATACATCATCTGTGAAAATTTCAACTGTCTAGCTATCACCGTTCTTGAGATAGGTACAGCCTGGTGACAGACGGACGGACGGACGGACGGACAGCGAAGTCTCAGTAATAGGGTCCCGTTTTTACCCTTTTGGTACGGAACCCTAAAAAACGCACTGAAATGGGTCCACCATACGGGCGTTACGATGATATAGACAGACACACAAATACACATTTTAAACTTGTACCTAACACCCCCCTTTTTTCGTTGGGGGTTAAAAATATATTTTTTCTATTTTTGTCTGAAACGTATATTTGTCATCAAATAAAATATTGTGCTTTTCTGGTATCGAAACCAAAACCATGTTTTTTTGATAAAGAACAGCGTTTGCGTGAACGATGCGAGCATTCCGAGAAAATAACATCCAAGTTTTTTTTTATTTACTACTAGCTGTGCCCGCGGTTCGACCCGCGTCAGTAAGCTGCTAATTCTTCACCGTTTAAACCTTCCCTGGACTATGACAAACATTTCAAAACCAAAATCAGCTAAATCTGCCCAGCCGTTCTCGAGTTTTAGCGAGACAAACGACCAGCAAATTGATTTTTATATAAAATTCAGCGTTTTCTGGGTACTGGTGCTGGTTAACCATATTAATATAATAACAATATTAATTGTCCTGTAATTTTTCTTGAGATAGTCAGTAAATTGTATCTATTCGTCGTTACTTAATCACATCTAATCATAAGTAAATGTTACATATATTATGTAAAATTATTTATAAACAAGCGGCCCGCCCCGGCTTCGCACGGGTGCAATGCTGATAAATTATGCATGTATTATACCTATAAACCTTCCGTTGAAATCACTATCTATAAAAAAAAACGCATCAAAATCCGTTGCGTATTTTTAAAGGTCTAAGCATACATAGGGACAGGCAGACAGCGGGCAGCGACTTTATTTTATACTATATGTAGTGATAGTGATATCTAAAAGTAAAGCTTGACGATAGATATTGATATAATAAATAAATACGATGCAGTGTTTTTACGACCATATGTAATTATGTATTGAAGATAGTATCTTCCCAGGCGACATACACAAAAACGCTTGAACCAAACCAAATAACTACTATATACAGTTGCCCCATAAAATGCTGAGACATTCACATTTTGAAATTCATTTCTTGGCTCTAATTTAGTTCGTCAGTCTCTTAATAGTCTTAATTCAAATGTAATTGTAACCAAGGTGTTCAACATACCGTACCAAGTCGTCATCCAATGCGGGGTATAGCAGCTGGCATCAATTATCGAACCGTAACTATGTTTTTTTTCTCACATAAAACAGGGTTGGCTCAAAGATGATCGGTCAAGTGTTGTTTGAGCGGGCGCGGCGGCCACGCCTGTTTGCGCCGAGTGTTTGTCCGCTTTCTTTATGGCGACGGGCCCCAGCCAATACCACAAGTTACCGTTGCCCTCGAAAACGCCGGGTGACTCAGTCGGAATTAAGCGATTAGTAATTTAATACGTTACACAAATAAATTGATTGATATTATCTCCATTTTACATAGAAAACTACTGTGAGTCTCAGACATATTTATTAAAATACATAAAAGGGTTTACCACGTCATAGAAGTCGAATATCAGAATCAGAATCGCGGCGGCGGCCAACCGAACACTATTAGTGTTCAGTTGGCCGCCCGCCGCGACTGATCAGCTCTCCTGATGATGAGTCGTGTACCGATTCGAAACATGTCGAGCGTTATTCGACTTCTGCGATGTGAGTAAACCCGTTTATGTATTTTAATAGATATGAACTCCAATCTATTTTTCCCGGCCCGCAGACTCTATTCCACTTAAGGCGAAGGCTAGACGTACAATAAATACTGTGATATACAAATATTTATCTAATATTGTGATATGTATTGTTCGTCTAGTCTGCTATATTGATGGTTGACAATAGTTGTCACGAAAATCTAGATTTCTGGATTTACCATATTGATGAATCAAAGTTTTTACTGTACGACTATTAGCCTTCGCCTTACCGTCAAACGCATTACGCACGAGCTAGAAAAGAAACCGATTACTTTACTTAAATTTTACGTAAAGATCAGTTAACGTTAATAGGTATTTATAATTTAGCATTTTAATACAATTGATATTTCACTTGTTTTTACTGATATTATGACGAGTTCGTTAATATTAACACAATTAATGATCAACCTGCAATTTAATAACTCATTGCATTGCTATTGATGGTCAGTGATGGGTGCGAAACTTGATCCAAACAAATATGAATACGCTCTTATGCCTCTCGCCAAAGAGTCTCATTTTTGAACCCTTAGCTCTCATGAAAATGGCCTATAATATCGTGCACTAATTACATTCTGCATAAAAGCGAAACATAGCGCTGACAGTTTCCAGAGTCCTTTTGTGGAGCTCGAAATGTGATACTTACAGGCGCGGCCATTCAACAATATCGCATTTACAAAGGTCTCGCCATGTGCGATTCATTATAATATAAATCTCGACAAATAAATATATGAGCCTGTCGGGGACAGGTAAGGATGGCCGGTGTGGTGTGGCACATTAGATGAGCTAATCGACATAGTTGTGGACGAGGAGGTAGTTGCGAGCAAGATGAAACAATACGGATGCAATTAACTTGATTTATTCCTTATACAATGAAGCACAAAATAACAGTTCCTGGCACAGAGGTCTGTAAGCTAGGTTATCAAAGTCTCACAATAGTCTTTATTAAATTAACACAGTATTGTTGAGCTATAACGTTTCACTGATTCTAACCTGGTATAGCACAACGAAACGGGACAGTTCCAAGGCAGTAGTGCATTCGACGGCGACCCAGAGTGAAGTGTCGGTGGGCGTTCGCTGAGTGAACCGCCAAGACTCTGTCTAGCGCGCCAAAACAGGTTCAAGGGGGCGCCACTGTCGCCTTCCGATGGCGCGCCGGCTTCGTTGAGCTACCGTACTCATGACCGTCTCCGACACGGCCATCCTGCGATGACACACGTCCTCGTGTGTTGCTCTGAAACAATCAACAACTAAAACAGTATCCACTCGGTCAGTCCTGACAAACACGTCAAAATGGTACCTAAGACAAAACAAAAACTTCATCTTTCCTTTCGCATCAAATCGTTACTGACACCAAAACAAAAAAAATATCACAAAAATAATTTTGACAACTAAGTGAAAGTTTTTGTTTTATAACTGCAATATTTCAAAAGATACAAATCGAATTTATGGTATCTTACAACCAACTACCAATTGTAACATTACTTATTCTTTCAATAGTGCAATACGTTTTAAATGAGATTGTACTACAATGTTGCTTGTTGTGAAACAAACTAGCTATTTACCACTTCTACCTTAGAAAACACATTAGGAACCATGTACCACCATATCATTTCCTTTTGGCTCACTGGCCAATTTTAAATCAACGAAAATTCGTTCAACAAAACAGGTATCTCATTCGTGGCCTAGGGCTAACTTAGCCACCCACTACGCGCATCCCCACGGGATCGCCGAGTCAACCCTATGACTCTACGGTCTCTGCGAGAGTGACCCGACCTCCGCCAGCACCTACCGCGCACCGCGTATCCACGGACTGCTTAGAGCAGATGCCGACTTCTACCGGACTACGGCTACGATGAAGTGACTGGTATGGTCGACCAGCCGAACTGAGAACCTCCCTACCAGTCTCACAATATATTTTTTTTCGTCTACTTCAAATGGTACGTAGCTCCCGGCATTTCCCTCAACCTATCGTGCAAGTAAGCGCATGTTTGGAAGTCAAGTTTATGGCCAATGGTCTTGCAATTTACAATACTACATGTCAACATTTCTAATAGGCTCGCTTCAGTAAGTCTATTTACTGCACAGTACTAACAATTTTTAGCTAGACTGATACAAGTCATACAATAGTCACTGAATTATACAGCCGTTTTTGCCATGGAACTTATTGGAAATCAACTCTTCCATAAGCGATCACTCGGCAACCGAATCACAATAAAATGAGAACTCCTCACCAGATTGCCTCATATGGTGTGGTGTGGTGACGTCACACGTCAACCCTCTTCCCCGTGGTCGAAGGCGCCCTGTTGTTCGCCGTCGCGCAGTTCTTCACGCGATGTCTTGTACCGCGGCAGCTGAAGCAGACGACTCATGGCTTCGCTGTTAGCTGCTGAGGTCGCGTATCTTTTCCTGAAACAAAAACTTCAAGCACAGTATCACAAAGCTCGGTCATACTAACCTTAAATCCAACAAACTCAACTTCAATTCAACAACAACTGAAATTGGATTTGTAATTACTTATAGTCAAATGAATTGTTTCTTTTGTTATCTGAAATAAAATGCCATACGAATAATAATAATCCAACAAAAAAAAAGGAAACTCAAATCAATCTAACAAAGTTAGGTAGGTACACTGAAATTATGATTCGTTAATGTGAACAAATAATCTACGACGTAGATGCAAGAAAAGATTTAAATCAAATCATTATTTGCATTTTAAATACAAACTTTACTTTGAATGATAACCTTTGGATTACCAAGGCTTTACCGATTATGAAACATTAATGATAAAAATCAAACCTCAATTTCAAATTCTTGTTCTAATATTTTCCTAATCCTATTAGTGTCTCTAGTTTAAATATTTTAGGCTATAGCGATCACCACAGTTAAAAAGTAAACATTAGGATCGTTTAAACAAATCTCAAGCTCACCAGTTCTACGAAAGTTATAGACGCTAAACTATTTACACCAGCTAATGTACACCGAGTAAGAAACTATTCAAGATGTCAACAAATTAAATTCTACAGAACGATTGGAAAATCATGAACAGAGGGTAGATTATTAAAGCAGCCGCTCCTACTACTAAGTACTGTGTATGCTTAGAATAATAATTCTAAGTGTGTATGATTGATGCACCCTCACAGCGCAATTTTAAAATGATAAGCTTTAATAAGGGTAGGTAAACTGCGTAGTGGTCATATTAATCGACACTAAATCTCTGTAGAAACATTTCGCGTTTAGTCATATTATATCGCTACGAAAACAATCGTTACAAAACGTGCAATAAACTTTGTTTCAAATGATTATTAATTTCTATCACGCAATATTCAACTTTTACTTGGAGTGTTGCTTTTACCAGTACCCATTAGTACTTTTTTTTGACAAATACCCACTAAACTGAACAAGTGCGACTCAAGTCTACCCCAGAATCTAGCTACACTTTTATTTGTGAACAAAATATCGGAATCGCAGTGAAAAGTTAACGACTGACCTGATGTGTTTTTCAAAATGTGTCGGTGAGGCCATAGTGCCTATGTACGTCCACGCGTCGCTTGTAGTTGACCGTCGCTTCTGGGTCACTTCCACTGGTGCAACAACTGACGATGTGTCCCGCTGTTCTTGAAGCAAGCAATGAACTTCGATGTAGTTTGTTGTTGACTGCCGGCGTTTGTCGCCGAGGTGGTAAGTAGTAGTTTTCTTTTATACGAAGTAAGCAATCGAATTTTTCATGTCCGTTTCTCTCGCAATGAAAACAATTTAAACAGTGCAATCTTCATTTGTTTTCATACGGTTTTGTAGGTCTCCGTGACGGTGTTAGCTTGAGTTTCAATAACGGAAACTCTTGTAGCTCCTGTTCCTTGATTTAGTGATGTCAAGTTCGTTGTATTTCAAAGAGTAATCACAAACTTTTTCTTCCGTTTTATTCGCTTCGAATTCCATCATTCTTCGTATTCGCTCATGGGCCGTAGATACCATCCCAACTTCTGATGTCGGGGACAGGTAAGGATGGCCGGTGTGGTGTGGCACATTAGATGAGCTAATCGACATAGTTGTGGACGAGGAGGTAGTTGCGAGCAAGATGAAACAATACGGATGCAATTAACTTGATTTATTCCTTATACAATGAAGCACAAAATAACAGTTCCTGGCACAGAGGTCTGTAAGCTAGGTTATCAAAGTCTCACAATAGTCTTTATTCAATTAACACAGTATTGTTGAGTTATAACGTTTCACTGATTCTAACCTGGTATAGCACAACGAAACGGGACAGTTCCAAGGCAGTAGTGCATTCGACGGCGACCCAGAGTGAAGTGTCGGTGGGCGTTCGCTGAGTGAACCGCCAAGACTCTGTCTAGCGCGCCAAAACAGGTTCAAGGGGGCGCCACTGTCGCCTTCCGATGGCGCGCCGGCTTCGTTGAGCTACCGTACTCATGACCGTCTCCGACAGAGCCTGAATTTGAAACCTACTGTTCTGTGAGCTTATTGTTATTTATTTTACAAGTTGTTTTGACAGTGCGCGTACAATTTTGAACGGTTAACCAAATTGGAAACAGGACTACGTTATTTTATTGTTAACGGATCGGATTTGATACGTCTGATGCGTGAGAGTATTTTGTATTTGATTGTTCTCGAAATATTTATTTCTTTACTAATAGCCGATTTGTTTTTTCAGTGACGGGTTGTTGCAATATTTTTTCACGGCTGGTTTGTAAAACATAACCGAGATTAATATTGGAATATTTCTCATCATGTGATCGTTAAAAACATCCATTCATGTTATTAAATTTGATTGAAACAACTAAAAAGCCTTAGGTATCGCCCTTCACCACCTTAGAGTAGATTAATTCATAGTATGTATTTCGAAATTTTATTACATCAGCTTACATTCTCACTGTTTTGAGATTTTAAATGCTTTGTGTGACTTGCACTTTTTTTTAAGTGACTGGTCGTGGTTTTAAAGTGAGTAAGGTCATCGGCATCGCCTAAGTAGGTATATTGGCTTCTTATATCTAATAACGAGAGACTGGATTTCTCGTGGCACTTTTGAGCTGTCATAGAGACTTCTCTTTTATTGACTTCCGATATACATGTGTAATATCGATAATTACAAAATACACTATTTAAAATATGATTAAGTGTACCTACTTATCAGTATTAAACAGTAGGTAGACTTACCGCGAAGGAGCGATCTCTTTGACATAAGAGATAACCTTTGGATACCAACATATTGGAATTATTAAATAGGAATTATAATTATTATATTCTATGTTTAGCACTAAAACAGACTTTGAACATGAAATTGTTATGACATAACACTGAACTGATTAAACGTGGTATTTGGAGGTCACTAAATCTAAAAAAATATTGTATTAGTACATATATACGAGTATGTTACTGTTTGTATGCACGTTGTATAGTAAGTGCAATTACTGCTACTTTACGCCAAAACGGTTGAATAAATTTTAACCCTCTTTACTACAGTGATATCCACAAATGGTTATCGTTTTACACAATTATGATGAAACAAAACGCGACTTATAAGTTTATCTTCCCATTGAACGAAGTTGCGGCCACCCCACAATCTATAATGAATCAGTGACAGCTATGTTCAGACGTCCACAAAACGTATAACTACCAGTTTTGTCTCGTGTGCATTGATTGTTGTTATCCACAAATAGTTATCTTTTTAAACAAAACGCGAATTATAACTTTTCTTCCAATTGAACGAAATTGCGGCCACTTCACAATCTATAATGAATCATTGACAGCCATGTTCAGACGTCCACAAAACGCATAACTAGCAGTATTGTCTTGTGTGCATTCATTGTTGTGAAAGCGCGAGTGCAATTTTTCACAGTATTTGCGGGCTCTGCCCTATGATTTCATTATTTGCTTTCAATCAGCATTGTGAGCCGGCGCGTCCCCGCCCTGCGCACATCTATCCGGAGTGAATTTTGTTTGGTTTCGTTTTCGGATGCTGTTTGTTGTTGAGTTACCAAGATTTTTACTCTATCGGGGACGGGCTCTGTAATTTCGTGCTTTCTACGGGTTATTTTTGCGGTTTGCATTTGCATATTTTGATGCTGATTTTATAGTATTTTATCTTCTTTTCGGTATCCTCCTATTTCATGGGAAAGGTTTTTGATTTCGTAGAAAAGTCTTTTACTCGAAGAAATATCAACAATTTTAGACAAGCAATTTCGAAGGATCCTACGATACTTCATTAAAACATTAAAAGTAATACCTATACATGAACCCTTCCCTTCCCTTTGTAAATTTTCGATACGAATTTGTCATGAAGTAAGATTTCAAGGACGATTTTAGCTGACATAGTATTCGTATCGACATAGTTTTCGGTTTTAAAACTGAATTGGACAGTAATTTTAGTAAAATATTCTTATTCGTAACTTTATTCGGCTATGTAATGATTACTTACAATAAGAATCGACAAAGTGAGTTTTAAATAAAATAATATTCAACAAAACAAGTTATGAAAAACATAGTTTAAGCAAAACGAATTTCGACAAAATAATAACTATGAATAAATAGGAATACCCATAACATAACCCTGCAGTACTTATATTTTTTCTAAGTTGACATCCATATTTGACACTTGTATATTGATGTTAGTCATATTTTTTGTCAAATCTCGCCATTATTCATTTTAAAGTTTGATTGAATCGATTTTACAGACGACTTTTCAAAGTCGAACCTGCGTGTCTTTTCGTTTAATAAAAAACATTTGTAAAGCTTTTATTTTGTTATTGAGGATTAATTTAGAAGCATTTTGAAACATTATAATTCCGAAGAAGTAAAAATTGGGCAAGTGCGAGTCCGACTCGCGCATGAAGGGTTCCGTACCATAATCTATAGGTAACAAGTTTGTTGTATGGGAGCCCTTTAAGTATTTTCATTTGAAATTGTATTTTTTTATAAATGTAACTTATGTCACACGTTCCTACGTTACATAAGATGGATGATAGTAGAGTATCATAGCATGTATATACCTGTCTTTGTCTTTTATTTGATGTAAACCTCAATAATGCAGCGCTTTGGTTCTGTACTGTAAAGCTGTATATATTTTGTTTATAATAATAAATAATAAATAAATAAGTGCTGTCACGTGTGAAATATGTGAACTTAGAAAAAAACTACTTGAGGATGTGCCCCTAGAATGTCGAATGCATTGCATGTCAAAACTCTGACCTATTTGCTGTAGATGCCGGATTAGGCGAATATAACATTCCGCTCGGCATACTGTGTGCAGTGAAGTGCGAGTTGACTTCTGCTATATTGCCTTCCCCCTGCACCTCGAGAGATATTGATGAAACGGGTTTATGCGCGTTTTACTCGTACAAGGTATTGGTAAAAATAAATCTGAGTTACTGAGAATAAAATGTGTGATACTCCTGGCGTCGCAAGCGTCCATAGGCGGCGGGAACGCATAATATCAGGCGGGCCGAATGCTTGTTTGTCATGGTCGTAGTACATACAAAAAAATAGCGAGTGCGTCTATTTTTTACTTTGCGACTGATCCAAGTTGTCATTTTTATCACATCGGTAATTTATTTGTTAAAGAGGAATAGTAAGGATTTTCAATAAGTATTGTATTTACTGAAACCTTAAAGGCACATTAAATGTCTAGCAAACGGGCCATATATAGGATGATTAAGTAGAAACTGTGTAAGGTAGCTAAATGTACCAAAAAGATTTGGTAAAACTTGTACTTGCCAATTTTTCCATTTGATTGTGTACAATCAGCAGCAGAAGTTGCTACGCATGCCAGGTGCTCAAAATGAGATACACACGGACTGTTATACAATACAAATACTATTTATTGCACATCTCAAATACACAGGAACAAACAAAAATGACAGGCGGTCTTATAGCTAAATAGTGATCTCTGTTGACTAGAGAATAAGGGTTGTACAGATCATTGTGAGCGTGTTATAATGCTTAGCTACTTTTGCTGGTGACTGTATATACTTAGTAATAAACCGGAGACATGCTCTCAAGCTGTATAATAGCTAGTAAGTTATATTATAATTAGCTGGATCTTTTGTCTTATAATCAGTAAGATCGTGGTTTAAGATCATTCAGCTATCGATAGATATTCAGTTTCAGATATCGATATTATACAGTTATGGCATTTATATTCTCTTTGTAAAATATACTGCTCCTTGTTTAAATCTCCAAGATTTCTACAGCGAAGCTGCGATAGCTTATTTCGCCGTATTTTCAATAAAAATACTTCATTTTACTCAAGTTTCCTTTCCAGCCCGCCTAGCACAACTACGCTTCGCGACTCTTGTCGCGCGACATAGCGCTACCCGTCATTCTCTCCCATTACTGCATAGAAAGAGATAGGCAATTATCTCGCTCGAGAAATAGTCGCTTGTGACAGTTGTGCTAGAGGCGCTGGTTTCCGTTCCGTACTCGTAGAAATTAATTGTTTCTTGTACAGTGGTCGTTTCGTAGAACCGTAGGACCTCTACGAAGTTGTAGCCGTAGCACTTGTAGCATTCACGTGTCTAAATTAACCATCGGCGCGTGAGTGTTGCTCATTAGCTGGTAGGATGTTCGCAGCCCGAACGGTTTCCGTTTATTTCCAATTAGCAAGTCAGACGTGATGCGCAGTTCCTGCACAGTCTGGAGTGTAGAAGTGATAGTTATTGGGATTATTTATTATTATTGTAAGTACAGTTAGAGATATCGATTTATTCCTAAACATTGTTGGACGATGATGTTACATTAGGCTTCAATCCTGGTAGATCAAATCAGCAAATTAGTAGTATGTGTTAATTTATTTATATACTTACTAACTTTGACTTTAGTTTCATACTAATGGCAGAAAACGTTGACTATTTTAGTAAATGGCATTCGGGATTTCTGAGTTTTCCCGATTGCAATTCTTTATATTCGGCACGGCATATAGTTTGAATAGTGGCTTGCGGTCCCAGTCTCCCGTCGAGTTTTGTATTAAGCGACATTTTTACGTCTTTTGGTAACGTCCATTGCGAATATTTTGAATATCGTAAGGAAGCCGATTTATACCTACATAGAAAATGTATTGATGTTGTTGTCGCTCCCCGTCCACGCTGAAAGGTGATGCCTTATCAAGGCGCAATTGGAAAGAATCCTCACAAAGTGGCCTCTTTTTACGCGTGACTTTTAAACGTCAAAATACTTCTATTTGCCTCGTTCCGGCTTTCAACATCTCTGGCAATTTGCCTCGCGAATACTTATAGGTGCCAAATCATTTTAACGATCAATCCTTGGAATTAGGCAGGCGCTTATAAAAATGATTCAATACAATTCCACCTTTGATATATTTTGGCTTTGCTTACTTGATTGGGTGTTACAATTTTATATTCGTAACTGTAAATGGTTTCCCGGAATTATTTTCATAAGTGAGAATGTGAAGTTGCTTGTGTAGGCGTTAATGTTGCCACTTATTGATTATGCTGATGCGTGCCTGACTAACATCACTCAAGAGTCTCTCAACAAACTTGATCGTCCCCTAAGAGTACTGCTATCGTTTCACAGCTAATTTTCCATACTGACTGAGGTTTTGTTCTCGACTGCTTCTTCTTTCAAAACCGAACCAATCGTAACGAAGTTTTGGCAAAATTTCACTGTACACAGACGCCTAGTACACAAATTCTATAATAATAAGCACAATAATCGAAACGGTCCGAAACAAAAGCTATCCTTCTCATTCAGTTTCCCAAATTTCGTTACAATTGGTTTAGTTTTGGAGATGGAAACACGCGAGCACGAAACCTCGATTTCTTCAACCTGGCTACGTAAAGTTTGAACCTCATTTGTGTGCGACGCCTTAGTTACCAGGTGAAAACTTAACGTAAACGGACGGTATGTAAAGACGGGCAGTGGTCTTTCCTCTTAAAAGTGGCCGTGGCGGAAAACAAAATCTCCAAGCTATATTTAGCTCCTATTTTTCCAAAAATAATAGGCATTTTTTTTTCTCAAAATCGATAGGCCGGTGGGAACCTGTTTATATAGACGCCACGCCACTAACGTCTATCGAATATTATAACACCAAAACATTCACAATATGTTGGTTGGCGTATGCAACAGGCGGCAGTCTCGTCAGTTTGTTCACGCTTTTTGGCTTTGAACTGCTTTACTCATGTATTTATTTTTACTATTTATTTATTGGTATTCAGGATAACAACAGCCGTAAATATACATATGATATAAAGTTGGTTACATAACAGAGGGCCAATAACAGCTATCCATTGGAACAAACAGACCCCTAAAACTCGAATGTATTAACTTTAGTGGCACTTTTTCGATGTGTTTTTCATTATGAACTAATTAGTCTAATTACGTTAATAGTATTTGACCTAGCGAGCGAAGCGTCTCTGTTTCAGCTTGGGCAACATTTTTTTGTATGTTCGGATGTTCGGATTTCCGGGTGTTCTCGCGTAAAGGCTTCTCAACCGATGCTCGAAATTTTCAATATGTCTGAAATATAGGGCTTCAAAAACTTAAAAAAGATACCAATTTCAGCAATTTTGAAACAAACTCGCAAGGTCTGCAACTCACAGAACCACTAGTTAATATAAGTAGGACAAACATTTTTTCTACGAAACTGTCTACCGAAAATTCCTTCGCAAAAGTCACAATCGTGAGTAGGTAATGCAACAGGCGGCCTTCGGGCTCCATTAGCGGCGATAGACGGCGATTGTTGCCGTTCACGGATCGGAACTCCCGCAATATCCTCGGCATATCAAGATTATCGTTTAGCGTTATGCCGGGCGACAAGGAAAGGCTCTCGAGGCGCCCCCAGCCAGCTCCCGCGGCGTTTCGAGTGCCACTCCCGACTCCAGACTCCATGCACTTTTGCAGTGTGTACTCGATGCTTTGCTTTGCCAACTGCTTAACATTGGTGGGAGTTTGGCGAGTGGATCACTTTTCCGACTGGACCTTCGGTTGACAGTTTATCGACATTGATTTTTCTATTTGTTTTACAATATACCGGTGACGAAGTTCGAAGGTCGCTAAAGATGGCTAGGTTAAACTGTAGTGACACTTTTATAACAGTGACTCCTTTCTGTTTTGCAACCCGAACTGCTTAACTAACTAATGGTTTTAATTCCCGACGATAAGGTGTATAGGTTATGTGCATTAGTGTTTATGAAAATAGTAATAAAATAAGACTGTCATAGATTAACCTAGGTGTGAATGACACAATTATCAGCCCATTGTTTTTATCGGTAAATTAACTGTCGAGAGTATTTAATTCCAAAGATAGGATAGTAATTAATTTGTATTGGAAAAGTACTTAAAACACCTGGAAATATTCTCGTCATGCAGACACACAACATCAGCAAACATTTTTCAATATTCCCGTTACACGAAGAAGGCGAAATTAACATAAATTTTGTCTTACCTCAGGGTTTCTTCTCAAGTTTGTTTCGATGCTTCCTGCTCGGTTTAGTTTTGGTGCGCAAACAATAACAATGTGGCGCCCGAGGGCGATCCACTAACCGATGTTTGTGTTTTCCATTTACGAGGCATCGTGCCTTCATTTCGGAACTAACCAGTCGCAAGTAGACTTAACGATCGAGCCCCGTATCGGTACTAATAGCTATCGATCGACGCAAAAGTAACTTCACTGTATAACCATTAGGTACATATTATGTTTAGTAACATTAAACTGCTATAGATGTCACGATGTAAATGTACTTTTTACTTTGCCAACCAGAACTATTAAGGATAAAGTCAAAGTCAAAGTCAAAATATTCTTTATTCAAGTAGGCCTAGCTACAAGCACTTTCGAATCGTCAGTTACAGAGAGCAGAGCAATTTATTGATAAACTTATACTAAAAATAAAATAAAAAAACATAAAAAACAACATTATAGAAATAAAAGAAAAATCCTAAAAAGGATCGTCAACACATAAAAAAAGTATATAAATAAAAAACTAGAGGCTAGAATATTTCTAGAATAAAATTCTAAATGTCAAAAATTATAATAAGAATTATTAAAATTTAAATATCAGTACCCTGATAGGTAGGTACTCGTTACAATAATTACACATAACATTGCTTGATTTTCACTAATCCCACGACACGTTATCATTCATGTAGTCTTGAGTGCTATAATAAGCTTTAGAAATAAGTTTACGTTTTACATAGTTCTTGAATTTACCAACAGACAAGTCAGTTACGCTTCTAGGAAGTTTATTATAAAATCTTACACAGTTACCCATGAATGATTTTCTTATTTTATGGAGCCTAGTGGCAGGCACTGCGAGCTTATGCTTATTTCTATTTTTTGCGTGATATTTATTTATCCCACATTTCAATCGACTATCGGTCGTCATGGACCTTTTCTTTAATTAACAACAATGTTCCTACTTGTACAATAATATATAATAGTCATGTGAAGATTATATTGGCTTAAATGTAGATATTGAAAATATGTGTTCCCATGTAATATTGACTTAGAAATATAAATATGTGTTTAATATAACTGCAACTGAACTCACATACTCTAAATATGAAACTTTAACTGAGCTTATTAGCTGTAGGTGGCTGTGGCCAATGAGGTACTGTTGAATGATATATCATTTGATACTTTGTGCATGGCAATTTCAAAACGAATAGAACCTTCTTTAATCAACAGGCTTTAAGTATATAACCATAGGTGCTTCGTCACCGTGAGCATTCGCCTGCAATATCCTGTTATGTTACAGATGTAATGTCCCGTAATGCAATATTGTAACGTAATGCTCAAAAATGGAATCGTAAATATCACATTAAAGGCGAATATATAATATTAACTTTGTGTGTGTAAACGAATCCTGATCCCATCAATAACCCTAATCAAAACAACGTCAACTGTCATATCGAACTAGAAACGTGGAAAAACATATGGCAGCACGGCTCGGAATCCAGCCGCGCGCCGTTGCGGCGCCGCCCCCCACCGATCATTCCCATTATCCCTCCAGTATTAAGCCACTTAGCTCAATCATGATTAATGTTTTACCGAACGCGACCCCGACGCAAATAGAAAAGTTATTTACTCTGTCGTGACGTAATTAGGCATTCACGACGAGTCGTAGACACCGCGGGCTGTCTCGGCGGCAGGCGACTAGACTGGGCGCCTCCATGCGTGACGTTTATTTACTTACCGTTGTTTTTGCGCTTTTTAACGCTCCCATTGCACGTGCTCAAAGTTATCTGTCACCAAGAAACTAGGGATCTGTATTAAAAAAATGTATGCCTAGATAGTCTCGAACTTGCGAAATCTTTGGAAAAGCAATTCTATGTCATCAGTTATCTGCTTCAAACCGGTCTAAATCTCGTGTTATAGTGGCATATTTTAGGCCGGTTGTCTATATGCCATAGCACGGATGTAATTACATTCATACGACAACATTACTGGTTTCAATCAAATTAGTATATTTTTGAAAACGGAAACATTTGCGGCTTCGGTTTCAAAACTGCAGAACCTGAGAGAAAGAAACTCTTTTTTTGGCAATTAAGTAGGTCGCTTTATATAACAATTCTTCTACGTTCTTACGATAAATCCCAATAGTTTCAATTAATACCTATTTCCTACAGCAAAAATGTTTTCATTTTCACAAGTTGCTAGCTCTGCTCTGTTGTCGTTTTGACTCTTGGCGCTAATTAAAAGGATTATGCGTATCGGGTTTATGTAACAACATCACTGGGTAGCGATAGGGTATCGAGCTGGCCTGCAGCTAATTGTGACTCGATTGTAAACTATGACAGTTCACTCGATACCTGAATAAAGTGCTGCGAGATTTCCTTTTTAATTGGCGCGTAATCGGATATTTTCAAAGTTTCCGGTCTTCCGAACAGAGCTAGTTTGCCTTCATTTCTTAGTATTTATAAAGATATGTTCATTGTGATTTTAATGAGAAATCGTAGCTCTGAGAAACTGAGAAAGCCTTCTTAGGTTCAGCGAAAATAGACAGGACTCTGTACGCGATGTTTTATTTTACGAATACTTTTTTCTGTGTTTTTATCAGCAACAATAACAAAATAATCCCTTTTGTTATTTATTCGCCACATTTTTCACGGAAAGCATAACAAACAGACTAGAATAAAACAAGCTTTTCAACGACCCTTCGATTTGAAGATGTTTCTTTCTCTAGCTATTTATGGCAATGCTAATTAGGTTACTTTTTATAAGGTTATTTTTCTATCTTGTGAGTATTGAAAATGTAACAATTGACAATCAAATAATTATATAGTATTTTTTTTGGGAAAAATGTAGAACATTATTCATATTTACATTTTCGATAGTTTGCTAGCAAACAGCATCCAAGAAAGTCGTAAGATTCAAAGAAAACACGGCAGCTTATGTCTCGTGCACTATATGGTGTTTGTATTAATCAATGTACAAATTTTCTGTTTCGTCGTAAGGTTGCCTGGTAGAGAATACTTCATTGCATTAACTCCGCATTTTGTACGATAAGATCTCTTATGTGTAATGAAAATGAAATAAATGAATGTTAAATATTAAATAACTAATGATAAAAATGTTTTTAGGGTTCCGTACCTCAATCGGAAAAACGGAACCCTTATAGGATCACTTTGTTGTCCGTCCGTCTGTCTGTCTGTCAAGACCCTTTATCTCGAGAACGCGTGTAGGTATCGAGTTGAAATTAACACCATATACTCAGGGCTACGGTCCCTTGACGAAAATTCAAACTTCTACGTTAACTTGAAAAAAGATACGGCCGTTTATGTCGCAAAAAACGTACATTTCGACACTCTCAAGGGAATCATAATGATAGGGTACTTCCCGATGACGATGACTATGAAATTTGGCAAGCAATATCGTGACATACTACAAATACTTATAAAAATCTGAAAACTATACATTTGTAATAAAATCATAAAAAATATACGTCCTTTTTATCATATTTGGAGAACTCGGTTGCGTTAAGTTTGCACCTCGTTTCTATGCGGCGCCATACATTTCAGGTGCAAACATAACTCAACCAGGCCGATTAAGATGGTACATCTATAAACAACTATAAACAATTATTAACATCTATAAACAATTTATCTCTGAAATTAGATACTGAAAATGGAACTTCTGAAACAGTGACCCTAAAAAAGTTTGTAACATATTTTTAGAAAAATTCACTCATTCTGCTGGGCCCTGCAACTCTTCTATCCAAGCCAATACACTTCTACAGGCCAACACTACTAGAGTCCTAGACGATATGATGTTCGAGCCCGTGAACCCGGTGGAGGTTCGTTTTTTAGTAAATAAACTCAAACCTAAGTCGTCTAGTGGATATGATGAGATTCCCATTGCAATCATAAAAGAGAATATAGACATACTTGCGGAACCACTAGCCTATCTTTTTAATGAATGTTTTGATACAGGTACATTCCCAGACCAATTCAAAATAGCCAAAGTTCTCCCAATTCATAAAAAAGGGTCTAAATTGGATCCTACTAATTACAGACCCATCTCTCTACTGCCTACTCTGTCCAAATTATTGGAACGTTTAATAAAGGATAGACTTATGAAACACCTCCACTTTAACAATGTTTTAAACACTAGACAGTATGGGTATCAACAGAGTAGGGGTACTAACGAGGCCATAACTAGATTGATTGAGGATGTTGTTGAGCAAGTGAATGCAAAAAAAAGGTGGCAGGTTTATTCCTGGATCTTAGCTCTGCATTCGATATGGTAGACCAAAGCTTCCTTATTGCCAAACTGGAACACTACGGAATTAGAGGCAGGATGTTAGGACTTTTACGGTCTTACCTAACAAATAGGCAACAATTTGTAGAAATAAAATGTATACAGAATTACAATGAAAATGTGTTCAGCTCTAGATTATCCAAATTTACGAGAGGTGTTCCACAGGGGTCTACGTTGGGTCCAATCTTCTTCATCATCTTTACCAATGACTTAATTAATTTCATATATAACTCTCTTCTTGACACTCGTCTGGTACTTTTTGCAGACGACACGAACGCCATTATATCTGGAGATAATATCACTCAGTTGAATGGAAGAGTTAACGATGCTCTAATAGACTTTAATACTTGGTTCGATTCAAATGAACTGAAATTGAACTGCAATAAAGCTAAGGTCATGCTCTTCAAAACCACGGCCAACAACAAAGATTTTCTACAGATGAATACAGGGATGAAACGATCCACCAAGTGGATTCAGTTAAATTTCTTGGAGTTATTATCGATTCTAGCTTGACCTGGAAAGAAGAACTGTCAGCTATCGATTCTAGCTTGACCTGGAAAGAAGAACTGTCAGCTATCGTAAAATCGGTCAGTTCCGCCAGCTATGCAATTAGAAGCCTTAGGGATGAGGCTAAACTATCCCAATTAAAAATAGTATATTTTGCCTTGGTAGAATCTAGAATTAGTTATAGTATAAAATTCTGGGGAAATAGTCATCAATACAATGTCAAGGCGGCTTTTACAGCTCAGAAGAGGGTCATTAGGATTATGGCCAGAATACCTCAACAAACGTCATGCAGGGGTTTCTTCTTAGACTTCCAAATACTCACTTTGCCCAGTCTATATATTCTTGTAGTTCTCAGTGACTTAATTAAGAATATATCAGATTTTGAAACGACTGAAGAGAGAAAACGGCGCTTGGAAACTAGGAGAAAGGATCTGCCACTATCCACCCTTGCAAGGCTTAATGTAGTGAAACATTCGGCAGGCTACCAGGGAATTATTCTGTTTAACAAATTACCCGTTGAAATGAAGTTGATCTCAAGCAGTAACATGTTTAAAAATAAGCTCAAAGCTTTTTTGCTGAAGGGGTGCTTTTATTCTATTGAAGAATTTTGTAATGCCATTAATTAAACCAGGATTTTAATAATTATTAAGGGACAAGATTGTTAATGTTATGAACATATAACTTAGAATTAGATTGACATTTAATTAATTGTTAGTAATTTGGACGTAGATATAGGTAAATAATTGTGTTGTTATTATGTCGATTTTAATTTAATTTAATATTGTATTGTCAATTTGTCACATTCAAACACAATGTATATTGTTTTTTTTTAATAAATAACTATGAACTACAAGTGAACGTTTGTACGGAACCCTCGACTCGCACTTGGCCGGTTTTTATTTTATTTTAATGACAATTCTTGCGACGTATCAATTTGTATAAAAAAAATTAGAACTATAATTCCCGCTCACGTAGCGCGTATTCACGTCACGAACATGGCCGTTTTGTTTGCGCTTCCACTCGCTTTAATACGTAATTTGTTGTGAATGCCGCGAAATTGGCACACTGACTACCTGCGCCCTGTGGCGGGACAATCGCAGGCCCTGCGCTGTACAGGATGGGCTTAGAATTTGCATGATTACCCCCGTTTTGTGTGCAGAGCGCAGCATCGACGGTTTTTCGACCAAGTGCTGTAAGAGTGACTAAACTAGTCTAAAAGTGGTTTAAACTGGTGGAAAAGATCCTTCGCTTCTGTCAGTGATAAATCCCCCCTGTGTAGGTGCAATGAAAACGTACAACTCCGTTTTCATCTGTCTTCGGTGGCTGAATTAATTAGAAAGCATAACTTACAAATAAAAGATTTTCAAAATATATAGATTTTTTCATATTACTAATTACACTTTAATTTCTTTAGTTTAAAATTGCTCAAAAAATGTCCCGCCGTGCATTTTATTTGTAAGGAAAGATTAACTTGCGCTGACTGACATAATAAAACTTACATATATGTTTAAACGCTGCCACGTGTTCAACTTTCTACCCACTTCAATAAATCAAATAAAATAATTAGCAAATGAACTCAACCGAACCTATTCAATTCATCTCCCTCAAAACGGATTTGTCCGTTATATTTACATTGTATCTCCTACCCGCACTGACATATTTTTTGATAGACTGCTCGTAACGGAGGTCACTACACTTGATAATAATATCGCAGACAGGCCCTTTTGTGCCCCGGCCCGGAAGTAGCAATTTTTCCATGACATCCGGGGCGGTCCCCCGCGGCGCTGTCCCCGCCACGCGTCCTTGTTGCCATTACACTGACACTACATAAGCATAATATGGGACTAATTCATTTGTCAGACCTAAACCTTGCGTTTAATTTAAACCGAATTGTTTATGTTTTGTGTGGAAGCCCCGATATCGACGGCAGCTTGTAGCAGGTAAATGAAGGTGCTTTATTATCGTAACCCAGTAATTGGTTAATTTACTAAGTGTTGCGACTCGCTCCGCCGCCGCTCGGCCCGATCGAGTGCCGGCTTCATCGCCAGTAAACTACAAGGGCCTCTTTGCCTCCGTTTCAAATTCTAAGAGAATACTTTCGATTAATTTCGTTTGGTCGACAGCTCGTTTTAATAATTTAACCCGAATTGTATTTGTTCTCCACTAGTAACCGACAACCCCTTGCTTTACCAACGTTTGCTTTAGCTACCTGCGTTAAGACTCACATTAGTGTGAAACGCTATACGAATTTACGACCAATTTCATCTTTTTGAGTAGTTACTGCGAAGGGAGGACTCGGCGGTGTAAATAAACAAACCTAATGTTAACTGTTAAATAACTCTCAATAGACAAATTATTTTCAGTCTTCGTAGAAACGTTTTGTAAAGGCTCACGGTTATTACTGCTATCAAATCTTTTAGTAAACCAAGGCAAAATATACCTACATTCTGTATCCATTCTGTATCTCGTATCCATCCATATATAATGAAACATAACGTACGTGTTTACGTGTTGCGGTCTTTTGTATAAAGTTTTTGAACCTTTCTAATTCTACGTACAGGGTGTTATGGTCTCGCAATTGGTTTCATTATGCTGAATTAAGGCTGCCATAAAGGGACACATGTTTTCCCGTGTAGGTATTAGTAAGTGGAACGGGCTGAGTGCGGGGCGAGCGGCGCGGATCAAGGGTAGTCATGACGATGCCCCGCGACCTCTCGCCTCTGTTATTAAGCTCCTCTCAAACAATATGCCGCAAATTGAGTTAACTCACTAATAATGGTATCGCAACCGCATAGGGCTCGACTCGCCCATTGAGGATGAAGGCAATCTTTCCTCTCCCTCGGCGAGCCTCTATTACCTTTTATTCGATTTGCCGAGATTAATAGCAATAACGTGTGTTACCGACCTCAAATTGGCGGATTTTTCGCACACTGATTGCTCCCTTACAAACGAAGTCGTTTGTGAGATCGCATCGGATATGATATCGAAAGAGCATCTGTAATAAGCTCTCGACTAGACGTGTGCGAAGAGTCGAAGGCGCAGGGCGCGTCGCGCGGCGTGCGGCTTGTAGAGCGCATTAGCCTCCCCGCCACCGAGCGAGCTATGATTTCAATTATTGTTTGATGTCGTTATTTCTCTTGTGTTTATTCGGGGCGCATTTCTCCATTTTTTACTTCACCCTTCCTCCCTCATATTTGCTCGCACAAACAAGGCTGGCGAGGTGCGCCGCGCCGCTGAGCCTCGGAAACTGATATGTTTGGCGCGGCGGCTGAGATGTTTGCACAAGACGTTGGTAGCCAGCCGAATCGAATTGAGTGCAGTTACTTTGAGGGCCTGTCAACCTCATCCAAATGTCTTGTGGGTTTTGTAACGTGCGTACTTTAAAAGATACACAAGCAAATTTAGAACTTAGGACCGAATTTACTAGAAATGAATGCGAAAATATGAGTGAATAACACACCCATTTGACCCTCGGGTTGACCAAGCGTGAATTTATCAAACCGGGACGTTTGTTTGACCAACAATCCGCCCTTTTTGGGCAATATGCACCCCAGCTGTAGCGCGCCTCTCCCGACGGAGTGTCCATCAGAAATGGGCTTATATTTCATTTTTCGGTTGAGAAACAATAATAGGTTATCTGTACCTACTGTATATTTCACAATATTTTATAACAGTGTTAGTTTGTCAATGCAATGGTACAATGTTAGGAATGTATAGGCTATTTGAAATTGCGTTTGTATTCGCAGCGAGTCTATAAACGGCTGAAGGCATAATCAATAACTATTGGCCTGGCATACCTGCCTAAAAATATACAGCCACTTTTTACATCCACAAATCGCATCTGAAATTTTTATTTAATGAATTAATAGACAAAAATGAATCCTACAATTTATCGGGTACACGAACTCGTATGTTACGCTATAGTTTAGTGTCGTATTAGTTGTAGGTGAAGCGTGAGGCTGTCCGACGCGCCCATTGTGTGCCATTGTGTGTGACATTGAGACCTTAATGGACGGCCTCGACGTCATACGAATATCTAGTTAGGAGTATCGTGTTTACCTTGGGCTTATAATTCAATTAGCTTCTATAGCAACACCACCTGAAACACATAAGTTTGTACAGCAATAATGAAAGTGACAGCTACTAAGAGACACGATATATTAGAAGCTAAGAATAGCAGGTCTATTAGTTTCTTCGACATTTCATTAGAAAACCTATAATACTTGTGTGGAAAGAAAAATTCCTGGTATTGGCTATGCGCACGACTGCAACGTCGCATGGCGTTCGTTACTAGAAGGGACCGTCAAGTAATGATAATAGGAAAATTTTAGGAAATATAAAGAAATATCCCCGTAACTAGAGAATGCAAACCGGTTATTTTTCTATAACCAGTTTTATTATGGCTAATTACCCGTTTTGCTTTCCCTCCCCGTATGGGTAACCCTACTTTGAACTTCACGCATACTTACATAACCAATACAAGAATACTCGTCTAATCGCATTCTAGAAATACATTTTAAAACGTTAAGCTCTACATGTCGGTAACTTTGACGACGCGTTTGGCTCGGTTTGTAGACACCTGCCTACTGAGCCGGCGGTCCCGGGTTCGAATCCCGGCCAGGGCAAATATTTGTGTGATGAACTCGAATATTTGTGCTTGGGTCATGGTTGTTCTATGTATTTAAGTATATATTTATCTATATAAGTATGTATATCGTCGTCTAGTACCCATAATACAAGCCTTCTTGAGCTTAATTTGGGACTAGATCGATTTGTGTGAGGTTGTCCGATGTTTATATTATTTATTAACTTGTGTAAATCATAATAGAAGTGTATTACGCTGGGAGTAAATTTGTAAAGAGCAACGAGGCGTGACACTGAGTGAGCTAAGATGTATGCGGCGCGCTGCACCCGTGATTCACACCCGTCGACGGCAACGGGATCGTACCACCTGCGACCATCCCCGACCACCCAAACACGACCCAACCCCGACACAACAAGACACACTTCCCAAGAACACCCATCCTAAATTAACAATGCTCCGCCAACCTCTACAACACCTCGCCACAAAGATGGTTTTCGTGCGCTTGAAAATCTCCACTTCCGTTTTCAAAACACTCCACCACAATATTTCAACACTCTCCGCGAAATAACAATGGCTCGCAAGAGTAAAGCACTATAGTATAAACTAGAAAAGCGTAAGCAATACTTCATCATCATAACTGCATGAAATCCGAGTGCGATCCCCAAGTCGGTACACGGCATCCACATCACACAAAACGAATTTCCGTCGTCGCACCTATATTCTTATATCGTATGCAGTTATTTATTCATCTTTAACTAATTTCATGAAAGCCTCGCGGATATTTTGGATACATTACGTCACATATATCTGACAGTGGCAACGTTAATCTAAGAGATTTTTTTCCAAACAATTTATAAAAAGAGTATTTTTTCCTGTTGCAGCGCACTCGAGACGCTAATATCTGCAACACGTTATGATACTTAGAAATTTAAAAATGAAAGAGATATGAGTTCGCACAATAAGTGAGGGCGGAAGTTGTAGGGAGGAAGTTGTGAACAATAAGAGGACAGACGTTATAAGCTCTCGCAGGTGGCGGGTCCAACTTTCCATACAATGCGACCGGCCCGACAAATATCGAGAACGTGAGAAATGTTCAAAGTGTTCGTGAAACAACTTCACAATACCCCCGTTTTTAAGAAGCTGTTTGCGGCTCTTTGATATCTTTTAGCATTTGTTTTGTGTGTAGACGGCCTAAATCTTTCGTGGGCTTCTTTTGTAAAGTGGAAACAATCGTATTACAAAATGCTTGTTTATTTTCAACAGTACAGGGAATTTGTGGTATTTCATTAATTGTGATGAATATACCCTATAAACAGTAAGTCTTGCAATGTTTTTACAATGAAACATTGTACTGTTCGCATATTTGGTTTTCGGTTACCTTTAAGTTTGTTTTTATATTGTGGGATAATATTTCGATATTATCCCACAATCTGATAACCAGAATACTTGAGCCGAGAGAAAATATTTTGATAACCGATAGGCAGCGCAATATGAACCATTCTGCGAACACAATGCCTGGTTGAATGACGTAAGTAAACAAGGATTGTGTTTCCTTTCATTAGCTGCTGACTTATGCCGGTTCACTTCATTAGCGTGCCTTTAATAAGATTAAATTATTTGCATGCTATCTCGGGCCTCATTTCAAGTGGTTTTATTTTAGCTACCGATTAATGAGGCAATGCACGAATTCTCTCCCGAAAATGCTTTGCAAAATGATGGAATTTATTTAAAATGTACATTTGCCTTGCCTAATCCGGCCGCTGGTAAGAAGATTGAGGTAAGTATCATAAAATATTAATTTGAACGCGTGTGTCGTTGCTAGTAAGGTTTGTATAAGTTTCATATAACAATTTATAGCCTTTCCTTTTTAATGAAATTCAGTAACAGAAGTCGCAGCACCGACAAATAATTAATATAATTACTCAAGCGTCTGCACTCCAATAAACGCCCATTCAGTTCCGTTATAATTGTTTTTTCACACAAGACAAAGAAATGTAAGAGTGTACGGTACGGAAATAGCTGAAAGTTCTCAAACATGAGTTTGGGGGTGGCCGGAGGATTGGTAGCGGGGAGTATCCGGTGTCCGCTGTGGGGCTCCGACTGGGAAATAATGCCATTTCCGATGAGGGCCCGCGGGGCGTGTCGACAACGAGATTAGGGAAAAAAGACGGGAATTTAATAACACCACCGACACACATCTTATGGCAAATAAACAGCAACGCTCGGATGCCCACGGGCCACAAATAACTAGAAAAACAGCGTTCCTTCAATGAAAAGCGTCCAGTTTACCATTTCTATTTTCATTCCGAAATAGCCATGTGTTTTGCTATTAAAGCAATCTATCAAACAATTTGGAAATGCATGTCCATTTGTGATAGACCCATAAAGCTTAGATATCAATCCATCAATAAGAGCATTTAACACATCCATTCGAATGTAATTGATAATAACCAGAAACGTCGCGTTCCGTTCCGACCACTCGCACTAAACAAAATCGATGCGAAGGTGGGGCTCGGCATAGTAAATCTGCAGTATTGTAAGAATTTTCAGAGTGGCGTGAGTGACTCAAAAAACGGAAGTTCGCTTAAAAACGTTCCGTAGTACGTGACCCAGCTCCCAGCGCGCTGTGAGGCACGAAGTGCCGACAATAAGTTAATTTAATAGGCGGCCCGCAGACAGCGACAAATCGCTGCCTCGCGCCCTGCCGCCTCTAATGATACCCAAAAGCCGGAACATTAATTTCAATAATTTATAATGATTTCGCATTCAATTACGCATAGAAAACTTCAGTCTCGATTTCGATACTTCGCACCTTTAGAATTATAGTGACCTAATTCAAAATCTTGGAGTTTTAGAATTAGGTATCAATTCTAAATATATAATTAAAAATGGAATTGTCGACGATTTTGAATTAGGTCACTATAATTCTAAAGGTGCGACTTGGTCTCTTCTATGCAATACTCCAGTAAGAGCCGTCACGTTTAGTGTAGATATTATAAACACCACACACAATTGCAGGCGTGAGCCAAAAGGGGAATAATGGTTTGTGTATTTTTTTTTATATATGCCACAGAATTTCTCTTTTCATCATAATGTAAGACTTAGATAGTCATTATGACGTAAACGTAAAACTCGTTAGGTCCCAATTAGCAAAGTCCATGGAGAGTCCAAAAATAGAAAACGCGTGCGTGCAAGAAGTTTCAGGATATATGGAAGTTTGAATATGATGAATTGATGATTTTTTTATTGATTATTATTATAGAGACATTTGTATAAAAACACCAATAAATAAATTTAATTTTAATATCAAATGCTCATACATGTCCTGATTTTTCAAGTCATCGCTGACTTGTAATTATTTCACAACTTCATTTGTCTGTACTTTACTGTAAAATTAAGCAAATACGACTTAGCCAGTCTAGCACTTCAATTTCAAAATGCACTTATTTCCAAAGCTACGACTTTAGCTTTTGCGCCACGGGACAAATACAACCTTTTTATTGAAACCTAAAAGATAAATTAAACATTTAAAACGAGTTTTGAACACTTCCACACCGAAGTTTACAACTCTTAAATTTCCCAGTTTGGTTGGCTTAAAACCTTAAACAGGGGTGAGATTGTACCGGCAATCCGCAGCGATCTGAACTGTCGGGAGTCGCAACTTCGAATTTCCGAACTCGCTAAAATAGAATGTGTACAACTGAGTCCCAACTTCGATATAATATCTTTGTAGTGAGCCTTTGACAAGTGGAGCGGAAGGCCGCGACACGACTCCTCGCGTTGCCTTCTTGATGTTGCCGGCGCCTGTTAATTATGATGACGGTTTACGGCTAATTTGAACCCTTCCGCAGATTCATGTGCTCGTAACAGTTTCTAATCTCCTAATATACTTGTATATAAGCCCTTAACAAGGAACTCCACTGTAACACAAACATTGAAATCATAAATTGGCTTCCAGCTCTACCTTAACCGAGAGATAAATATAATGATTCTAAATAGGATCATATTCTAAGACACATACAAATCACTTTCTAGTATAATTAGTACTTGAAAGTCTATTTTTTTATTTCGAATAGTCAACTGACAAGGATTTTTTAAGGTTCCAAGGATTTTAAAACATTAATTGTGAATTGATACGATATAGTTATGCCTTTTAACTTAAAATACATTTATAATAAGTGCCTACATTATTGTATAAATCAATACCAATTATAATAAACGAAAGGTCACAAACACAAATCTATGAAATTATATTACTCATAAGTATTCCGAATAAGAAAATAGAACATTGTAGTTGCAACATAATGATATGCGTTTTAAAAAAATCTTTCTCACAATTTCATTTATCAAAACTTGCCCGTACATCGCCTTACAATACAAGCAATCTGTCGTCCTTCCTAAATCGCATCATACCTGCAAATCAACCGGTATCGGTGCATATTGGGGATAGCTAGAGGCTTCCCCGACTCGGTGAACTCGGCAGAGCAAGTTTGTGTGTTGAACCGCATTTGTCGGGGTCGATCGGAACTTCTTCTCTCGATTAGCATCGACACCAACTCTCTCTGCGTACTCGATAACTCCTCTGTTCGGATTACAAATCGCTACCTGCAATGAGCTACTATGAGTGTAATATAATATCTTTACCTATTATTAATTTGCAAGTGATGTGGATTATTCTGCGTTTTTATTTCAAATCAAGTTTATTACGAGTACGCAGGTTTGTCTCGTGGCGTAGTTAGCACGTATTCCATTACAAATAAAATAATCGTTTTCTGGAACTTCGATAAAATTTTATCACCTTTTTAACATTATCGATCAACATACTCGTTGTCAATGAAACTACCGACGGGTACTAATGTGTCTGTTTGTAAGGGTACGTATATATGTATATAAATTGACAAATACACAGGACAGGACGATTGACAGGACGATGATTCTCATCAACATTAAACGCAAATCTTAACTTTCTTAGACCCATTTCTTCTCTTATCGATCTGCGAATAAACCTGTCCTTTGGGTGTGAAACCAACGATAGTTATTGGATAGTCGTATTGTGTCAAGTCGCGGTCGCCGCCCGCGTCCGCGTGGTATGTTCTGCGGAATTTCATTTCGTTAGTAACGCCGCGAGGGCTGGCGGAAATTTAACTGTTATCATATCTACATATGTAGATATGCGTACTCTTTTCTGTTGCACTGACTCTAATAGATTTGCAGAGTATTCTTTTATGTTTTTGCCTATAAATCTCAAAAGGATTGGTTTGAGACGTATAGTTGGTAATAAGTGTCCGTATATCCAATTATGCATTCCTGCAGACGACTCCTTTTTCTTGTTGCAGTGAACCATAATAATGCAATGTATAGCTTTGAAAATTGTCTATAGGTACTTAGAAACGAAATGTAAGGGGTAATTCTTTATACATTCGAAGTTAATGTTAGTAAAAAGATAGGAACCCTGGAGATTGAACGAAATTGAACAAAATATTCTGCAACGTGAACGGTGACTAGTTTTATTTATTTATTTATTTTAACTTTATTGCACAAAAGAAAAACTTAACGTACAAAAGGCGGACTTAATGCCATGGGGCAATCTCTACCAGTCAACCTTAGGGCAAAGCAGAAAAAAATGTAGGCGGTGCAACATAATAACATACATTTCATACCTAATTACATACAATTAAAATACTTACAATATATTTTACATACATATACATAAAATACACATATAAATAGATGCATAAAGCCTGACCAGAAATATATGAGGATGCGCCATATTGCGTAATTTCACTGGAACTAATTTCTTACACTGGCAATGATTTTATGATGGTTTGTCAACAATGTCAATGTCATTCGTGGTGCTTTCTTTAAAAGACAAATATTTAAAATTATCCAAAGAAAATGCCGAAAACCATTTACAGTCGTGAACGTAAGATTATAAATAAAGTGTACACGTGTTTATTACAGGAAAAACAGTCAGGAAAAGAGTGTATTCCATTAAATTATATTACGAGGTTAACATAGTGGAACTGACAGGTATTTAAACGAATGTCATTATAGTGGGTAGCGATTGGTTGCAAAATTGTTGCCATATAAATCTTATAAATAGCGCCCTCTTGACAATCCTCATATATTTCTGGTCAGGCTTTACATACATACATATATACGACGATGAAACTAACCAAGCAGATAAACTAAAATAAAAAAAAATTAAAATCGAGACTAAATTTAGGAACATCAAATTGTGGTAAACTTTGAATAGTTTCGGCATTTAAACCCCGTCGTTTCAAACTAATATTTCAAGTGATCGGATATCTGTTTGGAGTTCATAAAACTGAGCGGTAGTTATTTGACCGAGGCGGGTCGGAGGGTCCGGGTACTCCGGGTAGATAAATAATATTCAAAGCATTTTCCGATGCTCGCAGCATTGTAGCGACGTCGCGGCCCGTCGCGCGGCACGGCAGCTGCTCTCCGTAATATTGTGTTATACTTTATCGAATTTGCATGTTTTTACTGAATAACATTCCTTTGGCGCACAACATCAAAGGCCAAGGCGAAAGTGATTTCGCACTGAGTTAGTTCAACAAGATTCAGTTTCACCCCGGCTTCTGAATAATTTTGAGACACCTAATAAGGAAAATTCTAAATGGATATTCGATTTTGATATTTTAAAAGTCGAATGCTGAAGTAGCTGTGTACACTTTATTATAATGATGTGAATCGGTGCACGTGCCTCTCCCGAACCCCAGGCGGCGGTTGTCAGTCTGAGTGCACCTTTAGCGTAGCCTTTTGTTTGCTTGTCGATTGCTTTGTTTCCGCTGTGAGTATGTAAACGTAAATATGTCAAACGTTGACTTTCATAATAAAGAATGTAGGTACTAGTCACTTAACACCTAACCTTTTATTGAAGATAAAATGTCTGGCATGTCACGATTTCTATTCATCTAAATAACATTATAACTAGAAGAATTTTTCATATCAGTAGACTCCCTTTTAATACTGCTGTTTGTTCCTAACTAAACGTATACCTATGTTCTGCATTAACTTAATACATATCACAGAATACTCTTGTTGGACGCTAAGCAACTATACCTACTACCCTTATAAATTTATGTCGTACTCTCAATTTAAAGGAAAACACAAGGCTACATATTGATATCTTGTTGATTTTTTACTACTGTATACAAAAATGGATTTAACGCGAAGCACAAAACGTGACGATTTCCAAAAATAAAATGGCGCATTGCCTCTGTTGGTCACTTGCGACGTCATTTACATCTTTCCATTACCGCCAGCGCCCCGGGCGGCCCATAAAATATTTATGTCCGAAGGAACATTAAGAAAACACCGCTTATTTCTTCTAAATCCACTAACATGTATGTTTAATGCTTAATCTTGGCCGTTTGATGTCGCTCAAAGACGACGCCTTCGAAGCCGCTTAACACTGGACACGGAATTGCCTCGCTTTGCCCCTCTTTAATTCATCCCGGGAGCGATCTACCCGTGAAATTGTTACTTAAGAACTTAATCGACGCATCGCTCTTTCTCTTTGTGCTAGACGTTTTACAAACAACATTTTATTGAATTCTATGTTTACTGTCCTTTCTTCTCATTTGTTTCTATTTTGCTTTTAAATTGCATTCAGACGTTTCAATTTATCATGAGACATCGCGCTGTTCGCGGCAAAAAAGTACCTATTTGTTATTGAGCGCCTGTTAATCGTCGTCCTGCATATCCACCAACCAATCTGGTTTATCCTACAGTTTGGTAATATTAGTCCTAGTCTCTGGATCAAAACGTCGTCTTATCATGGTTATATTACAGTTTTTTTCGATTCGATTTTGACGGATAACCGTTAAGCGAAAAATCGCTTTCGGGAAAAATACCCTTCGAAATCTTTGAGTGTGATACGCCAAATTGAAATTTCGCCCTTAGAGTTTACAATAATTGCTACAATAGTTATCGATGCCTGCTTATCAATACGCATTTGACGTGTACAACTTAATCTCTCTATAGAGGCTGATTACTTTAGCCAATTGTAGGCCACATTATTTGACGACGTCTCATGTTTCATCATTACCGTTTATTAATCTGCACGCACATCCGCTAGATGGCATTAATTTCAGATGCTAATTAGAGGCCCTTGTGTTCACATTATCATGTTAATCGCGATCTACTTTACGCACGTATTTGCTGTTTCAATGCGTACGATAATTTGACGTCACTTTTGCTGAGAAATTGAAAAGACATTATTACAACTGATTTTAGTGTAACATATTAAGCTGAAGACTAAAAAAATTACCACCTTAACTCACTCAATTAAGTGTAATATTTATTTAATTTTGATCGCACTCGTTTTGTAGGGCTAACTAGCTAACTACTCCTTAATTTCGTCCAACTATTTGGTCACTTTACACTCTTACGACTCTGTCGTAGGAGAAATATTGTCTATTTCTTCTTTTCAGTTCGAGAGAGTCGCACAATCGATGTTGCTGTCAGTTATGAATTATGATAGACCGACAGCTATAGTATGTTCATAACACTTAAGTACGCCTAGAACGAGAGTCTCCATACAACAGATTTGCGAAAGATGAAGCCGCTTTTGGTTTTATGTGTGCGTGTCTACGAATCAATCATAGAGACGTGTTGCTTGTGAGCTTGACTTTGTGACAGATGCCGCACGGACGAAACTTAGTCCATAGCTAACCAAAACTAGCCTCAGTTTTGAGCGCTAACCAGGTTTCTAGTATTATATTCGTATTTATTCTAAGTCATATCAGGGCTGAATAATTTCCGGTACGCTGGCCGCAAACAATTCTTTTGTAAGCACCAATGACAAATTAACTAGTACTAACTAACCAATTACTAATCATCTAGTTCATATGGCTATCAACCATGTTGAATATATAATGTGGGATCCCCGTCTTGGGCTCACCCTAAATGATTAATATAAAAAGGTCCCTTTCATGGGCGACCAAAATGTTTGCTACAACGGCCAGACTCCCCGAATGGCCACAAACAACGACCTCCCCGTGGCCGCGTCCCACGAGTTATCATCACGATTCCGTTTTGAATAATGATGAATGCATTCCCGCTTGTTGCCGTGCACCACGACGAGCCCCTCGTGCGGCAGCGTGTCCCTGCTGTCCGCCTCCGCGTGCCGACGAAAAGTGATGCAATTTAATTACAAAACCACATTAATACTGGCTGAGAGAGCGCAGAGGGCTATTTTAAAAGTGATGCTCTTCAAGAGACGTGACTATCCTACGAATCAGCTTTACTTAGAGTCAAAAATGCTCTCAGTAAGGCAAATGTATTTGCTCCGTATAATATTACGCCAACACTCAATAATTCCCTTTCAACATAGCAAGGCTCAGAAGCGAAAAGGTCAGCCGGTCAGTAAAACAATCACCTGCCGCACGGCACTTGCACGCCGACAGACTGCTGCACAAGGCTCGCGCCTCTACAATAAAATAAATTCGATAATCTCCATCTACTCCATGTCCAGATATGAAGCAAAAATAAAATTACAACAATGGCTACAAACTCAATCTTACCATGACACTGAAAAACTTTTGCTAACGCTATCTTGAATGTAAAGCAACTTAGACATAGATTAACACGTAATTTAAAATTTCTACGCTCACATGTTTTTTCTTTTTCTATCATATCGCTAACTCAGTTAAACTCAGTTTGACCACGTTACTAAACTCTAATTATGTTTTTTTTTTTTTCTCTTACCCCTTTAATCCGTTTTACTTAATACCTATATGCTGTTACAAAGTCCAAAATGTTTGTTAAATTTTTCACTGTATCCGGACGAACTCAAGCCCCTAAGGCACAGGTTTATACCTAGTTTAGGGGTCGAAGCTCGATCACCTTACTTTGTCTTTCTTGTACAAATCATAAGAATTTTGTAAGTATTTTAATGTAACGCATTTATGTACAATAAATGTTTTTATTATTAAAAAAAAAAAAAAAAAAAAAAAATACCAACGGCGAATTCCTATCGCGCGGCGCCGTCGCCCGACTCGCCGCCTCCGCGCTGATGTTGCTGGGCACCTGCGTCCGCAGCCTGCCTCGTCCGTAATCCCAAAGGCCACCACCAGATCCGCTACCCTGCGGCTCTGGACAATGCGAGGTCCTCTCGCTGTATGATAGTAGAAGGTTCCACTCCCGGGTCACGCGTCAATTAATACTTCCAGTAATTATTTACACTCGCGTTTAATTTACACTTCTACTATGTACACTAACGATACAAACTGATCGATATAAATATAAGGTCGTTCCCCGAACTGATTACTTATAATGACCCAAAATGGCCGGCGTCCCACGCGGTCTCTTAATATGAATTACAATGACACCAAGATGGCGCGCACCCTGCGGCCCTAACATGATAGTTAACACGCACGTCTATCCCAGACGAAATCGTAACAGCAAAAAGGGAAAGAAAAAGGACCTGACAGGTCACTGAATGACTACAATTGAGTGAAGTATTACATATACGCCCGCTGTGGACTCCGCAGTCGGGTTAAAACATAACTTATAATAAATATACACTACTCGCGTATTTAATTTCCTATCGAACGCATTCCAAATTCCTGCGTTAGTTACACAGCGCTGCCGCGGGGAGTCGCGGCAAGCGTCAACTGAACAAACTATGAATGAATATGATAACATTGAATACACATGACGGTGACGTCACTAGATGGCGTTACTCGTTACAATATTCGATGACAATTTATGAATATGACTTCAATTTGCGTTAACATTCCTCCCGCGCCCGGGGAAAAGCAGGCTGAATACTTGCAAGTACAATCCAACTTACAATTATAATGACCCTATAAGTAAACAATAACATGACTTAGCCACTAAGAACACATTATGAAATGAAATGATAGCATATAACTAACACAGTATACACAATAGGCAATGAAATGAAATTAACCTAAACCATAATCTATAGGTAATTTACACAATTTGACCACAGGTCTAACCAGTTCACCTTTTTGAGTTTTCAACTTGACTGATCTTACAATGTTATCAGAACCCCTATATAATTCTATAACACGCCCTCTACGCCATTCAAGAGATGGTGAATTTTCATCAATGATAAGAACTAAATCGTTAAGTGCTATCCCAGCAGTTTGACTATACCATTTATTACGTGATTGCAATGTATTTAAATATTCCCTATGCCAGCGTGACCAAATTAATTGAGAAGCTTGTTGAATAGATTGAAATCGTGACAAATGAGACACCCTAGTGTCCTTCCACTGAAGTTCCAGCTCGATGAGTAATGAAAAATTAACTGACCTCCTTGACCCAATTGTGGGATCCAACCAAGTTGGTACCACAGTCTGACCTGACGAGTGATGTGAGTCAGTCCACGAACCTCGTGGACTCTGCGATGAATGCCTCGCTGCTGAGTGACACCAGCTCGAGATGAACCGCTTTTGTACCTAGACATACAAAAGTAAATATAAGCGTTGACTGAATTAACATTTCGCAATAGGCTAATTTTAACAAATACGGCCCCGCGAAATCCGTTTTATGCGCCTGAAAATGCGCTGCGGCCTTCCCCTCCGCAGGTAGGCCCGCCATGAACGGCGTCTGCGCCCGAGCATCAAATTTGAAACATGACATACAGCTGCATACTGATAACCTTGGATACTTGACGTCTGATTGATGGTATCCAGTACTCCCTTCTAAATATGCTGATGAATGCTGTAGTTGGTGCATGACAATGCATCTTATGAAAATACCCGATGATCCTTCGGTATGAGAAATGGATCCTTCGCTCCATATGACAGTGATGATTTCCCGAGCCTGACCCCGACTCTGATGAAGTAGTCCTGGTGAATAAAGACTCTGAGCTCCTGCAGTGACTTGCAGACAGCTTTCCCTTAACATGAGTATGACCTCGTCCCGATACGAGTCGAATTGGATCTTCTTTATCCAATATTTTGTCGCTTCCCGCGTCTCTTCCCAAGAGCGTGAATATTGCAGACTCCTCTGATCCTTGGGCAATCTGATATTCCTGTGAAATCTGAGAATGAAGCTTTAATGACACCGAGTTCAATGTCTTGATCGACTCATTGAACACTGTCTGAATTTTACATGATCCTTGTAGAATATCCCGTGATGAATGACTGAATACTGAATGAGTGACTGACATAATGTTCTGAATTAAACTGAAATTGAAAGCGACGTGTGACCTAATCGCTAGTACTCTCTCATGAGTTCCTGAATGATGAATGATGAATTTTTCCCCAAATACTTGATTTGTTGCCATTTTCCTTTCCAATGAAAATAGGCGTTGCAGAGCCAGTCCCTTAGACTCTCCCAGTGGTCTACTTGACAACAGTGGTAATCTGACCATATATTTGCCGTCCGGCATACGTTGAGTAGTGGAAACATACAACCTTTCGCACTCCATGTGCTCCGGATGAACTGCAGGTTTCGAAGGTGGCTCCTCCACTTTCCAGAACCTCTCCAGGACGTCCTCAAGCCGAGTCGCATGAACACCGTAGTCCTCGACTGAAGTCCCTGAAGTCTGAAGTGATGTGTGCATCGGCGTCCCCATGATGACATAACCGAAGCATGATCCGTAGGCTGATAAACCTGGAACGTTAATTGAAATCTTTGTACCATCGAGTACATAATTGAGGATATCTGTCCCTAAGATAATCTCAATGTCATGAGCTTGATCAAACTCATCATCCGCTAATGGGATATTTGACAAACGTAATGTGTCCCTGATCCTAGGATCACATGTAGGCATATTCCCCGTGAGTGAATACATGACCATTCCCATGGTGCTGATGATGGGAACCTGCTTGCTGACAGGTTTGACAACAATTTTGACAATTGACCCTGGAGTATCGACTCTGTGATGACCGATTCCATAGGCCTTAACCCCGGTAAACTGTTGGTGCAGTTTTAATTTATCTACTAATGATTTCTTGATTACCGTAATACTACTACCAGTATCTACCAACGATCTGACCGTGACATACCTGCCATCCGCTGCTCTGACCCTGAGTAGTGCGGTGGGACATATGGTGACTGGTAGATGACCCTTACTTGCGCCAACAGTAGCCTTATTTCAGAACGGACGCTGTTCGTCAGTCCTGCCGAACCGCAACGTCTCAAAGGTATCCTGTGCCTGTCGAGCACGAGCACCCACTCGTGGTCGGGGTTGATGGCTCACCGCAATCAACTGTTCCGGCCGTACTCGAGGTACCTCTGGAGACGCCGCACGCTCGGTGTCGCGCTCGGCCGCGTGTTCGACCAGGCGACCGCCCTGGTCTCCGCCTGGTGAACCCGCCGCGGTCCGCACTGAAGCGTACTGGTCTGATGGCTGCTGATGCGCTACAGCTGAACCCTGCTGCCTAGATGAAACTTGGGAAGGCTGATGAGGTGGGGTACGTGACCTAGGCTGACCTGAAGGGCCTGGTCGTACCGTCCGCTGTGAACTCCCTGCCTTGAGCTCACTTCCCGCAGTGCAGAGTAGCGAGTTGTGCTCTGTAGTCCCACAGTGTGCACACCAGCTCTGACCACTGCAATCCCTGGCGAAGTGCTTCCTCAAGCACTTGAAGCAGTGTCCAGACTTCTTCGCCCAACGCTTGCGCTCCACTGGATTTAACAACAAAAAGCCGTCACACTTATATAAAGTGTGCGACTGAGTGTTGCAGAATGAGCAATTAGATGAAATTGATGTCACCTGATCTGGTGATGTGCGTCCAGTCAGCACCCGTGCCACACGTGATGGTCCTGGTCTCGCCTGTGGCGGTGATGCGTGCCGCTGCGCCTGAGCCTGCCCTTGACCCGCTGAGACAGCTTGGTGCACCCTGCACTGGTCGTCCAGCAGTTCCAGCAGTTGGTCGATGGTTGGCAGCACCTTCGGGTCCCTCCCGAAGCGCTCCTCAAACATCTCCCTGATCCTTACCGGCAACTTCTGTAACACAACATATAACAGCAGATACGACCATTCCTTAACCGGCTGTCCTAGCTTCTCCAGCGCTGATAGTGACTCACGCAGTGGGTCATAAAAGCTCGACCTGAGCGTCACCAAACTGGGTGGTACCGACGGCAGATTCATTACACGCCCTATGTACGAATCCAATAGCCTCCTGTTATTCTGATACCGTTCCGTCAGCAACCCCATCGCCACGGAGTAGTTCGCATCGTCCATTGGCAGTTGACGCACAATTGACAACGCCTCCCCGGATAGTGAAGTCCTTAGATAATAATGTTTCTCGGAGTCCGATATGTCCCGACTATGAACTAGTGACACAAAGAGATCATAGAAGGGCAACCATTCCTCCAGATTCCCCGAGAACTTAGGTAACTCTATTAAAGGTAGCCTTGTTTGACTCACCTGGCTGTGATGGGCATTACGACCTGGAGTCGCGCTTCCCGCGTCGACTTCAGTCGCCTGGTCCAGCGACAGCAATAGCCGGTTGACCTCACTGAACCGCGCATGGATGGTTTCCAGTTCCTCCTCTGGAATCTCCCCTGCGCCGGCTCCAATGAGTACCTCATAAGCCGCTATGAACTGTGGGTAGAAGGTCATGAAGTGTCTCCTAGCCACGGTTGCAGCCACTGTTCCCGAACTACCGGTAACAGAGGCGACAAAATCACACAACATTCGATACTTCGAATTAAATTGAACACGCGCTGACTTTACTGACATTTTGAATGAATATATGAATCTCCTAATAAATGTGAACTATATGTTGTATGAACCCTTAATAAAATATAATGACCTAATATTTACCAAATATTTGTTTTTTGAAACGTATAATGAATGACACTTGATGGATACAAACACTGAACTAGATTCCTTCCCGGAACTAAAATGTATAACTAATTGAATGTTATTAACTGAATTGTTGAAATAATAATGTATAAACAATGCCCTTAAATAGTATTGACCCAGTAAATTGACTTTATCTTTGAAATAAAGAAAACAATTAACACCAACAGTAATAAATAACCTCCAACGGTTATTCTCCAATGACCTAGTTAATATGATGTGTCACCCTGACACTGACATTTGACATTAAATCTACTTACGGTTTTATGACGTTATGTTGGTACTGAACTATGAAGTAACTTAATTGTCTTTAAATGAGTGTTGCCACACACAGTCTATTTCCGTACAATATGGCCGCTCCACGCTTCCGTGTTGAACCGCAAAAATGGCCGATGACCTAACCTTAAATATAACACTTGACACAGAATGACTTTTCACTGATTTTACACTAATCCACAACCACTAATCGCGACGCCCCGTCCGATAATGCCGTGATGAATATCTTCTCTAATTCTTCTCCCGTCCTGGGTTTATTCGTGCTGATTCGATCCCACTCAATGGGCCAACAAAATGATTGATATAAATATAAGGTCGTTCCCCGAACTGATTACTTATAATGACCCAAAATGGCCGGCGTCCCACGCGGTCTCTTAATATGAATTACAATGACACCAAGATGGCGCGCACCCTGCGGCCCTAACATGATAGTTAACACGCACGTCTATCCCAGACGAAATCGTAACAGCAAAAAGGGAAAGAAAAAGGACCTGACAGGTCACTGAATGACTACAATTGAGTGAAGTATTACATATACGCCCGCTGTGGACTCCGCAGTCGGGTTAAAACATAACTTATAATAAATATACACTACTCGCGTATTTAATTTCCTATCGAACGCATTCCAAATTCCTGCGTTAGTTACACAGCGCTGCCGCGGGGAGTCGCGGCAAGCGTCAACTGAACAAACTATGAATGAATATGATAACATTGAATACACATGACGGTGACGTCACTAGATGGCGTTACTCGTTACAATATTCGATGACAATTTATGAATATGACTTCAATTTGCGTTAACAAACCATCTTAATCATACTAGACCACTAATTAGACCGAATATGCCACAAAAAATACATATTTTGGACTAATTTTATTTATTTTATTCTGATTTACCACCACGACCACAAGTTGTCAATGCTTCTGTCAAAACCCGAACCAAATCGTAGGTACTAAATGCAGCTCGAATAACAACAATCGAAATATTCCCGTCATATGGTCGTTATGTACATCGCCCTAATGGCTCCTTTGGGGCCTAATGGGGCCTTTTCTCAGAATTATTCTTTTTAAGAAATAACACTTCTGCGAATGAAACATTCGGCAAAAAGGCAGAGAGCTCTGCTCTTTTTCAATCTCAATATAATTTTTATACTTACTCTAACTTACAAACGTACCTTGGTAACAAACTGCGGCGCACTTATTCATTATCATCTTCATCATATCAGCTGATAGACGTCCACTGCTGGACATATGCCGCCCCCAAAGTTCTTCACAATGATCGGTCCGGCGCCGCCCTCATCCAATTGCTTCCCGCGATCCTAACCAGATCGTCGGTACACCTTGTTGTGGGCCTTCTCACGCTGCGTCTTTCGGAACGCGGTCACCACTCAGATTCAGATTCTTTATTGGTAAAATAAGAATTTTACAAGTCAATGTACAATGTATTTATATTTATGTGTATTTATATCTATGTATGTATCTATGTATGTATGTATTAATAGTTTATATGTGTAATTATTAGTAGTCTTATTATTTGTAATACCTTTTTGTACACGGTGTTAGTTTGTCTATCTTCTTCTCGTACTCACTCAATTGCTCAAAGGTTAACTGGAAGAGATCCCTTATATAGGGATGAGTTCGCCTTTGTACCTATATGTTATTTTTAATAGATGTATTTTTTAACTGTTTTTGTGTATAATAAAGTGTTTACTTACTTAACAACAAGTAGGTACGGTACATACATAAGTAGGATATGTCATTTTAATAATCCATACTAATATTATAAATGCGAAAGTGTGTCTGTCTCTGTTACCTCTTCACGCTTAAACCGCTGAATCGATTTTGATGAAATTTGGATAGTTTAAGATACGAGGAAGGACATAGGATAGTTTTCATCCTGGAAATTATACCTTGATTGTACTAGATTGAAAAGTGAGTGAACATTTCTGTTGGGGTGCGGTGACCCTGTAGGAAATGTAATTATTAGACCAAAAGCACAATTGCTCTTACATTTGCTTAGGTGCTTTTAATAATCCCTTTTATCAAGTTCCACGCGTACGTAGTCGCGGGCAAAAGCTAGTTTTATGAGATTGTGTTACATTATAATATAAGTAGGTATTCGATTGTTCAACATTTTTGTTATTTTTTTGTTTACCCAAGAACCTTTCTGCCCCAACGGCCATCGGTTCTAAGAACAATGTGCCCCGACCACTGCTACTTTAGTTTGGCGACTGTCCGAGCTATATCCACCACCTTCTCTTGCGGATCTCCTCATTTTTAGTTCGATCGCGGAAGGAGACGCACTTATTAGAAGCGACAGTAATACCCACTCCGTCGGAAACATAAACACCAACAAAGAGCAACATGTGGCATCGCCTTACAAAACGGCAGACCGCACACGGAGAAAAATGTATATCAGAGTGAATATCGATTTCAAATAAAATTGCAACCTTTTCGAGATAACGAGGCGACATTCTCCCCTTTTCCGGGAGCCCGTTTGTCGCTCGCGTCTCACATTGGGAATTTATCCACCGAAATAAGCAGATAACGAAGCTAATGGTAGAAATATACGACACCCAACAATTGGCCCCTCGTCAATGGACGTCTTTTGTTGAATGCAATTGAAGTCCTGCTTTCATGGTGTCGAAATAATTGACGTTTTAAAGTTGGTCTTAGATATTTCCGTCGCGTCTTGTTAGCGCGCGCGGCGGTGCTGTCCGTGCTTATTTGTAGGGATGACTTTAGTATAGGAAACTATCTGCTGCATATCAAAATGTAGAAATAATTTATCGAACTTACCTTTTATTTTATCGGCAGAGGTTTTATCGAAAGCATTTTTCTCTGAAGCGTGAGCTTTTTTTGTTTGTTATAAATCGAACCTAAACCAGTGGTAGAAAATACACGTGACCTAACAATGGCTAGGCTAGATACAGTTTTTTGGAAGACAATTAAATTTTTATTTTATTTCCCTTACCCAGTCCTTACCATACGGATCTACAAACTACAGCGCCTAAATATTTCCGCTCCACGCTTTTTTCAATTTTTTTTTTAATTATTGTCATGACTGTTTTCTTTCTTTTTGGCCAATGGGCTCTCTGCCTTCAATACTCAATACAGTCAGTGTCTAAATTTCTACTTACGGCTCTACACTCCTCGCGAAGCTGGCCGAGGCGAAGTTGGCCGAAGTATGGGATTCCGCAGCGAAGTGCCTCTCCACATACAGTATCATATCCGCCCAACTTCGGTCAACTTGGAAAGTAGTGTAGCCTAGGGTAAGGTTTGACGAGTGCCGACCATCGTTTTTTTTTTTTCAAATTGGGATTGAAGGCATAGAGCACTTCAGCCAAAAACAAATCAAACTATCATGACGAACATTTAAGCAGCCTAAGATGATTTAATAAATGACTGTAATAAAGAATAGTAATATGTTTTATTTTGTCCACAGATTCTTCTATTTGTACCACTTCTCGTTCTACGCGTACCACTACCGCTTCAATGGGCAATATAGCAGCCTGGCGCTTGTTACCTCGTGGCTCTTCATACAGGTAAACATATTGCTTACATTGTTACACACTTGCCGTGAACTTTACTATTACGGCAATTTTATTAAATTGTTGTTTTCTTTCAATGGGCATTTCCATTTATAAAATTACGATTGAGTGAAACGATGCGTTATTATAATATATGTGAAGGTATGCATGTATATCGTCAATGTACGAGTATAAATATATATTTAACTTCTTGATTTTGGTCCTGTTTCTTTTTCTCTCGACTTTAATGTTCCTGCACCAATTGCTAGTTTCTGTTTGGCCCTATGGTTGACTTGTAGAGAATGCCTTATGGCATCAAGTCCGCCATTTGTACGTTTTACTATTTTGTATTGTGTAATAAAATCTAAATAAATAAATAATATTAAGAGCCCTTATTCCTTTTAAAATGCTGATTGTTTTAGACATTTTTCTCAATGATCAATCATGTTTCTTAACATATTATTGATGTTACTACCTGGAACAGGGCTATTGGGATTTATTGGTATATATATTGGAAGCCTACAGTTTGAATTTGTCATTGATAATTATTGTTTCAAAAACAACTCGAAATTTACAAAATCAACGCGGAAAATTAGTATTTTCAACTTATTTTCGACTGCACGCAATAGAAGCATGAAATAGCTACGTTACTACCTAGAACTCGGGGAAAAGTATTATTCACTTCAAAAAGTTGGTTGAAATTGTCAATATATATGTCATCATATAAAAAAATTGGACAAGTGCGAGTCCGACTCGCGCATGAAGGGTTCCGTACATATATATTAGAGTGTTTCATATTTGATTTTCATGTGACTTCGCTCAAATCCTTGATCGCACTTACCCAAAAGGCCTCTGTGCCAAATTTCAGCTTAATTGAACATTATTTAGAGGTTGCGCAACATTGTGGAATTTGCAACAAATACGTAAATTCTTGAGCATTATTCAAATAAGAATTTCACCATTTTTGGGTTATTAAATTAAAAAAAACTTATCTGGCATAAAAAAAGCAGTAACGTACATCAAATTCAACTTTCAGTAAAGCTTCTTCTAATGAATTTCTATAAACATAGGCTCTTTCAAAGAAAAGTATAGTTTTAGTATACACTCATTATAACAAAAAAAATAATAAAAAAAATATCATACAATTATATGTCAACATCTGCTAAGAACTTAAAGTAGAGAAGATGTGGAATATACCTGTATAGAAAGAAAAACACAAAAGTACATTTTTCAGAATAATTTTTGAGTGCCAGTACGATACGCGGTTTCCGCATAATATAGAGCCATTATCACTTTGGCGACATGAAGAATGTTATTTTTGAATAGTATGCTATACTGATATGCATTACATATTGATAAACAATAGCAAATTATACAAATACATATATTTTCAGGCTTCTTAACTTTTTTATGTATAGGTTCAGAGCTCCAAAACTCTACGATTTTGCTTTTTTGTATGTTATTTTATTCTATATTTTTGTAAAATATGATGTAAATTATCTCTCATCGTATTAAAAATACTATTCTTCTATATTCTAAGTGATATCGAAAACGCTGATGTATCTGCTCTAGAAAGCGTTTGCTGTATTTTTTCCCTTTTTTCTATAAATGGTAAAATTACACGTTTCTCTTGAAGGCTCTGACTTTATAGAAATTGAACAATAGTTTAATTACTTACATTTAAACTTCTCTACGGGTAATACTCTTTACTTCTAAACAGAGATATTTATGATTAACATCTTATAAAATATAAAATCAGTACTTCAGAACTATTACGAATTTTGACATTTGTTGTAAAAGTGGTTAGTTAGCGCAACCTCTAAACGTCCTCAAATTTTCTTGAAATTTGGAACAAATTGAATGGAAAAATTATTTTATTATAGAGACTCGATCCCCAAGCGAAGTCTTAAAAAAATACACAGTTTATTTTTTTCCATACAAAGATGAAACACCCTAATATATATATATATATAATCCATAAAAAGTTTGTTGTATGGGAGCCCCCCTTAAATACTTATTTTATTTTATTTTTAGTATTTGTTGTTATAGCGGCAATAGAAATACATCATCTGTGAAAATTTCAACTGTCTAGCTATCACCGTTCTTGAGATACAGCCTGGTGACAGACGGACGGACGGACGGACGGACAGCGAAGTCTCAGTAATAGGGTCCCGTTTTTACCCTTTGGGTACGGAACCCTAAAAAATGAATTTTAAAAGGAATAAGGCCTCTTAAAACTGTCTATTCTAGAACAGATTGATTTGTGACCGGTTGTCCGATACTGTCGCGAAACAAATATTAAGTCGACATTTAACTTCAGTTTTGAGACGGCCACTAACCGCTAGTTACAATTTTTTTATGCTCATTTTCGAAATTATTGATAAACGATAAAAATGTTAAGTTCATTGGAGTAATTAATTTTGTTTTATATTTAATTAACATCGAATCAATAAAGCCAAGCGAGATATTTTGCTAGGATCCTATTATGTAATTGCATCCAGTTTCATGCCTATTTCGTTTGTGCGCTTATCCTGAGACACACAGTAGGTATATAAAACGGAACATATGGAAACAAACAGACTTAAAATATTTCAATAAAGGAACGACTCCAACGAGCTTTAAAAGGTCGAGCTACGTTCTAGAACTACCCTTTTAACTTATTGTGTCAAATGAAGTAAACAACAAACACTTGACACTTCCCTTTCCTGTCGCAGACGGCTTGTCAACCAAATAAATACTGTGCCTACTAACCCTGCTGCGGGTTATGCCAAATATGATTAAGGGAAATATCAGGCATATCTTTAAATACCTGCGTATAACATCACTGGGCCATGCCATCTGTTTGTCCAGAGCACTTTGATGTCAGCCGGCCGCGGGCGGGGCCGCTCGGCCGCCGTGTATGCGCATGGGAAGTTAGCGGATAAACTGTTTATCCAAAGCGATATTAACATTCCTCTGTCGTATTCCAGTTATTAAATCCCTGGACTACATTTAAATACACTTCAACCGCACTGCAATACTCATATCGCCGTGCAAAAGAAACGCTGCATGAGAATAATAAGCCATATTAATGTACCGGCGCGGCGCGCACCGTAAACCGACTTCCTTTCGAGTTGTGATTTCACCCACACAAGCTCACTATACTTTATTATCACAGCGCAGTTGAACCTTACAGTTATTATTATTTTTAAGTACACTACGAGGAAGAAAAAGCGACTTAGCCGGCTCTAAAAACTCGGGGTCGACCCACAAGCATTTGTCAACAAATCACGTCCCCATACGTTATTGTGACCGAGTCGCACACTTCACGGTGTTACACCGCAGAAGAATCAACTTTAACGCAATAAAAATAAAAGACGTTTCTTTTGTGTACCTGTGGGTCTAGCTTGCGAGTTGGAGGTCACTGCTGCGTCAAAGTTTTGTGAAATGTTTTCTGGGACAATTCCCAAATAGCATCCGTGCGTGTAATATTTCGCGCACGCCTGGGGGCCGCGGCCGGCGATGACGTACTTAAACAACGTCATTTGAGGGATCACGAGAGACGTTTCATGACCTCACGATGGGTTAGCTATTGTTGCGTAGGACTCGTCATATCACTCTTATTATCTGTACTTATATTAATATTCCCGACATGACATTACAATTTCTTTTTCAATTATGCTACAGTTTTCTTTCTTAAATTGACTTGCCAGGGACTTGCCTTGGGAGGTACCAATATTGATTACTTTAACCAAGCGATATCGGTCAACTGGAAATAGTGGGCCATATTTAATGATAACAGTTCTAAGTAGAATTATTGATTTATTCGTCTATTCAATTGCTGTCTTGCCACGCTAATTCGCTTCAGTTGCGTGAGTGAACAGGCTGCTTCTAAACAATTGAATTATCCTCGATCCCGTAGCTAATTTTGAATAAAAAACACACTTTCCACCTAAAGTTGTTTTAGTGTAAAGCTCCAAAATCACTTGTTTCAGTCATTGTGGCTGTAAATTTGATGTTAATCTATATCGACAGTAAACCCTATACCAGTAAACATTATTGCGTGTACATACACACATTCGGCACTCATATTTAATTTCAAACAGTTAAAAACTATATAGGTTAACACACAGACCTTTATAACCCAGCGAAACACAGACAGCGTGTCTTGAACGGAAGTTCTCGAGTCCTGATGCGATCGCTTGCGGAAGCTAATAACGCGCCGAGCGGACCGCGGCCGGCGCTCTGTTTATTTTGTATAAAACAACTGTCTCGCCTGTTGCATGCGAGACTTCGTTTCAATATTATAACGAAACAAGCAAGGTTTGCATCAAAGCGCTGCCAAAATTGTGTGTTCAAATTTAGGTTAGTCTGAATTTACGTTCCTAACTTTCCAAATCTACGCGGATAGCTTATTGATTGGATGGGATATAATGTGTACGAAATAGAATAACACGGTACATGTTCGGTTATGCAAAACGAAAGCGTCTCGAGCTGGCGCGGTAGGCTCTGCTGGATTACAGCGCGGGAAGGGCGACGTCGAAAAACAAGAAGCCCCTTCGGAATGCAAAGTGAGGGCTTATCTTATAATCATCGAGCGTGTCAACTTATTAAAAATCATATTTCACGAGGTCGCTTCCCCGGCCGGGACGCGGCGCGCATAACATTGATGGCGCCCAACGAGGGCTATCCGCCACATTAATTTAAGTCCTTGCTTGTTGGCAACAGCTCAAACTAAAGCCCGCTAAATTCCGTCTTAGTAAAGTTGCTTTACAACGTTTTTCAATTTCTCACCTCGACTGATTTTCGATTCCGCAAAAGGGGTACATCCAAGATAACAGGCACGCTTTGGCCTAATTCCTGACAAGTCCTAAATAAACAACCGTCGTCGCCATTACTGGGTCGGTAAAGTGCGGTAATCTTACAGATCTCTCACTAATTATAGTTCCACTTAAATCAAACACTTCTATAACTGTAACTATAATATCGTCCCTCCTAATTGGTGGAATATTTAAACACAGTTAACTGAATGCACTTCAAAATTACTGACATTGATAAAATCAACTTGGTATAAAATTTTATTATTTAAAAGCACAGTCAGACGGTTAAATTAATGTTGTGTGGTAATGAATGATATAATATCCCTTTAACTATATACCTAACTATCACTGCGCAAATAAAAACAACACAACATGATATTTCCACCTACAATTAACTAGATGCTCGATGCACCCTGCATTAGGGTCTTTGTTTTGTTTTCCTGCTTAATTCAATGTTTTCGCTTCTAATTCGTGATTCCTTCCCGTTCGCTGCAGGATTAGTTAAATGAAAAGGGATTTTTTTTTCTTTCTTTATGCCCCTCGTGCCACGCAGTTCGTTCGCTGTTTTTTCTTTGCATTTTAAATCAAAATAACTTTATTTTCGCCCGAGTTTTCTACCGTCTTGGCGTAATCAACGTGCCGGTTTTAAAGTGTTTAAGACAATTTTGCGGCACAAAAATATGATCACAAAGAGCTCTCGCTTTCCTTTGAAGTGTTAAGTCGGCTCTCGAGAGGTGTTCAGCTCCCCCTCAGTTCTGCACAACTGCAACCGCTATCACAAAGTGCGCTCTACGGTCAAAGTTCTAATATGCGTTGCAAGTGGCATTCCTGCAACATTTTTTTTAATTGTTATGCGTTAACTTTCGTCATCTTATTCAGTCAAAGGTCTAAGCAATAATTAAAAACTAGGTACATGTATGTATAATATCTATTTGTAAAATTATTTTAAAGTATCTGCATTAGTTCCTGCATATGCGCGCTTAAATATACGTATTCTACGAACAAACTAATAACTCGCTACAAATTTATCGTACAAAAATATCTCTTTATTTCCTTCACATAGGTTTATCGGCAGGCTGCGCGGTAAATCTCAAAGCGGTTGATGTTAATGGACGTATAAAAGGGCATCATCTCTGTCCATTAAATACCTTTTAAACGTTTGATCCTCTTTTTAAATCTGTCGCAGCGATGATCCGACATGTGATTGGGGCGGGTCGTGTCAATTAAGGTCATACAATGTGAAGCATTCCCGGTGTGGGACAAACGGACCGGTTTTATACGTACCTACACAGCCTGTTACGTGAAAAACATGCTTTTAAGGCTGTCATCAATGACTGATCCATTAAAATTTCGATACTCTTTTCCATTACTAACCGATTCGTCATTTTGCCGAATGAACTGTATACATATGCAACCCAGACGAATAGAAATTAAATGAAAATGCTTTTAAACGCTCATAACATAACTAGCTAAATAGCCACCTAATGCCAAACTCCTACCAAGTATTTCAATTACGGATGGTGCAAAATAAGTGGCAGCGGAGGTTTCGCTATAGCGTGGCGTGGCATGCGCTTCGAATAATAAATCACAGAGGCGTCGCAACTTGTCCGCGCGTAACCCGTTACACCCGCAACGCGGAAAAAATCAAAACGAGAGGATCACAAAATATAATTTCAAATAAAAGTTCACTCCGGGGCGGTCGCAAGTTTCTTAATTAAAACTTACGTCGGACGTCGCGAGGGGAGGGAACTTTGACCCAGAAATAAATAAATAGAAACGGGGATACTCTCGGTGGTGTCACGAGTCGCTCATTTATTTGTCTAAAGGAGTTTTGCTCAGTTCGACGGACGTGTCTCATAATCTGCACCGGGAACGTCTGCGAGTAAATATCGACGCGCCCGCCACTTAGCCGCGCCGCCGTCGCCTACCACAGGCTTATCTCTTTACCGTTTATTTATTGTTACACGTGCGGCATCCTCCCGCGGAATTCTGACTGCGCTCTATTGATTTTATAATAATGCAATGTTTTGTTTCAGCACTCCATGTTGTACTTCTTCCATCACTACGAACTGCCCGTGATACTACAACAGGCCCAGCTGCAGCAGCTGCTTCTTCGCACTCATCACGGTATGGGCGGCATGGTGGGCTTGGCTGGCATCGCAGCGCTAGCCAGCGGAGCCGCTTATCACGACGCTCCAGGCACCGGGACCCAGGCTACTCCACCAACAACTCAGTCCACCACGCAAACCGTTCAGAACACTGCGCAGTCCACGACGCAAACAACGCCTTCTGTCTCCACTGCACAGACAAATACAACCCATACGGGTGATGTCGTCTCGTCTAGAACGGTGGCCGCAGAAACTACCGCCACTGGCACCAACACAGGCAGTGCTAATGATAACGTGGAGAGCCCTATAGCGATACCACCGAACAATATAACCAAACGTCATTCTGGTACAATAGACTCGATCAGCCCTAGTGGCGGAAATGATATCAAAATTGAAGAGATTTCGAGAAAGAGTTCTAGGGAGGAAGAACGAGTTGTGAGCAGCAGTACTGTCACTGCCGCCACTCTCAATAGTGCTTTAAGCCCTGCTCCAGATAGTGCTGGGAGAGAGGTTAATAATGGTCAAGACGTGACTTCAACATTAGATCGTCGACGAAAGGGCTGCGGTGACGTGCCCGACTCTGATCCTCCCAAGGGAGGTGTCTCGCCAAACGCTGATGACGCAGTGGCCGAAAGAAGGACTCCCATCCATTCCTCTGAGGCCGACGAATTAGACTAATAAATCTTACGTGTTATTCTGATGTATATCTGTCACCTTTGTATTGAGTATATTCAGTATCCATTGATCAATCTGCTTACGTGATTATTTTTATGACAATAAGCAATAATTTAAAGCGTAGTATAATACTACTAAGTATTTTATGTTTTTCATTTACTTGTCACAACGGAAGACTGGTGAACAATTGAATACATATTTCCTGTCGAGTGAAGGGCGTTGTTCTTAGGAACTTTTTAGTGATTTCTATGTAGGTTATCATATGTTCTGAAAGGTGATTGTAGTATGTAAGACGATGTATGCCACTAAGGCAATATGTAAATAATTTGATGTCGATACATATTTATTAGGATCTTATTTTTGTTAATTCTGTTTGTTAATTTGAATATGCTTAGTGGATGGCGCTAGAAGTTCGCATAATATTTTCAGTGATTTAGTTATTGCAATAAAATATTTTGAGTCATATTTGTTCGTTTCCATTAAATGCCTTTCTTGAAGCTTATTTATTGGTCGCCTTTGCTGCCGTCGGGAAGCGATATCGTTAATTTATATTGCGTGTAGTAACACCAAGTCGAAGTTAGAAAATGTTTTTTTTTTTTTTTTTTTTTAATAAAAATCTTTATTTGGCTTTTGTTTACAAAAGTGTTAAGAACAGAGTTCTGCAAAACTGTTTGCACAGTTTGTCTGCAGGAGAGTCTACTTAAAGTTTGTCTTACATTACTATAATATTATCTACTATTACGTCTACTTACTTGATGGAAGGGTTTCTAACAAATGTTTTTTAAGGAGTTTTTTAAATTTATTTTTGTTTAGTTCCGAGCGGATGTCTTCAGGTAGGCTGTTAAATAAATATGGCAATCTTTTATTTAATGTCCTGTCTCCAAAATAATTAGTTACTCTTGGTACCTCGTATTTACCTGATGTCACCGACCTGGTACTATGTCTATGGTTGACCAGTACTAAACTATGCTCCAGATTACTATGGTTATTTGTTAAAAGTAGGTATTTATGCTTTAGGCGAATAGGAAGTATCTTGAGAATTTTAAATAGTTTATAATAGTTACCATCACAACTTTGTTTTGTTTTATTATTTGCGAGTAATTTAAGGAACCTTATTTGCAATGCCTCTATTTTATCTATATATGTTTTAAAAGTTAGACCATAGGAATCGAGAGCATAGCTCAGCACCGAGTCCACCAAGGCGAAATATAGCTGTTTAGCTGGACACACAAGGAGAAAAAATAAGACTTAATAAAACACCTGTGTTATCTGTGGTCCTAAATACAGAATTGCTAGAAATCAATTATTATGCGCTTGAACTAAAATTTTATACATTTTCAGTTCTCGATACGTAATTCATAAAGCTAAACTAAATATACAAAAATCAAAATATTGCATACAAGGCAAATATCCTATACTTACTAGTTTTTACATAATATGTGTAGTGATGGGTAGCTACCGGTAATACTACCAAAGTGAGTATTTTCTCAGTAATGCTACTCGTAATATTACTAAAAATTTGGAAATATACGGTAATATTCAGGATTTTAATTAAAATTCAAGGTTTTGTTTTGCGTAATACTGAAAATGGACAGTATTGACATCATTCGTAGTGAAGAGAAATGCTCTCCAGAAAGTAAATTACTAATCTTACTAGTAACTTACCCAACGTTACCAGGTATCTTACCAATGTTACTAGAAATACTGCCGCCCCGTAAATCTACACACACCTTTTTTAGTCGTTCCAGATCAAGTTTGCTAGGTCCGAAATAAAAATGGAGACATGGATAAATAAATAATGATATGATCTAAAATATGATATGATACGCAAACTTGGTAGCATTTTCAAAGTTATGCACCACACTGCAAAAGTTACACGTGTAACTTGTCTTATTATTAGTATTATTTTCTGTAAAATGACAATACACTTGACTTTCTGGTTTTATTGTGACGCATTATATTTTTCACTCACCACAGTCACAAGTCCACGGATCGGATATTCGGATGCGTGGACTTGTGACTGTTATATACCTATCATCATCCCATGCGATGCGAGTAGTCTTTCTGCATATCCTCAATAAAAGGCTTGAAAGTTTTATCGGCGGGCAGATTGCAAAGGAACAGGCAGGTTTTGTCAGAGGTAGTACACGCGAACAGATATTGAACATCTGGCAGCTCATCGAGAAGGCTAGGGAGTTCAACGTGCCGATGGCCCCATGCTTTATTGACTGTGCGAAGGCCTTTGACTGCATCAGGTGGAAGATGTTCGCAGTCATGAGAGAGATGGGTATATCAGATCACCTAATTTTCCTTGTGCAGAACCTACCCGACGGCAATTCTAGGATCAGAGTAGAAGACACCGAATCAGAACCCTTTCAGACCAACCGTGGAGTTAGACAAGGGTGTATTCTCTCACCACAGCTGTTTAATCTCGTAGGCGAACACATCATGAGAAGAGTTCTGGAGCATTGGTATGGAGGCGTACGAATCGGTGGACACCTCATTAATAATTTACGGTCTGCAGATGATACTACCAAATTGCCACCGACTCTACCACTATAGGCTCTAACGAAACGGAACCGGCTGAGCTTTTGCAAAGGGTCCAAAAAGTGAGCGTGGAGTTGGTCTACATATTAATCGAGCCAAGACAAAACTCATGTTTATGGATCGGGCAGGCATGTTGCAGCGAACGGCAGAACTATCCGATCTCGATACCGTGGACATTTGTCTACTTGGATCTTTGATTGTTGTGGATGGTGACTGTGAGAAAGAAGTTGTGAGAAGAGCCCAGATAGCAAAGGTGGCGGTGAAGGAGCTAGAGAAGATCTGAAGGAAAAGAGGTATCAGCAGAAAAACTAAAACAACGCTGATGTGAACCCTGATCTTTTCTATATTTCTATACGCTTCAGAAACCTGGACCCTTAAGCACGCATTCGGAAAGCATTGACGCATTCGAAATGTGTTCCTGGGTTCAAAAATGCTAGGAATCCCTTGGACGGAACGTCGCACAAATGCGTCGATCCTGGCCGAATTGAAGATCAAGTTCCGCTTATCGGTCATTTTCCTCCAGCGGATCCTGCAGTCAGGGATCGATACCGGTATTCATGAAAACGCTCTAATTTCGCGATTTTTTTTAATGTTGTTATATAGAATTTCGTTATAGATATAAGTGATGTGATATGTGTGATAATGAGCGAAAAACCGGCATATAATAACGTTATTTTGTGTTATTTTGCATGGAGCAAAATAACGGTATCGATCCCTGCCTGCAGTACTTCGGTCACGTGGCTAGACGCGAGCCAGATAGTTTGGAAAAGCTCATTGTAGTTGGTCACGTGAAAGGAAAAAGGACCCGTAGGAGATCACCGATCCGATGGACCGATGCCGTGAAAGAAGCCTTTCAGGAAACTCTACATGCGTAAATTTGGAAGGCGGAAAACCGTGTGTAGTGGAAAGCTTCGGTGCAACGGATAACGGCCTCAAATGGTCACGACCCTTCAGTCATGAGGAAGCGAGGAAGAAGAGAAGAAGAGTTTATACCTATATTCCTTGAATCGAGAAGGTGTTTGACATAAACCGGTACGGTAAGAAGGAAGAGTGAGTTTGATCATGCGGGATGAGCACAGCTTACGCCCGGGACGGACAGTTAAAAATATTAATTTAGATTGCAAGCCGATTTTCCGATGCAAGATAAGAAATTTGGGTGAAAGAGACAAAAGATGATAATGATTTTTGCATATGGCTTATTGAACTCCGCACATAACCAGTAACTTAAGTGTATTTCATTAGTCTCGTATCTTACCACCTTTTCGGAATAATACTGGTAAGATTGGAAAGTTACTAGTAATATTTCCAAACAGAATGTTACTGGTAACAGGTAACTTACCGCGGCACATCACTAAATATGTGTGATTGTGATTGTGCATGGGACATCTGTCATCTGAGTGCATAGAACCTAAGTTCGATTAAAATGTACTGGAAACAACAGATATCCCATGTAGCTATATGTCGTTTTAGAGAAATTCCGAAAGCTTTCCTCATTTCCCATACAAAACGAGGAAAGTTTCCGAAAATCCTCGGAAATTACGGCACATCTCTAATCCCACGCACAATCGTATGTGATAACTACTATGTATATAGTCCAAGACAATTTCCCAACAGATGACATATTCGATCTTAATTCATTGCAATCGCAAACAGGTAAATAAACAGGACGTCAATTATTCAAATTAGCCTGTCAAACATTGGTTCATGAATCTTAATTTACCCCACAGAATTTAATACATTCGCAAACTGTCGTATTCAAGATTGCTTAAAACTCAAAAAGAGTTAAAAAGCCGCACCTGTATTGGGTTGAAAAATAACCAACGTTTATAAGCCCTGGCAAATTTGAACGTTCATTAAAAGTTAATCTTCACGATTCCTATCTAAATAACTTTCAAGATTTGTAAGACGTTTGGAGCAGTAATTCGGTATTGAATACTGTTCATTCATTTTGTTCTCGGTTTCATTGAGTCGAGCATAACCTAATATTAATATGAAGTAATTTTGTTCGGAACTAAAATGAAGCTGATGGGAAATGTCTATTGTTCAACTGGCCGATACAGAATATCTAGATAGGTACTCGATGTCTCTAATCTGTCAGTTGTATTTATAACTAGAGTCCACACTCTTGTCGCGATGACGTCACAATAGGGAAGTTTGGAGAGTAAGTAGAATGAATGGTGTTTTAATACGGGAACCTAAAAAAGTAAACAATTTACAGCATCTACATAGATGATGTAATTGTATCCTTTTTTAGGTTAATACTTATCCAGCCATGGGGCGGCCTGCATACACAGGCTAAGTAGGTAATTGATATAAATAAATGATCTTTCTTCTAAATTTAATTTATTTTATTTCCATTCAGTATAGTCAGTAATATCTGCTTTAGTCAGATGATTGTTGGGTACTGGTGTATTAATATTGCTGAGTAACGCATGAGTAGAAGTACCTATACAACGAAACATACATACCTACTCAGTGTCTGCTTTCTCATATGGATTCGTATGCGTGAGATAATGACTAATATCCAGCTTAATTACGGCCACCATAATCAATATTATATGACATACAAGAGAAGAGTTGAGTTTGGAAAGTATTTATTTATATTATAATATAAATAAATACTTTCCAAACTCTTCGCTCTTGCTTGTCCTTTGTAACTTTACCTATAAATGTATTGACTGCATTTTAGGCTGCTCGCTTGACCTCGTAAGGTATATCATACCTTGATGAACCCATATAATTTAATTGAAGTGAGACTTAGACTTTTTTTCCCAATCGTTTTCGCATTTACTGTCATTTAAAATGCGTTTCTGTTAAGAATTTCATTTTCTTGACAAGCTTTATAGCAGACTGTACTTTTCTTTGAACATCCATTAATTGCTTACTGACACGATTTAAAACATCCTAAACTCTGTAGGATTGCTTTATCTATTACAGAATTTCTAGGACCACCTTCCGACTCCATCATCAGACCAGCCGCGTGGTACCATTTTATTGCATTGTCATCAAAGTTAAGTAGGTATGCAAAATTTTAAATCAATCAGTTGAACATAATGCTTCAAAATTGAGTTGCAAGATTCCTCCCGAACAAACATAGTTAAATAAAGCTTGTAAAAATAACGAATAAGAATTCGATATAAATGCAGGCAGACTTGTAAAGGTATTCAATCGTGTCGGCACTGTTCATACATTGCGTTTGGTCGTAAGATATGGCAGCAGGAAGAATACTGCCACAACACAAGTCAAACCTCAATCGAATGGCTCAAACGGCGGCCGAATGATGTTATCTGCATTTCTATCTTTAATCTTGTTTCCATCTTTTTAGGGTTCCGTAGTCAACTAGGAACCCTTATAGTTTCGCCATGTCCGTCTGTCCGTCCGCGGGTTAGCTCCGTGATCATAAGTGCTAGAAAGCTGAAATTTGGTATGAGTATGTGTATGTATTACGCCGACGAAACGGTACAATAAAAATTCAAAAAATATTATTTTTTCGCGTACCTCCCGTACTCCTAAAGAGGGGGTGAATTTTTTTTTTCGTTCCTACACTAGCGTGTGGGGTGTCGTTGAATAGGTATTTTAAAAATAATAAGGGTTTTCAAACATCATTTTTTGATAAAGTCAGCAGTTTTGTAAATATTCGCTCAGGAAATCCAAAAAATTGTGTCCCCCCCCTCTAACTTCTCAACCACGGGTCAAAAAATTATGGAAAAATTCATGAAAATGAGGCCTTATTAGTACTTCCAATGAAAACTATATTGAATAAAATCGGTCGAGCCGTTTTTGAGTTATCGCAAAATTTCATAATTTTCTTCAAAATGACGTAAGTGCCGCGCGGTGTTCTTACACTTCGAACGTTACATATATTAGTTAAGTGCCATACTGCATTAAAACATTTCGCTCAATATGGCGTGTATAATCGATAACTTCCAGAAGGTAATAAGTAATTACAGAATTACTTTGGCGTTTACGACCTTTTTATAGAGCTTGAAATCTTTCACGTAATTAAAATTTTATTTTTTGTCTATTGTGAAGGATGGGCAACTACGGAACCCTACACTGAGCGTGGCCCGACATGCTCTTAGCCGGTTTTTTTTAGTAAGTACCTACGCCTTTTTTGCAGACTAGGACTCCGAATTAAATAGATAAGTGTTAAAAATACTTACTTCTGGAGCATTTTCACTGCCGATGTCCGACGTGCAATTTAAAATCAGGATCTATTTATTCCCATTATTTTATATATTTTAGTATTTTACACTGAACATCATAACACAGGACAACCTAATGATTTGTACCTACGTTTTTCTTAAGACTAAGGACACACGGAGCGAAGACATAATCTGTATAGTTTAATTTATAATTTTTATGAACATTGTGATCATTGTGAATACGTTATCAACCAAGTGATAAATTGGGACATTTTTCACGACTTAAGTAGTTAGTCATTATTCATGATGCCCGGGCATTATGAAAACATGCTCAATTTGTTACTTGGTCCATAACATTATAAATATGCGATTACTCTAGCTTTGGCTTAGCTCAGGTTTATTGGCTTGCTTTATATACCAATTTACTAAATTACGCCTTTCGGGCGTGATGTCTGATTTTATATTGAAGTGATAATAATATGCGTAGTTGAATGTATATGTACATAAACTACCCTTGTTCACTTCTGCTATTATAATCTGTGTATCAGAACAGAATGTTTAATTCATTCAGCATTGGAACTAAACTATCTATACATATAAACAGAAAAGACCTGACTGACTGACTGACTCACTCATCAACGTAGAGCCGAAACTACTGAATCTAGGAACTTCAAATTTCTAGAATACATCAAGTATACGATGCAAGCAAGCACTTAGAAGGGATATTTCAAAATGCATCCCTTAAGGCTGTCAAATTGGGGTTGAAATCGTGTAATTTTTTGGTTACAGATATAAAACTTTGTGTATAGATTCTCGATCTAAAAACAAGAATTTTATTTTCATATTTTTTTGAAAACTCATCCTTTAATGGGAGTTTTTTTTTTCTTTTCTTTATTCAAAGTTTGTATGAGGAACTTGGGATTCTTTGAGTGAGAGTGGTAATATTTCATGTGTAGCTCTTTCTATATATATATAGAGGGAGTAAAGAGGGAGGTGAAAGTTTCTATGAAGACCTTGAGGTTCTTTGAGTAAGAATGGTAACATTACGTGTTTCTATACAAAGTAAGAAAACTAGTGTCAGTATTTTTAGAAATTCATCCCCGAAAGGGGCTAAATGGAAACTGGAACTTTGTATGACAGGCGTGGTCTTTTTTGAGTAAGGGGTGTATTCTTTTGTGTAAACTCCCCATCAAAAACTGACAATATTGATTTAAATGCTTTTTGAAAATTCAACCCCTAATGGGGTACGCTGAGAGGTGACAGTTTGTATAAAGAGCTTGGCATTTTTCATAACAAATACAAAACATTTCACCATACTATTAAATGAAATTACAAAGTAAGAAAAAATAAAGCAGTTGAATTAATTAAATGTACCAGTCGGTGACACTTGATGCAAACTTTAGCGTATTGCTCAAAATACAGGTATAGTCTGTGCGGAAAGAGAAGAGTCGTAGGATTTGGGGGCGTGATGCCAGTGCTATATTATAGTTTTTGCTATGCTGACAACATTGTCACTCTTTGTCAGTTATTTTAAGATAATTCATGGCCTGCATATTTAATGTAAATTAAAAAATGCCTTAATATAATTTTAATCTTTCCCCTAAAACGCCAACTTCTGTAATGGCGTCGATAGCGACGAGTCCTCCAAATATTTTGACAGTTGTCGTCATAGGACGCCCGCGTTACACTAACATGGACCTAGCATGTACTACATAATAGCTCCATGCACTGATTGTCTGCTCAAGCAAATCTTGTTTCTTAGTAGGTAACTGTCATTTTTTCGAGGAGTGTGACGTTACGTGCTTTTATTGCTGTTTTCGGTCACGTGATAACAACGTTTAAATATTTAATTTTTAAAAATTCATAAAATTATATTTTTAATACTTAAATAAGTAATATGTTTATGAGTTTGATTACCGGTAATTCTGTATCATATACTATAAAAAAAAGTCTATTTTCGTTTAGTGTCAACATTCCTAAATTAATGATTCATAATATGAACTTACAAAATTGAATTATACTGGTACTTTTTTTTTTCAGAATAGGGGTCGTAACCAGAGAAGTAAATAAGACAACATAATCTTTGGACAGATTTATTACGTAGTCAACATTTAATACTACTCCCTAAACATTTATTGCTATGAAAGGGTAAATTATACACAACCAGATTATCATCAATATTTTTTAATTCCTTCGTACTAAGTACCCAACAATATCTATATCGTAAAACAACCTTAATACAACCTTTAAAATAGATTATTACGTTTTAAGGATAACACTGATTGTTTGAGAGTGCCTGAGTGTTTAAAGTTGTATTTCATTTAATTTCATAGGAGTAAGTGAAAATTTGTTTAATAAACATCCATGGGTATAATACTAAATACTTTCACGACCAGCAACTCGCCTGGTGGGCGGTCGTAACTTTTGCTCAGTTGCCGGTCCAGCTCACCGGGCTGATAAGCGCCCACCTGGCGGGCCCTATCGGTTTCTGGGTTAGAATTCATCCCACCTAGCGGGCTCTGTCGGCTTCTAGAGTAGGGTTACATTTTCTGTCTGGTCGTGAAAGTGTTAAGGATAGGTACTGGTAAGAGTTAAAGCTACAGTCCTTTAGCATCAGTCATGAACTTTTCAAGCAGATGTTTTAGGACCTTGTAGATTTCCATCTCATATATAAACGCTCTACAGCTTTATTTGGTAGGTTTCACACAATTCTTTCAAAGGAGGCGACAAGTTTCCCGGCTCGATGGGACGTCGCTCAGCTTCTGAAAACACGAAATTCTGTCAGAATGATGTAGGTTGGAATGCACATTCTACCTTTGTGCCTTATGGCAATTAAAAGTTCACCAAAATGTAAGACTTATTAATAAAATTATGCACATCAATTTGAAAAATACACACAGTTTGGCAAGGCACTATCAGAAAACCCTGGATGAACGAAAAATGTTTTAAGCTTATACCAACAACACTTTGCTAATTAGAAGAAATGTTGAAATGATTCTTTCATCGGGCTATGTGATTGTATCTTGCATTTTAAAGTATTTATTAAGACTGTAAAACTATGTCCCACTGAAACTGGTAAACGAAACAGGATTTTCCGTGTTAAGTGTACCGATTTCAATGGATAAAATGAGTATTCATCTGAGTTTTAGGTCTGGTGTCCCACATGGATGGATGCGACAGGAGACTGAAACGTTCAGAATAACACTCATACGTGGCCATCTACTGCAAAGAAAACCTCAATGTGACGGACTCTTGCGTCACTTAAATTTGAATTTGGAAATGTTTGAATCAGATCAGAACAGCTTTGTGCCTGCCACGTTGAGGCCATCTTTACTTCAGACGGCCACATAAACACTTGGACCATTTTAGGGTCAGATCATATATTTAGGGTTTCGTCAAAGATTCCGTCCATTCGGAACCTCATTTCCGCACGGACGAACGATCACGCGCAACATTGAATATCTCTGGCGCAACACTAAAACAATTTAAATTTTGAATAAGTCGATGTAATTTCATCCACGTGGTAAGCCGATGAGAAGATCTTCGCCTGATGAATTTCGCCTTGTCAGCTACGTGTATTCTCAAGCAATAACATCTCATAATGTGTGTTAATTCCCCAAGAATACGCGTGACCTCCAAGTCAGATAGTCCATTATCTTCGTCGCTCCCAACTGCCAAGAAGAGAATGCAGCACCTCGTGTTGTAAAGTCTTCTTTGCAAGCTGAGTGCGGTATTCTGCACCGTTGAGTTGACTTGCACTCAAAGGTGCAGATAACCGAACATAAAGCATGTGCTTATCTAACACCAAAAATATAGGTACATATTATATGAATTAGGTGAGAATAAGGTCAGTCGGGGCCAGCGATGCCTACTATTAAAATATTGAAAAGTACAAATGTACTATTACCTACTACCAGATATACTATTACCGCCATCTTATGGTACAACCATGCAAGAAACTTTTCTCAAACATTCATTGAAATGTCGTCATAGTAAAGGAATTTCATACAAAATTGAAGGCCTTGGCCGGAAAGTAATTTTTTTAAACATGGCGTCTGTGTTCAATAACAATAACGGGCTAAACTGCTGTTTTTTTTTTGAGTGGTGAAAGTTTTTTTTCAGTGCATAATATGTTTCAGAAAAGCTCTATACATGCTTTAGCCGTGAAAGGGCTTGCCGGCTTCGTATCACTATCCGTCTATACGTACTCACCCGGCAAGCCCTTCTTTCCCGGCGTCTGCAGTAATGTACTATAGTTGCATGCAACTATCATCTGTATACTTTTTGATGTTTATGGCGGGTGCGCATGTCACGTGTAGCGCGCTTGCTCCGACTTTATTTTTAGGTGCTAATTGGAAAATCGTTTTTATTGAAATTTGTAAATCTCGGCTATATTATTTTAAATACATTTCTGTTTTACCGGAACTAAGTATAATAAGCAGTAATTGCAATCATACTTCACATCAATGTGTAATTTATTTAATTTAGTGCTTATGATTGAACTAGTTGATAACCTAATAGTTGTCTAATTGGTTTGTTGACAAAGATATATTTACTGCCCATGATTAATGCCTCTAAAAAGTAGTAAAGGTACACGTTAACACAATTCAATACACCGTCAAAAATTCAATACACCGTCAATGAACTTTCGTGTGGATACATATAGGTACGACAAATAAACATGGCTGGAAACATAAGTAAATAGGTTAGGAAAACAGTGGGTAGGCAAACGGATAGACAGAGTGTTTACAATACAGCGAAATCGATAACATACAATTCAATTGTTAGGACAATATTATCAAATAACGAAACGGGACTGAATAAACTAGAAGAGTAACTAACGGTCACAGAAAATATATTGATGGATAATCCAACAGAAAAAAAACTAAACAATGAAATTCACTCAATATTTGTTTCTACTTATCTATTTCCGAGGCAATCCGAGCATCAGCACAAGAAGGGCAGTGGGCCTAATCGCCGCGGCACTTGCCCCGGCACGCTCCTGCACATCCGGGCCGTAATCCCGAGTGAACACGGCGTACCCGGTGATACCCCGGGATACCCGGATACCCTGACGCACCCGGTTGAGCTGCGGAACGAAACAGACGGATGATTGTCGAGATTAAACGCAGTGCCAGTATTTTAGAGAGATTTGCTGGTGTTTGTCGAAACTCCAGGTATTAGGTTCATATGGTACCATTCGATCTCGCGAATTTTATAGTCCAGTTTTATGTTTACAAAGTACTGCATTATACAAGGCCTATGAAATAAACAAATGAGTAAGATACATTTTACTACGGCAGTACTTTATTGACATAAAAATCTTACTCTTCGCTGAATTTATTTCTATAAGAAATTAGCTCTGTATATGGATTACAGGAAGTCCACTGGTAGCCAGTTCATAATTAGAAGCATATTAATTAGAATTAGGCGCTTTCCTTCGTCCGCGTAAAACTTTATTCTTCATCGTAGTCGGATAAACGTATCCTATAACCATCTTTGGTTAAATCCGTACAACCATTTAGGCGTAATGAGCGGACAATAAAACAAACGGCGGTGTACGACTGGCGCCGCGTGTTTAATCCTGCATCGCGCTGACATTACGATTTTTCCCGAAACAATGACTCCCCTCCATAGAAAACTGATATTCAGCATACTTTTAGACTGTTATAATAGTACAGATGTCAATATTAAAATTAATAAAAAAATAACTAACGAATTTGTAGACCAAATTGCAGCGGTAATTCTGACCTCTCCTCCATGCCTCACTCACTATTTCACCTTAGCAAACTCCGTTAACCCTCGGATCCATGTAAAGGGTTGGCGGGCGGTGTCACGAAGCCAATTAGGCCATGCTCCCGTGTAATCGCGAATCGATACGTTCAAAGGTCATTGCATACATACATTATTGGATGTTATCTATATATGTATTTATATATTATGTATATCGTCGTCTAGTACCCATAGTACAAGCTTTGCTTAGTTTGGGACTAGGTCGATTTGTGTATGATTGTCCCTTAATATTTATTTATTTATTTATTTATTTATTATTTATTAGGTACATGTATCAGGGCAGACAACGCGTTTTTACCAGGCCGCGGGACAGAATATCACATGCAGTTTATACTTATTGAAATTATACGTAATGAAATTATACTTATTGTTGTTATATCAAATTCAACATTATATGAAACGTTGTTATACCCAATGAAATTATACTTATTGTTGTTATATCCAATTAAGCAATATATGAACTGTGGTTATATCCATCATTACACGTTCCAAAAACCCGGTTATGTTTTTGAGGAGTAGCCTTCTATGATATATATGTACCTACTTCATTAACCTCGAGTGCACACGGATCCGTGCGGGATAATTGAGCCTAATGTTAAAATATCAGTTAGTTAGAATAAAAATAAAAAACAATTTAAACGGATTATATCGCGTAGGTATATTAATTATTTGAATTAGATAGTTTAAATTTGATTAGCAAATTTTTGTCATCGCATACGTTATATTAAAACCTATATTTTATAAGGTTTTTACATCGCGTTTAATAAGGTTTTATCTAATAACAAATTTAATAAAGTATAATTAATTAAATTGAGACTACTATTATGTTTCTGAGTTTTTATAATGAGACGTTACGCCGGTAATGCAAGGGAACCAGGTTCGTTTCCTGGTTGAGACTAGGGCTTTATTTGCGCTTTGATATTTGTATCTACTGCATAATATTCATAACACAACGTGTCTCTGTCTGTCTTTTATATAATAATCTTAACTTGCTGAATTATATTGATTTCATTCACAGAGCATATATGTAGGTATATAACGCAAGCTTTTATTCATGTTAAACATCAAGAATCCAGCATTAGAATATCCTTGAGACTGCAAATATTTTCTTAAGCACCAAAGATCGGATAATCTTTATACGCTTTTAAAACGTAACCTTTTCAGTATTTGTTAGGAGGCTGCAATCGTATCAGGCTTACCTCGCAGCTTGATCTGTGTCGGAGGCTTTGATCCTTTCACTGCGAACTCGTCGTCTCCGGCCGAGCTTCTTCTGTGGACAGTTATGATATTTTATGGACACTATTAACCGTATACCGAAAAATACGACAAAACACTTATTTTATTTTTTTACAACTAAAGGGGTAAATTTATCCACGTGGATGAAAAAGTCAGATACCTCTTATTGCTTCTCCGTAGCCGAATCAAAAGTGTCTTATAACCTTATCCGTGGATGTCTATCAGTGTGCAATACTGTTGACATCGGTTAAGCCCTTTCACGTGATGGGCCGGAATTTTTATAAGAGATAGTGTTGAAATCGAATCAATCCTTATAAGAAACAAAAGAAAGGGTGCATGTATCAACCATCTCTCGCAGACACGCAGACATTCCCGGCATACAGCTGCCCATCTTCATGCAAACGATTCACACGCGGGTGCTGATGCCGGGAGAACATTGACTATTGCCAGCACACGGAGCAGCGGGGATTTTGGATATATTTAAAACCTTTGTAACGGTTCACTATTGTCTTGCAGAAACTCTTTTGAAATAGGTATATTTGTTTTGCATAATGATTCTTGGCAGAAGTAACGTTTGGCAGAAACATCTTACGCAGAGTATGCTTTGGCATAAATCAAGTCGCAGATTTTTATAATACCAAATCTTATATTGCCATAATTTTGATAAGCATAACAGTCTTCTAAACGAATAGTACTATCGCAGATATTTTTTTTTTTGCATAATATTTAGGCGGCATAAAATTATCAAGCCTAATTTATGCGTTACAAATTGTTGTCACTACACATTTTGTACATGGAGTGGTATGGTAGCCGGCCGTTGCCGCGCGGCTCGCTCGCTTCGCTCGCTCGTTAGGGTCTCAGTTCAACCTAACACTCCTCCTCGCTTCGCTCGTCGTCGTACCTAACCTAATCCAAGTCGGACCTGCCCTAAGGTGGAATCACAATTATGCCATAGCAAATTTGGTGGGACTTACATTCTACTACGTAAAATTTACCTAACCCACTTTTCTGCTAGTAGAAAATAATTATGCTATTGTAATCGTATGCTACAGGATTATTATGGTACATAAAATAATGATAAACCAAAGTCGGCCAAAGAGATATTCTACATAACAATCTGCTACAAAATGTGTCGTATGCGAGGTAGTAGTAATGCCAACTATACCTTTATGCCATCTTACCTGCATTCGACCGAAAGTGTTTCTGCGAAACGTGTTATGCGAAGTGCATTTCTGACTAATATTATTCTGCCAGATGAGGGTAACCCCTCTGTGATCTTTCCAGTATTTGTTAGGGATAGGCTGCAATCGTATTAAGCTTACCTCGCAGCTTGATCTGTTATCCGAGTCTTTGATCCTTTCACGGGTTCGCGGTGAGCTCGTCGCCTGCGGCGCCCGGTGCCCTCTGTCGACAATTATGACACTATTAAGAACATGCTAGTGGCAAATAAGACATCCTGCTACCTAATAATATACACTGCTTCCTATAACTTGACAGGAGAACATTGAGCATTGCCAGCGCACGGAGCAGCGAGCAATTCGGATATATTTAAAGCATCTGTGACTTTTCCAGTATTTGTTAGGGATAGGCTGCAATCGTATTTAGCTTACCTCGCAGCTTGATCCGTTATCTGAGTCTTTGATCCTTTCACCGGGCTCGCGGTTGGCTCGTCGCCTGCGGGGCCTCGGTGCCCTCTGTCGACAATTATGACACTATTAGGAACGTGCTAGGGGCAAAAAAACATGCTGCTACCGAATAATACAATCTTCCTAATGTAATGAAATACACTGCTTCCTATAACAAACACTTCGAAACATGATAATAGTCGCACGTATTATATAATAAAATAATCATAAACGAAATACCTAAATCACAAAAGAGTTACTTAAACGCAACCGGCAAATCTCATCTAACGAACATCCCGTGTAAATGAAACGGTCCGAATAAAACATTGAAAAGTTAAACTCGCATTTACTTAGCCGAGCTGGATGTAAAACGATTTAAATCCGAATGCAGCTACAGACTGCAAGCGAAAATCCTGTCTCGTAAATATGAACGACAATTAGGTCCCCGACGTTGGCCACCTGTGGAACCGTGCGGGGAAACTACCGCTTAGTCTCGGTGGTTACTTTTTTATTTAAAGTATACTTTGAACATTTTAAAGAAAATGTTAGTTGCTTTACAGTTGAGCGACTGATGAAGGAATTTGTCTTCAATGATGTTATTGCTAATGTCTTTCATTGGTGGAATTGTGGGCTAACTAGACATCTATCAGGCCGCATAATTTGAGAAGATATTCAATAGTTTTGGTACTTTTCAATCTTCCTAGTCTGCGAGCCTATGATAGTCGCGTTAATAGCGCAACAGATAAATCATTAAGCATCTGTCACTCTCGTACCCATATGAATATGTAGGTATGTGTTGGACATTGTCAAATGTTTTAGGATTCATTCAAATGCTCGATACTCGATACTCGAACATTGAAATTATGAAATCTTTACAATTCCTTGTTTCTGGAGATTTTAACTATAGAAAAAAAAATAAGATTTATGGAACGACAAAACTTCTGTTTGACGACAAAATTTGCGTTAAGAATGAAAACATTATAGCAACGTTCTTGAAAAGCGGCGGTTAGAACGGTAAGCTTATATTACTGCTCTTTTTCTGCAAAAGTTTGCACACCAGGAAGCCACACATTACTGCACCGGTATGTAATGATAGCTTTTCACTCCGCGTTCGGTATTTTTTGCACTGCGGTCGAGCAAAATGCACTCTATTGTACGCCACGTATGCGGGTAATGTGCGCATCCATTGATTTTATTGTCCACGCTAAAATATTGCTAGTCACAGCGCGTTTCCAGTGGCTATAAAAGTATTTGCTGGCCATTATGAATATTTTTTCCGATGGATATTTTAATAAAACGCTTTTATTTTTCGGGCGTTCACATTTTTCAAATGTGTTGTTATCGCAAACACTCGGTATTTGATATTTGCCCTGAAATACGTCAACGAAAATTAATATCTGCAGGCAAAATAGATAAAATTCGTTGTAAATACCAAGTAATAACTCGGAAACCGCATCAATAAACAAATAATATTAAACGTCAGATACATAGCCTGGCACAAAAGCCAATTAAGTTTTAGTTAGACTTGTGTTTTGAACTTATGACATTAAGCGAGAGAAAGGCGATTCAAATCCTCAGCTTCGTATTAATATCATCATGACTACATATTATAAAACAAGGTCGCTTCCTGTCTGTCTGACCCTATGTATATGCTTAGATCTTTAAAAGTGCGCAACGGATATTGATGCGGTTTTTCTAATAGATAAAGTGATTCAAGAGGAAGGATTATATGTATAATACATGCATAATACCATAAGAGAAACACTGATAATTTAAGAGGTTTCTAATGTGATGTCGTAATTAAACCCATGTTTTACGCTTATAGTGCAAACGCTGACTGAACCCTACGAGATAGATCAACATAATAAATAAATAAATAAATAAATAATTATCAGACAACCTCACACAAATCAACCTAGTCCCAAATTAAGCTCAAGAAGGCTTGTGTTATGGGTACTAGGCAACGATATACATTACTTATATAGATAACTAAATACTTAAATACATAGAACATCTTCATCACACAAATATTTGCCCTTGCCGGGATTCGAACCCGGGACCGTCGGCTCAGTAGGTAGTTGCTTAACCACTGCGCCAACCGCGTCGTCAAAATGTACTACAGTATTGTACACCTTAAAAAGGCCTACAAAAAAGTCCGATAACCCACAATAACCATTTTTAATCCTATACTTTTTACGCGAAATAATGGCTTGCTTACGATTTTAAGCAATACAGCATTAATCCTTATCAAATTAAGTAACTTAAATACATTGTGCATTGAATATAGATCAATTTGGCTCTCACAGCATGTAATTTAAATGAATATTTTCTAAGATATTACGGATTGACAATGCAGGGATATAGCGTGCCAATAAATGCAATAATTTTGTAGTATATTTAGTAAGAGCAGTGAAACCGTACGAAGCCGGGGCGGGTCGTAACAATATAATAGGCTATTTGACTGATGCTGAATTCTACAGCGTACTGTAGTTATATGAATAAAATTAGCTAAATATATCACGAAACAAAGAAAAAAAATCCAGAAACATATATCTTTTTTGGAAATATGTGACTTCAAGGTACGCAAATTTTATGTTTTTTTTTTAATCCAAAATTAATTTTGAAAATGTTTTCAGAATCCTCATAATTTTACGAAACAATAATTGTATGACAACTATGAACTTAAACGCTCTTTTTCACGGTGAAAATGCCAAATTTCTTAATTTTTCCATACAATTATTGGTACCTATACCGGCCTGTGACGTCACTAGCCTGACGCGTTTTGTATGGAGCGTTTTTAGCGCTACGTAGAAAGTTGAACTTTGACGGTCATTTCTGACTTTTAGAGCAGTTTAAGTGTAGTCAGTCCCATATAGACATTTGATCACAATAAAAAATAGAATCGATTGACATCCTCAAAAAAAAATAGTCAACATGTCTATTGTGAAGTTTATTAGACGCGAACAAAAAATGCTTTGAGCGGGATTTGAACCCACGTCCCCACGAAATTAATATAATTATATTGATAAGGATTTGTCTCAATTAAACAGCCTTTGGGCACGCGTGCTCGCGCATTTAAAAAGCATTAACATTTTCCTGGTTTTTACACGCCATTATACGTAACAGAAACCTTTTAACAATCGGCCGCTTACAATTCGTCCCGAGGCGTGCGGTTACAAAAGCAAAATTAATTTTAAAATACACGAAAAGAAATTAACTTTCAACCGCGACTGGGGTCGGCAAAGTTTTGAACGAGGGAACACTCCAAAGGACTTAAAAATAATAAAGCGAACGTGATTGAGTCACTGCCGCCACATATTCTGTTGGAGCGAGTTTTTCTTTCTTTAATGCTCCAGTTATAATCCAGAATTCGTTTTTCGTGTTGAACTGCAATTCTATTGACCCGAGGGCGCGGTAACGGCTCTCCTGAATGCCGTTTCGTTGAGAGGGATGTGATCTAGTTACAAGTGTGTTATTAAGCGAAGGAATATTTCTTAGAGGCGCGGCGCGCATCGTATTTCAGCCGTTTTAATTTACTGAGCGCCTGCGCTCCCCGCGGGGCGCTTAAGCAGTCTGGGACATTACAGTCTAATTTTTACATGCCCTTTTACAAGAGCCACGGATAATCGAACTGCCAATCTCGACGGCGAACAAAGACTTCAGGCAACTACGGGTAACTTTAATAAATCAGCTCGATCAAAGTATACTGCTAGGTTTACCTGCGAGTATCGATTAGTGTAACGAGATATCTCATTGTAGTATAATATACTACAAAGAATAGTTATCAAACTTTGGCTGTTACAAATAAGGGTAAGCATCTATGGTTTATTGGATTCTGATTGACTATGGTAGTTTGCCATTTTTTCATCTAACAACAGAAACCACGTAAAAAATATATATAATAAATTAATCGCAAGAATGGCAGCACCTTGCTATTTGGCTCTCTAGGAGTCTTATCAGGAGTTTTCACCCGAAAACTGAGTCGGTTATACTCCACACGCACAATTTACTTTGTTGGTTACTTTCAGAATTGATTACTATATGCCTTATCGTAGCATATGAATCGTATTAAGCGTAGGTATGAATCTCGTACCAAAAGCTTATCCATTTACAAGCTTCATAAACTGCCTAATGAATGTTCATGGGATTCTAATTTTAGCAACTAAATTCGCGGGTTGTTCGAGTTTAAACAAAAATATGCATAATTGTCAAACAAGAGGTTGGGGCAAAAGGCTAGGGCTGGTGCAGGGCGCAGGTGCCGGCTGCGTCTGGCGCCCGACAGGTAATTAATATGCTAATGAGCCGCGAGACAACCCTAGACGAAACACTAAAGGAAAGTCAAAAACGCATCGCAGATGCGATCTTTGTTTTAGTGGAGTTTGTGGTTGTCTTTGGTCGGAAGTTATAGTTTAGTTTATTTGAAATACAGATGTAGATGATATGGACTCATTTTGAATTCACTACATTGTTTAAACATAATTTGGAGGTTGAATATTTAGCAAGAAGAATGTTCAACTTCAAGCTAGGGTATAATAAGCGTAAGTATTTCAAATAGGTTGAGGAGAGTCACCGATTTTTCTAAGATTGTCATCACTACTGTCTTAAAATTATTCTATTCTATTTTTTTTTAAATGGCAACCGGTCACAATTAAGCGACTAATACTGCCAATGTCTCGTTGCAAATCGCACTAGGCGACTAGATAGAGGATTGATACCACGTTTTACGGTGAGTTGAAAAAATCCTGCTTTTTGTAAAGTGATAGCGATTTACAAAAAACCACGCGGACTATCGGGCCTTGACCCAGGAAGGGCTATGAACGCTTCAAGTTGAATTCTTCATTAGCTATTCACTCATACGTTAGATCACTGCACAATACGCTATCAATACTACAGATTGAACGACTAAAATGAATAAATAATGAACAACGAAACTTAAACGCATGCGGCCATCTTGAGACACGAACCGGAAGTCCGTCTTAAAATTAGATTGAGTGTAACCATCATTAGAAGGGAGGGAAATGTCAATTACAAGATCAACAAACAATATTTAGATTCTGCTTTCGGAACTAAGTCAAAAAATATGCACTACTTACATTCTCATGCGTAAAGAATTGAAGAAAAGTGTAGCAGACGTAAAAAAACTGATTTCTCAAAGATCCCTATTTCCGTAGAACCCTACAAAGCCTTATTTGCAGTCACGAAGCAAACGACATGCGATCGCTCCAGACATCAAAGTGCGCAAATAATCCGACGATAACTTTAAATGAATTCCTTAATTACTAGTGCTGATCCCAAACACCCCGGGGGGCACACAAATTAGCTATCAACAAATTAAAGCTGTTCTAAGGCCTCCATCTATCAGCTTACACCTTTTAGTAATATTGCGTGAAAATTATACCTACATGTGTAAGTAAACTTAATGAACTTAGTAATGATTGGAGTCCCGAGAGGGTTAACCTCGTTTTAATGGTAACCAACTTTTGGGCAGCGTGATATGATGTATGTTCATATGTGCAAGTTATTTTCGAGCTGTTTTTTTAAGTTTTATGCTAATATTAGGGATTATATCAAATATTAAAATATTGTGGCGTTGCTTCCATTATACCTAGTGGTGTATCTTTTCTAAGGCATTTGAACATCTTTATTCTTTGTTATAAAAATTTGGTAAAGGTTTATTGCAAAATGCGCGACTAATAAAATAAACTTAGGGGCTAAAAATTGTGGTAAGTTTAGATATAATCATCTCAATATTTTTTCTTGACTTGATCACGGATGTGTTTGACGCGTCATCACTGTTGGGCATGTGATATGTAGATGAAAAAATCTAGAAAATGCTAAATAAACACTAACAGATTTTAGGTCGCCCATAAAACTAATCTACGACCCCAAAATCACACACCATATCCGAACTCATATTGACCGTGCCCAATAAGTGACTTCAAACATAATTATCCCCATGGAGTGGGCTCCCTCGAAGGGATTCCCTGATACGCTATCTCCGAATTTCTTGAGCCAACACCACGATATTATGATATTATTGGGCCCATTGTTTGATTGTCTCATTATCGGATGATTGATTCCATCAACATTGCTTATGATATTCGATGATTTTCGGGGTTATTTGCGGAAGGCAGAGATTGTTCTTTAAGCAAAGATAAACGTGTAGTATCAAAGGTTTTTAGATACTTGAGGAAAGCTTAAGGGTTTATTACATCTGGTTGTAGCCTGTTTACGAAAAACTGTTTTATTTTTCCACAGTTTGTCGTGTTTTATTTTTTACTAGTTGCGCCACACGGTGTTACCCGCTCATCTCACGGGAACACTACATTTTTTTCAAGAAAAAAAATTACCTATGTGTTAATCCAGAGTGTCAGCTACCTTCATACCAAAATTTATCAAAATTCTAGCCGTTTGAGCGTGAAGAAGTAACAAACATAAACTCTCAAATTTTCGCTTTAAATTATGTGTGATATATGACCCCATGATTTTAACTACCCGCTTAGAACACTACTTATTATTTTCAATAACATCTTAGAGAATATATCAAATGTATCATGATTTGGTTAAGATCGTGCCTAGGACTCGTTTACGGGTTAGAACGTCAAAATTGATTTATTCTGCGAGTTCAATATTTTACGTATTATATTACAAAAACTTGAATTTAACACATTTTGTTAATACCATAGGACTGAATGATCAGGGAAATAAAAAACAGAAAAAATGCTAAACCATGGAGGAATTCTTCTAATAAAACTAGCAGACGACTCTAATGTCATTACGCGCCGCATGCTCCCTCCAATGTGAGGAAGAGGAACTACGTGCGTGCGATGTGGAAAACTGCATTTTAGCTCAGAATAGATAATAAGACATATTTAAATAGGTACAGAAGGCTGTCTTTTGATCTTTAAATGTTATCGACAAAGTTCAAGAAAGTCGAATGCAATGTTTTGGCATGCAAGACAAGGAAATCTGAATAGATACGTGAGGAATAGGACTAGGAGATCGAGGGAAGGATTCAATGGCTAATATTATTAAGAAAGATCTCATCAGCTGCGAGTTAGACGAAGACGATGTCGATGATAGAACGAAGTAAAATGCAGAAAAACAGACCCTGTCTCCGGATGGGACAAACGCTAAGAGGATGATGTTGATTGCGGCGTTTTAAAAGTGAACGTTTGTGCATTCCGCACGATCCACGTCAAGTGCCTACATCGTACGTACCTACTTGACGCGGATTCTGCGGAATGCGAACGACTTCAGGCCGCCGGTAGTACGATCACCATCAACAGTATGTCAAGTTGCATATGAAAATGATCAGCTACTTTTGATGCAGACTGTACAAAAGAAAAGACTGCAGAAGATTACATCTTTTGAATTTCAGAAAGCTGCCTAAGAACAAAATTGTATCGGTTGTTTGTGTAAAAGCGACAAAGCGACGCAATTCGCTACGACCGGCTACAAACACGCAGTGATTCGCCCAAAGTAGTTTTCTTATCTGTAACTTGAGGTTGAGGTCATTTAATGTGCGAAATAAAAATCATTTTTTGACCTAAAAATATGTACTTTGAGACAAGTAACGATGCATAACCTACACTAGTTTACGTACGTGCATGTGCATGCCTTCCAAGCATATTTAAATTTTCTTACAATATCGGCATTACTTTTATATTATGCAAAATAAAATAAAATATGTGCGTCCCGTCGTCGCGCGCGCCGCATACCAAGTGCGCTACTTACAAATGATTTTTAAAACTCCCCCACTAACTCGTTTACTGCGTTTTATATTCATTATTTTACCTCGGCTCCTTTTACGACGTACTTAGTTACGACTCAATCTCGCCGGGAATACCTATCGGAGTATCAGAGGTGTAATATCCCATACCTATCCAATATCGTTTATTAATAATGTTGAAATCTAGTTTACTTACACATTAAATTCTTTTAGAAATATCGTTTTTGTTAGTCTTATAAGACATAATCTTGCATCTATACGAGATTTATCTATGTTTCTAGGTACTCCCCTACTTGACCTAATAACGCAAGTGCTAATATTATTACACCTATCAACGTTAGCTCTAATTTTCATTAGCCCTAATGTCATTTCACCTAATTTTTATACCCTAATTAGTTGTTAGACCTAATAATCCAATACTCTAATAATGATTTGTACTAATTGTCAACAATACTAATATGAAATAACCTAATAATTACCACACCTAATGATTATTACACCTAATCATTACTGTCAAGAGTACTAAAGATTATTAAACATATTTTTACGTTAAAACAGAAAATACGGATTTGGACAAATATCGAATTGGCTGAACCCCGAAAACTGTAGGTTAGGTTAGGTTTCTATTGTGACAATGTATAGCGGAGCGAGCGAAGCGAGCGGAGCGTCAAAAGATTCACATGTACATCCTGAGTCTATGGCAATTCCGACTCCACGTGGTCTTGCCTGTCCTACCCTAGTGTTATTCCAAAACCAGAGGCGCGGAGGGAGAGCAGCCCTCGCCTTATAGGTTTAAAGATAAATAGGTTTAATAAAATTTAGGTTTAAGCATTATTAGGTAATATAATATTAGTAGTCTAAAAAAAATCGGCTAAGTGCAAATTAGGGCTAGTGAGAATTTGGTATGAAGTAATTAGGTATTATGAAAATTCGGAATCCTGAAATTAGGGCTATTCATTAATTAGGTTGAATGAAAATTCGGGTTAGTGATTTTAGGGTTACCAAAATTAGGGCCAATGAAATTAGGATGAAAGTTTTTCGGGCTAACGGAGGGGAACCATGTTTCTACTTTCTTGATGCGCTGTTCGATCGTTACGAAAAAATGACAAAAAATTACATTATATATTCTTATTCTATTTTGATGGGCGAACATTTCGCAAGGAGTGAGCAATAAGTCTAACCTTACTATAATATGTGTATTTTTAGTTAGTTTTGTACTTGTAATTATAGTATTTAGAATACCTTTTTGTACACGGTGTTACTTTGTCTGTTTCTTCCCCTATTTACTCAATTGCTCAAAGGTCTGGAAGAGATCCCTTATAGGGATAGGTTCACCTTTGTACCTGTGTTATTTTTTACAAATTTTACATACATACGAGTATACGTACTGTGGAGAATCTAAATTAACAAGTTATGTGTTTCCCTGAGCCTCCACCCGCTCAGGGAAACACATAACTTGTTAATTTAGAGTAGGTACATTTAAGACCAAAAGACAATACATATAATTATATGTTTATTTGGTGGCGACTTTTTTTAGGGTTCCGTACCCAAAGGGTAAAAACGGGACCCTATTACAGAGACTTCGCTGAACGTCCCTCCGTCCGTCCTGTATCTCAAGAACGGTGATAGCTAGACAGTTGAAATTTTCACAGATGATGTATTTCTATTGCCGCTATAACAACAAATGCTAATAATAAAATAAAATAAATATTTAAGGGGGGCTCCTATACAACAAACTTGTTGTATGGTACGGAACCCTTCATGCGCGAGTCGGACTCGCACTTGCCCAATTTTTATTACATCGTTCACCTTGCCGTTCTTACCTCCCAGCTCCGCTGTCACCGACCAATAAGTTTCTTACAATACAATACAGTAGGTAGCTATATATACAGTGTATTACCGCCAAGTAGGCTTTTCTTTTTTTTTTTTTTTTTATTTATTGAAAGGGCTTTGTCGCTAGGCGACCACATCGCCCCGTAAAAACAGTTTACAAACCAAATACAAAAAGGAAACAAATAAATAGGCTTTTCTTAAAGTAGAGTAAAGTAACATAGGTCTAACGTATCCATGACCTTACTTTAATTAATTAACTTAAATTCAGGCTTTATTAACTTTCTAACAAAATTTTAATTGCCAGTAATGTACAGTGAAGTAAATTGACAAGTGAGTGTTAAATGACAGCGTGATATGAGTATATGAGTAACGACAATTTTATTACGCTGTACACCCACTACATTGAATGTGCGGATTTAAGAAATTTAATTGTGCAGTTAATTCACATAATTATGATTAGCTAAATACATGCAAACAATTACTAATGGATCATATTATTATCAGTTTTAATAAATGCCCGCATGCCGGTAACAGGCTGTATATATGTATATACATACATGCATAAATACATACATACTTACATTATATCCCTTCTAAAATATGAACTTGCGAATGTAGCAAACAGCAGAAGCAGCAAAACGCAAGATGTTGCTAAATTAAATATGTCTCCAAACTCTTAACATTGATAGCCGTTGTTTACTTGAGTAGGTAACGTATGTTAAATTTAAATCGGAATTGTCTGATTGTAACTACGGCTACCTGTTACTGCTCTTATTTTATCATATAAATAGAGTCCAACTCAAAATTTGATGCAATTGAGTGGATGAAAACAATTTACAACAATTAGATAAGTTTGACGGGTAAACAAACACATCTAGTCATGCGCTAATCAGTTTTATTTGCCATTAATTTAATTTAATAATAGAACACTTGTGTAATGTATGTCAAATTTCAATTTAAATCGTGATTGTCTGACTGGTGACATGTTATAAAACTTCAAAATTATAAATGAGATAAGAAAACAATTTGAAAACAATTAGATAAGTTTGACGTGTAAAGAAATACATCTAGTCATGCGCTAATCAGTTTTATTTGCCATTAATTTAATTTAATAATAGAACACTTGTGTAATGTATGTCAAATTTCAATTTGAATCGTGATTGTCTGACTGGTGACATGTTATAAAACTTCAAAATTATAAATGATATAAAAGTTACTAAGAAAACAATTTACAATTAGATAAGTTTGACGCAAAAACAAATAATATCTAGTCAAGCGCTCGTCACCTTCTTGTCATTAATTTAATTTAGAAATAAAAATAATAAAACACACAAATGACTTTTACTCCACTAATATAGGACGCGTATCAAAGCCAATGGGACGAAAGTTGCGTCGTGCTCATTTGTTTGCCGCGCGACGACAACAAGAGTAATTGGAAGGGAGCGACATTGTCGAGTTCGGAATTAACAAAACACCTAATTCCGTAATCCATCAGTAAACGTCACTCCGAGGAGATCAGCCGGCAAATTTTAATTCTGACGGAGCTTAAGGCGCGGTTTATTGCAGGGCCAACTTAATGTTTCGCGTGACTCGAATACTGAGATATCATTTTAATTTTAGCAACCCTCGCGGCCGCTATCAGCGAAGCCGCGCCCCGTCAACTTAACATATTTTTGAAGAAAATAAATCTCGTTTCACGAAAAAAGAAGTGTGCTGTAAACAGAATCTGGTTGATGGAAATTCGCCTTTAGTATTCAGTGGCGTAATATTAAGGCAGGTGTAATTTGCCAACTCGTGAATTACGCATAAAGGTCGCTCGGATCGGCTTCCTTTACAATACATGACACGTAAAGCTTAATAAAATTCCTGTCAGACACCTCGCCGTGATAGCGCATAAGTTGCAAATATAAAATAACGCGGGGAAAAGTCAAAAAGGCGCGGTTGTTCCGGAAAAAAACTAAAATGCAGTTGAGCTTCCATCAAACGGGGTGAATCAAAGAGCTCAGTGCCGAAATTCCCAACAATTTTATGATTCAATTATGAGCCACCGCGGCAATATGCGAGCGTGAAAATGACACCGCCCACCCCCCGCTAGCTTACAGCCGATAGCGTATCTCAACCGTATAATAAACATTGCGGTTAAGGAGATTACTTTGTAGTGCAAACTTGTTCATGAATTAACCAAAATAAACATAGTCGAGCGTCGCGAGACGGAAGCGTCGCGGTGCGCCTCTAATTAAATTTGGATAGTCGGGAAGTTAGGGCCTCGACTTCGAATGCAGGTGCGAGTAATCCGGAGAAGCACGGACACATGACTCTTGAAGTAATTTGTTTTGGTGCAAGTTAGCTGCGAGTCGGAACTAAGTGGCACTCCAGGATTGCTTCCAACTTCGCCGTCATATCTTACTGGACTGTTGGGCCATTTCGCTAACAGTGGAAACACGGGAATTCCCATTGTGGCGGGATATGTTCAAAGCGCTCCGAGTAAGTCGGCAGATTGCGATCACCTACTGGGTTGCGTGCTAAGTGGATTGAAGTGGGACCTCATCTGTTCGGCGTCAGCCGCCGAGACGGGCCGGGGGAGGCCCGAGTCCTCCCCGAGCGCCTGCGAATTGCGTTAAATAAAGTCAAATTGAGCAATAAAGGCTGGCTTCCCGCACTAATGCAATAGAACCGCGGTCGGCCGCCGTTGGGCTATACCCACTAATTTACACTTAGACTTGGATCGTCCGCTTAGGTGCGGCGTTTAGGTTTTGTCTAAGCCGGGTTAGGTTACGACATGTCCATAGATGTAATCTGACCTGTCTCTATTGTATACGGCTATTATATTAGCTTAATTATTAACACATAACATTCCATATTATTGCCATTACGTTTGCGATTGTTATCTGAAACTGGTAGTTGTTGGTGTTTATTCAGGTTTACTATTGGAAGGCATAAAATCATTCATACTAATATGGTTACGCATAATTGCTTTTTGCCGAAAATGAGACGTGCATAAGCCTCATTACGCATAATTTTTTACGCATAACATTAAAAAGCATAAATACAGAAAGCATAACCGTCATGAAGACTAATAACAAAAAGCATAAGCATAAATAGGCATAATAATCAATTGGCATCATATCAAAATGCATAACGCTATTATCATATTAAAAGTTGCCCTACTAGAGAAGGTTAGTATAGTGTGTATATATATATTTAGGAACTAAAGCGAGGTCGACGAAGGTCCGCTTCGCAGACCCCCTATTCCGCGTTGCTTAGGCACTTCGCGCCTGGTTATCATGCTAACCTAACCTAACCTAATGTACCTACCTAATGTAACCTAACGTTACGTAACGTAATATTTTGTTTTGAAACATATACATACAATAATAATAAATGCATGTTAACCACGTAACTGAGTTTCATTCATTTACACAACTGACATTATGGATAATGACAGATAGGTATACCAAATAATTATTAGTCCAAACAATAGTATGCGTAAAGTATATTCGGCCAATACAAATTAGTCCAACTAAAATTATGCTAATAGCGTAGTATGCCAAAAAAACAGTAGGCCAAAATATTACTATGCGAAAGTACTATTATGCCAAAACAAATTATGCTAAATCAATTATGCGAAACAGCATTAGTCTAAAAAACATTATGCGATCCAAGGGGATCCCTGTTTATTCATTGTAGCGCATTACCGACTATTTAATTTCTCGAAAAAGTGTAGATTTTAAAGTAGGTTTAACCGTGATTTCAAAATTGTATGTTAATACGGCTGCTATGATTAATTAAATAACGACTAAATATTTTCGATTTTAGTATAAATTTTGCTTTATTATTGTTTTATCAAACGCGTTGAGTCGAGTAAATGAAAGTGCAGAGCGACGCCAAGTGAAAGTGACGAGGGCGCGTTATGAAGCCTTACGAAATCATCACGCCATCGCCATTGCGGAAGGGTTAATAGGTATTTGAGCAACAAAATTAAAATTTGTTAATTTAGTGTAGAAAATCTTAATGAATTTAAAAGAGAGAGTCGATAATTGTCTCTGGAACCGCCTTCCCCTCAAGATCAAACAAGCTCCGAACAAATGCGCTTTCAAAAAATGTTTGCGTGACCTCTACGCTAGCAGAGTTGTGAATTCTTAGGTTATCTGATTAGTATGTTTCATCTGTATTTATTTATATGTGTATACATTATATAATATATGTATTTATCTAAATATTATTTATTAAAACTTGTTTAAGTTAGTTGCACCGCCCACAATTTATCTGCTTTGCCCGAAGGTTGACTGGTAGAGAATGCCTCATGGCATTAAGTCCGCCTTTTGTACGATAAGTTTTCTTTTGTGCAATAAAGATTAAATAAATAAATAAAAAATAAATAAATAATTTATAGGTCGGTTATTTAAGTATGGTTTTTTTATTAAGTAATTAGTTAAGTCTTGTTGACGGTACGCCATCTAGAGCTAATGCTATTGAAGACCTGAGTACAGCAAGTTTTGAAGTCGAGCTCAAAATGAATAGGACAAAGACGCAGTTAATAACTAATGCCGTAAAATGTAGGGTAAATGAAGGTGGGAAACCCAAGGAGCATACAGGCTGTATAAGCCCTTTACAGCCCGTATACAAATTAGAGTTATTTATTTATTTATTCGTATGGCAGGGTTGTAGGTATTCGACCAGCTTAGCTTATATATTATTAGAGTTATAATGGCTGTATATACTTTACACAGCCTACTTAATTTATTTGGGCCAGATAGCATCTTTCAATAACAGCAGCCTTAAGTAAATCGGTCGACGCATCGAGAATGCTTGGAAGATTTTCTGTTCCATGGAGACGCTTAAGTGTGAAGGGGAACCTTTCACTGACTCTGAAGCACAAACTATACATGTTTATCCTTCCTCTCGTAACCTACGACGTCCAAACTTGGTCAATAACGGAAGCTCGGAAGTCCCGAATCAAAATTTTCCAGCGAGCGAGCGCATACTTGGAGTTCGTAGGACTGATCGTATCAGAAACACCGAACTGCGCTCTAAAACAAGTATTGCAGATGTGGATGTTAAGGCCACCAAGCTCAAATGGGGCTGGCCACCGAAGCAGAAGCAGACCAATAAGTAGATGGCGGGATGACCTAGATGCATTCCAATACGCATGGCAGAAGGATGCACCTTACCAAGACGATTGGCGAAAAAGAGGGAATGCTTTGCCCAGCAGTGAGACACACATGCAGGCTAGTAAAAAAGGGGTTGTTGTTTCCTGAATTGATAGGCCTTTTTCCAATATTATAATTTATATGTCGGAGACGGTCATGAGTATGGACGCTCAACGAAACCAGCGCGTCATTGGAAGGCGACAGTAGCGCCCCCTTGAACCTGTTTTGGCGCGCTAGACAGTCTTGGTGGTTAACTCAGCAAACGACCACACTTCACTTCACTTTGGGTCACCATAGAGTGCACTACTGCCTTGGAACTGTCCCGTTTCGTTGTGCTATACAGTGAATTATTATAACTCAACAATACAGTGTTAATTTAATAAAGACTATTCTGTTCGAGACTTCGATAACCTAGCTTACAGACCTCTATGCGAGGAACTGTTATTTTGTGCTTCATTGTATAAGGAATAAATCAAGTTAATTGTATCTGAAGTGTTTCATCTCGCTCGAACTACCTCCTCGTCTACAACTATATCGAATAGCTCAACTAATGTGCCACACACCGCACCCGGCCATCCCTACCGTATCCCGACATCAGAAGTTGGGATACTACCTACGGGCCCATGAGCGAACACGAAGAATGATGGAACACGAAGCGAGTAAAACGGAAGAAAAAAAAAACAACGGGACACATCGTCAGTCGTTGCACCAGTGGAAGTGACCCAGAAGCGACGGTCAACTACAAACGCATGGACGTAGGCACTATGGCCTCACAGACACATTTTAAAAACATATCAGGTCAGTCGTTAACTTTTCACTACGATTCCGATGTAGTAGTGGTCACAAATAAAAGTGTAGCTAGATGTTAGGGTAGACTTGAGTTACACTTATTCAGTTTAGTGGGTATTTTTAAAAAAAGTATTACCGGGTACTGGTAAAAGCAACCCTCCAAGTAAAAGTTGAATATTGCGTGATAGAAATTAATAATCATTTGAAACAAAGTTTATTGCACGTTTTTCTAACGATTGTTTTCGTAGTGATATAATATGAACGGACGCGAAATTTTGCTACAGAGATTTGGTGTTGAGTGATATGATATGACCATTACGCAGTTTTTCTTATTAAAGTTTAGGATGTAAACATTGCGCCATTGAGGGTGCATCAATCATACACCAGTAGTCGCGGCTGCGGTAATAATAATCTACCCTCTTTTCATGATTTTCCAATCGTTCTGTAGAATTGAATTTGTTTACGTCTTGAATAGTTTCTTACTCTGTGTACTTTAGCTGGTGTATAGTTTAGCGCCTATAATTTCGGTAAGAACTGGTGAGCTTGAGATTTGTTTAAACGATCCTAATGTTAGGTACTTTTAACTGTGGTGATCGCTATAGCCTAAAATATTTAAACTGGAGACACTAATAGGATTAGGAAAATATTAGAACACAAGAGTTTGAAATCGAAGTTTGATTTTTATCATTAATGTTTCATAATCCCTTGGTAATCTAAAAGTTATCATACAAAGTAAAGCTTGTTATTTAAGTGCAAATAATGATTTGATTTCAATCTTTTCTTGTATCTACGTCGTGGATTAGATGTTGACATTAACGTATCCTAATTAAAGTGTAGGTAACTTTGCTAGATTGATTTGAATTTCGTTTTTTTTTTTGTTGGATTTAAAGTTAGAATGACCGACTTAAAAAGATGCCCGAGGGGCAAGTACCCATTAAGCTTCTAGATTCTGAGAATTCTGAATTGGTCGAGTCAGATTGGTAACTTTAGGTACCATGTTGGTAAGTGTCCTCTAGAGTCGCAGCTAATATGAAATCACAGGGCTGATTTCATGTCTCACATAAAACCACAGGGATGGTTATATGTCCAGTGACCACAGGGATGGTTGTAAGTATAGGCTACAGGGATAGCCGGACAAAGGAGGCACTGTATCCAATATTTTTAATTATTGTAAAAAAAAAGAGTGATTTGTTTTAATGGGTGCTTGTTCTCGAACTATTGATTTGTATCTTCTTTACGTACGATGTAACATTTTATTTGTTGCTTGGGATACTGTGCTTGGTGTTTTTGTTTCAGGAAAAGATAATCGATCTCAGTAGTTATCAGCGAATCCATGAGTCGTATGCTTCAATTGAACTGCCACTGTACAAGACATGGCGCAAAGAACTGCGCGAAGGCGAGCGACATGGGCGCCTTCATCCACCGAGAAGGTTGATGTGTGACGTCACCACACTATATGAGGCAATCTGGTGAGGAGTTCTCATTTTATTGTTATTAGGTTGCCGAGTGATCGCTTATGGAAGAGATTTCCAATAAGTTCCGTGGCAAACGGTTTTATAATTCAGTGACTATGTATGACTTGTATCAGTCTAGCTAAAATTGTTAGTACTGTGCAGTAAATCGAGTTACTGAAGCGAGGCTTTTACAAATGTTGACATGTAGTATTGTAAATTGCAAGACCCTTTGCCATAAATTTGACTTTCGAACATGCGCGTACTTGTACAGTAGGTTGAGGGAAATGCCCGGGAGCTATGTACCATTTCAAGTAGTTGAACAAGATAGTAGTAGTGATACTGATAGGGAGGTTCTCAGTTCGGTTGGTCGATCATACCAGTCACTTCACCGTATCCATAGTCCGGTAGAAGTCGGCATCAGCTCTGAGCAGTCCGTGGATACGCGGAGGTCGGGTCTCTCGCAGAGACGGTGGAGTCATAGGGTTGACTCGGCGATCCCGTGGGGCTAGATTAGCCCTAGGGCACGAATGAGATACCTGTTTTATCGAATGGATTTTTGTTGATTTAAATGTTTTGCAATTCAATAAGGCGAGCCAAAAGGAAGTTAAATGGTGGTACATGGTTTCTAATGTGTTTTCTAAGGTAAAAGTGGTAAATAGCTAGTTTGTTTCACAACAAGTAACATTGTAGTACAATCGCATTTAAAACGTATGGCACTATTGAAAGAATAAGTAATGTTACAATTGGTAATTGGTTGGTATCCTACATACCATAATTCGATATGTTTTTAGTTTTGGTGTCAGTAACGATTTGATGCCAATGGAAAGATGAAGTTTTTGTTTTGTGTTACCATTTTGACGTGTTTGTCAGGAGTGACCGAGAGGATACTGTTTTGGTTGTTGATTGTTTCAGAGCAACACACGAGGACGTGTGTCATCGCAGGATGGCCGTGTCGGAGACGGTCATGAGTATGGACGCTCAACGAAACCAGCGCGTCATTGGAAGGCGACAGTAGCGCCCCCTTGAACCTGTTTTGGCGCGCTAGACAGAGTCTTGGTGGTTAACTCAGCAAACGACCACACTTCACTTTGGGTCACCATCGAGTGCACTACTGCCTTGGAACTGTCCCGTTTCGTTGTGCTATACAGTGAATTATTATAACTCAACAATATAGTGTTAATTTAATAAAGACTATTCTGTTCGAGACTTCGATAACCTAGCTTACAGACCTCTATGCGAGGAACTGTTATTTTGTGCTTCATTGTATAAGGAATAAATCAAGTTAATTGTATCTGAAGTGTTTCATCTCGCTCGAACTACCTCCTCGTCTACAACTATATCGAATAGCTCAACTAATGTGCCACACACCACAGCCGGCCATCCGACCCCTATCCCGACATATATATTTTCGAAAAAATCCCAATTTTCAATTTAAAAATCTATTTGAAAAGTTCCTCATCCTAAAAGAGCGTAGGCGACAAGTAATTGGTCACAGCGCAGTAAATTATATATACAATCGGACTATTACTAAACAAAGATGGATTTAGTATGGAAATTGTACCACTGTTTTTTTTTGTTTGAGACTAACAATTTTTCCACGATGTGACGTCTTCACGACGCCGCTCCAACTTTTTTTTACTAAAACTAGAGCATATAATCAAACAAAAATTATAGTTTTGGGTTCTGTGATAACAAAGTAACGAAATTAACTTATTAAACTTAACACTATTTAAAAATTTGAAATGTTGTCAATTAGGAATTATTTTAGTGAACAGGTGAATTAATTATTTTAATAAATTAATGAATTGTTTGAATGATAAAATTACGTAAAATATATTATAAATGGACTATGCAATGGATTTTTTTTAAAGTTTCAACAAATGTGTTTAGTCAGCGCAGAGCGAGACGCTAAGTGAGAGTGACGAGGGCACGTTATGAAGCCTTAGCGAGAAAATCACGCTATTACGGAAGGGTTTGCGCCACAAAATTAAAATTCGAATGTTCTGACTTCTGTGTTTTTCAACCGACGTCATAAAACGAAGTAGGTTTTTTTATGCATGTTCCCCGAATTCTCGGAAACGGCTGGACCGATTTAGAAAATTACTTTTTTGTTTCAAAGAGTGTCCCATTGTCATATAACATTGTTTCGTTGACTATGGTTATTTTTTCTAAAAAGTGATTATATTATAGAGGTTCGAATGCAAAGGGCAAGTTGATCATGCATAATGGAGAAACAATTACAATAATAATTTAACTGGTTGTTACTTTATTCGGATATTATGGCAGACAAGCTTGTTTTACGTCTGCTTGGGATTCATAATCATAATGCTATTATTATGAGGCAAGAATATTTTTAAAAGAGTGCGCAATGTTTGGTCTCAAGTTACTTTGGTTGGTGCAGAACCAACTGAGCGTCATGAAGTTCGTTTTATGAAAATACATATGGCAAAATATATCAGCATATGGATATTAAAACTGAATTGAAAAATTCTGTGTCTGTTGAATGGAAGTTTTTTATGTCATACGGGGGCAAACGAGCAAACGGATCGCCTGATGGAAAACGATTACTACGAGTACAACGGGCCTTGTTCAAAGGGGGCCTTTGAACAAGGCCCGTTGTACCTACTGTGGCACCATATTCATGGGACTCACACTGAGAAGGTGTTGATTTTAAATAAACAATTTATTTTATTTATTTTATTTATTTAGTTTATTAAAAGATTTACATGACATTACAGTACAACCAATGCGTCACGAAACTTAGATTAAAATTAAAGGAACATACAAAATTATATAGGAACAGTTGAGCACCTAGCATCCATCGCCTCACAGAATCTCAAGCATTCACTGCGCACAGCCACCCATCGCCACGCAAACAAGTCGCACTCAGGTGTCGATGCTAGGAGCGCATTGAGAAGTGAGAGGGCTCGGGGCAGCGGCGAGTTCCTGAGCGACACGGTGGACGACGGCGGTACAGCCAACAGGTCGCGCTGGCGAGGTCTGAGGGCTATCCTTGGGACGTCCGGGACAGACAGTCGCACCAGACGCTCTACAAGTTCGGGACAGTCCGACTGACCACGCAAGGCTTGACATGCCGTGATCATCAGCTGACAATTCCGCCTGACCTCTAAGGAGTTGTACCCAAGGGAGCCGAGTAGGTACCTTGTTGGGTACAGATACGGATAGACTCCAAATATTTATTTATAAAGGAACCTTAAGAACGCTTTCTGAACCTTCTCGAGAAGTAAGGCGTACGTCACTTCATAGGGATTCCATACAATCGACGATGTCTCTAGCTTACTCCTTACTAAGGCATTGTAAACCATCTTTATGGCCACCGGGTCATGAAAATGGCGGACATTTCGGATTACAAAGCCCAATCTTCGAAAGCAGCTTGTGGCAAGAGAAGAAATATGCTCGTGAAAGGTGAGCCGCGTATCGAACACTACTCCCAGATCCTTAACGGAGAAGACACGATTTATAGGCTCTGACCCTAACATATATTGACTATATATAGCAGTACGTGAGCGGGTAAATGTGCACACAAAACACTTGGCTGGGTTAAAGTGAAGTTTGTTCTCCATACTCCACTGAAATACCAAATCGATGTCCCCCTGCAACGTCTTGCAATCAGCCTCCAGTTCTATCCCGTATACCAACTTCAGATCATCGGCATACAAGAGACACTGAGCTGCACGGAGAACCGATTGGAGATCATTGATCATGATACCAAAAAATAAGGGCCCAAGGATAGAACCTTGACTAACGCCAGATCGGGTGTGATAAGGAGACGAGATAAAACAACCATGTCGAACGAACTGCTGGCGATCGCGTAGATAGTTGGCAAAAAATGACAACAACTTGGGAGAGAAACCAATTTGATCAAGTTTCTTAAGGAGCACGTCGTTATCCACGCGATCGAAAGCCTTCGCGAAATCGAAATAGAGCACATCAACCTGAATACCCCTGTCAAGGTGCACTGCAATGTTGTCAGTTAATATCAACAGATTCGTATTAACCGAGCGACCGGGACGAAAGCCATGCTGCGCGTCACACAAAAAGGGCCGAACCTGTGAAGACAGAGCCCGGTGAAGTATGACCTCAAACAACTTGCCAAGTGTAGGAAGAACGGCTATGGGTCTGTAATTGCAACAATAACAACAATATGTTGTTGTTATACTTATACCAATACAGGTTGCCTGCAAGGACACCAAAATATTTTACCAGCCTATTTCTGAGGTTACAATCACTTCGCTTGTCTTTAAAAACAAAGCCCTTAAACATAAAGTAAAAACTATGTTTTTCTAGTGCAGATCCGTTTCGTGAATGACAATGACTGTCATTTTGAGTTCTATCAAACTAGTAAGAATTCTAGGAAGTGGTAACCCTGAGCTAGCAACCCTTCTTCGCAGCATCTTGCCTCCTCCTCCCTGCGCACCACGCAGCTCAGAAGGCAGTGGTTTAAAATTCAATTTGTATCAATTTGTGTGTAATCACCGAGGGGCGTTTAACACAAAAATACTTCGCCCTACGTCGGCTTGAGGCTTGCGTATTGCAAATGGTAATGACTTGGGTAAGGTAATAATGCGAAATACCGTTATTTGGATGTTTATTGGCTTAAGCAATATTTTTTACCGGTTACTTTTGTTCACTTCCAAAAGGACCCAAGCCGAACGATCGTGACTTGATTTGGATCTAAAAGACTTTCCTCATCACGCCGAAACGGCTGGACAATGTTTTACCAATTTGGTACACAATTTGCTGGAATCCAAAGGTTATAGGATATTTCTTACCCAACTGCGGTACAGAAAAAATACGCGTATGAAGTTGCGGGCATCTTCTAGTATTTATATATGTGAAACGTACTCGTAGTAGGTCCCGCAACACAATCAATGTTGAACATAGCCGTGCGCCGCACTCCGTTGTTTCGGCAAATCCCGCTCCGCGCGTCACTTGTCACGATGAAAATTCAAATAACTTGCACTCTCTCTCAGTTGTCTTTTTAAAAACGTTTTTAATATTCCTCGACCGTCTTTGCTCGCTCTATGGCAATTTCGTATTGTTTTAAAGCGGACAAATTGAGCTTTTTTGTTTATACAAGTTGAGAGCAGTTGGAGCGTGGGTAATCTCTTTTACGTTTGTTGGATTTGAGACTGCCGGCTTCTTTTTCCTGCGTGTCCGTTTGTTCGTGTTGAAAGGCAATCCTCGCGCGGGCGAGCGCTCACTATGCGTGTATTTTTTTAAGCTCAGTAATGCTTGCTGCATTCCTTCACTGCTTTTTATTCAAATACGTATTTGAAGTTGCCGGAGCTGTCTTGTATTTTCGCTCTCGCGTTCATTCAATTATAACTACGAATTAACGCGTGTCATTCACAATACTCGCTAACAAATCAATTGCTAGTTTGGTAGCAGTCTCGGAATATGCAATTACTGGCTTACGCGTTTAATAGTCTAAGAAATTAACGGTGTGAATGCCAGTGAACCCGCTAATTGCGCGAGTATTGCCTAATTTAAAGCGGGTGAGCAAGCTAGACATGCATTACCATGACAAGCCCCGCTAACAAGACGGCAGCCGTCTACAGCAAACAAATGTCTAATTTGAACTTTGATACTCCACTCGAATTAATTGCTTGTGTTCCATTCGAAGCTCCGGTATATTTGGATGCGCGATCGAACCGCCGCGCCCGCAACTGAACCGCAGCGGCGCAATTTCGGTATAAAAGGGTCCCTGTTTAAACAAAATCCGAACGCTGCGGTCGGCACATAAAAGAACTTAGCCCGGAGCTTCCATTAGAATTTACCGGTGATAAAAACAACTGAAAATAATTCATAAAAGTAAGCGAAATAAAAGTTCACAATAGCAAAGACAAACGGGCCCGGGGCAGACGGGCAAATTATCTTTTTGCCGGCAAGCGCATCTTCGCTCTTTAAGAATTCTCTTTTAAATTGTGTTTCGGTTTTGGTCTTTTTGTGGAGTGCGATGTCCTTTGGCCGGTCGCAGCCCTTTGCATTAATAACGTAGACTAATATTTGAGTTATATTAATTCTGAAATGAGAAGGAGAAAAGTTTTTTATTGTCGTGATTAAAAGGTATTTCACAAAGTATCTTAGGTTTTCATCTACTTGACTGAATCTAAAATACCATATATATGGAGTAGGAGGCCACATTATGTAATATAGGAGGATCCTTATACTCTAACTGTTTTATTTTCGGGAACTAATACAATGCAATTTCATCATTTAATCCCGATCAAACATCTGACATGCGTTGTCCCTTTAACTCCTACACATTTGTTTTAACAAACAATTTTACGTAATTCAACAGCATTTTCTCTGCTTCCACTCAACCGCTTCAACACCCTTCCAGATTTGGTGAAAATGAAAAATCAGCGAGAAACAATAGACCCGACATGAGCACCCTTCGCAATCTTATCGAATGCAAACACTCGCGGCTCCGTTCCGGCCATTGGGCCCCTTCCTCTTACTTTAACGCAACACTGGCGGTTGCGTCAAGGAAACTATCGAATATGATACGATGGAAATTAAAAAGATCATGGAAACTATCGAGTATGATACAAGGGAAATGAAAAAGATCATGAAAACTATCGAGTATGATACAAGGGAAATGAAAAAGACCATGGAAACTATCGAGTATGATACGATGGAAATTAAAAAAATCCGCGCCGAACTGAGCGCCTTTTGTAAGATGCATTTTTGATGTTTGGTGTGTCACGTATGTAGAGCCATACCAATTTAATAGTTCTCAATGTGTCTGTGATTTTCGAGAATTTTTTTTCTTGTTTTGATTACGCAAAATTCCTAAGATGTAACAAAGATTTAGCAATTTAAGTGTAATGTGTTATATTAAGTGGAAAAGTGTTGGCGTGTGTTACAAAAGGAAATTTCAATATTTTACAGACCTATTTGATGATCAATTCAATATTCAAAATCAACTTTCTCGCCAGGCCGTATACCTAGTAGGTATTGCAAAACCTATCAAAATCATTTATGTTCACCATAAAACCAACTATTTCTTACAATTTTTACTTAGTGCCACCAAAAGCAATTTAAAAGAATTTTGATAGTAACTGCGAGCCCAAACGACATTATTCCATTCAATCTCTCCTCACTTCCCTCTTAAATCTGCTCTCATTTTTCACACCTTGAATTTGTCACTTTCTCCGACAAATAATAATAAAAATTCGCCAGTATACGAAGTATCTGATACGACGGTCGTAACATAACACTCTGTTAGCGGGCCGCGCGGGCCGCACCGCCCCGTAAAATAGTAATAAAAATGGAATAAATCCTCCACATCCCCTGTGTCCCCTATTATTATGAACAGCCCTCACATACGGGAACTATGAAATATTTCTTTAAAACACAATATCTAATATTGGATCTCAGAGTGTGAAATGAATACGAGATAAATTTGCTTAAAAAGGTTTGGTGGATTGCGAAACTCATATACCTACGTTCCAAAATATTTCTATCGCTATAAAATGTAATAAAGTATTATCATTAAACGTAACTATTAGACTTAATCTGTTTTATCACGTAGGTGGTTCAAGTATATTAATTTAAGCAAATATTTAATAACCTTGCATCGTCAGCACGCTAAAATTTCTATCAATATTTGTCTCTGTATACGATATTGTGAAATGTAGTTTCTGTTCTTAAGTAGTATGTTTAATATGCTTACGTTGATTATGTTAGGAAGTTTAGTTCAAAAAGAAAGTCCGTTTTTATCCATCAGTATTCGCAATTTGTATGTATATTAAGCAAAATTTACACTATTTCGGAATTATATTGGTTAATTAAAATTGTAAGAAAAACGTGTTATTTTATTTCAACGGTAAATTAATTAACTATTACGGAGATTTAGAGATAAAACATAATACCGACTAAAGTGAACGAGTTTATTTCATAATTTAACTCAAAATTATAGAGAAATGATTTCTTAGAATTTTAGTCCAATTGGTTTTTCAATAATAAAAGAATAATATATGCTTCAGCTTACCGTTTGCAGACTGGATGGAACTATCTGTCAGTTTAGAAACTAATGAATCTAATAGAACATCTCAACTAAATAGCACGTCACCACCAATAACAATATCCACCCCAAACTATTCCCGAGTTTCCAAACTACTGAACTAAGCGTTCAAACGTCTCTAAACGAATCCGGTCTCAGGAGGCAATTCTGTTCATTTAAATTCTTCATAAATAGATAATAAAGGGCGGCGGGTGCTTGCAAACTGCTTTATTCGATGAAGATTGTGGCTGAAGTTGGCGGAATACCGAACTGCCTGCTTATTTTACACGCTAAAGACTCGCGGCAAGATATATTGAAAATTCTATTCACAATGTACCAACACATAATTATGTATTTGTAATTTAGATTAAGAAAGGGGCTAGTTTGTTCAAAGTTTACTTTATTTAATGTTCCCTTACAGTTATCGAAATTATTATAAGTTTTTTTCGTAAAAACACGTTAAAGGCAGGTTTGGTACGTTTACATTCTAGAAACCTCACAATGTCAACCATTGTTCAGGTGGGAAAACGTACTTGCGAAGTGTTTTGATTTTATTTGACCTTGGGGGTATGTGTTTGGTCGAATAAAAGCAAAAAACCGGTAGAGTTAAATAATGGCTTATAAAAAACACAGCTTATCTGAGAACAAATTAATAAAACTTTATTAAAGTCGGTAATGTAAAAAAAATACATTTCTCCGATATACTCAAGATAACACACTTAGAAGGCGTTGATTCCAATAATACAAGCAAATCCTTGACTTCACAGGCCCGTAAGGCTCGTCGGTTTCCCCTATTGATTACCCAAAAAGCGGAAAATAAAATCTGCCTGCACCCGAAACAGAACACCGCGCGCTAGTTTTATTTATCGTTAGGGTTACCACCACTTAAATGAATTGGAATATTTTTTTTTTTGCTAGCCTGGCTTTGCGAATGCTTATAAGGTAAATACCGTAATTTGTAATACCGATGAGCGATGGGGTAAATGTTCGAATGGAGACCACAAATCGGAAGGTACAGCGTCGCCCTTCCACACGATAGCCAGTCGAATACGTTCGTTTGTCAAGGAGCTCTTTTAGCGGAAACCAATTTTCAGTACTAAAAATATGTACATATATATTTTTTTTTCTCGAGGGACTCACTTTTAATTCAACCCGACTACTAAATAGGTAGTGATAGAGATAGTAGATATTTATCTTCTTTTTGTTTTAACTAAAAACGTGATTTACTTACATTTGGCCTCGGGTTTGCATTGCACGCTTTTAAGTCAAAAGGGCCAATCAAATATCCAGTTAAGTAAAATGCCCAAAAGTGGCAATTATAAATACATGCATGCGACATGCGATTTCCTTGTCACAGTATACCTCTAATGTTCCATTCATCATTGTCATTGTATTAGTACATATTTATATTCTGTTTGGCGAATTGTTTTTAATTTTTATGAGTTAAAGTTTGCATACAGTTATGTTTGTGCGTGTATGACCTCATCACACACAAACGACTAGACTAACTACGGTACGGTATGGTTTTCGGTATACCTACATACACTGGTATAGGTCGTGCAACATAAATAAAAAGAGCGATGTCAAACTTATTGCGCAGTAGTCATTTGTACTCCGCAGGAATATCACCGCTCTTTTATCTGGCGCGACATAACTAGGCATCCACAGATAGTTATACGATATTTTTACCCCGACCACACGGAAGCAAGAAACTGACTTGACGAAGTTGGGTACCTTTTAGTTGCGGGTACCTTCTAACTAATTACATATAGATGTTCTTTTAGAATCTAGCGGATATAAGTCGCTCTCGACTCAGTGCACACCAAGACTGGCTTATGGCGAAACTGCAACCCCGAGACGGTAACGAGTGGGGACCTATTCCGGCCCAATCATCCACTCGAGACAGTTGTCTACCAATTGCTCTCGTCCGGAATCGACCACCGCGTAATAGATTGCGTAAAATCGCTCCGATGTATTTTTATTTGTCGATGAGGGACTTAAAATGAAATGATGGTGGAATTGTATGCCGATTGATTTACGTTTTATAGTGTGTGTGAAACAAAAACCTCGCTTAACTTACCTACAGTATTGTCGAGTCAAGAGTATTATTTCGCCGATGAATTGGACACAGTATCGGAAGCATATAAGAGCGATTGAATACTATACCGCGCAAATAAATTCTTACGGCAAATTATGCTATATTAGATTATGCTGGAATAATATACAGAAGGCCTCAAGAAAGGGTAAAGAAGGAACTTGTAGCTGGTATAATTAGAAAGTGCGTTGCATCTAATATAGCGTATTTAAGACTTGGCCGTATTCGCCAGCATTGAGTTTAGCATCTCTAACATAGAAAAGAAACTGAATCGATCTACCTGTTTGATTTATATTCATGCAGGCAGGCACATCGGCCATACACACGCTGCGTCGCACGATTGTATGTGGTGTTGTGCCTACGACGTAGCGGGGTCTACGCGTCGTAGCAAGCAGTACGAGTTTGACGCAGTTGTACTAACAACTGAGGCTCTAGTGTGAAAAACGTCTCGAGCGCATTTGTGACAAAACCTATAGTGCGAATTCCTTTTCTTAAGCGAATCCCATTAGCTTTGTACCCGATGAACAATACTCATTATCTGTATTGTTAACTGTGGCCACAACTGCCACTTCAAAATGTAAGGTGTTATAAGTGCAAATTACTTTTACACTAAATTAGTCTTTAAGTCAAACGAGATAAGGTTTACTCTTAAACAAAGAGAACACAGATGTTGGTCACTTCGTTAATTGCGTTCGTCATCCTAAGCATCGAAACGAGCTTCACTGCTCTTTCACTTACGAAGTGACTAACATCTGTGTTCTCTTTGTTTAAGAGTAAACCTTATTTCGTTTGACTTAAAGACTAATTTAGTGTAAAAGTAATTTGCACTTATAACGCCTTACATTTTGAAGTGGCAGTTGTGGCCACAGTTAACAATACAGATAATGAGTATTGTTCATCGGGTACAAAGCTAAGTGGATTCGCTCAAGAAAAAGGATTATTTCTATACAACACTTTTAGCTTTGGAAAAATGCACAAGTTTGGAATGTGCAGTTTCGGAAAAATTGTTTGCCTATGTGCAGACGCCGGGAAAGAAGGACTTGCCGGGTGAGTAGGTATAGACGGATAGTGATTCGAAGCCGGCAGGCCCTTTTCACGGATAGGCATGTAGATAGTGCTTTTCTCAAACATATGCAATGAAATAAAAATACAACACTAAAAAAATATATAATTCAGCTGTTTAGTCTGTTCATAATCTTCCTGAACACAGACGCCATGTTAAAAAAAATACTTCCCGGCTTAAGCCTTCCATTTTGTATGAAATTCCTTTACAGTTCTCTCGAGATGTTCCACCCGTAACGTGATACTTCAAAGCCTGTTATAACTCACGTTATGACGACATTTCATTGTATGTTTGAGAAAAATATATAATTCTTATTTCAATGTACTTACATATGTAACTAAATGAAGTAAATAAAAATTATTATTACTAACATTAAATGGACAATAAAGTTTTTTCTCATAGTTAGTCTTTGGGCAGATTTACCAACAATATCATTTGAAATCGACTTAAAAAAAGGAAATTCTCGCAACATTACTTTTTCGCTGTTATACAATTTTCATTCCTGGCCTTATTTAACATTTACCTACAATCGTCTCCATAACTGCGATATAAAAACTACAATTCACCGTAATTTATTTACAATAGCAATCACCTAATGCCCTGTACAAGCCGAGAACCAAGCCATTAACACATTAGTTAGCCAACCAACTAATTTCCAACTATATAAACCTATATCACCGCAACTAATTTACAAATATGAACTTTATCCATCCACCTGAAGGATCTTACAACAACGCAGCTGAATGAAATACGATCTTGTGAAAGTAAGAAGTTGATTAGTTAGAACTTGAGCATTTTAAAGGAATGAGAGTTCAATGTCCGTCGTATAAGGTGTGAATTACGATGGTGTCAATTAGTGGATAGCGTATGATAAATGTGCGGGAGCGGCGATTCCAGCTGGTAAGTGGATTGGGTCTTTGGTCTGAAGACCAACATGCTCAGAGGTTAAATTTCTCCACATAAGATTGTTTGTCTGTAAAGTCTGTTTACGGACGATAATTTTACGTGATAACGTATGCCGGCAGATGGAGTGGATAGCCACAAGCCGATCGCTTAGGCCGGTCATGCCTCTCTATCGCTTGTTCCGCGCTCTCGCTTGCACGCTCGGTTCAGGCGGAACGTGACAATGAGTCATGCTTTTTCGTGCGTGCAGCCTCCGTGAATCGATGTATAAGACGTTATAACGTTAATAGAGAAGATCATTTTCGTGCGTGCAGCCTCCGTGAATCGATGTATAAGACGTTATAACGTTAATAGAGAAGATCACTTCCCTGAAACATAAATTTTTGTCTCCCATCTGTAAAGTTTCGCCAGATTTAATTTGTCCGAAAGCCATTTTTTTCCAAAACTGTTATTTTTAAGAATAATTGTAAAACAAACCTAGCCTAATGGGTTCTTTAAGACGATGTTTGTAAAATTCTGAAAATATTACGGGTTTTATGAAAAAAAAAAACTTTCGGACAAATGAAAATTTGATACCAGTAGAGAATCGTACAAATACAGAATGCCCTCTCATTTATGCTTTGCGACTTGAGGCTATCAGACACGAGCCAATGATAGCTGTTCCCAACGACAAGATACCCAAACTGCATTACTTCAATAAGAGCTACGAAATCGAGCTAATTGAAGAACCTTACGATCGATCCGATATAAATGAAATACGCATATATACGGATGGGTCAAAGACACAAACAGGTACAGGAGCTGGAATATACTCACCTGAAATAAACGTAAACATATCAATAGCCTTAGGAAAATATAGCTCCATCTTCCAATGTGAATGTCTTGCCATCACACAGGCTGCCAAGGCAGTTGCTACGCGAGGTATCAAAGACCAAAAGATACGTATTGTTTCCGACAGCGCTGCAGTTTGACGAGCTCTGGAGAATAAAACAATCAAATCCGGGCTCATACTAGAGTGTCACTCAGCATTGCAAACGATCGGCATGAATAATCGGATCACGTTGCAATGGATTAAAGGGCACAGTGGCTCTCTAGGTAGCGATGCAGCCGACCAGCTGGCTAGGAGAGGATCCGATGACTTGGCAATTGGCCCAGATCCTATGCTCCCCTTGGCGTTTAATCAGCTGCGTACATGGCTTCGTCACAGAACACGATCACAAACCAGTACATGCAGGCAGTCCCGGGAAACAATCCCATACCCAGACACACGCCTGACAAAGCGCCTGTTATCGCTAAGCAGGCCCGCCCTGCGAGTAGTAGTAGGCACTATCACTGGACACTGCACACTTAACAAGCATTTATATGTTCTAGGAATGACCGATAGCCCCCTGTGTAGGGGATGCCTGTCGGCCGAAGAAACAGCTACCCACGTGATCCTGGAATGCGCTGCCGTAGCTAAGCAACGGGCTGAAATCCTCAAAGCACCGAGGTCACTTCGTGAAGCCTGTGGAGACACCAGGAGAATCCTGCGCTTCTGGACGGAGTTAGGCTGGCTAGACTATTAGCCTGCAAATCTGTACGCACAATGGCCCGAACATACACGGGCTAAGTGCGGAAAGCGGAGCCCATAACCATAACCATAACCATATTATGCTTTGCGACATATTTAGATAACCTGATCGCCCTCACCAAAAAAGACGGAGGGGTGAGACCAATTGCCGTTGGTTCAACACTTCGCGGACTAGCATCCAAAATTGCAGTTCGTCACATCGTATCCAAACTGCAACCTCAGTTTGAACCCGTACAGTTGGGCTTTGGTACAAAAGGAGGCTGTGAGGCAGCAGTCCACTCCCTGCGCTCATTCCTCTCGTCACCGTCGTGCGCAGTGTTGATCAAAATTGACGTAAAGAATGCATTTAATTCGGTAAACAGGGACACTCTGCTAACAGAAATCAAACACAGTATTCCAGAAATTTATAATTACCTACTACATTGTTACGCAGATCCAACAAAATTATTATACCGCTCAAATGTTTTATCTTCAGAAGTCGGCTGTCAGCAGGGTGACCCTCTCGGACCAGCAATTTTTAGTTTGGCTATCAACCCCATTATTCAAAATTTTAAATCAAAATTTAACGTCTGGTATTTGGACGACGGGACTCTCGGAGGCGACATGGACACTGTTCTTTCCGATTTATTTACCATCCAAACAAAGTTTAAAAACATTGGCTTAGAGTTAAATTTTAATAAATGTGAACTCTATAACCAAAGTTTTTTAAGTGATACCGATGTAAAAGAGAAATTCGATAAAGTGACACCTGACATTAAAATAGTCACCAAGAGTTCGCTTTGCCTCCTTGGCTCGCCAATCTTTGAAGATTCTTTTTCCGATATACTAAGTTATGTTTCAAAATTCCAAAACTGTGCAGACCGCCTTGTCCAAATAAGCCCTCACTACGCAATATCAATCCTTAAATTTTGCCTTTTTGTTCCAAAATTAACATATGTACTTCGCTGCTGGAAATTTCGAAATCTCTTGTTACCTCTGGATGATCTTATCAAAACAAATTTAGAAACAATTTTAAAAATACAACTCAGCGAACAATCCTGGTCTCAGGCATCCCTTCCCATTCGTTACGGTGGGATGGGAATACGCAAAATTAGTAGTGTTTCCTTACCGGCATTTTTGTCTTCTGTCCATAGCTCAGTTAATCTTGTAGGTAAAGTCCTAAGGGTTCTGCCCTCAAACTATGAGATTACTGACTTGGCAGAAGCAAAAAATGCTTGGTCAATTGCTTGTTCGGGAAAGGATTTCCCTGACCACCCCATGTCCCAGAGGAGTTGGGATGACACCTTATGTAAAATTTCCATTGATTTTCTCCTTAGCTGCAGCACAGGTCCTGATAGAGCCCGGCTGCTAGCGTCGGGCACCAAGGAAGCCGGCGGTTGGCTTCACGCCTACCCCTCGCCAAATACCGGCACCTTCCTGGAGCCCGACACACTACGTGTGGCAACGTGCCTGCGGCTGGGGATAAAGATATGTACACCCCATAGATGCCCTTGCGGCAACGATGTCGACCCTCTGGGCCACCACGGGCTGTCTTGTCAAAAAAGCGCCGGCCGTTTCTCTAGACACGCCGCGCTTAACGACATCATCCGCCGTTCTCTTGCCAGCGTTAATGTCCCGGCTTTGCTGGAACCAACCGGCATCGCCAGAGACGATGGCAGGAGACCGGATGGGATGTCTTTGATTCCATGGAGATTGGGAAGGACACTGGTGTGGGACTCATAAACCAGGCGCGGCGGCTGAAGCGGCCGAAAAATTAATAGTTCACAAGTACAGGGGTCTCAGCTCTGAATACGATTTTGTTCCATTCGGGGTTGAGACCCTTGGTCCGTGGGGGTCCAGTGCTCATCAACTTTTTAGGCAGATCTCAAAAAAACTGGTTGACACCACGGGGGACCGAAGAGCTGGCAGCTTCCTCGCTCAACGCATTAGCGTTGCTATACAGCGAGGAAATGCTGCCAGCGTCTTCGGGACTATGCCAAAGGGGTCCGATTTTTTAAGTCTTTTTTAATATTAAATTTATTCTGTTTTAGCCTTTTATTTTAGTTAGTTAAGTTCTTAGTTTATAGTTAGTATTTAAATTTCTGTAGGTTTATGTGTTGCTTTATCTTTTGTAAATTGTTTGTTGTTCAATTAAAGTTTTTTACTTTAGATAGGTCATACCATATACTTACATACATAAAAATGCATTTGAAATAGCAGTTACTATCAAATTACTGGTTCACGAAATTGAAAATTTCAGGTAGAATTTAGAGCTAAAATTACCAGCTAGTTTTATTTTGATAGTGTAACTACTTATATTTTGTAATCCTTTACCTAGGTACCCTTGTGCATCATCTGAGTTTTTTTTTTCGTTTTACAGCTGAAAAACAAGAGACAAAGACAGCTTAAATAAATTGCCATTAAATTAATTTCACCAATGCGTCAGTGTTATACAGCTTTCACAAAGATAAAATATTGCACAATACCGCATACAATATAAAAGACTAATAGTTTTAATAAAGTGTTCGTGCGGTGAGCCGCGCCGGCGAAGCGAGCATACATTTGAGTGCTAATTTAATTAATTGTCCCATTTCCCCACATATGCGCCGCGCCCCGCCGCTAACAACACTATTTTTCACTTACATCAAGACCCAACAAATTGGTTACGTTATTACTGGCTTCGTGGGTTCATGTAGGAGAAATGGACGCAGTCTTAGAAAGGATGTTTGAGATTGTTATAGTTTTAAAGAATGTTTGTATGAGTCAGTGAAAATTGCGGATGTCTCGTTGCGATGATTCTAGATTGTCTATCCTACTAAATCAATGTCCAAAGCGTCTAACAACACTACTTTTCACTTACATCAAGACCCAACAAATTGGTTACGTTATTACTGGCTTCGTGAGTTCATGTAGGGGAAATAGACGCAGTCTTAGTAAGGATGTTTGAGATTGTTATAGTTTTAAAGAATGTTTGTATGAGTCAGTGAAAATTGCGGATGTCTCGTTGCGATGATTCTAGATTGTCTATCCTACTAAATCAATGTCCAAAGCGTCTAACAACACTACTTTTCACTTACATCAAGACCCAACAAATTGGTTACGTTATTACTGGCTTCGTGAGTTCATGTAGGGGAAATAGACGCAGTCTTAGTAAGGATGTTTGAGATTGTTATAGTTTTAAAGAATGTTTGTATGAGTCAGTGAAAATTGCGGATGACTCGTTGCGATGATTCTAGATTGTCTATCCTACTAAATCAATGTCCAAAGCGTCTAACAACACTACTTTTCACTAACATCAAGACCCAACAAATTGGCTACGTTATTACTGGCTTCGTGGGTTCATGTAGGAGAAATAGACGCAGTCTTCGCAAGGACGTTTGAGTTTTAAAATCCATACTAATATTATAAATGCGAAAGTGTGTCTGTCTGTATGTTACCTCTTCACGCTTAAACCGCTGAATTGATTTTGATGAAATTTGGCATAGAGATAGTTTAAGATCCGAGGAAGGACATAGGATAGTTTTCATCCTGGAAATTATACGTAAAAGATTGAAAAGGAGTGAACATTTCTCTTGGGGTGCGGTGACCCTGTAGGAAATGTAATTATTAGACCAAAAGCATAATTGCTCTTACATTTGCTTAGGCGCTTTTAATAATCCCTTTTATTAAGTTCCACGCGTGTGTAGTCGCGGGAATAAGCTAGTATTCTATATTTTGTGAATGTTTGTATGAGTCAGAGAAAATTTCGGATGACTCGTTGCGGTGATTCTAGATTGTCTATCCGACTAAAGCAATGCTTGTAAACATTGAGGTATTATTTATTATAGAGCCACAGACCCGAACAAAAGTGTCAAATAACGTGGCACCGTTGTCATGTTCAAGTAGATGCCAATAACGCTTATTTATAATTTGCAGCAACATATTGACTTCGTACAAAAGAACTCTTTATTTAAACGTTTAAGTGTCCAATTGACTTAATTATTTATTACCACAAATATTTTACGTGTAAATTAACTTTTTTAGCGTATTCTGACTGAAGTCTCTTGTCAAACTTGGAACATGGCACGAATGGATCAGATTTTAATATTTTTACATATTAAAAATATTTTCACTATTATTTTATTTAGGTATTAAAATATATTTTATGTTTGAACTAAATAAACTCGTAAATTGTTAATAACTAATTTTGTTACGTTTTTATTGTGAATTGTTAATAACAAATTTAGTTACGTTTTTATTTAACAACTGCATAAAAAGTTTCCGATAGAAGGGATCTGTTTGCGAGTCGATGGACGGATGTGTGTCGAATGCTCCTGAGGTATTGTGAGGTGATGGATGATTGCGGGATTTCCTAACTTTTAAGTTTTATTTATATTCTTTTAAATGTTTATAAATTGTACAGTGTATTGGTAATAACTGTAATGCTGTATAAATTTTGATTGTAAATAAATAAAAAATAAATCAGTAATAATCACATTATTTCTCCTTGTTCCAGTATGTGAAATGAGAGTAAGACAAGTGCAAAATATTGACATTATGAACCCTTTAAAGTTTGATCTTATTTGTCCGTGGCGTGGTATGCACGGCAGCACACGTCGCCGTCGCATTTATGTGTTCTTGGCGTTCAAAGGTGACAGTGTCTAGACTCTGTGACAAAATAAAACAATAACAACAGAGCTATTTTTTAGTAATTTATGAATTTTATCATTTTACGCTTCTGTTGATTAACATAAAAAAAAAACATGATTATGCCGAACACACGAGAGACGAATTATTTGGCTTCAATTATTCTTCGCGTTTGTCTCTTGCTAAATGTGATCTCCATTTTTACGTTGTTGAGAATGGGAATCTTGAATAAAAAAAATAGGATAATTATTTATTGCACTCTTTAATTTATTAATAAAATATAAAACTATAGCGACTCCTTCGATTTTTGTTCTGTGATGAGGTGCATTTTGTAGGGACAAAGTTAATAATTCTAATACAAACATTGCTATGATTCTACATAGGATTCGTTAATTAATCAATAGAACTCAAGTAAAAAAGAATATTCCGCCCTGTTCCTTTATTGTATAGTTGTTATTTCTGTAATTTTTCACTGAAAATTAAGTCACTTTTGAGACCCGTCACGTGTCATGGTCTAAACGAGACTGATCGCCCAACTAATGCGATTTGTGATTTTGCATTAGTTGGGAGGGTGCCATTTTTTCCGTCTGATTGTGTGTCCATGTAATTATTACGTCAATGCTTGTAAACGTTAATACGTATAGTAAGTAGAAGCGGATAAATACACATAGAAAACATCCAACATCCTCCTGGATCATGAATGTAGGAGCAATGTAGGAGCTCAAAGGACACATATTTGCCTTTGATTCAAAATTCATAATTAACGCATTCACTACCGCGTAGCGCTACGGGCTACGCTCGTAGCCGATAACATGGGAAAAACCGTATGTAGCGAAAACTTATTACGAGCAGAGCGCCCGGCTACCGGGTTGCTGGTGTCGAAAGTGTTAAAAACGTTATTCTGCAAGGGCACTTTTACGTGGCTTGATCTGAATCTACCGGCATTTCACAAGAGGAGACGCTGTTGAGAAGAAAGCCGAAAGAAACTCAACATTCAGTATATATTTTTTTATTTTTTTCATAAGCCACATAGTCATCGTCGTTTGAGTAAGGTATACAGATATAAAGGAATTAATAAACCTGTGTAAAACAAAAGTCTATTAACAAAAACTTGCCAAATCGATGCCATACATTCATAAGTCCGCCGCATCAACATCCCCTTAACGATCATAAGGACTAATTTCTTTTTACAACATCATTTTCGAGATTCGTATTGGGTGTCACCTGTAGCTGCCTATCCCTCCGTAACTTTGCCAATTTAACTTTATTTGTATCGGGATAATATTTGGAACTTGATATAACTTTTTTCCAAAGTACTTCATCGTCATCCTTAAATATTGTGTCAGATATAAAAAACGCTTAAGTTATCTGGTACGCTAACTGATTACGTAAGAATGATATCGGAATCGGTGGGGAGGGTCGAGGGGGGATGCGACGAGAGGCGTCGTGAAGAGACTCGCCCGAGGGCGGATTATTGAATTATCAACAAAACATCGTACGCCTGAGAGCCTACGCTCCTCTAATTACTTTCTACTCTCTTTACCGGTATCATCTTAAAATCCGATGAGATTTGAGGCAATCGATTGAGCTGTAATTGCCGCCCAGCAAAGAATAGATTTGCAGTGAAAACAGGTTCCAACCAACAAGCGCCCTGTAGTTATACCAATACCTATAGGCATCGGAATTTCGTTAGCACGGTAGAACTTTAGAGAGCTATGGAATCGATATTAACATTAAAATACAATAAATACGCATACTCATACCCATTCATCTATTTCATTCCAAACTGCCTTTACGGTTATGGTAGTTAACATTCCCAAGCATTAAATGACTAAAATTATAAATAAAACATTTGTACAATGTTACACTCCTAGATTTAACTATATTTATTGTCAATATCATGCACTTTCTAGTCATCACTGGATGTTCGATCAATATAGAACCCAATTGAATCCAGAAAACATGGAAAAATTCGCGAATATTAACGTATTTTATGATGACGAAAAAAACAATTCCTACACAAATCAAGTCTCATCAGCAGGCCTATGATGGTTGCTTTTATCTTGCGATAAATAAGTGACAAAGCATCCGTCACGTTTTGACAAAATGTGAGTGTGAGTTACAGATGCTTTGTCACTTATTTTATCCCGTGATAAAAGCAACAATCATAGGCCCCCTGACTTTGTCCTTGACTAGAAAGTTAAAATTCCGAATGAAATACACTTATTACTTTAAGTAGATATGGGTATCAATTGTATTTAAATTTTAATATCGGCTCCATAGCTCTCAAAAGTCCTACCGTGCTATCGAAAGTCCGATGCTTGGTTATATAGATCGGACGCGGGATTTTCCGGGGTTGTTTTTAAGTCCCGGGCTCGGTCCGATATACGTTGGGCAAATTAAAAGCAGGCCATGCGTGCGAGCATTGTGAGGAGGCCCGCGTTTTATTGTTACCGATTTGTCTGCACGGGAAAACACAAATGGTCCGGAGCCGGGTTAAGCTCTTTGTTAATCGAACACGAACGATGCAGGCGATGGAGCCCACGTGCTTACTGTCGCGTTGCCTGGCAACCGGCCGCAGATGCGCTTCTACGGATTTGAGCTGAAGGGCTGTGGGATAAGAAAGAGGTTCTTCAGATCAAGTCCGGAGTTAAAGGCGTTTTTGGAGGTTAGTGTTCCGTAGCCTTAAGAATGGTTAACTTTTATTATTTATTTCCTGGCTAGTCTATCTTAGACTGGATGATTTTTTTATTATACAAGCCATATTTTGCCGTTGTGAATTAAGAATCGAAAGACAATGAAGCAGTAACGTTTTCGTTTGATTATTTATGATTAATTATCTCACTAGTGGGCGAGGCCTCCAACATATCTATAAATATTGAATGCTTACTTATTGACGACTGTTTGTAACATGTTCATATTTTTTTTATCCTATTCATAATTTTCCTTGCATACTTCCAGTTTTTCTAGTTTAAGATGTATTGTATTAAATTTTGATTTCAAAGCCCGATTTCCCGTGGAATTTGTAGTAGCATCTGTAAGGGCATCTGATTAATGCTCCATTCATTTCTAGGAACCGAGAAATTTCTTGATATTCCTTGCAAAGACACAGCAGATACCTAGAACCCCGTTTGTAACTAATTCAAATGGCTGTTTAACATGCTGAAATTACGGACATTTACCTGATTTGTAGGTAGAATGAGCACGAATAATCTGATCCTACATATCTTAAATGATTTTTTGTGTGTGTCATCTACATTAGGTATACATAACATAAAACTACTTCAGCTTACTTAGGTAATACGTCGACTTGTGTCTTGTGTCTTGTCTGATATTGTTTATTCTGGTAACAAATTAGATGTACATGTTTATTTGTCGATTAGGTCATTATATATATATACAGCTACCTACTGGAATGCAAAAACTTGTAAATCAAAAATTAGACAATACGAAAACAATAAGCTACGACGCAATGTATAGCACTATCACTGGTACTGATTTGAAGAAAAAAACAACGAAAATTCTTTGCTATAATATCCCGAAAGAACTCCTGGATTTCAGGTAATAAGATTACACGACTTCACTTTTTACATGCTGAAATATTTAAACGATGAAATCGCCTTTGGAGGCGCGAGGGGGCGCTCGTGTGAGAAATAGCTCCAAATATCTCGCGACTATCCGGGATTCCTGCCCCTATTTTCCCGGGATCGCGCTGAAATGACAACAGATTTAGGGAAAACGTGTAGCCAGCCGTGAAATGTATCCGAGCGAGCTTCTCCTTATATGACATTCTTCGCACCTACTATAAATGAAAGCGACGAGCCGGTATCGTAATGTAGGTTTTATTAAAAACTCATCGAGTTGGACGGTAAGCAACGTAAGTATACCGCTACTTAAACGGGTTCTTTTCTGCGGAATTATTGTCCGGAAAATAGGCTGCCAATAAATATGTTCCGGATCTATTGTAGAGTTGTAACGAGAGCGGTAGAGATTTGCATTTATTCGTTCTTCCGCTCGTCGAATGCTTGACGTTTGTTTGAATATCCGATTTCCGTCTTCGGATCGGATGCTTTTTACTTTTACACAGTAGGAAAAGTTTGAGAGTTTGTGTCAACATGTTATTTCCACAGTCAGCTGTTTTAACATGTTCATTGTGCTATACTTTTATTGAGTTTATGTAATGATTACAAATTGTCATAAAGCTGCTTTTGAACATTTGGCGTGCAGCCGTTTGTCACGAGTTACTATAATTCCACTGGAAAAAATCCCGTAAATGCAATAACTTTTTTGCGTATTACCACAATTACATAGCTTTCTCTCTTCTTGTTGTCTAATTTTAACGTACCTAATTGTTTTTGTGACGTATAAAAATTTAATCATCGTATGTAAATGAGTAGGTAAGACTATCGGGTACATTATAATTACCATGGCCGTTAAATTTCGATAGACAACAAAATAAACTGATCACTTTTCATTAGATGCGGCAATTCATGATTTTCCGCCCGGCTTGAAATTGCCAGTCAATTTTGCGGTTAACTCAAAAGTCAGGATTAAAAGAAGACTGAGGGGGGAATCTTGTAACGACACTTGGTAATTAACTCCGTAATCCGAACCGCACCGGGCTTTAATTAAAAATTAGACTCTATTGTTACCGATGTAGCGACTAAATTGGCTAATTTTTATAATAGCCTGTTATTAGATATTTATTTCAGCGATATCAAATTATTTGAGGCATTATCACATATTTATTGAGCCATGAAATTAATTTGTAGTTAAGTTAAAAGTAGTAGTTAAAAGTAGTAGTTTTAAGTTAAAGGTAGTTAGTATTTAGGACCACTACAACTTACTTTCGTTTATAGGTCACTAGGTATTTCGTTGGTTACTAGTTACTAGGTTAGGCAGTTCGTCAACATATAAATAATTTACGAAAGGATCCCATGGTGTAAGATTAATTCCAATTATGACAGATTTATAGATTTTTATTATATTATATTAACGCTGAAGTTATGTGATAGTATAATTAAGTTTTAATAGTCACCCTTTTTGATCCTTAAATGTGACAGACTGACCTCTTCCACAGTATTACTTAAAATCCCGTATATCTACCGGTCACGTTAGAATAATTATCCCCTCAAAGTTCATATGAATAGTAATTAGTAATTAATATTCCTGAAATAGGGAAGTCCGGTCACCGGGCTAACCGAATTCAAAGAAGAGGGCGGAAATATCGTTTTAATGCTCTAGAGAATAAAGTTTGCAATATACGCTAGCTCCGATATGTTCGCCATGCTTGTACGATCAGATGTAGGTTCGAGGTCGGAGGTGAATGGCTACAATCAAGCCTCAACCCTCATTTAAATATCAAAACAGCCTCTTTCTGCTCGGTTAGCCTCCGTCTATCTCCACCCCGCAACATAACACAAACAAATTAATTCGAATAATGAACCCTAATAAATAGGGCTCTGTTTATCCCATAAAGAATAAATGTTATAATAATTGGGGCAAGAGGCTACAGTTTACAGTTTAGAATACCAAATTACGGAAGGGTGAATTAATTTCTGAAACAACGCAATAATAACACAATGAAAAGTTTATTCGGCCTATCAACAACATTTGGTAAATTTAATTATTTATTTGATACCTTTAGAGGTATTGAAAAAGCTTCAATATAATTGCGACTTGAGCGGACAGATATTATCCTGCTTTGTTACCTGTACATTAAACATAACAGTAGTGGTTTTAGGGGAGGAAGCTGATATTATTATTAGGTAAGGCCAAATTTGATATAATATGTTATTACCGCTTTTGTCATTTGTATTTTAGCAATACGACTCGCCATTTTCAAAAACGTAGGTATATCAGTATAGTAGACATATAGAGGCGAAATCTCTGATCGGTTTCAAACATTCAAATGACGTAGGGTTTGCAGCCCCGGTCAATCCTACTACTAAAGTCCCGGGAATTCCCGGGACTTAAATCGAGGCCTAGTTTTGGGTTGAATTATAAATGCTTGTATAGAAAAGTACCCAGCAATATTTCCCTAGCCTATAATGAAAAGAGTTGCGTCGCGTCATATCGAGAAGTGAAAAAACTGGCGTTAAGTAGAACGGACTGGAGAGAACTGCACTAACAAGAGTAGAACTCTTAAATAATAATGATGATAATAACTTCATTGCATCTTTAAATAAAACCAATGAACCCACAAGTAACAATATTATATCAACAGTAATATTTAAATAACAACCCCTAAATCTGAAAGTGTAAGCTAAAATGACGAACCATATTTCGGCCGAGCAGTTGAAAAGGCGTTCAACTCTCAAAGCCGAGGTGTCAAGATTAACCGCCGCCGCTGCATGAAATACCGTGTAACATTGTTCACAGACTATAAAACTGCACAAAGCCTTTTCAATTAAAACTTTCAATGGCGTCCTGGCGTCCTGGTGCTAATTATAGCACAGGGAGGACATCTATTAGTATAAAATAAAGCGCTAACCGCTGCGATGCGTCGCCCTGTCGCCGCGAGCGCCCCTCCCTTTAGCTAAGTGAATTCCGTTAATTAAACCATAAAAACTTCGATAAATTAAGATCCAGCCAATTCCCCTCTCTAATATAGTCCTGCCTCGAAAGATTTCAGATGCAAACGACACGGATACCGGCCGGTGGGGAACAAGGACATAAATTGAGACGGCCTCTTACCCTCTACATTTGTTTGTGGTTTCATTTAATTTGGATTCCGAAGCATTTAGCTAATGTTGGTACATCGTAAAGATTCGATGATACTGTTGGTATTAATGTTGCCACTCAATTGTTCATTAGTATTGTTGGCGTTTATGTTTGTTTATTGCATTATCGTTGTGGTATTATGTTAGGTGGTGATGGCGTGTCCGTGGGCAGTAAGTATGAAAAATTCGAAATAGAGAAATACATTATTTACGTTATACAGCTAGAATTACTGTATTCATATTCGGAAATAATTGAGACACTTCTTAAAAACGCTTCTGTGCATGTTTGATATGAGCAGGCTATGTATATCATACGAGGGCGGGCTAAAATGTGCGTATAAGAGGCCTTATTCCTTTTAAAATGCTGACTGTTTTAGACATTTTTCTCTATGATCAAACAAGTTTCTTAGCTTATTATTTACTTGTGTTTCGTTTACTAATAAATATTTATAGTTCATATTATTGTAATGGTTAAGTACAATAATTTTCAATGACAACTTATCAGTGTGAATAACGCCGATGTCACGGGCCAGTTAGCCGATGGATTGCATAAATGGTTATAAAATGTAAATATCTAACAAATGTATTAAGCAGTTTTCACTTACATGAAATTGTCAATAACGGTGCACCTCAAACTTTTATTAAAATATGTTCCACGAAAGTTTAAATAAGATTATGTCAAAATCAATCGAATTAAAATTCATAATTCATATGAGAAATAGAGTTTGATTGGAATTACATATTTTCGACGTTACTGTAACCCGAAAGCAGTATTTTAAAAAGACCAGTATTGCCACATTATAAATACGTAAGTTCGTGCGTAAGTCTCGGCTCTTTAATTTTCCTCAAATCAAGTCGCGAGTTCCACGAAATAACGTATGAAGCTAATTGCGGACGCCATAAGCCGCTGATAGGCGATAAGGCGCGGCCGGGGGCGTTCATTAGTCAATTCGAGGTCAGCTGTGTGTGTTTTAGGTAATTGGTCCGTGTGTGTCGCACCGGGCTCCGGGCTTATACTTTTTGGAAACTTTATGTATCAATTACGATGCCTTTTTCACTGGAGTTGGTTGACTTTGATGTTATTTTAATAGGCAGTCGCGAAATATGTTGCTTTGTGATTTATGTCGTACCGCCGTTTGGCAAGCGAAGAATGTCTTCGGTAGATTGCGGTTACTTTGATTCATAGAGTAACATTTATCGGTATAACCTTTACAACTCAACCCGTGTTTTTAACGCGTTTTCAAAGTGTTTTAACTAAAGTTTCCATTTAAAATAATAAAATATTATAGTATCTACAAGTCCAGAAACAAAGTAGTTGAAAAAATTATGATCAATGTTACGTCGTGTATCATAATTACTCCTAATATTCCTACTTCTAATTAAAATTACGATACCGATATCAAATTAATATTTTTTTACAAGAAGAACTGTATGAGATATTATAACAGATTATCGTGTCAAAGACGCAGCAGTATCTTTCTCACACGTATGAATATGTGTAAATGGGAGACAAGTCTTTCCTCTATCTAAGCCTAAGGTGAAACACCCAAGATCTGAAAGATATAACGATAAAATAGATTACTCACCTTATCTTTTGCTACTCCAATCCCGTGTAGTCCCCTCTGCTGCCCCCTCTTCAACTGGCATCTAAGAAATGAAAGAATTTAGTCAATACTTATAGGTACCAAATAAGCAGGAAATTACTACAACATCTTAATTAAAAATATTGCTTGAGAATACACGAGTTAGCAAAAGACGTAAAAAGCCGAGCATGTCAGCTTTATTAAAACAGGGAAAACTTTTACTTAGATATAATTTTATATCCAGAGACAATTAAAAAGTACAAGGTACACAAAACAATCCTCGAAGTTCCCCAGTTTGCTCAAATCCGGAGGGAGAATTTTTCAACAGGTAAAACGTTCTCAAAAACCTAAGCGAAGTTAACTATCACAAAAGGAATAAGATAAAGTGCTTGTGGAATGAAACAGTATTCAGTAAGTTGAAAAGCGTCCTCAAACAGCCAACTTTCCGGCGAGTTGAAAGCAAATCTTCCGCGAACATCTGTCGAGCCACCGTTTTCTACCAATAAAATCTTTTTCGAGCACATTTATACGCTTTGAGGCTGGAGTCAACAGGTGGGTTATTTTATCAATTTGAATGTAATTGCCTCGGCCCTGGGACGTAACAGGTGCTAAATAGCACTCCCAAGATTGTAAGTTTTTCATAGCGTTTAAGTGCTAAGAACAGATTACGACAAAGTGATAAAGATGAGCAACAATACATTTAAAAAGAGTGATCATGCTTGTAGTTTTTACAAAACGTGGCGACTAGGGCTGGAAAATAAATAACGTCACGGAGAAGACACAGTAAGTACTTAGTTGGCCAACTTTACTAAAGAACGATGTTAGAAAATCAGATCAAGTTGTATATTATCGCTCCTATTCTATTCGGATTAGAATTAGAATTTTTATAAATATGACAACCTTACATAAATCGATGTACAAAGTTGCACATTAAACTCCAGTATTTAGGCTTGTGATGTTATGGACACTAGACGACGATATACTTACTTATATCGCCGGGTGAAAATACGTATATTATAGATAAATATATAGAAAACATCCAGGACCCAGGACCTAATATTCGAATTCATTAGGACATGTGATGTGACAACGTTTAGCTCTATTTGTATTTATATGTTTGTTAGACTCTAAATTTTTCTATGAGCCACAATTGCCTGAATGATTTGACTTTGAATTGTATGTAATATGACAAACAGATCTTATAAACTCACAATGATATTTCACAGTCATTCCTTTGGAAGTACAAGGACAGTAAATATCACTTTCAAAAAAACGATATGTGTGAACACAAAAGCTAGCACGTAGCAATTTTGAAACAGAATGTCTACAGGTATAGTGACGTAAAGTAGCGAGTAAATCTGTTGCGAGTGCGAGCCACTGTCAATCAACAGGAAAAGCTACTGAACATCCCTCACAACCAGCATACGAGGATCTTTGATTAAGCACCGCTTCAAAAGTCAGACGTGTCTTGATATATTGGTCTGTATAATCATCACTTCTAATCTGTGGTTAAGTCGCTCACGCGCCGAAACATTAATCCGAAATTCGTGACCCAACAAGAGTTCGTATTTGGTTTCCATTTTCCAGTTTTTAAACAGAATTACGCTTAATATTATGAATTTCAGTATTCAATTATGAAGTAATTAAGTAGTCTAATTAAACTAATTGTTCATAAAATGAAATAGCAGAATTAACTTAATAGCATAAATATGAAACTGTGCACAATTTGCCTAGGTGTACTTTTATAATTGAGGATAATTTGTTTTTATCTGTGTTGTTATAGTTTCAGATTCATTTTAGCCAAAGTTGGAATGGATTGTTTTATTAAAATAGAGCACGCTTTTAAATTACTGGGTGAAATTTGAGTGCCATAATTTAAGTAAACAGAACCAAATTATAGCTTTCACTAAATATGATTTTTATCACTAAGTTTGTGAGTAAAAGAGATATAAAATTGTATCGCATTTTCACTGAATAACATCGTATGATATTCGACAATGTAGCATGTTTATAATCGTGGAACTAAATAATAACAAGGAAAATACTATATTTCGTGCATACACACTGTCCGCCCCTAGGGAAATACTAGAAGCATCTGGGGTTGGGAAATGAAGATTTATTCGGCTTTTCTCTTACAAACACAACTCTAGATTATGACAGTTCGATCATGACACTGCCATGTTTCTTAGTGGTTATAGCTATTAGTGGGAATAGTAAGCTTAGCTTGTCTTGTTCATTCTTTTCTATCATTCGTTTGTTTTATACTGACTGTATAATTAATCAAACTTTCCCTAAACTATGAAAATAAATATGCTTAGGTATATTGCTTATATGTCACCTGTTTTTGCCATTTCGTGATGGATTTTCGTTTCATAATCATAACGCCTTGGTAATTTGAATTTTATTTATTTGTAAATAGAGCGCGAACACGCGTGGACGAAAATGAGAACAATTAACGACAGACTTTAATTTGTAACATTTAAATATATGTATTATTAACTTTAAGACCACAAATGGAAACTGATTAAAAATATCGATCGGATCATATAAAGGCATTTAAAAAAATATAACAACGGAGCCATTTTGAGGGTATACCATAGTGTAAATACAGTACAGTAAGCAAAAAAACATAAATAACACTAGTCTACATTTATATCGTGTACTCGAATAAAAAATGTCTATAACCGCAAACGTGCAGTTTTGGCGGCGGGTGACATTAAACCGGACATAAAGTGAGCGTGCAATATCGAGTTAGCGAGTTCCAGCCAAACAAGAGTTCGGGCTTCCGGGCGTAAACTACTTAAATCTCGACGGTGTTTGTCTGCGGACAAACTTGGCCGTGACTTGGCGTGACTTGGCGCGACTTGGCGAGGATGCCGCGGCTTGGCCGGTGCGATGCCATGACGAGTTGTCATGCTACCGTGAGTGCACTGGAGATTAGTGTGAAAGATCGAATGCTAATTTACGGACCTTTTTTTTAACTATATTGTATAAGTAAATAGGTTACAGGTGCTCCAAAAGTAAAGCGCTTAATAAGAGTCACTAGGCGTGTAGACAATTTTATTTGAGGATGTCAATCGATTCTATTTTTATTGGGATCAAAATTTAATGTCTATATGGGACTAATTACACTTAAACTGCTCGAAAAGTCAGAAATGACCGTCAAAGTTCAAGATCTCTACGGAGCACTAAAAACGCTCCATACAAATTAACACCTACATTGTGACGTCATTCTGTGGGTTGCGTACCAACATTTGTATGGAGACAATAAGTAATAGCCATTTTCACCAAAAAAAATGCTATTTTCTATATATATAGGAGAATAGAAGCCGTAATACTGATTCAAGTTAATGGTTAAAATTAAAACCTACATAGAATATGATTTTCCTTCCTTCAGGGTTTTAAAGTTTTCATGGAAACCACGGGGAGTACTATATTCGCTGGAACAAATAAAGTAATTATCTGAGTGTTAACCCATTCAATACAGTTAACCCTAATAATCAGTGTGTCTCTGGGACGCGGGACCGGAGACGGTTTAACATTCGGTTTACGGCCCGTCCGGTGCCGGATCACTTTACAATTCCTGTAATAGTGCTCTTATTGCTAATGGCCGCGTAAATAAAGCGGCACTTGCATTTATCGCTTCTCCCAGTGGTGTATCCGTTGGATTTGAAGATTTACTTACGGATTGTTTAACTTTGATTTGGAAACAGACGTAATACATATATGGAAATATTATACTTATAAATGTTTTTGAGGCAAATAAGTAATTCTTGAGGTTAATGATAATGACTGTGAAAAAAAAGATATTTAAAGTTTCGAAATGTCACCCCCCTTTTAATTTAATTTCTATTACATATCGTAGTTACTTACCCAAGCAGCACATTAGTGAATTTTGCAGCTTATCTTATAGCTTTAAGTTCTAAATGAGTGGTTTAACAGTGTTTGATACAACTTATAGCTTTAAACACAACTTAAAACTGTATATGAGTTCATCCTATCACTTGTAGTTGCATAGGAACGTTTTTTGTTACTACGTTATTACTTATGGTGGGATAAAGTCGATTTTGCTACTTAAAGTTGCATGCAGGTGCAAATAGTCACTCAATAAGAAGCAATAGTGCTATATAAGGCCTTAAAATAACTTATAAGCAACTTTTACATATAAGTGGGAACATACCCTTATTTGGAACTAAAAGTTCCAAATGACTAGTACAATAGCGAATTATATCACCAAAAGTGGCTAAAGGGATAATTTTACGGCTCTTTTGGAACCAAAAATTATTGCAACTTTAAGGCCTAAGAAGTACCTTATTGCCACTCCAACGCATAAATATAAGTCTCAATAGGAGGTTCTTGGAACCAAAAGCAGTTATTTTCACTTATTTCAAACCACTAACGAACTAAAAGTTCTTTTATTGTTCCTATTGCGCCTTGTCAAAATATATTTAATAGTCTTGCTTGTTTAATAGTCTACAAAAGAGCAAATAATTACTATTGGTAATAGCATTCACTGCTTTCCACTCGCAAGATACAAATAAGTGATTATTAGACCTGATAGTTCCAAATAAGGAGCAAATAAGTGAAAATAAACACTGTAGGATCTTTTTTGTTTCGCCATGTTTACAAATGGAAGCCTATGAAAATTAATTATTTCAACCAGAATTTTATCACACTCACGCATAATCACAGACTTTTGATAGTTGTGACGATGTTACTTTAACATTGTACGTAACCTACAACCATTAGGTCAGGTTTTTAACAGTTTTATTTCTTATCAGTATCTATTCCTTATTTGATTTATAGCACTCTCTTTTTTAATATTCCTGATCAAATCAAAGGCGCATCGAAATTTACTAAGAAACCATACCATAGTTTCACAGTAACAAAACATTCGCAAGAATTTCGTGCTTATTTCAATGCCTGTATAACGTGAAGTTTTAATCACTCATCCAAAATTAATATGGCAGATCACATATTAATTTTAATAAACACAACTTTGACAGTTGCCACGCCACTCAGATACTTTGGCGACTCATTTATCACTGTTTGACCGAACTAAAATTGTTTTCATTCGTTCACTGGCTTCACTGCGCATAACTTTCACCCATAGTTCTAATTACCACTTAAGGTATTTGTGAGATCTCTTATGGATTCTATTTAGCACCAAAAATAGGCTGCAATTTTTCTCCTTTTGGTTCTATACTGGTGGCATAAGGGTTCTTGCCACCTATATAGCACTTAGTCATGGTGGTAAATTTAACTTAAGCATCTAATTAGATATGATATACGAGCTATTTAGACCCAGTTGTGCTACTTGGGTACTTACTACGCTGACTCAGCGACCCAAGGTGGATCTTGACCTCCAACACCAAGCGACGCCATCCTACTCTATCTTGCGCAGCTTGACGCCAATGACATCTTAAGTTACATAACAATAATTTCGGCTAATAGGTATCTCATCACTAGACAAACAAAAAAAACAAGCGACGGTCGACGCCGAAAAGTGCTCCCGTTAACTTGTTGCGTCGCTCGCTTGCTTAAGCAACTTAAACACTCTGAGACATAAAGTTCTGCTTTATTGTTGAAATAAATGACGTATTTTATTAGTAGCTCTGTAAGCTGTAGATCTCGCGAGTTTGTTCGAAATCGCTGTTTTTTTTTTCACGTTTTACCCCCGTATTATCGCCGCCATTTCGAAAAATCTAGAAAACTTGAATCGACAAAAATATTTGTAGGTATACTTATCGAAATTTTATAATAATCGGTTGAGAAATGCGACCTCGACATACGAAAGCATTTTGAGCCAAGCTGAAAGGAAAACGCTTCGCTCGCGCGGTCAATTATTAGTGTGCGTTACTCACACATTAAATTTACTTGAATCTTAATATTTTGTCCACTAGGTGTACTTATTTACACAGCGTATGTTTGAGATTTTTTGTTTTGTAGGCGGTATAAAGTTATATAGAGTAGGGCTCTAACCCGACGAGGCTTTGCGATATTCCCAACTTAAAAATATCACGGTTATATAACGGACAGAATCCAATGTCAGGGGAGTACGAAATGTTAGTTGTGATCTAGATAATTTTTGAGTCATTACCAATAGCAGAAATCTAAAGATGTTACGGATATGATCCCGTCCTGGCCATAGTCATCCATCAAATGTACCTAAATGTCAATCGCATTAGGCCCCTTGTACCCATTTGTTGTATTGAACTCAAGAAATATATGCATGTAATGCGGATTTCCTTTGAAATAGCATATAACATTGTTTGGATATTATAGGTAACACGGTTCGGTAAGCCGGCAGATAAACGCTACAAGTCTGAAGCGCACACCTTGGCTACATGCACTATGCACGGGTTATAACTGAATCAGGGATTAAGAAACAGAGAACTTTACTACAATACTTATCTCCTGAAAGTAAGTGGAAACTCGCTGTAATATACCCTTAATTTTACACCCTTATTTTTTACTATATTTTTGTATTTTTTATTTAAACAGTTTTTTTTACTATTTTTAACGGCACCGAGATTTGGACCTGGGTTTCTTTTTACTTTGCGACGTTAATACGTGAGCGATTTCTTAAATCAGATGTAAACGAGATAATAACAAAAGCCTTTTTACCGCCCAACTTTGATGCCTTTGATGTGAACACAGTACTTCTTTGATTACCATTTTTCCATCAAAGTTAATATTTTAATTCCATTCTGCCTGTGACTTCGGTCGCGTTTAAACATATATTATACCATTTTTCGGGATAAAAAGTAGCCTATGTGTAGGGTATAAAGTACAGCTGTCCAAAATTTCAAGACACGCAATCTTGCACTTTTATAATATTAGTGGGAGTGTTACTGCTTTGGTGGTGTTAAATTAACAAGAATCTTTTCAATGCATATCCAGTAGGGTGGAGCGAATTGTTTTTTTTTGGAAATTCAACTCAGAACGCCTCTAAAACGTTGCATTAGGCTGCCAGGTGTACGAGAAAAATAATAATAAAAATATTCAACACTACTTTTAGCCCTCTACTGTCATTTGAATATTATGATCAAGCTCATATTGAAAAAAAATTTTTTTTTATCAAAATCTTGTTTTTTTTTAATGAAAGTCAAGTATTTTTTTTCTAAGCACATAATACTCGAAATAAAAGATATTTGTTGCATAAAAATATAACAACATTAAAAATATTAATTTTTTTAAAATACTGAATTTTAATTTGGGTCACAGGTTCACGTAGTAGTTGCCGTAAGTATGAAATAACCTCAAAACATATAAAGTTGAAACCCTTCTTTATAAATCTGATACTAATTACGTAAAAAGAAAAGTTTTTTTTTTACCAATTATGAGTAAAAAAAATTTTTTCTAGCTCAAGTAGAGGGCTGAAACATATTCAAAATCAATTAAATATATATATATTCATTAATATCTTATCTAAAGGCAACATATTACAAATGTTCCAGGTCGATCAGACCACTTTTTTTTTTCTCCATACATCTACGCTCCACCCTAATATCCAGTCCAACAATCAGAGAAAATTCCCGGGATCGGGCACATCACTAGACGACGAACACCACGACGAAATCTAAGTTGACTGCCGACAAAACCGCGCAATCCCCTAACACGACGCAGACGTGCTAAGAAGCTATTATAGACCAATAACGATAATGCGATCCCGTTCGGTTTGCATAACGTTCAAGCGGCGAGTGTGCGAGAAAGTTCAAGCAGTTATTTGAAAAGTTGCAAAATGAACCGGACTCTCCATGCTGCATAAACGTGGGATTACACTGACTTAACTTTGGATCTGTGTACCAACTCGAAGTCGAGATGAGGATAGGTTTGCGTGTGTGTAGTAATAGTTATGCTCGTAAAGTTGATAATCTTACGCCATTGGAACTTCGCACTGATTTGGAATGGTCCTCCGAGTAATTATACTCTCGGACTATTTACCTGCCTATAAAAGTCAAACGCTGTAGATTGCAGACTCGTACTTAGTAGTAAACTGTTGTAGGAACTTAACTGAAAATTCTAATACTACAAATTGCTTTGATTTTATCATGCAAGACAAATAATTTTTTCTAGTATCTACCTACATCATATGTCAATCAAAACTAAAATAAAATTAACTTAGGTTCCCTGCGTAATATATCCTCCCACAAAAACCATTCTCCTCATGTGGGATATGTCTTAACGTTGACACTGGCGAAATACCTCTGGCCAAAGCAGCTAGAAGTGAAAGCCATAAAAAATGTACATATATTTGGGCATGGGATTTGTTAACATATTGGATTGAGATATTTGGGTGCAGAAAATATAAGTAAAGATTTTTGGTCCGATATAAGATATATTTCTAATCATACACCCAAGTAGACATCATCATCATGTTGTGTTGTATATTCCTTGATGTTGGAGGTGTGCAATAAAGAGTATTTGTATTTGTATTTGTAGACTTTCATTGAAACCTATATAGTCAATTGTGTGTTCTGTTACTACAAAATCTTATTTCATAATCTTAAATCTCAGTTAATTTACAACCCAAATTACTACTGAAAATCCGAACGTTATAATATAAAAACTAAAATTCATTTGACGTTAAAAACTAAACGAAGCGAGACTGCTTAGCTCAAGACAGCTTTAACAAGCAAGTCTCGCCTCGCACATTAGATTACCAGAGACAATCCAATGGCTTTTTAACTACCAAAAAAGAAAATTGAAAGTGGCTCCGTGTTTTAGCTGTACGTGATGCAAACGTAAAGGGAGAACGTGCAATAGACATAGACAAGCTGCACTTGTCTTAACCGGTGTAAAATAAAAGCGGACGTGCTATTGCCCGTCTCCATGCTACCACAGAATGAAGTAAAGCAGAGGAATTCCGAAAGTATCTACGTCCTTTCAAACTAGAGCGAAAGAGCCGGTGTTGGGGGTTTCCAGACAAATATTTTTCCATTTCCACCCTCCCAAATCGAGGATTAAGAGCGTGTTTATGCTCGGTACTTTTGTCTTTTTGCTATCGGTGCTGAGAGCCTGTTAATAATCGAACTCATATTAAAATACTGCCCGTTACTTCATGTTAACGCGATATGAATGCAGTCAGATGCAGGTATGTTTTAACTTTTTTACAAAATACCGGTAAACTGTGACAACAAATGCGAGCAATTATAATGAAACTGTCAATAATATTCTGCTGCTGATACTCGGCAAAATTTAACCTGTATTAAAAAGCGTGAAATTCGTTTAAATGGTTGAAACTTTAAGCACCGTGGACCGAGCAAGACATAGGACGCTACACGAAAGACAAGGCAGTTATATCTACCTAATCATAATTTCATAATCTTAAAAGTCTCAGTCAATTGCTGCCGACGGTCCCGGGTTCGAATCCCGGCCTGGGAAAATATTTGTGTGATGAACTCAAACTCGTGCTAGGGTCATGGTTGTTTTATGTATTTATGTATATATTTATTAGGGTGGAGCGAATTTTTTTTTTTTTGGAAATTCAACTCAGAACGTCTCTAAAACGTTGCATTAGGCTGCCAGGTGTACGAGAAAAATAATAATAAAAATATTGAATACTACTTTTAGCCCTCTACTGTCATTTTGAATATTATGATCAAGCCCATACTGAAAAAAAATTTTTTTTATCAAAATCTTGTTTTTTTTTTAATGAAAGTCAAGTGATTTTTATCTCAGCACATAATACTCGAAATAAAAGATTATGTTGCATAAAAATATAACAATATTAAAATTTTTTTTTTTTTTTAAATACTGAATTTTAATTTGGGTTACAGGTTCACGTAGTAGTCGCCGTAAGTATGAAATAAGCTCAAAACATTTGAAGTTGAAACCTTCTTTATAAATCTAATACTAATTACGTTAAAAAAAAGTTTTTTTTTACCAATTATGAGTAAAAAAAAATTGTTCTAGCTCAAGTAGAGGGCTGAAACATATTTAAAATAAATTACATATATATATATATATATATTCATTAATATCTTATCTAAAGGCAACATATTACAAATGTTCCAGGTCGATCAGACAACTTTTTTTTTTCTCCATACATCGACGCTCCACCCTAATATTTATATCTATATAAGTATGTATATCGTCGTTTAGTACCCATAACATGAGCCTTCTTGAGCTTAATTTGGGACTAGATCGATTTGTGTGAGTTTGTCCAATATTTATTTATTTAATTTGATACCCGAAATAAGTGCTGAAAATCTCTACTTCAGTGCCTTTTTTATAATCGAACTCTTATTAAAACACTGCCCGTTACTTTCTGTTAACTCGATATGATTGCAGTCAGACGCAGCAGGTATGTTTTAACTTTGTTGCAAAATTGCGTAAAGTAAATTGAACATAATAATGGAGCTGTCAATTAGTGTTTTTCTGCTGATATACAGTTAAATTGAGCATGTTTAAAGCAATTGTGAATTTCATTTTAATGGCTGAAACTGTAACCTATCAATCAACTTTAAGAGACCAAGGTCAAGCCTTCTAAAGAAATTAAGGTGTCTAAGGGTTATGTTCAAATGGAGACAGCTACACCAACAAAGAGTCTCAGCTTTTTACATAATACTGAAAAAATGTAACATTAAAAAAATCTGAAGATTAATAATAGTCATTGGAAACGTATGCAATATGCATATCATTTCAGGTAAATTTTCCTAAAAATCTGTCGTTATCGAAACTCGGCCAAAGCATAGTTTGCACAAAGCGGGCACATATCGATTAGCAAACATTCTCTAGGCCACAAGAAGTAAGTAGCCAGGTATCCCCCGCGCAAACACCCCGCCCTCCCCCGCCGTCCCCCCGCCGTCGCCCTGCGGCCCACTCCCGCGCCGCCCCGGGCCCTACATCAAAATGACGACGGAAATCCCATATTGCCTACATCGGGGACGGAAGCACGATTTTATAAGTTAAGGGATTTGTGTCAATATTTTACTAGGATGCCGGATGGGCACCCCGTACCTTCGGAACATTATGTCGAGCGGTTATAGACTCGATTCGAAGCGCGCACGGCGATATGCTCACGATATTGCTTGATTTCACGTTGTCCTAATTCCAATTAGTCTGGGTGGCACACATAAACTGATTTTTTAAACTCGATAGTACCTGTCATCGATACTACTTTGTAGTACTTTTAGCGTTCAAGTACTTACATTTAAAATGAATTAACCAAATTCGAATTTTGCTTTGTAGGTACGTTTAAACTAGACACGCACGGTCTCTATTTTAAACGTACAAAGCAAAATACTGTATAAAACTCGATAGTACCTGTCATCGATACTTTGTAGTACTTGTAGTACCTAAATGGTACTTAAATACGTAAAAAATGAATTTACCAAATTCGATTTTCTTTAATCTTGTTCAATTATCATATATTATTATATTTAGCCATATCGCTATATTTTGCTTTGTACGTTTAAAATAGAGACCGTGCAATTGCAAACTTTATTAATTTACAAATTTACAGGATGTTAACTGTAGGCACATTTGCTAATCGTTCTGGAGTTGCCAACAAATTGTTAAGTAAGTATTTTTGTTAGGCCTTCTTGTTCGAAATTCATAAGTGTATCGTGATTTATGGAATACATTTTAGCGTTACGCTCCACGTTTCAGGGTAGAAAAATACGGTATGATCGGAGTAGAAGTTTGTTGGAGGAAGTTTAGCCAATGTTTGAAATGTTTAGATAGGTTTGCGATATGAAGCGAGGGTGCCTGCCAGTCCCTTAGACGTTCCACGTTCTTAAATAAATTCGGTTAACTCAATGTAAATAAAACCTGTTACGTTATGAAAATCTCGTAGGGCTCTACGATTTATAATGCGATTTTTTTGGGTTCTGGGTCCAATCGATGAAGTTTGTCGTCTGTAAGCTATTGATATCTACCAAAATAAGCTATCGTGTTATCATTAATCATAATCCAATGAAAAGCAGTATGTAATGCGAGGACTTCATTCAAAATAGCGCGCGTGTCATGAAAGCGTGAGGTAAATCTGAGTCGCTCAACAAGATACATATTGAAAATTAGTTTAAAAAGTTTTATACATTATGTTCCTTTTAAAATGTTGATTGCTTTAGACATTTTTCTCTATGATCGATCATGTTTCTTAACATATTATTGATATTACTACTATTGGGATTTATTTGTTTATATTTGAAACGTACCTAGTTTGAATTTTTTATACTTTTCGAAATTGACTAAATTCACGTGGAGAATTAGTTTTTTGAACTTATTTTCGACTGCACGCAATGAAAGCATGAAATGGCTATGTTTACTACCTAGAACTCGGAGAAAAGTATTACTCACTTCAAAATGTTTGTTGAAATTATCAATTTGTCATAATATGAAAAAAAGAAGTTTAAAAGGAATAAGGGCTTTTAAATTATGATGCAAATATTTTTTTAATTCTCAAATCAAAATAACATCATTAATTTCCTTTTTGCTAAGCAGAAATAAAATAATTGTCTCTAATGATACACAGAACAACACTTTCCCTGAAGGCGCACGTGAAAACATCTTCAAAACTCGCAATCCCGGTGTTTTAAAACATACGCACCTTTCAATTATATACGCGTTCTCAACAAAGCGATGATATCTCTCGCAACCTCATTTGCCCTCTTTGAAGCGGCAGAATTCTATGTTATAGAGTTTGGATTCCGATAAATGGAAAATAAGATGGGATGTTTGGGAAGTTATGGTTCGGAAGCTCAGTTTACGTGTTTAGGGTACTCGTAAATAACGTCGCCCGCTAGCGAGCTGCCGGTGGTTAATTAAATATGTTAAAGGGTGTAAGACAAAGAAATAGCGGGGTTGCCGGCGGCGTAGCGTAGGGCTGTCGCGCTCGAGATATCTTATAAGAAATCTTGTATGATCAAAAGCTGTGTAAAATCGAGTTTTAAAAATTATGTATAGATGATCTTAATACAGTGCTGTGGCAGCAACTTTAGGTTTTTATTTACAATTATTATTTTATAGTTATCACTATTTATAACGTTGTATTGCGACCGCATTTCTCAACCGATTCTCATGAAGTGTTGTGAGTAGTTTCGATAAAATAAAGTTGTTTTTTACTACTCAGTTTTTCGATATTTTTCAAAATGGCGGAGATATTGGGGTTTAAAAACGTAAAAAATTTGGAAATTTCAGCAATTTCGAAACAAACTCGGATAGAAGATGCAAAATTACTTCTTTACCTCTTCAATCTTCATATTTTTGTAATAGTTAAATGGCGCACGTAAACAGGCGGTCTGTTGAATTTCTTTCGGTTTTTTCTCTTCTTGGGAAATGCCGATAGATGCAAACTTGTAAATGGGCCTTAATCACAGAATGAAGAAGACGTCAGGCGATAATTTTATCAACGATCATTATTGCGTTTGTGACAGCTGTCATTCCTGACGACGCCTCCTGATGACGACGCGTTTGGCTCGGTTTGTAGACACCTGCCTACTGAGCCGGCGGTCCCGGGTTCCAATCCCGGCCAGGGCAAATATTTGTGTTATGAACTCGAATATTTGTGAAGGGTCATGATTGTTCTATGTATTTAAGTATATATTTATCTATATAAGTACGTATATCGTCGTCTAGTATCCATAACACAAGCCTTCTTGAGCTTAATTTGGGACTAGATCGATTTGTGTGAGGTTGTCCGATATTTATTTATTTATTTATTCCTCAGCAAACATTATTTCCCAAACAACAGACCCTTTTTGCAGACAGTCAAAACAAACAGCCCTTATAGTTTTTAAATAGCACATGATCGCGATACACCATGTATTCGGTTACATTTACCCGACCGTAGGGGCTCTGATGACTGATCGCGTTTTAATGTTTTCATTGATGCTGCGGCAAATTTGAACAATGAGTAGACGCGACCCGTCGGCGTGTTGACAAATAATATTGACCACTGCTAATGATGTCGGGGCATTCAGTGAAACGAACATACAATACAATTGTTTCACACCTCACGTTTCAATAACGTATTGCCGAGTTATATGTCTGCTTAAGCTGCCTCAACCTCTACCTCCACTAAAGCGGAGCGGAGGAAACAAACCAATCAGGAGGAGAAGAATTACATTTAAATCTAAGAATATGATTGGTCCAATTTACACATCTCCGTTTCGCTTCTGTGGAACCTTAAGCCTTAACCAGTAGGTATTAAGAAGTCGACTTGTAATAGTCAATCAACTTCATGCACTTTGAGAGACAAAAATTAATATAGGATTCCCGTCGGATAGATCATACCCCGAGCGAAGCTGCGGGCGGTGAAAACTATTTGAAATAGTGGATTCATGCAACTAAAAATAGTCATACGTAGGTGGTAATACAACATTGAAATCATTCGATGTTCAACTTTACATCCCGTATAATAAAAACATACAATACGTGTGATCATATGTTATTGTTATATCTACTATACAGAGCTTGCAGGTAATCTAATTGCTTATGCAAACATGATTGTACGTGCAATCCTTTACAGGTTGAGCAAGCAAGTCTCAGCAAACTTCCGCGTAACCTTGTCAATTTACAACACCACTGCACTCCCAAATTAAACAAGTCGAAATGAGCATTTTGGCTTTGATCGCCCTGCGCCGGAGAAACAAACTTAGCCAGGAACCGCGGAGGGCTTACTTCTTAAATTATTCTCCAAAAGATTTTCTAATTTGCTCGCTCTCGCTTCCAAACCCGAAAGGCAGTAACGATCTATGAAACTCATACATTTTATAACCTTTTGAATTAAGAAGGGAGCGCTCGCGACTCCTTTTACGAGAGCGGGAGCCGCAAGCATATGCGGTTCACAGATTCCTTGACACAGAAACTCATTATAGGCCTAGCGCCCTGCATATAAGGCTCAATACAACATCTTGTAATCGCTTGCCTTTTGCTGGCAATGTCGCACACCAAAATGTACTTTAGCACTTATTAATATGATTCGAAAGCGCAGGAATGCCACCGCATGTTTGGGGTTGCCCATATTCGCTCCACGTGCGTCCTTTGGGTAATGTTACGTAATAGATAAGAGAGCAGCCGTGATTTTGTCAAAGGTAAGAAAATTGGTTACGTTAGTGGGTGATTCCGGGTAGCGGCTCGAATGGGAATTATGAAGGATTTTATGTCTGCACGCTATTGACGTAGGTAATTATAGCGTTGTGCAACACTTGGAAGTGGAAATATCTATTGAGCTTTCTTATTACACATACAATGTTTGAACTCCGCATATTTTTAATACATGGTGCTATAAGTTCTTGATACTCAAACTTCATAAAGTCATGTTTTGTTACAACAACGTATATTTTGAAAGCTTACGTATAGCTACGCACATATTCGTACGTATTTCAATGCGCGTTAAATCCAGCTTAGTTAGTGAAATAAAACTCGGAAGAGCCGCAAATACCCGAAAGTATCGTCTCAAATACTGTTAAAAAGTAACCAGAAGAATGGAAACCCGCCGAGTATCAAAGACGCCCGCATAATTTAAAAATTCAAAATTTAATTACATTAAGCACGGCGGCGATGTTTCATTCCTATAACGACGCGCCAAGACTCACTTTGGTTGCGTGACCTAATTTTAGGGGAACCTTATTTTGCTCACTTAATTTGCCTTATTCGTGTTTGCTCTGCGAATGAGGAACGGCGAATTTTTCTTTTTCTTTTGCGAAAACTTAATTGAGTGGGGCGGCCGCGATGCGTCCCACCTCTATAAACATTTATTGTCGCTCTACATCTCACTAACTTCACTTTTACAGTTTTATGTCCGAAAAATTTACGCGAGGAACGTTGGTTTGTGGCCTTTATTGCGACCCAAGAATTCCTGCGACTGTAATTGAATGTAATTTCGTTAGCTTCTTTCGTTTACAGCTGTAAAATAAAATTTTACGTCTTATTTATTGTCACGAACAACAATATCTGCGTCTACGAGTGCTGAGTAAGTGCTGTAATAAAGGCATTCAAATAAAGCTAGTCACTCGTACTTGTACATAAATGGTCGTATTACGGTACACATATTTAAAGACCCTTTTATTTTCTTTGTTAGTAATGGGACAGCGCCAAATGGGGGTTGTAGTGCTTAATTTAAAAACCTGTCCCTGCGGCGGGGAACCACGAACTCTATTTAATTAGTGGTGAATGTAGGGTATTTTGTATACCATTGCGGTAAAAATATAGACAGTGGTTCAGTTAAGTTTGGGTGGTTTGCTTCTGATGCTGATTAACAAAATGCAATCATCCTATACGTTCATGTCTTGAAACTTATAATTAGTAATACTTTGTTGTATTGTTAATATTCATATTTAGGTACTGCAGTGTCTTTCTCAGGTCAAGTTAGGGACATCAATTAAAAATATACTTGCTCATGAAAAACAATCGAAGGTAAGAATTTTAGGTACACCTAATCTAATATAATCTCACATCTAACTGAAGATAAGCTATTTATGACTCCAACGTTTTTTGCAGCTCAAATCTCTGCAGAAAATATTTCCAAAATTCCTTAATCCAAGTGTCTCAACAGAGATGTAATCGTGAACTCGGATGTTTAACTACGGAAGGGTGAAAATGAAAATCGATAGTTGATTACTCGTCCACTACCGAGCCTCCCGTATATCAAGTCGTGACATCCAATAATAAGGCTTTTAAAATTCACCCGCCCGAAGTATGGAAACGAATACCGAATATTTATTTTGCCGTTTAAAATTATCGATTATTCCTGTTTGCTTTTTATTTCCAATTTGAAGAGTAGTACATTATTATGTATTAATAATTAATAATACAGTGTTTATTTGGTCTGCCTACCGACGTAATTAGTTGTCATTAATCATTTGTTGAGTTAGTTCAGTAGAGATAAGATAGGTGTATTACTATCGAACATGTTTTTATATTTTAACTAGCTGTTTCCCGCGACTTGGTCCGCGTGGAACCTTATCTTGAAAATTTTACATCTTTATTATTTTCAGATCTAAGCAATGTTGAAATTTCTACACGTGTTTTTATTTGCATTTTTTTACGAAATAGTAACGAACCCTTCGTACGCGAGTCCGACTCGCTCTTGGCTTTTTTTTTCGCCTAATTTGCTCTAATTACGCGGTATCATTATGAAATCAGGTACATCACGAACGAATAGATTTACTAAATTCGATGAGTTTAAGAACGACGTTTATAAATTCTTTGATTCGAATAATAATGCCTTTACACTAAGTTTCAAGTACCGCACTCAAAAAAATGTTTGATCTATATACAAATTTTCAACCCCTATTTCACCACCTTCAGGGCTGAATTTTCAAAAACGCTAAAGTGAGTTTTCTTATCTTTTAATAGAATAACTTTTTACAAAGTTTCTAATTCCTAACTTAAAATACAACTTATACCCGATACAACCTTTCCTCCCCTTTTTCACCACCTTTGGGGCTGAATTTTCAAAAACGCTGAAATTACTTTTCTTGTATTTTTATAATATGCTTTTATATAAAGTTTCAAGTCCCGCACTCAATAAATTTTTTGATATTGATACATACATAGTTTCAACCCCTTTTTAACCCTTTTAGGGGATGAATTTTCAGACACTGAAATTAGTTTTCTTTTATTTTATTTTAATACTTTTTTACGAAGTTTCAAGTTCCAAGCTTAAAATTATATTTGAACCCCAAGACAAACTTTCATCCCCTTTTAACCCCCTTAGAGGTTGAATATTTAATAAAGATCAATTAATGTTATTTTTTTCTTATATATGCCTTTATAAGAACTTTCAAAGAATTTGTAATGGATTTAAACTTTAAACCCCTTTCTAACCCTTTTAGGGGATGAATTTTTGCGAAACGCTGAAATTAATTTTCTCGTATTCTAATAGTATGCCTTTACACAAAGATTGAAGTCCCGCACTCAAAAAATATTTGAATTCCACACAAACTTCAACCCCTATTTTACTACCTTACGGGATGAATTTCCAAAAACGCTGAAATTAGGTTTCTTCTATTTTATTTTAATACATTTTTACGTAGTATCAAGTTCCAACAAAAAAAACTTGTACCCCATACAACTATTCATCCCCTTTTTAACCCCCTTAGGGATTGAATTTTTCAAAATCGCTTCTTTATCTCTTGTACACTTTATAAATGCAACCTACTGTGCAAATTTCAACTCTTTAGCATTTGTAGTTTCGGCTCTGCGTTGATGAGTCAGTCAGTCAGGACACTTGCATTTATATATATAAGATAAGTGACAAATAATGTATGGAAGACATGAGCGAACTCTAACAGCGAACGAGACTCTCAAACAGCAATGGGTATACTTGGGGATTTCTTGCGATACCGAAATTATGAGATTCGCAGGAAAACTAAGATCAACGCCAACGTCATAGCTTACATAGAGTTACCGAACTCAAGTAGCAGCAGTGGACTTATGACAAGGTATAATGCTCTTAGAACCGATGACTGTCACTTAGATAGAAAATATTTTGTGTTGATGTGGTTAGCTACATACTGGAAAACGTAGCATTTACCTTACGATCCTTTCATCATCATCTTGCATCATACTTGTATTGTTAAGGTCGCATGAAGTTGTTGGATGGCAGTACACTAGCGATCGCTCTGAAACCTTTGGAGGTCCTTGAGAGAGGCCTACGTACTTATTATTATGCTGGGTATCATGAGATCGTAAAGGGTTGCGAATGATTTTGTAGATATATATATATATATACATTTTTGTGCACGTGGGCGGAAAAAGTGGGTGGGAAATGGCACTTTTCATTACATACTCTATTTAGGTTAGCAGTATTTAATTTAAGTTTTGATATCTCGTTTATCTCTCATAGTTCAAGCTATCATACGTATGCATGTATATTGCATGTTACACGTGCATGTAACGTTATAGGCAGATTGGGGACGTAATGAAGCGTTTAATTTCCGTCGTATCTGGATTGTAGATGCGCCCTGGAATGCGCTGACCGCATAGCTATGGCAGCATGCTCACAAAATTACATATTTCACCATACCTATGCATATAATGCATATAGGCCAATCCGTGTACAAATGCATCTGTATACTATGATCATAGCCAGGTCTGGGTAGTCCAACATTATGTCATTTGAGTATCGTGATTGTTGTTAGTCAAATTCGCATATTTGTTTTTCGTTTATCGATAAGGACGATAAGACAAAGTATGCCTTATCGATTTTGTGTTATCTGTACTGGCAATTGTACCGATTGTACTAAGCTTGACGACATATTAAACTTATTACACCCCTCTCTTTTCGTTGGGGTTAAAAATAAGTATGAATACCATAATTTCTAATCTGTTGGCTTCAGAGTGAAACAGAGCTGTCATATTTCGGCACATCATTATTTTCCGGCTTCGACTTGCGGCTTGAGGCGTTGCTAGGCAACCCTTCGCGGATTTGACGAAAATATGACAGCACAGTGTAGGGTGCAGTAGGTTACCTACATTCCGTTCATTTTTATTTAAAAGAGGGGTGTTAACTTTAACGCATATCTGGGACATCGTAGCTCTTAGTTTAATGGATTAACCGATTTTTGTTTAGATGTACATTCCATTCGACTTCTAAAAAGGAGGAGGTTCTCAATTCGACTGTATGTTGTCTTTTTTTATTAGACGATCATGTGTTATCAATGTTATCATCCAGTCCCTACTTCCGTTCTGTGGTTCATCGGATATCTTCAACCTAGCACTGCAGTGCCCCGTTGAGCTCTGTAAAGATGGCATTCGGATTGACGACAGCCGTCGCTGCTTCTATGGATTACTATGAAACACTGACGGACAGACAAGAAGAAACAAGCGACCACGTCGGGCGACCAGTGGCTAGCTTTTGTAGCTTGTAAGCTAGCGACGGATGTATCCGTCGGCGTTTCATAGTAATAGTTAGAGAGATTACATATTCGCACTAGAATACCCCCTAGTGCGTAGGTATTATGACACGTAATCTAGCGCCCAAGCGCTGGCACGGCATTCGCGCGAGACGCAGATGTTCGCTGGGTAAATAGTGTGAGTTATGCCGTAAAAAACTGTTTTTTAACGTAGTACTTAGGATACACAAATCAACCTAGTTCCAAATTAAGCTCAAGAAAGCTTGTGTTGTTGTGATAAATAAATAAATACCTACTTAATACATAGAACATCCACGACCCCAGGCACAAAGATTCGTCTTCATGACACAAATATTTTCCCTTGCCGGGATTCGAACTCAGGACCGCCGCAGCTGCTTTACCATTGCGCCAACCGCGTCGTCAATATGACTCGTTGAACCCAGTTTGTTGGTAAATACGGTCACAACGCGCAGTGGAGCTCACCACGGTAATTGTAGGTGTAAGCATAAGATGGCTTCGGGGGCACCTTGCGCTCTTGACGTTTAATATCCAGCGCGTTTAATGTCTATTTATTTATATAGAACGATGACGTACTGGATCTCTAGTGCGTATTACCCGTAATCTGGCCGCACGCGCCGGCATCCGCACGGCACGCGGAACTTCACTGGGTAAATAGTTTGAGTTACGCTGTAACTTGTTACACAATATTGTGCCTCTAATGTCAGCGGGCAAGTTTGAGGCATCGGGCTTACGTGCGAACTTGTGTCAATTTCATGAGCTCATTACTTTTAGTTTTAATCGAAATATATATTCAGTCATTTGTTTACTAATAAAACTAATTTTATATAGTAAAGCGTCATGATCATGATGGTGGAAAAACTCTGACTAGGTCGATACGTTTTCTTTTGTTTAAAAATTGCTGAATATATTAAAAAAAATAGCATATCCAAATTTGAGGTGGGTAGGTACTTTTATCAGTTTCAGTAAAGAGTACGGGCACTTTTTAGGTACAACGCGCAGAGAAAAATCGATCAAACTCAGACCATTGAATCGACAACCAGAACACTGAACGATCGCTTTTAATTTAAATGCATTCAGAAATGTATGACAGACTACATTAACACCACTAAACTATACAAACTGGTCTAGCAGGTAAATCGATCGAATAACAAATACCCCAGAAGATTAAACCGTAATTCCCCTAAACAAACAAATATACATCACTAATAAAACATTTAAGAAGACGAAAAAAGAAGCAATTAATTCAGGGGCGGTCGCCGCAGATGCAATATGTGATGCCATTAATTTAATTCAGTGTTCGTGCTCCCCAAGACACGGTTTTAACCTTAATTGAGATTTAAGAAGCGCTCGGTGCTGGGATGTTTTTGTGAGGAGCCTCGGGCTCTGTCCTACTAAGCCTGCAAGAATTGTTTTATAGTAATTGCAGTCTAACGTCTTAGCGGTTTTTTTTTGTGTTCAGGGTTTTGAACGAATCCTTTCATGATTTCTATGGTAGGTGCTTACGTTGTAACTTTTTGCAAATCAGATATTTCTTTCTATTATAAGATTTTCAAGTCTCGAAATAGCAGTGGATTGGCCTCAAAACTATTTTTGGAATCACCGAAACAGATAAGCTAGGTATATAGATATTCGGGGTTTTGTGATTGACTTGGTTTCGATTTGATTTAAGAAGCGCTGGGGGCTATGATGTTTTGTGAAGAGCCTTGGGCTCTGTCTTAGTGCTTGTAAGAATTGTTTCATAGTAATTCAAGTCTAACGTCCTAAAGATTCTTGTGTTTTCAGGTTTGAGACAGTTTTTTTAGACGGGAGATCACATGATTTGGTGGACTACTGGAAGTTTTTTTTGCAGTCTTCAATAAGATGTTTTTTCCCTTTTATAACAAAAAAATATTAACGTAATATACTTACGATGATACGACTTGGCAAAGATGGTTGTAGATATTTTAGTAATTTATCTTATTTTCTAAGCTCAAATTAATAAATAAGGTTAATATTCATATTAAACATAAATACAAGTGCGTTTGTGGGTAAAGATTAGGTAACCTACTACTATCATACTACTACACTAACATGGAAATAAGTACAATACTCGCAGATAAAAAGATGCAATTTGTCGGGCAGCAAAAACCTATTCACGAATAATTAAAAGGATAGCCGTAATTCATAATGAATAAAAAATTAACCGCCTGCGTTACCAAGATTAATGTCACTTAACGGATTCGGTGATTCTCCCCATCTTTTAACCGATTTAAGGAAAACTCCCCAACGGAAGCGCTTTTATGTAGTTGTTTTACGCCAAAAGGAGGATAAAAATGTTAAAACAAGACATCGTCTGGCGCGAAAAGCTAGTTTACCCTAATAGCATTATTTAGCAGGAGCACGCCGCAAACACACCGCTGTGTTCACGTATTCCGGCGGTCTTACTTTAATATATTATCTGTGTGAAACGTACGAAATACGTTTAAAGAGATCATGCGTTACGGCTTTTCTGTTTATGTAGTTCAGGTTACTTTTGGTAGTGTTATTTGGACATCTAAATATTATTTAGGACATTTTTTGGACAATTTCCTTTTTTAAGTGTCTAGTAAAAAAAAATTTTACTAGACATTTAAAAAATGATGCGGTATCCAAACGAGGATGAGTCATTATCTACGATGACGACGACGACGCGTTTGGCGCGGTTTGTAAACACCTGCCTACTGAGCCGACGGTCCCGGGTTCAAATCCCAGGCGGCCAGGGCAAATATTTGTGAGATGAACTCGAATATTTGTGCTTGGGTCATGGTTGCTCTATGTATTTAAGTATATATTTATCTATATAAGTATGTATATCGTCGTCTAGTACCCAATAACACAAGCCTTCTTAAGCTTAATTTGGGACTAGATCGATTTGTGTGAGGTTGTCCGATATTTATTCATTAATATTTATTTATTATTATATTTTAAAACCTCACGAGTCAGTTCGATAAATTGAAGGTAGGTATCATGAAATCAGGAACGAATTTCAAAAAGTTAATCCTTGCTCAAATGCTGTAATAGTAAGATTATGTTTTACTGGTTTTGAAATCCAATCGCCGGGCATTGGCATGCCCATAAACTTAGTCCAACTTAATCCATAATGAATATTAATTTACAGTCAATGTAATTTAATACATCGCAGGTCTTTGTCGTTCTTCGTTCAGTTTCTGAATTATCTTTACCAAAGATTAGTATTCCATAAAATTACACGGAAAACCGGCCCTTCCCGAATTTCAATACGGCCAGTTAAACAAGAATGAGCAATTAATAAATGAAGCGCAATAACGCTATAATGCTCGCTTAGGGGTTTTGTAAAATAAACCTAATATTTTATTCTCAAAGCAAAGATACAAGGCGCTTAATATCTTTACAACTTCATACAAAATTCGTTGTATCTAATTCGAGGCTTATCTTGCCATCTGTAATCTCGCTCGCCCTCCTTGCTTACTTCTAAGGAGATACCTCAAATACCGCTCCCGCCCCCTCACCCCTAGGCTGCCTTCGCTCCCCTCAAGGACCGTCAGCCCTTAAGTTCTTAGCGGAAGTTCATAATACCCTATTAGTGGTCCACACGAGCAGTGAACATGAAATCTGTAGTTTGACGGCAAGCGACACGGCCGATGTTTGCCAACGTGTCTAATTATAATTGCGAAGGTCGCCCAATTACGCGGTGAGTTGCTTTAATTTAGCTTTAAGGGTTTAATAAATTATTTTAGAGTTATTTAAGGCAAAATTTAGCGTTGAAAGACGTATTTATGTCCAAATAAGTATGTCATATTCTTGGATATGAGAACGTGATGAAAATTACATACGATGTTTGTACTACGAAGCAGAACAAATTGAAGTCAAAAATTAGAACAGGAATAACTTTGTACAGGTTATTGTGGCTTAGGAACTTTATTCCTCGAAATGGTCTAAAAAAAAATCCTAGATCTAGATTTTACGCATCCGGATGAACAGGTTTTGCGATTATTTTCAGATTGGATTATCATTTTAGTATTTTTCTCAGTATTTTGTAGAATTGGGAGATTTCTAACTTACTGGCGGATCCTTTAATTAGGCAATGAGTTTGAGTCCTCATTGAGTAATATCGTAGAAGCCGACACGGCTACGTCCCGGCGACATCTCCCGAGGGCGCTGATCACTGGAGCGAGTAATAAACTTGTTGACAATCTTTAATTTCCTCGCTCTGGGGGACTACGTATAAAAATATGTTGCCGCCGGCCATATTGTAATTGGTGAGAGAAGACTTTTATTTACTGTTAGGAATAACTAAAGCGGTAGTAAGGTGAAATGGCAGAACTTGGCTTTTTTGTTCATTTATTATTAAACAATTTGACTCTTCGAATTTTGTTGTAGCTCCTTCTAAAGTTGTATCTTGTAATGATTTGGGTGGAGTCTGGAGCTCTGTCCACTAAGCCTGCAAGAACTGTTGTATAATAATTGCATAATATAGTTATTTTATTAAGTATTAATAGTTAATAGCTCAATGAGTTATTTAGTCTAACGTCTTTATAATTCTCGTGTTTTCAGGTTTTAGACAGTTCTTTTGATACATGGAGATCACATGATTTGAGTGGATTTTCTTAATAGAATGTTGTGGATGTTTTGGAGGCATATACGGCAATTTGACTGTTGGATGTAAAGTTGTAGCTCCTACTGGTCCTTTTTTAATGTTGAGTTTTTTCGCCTACCCCTTTTTTTAGTTTCCTCTTTTCTTTACATGTGGATCTCCCTATTCATAACGACCGTATTAGCGATATATATGATACGTCTCTCTTTTATGAATGACACCAAAGATGAATCCGTGCGTAATGTTACAGAATGATTCGTCGAATGAGGATGACGATAATGGTAATAACTTTAATACATTTTTGAGTTACCTTTTTGCAAATATTGTGAGACACCCTATAGTTGTAAAACACCCCAGGTTATAACGCTACTTCATGTTATGTGGTGTAAATACACTAATGACATTAACCTTAAACGTCACAAACATATTCCGTTGTTCTTATGTTTACAAGCCATGTGCAAACCTAATTCTCAGCAATCAAATGAAAATAAATGCAACCGAAACATCTGTCCCAAACTATCCCAACCGGCTGTCGTATAAAACGCAGGGCACTTCGCGCCACGTGTGCCCGTGATGAGCGGCTGTTCACGAATGAGCGCGTCCGGCCCAAATTGTAGCCCTGAATGCGGGTAGGCTGCCCGTGAATGGGACGTTGTAATTTGCACTGCCAAGGAATTGCGGAATCCGACGTTAATTTATATTGTACGGTCGTTTGGGACGGCATTTTCTTTTGCTTTTTGCTGGCTTTAGGTTTGCGGAAACTGAGATACAGGTGTGTCGTGATAAAGTCATCGTGCAGCAATTAGTACTTTTTTATTCAAAGTCAAATAATTTAATAGGAAGTAGGTAGAACAATATTTTAATTTTTTGCCAGGCTTTGATATTGGCAATAAGCCAGCTAGGTTGGGACTATAATAAATTCAACTGCATACTTAGGCCTTGGCGTAAGTTTGCAAAGTTATAACTGATACCAGTAGTAACAAGCACCAATGTTTTAGTATCTACTCTTCATGTTGTGTAGGTATGTGATGACTAATTTGTTTGTAACATACATAACACTCTATAGGTACTTATACTGGAAACAAACCCCACAAACGCAGACATTATATGCATAGCATAGCATCCATTTAACTCAACCACCTAACACTCATTAAACTTGCATCTAATATTCAAACTTGAAATCCGACTGACAAGACTACTTTTTCAATGATATCATTGAATGAAATACGAGTCTACTAAAGTTCGCGGTAGGAAGGGAGGCACAGACACAATTGCTGTTAGCCTGGACAGGCTTAGAGCCGGTCAATAGTCTGGCTATGAATGCTGGAATTTGTGACCCCGCACATGCCGAAATATGACTGGGGTATTAATTCATGCTATTTATATGTGACATCGCTGAATTATATGTGATTTATTAAACTGAAATTAAGGTCATGAAATGGGTCCAGTTACTAAAGCGAACATATAAAGGAACATTCAGAACGTATTGCGTTTAAAAATGTTATACCTAATCAATAGACGACGAGAATTTTGCTCGCATTTTACAAATCCTGGACGTAATATGCGATCGTCAAAAATATCTTTTGTGCCATTTACCAGTTTAGCTAAAAAAACATTTCAAGAAACTTTAGCACTTTACTCCTGACCATTAAAATTAAACTTTAAAAATCCCTAAAATTGACACGTCACATTTCGAAAGCTAACTCAATGAAAGCTGTTCAAAACTGAAAGAGCAACAACGCATCCACAAACTTGGGCTTCCTTTGTGAACAAATTTAATAATTTAACGGCTGCTCCCTCCGGATTCGCGAAACTAAATAACATCTTAAAATGTGAAAGTTTGGAGCGCCGTGACGTGTGGTCGGTTATCTTCATCGGTAGCTCCCAAGAGCTCAGGTGGGACTCGAGTTATAGAGAGATACAGAGTTACTTGCGACGAGTGAAATACTTATGATTTTTACTATTTTAGTGTGTTATTTTTGTCTGCGATCATGTTTTCGTACATCGTTCTGTTTGTTATTTATGCAGCAATCTGTTTGTCTGGCAGGATGTTCCTCTTGCTGCACTTATGTCTCTTTGTGCGAGAATTAAAAGTTGAGTGTGCTAGCTATTGGAAGTGTATTTTTACAGTCTCTCAAAAGATTACCGCACACTTAAGAAACAGCGTTGTATCTATACATTAATATATGAAAGTAAATTTTCTTGCAAAAAGTCCAATAACTAAATTACAGATTGTATAGGTAATGCTTCTTTCGTATACTTCCATGAATCTTGTGTTCAAAAAGATTTTCGAAGCGAATTTCATATTTGACCTTAAAACCATAATTGCAAATGCATAATAAATTCTAAAACAAACAGAGGTTCCGAGTACGCTACTCTGTACGTCTGAGCTCGGTTGACGTATTTATTATTTATTTGGGAAATTCTCCGAGCGCCGACGGCCGCGTCAGAATTATGGAAAAATAACTCATCTCCGACTACATATTGACTCACGGCGGGGAAATAGAGGCACGCATCCTTTCGGGAATTGCAATGGGTAGTCAGTTTGCGTTATTTGAAGGGGACTCTAAACTCGGCTGAATTTTTGGTTACCTTAAACCGGAAGCATTTGCCGTTTTCAAATTCTCATTTTTCTTAAAGGCATTCTATTATACGAGGAATTCTATATACCGTCATCTCAAACAGCACTATAGATTGAATACACAAGAAGCAATAGATTGTATAAAGAACCAATAAATATATATATATATATATATATATATATTTATATGTGTGGCTTATTCTATTCCTTGCGTGCATTACACATGTTTTCAGGGCCGGCCAATCAGTACTTTTAAACTGATTAAGGTTGACCAAATGTAAACATACTTTTCAAGGAACTTATGAAAAACAGCGTGGCTTTAAATATGAACGAAGCAATAGCCACGGGGCATCCTTGCTTTATGAACTCTGATCACGAAGCAAAGTTCATTGCACCCGCTCATCACATTACCAACCGAACGTTTTTTAACATTGAAAGGCTAATTCAGATATCGATTGGCTCCCTGCAGCCTTACAAATGGCGCACCGCATTGTGTTACATCTCAAAACGCGATACAAAAGCAATCAGAGCAGCAACAAAGCCTGATACAGACGAAACTCCGCTGTTTATTATTCGCGTTCCATAAGAAAGTCTACTTTAACCGAAACGCCGATTTCAATAACAGACGAGTTCATTGAATAGAGTTACCTCATAACATTTTTATTGTACAATAAGGGGTTTCCGCCGACAGGGGAGCGTAAACGGCCGATATTGCTTATATCGAACGTTTATTCGGTATCGTGCGACTCGAATCCGCGCGGCACACCGTCTGCGGTTCGCGGTACCTCGTTCAGGTTAAGTGACTTAGAAACTGCGATTATTGAGTTCCACGACGGGCGAATAAACTCATATCATACTACGTACCCTCTCCATTGTTATTTCAGCGATACAACCTCGTATCACGACTCCTTACAGAATATTACTTCTAACTATCAGTCATGTGTCTCAGTTAGAGGACGTGTTCTGTTTAGATTGTTTTCATCTCGCCTTTGTGTAAAAAGTTTGATAGTTTACTTCAGTATATTATCTTAGACGGGATTTATCCTACGTTTAAAACTTTTAATCGCCCAGTTCACAAACAACTCATTATTAAACATTTAAGATTTAATTCGGTCTACAAAGTATTGGTCATAAAAGGGTCCCTAAAAATGGCGTATAAAGTTTTATTCTTGAGATTAGAGGAACAGTATCGGCAGTAAAAGCGATAAACAGTCTGTAACGTATAGAGGCCTGTAAACTATTTTCCATGTCAGCGAAAGTGCGCGTTTATGCAGAGCTGGGTTTATGGTCGAGGGCGCTAGATGGCGCTACAGACGCTATAAAACAGCTGAGTCCAGGTGATAAAGCCTGGGTTACTAAATCCAGCAGCTGCAGCGCTTTAACGAGTGCTCTTTTGAATTATTTCACGGCTTTTTAAAGCCGGCGGTAGTGCAGATTGCCGCTTTGCTTTTATTGCTTACAGACGTTACGGTTTTATTTACAAGTTTTAGTACAGTCCCGGTAAAAGTTTTCTTTACGGGGTGCGTTTGAAGACACTTGCGGGAGTAGTTTTTTTTAAAGATTGTAAGGAGTGATGCATTTTTATTTAGTGCTCCCTAGTCCGCTCTGTACTCTTTTCACTTTCAAATATGAGGATTGAATTACTAGAAATTTATAATTGATCATACACAAGTGTGCTAAAAATACAGCGTGTATATTTAATATAACCGCAAAATCGGAGCCAGACGTACATTTTGGTGCTATAATCTGATATTTAATAGTATTTTATGCAACCGTTGTATAAGAGGGGGCAAAAAACGCGAGTGGCATGGGTTACGATGTGAGCGCAGCGAACATCGTAAGAAAGATGCCACGAGCGTTTTTTGACCTACTTATACAACGTTGCATACAATACTTTTTCTACGACTCGACATTTCATAAATAAAATGCAAATAAACAACAAAGAAAATAATTAAATGTTCCCGCTCGGAATCAACAAAATTAAAAAGAAAAATTGTCTCTGATAAACTTTTTTTTTATTGACATCCATCTGTCAAAAAAATATTAACTTATACATAAAGGTATACGATCACCATACTAAACATCTGTCAAAAAAATTTAACTTATGCATAAAGGTATCGTTCACTATACTAAACATCCATGCACTGAAGATAAAACTTCTTTTTTAAGTTGGCACCAATGCCTTAGTACAAAAGTTTTTTTTTTAATTTGCAAATTGTTTGAATGCAGCTGTTCATCATGTAATCTGAGGTACTAAGTGATGGTTTTTTGGCGACATTATAACATCGGTTAGCAGTGTGTTTTTGAGCAGTAGAGTATAGACTTTTACAGACTTTCATCATTTATGTCTTTATATTAGAGTTAGTAACTATATAAATGACAGAAAAAAGTACTGGAGTAGAAAAAACAATTATTAATTTAGCGTTGACTGCCATAGCGTAATTAATTTTTGTAAGTTTTCTGAGCAGCAACGTATGGCGTACGTATACTTATTAAAATGTATTACTAGTGACAGGCAGTTGTGACATCACGATGTTAAGTGTCAACAAACAGCAACAAACAAATACATTGCGTGCTGAATTATTTTATGTTTTTTTTTTATAATTTACTGTACAATATATTAATAAGTGCCGTGAAGTGCCTATACTAAGACCCCGTAAAGTTTGCGGTTATACCAAAAGTATACTTAATTAACCCTTTAACACGCTGTATACTTAATTAACCCTTTCACGGAGTACGTCGAAAGACCCACGTCTGTAGACGGCAACTTTTCATCTTCGCAGGACTGGCCACTCTGTCTACTTGACACCATGCTGTCACCTCTGTTGCTATTTGCTAATGACATAACATTCAAGACGGCTATTGGGACAGTGTCGAGCACAGAACGTTTACCTTACGTTTATCACACGAAACATATATGATAATAGTGACCATCATAGGCTAAATATGATAGAGAGCATTACTGTAACACGCTACTCTTTGTCGCGCGACATACAGGACCTCTCACTTTCCTTTTAATACCGTGCAAGCACGACAGATGATGATGATGATGATTACGATGATACTAAGTTGCGCGACAAGCGAAGCCGCGGTAAAATGTAAGCTAGCCCTGCTGCAGAACTCCTGACGCATAACAACGACACATTTGTGTAAAAATTATGACACGATGGATAAATGTCAAAGCACTAGCTGTAGCTGTTACTTTCCAATACGTTCAAGAGTGACAGATTATCATTCGTGATAAACTTGGCCATCCTAGATCCTTGTCCACCGCGTCTTGTTGCAATCTTGTTTCCAATATTGCCCTCGCCCGCCCACGGGCCGCCACGGCTTGCCGATTTCCGCCCAAGCGGACTCCATTTCCGCCGCCTGATGCATAACTGTCCCAGTGTCTACGTAGAGGCACTTCAAAAAGGTATCATTTTGTATACGTATATTCGAATGTCATACGCTGTGTTGAAAGTCGTAGACTACACAGATACAGGTTTTTCTTATGATTAGTTTATTTTATGTCATGCCACAGAAGTCATACATACTTACATTCAACACACGAAATATAACATCCGAATATTTAGCATTTTTCCTTTTCAATCGACTTTAATAAAAGTGGACGCTCTCAAATCAACGCGTAGGTCTATTTTAATGTCATTTAAATATAATTAAATTATATATTTTTTGTAATGAAGAGCGAATTTTATATGTCGTCGTCCACATGGTTATATAGGTACCAATAACTAGGCACCGGACTTCTGTCGGTCTCCATCGGTTTTCCTCTAGCACGGTAAGACTTTATAGAGAGCTATCTTAATGTTAATATCGGCTCCATAGCTGTCTAAATAAATATAGCTCTCTAAAGTCCTACCGTTCTATAGAAGTCCGATGCCCACCAATAACACTATAGTTCTACTTCTGAGCCTAATACTAAGGGCTTAATTTGGGACTAGGTAGATTTGTGTGAGATTGTCCAATGTTTTGCAAAGTTATTACAAATAATATTTTCAATTGTACGTAAGTAGCATGATATTGTATGTAGTAGTAGTATGTAATTGTACGTAAGCCGGTGGGAATCGGGTTTCATAGACGATACGCCACTGGTAAGCAGTCTCCTTATTTGATCATAAATTTTAATAATTGTCCAAGTCGCCTATACCATGGCGAGTGTTCTGAAGAGTTATTTTCTCTTATCCCACCCTCCCCTTTCCGTCATAGAACCACACGTGCCAGCTTGCGATGTCATCGCCTCACCGTGGAGAATATTCCCACACGTACCAAGATGTTTGGCAATTCCTTCATCTGCCGAACTATTAAAGTATGGAACTCCTTGCCGGCTCATGTGTTTCCTCCTTCTTATAACTTGGGACCCTTCAAACGAAGCGTGAAGAAGCATCTCTCGGGCCAGCATGGCAGTGTCAACTGACTTGGCACCGTTGGTTTCTCGTCAGTCGCCATTGCGACTTGGGCTCCCCTTTTTGCTTACCATCAGGCGAAGTGGAGCCACTATGTTGTGCCGTTATAAAAAAAAAAAAAAAAAAAAGTATTTTTTTTTCAGTCTACGAATAGGTAAGTGTAAGTATATAATACCTACAAGTATATCTGGCATATTCGTCAAGAATTGCCCGCGTTATTTGGAAACAGATCTTTATGCCTGTTGACTTTGTTTTCGAGAGGTTGAAGTTTTATTGTCAGCGTACGAGGGCCTGCGGTCATGAGGAGAAACGTCCATGCCAAAAGGCTATATGAATGTACGAGACTTACACGCTGTTAATCCCTTTTTCTTTGGCATATAAGGAATAGTTTTACCCCGTGTTTGGGGTAAAAAATGGATTCCCCAGATACACGCATTATTGGAACGGGCAGTCTTGACATTTTATTAAGAGATAGTTTAGGTAGGTATAGGGTTATCTTTTATTCATTGTATTGCATAATTGGGGTCAGGCTGCTCAAGTCCACTTATCAAATTAAATTAGGATTATGTAGGTTCCTCTAAAAGTACAATCCATTTCTAAGTTTTGTGTGTTTACATTATACAGTTAAGTACTTCGATTTGAGTAGTGTTCCGCATCTTGAAAAAGTTTTTTTTTGTGTTGTTGTAAATTGTTTTTGGATGTTATTATTTAACAGACTAAATGTATGACTTAGTCGCCTTTACACCCAATAATTAAGAATAAGAAAACCTTTTTACTTACTGTACTACTTTGTCATATATAATATTATGAGCATGAAAATATAACGACCGAAACATATCGACCCATAGTATGTACATCCGTATGTACATGGATGTACATACTAATTTATGTATGGACAACGTACCTACCCAACGGTATGGATATAAAAATCATTTGTTTCTGATAGCCCTCTTTTTTTACAAAGGGTGAGTCTCATGAAAATTAAATCGGTGAAAGTTCCTCAAAACTAAAGCCGCGTTCCCACTAATGTAGTTATAGTACGGGACACAACTGAGTTGTTACTATGAATCTATAACTCAAAAGGATTGCTAAGGCCTATGTATATATTATAGGCCCTTGCGTATATTGCCGACGATTTATGGTGTAGTCTTCTCGAAACACCGTTTTTGGTGGCTAACTAAACCGATATGAGATCGATATGTACTAAGTTCTAAATATAGTAATAGATGGCGCTGGTGTACCTATTTCTAATAAGCTGCTTTGTCCACGGTGTAAAAAATACTCGCTGTGCTAGAGTTGGTCAGAGTCCGTCCAGGTAATTTGAGGAAACATTGTTAGAAAGATATACCAACGATAAAATAGACCTATTATACTAAAAAGTACAGTCAGCAATTTTTTGTTTCAATAATAGATTTTTTGATAAAAACTTGTTTACTTATTTCCAATACGCACCCCTCACTCGTGAATTGGCGACACCTGACACCCGCGTTCGCGAGATGCGACTAATTTGTCGACATCGAACGAGCGTCTACTCAAACACTCGATCTGAGTGAATAAATGGGTAAGACGATACCGACTGCCTGTATGTGCGATGGATGTACCGATAGATGATGTTTGTCAGTAAGGCTCAAGAGCGTTTCAGTCGCCATCCGTGTGTTCATGAAAAATTTAAAACAGACCCTTTTTCATGTCTCGTTCAAATGAATGAGAATCATGTTATTTTTTCTTATATTCTGTATTTCATCTAAGTCCAAACGTGCGTCGGCAAGCAGATATAAACGATGTTCTCTTTACTAAAGCTACAATTTTATTGTGGCTTGAATTGATTTACTCTTGTTACAGACATTATTAATCATTTATTTTCCTACTTGCAGTACTGATGTACCGTTTCCGGAATTTTCCGGAAGCTTTCCCCATTTTCCATAAGTACAAAATAATCTCTAATTTATTTTACAGTACCAGAAACTTATTGCGCAATAGTTATTTTGTACTGCGCAGAATCGCCAGCCCTCTTTTTAAATGGTGTAACCTATATTGTGCATACTAAGACATAAGTACAATTATTATTTAAATAATATAACACAAAGAGCTACGATTGCGGCATATATCCATTTTCACTATTTCACTTTCCTCGCTTTCAATATTCAAGAAACTTATACCCACATATATAATCTGTGGTTACACGGTGATCCATCATACCGTCGACAGCGGGCGATGATCGTGTTTTGTGAACTCTTTCATTTATCTAATGAGTTTGTGAACGCCCCCTATCGGCGTTCGAGGGCGCGGCCGACGTCTCTTGATGAATTAATCGGGTGGAACCAAGAAGTATAACGTAAGTATTTATTAAGGTTCTAATGGAATTTTTATTGGAGTTCAGTGTTATTGCAACGGTGGGAGGGTTCGATTGATTTTACAATATGTGCTATAATTTTGGTTAGCTTACCCTTACACGACGTAGGATGTAAACCGTATTGATCGTAAAATAGTAGCTTTTAGAATTTTTATGATCTGGAGATATAAATTTAGTTTTTAGGATTCCGTACCTCAATCGCAAAAAACGGAACCCTTATAGGATCACTTTGTTGTACGTCCGTCTGTCTGTCAAGAGCCTTTATCTCGAGAACGCTTGGGGGTATCGAGTTGAAATATAAACCATATACTTAAATCTACGGTCCCTTGAAGCTGTGAAAAAATCAAACGTCTACGTTAACGTGAAAAAAGATACGGCCGAATATGTCGCAAAAAACGTACATTTCGACACTCTCAAGGGAATCAAAACGATAGGGTACTTCCCGATGACCTAGAACTATGAAATTTGGCAAGTAATAATATCGTCATTTACTACAAATACTTACGAAAATCTGAAAACTGTAATAAAATCATAAAAAATGTAGTCCTTTTCAAACACCATATTTGGAGAACTCGGTTGCGTTATGTTTGAACGTTGGTTTTTTTTTTTTACTGATGCACTTAGATACATTGGGAAAATCCTAAATAAATTTCTTCTATTGCGTAGCAATGGAGAAAAAGATCAACGAACATAGTCAACAGTTTCTTATTATCTTGAGACTTACTCGGCACATTAGGCGAACATAGTTAAAGCCTTTTTATTTTATTGCTATGTTCGTAGTTATTGGATTTGGATTCCGCGACCTTCTAAATGATGGGAACTCCAACATTTATATTAGTTTCGTTTCATTGGTACTACTTATTTTTACCCTGTTTCTATGTTTGTGGTCTATGACTATATAGAGGCTCAATTCTCTTTGTGCTAACCAAAATGGTCGCAATACACGTTTCCAGAAAGTAAAAAGTGTTTTTATTGCTACCGCGCTGCCTTCCATCACATACAAAACGAGAATTAGTGCAGTGCACAACACTAAACACCTAATAAAAATCCACATATCAACTTAAAGAGGTTTGCAAAACTGACTCACCTTCACATAACAATTTTACAAACCTTTTCATAAATCCGGGATTTCCCGTGACACTTCCATTTAGGTAAGCATCCCGCGAAAATGGGACTTACAAAAATGTTTAGAACGGGATTGAGGTACAAAGTGCATGCCGGGGAAGCTTTCTGTCAGACTTAATGTTGGATTCAGGCTTAACCAGATCTGAAACGCTGGCCCTAATCCACTTAGAATAACAACGGGGCTAATGTCTGGCGAGAACCTCCTTTCTTATTGTCTCGTGTCGGGGATTTGGTTGTACCTGACTATACATTCACTAGACGTTTAATTTAATCAAGCAGATACTTAAAGGATTTTGTTAAGGAGTTTTATTATAGTTGCTATTTTTTTATCAAATTCGACAAAATTTCAAAGGCCGTTTCCGATTAAGGGAAGCAAAAATGCCCTTTAATATTAAGACTTGGTTTTTTTTTCTACAGTCAGTTACGTCTAGTAGAGTAACTGTGTCAAGTTTGGTTGAAAAATTCTTTGCGGTTCCGCAGAAAAAAAATAAAAACGGAAATAATGAAATATGGATTATCTCCAAAACTATTTAACATTAATGTACTATTATTTTTCCATTCTGTAAAGCTTAGTCAAGTTCATGTTTTAAGTGAAAATGGTATCTCTATATCTAACGAATATGTAAAAAATAGGTAAGTCAAAATTTTAATATATATATTTTTTTACTTTTGTGAGAGATACCACTCTAAATGACATTTCTAAATAAGCCTTAGTTAATGTCCTGTAACACATATTAATTTGATGGATAAAATCGGAAATCAACTGTGTCAAAATGAAATAAATAACTGGGTTGGATTTTATTACATTTTATTAGTAAGCTATTCTAACACTTCCAAATAACCAAAGCATACATCCTCTTTACAAATGAACAAGATTTGACAGTTAGTGACATTTGCCTTTTATTGTTATTGAAAATGTCATTATTTTTGTAATAACATAAAAACTATGTATATATTAATCATTTTTGCTATTTGGTATATAAGCTTTACTTAACCAGATTATCAATTTAAAGGTTTTAATCGGACACTAACTGTAAAATGGAATTTAAAAGACTTTTCGGGTATAACTTCATTATCTTGAAATTGTAATTACAAACTATTCTTTTTTCGCCACGCAATAATCCTCTTTCTACCGAAATTAAAATACATATTATGACAGTAATAAAGATGAATTGTTTTTTTAAATATAACATGACATTTCAGGGACATTAGAAAGATAACTCGTCTTTACAAAATGAATTCTAAAGCGAATGCAATCAAAAAAATATTAAGAAAGAAACCTACATCATTATATCACCTCGCAATGATATAAGTAGCGATTTCGTATCTATCAGAAATACTTAATGAAGATGGTTCGTTGAATTTGGAATATGTGAAGGAAAATTTTAATATACTGAAACTGAAAGTCCAATCTCGCCATATTTCAAAAAATATTTACAGATGCTTTATCGAATATGTCCCAAACAGCATTGGTGTTGGATCCATAAGGCGGCATTATTGTGGATGTGCCAACGGAATGCGAACAGTAGGGTGTTGTTCACACATTGTTGCTATTGTTTATTATTTATCGCACGCACGATACTCGTCCAAAATCGTTCGGCCTGCTGAAACTTTAAGCGGACTTTTTTTTTTTTTATTTATAGAAAGGGCTTTGTCGCTAAGCGAACACATCGCCCCGTAAAAACAGTTTACAAACAAAATACAAAAAGGAAACAAATAAATCACTTAGGAACAACTAACGCTAAATCGGCTAGATTGTACAGCATTTCAGCGTCGTCCGATATGGGTGAAGCCAAAATGCTGTTCACAAGACCGACTTCACGGGAATTATTATTAAAATATTTGGATCTCACCGGATCGTACCGAATACACTCCATCAATATATGTAGAACATCTTCAACCACTCCACAATCATCGCACAGTGGCGAAGGAACTTTTTTCATCAAAAATGAGAACAATTTAGATGGAATGTGACCAGATCGCAACCTGAGAGCAGTTTTAAGTTTATTTCTACTAAATAAAATATGGTCAATCCAAGGACAATGATTCACTTGAGGCTGGATAGTTCGGAACCAAATGCCTTTTAACTTTTTTTTTGAATCACGGAATTCACGTTACTGTCAATGAAGATAGCGATGAGGATTAGAATAAGTGTACTTTTTTTCATTACGTAACTAAAAAGGTGACATTTTCTAGCAAATGTCACTGTAACTGTCAAATCTTGTTTATTTATAAAGAGGATATTATGTTTTGGTTATTTAGCAGTGTTAGAGTAGTTTACTAATTAAATAGTTATTAATTCCAGCCCAGTTATTTATTTCATTTTGACACAGTTGCTTTCCGATTTTATCCATCAAATTAATATGTGTTACAGGACGTTAACTAAGGCTTATTTAGAAATGTCATTTAGAGTGGTATCTCTCACAAAAGTAAAAAAATATATATATTAAAATTTTGACTTACCTATTTTTTACATAATCGTTAGATATAGAGATACCATTTTCACTTAAAACATGAACTTGACTAAGCTTTACAGAATGGAAAAATAATAGTACATTAAAGTTAAATAGTTTTGGAGAAAATCCATATTTCATTATTTCCGTTTTTATTTTTTTTCTGCGGAAGCGCGAAGAATTTCTCCAACCAAACTTGACACAGTTACTCTACTAGACGTAACTGACTGTAGAAAAAAAAATCTGTCCATTATCACGAAAGGGCATATTTTCTTCCCTTAATCGGAAACGGCCTTTACAAATAGTGTTTAAACTAATTTCATTAATTTATTATCACAGAACCCAAAATTACTATTTTTATTTGTTTATACCGATTAGTTTTTAAAATATTAAAAAAATGTGAAAGCAGCGGACCTTGTGGAAAATTTGACAGTGTCAACACACAAAAATAACAATGGTACAATTTCCATACTAAATTCGCCTTAGTAATAGACCGACTGTATGATTTTCTGCGCTGTGACCAATTACAGGCCTGGTCGCTTACGCTCTTTTAGAATGAGTAACTTATCAAATTCATTTTTCAAAAATTACAAATTGGGATATTTCCGAAAAATATAATAATATGGAAATATTTCATTTTTTAACCTCAATTTGATAATATCCATAAAAAACCCTGGTAAAAAAAGTTTTCAATTCAGTAGGTGAAAATTAAGTGCTTTGGTCGGTTGTCTCCGATGGCCCTAATATACATAAAAACGAGATTAATGCCTAATATGAAACTCGTCATTTCTTATTATCTCATGTCGGAGATTTCCCTGATTCACTGGGCGTTCAATACTGTATCAAGCAGATACAAAATGTCGTTGGTGGCGGAGTAATTATGAAAATAAAAATATGGGAAATTAGTGATTAAGTGCTTTGATTGTACCTAAGAGATTTATTCTAACTTTTTCACGATTTTGAATTTAATTTATCCTATATTCAAAAATGGCCAATATTTTTTATCACAACTTTGACCACCTAATTTAACATATCCTCATGAAAAACTCAGCAAAGTAAAAAACTTAAAAACTTGAATTCAGAGGTAGTACTTACTAATACTTATCTCAATTTTTTATTCAGATCAATATGAAATACGAATTTGGTTCAGTTTGTTTGTATATAATGCCAAAGTAAGTCGTACATATTTTTCCAGAAAAAGACAATCACGTGCCATAAATATGCATTGTACTAAATACAGACACACGAACACTACAAACAGTTAAAGAAGTTGAACGTCGCACACAAATCCTCCTCCAGATTATGGAGTAAAATTAGTTTGGAGTACCTCCAAGTTGGCAAATTGCTGATGTCCCGTGAGACACCGTGTGAGTTGTTTTAGAACCCTGCGTTTAACGAACATCGTCCGGATAAAAGGCATTCAAAACTTCCACACGAAAATAAAGTTTTTACAACTTTGATTGAACTGTGAATTCTGTTTGAACTAAGTGAGAATTTCGCAGGATGTCTGCGAGATCCGAGTTTGCATTTAGTGCTATTAAAACTTATGTCGGTATAGCTAGGTTATTCGGTATGGGGTGATTCATTTGTTTTAGGATTACGTGAAGTTAGGATTAATCTGTTTATGCCCGTTTTATGTTAGTTAGTAAAGGTTTACAATGCCAGTCAATTTCAATGTTTTGCCAGGCGTAACCAATCGGCTTCGGCGGTTAACTTATGCCATGCCATGATATACTATGCCATGGTGAAATCATGGCTTGAAATATGGTATAAATTTCTCAAGTGTAGGTACCTATTAATTATACTCTTCATCCAATCTATATATGTATAAAAAGTAATGAAATTTTCAATTTCAGAGAAGTTGGTTGATACGCTTACATAGACGTTTGGATTCCAGTCAGAACTATTTTTCTTGTTTTTTTATTAGTAAAGTTGGAATAAAAATTGCATAAAATATTTCAAAAAGCCAGCGAATATGCCTTTGACATTCATTTGTGTTGTTGTAATGACTCCTATAATTGCATTATATATTTCTTTCTTCTGAAGAATTGTAGAATTAGATAGTAGTTTAAATAAATAGGGTAACGGCACCAGTGGTCAGCCAGGAACCAGTGGACAGCCTCTTGGGTCGTTTATTGGTCATAAATATCGCTATGGTTAAAATAAACGAATCACGTACACTTAAGATGATGCTCTGATTCCTCATTGGTTAATATAGCACGCGACAAGAGCAGCAGGGGATCAGAGAGGAGAAATAAACTCGTTCAGACAGGTGCTTTCCACCGACAAGAGCAGTAGTGTCATGTCCGCCATATTTTGTGTTACACGTGGTGTTCCCGTAAAAGGTAAGAAAAGACATGTTTTATTCAAAAGAGTGATTGTTACTTATACAAATTATCTTTACAATTACTTCATGTACTAAATTATATTTCATTTTAATGAAAATATCGCTGATTTATGCATAAATTGAGGGGGCTGTCCACTGGGTACCACTTTTTTGCAAATTATCCAATCGTCAGCCTCCCCGGCTGTTTACTGGGTATTTCAATTATTTTTTAAATTGTGAGTAAAAACGACCGTTAGAACCGTTAAATTAAAATTTAAAAAATTTGTAAGGCATGTGTTGTCGTAATCGTGAGAAAACCCAGTGGTCAGCCGCATTTCAAATGATTTTTTACGCGGCTGAACAATGGGTACTCGCAATTATTGCTATTGCGGCTCCAGTATTCAGCCACTATCTTGTTGGTACCAATTTAAGTGATATTTTTAAAGCGGTAGGTAAATATTTGTGTAGGAATCTAGAAACTATACAGTATATAAAGTATAAAAAAATATAATTATTCCAATAAAAAGTAAATTAAATGTATATTGGACTTTAAACTGGAATAATTTACTTCTATACAGGCACCTAACTGAATAATTTTCGACCGTTTCTTCTGTTAAAATAAATTTTTAGTCTGTATTGCCGAATTTTTCAGATAAGATATATTAATACTTCTCGATTATTTTAATCAATTAACGAGTTCTCTCTTATAAATTTGTGAAAACGTAATGTCTCATTATTTTGATGTGAATACACCACATTTTTTGCGCTTTGATCCTTGTATCAATGGAGTTCTTTGTTTTATGAGAATAGTAGCTATAAAAAACAAGATTTCCAAAAATAATATCGTTGATTTTGATATAAATATTGCTAGTTTTGATCTCATTCTTATTATAATTATTACAAGGGCTGGGGACTGGATTCAGCGAGGCTGTTAATAGGATTTTAGAGGCGGACCACTGGGAAAACGTGCCATTTTTTGTTTAAACTTAAATATATATTTTATTAAAAGAATGATCGTTTTTGATATATTTTGCTCAAAAACTACAATAAACTATTCATCCAATCATGTGGTATGTTTCATTATCCGACGAATACTGTACAATTGTCAACTGTTCAAAATTCAAAAAGTCGATTGGGGGCTGACCACTGGTGCCTTTACCCTATGAATAAAAGATAAATGTTAAAACTTTTTCCTGAATTAGTATACGTATTGCCAATTGCTCATTGGCAATTGCCAATGAGAGTTAAAAACTCTAAAACATTATGTCCCATATTAAGTATAATCGTTAAGCCGTTGACTGAAAACAGATACAATTTCTAATTATAACTTCTTACATGTATCGGCACGAAAAGCAGATACCAACAAAATCAATACCCACCAAACTCTCAAATTATTTTAATGTAAGGAAACAAAGCGGGTATTTTGCGCCACAAAAAGGCACACGCAGAGCGACGCCGACCAACTTCTCCGACTGGTGTTCATTAGAACTTAGACTTGTATGAATTTTCACCAACTTTCCTACGTAATGAACACTAAAAGGAGGCAAGTTTGAGCGCTTCAAATTTTAATACTCTCCTTAGTCGGTTCGCCACGGACATGGCTTAATACTAAATTGGCCGTATGGAATTCGTAACAGTACCTGTGGAGTTAGAAATCCAATATCCGCTCTAACTTCACGTAAAATGAACTCTGGTACTGTTTGTCTGGCTTTTGAACTGTCTTCATAATACGGTCCATGAATTGCGTCTGATGCTCATTGTAGGCAGGATGCTCATTTGTTTTAGTCGAATTGTCCGTGCTTATTGGCCGGTGCTGTAATTAGTTTGATTGCAATTCCCGTCGCATGGAATTTCAATATCCTTTGATAATCTATCTTTTTTATGCTACTTATTTACATTCTCCGATGTAAGTAATTAATTATAGTATGAGTATTGTACAATTCACGACTTGATGATTCATGTACATGAAAATACAGTAAAAAAAAAAAGTATAGAGTGCATTTCGCAGTTTCAATAAATAGGAGGTGGATTGCAATTCAGCTACGGTCTAATTCATCAATATATCGTGTGTGGCAGGCGATGTCTTTGTGTGCCATTGAAATTATTTTATATTTTAGGAAGCTTTTTCCGTAACTGTATTTTAGAATTATTGTCCTTTAGTAGATAGTTGAAATTATCTCTTCGGTCGCAATTGGCATCAATAAATATTGACGGCAAAGTTATCCTGTATGCCGATGCTACTTCAATCATAGTACATGCAAATACATACGAACACCTATGGATTAAAATAGTTAATGCAGTACGTCTAAATATGTGAGGACTGGTTTAGAGCCAATGGACTAAAGCTAAATGCGGAAAAGACTAACATCATGTTGTTACATCCACGAAAAGCATCTGTTACATTGGACATCCCATTGGAAGGTGAGAAAATTGTGCAAACAGAAAATCGAGTAAAACTACTAGGATTCCAGCTGGACTCTGCATTAACATGGAAGCATCATATAGATATGCTTTGCAATAAAATGGCAAAGGGAATTTTTGCACTGAGACAGTTGAAACCTATAGTAAATTGTGAAAGTCTAAAAGAAACCTATTATGCGTATGTACATTCAATGTTATCGTATGGTATAATATTATGGGGTTGTTCTGCAGAAAATTAACGTGTCTTAAAAATGCAGAAACGAGCAATAAGGATACTTATGGGAGCAAACTATAGGGAAACCTGTAGGGAGCACTTCAAACATCTTAGAATATTAACATCCATCTCTGTCTATATCATGGAGGTTATTCTATATACTCGACAGAACTTGCACGAATTTACGACACGATTCAAAAGCAATCCCCGCAATATCGAGACATCCTTAAATCTCATTCCAACTGGACACAGGCTTAGACTGACTAAACGTTTACCCAATGGTATGGGTTGTGTTTTGTATAACAAATTACCGTATAGTATTAAGAATATAAAGAGTGAAAGTGTTTTCCGTCAGCACCTAAAAAGACTCCTCCTAGATCGGACATTATACAACATAAAAGAATACTTTAATAATGACTACTCCAATTTTGACATAAATGATAATTACTAAAAATTATAATTATGTGAGTATTGTAATTATTTAAGAAAGTGTTAGCCTGTGTTTTTGGATAGGTATTATAATACATAATTGTATTAAATGTAGCAGTCAATATTTGACTTTAGTTGTATAATTTAATGTCAAAACTAATAGTAATAATAAAACATATATAGGTAAAAATAATGGCATAATCCAAAATTGTGTAAATACATACATACATTATGTTATAATAATAATATATAAACGACGAGGCGCGCTCTATCTTATTTGGCATATATGTGTAAACAAATGTTAAATGTGTGTGAGTGTGACCAATAAACTATTCTATTCTATTCTATTCTATTCTATTAGTTGCTGTAAAGTTTAACTGCCATACAAACCCCCAGCTCCCTCATAAACCAATAATATCCCTTTCAATAATTTGAAAACTTTACTTCCACATAATTACCAAACAGTAAGGGAAGTATCTGAATACGTCAATTATTTCTGTAAATTAAATTTCGAAAGCTTTACTTGAGGTTCTAAAATTGCCAAATGATTTTAATGCACCTTATTTTTAGCCATAATAAAATTAGGTACCAGTATTTGTATTCCGGCCTTAATTATTTTACAACAAAACTTGTCCTGCAACTGAGTCTTTCTAAAATATGTGTATAAATATTTATACACATTAAAATTATCTTAGATCAACCATGACTCGTGAAAATTACTTAAAGCATTAAAAGTATTCTTAGATTCTTACATTACTGAAAAAGTATTTTTTCAATTGGCGCCCAAATTAGAACCAAATCAAATCAAATATCTGTATTTCAGACTAATTTAACCCTTTGTTAGACTGTTACATGTAACAATCAATACTTAATTTCAAAATTATTTTTATAATAGCTACAGGCGACCATACTTACTTAATTTAGTTTTTTGATGTAATTAATTCTAAGCCTTAGATTGGCTGATTTTATCTTCTACAATTATGTATTACTATATTCTGAATATTTCTCGTTGCTAGCAATAGAAACAGTAATAGCTATGCCCAATTATCAATTAAATTCAAATGAAATGTTTTCTTAATTTTTATTGTTGCTAACAGTGGCGCCCAAACAGGGGCCTTCCTTTGGCCATATATAGTTATAGGTAACGATCTTACCGCGCATTTGTCTGTTTGTAACTGGATTAAATTTTCCTTTGTTTAAATGATTAGTTAATTCGAATAAACTTATGTATTGCGTCTGGGTTAAACTATTTACTTTAACATTTATGAACGTCATCCTCTTTCAGAATTCCAAATAATCTCCTCAGGTAACATATACCGAGTTAGTTATAATAAGTTTTAAACGCTGTCCCCTAAACATTTCTCGTGATGTGGGCGAGTCCTAAGCACCCGCATCGTGCTTATCGCGACGATATGCGACTAGTAATGAGAACGATCGATACTCCTATCAGCACTCCAAACTTTACTTATGAAGGTATCCCCCGATTATTGGGCCTACATGGAAATAACGAAATAGTACATGATAGTGAACCATAATTTTTAGGCCAAATACAACGTTGAGTAACTTTAATTCTTGAAACTTTTTATCCTTAAGTAGATATCTAAATATCAATAAAAAGATTGAAACTTCATTAAATGATGTGAAAGTAATAAAAATAATATTGGCTATGAGAAGCGTGGTACGAGGTAATAATGATATTTTCATAATGACGTCGTAATGTAACGTAATAATTATTAGTACATTCACGCCGCTGTAACTTTATAAAATTTATATTTTGGTTAAATCTATAGTTTGCTATGTTTTTTTTTTATCAAATTGTACCTTTTCCTCGTTGGTATTATCTAAATCATAGATTTTTGTGCCTAGTTCTCCTCTCTTTTCTTTTGGTTTTTTTTTACACAAACAATTTATTACATAATATAATAACTTAATCATTTTCAATCAATCGTCTCATCGGAATATCTTTCAGTTAAGGGAATTAAGTACACGTTACTAATTTAATATCGAACATAGGTATTTGCGTTTCCTTTTATCATTTGTCATAAAAATTATACTAATTGTGTAGTTAAACTAACTAACTGAGCGCAACGACCCAAAGTGGATCTTGGCCACCGACACCAGGTCACGCCACGCTCCACGATCCTGAGCCAGCTCTCGCCAGTTAAGGATGCCTAGGTCCCTGAGATCTTTTTGGAATGAATTGTGTAGTTATTATCACAAAATAGGATTAACCTTATTTTATTCAAGAAAGACCTACATAAACTCACTTAATTATCTTGTTTCCGTAAGCAATATTTACTCTTCAGATGTGTTTAAAAGGAACGATCCCTTGACATTTTAATTACCCAAATAAAAAGTTATGAGCCCTCCTAATAAAGATTTACCTTGGAAATTAATATTTACATTATTTATGATTAAAAATGTCGTTTTAAGCGAGATTTTAGCTTTTAATTGTGGGAGGAAATTTCGTAGATCACCCTTGCGGTTTATTAAGGTGCAACGCTGAATTTTAGGTGTTTATTAGTGGTTTATAGAATCGTTCTGCCGGCGGGCGGCTCTCGCTGCCAAGCCGCGCCAACCTGTTGCCGACGGCCCGCCTTCCGCCCATCGCCTCGAAACGCTTCGCCGAGACAACTCACCCGACTGCTCCACTTCTCACTTTCTCTGCTCAATGACTGTGCCATACAAACTAGACCATACTTACCTCCTCCAACTTGAGATGACAGGAGTCTCGATGCCGGCGCGACGCTCGTTCGAAGATCAGCATCGTTTTTAATACACAAAATTAATTACAAAAAACAATCGTAAACTCATTTTCGAATTTTTCATTTTTTATAAAATAACTCAAAATACATATAAAATCACTACGCAAATAAATCTTCAACCAGAAATCATAGTTCGAATATGAAAAGAAGAAACGAAGGAATAACGGAGTTTGGTTACGCGATCGGCACGGGCGGCTAAGTTATCGAGAGTGGTACTAGGAGGCGAGGATGTTGAGGCAGTGGAGCCAGACGCGCCGCCGCCGCCACGGCCGACTACAGAGTGGCAGCGGGCTGAACGGCCACGGGCCCCACCCCTGGCGCAGGCGCGCTGTTCAGCCACCACGGCGCATGACCGACATCCTACCCAAAAGTGGAAAAGTGACTCCTCCAACGTAGATACACCATTATGTACTAAATAAATATTGTAACGTAATAGATGTTCAGCTAAGTACATAATATTAGCTCAATTCATGATTTTATGCTCGATTTGTAGAACAAAATTTCTTCGGGCCTAATCGGATATCAACCGTGATTTGTTTCTCAATTTATTTACCTTTTCTTCAATTACGTATAAATAGATATATTGAAAGTACGGGTTTTTTACTGTCATTAAATTGATATAGCGCATTGATAGTGCAGCTACATACTGAGCCGGCAGTCAAGGGTTCGAATCACGGTAAGGGCAAAGTACACCTATATTTATCTATATAAGTATGTATATCGTCAGGAGCCACAACACAAGCCTACAAGAACTTACTGTGAGACTAGATTGATTTATGTGAGGTTGTCCGATATTTATTTATTTATTTAACAAGTCTTGGTGCGAAGTTAGTACTACATAAAGTTCTCTGAGTCCACTGAAGTACGCACTACGTAAAGTTTTTTCAAATCCTTTAGGCCGGTAAAAGAAACTTTTCAGGATAGCCATATCGGCGCCAAAGCCCACGCGAAACTCGAACGAGAGCGAGATGCCTTGGCTGTGCGCGTAGTCTACGCTGCTCCCGCATTGAGGCTTGCCGTTCATGTTGTAGATACTGTTATTCACGAATGTTTGAAAAGTACTTCCCCTCTGGTTCACCTTCAGACTTATCAACTCAGCTAGTTTCATTGCTTTTGAACTGACATCGTCAGATTTATCAGAGTAAGCGTGCGGATACAGTATCGCATGACCTTCTCGCCTGATCGATAAGTAAGCTTTAATTTCATGACCATACTTCAATATTACATCCCGGACAAATCTAGTTTCGACTTCGGAACCGGCTGCCGAACCTGGGTATTCAGGGGAATATCCATTCGTGTTCTTTTCACAATCTGCCCAATTAGCATCAAAATTTCTAGATATATCTACTCCATAACCTAATCCAGGGCCATCCACTGTTCTTCTGGTGTTCTTACTCCACTGAGGGCGATCCTGTAAAATAGAAATGCGTTTTTTAAAACAGTCGAATAAATATGCAATAGGTACTTCAAACTTACCGACATACACGTTTAATTACGGATGAATAGAACCAGAAACTATTAATAAAGGACGACGTTTTCGTAACGTCGACCTTGCGGAGAGTACGCGTTTGTCTCTCGCATAATCCCACCAATTTCTTACGACCTATGTTAATTCTGAAACCATTTCCGGGAATAGGGATCTTGTATCGCTATAAACAATTAGATTGTGACAATTTGACCCCTGTGAAAAAATATTCCTATATTTTTTTTTACTTTTACTTCACCTTGCCGTTTTGCAGTACAAGTCAATTCAATTTTGACGTCATCACAAAATGCTTACTGAGGAGGAAAATAATGAAACGTATTAATTGGCAGACGGATGAAATTCTTATCTGAAATTGTCCTATATTGTAAGATTATAATAAAAAAATAGGGTGTTTATTTTTAGTTATATCCCAAACTACGCTACAAACAATATTACGATTAGTTATTGAACACTAAAAAGTGAAACAGTAGACCTTAAATTTTTAAGCCACGGTAGACAATAGGCAGTTTTCTTTCTAAAGAATGATCTCTTCCACGACTCATGATTTCAATATAAAGATCTCCTAAAATTTATACAACGAACACCTCGTACTTTATATTTCCAATAACTGTGCCGCAATAAACGCTGAATTTTCGGGTTCGTGGCCTCCATCCAGCAGTGAATATACACAGCGAATTTTTAAGGTTTCTAATTCAAATTCTAGGGTTTTTAGCATGGGCCCTAATAAATAAAATAATTGTACGTTTATTAAAAAAAAAATTGAGATGTGGTGCTGAAGGAAGATGCTGCAAATCCCCTGGACGTACGGAACGCCCGTACCAACAGCTCTATTCTCTGAACTGAACATAAGGACCCCGCTTTTCACGATGGGCCTTCGTACAATTTTGGAGTTTTCTGGTCATATTGCCAAAGAACGGGCACAATCCGAGCAGTTAATGGTCGGGCCGGTTAAAGGCCGCAGTCCAACCAGATGGCAGATCAGGTCCGCTCATCGCTGAACACCAAACTGCACGATGCACTCCATGATGCAAAGAACAGGCACAGGGGGTGGTGGCATGGTGGGTTGGTGGGGATGACGTTCTTATGAAATGAAATTATTTAAATTGAATGAAATCATTTTAATTTCAGCAGTCACCACAAGGGGCCTTTTACAAGTCTGATCTACCGGCATTTCCAGAGAAGAGACCGCTGTTGAGAAGAAAGCATACTTCTCCAAATCAATGCTACATTAAATATCAAATGTAATTTAACAATCAGAAATGAACTAAGTTTACTTGATGTTTACGGTCATTTTATCGCGTTATTTGCAAATGTTCTCCTGAACTTGGTTAATGGCAGGCACACAGTACACGCGGGTCATTAAATATAAAAACGGAAAACAACGTTTAGATGTTAGTATTTATTTGCTGAAAATATTACCTTAGTGTGCAGGTTTGATCTGTTTACTGTACCTTACTCGACAGCGGTGCCAACTGGTGAGCCCAAAAACGGTAGCCCTCATCATACGCCATAAGACATAACTAAAATTTTATCGGATGCAATATTTGTATCGGATGTAGTCTATCTGTATACGTCTGGTAATAATTTGTAATGTAAGTACATCAGAAATACACACCTTTTACATCCCAATACAATTCAATTTTTGTTGGTTATGGCTCCATCGATACCATCGATGAATTCGCCAATGTCGAGGTTAAAGAAGACACGTGTTTATGATTTAGAATTTGGCCGGTACTAAGATTGACTTACTAATCTCACATACTCCAATCCGTCAGGTTTCACGCAGGGTAGGAAAACCCACCAAATGATCATGTGTACTCGTAGCAGGCGACCAGTATAATACTACTACTACTACTACTAGTAGTACTAGTAGTCTAATGGGCATGTCTAATTCTAACATCACTGTCACCTCGATTGCCTGGTGACCCACTCCCCAAAATAAAATAAAAACTACTTACAAATCGCACATACTCCATTCCATCAGGGTTCACGCAGGGTAAGAAGACCCACCGAATGTTCTGGATCATGTGTTCGTTCTCCTGGCAGGCGATCAGTCGCTCTATGAAGGACATTACTAATATCACAGTTTCCTGGCCTGCGACTTGTCCGGCATCGATCAAAATTATTGGTGCTTTTGAATTTGCGTCAGGTTTGCCACTGTTGTCGTCTTCATGAATGTTAACCTATAAGTTTGTAATGCTATAGATCAAGATACCAGAGATCTGTGTAATATTATAAAAAGAAACCAATGCAATCATCGGAAAAGAGAGGAAAATGTTTGTCGATGATAATGAGGTCTAACTAAATATCCCATTTATTTATGTGGTGGACATTTCGTTTATAAGTTTAGGCTTGTTAGCTTAGTCTTGTTACATAATGTAACTAGAAGGTGGCCGCACCTTCATACGCATTTTTTATTTACCGTAGTCGGGTAATAAGGATCCTATAACCATCTTTGGATGTCCACTTGTCCAGCTGTCCCTGTACCAAAATTGGTTAAAATTTGTCCAGCCGATTCGGCGTAATGAAAGGACAAAGGAAATTAAGGTTGTGCCAAGCTGGCATGACGCCGCGCGCCCATACAAAACAAAAGATGATCCTTCATCACGCTATTAAGATTTTTCCTGAAATCATTACCCCTCATAGAAAACTGATTTTCAATACAAATCTAGAATTTTATAATAGTACGTAAGTAAGTAAGATCACTTTATTGTACACAAAAACAGTTAAAAAAAATAGATCTATTACAAATAACATATAAGTACAAAGGCGAACTTATCCCTATAAGGGATCTCTTCCAGTTAACATTTGAGCAATTGAGTGAATACGAGAAGAAGATCGACAAAGTACTCATAACACCGTGTACAAAAAGGTATTAAAAATTATAAGACTACTAATAATAACACAAATAAACTATTAATACATATATATATTTAAATATATATATGTAAATATAAATAATAATAGTATAATAATAATAGTAGAGATGTTATAAAATTATAAAACGTGTAATATCTCATTTTTAGGGTTCCGTACCTCAAAAGGAAAAAACGGAACCCTTATAGGATCACTTTGTTGTCCGTCTGTCCGTCCGTCTGTCAAGACCCTTTTTCTCAGGAACGCGTGGACGTATGAAGCTGAAATTTATATCAATTACTCAGGTCTACTGTCCCTTGAAGCTGTGAAAAAATCAAACTTCTAAGCCAACGCAATCAAAAGATACAGCCGTTTATGCCGCAAATTTTCGACACTTGCAAGGGAATCAAAACCTACAGGGTGCTTCCCGTGAACTCAGAATCTTGAAATTTGGTACGAAGCAACGTCTTATAGCATAGATAAAGGAATAATTACGAAAACCATAAAAAAAAATTTTAATACCTAACTTTGCACCTAATTTATATGGGGCGCTATACATACCAGGTGCAAACTTAACTTAACCACTTAGGGATGGAAAGTGTTTGTACGGAACCCTCGGTGCGCGAGTCCGACTCGCACTTGGCCGGTTTTTTTTATGTGGGTAGACACCACAGTTTCTATTTTTAAACCATTGATACAAAGATCAAAGCTTAAAGAAAATTTTTAAAAGGTGTAAAACCTTTCAAATAAACAATGCAAAGATCGACACACAAAGCATAAGGAAAAATCACCAGGTTACTTGTAGTTAGAGTAGCGAAGTGGTTAACGCGCTGGACCGGCAATCCAGAGGTACCGGTTTCGATTCCTGGTTTATCCGCCAGGTAACACCTTTTTAAATTTTTCTGTAAGCTTTGATCTTTGTATCAATAGTATAGATGTTTGTTTAAGGAAGCGTCCTTACAGCGAGTATTGCGATGTTACAGGTGAATGCTCGCGGTGAGGAAAAAGGACTACTTAAAGAATGCCGGGGTCTTAGGCACTCCATAATTATGGGTCTCATTGCGCAGTTAAAAAAATGATATTTAGGTATAGTAGGGACCTCCCACGTGAGATTGGAGGCCCTGAGCATGTAGCCAGAGTGCCCAGTGAAAGAGGGGCCTGGTGAGACTCTCCCTAAATAAAATTATCAGTCCTTATTCCGAAGCGAAGATGAAAATCTCATCAGTCGGACCAAAATAGGTCAGTTTAGGTTAAAAATTACAAGTGTCCAAGGAAAATCAAATTATACCTAGGTAACGAAAAGAAAAGGAAAATTATGTCTATACATTGCATCGACAGAAATTATTGTTTCATCTAATCTACGTATAGTTCTCTCAAACTAATTGTAATAAATAGTAATTATAGGATGAGTCATAGAAAATAATAATACTCCTGCTCAGTGTGGAAGGGCCACACTGACCAGCTATGCAATGCCATCTATGGAATAATGGGATCAGCCACGGAATCGTGTTTTTTTTTTCTTATAGTTAATTGTTCTGTAACTATCCGAAATATATGGGATGGCTGATTTTTTCGTGTTACATACATATTTCTTGGTTGGCTCAGGCTCAATAGAGAATCTTGCTCAGAAGCCCATCACACCTATCACTCTATATATAGAGTATAAAACGTATCACTCCTGCTCATGACTCTTGAAATATCCTGTATATATACCGCACTGCACCGTTGGTTTCTTGTCAGTTGCCATTGCGACTTGAGCTCCCCTTTTTACTTATCAGGCGAATTGGAGCCACTATGTTGTCCAAATATAAAAAAAAATGGTTAAAAATACGAATACCTCATAGAGATTTCTTGTTTCATAAGAAAAATCATTAGTCTTGAAGTTAAACACATCCCCGCAGTACATTTGTAGTGCTGTGAAATATACCATCATCTGTAAACAGTATTGTTGTATTAAAATACATATGTATGTATTGTATTCAAATTCATTCTCATATTCATTAACTCATAATGATTAATTATTGCATGTCGATAAAAATTATTATAAATAAAATAATAATTATTTATAAAACGTACATACATATATATATGATATAAAATTGTACTCATACAAAAAAAAATTAGCAAAAAACTTTGAAAAATGTCCAGCTGTAGAAGAAGTGGCAGTTTTGTGAAGGTAAAAGTCACCGTGTATAGACGTGGTGCGTGGTGCCTTGTCACGAGGGTCCTACATTACGTCTCTCGACGTACTGTCCATGACAGTGTACCTTAAATACCACGCAGTCAAGGTTAAATCTATACGACACTTGTCCTTTTCTTTTCATTTCAATCTAAATAAATAATATCAAGATCGTCAGAAATAGGGAATATTTATAAATAAGAAATTAAATGACATTAACAATGTCAAAATAGGCTAACCGATAAGAAATATTGCATTAAAACAATCTTATTTACCGAATAAGGATCGTCCTCATCACATTAAAATAATAAAGTTTGAGAAATTCAATCATTATGAATACCAGATGAAACAAAGAATATAAATAAAAACCATAATGTCAAAACAAAATAGACGGAGAGCTAGCGACCAAATCGGTCATGTGGCTTCAGCAGTATTGAAACTCCGTTAGCTACTTCCCTGAACAACCTTTTCCTATTAATCTTCGTGCTGGCAGGCCGCGGTCGGTGGGTGCGGGTGTAGTGGGGTGGGGAAAAAAAAGAAAAAAATGTGGGCTCAGCGACTTTAATTTTTTTTTCAAACAGTTTCTCTGTACTCCCTGTGCACACAAAAATAAATTTAAATCGATCGGGTGGTGGGAAGGGGTTGCCAGCGTTAATTAAAAGTACCAAAATAATAATAATTTTCGTGTGGGCTCAGCTGTATTGATTTTTTTTCTGACGCGAGATTAATCAATATGTAAGCCCCAAAAAAATAGCCATGCAAAAATATCGGTGGGAAGGTATCGAAAAAAATTGTTGAAATTCTCGGATCTTTCAGTGCAGTGTGGATGCGAAGCGCAGCGATGTACATTAAAGCAGCAATGTAAAGCGTCCAAGCGGTTTTGTGTTGTGGCAACATCGGTAAACGCAGCTGTCAGTTGACATATCCAATCAGCTGCTTATGGTGGCAGTAATATTCTTCAGTATTTACATTCTCATTCCGTTATTTTAGAATGTTTTAAACGAAAGTCACGATCAACGGTCAAAATGTCTTTGTTTGGTTATATCCATACTTTGACGAGGAATTGAGGGCACACGGAAGCAAAATTATCACTCTGGCACTTCGGTAAGCTGCACATTTTGCCCGCTGAACGTGACTTTCGTTTAAAACATTCTAAAATAACGGAATGAGAATGTAAATACTGAAGAATATTACTGCCACCATAAGGAGCTGATTGGTTGTGTCAACTGACAGTTGCGTTTACCGATGTTGCCACAACACAAAACCGCTTGGACGCTTTACATTGCTGCTTGAAATTCAAATATTCAAATTATTATTTATTTCGGATCAGTGATCCATAGATTGTTAGTAAAAAATAAAAAACTAATTAAGTTAGTAACAGTCATACATACATTGAACATAATAATAATTATTAATAATCATAAAATGTACAGAAAAAAAACTATAATAATTAAAAGAAAAACTAAACAATCGGCACAGTAATAACAGCTTTAATGTACATCGCTGCGCTTCGCATCCACACTGCACTGAAAGATCCGAGAATTTCAACAATTTTTTTCGATACCTTCCCACCGATATTTTTGCATGGCTATTTTTTAGGGCTTACATATTGATTAATCTCGCGTCAGAAAAAAAGCCAATACAGCTGAGCCCACACGAAAATTATTATTATTTTGGTTCTTTTAATTAACGCTGACAACCCCTTCCCACCACCCGATCGACTTAATTTTTTTTTGGGTGCACAGGGAGTACAGAGCAAGTGTTTAAAAAAAATTAAAGTCGCTGAGCCCACATTTTTTTTCTTTTTTTTCCCCACGCCACTACACCCGCACCCACCGACCGCGGCCTGCCAGCACGAAGATTAATAGGAAAAGGTTGTTCAGGGAAGTAGCTAACGGAGTTTCAATACAGCTGAAGCCACATGACCGATTTGGTCGCTAGCTCTTAGTCTAAAACTAATCATAGTGCATTCAATTATCTTGTATAATAAATAAACATAAAAATTACATGAAACATGTTCATGTCCCATTATTTTTTAATGTGGGTACACACCACAATTCTTATTATATTTAACCATTGATACAAAGAGCAAAGCGCAAAGAAAAATTAAATGCGTAAGGGCCTGGCCACATCACCACGGCACTGTGCCGTCACCGTGAAACGGCGCGGCGCCGTGGATTTTTACGGTGTCAGCGCATATAAAACCACCGTAAAAATCCACGACGCTGCGCCGTTTCACGGTGACGGCGCCGTGCCGTGGTGATATGGCCAGGCACTAACCTGGTGGACCCGGTCTCTTTCGCCAGGTTACTTATTTAAATTTTTCTTTGTGCTTTGGTTTTTGTATAAAATATGTTTAATTTTAAAGTATGACGGTCTTAAATATTTAATGACATAACTATGATTTGGCGAAATGTGTTTCTTGCCTCACCCGGAAGTCATAGCGACATTAGCAACGCCGCCAACTTTCGTAGGTACAGTTAGCATCGAAAGCAGCTGACATTTTATTATGCAATTTGACATAAGCCAGGTAATATAGACAGCAAATTTTTAATGTTGACCGTACGTACACACAATTTACCACAATTTAAAAGCAAATTATTCAGTTGGTGTAAGGATAATATATACTATACTAATTTGATAAATGATTATCATAATTTTCATTAATTTAATTTATACAAATAATATAATATCAAATGAAGTAATGCAATGTAATGTGATGTGATTAGTGTGAATGCAATGCAAGTAATAATGTAATGGGAACTAACATGTTAATAAATAATGTTTACTGTACAATGAAATTAACTATTTGATCTACTAGAAAATATTATATTGAATTAATAACTAGCGATCTGCCCCGGCTTCGCACGGGTGCAATGCTGATAAATTACGCATGTATTATACATATAAACCTTCCTTTAGAATCACTCTTCTATAAAAAAACCGCATCAAAATCCGTTGCGTGGTTTTAAAGATCTAAGCATACATAGGGACATACACACAGACAGACCGACAGCAGGAAGCGACTTTGTTTTATACTATCGTAGTGATAGTGAAGTGCTGTATGATAAGCTATAATTTAATTTAATTTGTACGTCTGACTTTATAGACAGAAAGTGGAGAATTCACTTTTGACAAATAAATATTATTTTTTCTTATTCTTATATGTGTCCAAATCATTTGGCGACTTTTGACTATCAAATTGCCCACGCCGCCATTGGTTTCCAGTGGGACATAGCTCTGAGAATACAACCATACAAGAAGGTACATAAGTCGGTCTAAAGTCCTTACGGTACTCGCGCCAATTTCGATGTCTTCCATGCATACCGCCTCGTCTTTGTCCTGTAGCTCGACCACCATGTCCATGTAACACTGCCTTACTAGCTTGCACCTGCCAGTATACAAAGGCCATGCCAGGATAAGCTAAGTGAACCTGCCCCCAGCGAGTTTTGGCTTGTATTTTTTTTTACCGAGTTAAAAAAAAAGGAGGTTCTCAGTTTGACCTCAAAAGGTGATTGAAATGTAATCTACATGAACGGGCTATTTTTAGCTTTTCAGTTTTTTTTGACCTCGGTTCTTTTTGAGGATGTGGCTTTTAACAAGTCATGCAAAATTCCAGCCACTCAAACGTTTTTGTAAATATGATGTTTCTACAATATTCTTCATTCTAGCTAGCCGATTTTGACGTTATTAAGGAAATTACATGCCAAAACTCGTTGGGGGCATATTCACTTAGCTTATCCTGGCATGATATTTTAACAGCACTCATCCAGGCTCTATGAATTTAGATATGTATCATATATGGCCTCTCCAGTCCGATTTGCACTTGATCGTTTTTTTGTACCAGTGGCATAGCGTCAAACGAAAACGCAAAGATAACAATAGAGAATTATGCTCAATCGTTCTGAAGTAGGTAAGCCGGTAAGAATCAATATGGACGCTACAATCTTTTAAGAGGGCTGGATCCGGCCCTGTCCAGGACAAGTGTGACGTGAGCCGTTTGATTTCATTAGTCACAAAGAATTTAATTGAACTTTTGATTTCGGTTAGCGGTTTAATAATGTGAGCAAAGTTCCTGGTTTCATAACTCACAGTTGATTATATTGAAAATAATATTATGTTCCTTACCCACATAAGCTGCCAGTGTAGTTACTTGCCGCACACGCAACTGAAAAGTATGTGCATGTTTTGAATCCATTTTAATCTTCACCGTAGGTTTGGTACACACCAAGCAATACAATACTCACAAGGAGGTACACACGTACCTCTACCTCTACAAGTATTCATTTCATTACTTACAGGAACGGTTCCTGTAGATAACATCTGGAGTCATCTACATATTTCGTAATGAGGAAAATCTAATTCGCATTCATCATTGCGCTTGCCCGGCTTGCCAAATCTGAGCTCTAATTCCATATAAGTATATATAGTAGAGTTGCTAAGCCGCGAAATTGTGCGCATCGGGTTACAAGCATGAAATTTCTACCACACATAGAGCGTTCCACGGTGATTATTTTCAGATGTGCAGGGAAGTCAGATTCGTCCCCTGTGTGGTGGGAGAGCGGGGTGAAGAGGACCAAGTACTGTTCTTTTTCTTTTTTTTATTACAGATCAGTTGAGGCTATTAGGGCTTGCGCGACATCGTTTTCGTGTAAAATAGATATCAGCTATTAATTCTTTATGTTATTTAAGAATAGTTTCATATAAAAATTTGGGTTTATTGCCGAAAAGGTATAAATCACAACAAGTTTTTTTTATTCAGAACGATAAATTAGTTATCTATCCTGAATATTTACAATTTAAAAAAATATTACTAAACAGCAAATTTAATCTTGTTTTTAAAAATGTATACATATTGGGCACATCTGATACAAAAAGTACCTTGAAAAAAATGTTGATGTTAAGCTTAGCCTGCGTGTTCTAGTACATTTTGCTAAGTCGCGAAATTGTGTACATCGGGATACAACCACGAAATTTCTACCACAGATAGAGTATTTTGTGGTGATTATTTTCAGATGTAGAGGGAAGTCAGATTCATCCCCTGTGCGGCGGGAAAGTGGGGTGAAGAGGACAAAGGAGTCCTCTTTTTCTCTTTATATTACTGATCAGGTAACGCTAGTAGGACTTGTGTCGTGTCGTTTTCGTGTAAAACAGATATCAAAAATTCATTTTTCATCTTATTTATTTATAGTACCATATAAAAATATGGTTGTATTTCCGAAATTGTAAAAATCACAACAAGTTTTTTTTATTCAGGGAGATAAATTAGTTATATTTCCTGAATGTTTACAACTAACAAAAATATTTCAAAATAGCAAATTTCATCTAGTTTCTAAAAATATATAGATATTGGGAACTCTTCATACAAACAGTAACTTAAATAAATTGTTGATGTTGAAATTAGCCCGCGTGCTCGTGATACATTAGCAAAAAAATATTTTGTTTTAATTACATTAATTTGTTTTTTTTAGGACGTAAATAGTAAATATGATATGTAAAAGCATGTTAAAAATCATTATTTAATGTATTTAATGAAGCGAAATAAGATGCGTTCGGAGATTTACGTTGGTTACGCCGACGTAAAGATATATTTTAAGCTACTGTTTGTATGAGAAGTGCCCAACATGCATATATTTTTAGAAACCAGATTAAATGAACTTTTTGAAATAATAATAATAATTTGAAAATGTTCACGAAATTGAACTAATTTACCTCATTGAATAAAAAAACTTGTTGTGATTTTTACCTTTTCGGCCATTACACCCATATTTTTATATAGAACTATACAAAATTAACATAAGAAAAGAATTTCTGATATTTGTTTTACACGGAAACGATACCAAACACCTCCTGGTAGACTTAACTGACCAGCAATAAAGAAAGAAAAGAGGGATACTTGGCCGTATTCACTCCGCTCTCCCGCCTGACAGTGGACGAATCTGACTTCCCTCCACATCTGAAAATAATCACCGTGGAACACTCTATCTGTGGTAGAAATTTCATGCTTGTAACCCGATGCGCACAATTAAGTTAGAAAACAGCAGACTAACAACTCTACTAATATCTCTGATATCTTGGAGAGATCTCCGAAGTGATAATATATCTAGTATATCGTCACTTCGTCAACCAACGCGGTCGCGCGTTAAGTGCGTCTAGTTTAGGTATATGCCACGCCATAGATATTAGGCGGAAACTTAACTTGAACGGGTAGTAACGTATGAAATGTCAGATCGAATCGCAAATAAGTGCCCTGATATGAGGATCATTTGTTTTAAACAATTGTATATATAAGGTATACACTGGCTAATCAATTCAAATAGGTCAGTAAAGATAAATTAGAAACTAGAAGAAATAGGGAAATCTGTTCTTGGGAACCGTGGCGTCGATTTTAGATTTCATGAAAGTGGCAATGTTTTTTTTATCTTTTTCATAACCGGGTGTCAAATCCGGTCAAAATCTCTGTAAACACGGCACACGATTATTTACAGAATTTTGACCAAGCAGTTATGTATGAGAATTAAAAAAAAACATCCATTTTTATTCAATCTCAAATCAGCACCACGCTTCCTAAGAGCAGATTTCCCTGTCTCTCATGGTTTCTGAATTCTCCATACTGACCCATTTGGATTGATCACCCGTGTTGGTCTTATTTCTATTCATTAAAATTGCACTCATATCAGATTTATGAATAATTTGCACGATGCTCGAGCACAAATTCGTAATCACAAATAATAGACAACGGTCTCAAACATAAATACTGAAATTACGTAGGGCGTGCTAAAGCAGGGCATGAGGGCACAATGCGATCGTGAACTAAACGAATTAGGTCCACAGATTTGAGCGAAATGGCGATGTGTGTCGTCACCATCATCTGACGGATGGTGAGCTCCCCTGCGCGACTGGATCTTTAGGGTTTTCCTACCGTAAAACTGGTTTTTGCGAGTCATATCCGCGCCCACCGTCGAGGAGTCCTACGAGCCCTACTACTTGAAGTCGCTGTCAACGGACCCGATGAAGAAGACATCATCATCAGACAGCTGGACAAAAAGCTCCCTGATGAGCGCCATCATGTCCGATCCTCAGGCGCCCTCATCCAGCCACCTTCATCAGGCCATCAGGCCACAGTGCGTGGTTGCTCTAGCGGCCCTCGGCTAGGAGTAAGGTGGCGATGTTTAGAAGTCCTTCTGCAATCGAAATATGACGGCACTGATTTTTCTAAAATATTATTTTTGATTTTTACTTTACCTGCAGTTAATAGAAAAAATATCTTGATGTAAAATCTCATTTCTTTATTTATAACACGCGTGCCTAATTCTGATAGCATTGAAAACTGCTATCTCGGATAACGTTTTGAATTTGTTTGTTATCGACAACATTCAATTTACACGAGTTTTATTTGTTTCTATTATGCTGTGCGCTAGTTTGGAAGCTCAGTAGCTATGGGAGAATAGTAGACGAAAGGAATTCTATAAACAAATATTTTACTTAGTTACTGGTATTCATTCTAAAAAGATCTAATCGAACGTGTTATTTGTTATATATAATATTTGGTTTTTGTTTTTAGTTCAGTTCTGGTTCTAGCAATGACCACGTATAATATTTTCAAAAAAGGAGGAGGTTCGCAATTTAACTGTATAATTTTTTAACCATTGATACAAAGATCAAAGCTCAAAGAAATATTGAAATGCGTAACCTGGTAGAAGAGACCGGGAATCGAACCCGGTACCTCTGGATTGCCGGTCCAGAGCGTTAACCCCTTCGCTACCCTTACGCCAAGCAACCTTTCGATTTTTTTCCTTATGTATTGTGTGTCGGTCTTTGCATTGACATGTCGACATAATGAAAAATTCGAAAGGTTACTTGGCGTAAGGGTAGCGAAGTGGTTAACGCGCGGACCGGCAATCAAACAATGTAATTTTAAACAAATAATGTAATTTTATAATTATTATGGTTATTCAATGTCATAGAATCAGACATGTAAAAGTGCCATTGAGGCCTATTTGCAGAATAAATATTTGAATTTTGAATTCAGACGTGTGCGCCGCGCCAGTTTTGTACCGACGCCGCAGTGTACGCCGCCGCGGCGTGAAATCGGCGTGGCCTTTGTGTACTTTATATTTATGCGCATACAAATAATGTTCCCTGTACTTTATATAAAGTAACCTGTACTTTATATAAATACAGGTTACGCCGGGTTCGATTCCCGGTCTCTTCCACCAGGTTACGCATTTAAATTTTTCTTTGAGTTTTGATATTTGTATCAACTGTTTAATATAAAAATTGTGGTGTAGGTATACTCACATTAAAAAAATGAGACATTACAGTCATTTCATAATTTTTTTTGTACGTATGTGATGCGACTTCTCCGTCAATTGTGGAAGTTGAGGACCGATTCTCAAAATGCTTATTTTTGGATAGGGTATACTCCTGAGGAAGTTCCATTGTCACCGATGATGAGATCCCACGAAGAACGGGCAACCCTTAAACATTATAAGGACTAAAAATGTTTTGACATATGTGTTTTGCGACATTTGCGTCTGGTAGTCATCATCTCGTTTTGCTAAGCTGATGATAGAAGGTACAAGTCTTTAATGGTTGGGAGTTAGGGAATATTTTATTTAATTACGGTTATTTTTTTGAAAAAGCTATTGAGCGTTTTTAAGGTACCCAAAGAGTAAAAAACGGGACCCTATTAGTAAAGACTACTGACCGTCACTCCGTATGTCTGTCTGTCACCAGGCTGTACGTATCTCATGAGAGTTTTTACAGATATTTCTGTTGCCGCCATAACAACAAAAACCCAGAATAAAATAAATATTTATGTGGGGTTCGTATACAACGAACCTGATCGGTTGCGTTAACTTTGCATCTCATTAGTATCCGGCGCCATACACTTCAGGTGCAAACTTTACTTAACCCGGCCACTAAAGATGAGATACCTAAGTGTTTTTACGGAACCCTCGATGCGCGAGTCCGACTCGCACTTGGCCGTTTTTTCTTTTCTCTTTAGTTCTTCAATCTCTTCTAGATAGGCACACATGTATATCAGTTTATTAATTAAGTATTTCCTTCATACGACACATCTTTCGATTATCATATTGACGGCCAAATTTTAATAAAACAAATAGTACCAATAATTAATTTATTTAAGTTACTAAAATTCTCTTTATTATTTTACAAGCGCGCGTGGATGTTTCACTTCATTGTAACGGGACAAGCATTGAGAACTATCATGAAACGAAGAACGATAGGACTTTGTCGTGCCATTTACACAATTTGACAGCAAGTCTTGTGCCATTTTATCAGTCGTCACGTGATAGTGCACAACGACTGATGTCTTCAACACGCATACATGAAATCCAAGAACTAAATAAGTATATACATTATCTTATAAAGTTAACTAAAAACAAATTCATTTTTTATATGCTGAGCAAATGTTTTAAAACCTTCATAGAACTGTGGCAAAGCAATTGCCAGATTATTTTCAGGATATACGAATTCGTAGCCGTCTGTTAACTCCATCGTATACGAATAAGGGATACCCATAGCGCCAAAAGCGTAATCGTCACTACCCCCTGCCGCTGGATACCACTGCCCAGCACTTAAGACCTTGAAAGGTTTTCCTCCAGCTCTCGTTACAGAATCAGACACCTGCCGAGCGAGGTTGTCTAACTTTTTCCAAGATTTCGGCAAGCTTGAACCAGTGTAGCCCCAAGGATACACCAAATACTGTCCATATGCGTGCAGCGACACGTAGAGTTTTATCCGATCCCTATTCTGCATCATAACGTTACGGACCATCTGCGTTTCTGGCTCGGAAAATGGCGCTGGCCCAGCATAGGTTTCTTTGTCGCAAGGATTGCTGGAGACTCCGCTGACACCCCATTTGAAGCCGTAGTTTCTGTTGCCGTCGACTCCGTAGCAGTCCCGAGCTGTCTTTGATCTCGTCTTTCGCCATAAACGTTGCTGTGAAAGATAATGAGTAATAAGACTGTGACTCACACCCTAGCTCCACACTACTCGCGAAGTTGGCCGAGGTGGGGCAAATGTGATAGTGTGGAGCGGCAATTCGCTGCGGAAACCTATGCTTCGGCCAACTTCGCCTCGGCCTACTTCACGAGTAGTATAGAGCTAGGGACAGGATTGATAGCTTACAAGATTTTATAATGATGCCTTGAACTCATCTTTTACAATAATCATGCATGCTCTCACATGACAGACGTCAGCCAGTCATTTGCCATTAAGACACCATTCGAAGGGATGCTGCTAGTGGAGGGACGTTTAGTAATTTCAATGAACCTGTCTGAACATGTTTGTGTACTTACGGATCGGGAGATGCGCGTGTATTCGTAGCCGTCAGGGTTGACCACGGGCAGAATGTACCAGTCCACGTCGTCGAGCTCCCGCGTCCGTTTGTCAGCTGTCAGCCGGTGCATGATGTACGTGGCCATTGCGGGTGCCACCCATTCTCGAGCGTGGATGCCTTTTGGAATTACAAATTGAGATTCACATCACAATACAATAAACATGTTCATCATCATCATCATTATCATCAAAATAAATTTACATAAGAAACGGAAATGTATAAAAATAATCTGAAAACGGAATAAGTAGTTTACGGGACCGTTACCTGCATCGACGAAAATGATGGGATTGCCAGCATTAGGCTTTTTTGAGATCTTTACGAGGCGCATTGGGCGGCGTTCGTAGCTGTGTCCGAGAGTCTCTACTCTTACGAGGTGAGGCTTCCGAGCTACCAAGTCGTCGATGTAACCGTTTATCTGAGGGGAATAGGAATAATTTGACTTATTTGCTCGTGTGTACTCGAACACAGGTTACAGAGATCGAGGTATAAAAACGGTAGTACAATTCAGTAAGTAGGTATTTATATTAACGAGTAAGTAACTATATAATATTTGTGGAATGTGATTCCATGTTTTTTTTAATGCACCTTTATATAGTAAGTATTTTATTATTTCTCTCGATTTATTTATATATTTATTACAAAAAAAATGGGCAAGTGCGAGTCCGACTCGAGCATGAAGGGTTCCGTACCATAATCTATAACAAGTTTGTTGTATGCGAGCCCCGCTTAAATATTTATTTTATTTTTAGTATTTGTTGTTATAGTGGCAATAGAAATACATCATCTGTGAAAATTTCAACTGTCTAGCTATCACCGTTCTTGAGATACGGACGGACGGACAGGGAAGTCACAGTAATAGGGTCCCGTTTTTACCCTTTGGGTACGGAACCCTAAAAAATAATATATTTATGTAAGAGGACACATCAATACTCTTTTTCCCATACGATCAGTTTACGTTAAGTTAATAAAACTATCATAGAAAATTAATAAGAGTATATAATTTGCGTACTAGGCGCCCATTTTCGGCGGAATTTCGGCCAAAAACAGACACCTATTTCACGAATTTTATAATAATAAGCGCAAAAATCGAAACGGTCCGGCACAGAACACTACCTTCCCATTTATTCCCTATAATCTCGAAAATATTGGTCATGTTTTGGAGGAAAAAACAGACGAGAAGGAAACCTTCATATTATGTATGGAAAAATAAGCGGTGGTAGGTATTTCCTCTTTAGGAAATTGATTAAAAATTCGGAATAATTAAATAACAAATACGTAAACTTAATAAATACCTATTAGATTTTAGAGATGTGAAAAATTTACCCTGTATGATACTAATTGGAAATTTATTAGATTACTTACACTGTCGTAGCTATTATATCCCAATATGCTGAACCCTTCCTGGAACCGTCTCCTCGGAACGCGCTCGGATGCCTCGAACGATCTAGAACACGGTAATTAGTTCAGCGCTTTGTATATTAACCTACCTATCCTTTGCAGGTCGAGTTTTTCTAAAAGGTGAAAAGAAATGTTTCTTAGATTTGCGTCATAGTTATGCTGCATATAAAAATGGATATAAGAAAGTGCTACCATTACTACAAAAATTACAATATAATAAGAAATTATCTTACAGAGTGATTGAGTTTTAAGACAGAATAAAATACCATAAATTTAAGTGCTCAATGCTCCTGAATGTCTTGTTGTCTAGTTAAAGTAAAACCTTATAATAAAAGTTTACATCACATAAAATAGCCAAATCTAGGTAAATGTGTCTTTATTCTACGGGGTCCGCGATTATTGTTTAAATAAATAAAATTATTACATCACGTATTCATATTTTCTACTCTTATAAAACGTGCGTAAATATAATTGAATACACATATTTATATATGTATATTTCCGGTATTACAATTGAGATATTATTTAGTTAAAGTATCCTATATCTGTGGATTCCCAGCTACCCGTGTAGGTACGCAAAAAAAATATTGTCCAGCGATAAGGCATAATGAGAGACGAACATACAAAAAATATTCTATTATATATATAATATTATTTTATTTTTATTATCAAACATTAATTTTCAACTACTCCGCTACCTAAAGGTTGTCTGGAAGAGATCGCTATTTAGCGATAAGACTGCCTGTTGTTTACCTCCGCCTGCTATTTGAATGTACGTATCTCATGTTGTGTTGTATATTCCTTGATGTTGGAGGTGTGCAATAAAGAGTATTTGTATTGTATTGTATTGTATTATTTAGAAGTCCTCCAAATAGCCAATTTTTGTTATTTTCTGATAAATATCATTCAGTATCGACACTGTTGTTTCCATTATTATGTACATCTTTGTATTTCATATATATTTCACAGAAAAAATGGATCCTGTCAGGTTAAAAGCCAGAATTCAATAAATCAAAATTTCAAAATTTTATTTTGAAAGTAGGCTAGATACAGGGGCTTTTTTATAAGTCAGATTCTAAATTGTTTACATATAAAAAAAAATACAATTTACAATAATAATAACATCATCATCAGAGTAGTCAGTAACCAACCTGCCATAATAATGTTTAGCCGAAACCGGCATTCCATTCTCATTAGCGAAGTTCTCAAGGTCCCCTTTCCTGTCTGGCGACACCAAGATATCAGTACTGTCGTTCAGCCCGTAGCTTCTCTTCAGGACTTCCACTTCTCCTGGACCATCAGTGGGGAGAGATGTTAACGCTTGTAAGTGAAGCTCGTGTTGTGGGATGATGCGTAAGAGGGTGTAACTAAGGAAAAAAAATTAGAAGATAATTCAACAAACAACTAACTTTTTACCTATGCCCTAATTCAAGTAGGTGATATGTCATTCTCACTGCTATTTATTTTTGCTCTTAGAGTTGCATTAAGTATGGTAAGGTGGGGTAAGACTATCACTGGGGGAACTAACCAACGTGAATCTTACCCAATTAGATAATAAACTACCTATGTTAGTTTTAACCAACCATACCTAAACATTTTTATGGAGATATGGGTACATGGTATTTTTCACATTAGATGTAGGTATGTAATTTTCACATATATCGTGCCTGATAACGTCGAGACATTGCTAAATTGAGTAATATATCCAAAGTCTCCATCGAATTCATCCCTAGGTAACTTTTAAGAGCTTATTTTCCACGCTTTAATCGTACTATGAGCTGCAGAATTAATAAATAGGCTAAGTAATAGTGCAGCCCATAGTACCTGTATTTACAGGGGGAATATTCTAGAAACTTACTTATCATATTTGCTGTTCCCGCCAACTTGCCAGCAAAGTCCAAGAAGACCTGTAAGTGTTGCATACTTTAAGTCAACTTCATCTACTTTCAGTTGAATAGAACTCCGGGAAGGTAACGGAGATCCAGTAACTTTCCTTGTGTATACTGAAAGCGAAGTTTTTTAAACCGATTGGCCAAAACAATACCTACATTTTGTATCCAATTTACCTCGATAACGACTCTATCTTAAAATAATATATGTGTGTGTGTGTGTGTTGTTTATATTCTGGATACGGATCAAATATAATGATCGCAGTATTAAATATATCAATTATTACGGTAAAGATGTCTTCTCATCTGGTCATTTTTATGAAAATTATCAAGGGCTGAAAGATGATCAAACCAAATTTAAGGGCATTCCACCAGAATTCATTACACGTGTTCTGAAAGTTAGGAAGTAAATTTTTAACATCGTCTTCCCATTTAAATACATTTCAATAAATTAGAACAATTAAAAACAGCACCAGCGATCAGTCAAAAGTGGATTCGTCATAATATGTCATGTTTTTCATAATTAACTTATTGAATAAAGCTGGTTTTAAGCGCTGGGCAATGTTAGGTAACATAAGAGCAATCATCATCATCATCATCATCTCAGCCATAGGACGTCCACTGCTGAACATAGGCCTCCCCTTTGGACTTCCATATATGCCGGTTGGAAGCGACCTGCATCCAGCGCCTTCCGGCGACCTTTACAAGGTCATCTGTCCATCTTGTAGGTGGACGTCCTACGCTGCGCTTGCTGGTTCGAGGTCTCCACTCGAGCACTTTTCGGCCCCATCGGCCATCTGCTCTGCGTGCTATGTGGCCTGCCCATTGCCACTTCAACTTGCTAATCCGGTGAGCTATATCGGTCACTTTAGTTCGTCTACGGATTTCCTCATTTCTGATTCGATCACGTAGAGACACCCCGAGCATAGCCCTCTCCAGGTATTAGGTAGGTCCAACTTCGAGAAAGAGGTCAACCGCCGAATCCAACTCGGCTGGGCAGCGTTCGGGAAACTACGCAATGTCTTTTCGTCCGACATACCTCAGTGCCTCAAGACATAACAGCAATAACAGGGCTAAATTAACCCAACCTCACAGTACTAGTTTGGACTAAGACTAAAAATTTTAAGAACCACACCAGCGTATCTCACAAGACTTCAGTCTTGAGAATTGGCTAGTCAAAGCAAGAAGCGTCGAAGATTCGGTATTTAACAACGTTCCATAGGCCCCATGGACTTTTGGTTGGACTAAGAAACTGTAGTTACATTTAAGGGGCTTCCATTACCAGCGATATTTGCCGGAGCGAGGACAGATTGTTTGCGTCGAACGAGTTTTTAATTTGTGGCGACATTCATCGTGTTTGCTTGGCTTCGCGTAATTGAACAACCCTGTCGTAGAGTAAATAAAACAGAGGTTAGGGTTTCATGTGATTGGTGGACGGAATCTACGATTCTGACCGCTCTTGTCCTATCGATTTCAAACTTCGTGTTATTGGAACTTAATATACTAATATTTAAAAAAAAATGCCGTTTTGAAAATCGACGAGTTCTCAGTTCTTCAGGATGTTCTTTTTTAATTAATCCATTTTAATTAGTCCCAATTTTTTAAGAATAAGTTGACACTAGAATATTTTATGACAATGTAATAGATTGGAATATTAAATGACTTAGAACTTTTATTGAATTGAATTGAATGAAATTTAATTAAATTGAATTAAATTGAATTGAATTTAATACAAAATATTTCCTGATCATCGAGTTGATTGAGCAGACCAGATCCAGAGCTTAGCAACCTAATTTATTCCTCGATTACTCCAGAATACCATCATCAGATCCTGACTTACTAAAAGTGAAACTAACCAGAGAGGTCACCCTTTAAAAAAAAGTCTAGCCGTCTGAAAGTAATCGGGGAAGATATACTTTAATAAAAAACATCCCGGTGAACTGAAATTATACTTAAACCATTGATACAGAGATCAAATCTCAAAGAACAATTGAAATACGTACGTTGGTGGAAGAGACCGGGAATCGAACCCGGCACCTCTGGATTACCGGTCCAGCGCGTTAACCTTTCCGCCACCAGGTAACGCATTTAAATTTTTCTTTGAGCTTTAATATAAAATTATGGTGTGTACCCACATGTTTCATGAATTTGAATATATACTTTTTTGAAGCTTATAGCCCAGTGAATGTTTTAATCAGAATGTCGCTACTGCGCCCCTCTTTTCACAGCGAGCTCTTTACGGCTGCCTAGATGAGGCTTCGGGCCAATTCCATGATTGATGTAACTGCCTTTGATCGGTCCAGCTTCTCCGATTATTTCATTATGGGCAATATAAGAGCAGACAGGGCACCAAAGTATATTTGACTAATTTTGAAGAGAGACGATCAAATACTGAAGCCAATTAGAAATCGAATATAATGTAAGTAGGTAGTCGAATTAAAACGTTCAAGAGATTTCAATTCGGCAAATGTGCGTTATGCATCTTAATATTTTCCAACTTATGCTTCTCTCCTAGGTACAGTACACCAAAAGTCTGGTCGTTTTTAGGGTTCCGTAGCCAAATGGCAAAAAACGGAACCCTTATAGATTCGTCATGTCTGTCCGTCTGTCCGTCCGTATGTCACAGCCATTTTTTTCCGAAACTATAAGAGCTATAGTGTTGAAACTTGGTAGGTAGACATGTATTCTGTGAACCGCATTAAGATTTTGATGCAAAAATAAAATAATAATAATAAATATTTGGGGCTCCCCATACTTAGAACTGAAACTCAAAAAATTTTTTTTCATCAAACACATACGTCTATCTATGGATAGGTCTTCAAAAATGATATCGAGGTATCTAAAATATTTTTTTTCTAAACCGAATAGTTTGCGTGACAGACGCTTCCAAAGTGGAAAAAAGTTGGTCCCCCCCCCCCCCTCTAACTTCTAAAATAAGAAAACGAAAAATCTAAAAAAAACATATGATGTACATTACTATAAAAACTACCAAGGAAAATTGTTTTGAACGAGATCTAGTAAGTAGTTTTATTTTTAATATTTTAATACCTAACTTTGCACCTAATTTATATGGGGCGCTATACATACCAGGTGCAAACTTAACTTAACCACTTAGGGATGGAAAGTGTTTGTACGGAAATGTTCGCATTGCAGCATGCATGATGCATGAATAGATACATTAATAAATGTTTTCGGAACACCAAAAAAAAAACTAAGTTACATTTGTCCAAAAGCATCACTCTCATAGTTATGAAAGGAATTTGTCGCTAAATCATATCATCGTCATCAATTACCCTTTTACATCTATAACAGATGAATTAGGCAGAGTCTAATAAAGTGCAAAACTTGCAGATGGCTGGATAGCTGGGTATAATATAATTATTTTTCACCTAATGTCATAGCTGACCTAATGTAACGTTTGATATAACACGCTTTCTGAAGCTATTAAAGTTTAACCTACATGCATCCAACGTAACAATACATAACCTAAATCATCTGACAATTTACGATAATGCTGCTATAATATTGAATGTTTTCCGTGGACTTTATTCTAGTTTAAATAACTAACAGTATATATATGTATTGTCATGGTTGCAAAACTGCTGCCATAATTTCCATAGCCAAATGGCAGCGGAAGCAATCAAATAAGTGAAATTAACGCCATTAAATTTCTATTACTCGTTGCAATTTTATAAAGACGTAACTTTATTTAACCACCGTTGCCACGGTCATGGTCCATATCTAATAGCCAAAGAGAATAGTTTTCATAGTCAGGTGAACTAGGACATTATGAATGAAAACGAGAGTTTGGTACGTCAAATAAGAGGCAAAAATGTGCTAGTGCATGACTGCAAGGCCACTTATTGTTCGAAGTAGAAAATACTATCAAAATAATTAACAAAAATATGAAACAAAAGACAACCACATCAATCGACTTCAAATCGTCCTAAAACTTTTCACCAAAGGACGACTTTTAACTTTCTCCTTTTTGTGGAATTTGACACAATATACCTATGATTTTAGTTACAAATGCAGTGGTTCGAAACAGCGACGACCACTCTGCTAAGAAAAATAATATTATTTTAGTTCACAATAAAATAGGTCACCCTTCAAGAAAAGAGCGTACTCCCACCTGAAAGACCGGCAACGCACTTGTGACTCCTTTGGTGTTGCAGGTGTCTATGGGCGACGGTAATCGTTTTCCATCAGGCGATCCGTTTGCTCGTTTGGTCCCTTTGTTAGTTAGTTAGTTAGTTGCGCTGGGCATTTTCCGCAAGTCGACATCCAACGTGCCTATTTTGCGTGAAAGGAGGTTAGCGCTACTCCAACCACCCCAACTCCTCCACGAATCTCAGCAAGGTATATTGCTTGTGTCTTCGTGTACGGTACGTGGAGATCCTAGGTACTTCATCCTGGACGCTTCTACCTGTTTCCAATCTAGTAGAATATGTCTGGTGGTTCCTTCTACCTGCATGCATGCTCTGCATAAAGGGCTGTCCGTTATACCTAAATTGAAAAGGTGTTTGTTCCCCCCATTTGACAAAAAAAAATTGTTGGTGGTTACAGACGTAGTCCGGAGTTTCAGTTGTTAGCCCGTCATAGCTTCTCTAGTCCACCGATTGGAGGAATGCATAAACGCATTCCCCCAATGTTAAAAGCAAAAAAATATTTGATAAAATTCGATACGGAAGTAGATGTCACCGTTGATTAACACAAAGGCGCTAATAAACAGCGGGTAACGCCGCACGGCGCGGCTATAGTTTAACATATATGTTCACGCTACTGGCAAAGTTATCGTCAAATTAAAAATGTTAATGGTCCGATTCTTTACCAATTATTTTCCAAGATTGCACACGGTGAAAGCAAGGCGTAGCTGCCATTTGTCACGTGTAGATGGTATTGCTAAATTGCATTTTCACACTTACGTAATTTAAATGTGTGTCTTACGTAATTTAAAAGGGTTTACAATGGTTTTATAGATAAACGTTTCATAGAATGTTTAATTTCATAGACATATCATTTAATGAGAAGCCTTTCCTTTTGAAACCATAACATATTTTGATTTTAATATCAAGGGTAAAAATTATACAAATAAAATAAAAATAAAAAATATTAAGGGACGATCATTCACAAATCGACCTAGTCCTAGTCCCCATAGTTTGGACTAAGCAAAGCTGGTACTATGGGTACTAGACGACGATATAAATAATATATATAAATACATATTTATATAGATTTCATCCATGACCCAGGAACTATTCGAGCTCATCACACAAATATTTGCCCCGGCCGGGATTCGAACCCAGGACCGCCGGCTCAGTAGGCCGGTGTCTACAAACCGAGCCAACCGCGATGTCACATGAAATGAGAATTCGATGTAATGAAACATTGGATTAAACGTTTGTTTGTAAAAGAAGAGGATACCATTTGAAAGGGCTTAAAGCGACATAATATAATGCGAAACTAGTGCTATTTCAATTTTTTTTATATCTTTTAAAACAGATCAATCTTCAGTAAAAGCAAAGGTGCACCAACACTTTAATTTTCATTAAAGGCTCCTTATTCGTTCAAAAATGTTGATTGTTTAAGACATTTTTCTCTATGATCAGTCGTGTTTCCTAACATGATATCAATGTTTCCACTTAAAACAGAGCTATTCCGATATATTACTATATATTTGAAACCTACAAATTAAATTTTTAATTGTCAATTTTTGTTTCAAAAACTACTCAAAATTTACAAAACACGCGCACGTAGAAAATTAGTTATTTCAACTTATTTTCGACTGCACGCAATGAAACCGTTAAGTAGCTATGTTACTATTTAGTGCCCAGGGAAAAGTATTATTCACGTTTAAAAATTGGTTGAAGTTGTCATATATAATCTTAAATTTCTCTTAAATTATTAAACGTATACACTTTGTTTTTGGGGACAACTCGAGGTGAGCGAAGAGCTTGTTAATCGTGTAATGAAGAAAATTTATAATATGTTTTTTGAACAATTACAACGAATACTATAGGTATCCACGAAAATTGTGAATGTATGCAACTACATGAAAATAAACATAATGATAATGGCTATAGTCTTAAATTATATAAAGGTATCAGTTATGTAGCAGTTGTTTGTACAGTACCCATTTTAGAAGTAATAATAATAACATTGTGTGTTTTACTTGTACCTACATTATTAAATATTCACAATTATTTATAAATGCATCTGAGCATATTGGTTTAATTGGCCTAACTAGCGAAGCGTTCCCGTTTCAGCTTGGTCAAAAATAATTTCGTATATAATTTCAGTTATACGGATATCCAGTTATCCAGATTTCCAGCTGATCTCGCCTACAGATCGTGTTTCGTGAATATGAATAATTTATATCATATGTGATTATGTGTCAAAATTTTGTTTACATCACTCCTTTTTTTTATTATAAACCTAAGCTCCAAACGCTCTTAAATTCCAACAACAAACTCACCAACAAGCACGAGGCACCTAGCCATCTCAAATCACTTATGAACCGCAAAACGCAGCCAAATCTAACAAGATTTAATCAAAACTTCATTGACGCGAGGATGCGCGCGAGTGAGGCAAGCGACGCGCGCGCAGTACCGGTGCGGACTGAGCATGCGCGAACTACCGTAAGGAGATCGAGAACGGTGATCTGTTTATCGTTTTTAACCTGGATTCTGGTTTTGTTTATTACTTCCATAAGTTCGGTATGAGTAGTGCTTGATATCCTGTAATTAATTTAACGTTTAAATTGTCAATCATTAAAAAATATCAAAATAAAAGCCGATGTAATATGAAATCCATGTTGTTCCGAAAAAAATACAGAATTCTGGTAAAATAAAGAAAACACATTGCCAAGTTAAAGGATACCTATATTTCTGATGGAATCTTTCGGAATTGCAAATTTTCACACGTGGAAAGTTTTCGGTAATTTATTTAACTTGATCTGTGCAAGCGCGGAAACTACCGTAAAGAAATCGAGAATGGTGATATATATATGGATTTTCTGGATATCGTTTAATTGTAGTTAAATTAAATATGAGTAATACGGTTCCGAGGAATAATGAATAGTAGGTACCTATATATGTAGAATCAGCTCATGAAGTACTTTCATTGGATACCCCACATGACAGGTTTCTAAACAAAACATCACAAAATCCTATAAAAAAAATTATGACGTCATGACTTCCTCCTACACTAAAAATCAATATGGCTCTCCTTTTTTAAATGTTGTTAGGGTTCAGAAGGTTCATCCTGCCAAAGGAGAACTCCTGATCATCAAACGCCGAATGTCACTTTTATGTCGTAAACACCGTCAACTATTATTGTATCATCAAATGCAGGCGTTAATCGCTATCAAATACCAGGGCCCTGTTTCATATACGTGACAATGACAGGCGACAGGTGACAATCCGACATTTTGACAATTTTTCGTTTCATAAACATTACCTATGACAAATAAGTCGTGGTGGAAAAATTACAATTATGTCACGACATTTACATATTTCTGTTTCATAAAAATTTTCCCTTGACAGGCGACAGGTGACAATTTGTCGCGGAAAACTTGACATATTTGTTTTATGAAACACAAAATTGTAATTACAAGTTGACAAATTTGAAGACTTGTCGAAGATTTCTGACAGGCGACTTTACCCAATGTCAGCGGCTACTTCTCACTAATGACTCATTACTAGTGAAATGGTGCTAACTGTAGAACTGTTACACATTAAGACAACTGACGTCAACGCAGCTTTCCTTGCGTCAAAATAATTAATTTTACTATGAAAAGGAAAGGCATAGGGAAGAAAAAAAGGCAACTTTTGGGTTGATATTATTCTATGTAGGAACACCACACACTTGATTATAATAATAACAATAGGTACGTACCTACAATAGTTCTTTTCTTCCAATTTTGCCATGTTGTATCACGCAAATATTTCCATTCTTTGCTAAATATACCCAGGCCCCTTTAATTACTCTGCGATATCCTTCCATTTTTTTTTCGTGCGTTAGATGTTTACTAAATTTGCCAAACAATATTTCTCGGTTGTCGTGAAGGCTCAAAATTATTATTTTCGTGTCCATTTTACTTGTTGCAAGTACTAATACCGAACAAATCCTAGAATTCTAGTCAAAATTATAATGTAAGACAAACATTTTTATTCATATTTACCCTCATACTGATGGCTCAAAACCACGACGGCGAATTCCGATTTAGTAATTTGCACATAAAATTTTAAAAGGAATAGCAAAATTACAGAGTTAAAATAATTGCCACATTATTGTTCTCAATAGATTTGAAAGGGGCGCGCTGAGATTTCATAAATATTTATTTGCAGTGATTTTAAGCGAACTCAGCAGAAAAATTCGTCATATCGGGAACGATATTAAAAATATATTTTTAAATAGAATTACTTTTAAGAACATCAGTTAATTGTTGTTTCCTACAGCGTTTTATTATATTAACTAAGTGCAAAAGAAAATACTTAAAGATAATGAGCATATTTCCAAAAAAATATGATCGGAAAATCAAAATGATCATTATTTTCAAATTTCAAGCATGAAAATTATTTTTCTATAGAATACGAAAGACTTTTAAAGTAAACTTGGTTAGGATCATAACAAGGACTTCATTATGTTTGTATGTAAGTATTTACCTGTTAAAATATATGTAAAATAACTAAAAAAAACAAATACAAGTGGTGTTCCGGTACATGATTTAGTGTTCCCGGAATGACTGGGGCGTTCACTGAATGATGTAATCGGGATTTTGTTACTGATAAAGGTGTTTTTTTAAGTGAAAAATGCTAAAATATTTATTTTATGTATTTAATCAATAGTCGTAGTTACATTAGGTATAGAATTGGCAACTACAAAACAAAACAAAATTGGTAACAAACATTGAGGTATTATTTATTATAGAGCCACAGACCCGAACAAAAGTGTCAAATAAAGTGGCACCGTTGTCATTGTTCAAGTAGATGCCAATAACGCTTATTTATAATTTGCAGCAACATATTGACTTTGTACAAAAGAACTCTTTGTTTAAACATTTAAGTGTCAAATTGACTTAATTACTTATTACCACAAATATTTTACGTGTAAATTAACTTTTTTAGCGTATTCTGACTGAAGTCTCTTGTCAAACTTGGAACATGGCACGAATGGATCAGATTTTAATATTTTTACATACTAAAAATATTTTCACTATTATTTTATTTAGGTATTAAAATATATTTTTTGTTTGAACTAAATAAACTCGTAAATTGTTAATAACTAATCAAGTTACGTTTTTATTGTAATTTGTAATAACAAATTTAGTTACGTTTTAATTTAACAACTGCATAAAAAGTTTCCGATAGAAGGGATCAGTAATAATGACATTATTTCTCCTTGTTCCAGTATGTGAAATGAGAGTAAGACAAGTGCAAAAATATTGACATTATTAACCCTTTAAAGTTTGATCTTATTTGTCGGTGGCGTGGTATGCACGGCAGCACACGTCGCCGTCGCCTTTATGTGTTCTTGGCGTTCAAAGGTTTAAACTGACAGTGTCTAGACTCTGTGACAAAATAAAACAATAACAACAGAGCTATTTTTTAGTAATTTATGAATGTCACCATTTTACGCTTCTGTTGATTAACATAAAAAATAAACATGATTATGCCGAACACACGAGAGACGAATTATTTGGCTTCAATTATTATTCGCGTTTGTCTCTTGCTAAATGTGATCTCCATTTTTACGTTGTTGAGAATGGGAATCTTGAATAAAAAAATAGGATAATTATTTATTGCACTCCTTAATTTATTAATAAAATATAAAACTATAGCGACTCCTTCGATTTTTGTTCTGTGATGAGGTGCATTTTGTAGGGACAAAGTTAATAATTCTAATACAAAAATTGCTATGATTTTACGTAGGATTCGTTAATTAATCAATAGAACTTAAGTAAAAAAGAATATTCCGTCCTGTTCCTTTATTTTATAGTTGTTATCTGTAATTTTTCACTGAAAATTAAGTCACTTTTGAGACCCGTCACGTGTCATGGTCTAAACGAGACTGATCGCCCAACTAATGCGATTTGTGATTTTGCATTAGTTGGGAGGGTGCCATTTTTTCCGTCTGATTGTGTGTCCATGTAATTATTACGTCAATGGTAACAAACCTCTTAAGCTTCTACAATATGCTAGCTCCTTAGCCCTGTACATAACTCCTGGCAGCTTTAAAAAAAATAAAAATATGTCTTTGCGATTGCCATTTACCTATTCTGCTTTTTCGTGTATGATTATGGGGTTTATGTTGGTTGTTGTTTTGATGTCACGGCGTTTTGACGATAGTAAGTCGGAAAATTTTCGAAATGTTCAAATTGGAATATCGCTCCGTGATCAAATTCCTGACAAAGGAAGAGGTCAGCCCGACCGATATAAAAAAAGGTTAGATGCCGTGTACGGGGATACTTCGTCATTTTCCACGGTAAAATAAAGAAGTAAGCAGTTTCGTTTAGGGCGGGAGTCCATTGACGACGAACCTCGCTCCGGCCGGCCTGTGGAAGTACTCACCAAGGGCTGTGTCAAATTAGTGGAAGAGGAACGTCTGAGTGATCGAAGACTTAAGACTAAAGAAATAGCGGTAAGAACCGGGCTTTCGAAAACTTCAGTACTTAGGATTCTTCATGAACATCTTCACATGAATAAAGTTAGTGCTAGGTGGGTACCCAAACTTCTTTCGAGCTTGCAGCGAACTGAGCGAAAAGCGTGTTCTCAAGAAGTTTTAGATGCGTATAGGCGTTACAGAAAAAGTTATTTGAGTCGATTCGAATTTCGAAAAGGAAATCGATGGAGTGGCGTCGTCTTGGTGAAAAGCCACCTAGAAAGACCAAGGTAATGCAATCCACCAAAAAAAATAAGGCAACGGTATTCTGGGATTGTCACGGAATACTAATGATTGACATAAAAGAAAGGAATACCACGGTAAATGGCACCTACTACGCCACCCTTATTAAGCAAATTACGAGAGGCGATCAAGCAGAAGCGACGTGGAAAACTCAGTAGAGGTGTTCGGTTTCTCCACGATAATGCTTGCGTTCATACCGCTGCTGTAGCAAAATGTGGCTTCGAGGAAATTCGCTACCCGCCTTACAGCCTCAACCTGGCCCCAAGCGACTACTATTTGTTCTCGAGACTTAAGGCAGACTTAAGGGGAAGACGATTTTCTTCGGATGATGAAGTGGCTCAAGCTGTTTTCGCCCATTTTGAGGACAACTCCAGAGTATTTTTTTAAGTGGATAGTTATGCTTATCACGGGATCTGCAAAGTGCGTTGAAATAGAGGGGGACTATATCGAAAAATAGAAAAGGTTTTGTATTGGCTTTTTCTCTGTGACGTAAATAATCTAAACTATCCTAAAAAGGATAGTTTAGACTATTTAGCACTTAAAAAAGTGCTTTTTTTTAGACTTTTTCTTCTTTTTTCCATTTTCATTTGTTTTCATGTTTGCTGCAAGTGAATAGAAATCTCTAATTTCCATATAATACGAATTAAATATTGTTACAGAGCTAATAACGTCATATCGGGAACAACGAAGTCATTCCGAGAACGTGTCATCATGCTCGGGAACGTTGCCATAATGACTGTTCCCGAAATGACGTTTTGAAAACCTTCGCGCGCTTTATTCCGACGCCCGCCATCATAGATGCCTTATTAAGAGGTTAACCTCAATCTAACAATGATAAATTCAAGAAATGCATCTTAAATAACAGGAATCTTAATTTAACAAACAATTACACACGTTCCCGTAATGATTTCTAATAAACGTACGGTAACTATAAGATGATTACAACTGTACTTACCTCTTAAATTGGAATATATTTGGGAACAAAACAAATAACGCCTGGCTCACAAAACACCTCTTCACTACTACAGCGCACAAGCGCCAAAAGTTGCGTTCAGAAATAAAAGTTTTGCTTGTTTTGTTTATTGATTCGTTCACAAACATGACTTATATTTTGTTGGACAAGCTTTTTACTAATCCTGCGTATAAAATAAATTTATTTTATCCATGTTAGTTTAAAAAAACTATTTTTTAGGGACTACAATACTCATAAGGAATGTTGAAAACATTTAAAGTAGGGTTTCACTACATTTTTAAGTAAGTTGAATTTACAAGTTGGTATTTCGGACGCGTTCCCGACATGACGTTTTGACCTCGTTTTCTGTTAAATTGGTGACAATTACTTATTTGTGAATTAATCTTCTTAAGGTATAGATATATCTAACTAAAATTAACATTATTAAAAGCTTATTTTCTAAAATTCATTCAGATTTATTTTTTTATAACTTGCCAAAGCAAATTCGCCACCTTCGTGGTTTTGGGCCTGATAGCAGTACTAATATATAGCTTAATTTAAAAAAATTATGCTGTGAAATATTTGTCGCAATTTATGACGAAATGATGAAAAAAATCTTGACAATTTTCTTTGTCACTTAAAAACTGACAATTGTAGACCTTTATGAAACACGATTGACACCGAAAATTTTGTCAACTATTTACCTGTCGCAATCGGACATTTTTGTCAGGTTTATGAAACAGAATTTATAGCTACAATTCGTCAATTTTGTCAAAAACTGACAAATTGTCGACTTGTCATGTATATGAAACAGGGCCCTATTGTCGTTTTCAGATGACAATTGTCACGGTGACGAAATATGGACATGGGGAAATCTGACAAACTACACGATCAACAAATTAAATCCATGATGATGATGATTTGTCGTTGTTGCTCTAATTTGTTTTTACCACGCAACTGCAACTACCTGTCATGAACCCATTGATAAGAATAACTGCACTGATATCATAAACATTACAAGCATTTACTTACATAAAACGTTATCTCTAATTGCTTTCCTTAAATGCGTGCGTTGATTTTCTTTCTAATTGACTTATGTACTATAACTTGGAAGTTTTGAATGTTTTGGCTCAATACTAAATTCTTACCTCAACAAATATGCTGCCTTTTTTCCTTAAATATATGCCATGATAATTATGTATTATGTCCTTATATTATAGTAACCGCATCGTAGACATATTGCTTATGCTGGAGCTAGATTCTTTTACAATTCGAATTGTCCCAGGTATTTATTTATTTAAGTACAGAAACAGCCAACTTTAGTAACAATCAAAACAGCTCCGTTATCGAGAGACGTCATTAGGTCAATGTGATTTGACATTAGCCCAGTGAAGATCTGGTCTTTGTCTGATCGTGAGTCACAGGCGTTACAGCCCACTTTCTTAACAGCTTAACTTAAGGCACTGCCACACCTGACAAATTGAGATGCATTATTATTATTTAGTGACCTCAATCTTATTTTTGGTCACATGTTTGTCATTTACTTAGCTGGTATTCTACTTGGTCCTACATACGTGTCGTTTAGATCACAGGTCAGAAAATTATAATTTGGGTTTCTTCAAGACAAGATTGAATAGGCTATTGCTGAATCAGCGAGCTAAATCTTCGACCCCTTAAAGTCACTTACCAATAGGAGATCAGTATCACCTGCTGAACATACTGATCAGTATGATCATCAGTGATAATCGCTGGTGGTCCCTTTTTTTTTTTTTTTTTCATTACATTGGGAAGCCGGATGCCTAGTATGGCTGCATCCGAATGTCGGTAATTACCGCACCTGCCTGGAGCGGCTGGTGGTCTCTCAAGCAAATAGTTAATTTAAAGAAAAGATCCATGATTAAGAATATTTCATACGTACCGAGGGCTCATATTTTATGAAAGTGGCAAAGAGCTCGTCCGGGTGGCGCAGCACGGACATACATTTTATGAAAGTGGCGAAGAGATTGTCCGGGTGGCGCAGCACGGACATACATTTTATGAAAGTGGCGAAGAGCTCGTCCGGGTGGCGCAGCACGGACATACATTTTATGAAAGTGGCGAAGAGATTGTCCGGGTGGCGCAGCACGGACATACATTTTATGAAAGTGGCGAAGAGATCGTCCGGGTGGCGCAGCACGGACATACATTTTATGAAAGTGGCGAAGAGCTCGTCCGGGTGGCGCAGCACGGACATACATTTTGTGAATACAAACGTGCATCTTGTGTAACCCACGAACATTCATTTTAAGAACGCCGCAATGTTTACAATAATTTACTTGAACATTGGTTTAATACAGTCAGCATCATATAATTAGTAGCAGTCAAAATTGCCAAATATAAATATACCCGGGGTTTTTAGTGCAAGAATGATTCGACGCCTACTGTCGGCCAGAAATGGGCAAAAGTTAATCAATTAACGATTAAGATTAACCTACTTAATCGCGATTAACGATTAAAACTGACGATTAATGCCCATCTCTGCCGTCGGCCTCGTGTCAGATCATTCGTGCACCAAAAACCCCGGGGTATGATCGTAACACATCCTTACTGTTACGCAAATAAAGATCTGTTCCGATGTATTTGGCCTCTTTGGTCGCTTCCCATTATTTAATTCTGACTGAACCTATCCATACCCAGTCGAGTAGGTTTGTGGCTACGTCGATTCGTGTATGATCGTCTCAGTCTCGAATTCATATAATTATGTCTATTATATTTACTTTTTGGATTAAAGTCGGTACTTAATATTGTTTTTATTAAACAAACTTTTAAATGAAATTATGACACGTTGACATAAGAAAATAAAGCACCGTTGTATAATAGTCCAAATTATTATAAATAGAGTTTAATGAACCAGTAACATTGACAGAGATCCGCGAGATCTGCGCCTACGCAATAACGGAGACCATTCGAACGATAACTTTCGGAAACTCTTCAAAGCAAGAAATCCGTCAATCAAATATGAACTTAAAGTAAAGAGTGGAGAGTTGTTCATGATTCGACATGAAAGAGTGAGTTGCAGATTGAGAAAGATAGTGACTTTAGGTAGGCTCGAAATTAACAACCCAGTTTAATGACGCACAAAGGAAAGTGACGCTACTGTTATATTGGTGATCTCATAGCACCTAATATTATGTTCTTTTATTATTTTAATTCTTTCCCCGAAAAGTTGTTGGTCGAATTTTTCAGTTCGCTGAAGTGTCATCTCGTAGAAAGCATCTTTCTTAGAAGCCGCCGGCCGCTATCTTTATACTTATAAAACAATCCTTACCTAATCCATAATATAATAATGGTGTGATAGTATTTTCAAGAATTATGAAAAGTTTATGACTTCAGAGGGAAAAAATCAGCGAAGGAAAATTTGATAAAAAGAATCATCAACATAAAATAATTTGGCGAAAAGGACAACAACCAATACCAGTTTTATCAAATGTGACATAGTCTCCTGAGGTACAATGTCATACACATAAGTACATAAACTTCAATTAATAGTTAACTGTCAATCTATTTGTCATAAGGCTTAAATTAAACTGACAAACTGATTGTAAAACTGAATTACTAATTTTCTACGAGAAGAGGCCATGATTTGGAAATAAAATTAACAGCGCGATGTCTTCTTTTGTTCGTATGAATATTTATGACAACGCCATCAACAGGTCGGGCGCTATAGATGGTGGGACGTCACGTGCGCACCACAACGACTGGCTAGGAGCGCGCGCCTAACAAAAGTGGAGGCGGAGTTAGTGCACTATTAGTGCGCACTGGACTGTAACGCGATTTGAGACGCTTTGTGAGCGATCTTGACACTATGCATCGTCTTTTGACTTCAACTTTTAGATTTAGATTTCTAGAAGCAGTTTTTTCTCAAAATAGCTTTCCGTACCTATACCTACATACAATTTTTGGAAGATATTTTTTTTCCGGTTGCCCTTGCTATTAGAATCTACACACCGCAGCTCTTTAAAATTGCCTCACGTGGTGTTGGCCAAAATCATTTTTGACATTTCCATTTTTCGTTTTTGAAAATGAAAGCAAACTGTCACGAACATTTAAAAAAATATTTAAAAAAAACCGTGGTGAGGAAAAATCACAGTCCTACTGTTTGTAGATCATTATAGCAAGGAGTATCGGAAAAAAATATGATGTGATTTTCTTTCAAAAATTTACTTAAGTAAGTAAAACTGACACATCCAAAAACTGCTTCTAAAAATTAATTCGTCTGTACAATTGTACATACTTACATACACAATAACGTCCAAACGTGTTCTGGTTAAATTATTGCATCTCTATAATATCCTATCAATGAACACAATACAGAATGCACTCGCGTCGCTATATTTAAAAAGTAGGTTCCTTTGGCCTTTATGCCCGTTCCGAATACCATAGCAAAGTTTATCCACAAAACGTATTAAAGCCGCAAGAATATGAAAGGTATTTTATACCTTCTTCTTCTGAAGTACTAAGTATCAGTATGGATTTAAACACGTCAACAAAAAACACTTTAAAATCCTCGAAACGGTACCTTCACTTTCTTCGTCTTTTTGTATGCAGAGCCCGTCCTAATGATAACAATGACACACTTGTGCGAAACCTCTTATTTAAAACCGTAAAGACCTAATCATATTCTACAGCTCATTCTATTTTCAACCGTCGTAATTCATAATTATTAAAATCAAAATTAAGTAATAATGCACTTGATGCTTTCTTTTTTAAAGAAAACGATTGATTAACGCATTTTAACATTCATTGATTGTTTCGCTCACTAGAGTGATGATGTATGTTTAAAACAGCAAGCAATGCGCCGCAAACAGTGTGTTTATTTTATGATTACTTGTACCTATAGGTCTGCAATTTGAACATTGCTTACATAATATACTTTTACTAACATCACAGGTTGGTAGTGAGTTATATTTTTGGCTGGATTGATACAAGATGGAATATTATGTATGGGTACATGAAATACCTACATTTTGAAAGATAAAGTATGCACAAAGGCGATTATCCCTCTAAGGTATTTAATCCAGTTAACCTTTCAGTAAATGAGTGATAAATACATATTTAAATGGTTGATAAACCACATTATACTCATGAACATTCAAAGTCCCAAAAAAAGATAAAGCCATATAAAAACAGAACATAAAATGGCGAAATTTGTACGTTATTTTCAGGAATTAATATTTTATATAGTTAAACTTGTCTAGGTAAAGATATTTTTTTTTATTTATTTAAATAAACAGTTTTTTTTACAAAGTTTCAAATTTTATATTGCCACTTTTAGAAACCCGGGAGGTTTATGTAGTAGTGGCAAGGTAGTAGCAAGGGCAAGATAAGTACGTCTGTAATAAATTCTTGTAAGTTCAATTCGACCCATTTCTGGCTTATGAAGTAATTATGATTATGAGTGGGCTGAAATTTTGCATTATATTACAACGAGTTGACCTGCAGTTCCAGTGGCGGCTTTGCCTTAACCCTTTGAACGCCAAGAGCCACTAAAGTGGTCTTGTGCTGTCGTGCCTACCACGCCAACGACCACTAAAACGGTAATGGCGGACGCTGTCAAAGACATTTTCCTGCTGACAGATAAGGTATATTTTCGCTCTTTCTTCAACTATTGGCGTATAAGCCACATTTTGACATGGAAGGAAAGGCGTTCAAAAGATTAAGAGGAAATACTACTGCTTGATTTTTCATACAAATCGAGGTTTCGTTCTCGTCCGTTTCCTCCTACAAAATTTAACCAATATTTACGAAAGCTTAGAAACTAAATGAAAAGAATATGTTACCTGTCATACCGTTTCGATTTTTGCGCTTATTATTATGAAATCTGTGTACTGTGCGTCTGTTTTTGGCCATAATTCCGCCGCAAACGGGCGCCTACACAAATTCTATAATAATTAACGACCACGCGCGACAAGCGGAGCGACGGTCATAGGAGTAAGCGAGACACAGTGCTCGGACCTTCCACTTCAAAATTTGTTTAGTATTTTCACGTACTTACACTTAAGATTTTTGTTTCAACTCATGCAATGGGTATGGGTAGGGCTTTAACCCTATGATTTGCAAATAGCTAAATGGGTCCCACGATACTGAAATAAGCTATCGTTGCAAATGTAGTTTACAATAGCAGCTTTTGTGGAAGAATTATTTTTTAAATAGGTATCAATTTTGTAAATTGCATTTTTCTCGCCTAACAATAAAACACCGAATTATTTGGAAATATTATTTGTATTTAATCGCTCATTTGAAACTCCGATGAAATAGGAGCTTTACCCGTGCTTTTATAAATATTGTTGAAAATTACATGAATTATTCTTTTCCAGACTTCATTCAGGACAATGTTCGTTATCTCCTGAGAGTCTGGTCCTGAATGGGTGTCTTCGTAGGGTTGCATTACAAACTCCAAAGCATACGGAATGCCATAGACCTGTGAGACACATAGAGTCAAACCACGATAACTGTACCAAACAACTGAATTGTCAAACCATACAGGACTGACACTTTGTATGGTTTGACAGTTCATTTGCTTGGAATAATTAGCGTGGTTTTACTCTATTATGGTAAATGTTCAGAGTTAGAGTCTGTCAAGCGAGTCGCGCCCCTCGGGTATGGGGCTGATTATATATCTATTTCCTAATATACCATACGAAAAAAAGAGATGGATATAATAAATCAGCCCCCTCCTAGGTGACACGATTCGTTTGACAAACTCTAGTTCAGCGGTGCTTCCCCATTAAAATAGCTAACATAAAACCAGTGATACAAAGATCAAAGCACAAAGAAAAATTTAAATGCGTATAACCTGGCGGAAGAGACCGAAAATCGAACCCGTTACATCTGGATTACCGGTCCAGCGTTTTAACCTCTCCACCACCCTAAAGCCCAGACAATCTGTCGAATTTTTCCTTATGCTTTGTGTGTCGATCTTTGCATTGATTATTTGAAAGGCTTCACACCTTAGCTTTGTGCTTTGATCTTCGTATCAATGGTTTAATTTAAAAATTTAAAGTAATGTCTGATTAAAAATAATGAGACATTACTTTACATGTTTCATAAATTTAGCTAACATTGTTGAAAAATTATAAAAATCCAAATGATGATTGTCAATCGCTCACAAGCTATGTAGTCTGGTCTTTAAAAATCTGTATTACGGTTTATTCGAAAATTACTTTGAACCCTTACCGTGGTAGCATAGTCCACACTGCTTCCTGATATCTTCCCATACCATTTGTACATACTGGTCATACTGACTCCGAACACTTTAAACCCGGCATTCCTCATCGTCTCTTCGATTTCAGCCTCCATGTCGACGTACTTGTCATCGTCCGCATGTTCGGTGTAACCTTTGGGGTACAGCACAGCGTCTCCCTAGACATATGAATATTATACTAGATATATGATAAGTACATTACTGCAGACGCCGGGAATGAAGGGCTTACCGGGTGAATAGGTATAGACGGGCGACGGATCGTGATACGAAGCCGGCAAGCCCTTTTCACAGCTAAGGCATGTATTGTGCTTTTCTCAAATGTTAAAAAAAATACTACCCGGCCTAGGCTTCAATTCAAATTTGAATGAAATTCCTTTACAGTTCTCTCGAGTTGTTCCGCCCGAAACGTGATACTTCGAAGCCTGTTATAACTTATAACGCACGTTATGTCACATTTCATTGCATGTTTGAGAAAAAATATTGGACACCTGCTGCGACATGACACGAATATGCAAAGATGAAGGAAAAATAGAAAGTAATGTTGAAGGGGGGAGAAAGAGAGGAAGATCAAGGACAGCTTACATGGACCAAATAAAGGAGAAGGTGAACGTCGTGTCGTACCAGGCTGTCAAGGAGACTTGAAAAGGAAATTTCTCTACCGACAAGACCGTAGTTCAAAAATGTATGATGATGAACTCGATGAAATCGAAAGATCGATGAACCGCTTATGTGCGAAACAAGGGCAATCTTACACAAATGAACCTAGTGCCAAAGCAGGCAACGCTTTTGACCGCTGATAGATATGCTAGCTTTTGCCTACAATTCCGTCTGCATGCAAACTTCCACAATCCTTTTGCGGGATAAAAACTAACCTATGTCTTTCTCCAGGACCCCAACTACCTCAAATTCTCTTTGCATGTCGGTTGAGGCCATTTTTCTTTTAGCTTGTAAAATATCATTGAGGTGTGAAACGACATTTGTCAAATTGCTGTAGATACCTATATGCTATAGCACAGTATATGGATGCAGATAAGAATAGAACAATAGATTCCTAGACATGGAAGAATCAAGAAGAGACTTCATGAACGAGCAAAGACAGATAATAATATAATGAATTTTATTGTAGGCCTAAGGACACTTTTACAAATAGAGTCTACGGCAATTCTCATGATAAGGCCACTGTTAGGAAGAAAGCCGAAGGAAACCCAATATTTAGATTCGTAAACGATACATTATTGTACTGTATATCAATAACATGAAGTGCATACCTAATATGTATCTTAATTCTGACGGAGTCAAACCTATATATATTCATAGTTAACTAGATACAAGAAAGGATTACCTTAAACACTCCGGGTCCATAAGTCCCGGCATGGACGTGGATGTAAGCGATGATCTTGTGGGTGAAGTGGTGTATAAGGTCCGCCACCGCGCGGCTTTCGCGCTCGGAGAAAGCCCTGTTGCCAGGAAAGTGCATGCTGCAGGAGTTGAGGCTGACGGACCTGTTCCAGTGCACGTCGAAATTTCGGTCCACATTTACACCCAAGCACGTGGATTGTGGCGACTTATTCTTATTCCACACTAAAAGCTAAATAAATATAAAGGAAACATTTAAGGCGAGAATTTGTATTGTGACGTAATAGTATACATTACATACCCTGGGGCGGTGAATTTGTGAATGTCCCAGCTCGCAGGTTAAATATACGATCTGGGGCTTAACGAATTACCGCCCGTGGTTTGTCTAAAGTTTTACGTCTTGCCTTGGCCAGGAAGTGAGATTTTCTCCTCACGTAGCTTGTTGCTTTCAAGCGAAATGTATAAACTAGAAGGTTTGTAAATAATGACACAAAGGTAAAATTAACAAAGAAAAATTGAATGCGATCTACTACAATCGAAGCACCCACGCAGAGGGCGCTCCAGTAGCGTAAAGAATTAAGGGATGAAAGATTTGGTGTGATTGACGTAGCGATCGGATAGCTCAGTCGGAAGAGCAATGCGCCGGAAACGCAGAGGTCGCGGGTTCAAACCCCGCTTCGATTGTAGTAGATCGCATTAAATTTTCCTTTCTTAATTTTACCTTTGTGTCATTATTTATGAAAATAAAAATGTGTTTTACCACACAAAAAATATGAATCGATAAAAAGATTATATACAAATATTTAGAAGGTTTTGTTACAGGGGACGGGTAAAAAGTATCCATTAACCATCTTTGGATGTCCAGCAATCCCTGAACCAAAAAAAGTTAAAATCCATCATGAGATGAGCAAAGACATTTTTAGCAACAGAACAGATTATTAATCCTGCATTGTTAAGATTTTTCCTGAAATAATTACCCTTCTCCATATAAAATTGATTTCCATACAATTTTATAATAGTTTAGATATTAAATATATTCTGTAAGATACAGATGTGCTTACTTTATTTTATATAGAGTAGTAATAATACCAAATAATGAAGCAATAGCTTTGCAACATATTCTAGGCTCCAGGTATTCTAATAAATTACTATTTTTTTCAGGTTCAAAATACTATTGTGCACAAGGTATTTTCATTTCGATCACTGACAACCAACTCAAAATTTTGTATAGAAAGAAGACCTAAAAAAATGAGAATGCTTACAGACTCATCAGCAATTCCATCCGGATTCCCCATTGGGATCAAAAATATATCAAATTTGTCCAAATACGAAGCATAGATCTTTGCCAACTGCAGAAAGCTTTCCGCCTTATACAGACAAGGTATATGTCTGAAACCCATGGGGCTCAGACCATGCACTATAAGTATAATCTTCTTCTGTGTTTCTTCTTCCACGTATTTGTTTTCTCCTTCCAACGCCCTAAAGTATTTTCTTGGTCTCTTGCTCATTTTAACCAGTACTATGTCGTTGTATTCTATCGTTGTGCCAATTGAGGTGATGGTGATATTTTCATCTATGTCGCTTAATATATTCATTATGTCTTGTTTCAGCTAAAATTATTTCAAATTATATCAAGAGAAATATTTTATTCTGTATTAGCCCCATGGTTGACTGGTAGAGAATGTCTTGAGGCATTAAGACCACTATTTGTACTATATACTGATCGGTGCAATAAAGTAAAATTTGGGCAAGTGCGAGTCCGACTCGCGCATGAAGGGTTCCGTACCATAATCTATAACAAGTTTGTTGCATGGGAGCCCCCCTTAAATATTTATTATATTTAATTTTTATTATTTGTTGTTATAGCGGCAATAGAAATACATCATCTGTGAAAATTTCAACTGTCTAGCTATCACCGTTCTTGAGATACAGCCTGGTGACAGACGGACGGACAGCGAAGTCTCAGTAATAGGGTCCCGTTTTTACCCTTTGGGTACGGAACCCTAAAAAAGAAATATATAAGTACTATTTTAAGGTAAGTTCGTGGATGTGAAGCGAACTGCAAGCATCACTTTGGGCTCTTTGGAGTGGTCACCGCCGGACGGAAGTCACGAACGAATAGAGCCGGCCCGAGGTTAGAGCGAGTGGAGCGGCCGCTCACGTCACGGTGTCAGACGAGGATGGGCGCCTAATTTATGCCAATGACGAAAATATACCAAAAAAAAAATTCATGACGCAGTCCCTTCGAGACAATGAATGTAACGTCACGTTTTATTGGGAACATTATTTTTTAAAAAAGTTTTAATTTTTCATGATAAGTAGTATACTTTATTTGGATCAAGAATATAATTAGTATATTCACAAGTTGTACAGTTTTTTAGATATAATTTTTTGAAACCTCTATGTGACATTTGGTAATTTTCCGAAGGTATACAACATTGCCTTGGGCTATAAGGAATTAGTAAGGAAAATTAAAAATTGGGCAAGTGCGAGTCCGACTCGCGCATGAAGGGTTCCGTACTTATATTTATATATATATATATAATATACATATATATATATACACGATGATTTTTAATCGGTGATCAGGTACCAACTTTTCTAACTCAGTAATTGATGGCGGTCACGTTGAAGTCGTAATTACATGAAACCAAACTTTTATTTTTCTATGTTAATTTTTATTTTGAAAACAATTTTGTCTTAAATTCCTTGTCACCGAACTAATCGGTATCGGTGTGCTTACAACCTCTTTAATCATTTAATGAGAATGACAATTTATGAGTAATAACTTGTCATTGTCATTGTCATTACATAAACAAAGTCGTAGAAAATTTCGTAAAATTTCCCGACAAAGCGATGACACTTGACGTAGGTATAGTACTTCAGTAATTTATGTAGGATGACCATGTATCTAGTGGTTATTAGTTTTAATTATGTTTTAACTTTTAATTAATTTAACAGTGAGGTAATTGCGCGGGGCCTCGCATATTAAGTTTAATTTTAGCTAAATATTAATATTTTTTTACTCCTGATCACCGATTAAAAATCATCGTGTATAAGTACGGAACCCTTCATGCGCGAGCGCGTGAGATATATATATATAATCTATAACAAGTTTGTTGTATGGGAGCCCCCCTTAAATATTTATTTTATTTTATTTTTAGTATTTGTTGTTATAGCGGCAATAGAAATACATCATCTGTGAAAATTTCAACTGTCTAGCTATCACCATTCTTGAGATACAGCCTGGTGACAGACGGACGGACGGACGGACAGCGAAGTCTCAGTAATAGGGTCCCGTTTTTACCCTTTGGGTACGGAATCCTAAAAAGTAGTCGTGATACTGACAGTTAATTTTTTTATTAGCCTTACTGATTCCATATAGACCAAAGTAATCTTGTATACCTTCAAAATGTGACCAAATGTCAAATAGAGACTTAAAATCTGAAAAACTATAGGAAGTAAAAACAAACTAAACGTAGATATGCATATAACGTGTATTATCAGGAAAAAAATATAATATCTCTGAAAAACTTAATGTTCCCAATTGAGGTCTTTTTGAACGGGACTTAAGCGCGTTAAAATGTGTTTATTTAATTAATTCGTCTTGTTATAATAAAGATTAGGTGAGATACGCCTAAAAAGCGCCGAATGACAATCTGGCGTTATTCTGCAATAGTGATTTTTCTTATAAGTAAGTATCTACATAGAGTGTATTAGTTTGTACAAGGAAAACATAATGTCTCGATATAACCCGAAAGTTATAGAATAAATCGGCCCGACGGACCCCAAATTAAACATTAACAAACTCTCATAAACTTACTGTGTATCCATTGATTTTTAAATTCGTATAATTTTTTTGTTCAGTTGAATCTGCTGCATTCTCAGTTGGAAGCCTAAAACGCAAAAGAGAAAAAGTATATTTAAATAAAACAATTTACACGAATTATATCTCTCTCTATTCTTTTTTGCTTCGGTTTCCGCGACTGTCACACATTTAAATAAAACAATTGAAACGGATTATATCGCGTTTATTCATTATATCAGCCTCCCTGAAGTTTCGACGTTGTTGTTTTATTTAAATGTGAAGTCGCGGAAACCGAAGAAAATAGAATAAGTTTAATTATGAAAAACAATAAAAAAAAAGATAACATAATACGCCTCGGTCATAAAATACGTACCAGGGTGCTCTGATGTAAAAAAATCGAACTTCGTATCGTATTGCACCATCCAGATCATAAAAAAATCACAAGAGAGCGAGACAGATAATAAAAAAAATTCGCCCGATATGTATTTCTTTAAAAGTCACTTACCCCGCCAAAGAAAACCTTGTAGACCTGAGAAGAAAATGATAAATAGGTTAGAAACAATGAAATTACATTATATAATTTTTTATTAAAAAAAAACTGAAAAAATAAAATAGTTCAACTAGTTTAACTACTTAAGAAATAGCCAAATTGTGCTTAAATAGTAGTACTTAACCAAATTTGTGCTACTTTTAAATAAATAAATAATAAATATAAATATCAGACAACCTCACACAAATCGATCTAGTCCCAAATTAAGCTCATGCAGGCTTGTGTCATGGGTACTAGACGACTATATACATACTTATATAGATAAATATATACTTAAATACATAGAACAACCATGACCCAAGCACAATTATTCGAGTTCATCACACAAACATTTGCCCTGGCCGGGATTCGAACCCGGGACCGCCGGCTCAGTAGGCAGGTCTCTACAAACCGAGCCAACCGCGTCGCCAAACTTTTACAACACAAATCTTTTTTTCCAGTGTGGATGACTTTGGCTACTGCGTATAAAACTATTTATGTTAAAGAAAATAACTGACGATCATACCTTTGTTGCTGTATATTGGCCCTTCTAACACCTTTATATTTTATGTCTGTCTTTTCGCTAAAACAATGAAATGTGTAAGTTAAAGTCACTTAATGCTACATTTACACGCTTGCCAAGCCTCGGCGAGCGTGCAGGACGCAGTCATATGTTAAAGTGAGACGGAACTACATCGTGCTCACTCTAACATATAACTGCGTCCTGTGGGCTTGCCGAGGCTTAATTGGCAAGCGTGTAAACGTAGCAAAAGGTAACTTAATATTTTTCTCTGAAATGTCAAACAATCAGACTAGATACCTAAAACGGATTGGGTCATACGTTACGTGTCCAGTTCATGGACACATAAAAGGAACCTCTCAACGGCCCGGCCCCGTCTTCGAGCGGCCATAGGAGTGAGCGGGACATCGCGCTCGGACCTTCCGCTACCACGCATGGCTGCCGCTCGCCGCTCCGCTGGTCGTAGCCAGGCTGATATGGTGTTGAGTATCAATGCTTACATATATATATAGTCCTCCTTGTCGTATCCGACAACGGCGATTCTTACACTCTCCGTTCATGTGCGCGGATTTCACTTAATGCTTACTAGCTTCGTGGCGAGCCCCAATTTATGATGCAAATTATAAAGCATAAGTGACACTTCACTATTTTTTTAAGGTCGTGGCAAAAATGAGTACAATGCATGCCGTTAGGGATATGTATCGTAGCCGGAAACGTAGGCTAATTATGTTCGGGAGGTTAGGTAGTGTCGACTGTACGGGGCAGTAGTTGATCGTCTCTGCAAACCTAGGGGGAGGGGTTTTTTTTTTTTTTTTTTTCAATTAACTCGTGTGATTCCCCGAAAGTAGGCACACAAAAACTGTTTCGCTTTAGGCAGGCACCGTCGATAGGTAAATGGTACCGGGTGCTACGGCGATGCAGCTCGGTGAGGTGATGATGCACCTCATAGGGCGCTGGTCTGGATCTTATATGACCGACGACGCGTGTGGCGCAGTTTGTAGACACCTGCCTACTGAGCCGGCGGTCCCGGGTTCGAATCGCGGCCATTGCAAATATTTGTGTTATGAACTCGAATACTTGTGCTTGTGTCATGGTTGTTCTATGTATTTAAGTATATATTTATTTATATAAGTATGTATATCGTCGTCTAGTACCCATAAGTCCCATAACACAAGCCTTCTTGAGCTTAATTTGGGACTAGATCGATGTGTGTGTGAGGTTGTCTGATATTCATTTATTTATTTATTTTAAGCCACCAATTCACTGCATCCTGTCTACCGCCAGTCGTAATAGATTTCTGGTCCATCGGATTCCGATAGTTTTGAGAGTCTGCAACTCTGCATCAGCGTAACCTTCATTCATCATTCATTCATTCATTCTCACGCGGCGATGCACGCTGGCATGTCATTGGATCACGAGCTTTGCCCGACGCTCGTGAAGGTCGTGGAACCAGGGTCTTCATTGACAGATACGTCAAGGAGGACGATATACGATTTACCGGCTTCTTCTACGGTCATCTCGGATATTATTTGCCTTTGTCAAAGACTCTCCGCTCCTGAAATTGTATGATATTGTGACATTTACTTACAAGTTTTTCTTTAGGGCCATCTGGGAGCATATGGTTGCGTTTATCACGTGATAAATAAGTGACAAAGCATCTGTCACTCACACTCGATTTTTGTCAAAACTTGACGGATGCTTTGTCACTTATTTATCGCGTGATAAAAGCAAGCATCATAGTCCCGCTGAAGTATCAGGTAAAACACAAATTATAAAGAAGACAATTCTACAATTAGAGAAGTGTAAAAGTCAGAAATGTTAGAAAAACAGTCCGTACCTCACCTTACGAATGAGGTGCCAAAAATGTATATAGGACAAAAATATCGATGGTTTGGGACAAACAAGTAAGTAATATGATTTTTTTTCTTTGAAAACTGCGTTAAACTACATATTTAGTACTAATACTAAGTTACTTTTAAGTTACAAGGTTTCTGAAAAATCCTTTAATTTGCTTTTGGATCAAAAGAAAATCATTAAAGTGTATTTTTCAAGTCTCGTGGTTCAAAGGAATGCATATTGCACATGTGGTGTTATCAATGCTTACTAGGTTTTGTAAATTCAAATTTGTCTCAATTATGGCTGATAGATTCTTACCAAAACTGCAGTAAATCAAAAGGGGTTCCTAAAAACGAGAAATGTGAAAAATTAGAATGAGATCGCAGTCGTAAATTTGTAAATTTACTAAGTGCATAGTGGGGGTAAAGCAAACCAGATATTTACTTAGTGCTTTAGTAGGTGCTGGTGTGCTTCGCGTACTGATAGTAGTAGGGGTAGGAGTAGAATTTTCTGCTGAAATCATAATAGTAAATTAATCAATAATTAATTAACATTGAAATCATAATAGTAAATTAATCAATAATTAATTAACAATTGACATTGATAATCTAGGGTTCGTTTCCACGAAACTGGATCTGGGTAGAGTGTACCGCCCCCTCCCCCCCCCCCGGTCCACAAAAACCCCGTCTCATGTGGGAGCCCCCCCCCCCCCCCCAAGAACTACCAAAAAATCTTTTTTTTTTACTACCCAATAGGGCCTCTAATTGAGCAATGAAAAGTGTTTTTTTTGTTCCATCGAACGAGTATTTTATTCCAATGTGCGCTCAGCTCCATTCCACTTCTCTTTAACACAGTTCTCACTGACGAAGAGTGGAGCTTTCGAGCACAGTAATTTGGTCTATTCAGATAAAGGAGGGGAGATCAAGGCAGCAACGAAGCTGTTGGCTCGGGCATTAAGAGAGAATGCCTGACGATAGGGATAAAGAAGGCGTACATTGGACAGTCAACCGATCAGCCGACCGTGATACCAATGTAGCCAAGAACCTACGCACTCTAAATGCAGAAAACTGGTAGGAGATCGAGGCCAAGATTCACTTAGGTATACTGCGCCAGCGGAGTAAATGATTCCTCTATTCACAGTCCGTTCCTCGCACCACCTAGCTCCGTGTGACTCCTCCGTGGAAACTCCTTGTTGTTGCAAATCTTTAGAAAGCGTGGTACACTCAGAATCACGGATACTTGGTGTTACCCATGACCATAATTGGCTAGGCCTATAGAGTTCCGCTGCTGCTGACTAACCGATGGAGGCAAGCAATTGACAAGCTGAAGCGGAGTCACGATCCTCAGCAATGAGACAGCGATGGAGAAGAGAGATAGAGTTCCATAACGATCATGAACACTTACTGTTAGGAAGATACTCGACCTGTTGGATCTTCTTGCTGGCTGTAAAGGCTGCCAGGTCTAGCGGCATGAAGCCTAGGATAGATTTTAAAATTACGAAATTGGTACCGACATATACGTATGCATAAAAATCGATTGAGTAGTTTTCGCGCTGTCGTGGATAATACGGCTTGTATTTACAAAATTATTTACGTATGTTACATTAGGTTTTGCTTAAAATAAAAAACTCTTGCCCACTCCAATAACATACGAGTACTATCGCCTAATGTTTACCACTATTAGAATGATAAGTGTTATCTGTATTTGTATTTCTTTCTTCTTGAGGTGTGCAATAAATAGTGTTCTATTCTATTCTATACTAAATTGTAACATATTATTTTTATGTCATAGGGGGCAAACGAGGAAACGGATCGCCTGATGGAAAGCGATTGCCGTCGCCCGTATACACCTGCAACGCTAGAAGATTCACAAGTGCCGGCCTTATATTATATAAATAGAGGAGGAGAAATGACTACCGTGTTAGTAAAATGCGATCTGCTCCAGACAAAATTTTAATTGTAGAAATATTTTAAAGCGAGTCTTATTATCAAATATCAGGTAAATACGATATAATTTCTTTATAACCCGCGACGAAAAAAGAGGGATGTTATAAGTTTAACATGTGTATCTGTGTATTTATGTAACTATGTGTCTGGTCTGTCTATGGTATCATAGCTTCCAAACGGATGGACCAATTTGAGTGTAATTTATTATTATTATTGCAAGCTTTTAATTAATTTGACATATCCCGGACCAGATACTGTCAATTTGAACTGTTTCCAATTGAGCTGAAATTTTCCATACGTATGTGGATAGAAATACACAACAAATGACGGATGAAGCCTATGTCCACAAATGGATATCTCAGTAAATCATTTTCTGTGGTAAATTAAGTGAAATGAAAATAAATGGACAATAATCAACCAATCCATCAGATTGTAAAAATAAATTTAATATTTATATGCATGGAATAATTTTAAAATAAGATTTAATACTTTTGCACAAATTTATTAATGGTATAAATACGAATACTAAATCAACTATGAAATAATGCATGTTGTCGTATGGCAACTAAGTAGCTACTTTCACTGTCCTTTTTCTGTTGTTACAATGATTTACTACAACATAAACACATATTGCTTGTACAGCGATAACTTAATGTACCCATAAAAAGATAAGTAATAAAGATAGGTATTCATTGATTAAATGGAATAATTTATTACTACCAACATCAAGTCTCTTTTACCAAACGTATCATTCATTAATATTATAATGTATTGTGAATTAGGGTAATATTTATTGGTTTAAATAAATAGGTTCTTAAAGGGTCGGCAACGCGCCTGTGATCCTCCTGCCATTGCAAGCGTCCATTGGCGGCGGTAACTACTTAACAATTAACAATTATTGTGCAGAAATCTATGAACGTAAGTCAGGTCAGGCGTTGAAATTGATGGCACATGTTGAGCAAGAAAGGCGGTACACTAACTTCTAACATGCCGTAGCAAATTTACAATATAAAAAGTACCTGAGGCAAATATAAAATAATCCGGCAGGGTGATTGCACAAAATATTAATAATATCACGGAACTAATGTGTAATGGCATTATTTTAATATATTTGCAAAGTTATAAAAAAAGAATCCAAACAAAATACGTTACGCATGCGCCTATGTTACACGTGTTTCCATTTTATGGTTTATTTTAATATAATAGTTTTATTTGCGACACGGATATAAAATAAATTAGATTTGTATACCTATACACCTACGCTTGCATAAGTAGGTGTGGTATAGGTAGGCGCTGTACTGATAACTGTACATTTGTAAACTAAATATAAACCTAAGTACAACATATCTTGATACCTTAGTCTATGGGTTTATAGTTAACTTTGTCTTCGTTAGTACAGATGGCTAAATTGTATAACCAATTATAAATACTGCAATGTAAGCAGGACTCGAACCTGCGACCCTTACGTTTCCGACGTAATGCTCTCCCAACTTATACCTAGTAGTATAACCAATTGTTATGTGTACCAATATTTGTCGCTTTCGAGCAGATCAAAACTTGGGCGGTTCTGCATCTGCAGTTTCGACTATTTAACCAATACATCTCTGAAAAGTATATAATGTAGGTACGTCACTCGAGTTCACAACTTCACACTCCCACTATAAAATTCAAGTTTGAAGTTGCCAAGCGTTGCGCGTCGCAAGTACGCAGCTCTCAGCGATAGCTACTATCTAGGGTCATGGCGGCCTGATATGAAGCAACAAAGCTTTTCAGAAAACTGAGCTTGCTTTTCCGGTCCTCCGGTGATCGTAGGGCTGGCTCGTTCCTCGCCCAAAGCATTGGCATTGCCATCCAGCGAGGTAATGCGGCCAGCCTTACGGGCACCTTGCCCAATGCTGCGCTTATATCAAAATCGGCCCAGCCGTTTGAGCGTGAAGAAATAACCAACACACTTATAAAGTTTCGCCTTAGCTTAGGTCCCAATAAGTTAGGTTTAGCTCATAAGTTTCTTAAGGTTTAGATATAACGTGCAATGATGGATAGGGCGATTCTTTGCCTTGTTGGAGTTTCTTTGCCTGATAGAATCAGAAAAGACGATATCCGCAGAAAAACCAAGGTAACGACATAGCTCCTAAGATTGCAGGTTGAATTGGCAATGGGCGGCTAATTTAGCCCGGAGAACGGATGGTGGTTGGGGCATCAAAGTGGTGACCACGTATAGGGAAGCGCGGCGTGGGACGGCCCCCGACTAGTTGGACAGATGACACTTTGTTGAAAGCTATAGGGGAAACCTATGTTTAGCAGTGGACGACATCTGTGGCCAAATCAACAGTAATAAATGCATTCATGTTCCAATATCAATTAAGATCGGAACTTTAATACCTGGGTTAACATCGCATCGCACAAACACCCTCAAAATACCAAAGCAATACCATGACCGTTACTTTAAATCTTGACCGTGTCGACGTTAAAAATTTCACGAGCGCCTTAAAGGTTGTTTTACTGTTCATGGGATGTTATGGCAAAGGTCTGAGAGTAAAACCTGAGGCCAAGTTATAAGACATCAGCTGAAATAGCGAAGGTCGTTGATACTAATACCTAATAATTATTTAGAAGTGGAAGTATTTGTACGAGAACGTCACCATGCTGCAACTTAGGGGTCAAAGCATGAAATAATGTTATTAAAACTGTAGTGAGACCTCTTTAATATAATTATAATAAACTGTTTAAACTCACGCAGAAATTGTCGGCAACGGCGCGACATGTTTCGAACTCGTATTGAGCTCTTCATCAGGGACAGTTATCCGTGCTGTTGCGTGTTTTATCTGTGTTGTTGAAGTGGACCGTTTGTGCGCGCTGATTTTACCCTAACAAAGGCCGCAGACGGGGCTAGCGTGGTTCGTTCTTTATAAAATGTCTGTCGATTTCAGTAGAATTTCGTATTCTTAAAAGTCTGAGATGTCCACGAAATGCCACAAAAGCGCGGTAGCGTAGTGACAGTCATGTCTCATCTATATATATATTACGCGAGGCCGATTTTTGTACATCCCATCAGATCTACAGTTATGGTCCGATTTTGATAAATGATATGTCATTAGATTCGGCTCATGCTGGAGAGGTGCATAAAACTCTTGGAATTTTAATTTTTTCCTGAAAAGGTACTGAAAAATGGATTTGAAAAAACTACTGTGCGCTAACCACGTGACCTGTGATCCCTATTTTGACATAAGATGACCAAATAATAATAAGCATGATTTGCTCACAAACCTGTAGTAAGTTGTTCAGCATGATGAAATAATATTTTTGAGTCGGCAACATAATATCCGCAACACTTAAAACATGTACGAATATGCAAAAATAATTTTACAGTTTGTTGACAATGAATGACAGTAACCATATTCTGACAACTTTTAATGTCTTTTTTATTGGGGGCTATTATGTCAATGCTCTAAATTGCCAGGTTGTTTTTCTTTTTAAAATGTTGATATGGAAACTTTTTTCGCATACCAGTTAAAAATGTGGAGAAAAAATCCGGTTAAGTGTTGGACTGGTGCTCGAAAGACTAGAAAAACTCTGACCGTCTGAGATTATTTCTATAGGCGAGTTTTACTAAATCTAAATCAAAGCAGAAAAAATTAGTAAAACTTCATTCAAATAAGTAAATTTATGGTAGATTATTATAAATATGATTATATAAGTCCATCAAAAAAAAAAATACAAGGAAAATGGCATGAGTTATAGTAAATTAAATGGTATTTTACAAGAAGAAACTTAGTCCTGCCGCTTGCATGTCGACGGGATGGGAAATGTGGTCGAGTTGAGAATATGGACGACTTGACAATGTAGCTAAGTTGGAAATGTGGATGAGTTGCCAATGTGGATGAGTTGGTAAAATTGACAAGTTGGGAAAATGGACAAGTGGGCACTATGGACGAGTTCGCATTATGGACGAGTTGGCAGTGAAGACGAGTTGGTGATATGGAAGATTTGGCAATAAAGACGAGCTGATAATAAGGGCAAGTTGGTATTGTAGACGTGTTGGGTGTATCGTCGAGTTGGGAATATGGACGAGTTGGAAATGAGGATGAGTTGGCAATGTGAATGAGTTGGTAAAATTGACAAGTTGAGAACATGGACAAGGGGGCAATGTGGACGAGTTCGTATCATGGACGACTTGGCAATGAAGACGAGTTGGTAATACGGACGAGTTGGGAATATGGACGAGTTGGGAATGTGGATGAGTTGGCAAAATGAACAAGTTGGGAACACGGACGAGTGGGCAATGAAGACGACTTGGTAATACGGACGAGTTGTCAACGTGGACAAGTTGAGAATATGGACGAGTTGGAAATGTGGATGAGTTGGCAAAATGAACAAGTTGGGAATATGGAAGAGTTGGCAATAAAGACGAGCTGATAATAAGGACGAGTTTGTATTGTAGACGAGTTGGGTGTATCGTCGAGTTGGGAATATGGATGAGTTAGAAATGTGGATGAGTTGGCAATGTGGATGACTTGGAATTGTGGACGAGTTGGGCATATGGACAAGTTGAAAATGTGGACGAGTTGTATTTGTGGACGAGTTAGCAATATGGACGAGTTGGCATTGTTGATGAGTTGGAAATGAAGACGAGTTGGCAATGTAGATGAGTTTGGTGTATAGACGACTTGGTAATATGGACGACTTGGCATTGTGGACGAGGTGGGAATATGGACGAGTTGGAAATTTGGACGTGTTGTATTTGTGGACGAGTTGGCATTGTGGATGAGCAAGTAATATGGACGCGTTGGCATTGTGGATGAGTTGGGAATATAAACGAGTTGGCAATGAAGACGAGTTGGTAATACGGACGAGTTGATAATATGGACGAGATTGGCAATAAAGACGAGTTAATAATAAGGACGAGTTGGTATTGTAGACGAGTTGGGTGTATGGATGAGTTGGAAATGTGGACGAGTTAGCAATATGGATGAGTTGGCATTGTGGACGAGTTGGGAATATGGACGAGTTGGCAATAAAGACGAGTTGGTAATATGAACGAGTTGGCAATGTAGATGAGTTGGTTGTATGGACCAGTGGGCTATGTGACCGATTTGGCATTGTGTACGAGTTGGGAATGTGGACGAGTTGGGAATATGGACGAGTTGGGAATGTGGATGAGTTGGCAAAATGAACAAGTTGGGAACACGGACGAGTGGGCAATGAAGACGACTTGGTAATACGGACGAGTTGTCAACGTGGACAAGTTGAGAATATGGACGAGTTGGAAATGTGGATGAGTTGGCAAAATGAACAAGTTGGGAATATGGACGAGTTGGCAATAAAGACGAGCTGATAATAAGGACGAGTTTGTATTGTAGACGAGTTGGGTGTATCGTCGAGTTGGGAATATGGATGAGTTAGAAATGTGGATGAGTTGGCAATGTGGATGACTTGGAATTGTGAACGAGTTGGGCATATGGACAAGTTGGAAATGTGGACGAGTTGTATTTGTGGACGAGTTAGCAATATGGACGAGTTGGCATTGTTAATGAGTTGGAAATGAAGACGAGTTGGCAATGTAGATGAGTTTGGTGTATGGACGCCTTGGTAATGTGGACGACTTGGCATTGTGGACGAGGTGGGAATATGGACGAGTTGGAAATTTGGACGTGTTGTATTTGTGGACGAGTTGGTATTGTGGATGAGCAAGTAATATGGACGCGTTGGCATTGTGGATGAGTTGGGAATATAAACGAGTTGGCAATGAAGACGAGTTGGTAATACGGACGAGTTGATAATATGGACGAGATTGGCAATAAAGACGAGTTAATAATAAGGACGAGTTGGTATTGTAGACGAGTTGGGTGTATGGATGAGTTGGAAATGTGGACGAGTTAGCAATATGGATGAGTTGGCATTGTGGACGAGTTGGGAATATGGACGAGTTGGCAATAAAGACGAGTTGGTAATGTGAACGAGTTGGCAATGTAGATGAGTTGGGTGTATGGACCAGTGGGCAATGTGACCGATTTGGCATTGTGTACGAGTTGGGAATGTGGACGAGTTGGGAATATGGACGAGTTGGAAATATGGACGAGTTGTATTTGTGGACGAGTTGGCATTATGGACGAGTGAGCAATATGGACGCGTTGGAATTGTGGACGAGTTGGTAATATGGACGAGGTGGCATTGTGGACGAATTGGGAATATGGACGAGTTGCCAATGAAGACGAATTGGTAATATAGACGAGTTGGCAATGCAGATGACTTGGGTGTATGAACGATTTGGCAATGTGGACGTGTTGGGTGTATGGACAAGTTGGCATTGTGACCCAGATGGGAATATAGACGAGCTGACATTGTGGACGAGTTGGCAATGTAGAATAATTAACATGTTACACTAACATGCGAAACTTGATGGAGAAATAACCTACATATGATGCAAATTTCAAAAAATCGACGCGCTCAATAATAAATCATATTTGAATTATTGACGTCTGGCTGATCATTCTTATTCTCATTCAAAATAAAATTTGTCAAATTCTGCTGTCAACAAAACAAATAGATTTTATAAGACTTCCGTTTTTACCGAATATGGTAAGGAACCCTAAAATTTATATTATATTATAGGTTTATATTATAGACTTGAGAGTAAGATATTAGCCGGACAGGCTAAGACCATAGGCCATACTGCCTTTGTTTTTATTACACATATTTGACACATTACATATTTGACACATTCTTTTTTTTATGGTGGAGTACCTATTGTTGGTCAGTAATTTATGTAGATTAGTAAGTAGGGTTTGATTAAATATAACTAGCGTAAGAATTTCAAACACAATGTGTAATTGTTATTGAATAAATGATTGATGATGATGACATGGCAGCACCCATATTAAGAAAATTTGCACGATCTATTGAATTTCATAAAGAAACAAGCATTGATAATAGTGGTTTTTCGTGTATCTATAAACGTTTTTACTCCCTATTTCATACAATTGAGTTTTTGTAACATTTTTATCAATATTGCGAAATATTTTGCGATTATAAATGAATACATAAACAGTTACGCACTACATGTTTCCTTTTTAAAACCTGCGTAGTGAGTGACCAAATCTGTCGTTTCGATTCATGTGCTATTTCTGGAAATTGATAAAAATCGATCAAATCGATAAATTTATGTCCTGAAGAAAGAACAACAAATTAAAATTCTACTAATCTTATGTTCGGTCCTATATATGAAAATTTGACAATTATTTTTTTAAGATATGGGACTAGGTATTGTCATGAATTATATTTTTCCATAAATCGAATAATATGCATTTTATTTGTGAAACAGTTCAGCAGATATCATGTCATTAAGGCACAAGTTATTTTTACAAAAGAGTTGAAAAAATTGTCACGATGAAGCTGGCAGTTGGCTATCAGGCCTGCCTCTAGCCTGGCATGTTTTAACGTTTTTAAAACATCATTTTAATGTGTCTTTTTACAGTATTAATTTATTCTTCGTTCCCCAAAAACTTCTTATCGATAAAGTAGTTATTTTCTGTAACACTACCGGATTTCCATATTCTATTCTATTCTAGCGGCGGTTCGACGCCGCAACGGGTCTCTAGTTACTTTTAATGTCGGACACACCACAATTTTCTTTTTATATTTTTTTATTATAGAAAGACTATGTTTGTTAATACCTGACAACCGCACACAAATCGATCTAGTATAGTACCACAGCAAGCTCTAAAAGGCTTGTTTGATGGGCTTTAGATGACGAAATACATACTTATATTATAGATAAATACATACTAGCAATACAATAATAATATAATATATAATATATAACTATACAATTTATTACCCTAGCAACAGGTCAACAACGAAATTAATCAAGCTCCCTAAGATTTCGTAAATTTAATTAATTTACTATAAGTTTCAACTCTTGCGAACATCCCTGAAATAATCAGGGGAAATAGACAACCCGACACATCCTTCTTTACACATGAAGGACTGCACCGCGGGCCTGCGTGCTTCGCCCCGAGCGAAATGACAGATGTCAAGACACCGGATAACAAAATTTTCTTACGTGTTTACAAATTTACAATTCAATATTTATTATAATAACTAATGTGATATGCATCGAATTGACGCATTGTTTTAAAGCCCCTATTTGTGATAACCAGAATATGTACAAAGATTGAGGACTTAAAAAACACCCCAGTAAGTCGCTTTGGTTAGACATTTTTATTTACAATTCTTTCTTATGTGAATGTGTTATCTTGTGCTCACTCCAGTGGTTTCCTGATCTGAGTTAAATCGTCTTGTTTTTATACCTTTTAATTATATATAGTTATGTATATAGATAAGTAGTTGTTAATTTTACAATTTGCTATTTTCTTAGACATATTGATTTAAGCTTTATTTTTTCCTTTTTGTTTAAACTTATGATCAATGTCCCATCCAACTTATCCCACTCCTACCCAAAGTCTTGTTCTTTTTTTTTTTTTTTTTTTTTTTTTTTATATCATAGGAGGCAAACGAGCAAACGTATCGCCTGATGGAAAGCGATTACCGTCGCCCATAGACACCTGCAATACCAGAGGAGTCACAAGTGTTTGCCTACCCGGAGGACGAAGATAGAATGCCTCTATGCTAGTAATTTCACCGGCTATCTTACCCCCACACCGGAACACAACAATGCGAACATTGCTGTTTGGCGGTGGGTTAGCAGGCAAGACGGTAGTAACAATCCGGACGGACCCTGCACGAGGCCCTACTACTCCAAAAACTTCGGTGCCCAGATTGCCCAGAACCACGTTTTTTCAAAGGCCCTAAAGGCCTACACATACATATTGCTAAAAAACACTCTCAAATCCAAACCCAGACCACACATCCAACGCCGCCCTCACAGCCAATCGCCTCGCCGTCTCTTAACCAGGTACCTACTCCGGCAATACCATTTTGGAAAATCCTAAGTGACCTCAAAAATTCAAAGCCAGTTTTGAAACGGGTGCCACGGGGAGCCCGTGTTTCTGTTTCAAAACTTCTAAGTGACACGATTAGAACCATTATTTTAGACAATTCATCGCGTAGTTGGGAACTGTTACTAACTTTTTCATTCAAAGTGCTACACATAAAATCGGATGAAAATCAAAAATCTTTGACTAAAATAATAAAAAATCATTGCTCCGGTGACGTTTCTGTGTATCCCACTGCCGATACACATAGGCATGTAAATAACAGCATATTTAAAAAAGTTGAAGGTAAAGTTTCTGATGGTGATATCAAAGGTGCAGCTCGTTTACTCTTTTCTGACGACACTGTGGCTCCTGACAACGCGGATACACTTTTAGCACTACACAGCAAACATCCACTTCCAGCCACAGATCTCCTTCTCCCAGACCCACCGCAGCCGAGTGACCCAATTCTCATCGCCACCGCACAGGATGTTCTCGGAGCAGTAATGTGAAATGTCTTTTCCAAATGGATCTGCAGGGGGCCTGGATGGTCTGACTCCGTAGCACCTCAAAGACCTCCTGAACTGCGGCTGCGGTGAAACGAGCGACAAACTCCTAAAGGACTTGACGGACCTGGTTAACATCATGTTGACCGGTCAAGTCCCAAACGAAATTAGAGACATTTTATATGGCGCTAACCTCTGCGCTTTAACTAAAAAAGATGGTGGCATTCGCCCTATTGCCGTCGGTAGTACTCTTCGACGGTTAGCTTCCAAAATCGGTTGCCGCTCTATCCTCAGTGCTCTTAGTGCTGAACTTCAGCCTGTGCAACTGAGATTTGGGTCTAAGAGCGGCTGCGAAGCTGCTGTCCATGCGGTGCGAACATACCTCGAGCACCAAGCAGGAGAAGTGTTACTGAAGGTGGACGTTTCCAATGCATTCAATTCTGTAGATAGGGGTGCCTTGTTGACGCAGGTAAAGGACAAAATTCCTCTCTTATATAAATTCCTTCGGCAGTGTTACAGTTCTCCATCTAAATTATTGTATAAAACCAAAGATTTAACGTCCTCTGTAGGTTGTCAACAGGGTGACCCACTTGGACCAGCAATTTTTAGTCTTTCTATACATCCCATAATCAAAGAACTAAATTCAAACTTAAATGTGTGGTATCTAGATGACGGCACACTCGGTGGAGACGCGATTTCAGTTCTCAATGATTTAAAAAAATTAACTACTGAGTTAAAATCTATTGGGCTCTCTTAATTTTTCTAAATGCGAACTTTTCATTATGGACACATGTCCTAACAAAACCGACATAATAGATAGCTTTAGACAAATGGCTCCTGGCATCAGAATTATTACTAAAGAATCGCTTCACCTTCTTGGGTGTCCCATCTTCGATCAGTCCTTTGATACATTTATCGATAACAAAATTCAAAATTTCAATACATTCAGCGTACTGTATCATAAAACACTGTCTCTTTGTTCCAAAGTTCACATATGTTCTTCGCGGCCCCCACCTTTGGAAACACCCTAACTTGCTTTTAGATTTAGATCATTTAATTGAAGGAACCCTTACGTCCATCTTCAATATTTCTTCCGGCGACAGATCATGGACTCAGGCCAGCCTACCAATTAGGTTCGGTGCGTATGCAGTTACATATTTGCGGCGTTCGGGGTTGAAACTCTGGGGCCGTGGGGGCCAAGTGCGCGTCGACTCTTCAAAGAATTGTCGATGCGCCTCATTGACGCAACCCATGACCAGAGGGCTGGCCACTATTTTGCCCAGCGAATAAGCATTGCCATCCAGCGTGGCAATGCGGCCAGCCTTCTGGGCACACTTCCGAGCGACAGCGATTTAGGGCAAATTTTTTATTTGTAAATAGTTTAGGTTTTTAGCATATACTTACTTAGTCTTAGTTACATATTAGTTTATTGTTTATTGTTTTTATTAATATCTTGTGTTTTTATGAAATAAATGTACAATACATACTTAAATACTTAGAAAACATCCATGATCCGGAAAAAAATATTCGAATTCATCACACAACACAGCCCTGTCCAGGAATCGAACGCACGAACATCGGCTCAGTATTAGGCAGCTGCACTGCCACTGCGCCAACCGCGTCGTCCGTTGCACTTGCAACCATTACGGTGTAATCGCGAACTGCGCCTAACTTGGACCATACGTCTAGCCTCGTAAACGCGTCTAAGATTTACACCGACACAAAAAAACCGTTAGGGCTCCCGTCTCAATCTTTCCGAGGGCCGAGCTGTAAATAGGCCTCCAGGTTTAAAACGCCCGTTTAAACGTGCTCCTGGATTACTATGTCTCAATTAAAATAATACTGAAACGTTTTAGTATAATTAGAAGAAATACTGCTTTTTAGGACCCACCTTTAGAACTGACTTACTAATTTTGCCCATAACATCAGCTACCTACCTTTAGGACTGACTTACTTATTTTTCCATGATATGCTTTTTTATTAGAACTGTGTCCCTTTAGGATTGTCTTACTTATTTTGCCCATGATAATGAACTACCTGCCTTTGTAATTGACTTACTTATTTTGCCAATGACATCAACTACCTGCCTTTGCAACTGACTTACTTATTTTCCCATAAGGAATAGTATCAGCTGTTATATTGCTCCGCCTCCTGCCTATGTTCGTGCAATATCGGCGTACATTTAAAATGTACATTTAAAGCGGCGCATACGAGTTTCTCCGCCTGTGATTTTACACAAACCGCCAATAAAATACGGTTTTCAAGCGGCTTTTCTGAACACCAAAAAGAGAGAACATTATAGTATTTTACCCTGCACCATAAGCCACAATCTTTGTATGTTTATACCTTCGACAATACAGAGATTATTTTCGTTGACCCTTACCTTACGTTGTCGGTAAAATAACCACGTATTTTATTTTCCCAAACAATGTCATGAAACATGTGTTCGTTAATTAATTATATCAAGATCGGAGTTTCGGCCACAAAGAATGTAAAGGCCGGCAACAACGTTGTATATTTTATGGGAAGATTTACAAGGTGTAAAACCCGAGGAACGCGCGGCGGTCACGAAACAATGGGATTCCATTTTGCTGAATGTTTCACGTGTACTTGTTCAAAGTAACAGAACAAAGTATTTGATTCATACACAAAACAAAAGAAAATATGCTCCATTATCATTATCATCAACAGCATAAAATCAGGCTGGACCAAGAAACAATTGAAATACCTACAGCAAATGACAATAAAATCATAACGGAGATGGATGTTTAGTGGTCACTACGGAGTAAAAGGACTATAAAAGAGCTAGAAATAACGAAACACATACTGTGATGATATCATGCCCTCGCCAGTCTTATGATGAAGAAATTCGGTACTGGCTATCCTGAACCGAAGAGATTGCACTGCTCAACAAAGGTTCTCCAACAAGGTTCTCCAAAAAGAGCGGTAGTGCGCCGCCCTCATCTGAAAGCTTCCTACAATCCCGACCAGATCTCCGGTCGACCATGTTGAGAGCCTTTCCACGCTGCATCTTCCAGTAAACGGTCACCATTCAAGAACCGTACTACCCATGACCGTAGGGTCTACGAGCAATGTCCCATCACTGCAACTTAAGTCAGGTTACTGTGATGTACGATTCTCCGGCGGATTTCCTCTCCGAAACTTCGCGCGAAGCTTGCTTTATTTATTGTTCTTTTGAACAGCTTTGAGCCTTTTTTTTATATTAGGCCAGTATGTCATCACTGGAAACCCGCTTAGGTTAAAAATCTCGTCCTGTAACACTTCGGTACTTGATACGAAAAGACACAGCTTCCCAAATTGTATTCGGCAAAACCCGGAAAATATAAAACAAAAACTGGAACAGAAGAGTTAGGGCATAATTTTAAAAGGCCCTTCATAAAAAGCCCTTCAGAGTGATGGTTAGTAACAGCGATATGAACACAGAACGTACATTAACATCAAATTCAGCGCGCACTAAAACACACCGTTAAGCAGAACTGCTCACGGACTAAGGGACCCACTGCTGAGAAGCGAAATGTCATAAATATAAATACGCTTTTTTACACTTACTACATTTTCTTGACAGCTTCATAAAACATTCGAAACGGGGGCGTTGACACAGATTATCATAAAACTGCAACAAACCCGAAATATATTTGACAATTAAGTCGGAATATTATCGGGAGCTCGTGGGACCCTCGAGATGGGAATATTCGAAATATAAGGGAAAGATGGTACCATTGGCACCCCAGCACGGCTAGCATAACTTTGACACGCGACTCTTTCTCGCGCGGGATATACTACCTGTCTCTATCTGTACAGTACTATGAGATAGTGACGGATGATGCTATCTCGCGCGACATGAGTCGCGTGTCAAAGTTACGCTAGACGTGCAGTAGAGAGACTTTGGTTGGACAGTTGCAATTAGCGACATTAGCGCGATGACATTTAAAAGTAAATAAAGGTAGAACCCGGTTACAATATCTGTGGACCTCGCTGCAATGTAAAGCCATCGACGCCAGGTCCACAGATATTGTAACCGTGTTGCAGAAATAGAATAGTAAGATCTCGGATACCAATGTCAGACTAAACGTCGAATTTAGGTGAACAAGGAAAGTCGCTATATTTATAAATTAATAATTATCTTGTAAGTAGGTAGGTATAGTCAATTTAATAATACACTCGCGTTCATATATTTTTGATCAAATTTTTACTCAGAAGTTTAAGAACTCGACTGTACCAACTGTACCAAATTACACATTATATTCAAGAATCACCATCAGCGATGGTTAAGTAAAATAAATACTTATTCAATACTCGTTTTGCGAGTCGATTACGTAATATCATCCCTTTATTCCACTATAAATTTACTTTCATCACAGACAATAACTGTCAAGTCATCGTAGTAATAAAACAAGTGATCGCGACCCACCCTTCCGCCGCCGGCACGGCGTCGCCTACGCAAGATCTGAAGCATATTACGGTAAATACCAATGGGATATTATTAAATGCACATCTGTATAATTTTTCAGCACACTAGATAACTCCACTAATTAACTGAATGCATACCAGAAAAACTAATGCTGTGCAAAAAAAACAATAGATTAACTGAACATGTCCTACAAAAAAAAACTTAAACATCATACAAAACGAGATGACCTTTTTAACCGAATTCACACCAAAAATATGGTTCGTACATCGGATATATTTGAAAGTTACACCAAAAATACTGACTTGCACACTAATTATGCTCGCACTGCACACTAAGATCGGACTCGGCCGGGTTACGTTAGGTTCGTTTTTTTTTTATGTCCAGTAAAACAGTTTTGCAAATACCTTTAAATAGTATATTTAATTCGCATTATTTAGTGTGCATAATTAGTGTGCAAGTCAGTATTTTTGGTGAAACTTTCAAATATTTTGATCGAAAAAAGGGAATATACAGATATCGATTTAAATACATGCCAATACCAATTACTTATGCTTTTTTGACGACAAGTTTGGCGAAGTTGCTGCTGCGTATTTGGCGGTCCTGGGACCGAATCCTTGGAGCTAAAGAACCGCTTCCCGATTTCTGATCTATGAGAGATTAAGCTGACATTTTGCATATTATATGACCGACATTTCGTTGATGTAAATTCAATGACACGAGCTGCAAAAAAAACTTTGGTCTTCTACAGTGCACACAACTTTTCACGTCAGCAGCAAGAACTTATTTGATTTTTCGAATTCTTTCTTTCAACCATTCACACATTTCGTTGGAGGGAATTTCGACGAAATTTTTTTTTGGACTTTTTAAATTTTTCAACAGTTGTATATTGGCACCTATTTTTTTATGATTGTATCGTATAGAATACGTTAAAATTTGTAGGAAAAACTTCTCTGAAATCGAAAAATGCCCGAGATGTTGAACCTCAAAGATTGATGTTTTTGATGTGCAAGTTACAGAGTTTCAAAACTTTATGCAATTGAGAAAAAAAAATATCCAAGGGTGTAATAATTAGAGAAAAAATAAATTAAATTTTTTGCGAAGACCGTGAAAGTATCTAACGAGATTCGTAAACGTATCGTCAGTTACATGCATGATTGTGTTAACAATGTTATCATGCAAAATAAGGAAATGAAAGGACAAAAGTAAAACTCAAAAATACTACAAATGAAACATGAAACAATCCAAACAAAAATTAACAAAACAGTTTATGTCCAGCATTAATATGCCCCATAGAGATCGGGCGATAACCCGACGAATGTTGACGTGTCATTTGTTTTTATTATGACATGTCAACTTGTAGACTTTAACCACATATCTCCACATTTAATTAATCTGAAACGTCAATTTTGTTAAAGTATTGTGCTAGGTTGCTTTTGCTCTAACTCGATAGCGGAAAGTAGGAGTTTTTCGTAGTAAGTGTTAGAATTTGAACATCCCCTAGTTGTAATTGTGACACGCATTGACAAAGAGAAATTGTTTTAAGGTTATATTACTGTGTTGACGTTAGATAATAGTTGAGTAATGAATGATAATGAATCAAGCGTTTATTTAGATTATATAATCTACTGGCTTTTGCCCGCGGCTTCGCTCGCTATCCTACGGGAAGGGTGCTTTTTCGGGATAAAAGTAGCCTAGGTGTTCAGTTAGAGTATAAATAAGTGTCTATATCTGTTCCAAACATGCAAATCCATGCAAAGGTTTCGACCGTGAAGAAGTAACAAACATACATATTAATAGGTACCTACATACACACACAGACACACGAAAAAGTGGGATGGGATTAGTTTACTTTTGTAATATTATCTGAACGCCATACAATACAGACTGTATCCGCAAACCTGAAAAGAATAAAACAGTAGGTATTCAGGTGTCACGATCCGCTTGTTAAGTTAGATTTAGATAGATCCATTTATGTAAGTACCTAAATATTCTCCCTCTTTTATCAAGGTAATGATGCAAGAACTTCAAGAAAGAGGAGGTCCTCAAGTTGACTTATTTTTTGAGGTACCTTAAAAGTTAAAACGGAACCGAGGTCTTTTTCGGGGAAAAACAAAAAAAAAAATAACATCAACCAGTATTTTTTCATCTCTTTCTTGATCTCTTATATTTTTTGATCTCAAATATACCCAAAGAACACATTATTCAATAGTAATTTTCTCATCATATCAGCCAATAGACATCCACTGCTGCCTCCCCAACGACCGGTCCTGCACTGCCCTCATCCCATTTTTGCCTACGATCCCGGTTATCGGTCCACCTTGTTAGGGGCCTTCCTACTTTGCGTCCTCCAGTCCGCGGTCGCCACTTAAGAACCTTTCTGCCCCACGGCTCGGTTCTACGAACGATGTGCCCCGCCCACTGCCACTAGTAATTTACTATTCACATATTATAGTTTTCACTATTTATCCAGGTGGATGTCCAATCTACTAAAACCTCCACATAGAATCCCCAGAGAGCCATACAGGACATGCGGAAAACTGACCTAGTTTAATTACCTGGAAATCTAGATAAGTAAGGCTCTGCGAGCTAATGGATATATCTCCTGTCCTGGCGAACAAAGCTATTGCTTTTCCAGGAACACCCACGTGGCAGGTGAGGGGATATTGATTCTCCCACGCAAATCTTTATCGCTATAAAAGTTATTTGTAACGTTATAAAAGATATTACTATATCTTTTGTTATATTACTACTATTACCTACTCTATAGGCACTGGTCATGGGAGGGCGAGGAACCGATTAACTGTCGACTATTTTCTCGCTCAAGAAACGAACAAAAAATATAGCCCCGTGTCAGGTAAAGGGACAGATATATTATTAGTAGATCACTGGCTGTTCACACTGCAGGCGACTACTCACTTTTCATTAGTTGATGCCAGCGATAAAAGATAGAACGCGCTCAGCGGTAGTCGCTTCGCGGTCATAACTCACGCTGAGGGATCAGCGGTAATTTTACTGTAGTTGTCATTCATAGTTACTTGAAACTGACTTCTAATACCGTTGACTAGATGTTCGGGCCCCGCCCGAGCGAGTGGTGTGAGGAATCGCCCGTCGCACTCGAACACCCGCTCATAGCCGAGCGACGAAACTATCGGAACTACCAACTCGCTTCTTGCTGCTTGCCAACTCTTTTTAGTTTTTTTTTAGTCTATAGTTCTAATCGCTTCTGGCTCATCGTCGGCGGTGGGACTGTGTCATATATTTTGTTATATGACGCGGTTGGCACAGTGGTAGTGCAGCTGCTTACTGAGCTTGCAGTCCTTGATTCGAATCCCAGCAAGGGCAAATATTTGTGTGATGAACTTGAATATTTGTTCCTGGGCGTGGTATATATTTAAGCATATTTATTTATATAAGTATGTGCATATCGTCATCTATTGCCATAACGCGAGCGTACTAGAGTTTACTATGGGATTAGATCGATGTGATGTGTGTAAGGTTGTCCGTTATCGTTATTTTTTATTAACAAAGTGATTTGACGGGACATTGCGATAGCTTAAATATTTATAATACGAGTACATCCTCTACGATACATTGACATATCGGTTTTTTATAGAGATATATTAAGTAATTACACTGTTCCTGTACACTTTAACGATGAGACCCACCATCTTGATTATTACATCTACCGAAGAGAGAATATTCATCTTCATGAGAAAGAGCATGTCATAACAGTTATTTCGAATAGAACAATCTTTGTGTAAAATAAGTATTGTCAACCTACATTACCTACCTACCTTTTTAGACACAGTTTCAAGCGTGACTATATGTGAATTTCGAAAATTATATGCCATTGAAATCCGTAAACAAACACATTACTCAAATTAAGATATCACATAATTACTTAATCACCGACATGTCTCCGTACCCCGATCGATAATCTCATCAAAATTATACATGCGCGCGAAGAAAGTGTTAAAATTGTAGGGTCGAACCCTCAGAACGGTCGAAACAATCTCATCGTAGCTGGCAATTACATTAGAAATCCTGTTTGGGCCGGCAAATTTACATAGTGCTTCGAAAAAATATAAGATGGCTGCTAGTGGCCAAAACCTGGTAAGTGTCCTAGTCGGAATAAAAATCGTTCTAAACTGTCTAAAGCCTTATTTAGGGGCGAACTGTCAGGCCACGAACGGTCGAAACAATCTCGTTAATAATACGGTATTTGATGACAGCTCAAATCAGCTACTCTTTCTGAAATGTCAAAAACGGTTTGTTACTATGAAGTTTCTATGAAGGTACTGACTTGTGACGTCATAAAAATCAGTACCTATATACCTAGTATAGTATTATATAATCTGTGACCTAGTCAAAACACGTTTTCTTTTTAGTTTTTATCCAATTTAAAATAGTAACATGTCCAAAATTTTGTTGTATATTATTGGTTCCGTGTAGTTAATAATAATAATAATAATCGGGGGTGGGTGTGGAAACGTAAGGGGTTAGTTGGCTTCGATTTAAAGCCTAGTATTACACCTCTCCGCCCTTAGCCTTCCGCACCGGTGTTGCCCTTAGGCCACTTTATGTGTCGCTATTTTGTGGGGGCCCATCTAGCGGGAGGCGAGTCATCGTCTACCAGTCCCATTTTTGCTATGAGACACTTTTGCTGGTAGACGTCCGATAGTCTCAACCCATAGCCCAATTAGCCAGTCCTCCATTTCATCCCCATAGCCCAATTTGTATTTAGATTCCATGTCCCCATCAATAGTTCTTGCACCTAGCGGGCGCTGTCTCTGTGTGCGTCCCATGACACGGATAGGGACAGCATCCGTTCGATGTACACCTTGCATTTCATTATTATTATTATTTTTTTTTTTTATTCAAAATAGCCATGCATTTAACCTCGATTGCACCTGATGTTAAGTGACAATAAGGCCTAAGATGGAGCATGCTTGGCTAGAAGATGCCTATTCACTCTCGACTTGAAGAGATCCAATATAAATTATATAAATTGTCGAAAGGGCCCCTACGCGTTGGCTTCGGCTCCGTGCACGCCTCCCAAAGGTCCGGGACACTATTGTCCCGTGAGCGGGTGCGACATACAGGAATAATAATAATAATAATAAAGGCGTAGGGATGTGACGACCCCATCGCCCGCTGGTATTACCAGCGCAATCAGTCACGCAGGGCAGCTTATGGCGAGCTGTTGGGGGGGTAGCGAACCCACGTACCTGAGTGCTCCTGGGGGATCCTGACGGGGGGTGATGGGTCGGGGCCTCCGCCTCTGTCTTGCCTTAACCGGCCGGCCAGAGTGGAGTCGCGAGAGTTGCGGCTCGGGGTCGGATGTGGAAACGTAAGGGGTTAGTTGGCTTCGGTTTAAAGCCCAGTATTACCTACACCTCTCCGCCCTTAGCCTTACGCACCGGTGTTGCCCTTAGGCCACTCTATGTGTCGCTTTTTATGGGGGCCCATCTAGCGGGAGGCGAGTCATCGTCTACCAGTTTTTTTTTGCTATGAGACACTTTTCTTGGTAGACGTCCGGCTGTCTCAAACAATAGCCCAGTATAGTTAGTCCATCGCATTTCATGTAATAGCCTAGTACCATGTTTAGACTCCATACAACCATAATAGTTCTTACATCTAGCGGGTGCTGTCTCTGTGTGCGTCCCATGACACAGGCAGGGGGAGCATCCGCATGGTGTACCCCTTACATTTCATTAAATTGTCGAAAGGGCCTCTGCTCGTTGGCTTCGGCTCCGTGCATGCCTCCCAAAGGTCCGGGACAGTATTGTCCCGTGAGCGGATGCGACATACATAATAATAATAATCTGTTTATTTCTTAGAACATGGTACAAATGTTGGTCGAGATATAATTAGTGCGTCATATTCTGCCTCTATCGGCGTAGAAATGTTAGAATAAGTTAATTTACAAATACAATTGTTATACAATATTGAGGTCACATAGAAAAATAATGTTTATTGATAATTTAGGAACTCATTAATTGAATAAAAACACATGTCAAGCAACCAATCAAATATTTTTTTTCGAAATTTACTTAAATCTAGTACTTTTATGTCATTTGGAATCTTATTATATAATTTAATAGCCATGATATATACATTTTTACCAAATAATTTATTTTTTGTCTAGGAACATACAGTTTGTTCGGATATCTTCCATTTGTTTTCTTAAGTACGGCATCATGTAGAGGAAATAAATCCGGGTGTTTCCTAACAAATTTAGCTAGCTCATATATGTACAAGCAGGGTAAGGGAAGAATCTTTAGATCCTTGAATAAAGGTGTGCAATGGGCTAGATATTGAGCGCCAGCTACAGCTCGAATACACTTCTTTTGAGTTACAAATGCTCTCTGTATATCAATCGAGTTGCCCCAAATGATCAGTCCGTAATGTAACACAGATGATACATATCCATGATACGCAGAGAGGGCGGTCTTGCTTGAATGAATTAGTGGTTTCAATGACATATTTAATTTTCACTAAAATACCGTATTACAATTCCTGCTTGTGCCGGCGAATTCACGTAGGTAGCACGTCGCAAAAATATTAGAGAATCTTGTAAAATGGTCTGGCAAAATTCACGGGTCCACGACTGGTCCGGGTCTTGCAAAAATCGTTCTTCCGAAATGGTTAGGTATTCTTCTCAAATCCATCTGAAAACGCTGAAAGTCAAATCCTCAGGCGAACGGTCTAAATCTATCTCATCAGTCGATTTCATCTTATTGTAGCTGTCAATTACATTGGAGATCCTCCTACTCTGGTTCAACTCCTCTGGCATCACAAACGATATCCTCAATATATTTATTTAAAATTGAAGCTCATGTAGCACACTTTTTTATTCCGATTTGTTGAAATCAGATGGAATGGCCCATATAGTGCTTACTTCTGAAAAATATAACGCCAAGCGTATTATCTTGAAAGCATATTACTCTTTCCAATTTTGTCACTGATCTTCTAATCAATATCGAGAATAAAACACAATTCCACCTAAAGTATTACTACCTAAGGAAAGATGGGCAGAAAATAAGACGAGGTCTAAATACGAGTAGTGTACGTTAAAATCACATACAACGTTTTGCTTTACCCCAAAGAGTTTTTGAATATCCCTCAAGATAATACTGTTGGCGTTCGGTAGATGCATGCACTCGTGTTGATTGGTGTAAAATGGCGGTTGAAGATGTTGCTCACACGCTCGTAGAGGTACCTCGAGACGAAAGGGTTGGGGTGGGAGAGCCATCGTATCCAATGTAGATTCCTCATATCCAGTTGCCTTAGCGTGACGTGGTTGTTATTTAATAGTATTTTATGCAATCGTTGCACAATGAAGGTTCTTAAAGTCGAGTACCGCATTTAGGTCACGAGGCTTGCCGAGTGGCCTAAGTAAGGTACGAGATTTTAAGACCTAATTGTGTAACTATTGCATACAATACTTCTTAGGGTTCCGTAGTCAACTAGGAACCCTTATAGTTTCGCCATGTCCGTCTGTCCGTCTGTCTGTCTGTCTGTATAAGTATGTGTATGTATGTATCACGCCGACAAAACGGTAAAATAATAACTAAAAAAAAATTTTTTGTTCGGGTACCTCCCGTTCACCTAAAGTGGGGGTGATATTTTTTTTTGTTCCAACACTAGTGTGTGGGGTGTCGTTGAATAGGTCTTTTAAAAATAATAGGGGTCTCCGAACATTATTTTTTGATAAAGCCAGCAGTTTTGTAAATATTCGCTCCGAAAATAAAAAATATAGCGTCCCCCCCTCTAACTTTTCAACCACGCGTCAAAAAAATTTTGAAAAATTCATGAAAATGAGGCCTTATAAGTACTTTTCACGAAAACTATATTGAATAAAATCTGTCGAACCGTTTTTGAGTTATTGCAAAAATTCATAATTTTCTTTAAAATGACGTAAGTGCCGCGCGGTGTCCTTATACTTCGAACGTTACACATATTTGTTAAGTGCCATACTGTATTAAAAAAATTCGCTCAATCTGGCGCGTATAATCGATAACTTCCAGAAGGTAATAAGTAATCACTGTTACTTTGGCGTTTTCGACCTTTTTATAGAGCTTGAAATCTTTATCGTAATTTAAATCTTTCTCGTAATTTTCGTCTATTGTGATTGTGAAGGATGGGCAACTCCGTACACTGAGCGTGGCCCGACATGCTCTTGGCCGGTTTTATACGAGCAAGACACAGAAAAATATTTTTTACTTTAATCGTCATTCCCCACTATGAATTTTTATTATTGATGTAACCATTTTCGTTCAACTAAAACTAACCTATTACAAAAAAAACATGATCGCGATGGTCATGGCGGGTGCCTCGTGATTGGTTGAACTTTTTGACAAGTAACTTCAACCAATCAGTGAACAGCAGCTTGCTTTTTAGGGTTCCGTAGCCAAATGGCAAAAAACGGAACCCTTATAGATTCGTCATGTCTGTCTGTCCGTCTGTCCGTCTTTCTGTCCGTCTGTCCGTCCGTATGTCACAGCCATTTTTTTCCGAAACTATAAGAGCTATTACTGTTGAAACTTGGTAGGTAGATGTATTCTGTGAACCGCATTAAGATTTTGATGCAAAAATAAAAAAATATTGGGGGCTCCCCATACTTAGAACTGAAACTCAAAAATATAAAAACTACCAACGAAAATTGTTTTGAACGAGATCTAGTAAGTAGTTTTTTTTTAATACCTAACTTTGCACCTAATTTATATGGGGCGCTATACATACCAGGTGCAAACTTAACCACTTAGGGATGGAAAGTGTTTGTACGGAACCCTCGGTGCGCGAGTCCGACTCGCACTTGGCCGGTTTTTTTTTTAATCAAACATGCTGATATTCTCTTTTTGAAATTATTAGAGTTGAGTAGACAGATGTCTTATGAATATTAAAGTTCTTTAGCGGGTACCATAGAGTAGGTATAGAATTTTGGTACCGGATTAAAAAGTGCGTTATTGCGATTTTGTCTGTGAAATTATGATTGACAGATTAAAGTGTGCGAGTATAAAAAAAAATTGAAACGAAACAATATACTAGGTATTTAAATAATGCCACCAACATAACGCACTCTTTAGGTCGAAATGTTACGACCACATCAGATATAACGCTAAAGCAGATGGACTGATTTCAAAAATGTTTGATACGTTGGTAGTATAATTTCTTTCTTAGCCTAATATGTTGAAGTAAAAGAGTTCAGTTTGTTATATCGTTTTTTCTACACAAACGAATGTATACCAAAAATGAGATATGAGAGAGGTGTATTACATGTACCTAAATGTGTAGTTTTTGAAAATCCCTCTAGATGGCGGTGGATGCATGCACTCGAGTTGATTGGTGTAAAATGGCTTGAGTTGAGGATGCTCAGTTGCCCGCACCTCTCGTAAGGGTTGGGGACACATTCAATGTAGATTGCTCCATATGATATCTTGGTATAAGTTTTGAAGATGCGGGTTTGCGGAAAACGAGAAAGGAACAAAATGTACTTGAGACTTTTCTTCAATTCAAGTAGTTAATTCGTTAGAAGAATGCTGATTGAAAATAGCTAAGCGACTAAATAAAATACTGAAATTGAATGAAAAAGACAAGACTACTATAATGATTCAACTATGTAATAATCCATGCAGTAAAATAAGTATAATATTGATGTTTATTTATCTGTCTGAAACATTAATAATTAATGAATCACCTACCTAACTAAATATTTAAATGTACAAAACTATCTAAATATACAAAACGATTCAGTTATATTTTTACAGTTTCATTCGCAAGGATTAACAGCTTGCTACGTGGGTGTGTACCTATTCAAAACACAAAACAGGGTTCGTACTAAATTTTGTAGAACAATATCAGAACCTGTATCATTTGCATCGCTGCTGTATTCATCGTCCGAGACACTATGAATATTTTCAACCCCAAAGAGACTCATGAGATCGGTTACAATGGGGAAATATCATCCGTGCTAGTAGAGGTATAAGGATTGAAATGGGGGATGTTTTATAGTGCGAGTTAAGACATTTTTGTAAAGGAGAGAAATAATAGCCATGTCAAAAGCACTGCCCGACTGACGGGAATACTTTCCGACTGCTTGCCTTTGTCACGCTTTATTTTATTGCGCATGTTTTAATATTAATTGTAAGTTTAAGTTTTTCGCTTCACTCGCTCCCATCGACTTAATGCAAACGCTTGTCAAAACGTTTAGAGCGCGTCTATTTTCGTATTCCCCTTTATTTTTATGAATCCTTAGGACTAGATTGTTTTACCGAGTTTGAAACTCTGGGGGAGAAAAATGTTGAAGGAAGCCTGAAAAAAGTGAAGTTTGGGCGTTTGAGTTATGATTAAAACGTTAGAGTAGGGCGAGTGTACCTAAGGCTTGACTGAAGTGTGTTGGGTCACGTGACGGGCAGGCACGCGCCTCGGTCACGTGACCTGTGCCAGCACATTGCTACATGCTGTACTAAAACAAACAATTACCTTATATTTGTGGAACAACCTTCAAAGTGAAATGGTATTTCGACAGTTTATTTTAAATTTTCAGATTGAGACGATTTTTTAGGATTTCAGTTTGAAGTCAAGACCCTTTGCAAGGTGTAAATACGACTTTTAAAACAATAGGTTAGCAAGGCACATTGCTACATGCTGTAGGTACTAAAACAAACAATTACTTTATATTTGTGGAACAACCTTCAACGTGAAACGGTATTTCGACAGTTTATTTACGATTTTCAGATTGATATGATTTTTTACGTTTTCAGTTTGATATTATATTATAGATATGCTTTTAAACAAATACTCTACATATACTAATTTTAACACTAGTAGTATAGTATTTGTTTTAAAGTATATTACAGTAATAAATAAGGCAATCGGGGAGTTTACCTTCGGCGGTTCTTTCTCCTCAGTAAGCCTTATAGTGAACCGCTGGTAGATAAATTTTAAATAATATAATGTGTTTACACATTAGGCCCATCTGGCATGTATGAACAACTTTATTTTAAATTAATATTTGTGCTTGGGTTATCGTTGTTCTATGTCCTATTTAAGTGTATATTTATCTATATAAATACGTATATCGTCGTCTAGTACCCATAACACAAGCCTTCTTGAGCTTAATTTCGGCCTAGATCGATTTGTGTGAGGTTGTCTGATATTTATAAGTATTTTATTTATTTATAATATTTATAAAAATGGGCAGTTTGCACAAATGTAACTTTGACAGAGAAAAATTGTGTTTTTTTCTCAGTCAACTTTTGACAACGGTATCTGTAAAGGTACCGAAACGTCAGGGAGGCTCAAATAATTAATATAAGCGATCCGTTTAAATTGTTTTATTTAAATGTGGCACATTCGCGGAAACCGAAGAAAATTATTATGATTTTTATTTTCAGGAACCAGCTATCAACCAATTTTCCTAAGAGAAAGCTGGACTTTCAAACATGGTTAGTTAAGGTTATTTATAGGACTGCTGATACTTTTAACCGACGATGAAGTTGCCTTCTAATTGTCTATACCTACATGTTTGAGTTTCTTTTGTAAATCTACCTACTGAAAGCATTTATTTCGTATTACTACGTAATGTTTCCGCCTTCTTACCGTAAGCATCTCTCGGGCTAGCATTGCAATGTCAACTGACAAGGCATCGTTGGTTTCTTGTCAGTTGCCATTGCGACTTGGGCCACAGAATAGATAATAGTACAACTTGACCTCCCCTTTTTGCTTACCATCTGGCGAAAGGAAGCCACTATGTTATGTTTAGTCAATATAAAAAAGTAAAACCCTAACAATCATCGCAAACTAAACGGTATCTCTGTCAGTATTATCGGTGACACGCGTCTGAGATTATCATCTGACTGGTAAAAATAATGAAGGGACGTAGATGAAAGCCGAGATAGGTTCGTCAACTGGACAGCTCGTTAAGTGTACTGGCAAGAATCACGGACCTATAAACCGTTCTTTTTATTTAACACGTTCACGGACAATTGAGACTGAGATTAGGGCCCTCGTGATACGGCAACACGTCATGTGGACGGCGACTTGTACTTTCCAAAACTTACTCTAGTTGTGATTATGTGTCCCATTGTTACTATAATAAATTAATTTTAATTTATTTATTTTTTCATTTATACGAATGCCTTCTGCCGGTTTTTGGCTAGAAATGAGCTCAGTCTGTCCCGCAGCATGCACTTTTCAAAATGGCCCTGTCTCCGTGAACATTTGTAACACAAGTACTTACTTACAAATATTTGTAGGTACATTGTCGGGAAATATTCATATTGCCGTAAATAGTTATAAATAAATAAATATAAATAAATATCAACAACCTCACACAAATCTATGTAGTCCCAAATTAAGCTCAAGAAAGCTTGTGTTGGTACTAGACGATGATATACATACTTATATAGATAAATATATACTTAAATACTTACATAGAACAACCATGACCCAAGCACAAATATTCGAGTTCATCACACAAATATTTGCCCTGGCCAGGATTCGAACCCGGGACCGCCGCCGGCTCCGTGGGCAAGTGCTTACAAACTGAGCCAACAAGCGTCGTAAAAATTAGGTGACAACTGTACTGGCACCTGGTCAACTACCGGGCCTAACCGCCCTAAATGTAAGATGTACTTACAGCTACCTAAACTAAAATGTAACTTTTGAAAAATCTCAGACAACTCATCAATTTCATTTTTGAAATGTTTAAGTAAGTAGGTAAATTCCACGTACCAACTACCTACTTCACGGGATTTCAACATCAGTCTCCTCAGTCAATCAGGTTATTTATTGCCTTCATAAGCAAATTATTATCTATTAACATATCTTTATCTTGTAATTAAGTATAAAAGTTATCAAACCACGAAATGAAATTCATCCTTAAATCTTCGTCAGTTGCCCTAGTGCCCTACATCTACATGAAGCAAACGCCATCTATCGAATATCGTGATAGCTTTAGAATTCCTTTCTTTCAATCCGTCTTAGAAAGCTTATGCTACTCGGCAGTAGATGTCACTGTTACCTACAATGTAATTTATAGTCTACGCCATCTATTAAGAAACTTATACGCCATTCATTTTACTTATCTTCGTTAGCTACACTACTGAACAACAGATGTCGCTATAAAAAAGAGAAAGTAGTGTGGCCAACAAGAATAAAATGTAATGATAATGACTATTTGGTATTTAACAATCAAGGCTAAAAAGTATGATACGAATATATATATTTTGTTTATTTTTTTTACTGATATTGATATTTTTAAGGCAAAACGGCAAGAAAATCATTATAAGTATTCTTAGCATAATACTTGTTTTCTCAAACGTTACACATGCACAGATAAGATAAATAATTCGGGTACAGGGCGAGTGGTCAGAGGTAGGGTTGAACAGAGCGGAGGGCGGCTAGTTGGGAACGTCAGGATCGGTCGGGGAAATTGTTTGCCGTGGTTTTTTACAAGTGTGATTTGTGTTGTGTTATGTTTATAAATGAAAACACTTCTTATTTTCGTTTCTAAAGACGATATCAAACCCAAGAAGTTGTGCAAATAGACAGGCGCCGCGGTGTCAACTGTTTGTAGAAGCCCGGGGTTTGGTCATGTGAATTTGTAAGTAATAAATATAAGCATTATTTGATTTCATTTGTCCATATTACTCCCATCAAGCTTAAGATGTGCAACAATTTTTATTATGACTTGATTATTCTAAAGTTTTAGCTGGTTCACATGCCTTAATTTCGGTGTTTTGAGTGAGGTCATTCATACCTTATCTCAGAATTGATAATAATTTGTTTGAGTGATCAACTCGATATAGTAAACCTAAAATTCTTAAGACATAAACAGAATATTTTAAGTCACATTTTTTAGGATTTTTTTCTACTAGACAGGTAAATATTAATCACCAAGACATTACATGATTCACTTCAAAGAAAATGAAATAAATACCTACCTTATCCACTTCTCTGCATGTCTAATTTATACAGAAATCTGATTTGTTACTGTTTAAATATTAGGTTATAATGTTCTGTTATCAGTTTAGATAAAATCTGTAACGGGTCAACTATACCTCTCAATGAAAGAAATTAAGATTTTCATTGAAAATTACAAAGTTACTAATTTGACACTAAACTAAAGCCATTACATAATTTTTTTATTTAGTTTATGAGTACTAAAGTAGTTAGTTGTTTACAAGATAATACTTAGCAGTAGGTATGGGTTTTCAATACAGCTTGATATGAGCAAAATTGGTATAATTATAAACCCGTATGGTATTGCGATAAGGAAGTTTTATATTAAAATAAAACTAGGTAACAACTAAGAGCAGTCTTATTGATAAACTAATCTTTAAGTCACAACAATATTGAAATAATCAGAATATAACAAAAACAAATTATTTTCTGTACAAAATAATTGGCAGCTGAACCTTTGATAACAGTAACTGTAATAGTTGTTGAAACTTGAGGGCAGCTCAAATAAAGTATTTTATTTAACTGTTCCTATTAATATGAAACTTGATATAACTAACAAAAATTATAATGGGTCATTCCTGAAACGTTAGATTATGAAGGTAAATAAGGAATGTCTCAAAAAACCTGTTATAATTTGTGTTAATTATGTGTTCCTATTAAGTCAGCATTTCGCTCACGAAAAGGGCATGAGCAAAACTATATTTGGTGAAATCAAAATAGGATTGTAGAAATCTGGTGGTTCTTTAACAAACCAAAGTATTCTAATCTGACATAACACAAGAAATTGGTACCTAAACTTAAAGTATAAGTTGGGCTATATTGTCCATAGAATCATTCAACTGTGAGGCTGACACAGTCTTCAATGGCAAAGACGCTGAAAGATGCGATATGTCACATATACATAAGTGGGCACACGGTTTTGTCCGTTGAGATTAGGAGATATCACATAAATATTTGATATTCCTAGGCATATCGTGAAACGCCGCCATTTCATGATTTGGCTAAAAGTTGACCAGGCATATCATGATATGCCTGATAAAAAATACGGCAGATCGATTAGAGCAACGCATTCGTCGATATTCCTAGCTCTATACCGGGCATATCGTGAAAATCCGGCAGATCACGAAATTCCTAGGCATATCGTGAAACGCCGCCATTTTATGATTTTGCTAAAAATATCCTAATTTCAATAGAGAAGACGGTTTGTCATTACCACCAGCTGGGGATCCTGTTGTACATCTTATTAAAGATCAAGCAAGATACAAGACTGGAAACCCTGGACGTCAAACGGAATAAAACAAAAATTATATAGTGAAAAAATTAGGTAAGGAGAGGATGTGGAAATGTGGAATGCTGAGGAATAGTTATTTTATTTAAACCAGATAAAGGAAAAGGTAGACGTCGCATCGTATCAAGAAGTTAAAGTAGGTAATGGCGTTAAGAAGTTACCTATGGACTGAGGAAAACTGCGCCAACAAGAATGAAACTCTTAAATCATAATAATAAGAACAGTCCCATTAAAAAAAAACATTTGGCAACCCTAATCAAGCCCGACACATCTCTACTCACGTTCTATAGGTACCTCACTACACGATGTCCTGCAGTGTACTCTGTGTGCTAAGAATACAGATAGTCCTAAACTTAGACTAATGTCGGTGGTGTGACTCATTTCTAATTATAATTAACGGCACACAAGTACTAAGGAAGTATCTACTCGGTCGCGAATACAAAGTTCGGTATCGTAAGAATTGAATAATATACGCAAAAAAACACCGTTAGGGTAATTTGGTAGGTACAAAAAATGATAATATCAATGACCGTAACATATTGATAGTGAATCTTTTTTAGGTGACGGCAAATCTATTCCAGTGTTTTATTAATCTTGTTGAAAATTTATTATTATTTATATTTGATTTTTTGCTATTCAAAGAGTAAGTGAGAAGGTGTAATTTAAAGCTTAGATCATTTCGCCTATGTAGACAAAACATCATCACTATATATAGTATAAAACATAGTATAAAACAAAGTCGCTTCCTGCTGGCTGTCTGTCTGTCCCTGTGTATGTTGAGATCTTTAAAACTACGCAACGGATTTTGATGCGGTTTTTTAATAGATTAAGTGATTCAAACTCCGGAAGATCCTATAACCATATTACTAGTTTGTGGGAAATTATTTAAGCCTTGAAAAGGAAAACAAGATACATCACAATATTATACATTACAACTTATTTCTAAGAAATAAAGAAAGAAAGAAAGAGAATTAATTTATACCCACAATTTACACAAACTTGGTATATATGTCGGCGGCCGATCGTAAAATCCGGCAGATCACGAAATTCCTAGGCATATCGTGAAACGCCGCCATTTCATGATTTGGCTAAATGACATCCGCCATATCGTTCAAGACATAACGTCTAACGATTTGCCCAATGACGTTTAGGCAGATCATGAAATTCCTAGGCATATCATGAAAGGCCGCCATTTTATGATCTGCCTAAGTAACACCCACCAGCAGTGACGTTTAGGCAGAACGTGAAATTCCTAGGCATACTCTGGGAATAGTTTCAGTAATCTGGAAGCAGTTTTGTTTTACGGGTCACAAAAAAAAATAACCCTAACCTAACCTATCTCAGGGAGCAGTTTAGTTTTGAGGCTCATAAAAAAAATAACTATCTAGGTTAGGGTTATTTTTTTTATGACCCAAAAAACGAAGCTGCTCCCAGAAATAGGTAGGTTAGGGGGTTTTTTTTTGCGCCAACTACATTTTAGGTACCTACTCGGTGGCGGCGCACCGGCTCATATTGACTCGGCGGCGGCGTGAAAAAATATGTATATCTTAGTGAATATAATTTTTGTTTTATTCCGTTTGACGTCCAGGGTTTCCAGTCTTGTATCTTGCTTGATCTTTAATAAGATGTACAACAGGATCCCCAGCTGGTGGTAATGACAAACTGTCTTCTCTATTGAAATTAGGATATTTTTAGCAAAATCATAAAATGGCGGCGTTTCACGATATGCCTAGGAATTTCGTGATCTGCCGGATTTTCACGATATGCCCGGTATAGAGCTAGGAATATCGACGAATGCGTTGCTCTAATCGATCTGCCGTATTTTTTATCAGGCATATCATGATATGCCTATATATCAGATTACTGAAACTATTCCCAGAGTATGCCTAGGAATTTCACGATCTGCCTAAACGTCACTGCTGGTGGGTGTTACTTAGGCAGATCATAAAATGGCGGCCTTTTTGCCTAAACGTCATTGGGCAAATCGTTAGACGTTATGTCTTGAACGATATGGCGGATGTCATTTAGCCAAATCATGAAATGGCGGCGTTTCACGATATGCCTAGGAATTTCGTGATCTGCCGGATTTTACGATCGGCCGCCGACATATATACCAAGTTTGTGTAAATTGTGGGTATAAATTAATTCTCTTTCTTTCTTTCTTTATTTCTTAGAAATAAGTTGTAATGTATAATATTGTGATGTATCTTGTTTTCCTTTTCAAGGCTTAAATAATTTCCCACAAACTAGTAATATGGTTATAGGATCTTCCGGAGTTTGAATCACTTAATCTATTAAAAAACCGCATCAAAATCCGTTGCGTAGTTTTAAAGATCTCAGCATACACAGGGACAGACAGACAGCCAGCAGGAAGCGACTTTGTTTTATACTATGTTTTATACTATATATAGTGATGATGTTTTGTCTACATAGGCGAAATGATCTAAGCTTTAAATTACACCTTCTCACTTACTCTTTGCATAGCAAAAAATCAAATATAAATAATAATAAATTTTCAACAAGATTAATAAAACACTGGAATAGATTTGCCGTCACCTAAAAAAGATTCACTATCAATATGTTACGGTCATTGATATTATCATTTTTTGTACCTACCAAATTACCATACCACCTAACGGTGTTTTTTTGCGTATATTATTCAATTCTTACGATACCGAACTTTGTATTCGCGACCGAGTAGATACTTCCTTAGTACTTGTGTGCCGTTAATTATAATTAGAAATGAGTCACACCACCGACATTAGTCTAAGTTTAGGACTATCTGTATTCTTAGCACACAGAGTACACTGCAGGACATCGTGTAGTGAGCTACCTATAGAACGTGAGTAGAGATGTGTCGGGCTTGAGTAGGGTTGCCAAATGTTTTTTTTTAATGGGACTGTTCTTATTATTATGATTTAAGAGTTTCATTCTGTGTGTGAGTGTGAGTGCAGTTTTCTTCAGTCCATAGGTAACTTCTTAACGCCATTACCTACTTTAACTTCTTGATACGATGCGATGTCTACCTTTTCCTTTATCTGGTTTAAATAAAATAACTATTCCTCAGCGTTCCACATTTCCACATCCTCTCCTTACCTAATTTTTTCACCTCTATTAGTTTCTAGTATATTAGGTACTTCTTCGTATTAAACGACCTATCATTTTCTCTCTTCAAGATTCTAATGGATCTAAGAAGCAAAAAGGACTCCCAGAAATTGATCGATTTACCAAATGATCTCTCCCTTGAAATTCTCAGTTTTTATAGCCAGAATTATTCGAAATAAGCTGTGTTATTTATTTATTTAAACTTTATTGCACAATACAAAAAAAGTACAAATGGCGGACTTAATGCCTTTAGGCATTCTCTACCAGTCAACCACTGGGTTAAGCAGAAATATGTAGTCGGTGCAGGATCAAAGATTACAGACAAACAGTAATACAACACAACTCAATTACCTAAAGATATATAATAAGAATGTATATATAATTAATTAATTACCATAAACTTAAACGAATACTTTATATGATATACTTACATACATATATTATGTACCCAAAGTAAAATATTTCGAAGAGAGTTAGGAAGAGTTCCTGTGTTCTTAACTTGAAATAAACAAGACTTACCACTCTTACTGTCAAATGAAGTAGACGAGCAAATTCAATGCACCTATCGTCGTGTAGTTTTTTACCGTGTTTCTTATTTGAACTTTAATTTAAAACCTTTCACCCAAAAGCCAGACCTCCTATAAAATTAAAGTAGTCTCAAGTACCTCCACTTCCTACGTATTAAGTAATGTACAGTATGTTATTATAACCTGTTAGAGCGATGCGTAGGCGGCGGTGGGCACTGGTCAAGGAACGACGTCGTTGAAGGGACATATTTTAAGTGATTATCGGGTACTTACGGTAACGGTCCACGAATATTGGTGGCCTTTAGGACCTTGTCTTAAGAATTTACGTTATTAAGGCCTTCGGATTAGCAGGATTGTATTACTGCGATCTCAATATTAATGCGATTAGCGTGCTGATAAGACTATACTTTGATTTTATAATGCACACGGAACTTAGCAGAGGCGCGGGTATGTCCCAACACAAGATGCATAACCGATTCTTGCTGGTGCGCAACGTGATGAGCCTCAGTAGTACTTGATCACTTTATCTTTGCATCTCGCAGGTATGCAAATACCCGGATAGCACTGTATGACGTCATGAACCCAGGTGCACAGAAATTGTGATCGAGTAATAGTATTCGGACGGTCTAGACGATCTGTATGTTAATAACTCCTGCATAATGCAGATACAGAAATATTTAATAATCTGTGAAAAGTGTTTGCAAGGGGGCTTATCTCTTAAACAGAAGCCTCATTGATGACGATGACTCTATCCAGCTGATCCAAGCCATTCAGGTATCTATACTACAAGTAACATTACGACCCTCGCCATGTTAGTCGTAATAATAATTTTTAATGTCAACGAGTAACCTTTGGTAGATTATTTACACGATTAGTTTTTTTTTAAATGGCTATGTCAATAGATTAAGGCAGTGTCGTGTAGGTTAGATTTATTTACTTCTACTGTAAAAAATAAAAACACATACGTGGCGCGTTGAGTGACGAAAGCTAACAAATCATTTGACTCAATTGAGTACTTAAGCCTTTTGTTCATACTGTCTGAGTCTAATTGATACTCGTTGCCGCCCAGTCAGGATCCAATTCTGTTAACTACTTTTAGTCATGACGGTCGCGGTCTCAGCTAGAGTTCATTGACTTAGCCATACCTAACAATTGGGTAAGATAAAATGTTTGCACAGACAGTTGAGTTGAATTTCAGGAATCACTGGAGGCATCGCCTGTAAACAAGAATAAAGACGTAACCCTCTTTTATCTTTACCCTATTTGAGCAAAAAGTATTACATAAATCATCTTGCTTCTACTTTCATTTTGCATAATATGGAATTCTGCATGAATGCATACCATCATATCAGGTATGAATGCATACCATCATATCAGGGAAAAGCCGCTGGCGCTCACAAAAGAACGGTCTCCCGCAGGGTAGTGTGCTTGCTCCGATCTTATTTAATATTTACACCAACGATCAGCCTGCTCTACACAGAACTCAGCGGTTTGCGTACGCAGATGACCTAGCAATAGCGGCCCAAAGTGATAACTTCGAAGACACTGAAGAAACGCTATCAGCGGCCTTAGAGGATCTCACGACGTACTACGAAACCAACTGCCTGAAACCGAATCCCACAAAAACTCAATCGTGTGTGTTTCATCTCCGAAACCGGGAAGCAACTAGACCACTCAATGTTAGCTGGAATGGTGTCGCTATCGAGCACTGCCTAACACCGAGGTACCTGGGAATAATCCTAGACAGGACACTATCCTTTAAAAGCCACTGCATAAAGACACGCCAAAAGGTTAGCTCACGTAACTGTCTGCTGAGGAAACTTCAACACACTGGGGCTCTTCGGCACACACCCTCCGTACAACAGGCTTATTGGCGCTGTGCTTTTCGGCGGGAGAATATTATGCGTGCCCGGTGTGGCACCGTTCCTCCCACGCAGGGCAAGTTACCTCGGCGCTCTACGATACTTGCCGCATAATAACCGGTTGTCTCAAACCCACTCCACTTGACAAACTGTACCCTCTAGCGGGAATAGCACCACCGGAGACCCGCAGAGAGGTGCCATGTAGCGTCGAAAAACTTAAACAGGAAATGGACCTAAGACATCCCCTCTATAGCCACAATCTGCCACCCTCCCGTTTAAAGAGTCGACGGAGCTTTGCGAGGTGTACGACGGCTACCAGGGTTTCGCCATCCGAGCATAGACTTACGCACTGGCAGAACAATCGCGCACCACCAGACGACTATGTTCGGCCCGCCGAGACGCTCCCTGCTGGGCATAAGCAGCCATGGCCGATCTGGAGAGCCTTAAACAGATTGCGTTCCCAGGTTGGCCGGTGCAAAGAGAACATGCTAAAATGGGGCGCCCTTAGCGGCTCAGACGCCAGATGTGCGTGTGGCTCAACCCCCCAAACGATGGCGCACATGTTGTCTTGCCCAGCAAGCCCTTACACGTGTTCCGAGCAGGACCTACGAGACGCGACACAGAGGGCCCTGAACGTCGCCACTTTCTGGTCCCGCACTGTATGATGTTATGAAACCGAAGAAGAAGAAAAAGGTATGACTTTAGTAAATCGAATGCCTAAAACAATCACTTTTTCATGACAAGTAACTAAAAAAATCAAAATGTTCAATGTAAAAGTATTCTTGAATTCATGTCAAGTACCAATCTACTTAGATCCGATTGAAATGGATTCAGACATCTTCAAAAAACCTATTTTTGCCTTTTTTATGAAAAGATTTCAGACATCTTCAAATAACCAACTTTTCCCCTTTTTTTTATGAAAAGATCTATAATGTACAGAAGTGCCGGCTTAACAAGTAAGCAGTAGAGTGCCCGCTATGCTTAAAACGTGGTAAAAAATCTCAACGCCAAAGAATGAAAATTGTAGCCTGGTTCGTTATGAAAATATAAGCTTTTGAAAGGAAAGCTCAAATAATTAATAAACGCGATATAGTCGGTTTAAATTGTTTTATTTCAATATAAGCTTTTTTTACTTTTGCGTTACTTCGCTCAAATTACAAAGGATCTACACAAAATTTAAGGTTTCTAGATCTTAGGGGTTTAGGCAATGCGCTGATGAGCCAGTCGGCAAGTTAAGGTCCTCTATATTTAGATGCTTCATGTAGGAGTTTGTACTGCTACTATTTATTTCTGTTGCCCTATTTAATCCTGGCAAGGGCAAATATTTGTGTGATGAACTCGAATATTCATGTATTATGTATCTCGTCGTATATACCTATAGTACAAACATTGCTTAGTTTGGTACTAATTCGATTTATGTAAGATTGTCAATAAATATTTATTTAAATCTTAGCTTTATGAGCAGGGTTCGTAAAATGCGAGCAATATGCATTAAAGTGCTATGGTCGTCACGTGGTCTAAGTCATTTCAATCGATATTGCTAGCATTTTACGATCCCTCGTCTATATCAGTACATAACAACCGAGTGTTAACAATTAACATCCACAAATCACAAACATTTGACCTATCATCTGTAAAGTATCGAATTCCTTCGCCCCAGTTGTACAATGTACAACGGCCACGATTGATGCAATACCATCCGCGATGGCCTTAATTCAGAATGGATCGGCGGAACACATTCGTTTATTCGAATTAATTGGCCACAATGACCAGAGTATGACAATATGGCGAGTGGGCCGGCCGAGGGGTCGGCCACAGACTACATCACGACATGCACGAGTGTGTTGACCCATAATGGTTATTGTTACGAGCTGTGTAAACACGAGTAGCGCAGGATTCTTTATTCCGTGATAAACTGATAAACAATAACAAACGGGATATTTTAAAAGCAAAATTGCTGTCCAATAAAGGTCCATAAATAGATCGCGTTTGATTCTTTCCTTATATTTCAATGGAGAAAACTCACCCAGAATTGGGCCACTATGTAAAATACATTACGTACATCTTCCCTGTGATATTTGGTATTCAGTATCATCCCAGATTTTAACCCGTTATATTACCCAACATTATATAATATCGAGAAGCCTTGTTTCTTAGATTTATTGAATCATAATCGTACAGTCTCATGGCATTTTAATTCGTTATCTCTCAATGAATATTAAGTAGCATTATCGTCATCATTAATATTCCAAATATTCTTATCCATTTTATTTAATGTGATTCCCAAACACCAAAGGCTATTCAAACGTTAAACAAAGTTAATTAAAAAGAGCGCCCATTCTCATTTTGATGGGCTGTTGCACTCTGTTACACATTTATTTTACACATCATTTGTTTTATTACGTGAGCATTGCATATTGTTGCCAAAAGGCGGATTTAGCTGTATATTCGTGACATGACTTTGCACGTGGAAGGTACATTGACATCGCAAGGGGTTAGCCGGCGTTTATAAGTAGGCGAGTAATAGCTTAGCGACAAATCTGGGTTTTATGGGCGAACGGGTCCGTTTCGCCGCCTCGGCGAAAATCGACAGCAGACGAAATTCGACACAGCTGATCTAAATGGAGCTGTTTGAACTGATAGCAAATTGAGACGAAACTGGGTTTGAATTTGAGACAGAAATTTGCTTATGTAGAGCATTGTTCCTTTGTATAACATACACATGTTATTTCGGTCAACATATTCAAATACGCCGCAAAGAGTATGTAATCACTACGTTTTATACGCCGCGCGAAAACAGATGTGTTAAAATAAATATTTTTTGACATGAACATTCCTTTGAAATTGTTCAACCAACACGCAGACAATTTTATTACAGGAGGTACATTTTAATTAACACTTTTCTGTTTTTTGCTTCTTGTCTCTATTTCATCCCTTTTTTATCTCTACTTTTTTATTTCCTCGGGCTCCTTAACGCCCAATGAAATCCCTGACATTATTTTTATGTAGCGAACACGACAGCATCAAAAAAGCAACATGTGATTAATCTTGACTTTTTAAACTCTTTGCATCGTGAGTCGACTCGAATGCATATGGGCTGCATGTGAGTGCTTTATTAATCAAAATATTTGTGTTTACTTTGTATATTTCAGTTGAGAATTATGTTATTAGTTATTATTCATTTTGTTCCACGGCATTTTTTATTAACCTATTATACAGGTAACTGCTTGTAATATTTACTAATATAGTATAATCTTAAAAAGGGTTTAGTTCTTCATAAAAGTTTTAGTGAAAAATCATTTAATAATAATCCATGTTTTCATGGCTATTTATTGTATTTTATTGATAGCTGGGTGTTACACTTAAAATTATATTTACCATATCACATAAACATATATGAAATGGTTTCAGTAGCTCGCTTAGCAAGTATCTAAGATAAGACAAAATTATTATTTTTTACACTAGGCATATTTTATTAGTTATTTGTGTAATATATGACGTAATCAGTTTTGGGCCGTGTCAATCGCATGTGAGTGACCATGAACGCACACTGAATTGCCCGAAAAAGGAAAGGCGAAGCATTATGCACCATGGTGCGCGGTTGCGTAGGTTATTAACGTGGATCAAGGCGCGTAGTTTCCTAGGTCACACTTCTAGTAAGACAAGCTTTTTAAATTAATTACGCACTGCCTTAAAAAATTCTTCAGCGAAGTTTGTACCCGGGGCGGAATGTTAATTTTGCAGGTACTCGAGTACTGCCAGAAATTTTATTACTGCGTCGCTCATAAAGTAGGGAGTATTTAATCTCTCAGAAGTGCGTAAAATGTTACTGATGATAGGTAAGAAAACCACTTTATTTTTCATGAAAATATTTACTAACAATAACATCCAACGTTTGATTTTTATGTCAAGTATCGCGATAGTGGTTTCTGGCCGGTTTTTTGACCGATTTTAGAAAAGAGGATCATCTTGATTTTACTGTTTTTTATGTTTGAATATTTAAATTGGGATTATACTTAATTTAAGTAATCAGTTTTATATTATAGGTGTTACCAAACCTTTTCAGTTCGCGGCGCACGATGGTATACATTTTTGCTTCGCATAGAAACTAGCTCGTCTTTAAATTAAATACAGAATTTTGTAAATTAAATAATACTTAAAAAAATATTAGGTTTTCCTTCATTAGCAGAATTATGTTTATCATTTTTAAATGCATTGGATAGGTACACGCGCGTGGGCGGTAGGCGCCGGCGTCAAGACTAGGTTCCCTCAAACGACGGTCCGCTGCTGGCAGGAATGCCATCAAATATCATGGATAATATAATAAAATCATGAATCAAAGATTATTATTATTCACTCCTAAAACAAAAATATTCACTCCTAAATATGACCCTCGAAATACATAATATAAGTTATAACAACATTTGTATACCAAAGGAGATTGACCACTTTTGTATGGGAGTTAGCCCAAGTGCTGCCCAGACTAAACTCATAGGTAGTACATTATGTTCCTTAGGCTAACACTAGACTGTATACTAAAGCGCTTTAAGATCTATACCAAGAGTCATAAAAAAAAACTCTTTGTTGGGAACTAAATTATTTATTTCTAACGTTAATAGTATTAACAGTGCAGATCTAAATTGTCATCATAGTCATCGATAATAATGGTATCCAGGAATTGAGCAGGGCGCCTAACAACTTCTTGATGCCTTACCCACCCTAAGAACCAAACGTGCGCACAACAGCCAATTGTTCTCCGGTCCGTGAAACATGAACAGCAATAGTTTCGTATGCGTCCAGCCCACGATCTCGTTTCATCATCATCATCATCATCATCAGCCTATTCTTGTCCACTTGCAAAGTCGTTTGTATATTGGAGAGAGGTGGGAAACGGCTCACTGCGCACCGCGTGTGAGCCACATTAATCATTATACACATAGCCAAAGCGCCAGCGTGCACCATGGTGCGGTGCTCCGTCTTCCCCTTTACTTCGAATAATTTAGCGCGCATGAATACGTACTCAACTACACGCCTCAGTCGGCTGCCACGCCACACTACTTTTTACATTTACACAAACAACAAATAAAATAAATTATGAATTGTAACATTTTTCTTGTTGGTGCTCAGTAAATAATTGTTGTCATGTATACATAAATTCTCAAGAGGCTTTTAAGCATATCAAAAGAGATAACTTTAAATTAAGTATAAATCTGAGGTACGTAATGACAATAAGTACAGTACCTACGTAGTTTACACACCTTATAATATTATCTCGGCCACGTTTATAACGACGTGTACGCGCCGATAAGGAGTAGATAACGCTCATAGACGAAATAAGTCACGATTCCCTCCGGATGTACAGTTGTAGCGGACCTCAGTGTACGCAGACATGAATGGCCACGATATCGATTACGTGTGTCTCTTTTAGACATTGGGTTAGGAATAGCGGTAGAAGCATATTTCGATATGACCGTATCATAGGTGGTCTTTACACCACGTGCCACGACGCGACGCGAAGCGCGCGGCTGTAGATTTTACATTGTACGCGTCAACGACGCGGTTGGCACGGTTTGTAGTAATGCCAGGCGGGGCGCACTCCGCGATTAACGTTTCCCGCTACAAGTACATGCCGGTGGCCGCATGCATGCGGACTATTCAGTGGCTGACACGCTCTGTCTCGGAACGCACGTACCTACACGATTTTCGCGCGCGTCTCGCTCACGATTTACGTCGCAAGTGAACGTTCCGCATACATCTGTTGATACCAGTGTTATATTATAATATAAAGTGTTAAAATGAGTAAAAAGACAGCGAAAAGATATTGTATCGCAGCGGGTTGTAGGAACAATGATCGAAATTGGAATCACGCGTTTTTAGTTCTCCCAACACGTCCGAAGGATGCTGAAAGGTAAGAAAATGAACATAATATATAATCAGTAGTTACTGAATAATAATAAAAAAACATATTGCAGGTGTATCTACTTCCATATTTAACACTGGTTACTCAGAACAATTTTAATTGTCAATTGTAGATTATTTGTTGATACCTATTTGTCAATTTAAATTCTAGTAAAATAAGTATGTCTACTACTAAATCAACAATCATAGAGGTTTTTATAATAATATTTAATATCAAGTTTGTAAAATTACTAGTAATGAATAAACGATTGAGTAATAGTTTGATAGGTAAGTATATAAAATATATAAATAGTGAGTTAAAAGAAATGTATTGGAAGAGATCCCTAATAGGGATAAGTTCGCCTTCGTACATGTTTTATTTGTTACTAGCGACCCGCCCCGGCTTCGCACGGTGCGTCCGTGCGTATTTTTAAAGATCTAAGCATACATAGGGGCAGACAGATAGACCATCAGGAAACGACTTTGTTTTATACTAGGTGTGTAGTGATGAATATATATAAATAAATAAATAAATAAATATCGGACAACTAAGCAAAAACAAAATGAAGCTCAAGAATTTAATTGCATGTTAAGGTAACGCATTCGTTGCATTATTTTATTATATTATACGTATTAAAATGTTTAAATATTAAGCTAAACTGTTTTGCGACCTGGTGGTTTTTTCGTCCAAATTCTGAGATTAATTATTTTGTAGTTAAATAATGAAATAATAAATATAATGTATGAAGAATATAAATATATTGCTCTCTATATTGAATGCAAGAAATAAATGGGAAATACATTTTTATTTTTAGTCGTTGACAGCCCTCGCTCTCGGCGACGCGGCAAGCGAGCCAATTCATTTTCACCGTTGGCACGCAACTTTAACGTTCCGTTTGGCTTGCGCTGGGGACGACGACTTTTGAAGAGCCATAAATCATATTTTTTCTGCTAAAAAAAGCGGCTTTTGTAAAGATCAAAGTAGTGTGCCTTCTGTACTTGTACTATTATCTATTCTGTGGTAATGCTGCCTACTGAGCCGGCGGTCGCAAATTTTTGTGTGATGAACACGAATATTTGTTCAAAACAAAAAATAAACTAAGTAAGGGAACTTAATATGAAACTTCAAAGGTACCCAAATTAGGTTTTTTTTAAGCAAATGTAAAATTATTATCAGAATCCTCACAACTCAACAATTGTAAAACAAACATGTACTTAATCGCCCTTTTCACGGCCAAAATGGCAAGTTGGTTGTTTTTCCATACAGATATACTTAGGTAGGAGTCTCATCGCTTTGTTTGGAGCGCATTCAACGCTCCGTAGAGATAGGGATGTCGAACTTTAACAGTCATTTCTGACTTTTAGAGCAGTCCACTTAAGTGTAGTTAGTCCCATACAGGCATTAGATCCCAATAAAAAATAGCATGGAATGACATGCACAAAAAAATCGTCATCAAGTCTATTGCATCAAACGGCCGGTAACCATTTCTCATTGTGTTCTAACTCTATACTCTTATGCGTACGACGGAAATGCTATATAATTGAACAAAAAACACAAATCCAATTGATATTATTTCCCTGTAGCTTTGCTTTCAAAATGTATTAAAATAACTCATTACTTTTGTAATCTAAATTAACCTTCAGACGACTTAAGGTCTTACCGTTAAAATTAATTGTCATTTCACTTCAACTCCTTGTCCATTAATAGATATCCAATCCTATGTACGACCGGTAAAAGCCGAAGCAAGTTCTATATCAACTTGATCACTAGCAAGACTCCATAGATTACGCTAGAAAACTTTTGATTAGATGATCCGGTTTAGGTGTTTGTGATACGGACTAGTATATCGTATGTAATTTATGAACGATAAGTGTGTCTTTTTAGTCTGTTTCGCTTCCCTTTACTGAATAATGGAGCCACGAATCAGTGATTGCTATATATTTTGCATAGAATTAAAATAATAGGTAGGTATAGTAGTGGTCGAGCTGTATTAGGCTATTTTTTTTAACACTGATACATTTTCAGTTTTTATAGACCGAGACCGTAGTTAAATAATATTCAGATAAGTTCAGCAATTATATACACACCGAAGATATAATAAAATAACAATATGTAGCATATTTATGCATTTGCACGTATGCTTTTTACATTTGTTAAAAGCATACATTTATGTAACAGTGTTACCAAATTTTATTTTTCAACATGCGCTTACTCGGTTATTTATAGCTTACATGACACATGCAAAAATTGGTACTAAATATGGTAGCAACAAGACGTATACTATGCCCTTATGTTACCTTGGCTTCAATACAGATTTTGAAGGAAAGCAATCAAAGATAGCGAGAAGTATCGCGTGCTCAAACATTTGCGTGTGGCCCAGATTATGGCTGATAGCGGAGATCTCATCGTTACGGCATCTAGTCTATTTTATAGGTAACGATAAACATGTAATTATATTTCACGGGTCCCCTTGTTTCGCCGACAATCTTTTCATCGACTAGACTGTTTCATTTCATCGAATTTTTTCGTCATTGTTTCCTATTTTTTCTCTTCATCGTCCTTCGTCATCCATGTCTAATAAATAAGGAAAAAATACGTTTTTATTAGGTTGGATTAGGTTACTTTGTTGTATAACAATTACAAATGTTTTTGTGTTTGTTTTATAATATATACTTTTCCTTATCACAAAAAATATCGGGTTTAGAGCTTTCGAAGAAATGAGACGTCAATGAAATTGAACAACCGATGAGTCAACTAAACAACGGTAAACCATATTTCACGTGCGAAATTTTTTATTTAGCTTAACCCATTGATACAAAGATAAGATCAAATCACTAAGAAAAATGGAAATGCGTGACCTGGCGGAAGAGACGGGAATCGAACCCGGTACCTCTGGATTACCGGTCCAGCGTTTTAACCGCATTTAATTTTTTCTTTGTGATTTCGTCTTTGTATAAAATGCTTTAATGTAAAAATTGTGGTGTGTAGCCACTTAAAAGAAATGAGACTTTACACGTTTCATAAATTTATGTTTAGCTTAGTTTTTAGTTAAAACCGATACAGATGGACTACAACCCAACTAGAACTTGTATAAAAACTGTACAATCTGCGTACAAATTGTGTCTGGCATGCAGTCAGTCCTTATGGGCCATTAGTTTCTTCCAGTTTCAAATTCACGTAATTTTCATTTAGGCCAAAATTTACTTTCTTACACGCAAATAGAAAAAAAAAGTTGAAACCAATAAAAAGTACTAAATTTCAGGGCTGTTCCACGGGTATATTTTATGAAAAGCTTACCTATATATCTCCGCATCCTTTCCGCCGACGTAGTAAGCCGTTACATTTGAATAAAATAGCAGTTGCGAGAATTAAGAAGTAACATCTCGCCGCTGGTATTGTGTCGAGTTAGACGATTGAGGTCATATCCTTGGCGCCGGAAGTTCATAATAATATCTCATTCTGCGCTCCCGCTTAATGAGGAACGCGAATTATGAATCCCGGCTCTCGTCCCTAATGGAGGGCAAACTGAGCTCCCCCGTTTATCTTATCTTATGATTCGAGCCATCATTTGACCCTTTCTATTTAGGAAATAACGTCTCACTCTTACTGCTTACCTGCCGCTGAAAACACCCGTCGACTCGCTACAAAGCCACGCCTAATCTTATTGAAAAGTTTATTAAAAGTTCGACCCTATTCAAGTCACGCGTTCTCTATCAAATATTCAGGGAAACTTGGAGTAATATGTAAGATTATTCGAAGGGAAGCTCCCAGACAGTCCCGATTCGTCCCTTCATTTTCATCCACTAGGGATAAAGTAAAACGTCTACTGGCTTTCTTTGCCGCGACCCCCTGCATCATTTATAATAATAACTCCTCCGGACGCTTTAACATCGCACCTCTCCGGCACTCTACTTCATACTCGAAAGTGGCGAAAAAACATTTTTGTAAAAGCCCTTTGTGCTCACTGCTTTGAGATATGCCTTTGAATCGTATGCTAGATCTTGAATTGAAACATTCAATCCTTTTTCACTCATTACGTTTTCAAAGAATTAATTGATTTAGGTTAAGTAAAAATCAATAATCATAGTGTTGATGCGGATTAAATTGCTTGCAATGTTGTTGGTTCAGTGACACAGTGTGCCTTAAAATAACCATCTGTCAGTGACAATCGGCGTCCCAAATAGGCATTATAACACTTCACAGACCTTTATAGATGACGCTTATTAGTTGCTATGAATGTCGCCATTCTATTTCCAGAGTCTATCTAATAAAGCTTTATAGAGACGGACGAAAATAGGGTGTGATGGGTCAAACAAATGCCGAACGTTAGCCTATCTCTGTAGTTAGCTGTCAATAAGCAAATCAGGAAATATATATAACTCGGTTAGAAGTTCTCTAAGGAGATTTTAATCTGTATTAAGTAAGTGTGCGGCTGTAGTGGTCAGGTGATTTAATTATAGACGACATTACGAAGTTGTTTTAGACATCGAACATCGAACACGATTAAAATTATTGAGCTAAAATTATTAAATGTAGTTCGTAGAATTATTGCAAAGTTTTGCATGAACACCTAAGTCCTTGAATGGTAGGTACTTCACCTAACCTATTTATTAGAAAATATGAGCAGTTTTTTTTTATAAATACGAATACATATAACGCGAATTGTTGGTGGGCGACGAAGTATAGTGCTGCTTTACGCAACCACTAAAGACAATGTATTTTTGACTTGAATTGCGCTATGTTTTTCTTCCAATGAAACGAAGACTGAAAATCTACGTGGTTAATGCGACGAAATCTACATACAACACATAACATGAAACTACTTCATCAAAATGAAACGATAACAAAGCTTTCCGTCGCGCCCGGGACAGATTAGAGAAATATCGCAAATGTTAACATTTCCAATTCGCAGAATCCCGAACGAGGAAATAATAACAAAGGCTCAAACGTATTCGCCGGGAAGCCGTCATTTACATAAGTGTGTTTCCTAAGGCCTTTTTATAAACATTCTTGTAATTTTTGATTTACGTGAGACTTATTCAACAGAAATCTTTGCGCATATGTGAATATGTTGATTTTAAATGAATGTACGATATACTACGATATCGAGACGTTTGAATGAAATAGTAGTGTCATTGACTATATGGCTAAATAACTATTTTTACTATATTTTCTTTTGATTACTTACTTTATCTAGAATACCTACCTACCTACGTCTATATCTACGTTTTCTTGAGAGCCCAAGGTTTATTTTTATTGGGCTTGTGCAGCGTCAACAACTAAGTTAAAACTGAGAAAATGAAATTTTGAGATTGTCATGTCAATCTTAATGTTATGTAGCCGATTCGAAGAATGGGGAAGTGTGGCGCTTACTCCACTGACAAGAGCGAAGCTCTTAAATTGTGAATAAATACATGTGTAAGCATTGATGAAACCCACGGTACTGTACATGTAAATATTTATTAAAATGAAACAAACAATCTATTGACGGTCAACTTTATTAATTGAGACGTCCCTATTCTTAACAAGCAATAACTTCTATTACGAAACACGCTCCAATAAAGTACACCAATAAATATCCGACGAAATAAATCTGACGTCCATACTTCGGTGTCTAAAACAATTGCTTTGGAGTAGGAATTATGAGGCATGGGATTAGGTCTGGCTTTGCATTTAAATATCTGCTTATCCCTGAAACGAAAGAGATCAATTTGCGTACAATAGAATGAACGCTACTTAAGGTTGTGGCTGTGCCATCCGTTGTACATTATTTTATAAATATTAAAGCGGTTCCCGACACATGTAGGCGTGATTTTTTGCGTGATTTATAATGAAATCCAATGTTGCATGCTGTTTGTCATTAAACTTGGGCATCATTATCATCATAGATTTTCGCTGCATACTGGTGAATATATAAGTGGAGCGGCGTCAAACTAAAATTTAGGGCGAACCGAAGTAGAATTCGCTTACATTTCCTTCAGTGGCAATAGAAAATGGCGGTCAATCCTCCTGAAGTGAGTAAGCCGGTGAGGGAGTAAGAATCGGGTTCTATGGACACCACGTCAATGGTATACGTAAGCATCTTCATTCCAGCCAAAAATAAAAAAATACACCGTAAAATTGTTAATTATTTATATGACACTACAGATATTGTGCAATATGCGTCTGAATTATAAATAGTCCTTATATGTATAGTACTCGCTCAATGACAGACAAGCGTTTATATACCTGGCATAAACTGCATAAACAGTTTTCAATTACCTACATTTTTTTCATGAATAAGTTATCTCAGGTTAACACACATATTATTAAAATGAGTTGACTATAATATCGTCATTAGGTAACACGTATTAGTATTATGAAGATATAAGCAAATCCGACGAACATTAACTAATTAATGATGAAAAGACCGCATCAACGTAATGACCCGAGGGTACATGGTTGGATCAATTTTACGCCATAGATAGCCATCAGTGGGAGTGCTACACCGTCATACCAACAACATTATTAGCTGAAACACAATAAAACTTTACAGAACAGAGTAATTCTATATTTTCAGTATCGCAAAAGCCGTCTGAGAAATTTGCTTACACTGTTATTTATTGGTTGCTTGAATAAATGCGATGCTATTCGTCATGCTATGATTGCGCGCCCGAATTTCCGAACAAAAATGGAAGACGGAGACGGACCGTAAAATAATTGGTTGCTCTTCATAGAAAACTCCCGTGCCTCGGTCATACAATATACTCACATCATAGAAGTTGGATATCGTTCGACATATTTCCGAATTGGTTCGCGATTCATCATCAGGAGCGCCGATCACTCGCGTTGGCGGCCAATCGAACGCTCAATCGCGAACCGATTCTTAACATGGACGATATTCGACATGTATTTCAAATGGTTGTTGTCACCACACGCAAAGCGTGGTGAGCTACTTTACTCTTGTCCAAAACAACTCCACTCAAAGCAAAGTGGTTTTTAAATACCCCCGCAAAATCCACGCCCAAGGCAATAGGTACCAATCATTTAGATGTCATCAACAAGGTTTTAAATAAAAAATACTTCGCCGAAAAAACTTAAAGACCGTCATTTGTTTCAGGTCAATTATTTGTCGAGTCTGATCGAGGCTTCCATCTCTTTTAAGGTAAGTTTTTAAGGCTTCTCGGGAGTTTTTGATTTCGTTTACGAAGTTGATAGTAATCGAGTCTAAATTAGACTGCATTGACAAGATTTCATATTTTAAATACTTACTACATTTTATTACTTTTCTGTATTCCGCTTAGAAAGAGGACGTAATCACTGTTTTTATATTTTTCCTAAGATTACTAATTATTTTATTATTCATTTATTAAAATTACAAAACTATGACACAATAGAAAGGTTACTTTAGTCTGGTGTCTAATAAAAAAAAAGGAATGACGTTGAGCTTGACATTATTGACAGCTTATATCTTTAGCGGATAGGTCGAATATACTACAACTCTATACAGGCATAGTTGTCGTAGATTTCGGTTATTTCATCTATTTTCTTATAATTCTTTGCACACAGAAAAATAAATTCTTACAGTTTTTAGGGTGAAACACGACACAAAGCTCTCTCTTTCTCTATATTAATTTCCACCTGTTAGAAATATGAAATGTTGTCAATTATTATACCATGATTTAACAGTCGTGGTCCTACTATTTAAGTATGACGTTTATAGATACTAGGATAACCTGGCACTTTACTATTTATGAAGAAATCTAGTTCATATATAAGTTCGGTTTTGACCAAAATCTAAAGCGCAAGTTTCAGCCTAATCAAAAAATTGTTTCGGTCGGACACTACTATACGTGATTCTATTTATTATCAATCAGTGATTATTTGTTGGCATTATGTAGGTATCTCTTCGTTACTTTCAGCAGCTTGACGAGACTTAATTAATAATTAAAGCTTTCCGTCTCAAGCACATTAAGCTTTCACCACGAGCGCAACATTCCCATAGGGTACGTCAAGAGCTTAGTTCAAACCCGCTTTAATTATACCGTGGTGATATCGTGAATAGGCTAGTTGACTTATGTTAAATTTTATTACACTTAAGTTTATTTCGTACACTATTTAGCATAGGAAACCTAAATATATATTTTTCTGTTCATAAAAATGGAAGATGACTGAAAAAAATTAATTTGGAAATATGGTTTTTATTCTGTATTTTGAAATGCTTAAAACGCTGTTCGCCATTTTCGCTCATGATAGTGACGTCACTGGTCCCGTAAAGAAAACTGAAGGGCTACTCCGACGACACCGAATAGTGTCGTCCCTCTCGATCTCCTGTGAAAGTATATTTGAGTGAGCGGGACGGCAATAGTGCCGTCCCGCTCACTCAAATATACTTTCACTTTGTTTTTCAGACGAACGAACAGAATTACGTCACGCCACATATGAGCGTTTTTCTGTTCGTTCGTCTGTTCATGAAATTTTTATTTTCTATTATTAAAATTTAGCTTTTTAGCTCTCACAAAAATGCAATAAGTAGGTAAGTATATTTTTTTAGAGCTAGTAAGATCATTATTAACTATTTCAAATATATTTCAAAAATTGTATATTCTCCCTGCATAAATTAGACTAGGGCAAAAATATAAATATATCAAAATTTAAATCTCGAAATATTGATATTCGATTTTTATTTGTACCGAAATTTTCATCCATTTCGATATATATTTTTTATTAAGCTTACAGGGATAAGTTCGCCCTTGTACATATGTGTTGTTTTTGAATTTTTGACAATATTGTTTTATGTGCAATAAAGTGTTTACATACATACATACATTTTTTAATTCCTGTTTACATTACATACGACGTCGCATGTGTCATGCACCCAACCACGGACCGCTAATACATAGTACTTACTCTATACAATTTGTCAACGCAACCTGTGATAACCTGACACAATGTCCCGTGTGGCAACACTCTAAAACAGAACTGTCATTAATGTCATGTACGGAGCATGTCGGTTTAGAGTGAATAAAAAGTCATTAATCAATTTACAGTTTTATTTCGCTCCAAAATATAACACAACCAAAGAAAATGTCTGTGGATGTTCCTTTGGTCTATGTCACAGAGACAGCTAAATTGTGAAAATACCGATATTTCCAATATATCGTTGTTTTGTTACTCTATACATATCGATATTGTTTAAAAATATCGATAAATGGTTTCATTTGCTCGTACACCTCACACACTAGAGTTGAAACTAAAAATAAAAATCACCCCCACTTTAGGTGTCCGAGAGGTACCCGAAAAAAAAAATTTTTTTACTTTTTATTTTTCCGTTTTGTCGGCGTGATACATACCCATACTCATACCAAATTTCAGCTTTCTAGTACTAATGATCACGGAACTATTTCGCGGACGGACAGACAGACGGACATGGCGAAACTATAAGGGTTCCTAGTTGACTACGGAACCCTAAAAAAAATGACGGCACTGGAGGTACCTATCACGATCGTATTTGAAAATCCTTGTAGCTTTTCGTATCAGAGATTCCTAAATACTTTTAATATTTCCTCCAGATCCAACTATTGTGTAAATTCAATAGTCCCGTTCGTTTAATATTATATAAACTTTGGCCAGAGAAACTTGGCTGCGTGCCCTCAGAAACTAATAGTCTTATGTCTAGTACATTTTACTAATACATCGGGCAAATATACTCTGAAACACGGCGCTGATACTCGACATTAAACAGCTTTGACCTGAATGGTTGTTGTTCGAATTTTGTTGTTGTTTTGTTCATAGGCATTGAAAGTTCTGTAGGTAAGGACGGAGATTATTATGATACGGTTATATGATTCTACATCTGTATCATTATACAATTCATTAATATTTTAATCAGTTTTCTATGGGGAAGGGTCACTATTTCAGTAAACATCTTAACATCGAATGGGCGTATTGTACTAGCTATTGGTAAAATTGCTTTTTCGCGCATTCTTTATATTATAATATACGAACCGGGGAGTTCCACGCGTTCATAAACAAACGCCAATTCATCAATGGACAGATTGGTTGCATTGAAGATGCTTTGTTCGTTGTGAATAAGATCGAATAGACATTGTGTAAACATACCTACATATACGTGCATGACGGGAATTATTTAATAACTCAAATAAATATATTAACTATAGGATCATATTGGAAGAGGGTTTTCCCGCTATGCACGGACGTTACACTTTTATCGATTTGCGTGTTATGTAAAGGGGGTTCATACTTAAACATACTTATATGCGTAATACTGCAAATTTTAGAGGAATCTGGGACAAAGTGCATTCGGCGTTTTAGTGTAGCATATTACGCTGATTAATTGAATACTTGTTAACAGTTCGATAGTAAACGCCACGTAAAAAAATATCAATCACGAAAATCAAAATTCTTACCAATGTTATCTAGTGAGCTTGTCGCATTGTTTCACCTCATACCGGCAAGTTAAAGGCTTTGCACGAGCTCCGATAAGACAGACAGCCGCATGAAAGCTTAACAAGGCTTGACCTAAACTCATGGGCTTAGATGTAGATATATCCTTAAGTAGAAGTCGCGATGACGTGAATAGATAGTACGCATTAGTCGAACACTGGAGTCAGGTGACATTGATCAAATTAACACAAAATAAAGAACTCGTTTTGATGTTCGCAAAAACCTGGGAACTGCATTTCATTGGTTATTTATGTAAGACGCGCCGCACCGTCATGTGTGACCTGGAGCGACGTACGCGTGACCTCCGCTACGACTGGATACGACTACGCGCCGATTTTGCCCGAACAAAATTGGTAAGGGAAGCCAAACATTTTTAGCAAGCTTAGCTTGTCGCCTTGTTTCGCGCAATGCCAGTAAGTTAAAGGCTTTGCACGACCTCTGATAAGACAGACAGCCACATGAAAGCTTAACAAGGCTCAACCTAAACCCATGTGCTTCGATGTAGATATGTCCTTTAGTAGAAGTCGCAACGACGCGAATAGAGTCCGCAATCCGCATCAATCGAAGACTGGAAATATGTGAGTTTGATTAAATTAGCACTGATTAATTTTCCAATAGCCATACACCTAAATGCAATTTTTTGCTTGATTAGTCATATTTTCTAGTTGGCCCATTGTCAGGATATGCATCTCTAGCAAAACTCTTACACGCGAGAAATATTACCCATCTCTTTCAGTCATGAAATGCCATGCCATGCCATGTCGCACGCGCGACAAGAGTCGCCAAGCATATAGTTTTGCTAAACGGGCTGATGATGGCTTCAAATGTTAATGACATGTTCTTGATATTTTTCTCAGTAACTCGCTCAGCTTACCTCGATTTCTTATCGTTGAATTGGGTTATTTTTTGTTAAAAAGTGATTTTTCTATCGGCATTCATTTCGCCGTCCGCTGTCGACGTCATAAACGGGTTCCCGAGCCAGTTTATTATTCCCCATAAAATAGACTGCGACACATTCGCCATTTCCCAGATAAGCTGCAGGCGATAACAAGCTACGTTTTATAAGGCACAGGCTTGGTACTAAAACCTAAATGACTGCAAAGTAAATTTTATGAACTAAGTTGTAGTACTAAACAAACTGAACTAAGTAAACTGGCGAGGGCTGGCTCAGGATCGTAAAGCGTGGCGTGATCTGGTGTCGGAGGCCAAGATCCACTTTGGATCGCTGCGCTCAGTTAGTTAGTTAATTTGTAGTATAATTTATCATTACACCCATGTACACTAGTAGTCTACTCTTATTACATTCATTTCATGTACACTAAGCCTTATTAGCCTAAAATGCGGCAACATTCTGAATAACAATATAACTGGTTTTAACTGGGATCACGGGTTATTGGCTTTTAAAGGGAAACGAGAATAGCGGCGATTTTTTGAGATTATGTGACAAAAAGGCTGAAAATTTAAAAAGGTAAGACGTAATAGTTTCAATATCATGTAACTCGTTCTGACTAGTTCATAAAATAAATGTATCTGAATTGACTTGGTGTTTTCCTTTGTCCGAAAGTATGGACACTGGACAACTGGACACCATGATACCATAGTAAAGCTATACCACTCTACACCCATATTATATTGATTTAAACTTGCACTATTTCACATTTCTATTTAGAATACACTTCTAATATGTTTTCTTCGAGAACTACGTATAGTTAACTTCATATTACTGTAATAGTTAAGTAGGTACTTATCCTATATGAAAAAAATACTGACTGTTGAGTTTCTTTTGGCGTTTCTTTTCAACAGTGGTCTCCTCTTGTGAAATGCCGGTAGACTGCGACATGTAAAAGTGCCCTTGTGGCCTACTTGCAGAATAAAGAACTTTCATAATTTTATTATTATTTCATTTCACTTCTCGACTCGGAAGTCCCTTCGAGACAAAACATTCGAAACGTCGAGGTAATTAAATGAACACTGTTTTAACGCGATTTTTGAGTATATCTGAACGTAGTAATTTAACAACATGGGACTTGATAAAATAAATTATGATCATCTATCAAATAGAACCTCGGACTGCCCTACTATTATTGGGATGTCGCAGAAAATGCAATATTTGAGCCCAGTCCACGATCAAGAAGTGATTTACAATTAAATAGTAATACGCGTCGTCATCACGTAGGTACGTAGATAGTGAATACAAGTCGAACTTGACCCTGTGAACCGCGATAGCATGCCAAATTATAATAAAACTCGTGTATTAAATCATAAATGTATATAACTATACGTGTAGGATAATAAGCATGCACCTATGTTGTTCGGGTCAAAACATGCAAACCATTTTTCAACTACTGGGAAGTGGCAGATTCAATGAATGACATGACACTAAAATAGTATAATGGAAAACAGATTATCGCTTGTTTATGTAGACATAGCACCCAACTTAGCAACTAGGTACGGTCACCATTCGACCTCTGATCTAGTCACCGCCGCATTAGAATGGAAACATGGAATATTCTATCAATTGATCGAATATTCCATGTTTCCATTCTAATCCTGTCCCGCCCGTGTAATTACAATGAACACTGACAATGTTCCGCTGGCGTGGTATCCGGGACGCGGGCCCACTCATCAGAGTCCTTTGTCTTGCCCACACGAGCCAATCCCCTTTTGTAAAGTACCAGGCGGGAATTTTGGGCTGTAGATTTATGGAAAACTGTGCTTAGATAGACAAAATACTCACTTTATGGAAGCGTTGTCAAAATATTCGATTAGTTTTATTGACCGAACGAGCAAAGCGTCTTCGCTTCTGCTTTGGCAAAAATTATTTCGTATGTCCAAATTTTGGATGTATAGATTTCCAGCTGTACTGTCTTCCTACAGGTATCATTTCTCAAGAGATTCTCGTTAAATACTCAGAAAAGTTCTTCACAAAAGTGAGCAGGTTCGCTTATTGTACTTATAGTTTTTTTTGTCGAGTCAGTTTTACGAAATTTTCAAAATGGCTGAGTTATGGGGGTTGTATCCAAAAAAAAACATAGGTACACAAACATTTTTATCGGACTCGCGAGGTACTATGGGCTGCACAATTGCATGGCTCATTTATGAATGAATGCATTAATAAATGAGCCATGCTATTTCGCAGCTCATTGTACCTATATATATTACAATTCACATAGCCACAATTATAGAATTGGGGTCAGATGCCTTCTACAAAGCTGAAGGATTGACGTCTGACAAGCAATATTAGACGCGCGCCAATAATAGTTGTATTACAAGAAATAGCACATTAAATTCGTCTGCAACGCGCACGCTTTTAACAAGCACTCATAAATAAAACATAAACCGATGTTATCATTAATCGACTCCATATCTATAAATCAGTACGAGTATTCGACCGTGTCGTAAACTCATAGATGATACATAACATGCACTGAGAAACATTGTAAAAACGGGAATAAGAACTATGGTGTTAACGACCTCCGTTCAGTAACACATGACCGAATTCATTAAGTGATCGTGAGTTTTCGAGTGCGTTGGTTCTGTCGATACAATGTAATTGGCTTAATTGTTGACTGGGCAGAGCAAAACGGTTCTGCACGCGGCATCAATTGTCGCATGCACACATACATTAATGAATTTACTCAATGTATCGTGTCTGTGGACAGTTTTAGCTGCTAAATTTCAACGCCATTGCCGGTTTTTGTTGACTTGAGCTGCTTCTAGAACTGAAAGAGAGAGAAAATTTATTTGTTTAAACATAAGTGTGCCAGATTGGTTTACAAATCCTTATTGTCACAATGAATACATACTCGTAGTTCAGTTGATAACATAAGTAGTATAAAAACTTATATTTTAAAATTACAAAATTTTCATTAATTATGTAAACATTAAAAAAAAAACTTTAACTGAATAAAAAAAAAATCTACATTTTCTTTTTAGGGTTCCGTAGCCAAATGGCAAAAAACGGAACCCTTATAGATTCGTCATGTCTGTCCGTCCGTCCGTATGTCACAGCCATTTTTTTTACATGAATGAATGAATGTAGTGAATCACTTAATAAATAGCCTTTATAAAGTATTATAAACTTCTGACTCTGTGAGCTGACCTCGCGAGTTTGTTTCAAAAAGGCAGAAATTAGTTTTTTTTTTTTTTACTTTTTCAACCCCACATTTTGAATAATTTAGAAAAACTGAATCCAAAGAAAGAATCTATATATTTATCAAATCTATTCACAAAATTTCATAAGATTGAGAAATGCTACCTTTAGGTGAGAACAGCCGGAAAGCGTCTGTAGGTACATCAGGACATACGAAAGAATTTTGGCGCAAGCTGAAACGGGGACGCTTCGCGCGCTCGGTCAATTTATTCACATAACATTTGTCAAAAAAATGAGTATTTTACTGGTTTGCAACCTATTTCACAGCTGCATGGAATTATTCGAGTTCCGCCTACGATTCAGATTCCTAAGTTAACAAATTCTCGATCTACCAATCACTATGCAATCATGTTGCGGGAGCGGGAGCACATTGTTCAAAGAATACGATTTGTGAAGCGATCTTTGCATAAGCATTTGAATTTATTGCTTGACTATATAAACAGGAAGCAGTGTCTTTCATTTATTTTCCATAGATTATTTATATTATAAAATTGTAAAAATGATATCTTTGTCCTTTCATCACGCCTAAACGGCTGGACCGAATTAAACTATTTTTGGTGTACGTGTAGCCGCGCATCCTCAGATGGTTCTATAATCATCTGATGAGTTTCCCATGACACTTTTTACTCGACTACGGAGAAGTAAAACAGAAGGACATGATTATGACCTTTCCTTCACGTTCCACGCGGGCGAATTTCGCAGGCACCTTCCAGTTACTAAATACAGTTTTTCACAACTCACAAGTACCAAAGTAGCCATAAAACCGATTGTCACAAACTAGAAGTGGCGTGGCGTCAATAGAATGCGATTCCCACCGACTTGCGCAATGAACCATTCTCTGATCTCAACCAGTACTGAAGAAAAAGTAAGCGAAATCTACCCCGGCTTGCCCTGAGATGTCATTGACGGAAGAAGTGCGCGGGCCCAAATTCTTGTTTCCAAAATAAGACGTACCGAACTAGTTTAGGAATTGACGACAAATATATTGAATGTTAAAATCTTTGCAGGAATGATATTTTCAATTGCTCAAGAATGACGAGTAGGTATTGTTCATTTCATACATGCACTACGGACTTATTTCCAATTGACGATGTCATTAGGCTGTAACAATGGAACAAAAGATAAGGTAATAAGGACACGTGTCAATTTGAAAAGTGAAGATCATAAAGCAATTAGTCAACAAAAGATAAACATGGTTCTCATTGATTGTGTAGTAGATGAAATTAACTATAACTTGGAAGAAGTTTCAGAGAGCGAGCCATGGTCGAACGAACCAGGCTTAAAATAGAGATCTGACTCACATCCCAAACTAGGAATTGCCTCGTAGCTCGATATGCCTTGTAACTTACTTGTATTGTAAAACTTATACAATAAATTTATATATGGTCACGTTACGGCAATTAGTCATGAACTTGGTATCGATCAGTAAAAACCGCTTCGGTTTTCTTAATTAGAGAATACAAGCGGCGATTAGTGATGTCATGTTTTATTAAACAAGGAAGTGGCTTTGGATGCATTTGTTTGCTCGATGTGAACTATGGGGTGCTTCCAGAACCATCGGTTAATATTAATGATTCCAGAAGATTATTTTGCCCCTTTTTTTAGTTTTTTACGACTACTTACCTTATTAACGAACTAAGGCTGTTTACATCACGAATGATGCGTATTGGCGAGCTTAAGACGACCGTGTTTATTAACACAGTTTAAGCATCTGTTTTTACCAGAAATAGAAAAAACAAACACACAGCGATTACGCGGAAAAAATATATTTTTTTCCGCGTAATCGCAATGATTGCCAAAATGGTTTTAAGGATAGATTTACGAATATAAACCGAAATAAGGACGCTTATGAAATTACTTGTATCCAGTCCCTTAATAACGATATTATAAATAGGAAGAAGGCACGGCACGGCTCTTCATTGTATGAATTAAATATTGAGATAAGTTGGTAACTCCTTTTCGGTAATTTTTGCGATAACTTTTTCGGACAGCACGTGAACAAAAATAGGGTAAATGTAACTCTTATCACAATTCATCCTGTATCCACCGACTAAATATACCTGAATGTGGCCATGCGTCCATATTAGGAACAAGACTGGCCCCCACAGACGCCGCTTTACCTAAAATGGAATCTAGAGCTCTTAACGAGCAACCGGCCAACCGCCTGGCTGAGGACTAAGCCCTAATAAAAAACGCCTTAGCGCGAATTGGAGAGGGTTTTTGTCACAACTGTCTTTATTGTGAAGTTCCTGCACAATCTATAAGGTATTGATCTAAACCAGCCGGGGGTTGAAATACCGGACGTTCAAGCTACTATTCTTAGTCGAAAAATGCTTGTGGTTATTATGACAATGAGGTCGCAATCGTTTTCTTTTTTATATTAGATAGATAGGCGAATGTCTTCAATCTCACCAATACAAAGGTATTGAAAAGTCTTCCTGTAGACAAACTGTCATAACAGTTTCGCAGGGCTTTACATTATATGTAATCTTTGTTGTAAAATTAATGAAGAAATAAATAAATAATAAGAAATAAATAATAATAATGATATTTATGACCAATAAATATCTTACTTTCTTTTTGGATTTTATTTATTCATTGAAACTTTACAAAACAAATGGACTTAATGTCAAATGGCATTCTCTACCAATATAAATATATACCTATACGAAATAGAGTCGATTTCTGGTGATCTATGTTTATCCTAGGTAGGGAATGGAGAGTCAGACAAGCACCCAGCCCATGCATACATTTTATAGTTTTTTCTAGTACAAAAATTATAAATAGTAAACGCTTACGTGGCTAAAGATGGATCATACATTAGTGCGTGTGGAGTAGGTATCTTAATGAAGTATTAAACCGATGCGCCTTCTAACTGATCAGATCATATAATGTAGTCACTTACGTTGCATCATTTTAAATATAGTGTTTTTAACAAAAAGAGCACGCACGCCTTTAACTGATCATTATCATCGCCTTTATGTTTTATTAGCATATCAATATTGTTCTTGACAGTATAAGTATACTTACATAAAGAGATACATCAAATGAGAAATGGTAGCCTTATAGGATAATTTTGCTGTCCATCTTGCTCTGATAGTCATCATCATGACGTTTATGTAGTCCTCTATTCTTCTAAGTCTTGTCTATTCTACTGTTGTAAGTGCAGTGTAAGTGTTTAATTTTTACCTGGTGTTCTTTTCCTATTTTGATATTCGTTTTTTTTTGCCATATATAATGTTAAATTTACATTTCCTAGTAAGCGATTAGGTGTAAACGGTAAGCTTATTTTTACTTTAATAAATGAATGAAAGTCAAAGTAATTTATCTATCACCACTAGGTAGGTAGGTTGTTTGTCTTGTTGCCCGCCTTAGGTTTGGATTAATCTCACATACTAAGGGGCCGTAGACTGATGTTTGGCTGACGCTCACGGGTCATAACACAATCAAAATGTGGCAATAAAGGGTGAGTACTATTAAATTGTCGCATACATTTTTAACGATATTTTTGCTTGCAACGTACTTTTTTTAATGCTCGATGAGGATTTCAAATTTAGAACGACTGGTGATTTTTACATTACAAGAAAAAAACAAAGTTTTGCTTTTTATTTGTCACGATGACGTCGAAAGAAAAAAATGTTTGGGAATCGATTTTGCAAGAATTTTCTAAAAATCCTCATATACCTACGTCAGACCTGGCAAAATCATGCTTTACGACTAGAAGGACGGTCCAAAGGACTCTAAAAAAAATAAAGCAAGGCGGAACTGTAAACAGAAAGCAGCGTGAGTGTCAATGTACCAGAATACGTAATAAAAAGCTAGAATCAAAGGTGTGCAAGTTGTTTGATAGAATCCGTCAATATCTTCACGAGATGTATCGAAAAAAGTAGGTACGAGCCAATCGAATGTCCAAAAAATTAAAAGAAAATGCGGCATTACTACATAAAAGAAGCAAAAAGCTTCCAAGAGAACCGTAGAGCAGTATAATTGTGCGGTTAGACGTTCCAGACTTTTGTACTCCATGTAAGTCCAAAGAAAATGTTGCCTAATAATTGACGATGAAACTTATGTGAAGGCCGACTTCAAAGCCAAACCATGTAATGAATTCTATTCGTCTTGTGATATTTCGACTCTTCCTGAATCTGAAAAAGTTGTAGAAGTTGAAAAGTTTGCCAAGAAGTACCTTGTATGGCAAGCTATATGTCAGTGTGTTAAGAGAAGCTCGCCTTATGTTACAACTGGAACAATTGACACCGATGTATACATAACAGAATGCTTCAAAAAAAGGATATTACCGTTTATAAAAAAAACACACTTCTGAGACATTATTTTGGCCTGATCTGGCAAGTTGTCATTACTCCACCCGGACTCTCGATGGTATGAAGCGAATTCTATAGAAGTAGAGCCTAAAAACACAAATCCACCGAACTGCCCCGAACTACGTCCCATAGAAAAATATTGGGCAATTATCAAAAGTAAATTGCGAAGAACATGTTAGCCTGCTACTTTGTTGCCAGATTTTCAACGCAAGTGGACTAAGTGTACTAAATTGATAACGGATGCCTCCGTGCAAAACTCTGAGCCGCATTAAAAGTATAGTCCGAGCGTTCTCACGTCGTCCACTGAAAAAGTTGTAATTCGTTTTCAAACATAAATAATGTAATGTAAACCTTATTAAAATAAATATTTTTGAGTCTGTTGATTCTTACTTTCTTTGGAATAGAAATTCAAAACAGCGACAATTTAATAGTACCCTTCTACCTTTAAATCAAGGTATAAGTGTAATCGGTAATGCGTTACAATACATTTCCACATGTCACATCAAATATTAACAGTATATTGTTGCGATTTTAACCTATTGACCGCCAAGCGGTCTAGCAATTTACCGTGCCACTGACGCCAGAGTAAAAAAAAAGGATGTGCCCCAAAATCAACAGGGATTGGAAAATACTTGTAGCGGTTAGAATTACAAAGTTTTTGATCATAGAAATTTGGACGGCTGTGGCCGACGTGGCGCACGTGGGGCACGATTTTTTGTTGAAGGCCACAGCCAACTGTGGCGGTCAAAAGGTTAAAGAACCCCCAATAGCAAATACTCTCTCGACTCATCCTATTTCGCACTTAACCAGTTTTATTTAATATCTCAGCCTAACTAGGTGTAAGAATTACCAACCATAACACAATGAAAAAAAAAGAGGGAAAAGACAAGTAAACAGATATTTACAAGAACTGTTGAAAAAACATGTCGCAAGCCGAGATTGCATAGTGAATGTTCTTTCTTTACAGCTTGTGTAAAGTAATAAGTTCTTGCTGTCTGAACGTGAGCATTATTTGTTGAAGTTAAGAAATCGAATGTTGTTACTCAGACACCAAATCGGATTGAAATTGACTTTTTTTAGCCCTAACCAGTAGTACCTACTTTTAGCTCGACTGTGAGACAGTATATACTTATTAAGCGATTAATGTTTTATTATTTTCGGGCTCCTCTTGTTTCGCCGACAAACGTTGAAAAAATTTTTTTCTAAAAAAAACCACTTGGGTATGATTAACCAGAGAAAACTCAGCGTAACAAACATACCCTCACTTCACATACGCGAATTTTCATAATCACACTTCTCAATACACACATAGATAATTGCAGGCTATTTACAGTTGAGTATCCGATGTAATATTGGCACAAAATATTCCAAAATTTTGGCGTGCTGTCTCCGTGAGAGAATAACTTTCGGTTGAAGCATATGTTTTTAAAGTGCTCGTAAAATTTGCGCCATATGCAAGTATAATTATGAAACATATGAACCCAGACAATATGCTGCTGCTTTAATACAGTCAACTACAAGCTACGAAGATGACGAAGTTTTAATTACTTCAGTGTCTGATGGTTATTCTCTAAGGGCATGCTTTATTTAATGTGACATCCTATTAGTCTGCTGCATACACAAACGAGTGTGAATTTTACTGACATTCTTAGAATTATTTTAAACTTTGTTGATACGTGAAGTCAACTTCACGTAGTAGGTATAATATAAGAACCCGATTTATCCTGAAAAATGCGCATACAAAGGTAGTTACTGAATTAAGCTTGTGGGAGTTGTGGGACGAGCGAAAACACGACATTACTTAAGTAAAATTAAATTAAAAGCCAAACCAACAAACCTATTGAGGTTTACTGAAACATCGATCACCTCTTATACTTACTAGCTCAATAATAAAGAATGATTGGCGTACGGGAATACTAATCTTGTCATGAAAAATGTCCCGCCATCATTTGCATACAATAACCGGTTGTGAATGGCACCGACCGGGACGTGCCGTCTCTTGTCCGGAATTGCACATTTTAGAAGCTTAAAACCACAACGTCTTATGTTACTTTACGCTATTATGTAATATTGCTGTTTCAAACCTGATGTCAAATATGCTTGGGAGAATAAAGCCTTATGTCGCGATTTAACTTGTATACACATGTGACATTATTGCAATAGATACTATGTGACTTTGCAGTCACGTGACAATTTCCCGCACATCACAGGCTGTCGTGATGGTAGGAAGGAATTTAATTTGTTTGCCCGTTACGAACTGAAGGAAATGAACATTTTTTACACGGCAACTCTTCCTTTGTGCGTTTTCGGCACTCGCATTGTCCTTTAAGAAAGGAGCGAATTTGAGCCCATTGTTAGGCTTACAATTAGAATTAATTTTTATTGCTGCTGCTCGTACAACTGGATTCGAAATTAAGGTATTGTTTTTAGCTCTACATCGAGTCTAATGCTTTTATTTGAGATTCGAACCTTCATTAGAAGTGTAATATAAATTGAGAATCGCGTTATGTTGTAAGGGGCGTGCCAGACAATCAATATTTAAAACAATATGTAGGTACATGTATTTTAATACGCAACGTCTGTCTGTAGCTACTTGTAGGTATCATGGTTCTAATCAGCCCACTCTTATGTAACATTGCGTCGTACAAATCGTTTATTTATTCACAATCATACAGTTTCGGTATACAAAATATTTCCTAGGCAATTTGAACGCAAATTCTTACACGGGTCTCATATCCCTTATCTACTTTAAGATAGGCGCAAAGGTTTTTGTTAGCCATGTTTGGGGCTTGTTTTCTTTCCCCTTTCGCGACGGAAGCCTTTTAAATTCAGGCCTTTGATGGTATCGGTTCACTTGGTAGACTAAATCTGATATGAGTTGAGTCTAAGGAGCCGTGAAGCGCGCAAAGCTCTTTAAATTCAATAGATTTCTGTGTAAACCAACTTGCAAACTTAGTTTCGCCTTCCGTTTTCAGTTAAGACGGATTCTGGGGAAGTTTTCTTTGAGTTTTGCCTTCGGATTAATAACTACTAGGTATGCATTAAAGGATTAGTAGAAATTTGGTATTCGACAGTTTCTTTATGGTTTAAGATATCTGGCGAAGAAATTAGTTAAGTTCAATTTAAGTAACCTAAGCGACGAAAGGAAGAAGAAGAATATTATAGAAGGCAAAGTTGAAGGAAGGAGGAAAAGAGGAAGACCAAGAAGAGCTTATATGGACCAAATAAAGGAAAAGGTGAGCGTCGTGTCGTACTGGTACGACAAGTAGAGAGCTCAAGATAGAGAGAATTGGAAATTGCTCCACCGACAAGAGCCTAGCTCTTAAGTTTATGATGATGAAGCGATGAAAGAAATTGTTTCTATAGTTTTGCTTTAACAAGAGACATGTCTCTGCTGATTTTCTTCTGGACCGTAAAGCTACCTAACTATAGTCCAATCACCCTGCAGCTATAGTCCAAAACTCATTTATTTATATCAAGATTTTCTATCAGTGATTTTATTATATATAATAATTGCTATAAATTAGTTAACGAGTAATTCTCGAGTTAATTTGAACCATAGTTGTCTGGACTGTTCTATTAGGTAGTTTTCATAATTATAACACTTTATACTCTGGTGGATTGTTGTACATACATAAATAATACGACAGAAAACGTAAAGCTAAAAATACTAAAAATGCTAAAGGTAAAAGCCGATCCCACACAGTAAATAATTCTGAATCCTGACCTAAAACCCGCTTCAATTAATGTACTAATTCTGAATAGATTCTCCATAAAAAAGTTTTAAATTGAATTGTGATGATGATAAATTATGTCTTCTGTTCCTGCTTGTAGCCATAACTAAGTTTCGAAAATAGTTTATTACGAATTAGTTTAGTGAACACGTGCTAGATAAACTTTTCTATCCACCCTTAGATTTTAGACAAACAAGCCAAATTAATATTATATAAATAAAGATTAAATAAACGAAAATAAGTTGAATAAGCGACCTACTTAGTTCCTTTATTTGCCACAATGCAAATAGTTTACGGACAGCAGAGCAATTTGCAGTGCAAAACGACAAATCAACGCGCCGGAACGGTGGCGGCTTGAACCGGGCCAGCTTTTGATTTGTCATTCTAATAGAAGACTAATTTTCCTCTCTACGTGTTAAGAAGGCATTTGGTTTATTTATTACAACTTGTCTACTACTGGGCTACAGGTCGATTTCTGCAAGGATCATTGGAGTAATCCATCTGAATTATGAGGGATGCTCGTGGCTCGTGAGGTCTTAGATGGTTTACGCTTTAGATTAGGCGCTACTGAGATACGAAACTGTGAAGAGTAATGATTGTTTTTTAGGTTGTTACATATTTATTGTTTTCACTATTGTATATTGCTGTTCTAAGAGTAATAGCGCTATCTCAATGAGGACGCCATAGTGATATACCTCTTTTCCGTTTAACGCGGTAGTGTAGGACTCGTTAAGTAAACCAACTATAGTTTAGTTCCTTTACCGCTTTGCCACTATGCATGTAGTTTGCGGACTGCAGAGCAATTTGCAACACGACAAATCAACGCTTCGGAATGCTGGCGGTTTGAACCGTGCAGCTTTTGATCTGTCACTCCAATAGAAGACTGATTTTCCTATCGTCGAGCTCAGGCTTAGACATTTATTGCAACTAATACAAAGTAACTTAATCCCAAGTCATCGTGATCCAGCTATCGGGTTCACAAAACGTGTCAAATTCGGCGTGGTTACCGCGGGCTTGTCGTTATAACCCGACTCCTAGAATCATAATATGCATACTAGGAATATTTTATTTGTACTCGTTTTCACACTTTGTTTTGTTAAGTGAATTCTGATAATGTTCTTGACGGACCAGTATATTTCTACCTGTAAACTGGGATTCTTCGGGTCGTATCAATGGTACTAGAGACGAACTAGGCAGCTTGTACAGATTTTCGAAATTACACTCTAGTAGTGTAGGCTTAACGAAGTGTACTCAAAAAGTAAACGTTCCATTATATACATGCATTTAAATTTCTTCCAAAATGGCCTCAATGTCAACATTGAGGCCATTAGCCGCCGTGACGTATCTGTATCTCTACCCTTACCATGAGTATAACAGTGACCGTGCGCGCTAGCGCTTGCGTAAACGATCTCTATGGAGAATTGTAGTTGTACAAAGTAACTCGTGGTAAGGGTACTGAATGGCGGATTGCGCCGCGCCTGCCGCAACCCAAAGAACGTATACGTATGCCACACGCCATAACGGCTCTTAATATGACGGTTAACAAACTCTAAACAAGATGAGTCATTGACGCAATACGCTTAATCGAGCCACACATCGCAAATATGCGGCATGCGACGGTCAATGACAGCATAGATCGGATTGTTTCATTTAGAATCAATTTACTTTCGCTAATACATAAGTCGAGCCCTGACGACGTTGATGGATCGCAGTTACAGACACAAAACGTCAAGATAAGGCTAATTTATAGCTGTGTACATTGCACCGCATAAATGAGATGGCGCTGGTGCTTGATTATCTCACTGAAGGCCGGCACGATAAAGTTGGCTTAAGAGGAAATTGTGCAAAGAATGGCGTCTGACACTACCTATTTATTAGACACTATTCATAAGTTAATGCGGTCACGCGCTGCGTTCTGTACTTACTTGCTTTTATTTATGATACTACTTAGTTTCATGTTTGTCGGCTCTTATTACAATAAATATAGGGAGATATGTAGCAGTGGCGTGTCTTGAAACCAAACCTCTGGGCAAGCCGGCATCGATTTAGCTTACTTTTTACAAAACCAATAAGTAATCTTTTTTTTTTAATGGGCAAGCCGGTGGGAATTGGTTTCTATATTAAGAAGTCGATATTTTATCTTGCATATTACTCACATTAATTTCTACACACAAATCTGTACGAGTAATATGAGAGATGAACTCTACCTATAAATAATTGTCTCATTGTCCGGATGTTTAGATCCAATTTTACATTGATCGACTAGAAATTATGGGAAACATGCGAACGCATATCAGACACACAAAAATATGGTACTGCTAACATACCGCGTATATATATTATATGAATGTTGGAATCATTTGAGTTGGAAGCCGCAGGCATTTTATTTGAATAGTAAATTGAAGTTAAATTCAATCGACGGTTTTGCTTTTACGCTAAACCGGTTTGTTGACCACGCTCCCCGTTTCAGTTTCAGCCCGCGGCCGATTCCATTAACAGTAAAACTATTAAGCTAACTGCACTCAAACAGAGTATTCATTCGTAGTTCGTACGAAGCATTGTTAGGAACGAATCAGTTGAGAAGCTAGCTAATGGTTGCCCACTTGTGAAAAAATAGGTCGCGTCCGTTGACCCACGCCCTCATGGAGCCACAAGAGCCGTGATTATGATTACGTTCGTATTCCCCTTCAAATTTCCAATGTAAACATAAATATTGGACGTAGATGCGTAATGATAACCTTGCTGACATATTAACGAGATGTAGGTACGGATCGCTAAGCGCAGGCGACGAAATACACGGGCCACCGGCCGACGCGCTCTATTTCTGGCTGAAGACGTTGACCTGCTGCTATCTGCATCTCTGGGAGATGCATCAGCGGTTTCTAAAGATACAAATCAGCCTTTGACAAATTCCGACCTGTTAAATGGTCTCAAATAAACCGGAGAGATACATTTTGGGAGTTCGGATTGTATTGCCGGGATTGGGATTGGATATTGAATTTTTGCCATATGCTATCGCCTTATTTGTCCAATATGTTACTGTAAGTAATTGTGTTGTTTAGACACAAAGGAGTCTCGTCCCGTGTCGACGGTCGCCGGTTGGGTAGGGACTCGTGTTTACCTATTGTTTGAGGACAATGTGCTCCTCTACAATTGTTTGCGAGGCAATTTATGGTTCCTACAGGGCTTACATTTTTATACACTTTTTGTCGTAGACAGGGGTTCAATCCGAGGCGAGATAACGATTCTATTTGCTGGATTGGAACGAGAAACAATACCCGCATCGCAATATCGCTTGGCCTTGCGTACGAATCAGTAACATCAGGGGTGGGATGTTGCGCCGCAGAAATACTCTCGACACCGAACGTTTTTTTTTGTAAATATATGTATACGTGGTAGGTATACGCACACCAATACAATTTTCTGCCTATTATCGACGTCGCAAGCTGGACACTTTTATAGACATTTGATACGGGCACCCATTTCCTGCATAGCTGCCAAGTACTGCATTGTTGAAAAATTGTTTACGCCAACAACTCTTACTTGATCGACATCCATGTCCAATTCACAATCCTATCGTGTTTGTTGTCAGTTTCATTTGATTTATAATATTTTACTCGTAAATACGAGTTTTCCTCATACAGGCAGCGTCACCCATTTCTATGCCGTAAACGCGGTATGTCAGTCGACGTTATAAATGAACGTTACATTTAGAGTTTAGAATATAATTTGGCATGAAATGAAAATAATGTGTAGTCAGATTTTTTATATTTATATTAATTCAACTGCAGAGTACCAAAAGAAGTAAAGTTAAGTATCAATAAAAAGCGATATTTTCCTTTATTAGATACATCACACTGTAACGAAACATGCATGTGATTTTGACATTGTATAACGGGAATCACTTCTCAAACTTTATCCACATCATAAAGTATGAAATTATTAAAAAAAACACAACTTCGCCGACAAAGATTTTAAAATATGATACCATCTGAAAAGTAAGAACTAAGAAATTAATATTGTGCCAAGGCAGCGTTAGGCGATATACTAGAAAAATATAAATGCTTAAGTAATATGAGTTTTCGACGAGGTTGGTTTCAAATTACTTCGCCGTTGTGTTGAAACTTCATAGTTTCATAAATAACTCGTAAACCTACCTAATAAGTTCAGCTATCCTCAAACTTAACCTATTTAAAGGCTTGATTGAAAAACTTTTCTCTTAGAAACTTGTTTCTCCTCGATTTGACATTCAGTCGACAGTTTTAAAGAGGTTATAGCCGTGTCTGAAGCGCCCTTTTAGCACTACCGAAGAGCTCTGTGGGGGTTAAGTGCTCTATCGGACCTTGCACTGGCTCAGACATAATAAAACACGTGTTTAAAGCTGCTTTCGACCTTTGGTACAGTCAGCAGCAATAACTACGCAAAATTACATGCTCGCAATAACTATTTCCTTTGATAATAGACTTTTAATCGTTTCGTGTAGAGCGCCCTTTAGCACATCTGAAAATATCTGTGGTGGTTAATTGCTCTATCGAACTTCGGCCTTGCACTGGCTCAGACATGATAAAACACACATTTTTTGTATGCCTAAATCTACCTAACGCCAAGGACTTTCGCTACAATTCACCGACAAAAAAGTGACCTCATCTTTTAGTTATCTCTTGAAAAAAAATATATTAATAGTAAATAAATATATTGAAAAAAAAAATATTATATAACGTAACGTAGCCTGACAAATATTTTCAATTCAATCTTTGGTACAGTCCGCAGCAAAAACTACGCAAAATAACATGCACACAACAATCTGCATAAGTCTGATTCCCTTGATAATAGAGTTTTTAAATGGTTTAAGTCGTTTCGTGTAGAGCGTCCCTTTAGCACTTCCGAAGACTTATGTGTTCTATCGGATATTTTGGCCCTGCACTAGCTCAGACATAATAAAACGCGAGGGTAGTCCCAGAAGTATCCGACCTGACAAAGAAAACAAAATAAAATCTAAATTTTTATTTTTTTATTTTTCTACATAATCTCCTTTTAGTTCTATGCACTTGGCCCAGCGATGTTCGATAGCTTCAACACCTTGTTTGTAGTGAGATTGGTCGAGCTCGTCGAAATACCCATCAACCGCAGCCTCCACTTCATCATTGCTGGCAAATCTTTTACCACCAAGCCATTTTTTAAAACTTGGAAACAAAAAATAATCCGAAGGGGCCAGATCGGGCGAATAGGGTGCATGAGGAAGTAATTCGAACTTTAAATCGCGGATTTTGGTCATGGCCTTGGTACACGTGTGTACTGGTGCATTGTCTTGGTGAAACAATTTTTTTGTTTTCGCTAGATGCGGTCGTTTTTGACAGATTTTTTCACTCAATTGATGCAAAAGGTTAGCATAACACTCGCCAGTGATAGTCTTTCCTTTCTGAAGATAATCTATGAAGATTATCCCACGGCAATCCCAAAAAACGGAGGCCATGACCTTTCCTGCTGATGGAACGGTTTTCGCCTTCTTTTGGGCCGGTTCTCCTCTTCGAGTCCATTGCTTCGACTGTTCTTTCGTCTCTGGTGTGAAATAATGCACCCACGTTTCATCCATAGTGATAAAACGCCGCAAAAACTCCGCTTTATTGTTATGAAATTTTGCCAGACACTCGGTTGAAATATCTTCGCGACGTCGTTTTTGTTCGTCTGTGAGTAATCGCGGCACCCACCTTGCGCACATCTTTTTCATACCCAAATTTTCAGTTAATATGCGATGTACAGCACCGCTAAAAGATATTTAGCGGGTTATATTTATGTTATTTTTTTATAATGTTATATTTCGAATTTAAATGTTTTTCCACGTTCCGCCTGTCCGTCGCTCTCCGCCTGGGAGTGGCCTGTGTGGCCCAACATCGCTGTCGTTGTGGTGACCAAGTTGACCCACTGGGTCATCATGGACTATCCTGCGGCAGAAGCGCAGGGCGCGCCCCCCGCCATGCCAGCCTGAATGACATCATCCGTCGGGCCTTTGCCAGCGCGGGCGCCGGCTGTTTTAGAACCGACCGGCCTCGCTCGCGATGACGGTAAGAGGCCCGACGGTATGACCCTCGTGCCATGGAAGATGGGACAGCCGCTGGTCTGGGACGCGACCTGTGCTGATACTTTGGCGCTGTCCCATCTTCGTGGCACTGCTGTAAAGGCTGGCTCGGCTGCCAATTCGGCCGAACTCCTCAAGCGGCGCAAATATGCAAACATTAATAGTGGATGCATATTTGAGCCGTTTGGGGTCGAGACTGGGGCCCTGGGGTGAAAGCGCCCACAGGGTCTTTAAAGAGTGTAGCCGCAGGTTAGTCGAGTTGACGCGTGACCAGAGGGCTGGTTCATATCTCGCACAGCGGATCAGCATTGCCATTCAACGCGGCAATGCTGCCAGCCTTCTGGGCACGCTGCCAATAGACGGCGATTTGGGCCAAATTTTTTATCTATAGTTTATTTTTAATTTTTATTTAAGGTTTTATGTTAATTATTATTTACTATCAATTAATAATGTATTATAATGTTTTTTTAATATTACGTAACTATAGATTTAGTTTGTTTAATGCCTAGTAATCTGAAAAGCTTGGTTTAATGAAATAATACAAACATAAAAGTTATGATTATGAAGTATGTTTCCGTAAATATTAATAAACAGTTGAATACTGAAACAATGCCTGAATGTCGACGGAACTATAACGAATAACCAGAAACCAGAGCAAACGAGATCGTAAATAATAATCAAGTTGAAGTTACTGAGATAGTATAGCGTGGTAGACTAGTATTTTTTTGGTTTTAACTATGATAAATTGGGCACAGCTGATTTAAAAAAATGGTCAATGCCAAACCTATGAATTAGGGAAATCTGTATCTCTTTGTTTAGCTACTGAAGAAGAATTTAATAGGATGATGTGAAAACCGTCGTGTGGATGAACCTGAAAGTTTTCATCATATACTTAGAACATAGCATGGATCAAAACATATAGGATTGCGTTTTCCCGATGACGCGAACGACGTCTGTGGCTATTATTTGGTGTGCTTCAGAAAAATATCAAAGAAAAAGCGGACGGAAGAAAATATCAACTCGGCTGCAAATCAAATCTATCAATTATCATTGACCGAGTTCACTCGTGCCTCGGTTTCAGCTTGGCCAAAAAATTAATATGTCTGAATTCCGAATGTTCGGATGTCCGGCTATTTTCGCCTACAGGTCGCATTGCGCAACCGATTCTCGTGAAAAATCGCAGGGTTTACTGCCACAGAGCTACCTCCTAGGTGTACGTTGTACAAAAAAAGTTTGCGGAAACTGGGGCCAGTTCAATAAAGAACTACCGTTTGTTCTCTACGTGTAGGCACTATTTGTCTAGTAGGTACAAGTGTACACTATTTCCGAGCATGCAATGTCGGCGGCACCTGTGCTTTCGTGAAAAGTAGCCCTGTCGCAACTACATATTGGTGTAAAAGTGCTTATAGTGCGAATGAGAATACAATTGCAATTTCATGTAATAATAAAAGTATATGTATGTATATAAATCTTCCATTGTCACTTAAGCGGAAACTCGTTAACATGTGTATCCTGCCCGTCCTAACCTACGGTGCCCAAACATGGTCACTTACTGAGAGCCAGAAGTCCAAACTGAAGGTTTGCCAGCGAGCCATGGAACGCAGCATTCTAGGTTTTAAAAGGACCGACCACGTCCGGAACACCACGCTGCGTTCTATAACGCGAATCTCCGATGTTGGAGAAACTACCGCCAGGCTGAAGTGGGACTGGGCCAGCCACGTCTGCCGCATGCACCCAGAAAGGTGGGCTAGCTTGGCCACTGAGTGGGTGCCACAAGATGGGCAGCGCAGGCGGGGCAGGCTTAGGCGGAGATGGCGGGACGACCTGGACACGTTCCTCAACGGCTGGCCGGAGGAGGCTTCTGATCGGGAGTCGTGGAAATCAAGAGGAGAGGCCTTTGCCCAGCAGTGGGGCAATCAAATAGGCTATTAAAAAAAAAAAGTGGGATCTTGTTTAAATCCGCCAAGTGTATCTCTTTCTAGATTTAATTTATCTGAACTGGTCAAAAATAATTGATATGATTTCATAATTTTAAGACTAAATTATTACTTTTCTTTATTCCGCTTAGGAAGAGGACGTTACCACTGTTTTTATTTTCAGACAACGGAAATCTAGAAAGAGATACACTTGGCGGATTAATTTAGTCTGGTGTCTAGGTAAAAAAAAACTAATAACGTTGAGCTTTGAGCTTAACATTTTTGGAAGCTTATTTTTTTTTCGCGGCAAGGTCGAAGACTACAAGTCTATTCAGGCATAGTTGTCGTATATTTCGGTTATTTTATGTATTTTCTCATATTTCTTTACATACAGAAAAATACATTTAAATATTTTTTTAATACAGTTGCTCAAAAAGTGGTACTTTTCGTAGCTGCAAATCGTGCGAAAAGTTGGATATTTCGAACTAGTGCTTTTTACTTTTCAATTTTTTTTAATTTTCTGTTGTACCTACTAACACGTCATGTCTCATACATCCAAACAAAGGTCAATCACTTTCCGACTTTATTTATTACGTCATACAGCATTGCAAGTGTATATCTTATAATTATGCTTAAAATATTTAAATTGCATATTGGATCAATCAAAGGGTTATTTATTAAAAAGATTCAAAAACGGTTTTAATAATTTGTCTGAGTGACTATTATTTAATGAGCAAATGAGTATTATGCGTGACCTAAAAAAATTAAAAAGAAAAGTATTGTCACAGATTAGAAAATACAGTATTAAGCGTGACCCACGCGTTGCTTTATAAATTCATAATAATTATGAATGATCGCTATTAATGTGTATTAAAAAATATTATATTTATTTACAATTGTATATAACGTAAAGAACTAAAAAAAGATTCACGATGTTTATTGTTTGGAATCAATTAAATTACTGTGTAACATTATCATATCTCTTCTGAAATATTAAAACTATTTCTTTTAATTTGGCTGAATGATGACAGCCGACGCCATCTTGAAAAAAATATTACAATTAAAAGTAAAACTTTCTTTTTCATTCAAGATTGTTTGAATTGTGTGTAAATGACACGTAAGATTTTATAAAATAAGAGTTTTTGATAGAAAATGATGGATTCTGATGTTACCAGAGTAGATTTAACACCGCCCTATATACGAGCCAAGGCAAAAATTGCAAGTGAGAGTATTTTACCCGCAAAATCGAAAGAAAAATTACATTGCCGTCTATGAACATTTTATTGGCTGGAAACGAGAAAAAGAGAATTATTGACAACTTGAATAAAACTTTAAACTTACCAGCAAAGGCCTTAAATGCAACCCTTCACAATTGCTCTAAAAATTGTAGGTCCTTTAAAATTTTATCAGACAGAAATAAATATAATTGCCCCTTTCAATTACTGTTTTAAATTTGTATTATTGTAATTTTTCGCAAATGTATAAAAAAACGTTGTTTGGTACACGTGTGGAAGTGTCATTATAACTCGTCCCGGGTCTTGACCCTCGCCTTGCGGCTCAGGCCAAGACTCCTCGGGACTCGTTCAAAATGACATACTTTCCACACTTGCATCAAAAACTACTATTTTTACTACACGACGCAAAGCTTTCTCCATCTCTATATATTAATTTCCACCTGTTAGAAATGTTGTCAATTAGGTACACCATTTTATGGAAGTCACGTGTTGGAATTAACATGTATAAGATAAGCCACATATACAAACGATATATTTTCGTTTACGATCAGAAATGTTCACAGAATATAATAAGAAAATTTCCTTTTCTATGAAATAAATGAAGTTTTTATTAAGCTCCTTAGCAGAATGTTTCCTTTAAACGCAGGCCAAAAGTAATATTCAAGTTGTAAAATGCAAATTAAATTAGTACTATGAAGATAGTTGTTTAGTTAATTGTAGCAGAAGCTTAATACAATGCGAATACAAAATCATTGTATGGAAACAAAACATTTAAATAAATGAATATGAATACTGTATTAAAGTTCCTTGGACAAAAGTGTGTTCAATTTGTTCTTCCAGAATAAACACATTCAAAGTATAAAATGCGTAGGATTTAAGCTGAACTTTCAAGAAACAGTTAAAGTTAATAGCTTTTCTTTTGATTAAATGTATTATTTTACCACAATAGAACAGCAACTGAAACTAACGCAACTCAAAGGAGACTTAGTCATACTATTTGCGTTTATAAAGTCTCCGGCAAAATAATGGGATGTCTTGAGCAACCCTAGAAGTTTGTGCAATATCTAGGCAGGTTCGTAAACTAACCAAACACTATTGGATTACGTATTAAGACAACAAAGCGGTGTAATTTCAGCTGGAACCGCAAGATTTACGACCTAATGCACCCCTAACAATAGATTGTTACATACGAAGCTTTTTAGGAGTAGAAAGTATAAAGTTACTACGGTAATAAGGTGACGCAATTTGGAGTCTAAGGGGTTAACGGGTACTACGCAAAAAAATGTTTTTGAATCGGATTTTTTACCATTGGAAGATTTGGAACCTTCATATTTTCGGTTTCGGTTAGGTTTAAGACCAACTATGTTATATGGTTAATAAAAAAAACATTTATACAGTCGAACATAGAACCTCCTCCTTTTTCAGTCAGTTAATAATAAAAAAAACTAACTTATACAATAATGTGATGAAATGAAAAAAATGCAGGTACTTAATTATAATTAGGTACGAAGAAATCAGGGTTCTCAAAAAAGTCTATTAGGTATTTATGTGTTCCACCTTTATGTGATCGAAAAACGTAGATTATGTTATGAGCTAAACTTGACACATGTCAACATTACTATGACAATTAGACGCTCCTGCTGTTTAAAAATCTATTGTATAAATATATGCAAATGATGCAATGCAAAGTCACATGGTTTCTTCGAACTTGGCCGGACGCACTATCGTGCGTCGTGATTATTAATGTTATTTTCAGATGCGCACACAAGAGCTGTTTTTACTTGGGGAAATACGATGGGTTTGATTGAGTACATTATGGATAGTCGTAGTGAAAAATGGCCAAGTCTTGCTCTGAATGATTAACCAGCCGCACTTTAGTTTTTGCAGATCAACACACACGCGATACAATTATATTGACAAATTGTCGTCAAACATGACTTTACAGAGGGTTACCGCATTAACGTTTTAACACATTTCTGTTATTATTGTACCTAATTAGCATCATGTCGGCCAAAAGACGTTCAGTGCTGGAAAAAACGAGCCGTAAGGATCTCTACATCCACCAGCCGTGTGCCGCCTTTATCCAGTGGCTTCCCGGTATCCTGACCGATCGTCGGTCCACTTTGTTGGGGAGCGGATATTACTAAAAATGTACTCCCAATTGTACGTGTGATGTGCATTTTGCATGGTGTATTATTCCTTGCCTTGATATTTCAAGATATAACTAAAATAAAACCAATAAGTTCTCGAACACACCTAAGTGTAAATTGCTCACCATTTTTAAAACAACGTCGACAAGGTTCCAATGAAAGAAAACTCGATCAAACTCCAAGGAATATTTACTTCGCGTAAATCATCTCGATGGACACGGAAAGCGCGACTTTTTGCGAACAGTGTTGCCATATAGTTAGGTATACAGAAATGTCTGCAGTATTGATAATAAAGATATACTTACAGATGATAAATTACGTTTACACTCTACATTTATAGGTACAAACTTTTGGTATTTCACATAGGAAATGAAGAAATAGAAAGAGATCAGTGTAGCATTTTCATTTGACATGACTATAGTTGTAAATATGTAACTAGCCTGCCAAATAAGCTACCTATTACAAAAGCAGCTGACAGTTTTAGTATGCAATTTGCCAGTAGTATTTCAGCTATCTTTGATGCTGACCGTACCTTAATAGGTACATTAATCGACATTTTATGTTAGATTACTAACCTGCGATTTTATTAATTTTCAGCTTTTTATTGTGATACCTACATACTAATCTACCCTCAATGTCGTAATTATGTTGATTCATGATGATATAATCGTGTGAACCATAGCCGTAAGACTTCATATCTACAGATTTCATACAACGTTATATATTACTAGCTGCGCCCCGCGGTGTTATCTGCTCACCGCAGGGGAACACTATACTTTTTTCTGGATAAAAAGTAGCCTATGTGTTAATTCAGGGTGTCAGCTACCTACATACCAAATTTTGTCACAATTGGTCCAGCCTTTTTGCGTGAAGTAGTAACAAACATACTCACAAACTTTCGCCTTTATAATATTAGTGTGATTATTTTTCTCATACAAATTAAAAGGTTAAGCATATGGCAACACTATTCGTGAAGTGCCAACGATCTCTTTAAAAATAGCGATTCTGTGTCAATGACTTTGAATCTAAATCAAATACTTATGAATCATTGTCCCCTACTCTGTAGTAGGGACACCACGATAGTGGGAGACTAAATTACTTAGATGTGATTGCCAAGAGCGTAATTTCTGTGTTTACGAGTGTTTGTTTTTACCCATTATTCGTCGCTCCTGTAAAATAACTCGCTACTTAAATTTACTTTTTATGTGTTTTTATACAATGTTTGTGACATACTGCGAAATTATGTGTTTCTCATATAGGTTATACGATCGATGTAGCAATTTTCACTTGAATGAAGAAATAAAGCAATCTACAACATAATAAAATATAATTTACTCGGAACACATAATGAGCTCATAATATGTATAATATGTCACAATTAACATTACATTATCATGCTGAAGTATACAATGGACGCGAATACCTACTTGCAATGTATCTCGATTATCTCGAAATATAAACATGAAATAAATTTAATTTAGAACTTCAGCATGGACAAAAACATTATAAATCACAGGCATATGCACGCTTTTTAGTCGTCATTGCTGTCATATTTGTAGACCACATTAAATTTTACCTGAAAACTAAGACAAGTTATATTTCGATTCGAGCACCATATCAAGGCCTTACCGTATATGTTTCTTGTCAGCCTGTCCTAATTCTTAAATTGACAACGTAGGCTCAGTCCCTCTGTAATTTCGCATGATACCTGCTTCAAAGGTCGTTTGTTCTGTAAACACGAAAGGGAATATTAAAACATTCGAGCGGAGCTGAGGGCCCTTGCATTAACGCGTCGTGAAGGCACACTTGTTTGTGAATTGAAGCATTTTCCTTGGTTTTCCCAGACATGATACTTTAAAGTGGAAAGCTTAGTACGCGTTCAGAGGCTCGTGCAAATATGCCATCGGATCGTTTTGGCTTAACGCTGTCAGCGTATAAACGTAACATATGAATTGATTTTTGGGTAAACATGGCTAGAATGGCGCAGCGTCAAATGTATTGTTAGTTCTTCTCCGAGCCGAGAGTAATAGAATATGCATACTTCGCAAGCCATTGGGAACAGAGTTCTGTAGAATAGACACCCTGCCAATTTTACTTCTTTACTACGTATGACATTATATATAGATATGAGTAAAGAAAATTCGTTCTTGTGCCTACTTGAGCTTACTGAGATCGGTTTGTGTGAGGTTGTCCGTGGTTTTGTTTTCGGGCAAAGAGCCTCTACACCGTTTATTATCAATGAAGCGATATAAAACAACGATAATTATACAGACTCATAAATCGGGCATATGTTTTGCCGACTTTCCCTTTAGGTTCCTTTTTAATTCCCTGATCATTCTGATCAGGCATGTAAAATTGTCCTTGTTACAGAATAAAGTTCAGTATTTCATTATTATCTCTGTGTAAAATATTTAACAGCCACTTATACGATATTACTAAACTAAAGTCCTTACATTAGTCTCTTTCTCTCCCTCTGTACCACCATCCATCCATTGTCCGCAAACAGATCACAGGTAGGACAGCCCATGTATATTTTTAACTAAACTACTTATTCTTCAGAACATGATAACCATACAGCCACGACTACCATGGCTAGAAAGTAGAATAATGAGTTCATATTAGAATTTTCATTCACATAAGCGATATTATTAAGTCAAAAGTAAATTGAATCGATAAATCATAGGTGTCACGGAAGAAATAACTTATACATCGTAAGAATGAGATATCGATTCCTCGCTCAGTCGCACTTCCTCGCGTGACTACTTCCTTTTCACGAAAAATTCCTCAAAAGATGATTTCGATTTAACATGAACATGAACCATGGTTTACATATAATGGAATTTAAGGTAACGAGTTTATTTACCTTCATTCTTAACAGGGCTTTTGCAGGCGATAGCTAAGATATAGGTATCTTGAGTTGCGTTTTTGTATTCCCTGCTTCCATTATTACAAGAAAAACAGGGCTTCATCGCTCATAAATACTATTCAATTAACTTTCGTTGGTGATTATCCGACGTTTCGACTACGTCGTCGTCGTCGTCGATAAGTTCAGTTTTTGCCGTATATATCATATAAATGTAAATCAATATTCCTTCCTTGCAAGTTGCAGTTGGTCGGTTTCGCATTGTCTGCATGCAATCTATATTACAAGGGCTGGACTCGTCAGTTCTTATTGCACGTATGGGTATATTGGCCAAAATACAAGCCCAGGTTACGTTCTCGTTACATGGAATATAATTTAACATTGCTGCAACGGTGTAACAGTCCTGTGGCGGAGACATTTCCGTTAGTGGGTTTGCACTCCCATACAAAATCCGACTCACCGGTAGTGAGCGCTAACCTTGCCCTGATACAGTTCAAATCATGTCAGAAAAAACATTAACATTGCAACGTCGTGACGTCGAAATCGACGTCGTGCTACGTAAAAATTCATTGCTGAAAGACGTAGATGTGGCACGTTTGTCTCCATGGTGGTTGCGTAGGTATATACATCGCCTGATAGATAAAGATAATTGGGACAGGTGAGAGGATGAATGGTGATAAATGATGGATGCTTTATCATTCACCGTCGCCTCCGCCGGCGGGGACGGCCACCGCGATAAATACATTTGCCTACTACACGATATCTTAGAATCAAGCTACATGACCTACAACATACAGACTGACCTCCAGACGACGTTGTCAAGCTAGGTACACGTCCGCTGGTTCGAGTGCCCGTGCACGCCAGCACACACACGCTAGGCGCTGCGGCAGTGCGCTGCCTACAGCCTAGCAACATGATGTCGGTTACAGCCGTAAGGCTACCGATACCGAGTAAGCCACCATTTCTGATCTGATCTGATCATTCATCCATCTATCGATAAACCCGACTATAAGGCCGCTGTTCGTTTTCGTGATCAACATACCTCTAAGTCGGGAAGTAATGTTTTGTTGTTTAGAAGTTTATGTTCATATGTTTCATATATTGTAACAATTATTATATAAATATTTCGAACAATCATTAAAACACATTGCTATGCGGTATTTGTGCGGGAATTAAAATCATTCGTTGGGGAACAATATTCATTACCGAACATTTGAATAATTGACTTTGTCTACATAATTAGGTCGATTTATTATTAAAACAGTATCTATTTTCCTATGTATATTCGTGGCCTCGTTGAGCTATTAAGTATTACATGACTGTTATTTCAATCATAAAGAGAATTGACTGGTAGGCGTACCTATATAAATAAAACTTTAGTTCCACACGGCAAAATTTTAAATGTGGATGAAATCCAACCGACCCGTGCCTCGTCGTTCACAGCTCCCTAAAATAAATCCCTAAATGACATATCTTCTTAACAAGACACTAATTTGTATCCGTTTTTGTCCCGAGTTGTCATCCGTATAATTATTTTGTTAGAAATAATAACAGAGGAATACTGAACCAACCTCGCTATGTAATCCATACTAATATTATAAATGCGAAAGTATGTCTGTCTGTCTGTTACCTCTTCACGCTTAAACCGCTGAATCGATTTTGATAAAATTTGGCATGGAGATAGTTTAAGATCCGAGGAAGGACATAGGATAGTTTCATCCTGGAAATTATCCCTAAAAAGATTGAAAAGTGAGTAAGTAATTCATGATAACATTGATGACCCTGTAGAAAATGTAATGATTAGACCAAAAGCACAATTGCTCTTACATTTGCTTAGGCGCTTTTAATAATCCCTTTTATTAATTAAGGTGATTAGGTGGATAACTATCGTGTTGTACGAGGTTGCTTCCGTACTTCCAAGTTCCACGCGGACGTAGTCGCGGGCAAAAGCTAGTTTATATTATAACGACTTATTTCCACCGGCGCGGCTCGAGGCTAGGCAACTCGAATAATTTGTTTATGGTAATTTAAATATAAATAATAAAGTGCATCGGTTCAGTGGTCCAATAGGTAGGGCGCCCGTGTTGGCCCGGAAAGCAGTTGGAAACGCGGGTTCGAAGCCCGCCTGAACCAAAACATTTTTCAAATGTTCGATTCATTGTAAACATTTAATATATTATTACATAGATACAAATGATGTAAAGCATTTTGATGCTCCCATTGGCGCAGTGGTAGACCAGTTACTGAGCCGATAATTCTGGGTTCGAATATCATTATTTATTTATTTAAACACGTTTACATGACATTACATTTTCTTAACTAATGCGCCATGAAACTTACATTATTAGTACAATATTATCATAGGCAAGGGCTAATATTTGTGTCATGAATTCGAATATTTGTTTATATATTTCTGTATATAAGTATTTATATCATCGTCTAGTACCCATAACAGAAGCCTACTAGAGCTCTTTTTGGGACTAGGTCGATTTGTGTGAGATTGTCCTTTAGTTATTACCATTCAAATAAACCGTCGAAGTTACTTATTTTAAACTGTCGGACATGTTGCAACGAAAATGCTCGCAGTTTTAATCGATTGCCAAAAAAGTGAATCTAGGTCAGTTGTTTTGTTACTCTTAGCACAATTGTGGTTGCATTGCAATTCCTGTGACTTCGCCGACTAGGATTCAAATGTGAGTTTTATGTGTGCTTACTTAGTCCGAAATCTCACAAAGAGAAACCAAATTAGGACTAACAAGGTAATTATGGTTTGTGACCGTCAGGCGTGAAAAGAGAGTTCTCTTTATGCAAAATATATACGTACATACAATCTTGGTAACACATGGAATACTAATAACCACTCATAGTAATACATTATTAGTGTAGACTACATGATGAATACTTACGAGTATATTTGTAATTGTAATTGAAACAAGGCATGGGCAAGAGAAGAGAGAACCCCGAAAATCCGAAAAAGGCATATATTTTCACTAGTCAAATGACACAAGGACATTAGCATACCTTTTTCTGAAATAAAAGAAAGCCATAACGATGTCTCATGTTTATATTTTTTATGCACAGGAGTGTTTTAGGTTGTTTCGTGTCAGTGATTGATGGCATTCCAAATGAGACTAGCGCTCGAATGGCGTGTAAAGAAGGGGTGCTTCAGGATGAAAAACGCGTTAAGTAACTTCGTTATTCTGATAACGCAAACATAAAACACAATTTGGGCATTCGGGTCACACTTTTATCGAGTTCACGCGAATAATGCGAAGTCGAAATCTTTTATGTTTCACTCTACAAACTGTTTTTATAATTTAAATAAAATAAGAAACTTTCTCTCAATTTTTTTGCTAGTTTCTATTGCGGACAGTAGTTTTCTTCAAACATTCAACTACTCACTAAGACGATTCTAAAGAGCCCAAACTTGGTAGGTTTTCGTTTGTTACCGAGTTCCCATGTCCACCCGGCTCCAACTTCAGACCGGCTTCATCGTACTATATTATTGTATTGTCTCAATCAGTGAGAGCGAATTGGTTCAAATTTAATTACAGTACAGACAAACAGACAGACACCCAGACTAGAAGTGTAGAAGTTTCTAGTGAGCCTAAATACAAGCTTGTATAAAGGGTACGTTCCTTTAAATTTAATTCGAGAATTTTAAACTGTGTGCATGTTAAGCTTTATTTAACAACAGAATATAGACAAGCTTTCAAAGATTTGGTTGTGTCATAAATCTTGTAAAATACAATAGGATAAGTCTCTTTTTTCGATCACTATCTGTGGATGTTCAATATGACTAAATGGTTGCAATTTCATTTAAGCCTACACATGGTGGTCCGGAATTTAATGGTTTCGTACCCCTATGGATGCAACTTTTATGGTCGTTCATGGGTCTGGCACGTGCCACGAGAACATTAAATAACTGAACTGGAAAATTGGACAATAATATTGAAAGTATAAAAATAGATGAATATGTGGCGCAGTTGAATTATTAAATATCTAATAAATATCAAATTGCTTAATTTAATAGGACAGGTACCTACCGAGATTCATTGGTACTTTATTAGATATAGGTACATACTATTGTATCTACTTACAAGTCAAACGTTCGCGAGGTTCAGGGTCGTCATGATATAACCAATGGTTACGTGACCCATATGTTTACCAATAAAATAAAATACTGTCCGTCAACCCCATACCAGATATACAATGTATTAATAATGTATGTTTATTTAATAGTACGATATAACAAGTAAAAACAAATCAATATTTAAAATAGCCAGGTCTTGGAAAACGACATAATTGTTATGCGGCATATTTTGCGAACCTTTTGAATATTTCATTTTGTCAATTTAGCGGAACTATTTAGGCCAGAAACTGTGTTCAATCTGTCGTCCCATCTATCAATATTTCGTAACACTCCGAGACGTCGATTGACATGCTTCTTAGCCAAACAGCTAATTAACAAAGTATCTGTAATGTGACTAATGTGTCTACGGTGTTACCAGTACAATGACTTATTGACGACAGATGCGTGCCACAAATAAAAAATAGGGATAGGGATTCTCAGCTGATCTGACGAATGGTGCGGGATTTTAGGGGTAAGGAGAGGGGAGAGACAGTTCATTGGTTCGTTCGTCGGTTCAGTCGGCTCCTACTCGCTGCCGGTGTTGGTTGACTCAACTGTATCGAAACTGCGGCACAGTGCGTAGTGACTTGAGTGAAGTGAAGTTGTTTAAATAAAGTGACCACTTTTTTGTGACTAAGTGCACAGCTGAAATTTGTTACTACGCACGAGTTAGCGGATTTATTTACGTGCATGTAAGTTTTTTATTAATACTATTGCATGGTATTCTATGCATGTGAATCAAGATATATTGTTTAGATATCCAATCAAAACTCATTCATATGTTAAGGGCTTCGTATGTTGGTGTAGAAACTGGAATGTTGCGTGACGGTAACATAATAGGCGTGTATGGGCTCACGTTACAACATAGATAAGCACTATCTCTAGTTTAAACAACTGTCACTAAAGAGACTGACTACTTACTGACTCCTTAGGTCAAAGCTTCAATTTCCAAGCATTTTAAATCACACGTATTATTAACGCTATAAATATTATAGATGTCATAAAATAGAAAAGGGGTTCCAGGATAGGGTAGCTATTGATTGCGAACCCTAATAAAATTCACGTGGTTCGCGAGCCGTATGTGGAGAGGGGTGGGTTAATTTGAGATGAAAATTCTACTCACGATCATAATTCTTTAGATTACTTCAACGGTTGTCCGAGTAATTGGCAATCACTAATTGCTACACGTATCGCACTCCACTGGAAGACAAATTGAGAGAAAATATATTGAGATAAATTGCGTAAATATTTTTTTACCGTTACAATCCGTTAAGAACTTTGGACGATTTTAAGGTCGAAACTTCCAGTCATACTGTGCGAGGAGATAAGATTTGCTTCTTATTGGGTTTTCATACTAAATATAATCACTTGCATTCTGCGAATCACTTACTTAATATATTTATTTATCTTTCTGCAAATAGCTATACAGGACATAATCAGAACGGTTGATGTGTAATGAATACTTGGAGGTAAGTAGGTCCAAATAAAACAATTATTTAGGTAACTAGTCTCCAAATCAATATCTAAGGATTTTGTTTTCAATTCTCATCAGAAAGTGGAAACAAAAACTAAAGCTGACTACGTGTCATGCAGAATAGATGAATAATATAACTTACGATTCAAGCAAATCAAAACAATTTATAATGACATATAAATGCGCACTGCTTTTGATAATAATACCCACAGACGTAACCCAAGTAACTTGAACCCGCGTATCAGGTTAACGGTATTATTTGAACAACTTGTTCACTGTTTAAAGACCAAAACATAAATAATTACCAACTGAACAGAACAATCCCAAACCAATCTATTCGTCGGGAACTTTTAAAACAACAGAGTTCGTTCCACACAATAATTAATAGACATTTACTTTTATACCTCTGGCTGTTTTCCAAACTTAAGGCCGACATTGAGTTACAACTTTAATATTGAAAAGGTAATATTGATCGTCAAAACTCCCCGGGGTTTCTATTATGCAAAGTCAACTTTAGAAGTAAAATTTTTCACAATTTCGTCTGCCTATTGTATTTGCGATCATAATGTCGTGGGTTCTTTCAGCCTATTAATGTTACTTTTCTGCCCCCGGCAATGCCTTAACAACCCTTAAAATATGACGTTGTTTTGTTAGTTAGCCGACGTATATTTTATTATAAATCATCCCATCGGGAGTAAGGAGTTCATCCTATATTATTATATGATAAAATTCTAAAATGTACTGCAAACCAATTTATTGTGGAGAGACGTCATGATTGATGAAACTGGTGCTGCGTACTTGCTAAAATCATGTATTTTTATTTTTATTTTGACGTAATTTATAAGAGCGTTATTTTAAACATGCATACAAATTCTCTAACCATAGTTAAATAGTTTCTATTCACAAATACGTTGATTATAGTTAGAGTGTACACGCCTTTTGCCGCACTGTACATAAAGTATGAATTTTAATACCAAAGAAACCACACGATCCGTGTCACGCTTGGCTGATGTAATGTAAGCGTGTGAGGAAATCACAAATTTTGTCAATTGCATCTACTTCGCGTGCAGTAAAAGATCTGATGAGAAAATCCTAAAGTAACAACGCCCTAATTTGAGAGCAAGCGGCGCACAGCGGAAAATAAAGAGAATTTATTTGACAGCTCGAGCGCCCAAGTTTCAGAGTCATGAGACGATCTTGAACACATTACGCAATATCGCGGTCGTGCTCGTCACCAAGTTCGTTGTCCTCTGTCCCTGTGGAGACGGCAATGCATAGTTTCGGTTACACTGTTTGACTACAAGCACTCAGATCTGTAACTAATGCGACGTGTAGCTTCCTGAATTTGCTTTGACGATCAACCGCTACGGCGGCTCCTTTAAGTGCCCTTAAGATGCACCTCCAGGGAACTAATTCGATTAGTATTGACATATACCTAGTTAGTTGAGTGATGTACCAGTTATGTAACGTATTATATCGCCATGATACGGGCAATAAACTAAATATGTTTTCTCTATTTTTGCTATTTGTGATATTAAGTTGACATTAACTAGATGATATTTAAAAGGTTAGGTGATTACTGATTACCAGTATCACGTCGCTAAAATGGTTTTATCTCGGGCATATGTCATTAGAGCCGTGGAATTAAACCTCGATTCTTGTGTAGTAGTCCCATAACTGTTTTTAAATATTTTGATAGCACTGAAAATGGTAGTATTTCTTATTGATACCTATACTTCAAATTAAATCAGCATTTTGGGAATAGAAATGCCTAAAAAAATAATTAGAATGTAAAACTTGAAACCATTCTTTAAATTGTTTATAATAGACGGTGATTACAAACTCAATTTTGGTTTGAATTGCTCCTTGAAACACGTTTTGTTTTCTCTAGTTACTGTTAGTCAAACAAAATCGGGGCTTAATCTTGGAATTCTGAAAGCTATTGTGTGCTAAGCTAATAGGCAATATAAAAAATGTCCTTTGAATCTAAACGTTTACTTTAGTCATATATTTAAACGTAAAAAACAAAAGAACATTACAAAATATCCTCATACTAGGTACGTTATAGAAAACCTAACCAAGGAAGGAAGCTGCCAGCATCGGAGCAGGGTCCAAGCTACCGGTGGTTAGGGCTAGAGAGAAAGAGGAACCACCTGAAGATGCGCGCCGTGGCAGACTCCTAAGTCTGCCTTCTGTATCTGACCCTTAATCCAGCGATTAGTCTATTTTGGTACGACACGAGTTCTGTAACGCTCTTTTGATCGTTTTGAACAAGGTGAGACTATTTTCGTTGATATAACGTACAATACAAACAACACGGGCGGTTTTCTAATAGCAATTAAAAAAAAAAAAAAAAAAAGTAAAAAAAGAAGAAAAAAAAATTTAGAAAATATATTCACAACTTTTATATTGTGCCTCAACTTGTACTTATATATCTGCTATAATGCCGCATCCATTCGGTACCATCAACATACTCCCGGGGCAACTGTTATCTACGGCCGGCCGGTTATTGTACTATTACTTGATTGAGTAAAGTTTGCACCCGGTATGCATGGCTTAGCATGCACACTGGGTGCAAATTTAACTCAACCGACGATGCAACTTTGTAATACTGTGGAGCCAAGCGCAAAACAAAGTAATTTGTATACTCGTTTGACTTAATACTACCCACATTTGTATATTATTTATAATTTAATTATCTAAGTTATTGTAAAATAGGTACTGCACGCTAAGTATAGATTTGAAATTTTGTAATGATTCTCATGTAAGCGAATTTTTTGTAATTCTTATGAGAATAAAGATTCTTTAAACCGAATTCCGTCTTTCGCGAATTTATGTGGTATATTTTTATCCAATAAAAATTGCTTTATCATTACCACAATGTTTGATCTCTCGTCCCCTAAGTCTGATATAATCATTTATGGATACATTCTAAAATGAGTTTAGCGGTATATTTTTTTTTTAACCAACCGCTGTCACCCGACTTGATTGTTTTACTGTGCCATAAAAGGAAAGTCGAGTTATAATATCTCTCTTCTTCTTTCTTTCCTATTACCCTCTGCTGGGGTGTAGAGCTCGAATCAAACTCCTCCATTTGCAGCGGTCTTGGGCAGTCTGTTCTACCTCCTCCCACGTCATGCCCAAGACGCCCAGTTCCTGCTCTACTGAGCGACGCCAAGTTGTTCTGGGACGGCCTCTCTTCCTTTTTCCAGACAGTTTCCAGGTCAGTGCCTTCTTGGATAGGTGGGTATCGGGCTTTCTTAATGTGTGACCAATCCAATGCCACTTCCGCGTAAGGATCTCCCTCTCTATTGGTGTCTGCTTGGTGATCCTCCACAACTCGTTGTTGGTAATCGTTTCAGGCCAAAATATTTTCAAAATTTGACGTAGGCATTTGTTCACGAACACTTGGAGTTTGTTTATTAAGTCCTTACGAACAAACCAAGTTTCGCTCCCGTACAGCAACACAGACTTCACATTTGAGTTGAAGATCCTCAGCTTTGTTCGTCTTGTTAAGGCTGAGGAACTCCACACTGGCCTGAGTTGACTAAACGCGGCTCTAGCTTTATTTATACGAGCCTCAATGTCCGCTTCGGTGCCTCCGCTATCATCCATGATGCTGCCCAGGTAACAGAAGCTTCCCACCTGCTCGATGTGTCTTCCTCTGATCAGCATAGGAGCCGAATCGGTGGTATTTAGGCGCATTTCTTTCGTTTTCGAAAAATTTATACGCAGCCCTTCCTTTTCAGCTTCATCTGCTAGATCTTCTGCTTTGTTTTGTAGGTGCTGCCGATTGGTTGCTAGGAGGCAGAGATCATTCGCAAAGTCGATGTCCTCTAGGTCTTTGTTCACGGTCCAAGACAGTCCTCGACGGCACTTACATGTGACTCTGCACATCACATCATCAAGCACCATTATAAACAGCAGAGGAGACAATAGGCAACCTTGCTTGACGCCTGCGGTGACCACGATGTTCTCCGCGAGTTTTCCCCTGTGGAGCACTCTACACGACGATCCGTTATAAAGCGCTTTTATGATATTTATAATATAACATATATAAATGTTTTCATATATGTTAGTAAGCCCAATATGGTGATCAAATACATAGTTATCATACGACGTAACAGTTCTGCGGAGACAAGTGTTAATAAACTTTAATCGATGACCATCAAATCCTCATTTCATTCGCACTTAATATGCACGCTCAGTTGCACATAAATCTCGTACTAATTATGCATTCTCTTTGCTTTTGCCGATTTTTTCTCCATTAATAGTTTGTGCATGCAATTTCCCGAGTAGAATTCTCTACGGTAAAAAGACGTATCTATGCAATCCATATAAGGCTAAAAGGCCTTTTAACCATTGCGTGGTACAATTATTCGCTCCACGTTTACAGACAACGATGTGACAACATCGATCAGTGGTTAATTGGTTAATTTACAGTTTTCAATTAACATTTTACTACCTATATAAGTACTGGGGTTTTAGTACGCGTTAGAAAGTGTACGCTTGTTATTATTTGTAAATACAGTATTCCTGGCATAGTCACAAATGATTTTCAATAACAACGACTATTCAATCAGGGGGGGTATTCGACCAACTTCAGCGATATAATGGAGATCTCTCCGTGAGAACGCCATCCGTCACTTTTGACGTCTCGCAACTTGACAAGTGGCGATATCTCTAGAACATCGCGACTTCGCCAATCCGGTCGAATTAAATTTGTGTCTCCTTTGTATGTGACGGCGTAGATAACAGGCGCATACTTAATTTGTCCGGGTAGTACGTGAAATTAGACAGTTACGTTTCGTTCTAAGCAGAAATTCATATGCATACAAAGTATTTATTAGGCTAGATGCCAATTACCTCCGTGTACAATGACCCTATTTAATCTTAACTGCCGAGATATCAAACTTCATTCATATTGCATTTTTGACTAATGTCTGATTGTTGATTATTGTCAAAATGAATTTATAAAATATATTGAAAAATAAGTTTAATACTCGAAAATATGAGATAATGAATTACTGCAAAATAATAAATAAATGTTAAGAGCACAAATCGACCTAGTCCCAAACTTAAGCAATGCTTGTACAGGTACTACTAGAGGATGACAATATATTATAATATATGAAAATATATTTATAATTTATAACATAATGACCCAAGAACAAATATTATATATGTGCCCTTGCTGGGATTCGAACCCAAGACCACCAGCTCAGTATGCAACTGCACTACATACTGAGCCAACCGCAACGTCTATAAACAAGCAACAAGACGTTATTTATTTAGAAGAAATATATCAAGAAAAAGAGGTAAATTTTCGAGATTCAGACAAAATATTCTGTTTAATTAATTTTTCCTTTCCCATCTCTGCACTCAATTTTATAACAATAACACGTTCTTACCGACGATTTTACCTAAGTGCAGCATTGTATAAACTTGTATTATCTGTTATACACCAGCAATCTTAATCTGGAGTCTTAGTATTTTAATAAATTGTTATATTGCACTGAAAGGTGCTAACTTTGTCGACTTGTTAAATAGCACCCTGTTTTTTGTCATTATCGGAAAGCTCAACTACCCGTGTAAGTACCAAAATTCATTGAAACCAGCCCCGCCGTTAAGGCGTGATAAACCCACAAACACGCTGTACAGAACGGCTCGACATGTTTCGAACTGATATAGAGCTCTTCTTCAGGGACAGCAAGGTGGCGAGGAGAGCGGGAACCAGTGTAGTCGGTCGCGAGTCACGTAGCAGCACGGATAGCTGACCCTGATGGAGAGCCCTTTTATATCTATTAAAGATCTCTCATGATAGTTTTAATATTATATTATACTGTACATACATATTAAAAATATAATTGACTCATTGACCGCCAAATTCCCATTACACTTATTTTTTAAAATATCATCAATGTACGGAAATTTTATTTTTCTAATTATAATATATTAATAGTATAGATAGATGACCAACAATTACTAATCTGTTTTGTTAAAACAAAATTAATACGTAGACGCAATATTCGTATGTGTTTTAATCTGATTCAAGAAAAAAAACACCATAATATAAAAAAAAAAAAACATTGTTGTCCAGGTCAGGGCAGCGGAGCATGAAACAGACGATATATTGAACGACCTATGTTTATAGATCCATCGTCCATTCAATCCCAGTAATTACTACTTTATTACAGTAATAATGAGTTCTTGACAACTGAAAAACGCTCTGAAGAACATGTTGTGTTTGATCCTCATAATAAAGTATAACTATTCGTCCGGGCCGTGAAGTGAAGCCTACTACACGATTACATTTTTGTTAGTTTTGCTACATTTTCTGTATCAAAAACTGTACCAACTAGCATTTATATTAATTCCTTTATAATTTTGTTATATTATTGATATTTGTTTATTTCTTGATGACATTCATTCGTTATGACATTAATGAAAATGTCACACACGTTTCATTTAAGATAATGTATATTTAAAAAAGGTTGTATTGTATGTTATAAATAGATTTTAGTCAGCCTAATAGGGTGCTTCCTCACCACGAATGTTCGCATGTAAACAGCTTTGAGTAATTAAATCTAAAGGACTCGCTTTCGCTGTATCGTTCCAAACAAAAAAGTCTGCCAAAACCTGATGGGGAAGGGATAACACACATATAAAAAAATCTGCACACAATGCAAAACTCATTACTACGCACCCACTCTAAAACACCAATAGGCTAGTTGACTCGTGTTAAATTGTACTAAAGTAATGTTTAACTCGTATAATATTTAGCATAGGAAACATAAATATATATTTTTCAGTTCATAAAAGTAGAAGATGGCTGAAAAAAATTCAGTTAAAAGTATGGGTTTTTATTCTGTATTTTGAAATGTTTAAAACGCTGTCCACCATTTTCGCTCATAGAGACACACAGTGGCGTAACCAGTCCCGTAAAGAAAACTGGAGGGCTATTTCGACGACTCTGAATAGTGCCGACTTTATAAGTGTTTACATAAATTTTATTATCGGATGAAGTTTTTAGAAATGTCAAAAACAAATACTTAAGTATTTACCAACTTATAAAAAATAAATAATTTATGTTTTTTTTTTTCTGAGACGATTACTATAAGATACGGGGTGCTTGGGGGGCGGAACCCCCTGCATTAAAAACACTTATCCCGTTGCCAGTCAGTCTGTCTGTATGTTGGCGGATTTAAAAAAAAAAAGATATATTTTTTTAAAGTGCGACTCGGACTTGTCCACTGAGGTTTCGGTACAAATGTATACCGTTGCTCGATCATTAAACACGTACTTTAAATAAAGACTATATTTTTTATAGTTTATTTCCAAATGTATAGTTATCAGATTTTTCCCAATGCTTGTAATATATGACGTTATTACTTGCCAAATCATCTTTTAATACCTGTAGAACTCTTCTAGGTCAACGAAAAATATCCTATACATTTTGTTTCCTTTGAAAGTATCGAAATATACGTTTTAGCCGCGGTCGTATCTCTCTTTACGTAAACTTGGAAGTTTTGATTTTTTTACAGCTTCAAGGGACTGTAGACGTAAGTAGGTATATGGTTTTCATTTTGACTCGATACCTCCACGCGTTCCCAAGATAAAGGGTCTTGACAGATAGTTGGACGGATGGATGGACGAACGGACAACAAAATGATCTAATGGCTCATTATTTTCCTTTTGAGGTGCAGAACCTTAAAAGTAGGTAGAGTTGACTATAAAAAATTGGTCAAAAACTTTGTAATAAGAAAAATAAATCATAACATCCTTATAAACTCCAATGGGAAAGAAATGACCGCGTGCGAGTGGGATTTTTTGCAATAGCGATACTTACTAACTGTGAGTCAGAATAATTAATGAATAATTTAATCCTCACGAAATTGTAAAACAACTATACCAAAAAAACTCAAAATGTGTTATTTTGTACCCACGTTAAACAAAATGTTACCGCTCTGTACATAAAGTTATGACAATGTGAAAGTACATTTTGACTACCTCTCGATCATCAATCGTCATCAATTCATCATCATCATAAATTATTATTAAACGTCATAATATTGCACTTTCCGATATTGCTTTTTTTCGATGTAACAAAAACATTCAGTGATAAGAAAAATAATTAGTGTACGTATATTTTTAATTTTTTTTATTTATTGAAAGGGCTTTCCACATCGCCCTGTAAAATCACTTTACAAACAATATACAAAAAGGAAAACAAATACAACTTAGGAACAACTAACGCTATACCTATAATAATAATAAATTGTGATATTTAAATTTGTATGTGGATAATAAAAATCTCATTAATAATTAATACAACAAAAAATTGGATCGTCATAAATTTCAAAGACAACTTTTTAGAGAAATAATACTTGACAAACACTTTACTTGACTTAAGAATATTTTTTGCAGTCATTGATATCGGCAAAAGCTTTGAACTGCCATTCCCGGCTTTATAGTATTAAATATACGTATACATGTATAGATATTAAAAAGATCATATCGCGTAGAAAATATTTGTTGTCGATTTCTTTTTTATCTCAGATTTCATAAAATTTTGTGTTGCTAAAATTGCTTCTTCTGACCATGGTAAGCCCAATCTGACGATATGTCCTACAAATTTTTCTTTACGCAAAATGTATGACAGAAATTGACTTATGGGATTTTTTTTATTTTGTTGTCGAATTATTTATTTTGTATTTCGAGCTCCTCATTTTCTACTAAATTTTAGTACAAAATACGAAATTTAGTAAAAAAAAAAAACCATACATTTTTTGTAAGTCAATGAAAAATTTTGTAGGACATATCGTGAAATTGGGCTTACCTTGTTCAGCATAAGCAACTTACCAAATTTTATTGATTTCTGAGAAAAAAACAAAATCGACAACAAAATAAAAATCTGCCCATATACTTAAATGATTGAAGTACGATACCTACGTGAAGTGCCATCGCTTTGGCGGGAAATTTAACGAAATTTTCTACGACTTTGTTTATGTAATGACAGTGACAAGTTGTTACAGTAGCCGGCAAACAACTTGAGCGTGACCTTGACTGCGCAGTAGCCGATTTACGTACAAATTTACATGCGCAGATCCGCCATTTTGGTTCAAGTTGTTTGCCGGCTACTGTACTAAAAAATTGTCATTGCATTAAATTACTAATAAAGAGGTTGTAAGCTCACAGATACAGATTAATAGAGTGGCAAGGAATTTAAGACATTGGTTTCAAAATGAAAAATATGGAAAATTAAATGTTTGTTTTCATGTAATTACGACTTCAACGTGACCGCCATCAATTGCCGAGTAGAAAAGTACTTGATCACCGATTAAAAATTATCGTGTATACATAACATGCAAAGCTTTTTGAATAAAATAAGTGTGATGCATTAAACGTAATAATTAAACAATTATTACCATTAAATTATAGAAATAAATTGTCATATAAGTGTTATTTATTTGCGTTATAATTATTTAAATGTAAGTTTTAACCGTTTGAAGGTTTTGTCATTGTTCCATGCCATCCCATGTTACACCTGCGCGCGCTATTTGCAAGGCGTGCAAAAATTAACTCCCAAAAATATGGTTTACTTATATCAGAAATGCTTAAAACGCTGTTCGTCAGATTCGCCAATGAAAGTCACGTCACCGGTGCTGTAAAGAACATGAAGGACAACTCTAATGTTCGAAGTTTGACTGAATAGTGCCGTCCCTCTCAATCTCCAGTGAAAGTATATTGAAGTGAGCAGGATGGAATTATACAACGGTCAAATTCGAACATCGGCATAGCCCTTCTTTTTATTTTCTCTGTATGTCTACGTCATCCCAGAAATAAGCTAGAGGCAAAAATGGTGGTCGGCGTTTTTTTGTCTGTTCAATGAAGTGTAATTGTAATTTCTTTTTATTTTCTTGGTATTCTACGTCACGCCACAGATAGAGGCAAAAGAAGCTGAAGGCAAAAACATTTTGCATTCTTCGGCGACATTTAGCTTTCTAGCTCTCACAATTTTTTTTTTGTGCTAGTGAGATCTAAATTACCTAACCATTTCAAATATTTTTAAAATATTTAGTCATAGTTTACAACTGTACTTAGTTTGTGATTATATTAAGAAAAATGCGGAATTCAAGTAATGCAGAAGATTTAAATGCAGAATTGATGCCTCCGAAAATACTTAATTAATTAAAAAATGCCACTATCAAAACTGCCAGCCTGTTGCCAATATAAAGCTACAAAAAGAATGTAATAGCCTATACAAATTTCATCTTTTGGAAAACCAGCAAAAATACCTTGTCGCATTATGAAATAAAAAGTGTTTTGAAATTATTCATAAATAAAACCACGTCATACTGTACAAATTCCATAAAAAAATATTGCGTACCATCTGTACTATCAAAAATTGTTGCAATACTTAAATTTTACTAGTAAATATCATTTATCAATAAAGGTAAATTAAGAAAGAAAAATTGAATGCGATCTACTACAATCGAAGCGGGGGGGGGGGGGAAGCGGGGGAAACCCCGCTTCGATTGTAGTAGATCGCATTCAATTTTCCTTTCTTAATTTACCTTTGTGTCATTATTTATAAAAATAAAATGTGGTATTACCACATAATCGGGGAATCAATGGATGCGGTCTGCACGGGATCGCACTTTGTGGCGAGTCATGGGGGAGGCCTATGTTCAGCAGTGGACGTCTGTGGCTGATAGATAGATACCACATAAAAAATAAGAATCGATAAAAAAGATTCTATACAAATATCATTTATCAAGTATAATTGTTGCAATACTTAAATATTTTAGTCCGGCTAATGAAATATTAGGTACTCAAAGTTTTGCGGCAGGTCACACTTGGTGTAGTAGGAATTATATAGTTTTGATACTAGATTTTTTTTTTATTTTTACGGTACCTAAGGAGTAAGGAAATAAGTTACATATATGTTGACGTGCACTCACATATATGTTGACAGTCAGCTCACATACTTCTACCACTATGTCACAGTCAACGACAAAAACACATATAATATAATGTGAAAAATTAAATGTAGTGTAAATAAGACCTAGGTCGATAATACCATATATTAATCCATCAACAAAAAAATTACATAAGTACTATACCAAATTTCTACTCCGGAATGTTAGCTAGCACATAAAGTATCAAAATTATTTATAGAGGACCCACCTACTAAATTGTTTAAACCATAGACAATTGGTGATACCACAAGTAAATATCTGTTAACATTATTTGGCTAGCCAGATTCTACAAGATGTGTACACATAGCTTATGAGTTGTGAACTTGCAACTACGGAGTAGCACTCTAGGATGATTTAAGCAAATAATATTTAAAAATTGAATTGAAGCAAAGAATGTAAGGCAAGGATTTAAGCGTCAAACACGCGTCAAACATTATTGACAATGTAAATTCTGTATTATTTAACAAAGAAAAATTGCAGTGAATCAAATTTTAATTATATTTAGTAGGTTATCGTAATGAGTTATAATATAAATCTAAAATCGACGATCTAACGTTAAGCCCGATTCAAGCTTTGATAAATGAAAATAGACAAAATATTTGATTAGTATCAAGATCAAGCATAGGCAACTATTACGACAACTCATCATCGACTCAAGAGGCTGGTTAAGTGGAGACCTGGTGGTGCGGTGATGCTATGATTGATACAAACATCGAGTAGACACAAAGGAAAATAAAGGAAACTTGTATTCTCATCAGCTCATCACCGAGAAAGACTAAGCTGTTTCAATCCAACTAATTTTTTTCATACGTCTTCATAAATCTATATCTAGCAGTGGAGTATTTTATGTGGTTCTATATATTCTTAATAAAACGTGTGTCATACAAATAACTTCGTTTTTACTTTCCCCTTGTCATAAGTAGGTACACAGATTTGGTTACATTTTACTTATGCATTCATCACAAATCTCAAGGAATAGAAAGCTGGTAAATTCGTATAAGAGTCTAGAAAGAAAATAAGGCCTTAAATCTTTAAAGCCTAATCCTGTTATAATGTCTAAATGCAAACGCCTGTTTTTCGTAACATGTTCATGTGTATGACCCGGAGATCAGTGAATATTTTCAGCTCTTTGTTAGTTATACTGCAAACTGTTTTCTAAATAATATTTTCTTCAGTTGCCATGACTCACACATTTAAATTAAACTATTTAAACTGATTATATAGCGTATAATGATTACTTTTATGTTTCTAGATACCAAGTTACTGTCCAATCCGGTTTTTATAATTGATACATTTTAAAACTGGTGTAAACTGAGAAACATAACTTTTTGAAAATGTTAATATTATGAAAGTCTATAATACTTTGTAAATTTCAGTTACATCGAACATCCTTAAAAATATGATAATATGGTGAGATGGTTTGAACTGCGCAGTTATGTTAAAGATATAATATGTGTAAATAATACAATAAATATTCAACGGGTATTATATGATACTAGCATTAACCCGCGGCTTCGCTCGCGTGCCTATATAATATACATCATCCTACGGGAACAATGCTTTTTTTTTCAGGATTAAAAGTAGGCTATTTGTTAGGTTAGGGTATAATCTGCAATCTGCATTTCCCTCATGCATATCCGTCCAGCCGTTTTAGCGTGAAGAAGTAACAAAACATACACAGACTTTTGCTTTTCTAATATTACTGGGAAATACTCTTTATTTTATCATAACTCCACTTTATCAAATCAAACCGAAAACTCAAGCACTCAAATCAAGCGATCTCAGCTTTGACTGTACCAAATAAAGTTCACTTCAAAATTCATAACTCGAAGTGAAGCTAAGACACCGGGATATGTGTGCATTTTATTTGTATAAAGCTTTTATAATGTCCCGAGCCTCCGCTTATCGATTTGGGATATTCGAGATTGGTTTAATGATTCTAAGCCATGTTCTAAGTTACGTCATGTTCTGTTGTAAGATATTGAGGTTCTCTTAAAAAAAATATTATTCTGAGCCAGATAAACGTAATTCAGAATTCTGAAATGACTTATTATTGAAAAGCTTGAATGTATTTATTACGGATGCAGGAAGTTTCCCGATCATTACTCCTCCCGTCCCAACGCGCCGCCCGCCTATAGGTACCGATTGACGACGATCGAGATGCCACCAAATACTATTTTTTTAATCTATTAGGATAACGCGGGTCTCTATCCATACCTCAAAAGCAAAAAAAGAACCCCCTTATAGGATCACGTGTAGCTGTCTTTCAGCCCGTCTGTTACAATCGATTTGCTGCAAAACTACTGGACCGATTAAATTGCAATTTGGCGCAAATGCTTTCAAAAATTTTCATGACCACAAATAAAATTTCAAAATCGGTGGCATTTTCGTAATTAACGTCCCAACAAACCATAAAAATTATACCCGTACTCATATTTAGTCATTTCAACCCCATCGCACCCCAACAGGCGACCCGACCCGATAAACCATAAAAGCATTACCAATGGATTTTCAGACTTTGTCACCACATTTCTCCCTTTTAGGGGTTGAATTAAAAAAAACCTGAAACACGTGTTTACTCATTTATTGTTAGAAATACTCCTGTGAAGTTTCGAATAAAATAGTCTAACTAATCTTGTTTCCCCATACAAACTCTGGAACCCCATTTCACCCCTTTAGGGGGTGAGTTTTGAAAAATCCTTTCTTAGTGCACCGCTTCACCTTATAAGGAACCTACGTGCCAAATTTGAACTCTCTAGAACCAGCGGTTTAGTATTTAGACATTTCAATCCCATTTCACCCCAACAGGGGAGATGGTAACTCACGTTGGATTTTAAAATCGTTGTGGTTTTCGTAATCAGCGACCTGATAAACCATAAAAATAATACCCATGCTGATTTTCAGACTTTGTCACCACATTTATCCCTTGTAGGGGTTGAATTTTCAAAAAAACCTGAAATACGTGTTTACTCATTTATCGTTAGAAATACTCCTGTAAAGTTTCGAATAAAATAGTCTAACTAATCTTCTTTCCCCATACAAACTTTGGACCCCCATTTCACCCCTTTAGGGGGTAAATTTTGAAAAATCCTTTCTTAGTGCACCCCGACACCTTATAAGGAACCTACGTGCCAAATTTTAACTCTCTAGAACCAGCGGTTTAGTATTTAGACATTTCAACCCCATTTCACCCCAACAGGGGAGATGGTAACTCACGTCCGCCACGTTGGATTTTCAAATCGTTGCGGTTTTTGTAATCAGCGACCCGATAAACCAAAAAAACAATACCCATGCTGATTTTCAGACTTTATCACCACATTTCTCCCTTTTAGGGGTTGAATTTTCAAAAAACCTGAAACACGTGTTTACTCATTTATCGTTAGAAATACTCCTGTGAAGTTTCGAATAAAATAGTCTAACTAATCTTCTTTCCCCGTACAAACTTTGGACCCCATTTCACCCCTTTAGGGGGTAAATTTTGAAAAATCCTTTCTTAGTGCACCCCGACACCTTATGAGGAACCTACGTGCCAAATTTGAACTCTCTAGAACCAGCGGTTTAGTATTTAGACATTTCAACCCCATTTCACCCCAACAGGGGAGATGGTAACTCACGTCCGCCACGTTGGATTTTAAAATCGTTGCGGTTTTTGTAATCAGCGACCCGATAAACCATAAAAACAATACCCATGCTGGTTTTCAGACTTTGTCACCACATTTCTCCCTTTTAGGGGTTGAATTTTCAAAAAACCTGAAACACGTGTTTACTCATTTATCGTTAGAAATACTCCTGTGAAGTTTCGAATAAAATAGTCTAACTAATCTTGTTTCCCCATACAAACTTTGGAACCCCATTTCACCCCTTTAGGGGGTGAGTTTTGAAAAATCCTATCTTAGCGGATGCCTACGTCATAACATCTACCTGCAGGCCAAATTTCAGCCCGATCCGTTTAGTGGTTTGGGCTGTGCGTTGATAGATCACTATGTCAGTCAGTCAGTCACCTTTGAGTTTTATATTATAGATAACAAAATAATACATTGAATTTGGTAGTGCGACTTGTCGCTATTACTGCTATTAGGGTAACGCCAAGTGGTTTGAAACATGAATATGTATACTGTGAATAATAACACTTTTCAGTTTAGCAGTTTTCTATTGGTAGGTACTGGGAATTTACCCATTTAGCTATTCTGATAGAGATGAGATGCCTATCAACAACAGATAGCTTATACGGTGAGCTAGGAGCCATTTCATTTAAATAGGTACCTCACTAAATGCTATCGTTTTTGGCTGAGTACTCTACATATAGCCAGTCCAGTATGAACAAATAGGCGAGTCGAGAATTTAGATGGTTTATTTTTCTTGAAACTTTACATCAGAATACCGTGTTATGATATTTGCGCTTGGCAGCGTATTCTTCCACGTACATGTTTGGTTCAAGTATTGGATTCAGCGGCAGTTATTCTTCAATTATAGATAGATTATTTCTGCTTCAAAAATCGCAAACGGTGACAACCATTGTTCGCTGGTATATAAGTAGTAGGCAATGTTCGTACTTCGCACCACTCAGTGAAAATTTTCTTGTATGTTTTCATTACACACTAAGCACTTTACTGAGAAATATCTCCCAATAATTATAAATTAAGCAATATATCTCAACTATTTCCATAACAGTGACACGTCAAACTGACTGTCATAACATAAAATTAAATGTCAATCACGATCAGTTGTAGGAATAGCATTTTTGACAATCATTATCGCCTTCGTATTTCCAAAACTGAGATGAGATATGTCACATGTGTCATTAAAACGCGATGAGCTTCATGATCGCGTTTTAATGACAGTTCAAAGGCGAGATCACGGAGAGATGACTGTTATCTAATGGAGATCTGACGTTTGGCGATATCTCCTACGGCATGCTCGAATTGGGCCCCAGGTTCTATGTTTATATTGTGAAAGTTAAAGATAGTAAGTATGTGATAGCATCTTCTATGTATATTTTGTCTCGATTTTATGACGGTGCCACTCACTTATTAGGTAAAATTGTACTAGACATTGTATCCCGTTGGAAAAAACCGTTTCTTGGAAGAGATGTAAGTAATCTTACTTTTTAACAAAATTTCCTTTGCGATATTAATTACCAAATGATCTCATTTATAAACGGTAAACATTTACGCTTGTATATTGTAAATTCAACTCCGGCGGTAGAGATCACTACCAAAATACTCCACCGGCGTATAAATCAAACGCGATCTCAAAATAAATTGGAAACAAATATTTACAAAAGCCGCTTGAACGGTATTCATAACGAAAGGGCTCATTTTATAGGCATTTACCCCATGTTCCGAGAATTGTCAAAGCGAATGATGTTTCGAAGGTTGACGCTAAGTTCCCGATAGAGGGACATGTTTGTAAACTATGTTTAATAAATAAGGGATTCCGAATTGTCATAGAAAGGATTCCAAACGGCGAAATTAATGGTCCTTCGCTCAGTTTGATTGACACCCTACGGCGAGAATTCTGCTGAATTGGGTTAGTTGCGGTTTGCGGGACACAATCAAGATAGTGGCACAAAATCGTTTCAACGCTTAAGATTACCTCACTCTATTTCGGCTGCAATGACGTTCATTTGTGTTTGGGCCGCGTAAAGAAATGATTTATGCCTTGGAGAATCCGACGTTTCACACGATTAGTTCTACAAAGTTGAAATTAGATTGTACTGCATTAATCATGCCCATGTACTCCACCCATGTAATACAACATAAAAGTTACAGGATTACTCCGAAGTTGTTAGGCTCCAGTTCTCAGTTTAACAGGCACATGGCAGATGTTCATGTATCTTGGGGTCGTAATCCCGGGGACTAGTTCATGCCTCACGGCTTTGAGGGCTTCGTGGCTTAAAGTTTAAATTACCTAAAAAGACAGGGCGCTCGAATGTGTCAACTTGGCCATTTCGGGCGTTAGCGTGCTTAAAGTTTTTCAACAAAAGTTTGAACCCTGGCGTTAAAACGGAATGTTTTGCAGTGTCAGATGTAACAAATTTTTGTTTTGAACTTTCACGATTTTAACTTGCCAACATAATCATCAACAAACAGGGCTTAAAACCTAAATTCTTACTTTTCGTCCGCTGCGCTGATGGTGAAGGTACGGAGTGCTTAACTATTGTACGAGTAGTTTTTAATCTACGAAATATACATATATGGATGTCTTGAGAAAACAACGAATAATTTTGAGGTTTTACCTAGATCCCGAGAATGTATTTGAGCTGACAGCTCCAAACAAACGCCCTTCTCTTTGATTCAGGAGCTGTTGAAAGGGGATTCATAAATAAACGACCACACTTTAATAAAACACAGACGTATCTGAGCATATGGATAGCACCTTCGCGTGTTACAGCCCTATTAATGTGTATTTATGAATACCTCATACCTACCAGGCATGAATGTTCTAATTTGCCTTTATTGAATGAACGCAAAGACAATCCGCTCAATCGATTGGCTTGCTCAAATCAATCTCAAGTCACGTCACACGTCAATCCGGGCAGAAATCAATACCCATCGTACCCGGCAGAGATCGCGGCTCACGCATCCGCCATCCATATCGATCGGCTAAATATTCTATTTTATTTCAGAGCAGGTGGCCGTGTTTGTTTATTCAGGGTCTCCACAAAGGCGAGTGTTTGTAGATGCATGACTGTTAGGCAGAGATGCATCTTTCACGCCGTGATGTACATCGCTGGGTTTTTGTTGGATTCATCATACCCTAGCACTTTTTTTTATTTATTTTGCGACAGGCCGTTTGGCAATGATTATATTTGGCATTAGCGACCCACCCCGGCGTTCGAATATTAATTAATCCCCCAAATTCACATTTTGAAGGCTTACACTTCAATAGGTAGTTCATAGCTCAATTTAGGTACAATCCAAACTTCGTTAATATTCGTTTATAGCTAGTTTAATTATTACGCTCTATCAGCGAGGCATTGTTGATAAAAGTAATTGGAATAACGAACACTATTTTAATTGCCATTCAGCTATCAAGGCTTTTAACAACGGAAACTATTTCACGATACATATTTTCCTCAAAACTTTTTTAATAAGTAGTCTTTAATTACCTTTTCATACTCATAATCATAATAAGTATCAATAATAAATATTGGAACGAGATGATAAAATACAGAAATGAATTTTACCTCCAACGTTAAGGATACTCAATGAATGATACTCAATACTTTTTCGAGAAGTAAATAACATCGACATCGACATTAAGATTTATGTACCTGCAAGTCGTTTATTGCAAAGTCATATCATACCGTAAGAACAAATAGCACCTAAATCACAAATACGCTCCAATTACGAAGAGTGCGTAATGCATTTCTGTCACGTTAGTTCAGATTCGTATTGCAAACCATTGCACGGAGGAATTACCTACAAGACCATTTCGAATATGAATTCGTATACCTTTTATTTTATATTGTTTTACGTTGACCTGTTAGAACATCGCATTTGTATTTTATTATGTTTCACTCGTATTCAAAACCCTAGAGCTAAACATAGCGTTCACCGCGAAGTGTCAAGTTACAATGGATTCCATCCTTCGAACTAATATAACTAGTTACGTCATAAACCGTTGAGTATGCGCTTACGCTCGCTTTCCCAGTGACTTGTTATCCTACAGCTGAAAGAATTACCACTTAAGCGCATTACTACTGTTTCTTAATTTGCTTATTTTACAAACTTCGTTTAACAGTGTAATATGCGCCTTCGAGTCTCTTTTGCATTTAGGATGTTATTCAGAGTATATATAATTAAACGACAGTTATCGAGCAAAGTCAATCGAAATCGTAAAATTCTCGCTGTACGAAGTACCTATTCTATATCAAATATCACTTTCCAGATCACATCCTTTACGCAAAAGTCAGACAACAGTCTTCTGCTCTTCTACAAAATAAATGAACAGAATGTTTCTCATTAATATCATGGCCAAAACTATCCTAAAGTAGAAATTATCTAAACTAAGCTCATCCACTTACCTGCATTCACAATGTGTCTAATACAATCCTATCTGCTTCTGCTCTCGTAACCGCCAACCAGTTACTTACAAAAAAAGTTAGAACTACATTGCGTGGATATTGAATTTTCAACCTTATTGCTTGTTGAATAGGTTTAAAATGGTTGATGATGAGAGTTCATAGTCCTTTTTCTAGTTGAGAGTCGGGCGGTTGTAAAATTCCAAAAAAGTTATGATCACCATTATTCTTTTACTGTATTTTATAGCCTAATCAAGGAAATAGAGTCGATAATCTATATTAATCTTCCAAGGTGGTTACAATCTGCTTTTACTACGAGCTCGCTATCTTAATTTGTGGTTAACCACTCAATGGTATTGAATTCTTAAGTGGATGAGCTTAGTTTAGAAAATTTGTACTATATCATTGCAATCGGAATAAATTCATTGGCAGAGATAGTCCGCCGAACGCCTGCCTCTTCAATATTTTTTCCTTCCATTTTTGTTCTAAGTAGCTCTCCACCGAGGGTCTATCATTATTTCCTGGACATTATCATTAAACGCTCTGAAGGGCCATTGAGTATTTTTAATGGATATTGTGCCTGAACAATGGAACGTAACCTGAACAGTAGCTCAACTCAGGTAAAAGTTCTTTTAATGCGAACATACCATAAAGAGTTTTATGTACTTAAAATACCAACTATTTTTTGCAAGCGAGTAACTGTTCCATTATTTTATATCCCAATTATTAGATGCATTCTAGTTTTTATCGATTCGTTCTTATTAGGAATAAAGAATGCTGTACCAGTTTTTCAAGTTCCCTCATTATTACCCTTAAACTAAATGCGATACACCTAAGGTAAAAAAAAAACAGAGTTGCTCTTTGATCATCGCTGAAAAACTTAACCCCTCGTATGCGATGTAAAAATTTGCTAATCAACTAATTACAGATATTTTAACGTAAAGTTGATGTGTCCCGCGCGGATCCGCGAGGGGTTAAGTGCCAAACAGTGAGAGCAATTCTTGATTACTATGAAAGCAGATAGAAAGCGGTACAGAGAATGTAATCGCCGTTAATCGGACTACCGGTAATGCACCGGTATCCATGTTTAGCCCGCGCCTGACGCGGCAACGTCCGATTAGCCTTCATTACGAAAGTGCATAGCGAATGCAGCCATAAGATAATTGGCTGCAGGTTAATCGGGTTAGCGCGTGCTCTATTTCATTACTTTACCTACCATGAAAGATCTGTAATAAGTATACGCTGTGAGTAATCCTTCGTACACATGTGCTGTACTGTTCCTACTTCGATGGCGTCTTGGTTGGTACTGTTGTCTATTGATGTTAATTTCTTGTTCGTTTGTACGCTCTTGTAATTAATTTTCAAGTCGTCTTTCACACATCATTTAGCCATTCGCATTGAAAACTGACTCTAGTATCAGACTGGGCTTTATTTCTTATTCATCATCTATCAATGACGCCACTCGTCGTGTATTATCCACATGTAGGTATATCAATTATAACATGGGTTCGATATGAAGAAAGTTAAAATGTATACGCTTTATCCCTAAAGCATAAAAGCATAATAAATGTAAATTATTTACCTATACATTATGCGAACACCAATAATGCCGCATTATTAATGCGGCACCGATGTTATTTTTACCATATGGTTTTCACCCGCAAATGAGCGGAAAAAAATTACATTTTAGCGCAATAAATTACACTGAAAAGGGTTAAACGCGTACAACCAATACGTAACATATTTTATGCTTTCGTAGGATATGATATGACCTTAACCTTATACTCGTAACCGACACTTTATCCTTTTATGCAGGAGACAACGATCCAAATATGCTTTTTTACGGTTCTTTATACATTTGACTTGGCATGAAATAGGCCAATTGACTTTAGTAGTTAACTGGTGAAATGTTCTTGGAGCACGTGGCTGCATCAAATGATCAGTGGCATGCAATTATGGCTTCAAGATGAAGATTGACATCCTTGGCGTTGTTAAGATTTTAACTCACATTGACCTAATTTGAATCAGTTATTCCAAGTATGTAGCGTTCATTAAATTACTATTCAATGTAAATGGAACCCAATCAAAATGCCATTATATGAGTGTATAAATGGGTCATTGTTACTTCTTCCTTGCCCGCGTGTATAACTTTTTCAACTATTTGCAAATTGCCCCATAAATGGGTGAAGACCAAAAAGTTTGCAACCTTAACTCACCCTTAACTCATTCAATTAATATTTGTGTCAAAGTCTCCCTTGTGCGACGACAGTTAACCTTTCAATAACGTCCCTTAATGTTCTATTTTAAGGTTCCTTATTGTATCGTTATTTTTTGTCGCACAACGGAACTTTTTCAATTGTTTTTAATTACTCGCTAACTACGACTTAATTTCATCCAACTTTTTGGTCCTGACCCAAATAGGGTTACCAGATAAAAATTTCAAGTCCTGACAAAATTCCTGATTTTCGGCCAAAATTCCTGACACGAGTCCTGAAATTGTTTAATTTGTCAATGTTTGATTTATGTTTATATTGTCAAAAGATAATTACGATTATTTATAACTTACAATTTATGAAACTCCAAAGTACTTGTGGCTTTATCTTTTTTGTTGTTGTGATTAAAAATAAAAGTTTACAGTGTATAAAATTTTATTATTTCATTTCTTTGCCGTTCCTGACATTTCCCTTTTCCGGCCGCATTCCTGACATATGTCTAAAATTCCTGACATCATGTCAGGAAAAATCCTGACTTCTGGTCACCCTACCCATAAGAATAAAAAAATGGATCCTTGCACACAAATCACACAACATCATGAGTCATGACAAATATCTATTTTCTATCTCTAAAGGTAGTCTCTTTGTTTTTCTTTTTTTTATATACCGATGATGATGATTCTAGGTCGTAAAGCCTCGTTACAATGATGAAATAAATAGGGAATGATATCACGATATACATATTTTAAAATGGCAAGTTCGCCTTTGTACAGTCGAGTTCATTTACATCTATACACTTACGAGAACAAAAATATCTGAGCACGACCCTATTGTCAGGAGCATAAAGTCGTGTTCAGATATTTTTGTTCTCGTAAGTGTGTAGATGTAAATGAACTCGACTGTACTAGGGCTTCTAATCCCGGATTTTTTTGAGTATAGGCAATCCCGAGATCTCAATATTACACATTCAAAAAATATCGGGATTGGATTTGGAAGTCTTACTTTGTACCATTAAATTAATTGTTTTTATGTTTTTTGACAACATTGTTTTTATGCGCCATAAAATGTTTACACCCATACGTAAATAATAACTATTTACATACAGTCAAGGAAATTTAAACACGTAAGTAAGTACCTACCCTTTCCCTCCTGTCACAATGATAGTAAGAGTCAAAAAAGTACGCGTTTCAGTTTCCTTTACTGTACAAATGTTTATTTGTAAATTTTGCATAAAATCACTGCTCTCATAACTCTCATTATATATCTAAGAGCCAAATTCTTTTCGATTTAGCTGATGAAGTGTGTTGTAGGTGTCAAAGAGTATGTAATCACTACGTTTTAAGAGACGGGAGTGCCATACAAAAAGCGTGAACTCGCATTAGTATGAAACGGGGGCGAAACATACTGCCAATATGAAGCCACAAACAATATCAGTGTCAGTGTCAACTCATGACATAATGCCAACATCAAGAACAAAATAGGGATGTCACATGTTACACAAATTATCGAATTATCGATATCGGTATTTAAAAAAAATGGTTCAGGCGGGGTTCGCATTCGCACCCGCGTCTCCAACGGCTTTCCGGTAATTTAAATCATTAAATATTTCGCTTCAATGTAAACATTTGGTTTACTTTAGGTTACTGACTTCATTAAAAAAAAAACAAAAGTGTGCAAATAATTTTATTTCGTTCAAACTTTGCTTGGCTTGCTGATAAACATAGACGAAAAAAGCCGTTTCATCACTCCAGTCTGTGCTCCAGGTTGGAAGTTCTGCAACACAAATAATACAGGCTAAACAGAAAATTACAGAGTAAAAATGTATCTGTTTGTCCAGATGAAACCGTACCATTCATAGTCCATTGAAGATTTTTCGTAAAATATTTCTGTGACCATAATCTAACTCAAACTGGCATAAAAAGTAGTGGCTTTTGCTTGAAGAAAGATATTCCGTATTTACCCAGGTATTTTTCACTTCAAATGAAAATTATCGATAAAACTTACATACAGCACTATTGTTTACATACTTATAAGGGTATGTATTATTTTACCCGAAATACCAAGTTTTCAATGAAACTTACGATTAACATGGTTATAACACGCAGTAATTAATTATATTTTTTACTTACCGATCTTCGTCCGGTGGAAATCTTGCCATGAATAGTCTTTTTTGACCGTCCATTCGACACGTTTTCATTCTGCATATTTCGCACTTTTTCCTTTTCAATCCACTCATTTTTGCAATTGTGATTGTCTTGTGTACCTTCTAGACGACCACTACACCCAAAGAATGCAAATTATTAGATTATTTGTGAAATTTGAATTATTTGAAAAGATCGCAGAACCTTGACAGAACCAGACAACACAACAAAAGAGAAACGTCAAATAATATGGCATCTCGGACAAAAATGGCGGCTGAAGTACAACCCGCCTAAATTCGATTGTCGCCAATTATCTAATGCTTTGTAGGTTTCAACGTTCTTTCAAACTTAGATAGGTAAAAAATTCACCCCCGTTTCATATAGCCGTTGTCGTTCGTTTTTTACCTTGAGAGTTGCGCGAGGCTGGTAGGTGTCTCCATATAGGTAACCCAGATAAATATGTATACTGCGTATACAATTTTGTGGAGATCATTTGATGGCCATGTAACATACTGTTGTTCGTGTCCGATATTTAGGTATTAGTCTGTGTAGGTAATCAATTTAACTAGGCTGCCGATACAGCATGTGCTGACTACAGGCAAGGAAGTTTCGACATAGGACGGGCGGTTAAGGAAGTTATAAAATATTTTAAACATGTTAAGAAATATTTAATATTTCAACGACATCGGCAGCTAGTATATATAAACGTTATCTTTTAACTACAAACAAGGCTAAAACTTGTTATTTTTACCAACCTGTATACCAATAAAATAAGTAAGTACTTAGAGATATTTGGACTCTACAAACAATAATCAAATATACTGTAGTATTATATTTTTTTTATATATTCTGTTTTACTGTCATATTCAGGTTAGTACACAACTATCTACTACAGTTGTCCTCTATGTGCATCTTACCAGAGCAACGCTCGCTAGTTTTTGCAAAACAGCTTAAAAGAGAAAAGAGCGGATCTTCAGCAGGAAACCTAACGCGAGCATCCGACCTCTAGCACGGAAGTATTATATGCTGCTCTACCACGAAAACGCCTTAAAGAAGGCGGCACGATGTAGGAATTTGTTTCACTGTAGTGAATCTGATACAAAATGTACGGAGAACGCGTCTTCCGTTAGTCTACTCAGGCAAACTTTGACGCCCAGTTGGCGAGCATCAAAAGCGGCGGGCAAAATTCCTACATTGCATTATCTAATACAAACTACTAAGCACCAAAATTGTATTCTTAATCAATAGTACATTACTGCAGACGCCGGGAAAGAAGGGCTTCCGGGTTAGTTGGTATAGACGGATAGTGATACGAAGCCGGCAAGCCCTTTTCACGGCTAAGGCATGTATAGTGCTTTTCTCAAACATAGATTTAGATTTATTTATTTCATAATAACAAATTACATTATAAATTATCCTAAGTTAATTTACATGAATCTTGATATTATGATCGTCAATAAAAACATATAATAAGATAAAAATCATTCAATTAAGTTAAATATACACTCAGAATATAACTACAACTACAAATAATAATAGAATCATAAAATGCAATGTCAGATAGAACAGAAATATATGTCACTATGAGTAAAAAACTAGTTTACACAACTTATAATAGATATACATATCTCCCATACGCAATTAAATAAAAAAACACACCACTCAAAAAAATATAATTCAACTGTACAAAAAACGCAGACGCCATGTTTAAAAAAAAATACTTCCCGGCCTAGTTGTTCTCTCGAGTTGTTCCGCCCGAAACGTGATACTTCGAAACCTGTTATAACGCACTTTATAACGACATTTCATTGCATGTTTGAGAAAAAGTAATGTTTGTGTTAAATTAAATTTCTTCGCCATATTAAGAGTCCGGTCTAAATCATTTCAGACAAGACTGAGAGCCTCGGCCAATGAAATTCTGTCACTAATGATAGCCAACGACTAATGTGGTGAGTTTTGTCTGTACGGCTCTGAGAACGCGAAGTTGTAATTGTAAAGTTTATATTTGTGGGTTTTTTTATTTCTAACTATGTTGTAGAGTAAAATTTTAATTTTACATTGTATTTTAATCTTAATGTTATTTCAATATGAGTCTCTTGCCTGCTAATAAACGAATTCATTATTTTACATAAAAAAATCATTAGGTAATGCTCATGTAATCATAATAATTGTAATTATATTATAATTATATAATTGTAATTATATTATAATTCTGTCCTTAATCGTATATATTTTTTATTCTAATAATAACTTCCTGTAAACTTCCTCAATATGATTCGGTTAGTTAGTATTGTAACAATCTTGAAAAGTTAATAGGGTTAAAAGAAAAAAATAAGCAGGCAACAAATACATGTTAGATCCAATATGAACCCAATACAAATCATAATATAGCATCGTTTTTGACCGGCGGTGTTACGCAGTTTCTAAAGTGTTCACCAGTTAGTAATATGGATAATGTAATGTCTAAGAAATACAAGTTTGTAATGTAGATAATGTCTAAAAAATTAAACTTTGATATCTAGACGCTGCTGGGTTTAGTCATTGTATACCCAGTGGGCTTATGATGGTTGCGTTTATCACACGATAAATAGGTGACAAAGCATCTGTCACTCACACTCCTTTTGTCAAAACGTGACGGATGCTTTATCACTTATTTATTGCGTAACACCAATCATGGTCCTAGGATAATGAGTTTTAGGACACTTCCTTTGACATTTCAAAAATTCACCTTTTAATGGTGTATGTCGTTGTCACATAATTTTTATTAGCCTGGTAAAAATACATATAACATTTTTTTATATAAATACTACGTATTTACGCAATGTAGTTAGAAATTGATCACATATTGTGAAGTGTTCCAGTGATCACCATTTGCCTACCGGGCAACAATTCTATGGAGAGTATTTTCCTTAGATAGTATTTCTCTATTAACTTTACCTCTCCGGCTTTCACCACATGTGGTCTAAGTTTGACTCAGGCAGGTACGTGTGAAGCAAATTATGTAACAACGATCTAGATACGCGAGGAGGAACTCACGGAGCTACCATTTGAAAGAACAGCGGTTGTCTACGTACGGAGGAGTTTGTCTATTCTAGTTCGAAGTTTCGAATTCTAGCAAAATGTACGAGAAATCTAGGACCTGGCTATTGTTCTCCTGGTCCGTGAAATTGAATATTCTTTTATGGATGTTCTTATGCTTAAAGATCTTTATTATTCTCGTCCAACAGGCGGAGATACGGTTGACAATATAAATCGCATTTTACTAAAGCATGCAGGAATGGTGTTCAAACCTAGTTAGTAGTCCAATCTCTTTAATCCTATATACTATGACGATGTCACGATTCAAAACAAAACTCTAAGCCTCGAACCATCCAACCGGGGCTTACTATTAACCGAGTAAATTAATAAACAAAACAATTAATGAACTTGGAGTCACTATTTATTCAAATACGCATAGTTCTACTAATCGCCTCCTAAACTAGTGGTAGCCAAAGTTTATACTCAGCTTAAGTCCCATTCGGTGTATATTGAACAAAGTTCGTTCTGGTTTAATCTAAAACGTATTTACGTTAATTTCTTGGACCTACAAATATATTGTTTAATAGGTTAGTAAAAATGACAAACTGTAGTACATACACGCGTAAGGACTTTATGACTTAACTTTATAGAGGCGTCTTTGTAAATAGGTACACCACTAGCAGAATACCGCTGTCATTTCTTAGATTTATGACTGTTTTACTGCCCGACTGGTATTTCAGCTGGCATTTCCTACAATTTCTACTGTCTCGCTGACCTACATTATGCTGCGTACGTCTAGAAAATACGGTCTCAAGTTAGACTCTGGGTAGTTGTGTTCACCAAACTGGGTGCGAGCAAAGCGCTCTAATTATAAAACATTAACACGGTGTTACCGCAACATTATACACCACCGATTTATCCGCGACACGTCGTAGACCTTATCCCATTGAACACAAAGGTTTGACGTGTATCAAAGTCAGTTGGTGGGCATCTCAGTGCAGTGTATGACAGTTCAGTCACCGTAGCAGATTAATTCGCTGGCCAGCCGCGCGTGACGACGCGCCTTTCTGCCGTACCGAGTCAGAAGAACTTATCTACCATACATTTCTTTGCAGCATCTTTTTTCGCAACACGCGTTTTTCTGCCGTATTCGTTGGTAGCGCATTTATATTGAAATTTACCTTATAAAACCGTTAAACAAAAAACATGGTATTAGCTTGATTCGAAATTAACGAATTCATACGCTTTTTTGAAATAATTAGGTTAAAGTGACGACGCTCGCCCTGTATGTAAGGGCATGTGTCGGTATGCGAAGATATAACTGTATTATTCGATTATTAGTATGTATACAAATAAGGTACGTTAATTCAATTCGCATGAAATACGATAACTTTGGTTTTGACTCTATTATGACAGAAGGTAATTGCATTCATAATTAATAATAAAGTTATATTTTTCATCGTCAAATATCGCTTGCGCATCGTTTAGGTTGATATAATTCATTTGCATTTGAAAATAGACCAATATTTCTTCGTGGGTGATTTGATTTAGCCATTGGAAAAATATTAATACCTACTACTTATTGTCTAATATTTATTGTATTTTCTACAATTCTCGTCCAAGTAAATTTTTAGAGAAATAGTATAGTGTAAACTAGCAGTCGTTACACGACTAGACTACCTTAAAATTGTAAGTTGTAAGAACGATGAACCGTAAAATATCAGAACCGAATGTCACCCTGGCTCTACAATATTCGCGAAGTTGACCGAAGTTGGGCGAATATTATAGTGTAAGAGGCACTTCGCTGCAGAAACTCATACTTCGGTCAACTTTACGTCGGTCAACTTGACGATAGAGTGGGTATTATGCGATGATACTTAAAAAGCTAACGCGTCTAACCTGGACACATTTACAGTGAATAAATTCCCTAAGCCCAACCCAATCGCAGACATCTGCGCGTGGGCCGCAGTCACGTTGCGGCCCATTAAAATGACGCTGCACGCACTGCATCTCCTATTAAGATCCAGACTGACACACGACCGCGTCTCACCAGCGCCCTCACGGCGACGACGCTACATACACATAAATTATGTTGCTTCGTCGCTGCATAGACGCTGGTGAACCGCTGATATACTCGTTACACGCCGCTAGCGTCACGCCGACGCTGCCCAAAAGTTGCATCGCCTCTGAAGGATGCTGGCAGGACGTCGATGATCAAAATAAGCTACTGTACACTAACTCTTACACAACCCTTTTTGACGCGCAGAACAATTTATCGACCGCATAGGTGCTTTTATAAATTTTAACACCTGCCTTAAATTTTATTCTCAATTTTTAACTTTTCAGAATGTACATATACAAATACTCTTTATTGCACACCTCAAACATCAAGGAATACACAACACAACAGGTTTTATGTTAATTATTATTTTTATATTTACTTAAATTGTAAATTAAATTAGGTGGTTTAATTAAATTCGTTGCAGGTCAACATAACATGAGATACATGAAAAACCGGCAGAGGTAAACAACAGGCGGTCTTATCGCTAAATAGCGATCTCTTCCAGACAACCTTACGTACGTTTAGTTTTTTGAATAAGTATGTAAGTAATGTGACTAATCCAGACACAATTAGCAATGTATAAACCACCCTAAGCCCAACCCAATCGCAGACGTCTGCGCGTGGGCCGCATTCACGTTCCGACCCATTCAAACGCCGTTGCACGCACTGCATCTTCTATTATGATCAACACCGACACAAGACTGCTTATATCTTAATTGAAATCACTTGCACGGGATTACTTGAATCCTGCTATCCTGTGAAATGGCCATGGGGTTAACATGCAAATCTCCGTCGGAGACGATCATAATCAGCTTGCGGAAGAATATCAACCTTATTATATAGAAGTCTGAATTTACGTTATATGGCATCCCAAAATCTGCAGGCTTAGCTTTGTAAAGCTAGATAGATATATAGATAGATATATATGTACTAACCACTGTAAAACTGATCCAAAATTTACTGGGAGATTTAAGGGTTAGAGTGAGAGTATCAGGGTGATGGGGAGGGTCACAGAGTTCTCCTGTTCATAAATCCTCTAAATCCTTTCAAATTATATTATTTGCAAGAATACGTATATATGTAGATAAGTAGATTGATGTAAGTTTATGGCATATATATTAATATATTAGTTAGTTGACTGATTTGTCTTTGTATTCATATTTTTATCTATACTCTGTAATCCTGCGCCCCTAAATATTTCTGTTTAACCCAGTGGTTGACTGGTAGAGAATGCCTTAAGGCATTTATTTCGTCGTTTGAACTTTTTCACCTCCGACATGTCTCCTGGCAAGACAATAAATTCATTTTAAATTGCACGTTGTTTATTTATTGTGTGACCTACTTTGCTTCAACCGGTTATTTCAAATTAGAAAAATAACAAATATTTAACGATAAACGAAAAACATTACCCAGTGCTCTGTGTTTGACTTCAATAGAATGAAGAAAATAAATGTGAAATTCGTCATCGGACTTCAAAGAAGTAGTGGAATCATTTGTAAACGTAAAAGTATTTTTAACGTAAATAAATAATTTTCCAACGAACGATTTATTTACATCTGGTATTAATTCATTAATCCCCGATCTGTCAATCAATTCCGATTTAGCTACGTACGGTAAATACGTCGCGCCATTTCGATATAAAATGTTACTAGCTTTTCCCCTGTTTCCCCAGGCAAGATGCGTATTTGAATATACGAGTAGTTTTTATAAACACAAACATCTAGCTTACGTAACCCACAATTGTCTCGTACAGTTTGGAAAACAACATTCATCTGGTCTCTATAGTCTCATCATTTCTGCTGCAAGAGGTTAACAACATAACACTGCCTAGTACACGTTCTTTTATATCCGAATGCTCGCAATATAATATGATTGTGCCCTAGTGCATCTGAGGATTTATTATCGCTGTGATAAAGATAACAAATTCACTTACCGCGAGTTAATACTCTCAAGTCTTAAACAAACTCTTGTGTAAATCTCCTTGAAACATCGCTAAAAGACGGCATTGTTTACCTATACTGCGTACTTAGGCATAACGTCTGCGATAGGAGCCTCGAATTCCTCTCTGATTATGTTTATATAGTATCTACGATCATTAGGTTTCCGAGTAATAAGTAACACCTTCAGGCATTTTGACTGTATACCATTGAATTAACAGTAAACGCGGGCAGATTCATACATAAAATAACAGCCTAAAAAAACGAATATGAAATTGAGTTAATTTCTAATAGAAGGTGGCTCGGGAACAATCTAGAGTCTAGACTAATATTCCGTGTCGGAATTCCATCATTTATTGTTGATTTTAGAAATTCGTCCCCCTAGTCTCATTTTTGTCAGAATTGAGATGTGATGATGGGATCCATGAAGAATCTACGGACCCCTACATTTTTGTAAACATGTGCTTACAATAATTTCGGTGTTCTATTGATTCTAGACATTTTATCGTCTTTCATATCAACGCATAGGTACTATATTTTTTGTGATAATGCACTCGCGCTCTCGTTGCCTAGTGCATTCAACGCTACGAAAATCTCATTGCAAACTCATCATATTAAATTACCTCACACACTAGGCAACTGGTGGTCTGGTGGCTAACAGTTACTGAAAGCTACATTTCACATCTACATTTCTGTCAGTCACTAATAGAGATGTCGCACTCGTTGCGCAACGCCGCACGGCGACACACTGACGCCCCAGATGACATCACGATATTCCAATAGCCGAATCGATGGTGAAACCGAACAGATGGCTATTCACAAGCCCTTCTATTATGTTATTGTAGGTCTAATTACTTTGTTAGTGTCGAATTGATCAAACAATGTATGGAAATAGTCAAGCGATTGTTCAAGTATTGTCGCTTTATGTAGCTGTGTTGTGATTTCGTACATTGTCGTCAGGAGGGCTAGCATATGTTGTTTTTTAGATGACCAGCGGACTTATGATACTCTAGTAAAACACGCAAACTAGAGTCTAGTTTATATCTCGATAATAAATTATATAGGATGAAAAGTGACGGTTGCTTTAACCATTTTTATCATATAAACGCAACCACCATACGCCCGCTGGAACACTTCGTCTGTTGACGAATATTACCCCTGTAATGCTTATTTATTGATGGTATTTTACTTAAACATGCTGTTAATAAACACGTGCCAATAGTCATAGACTGGATGGCGAAAACGGGAGATCGGGCCATGTGGCGAACCCTGGGGGAGGCTTACGTCCAGCAGTGGACTGCAATAGGCTGAAATGATGATGATGAATAGTCATAGAGAAACACAGCATTAGAAATACTAAGGCAAAGCTAGAAATACTATATCGCCGTCTTGAATGCTAAAACATGCTCACGTAAGTTTCACAACCTCATAAATATAGAGTGTGGCAGCGAAATAACCACAGCAGATAAGAATAGTCATATAATTTCAGTCTTCCTTAACCAAGTAGCACACAGACTGCAAAAGCAGCCTTTATACAGCTTAAATTATAGTTATAATGTCGGTATAAGCTCTTAAACAGCATGTTTGCTGCCTGGGTAGATTCTCAGTTATAAGTGTGCAAGGCACGCGCTTAAGTTTTTCTATGGAGACATACTTTTTATATTGTGTGCACGCTCCGTATCAGATGTTATTAATATATTTTCGTATTATATTACATCTGGAACATTAAATATTTATAGCTTTATTATCATCAAACAGCCATAAAACCGATGCTCAATGCTAATAAACCGTACCATCCCCCAATTTCGTGTTATTTGGGCAAGCTCTAAAAATTAAACTGACAACAGATGTTTCTGGTTTACGACCCGATTTCATCATTGTAAATAAATGGTTTGTTTCAACCGTTTTGTTTAATTTAATTAACATATTTATTGCTCTGTAATGTAATAAAACGTGTCTATTTTCCCGAATTGAATTTATTAAGTCCTTTGTTATTGAAAACGTTATTGTACATAAATAGATATTCACATAAAAAATATAAGCCGAACTCAAAAATTAAGTTTGTTTATCAATCTTACGTATCATGAATATCAGTGTCGTGGCGTCCTTAGCACCCGGAGCCTTCGGCTCGTCTATTGTAAGGTATCTGGATACTTGTACTATGCTTGTGGAAAACATAGGCTTTACACGGGCTTTATTGACCGAGCGAGCGAAGTGTCTAGGTTTCAACTTGGCCTAAACTTTTTTCGTATGTCCGGATTGTTCGGAGTTTCAGATGTCCGGATTTTTTAGCTTACAGGCCACATTTCTCAACCAATTCTCATAAAATTTTGTAATTAGGTTCGATAAGTATAGATCTTTTTTGTCGATTTAAGGTTGAAAACATAAAAAAACTACAAGTTTCAGCCATTTCTAAACAAACTCGCGAGGTGTAGACATCACATATAGCCCCTGGTTCTTTCTGTCCAACTTTTAATAAGTTTCTACATATGTACTTGCTATAAAATAATGGTACGAAATGGAAACCGAAATATTTTTATGAACTAGGTACAAACTTCAGCTTGTTCGGCACAGAAACTCCACGAAACTTGAAGATAAGAAGGCTTCAACTCAGATAAGATTTAATGACCTAAAGTCGCTGGTATGTAGTATATAGAAAAAAGGCACGAAGAAAACTTTTAATAGTTATTCGCACGCAGGCATTTAATGTAATACATGACGACCTATATAAAAAGTACCATCTTACGTACCATCTGTAAACAAAAATATGTGCTGACTTTGTAAACGCTCCCATCTTATATTACTTTCGGATAATAATATTCCGTCTGCATTCTAAGCCGAACCTTTTTCATCTTTCCTTTTTAAAGATTTATTAGCACTTTTATGTTCCTTTTGTAATTTCAAGTGAATAAAATATTTACACAATGACCTCAGAACCTGAGAGCAAGGTTCAAGCGTTATCCGAGCCTCGAGTGAGCTTGCTAACTGCTAAGTTTACTGAATAATGAGTCACACGATGTGTGAGGTGTGAATCATGGCCGTCGGAGCTTTGTTTACTTTATAAGTTACCAATCTTTTGTCCGAGGCTAATAATAATATTTACGTCTGTGACAAATATGCGCGTGGAATTAATTGCATCAGAAGGCTTTTGGAGAACGCTTTTGTTCTATTGATCGAATACATAACCCGACACATTCTAATAAGTATTAATCGACCACCAAAGACGGTGCTTCACATACTAAAGAACACAAATCAAATGTAATAGACTAAAAAGGCTTGAGACGGCGGAGGACTTTTGCCACTACACAAACTACTAGATATACTATCAAGTCCCGTATAAGAACGTAAGTATAGAAGTAACGTAACGTAAGGTAAAATGAAGAAAGACAAAATTGAATAAAGATAATAACGTTAGGGAGTGATTGATAGTAGGTATTATACTCTAATGAAGTATTTGGTATAGTTGTGTGTAAGGCCGTTTCCGATTAAGGGAAGAAAATATGCCCTTTTGTGATAATGGACAGATTTTTTTTTCTACAGTCAGTTACGTCTAGTAGAGTAACTGTGTCAAGTTTGGTTAAAAAATTCTTTGTGGTTCCGCAGAATAAAAATAAAAACGGAAATAATGAAATATGGTTTTTCTCCAAAACTATTTAACTTTAATGTACTATTATTTTTTCATTCTGTAAAGCTTAGTCAAGTTCATGTTTTAAGTGAAAATGGTATCTCTATATCTAACGATTATGTAAAAAAATAGGTAAGTCAAAATTTTAATATATATATTTTTTTACTTTTGTGAGAGATACCACTCTAATTGACATTTCTAAATAAGCCTTAGTTAACGTCCTGTAACACATATTAATTTGATGGATAAAATCGGAAAGCAACTGTGTCAAAATGAAATAAATAACTGGGCTGGAATTCATTACTATTTAATTAGTAAACTACTCTAACACTGCTAAATAACCAAAACATAATATCCTCTTTACAAATAAACAAGATTTGACGGTTACAGTGACATTTGCTAGAAAATGTCACCTTTTTAGTTACGTAATGAAAAAAAATACACTTATTCTAATCCTCATCGCTATCTTCATTGACAGTAACGTGAATTCCGTGATTCAAAAAAAGTCCGCTTAAAGTTTCAGCAGGCCGAACGATTTTGGACAAGTATCTTGCGTGCGATAAATAATAAACAATAGCAACAATGTGTGAACAACACCCTACTGTTCGCATTCCGTTGGCACGTCCACAATAATGCCGCCTTATGGATCCAACACCAATGCTGTTTGGGACATATTCGATAAAGCATCTGTAAATAGTTTTTGAAATATGGCGAGATTGGACTTTCACTTTCAGTATATTAGAATTTTCCTTCACATATTCCAAATTCAACGAACCATCTTCATTAAGTATTTCTGATAGATACGAAATCGCTACTTATATCATTGCGAGGTGATATAATGATGTAGGTTTCTTTCTTAATATTTTTTTGATTGCGTTCGCTTTAGAATTCATTTTGTAAAGACGAGTTATCTTTCTAATGTCCCTGAAATGTCATGTTACATTTAAAAAAACAATTCATATTTATTACTGTCATAATTTATGTATTTATTTTAATTTCGGTAGAAAGAGGATTATTGCGTGGCGAAAAAAGAATAGTTTGTAATTACAATTTCAAGATAATGAAGTCATACCCGAAAAGTCTTTTAAATTCCATTTTACAGTTAGTGTCCGATTAAAACCTTTAAATTGATAATTTGGTATAATGTTAAGTAAAGCTTATATACCAAATAGCAAAAATGATTAATATATACATAGTTTTTAATTTTTATATTATTAGAAAAATAATGACATTTTCAATAACAATAAAAGGCAAATGTCACTAACTGTCAAATCTTGTTCATTTGTAAAGAGGATGTATGCTTTGGTTATTTGGAAGTGTTAGAATAGCTTACTAATAAAATGTAATAAAATCCAACCCAGTTATTTATTTCATTTTGACACAGTTGCTTTCCGATTTTATCCATCAAATTAATATGTGTTACAGGACGTTAACTAAGGCTTATTTAGAAATGTCAATTAGAGTGGTATCTCTCACAAAAGTAAAAAAATATATATATTAAAATTTTGACTTACCTATTTTTTACATAATCGTTAGATATAGAGATACCATTTTCACTTAAAACATGAACTTGACTAAGCTTTACAGGATGAAAAAATAATAGTACATTAAAGTTAAATAGTTTTGGAGAAAAATCATATTTCATTATTTCCGTTTTTATTTTTTTTCTGCGGAACCGCAAAGAATTTTTCAACCAAACTTGACACAGTTACTCTACTAGACGTAACTGACTGTAGAAAAAAAAACCAAGTCATAATATTAAAGGGCATTTTTGCTTCCCTTAATCGGAAACGGCCTTTGTGCAGTTGATTACCATTATTTGACAATTGTTAATATCGTTTTACAGTAGGTACTTTTATCTCACGAGCGCGGGTGAGCCATGTTTGTGTGAGTAATGAGCGCTCCCGAGCTCACCCACACAGAGCCAATGTGCATGTACATCTACTCACACAAATATGGCTCACCCGCGCTCGTGAGATAAAAGTACTGTATACGTATTTGATGCGCCACCTTTACCAATTGTAACCTTTCATCAAAGAAAACTCCGTCTCTTTTAAACAAAAACGAATGCATGTAAGCAAAACACTACAACACTACAATGGTTTGCTTTTAACGACAGTTGTTTCCCGTTTCCAGTTTTAAATCACGTGCGATAATAACAAAGTTGCCTGACAAACGGACCGCTTAATACCGAAACGTGCAAAAAGGCATTTTACATAAATTTCGCCCAGCTGCCAACCTAAGGGAATTGAGAAAGTTTCCAAATGAATATACGAAAGCGTTTAAATGCCGGGAGTTCGGAACAAGTGTATGCAACATTGCAAGCGTCATGTTGACCGCCTTATGCTTCCGATGTAGCCAACTAGTTTGTTTTTTTAATTACGAACTATGCCTTCGATTTAACAGTTGGCGCTGGCATCCGTTTATTTGCGGAACTTTTCCGCTTCTGTTTTAATCGTTTTTATCTTTTACTTTATGAATGGTTACTATCTGTATGTCAGTGCTAATTGACCTGGCATATTGCGTTTAATAATAAAACGGATTAGTATGAATTGAAGCTTGTTTGAGAATCTGAACCATACTTAAACTCATATCCAATCAGCATCGCATTAACCGTGCCAAAGCAAGCATATTTCAATGCGGTAAATATTTCCAGAACATTGGTGTTTAGTTGTTTCCAATATTGGTACCTAATATTCATTAAAACGTTTAAATACCCTAGTAGTAGAGTTGCTAAGCCGCGAAATTGTGCGCATCGGGTTACGAGCATGAAATTTCTACCACACATAGAGCGTTCCGCGGTGATTATTTTCAGATGTGGAGGGAAGTCAGATTCGTCCCCTGTGTGGTGGGAGAGCGGGGTGAAGAGGACCAATTACTGTTCTTTTTCTTTTTTTTATTACAGATCAGTTAAGGCTATTAGGGCTTGGGCGTCATCGTGTTCGTGTAAAATAGATATCAGCTATTAATTTTTCATGTTATTTAAGAATAGTTTCATATAAAAATTTGGGTTTATTGCCGAAAAGGTAAAAATCACAACAAGTTTTTTTTATTCAGAACGATAAATTAGTTATCTATCCTGAATATTTACAATTTAAAAAAATATTACTAAACAGCAAATTTAATCTTGTTTTTAAAATGTATACATATTGGGCACATCTGATACAAAAAGAACCTTGAAAAAAATGTTGATATTAAGCTTAGCCTGCGTGTTCTAGTACATTTTGCTAAGTCGCGAAATTGTGTAGATCGGGATACAACCACGAAGATTCTACCACAGATAGAGTATTTTGCGGTGATTATATTCAGATGTAGAGGGAAGTCAGATTCATCCCCTGTGCGGCGGGAAAGTGGGGTGAAGAGGACAAAGGAGTCCTCTTTTTCTTTTTATATTACTGATCAGGTAACGCTAGTAGGACTTGTGTCGTGTCGTTTTCGTGTAAAACAGATATGAAAAATTCATTTTCATCTTATTTATTTATAGTACCATATAAAAATATGGTTGTATTTCCGAAATTGTAAAAATCACAACAAGTTTTTTTTATTCAGGGAGATAAATTAGTTATATTTCCTGAATATTTACAACTAACAAAAATATTGCAAAATAGCAAATTTAATCTAGTTTCTAAAAATATATAAATATTGGGAACTCTTCATACAAACAGTACCTTAAATAAATTGTTGATGTTGAAATTAGCCCGTGTGCTCGTGATACATTAGCAAATTTTTTTTTTGTTTTAATTACATTAATTTGTTTTTTTAGGACGTATATAGTAAATATTATATGTAAAAGCATGTTAAAAATCATTATTTAATGTATTTAATGAAGCGAAATAGGATGCGTTCGGAGATTTACGTTGGTTACGCCGACGTAAAGATATATTTTAAGCTACTGTTTGTATGAGAAGTGCCCAACATGCATATATTTTTAGAAACCAGATTAAATGAACTTTTTGAAATAATAATAATAATTTGAAAATGTTCACGAAATTGAACTAATTTACCTCATTGAATAAAAAAACTTGTTGTGATTTTTACCTTTTCGGCCATTACATCCATATTTTTATATAGAACTATACAAAAATAACATAAAAAATGAATTTCTGATATTTGTTTTACACAGAAACGATACCAAACACGTCCTGGTAGACTTAACTGACCAGCAATAAAGAAAGAAAAGAGGGATACTTGGCCGTATTCACTCCGCTCTCCCGCCTGACAGGGGACGAATCTGACTTCCCTCCACATCTGAAAATAATCACCGTGGAACACTCTATCTGTGGTAGAAATTTCATGCTTGTAACCCGATGCGCACAATTATGTTAGAAAACAGCGGACTAACAACTCTACTATAGATTAAGACGTTAATAATACGGTTAATAACTAAAACTCATTAACGCCTTTAGCGTTTCTCATTAATACTGTTAATGCGATTAATATCGCACGTAATATTTTTATATTAGGCAATGAATGGCGTGGCAGCTGAAGTCATATGGTAATTTGGCGAAATGCTTAATTAGTTTATTTTGCTTATTAAGCCGTTAAACGATGCCCCACATTGTAATTATTAGTAATTAGTAGTAGTAGCTAATGGCGTTTCTAACCTTAGTCAATACAAATCGATTTTTTTTTTCTAATCAGCAACAATTGCGTGTTTTCTCTTCGTATTACTCATGCAATGCGAGTGGTTTCATGCAAATATTTGACCTCATCTTATTGTCACATGTCTATATTGTCCATAGTTATACGTACGTAGCCGCAAATTCATAAGAGGCATTCACAAGAGTCGCGAAGCGTATTTATGCTAGACGGGCTGGAAAGATTGACTTCAGTTAATTTCCATCGACAAGAACCATTTTCATTCTACCAATGGTTCGGCCTAAATACCGAACATCTCAGTAACCACCGTGCCCCGAATTCTGCAAAGCCACAACCAACACCGTGTCGAACAAACGGTACTGTTTATGGCTAAGTTTAAGATCAGCTAGGCATTGAATCTGTGCTGCAATTGGGTCAGGAGCCTGGGCTTTACCACGAAGTTTTCGTATTTCTGATCGGCCGGCAAACTTGCTCAATGATCCAGATACAACTTGATCCTAATACCTATTTAGTTCTAGTTGTTTGGTTTGGAACATGTTACAAATTACATTAGGTAACTTATGATGTAGTGTGTGGCTGCTTGCTATTTCTGTGAACTATTTTTTTACTTATACGTATATACATTTAGCTTTTATAAACTTGATTATTAAGCATTTCTTTTGATTGTTTATATGGGATATCGTAATTAAAATATGTCTTTTTATTTTTTCAGATCAAATAAATAACTTCCTGTAACGCCGTCCATCGCGGCTTTAAATAAATCAAGGTGAGTTTACAGTTATTTTGTACGACTTAGTGTTTATGCCGTTTCTGAAAGCGGTATTAACAGTAATGTTTAAATTTCTTGTTCCTTTTGCCATCATCAATTAATTTATCTATACAGTATAGAGCAACGGTCAGCAACTGGCGGACCGGGAAAGGTTGAACCTCGGACCGCCAAATATTGTAATGTATTGTATGTCAAGTAGAAATAAATACGTAATATTTTTAAACCAATCTAACTTAGTACCTACCTATTCTAATTAAATTAACCTGTTTTACGAATGCCAAAAAAAACTACTTGCCGACCCCTGATCTAAATGTTCTGGAAAAGCAAATGACGGACACTGGTATAGAGTATAGTAAGAACATTTTTTCGTCGTCTAATCTTTTATTAATGTACAACAGTATTACAGTACTAAATGCAACTGTTTATAAGCTGCAGATGGAAAACAATATCTAATATGAACAAGAAAAACAGCGCTTTTAGCTTTATGAGAAACAACAGTTAATTAACTAAATAACCGAACTGCTCAAGGAATTATCGTTTGTGACTCCTTCTCGGTCCAAAAGGCACTTCCCCCATATCTCACTGAGGCGTACATCATCCAATTACAGACGGAATAGTTTCCTTAACCGCGCTAGTCGCCATTTGAATAATACGACGAAAGAGCATGATATTTAATTGTGTAATTCCTTCCGTGAGGCGAAATTTAGCTAATGTGTTTTTTGATTGAGCGATTTTTATAACATGCTTATGCAGTATTTTTATCGTGTATTAGGTAGGTACTTAGTTTGTCGGCCCATCAAGGCTCTAAAAGTTAAGGTTTAAAAGTTTAAGTTTGTAGATTAACGAATGTTCATAGTTTTTACCTACATATGTTTGCTGCAAGTGCGCGTCGGTACATCGATGTGCGCTGTTTACTTAAGTCTATGTTTCATGTACAGCAAATATTTGTGAGTTCCTGTAATTGGCTCTGTATTTCTATTTAAGTTTCTATATTTAGTGTATTAGCTGTTGGTTGTTGTGCTGTGGATCTGCTTGCTGACGCGAAATCTGACAACCGCCCAAGATCCACGTAATTATTTTCTCTGTACAACTCAGCGTTTTACTTAAGAATGTTTTTCAAGGCGAGCTTGGCATATGCTACTTCTGCGTGGCAAAGAGACTGCCACTTATCTCAAAACGTCTCTGCATCAGTCTTGTGCAAATTAGCACGCTTTTCCACCGCATGCATTTACTAATTAAATACCTTCAACAAATAAAATTTCACAACGTTATCGTTCTCTTTTAATATCTTAATAGCATGATATAATAATCATCTATCATCGTCATCATAAATGTCAAGCGATGTTTATTCTCTTGTCCAGCCAAAGCCGTTGTCAAATTATTTCATGCTTTATTATTACATGCATCATATACCGTGCTAACCTTTAGCTGTATAAACTTGGCTGTCGTCCAACTTTCACGAGAAAACTTCAAAGAACTAGCTTTTCTTGAGTATTAACTGAAGGTTTTTCTGATTGTTTTATTCTTGCTTTAATGAACAACGTCCGGCGAAAACAGGGACTAATCGGATTGTTCTTAAGTCCGCACTAGTGTTCTTCCGATTGCGAAAAAGAATTTCCTCTTGGGAAAAGATTGGAAATACTTCCCTGTTTTTAAAAAGGATTACCGGAGCTGTTGTAAAATTTTAATGTGACTTTAGTTACTACATTTATTTCAACTATTAACCACTCGAGTTTGCACTTTGTGCATTGCATGATTTGTTACTCAAGAAATGACGCCAATTTGATGGTGGAACTCTGTACTGTTGAATGGTAGAGACCGTCTCTGCACAGTGCAGTGGCTGTATGATGCTAGAGGGCTAGTAAGAAAGATGAGCCCACACAAGATTCTAGTTGGTTAGTTTTATTGTCACATTGACTCTTTCAATGAAACTGCAATTTTTCATTGTTAGCTTAGTGTTGTGTCCCACTGCTGAGCAAATGCCTTTCCCATAGATTTCCACTTGTCTCGATTTCTAGCAGTTTTTGGCAAAATATTAGGTACTGAACGCATCTAGGTCATGGCACCGTCTCCGCCTGTCGCCTGTGACCATCGTCAGGTATCCAATTATCCACCAAGTACCATAATGGATGCATGCGGCAAATATGGCCGGCCCAGTTCCACTTAAAAAAGGCAGTCTTTTTACCAACGTCAACTATTGCAGTTTTAGATCGCTGTATGTCATTTCAAACTCGAGCAGTTCGCTTAACCCCTAACACAGCGCTCCATTGCACGCTGTCAAACCTTGAGTTTCGACTTTTTCAGTCAGTGACCAGGACTGAGCTCCGTAAGTAGGATACACACGTCAATAAGTTTTCGTTTTCATGTCGTGACATTAAATAAATTCTAAGTACAAAGCGAAAAGACAATCCATTTAAATTGCACTGCACACGAAACGACTTCCTCGAACCAATTGGCTGTAAAGGTAAAGTGAATCGATGTTAGCAATAACTCGTGAATAGCGAAAAGGGGTTGAGAGCAGACATTAGCTCGTTTAATGCAAATCTGCGCGTATATAACCAAGGTTTAGTGCCCGTCTAGACGTCTCCACCCGGAATCTCTTCGTATCCTGCCAACTTTATAACAGTTGAACACAACACTTGCATTCAACGTATTATGTAGGTACCATACGAGTATATCGGACGAGACGGAAAAGCGATCAGCAAGATTGAGTGAAACTCATGCTTGAGAGCGTATCGGTAACGCGGCGTCTTCACAATCTATAATTGGAATCTTTGGGTGCACATTTGATGCAAATCATACTATGCGTATTAATATCTGAAATTATTAAATAATTGTCACACTCATGTTCACAATGCGAACATCATATAATGCAGAAAATCCTAGTATTGCTCAAAATAATGTATTGTATTTTTTAAATATAAATAAAGCTACAATGTCCTTATAAGTAATATTCTTATACGTTTCTCTACAATAAAAATTGCACAAGGCAACGGTAGGAGTTTTTTGTCATTTTTGTCAGGTATTCAAGTCAAGCCAAGCATGACCATCCCAACGCAGGTAGTCACTTAATGCGAAGTGATAATAAAATCGATGCATTCAGACAAATAAATTGTACCTTCGCCGAAAGCGGTGCCCAAAAGGGAGAAAGGTGTTTTTAGGACAGTGACCGTAAATCACCAAGCTGTGGCGGCTGCAGGCTATCTAAGTAAGGGTGTTGCGATTATACTGGATACAGATGAAGATGCGTGTGTAAAAAGTGAATGGCAATAATTACTCGTTATTGAAGCTTCGCACAATTCAAGAAGACATGACACACACGTTTTCTGGTATCCGAAGTTTTCCAATCCGTGCAATACTGTATACTCCAACTCAATGTAGTCTTGAGTCTAAATACAGTCGCACTTTTTGTCGACAGCCCCGCTCTAATAAGAAGGGTCCTATAATTTTATCACTGACGTATCAATGAAATTACTGCGGATGCAGATGGACGGTGTGACTGTTATGTCAATGCGAAACGACCAGTCTCGGCCTTAAATAAAAAATATACGGTTTTTAAGTTGCTTCTGAGGATACGATGCAATATTGCATGTATTTTATAAGTTGACATTACGGGAAGCGATGAGCCCAAAGCCACGGCTGTAAGTAAGGTATATTTATTATACATACTAATGAGGCTCTGAGGCCAGTGATAGATTACTATGCCTTATCCTAGTCAAGATTACGCTCCTTGCGCGGTCGTGCGGCCTTAGTTATTTATACACATTCCCTTTTAAGGAATATTATTGACAATGGCTATCGGGAGTAGTTGAATATATCACCCAGTTGAAACTCTTAATTCTCTTTAAATTTCCTGTTTACGGATGGATTAAAGCCAACAGTAAACTGTAGCAGTCATCATACCTATTACAGATTCTTTTCTATATATTCCTGAATCCCGTCTGCCTAAATAAATAACCTTCCAATGCCTGGGCCACATTGGAGCGCAATCTGTTATTTTTCGGAAGTGGCATGGGAAGATTATAGATCAGACTTGTACATGCAGTAATATTCACGATCTGATAGATGTTAATGAGTCCCTTGGCCTTGCAGCCGGGAGTTTATGATACACGTGTTTCAGTTGTAATAACTATTATTACTGTCAAAATGTACTTGGCAGCGGCAGATGGAACAACCATGGTTTAAGCTTATAAGTAGTGTTGAGGATAAATAAATAAATAAATATCAAGGGACAATCATACCCAAATCGACCTAGTCCCAAACTAAGCAAAGCTTGTACTATGGGTATAGATAACATCCATGACCCAAGAACAAATATTTGCCCCGGCCGGGATTCGAACCCGGGACCGCCGACTCAGTAGGCAGGTGTCTACAAACCGAGCCAATCGCGTCGACGCGTCGCGGGATGATAGCGGTTGCGTAAAGACTGAGTATAACTATATCTTTGTATTCTGAAGGTATAATAAAACTTAATTTGGTTTACGATTACGTGGAGCCAAACACTAGCTTACAAGCAATACCTAGCTCTCCTAGGATGAAACTGGCATCCATTAAACTTTAAATTTTATTAGGTTTAACCCGTATACTCATCGATCAATGATATCGTGGTATCGTGATTTTTTACTGTAAAGGCTGGTGCACTCAATCAATGACAACAGGCCAAGCGGTGACCCTCGAGTACCCACGCGAACATGCTCAGTGAATCGAAAGATAATCGGACATTATGGGTTTTTTCGGGGATAGTAACATCTGGTTTCCCCTATCCGCAGTATTATCAATCTTAAAGGCTCCCCGATGCAACGTACGAATTAGAACGTACAAAAGGAAAAGGAATGAACGTAATGTGGTAGTGGGTGTCTTCGAGCGTTGAAAAATCTATAACAACATGACCACCGTGCAATTCTGTCCACCATTTTACTAAACGCTGGCAGTTTGATTGCGCCCGCTGCCAGCGGTCTTCTCTTTTTTGTGCTTTGTGTTCCAATTGCAAGGTTTTTTTGTAATAAAAGTTAATTTCGTGACTTCTGGAACGTGTCCTTGTATTGTATATTATATTACATTTCTGCTACAAGTGTGTTTCTAAATATACGCCTATCCGGAAACAAAACTACATTACTTATAAATGTATATGTATGTTAACACGTATGCTTCAAATCATGTGATCACGATAACTGGGTCTAAAGTCATTGCCCCAAACAGATCGTATTTCAGCATTGAAAATAATTGTATTTACGTACAAATGTCTGTTATTAACCACGGGCGAACAGTTGGTGTGGCTAAATAAACAGCATATTTACCAGCCTGTCGTAAAGCATAGTTCGTCATAAGGTTGAAAATTTACGAGTGTTAAATAAAATACTACCCAGTGGAAAAAGGGAAGATACTTGAAGGAAACTTTCGCGATTTTATACCTTTTTTTGTTTCAACGATAAAACAGTATTGGCGAAAATAGATGCACATTCCTTGTCATAAAAGATAATGTTCACATTAACACTACACCTTTCTTACATAAGAGTAAGAACTATATTTGCATGTCTCTAGATACCATTACGGTTACGGGGTTCGTTTATTTACGTCGGCCTGAAAATCTTATACACACATTTCGCTTTAGAAAGCGTTCAAATAGTGCTTTATCATGTGTTTTTGCTGTGTGTGGAAAGCACACAATTTCCATGCCTGCTTAAATAGTTTACATAATACAGAAAGAGAGGCGCGAAGGAATCTTGCAAATAAAAGGTTGTTAACAATTCATGAATATGATGATGTCTTTCTACTTTCCTGAGATTGTAAGAGGTAGAGTTAGTTAAACGTTTTGACACTGACATAACTAACTGAAATAGTCATCGAAGTAGTGCCTGAAGATGCATTTATAAAACGTAACTTGTGTTTAAAATTATAGCATTTCCTTACCTCTGGAAAATAACGGATTTTAAGACTGAAATAGAAGATCTAGCGATAAACCAAGCGAGGAGAGTATTCTTGCGCAACAGTCATTGCTTGCTATGCTATATTAAATATGCTATATTGATATTAAAGATCACTCCATAAAGGGAAAAAGGCACATATTTAATTATGTCCTCACGTATTTAGAAAACTACGCTGCCTATAAACTTAATATCAAAAACCGGCAGTGCGTGCTTCAATTTATCTTTGACAACGCCTCGAGTTCCGAAAGCGTTTGTACCTTTTGAGAGCTCGAATGCTTCATTTTGCATAAAGGTTGTATTGTACTCCTAGTGTCGGTAAAGTATGACAATGATTATCGTTTTCATGGCAATATTACCTTGATGTACGAATGAAGAACGTTTGAAAAGCATAAAAACTGAATATACCGCAATGCGTTCCGTTCTCTCATGCATGATGACGCATAAACAGATCGCTATTGTGGAAAACTCGCCAAAACCGCAGTTCCTACGCGCTAAAAGAGAAACGCATGTTGTACACATTTATGCACTAGCCCCACAGAAAAATATAATAAGTAGTGCAGCAAAATGATGCCTAAATAAAATAGAAGGCGGTCAGATATGGTGAGCGACAGTTAAACAACAATTTCTGATGCGTGTGCATTGCATGCCGCTTTTTTTTTTCACTGTACCTAATATATATGATATGAAACACAAAAATGTAACAATAACCCACCTTGTAGCGCGCTCTGTCATCTTCTATACCTATATGTTTTTTACTTCACTTGATGATGATGAGTAGGTATAGGTCAGATATACACCTAGTAAATTAAATGGAAAAACAATATATGCTGACGTTGATTTATAATTGACAATTCAACTGTAAAATACATGTCGGCGATATTTTGTTGTTGAATAATTTCGATAAGGATTTACATAGAGTGGTATTCAAATAGGTGCGTTTCCATAAAATGTATTTAAACTAGTATACTGTCATAGAATTGTAAAATTGTATTACTAATCAGTTTTTTATGAAGAAGGGAAATCTTAACTGTGCCATGTAGAATTTATAAGGGCGCGCGGCACCAGTTGTATAGCGCCATCTGTTGGTGTCCCCTCATTACACCGAAACAGCTAGGCAATTATAACCGATTTCCCTGACTACGGTTAATAAAAAAGTTTTACGCGAACGAAGCGCACCTTCTATAGTTTGAATATTAAATTTATTTTAATAATCCAACAGGCGACAAATTGACGTCATCACCTATTTTTTTCCCAGACAAAAACAATAGGCCTGATTGCATTCAGCTCACAGAATATTTATGAATCTTTCCATATTCAGATTCGAATCTCGTTTTTAACATAACTGGAACTTTACTAATTAATTAAGTTTTGAAATAGCACACAGGTGTTAGCATAGACAACCCCCACTAGACGGAGCATGTAAGGCGACCCGCGCGCACCAACGATATGGTACGGCAGAACATTAAAGTATGAACACGGCGGCCACCGTTTAGTTGCGTCCTTGTTTATGATCCATGCGTACGTCAACGAAAAAAGAATTTAAATAAATAACATGGTAAATTGTAGTGTTAAGTGGTGTAGAGAGACCTCATAAACATGGACGCAACTAAACGGTGGCCGCCGTGTTGATACTTTAATGTTCTGCCGTACCATATCGTTGGTGCGCGCGGGTCGCCTACGGGTCGCCTTACATGCTCCGTCTAGTGGGGGTGGTCTGTGGGTGTTAGCAAAAATAGAAAAATGTCGTCGTAGATGTTTTCCTATAATACATTTTTTTACATGAATGTATCTTACATTAAATAATTGGAAAAAACCATTTGGAAAACTAGAATTTTTCGTTCTCTTAATATATTCAGTGAAATTCTATACTATTTTGAAGAAATCATCTGTATTGGGTTAGAATTAGTGAATGAAGTGAATTAATTTCAACGAACAGGCGGGTTCTATGATGGTTCCATTGATTGCACTATACAACAATGATAAAGCATATATCCCACTTTTCACAATAATGCTTGTTGTCAATGTTGTCATTCATAATATCGAGTATTAACGTAAACGGACTTATAAATAATAAAACAAAGGTAAATTAAGAAAGAAAAATTGAATGCGATCTACTACAATCTAAGCAGGACTTGAACCTGCGACCTCGCGTTTCCGGCGCATTGCTGTTCCAAGTGAGCTATTAGATCGCTACGTCAATCACACCAAATCCTTCATCCCATAATCCTTTACGCTACTGGAGCACCCTCTGCGTCATATATGTTAATGTAATGTGTAAAGATGTAAACGGACTTGTTTTGACGACGCGGTTGGCGCAGTGGCAGTGCAGCTGCCTACTAAGCTGGCGGTCCTGGGCTCGAATCCCGGCATAGGCAAATATTTGTGTGGTCTAATATTTGATCCTGGGTCGTGTATATTCTGTGTATATAAAAAAGTATATTTTATAATGTATATCGTCGTCTAGTGCCCATAACACAACCCTACTAGAGCTTACTGTGGGACAAGATCGATTTGTGTTAGTCAGTTAACCTAAAAAAAAAATAGGTTAGTTGACTCATGTCGAATTGTAATAAACTAATGTTTATTCCGTATAATATTTAGCAAAGGAAACCTAAATATATATTTTTCAATTCATAAAAGTGAAAGATGGCCGAAAAAATTGAATTTGAAAATATGGTTTTTAATCTGTATTTTGAAATGCTTAAAACGCTGTCCGCCATTTTCGCTTATGATAGTGACGTCATCGATCATGTAAACAAAACTGAAAGTCTACTTTAACGACTTCGAATAGTGCCGTCCCTCTCGATCTGCTGTCAAAGTATATTGGAGTGAGCGGAATGGCACTATACGACGGTCGAATTTCGAATATTTACAGGTAATTCTACGACACGCCACAGACTAGCAAAAGGCAAAAACGGCGGACGGCGTTTTTCACTGTTCATGAAATTTCTAATTTTCAATTGATAAAATTTAGCTTTCTAGCTTTCACAAAAATACTAGACTTTTTTTAGAGCTAGTAAGATCATTATTATTATTAACCATTTGAAATCAAAACTGGGTTTACTAGCCTATTAATAAACACGATTGTCAATTTATCATAGACTGATTTCCGTTACATAATGCCATAGGAATTGCAAAATTGTACTGCACAGTAACTTCAGCCCTTTTGCGGGTCTCTGTTCCTTTATTAGTCTAGAAAAGTTTTACTAGCAGGGGCGCAGCCTCCCTGATTAGAGCACACCTCAGTCGTTACTCTAATAAGTCGCGTCGGGAGGGACTCAAGGTTGACTCGGTTTACGAGCCAACTTAATCTAGTTCCGAGTTACGTGTTCCCTTACTATAGTATAAAAGGTCGTATATTTGTATGGATTGAATATACCTATAGATACTACCTTTTATCGTAGCACAAGAACGTGGCCGTGCCAGCGGTGTGTGGGGGCACAAGTAAGGAACGTCCCTGTCCGTTAAAGTCATCATTTGCAATGGTTAAACAAATCCCTGACAGCCGGACTATACATGAAATTATTAGTGATGTTTTTATTTCCGTATAATAGTTATTTAGCTTGTCTATGGTTTGAAATGGCTAACATCTTATTCTTATATGAATGTTTGACGATGTGACACTTATACCTATAGGGTACCTAAACAATTCTATCGTCGACTCCCTTAGTATTGTAGTATATTTGACTTGACTAATATTCATTGATAAACATTACCTACTAATGTATATGAACAGTTTCGGCGAGAATGTATCTCCAATACAATTTCTTCATTCACAAAAATACGTCATATTAGATTTCTACTGAAAAAGTTCGATACAAATATTACAAGTTACTTTGATATTTCACAGTAAATTCTGTCGGTTTGCGCAGTTTAAATTCCAAACTCGCGGCATTATACTTTTTGAGGTTCCCCGAACCTACAGATTAATTTCCCGAAAGTTTGAAACACATTTGCACCGTACTCAGGTCCGTACTGTAATAAAAGGCTGTATCATTGTAAAGATTTAATATAAAGATACGACATTTTACTTTACCGTGGCAGATTCTGTCTGTCGGTACCCGGGAAATTGTTTGCGAATAAACAACCGCGAAAAGTAGACGTGTTTTATGATGAATAATAATGAATCACGAGCGGAAAGTGAATTCGGTAAAAGTTCAGCTATCAGGCGATGTATCTGAGTTGATAATTGACCGAACGAGCGACGCGTTTTCGTTCGGGCTTGGCCAAAAAAGTCTTTCGTATTTGCAATTGTCCCTGGTTCTAACCTACAGGCCGGGCCGTATTTCTCAACAATAAAATTTTCTGCCCTTTCGAAACAAACTCGCGAGGCCTACAGCTCTCAGAGCAACTAGTCAATTATAATTAAGTTTACAATGTACACTGAGGTTTGTCATTATTGCGTCGATTATACCTCATTGCCACCTCATAGTGCGGCGTCATCTGGTCCTATCCATTGTAAAGTATAAGTAGAGTACAACATGTACTAAAGTGTTGAGTGTTGTTGGAATGAAATCTGGCAGTGTCTGTTGACAACCAAAACTCACTAAGTAACAAATACCTACTTAAAACTCAAAGCTTGTATCACAGTGTCAATGTACCTTTTTACTAGAAAAGATTTTTTGAAGAGCAGTCGATATCACTGTAATACCGAGGAATGCAAACTCATTCTCTTCGAATAAAAATTACAATATGTGCGAGAATATTTCGTGTACGTATTCAAAAACAAATCCGTCTTTGTAGCAGAGTGTCTCTCCGTGAAGTCTCTCAATTCATTATATAGTCTTAATGATTTTTGTTTCTCAATTGGTCGATAACTTAGTCTTCTGAATTTACTTGTATAATACCGCCACTCAATAGCTTCGAATTTTGAGTTGCTCTATTTATATAATAAAATAAGAGCGGTGACAGGTAGCCGTAGTTACCAAAAGCAATCTAGTGGATAAGAATTATTATTTGTTAGGTAGGCACTTAACATTTTGGTAATCATCGCTAAATATAAGTAACATCTATGCGATAAACACATGTATCAAACTTCATGCGAAATGAACTCTAGTGTTGTAATTCTCGTAAGTGTCACCTTTTACAAAGCTTCGAGCACATGGGGAGAAAACAATGGCTATTCTGGCCTTTACCCGTACAATGCAGGCTGGGTGGCCTGGCTTTATTATGTCGAGGCCAAAAACATGCGGCAAAAAACCGTGCACTAACGTGCAATATTCGCATGTAAGGCGATATGAGTAATGACGCAGAAAAACGATATAATGACCGTTTTGTGCCCGAGGTAAATAAGTATGTGTAAATTGTGTAACATTGTCAACTATTAACTAGCGTACCTACACATAAATAAAGTTCAAAACTGATAGCAAAGGCTTGTGTTAGAAATTATACGCCTTTTAGCCTCAGATGGTTCTCGCTTAGTTTATTACATGGCTGTTTACTATGTAAGCGTTCATGACCTTAGGTCCTCAACTGATGGAGCATCACTCGACTCAAACAATGCGTGCTAACATTCTGCATTCTAACTACGACGCTAGTTGTCTATTAAATATTTTGCTTTCCATTTACATTTCCTGTATCGGAATATTCCATATCATGATAGTCTTTTCGGAATTTCTAGACGATCTCTAAATAAATAGACACTAGTGGTGTGACGTCATCAAAACCCCAGGGCAACCCAGAGTAGATTTCGCTCAACTTTTCTTCAGTAGCAATAGAGAATGGTGTTCAATCGACCTGACCTCGGCAAGCCGGTGGGAATCGGGTCTATGAACGCCGCACCATTGATAGGCACAAACATAAATAATCAGATGTAAAAAAGCATGAAACTTTTTTTTGTACCGAAAGCGATAATCTACATCTCCATAATGCGCATAATGAAGAAAAGTGTAGCCAACTTTGTTCTATACGTACAGTTATCCTGTAATCTTTCTACTACATATTTGTGGTTTCAAATTTACTATGCATGACTTATCCATAGCCATAAAACACTCCTAACCAATGTGATCACAATGTGAACAGCACCGGTAGAACGTATGAGACTAAGGCATATTTATAGCACCTCAATACCGGGAACCGTGCTGACGTTCAAATGAAAATGATGCAAGTGTATATGAGGTCTGTTGTTTCTTACGACTTTGTGCTCTTGGACGACTGGACGACATTATGCACGCGAGCGCAGGAGCATACATATAGCACGTGACTTCCGCTGTCGAAATAGACTTGCGCCTTCTTTCGTCGCCCTCACAATAACGCACATCTCGAAGCCATAACGTCGTATGTTATTAAAATCCTATGAACCCATGTGACATTGGTCTTTTAAGAATTCTAAGCTTTACACTTGCTCATATGTCCTTATTCGTTGCTTGGAAATGTGGACTTTAGTAAGTTAACTTATTACGTAAAGTTGCTTTTACAACGAGAATTGTGTTCTGAAAGTCAAGTTGATGTTCCCTTTTGAAATATCACTTGCGGCCTTACTAGGACAGGTTAAAAAATGGCGGAAGCACTTATTTGCATCTATCCATCACCCTCGCCTTTTTTCTTAAACTGTTTATCTTTTACACGGTATTCTTTACAAACATCCTTATGGCGATATTTATATTTACTTATTCACGGATCAATCCTGGGGGGTATTCGACCAATTTTAGAGATATAATGGAGATCTCTCCTTTTCATCGCCATCCTTGACAAGTGGCGATATCCCTAGAACATCGCAACTTCGTCAATTCGGACGAGCAAAATTTTCGCTTTCTTTGTATGTGACGGCATAAATAACAGGCGCATACTTTAAATTGACCGCGTAGTACGTGAAATTAGTCCGTTACCTTTCGTTCAAAACAAATTTATTTACATGAATAACATTTTTAACCGACTTCAAAAAAAGGAGGGGGTTCTCAGTTCGGTTGTATGTTTTTTTTTTTTTTTTTAATGTTTGTTACCTCATAACTCCGTCATTTATGAGTCGATTTGGAAAATTCTTTTTAGGTTCATGAAGAGACATCTCAAGGTTGGTCCCATAAAATTTTGGTGAAGATCGGATGACGAGATCCATGAGGAATCGAAGGAATTCCTGAAATTTTATAGGCAGTCATAATATTTTTCATATATTTTCTAAAACTATTTAAGTATTTGCATATGGTAGTCATCATCTTCCAATGCTGAACTGATGATGGAAGGTACAACTCCTTAACGGTTAGGAGTTAGGAGATAATTAAAACGACATGCATTCCTTCAAGGCCTCCCTGATCACCCCGCCATAAGTATTTCATATGAATCACTATAGAGCGAAAAAAAAAATTTTTAACAAAAAAAAGAACCGACTTCAGTAAAACTAAAAATCCAAAAATAACCCGTTCAAGTACAGGGTACATTTGACTCACCCTTTGAAGTCGGTGCCAAACCTCACGTAAACTTTAATATATAAATATAATAACAGTGGTTTGGGATCGACTTCAAAGGGTGAGTCAAATGTACCCTGTACTTGAACGGGTTATTTTTGGATTTTTAGTTTTACTGAAGTCGGTTCTTTTTTTGTTAAAAATTTTTTTTGACAATCATTATCGCCTTCGTATTTCCAAAATTGAGATGAGATATGTCACTTTTAAGCTCATCGCATTTAAATGACAGTTCAATGGCGATATAACTGTTATCTAATGGAGATTTGACGTTTGGCGATATCTCCAACGGCATTCTCGAATTGGGCCCCTGTTTCGTTTCGGCGAATTCAAAGTATAAAAGCTCCAAATCCCAGTATCGGGGAGATTTCTGAGAGCCCCGTTTGAAAGCTCCCGTTTAAAATGAAATGTTGAATCTGAGCTTTTCTAAAATTTAGTTAAACGGAAAATACTGGCATATTTTAAGAAACGCGGACTATTTCGGTTAGAGCACTCTTTCAACTTGAGAGTGCTTCTTTCGCTTGCGGAGGTTTTTAGTTAAAGGATGCTGTGTCGACAGAGGAATATCTAGTACCTACTTCTAGAAAGCCGTAGTGTAATACTTTAAGGTGCTTCATCATCATCATCATCTCAGCCATAGGACGTCCACTGCTGAACATAGGCCTCCCCTTTGGACTTCCATATATACCGGTTGGAAGCGACCTGCATCCAGCGCCTTCCGGCGACCTTTATAAGGTCATCTGTCCATCTTGTAGGTGGACGTCCTACGCTGCGCTTGCTGGTCCGAGGTCTCCACTCGAGCACTTTTCGGCCCCATCGGCCATCTGCTCTGCGTGCTATGTGGCCTGCCCATTGCCACTTCAACTTGCTAATCCGGTGAGCTATATCGGTCACTTTAGTTCGTCTACGGATTTCCTCATTTCTGATTCGATCACGTAGAGACACCCCGAGCATAGCCCTCTCCATTGCTCGTTGAGCGACTTTGAGCTTTGAGATGAGGCCGATAGTGAAAGACCACGTTTCGGTGCCGTAAGTCATCACTGGTAACACACATTGGTTGAAGACTTTCGTCTTGAGGCACTGAGGTATGTCGGACGAAAAGACATTGCGTAGTTTCCCGAACGCTGCCCAGCCGAGTTGGATTCGGCGGTTGACCTCTTTCTCGAAGTTGGACCTACCTAATTGGACCACTTGTCCTAGGTAGATGTATGAGTCAACAACTTCGAGTACCGAGTTTTCAACAGAGACTGGGATGGGCACAACCTTGGCATTTGACATGATTTTCGTCTTGTCCATGTTCATTTTTAAGCCCACCCGTTGAGAAACTCGATTAAGGTCATCGAGCATCATGCTGAGTTCCTCCATCGACTTTGCCATGACTACGATGTCGTCGGCAAACCGAAGGTGAGTGATGTATTCGCCATTGATGTTGATGCCAAATCCTTGCCATCAACATTAAGGTGCTTAGCAAAGTATATATAATATAAAATTGCACAATACAAAAAGTATCTATAGATATACAAAATAAAAAAAGTTCAAATGGCGGACTTGATGCTATAAGGCTCTACCATTCAACCACGGGGTTAAACATAATAAGTGTTGTTTTACTTAAGTAGAAGACTAAATAACTACGATTGGCTCAACTATGAGTGCATACACAGTACAAGAACCTGAATAAAATTAAATTTATTCATTCATTTATATTGATAAAACATAGTTTTAAATGTCAAATAAATATGTTGATCGCAAATGTCTACTTTCTTATTCTATGGGCCTAAAGGACGAAAAAGGAATATAATGAAAAGGGAAAGCTTAAAACTCAATACCAATAAAGCGCATAAATGCAATGAACCAGAAAATTAACTTCACGACATCAATTAACCTGCTGTTAATTTTCTGATCAGCTGATCCCGTCCGACTTCAATCAGGTACCGTAGTCAGGTCGTGAATTATTCACGTTATGACGAGCCAGATTACTAGCTGACCCAAATATGCGGCGGAATGTAGTACCCTCGTACCCCGACCTACCAATATATACGAAAACGACTTACGAATGTATACAACTCCTAGACGCATACCCCTTTTTGGTTCTGGATTGTTTGTTTCCGAGCCACGAAACCCAACGACATTCCCTTAGCGGCACAAATATAATTATTTCGCCTCTATACATTTATCTGATCATGCCTGTTTTACGACGTAATATCAGCGGTAATGTTGAATAATTATACGTGTTTGGGCAAACCTTTGGAAAACATCTTCAGTCCAAATAATACTTACTAATAATAACAAAGACACGACGCTGTGTCCTCCCATTTATATCTGTAGCAAACTAGTTGTACTTAAATACAAAATACTACGTTTTTTCGAGTTTTCTACATTTCTTACTTTAGTCTCTAGTCAATTCTATTTCAACCCTCATAGAGTTAATACCTACCAGGTTCTTTTCATGTTGAACTGCACAAATTTTGTTAACAACCACGCTTTCTGCAGTAACCTGATATTCCGATATTATTATAAGGAGGTACCTGTATCATAAAAAATATGAATAATTAACATTTTATACTTTATATTTTGGGCCGTGGTGGGGTTTCGAAGTGCAGACATCTGCAATATCTGCATACTTACTACGGTCAAACTCTTAGACTTTACCAAACTTTGCCAGTCTGTCTGGCGTGGTGGTGTTTGGTGTTGCTGAAATATCCGAACCCAGCTGCTTTTCCATAAATGCCTTATTCAGATTCAACACATTGGGAAACTTTCGCCTTGCCACGTAATTGTTCCCCAAATACCGAGGGCCCAAAGTTTCCCTTTGAACATTTTTCGATTAAGTCCCTGCGTCGCTCCCCTAACTTGTCAATTCTTTTTAACTTGATAAAATAGGTATTAACGAGCTTTCACGTCGCCTTTGTAAATTATTTCTCGATTGTCAGGTTCTTTTCTTATATTAATGTTTAAGTAAGATTTAATTAAATAATAACCTTGACAAAGATTTTACAAGACTATCTAAGTTCTCTTGAGACTGTTTGACTTTCAACGTATGTTGATTTTAAATAAAATGATTATTCCATTATATAGTCTCATGCATTATTCAGTAATGAATGAAAATAAAACATGGAATGAGTTTCTTTTCAAAACAGTTTGTATAAATCTATTCCAAGCCCGCAAAATTTATTTACTCTGAGTGGGCATTAGGTGCCCTCGACAAGTAAAAAGGGTAACTTTTTCCCGGGGCCAAGTAGTGAAAGCTGTATGTTGACAAAAGTTGTAGGCATAAGTATGTATGTGGTAGACAGGAGATTTTGTCGAGGGAAAAGGTCCATTGTGCCAACCCTCCGTCCCCAGGCGACTCAAGGGCGGGCTTTGAGAGTTTGATTGTAACACGCTTACCATTCCGCTTTGCAAACCTAAATTGATATCTGTGCTAATTTCATAACTTTGTGGACGGTGTTCATTATATCTCGGAGTGAATTTGGAAAGTCTTTGTAAATAAGCTTTGTTATTCCTTTTAACGTAACATTTACTAAAATTACTCAAGCAAGATAAGGTAAAAGGTATTCAACAATCTCATTGTTATTTTTAGTGTCGTTTTACTGCTTCTTTTAAACAGTGAAACCGAGTGACTTGGCATTTTCAGAAATAGAACGAAAAACTAGGTGAACGCTCCTCATTTATTTATGCTTGCTCAGCAATCTTAACAATCATGAATTCATGACTGCAATTTATCTACATGTATTCCGCATATTCCACAGTTTTAAGTTTAGTGTATAAATAACCTAAGTATCATTTATCAATGCACGAAGCATTGTCGGAACAAGGTTTATGTTTAATTTAAATTATTCTTCGAAGCCACAGACTGGCCGGCGTTTTCATTACTTTGTTTCTCAGTATTACGCCAGTGAATGTTTACTATCGCTGTTGATTTACTTACTTGTGTTGCCATGTTAACCATTAAATACGTGTCTGATGTCTATATTTCTAGCGTCTTTAAGGATCTAAGGGCATTTTCATCTGCATCGAGGTGCCTTGCCTACTTTGTGACAACGCAATACTTTTATTTCATATTTCTCTTACTTGCACATCAATACTACCACCTACAACTTTTCTGCTTACTCTAACGCTGATGGGTAAAAAATCATTAAGTATGCCTTTATTTGAATAAAAATAATGAATATTAAATATCAAAACACGCGTTAAAGACTGAGTGACAGTTAGACGTATCTTGAAAACTCCCCCAGACAAAGTACTCTTAAAAGATCAGACCCCTGTTTGCTGTCGCTAACTGTTTTGGATTGATAGGGTGACGAGCACCATCAGCAATAATTACTTCTCGTTCCTCTTTCCCTTTCTTAACCTCAACTACCCCCGGCAGATCACAATGACTAAAACATGTTGACAGGCTTCCGTATCAAAAGTTTGTTCGACGAACAATGTTCGTACGAATATCGTGAATTTATAGAAGCACTATTTTTATTTTATTCAAAACTATCATCATCGTTTTTATAAATTAACAAGAGCATAAAGATAACGTAATTACGCTACCAACCAAACAAACTTGAGATCTAAGCGTAGCGCCTAAATAATTTTAGCAAAAATCCGAGATCCTCTGAAATTGATGTTTTAATATTTTTGCTCTGCAATGTTTTGCCAGGGAAGTGTCTCGTCTCCCTTCCTTTGGGATCGCTGTTTGAATTAAATAATCAATAACGTCTTAATTCTTAGTACACCAGTCAAAAACTGTTTTTTAGATTGTTTAAGCAAAAAATACGCGAACTCTCACATTTATTTTTATTTAATTAACAGCATGTTATTACATTCAGTAATTGTCTTAGTGAAAATTTAATTACTCGATACTAATGAGAATTGTAATTTACGACGTAAAATAGATAAATTATAGAAATACTAATAAGTGCGAATATTTTGCTGATTTGTACGAGTGACATTACACGATGACTCTACCCTCGCTAACTGCATATATATCACTTCTACGCAGGCCAGACAAGAAGTGTACAATGACAATCAGTTTTTAACAAGTAGGTACTCATATTATATTTTTAATAATATTTTTCTCAGTTTATCGTCTTCGCGCACTTGTCCCGCTCACAATCAAATTCTGAATTCGTTCGGACTTCTTCAAAATAATTGGAGAGGATGTCTGCGCCGAAAATTTGGCAGCTCTCTTATACTAAACCATTTTTTACCTCATTAAATCGTCCTAAAGAATTATTCATCGAAGACGTGATCCTAAATATATCTAAATTCTAAATACTTGTTTAAAAATCGGAAAAGTTCGTGCTCCACCGACATTAGCTTTTGCCCCCGATCATTAATCATCACTTGACTTTGTTTTAGCCAAATTTCCTCGAGGAAATCTACATCAAAGTCTTTTCGTTATAATAAGACAGGCCAAATTAAGGTTACTTCCTGAAACTGTGAAATGAAAGCGTTCAAGTTCGGATGTCTGGAAGTAATTTCTTAAAATAACATTGCCTTTCATTCAAGTGTCTAAAAGTACGGTGTACTAAAAGGAATGTATAAACGTATTCCCTGAAGTGCCTTTGCGACAGAACGCATGAGATCGAAGCTAGTTATAAGCGAGGGCGGAAGACTGCTATTGTTTTTTACCTCCACAACTGAGAACGTAGAATCTCTTTATATCGAAGCTCTTAAGAGTCTGACGAAAATGCGAAGTTATTCTAGCAGATCTCGGTCACGGGTAAAAAATACACCCAAAGGACGACCCGTTCGCTCTATGTAGTTTTCACAGCTTAGAACCCTCATCCAATTTCAGGACCTTAATTGTTGGTTAAGTCATGTTAATTTATTTGTATTGTCAAATTAGGTCACATCTGTTTATTTGTTAAGCCTATTAGGGTTTAAATTACGATATACATACATTTATGTTTTGAACGTCTGCTAGCGTAAACCAAATGTTTACAATGAAGCGAAAAATTTAAAAAGTTCAGTCAGGGTTTGAACCTGCTTCTCCAACGGCTTTCCAGGCCAACAAGGGTTTTTTCGCTTCATTGTCAACATATGTTTTTTTAATTATTTTTTCCCAGTTTCTAACGAATGCTTAGACTGATCCTGGTCCTTTTATCATTTATTGAAAATACACCATAACAGTACTAGCATTAGAAGCTAGGCGGTCTTTTTTCTCAAAGCGATATAGATAGAACATCAGTCTATTTACAGCACATGCATCGTACTACTTCATTCGATGTGCTTCTCGCTGGTTGATGTGCATACCTACGCGGCGGATAAAAGTCTTATTCTATTTGAGGTAGCTGGTAGATTTTGGTAACTACTAAACAGGTTGGAGGCTGTCTATAGTTCTCTTCCTCTTCATGAGATTGTTTTGTGCGTAAAAAGATATATCCAAGAATTCCCGAAGGGAAGAGAACGTTTGACAGAGTGGTACAGTCATGAAAGAAAAAAACATGCTGCGCTGATCCCAAGTAAAGGGATAAGGTCAAGCGAATGATGGACTACTTTTTCGTAACCATCATACCGTTGAGTTCTACATTCAAGTAAGATTACTTGACTTTAAAAAAACAATCTTGGTTGCAAAATAAATCTTCTCATTGCGATTTTCTGCTAGTTGGTCATCAAAGAGCGATATCATTCGCTCGCCGCTATGCACTCGCGACCGAAGACGCTCACAGCATTCTATTTGCGTTCGATCATTATGCGGCAGCACGCTTCTTTAACTGTGTAACAGTACCCAGCCCGTTTCCGTTCGCTGTCTCGCCCGTTTTATAGCTCTATGTGTAGTCGTTTGTCAAGTTGGTACCAATTCGTGAAGGGGTGTAACTTGAGAAAGAAGTTATCTGAAGAGTATAAGCAAATGATAGCATTTGGAGTGTTGCCCGAACAAATTACTATTCAAAGTATTATCACCAAAGGGAGAACAATTTCTGTATTTTTTTTTATAAAACCCTGTCGTCATCTCTTAGAAGACACATCAATTAACCCATTATAGACTAGCGGTACCGTATGGGACCATTTATTTACGTGATTTAATTGCGTGTGATTGACCAAATTGCGGCGCGTAAGTTGGGCTCTCATTGGTTAAAGTTGATCTAGGAGACTGTCGCCACCATATTGTTTACCTAAAACAGTTCCTATTGATATCAGTTGCGTGTGATTGAAGGTCAAAGTTGGTGCATCGCAAATTTTGCGGAGAAATGTTTTCGCCGTTCGAGTAAGTTATGATATTTTGTTTGCTAACAGATAAATAACCAATTTTATTGCAAAAACGTTTAGTTTAGTAATGTGGCTTTAGTTTTATTTACTTAAAATAGCGGTCGTAGGTATAAATATTACAGCTACCCTGCGTTAAAGTTGCTGGTACCGTACGGGATCGCTAGGCGGTTCCCGTGCGGTTTTTAAATAAAGTTTATGTTAAGTACTATTTTTTTAAAAGTAATATGCTAAAGTGATTTAACATAATATCGAATTATTATAACGAAATATTATTTAAATATATTATTTTATCGTATTAATGAAGTTTTGGAGCATTTTAGATACAGTGTACACGAGGCATTGGCAATTTTATTGTCCTCTATAATTGCCAATGCCTCGTGTACACTGCACCTTCTCAATCACTCATGAGGACCTTGAACTTGAAAAATATGACATTGGCGAAGATGATGCTGGTGCTTTAATAAGTAAATAATCTAAGTGGCAGATAACTCAACTCCCCATGAGAAGTTGTATTACGTGAATCCTAACGACTACCTCGGTCATGCCGCAATAAAAATACCGAATCTAGCCAAGATGCTTTGTAGATACCGCTATTTGTAATGCTTGGGTCTTATTAAGAAAGGTAGTCAATTGGTCTTCCGCCGGCACATAGCACAAACGTATCAAAAACTACCTCTTACTGGAGGACGTCCGCAATCCTCGAAATATTCCCGAACTGACAGCCGTGTAATGTAAGTACTCCATAAGGTATGATGGTCCACGACACCATCTTCTCAAAACCACCTTCTCATCCTTTCTCAAAGCGACGAAGATGTGCGTCCGAGAACTGCCAGGCTCGGACATGGATTATGTGCTGCATGCAATGCAACTACCAATTTCATGTAAAGTAAATAAAAAAAAATGTTGCAGCATCCCGGAGGCTCATTTTATTAAATTTATTTAGTCAAACAAATGTTCTATATATATTGAGTTGCAACTCTGGAGGCTGATTTATTAAATAAATAATACTAACCATATTTGTAGCACGTTATTCATTTCATAGTATTTCCAAATCTTTACCTCAGTACGAGGCTAGCGTATGGCATATGGTACCAGCGTTTTCTTCTAAAACCAAAGATTACAAAAAGTTTTCATTGCTCAAATTTCGTTACATATACTCTAATAAACAACATATAAAAAAATTACCAAAATTGGACACCTCAAAAAAACTCAGTCTATAATGGGTTAATAAGTTTAATTTGACGCACGACTTCTCATAGGTACTCGTTATCAGATTCTCAAGAAGAAAATATTTTACAAGGTTTTTTCGGTCGGTAGTTTACATAATTACCTCGGCGCCTATGCGATCCAAGTTTAGAGACAATCCTCCTGTGACTCGTTTTGCTCCTCTTAATTGTAGGACTCAGTGTTCGCCTACCAAATTAGACGTCTATGTTTAGGTGTTAGAGACGGCACTGGTAGTTATGCGATGAAAATAAATTTCAGTTTTTGGCCAAACGGGGTCTGTCCGATATCTGGTTTCAAAGGTGCACATTTTTGAGATAATTAAGCTTCTGTGATACCCCTTTTCAAAGATATATATTTTTGTATATAATTGGAATGTGCTTTGGCTCTTACAGAAGGTGCCATACTATATGCAATCTTGACTGTTCCATTATTTACATACGCCTGGACTTGTGACGAAAACACTTTTGTGATTGGATTCAACTCCATATTTACAACCACAAATTTTTGGCAAATTCTGTTTCCGTTTTTAATACCCGGGAATATCTAATTACTCGAATTTGATCGAATGTAGTCGAATAGAAGTATAGAAACGTTGCCGTCAAACAGGGTCTTAGACACTGGAATTAATTTTACAGCAGCGGCTCAAGTTACTAACTTTCGAATTTATATCAATAGAAACACCCTTGAATGACCGGTTTCTCAATTAGCTGTATACTTAGATATGATGTTGACTTTAGACAAATTTCGTTTTTAGGCCATGTCTGGTCATAAGTGAGAAGAAAACCCGACACGTGGAAACATACGAACAAATCATCATTATCATAAAAAATTATCTTACCTTTATTTTTTTATTTTGAGCATGCATCGTTTATCGCGCTAGACTCAGCTCGTCTTGCTAGCATGGGTACTGAAAGGAAAGAGATGGGATATATTTCTCGCGATACAAGAGTTGTGCTAGAGGTGCTGATGACAGCATTGCCCTTTGAAATCCACTCAGCGTAACACTCGTACCTTGTTTACTCACCTGCCCTTTCTTTGTCCACAGAATGTGTTTATGAGTGTAACACACGAGATGGGGGGCGCGCGGTTCGTCGCGTGCGCGCTTCTGCTGCTCTGTCCACTGGCCCTGAGTCGCCACGACGAAGACTTCGCCTTCGACAACAGCGAGGAGTTCCAGGTTGGTACACTTCTGCCATGTAGTAATGTTGAAAGACCACGTCAGCAAGACCTACCTATGCCTATGTTAGCAAGACCACGGCTTATGAAAATTGTAAGTTATGTTAGGATCTTACTTCCGGTGGGCGACGGCAGAAAGGGATAGATCCACAAAACCACCAAAATGTGATACAACATTCACATAATAAAAAGTGCTAAAGTGTAAGTGGAGGGGGAAAACTGAAAACGGGCTTACACAATTGGCTAAACGGTCTGAGACCCAAAGATATACTATTAAATAGCTTACGGATGTAATTGCTCTGCATGCAGTTCCATTTTCTGTCATCCTGCCTGCCAGATAAAGACGGCATTTATCAGTTTTCTAGAATTCCTCTGGTTCGTTTCCCGCCTAGTGAAATCCGGAAATAAAGAAGAAACAATATCAAAATATCAGCTTTAAGTCCACTTTGACATAAGGCCAGTGCCGACGATAAGTAGTAGAGTGCTAGCGTAAATAAATGGTTACTACAGAACTGCACCTTAATGCCAAACAAATACTTACTTATGGACCAATTGAAGCTATTGTCTCGTTAGCGATTCAATGACGAGATACGAGATTTTGAATGTATTGAATACATACGAAGTTGCGTCCTTTATAATATATTATTAATCGGATCTTATCTTATAATATAGGTAGGTTAGGTATAAACCTAGACGACAATATGAGCTGGAAATCACATGTTCAGAAGCTACAAAAAAATTGTCCTCTTCTGTTTACGCATTACAGCACATGAAAAAATTAACAGATTTAGAAACCGCTCTAGCAGCATATTACGCATACGCTTATTCAAGAATATCATATGGACTGGTTCTCTGGGGAAATTGCCGGGACATTGATAAAATATTTGTCATCCAAAAAAAGTGTATCCGTATATCGGCAAACATAAACCAAATGGAATCTTGTAAGTCCCATTTCATTAAACTTCAGATACTCACTGTGACATCTATGTATATCCTTGAATCATGCAAATTTGTCAAGAAACGATCGTGTAAAAAGAAACGATCGGAACTTAAATAAACTAAAACTACCATTTTCCAAATTAAAATTAGTTTCTAACAGCCCACATTATATGCTAATAAAAATATATAATCATATCCCAAACACTATAAAAAACATCACACGGATAGATCAATTTAATAAACATTTATTTAATCGGCAAATGTTTCTACAGTCTGGACGAATTTTTTAAAGACAAATAAATTACATATACTTCGATAGCTCTTGCCCTAAATATAATTTGTAACTTAAGATGTGTAGATGTAAATGTTTATAATTTGAAATTTAAATTGTTTTGTATACTTATTTAAAAATTAAAAGAAAATAAGTAGTGTTAGTCCTCTTATGTTGCATTGCCCTTGCAGGGTGTCACCTTTCAATTATTCCATCAAAATTATGTAATGTGATATGCAATAAATGTTTGACTTTGACTTATAATAGTGGGCGGCCAAACTTCTCAACAATTATACAGCTGCTGTCTAGAGACGTGTTTCTAGTTAACAAGTAGATGTTACGTGAACTTTACAAAATTATGGCACAGCTTAATCCAGTACAATTTGACCTTACCTATAAGGATAAGAGTTAAAATCAGTACAAACTAATTTTAACACTGCTACATTAACATAATGGACCGAATCGTGTAAAGTACCCGTTAAAATAAATAATAAAATAAATAAATAAAATAAATTTAAATCTAAACTGTTGTTTCATTCTTCTGATGTTGCATATTTTGTCTGCGATTAAGTCAATTTAATATAAATTTATGTTTCTGTACCAAATAAAAAAAGTTATTTATAGACCTGCTAAATCATTCGCATATTATAGTTTATTTCAGAAAAACAACACTTATCCAAACTGAAAAGAAATACAATCGCTTAAAACTTTCCTCCTCTGGGGAGAAAAAAAGACAAAGGATTGTTGGCCATTCACGCAACTTACCTATAATTTATTTCCCTTTCAGGTTGAACTAACAGCGAACCATTCAGAAATAGCGAAAAATGGCCTAAAGAGGTTATGGGGTGTTCCTGACACATCGGCCTACGTGGGACATTTGTTCCGTATGGAAATACCCAAACAAGCGTTTACTGGCGACGTACTAGCATATAAGGTACGCTTTCAATTCCATTCGTTCAATAGAATTTGTTCAATCCAATTTTAAATTCAAATGTAGCACTCCAGCGAAGAATTATGTTCCTGAAAATGCAGGGAGATTTTATAGAAAGAGGTTGAATCAACGGAGAAATTGAGTTTAAATTTCTACATTCCTAACAAATTTATACCTGCTTATAAATAATTTTATGACAATCTTTACGGCTTCTGAAAACAAGCAATATTTGCATGGCGATCTTTCTCAACATTAATATTAATAATTGCGACAGAACTGTAGATTCCCTTCTCCAAGATTCGAAAAACACACATCTATACCAGTCTAGAAAAGACAGCAGTATAATAAATGTTTTCATTATGAATTACAGACGACGGGTCATTGAACTTCGTCTAACCATGACTCACCGATTTATGAATGTAATCCGCGTGTTAACTCAATGGCATAAATAATTGGTTAAATGCTGTACAGCATTTAACCAACTATATATGGAGGTAAATTAAGTCATTAAATACGTATTTATTTAACGTCCAATTTTCCGGTCCACTGATCTTCCGTCCGCATGTCGCTTTTGATGTCCGGAACAATTGCCTTTGCTTTCGATTAAGGAGCATAATAGCGGTTGCATGTACCTATACTACGATTTCTAATTCAAGACCAAAAAAACTACCACAATGTTACCACTACAATAAAATATTAGTAAAATCCTTATTCTTTATTAGACACTAAGATAATTTATTAATTGATAACTTTATCTCTATGTTTTAACAAAATAATTAGATATATTTATTATTACATAAATACGAGAGGAGATAATAAAAACTTAAACATCGGAGATTTTTGGTACAAAATCTGGGTATTGTACTTGTAACACTTGAGGTATTAAAAAAATTTGGTGCAATAATTTATATGGTCAGATGTCATTTAAATTTTGACAACTTTGACAGTGACGTATCTGTCGTAGTTTTTTTGGTCTTGAATTAGAAAACCGAGTATAGGTGAGAATTTACGGTAGGTACAAAGAAGTTTTTCTTTGAGGAAAATAGGCAATTATTTCCGTTGGTTTAATAGTATCAATGTCTGATAGTTACTGTACTGATAATGAACGTACTTATAATACCTATTCAAGCCTGGGTTACTCGACTAATTATTAAGTCAACAATTCTGTGCTAGTTTGAAATATGGGCAAATTTTTATTTTGTTGTCTTTTTATTTTCTCAGATTTCAATAAAATTTGGTGAGTTGGTAAAGTTGCTTATTCTGAACAAGGTAAGCCCAATATCATGATATGTCCTACAAAATTTTGTAAAAACTTACCCAACTCACCAAATTTTATTGAAATCACAAAAAAAAAAAATGACAACAAAATAAACCACATATCTGTTAAAATTAATACCAATAACAACCGTACTTGCATTTTATGACCTCTATACGTCCCTGTTGATTAATATTTTTTACCGTATTCTTAGCAGCTAAGTTCATTTGAAAGGAAGGAAATTAATCTGAAGCCCAGTTCGAATCCCAGCAAGGGTAGATATTTGTGTGATTTGCTAGAATATTTTGTTACGTGGTCTAGTACTCGTATCCGTAGTATTACTTAATTTGACTAGATCGAATTGTGTAAAGATTGTCCTCTAATTTATATTTATTTATTTACCAGGTCCACAGCGAAGACGGCCGCCGCACGCCGAGCTGGCTGGCCGTGGACTCGAGACACGGTCTGATCAGCGGAGTGCCGCAACATCAAGATCTAGGCGCCCATACCTTCACTGTGACCGCGCATGGCCGGACCAGGGGACTGAGTGCCACCGACTCGTTCACCATCGAGGTACGGTTACACACGGCTCTCAACGACATCGAGGAGGCTGGCCGTGGACTCGAAACACGGTAACAGAGTGCAGGAACACCAAGATCTAGGCGCTACACATTCATTGTGACCGCGTATGGCCGGACCTGGGGACTGAGTACCACCGACTCGTTTACTTGAGGAACGGTTATACACTGCTCTCAACGACATCGAGTAGGCTGATCGTGGACTCAAGACATGGTCTGATCAGCGGAGTGCCGCAATACCAAGATCTGGGCGTCTACACCTTCCCTACGACCGCGCCTGGCCTGACCAGGGGGCTTAGTTTCACCGACTCGTTCACCATTGAGGTACGTTTACACACTGCTCACAACGATATCGAGGAAGCTGCTGTAGCGGCCGTAGACTCGAGACACGGTCTGATAAGCAGAGTGCCGCAAGACCTGGACGCCCACACCTTCGATGTTATCGCGTATGGCCGAGCCAGGGGACTGTGTGTCACCGTCTCGTTCACGATCGAGGTACGTTTACACTGCTCTAACGACATCGAGAGCCTAGCCGTGGCCTCGAAACATGACCTGAAGAGTGGAGTGCCGTAACACCATGATCTGGGAGCTCACACGTTTACTGCATGTGACCGCGCGTGGTCGGACCAAGAGGCAAAGTGCCACGGACTCATTCACAATTGAGGTACAAAATCTGAATGCTCCAATCTTAATGGCTCACTAGACTGTGTCGGTGTTTACTATGTTGAGGAAGCTGGTCGACACGTAATATACCATTATATTTTAAATTTAATTCAGATCTATGGCCATGGATACGGATGCTGTTGTCAACATACTCCAAAGGCAAAGTCACTGTTATTGTTGTTGGTTTGCTGTTATCGTGACATTAAGAACCACATATAGAAAGATTAAAATAAAGACCTATCATTGCTTGTAGCTTTTCAACCGCGCCATTATTTTAATCGTAAGACCATTGTGTGCACCTTCAAAGAATTTAATTGGACAAAGTATAAAAGGCCCCAGCATCCTTCCCTGATTAGTGGAGTGAGACTAGTGTGTATTGGCCAAACAAAGAAAGTGGGTTAGTCAAATGAAGCCCGACCGCTTTTGTATGACTTCTGACTCTTATTTATAGAGCGGATGAGCGGTATATTAGAGTTTAGATGCACTTTAGTGACGGTGCTGTCGGCTGCAATGCAAACATATTTCATTCTGTTACGCAACAACATTTACAACATTCATGAATTGAAAAGCAATGCCGGCTATTTTGATGGGATGTGATTTACCTATATGTTAGGTTTGTTAACCTAAATATAGTGATTATTATAAAGGTATATCGACGACTTAAATCTGTAGAAAAATCAAACTTCTAACTTAACTATGAAGTTTAACAAGTTATACCGTTTTATACTACAATTCAACGGTAAAGTTAAGTCTGTCGCTCTGTACAGTTTATTATTTTCGCTAGAGCAATATCCAGTGCTTTCATAGGTCCTACGCAACCCTCAGTGCACATGTCTGACTAGCATTTGGCCGTTTTTTTACTTATTGTTTTAATTGCTCAATAAGAAAGAGGCTCGAAATGCGGACTCTTCATTTATTTTGTCAAGAAAATGGTTAAGACTACAATAATTCATTGTTTTTTTTTATCCACAGGTGAGGAGAGCCGAAGAGAAGCCTCACTCGAAGTATGGTTCATGCGTGGGCTCCGAAAACCGCCTAGTGCTCGCCATCTTGGTCGACGACGCCTTCCAGCAGATCACTCCGCGGCAGCGGATACGAGCGCTTATGGAACTCGCCAACTTCATGGCTCTTGACTGGGTAAGTTCTTATTCAGGTGAAGAGCAGTGTCGCCCCTAGAAAGATTCCTGTATGGGCTCTAAGAACTGTTTAGTGCTCGCCATCCTGTGACGGTGCTGTCCAGAAGATCACGCCGCGGCAGCGGATACGAGCGCTGATGGAACTCGCCAACTTCATGGCTCTTGACTGGGTAAGTTCTTATTCAGGTAAAGAGAAATGTCGCCCCTAGTAAGATTCCTATATGGGCTCTAAGAATGGTTAGTGCTGTCCATCCTGTGACGGTGCTGTCCAGCAGATCACGCCGCGGCAGCGGATACGAGCGCTGATGGAACTCGCGAATTTCATGGCCCTTGACTGGGTATGTTCTTCATCCATATAAAGTGCCCTACACTAAGTACGGTGTCATGTGTGGACTCCGAAACCAGTCTAGTGCTGGTCATCCTGGCCGACTCCCAGCATATATGAGCGCTCATGACTGGGTAACTGCCAGTTGCATTTAGTCGCGTTTAGTGTCTAAGGGCGCACCACATTATTCTAAAAGCTACTGCCTTAACATACCTATACCTATTATTAGTGGTAAGTCGAACGTTACAAAACTCTGTCTGATATGCCTGTTGACATAAGAATTATGACAGTGGGCTACTACGGCTTACGTATAAATACCAATTCGGTAGACCTAATAATGTGTTCTAACCTAACCGAAATCATTAACGTGCGTATCAATATAATTAATTAATTGCTAGCTATACATATATTGTCCATGTCCACACGGCATCCATTTGGATACAGATATTTAGTTTCACCAATCAAGACTATGCCTGTAGTTGATACATTGATACAAATTAACAGAATGTCGTGTTCGTAATAGTGGAACTTAATGATCTCATTAGATCCGCCGTTAAAAGTAATTGCCTCTTAAATCGGCACATGTCACTTTCGCTCGCCACGTCACCACACGCAATAAAGGACTTTAATTTACATCTTAATCTATCTTTTATTTCGCTAACTACTACAATGCAAATTAGATAAAATTTATATTTTGCATGCAGAAGGTATAGTAACTTCATAGCTATTAGTGTTATTATTAAAATTAGTATTATTTGGCTGCGTCATTATGAAAATCAAAATAAGTGCATTTAAATCTGAAGAATGAGATTGGTCCACTTTACACAACTCCGATCCAGGGGAGAGGCGACCTTAGATAGGCACACAATACACGTACTAGGTGCATGTATGACTAGACATGTATAGTGTTTTTCTCAAACATGCAATACTACTCAGTGGCTCAGCGACCCAAAGCGGGTCTTGGCCTCCGACACGAGTTTTCGCCATTTTCCTCGATCCTGCACCGTTTCCCGCCATTTACCGCTTTTATGAAATAAAAAATACAACACTCAAAAATTATATAATTCAGCAGTCCAAACAGCCTGTTCATAAACACAGAGCGATGTTTAAGAAAATTACTTCCCGGATTATGTTTTCAATTTTGTATGAAATTCCTTTACAGCTCTGTCGAGTTGTTGCATAGGAACATCCTATGACCTAATAACGGAGCAAATGAGTACCTATAAAAGTAACTAAGATTGATTATCCACCATGCGCCTTTGTAAAGTGTAGTTTGCATAGAGATAGAAACCATAATTCAGCGCACTCGGCCATTGTATTTGAGAATCTAGTACGTAACGATGTGTTTTTCGTTTTTTACAGGACGAGTTCTGGATCGAGCCATACAAGGCGGAAGCGGTGCGGGGGCAATCCGTGCTTATGAGCGGAGTTGGTTCCGCGCAGCGCAGGCATGGCGACGCCACCACTGCCATCTACTTGAATGTGAGTATAATAAACTATATGACGACGCGTTTGGCTCGGTTTGTAGACACCTGCCTACTGAGCCAGCGGTCCCGGGTTCGAATCCCGGGCAAGGCAAATATTTGTGTGATGAACTCGAATATTTGTGCTTGGTTCATGGTTGTTCTATGTATTTAAGTATATATTTATCAATATAAGTACGTATATCGTCGTCTAGTACCCATAACACAAGCCTCCTTGAGCTTAATTTGGGACTAGATTAATTTGTGTGAGGTTGTCTGATATTTATTTATTTATTATTTATTTATTTATTATCAGACACGCCGCGTTCATATCATCAAACCAAATATCAAAGTTAACCCTACAAAGAGTAACCTCAACTCAACATTTCACAATGATCCCTTCCTTTCGTGGTCGAAATCTTACCTTTATAAACCTGACTCCCGCAATCATTTAAACTTTTGCATCTTAAATGTAAGAAAAATCGTTTTAGAATCTTTAGGGAAAATGGAATTAATGTGATCGAACTTACAGGGGTTTAGTTAGCTGTCTGACTGTTACACACCCAGTCTGGCGTCAGTGCAGTTGATGAGACCGGTCGGAATGATCGGGTAACCCTCTCGAACTGACGGTCCAGACTGGTGAAAATGAATGACAGTAACCTGACAGTCCAGAAAGATAGACTAAACTGACGCCCGAATACACGCAGTAACTAATGTCTTAGCCACCTTCAGGTTATACTGGGATAATCCGCTGATGGCAACTTTTTGGATACAAAACTATACATATATTAAATGAACAATATCATACTGATGTTTCAGGTGGGCTGTGGCGAGAAACTGTGGACCAGGCATAAAGTGTTGGTAGCCGGCTTGCGCGAACAATCGCGCGACGGAACCCTTGCTCACATCATGCGCCTCCCCATCATCGGCTGGCGGCTGACAGCCGTCAAACCCGTGCCCCGGCTCAAGAGACAAGTAACTTATCAAATGTTTATTAGCCGGTTGGAGTGTCCCGGGTGAACGAACCGACCACTTTTACTCTATTCATCCCTATTAAGCACAAACTTCCGCCACTTTTTTTGCTGAATTTGTCTAAATCTTGCAGACGCCACCTTTTCGGTCTGCTTCAGTCCCAGTAGCCACCTTGAGAGATCCATTCCGTAGTTAACTTAGCGCATCGCTCCGGATACATCGAACCGCATACGTTTATATCAGAGGCTCGACCAGTCTCTTTATGTATCGAATGATTTCTTTACCCAGCATTTCATTACCCATTTGACCCAGCAGTCAGCAGTGCCATGTGAAATAACATAATATAAATTATGCCAAGATATAAGTTATTCTGAACCCACCACAAGGTGCTGGCAGGCTTGTGTCAGTTCAGTAATCGTGTGAAGGCACACTTGCCCTTTATCACCTATATCGTATCTACTTATGTCCACTGTTCTCCTCAGTCGCCTCAAGATCTGGACGATGGCTCAGGTGCCTACGAGAATTATGATGACGAAGAAGACGCTGGCGACTACAGCGGCTACGACGACGGCGACGATGAAAACTACAGAGACGTCGACATACCCGAAGGACCTGGTCCCGAATCGGTAAGTACCCTACTTACCCTATACGATGTTAAAATCAATGTTCTTTGCTTTAGTTACGAGTGTAATACGTAGACTAACGTCTTCGTAATAAACTCGTGTAAAAACAGAGGCCCCAAGGATCATATATGTGAGTATTATTATAGGAAATTAGGACATAGTTTGTTTCGTTCCAACCAAAAAGCTAAGTTACATAAATGTTATCAGTATTTTGACGAGAAGACGTCTAGTTAATTTCTGTTCCTCCTTTAGTAAGATGTTAAAACAATGTCGATGTTTTAACACGGTTTGTGGTAAAAAAAATTGTGTATTATGCTGTAAATTTAAATGTTTTGTGCTGAATTTAAAACTAACGAAAATTCATTCGAAAACATTTCTAATATTGTAAAGGATCTTCATTGGATCATTAGAGAAATATTACCATTCTAATATGAGTCATAAGTCACAGCGCATCCATGTCGATCCGTGAGTATGGTAATACATTGTTTAATGGCTTAGTCATTACATCTATTACTGCTCATTCTCTTCAATAAGTTGAATTGCTGTCATTTAAATGCATTGAAATGTTGATGACATTAGTCTATTTGTAGAAGAGACCTTCTACAGTATAGATAGATCACAAGCCATTGGACAATATTTTATAACTATAAAACAGATGAAAAGTGCACCACTAACCTAAACATTTCACGAATATGCCACCTTTGTAGGTTCCTATTATATGTAACGTAAAGTATGTTGATGGCTCGTGAAATGTAATAATTATGCACAATAATGGGAATTTATATGCTTTTGAGTGACGCTTAAAATGGGTCATCATCGTATATTAACTGTGCGTCATCAAACTGCAATGATAATCAAAGATTTAAGACTGGTATTTCGATTTCATTCATTGTCACCTTTCCTGGTATGAGACTGTCATCCATAATTGTAAGACTAGAGTTACACAATTCACTATTTATGTATATTTTTGCGTACCTAGATAAATACGTGATTATGTCTGTGTGTCTCAAGTCTTACAATATAATCTGATGCATCATCTACAAGCTAATTGATAAATAATACTTTAATTCCTAAAGTATATGTCAAAATGTGCAGAGGGATAGATAATCATTACTTAGAAATGCTAATTCATTTGTTATTTATCTACGGTTGCGATATGAAAATGACAATACAATCGAAAACATTTTCATTGCATATTCCTCAATAGAAAGCCAGAACCGTAAAATCCAATCACCCAACTAATACAGTCCAAAACAAACCTCATCAATTACTATCAAGATATATAATTTAACTATTAAGTACTTTTATGAATCAGTGATTTTAGGTATACGATTTTATTTTGATTAGTAAAGTTTTTCTTCTTAGATTTTATCCGTAATAATTGTCATCATATAACATAACAATATTAATACTTTTCTCTACTATTCAACCAATATACTATGTTAACAAGTAATTTTCGAGTCAGTTTGGACCATAATTCTGTGGATTGGACTACAGTTACGTTGTAGTTATATTGGGTTTACGGAATGTAAAAAAAATAAACATAAACGTGATTGTTTTATTCTGGTGTCGTAGTAATGTGATTCTTATACTTAATATGGAAATAAGTATTATTTTTCAATGGCAGCCCCTAAGTAGAGTACGATGAGAGGAATGGAATCTTGCACTTATCTGTCACACCATCATAGCCGCATCCATCGAGACACATTATTTAGCATGGAATGTTGAATGGAAATGCCATATCGAAACCCACTGTCAAACCTTTATCCCCGAATCAGCACTGGGCATTGGTACAGGAAAAACATGATTGGCAAAAATATACTAAAGATTTGTATAATTTTAATTGAGCATTTGAATTTACTACATCTCATTACAAACATTTGAACCGACATCATTTACATTTCATCAATACTTACATAGATAAATAATATGTAAAAAAGACGCTTAAATTTAATTACATCAACAAAATCAACTCATAATACATCAACATTTATAATAAATAGTTTAAATTGATAGATATTAAATTATCATATTTTACGAGTGAGCTTTGTGTGCAGTTATTAACTATTTCGCTTCCGATCATCGCCTTTAACACTGCCAAAGCTTAAAACGAAGCACATGGCGCAGGTTTTCGAGCATTTCTCTAAAGTGCACCAAGCGCATCCTCCCAAATACACATTCAACCCCAACACTCGGTGTATAAAGTGTAGAAGTAACCTCGCTCGCCGGAGACGATAACCACACACAGGGCTCGCGTCGTGTATGTACAATGGGTGGCAGTACTAACCTAGTGTGTGTCGCGGCGCCCGCGCTGCAGGTGGCCCCCTCGCCCCCGTCCCCGCCCCCCGCCCCGCCACACCCGCACCGCCACCACCACGGCGAGTCACCAGCAACCACGCCCGACACGTTTCAGACCGACGCCGATCCGACGACGACGACCGTCCCTCCCGTCTCCGTCCACACCGCTGTGGTGTCGCAGTCCCCCTCCTCCCCCTCCCCCGCTACCTCCCCCTCACCCCCCGCGACCGCCGCGACGCTCCCGCTCCCCCCCGCCACGCTCCCCGGCCCCGCTACCGACGGGACGACGCGCGCCGAGCTCACCACACCCGAGCCCGCCTCTACTAATACATATACCACGGAGGTTTGTCGTAACCCAACAACAGCATCTGTGTTCGCATGCCATAGGTGTGATGTGATTCGCAGTATAAAGGTGCTGATAGTCCTGAGCGTTCACTTCTAACAAAACGGCGAGCCGAGCTGACCATTTTTAGTGACGCTCGCCTAAGTAAATGTTCTTGTCGAGCAGCGAATGCAGTATCTTTACAAGTGAATGCTCAGGCCAGTCCGTACCTTAACGCTATAAATGAGGCATTTCAAATGCATAGCTTACTGGAGCGATCGCATCACACGCTGTATAAAGCACGAATCGTTTATGTTATGTATTGTTTATGTTGTTATTACGGATACCTGTAGCATGATTTAGTATCGATAGATTAGTACTGAATTTAGTAGATTTACCCAATATTTATTTTTATTCTAGTTTTATACCTAATGATAATGATGTTATTAGAATGTCGTAGATAGTAAATTCCCCACAGACTGGATTAAGTAAGAATGCTAGCGTGTAAAAGTACGTTTTTATTTTTGTTTATTAGTACGTAAAACCCGTGTTCCTCGTTCACGAGTGATGACAGAAAATTATCCTCTATTTTGAGTAGATACTTAAAATTCACTGGCATGAAATTGTTTTTTAGTCCTCCTTGCGTTGGTTCGTGGTTTTCTTCCATGCTGACGCCAACATCCGTGTTATTTAATTTAATGCAATTTTACAGGAGGAACGCAAAGTGGAAATATCTCCGTATGGTGGCGAATCGGCATCTGAAGCTAACATCGTGAGTTACTCTGCTACCCCAGAGGAAACACCCAGACGCATAGAACATGGTCCCGTCATCATAGTACCCGATGAGACCCCCACCACCACCGAAGCTGAAACGGTATGTTCGCAACAACCTTGTTTCACACTTCATTTAACACATCACAGTAGACTAATGTTGATACGGTAGACTAATTTGAGATCAGAGTGGAACTGGTGTTAACTTTAACACTTAGAATAGTGTATTTGCCTCTTCACGGTTTCCATTTCTATCGTGTAAATTAATATGTAAATACTTACTAATCTATTGACGTAGAAACAACAATAGGTACGTTATTTATTATTGAGAATTATTTATATCGCTCTTAAGTACTATTTAATGTAGAACTCCTTATAACTTTACCATAACTTAATATTGTATTTCGTATGAGTACTTGAAGTAACTCTGCAGATGTGCTCATGTATAATGAAACTTTAACATCGTTTTCGTGGCATATTCGCAGTAGCTAAATACCATGGCTCAGAGAGTTTGAGATGACAACTTTATGAGATTGTTTTTTTTATTATCCCTGGGGTCCAGCTGTGGATACTATAACACCATATTTATTTTCCTTTAAGAAAATGTAACGCCAAACTACACTACTACTAAACCAGGGTTTACAGATTCATTATACTTCATCGGAAAATACAATTTATATAGTTTAAATTTATTTGCAAATTCGTTGTTTCTACGTCCCCACCCTTCACGGCACATCGTGTGAGCGGCAGCATGGCACTTTCAGCAAACCGTTATAATTCGCGCGTCCAACGAAGTCCCGTCATCGCCGGAGCCGACCGTGTCGTCGCCGCCGCCCACTGAGGCCACGGTGCCCACGCCCGTGACTACGTCGTCGACGACTACCACTACGACGACGACGACTACGGAAGCGCCGACGACGACGTCGACGACTACAAGTACTACGTCGACAACGACGCCTCTGCCTCTACCTGAGACGGAAGCCACTGAGGTCACTCAACAGGTTTGTATGCGACGAAATAGTGCTAATAAGGATACAGTTCAATAGGGTTAAACAAGATTGGACGTTTGACTTTTGAGATTAGAAACAACCTTTAGTGGTTTTTGTGGGAAACCGTTCCAATAGTAATTGGGTTGGGGCGTCCATGGCCGTATCTTCGACGTTAAAGCTAATACTTCCAAGTTCAGACCTTGCTGTTAACCAGACGTTGCTGAAAACAGAGGAATTTATATCAAAAAGGTTAATGGTTCAGTTTATCGCCATAAATAGAACCAGAGTCGGCGTAGCATCCGTTTATAGAAAGTCCTTATCGGATTTCTTCCTCCAGCGCATAAATCATCGCGTCATATGGCGTTTTCTACCGTTTACAAACGGAAAATGCCTATATAATAAAGATATTTTCATTCGCCTTCTGAGAATACATAGGTACAAGATATGCCATATGTTATGATCGTAAGTACATTTGGGGAAGACCAAAAAGTTTACCACCTTAACTCACTCAATAAAAAATTGTATGAAAGTTTCCGTTGTGCGACGATACCATCGAATAACGTACTTACCTTAAGGTTCCTTGTTGTATCGTGACTTTTTGTTGCACAACGGAACTTTTTTCAATTCTTCTCGTTTTATATCGCTAACTACGCCTAAATTTTGTCCAACTTTTTGGTCCTTACCCAATTACAATGTAGAGGGTTAAACTTGGGTTACCGGTGTGCACAGCTAGAATACATGTAGGTATAGTTGCAACATTGATATGGTAATGGTTTTCTTTAATAAAACGAATGCGTGTGTGAAAGTCACGGGAATAAACTAACACATTTCATTATTCATTTGGGCGCATTTTCGATTTAATTAACTAACACTAACTTTATTCAAAATTTATAATCAGTCGCTCATCTTACCGTTATCAAAAACAAATTTATTCTGAATGAATACAATTCTTATAATTTTATGTGTATCAAAATTTTACTACGTAATTTCAAAGTTGATCAAGAATCAGACAGAACATAAAAAGAGAATCATAAATCTCATGTACCTAACGATTCTAAACTCATTCAACAACAAACAATCGTTTTAAACTAAACGGAAATACTTTACTAGGTAAGTTTGAAGATTCTGTGAATGGGTCATTGTCAGATTTAGGTGCGCGTCTTTCCGGTGGACATTTGCGAAATTAAGAATTCCAGGGCCTAATTTTCTGGTTAAATGCCTCTGAGAATAAAGAACGTTCCCTCTTCTATAATCCGATGTAATAGCAACATAACCTAGATTCATACAAGCTCTTAACTTTTGACCACCGTAGGGACAAATTTTGTTTTTTGAACTGACAATGACCCGAATGTATCAAGCAATCAATATGTTGAAGTTATATTCCTAAAGTTTGTATTATAAAGTTCTAAAATTATAAAATATCATTTTTCGGTGGGGAGGTGTTATTATTACAGAAAAAATCTTGCCAGCGTGATGCAAGATTTGTAGGCGCCCCTACAAATCGCCATCTGATGGTAAAAATTTGACCGCTCGTCACGCCAATTTATGGACGATTTTACCAATTTTGGTACAGCCATAGCTGAACATCTAAAGATGGTTATAGGATAGTCTTTACCTGGCTAAATAAAAAAGTTATATGCTGACGAAAGATGCCTTCCCTTCCCTGGTACCTTCTAGATCGTGAATAAAAACGAATAAAAGTGAATAAAAACAGATTAATCCATAGACAACACGTGAACTCGTACTCATCATACACATACTTATAAGAAGTCGATGTAACATTTCAGGAGTCCGTCACACTTTCGGAACGATCAAGCACAATCGTAGGGAGAACTACTGAGACAGTCACATTCGCTATGCCCGCGACGACGAAGAAGCCGCCATCGCTTAAACATCACATGAGGAAGGTCGCCACCGTAGCTGGAAAGGCGTTCAGGTAATCCTTAACCTATTCGACACCATAACGGCTGTGGCCGACAGCGGAAAATGCTACACTGACGATAACGTCGGTCACGGCTCCAAATTTCTATGATCAAAAACTTTGTACTTCAAACCGCTGCAAGTTTTTCAGTCCCTGTTGATTTTGGAATTTTTGGAGCAGTTTTTTATTTTTTTGCTGTGGCGTGCTGTGAGGTATAATATTATTATACGGTGGATTGCTTTACCGCTCGGCGGTGGCAAAGGTTACATATGGTTGCCCTCCTTCTACTTGTATACATATTAAGCCATGACTTCTTGTTTCTCATAAAACCGCTAGCCATAACCATAATTCTGAAATGATAAAACATTACAAGAGTTTTGAAAGTAAAAGCCATTAGGTTTAGGCTTGGTTTGTTTTATAACAGTCCTGAAACGTGAACTATTCGTGAGAAAAACAAAAAATATTTATGGCAAATAATATATTATGCCTATCAATTTTATGCCAGGTAATAGGGGATCCCTTTAATATACTTTATAGAAACCTACTCCGCGACATTTACTGATTGCTACAGCTTTACAATGCCATTGGATTTTCATTAAGACTCCTAGAAGACGTCGGCAACATGAAGGTTTTCTGTAAGAGCTAGATCACAAAGAGTAATAATCCATTTTGTAAAATTCCTGAAAAGTAGCTTAGATATACTTATAACTTACAAAATCACCTTGAAAATTGTCTTGTCATCAATTAATCAAATTGTTTTATCCAATCCCCAGATACGTGATCCCAGCAGACCTGTTCACGGACCCCGAAGACGACAACAACCTGACCTACAGCATGTACATGAAGGAAGGCACCAAGCTCAGCAAGAACTCCTGGATACAGTTCCTACCTTCCAAACTGGAGGTTTATGCATTGTAAGTAACTTATGTATCAATCTGATCTACGCCAAACCCTTTTATCTTTTTATCTTTCTGCCTCATTTCTCCCCAGTTCCATTTCTCAACTCACGCTTCTCTTCGAAACCAAAATTCAAATTGTCGGTGTCAAAATGTTGAGTGAGCTTCTGCCCACTTATGATCAGTGTTAGTTTGCCTATGCCGTATAGTTACTTACCTCGAAAAATATTTAAAGCGTAACGTAAACATGATTTCAGATCAGATATTTTACTATCATACGTATATTATAAATGGGGATGTATGTGAGTGTGTTTGTATGTACAGTCGAGTTCATTTACATCTACACACTTACGAGAACAAAAATATCTGAACACGACCCTATTGTTAGGAGCATAGAGTCGTGTTCAGATATTATTGTTCTCGTAAGTGTGTAGATGTAAATGAACTCGACTGTATGTTTGTTACTTCTTCACGCTCAAACGGCTGGACCAATTCTGATAAAATTTTGCATTGAAGTAGTTGACACGCTGGATTAACACAGGCATATAGGACTAATAAACCAGACTATTCTGTCGCGCAGCCAAAACTAAATAGTAAAAATAAATGCTTGCATATGATCAATATTTATTTGTCCAAAATTCTAGGCCCTTGGAAGCGCAGGTGTCTCGATGGAACTTCGTGATCGAAGCGCAAGACAGCGAGGGTCGAACAGCCCAGGGGCCTCTCGACATTACCGTCCAACAGGTACAGTCTTCATTCTTATGAGCACGTCCCATTCCTGTGTATCTGCAGTATTGTTGGGAACTTCCATTTTAATCGCAACCAAAACAGCTTAGAGTCTTCATTGTTAGATTAGGATTATTATTGATTTTCTATCCACTAAAACGTCCACTTCGTCAGGAATCTCACCTTGCTTGGGCAATATTATTTACAATTTATTGACTCGAGAGTGAGGCTTTTCCCGAGTAGCTACGGACAACCGTAGGCAAGTGAAAAAAATATTATATAAAATCCCGAGAGAGTTCTATTCCCCCTAATTCTATGCCACTACTCATCAAGGTTAATCAAATTCCTATACTGTACTTTCACAGCACAAAGCCGCTAGAACGATCAACCACCAGTTCGTCATGCACTTCAAACTCAACAAGACCTACAACTACGACCTGGACTGGCAGATCCGCGCACTAGAAGGCATCGTGAACCTCCTAGCCACGGACATGCACCACATTACGGTGCTGAATGTGTCGCAAACCGGGGACATGTGTGAATTTGTGTGGACCAACGATACGCTGCCCAAGGAGACCGCCTGTCCTATGGAGGACATCAAGAATCTTATGCAGGTAAATACTGAATTAGTCTATACTCTATAGTAACAACCCTCCTAGCTAGCGGCGTCAGACGCCACATTACAGTATGGAACGTCACAGCCTGGAGATAAGTGCCTGTTCGTGTAGATCAACGATGGAAGGCCGCCTTTAAGAACCTAATGCTGGTAAGCTAACTATATTAGCGCAACGACACCGACACACCTTATTAGCACACCACATGATCCTGAACCAGTACTCGCCTGTTGTCGATGCCGAGCTCCCACAGATCTTTCAGATACTTATCTATGGCGCCCGACCAGTCTGCGATCAATCGGTTATCAAACACGCTATTTTCGGTACGATCCACTTTCATCCTCCTAACGTGCTGCGTGCCAAAACTGTCTTTAGTAACAAGCCCTACAACTATGCAGAATAGGACATTCGCGCTCTCGAAGCAATCGTGAATCATCTGATTACGTGCATGCAGCACATCTCCAAGCTAAAATACATTTAACGTTGCTGTGCAGCGGGGAAACGCCGCCAGCATCTTGGGATCATTTCCGCGAATGACAGACCTTGGCTAGAGTTAGGTTAGTGTAGGTTTTAGGTTTTTAAATTGTTTTACCACTTAATTCGAATGTTTTTTTTAATAAATTTATTACTTTTTCACTCTTTAACGTTGCCCAATATTAGTGTGTAGTCGTAAAGGCAAAGTAAAAACGTGAACAGTTTGTTGGTAATGAATTCATTGCAATTAGACTCTTCACTTGTTGAAATATACAGTTTGGGTTTTACCACGACTACTCCGATAAACGGGGCAGCTAATATAGGCATCGAGCTAAATATTGCTATCAGGCCTATTGTCACCTAAAAGTGAGCACACGAAAAAGTGAACTTGACCAATTTCGCCTGGCGACAACCAAAACTCACTAAAATTTCTGTCACTGCTCTTCACATACTCTTATCTAGTTTGTAGACTGACACTGAGATACGAGTTCTGTTTTAAGAAGGTATTTGTTACTTAGTGAGTTTTGGTTGTCAACAGACGATTTGTTAATTTGCAGATAATGGAAACGTCGGCCGACTCGCACTCGCCGTCGCAGCGGCTCGTGAGCGCGATGTCGCCCGAGCTGGCGGTGGCGGACGTGTCGTGGCGCGGCGCGGGCCGCTGCGCGACCGCCGCGCCCGCGCCCGCCACGCGCGCGCCCGACACCTACCCGCCCGTCACCAGGAACCAGGTCGACATGCTGAGGGCCACTGTGGGACATCTCCTGCTCTACAAAGTGCCGGAGGTGAGCGATTTTATTTGACCGCTTCGTGTTCACTACCGCTTCCGAGCTTCGTCCCTTCACGACTTCATAGCATAATAAGCTGACATTAGAACATTTTCTAGTGGAAAACTTCCCCAATTAAGAAAAGCTCTAGAGCTAACGAACTACCTTAGTGTCTAAATCAAACCTGGACATGAAAATAAATGACAAACGTCGAAAAGGATGGTGGTCACAATATTAGTACCTTACCCACCTAGCCTGCCTTTTTTTCCTTTTTTTTAAACATGACTTGAACTGTATCAGGGCTATTTAGCCCTCACTACCAGTGAGTCGGACTTTGTGAGGGAGCATAACCCGCTAATGGGATTATCTCAGCGCCACCTACCTGTAACCTACCTTTAGTTAGTAGTAAGACAGCCAGTTAATAAAGTTTTTAGGACCTTCTGATTGCATATGCCCACCGGCCTCAGTGATCAGTTATACCTGATTGCCGTATGCTCCTTAACCTATTCCATAATATGAGGAACAACCGTGTTCTAATTTTTAGTAACTGCTGGTGATGGCGCCGCGGTTGTTGACCCCACTTTATAATTATTTATTTATTGTTTAGGAAGTACATGATATGCACACACAACGTCACACAGTCTTTTACAAACCCCGTTTTTGTCTCACGCCGATTTTTTTCAAAACATACATATTACGCGATACATATTACCATTACGAACATCAGACTAAAACTCCCACATCGATAGATCCTGTAGTTTTTTTTTTTTTTATCGTCAAATTTGCTCATATTTCGGAGAGAGAGCCGGCTGTCAATCAACTGCGCTTAGTTACTACATAATAGCATTTTTGTAGGACACATTCTTCGACCCCGAAGACGGCGGCACGCGCAACCTGGCGCTGTCGCTGCGCTACATGGACCGCTCCGAGCTGCCCGAGGGGCACTGGCTGCAGTTCGACGCGCGCAACCAGGAGTTCTACGGGCTGCCGTCCGCCAGCGATGTTGGCACCGTCCACTATCAACTGGTAAGTCACATCGTACACGGGTGATTCTCCTAGCGTACCAACCTGGCGCTGTCGCTGCGCTACATGGACCGCTCCGAGCTGCCCGAGGGGCACTGGCTGCAGTTCGACGCGCGCAACCAGGAGTTCTACGGGCTGCCGTCCGCCAGCGATGTTGGCACCGTCCACTATCAACTGGTAAGTCACATCGTACACGGGTGATTCTCCTAGCGTACCAACCTGGCGCTGTCGCTGCGCTACATGGACCGCTCCGAGCTGCCCGAGGGGCACTGGCTGCAGTTCGACGCGCGCAACCAGGAGTTCTACGGGCTGCCGTCCGCCAGCGATGTTGGCACCGTCCACTATCAACTGGTAAGTCACATCGTACACGGGTGATTCTCCTAGCGTACCAACCTGGCGCTGTCGCTGCGCTACATGGACCGCTCCGAGCTGCCCGAGGGGCACTGGCTGCAGTTCGACGCGCGCAACCAGGAGTTCTACGGGCTGCCGTCCGCCAGCGATGTTGGCACCGTCCACTATCAACTGGTAAGTCACATCGTACACGGGTGATTCTCCTAGCGTACCAACCTGGCGCTGTCGCTGCGCTACATGGACCGCTCCGAGCTGCCCGAGGGGCACTGGCTGCAGTTCGACGCGCGCAACCAGGAGTTCTACGGGCTGCCGTCCGCCAGCGATGTTGGCACCGTCCACTATCAACTGGTAAGTCACATCGTACACGGGTGATTCTCCTAGCGTACCAACCTGGCGCTGTCGCTGCGCTACATGGACCGCTCCGAGCTGCCCGAGGGGCACTGGCTGCAGTTCGACGCGCGCAACCAGGAGTTCTACGGGCTGCCGTCCGCCAGCGATGTTGGCACCGTCCACTATCAACTGGTAAGTCACATCGTACACGGGTGATTCTCCTAGCGTACCAACCTGGCGCTGTCGCTGCGCTACATGGACCGCTCCGAGCTGCCCGAGGGGCACTGGCTGCAGTTCGACGCGCGCAACCAGGAGTTCTACGGGCTGCCGTCCGCCAGCGATGTTGGCACCGTCCACTATCAACTGGTAAGTCACATCGTACACGGGTGATTCTCCTAGCGTACCAACCTGGCGCTGTCGCTGCGCTACATGGACCGCTCCGAGCTGCCTGAGGGGCACTGGCTGCAGTTCGACGCGCGCAACCAGGAGTTCTACGGGCTGCCGTCCGCCAGCGATGTTGGCACCGTCCACTATCAACTGGTAAGTCACATCGTACACGGGTGATTCTCCTAGCGTACCAACCTGGCGCTGTCGCTGCGCTACATGGACCGCTCCGAGCTGCCTGAGGGGCACTGGCTGCAGTTCGACGCGCGCAACCAGGAGTTCTACGGGCTGCCGTCCGCCAGCGATGTTGGCACCGTCCACTATCAACTGGTAAGTCACATCGTACACGGGTGATTCTCCTAGCGTACCAACCTGGCGCTGTCGCTGCGCTACATGGACCGCTCCGAGCTGCCCGAGGGGCACTGGCTGCAGTTCGACGCGCGCAACCAGGAGTTCTACGGGCTGCCGTCCGCCAGCGATGTTGGCACCGTCCACTATCAACTGGTAAGTCACATCGTACACGGGTGATTCTCCTAGCGTACCAACCTGGCGCTGTCGCTGCGCTACATGGACCGCTCCGAGCTGCCTGAGGGGCACTGGCTGCAGTTCGACGCGCGCAACCAGGAGTTCTACGGGCTGCCGTCCGCCAGCGATGTTGGCACCGTCCACTATCAACTGGTAAGTCACATCGTACACGGGTGATTCTCCTAGCGTACCAACCTGGCGCTGTCGCTGCGCTACATGGACCGCTCCGAGCTGCCTGAGGGGCACTGGCTGCAGTTCGACGCGCGCAACCAGGAGTTCTACGGGCTGCCATCCGCCAGCGATGTTGGCACCGTCCACTATCAACTGGTAAGTCACATCGTACACGGGTGATTCTCCTAGCGTACCAACCTGGCGCTGTCGCTGCGCTACATGGACCGCTCCGAGCTGCCTGAGGGGCACTGGCTGCAGTTCGACGCGCGCAACCAGGAGTTCTACGGGCTGCCGTCCGCCAGCGATGTTGGCACCGTCCACTATCAACTGGTAAGTCACATCGTACACGGGTGATTCTCCTAGCGTACCAACCTGGCGCTGTCGCTGCGCTACATGGACCGCTCCGAGCTGCCTGAGGGGCACTGGCTGCAGTTCGACGCGCGCAACCAGGAGTTCTACGGGCTGCCGTCCGCCAGCGATGTTGGCACCGTCCACTATCAACTGGTAAGTCACATCGTACACGGGTGATTCTCCTAGCGTACCAACCTGGCGCTGTCGCTGCGCTACATGGACCGCTCCGAGCTGCCCGAGGGGCACTGGCTGCAGTTCGACGCGCGCAACCAGGAGTTCTACGGGCTGCCGTCCGCCAGCGATGTTGGCACCGTCCACTATCAACTGGTAAGTCACATCGTACACGGGTGATTCTCCTAGCGTACCAACCTGGCGCTGTCGCTGCGCTACATGGACCGCTCCGAGCTGCCCGAGGGGCACTGGCTGCAGTTCGACGCGCGCAACCAGGAGTTCTACGGGCTGCCGTCCGCCAGCGATGTTGGCACCGTCCACTATCAACTGGTAAGTCACATCGTACACGGGTGATTCTCCTAGCGTACCAACCTGGCGCTGTCGCTGCGCTACATGGACCGCTCCGAGCTGCCTGAGGGGCACTGGCTGCAGTTCGACGCGCGCAACCAGGAGTTCTACGGGCTGCCGTCCGCCAGCGATGTTGGCACCGTCCACTATCAACTGGTAAGTCACATCGTTGACGGGCGATTCTCCTAGCGTTCTAACCGCCCGGTTCTGGCGGCATTCCCTTTTCACGATTTACCACAGCGGAAGAGCCAGTCTTTTTAATTATGATCTAACTAGGACTGCACTCAGGAGTGGCTTCGAGATACATAAAAAATCGACTTCTAACAATCATGTATTTCAACAATATGTGCAGAAATGGGAATGACGAAAAAACGCCGTACAAACGCTGTTTATTCACCCTGACGCAAAACTCGTACAAGTTATGCAATATTGAAGTGACCTGCGCGATAAGCAGGCATCGGATATTCGAGCAGTTTTATATCTAAACTTTGGTGTTTCGCGGAAGTTGCTGGAGCTGTACGGAGACGGGCTTGAATTAATTTATTAGATCCCGGAATTTCTACATCAACTAATTAACATTCAAAAATAGTATTCAAATGAACTAACTGAAGGTACTTTAAAGGTATACATAGATCTACTAAATGTTATTTAATTAACGTACAATTAATTTCAAGTATTATAAATTATAATATTATTCAAATATTTTTATCCTTAATATAAAATAAAATGAAAACGAATTAGCTAAACAAGAAACAGTAACACTAAAGTGAACAGGTAAATTGCGGTACTAAAATTTAATTGGCCTCAGACACCGACGCCGAAGTGTAGTTATAAAAGCTTCCGAATATCTGATCCTGGCGATGAGAGACTTTGAAGCAGTACCTTAAGTAAACGGTACTTCATTCTATGTTAGTAATTTCGTAGTTTTACTTGATAGACAGTATCGTTAACTCAATTTGTTTGACTCTAACTACTTCTTTACGTTGACAGATCGCTGAAGATTCTAGCAAGAAGAGCGCCTACGACAGCTTGATAGTGGAGGTGTTGAAGGCTCCTGCCATCAAGCCGACCGTCGAGTTCCAGGTGACGCTCGACTACGACTTTGGGCAGTTGGCCAACAACGCCAACAACAAGCGCAAGATCGTCGAGAAACTCGCGGCGCTGTTCGGAGATAAGGACACCAGCAACATCAGGATTAGGAATATCACTGATCATCCTACTGCCAGCACTACCATTATCTGGTTAGTGATGCAATATTTCACCTTTTAGAATCTGTGCCGTAACTAGTATTTTATGCGCTCGGAACGGTGCGTCTGTTACTGCGCCCTTTTTTACAATTTTGTCTGGTCATTTCTGCGCCCATACAGGGTTTGCGTGTAGGTACTATGATACTTTTAGACCCATTTTAGACGCTACATCACCATATAGGGTCTAAAAATCCATGTATAATTGGAAATATGTATTCTATGAGCCTAGCAAACAAGCAAAAAATACTATTGGCTGAATGATTGACCTATAAAAGTATGAAGAATGCATAAGTGGGTTGGTTTGTAAATTTTTGGTTTTCAACGTCTGGTTTTGGGTGAAAATCAAGCTTTTCAACTGCTGCCTCAGTTTCGTTACGAAATATAGATGGATAACGAAAGCTGAGGTGGCGATTCAGACGCTTTTGATTGCCACCCTTTTGGGCCTTTCAAGAAAGTTAAATAAAATAGACAATACAATAGTTTCATAATTGTACAACCATTCAATCACACAATTATGTTTCCTCCACAGGTACAACACCAGCTTGCCAATGGACAGCTGTCCGAAAGACAAAATAGAGACGCTCCGCAAAATGATAATCGCCGACGAAGGCACGGGCGGGAACGGAGCGCTCAAAGAGATCGTCGACCACGTGTTCGACAAGGAGAAGGTCATGTCGATAACCCTGATACCGCTAGGGCTGTGCGGCGACCAGAACACGAAGATCACCAAGCCGCCCGTCGTCCCGCCGGGCTCATCCAACATGCACAACACTAAAGCCGGTCCGGCGGCAGAGTCCGGATACACGGAGTATCTAGTGACGTTCGTCATCCCGGCCGTCGTCATCGTCTGCATGCTGCTCGTGGCCGGCATCATTGCCTGCGTGCTCTACAGAAGGCGGCGGACCGGTAAGTTGCTTATTATATATCGTCGCTTAGTATATCGTCGCTTAGTATATCGTCGCTTAGTATATCGTCGTCAGGTAACTATAAGACAAGCCTTCTTGAGCTTAATTTGGGACTAGATCGATTTGTGTGAGGTTGTCCGATATTTATTTATTTATTTATATTTTTTTTTTCATTCAGAATCTCAATCCAAATACCATATAATGCAGTGGTTTATCTTAACTTGCCTGTCTAAGGCTCAAGTTCACCGTGTTTGTCTGATTAGTTGACACACGATAAACCGTCATTAATAAATAACAAAACATTTCGAAAATGGGACATAGAGAGACGATGTCTCTATTTCTATGTCATGCTTAGGGATTCCTAAATGGCTTAATTCGCTTTACAGTAGCATTGTGATGTATGGAAAGGTCATCTTGTTTTTCTAACCTGTAAACATGGTGGTAAGAAGGGCATAAATTAACGAGGGTCTATTAGAAGCTTTTGATGGCCTTAATATGTAATACCCTTACTACCCGACATACACACAATGTTTTTCATCAAATTTTCGAAGAAATAAAAAATACATAAGATGAAATGGACCTCAAACGACTGTCAACCAACTGTTTCGTTTTTTTTTTTTAATTACTTTAGGCATTGCCAACACGGCCATCAGCTTAAAACAGAAAACAAATATATACAGAATCTTACAATCTACCATTAAACAAACACAAATGAACAATTTTATGCAGCACAAATGTACACCATAATATTATATAACTTAAATAAAAACAGATGTTTTACAAAGAATAGTACCTAACAAATAATTTATAACTTTTTTTCTGTGAAGGCTACCACAGATAACTGCGTTTAGTTTAGAAACTTGAACATAAACCTATTTTTAAAATTAAAATAATAACTGCCTCGGATGTTATAACAATCCATAACTCCGGCGGGAGCAATATAGGCCTTTGTCCTTCAGTACACCTGCATGTAATAACATCTTTTACGAGCAAATGTGATGATTATGTTTATTTCCGTCGATATAGGTGGCAATGACGAACCTGCGCCAGAGGTGAAAATCCATTTCTTACCGCTTGCCTCACGCGTATGATTATAGTTGTAAAGCTATTTTATCTCACATGAATAATACCGTATTAAAAAAAAAAATGACTTCAATGTAAAAGCGATTTTGCACCGAGTTATTGTTTAATTATTACACTTTTACGAGAAATGGGGATGGGTATACAAGCAGGAATTTGCGAGGAATAGTAATGATCAGACCTAGGAATATAAAGGGCAAATTTTAATGACAGCTACTAGCAGCTAGGGATTGCCTATATCGATGAACCCACTTATCGATGCTTATCCCATATCGTCGGTGATAGTGCAATACCGCGTAAATAACAGCTGTCGATAAACTTCTCATTTCAATAAAATACTTAGCATTTGATTGAATATTGTTTCGTATCTACACTTGTTACTTACGCGGTATTGCATTATCCCCGACGATATACATACTAGTGCCCCTACTGCCCCTAGCACGCTTTTTGAGTTTGTATTTTCTTGTGTAGGTACTATTCTGGTGACAAATATCATAATATATTTAATATTAATAATATTATAATAATATCTCTTTATAGACCTCTTTACATAATTAGAAAAAATATTTATTAAAAGACAAAAACTTAGCAAAATACATGTCACAGCATCCACAGCACAGGTTTCGTCCAATCACAAATAGATGTATCCACCACCATAATTAGATAAAAACTGCTTGCCTACTTAGACACTTGTAATGAAAGGAGTACTAATTGTCAATGTCGTCGGAATGAGGAAAAATATATGAATGAAGGTTTAAAAATCCTTTTGTTATATATATAATTGTATATTGTTTCATTTGTATACTTTAAATAACTTTTCAATTCAATGGATTTTTATTTTTACAAAAGACGGCGCGGTCCCTAGTATATTATGGGATAAGCATCGATAATTGGGTTCATCGATATAGGCAATCCCTAACTGCTAGTAGTTAGCTGTCATTAAAATTTTCCCTTTATATTCCTAGGTCTGATCATATACCTACTTCCTAGTTACTTTATAGTCACAGTTGCGATTCTGCATTTAGACAATCAAGTGATCACTGTAGACCAATTTAATGTAGTAAACTATGATATTAATAAGGATCGTAGGAATCATTGTACTGCTGTCACGAAGCTATCGCACAATTTAAAAAGGTACCATTTTAAGTTAAGGAATTGTTTTCGTTTGAGACGCCAATATTCCTCGGTGACGACATTTACATTCATCATATTTCTGTATATTCAAAGCGCACTCCGATACTTCACCATTTCATCGCAAATCCTTTATGTACGGAGCTAACTCGAGCAGCGCAGTTTTTAATTGAAAAAATATTATTCCAGGCAAAATGAGCGTCGGCGACGAGGAGGAAAGGCAAGCCTTCCGGTCCAAGGGCATCCCGGTGATCTTCCAGGACGAGCTGGAGGAGCGCGGGGACGCGGAGCCCGTGCACAAGTCGCCCGTCATCATGCGCGAGGAGAAGCCGCCGCTGCTGCCGCCCGCCCCCGACTACCGCGGCGGGGACGACGCGCCCTACCGCCCGCCGCCGCCCTTCGCCGCCTCGCGCACGCCGCCCCGGCCCAAGGCCACGCCCACCTACAGGAAGCCCCCTCCCTACGTGCCCCCGTAAGCTCGCCCCCACTCTAGCTCCGCTCAGGTGCTGATGCTCCTCCGGAGATCCTAATTCGAACTTTCTCGAACTACTTGAACGAACGGGATGGCCGGATAGTAAGTTCGAATTTGGAACATCAGAGGAACCTGACGAGTCCCGTTCTGTTCGGAATCAGCTTTACTAGTCGACGATTTCAAATTTTCCCGTATTTATTTTTGTCAGACGTGGCGCCGTAGTTGAGCGAGATGCATTTATTACAAAATTAAAATTAAGTAAGTTAACCTCGGGTCGTCGAAACAAGGAATTGCGCACCGTTATAGTTAGTGACTACGAATTTCTTCGTTGTAATTTAAGTGTCACGAACTAGCTTACGAGAGTTGAACGTGTTTATATTTCGGGTAAATTGGGGACTTCGCGAAACAATAATTAAGTGTTATCGTTGAAGTAGATGACGTTGTTAGCTCTTAGTGTAGAGAGCGATGTCACCGATTGTATCACGCGTCTAGTGTGAAAATATTACGTCGGCTGTACGCTCTCGCCGAGACCGAGTGGCACATGCAGGTATTCCTAGACTAGTCCTTGCAATTCCGGTATTGGTTAGTATGGGCAGTATCGGAAATTTTCGATACTGTCCATACAAGTCAATTCCGGAATTGCAAGCCCTATTCGAGACTTGGAAAGGAACGGCATGCTTTTCTCGCCCTGTCTCGGCAATAATGTGCAGTCGGTGTTAAGTGCAAAAAATTCTATGAGCCGCACATTTTTTATATTAACCTGAACAAGTGAGTTCAGAACTTTACTGCCCTATAAGCATTTCTAAATATGTACATGAAACTTAATGGTTGATAACATTACTTAATAGTTCGCGCACTTATTATATTGTAGTTGCCCTAGACGTATGATACGTGGCTTGGAATACGTCACATGAATTATACTGTATATCTAACGCACCGCAGCATCAGTAGTGAGGTTCGACTTGAAGCGTGCCATTTCGAACATGTGACATTTAAAATAAAACATATCGAGAACTGTAATGTAACATGTTAGCCTTTAGCGTAGTTCTTCCATACACGATATTTTGTAACAAGATTATGTAAGTAGTGTGCATGCGATCGTGATAAGGTGTGCGTGAGGCGCAAGGGCGCTGGGCTAATTCGAATCGAATCCTAACTTCGCTGTCGAAGCGAAACTTCGCGAAGCATTTCGCGGCGGCAACTGTTAATTACAATTAACGTTATTGTATTAATAAAATATACAACCGACTTTAATCTTAGGCTACGAAGATATTTTTAAGGATGAAATATCATTTTGTACTTGTCTAATTATTACCATAGGGTATAAGGTTAACAAATGTGTAAACGATAGAGACTATGAACGAAATGAGCTATATAAATAACTTTCCTTTGGATGTATTTTTTTTCTACTGTACTCATTTAGAGTTTGCATTTATAGATCTTTTTAGTGTTATTATTATACAATTTTATAGGACGGCTACGATTCTTTTTTCTTTTCTTTTTATTCGTTTCTTAATAGGTGTACTTAATTGTGTCCGTTAACAAAATACCGAACCATTATTGTCATTTGATAGACTTAATGTTCGATAAATACGCACATAATAATAAGTTAATCGAGGTTTTTGAGTTGTGTATAAAATCAGCAAAAATCTAACTACATTTTCTGTTAAAAGAACACATATTTGTATGTGTTTAAGGGCAGATATATTTAAGTGTAAAAGTGAAGTTTGATTTTTGTGATGATTATACTCCAGGGTAACATACTAGTTATATGTCGAGGCCCCGTCGTTGGTGTGTCTGCCTGCACGCATGCATCTAGTCAAGGGCTGCTATGAGCTGGGAAGTGATTTGACGCGCAATATCAAATGTATTAAACGACGGAGTTTTCGACATATAAGTACCTAACAAATGTTTGTATTTGACAGGTTTTTTACTTGGAAATAAATAAAATGGTCTAGTAAATTTTCACTTTTATTTCAAACGTGCCTTTCATCATAAAGACAATAAGAAATTCATTATTAATTCACATGAAATAAGTGATCTAAATTGGTATCTGACGATACTTTTCAAATTTAGAGTTCCATTAAGATCACAGATCTGTAAGATCTTGGCCTATTATCATACAATCAGGGTTTTTGGAAATCATACCACCTGGTACCATTGTGTACTTTCCAGTTAGCGTTGTCAACCTTTGACAATGAATTAATATATGCTATATAATCCGTTTAAATCCTTTTATTTAAAAAAAGTGTAGCTGACCAATTGTACTACTTGGCTCAATGTCGAATTGCGTACTAAAATTGTCAGCGATTTTTGATGCCAACTGTACACAAGATTCTCCTCTCAAAATCTGTTTACAGTTATAACAGAATATTTATTATCACCATTACCAACAACATCATCACCGTCATCACCACCACGACAACCGTCACCATCACCATCATCGTTGTGTTGTGTGGTTGTGATGATTTCCTATCTTATTATATTTATGTGCAACTAAAGTACCAACTAGTTGTCGCAGTGGGTCTAAGGGTGCGTCTCCACTGAAGCGAACACGTGCGGAATCGACCAATCACACAAGTGACGCGGAGCTGAGATACAGATTCCAACTCAGCTGATTAATCTTTTTTTTTTTTAATGTCATAGGGGGCAAACGAGCAAACGAATCGCCTGATGGAAAGCCATTACCGTCGCCCATAGACACCTGCAACACCAGAGGAGTCACAAGTGCATTGCCGGCCTTTCCGCACGTCTCCGCTCCGCTCCGCTTCAATGGAGACGCACCCTTGGGCAGCCCTGCGCGTCTTACTCCCACACATTGACACTGACATTCAAGATTCTGCACCTCTCAAGCATAACTGTGACACGCGACATATTTGTGTACTGTCACTTTCTTTTCAATACAGTGCGAGCATGACAGATGCGCGGAAAGATATCCTACTATACCTACCCCGCGCGGCGAACGATGATTCCTATGACACCTGTCATCTCAGTACATTTTTCCGATTGTAGGTTATAAAATGTACTGAGATGACAGGTGTCATAGGAATCACATCATTCGCCGCGCGGGGTATAGTAGGCCGTGTCCGCCCTGTGGTTATGTGATATGTATAATCGAAATGTATACATTTCTTTCTCGGCACCTAAAGTTGGGAATGTAAGGCTATTGAATAACGAAAAATAGGGAAATAAAACTCCTGTATTCCATGTAAAATATTTATGAAGACCAAGAAAAGTAATCAACAAGGACAAATATATTATACATCATCTAATGTTCGCAATGAGTAACTACAACAAGTATTAAGTATTATTATATCAGGTGCAGTTAACAACTTGTTTAGCACTAGGGAATAATTGACAAGAGCCAAGTCATATTAGTTACGTCCACCTAAGAACCATTAAATATTTTTTAATTAAAGCAGTAACGTCTACCAGCGTTGAACAAATGTTCATTTTCAAGGGAAAATTTTAATGCTTCGAACGGGGTTCAGACCCGTCTTTCCAACGGCTTATGGGCCAACACGGTCGTCTTGCCTATTAGATTACCGAAACAACGCTCGAACCATTAAATATTTCAACCAGTTGCTTCATTCCTTAAGAGCCATTCTTTTTTAAGAACCATATGTCTGCTCATATGAAGTATGACACGAGTTCACAACGTGATTGAAATAAACCTTGAGAAATTACTTTAAGGTTTACAATTACGTAATCGAAGTGGAAGTTGAAACTCGTGATATACTAATCGTCTACCAGAAGCACTACACCAACGATATAAATGACAAGTAATTACACTATCTAAGTAATATAACGTCTATGTCTCAATCTTGGCTCGGCTAGGGACTCGCAATGAAAGAATACATTCAGAAGGTCGAATCCTGAATTGAATAAAAAAATAATTTAAAGGATCGACCACACCGTTATTTAAAAAAACATTTGAGTGCGTTAACGCACCGTCACTGTTTTTGAGCAGCGGTGTGTTGGATCCTTAAGGTCAATAAATACGCCATTAAAACTAAACTGTAAGACATCGGTTACACGCTCATTCTAGCGACAGTTCAGTGCATCATTCTGGACTGTCAGTCTACTGTCATTTATTCATCGTCGCTAGACCAGATCGTCGGTACGAGAAGCTTACCTGACCAGTTTGAAGGACTGAAATGACGCCAGAATGTGTATGTAACCGCTGTCTAATCAAGCAGAAGAATGTGGACTGGCCGCCACCTCGCGACGACTCGCGCGTTCAGAAACCGAGTTTCTTAAAGCTAAGCAGGACGCCAAGAGAGTCGAACCGCTAACTGACATCACACATCGCTTTGACTCCGAAGAAAAAATAAATGCTCTAACATGAAGAGCTGGAAACATTTTACAAATAATTTAAAAGTAACAATAAATTACTTTTTATCTACAGTCTATTAAAAATCACCTAATATCCAAAGTATAAAATGTTTCGAAAATAAGAATATTCTAATAATCTTAAATACATATAATACTGAAAACGATTTAACACTCTAAACATGCCCAAATTGCATTTCGACCGTAGCCATGATAGTTTGACTCATTTATAAAAAACAAAAATATACACGCATACATGAATATCATACCATTTTCAATAAAATTATTGCACTAAAACTTAATATTTCATAACTTAATAATAAATATTGCATAAGCGTCAAAACCACATTCTCTTCCAGTAAAATATCAAGTCTTAGTTAATAAAATTTTAAGAACAATTGTCAGTCGAATGAAGTATTATTAAGTTTACCCTAGCGGCTTCGTCACACGACAGAAATTCCAATTCAACTAGAGAACTAGTACAATAAGTTCCAAATTTTGTGCTAACTACACTTCTAAGTATAATTCTGACTAAATATTAAGTACGATTTGGTGCTCAAATTTAATAATGTAAGTGTTAATTAAAACTATAGAATTATTTATCTACATAGTTCGAAATATTTATCGTTCGATAGAATTATCTAATGCTACGAGTACGCTTTTTGAATTTTGTTAATACTAAAAAGATCTCAAGAGTCCAGTGGCCCAGACATAGTAAGCTCAGTACTGTGTCCCGTGACCGTAACATCTTTGTTTTCTTAGGTCGAAGAAACGTGTTATTCCTAGTAATTAACTGGCTATAAGTAAATGTACAAGTTGACTGCTGCTGGTGACGTAAAAGTAAGGAATGTCCAACCAACACGGCCTCAGTCACTCACAATTATTACTCGTTTCATTAGCTAGCACATGTCTACCATGCTGTACTTGTCAAATAGAAACATAAATCTAGAAACGAGTATGCATATTACGAGCTGATGTAGCTTCATTTCTATAGACATAGCGAGTTAGATCGTGTCTGTGAGCTATATTCAACATGTGCATGTAATACAATGTTGTTCTCAATGTTCTGTCAGCAATCAACTTGCGCACAGACAGCTCAGGCGAGTAGGATTAAACAAATGTAGCAATGTATCGGGAACACAGCAACAACGCCAGAAGAATATGTGACTATAGCACGCGCTTACCGTCGACACCGCTTCGGTCGTCAGTCACTCTATTGTCCGTTATGTTTTTGCTCCCTAGAAAGAAAATTTAAAATTAAACTTAGCATGATTAGGAACAGAATATAAGGCAAGTAACCCAAACAAGTGAACATTGAAATAATGTTTCCCTAATCAATGTCTGTGGGACGTGGAATACGTATAATACACTAGACACTTATTACGAACCACTGCCGAGGGCCTTACTTTTGCACGGCTCATGATGCATAGGATTAACCACACGCACAGTTTTCCCCAAGCCGCCTCCGCCGCAAAGACCACTCAACATTAACAGTTAACCTCGCAGATCGTGTGTCGCAATTTAAAACACATACCTTTGCACGGCCCAGGATGCATGGGATCGAACACAAGAACGGTACGCTGCAGCCGGCACCACGACCGATACGGAGCTCTCATCGCAAGCCGCCGCCGCTGAAGCCGCACTGACTATTCGTCTCGTTTTAGAACAGCAGATACCTACTTGTGAGAGGCCCAGGATGCCACCACACAACATAAGTAAAACTTGCGGTTGGGGAATAGTACCTTTGCACGGCCCAGGATGCATGGGATCGACCACACGCCCGGCGTGACAAGCAGCACGCTGCAGTCGGCACCACGACGGGTAAGTGCGGGCGTCACTGCCACATAATTCACGTCGCAAGCCGCCGCCGCACGACCCGCAAGAGACGCAGCGTGCGCCGCTGGCGCCGCCTGCGACGCAACGCTGGCCAGCGTTGCAGGATATCGAAGCGCAGGTTGCGTTCGCTGGGAACAGAAATGCATAACATTATCGAGTGATATAAAAATAAAAACAGAAATAGTAGTAGATACCGCTTACACAGGATACTTTCTTTGCGTTTCCAGCTGACTTTAAGGTAGCGACAAGTGAAAATATTTGAACACGCGGAGCCGAATCGGCCGCAAAAACATTGCAGCCACCTGTGTTGTGCGTGATGGATGTTCCTATCCGGGATTTATTTGCTTTGCTTGCCTGAGTCTCTTCCTACAATATCCATGGGTAAGATATGGTGGTCTTTTTCTACGACCAACATGGTCAAGCTACTTCTAAATTGATCTGCTACTGTAAGTATAAACTGACCTTTACAAGACCCCTTGTAGGCCAGCGGCAGCGCCTTTCCCCGCTCACACGCTGCGCGGCGCAGCGCACACGCCCCAGCATAGGTGCGGCCGTCAACGGCGCACACCGGGGCACCCGCCACACTACACGCGCCGCAGCGGACGCAGTGCGCGCCGAGCTCTGCGTCAAGTACACAGCGCTTGTCGCCACCACAACGTACGCCTTCACAGCTACCCACTGTAAAAAAAATTAGGATAGGTTAGGTTGCGTTTTATCGTTCATCAAACTAATTTGGGTACCTATAAAACATGCTTGGTAACAGCATGAATGAGCCGCTCGGGTGTGTTAGCACACATGACAAGAGACAAGAGAGAATCTTCTGTACTTTCATATTTTACGCCAGCTTGGCGTGTGTGGCAAGAGCACGCCTAGCCAAACGCGCCATTTTGACAGGCCTCTAGTATTTCCCTACATTACTGTACAGCCACAGATTAATATAATAGTTCGTACAGCGCTAGGCGTCAGGCCCAATAAGTCACGCTGCTTCGGAGTGTGAGAAGAGACCGTAATCCTTTCGCGATAGCAGACAATCTTATGACACTTAGCTACAACTTTGTCTATGGGATGAAATACAATGATTTATAAATATATAATAATATGCGATTAATATTAAATAACGTGCGATAATCGCGGAAGTTTAAAGTCAAAGTTGTAACTAATTCGCTGGCAAAGTTGGCAAAGACTTGTAACATTGACGGTATAAGTTCGTTAGAAGAGGAATATATCATTTCGCAGGCTTTCCAACATAATGAATAATGAATCCTATAAAAACAATTGTATGCTCTAACAATAACGGAGGCACGAGTATGTTCACTAAAATGAAAACATTCTATTCCTACTACAAAGCGTAACGTAATCCAGTTCAATAGATGAATAACCTGCTACTCCTATGCAATATCAAATTTCCGTAGCGAAGCTGCAGTTTTTATCTAGCACAATGGTCTTTCGAGCCGGATTAATTCCTTTCCATAGCACGGAGTGCACTCCGCTGCGGGCTTTTTGCTCACAAAGGGATCTAGGTTTACTAGTTGAAAATATGTTCAAAATATTCTGACGAGCCAAAAAAATGATTTTGATATAGGACCCAAGTACGTCGCTATCAAAGGTTTTTAGGGTTCCGTAGTCAACCCTTATAGTTTCGCCATGTCCGTCTGTCTGTCTGTCCGTCCGCGGCTTAGCTCCGTGATCATTAGTACTAGAAAGCTGAAATTTGGTATGAGTATGTGTATGTATCACGCCGACAAAACGGTAAAATAAAAACTATTTTTTTTTTTTTCGGGTACCCTACACCTAGTGGGGGTGATTTTTTTTTCGTTCCATCACTAGTGTGTGGGGCGTCGTTAAATAGGTCTTTTAAAAATAATAGGAGTCTCTGAACATTATTTTTTGATAAAGGCAGCAGTTTTGTAAATATTCGCTCCGAAAATAAAAATAAATAGTGTCCCCCCTCTAACTTTTCAACCACGGGTTAAAAAATAATGAAAAAATTCATAAAAATGAGGCTTTATAAGTACTTTTATTAAAACTTTCGTGAGACATATTTAATTATTGTATTAAGCGGTTTACACTCACGTGAAATTGTCAGTTTGCCGCGGCGGTGTACGGGCAGCCGTCCCTGATGAAGGGCTCCATACGAGTTCGAAACATGTCGGGCCGTTCCTGACAATTTCACGTGAGTGTAAACCGCTTAATACAATAATTTATAAGTACTATCAATGAAAACTATATTGAATAAAATCGGTCGAGCCGTTTTTTAGTTATTGCGATAATTCATAATTTTCTTTAAAATGACGTAAGTGCCGCGCGGTGTCCCTACACTTCGAACGTTACACATATTGGTTATGTGCCATACTATATTAAAACATTTCGCTCAATCTGGCGCGTATAATCGATAACTTTCAGAAGGTAATAAGTAATTAATGTTACTTTGGCGTTTACGACCTTTTTATAGAGCTTGAAATCTTTCTCGTAATTTCCGTCTATTGTGAAGGATGGGCAACTACGGAACCCTACACTGAGCGTGGCCCGACATGCTCTTGGCTGGTTTTTAAATATTTTATATTTCGACCGTGTTATCAAATTTATTCCCTCATTTTTAGTGTGAGGTTTCCATCCAGTACCTTCAAAGCTCGTCCGTAATATTTCCGCATAGTAAATATGTGACTTAATATTATAAACACTATTTTAAAACTGTAAATATAAAATGTTAAAGACACAGATGTCGACGATATTAAGAGGCCTTATACATTTTAAAATCATTTTTTTCATGTTATGACAAATACAGGGTGTAACCGACAGCGTACCGAAAACGAAAACTGTGGTTTTAGACCATAATCACGAACTGAAAACGAGTGTTCATTTTCTCGGAAAACTCAAGGATAAGATTTTTCAAAATAAATAATAAAACTCGACGCGCAATGTATTGCGTCCAATTCTCTTGGGTGCAGAGGCGCGGGGAGGGGAGCACGCGGCGAGCATCGACCGGTTCAGGCGCTCCCCACTCCACTCACGCGTCAGCGCAAAACATACCGTTACGCCAATGCGCATCAAATGACATGAATGAATGCAACCACAAAAACAACGCAACCACAGATTACAACTAGTGTACTACCTAACACCAATAACAACTGACCGATAAATTAAAACAGTCTAACAAGATTATTTTCATTCAAGCAAGTAAAGCAAATAAAATGTGCGGGTAGGTAAACATTAAGCATGCGTCCGACCGCAACGGCCGGCGCGAGCGCACTGGCCTGGCGGATCAATGACCGGCCAGTACCGTTATCTGTCCCACTCCACGCGCTCTGTGTTGTACCGTAAAGCTTACATAATACATTGTGTGTTACATTTGTGATACATTATGTGTTTTGCGGAAAATGCTATTTTCATGCGATTTTTCATGAAAAATGGTTACCGGTAGAGTTCGATTAACGGAAAAATAAAGAAAACATGAAAACTCGCGAGGAAAATTTGTGAATTTTCTCAAAGAAATTTCCACGATTTTCTAGCCCAGAATCATTATTCTGGGCTAGAAAATCTGAAGCCATGGTTTCAGCTTTCGGCACACCGTCGGTTACACCCTGTATATTGATCATTACAAACAACTTTATAAAGTGAATAATACTTTTCTCTAAGGTCTAAATAGCTTAACTTAGCTATTTAATGCTTTCATTGCGTGCAATCGAAAATACATTGGAATAACCAGTTTTCTGATTTAAGGTAATTTTGTCAATTTCGAGTTGTTTTTGAAACAAAAATTATCAATGAAAAATTGAAACTGTAGGTTTCAAGTATATAACCGAAAATCGCAATAGCCCTGTTCTAAGTAGTAACATTGATAATATTGACATTGGTAACATTAAGTTAGGAAACATGTTTGATCATAGAGAAAAATGTCTAAAACAATTAGCATTTTTGAACGGCTCATCCCTTGACGAGTAAGTGAAATGAAAAAGATTTTCTGTTGGTAAGTGAAGCAAAGTTCTAAGCAAAGTTCTAAGTTTCATGAGTAGACACTCTTGGATCCCTTTGTAAGTCAGCCAGGACGTCCGTGGTCACCTGACCCAGACGTCCTCATTCCATAATATGAATAATGACGCGATGGCATCGCCCGTTTGACCGTTTCATTGCGTTTTACGAGCGGTAGGCGAGCCACAGCCACAGACAGACGTTACAAATTCATACATGAACTCTCGCACTTGGCAACGCATTAACTAGTGTGTTTTGGACACAATATATTAGCAGTAATAAATAGCATAGGCATACAATAGTACATTACATACTGTTGAGGTTTTATATTGGTTTATTTAAACACTATTGTATTTTACACTCATTGTCAATAAATTTTCTCTGTCAAGCTGCTTGGTTTTTATCTTCGCTCCAGCTATCGAATATTCTCGTACACATACCTAGGGCTGTGAATGACCCACATGGTGGACCCAGGTGTTTGTGGCCCGAACCAAAAGGTGAGGGCCATAAATATGCGATCTGAGGCTTTACGAATTACCGCCCGTGGTTTGTCTAAAGTTTTACGTTTTGCCTTGACCAGCACCTCTAGCACAACTGTGAGACGCGACTCTTTCTCGCGCGAGAAATATTACCTATCTCTTTCTTCTTTGTACTGTTAGAGAGCGACGGGCGATGCTAGACGGGCAGGAAGTGAGATTTTCTCTCCGCGTACCGGACTGTAAATCGTAAATCCCGCTTACAGTCTAGGGTGACTTAAAAAATAAAAATATATATTTCTAGATTCAAATGATCTCCAAGTAGCTTTTTTTGCTTATTGACTGAGCGAGGGAAGCGTCTCCGTTTCAGGTTAGTCCAATATTTTTTCGTATGTTCCGATGTCCAGATTTCTGTCTGTTCTCGCTTACAGCTCGCATTTCTCAAACGGTTGTCATGAAATTTTTCGTTAAGCATATCGTTTTTATAGATAATTTTTTTTTTTAATTTTTCAATATGGCGGAGATTTGGGGTTGAAAACGTAAAAAATTACATGTTTCAGCTATTTCGAAACAAATAGATAGATAGATAGATAGATAGATAATATTTGGATACCCTCTCGTGATCTAATCTCAGACGCTAGTGCTTGATCGTCTAGACTAGACTGGCCACCCCGTAAACCGTAATACGATACAATCGACGGGAAAAGCTAATCAGACGGTGCTGATTTCTTCTCCCTTATTATGTTTTATGGTGAAGTATATTCAACCAATTAAAAAAAAATACGAATGGTCTCAAATAGGCTAGTAGATCCAGTTTTGAAATATATTTGAAATGGTTAATAATGATCTTACTAGCTCTAAAAAAAATGTCTTGTATTTTTGTGAAAGCTAGAAAGCTAAATTTTATCAATTGAAAATTAGAAATTTCATGAACAGTCAAAAACGCCGTCCGCCATTTTCGCCTTTTGCTAATTTGTGGCGTGACGTACAATTCCCTGTAAATATTCGAAATTCGACCGTCCTATAGTGCCATTCCGCTCACTCCAATATACTTTGACAGGAGATCGAGAGGTACGGCACTATTCGAAGTCGTCAAAGTAGACTTTCAGTTTTGTTTACATGCCCAATGACGTCACTATCATGCGAAAATGGCGGACAGTGTTTTAAGCATTTCAAAATACAGACTAAAAACCATATTTTCAAATTATTTTTTTTCAGCCATCTTTCACTTTTATGAATTGAAAAATATATATTTAGGTTTCCTTTGCTAAATACTATACGGAATAAACATTAGTACATTACAATTTGACATGAGTCAACTAGCCTATTGATGGAATGTGTTTCTCTATTGTTGATGAGCTTCGCCTTTGTTTTTTTTTTACAATCAAGCCGGGGGTTTATCGGGCTCTGTGTTTGAAGATTTGAGAACTGTTTAAATTTTGTAGGCATGCGTATTTGGAATGTTTTCGACCTAAGGCTCCTTATCCGTTCAAAAATGCTGATTGGTTTTGTCATTTTTCTCTATGAACATGTTCCTTAACATATTATTAATGTTACTACTTAGAATAGGGCTATTGTGATTTATTGGTATACCTGAAATATACACTTTGACTTTTTCATTGATAATTTTTGTTTCAAAAACTGCTCGAAATTGACAAAATTAACGCGAAAAATTTGTTTTTTTAACTTATTTTCGACTGCACACAATTAAACCATGAAAAAGCGCTGTTACTATCTAGAACTCAGGGAAAAGTATTATTCACTATAAAAAGTTGGTTGAAATTATCAATATATTTGTCATAATATAAAAAAATACATTTTACAACATTTTACATTATAAGGCCTCTTAAGTACAGATTACTTGCTTTGGTCGATTGTGCTTGTTGAGTTTGTTGAAGGTTTTAAAAGTACTCTTGGCATTATATATGCTTAGAGATCCCAATGCCGACGGATGAATGAAAGTATCTTAAGTTGTATTTAAGTACATAGCGCAGGAAGCGGTCGGGAGCCGGTTCTGTAATTGCACTCATTCTGTTCCCTCAGATGACATCTTGCTCTGTCCCATCCAAACGCGGCATCGTGGTTACCGTCACCGCTAAACTTGAAAACCCGACAACTCTTGAGTTGTGTCCGTTAGCAAAAACTAAACACGTTGCAGCTTAATTGGTTCTAAATATGTTTTTAACTTACACTCACGTGAAATTGTCAGGAGTGCCCCGACATGTTTCGAATTCGTAGGGGCTCATCATCAGGGACTACCGTACACCGGTGCGGCAACTTTGTCACTGAAACATGTAGGCCCGATCCTGACAATTTCACGTGAGTGTAAACCGCTTAATACAATAATTAAATATTCTCACGAATGTTTATAAACCCCGACGAAAAAAGAGGGGTGTTATTTAACATATTCTTCTCAACGCAATATGAAGAAATAGTCCTTTAATTACCATTATACAAACAACTATATTGATCTCTCGCACTCCCGTTAAATACGCAGTAAAATATACATATAGTGCATTTATTGATAATTGGCCAGGCAGGTTTCTTTTTGATACATACATACATACATACATGCATAAAATCACGCCTTTTTCCCAACGGGGTAGGCAGCGACCACATCTTTCCAAGTTTCCACTAAGGTAAAACTATTGAAAGAAAAGATACTGAAAACGCGTGTAGTAGCTGCCCTATAGAGAAAAGGTAAGCTAGAGGGATTTTTATTATCGGCAGGTAAACGCTTATGAAAAATATAAATATGCTCAAAGGCTAACTCTAAGAAACCCCTTATACTTATATAAATTCCCCTTTTTATATGTATTTTGATTTTGTGATCATTTTATTCAATTTTATGAGCAATACAACGTTTACATACGAGTACATATCATATATCATCATACATCGTTTACATACATAACATCTAAGTAGGTTTTTTAGCTCGTATAGATTACGACGTTAGCAAAAACATCGTACAAGTCGTAAAGTATTTATGTCTCAATGACTCTCGAGTTTTAAGTACCAGCGATGATAATAATATCTTTACTTTCCGTTTGCGGATATTTAATTTCGGCAATAAGGAGTTTTTTGTTCTCTATCACATTTGTGTCGTACGATATCATTACATTCGTATAGTTAAGATACAAATAACCTTGATATTTATATCCAAATTACGACAAAATTAGGTCTCTGTGCTTTTATGCGGGCGATAGTAGGATTCTTGGTATATACAAACAGTTTAAGTACACTCAGCTAGTAAGCTGTAGGAGTAAGTTAAGCTCCATAAATATTGAGATGATAGATTGAACTATGATTCTGTTGTTTTAGCTTACTCCTTTATTTATTTAATTGGTTGGTTAAAACTCCTACATAATTCAAAAAAAAAAATCAGATTCTCTCGTATTCAAAAGTTTTAGCATTTATCGACTTAAACATTGATATCGAATTGCAGAAGCGGAGCGGAGAAAAACAACCAATTAGGCTGCGTCTTCGTAAAACCCAAAAAAAGTTCATTTAAATCTGAGGAATGTTATTGGTCCATTTTACACATCTCCGCGCCGCTTCGTGAACAGGCAGCATATATAATTAGCAAGATTATGCCCCAGCCGGTTAAATATGACGACTAGGACACTTCGGAAAATGTGATAAATACTTACCTAAAAAAATTGCTTGAGTGTCTTTATACGAAAAGTTTGTATTAATACATTTTTATCAGGCTTACTAAATTATTGATGTGTCATCGACGGCATTATAAGATGAATTTTTGGAATGTCCCAGGGATCATCATTTGCCGACCGGGGTATAGTTTCCGTACCCGGGGTAAAGACCCACTCACTACCCACTAGTCTAAGTCTAAAGTAGATAATATCTACTTAGTGCTCCCTTTGAAACAATAGTATTCTCAAGTAACGAGTCTTCTGTAAATAAGACCATCAATATATGATATTTCGTCATTACCTACTCACTAATCGGTTCAACATTGTAAACGTAATAGGTATATTTTTTTCAATAGCAATAAATCGAAAACTTGATTCGTTTAAATTCGCCATCAGCGTTCAAGCACAGTTTGATGTAAATACAACTAATAGGTACAAGCAAGTTTATTAACTAAAGAAATGCATTTACAGCCGGATCATTACAATTACAGTTTATTATACGTTAGTCCAGTCAAACTCGTAATAAAATCATGCGCTATTTTATCATGTTATTTAGAATACCCGCTCCGGGATGTAAGATCAGGAAATGTTTAGTACCTTAGTGTTTATTTTGTACGTACAGATTGCCATTTACGCATATTAATAAAGTATATGCAATGCAAGTGGTCGTTATAGATTTTGCATGGTCAGAGTGGTCTCAATTGTCATCCAGACGTAATAACAGCCCAAGGCGTAACGTATTTGCACAAAACACGAAGTGTCGGAGTGGTCATTATTAATAAACACATAGTCGGTCGGGTACTGGCCTATAATTTTGTAGCATTACTGCAATTAGGTGGTTAGCTACAGGCTTGCTACCGATAAGCTTGTGCGCTGGTTGCGGGTTCGGTCGTCACGCGAAAAACGTTTTCTGTCTAGTGTTTACTAATATAAAATACAATTGTATTGAAAATCAGTTTTCCATTGACAGGGGTCATTATTTCAAGGAAATATCTTAACAACGCGGTTCGGAATTGTAACTGCCACACGCCAGTCGTACAGCATCGTCTGTTGTTAAAAATCTTTGTCTGCTTATCAGGTCGAGAGGACTGCTGGACGAATTTTAAACAATTTTATACGATAGGTACTTTTTACCCGATTACAGTAAATAAGAAAGTTTTCCATGGACGAAGTTGGGGTACACTTTCTAGTAATTAAATAAAAACAAATACTAGTAGACAATCTTATACAAATCATGTGTTATTAGATACTCTAGAAACATAGAGAACATCATTCCGAAATAAAATATACGAGCTTGACACACAAATGCTGGGATTCGAACAAGCTAGCTACACAGGTACCTACTACCTACTATCACGCAACTAACCTCGTAAACTATCGTAGGTATACTTTGAAAACAAAAAAAACACGTTCAATTCTAGTCCAATAAACACATGTGTACGCCCCCTGCCTCCTGTCTGTGTTTACGCCTAGAGTTACTAAGTAAGCGATAGTTTCAACAACGGACTATTCAATAGATGTAAGCAACTACAGACCATGTTTAAAATAAATTATATTAACGATGACTTTGTATTTTTTTTTTAATTTAGTGTTTGCATCTCAATTATCCGAATTATAGTGAAATGTATATGTATATTATACTGCAAAAGTTTTCTAGTTGCATAAAGATAAATGTATACGTAGGTACGCTATTCATTAAACGGTGCAGTTGCGAATAAGGGTCCTTATTGACATTTTCGCGGAACAGTAAACTAATTCCGCTCTAAAAGACGTTAGAACAAAGCAAATAGGTTCAATAGTACTTGTTAAGAGAGCCCTTATAAAAAACCCACTCGGTATCCAGCTAAAGTGCAACTACAAATAGTCGAATCGGTTTTTCATGCAACGCTCGACGCTGAACTAATTTAGCTGTCGCGAATTCAGGAGTTTATTTAATCCACCGCAACCTTTACCTATCATACTAAATTAACAGTTATTTTTTTAAAATAGTACATATACTACATAATTATAAATAACTAACATTTGAAGATTTAAAAGTCTCTTAACATAAATAATAAATGTACCTAGTCTCGCTTAAAAATTGACACATTTTAAAACAAACGTGTTAATAATAAGTTTTCAAAGTTTCTAACATCCCGAATTAGAAAATGAAAACTTTAATTACATTTTGTGAGATTTTCACAGAATTTCCGAGAACTATTCCTACGAACTTTTTGAAAATTTCTACAACTTGTACATCTGCCGTGCCACCATTACAATTGCAGTTAGCGCTGCAGTCGCGCGGCGCGTTCGAAATGCATTCGAGAACGTCTGGTAGCGAGCGAGTCTCATTCACATGCATGCACCCGGGGCGACGGGCCCCGACATATCGTGCATCGCAATGAGCCATTATTGAGTCGCGATTCCAATAGAGATGTAGCCAGCCTTCTAGGAACGAGCGCAATTTACTAGCGCGATAGTAGGGGAGTGTTCGGTCATTACTGCACTTGGGATTAATGCACTGGCCACGAACAAACGCCCGGCTCTTAATGGACGATTGTTTGAGAACAAATGTTCGCTATCCTGAATATAATAGCACGACCAGGAAACAAACGAAATATCATTGACAGGTTGCAAATCGCGCGCCGGAGGTAAAAATTCCTTGGAAAGGCAATGTTTGAAATTATATCGATATTGTTTAAATGTTCGTTGATAGTTTAATGGTTCAGGCGGGTAATTTTTTAAATTCGCTTCATTGTAAACATTTAGTTTATGCTAGAAGACGTTACTGCTTTAATAAAAAAGAATTAAAATTATTAGAATTAAAATTATATGACGATCAAGGTGACCAGATGTGCAAGATGAAGTAGTATAACATCTTTACTCTTCGATATTTTAATCTGACCTTAACTTTAAACGTGATATGATAAACGGGATCCTCTTTTTTTATAAAAAAACACTTCACCAAATGCTTCAGTTCATAGAATTTTCATTTTTTATAGACATTTTTTTCGGAACTCGTCATTTCAAAAATCTTGAAAAATGTCAACCTAGATTACGAGTAGGTACGTTAGGTTAGTGTTATATAACTTATAACATAATAAAATATTTTATGGTATCAGAAAAAAATACTTTCGATGAAACGAAATTTCTATGACATGAAAATTCGATGAATCGTTTGTCTATGAAACAAGGGTAAACCATGATAAACACATTTAAACAATCAAAATGTACCTACTTATATTGTTATTTACGCCAAAAAGTATAAGAAAAATGTAAAAGATAGGTAAATGGTGATCACTCCTTGGACACACCCCTATACACAAGACAGATAAACAATCCTTGGGGTTTTCGATGCACAAAAGTAGTCTCAAATCATTCGTGCACCCAAAACCCCGGGGTATGCAGATAAACAAGCTTAGCCGTCGTTGCCCTAGTAGTAGGTAATATTACTACCGACAACCAGCAGAGATAAATTCGCCGGGTGACAGTTCCTATGTAATCTCAAAGAGGACAGTTAGTTTTAGTTGTCTGTGTTGAATACCAAAGGGTCTACGTCCTAGAATCTGGGACCTAGATATTATACTTTACTCGATTGCAATAAGATAAAACATAATTTAATGTTAATTGTAGTACCCATAGTATTTATAAGCTTTGCTTAGTTTGGGACTAGGTCGATTTGTGTAAGATTGTCCCTTAATATTTATTTATTGTACAAATATACTATGCTCGTGATAAGCGCAAATAATTGTTCCTGGGTTACGTCTACGTCATAACTGCATTTAACGTATTATTGCTGTAGTATGTGGCTATAGGTAATTTATGTAAACGGTAACATAACAGTCTACCGCCACATAATAAACGAATATCGCTTGTATCAGCGACAAACCAATGTATGTATAAACATAAGTATGTATTAATAAAAAGCGTCTATATAATCAACCACATACCTACTCCCCAGAGCAACGGTAGTAGTTGCTTTATGGCTATTAGTATTGTTTTTGTGTAAATTTTCTTATAAGTGTGTTATAAACTGTTCTGAAAGATTGTGGTATGGTTCGAATTCTGCAAGGTGGCGAGTTAATTTATGTTAAGTCTTATTCACATGAGTGATGACTGACCTTGTAACTGAAACTTGGGACACTCTCCTTAATTGAGATACCTAAAATCTGTTAGGAAACTGGTCAAAAAAGTGTTGAACGATATGGCGGGTGTTAGCTAGCCAAAGGGTCTATATTGAATCGTAGAATTTTTTTTTCGTCGAATGTTTCATTTTGCCAAAAAAACATTTCGTACAAAAGCCATTTTTATTTGCAACCGTCAACTATTTGAGATTGTTATAAAACAAACCTAACCTAACCTAACCTAATCAATAGGATGATATTTACAAGAATTATGAAAAATGTATGACTATAGAAGGATAAAAATTCTACGAAACGATTTTTCGGCCAAATGATACATTCGACGAAAAAAAATTCTACGAATCAAAGGGACGAGGGATTTTATACGATCGGGCGAAGAAATATGCATTGCCAGTCTTCTTGAATAATTGGTCCAGTCACCATCAGACAGATAAGGGCAAATATTTATGTGATGATGATGAACTCGAAAATTTGTGCCTGGGTCATGGATGATGTTACTTATATTTAAGTCAGTATTTATCTATATTAGTATGTATATCGTCATCTAGGGTCCATAACATAACCCAAGCCTACTAGAGCTAACTGTAGGACTAGATCGATTAGTGTGAGGTTGTTCGGTATTTATTTATTTAAGAACGCCTCTGACCATGCTAACGCAAATCTCTTATCACTTGGACCTCAGCGCGGGCAAGCTCGGGTGAGCCAGTGAACTTCGCTAGTTCTAAGACTCGGGTCTAGGACGGTTGCTATGCGCTTGATGGATGCCTCTGCCACAGTACCAAAAGGTTTTATGTGCGTTAAATCCAAGGATACTGGAATGCCCTTTCAATACCACGGTTGTGTTGGTGCATATGCATATATAAGTGGAAGAAATTAAAGTTTAGACGGGGTTTGTGAAACGTAAAGAAAGTTATACTATTGTCAATTACAAAATAAGTTTTTTATTTCCCTAAATAGCAATGTAGGTAGGTACCTACAACACGGCATTTTTTTATATTGATACAAATTACACAGTATATGATCAGGTCAAGTTTTGGTGTTATTACTAGAAACAATCAAAACATGATATTAGTATATTTGCGAGCGTGATAATACAAAATCTATCAAATATTTTAATAGATTTTGTAGAACTATAATACCACTCCAGCTTTTAAGCTGTAGGTTACTACCGTTATAGATCCCTTGAGACCTCATAACATTTAAATATCCCGGTCACGGCACCAAATTGTAACAAAGTGACCTCAACCGCATACGTCAGAGTCAGAGACGCGCTCGCCACTCGTGGTACATTACTTGCCGATTAGTCTATCAGTGAGTGATAGAGAGAAAATATGTAAAATAGGTAGGTATATAATTATTAGGCATATGTATGATTGAACTTTGAACTCAATTCATAACATGCATGAATTAGGAATTGGACTGGTAAAGTAATATTCCGAAACTATAAGTTATTGGCAGCAAGAATACCGCAGTACATCACTAACTGTAAATACTCTATCGTGTAAATATAGTTCATGTATCCTGCACCAGATCAGACGACGCAACGGAGCCACGCTGTTACGTCGCCTAAATCAAATTAGATTTAAGTTTTTTGTTTTGTAATTTAATTTTGTAGTTCACAGTGCCTTGGTTTGTTTACTGTTATGCTGTGTAACTAATTTAAATAAATAAATAAATAAATGTAAGTGATGCTATCTATTACGGACGCGATGAAAAGTGTCATTTAACACGTGGGCATGCACTCTAACTCTAAAACACATAAATTCTAAAATATACTAACACATTACGATGAATATGAATAACATCTTGTAACATTCTAGTGGCGCCAAGAAATTTGGCGAGCTTCCTAATTCTTGAGTTATTTATAGTTTACCACATCGTAAAAGAATATGTCACTCATACTCGAAATTCCTCAAATAAAATGGCAACTTACCTACCTTGAACCGACCTTCTTATATCAACTTCGTAAATAACTAATTTTTTGGATGTTTTTATGATACCTTATTGGCATTTGGCATAACTACCTATTTTGCGTAGGATAACGAAATTTGCAATACATACCCTACCAATATACCCTACATACCCTAACAATATATGCCTACTATACTATATATATGTTTATGTATTGTGGAAAAAATACGTAAGTATAAATTTTTTTTCGTATGCCTATTCCAAAACGAATTGATAGCACATATCACATCATCTACAACCATGTAAGCCATGCATTGGTGATAATAGTCATGATATTTAAAGGTAAATAAAAAAAATCTGATGTACCTAAGCCATGCATTGGAGATATAATAGTCATGATATTTAAAGGCAAATAAAAAAAATCTACATGTATCTATATACATATTAAAGTGTAAAATAGGACGTGCTCTATTTCTAGACCTCATCAGCGTATTTTTTTTTCTTCACTGAAGTCGGATCAAAAGTATCCTATAGTAGCTGTTTCCTCGTGGTGAAAGGACAAAGATGCACATCTCTGCCATTTTGCAAAATATCGAAAAACTGAAACGTCAATTTTTAAATCTATTTAATGATCGAACCTGCTCACAAAACTTCACGAGAATCGATTGAGAAATGCGACCTGTAAGCGATAATAGCCGGAAATCCGGGCAAACGGACATACTAATGAATTTCTGCCGAAGTTGAAAGTTGAAACGGAGACGCATGTTTCCCCTAGATAACTAGTTATCAAGTTTGGTTTTCTGGGTGGAACAAAGGCTTCGCTCGCTAGCCAAAAATTAGGGCTACAACGTCAGAAGCAATTACACTTTCCTAAATTAGTCATTGACGAGAGGGATGCAGCAATATGAGAGACACGTATGGAGATAACTCCATCTCACACTTTCATATTGCAGCATCCCTCTCGTCAGTCACTAATATAGGAAAGTGTACTAATAGCTGTATAAAGTAAACAAATAGTACCCTTACTATGAGTTAACATGACCGTACTCGCTAGCGACAGCGTAAAGGATTTGTATGCAGAATTAGTACAGCGCCCCCTAGCGGTTAATTTGTAGAACTACAATACTCCATACAAATCGTTTACGCAGTCGCTAACGAGTACGGTTACTGTAAACTCATGGTGAGGGTACAGATGCTTCTTGTTCTATACGAATATGATTTGAGTTCAACTTGATTAAAAGCATTAAAACCACGATCGATCATGGGTAGACAAACTCTGCAACTGCAACAAAATTAACTTAGCGCATGTAAATGCAACAAGATTGCAATCTGCGTTATCCGCGGTCATTCAACGGGCGGTATTCGTTTAGAGCATCCTAGAAAATACTTAGGTATTCTACTGGCGTAAATTATTCCATCACACTAACATTATAAATATAAAGGCGAACGTTTGTGAGTATGTTTATGTGTATGTATGTTGCTTCTTGACGCTCAAACGGCTGGACCAATTTTAATAAGTACCTACCCGGGATTAACACATAGGCTATTTTTTATCCCGAAAAAATGTAGGGTTCCCCCGGGATGAGATGACCTATTATAAAATTATAAAATGTCATTGAAAATCACTTTTCTCTAGAGAGGGTATTATTTCGGGAAAAATCTTAGCGGCCATACAGCGTCACTTATTGGCAAAAAGTTCTTTCACTGATCATCAAGTCATCAGGGCTAGACGGAGTTTAACCAACTTTGGTAAAGGGATAGCTGGTCATCCAAAGATGGTTATAGGATACTTTTAACCCGACGGTATAAAAAAATACGCGTACGAAGTTTCTTTCTAGTATTTTATACGGAACTTATGTCACTTGTAAAATACATCGTTAACCCTTTAACCGCCATCAATTTTTCATCAAACTTGCTCGTGTCGCCGCCGATATATTATATATATAGATATTTGTCTTATTTATCAGACTGTGGCGAAATGAGCTGGAAATGTTATGTCTTATATATCAGACTACGGCGGTTAAAAGGTAAAAAATTGCATATACGGACAATATCGTATACTTACCTACTTAAAGAAAATCTGAAGTGACAAGCTGATGGGAATCGAGTTCTATGGATGCAACAACACAAGTGGTGGCTAGACAGACCCGTTAAGATTATTATTTACGCAGCGCATGCAAATGCAACAAGGTCGCAGAATGCAGTTTGCTTTATTCATCCCTGCCACGGTAAAAAGTTGTATCTTACTATGAAATCCGTATAAAGATACGACCTTTTACAGTAGTATTCACCTGCGACCATTTTACGTGCACTATTCATTGCACTGACGAAATGTCATGGAAATTTATTTATAAACATGCAAACGGTGTGCACTGATGAAAGTGGACTGAGCGTTATTAACTATATTGCTGGACTTTTTGCAGCTTTCTACCTGAAATTTGCTGTTAAGACGCGTGTTCATCGCAATATATCTATTAACATTAACTCACACAGCTTGAGATACAGGATTCTTCTACTCAGACACAAGTACTATAAATATATGCTCTGTTTAGATGTAAGACTTTTTTTGCTAACTGTTGTTTTTATTTTTTTTTTAAATATCATTATTAGTTACTTATTAATAAGGATCCATATTTAGCAGTAGCGAAATACATAGTGTAAAAAAGTGTATTATGAAGCCAAGACAACGTTTTATAGGGCTTTACACTGATTGATCATGGAGTATAAATAATATTTATACCGAGACTATTCATAATAAAATGTATGTCTTCAATTATGTATTTCACTGTGTTGTGTTTATACCTTTCCCCTCGAAATGTCAATATATTTGCAAGCAAGTACAATCAAAACCTGTAGGTACCTATATACGAGTATGATTATACCTTTCCCCTCGAAATGTCAATATATTTGCAAGCAAGTACAATCAAAACCTGTAGGTACCTATATACGAGTATGATTATACTGTAGTGCTTCTATAAAAGCCAATATTTATTGCGCTGTAGGTTTTTCTTTACATGAAAACTTCTGAAACGGAAGAATTAAGTCACGTAAACCTAATATTTTTTTAGTGAAAGTATATGTAGTTACATAACTTTTGAGACACAACAGCTATTATTTATTGCACAGATTGTGTGTCGGCTAATCATCATCATTCTTCATCATCAACTAATTAGGATAGTTCATATGGCTATCGTCCAGATGCTTCCTGGGTCATTCGGTCCAGCCACCGGCATATTTCTTAAGCCTGTTTTTCAACAGTTACTCGTCTAGATACGGTAATCAGCGACATTAATATAATGAATAAGTACAAGGTGCCCGGGAGGAACACGAATATATTAAAGAGAGTATTCGTCCTTATTCTCTCTCGTCCTGATTAAAATGGCATATAAAATAGAGTGGGTTCGACTTAGTTTCCGAGATATTAACAATTTTTATGCAAATAATTAAGTGTTTGCTAACAGCGTTGCCAATTTGTAGTCTTGTCTAGGCGTAGTTATTGATAGATCTCAAAATTATAGATGTCAATCACTAACTCTTTAAGTTTTCGTTTAAAGGCCTTTTTTTTAAATACAGTCGAGTGTCGAGAGTCGAATACTTGGTGGTTTTACAAACAAAAATGCGAAATGATCAAAAAATCATACACATCTTTAGGGTTCCGTAGTCAACTAGGAACCCTTATAGTTTCGCCATGTCCATCTGTCTGTCTGTCTGTCTGTCCGTCCGCGGCTTAGCTCCGTGATCATTAGTACTGGAAAGCTGAAATTTGGTATGAGTGTGTATGTATCACACCAACAAAACGGTAAAATAAAAACTAAAAAAAAACTTTTTTTCGGGTACCTCCCGTAGGTACACCTAAAGTGGGGTGTTTTATTTTTTCGTTCCAACACTAGTGAATCGGGTGTCGTTGAATAGGTATTTTAAATATAATACCCCTTTTTTGATAGTCAGCAGTTTTGTAAATATACGCTCCTGAAATCCAAAAAATAACGTCCCCCCCCTTCTCCCCCTTCTAACTTTTCAACCACGGGTCAAAAAATTATGGAAAAATTCATGAAAATGAGGCCTTGTAAGCACTTTCAATGAAAACTATATTGAATTAAATCGGTCGAGCCGTTTTTGAGTTATTGCAAAAATTCTTAATTTTCTTTAAGTGACGTAAGTGCCGCGCGTTGTCCTTATACTTCGAACGTTACACATATTAGTTAAGTGCCATACTGTATTAAAACATTTTGCTCAATCTGGCGCGTATAATCGATAACTTCCAGAAGGTAATAAGTAATTACAGTTACTTTGGCGTTTACGACGTTTTTATAGAGCTATTGTAAAGGGTGAGCAACTACGGAACCCACTGAGCGTGGCCCGACATGCTCTTGGCCGGTATTTTTAATTCTAATTACCTCAGGTTTTTTTTTGTGTTTCCCAAGGGCGCGTTGTATCGTGCGGAAAATAAAAATGTGCGTAATCTTTTTGTAGCAAACGTTGCATTTGTTTTCGTGACGAATGTTTTTTTCCCGCAGTACATATTAACCGCATAAAATGTAAATACATTATGGGCATTCATTGCTACCGAGCTGTCCACGGCAATGCTTGAGCCATTCATAACACGTCGCATGTGTGAAGTTGACAAATGTGCAGGCTGACCTTTTATAAATTGTGGTGATCAGTGGACGTAATAACAAATTATTTTCTTTTAACGTACAATTAACCACAACAACTGCAGTTTTTATATTTGTACTTCCTTTTCAACGGACTTCAAAACGGAGAATAAATAAATAAATATCGGACAACCTCACACAAGTCGATCTAGTCCTAAATTAAGCTCAAGATGGCTTGTGTTATGGGTAGGTACTAGCCGACGATATACATACATACTTATATAGATAAATATATACTTAAATACATAGAACAACCATGACCCAAGCACAAACCGCCGGCTCAGTAGGCAGGTGTCTACAAACCGTACCAAACGCGTCGTCAAGAAGGTTCTGTATTCGGTTTTATATGACACCGTATAATTGTGACCACCGTTAGTATATGAGGCCTCATTCCTTCTAATTTTTTTGGTATATATTATGACAAATCTATTGATAATTTCAATCAACTTTTTGAAGTGAATAATACCTACTTTTCCTTGAGCTCTAGAAAGTAACATAGCTATTTCATACTCTCTTTGCGTTCACACGAATATAAGTCATAAAAACCAGTTTTTTGCGTAAATTTTGTCAAGTTCGAGTAATGAACGGATAAGGAGCCTTATGAAATGAATTAACTAGTGAATAAATAAACTGTTATAATGCATCACGCATGGGATCGTCGTCGTGTCACACAAACATTGTTGCTTCCTCATTAGAATATACCTCTAGTACTTATAGACGTTTCAACAGCCGAGTTAGTGTCGCATAAACCGTAAGTTAATTCCTTAAAACGATTACGTCGACGCGCGTTGACAGTCGCGGAATGTCTGGTTAATTCGAGACCAGCAGACACCAGGAGAGGCATAAGGAAATGCACATTTCATAATCCCTAAGTATCCCTCGGCATATGGCGTATAAATTGAGGCGACATGAGATCAAAAATGGCGGAATACGGTGACTATTCCTGCATGCACATTACGCAAACGCATGCTGCCGTAGGATGGTCACCGAATGAAGTTTCATCATCATCATTATCTCAGCCATAGGACGTCCACTGCTGAACATAGGCCTCCCCTTTGGACTTCCATATATACCGGTTGGAAGCGACCTGCATCCAGCGCCTTCCGGAGTTCCGGCGACCTTTATAAGGTCATCTGTCCATCTTGTAGGTGGACGTCCTACGCTGCGCTTGCTGGTTCGAGGTCTCCACTCGAGCACTTTTCGGTCAATGAAGTTTAATTTATGATTATTATTTATTTATTAGTAACTTTACATTTTTTCTTAGGTCTAATACACTGTTCCACAAAACCAGTGGTTGGTTGACTGTGGGATCTATTTAGGGAATGTCTATTTTAGGTACTATGGGCTGCACAAATGCATGGCCCATTTATGATTGAATTCATTCATAAATGGGCCATGCAAGTCTGTACTCATACCTAAGTATGTTCCTCATTTTAAGTGCAAAGGTATATTACGGTAGTAGTATACTTAAAAAAGTGTTTTACATTATATCGTTAAAAAAACGGAACCCTTATAGATTCGTCATGTCTGTCTGTCCGTCTGTCTGTCCGTCCGTATGTCACAGCCATTTTTTTCCGAAACTATAAGAGTTGAAACTTGGTAGGTAGATGTATTATGTGAACCGCATTAAGATTTTGATGCAAAAATAAAAAAATAATAATAAATATTGGAGGCTCCCCATACTTAGAACTGAAACTCAAAAAAATTTTTTTCATCATACACATACGTGTATGGATACTATGGATAGGTCTTCAAAAATGATATCGAGGTTTCTAAAAAAATATTTTTTTTCTAAACCGAACAGTTTGCGTGACAGACGCTTCCAAAGTGGAAAAAAGTTCGACCCCCCCCCCCCCCCTCTAACTTCTACAATAAGAAAATGAAAAATCTAAAAAAATTGTTTTGAACGAGATCAGTAAGTAGTTTTTTTTTAATACCTAACTTTGCACCTAATTTATATGGGCGCTATACATACCAGGTGCAAACTTAACTTAACCAATTAGGGATGGAGTATTTGTATGGAACCCTCGGTGCGCGAGTCCGACTCGCACTTGGCCGGTTTTTTTTCTTGTTTGGCTCTCGTCGTATTTCCTCCGGTAACCTATAGTATGCGTTTCTTTAAAGATCAAGTTTGCATATTCCCACTTTTTTTGAAACGTAGTATGTAATCTAAAGATCTAAGCAAAACGCAAAGGAAACATGTGCACGCAATCAAATCAATAACATGACTTGCGACAGCAAAACTCTCGATGCTGTAATAGTAGGTACAGTACATACCTAGGGCAGTGAATTCTTGAAAGACCCAGATCGCAGGTGTTTGTAGTCCGAACCGAAGGTGTGGGCCATAAATATAATTACCGCTCGTGGTTTGTAAAGTTTTACGTATTGCCTTGGCCAGCTACTCTAGCATAACTGTGACACGCGACTCTTTTTCGCGCGACAAATACTACCTGCCACGTTCCTTTCAATACCGTGTGAGCAAGACAGGTGATTGTAAGTCGCGCGTCAAGGGAAGCCGCGGCAAGATATGCTAACCCTGCAGGAAGTCTACGGCCTAGGATGACGTAAAAAGTATATAGGTATTTCTTTTCCCTTTGGATGCAGCGCCTCAGCACAGTCGATATATAAGCAATGCGTTTCATACTGGTTTCATAGTAGTAAAACTGCAAATTTATTGTCAGTGACAGCGACTACACTAGCCGTGGCGAGATTTATGTTGGTCGTCGTCTGGAGGCGATGCTACATTCGGTGCTTTGCATATGCCTAACGTTTTTAAAGAGAGCTGTCGACGCATATGTTACGCGCATCTGTAAAACGTTGTATGTAAGGCCCTTAGGCTGCCTGTCCACTAAGCTATGGAGAACAGACTAATCACCTTTACAATGACGCAGTCTAATCGTTTCATTTTCTCCGCTCCGTTTCAGTAGACAGGACAGGCGGCCTTATTTCTAAAAAGCACTCACCTCGACAAGGTCCCGGGTAGTCCAGCGACAGATGCTTGGCCGGGCGGCGGCACGCGCGACGCCTCAGTCGGCACAGCGACCGGTAGGTTTTGCCATCGCTGCCACAGACAGGGCCTGCACGTCGGCACGCCGCAGCGCATACGCAGCGCGCGCGGCCGCCACGCACTACGCACCGACGGCCCGACCCGCAGGATACTCCAGCGCACGATTCTGTTCAAAGAAATGTATGACTGTATGTGTTGACTGTAGAATACATGGGCATCTACCAACTGTCTAGTGGGTGACGCGACCACATCCGTAGGCTTATCATTGGTAGAAAAGGACTTCGCCCGTGCCTAGATTAGCCCATACTATCTACATACAGTGCGATTAACAAAAGAGGCTCACAGGGAAAAAGGAAAACATACTTAGAATTATCAGTCTGCATTGAATGGCTTGAAAACACAAAAACCGGCCAAGAGCATGTCGGGCCACGCTCAGTGTAGGGTTCCGTAGTTGCTCATCCTTTACAATAAACTGCTGTTTTAAGCCCGAGTTTTAAGTTAAGAAAGATTTTAAGCTCTATAAAAAGGTCGTAAATGCCCTAGAAACTGTAATCACTTATAACCTTCTGGAAGTCAACTTACGTCCTTTTAAGAAAAAAAAATGAAATTTGGCGATAACTCAAAAACGGCTCGACAGATTTTGTTCAATATAGTTTTCATTAAAGAACTTATAAGGCCACATTTACATGAATTTTTCCGATTTTTTTTGACCCGTGGTTGAGAAGTTAGAGGGGGGGACACTATTTTTTTTTGTTTTCGGAGCGAATATTTACAAAACTGCTGTTTTATCAAAAAATAATGTTAAGAGACCCCTATTATTTTTACAAGACCTATTCAACGACACCCCACACACTAGTGTTGAAAAGAAAAAAAAATATCACCCCGCCTTTAGGTGTTCGAGAGGTACCCGAAATTTTTTTTAATTTAATTTTTTTTTACCGTTCTGTCGGCGTTATACATACACATACTCATACCAAATTTCAGCTTTCTAGTACTAATGATCACGGAGCTAAGCCGCGGACGGACAGACGGACAGACGGACATGGCGAAACTATAAGGGTTCCTAGTTGACTACGGAACCCTAAAAAGGATTAGGGACTTAGTGTCGTAAATTACAACATTTAACTGTGCCAAAATCCAAGCTGTTGCGCCAGATACCTGCCCATTAAGCGGCGAAATGGTTAAGTTATAATTTAATTCAAATGTCAGCTTTAACTCACTCGTGACTCACTCTGAACATGTTGTCAGCACAATTTCATTGAACACGTTTCAATGCAGGGACAATTTGTTAGAATGACGAGTATCGCATGACTACGTTAGAAATTACCTAACTCGAGCGAAATTGACGTCTTGTCGTGTCGCCCTGACGATCGGTAACTTTAGCCAGGTTTCATTCGGCCCAATTTGGAACGATGTCATGTCATGCAAATTGCAGGCCAGTGGCCTATCCCACAAAACTTACAATTACAACTTTACAAGTGTCAAGTTACAAGTTTGTAATAATACAAGTGTGCGTACCACGAAATGTACAAGTAACAAATGTAGAGGAAAATTCTTACAAATATGTAAATTGTATCGACAAGTCTACAATTTGTTGTATCACAAAACTTTACATACGATACATATATTTGCCGGAAAACGTACAAATTTGTAACTGACAATTGTTTTGTGCGACATTAAATTGTAGTAATAATTATACATATATGTAGAATTGTACCTACATGTTAACAATTCTCTAAACATGTGTCACACCCTCTTGCTACCATAATACGAATACTAGTAATTGCAGTATATTTTATAATTTTTCGCAATTTCAACACTTTGTACTACGAAATGTTTAGTTCCAGTAGCAGTGATAGTGAAGAAGAAATAATTGTAAGAAAAAATAAAGCCTTAAAAATTGGAGATTGTAGGTGTCACGAATTTCATATAAATTACCTCACCTTTACTTATTTTTAATTAAATAACCTCAATTTAACAAATTTTTAACGAAATAAGAAAAAATGCATACACTCAAATTGAGAATCCGGTAAAAAAAAGGGTACTTACCATTGTACGCCGTTTCCAATTTTGCCACATAGTGTCCCTTAAGTATTTCCAGTCTTTCTCCATTATTCCTAAATCATTTAAATTTTGTGCTATCTTTCCATTTGTTAATTTTCACAGTGTGCGGTAATTTGTCACTGAAACCAGAGATAATATATTTGTTTTCTTTTATGAGCTCTAAAAAGGTCAGTTTAGCTTGCAAGTCCATTGTAATGTTAGTTGGGATTTAGGCTAATGCTCGTAGATAGATTAAAAATTATTATTTTATAATGATTGTAAATCTTACGTTTTGCGTATAAAGTGAAACTACCATCAACATAAAAAAGCTAAATAAATTGTTACATATTTCTAGTTGTAACATTACAATTTTTCGCTTGTATATTTACAAATCAACAATCCTACAATTATGTAGCGGTCGTCACATACCTTTATTCTTTGTGATACCCATTTACAAGAGTGACATATTTGTATACTACAAACTTGTAACGGACAGATATTTGTGATTATTGTGGTACATTTATTTGTTTACAATTTAACAATTTTGTCGAATTGTACGCTTGTAAAGTTTTGTGGGATAGGCCACAGGTATTCGGGTGACAGTTACAAGCATGCATGCAGATCTAAGCATAGTCTTGTATGTCGACCAGTCAATAATGTACAATATACATATATATGTTGTGCAGCATATTGATACAACTTATTTTGACATTGTAAACATTTTCTCGTATTATTAATCTTGCCTTATTTTTGACGATCATGATATTAATTCGTATAATTTTGACATTAAGCAAATTTGTAATGTATTTTTTATCGTGAAATAAATAATCTAATCTAATCTAATCTATGCACAGATAAAATGATTCTATTTGCTCTTTCATCTGCATAGATAAATATGCAATATTCAGTATTCGACAAGAAAGTAGGGCCAAGCAATATAAGTACCTACATACCTACTAATGAAACCAACTTTCTTGAAGTTTCTTGGATCTTTGTACTAGATAGATACCTGACATTCCTTATTATTATGCGTATTATTTTAGATAAATAAGTCTGTATTTGCAACTGCATTGAATTCCGTGATTTCAAGTTTATTTTAGACTATGAAATTAAATTCTTTGTCTAGATAGGCTGTTAATAAAACAACCCTGATCCCTGGAAAATTACTGTGATGCAGCAGAAATCGGTGAATAACTTGCAAATGTACAAGTATAACAAAAGTAGGTACATGTAAACCTGGCAATCCACATTGTTTGTTTATAAGTCGACGCACTCAAAGTCCTAATTCCTTGATAACACAATGGCTGTTTGTTAATTGTTATCAATGAATGAAGCACGAATTGCTTTTCTGCAATGTTATCGTTAACCTGACATACCGAGACACTTAGAAAAGACTTATTTATTACCTAGTTAGGTAATCTGTTCTATATTTATTCATAATCCGAGATAAGTGGCTAGACAGTAAATCGATTAGCGAAATGGTGATAATTTACCTAGTATCCTAGTATGCACAATAATTATGCGGCTGTAAGTTGAATTTGATTAGATTTATGCTAACCAGTTAATTACTCTGCTAATAAAATTGCTAATATTTTTGCCAACATTCGAAAGCCAAGTTTTGTATTTTTAGCTTATTATTCTAAACTTGGCTGCTTGTTGCCTTGTCATTGCCTTTTTTTTTATGTCATAGGGGGCAAACGAGCAAACGTATCGCCTGATGGAAAGCGACTACCGTCGCCCATAGACACCTGCAACACCAGAGGAGTCACAAGTGTTTGCCTACCCGGAGGACGAAGATAGAATGCCTCTATGCTAGTAATTTCACCGGCTATCTTACCCCCACACCGGAACACAACAATGCGAACATTGCTGTTTGGCGGTGGGTTAGTAGGCAAGACGGTAGTAACAATCCGGACGGACCCTCTACGAGGCCCTACTACTCCAAAAACTATATATTTATTTATATCTGAGCTTACTATACTGAGCTGATCTTAGGCTATAGTGATATGATACCATGTGGAACTCACCTGCGCAAGCGGTACAAGGAACGCCTCCCGAGAGGGCCTTGTAGAAAAATATCTCGCCACTGTCGAGGTGTCTTGGGCTGCAGGCGGCGGGCGCGCGCGCAGTGCACTCGACAGGGCCCGAGCTTAGTATACTGAGCTGATCTTAGGCTATAGTGATATGATACTATGCGGGATTCACCTGCGCAAGCGGTACAAGGAACGCCTTCTGAGAGAGCCTTGTAGAAGAATATCTCGCCGCTGTCGAGGTCTCTTGGGCTCCAGGCGGCGGGCGCGGGCGCGGTGCACTCGGCGCGGCCTGAGCTTACTATACTGAGATGATCTTAGGCTATAGTGATATGATACTATGCGGGATTCACCTGCGCAAGCGGTACAAGGAACGCCTCCTGAGAGAGCCTTGTAGAAGAATATCTCGCCGCTGTCGAGGTCTCTTGGGCTCCAGGCGGCGGGCGCGCGCGCGCCGCCCGCGCAGCACTCGGCGCGACTCACGCGCAGCGCCGCCACCGAGCTGCAGCGCCCATCGCGCTCCATTCCCGACCAGCAGATCCCGGCTGTGGACAAAACGTCAATTTAAATATAAGTAGAATTTAGGTAGACTGAGAGGACCCAAAAGACGCGAACGGAGCCTTAATATTAAAGCGGTCGTGCCTGTCAGTTGACTCAAACTCTTCAGAAAACCGGAATAAATTGGTGATAGTGATAATAAATAAATAAATAAATATATATATCGGACAACCTCACACACATCAATCTAGTCCCACATTAGGTAAGCTCTATAGTCCCAAGCAGCACATTAGTGAATTTTGCAGCTTATCTTATAGCTTTAAGTTCTAAATGAGTGGTTTAACAGTGTTTGATACAACTTATAGCTTTAAACACAACTCAAAACTGTATATGAGTTCATCCTATCACTTGTAGTTGCATAGGAGCGTTTTTTGTTTCTACTTTATTACTTATGGTGGGATAAAGTCGATTTTGCTACTTAAAGTTGCATGCAGGTTCAAATTGTCACTCAATAAGAAGCAATAGTGCTATATAAGGCCTTAAAATCACTTTTAAGCAACTTTTACATATAAGTGGGAACATACCCTTATTTGGAACTAAAAGTTCCAAATGACTAGTACAATAGCGAATTATATCACCAATAGTGGCTAAAGGGCTAATTTTACGGCTCTTTTGGAACCAAAAAATATTGCAACTTTAAGGCCTAAGAAGTACCTTATTGCCACTCCAACGCATAAATAGGTCTCAGTAGGAGGTTCTTGGAACCAAAAGCAGTTATTTTCACTTATTTCAAACCACTAACGAACTAAAAGTTCTTTTATAGTTCCTATTTGCGCCTTGTCAAAATATATTTAATAGTCTTGCTTGTTTAATAGTCTACAAAAGAGCAAATAATTACTATTGGTAATATCATTCACTGCTTTGCCACTCGCAAGATACAAATAAGTGATTATTAGACTTGATAGTTCCAAATAAGGAACAAATAAGTGAAAATAAACACTATAGGATCTTTTTTGTTTCGCCATGTTTACAAATGGAAGCCTATGAAAATTTATTATTTTAACCAGAATTTTATCACACTCACGCATAATCACAGACTTTTGATAGTTGTGACGATGTTACTTTAACATTGTACGTAACCTACAATCATTAGGTCAGGTTTTTAACAGTTTTATTTATTATCAGTATCTATTCCTTATTTAATTTAGCACTCTCTTTTTTAATATTCCTGATCAAATGAAGGGCGCGTCGAAATTTACAAAGAAAACATACTATAGTTTCACAGTAAAAAAAAAATCGCAAGAATTTCGTGCTTATTTCAATGTTTGTATAACGTAAAGTTTTAATCACAATCAAACAGACATATAAATCCAAAATGAATATGGCGGATCACGTATTACTTTTAATAAAACACAATTTGACAGTTGCCTTGCCACTCAAAGATAATTTTGGCGACTCATTTATCACTCATTGACCGAACTGAAATGTTTTCATTCGTTCACAGCGCATAACTTTCACCCATAGTTCTAATTACCACTTAAGGTAATTGTGAGATCTCTTATGGATTCTATTTAGCACCAAAAATAGGCTGCAATTTTTCTCCTTTTGGTTCTATACTGGTGGCATAAGGGTTCTTGCCACCTATATAGCACTTAGTCATGGTGGTAAATTTCACTTAAGCATCTAATTAGATATGATATACGAGCTATTTAGACCCTGTTGTGCTACTTGGGGTAGGCTTGTGTTATGGACACTAGACGACGATAAACATACTTATATAGATAAATACATACTTAAATACAAATAACATCCATGACCCAGGCACAAATATTCGAGTTTATCACACAAAATCGATAATGACAATTTAACCCATTCGAACTTCAACCAAAAGTCTTAGGTGTAAGTTAACAGATGTAGGTAAGTAGGTATATTTATTTATTTAACCCAAAACCATAAGCTAGCAGCAAAGGTGCGACGTCAAAATACAGAGAAAGTAACTCAAAAGTAATTTGCCTTTAATTTCAACATAGTATCGAAGCCAAAATAGATATTGTTAGCGATAAGTAAGTGCTTCTTGGCTAGAAATCCCCGCCTGGTTAACATATAAGCGTTTTTCAGTTTGCGTATCTAATAATAGTTTATTTTTCGTTAAAACCAGATGACTGCGTCTCGCTACTCAAATACACCGAGGGTTCAAGAAAAGTAAACAAAACACCGTCTGGAGTGTTCCTCCACTTTATTTAAGATGAAATCGAATAACAATAAAAATCGCGTTCGCTTCCATGTTCCTGCAGACTAAACAAAAACAGTGCGTGGCGAAGATTGAAGAATAACAGCACATACCAGCTTCTAGTGAACTTACGGGTAGCGCGAAGGGTTAACCATTCCAAATACGATTTGAAATTGATCCTTTTTTGTCTAAAACTGTTTTGAATCCATTTCTTACACCTTTACTAGCGAAAAAATAACCTACGAAAACTAAACAGGTTGGCATTATCCTACGCATATTTTGAAGTTAGAACGTTTTTATTCGATAAGAGCTAATTTTTTAGAGGTTTGTAATTTTAATACTGATTTCAATATTTTTTTTTACTATACCTACTTATAGATAGCTATTATAGATAGCTATATTATGTGAAGAGTTAAAAGAACAGCAGACAAAAACGACATAATTTTTTACTTCTCAAAATTTTGTAAATTGCTGCAATAAAGTCGTGACTGACTAAGTGGCATTTATCATAAGCCCTAATGCCCTAATCGTGCAAAAACTTCGTAAGATTCACTTCACCTGGTCTGGCACTAAACGGCAGTTAAGAGTATATAGAAGGAGGCGTCCTCGCTCCCGAATAGAAGCGACGCGATGTTATTTATTCCCCATAGTTTTACACCAATCAATAGGTAGAGCTTCAAAGCCCTGGTGGTACGTTTCAAAAGGTCGTGTAGTAGATTTTATTGCTTTATAATAAACACGAGATATTTCGGCCTCTTGAGATAACTGTTGCCAGCCCAGAAATTTTACAACACATTGTCCGTGATTTCTACACGACGGATCCTAGCGAAAGCCTACCTACTTACGAGCAATTAAATAGTAGGTACATTACATACCTAGGGCCGTGAATTAGTGAATGTCCCAGATCGCAGGCGTTTGTGGCCCGAAGCGAAGGTGAGGGCCATTAATATGCGATCCAGATCGCACCAGCCACAGGGCTTATCGAATTGCCGCCCATGGCTGCCTAAAGTTTTACTTCTGGCCAAGGCCAGGAAGTGAGATTTTCTCCCCGCGTCGAAAATCCCACAAACGGCCTACTCACACGTAATAAGTCGGTCAAGCAACATAGCAGAAAACCATGTTCAAAAAGGGCGCAGGCGGCAGGCGGCAGAATGCGAATTCACTGAAGTGCGCTCAACTCAGCCCAGCCCTCTGCTCGCGGCTTCCCTATGCCGGCAATGCCGGCTTGAGTCACGAGCGACTAGACGACCGGCAGACAGAGCCGGCACTATTTTTCAACAGTGACGCACGAACCGGCTCGGCCCGACCACAAGTCCACAACCCGACATGGGCAGGCCGTATCGTCAAATTGCCTTTTTAAATTTCGACTTCGAAGTGTGAATGGTAATGAAATGATAAAGCTGTGGTATTTGTTGATAGTGTCTTGGAGACTAGATGTTAGGAAATAGAAATAGGTTGTTAACTGTAGCATTTTAGTTTATTAATTACATTTACCTAGTAGTTACGTTTACGAAATAACAAAAACAATATACTTACAATGACCTGAATATATAAAACTAAAGTTTAAGATTATTATCGTTTTTCGGATTTTGTTTTACGATTTGATGATTGAAAAAGAAAAACAAAACGTTTTATATAAAATGTCTGTATAAATGAACAGTGTAGTCGTTACTGCGGCATAAAAATGATAAAAATTGAATAAAAAAACTTCAAGTTAAATATAATCTCCATAAAAGTTATGGTAAAATGAATTTCACGCGAGAATTATCGTCCGATATCTTATCTACACATCCTTAATCTTTATTTAAGTTAAAAGTAAAACAAAAAACGTGTTGCTGCTTAAACACCGTTAAACAACGCAGCCGAGCCGGATAGAGCATGAGACATGGCCAGGAGACGGACATTATTAAAATTATAAATGATGATGTTATTTTTCTGGTATTACCGGCCAGTGATAAAAATACGTGTAAAATTTTATATTATCTTAGCAGTGGAGCGATTCGGGCGTTGATCCCGCTCCTGCGCTGCTTTCAATTATCGTAACCTTTAAAATGTAACATGACTCGCTTACCCGATTGTAACTCTTATAAGATCTACTTAAAGTCTTCTTCGTGAATCTTCCTGTGTCCCGCAGAGTATAAACTCGAACCGCGCATGCGCCCAAGCAGATTTGGCGCCACTTTTTGAGGCTATTGCACGATTTATATTTAAATTATCTAATAGCGATAACGAAACGCCGCTTTGAATTACATTTGTGATGTTAATGCGTGCGCAATCAAACTCCTTGTTCGATTAATTTATTGTCGGCATAAATCGAAATTTGATTTATCAAGAACTTTGGGAATCTTAATGATTATTAGTAAGATACCTACCTTTTATGAAAACGAATTATCTTGCAGTATTAAATTAAGGGAAACAGTTTGTCAACAGAAGATAATTCCTGAAAAAACCTGTAGGTAACAACCATATTAAGTAGTTTGTTTACTAAGGTCCCATTGTTCGAGATTCCACAGATACGAAATTTGTTTGCATCCTTATACTAATTAACTTGTTAACAAGTCCTTATAGGAACCCAAATAATGGGAGCTTTTAATAAACAATATCAAATAATGATCCTCAGACAAAAACTGTACGACAATATGGCATTCGCCATTCGTACGCAATCTACACAATCTCTGTAAAAAGGCAATATATTTTATGCTGCTATACGTTACTTGACACATTAACAACTTTTCCATGCAATTTGTATTACGTCAACTTCATAATATTTATCCTTACTTCTTTCAAAACAGTTCAATTAAATAACCCGTTGAATAAACTCCGAGTTTAAGCAAACAAGGTCGTTAATTATTTTCGTCTTTTCGGAAACGGATCTACGATGCGTCATGTGTTTATCCGAATATCTACAAGCGAATATTTGCGGACACCCGGACGGTTCAAAAATACCTACCTATTTACTATTCAGGCCAATTATCCGCGTCATTTCTTCGGCCACTTTCAAGCTTCTTTGACTGATTAAAACAAAATATTATTAAATTGTTTCTGGAAGGAGTTGCGAGGTTGATAAATGTATCCGGTAGGATTCTGAGAATACGTTCCAATGATACGACAACAACAACAGGATTCAGATTTGTCCCAGAGGTCGGTTTTCCTGAAACGTTGAAAGATTTGAAGCTCTACCAAAGTTTATTTTCAATCAATGGATTCAATGTTCCATGAGTCAGCAGGTGCCAAGAAAATGTCATTGATTATTTAATTTCAGAATTTGCTTAAATACTCAGTATTTTGATTCGAATCTAAATATATCTTTACAGAAAACATTTTCCTTATTATTTACTCTTAACGTTCCGATGTGCATCTTAGACTGAAATCTGTCGCTTATTATTCTAGTTTTGAAATGTGTGATCGTACAGATGGTTTGAATTTGAAATCAGATATAGAAAATATCCATCCTGCTACAGAGAAATAACATTGCTTTGCTAGGTACTAGTATTATACAAAGTGCAAACAGATCTTGGTATTAAAATCTCAGAAGATCTTAAGTGGGAAGAGCACATAATCACAATCACTAAGAAAGCGAAAAGCCTGATTTACCTCACCAGGAAAGCCTTTGGGGCCTTGACACCAGAAATGATGTTGAAGATACTCAAGACCTATATCAGACCCTTATTGGAATACGCTTGCCAAGCCTGGAGTCCTTACTTTGTTAAAGACATTGAGATGCTGGAGAAAGTTCAGCGTAGTTTCACCAAAGTACCACTGGAATTAAAAAATAAATCATATGAAGATAGACTGCAGGCGCTGAAGCTAACAACCTTGAAGAGCCGCAGGGAACGTGGAGACCTGATCGAGACGTACAAGATTCTGACTGGGCATTATGACCTCAAGGACTTTTGCGAAATATTTGTACGCAACAACAATACCCGACTGAGAGGTCACCACCTAAAGCTAGTTGCCTGCAGGTCGCACAACAACCCTCATAAACACTTTCTGAGCAATAGAGTTGTGAGTGCTTGGAACAAACTCCCCGAGGATGTAATTTCAGCACCTAACGTCAATAATTTTAAGAATAAATTAGACAAGCATACCACTGAGCAACGATCTCAAGACACAGATCGCTGGATATAGGCACTATCAGTTGTTAAACTGCCTGCCTCATTATAAATAATAATAATAATAATATATTAGTCATTAGTCAGAATACACGTTACGACTTTTATTCAAATGTATGCTTTCTATTCAAATTGGCCTAACTTACAATACCGTCGGGATGCATTCATAAATCAGTCGTGCAGAAAGATTGAAGGTTAATCAAATCAAATAGCACACTAAGCAACATATACATACATCATACATACATACTAAAGCAACAAGAGTCTCAATTAGATGTACAGATATCCCCATGACGCTGCGACTGGATAGAAATCATATAAGTATATGAGATATGACTGAATCGAAACATTTAATGAATAAGACCTGTTTGTTTCTCAAGAACACGCGCACACTAGAATTAAATTAGAAAATCGTACATAATTTTTTTAGTTTACTTATTGGATCACTTTGTTGTCCGTAACTACCTAACGTAAAAACCGGCCAAGAGCATGTCGGGCCACGCTCAGTGTAGGGTTCCGTAGTTGCCCATCCTTCACAATAGACGAAAATTATGAGAAAGATTTAAATTGCGAGAAAGATATCAAGCTCTATAAAAAGGTCGTAAGCGCCAAAGTATTAGTAATTACCTTCTGGAAGTTATCGATTATATGCACCAGATTAAGCGAAATGTTTGAATACAGTATGGCACTTAACTAATATGTGTAACGTTCGAATTATAAGGACACCGCGCGGCACTTACGTCATTTTAAAGAAGATTATGATTTTTTGCGATAACTCAAAAACGGCTTGACCGATTTTATTCAATATAGTTTTCATTGAAAGTACTTATAAGGCCTCATTTATATGAATTTTTCCATAATTTTTTGACCCGTGGTTGAAAAGTTAGAGGGGGGTAAACAAAGTTTTTTTATTTTCGGAGCGAATATTTACAAAACTGCTGACTTTATTAAAAAATAATGTTCGGAGACTCCTATTATTTTTAAAAGACCTATTCAACGAAACCCCACACACTAGTTTTGGAACGAAAAAAAAAACACCCCCACTTTAGGTGTACGGGAGGTACCCGAAAAAAGTTTTTATTTTACCGTTTTGTCGGCGTGATACATACACATACTCATACCAAATTTCAGCTTTCTAGTACTAATGATCACGGAGCTAAGCCGCGGACGGACAGACAGACAGACAGACGGACAGACGGACATGGCGAAACTATAAGGGTTCCTAGTTGGCTACGGAACCCTAAAAAAAGATACGGCCGTTTATGCCGCAAAAAACGTATATTCGTATTCTCAAGGGAATCAAAATTTATAGGGTAGGTATTTTCCGTTGACCGAGAATACCATCTTATACTACAAGTATATGGCAAAAATCTGAGAACATTTGTAATTCAATTAAAGTATGTAAAACAGTTTAACAACGGTAGAGTTAAGTTTATCGGTCAACAGTACAGTTTATTTTTTCGTTAGAGCAATATGCAGTGCTTTCACAGTTCGAACAGAACTCTCGGTGCGCGAGTCCAACTAGCACTTGACTGGCGTTATTCCTACAATCACCTAAATACGAATAAAAATCATAATAATGAAGTTTCTTTCTCAAATAACGGCCCGAAAATTCATAAAAATGAAACCAACAGTTCCCACCCTGTATACAGTATGTAAAACCACGTAAAGCTAAGGGCTTCTAATTTAAAATTGTGATTGTCTGGCAGCCTTCAGCCGACCTAGTTTCAGCAAAGGACGATTTAAGCAGGTGATGTCTGGGACAGGCACTATGCATAATACAATAAGGTCCGTCTAGCCAGTTTTTAACGCATAAAATAAATATAATTCCGTTCGGTAACTGGAAAATAATATAAATATGTAAATCCCCGCTGTTGAATAAGTCATGTAATGTTCTGGGGATACGTTTACACAGACACTTTTTTTAAACATTTATTCGACTGAAAAAGAGAATACGAGTAGAAATTTAATTGACCGAGCCAGGTCTCCGTTTCAGCTTGGCCCAGTATCCTTACCATGAGTTTACAGTGATGGCACTCGCTAGGGTTACGTATTACAATCCCGAAAGTTCATAATACCTACAGTTGAAATACCGATGGTCAAAATACCGAAAATCAAAATACCGAAAGTTCTATAAGCCGATATTTGATATACCGAAGCTCAAAATACATATTTTCAAAAGATCGAAAGTTCAAAATCTCGAAATTTCATAATCCCGAAAGTTTAGAATCTCGAAATTTTATAATCTCGAAAGTTGATGAGCCCTTTAAAAGTGTCACGACACTAAACTAATCTGACTTTTCCGTGGAAGCGATCTGCTCCGGCGCTGCGGGATGTGGGATGTGCAGCCCCTCCGCCCTAGCGTAAGAAAGTGCGGCACCTACGCTCGCCGCCGCAGCACAAGTTCGGTTCGGTTGGCAGTCCATGACAGAATATTTTATCATAATATCAAATATTTAGTGTCATAATTGCCCACTTTCCCGGACTCTTTTCTCTTTCCTTTTCTTAATCGACTTGCCACAGAACCGAAGCTGTCAACCCCGATTCCACGTGGTCTTGTCTGCCCTACCCCTAGAGTGTATATAAAAGCCCGGAGGCGCGGAGGGAGGGCATCCCCCGGCCGCCGTAAGGGCGGAGGGGCTGCACATCCCACAGCGCCGGAGCAGATCGGTTACACAGAAGAGTTCGCTTATAGTAAGTATAGTAAGTAGTAGGCAAGTAGGTTACCTAATTCAGGTTAATATTATTTGTAAAACATAACCATTAGATTAGTAAAGACTACAGAAATATAATTCTCGAGAGTTTAATATTCCGGATTACAATCTTCATGCAGGATCATAGTCTTCGGGATTATAATCTTCGGGATTACAGTCTTCGGGATTATAATATTCGGGATTTCATCCTTTCGGTCAAACGTTATTTCGGAATTTTAAACTTTCGGTCAAATAAACATTCGACATTTTAATTTTCGACCTTCCGTCCATAGGTCTAATGAAATTCGGTATTTTGAACTTCAGCATTGTAATACGTACCCACTCGCTAGCGACTCCGTAAAGGATTTTTATGGAGAATTGTAGTTCTACAAAGTAACCGCTAGGGGCGCCGTACTATTGTCCATACAATCATTTACGCTGTCGCTAGCGAGTACGGTCACGTTATCTCATGGTAAGGGTTACTGAATTCTTTCGTATATCCGGATGTTTGATGTTATCGCCTAGAGGTCGCAATTTTCAACCGGTTCTCATGAAATTATTTTTTCATGAAATTAAGTATAGGTTTGTAACAGTTTTTGGAAATTTTATATAATGGCCGAGATACAAGGTATATTTGTATTTAGAACGTAAAACATTACAACTTTTTAATTATTTGCAAAATATTTTTGAGCAGGATCAGAACAACTAGTGGCTCATTCATCAGTTGCAATGTCAGAATTAATTTCATAAATTATTATGTTAAATATAGTCATCATTAGAAACAAAAGTACTTTCGTTTCGCGCATTTTTTCCAAATTCTTCGTAGTTGAAAGCTGTCGTCGATAGGAAAACACTTAATTATGTCATGTAAGTATATCAGTCCGTGGAAAGGTGCCTTTCTGCCAAACTACACCGGTTTGAGATCTCTCTTGGGGCGACTGTACACCAGCCTGAAAATTTGTTTTCTGTGCCAAAAAAGGCAAGAGGTTCAGAAGCATTCTCGATAAAATGACAATCGCACGAATATCCATCATCATAGGCCCTCTGGAATGGACATTTCCTGAGACAGAAATTGTCTCCTGATTTTTTTCTAAATCGCCGCGGCGACTTACAAAACTCTAGAGTCTAGACTATCGACATTGATACAATGAGCGCGCGATGCACCGCGTTGCACCAAGCGCGTGCATTTACTCTAGCGATGCGACTTACGCGGGTTTTATCGATATCGATGATCTCGCGACGATGGGGTTAGAGATTAACATAATAGTGAGTGCGCGATGCACCACGTTGCACCAAGTGACGCGAAATGCGGGAGTTTTATCGATATCGATGAAATCGACGACGTGGAGATACATTATTGAGTATTGACATTGGCATAATAGTGAGTACGCGATGCACGGCGCTGCACCAAGGGCGTACATCATTCTTGTGATGTGACATGCCCGACTTGTATCGATGTCGTTGATGTCGACGATGTCACAGACGATGTGGAGATATTTAATAGGTATTGCCATAGTACAATAGTAAACACGCGGTGCACCAAGCGCGTGATGCGACATGCGTGAGTTTTATCGATATTGTATAGAAACTGATGGATATTTTTCTGCGCTCAATGAAAAGAAAATAATAATATTAATACAATTCTTAGAATAATAATACATCATTTAGCAACTTTTACTTATTGTACTACTTACTTTTACTTGTTGTAAGAAACCAACTGGTTTGGTTTCAACCAGTTGGTTTCTTAAAATACCGAACAATCAATAAAGCTGAGTCTTAATGTCTAATTTCCAAACTATTTCTCGGGTCTTTAAATAACATTTCCTTGGCATTTGTATGTGGGTCCCGCTCTGCATAAATCTTAGTCGATGAATGCAGATGCGTCGGCGCATATTCCAGCTTCAGATCATTCGCATGCAGACAGCGTGGTTCAGGGCCCGCGCCCGTTACGCAGCGTATTGTCAACGGCTGATATATAGCAATCGGAGAGCATCACACAATCTGAGCCTCTAGTGTAAGTTTCCAACGCGGTAAAACGTCTAAATTGCATTTATGTTTTCGGCACGTTCCGGACGTTTTTTTCCGTTAAAAGCTAATATGCCACATATTTATTTAGTACATAATAAGTAATAATAGTCTTAATAAGTATTACATACTGCATTATTATTATCTAAATAAGAATTGCATGCATGATTAAATCATCATTTTTAACTAGTAATTATTTTAGTAAGAATTACATATTTACAAACATTCAAAAACAAATAAAAATGCATTTTTAAAAATAAGCATTCGATGAAGTTGTAGTCAGTAAGGAGATTAGCAGACAAGTAACTATCTAGATTTTATTACTTACGAGTCTTTAAAATCGAACTCCTGCGGAATTCTAACAGTAATTTGCCATTTAAAGCATCCATGTGGGCGAATTTGCAACGCAAAAGCTTGCATGCAGTAAAGTGTTTACGTATTACAAATATTTATAACGTGGTCCATGCTCGAACTCGTGCGCACAGAATTTCAATTGAAAGCTAAATGACATGTTTACGCCGCACCTGACAAATGTGATTGCGGCTGTAATTTATTAATATCATTTTAAAAACTTTAGTTTAAGCGGGGACACTGAATCGATGTTTTGTTTTTTACCGATGATGTTAAATACTGAAATGAGATGAGATTATAACATGACTTGATTATATAAGAACTGATGTAATTGCGGGAGTCTGTTAGATACTAGCAGTATTGTACTTAATGATTATGTATACCTAAATTAAATTGCCCTGTGCTATGCAGTAGAACCTTTGTAATATGAATGTTTAAAAAAGAGTAGACTTTAGACGCTGATGTTATATATTATATACATGGTAAAGTTGCCTTGTTAAAAGTCTACCTGTAAATTTCTACCTGACTCAAGTCAAATGGTAATCAAAATTTACTCTTCTCAATAAATTATTAAATTAATCAAACGATACGTGTATGTTTAAAAAATGTACAGTCATAAAAGAGATATATATATATATATATATATATATATATATATATATATATATGCCCTTGCGTCTAACTATTGCAGACGATTTACGGTGTAATGTTCGGGAGACACCGTTTCTGGTGGCTAACTAAAGCGATACGAGATCGACACATTCTACCGCAGGCCTGACAAGAGAACTGTGTGTGGGTGGTACTGCGTCGCTTTGGTGACATCTTTGTCTCTTGTCAGCGAGTGCCACGAACCAGGTCTCGTCGCATAACTTGCGACCCTCCACAACGCGTTTGCACCACTCCGTCCGTTTCTCCGCAAGCTTTTCCCATTCCCGTAATATTAAAAAAAAACTATCGGTATGTTACAATTGTTTCCATGATACCGCTACCTACTACCGACGACTTCTCGCGAAAAAGATAACAATTAAGATTATCGATAAATCATTCGGTTGTTTCCCAACCCTTGCCCGCAGGTGCTCGTCTGATATGCGGTTCCTCTCGAATCGGCGCTGCACCGCCTCGGCCAGACTCGGCTCTTTAATATTTATTTACACATGCAAACGTACGCCAGCCGGCCAAAACAACACTCCGGGTCATTCTACGGAACCAAACCATAAGGTCTTATCAATATTCCTCGTCCTCTGACTCATATGTCGTTTTGCTTTGAAACACCTACGTTGCGAATCGAATTAACTTGGAATATGCATTCGAGTACTATTTAAAAGCGTATTAAAATTAAACACCGGACGAGTTAAGTATATGTACCTAACTGAGTTAACGCTTGAACGTTGAGAAGTTCTGTTTTCATTCAGTACATTTTTAACGGGGCCTGTAATCTCAAATGATGCATATATGATATTGTCCACGATAAATTTTGATGCAGGTTTTTCTGGGACTTCTTTAGGAATAAAGCTATAATACGTCATCATAACGGTGATGATGATGCATGGTAGACTGAATACCACAAATCGTCTGTAATAGACTGAAAGGCCTAGGATGATGATGATGATGCATCCATTATTTTTTTTATCTTCCACAAAGACTTCAAAAGAAAACCGTCACATACTTTCTGCATACAGGTCGCCAGCATTTAAAATAACACTAACAGTATCCTTTGATGCTTTGATCCTTTGATATCACTGACTGATATCCCCACTATATTCGTATTCATATCCATTACTAAGGTGTTTCACTCGGAAATTAACCAGACATGAAAGTTAATGATGCTTTACCGTACGGGGTTTGTGCGTACATTATGTATCAGAGTGGTCTAGCCGCCGGCGGATGTTGCCCAGACACAGAAATATGTTATTCAGTTAAATGGAAATTAAATACTTACAAGCAGGCGCTAACTGCCTCTAATTTCACTTAAACGGAGCTTGTAAGAGCTGGCTACTTAGTTGGTTTTATGGGGGAATTATTCAAAAGACGACTGGTGTGAATTGGGACAAGAAATAGCAAGCGAAATGTCGCTCTAGCGAAGAACGTACTAACTATGTATGAGCCGCTTCCCTATTACTGCCTTTATTTCTTGTCTGTGGCAAAAACTTGTCTCGGGAAGTAGCTCATAATGATTTAGGGACGCTTAAATTACACTTCGGATGGCAACTTTGTACTTAACTCTCTGTAGACGGGATCATCACTCATCGGAAACGAGTTTTGCCTGCGATGCAAAGATGCATGATTTTTGCTGGATTGATTTAAGCTGATTTCCTGGTATACTAGTTATACGTCAAGAAACATGAATATCAATGTTATGTATAGGTTGTATTTACGACTAATGAATGTTGAAAACAGATTGCACCCGACCCGAACACGTAAATAATAAGACAAAACGGACAAACATTATGGTAACTATCGCAATCAAACTGGGTATCGCAATGCCTTGTTGAATCAGGACCGAGGAACCATATTCAAAACTTCGCGTGATGATGGGTCTTATTTTGTACAACAGGTCCACATGGTCTGGATCTACAATTACGTTCGGAGGTTGCAATTTTTGTTTTACCAAAAGTCAATTCTGAAAATGGTAGTAATGAATTATGTACTTTGTTCGTCAGCAGGGATTTCCTAGGACGGGGGAGGGTGAGTGCCCTCTAAGTAAGTTGCTGACTGTACACCACTTCCCACTTCCGACACAGGAATTAGCAATTTATCTGTAACGCGTTCACGATAACAATTCTGCGCCTACGCGTTTGTTGACACGAGATCCGTCGACTTGTGCTAATTGTACTATATATTCATTGAAAACTAAATTGGAATTGTTTACCGAGCCAGGCCTTGGCGAAAATGTGATTGTTCCAATTTAAGAACTGGTTGCACCTATATACGCTTCTGACAAAAACGTCACGGACACACCAATGTTTTTTTGAGTACAATTACTTAGTTGTGGATCAGTAGTTTCGGCCCATATTTTAGCACATTGATATTATTTTCTAATATGATTCGTAACTTCATTGCGCAAACGAAAGAAAAGCAACTACCGGCTAAATACTTTCGGTATCAATGTAAATTATATTTTTATTATTATTATTTTTATAGACTACTTTCGCAAACATAGCGTTTTAATGACAGTTTACCTGAGATATACCTGAGACATCGCTTATTTGGCGATATCTGAAAGTACACTTGATCCACGACCAGTTGCGTTGTATTTCACGCATACAACCAAAATAGAATTCAGTTTTCCGGTGGCTTTCCGGATCGTGTTTTGATTTATTCATTATGCTATGCAATTGAGCAGCTCATAGTACATTCGAACCTCATACAAGAAAAAAAGTTTTTTTTTTATGTCATAGGGGGCAAACGAGCAAACGAATCGCCTGATGGAAAGCGATTACCGTCGCCCATAGACACCTGCAACACCAGAGGAGTCACAAGTGCGATGCCGGCCTTTCAGGTGGGAATACGCTCTTTTCTTGAAGGTTTGAAGGTCGTATCGGTCCGGAAATACCGCAAGCGACAATAAAATTCATTCCACAATGCAGTCGTGCGAGGCAGGAAATTTCTAGAAAAGCGCACAGTTGTCCCAAAATGGTCATGCATGAATGTTTTTTTTTTCCGTAAATGTGACGCACTGGAAAAAGATGATTTCATACAAAATTATGTGTATTATATGTATGAGGTTCGAATGTACACGAATCTGAGTAAGATGAGCCTTAAGAATCATCATAATTTCTAAAAAAAAAGGTCATGATTTTATTTAAAAAAACGCTCTCATGAGATTTAATCTTTATAGCAAGCGAATGCGCTGGTAAACTCTAGTTTCGAATAACATCTGACGTTTTACGGCTTTTAATCATCGCGGCTTATTATTGACGGTGGCGACGGACACCGCAAGTTTATTAGCAAAGGTGGTTACTATTCTCGGCGTTTTAGCGATGTGGGTCACCCAGTTAGTGCATCGACGCATCCGACTGATGGGCTGTATAGACCAAGGGTTCCCAAACTTTCAGTTTGTGGCGCACTGACTCCCCTGCCTCACCAGGACGCCACAGCGACGTCGCCAGCCACCTTATCACAAATTAATATGGAGCTGGGGAGCTAAACTCACTTGGCGAGACAACATAATATATCATACTAATTGCGCCGCGCGGTGTTACCCGCTCATCCCACGGGAAGACTACAAATTAGCCTATGTGTAAATCCAGGGAGTCAGCTACCTTCAAACCAAAATTTATTAAAATTGGCCCAGCCGTTTGAGCGTGAAGAAGTAACAAATATACACATAAACACACTCACAAACTTTCGCCTTTATAATATTAGTGTGATTAGCATACATCGGGGGTTTTCAGAACACGAATGGTTTGACGACTACTGACGGCGTTGTGTTAAACCATTCGTGCACCGAAGACCCCGATGTATGGTGATTAGAATGTATGGGAGCTTACTCACTTGACGACGCACCATAATAATATCATAGTAAAATGTATATGGTCTAACTCACTTGGCAACGCTTGGCTACCATATTTTTTACGGGAGACGTAGCTGGCGACGCTGCCATAGAATCCCAGTGGGGTAACGCTCTCACAAGTTTAGTATATTATCTCGACGCCTTAGCAAGTTTAAATTGGGTGAAATTATACCTAAGTTAATCTGCCGGAAAATTATTAATAGGAACCTTACGGCACCCTTTTTAGGGTACCATGCCTCAAAAGAAAAAAACCGGCCACGAGCATGTCGGGCCACGCTCAGTGTAGGGTTCCGTAGTTGCCCATCCTTCACAATAGACGGGCTTAAAACAGCGGTTTTAAGGCCCAGGTTTAAATTACGACAAAGATCTCAAGCTCTATAAAAAGGTCGTAAACGCCAAAGTAACTTTACTTACTTATTAGCTTCTGAAAGTTATCGATTATACGCGCCAGATTGAGCGAAATGTATTAATACAGTAGGCACTTAACTAATGTGTAACGTTCGAAGTATAAGGCGCTCGGCACTTACGTCATTTTAAAGAAAATTATGAATTTTTGCGATAACTCAAAAACGGCTTGACCGATTTTATTCAATATAGTTTGTCGTTGAAAATACTTATAAGGCCTCATTTTCATGATTTTTCCCTTAATTTTTTGACCCGTGGTTGAAAAGTTAGAGGGGGGACACTTTTTTTTTTATTTTCGGAGCGAATATTTACAAAACTACGGACTTTATCAACAAATAATGTTTGAAGACCCCTATTATTTTTCCTAGACCCCTATTAGACCTATTCAACGACACCCCACACACTACTGATGGAATGAAAAATGAAATGAATGCAAGAAAAAAGTTTTTTTTTAGTTTTTATTTTACCGTTTTGTCGGCGTGATACATACACACACTCATACCAAATTTCAGCTTTCTAGTACTAATGATCACGGAGCTAAGCCGCGGACGGACAGTCGGACAGACAGACGGACATGGCGAAACTATAAGGGTTCCCAGTTGACAACGGAACCCTAAAAACGGCACCCTTCTAGGATCACTTTGCTGTCGCAAGTACGTAAAACTGTTTTCCAACGGTAAAGCTAAGTTTGTCGCTCAGTACAGTTTATTTTATCGTTAAAGCAATAGGCAGGGAACCATCGGTGCGTTAGTCCGACTCGCAATTGACCGGCTTATTTTATACTTTACGTAACTCCACAGCGTCGCAGCGCACACTTTGAGGATCTCTGTTATAGACAGTTAATGTGCTTCGGATTTAGAACGATTAGACTACCATACTATGTTTACAATGTCTTACAATTGGGCGGAGGAGTAACCATTTGGTTATTTAGATACCCGCTTTTATAAGGAAGGATATCGAGTATATTTATTTGGTACGATCGCTGTCCGCAGTACACTATTGAATCGCTAAAGTAGAAATGACAGGCGCAAGCAATAATATGTTTAGTTTTGCTGGCCATATTTCCTTTGAGAATTAGCTTTCGTCAATATCACTTAATGAAGCAAAAGTCGATCTAAAGTAAAGGCTGTGATAAAGCGAAGGAATTGCTCAATTACTTAGAAGTATCGAAAGACTTTGTCAAATGCGGGTCCTGGGCGTTAATTCGACTGCACTTGGAGATATCGCCAAGTAAGCGATGTCTCAGATATATCTCTGGTATATTGTCTTTAACTATCATTAGAACGCGATGTTTGCGGTTCGAACCGCATAGTGACATTTCACGTTACTACTCTGATAAGTTAAGTTTGCACCTGATATGTGTCACATCGAGGTAAATGAGGCACAAACTTAACGCTACCGGGTTGGCCAAGAGCAACTGGGTATATCGCCACATCGTCGATCTCATTGAGATATCAGAGAGGTGTATAAGGAATTAGGGGGCCCTGGTTGTACTCGCAGTTAAGCAATTCTTCTCAAGAACAGATATAGAACCACAATTTTATTAGGTATCCAAAAAATATTTGTGTCTGGGTCATGGCTGCTCGTCTATGTAGTATAACGTAATCCTACAAACGGTTAATTTTACACTAGGTTGATTTATATGAGATTGTGCCGACATATTTTTTTATTTGCTTCTAACAATCAATTTCTATATTTTTCATTAAAAGATCTAAAAACAAAAAATCTGTTCTAAATAATGTTTAAAATAAAATTACACATACAATTTGTAATAATACACAAATGTAGGTACAATTTGCATGAACAAAAAGCATTTTGAAACAAAAATCATTTTTAATAGTTAGTGAACATTTTTATACCCCGACGAAAAAAGAGGGGTGTTATAAGTTTAACAAGTGTCTGTCTGTGGCATCGTAGCGCCCATATGGGTGGACCGATTTGAATGCGGTTTTTTTTTAATCGAAAGCCTGGTTAGTCGAGATGTTTCTTAGTTTAATTTGATGCAAATCGGAGCTCTCGTCTCTAAGATATTCAGCTTTTAGTGGAACAAGCGACCGGCTGTCAGCCAATATTGAAGCTAGGAATTCCAAATTTTTATTTTTATGTTCAGTTTTAGTAGCATTTTTATATCACACATGAAAACAGGGTCTTATGATGACCAGCTACTTGTATTGGGCTTGGTTTAATTTTTTAATTTAGGTCATTGGTAATGGATACCAGTCTCAGCATGTGCTAGGTAGGGAATGCAACCCGGGTGCCCGAAAACCCGGGTACCCGACTACATTTGGAGTCGGGTAAAAACCCGGGTTTTCAACTCATAAACCGGGTTTTACCCGATATAAAGAAATGTTAAGAAAAATTTGTGAAATCATAAATAACTTACAACAAAATGTTATATTACGGCTGTAACCCTGTAACCCTAACTTACTGCGTTGTAACTTAGTTAGCTTTGCCCGCGGCTCCGCCCGCGTTGAAATTGGTCTGTGTAAGTAAGCGGCTAATTCACCCCTAATTTCTCTCCCTATCCCCTGGAAGCAGAAATTTAAGTAAAGTTAACAGATGGATACAATAGTGGACTGTAGTCCAGATCCGCCCCGCGCCCCGTCAGAATCTGACGAGGATTCGCTGATGAGGTTTCGCTGCATCTGCTCTCACAAACCCAAGAAATCTCACGTCCCGTCACCTGGCTCAGGTCTCCATATACGCTCCGAATGCGGTCTTCAACGGACGGAAATATCCTGCATTAAGTGTCTGGTAATCTAACCAGGATGTTGGTTTCCTCCAGATTCTCGAGAAGTCTTTTTCCAACCTGAAGCAGTACCTGGGCGAATTCTTGGACATGTGAACCTCCTCCTTGTTGGACTCGCATATTTGCCCCCCCTAGAGATCCAAAAATATGTCCAGTCACTTGACTTGTCTGATCAATAATTTTTGGCTTCTTGCACATTGAAACTCGAATGAATTCAGTAGCTATGCAATATGCCATAGGGCCAGGTCAGGGGCTAGAGGAAGATCATTGGGCTACCGTCAGTAAAGCTCACGGAAAGTGACTACGAAACGAGAGGCGACGTGTCTCACACCTCACACTGACAGGTTAAACTTTGCAGAGTGTACCAAAGAAGAAGAACTCTAAGACATAGGTAGTAAAATAAAAAATAATAGAACTACTCTAGTGGCTCTGTCAGCTGAAGACCTCGCGGGTTTGTTTCGAAATGACTGAAATTTGTATTTTTTTACGTTTCCAGTCCCATTAGTACCCGTCATTTTGACAAAACTTTACCTGTAGGTATACTTATCGAACCTACTCACAAAATTTCATGAAAACTGGTTGAGAAATGCGACCGGTCGGCAAGAACACCCGAAAATCTGGACAACTGGACATCTGTTCAATCAAACATCCGGACATACGAAAGAAAGATTCTTGTAACGGATATGCTTCGCTCGCTTGGTTGATGAAGCTTTGGGATTTTAACGTAGGGCAGCCTCGAGTCGTCGTCGCATCGTCGCGTCGCGTCCCGTGGATCTTCGGCTCGTGGCAAGGTCTTTCGGTCCCGTGACTCGTGATTTTCCGCACTTGCATCAAAATATATTGAATGATTGTCTTTCTATTTACGTTATTGCTAACGAAAATTGTCGCGCTCGCTATGCTCGCATTTCATCTGTGACTATAAGTATTTTAATTATGACCCGGCCCGTTCCAAAAAATTTCGCGCTCGCTACCTTCGCGTTTTTTTGTGTCTGTAGAAATCTTTATTAATCGTCCTCTTCCAAAAAAATCCTTCTCGTCACGCTCACGTTTTATCTGTCTATAAGCATTATTAATCGTCCCCTTGCAAAAAATTTCGCGCTCGGTACGCTCGCGTTTTATCTGTATAAGTATAAATTGCCGCCCCTTTCCAAAAAAATTCGCGCTCGCTACGCTCGCATTTCCATCTCTTTGTATTATGTCATTTTTGGTTATGACTATAAACCGAAATACACTTATATATTTACGTGCTTGGTGAAGCTTCCTATCCTCTAGCAAGGCTGTACCTTCCCCCCCCCCCCCCCCCCCCCTCTGGACCTTCGGCTGGCGACGCCCTTGGTCAATTACACATTTGTTTATATCCTGACGTATACATTTCAGCGTCATCTGTTAGTTTATCCGGGTACTCGACAATTGTAACACATGTTTGAAAAAAGTTTGCACCTCTTTCCTAAGTAGCGCCATAAGATTCAAAGTCTGGAATCGTAATCAAACATGCTTTTCATTCTTAAATACCCGTAAAAAACATGAAACTCAATATTTAATACTTTTTGTTTAAGTCCGGGTATTACCCTGGTACCCGGGTTTTAAAAATCAAGGTCGGGTAATACCCGGTAAACAAAATTACCGGGTATTGCATTCCCTAGTGCTAGGTTAGGAGCCCAGCGCTGATTTTCAGACAGGCCACTTTAACAAGGTTGGTCCTAATTCTACGCTACAAACATGAAAAGTAAATTAAATATTGAAATATATAAATACATAAATACATTTATTTTTTACAAGTTTATGTCAGTAAAGTTTAATTATAGGTATAATTAATTTACCTGCGCCGGCACGTGGAAGGTTACACGTGCCTCGATGACGATGACTCGTCATCGCAATACGTTAAGTGTCAAAAAAGTGACGACGGAATTTCCTGATAACGTTTTTATATTAAACAAAATTAGAAGCACTGTCAGCATAAATTAATCAATCAGCACAGCCAACACGTACAAGCTCGCTATTGTAATTTTTTTGTGTAATACGCGAGGAGTATTTGAACTATATTCATCCTAATTATGTTGTATCATTAGGATGAATGTATCTATAATATTATTTTGGATGGATGGCATCCAAGGAGCTGATGCGACGTTTGCTTTTCGAAACCGTAACTAAAACAAACCTTACCTAATCTAATTAATAGGATGACATATTTAAGAATTATGAAATAAAATATAATAAATAATAATAATAAATATCGGACAACCTCACACAAATCGATCTAGTTCCAAATTAAGCTCAAGAAGGCTTGTGTTGTGGGAACTTGACGACGATATACGTACTTATATAGATAAATATATACTTAAATACATAGAACAACCATGACCCAAGCACAAATATTCGAGTTCATCACACAAATATTTGCCCTGGCCGGGATTCGGGATTTGATTTCTAAAATTCAGGGGAAAATATTGTCGGTGAAATCAAAATTCGATGAAATAAAACAGTTAATGAAATGTTGGTCGGCAAACAAGGGAATTTACGGTTTCGTACAAAAATGCTTTCATTAAAATGATAGTCGATGAAATGTTTGTCGACAAAGCAAGGGTACCTAATTCCATAGGGATTAATGCTGTATTGCAAATAAGTTATTATTTCTCGTAAAAAGTAAAGGAAAAAAAATAGTTATTATGGGTTCCTCCTAAGAGATAGACATATAGGTACCATTGCGGACTTTTTTGTAGACTTTTTTAAGGTGTACAATACTGTAGCAGGTACTTACCTACATTATTTTGATTTATCTCTTAGGGTTCATCCAGCCGCAGCCTTTGTAATGTAAGCGCATATATTTTTTTTTTTATCACACTTTCTTGTAAACAAAGGTTTACATGCTAGAAAAGCGGGCGGTAAGTCATAAATTACGCCCTAGGGCGGTAAGTCGTATATTACGCCCTATGGCGGTAAGTAATTTCTATCACACTTTAAGGGATTACATGCTAGAAACCCGGGCGGTAAATCTATCGGTAGGTATTGACTACTATTTATTACTTTTGCTTTATTTCCTCCAAAGAGTGATGAAAAACGTCGTACGTGACTCTGATGGTAGAGGAATTCCAAACTCGTGTAATTAAAGCCCTCTCCTTCGGCTTCGGGCTTCTAATAGACACTCGTTTGTAATTCCTCGTTTACCACCCTTGTGACGTATAATGTACTATTACGACATTACATTAGAAACCTCTGAAATTATTAGTGTGTTCTCTACTTTATTATGCAGGTATTATACATATAAACATTCCTCTTGGAAAAACTGCATCAAAACGTAGTTTTAGGCGTAGGGACAGACAGTCAGACAGCAGGAAGCGACTTTTTTTTTACACTAATGTAATGTAAAAAAAAAAAGTTCATATGTGCAATACCCTTTCATTAGTGTAGGTACCTACTTATAGTATTATTATTTTAATACCTTGTTGTACACAGCGTTAGTTTGTCTATGTCTTTCTCGTACTTAACTCAATTGCTCATAGGTTAACTGGAAGAGATGCCTTATAGGGATAAGTTCGTCTTTATACATATGTTACTTGTAATTTATGTATTTTTAACTGTTTTTGTGTACAATAAAGTGTCTACTTACTTACACACTTATATAGATAAATGCATAGAACCATCCACGGCCCAGGAACAGATATTCGAGTTCATCATACATTTATTCGAACCGGCAGCTCAGTAGGCAACTGCGCCCCCACTGCGCCAACCGCGTCATCAAATATGATAATACATGGCAACTTAGAGAGATTTTAAAATTAAATTTGGCTGAGCTAGCCATATCAGAACCCACAATAGACGAAGTGAAATAATTTATTTATAAGGGACTTACAATATATGTAGGTACAATAGAATAAAAAAATGCTTAAACTAAGTTATAGACGAAGTCCATAGTTCCTGCATTGGGTCGCCGTCATCGACATCGATGAGGAGGACTAGATATATCTATATAAGAATATGTATATTGCAATTTACGTCACAAGTTTTTTGAAACAGAGTACTCAGTAATTGGAGTATATGCAATAATGCAGAACTTTAGCAGATTTTACGTAGGTAGGTGAGCTTTGGCACGGCCACAGTGCTTTATATTCACAGTGACGAACTATAATATGATGCAACAGGCCGCCAAATTATATGCACGAAAATAACAGTTCTAAAATATAATTACAGTGAGGTTTTACGAAGGCGAAAATAGGCTAGTTCCCTAAAAACAATATAATAAGTCCGTCAGTTCTGCCATGCTATGATAAAAGGACGTATCTAACTATGACATCCATATAAAGATACGACCTTTTACCGTAACACGGCAGAGTTAGATATGTCAATTGAACAAGAAATTACGAAGATATAGTCCGTTAAAGTTTCACGTGACGTCACGCCAAGCTACATTTTTCAGCAAGGCGAGTCCTTAATCTCGTATGTACCACTAAAAATTAAAACATATACATAAAAAAAGAAGTTAAAAACTAAGTTTGATTGGCGAATTATAAAAAAACGTGTCCAAAATTTTTTGATACTTAATGTAACTACTATTTAACTTATGACATCATTATGATAACATTTTGTAAAAAAATATGTTCCCAATTGAAGCTTCGCGTTTAATCTACTTATTAAGTGAGTCTAACTTTTCAATACGATGGCCAACTACACAAGAAAAACAGACGGAGGGTACTTGCACTTTGCAATATAAGTTTAACCTCGGTTTTCGCCATTTTTGCTCCTCCGAGGAAGCGCGGTCCGGTCGAGCGACTGCCAAAATTATCACACCCCGTTGCCTTATATATTTAATTGTTATTAATTATCATTACGAAGAACCAGCCAGTGACAACGGCATTGGACAAATTCCTTCGTCCATTTCTGTATTTTAACTCCAAATATTTAAAAAGAAAAAAATATTCGGGTGACGCGACGACACTAAAATTTTACGATTGTGAATAAGCAATGGGAATGTTTTATTTATTAATTATTTTTACTGTTTTTTAATGGTGTCGTTTGAGTTTATTTTAACCGCGATTAATTAATAGAAACCTGTAATGTTAATTTATGTTATAGATTTGTGGATTTTCATTCTTGATGCCTACTGGTAACCTATTAAAAACTGATTGCGTATTAAAACAGCGTGGACTTGCCAAATGTTAGTAGGTATCAATATCTTTGGAAATCATTATCAGATTTAATTTCTAGTATTTAATATTATATTGTAAATATGTATTTATTGTTAATTTTTAATAAACTGTTTGACACATTCACTAAAATACTACCTTTATTCAAGTGTCCTTAACAAAACGAACTTGTAAAACAATACAATATTTAAAATAACCTCAACATTTACTCTGGTGATAATGAAACTGTATTGTAATTTCTCAGTTTCTGACCGGCTCGGCTTTCTTGTCATAAATTAAAAAGGAAAGAACTTTAAAAAAAGATACCTAACTAAAAAGACACTAGACAAATAATATAAAAGGGTGCTATAAAAGGACGTAAAATACTGCACTTTTTTTCTTTTTTTGTTTAAAGCTCTTGCTTGTTTTTAAGATAATACGGGCTTAGTTTGAATTAATTATCTAAAGCGCCATCGCCAATTGTCGATCTGCTGCATAGATACAAAGTTTCAAAATTAAAATACAACAGACTCAAAAAGGAACGTGGCTGGCTTAAGTTCTTATTTTAAAATTAAAAACAAAACTGCAAAAAAGAACGCTCGTCACCCAAATTCCAATTACGAAATATAAAAACAAAAGACAATCAAAAACTAACGTATAAAAAAAATATCTCACCTGCTGCCGGGCGCAAGAGCACGAGCGGCAGCACGAGCAGCGGCAGCAGCAGCCGCATGCTCCTATCGTGGCATGACGCGTGCGCCGCGCTAACCACACACGTGCCCGTGCAACAAGTACACAACACTATTAAAAAAAAAAACTTATTTTTTTTAAACCATCGGTCCGCGCGACCGCGGTGTGTCGGCGGCGGCGGGTTGGCGCGCACTGAGCGCGTGGTAGCGCCGGCCGCCGAGCGGCACCGGGTGCAACTGCAATGAGTCGACGACCGCGCCGCGCCGTGCGCAGACAGACGGCCGAGACTGTAGTCGAAAGCCCTACGCCTACGATCAGATAACACTCTATCAGTTTGTTCATGAAACGTCTTAAGCAGCTTTTAATTAAGATCAGGCTTAAATTCCCTTCGGTTTCTCTGAGTTGACATGGTAATAAAAATAAATAGGTAGATGTTTCTCAGTTTACCCGTGAGGTAAGACTTTCGATGCGTGATTGAAATTGAGATATACGCGATTATAAGCTGTTTAAACTGTTTTATTTAAATAATATTAGTATTTTCTACATAAGATAGGAAATGCTTTCTCATCACATCAGCATTAATGACGGTTTTTGATGGCATCACGTCTAGAATATAGGTACCAATGCCCTTTGATTAAAGTCTAGATCTTATGCATAATCTGAGTACTTTGTATTTGAAAGTAATGTCGCATTTGAAAAATAAAACTGAAAAAAACTGCAATCATGACATAAATTAAATAGCTACTTTGACTAACTAACTAAAATAACTTAGTAATATTAACAGTAAGAATGCCCAAAAAATCCGAAGTTTTATTTGTCAGAATGCATCATTATTTCGAATTTTCATAAATCCGAAAGCAAATGTTCACCAAACAAACGTTGTTTCTGTATTATGTACTTTATACTATATATTACACAATATAACTAGCGGCTCTGTGAGATTTACCTCGCGAAATTGTTTTAAAATGGCAGTTAGTTTGACATGTTTTTACTTTTTCAACACCATGTCTCCGTCAATTTGAAAAAGTCCGACAAACTGACTCGACAAAGAAACCTAAATACTTATAGAAATAAGAACCTACAAACAAACATTTATGAAACTGGGTGAGAAACGTGGCCTGTACGCGAGAACAGCCGGAAATACGAGATAAATTTTGCTGAACCAGAGATGTTTCGCTCGCTTTGCTCGCTCGGTCGGTCTTAGGTTAGGTTGTATAATATCCAAAAAAATATTTTAAAAAATCATTACAAAATGGTTTTCGGAATTATGAAAATTCGGAATAATGATGCTTTCGGACAAACGAGATTCGGATTAATGTAGTGTACCAATTGACCGTACAATAATGAAACGTCATTACTTTTATATATATGTAGTTAATAAAGATGTCCAGAATATAATTTATCAGGTTAATGCCTTATAAATGCAGATTTCATAAACTACATTCTGTTAATTATGACATATTACTACAATTACTTGAAAATAAAAATGTGTATACAACAAGGCTACGTTATCCATGTATGCCTAAAGGAAATATTGCCAATAATGTATCCAAGAACTTTAGTTCCGTGCGTTGAAGTCTTTTCAAGGGCGCGCAAAAATGTCTATCCTTTAGTGAGGTTTACTTATATCATGTAGGGTCATAATCAGTTCAAAAAACAAAAGTCATCCCTCCGGTTGTAAAAAATTAAGAGCTTGCATAAGTCCAAGTTTACATCGCATTATAGAAGAGGGAACATTATTTATTCTCATACGAGTTTTATCAGAAAATTAGGCCCTGAAATCCTTAATTTCGCTTATGCCCACAGGAAAGACTTCAACCTAAATCTGATTATGACCCGATTTTTGCGTAGGTATAGATAGCATCACTAATAAGAAAACATTAAATTATGGTATTAATTTGACTACAATAATTACAATACCTACTGTAAATTCCCTTCTAACTTTGTTAATGGTCCAAATACACGCGAATTAAATGAACATGGACTTCAAATTTCATGAAATGACAGTCATCGCTCATCAATAAATAGGAATTACTCCGATGGTTGAAGTTCAAACATCGTATCGTGCTAGTGCCGTACCTTTCATTCAAATATTGTTGGACATGAGATCGAGAAGGATGGCACCGTATAGTAGGAATTCTTTTTTGTGGTTTAATTCCCTTTTCTTTATTCTATCAATAAATGGCACCCAATGGGTATTGTGTGCATTATAAACTGAGGCAGCAAACTGCACTTATGACACCTTTCTTTTCAAAGTAAGAGTTTGTGACCGCAGTTCATAATGCACACAATACCCATTGTTTGGTAGATCAAGCGAAATGAATTTAGCCTCTAAAAATGATTCAATCCTACTATACTAATTTCTAAATTTCTTCGGGGTAGCTCTTCAGACTTGCTGTACAATGATTCGTTTTTAGAGACTCTGTGAGTAGACCTCGCTAACATGTTTTTAAATGGCCGAATTATGATTTTTTTAACTCCCATATGGAAATAATCCGAAAAATACCCACGTATATCGCCTTACAGTACATTTTACGAAACAATGTGAAAACCAGAGCACATAGATCTAACAAGTAAGTAAACATGCGAAACATTCGTCGAACAAAAAAGGTGTGTAACAAAAATCATAATATTGTTCTTATGACGTAGAAAGTGCGAAGATTCCCGTGCGAACCGCAAGCAGAACTCTACGTCCTACAATGTTGCTCGCCATTCCGATATTCGGTTGTTCTTCACCGAAACAAAAAAGAAGTTGGTTCTCAATTCGTCGGCTTGTTTGTTCAGACTATTTTTGTTAGGTTATATGTTATAATTGTGAATTTCCTTGTAAATATAACTATTTTAACTGAAAAGCTTTGAAAGGTTATACGTGTGGCAGCCGAACTTGGTAAAGTCCATTAATATAGGATCTTCATATAATATTCAAATGTAAAAAAAAAAACAATGAGACAAATGCTCTAATTAGAATTAAGTTCTCATTTCAGTGGTAAATAGTATGTAGCAAATTAATTGTACTTTGACTTTTGCTTAAAATTCGAAAATATACTGAAAACACATATTTCATTATCATTATTCTAGTAGAATATTGTAATCTCTCTTTACTTAAGTTTTTCATATTTATATGTAACTCAAAAGTTTTAAAAAGCACACAATTTCTTGAATATTATGCTTCAGACACATCTTTTAATCAAAAAAAGATAATTATTTCAGCGGAACTTAGTATTAAGCTAATTCTCTTTAATTACCTAGAAAATTCTCTTTGGTTTTTCATGTTCAACTCAAACGGAAGATCACCCATGCGATAGACTGACCAGATCAAATCGGCTGTGGGCGGACCTTTGCATGAGTGCACCAGAATGTCTGTGAATCGCGAGAAATGGCGTAATATCATACGGCGAACAATATCTGCCTCTGATAGTACTAGCAGTTGATCACGACCGCTCTGTAAATAATGAAACTACTAAGACGAGACGACGACATCGAACTCCAACGCTTTGAAATCTGAAAGATTTCATAAATAGTCTGAAAACGCACGTTCTAATCAAAATTACGTTATTATTTCAGCGGAATTTAGTATGTAGTATGAAGCAAATTCTCGTCAATTAAGTTAGTTTTGTATAATATATGTTTAATTTAAAAGCTTTAAAAACGGCTACATTTCGTGCATACGCTGCAAACACGTCTTATAATCATATTTAGGTTATTTTGCAGGTGAACTGAGTTTGCGGTATATTCCCTTCAATTGAATTCTTCATGTTTCCAACTCAGAAGCTTTAAAAAGGACACAATTTCGTAGATATGCTGAAAACAACTAGTTTAATAAGAATTAGGTTATATTTAAGCGGAATTCAAACCAATATATTTTTAAGGCGCAAAGAGCACATACACTACACAGCACTGTAAAATTTAAAGACATTCAATTGATGTCTTGATGGGTAGTTTTAGTAATAATATCGATAATGTGAATGAATGTGAACGAATTTAAAAATAGCCCGGAGTTACATATTAACATAAAAATAATTGGCAAATTAAATTAAATCTCTAGGTGAACGGTGGGAGCAGGCACTATGCATTCAATTTGAATGTTAACGATGTTCTTAGTGCAAGAATTCAAATTCAATTCGTTTATTGTTTTTCATATTGTACATAAGGTCTTATATTATTGAACAGGTCCAGGAACATGAGCCCTGCAAGGGCACAGCAATCTTATAAATATGGGTTACAATAGTATTATTATTAGTATTAATCCTTTAATAATAGTAAAAAGTTTTCAGATCACCTATAACATAAAATGCAGTTTTATTAAATGCCAACACACTTATTTATTGTTTTTTACACGTATTTAGTATACCGGTATTAAATTCATCTTAAAATTTACGTATTCGTGTTTATTATTTAGGTACAAACCCTATAATAAAAAAAAAACAAATATGATTTTTGAAATGTTTGTTTTATTTGCTTATTATTTTGGAATGAGGTCGAATTATTCCTACTTGTGTTTGTAGAGATATTCAACTTAATCTATTCTCCAATCGCGATTTAATTTTATTTACCAAGCCCAGTAAATTTTGCAACTACAATAAACCCTGACCTATTTTAATTAATCACTTCTAACTTAGTACTGTTGACTATACCTAACCGTAATCATAATTTACTATTACGACGATCAAGTTATAATTATGTATAGGTACCTACAAACCGCAAGAGTATAAAGTACCTAACCGATGCATCTGACTCAATCCATTTATACATTATCAAAGTACCACGTCTCGCTCGACACACAGTTTTTGCATCCACGAAACAATTGCAGTTCGCCAGACAAAGGACGTCAGACGTACAGTCCACTGCAATCAATTAATGGAAGTCCATTAATCTCCATTCATCTAGATACACTAAGAATAATCGACTCCTAATAAAAAACAGCCCGAACCATTTATTTCTGTCGAATTAAATCGACGTAAATTTAGAGTCGTGATTATTTCGACCTCATTCACACGAAAGTCATTTTTTCAAAGAATGCAGACAATTAGGTATAGGTATTAAGTTAGCAGACGGGACGACCGCGTAATTTGTCAAGTCGCACAAAAACAATTATGAGCACTAAAAAAGTGGAATGATTCACATCTGAAATAGTCGAATACCTACTCCGATCGGTAGTATTTGCATCACTAGAGCGTTTCCACTCTACCCAATCTGATCGGTGTGGAACGCCGTACCGATTTGGAACACGGCATTCGACCCAATCACACATGTGTATGGACTACAGGATGGAAGTATTCGTACCGGTCATTTTATATATAATTGATTTTTTCGTATGTGCGTCACCAAGGAGATGATATTGGCCAAAACGATACAGTCTGTCAGGAATATGTGAAGGCAACATGCTTTTAGATACATATTTACATTACTTACTATCGGCAGTCGATGACGATATGATTTAGGGTAGTGTGAATACGTTCTTAGGCTATTTAGGTAAGTTGAGGATGTTTTGATTTTACAACGTCGTGGAGTGTGACATTTTAAAAACAAATGAAACGAAATAAATACTAATCCGGGTTTTCGATTCTGCGTAGATAGAAACCGAATTTTTAATATCCATGAGTCAACATTATTTACTCAGGCAAGTAGGTAGGCAAGCCATCTGGTTATCTTCTGTTACCTATATACCTAAATAATTGATTTAATTCCCTGTAATTACCCGTATTATTATAGGGGAGACACCAATTTCAGACGTTTTCCGGTGTTGCTTTTGAATTTCTTATTTTTTTTTGTATGGTTCTTATTTTTAAATGATGTTTAAACTATTAATGTAATCGTTAGCATCAATTACTAGTTCTAATTCAGCCTATTACCACGTCCGTTTGAGCTTTGTTTGCTACCTAACCTTCAAAAACACATTTATCAAGTCATAAATGTTTGACTGCTATATTAAAACTGACCACCACCAATAGCTCGTATCTTCCCACTTCATAATTCCCTAGAATTAAAACCTTAAATATTCGCACTACTGTTGCGTTTTGCTTGGGGTTAAGTGAATAGACGAGAGCTTGCGAAACTAGTCGCAGGATTAGTTCTACGATACGTTTGGTATGTGCGTGGGTGTTCCATTCAACTTTCTCACTCGGCGCATAGAGTAAATAGTACAGAAGGCAACCTTTATTATTGGTAAATTAATATGTACACAAAGTCATGATAGAGTTTAAAAACATGACCATCATAGGCTGTTGATGAATGTACGTATCAAATTAGGTAAGTACCTACGTCAGAGCCGAACATTTAGTACATATAGTACATAGTACATGTTCTGAATTATTTCCCTAAATCTCGTTAACTGCTCAAAAATATACGTACCTACCACGTAATTTTTAATGCCGAATTTAAACTCCCTAAATAAACCCGGATAAATAAGGAAAATGGGATTCGAAATAACGTACTTCTAACCCACACCTGTTATGTTTCTTTTACTTATTTAAAAATGTGTGTGAAATATGTAAAATCAATACTTTTAAAGAGTGTTTAAAATATTTTCTTCGGTTTCTGCGCCTGTCACACATTTAAATAAAACAAATAAAACGGATCGTATCGCGTGCATCCATTATTTGAGCCTTCCTGACTTTCGGACTGTTACAGGGTGTCAGCATTTCAAAGGACGTTATCACCTCATTATCAACAATATAAATCCGTTTGTGTGAGTGTACTAAATGAACCAATCAACTAATTTTAAGACATAGAAAGTATAGAAACTATGATCTACGGCGTAAATGGCATAATCAAAGTACGTGTGCCAAGCTTGAAAAGCCGCGAAATGAAACTAGTAGGTTCTAATCCTAAAAATACTGTTAAGAAGTGTTAAAAGGTATAAAAATATTAAGATAACCAGAAATTATGATAGCATCTTAACGACCTTGACAATCCGTTTCCGAAGTGCGAAGTTCCGAAAAAGCGTCGGTAACAGAATTTTTCGAATAGTTTTATGGCCACGAGCCTTTTGCCGGCGTTTTAAATTCGATGAACCATACTACACATTTGGATCTCGATTAGTGAATCACCTGTTACGCAATCTGTTGTTTTGAATATCGTTAGTGCGTGACTCAGGCATTTCCTTTAATGCTTAGGCGGAAGTTGAATTAATAATCTCGTAAAAAAGAAAGCCTTAAAACAGGACTACAGGATCTTAAAAAAATAAAATCGTAACAAACATGTCGATACCTGAGAGCACAATCGTACTAACTTTTCCGTGTAGTGCCCAACTCTATATGGTTAAAATTTAATTGGCAAAATAATTGTAATTAGTACGAGTGCGACCTCAGATATTGATGTATTCTACTACAAAACTGTTTTTATTAACCCAACTGTTTTAAAAAGTTACAAGTACAAAAAGCAACAGATACATAACACATGTCGCAACATCCGAAAATTAAAAAGAATTGATTACTTTCCCAGTGCTCTTTTGTCACATATTTCGTCATCATTCATGAATAGTAATAAAGATAAATTAAAAAGTTGCACCTTACACCCTACTGCAATAGTAGAGTTGTTAGTCCGCTGTTTTCTAACATAATTGTGCGCATCGGGTTACAAGCATGAAATTTCTACTACAGATAGAGTGTTTCACGGTGATTATTTTCAGATGTGGAGGGAAGTCAGATTCGTCCCCTGTCAGGCGGGAGAGCGGAGTGAATACGGCCAAGTATCTCTCTTTTCTTTCTTTATTGCTGGTCAATTAAGTCTACCAGGACGTGTTTGGTATCGTTTCCGTGTAAAACAAATATCAGAAATTAATTTTTTATGATATTTTTGTTTAGTTCTATATAAAAATATGGGTGCCATGGCCGAAAAGGTAAAAATCACAACAAGTTTTTTTATTTAATGAGGTAAATTAGTTCAATTTCGTGAACATGTTCAAATTATTATTATTATTCCAAAAAGTTCATTTAATCTGGTTTCTAAAAATATATGCATGTTGGGCACTTCTCATACAAACAGTAGCTTAAAATATATCTTTACGTCGGCGTAACCAACGTAAATCTCCGAACGCATCCTATTTCGCTTCATTAAGTACATTAAATAAAGATTTTTAACATGCTTTTACATATAATATTTACTATATACGTCCTAAAAAAACAAATTAATGTAATTAAAACAAAATATTTTTTTGCTAATGTATCACGAGCACACGGGCTAATTTCAACATCAACAATTTATTTATGTTACTGTTTGTATGAAGAATTCCCAATATTTATATATTTTTAGAAACTACATTAAATTTGCTATTTTTCAATATTTTTGTTAGTTGTAAATATTCAGGAAATATAACTAATTTATCTCCCTGAATAAAAAAAACTTGTTGTGATTTTTACAATTTCGAAAATACAACCATATTTTTATATGGTACTATAAATAAATAAGATGAAAAATGAATTTTTGATATTTGTTTTACACGAAAACGACACGACACAAGTCCTACTATCGTTACCTGATCAGTAATATAAAAAGAAAAAGAGGACTCCTTTGTCCTCTTCACCCCACTTTCCTGCCGCACAGGGGATGAATCTGACTTCCCTCTACATCTGAAAATAATCACCGTAAAATACTCTATCTGTGGTAGAAATTTCGTGGTTGTATCCCGATGTACACAATTTCGCGACTTAGCAAAATGTACTAGAACACGCAGGCTAAGCTTAACATCAACATTTTTTTCAAAGTACTTTTTGTATCAGATGTGCCCAATATGTATACATTTTTAAAAACAAGATTAAAAGTGCTGTTTAGTAATATTTTTTTAAATTGTAAATATTCAGGATAGATAACTAATTTATCGTTCTGAATAAAAAAAAACTTGTTGTGATTTTTACCTTTTCGGCAATAAACCCAAATTTTTATATGAAACTATTCTTACATAACATGAAAAATTAATAGCTGATATCTATTTTACACGAAAACGATGTCGCGCAAGCCCTAATAGCCTTAACTGATCTGTAATAAAAAAAAGAAAAAGAACAGTACTTGGTCCTCTTCACCCCGCTCTCCCACCACACAGGGGACGAATCTGACTTCCCTCCACATCTGAAAATAATCACCGTGGAACGCTCTATTTGTGGTAGAAATTTCATGCTTGTAACCCGATGCGCACAATTTCGCGGCTTAGCAACTCTACTACAAAGCAATTAATGTAAATACGAGTAGAGTGTGAACTATTGGATGTAGGTAACTAAGTACGTAAACCATCAAGAAGGAACCACCACGATACAAAAATATGATTACTAATTGCTTCACGCTTTTACCGTACATATACAGTACACAGTACCGTAAACAGTACCTGTATATTTGCGAACTATGAGTTTATTTTCTAAAACAAAGGCTACACCGATAGTGTCGCGGTCTCCGTCCTCCATAAACTAGGCAATGCCGCCCATTAACAAATGCCAAGATACTTAAACAGCACAAATATGCGGCCAGGCACGCCATGCCAAGAATTTCGTCGATTCGACTTTACATAGCACTTGTTTACCTCGCAGCTATTTTCGAACTGTCTTTGCCACTATACTGTCCTCCTTACGAAGAAGGGCGTATGTCTTGGGGTTCTTCTATGGGAATTCGTCTTTATGCGGACTTGTAGGGCGAAGTTGGTACCGTTAATTTGTGAACACCCTGCCCTAACTGGACCGGGCTACAATCGCCGGCTGTAAGCCTACTCACTTTAACTTACAGGACATTTCATTGGTGAGATAAGTTTTATATATGAGCATATTATAGCGAAAATATATTTGTTGCTTTGACGGTTTTTCACTTGATAAAGGAGCACCGATTTTGTGTATGATTACTTGATTAGACATTTTCTTTCGAGCTATAATATCACGTTAGTCAATTTAACATCGATTACACGATCATTATTATCAATAGGTATATGTTAAGCGTTTAGAAATATATAATTACCTAGATCGACATATGATATAAGTAATATTTTATAAAATTTTAAAGTTTTAAAACCATTTTTCCAGCCTATAGCAATGGGGTTTCACTCCGCTGAGGTGTCAAAAATTATACCTACTAATTTCGGGTCACAATTGTGACCCGGCCCGCCCATCGTCCCGCCTTTATTCGGCTAGGGTCGGCACGTTCGAAGCGAAGACAACGCATCGATTACATTCTTATTATTTACATATTATTGTGATTTTTTATTATTTTTAACCGACTTTAAAAAGGAAGAGATTCAGTGTTCGCTACATTGAATCGTTTTGAACGTAAGTTCACCGATTATCTCCGTAAAGTGTAAATATATACTTTTTTTATTAGTAAGAGAATACGGTTATACTGTTACGGTTTTCCCATTGACAGTCATGATCTGATGATGGAACATTTACCTACTAGATCTCGGGACTAGTTCAACGTAGACAAGTGTAGTTTTTCAGCTCACTTTACAGAACATTTACAGCCAGTATGTGGCAGTATCATAAAATTGACCTGATGATGGACCCTGGAAATAGGGACTGGATCTCAAGATTGGTTCAACGCAGACATGTGCGGTTTTTACATTTTGATTCACCGCAATGAACATTTGTACTCAGTATCATAAAATTGACCTGATGATGGATCATGGAAGTACCTACTGGATCTCAGGACTGGTTCAACGTAGACTAGTGTGGTTTTCGTTTTTGTACTCACTTTAATGAACATTTACATCCAGTATCGTAAAATTGACTTCATGATGGGCCCTGAAAATATGGACTGGATCTAAAGATTGGTTCAACACAGGCATGTGCGGCACTACAATGAACATTCCATCATCGTCAATTTTATTATACTGATAGACTCAGTATAATAAAATTGACGATGATGGAATGTTCATGATGGATCATGGAAGTGCCTACTGGATCTCAGGACTGGTTCCACATGAGTAAAGAAACGGAACAGAGACTAAGCTTCATACAACCGCGCTGCGATAGGTACACTTGGTCTACAAACGCAATGGGCGTGTGCACGTGTTCACAAACTCCACATCACGTACACGAACAAACAGATTTAGACCGCATTGCTGCGTTGAGCGCACAGGGTGCGCGCCGTGTCTTGTTCGACTTCGCTTATGAATGTGAAACTTAGCGAACCAAATTAAATTCAAAATGGCGAATGGCTTTTTTTCAAAATTTCAAATTGGTTCTAGCGGGCTGAAACTCGGTATCGGGGGGATTTTGGGTTATCCGAGTCAGAATATGAAATTGGATTTTCAAAATTCACTCAACTTCGGAAAATATCGAACAAACAAAATGTAATAATCCCAGAACATAAAGGGCCCCTAGAAACGGGCTTATTTCTATGTATACAAATTACAAATATAAACCATATTGTCATTGATCGTCGTCGATTGAATCAATCACTGATGTCAAGTGTGCATAAAAATGAAATGTTATGTAAAACGGGTGTAAAACCTATAATAAAATAAATAAAAATGTTTCATTCTACAAACTTCCAAAGGCTAAAATAAAAATTTGAAAAATGCATTTATATAATATAAACACATTCTCTACTTGCTCATCAAAGTGAATCATAATACGAAAACTGCACGTGACAGCGTTGAACCAGTCCTGAGATCTAGTAAGCACTTCCAGGATACAAAATCCGGTCAATTTTATAATACTGGATCTTAATGCAAATCAAAATGATTCGAAAAGCAAAAACCGCACATATTTACATTAAACCAATCCAAAGATCCAGTAGGTACTCTTAAAGCCCATCATTATAAAGATCGCGCTAGGTCCCTCTGATTTTGAACGTATTTTGTTATAAGTAGCTTTTAAAATAATTACAGAAGTAGTTTCCCTTTTGCTAATGTAGGCAACCCTAGGAGTATGACACGCCCCAAAGAAGCTAGAACCAACAGCGTCGTACGTCATTAAAAATGGCCAATCAGATACGAGTAGGCTAATGATTTTGCAAAAGCGGCAAATAACAAAAGAGTGCGGCTTCTGTAGTGTCTTTATTCTGTGCCTATAGTAAAACAAAAAAAAGGATAATGATAATTTTGTTGCTCGTTTAAACAAAGTTGCGACCGCCTTCTATACCCCGGTCGGTGAATGATGATCCCTGGGCGCTAATTCGAGTGTACTTTGATATAGCGCCAAATAAGCGATGTCTCAGTTATATCTCCTGCAATTGTGATTAAAACTCGATGTTTGCGATTCGAGCTGCATAAAGCCTAAAAGCTACTACCCGGTCAAGTTAACTTTGCAAGAGGCAAAAACTTAATGCGACAAGGTTAGCGAAGAGGCGATATACTAGGTAGGTATATCGCCACTTTGGAGATCTCTCCGAGATATAAGAGAGATTAATTCAGATTTAATACCTATTGTTGCATTCGACTTATATATATTTTTTTTATAAGTACTTCAATTATATTTTAAGAACAGAATTATTATATAAGCTAATTTATGCCCGCGACATAGACAATAACATGCTTAATGGGAGGCTCCATCCCTTATATTACCTACGGAACGAAGTGTTCTTATTAAAAAAAAAAACGATATCATCAAAAGACGCATTTGCCCAATAGTTACAATTGCCTCAGGTGAGCATAAGTAATTACCACGTCCTTAGATACTTGTTGTCCATGTATAGAAGACCTGCTCGTTAAACGTATGTAAGTATGAAAAACTTACTGCAAATATAAAAAGCTTGTATACCGCTTATCCAACAAATATAAGGGGCTTATGATGATTCCTTTTATCACGCGATTAATAAGTGCCAAAGCATCCGTCACGTTTTGACAAAATGCGAGTGTGAGTGACAGATGCTTTGTCACTTATTTATCACGTGATAAACGCAACCATCATAGGCCCCTAATTTCACATAATTGTATCAGATTTTCGTCATAATTGATTGTTTTCTCAATTGTGCTGATTTCAAAAATATGGAGAATTTTTACTGCAAATATTAGGTAAGACATGTTTGCTTACATAGACTATGCGCTATAAGTATTAGAATGAATTACCTATGTCAATATTATTCTGTAAACAGATACGAAAATGAAGTACACAAAACGTAATAAAAAAAAGATAATGAGTTGATAAAAATACACAGAAAAAATAACACCTAATAAACATATTAGATACTTGCATCTCGACATAAATGTTCGCATTAACGTCAAGAAACGTGCGTTATACGTTTTGTTTATGTAATGCACGAGATAATTAACATGACAAGAATAAACGTAAAAAAGATTTAGTATAGTTTATGTTATCTATATTATGAATTTAGAGACGATTAGGTCTAATTTAGATGGTACTTTTAGGTAATTACTTCAAGCTGCAAAATTATGTATGTCATGGATATTGTCTATGTATTTAAATATAAATTAACTCAATAAGTATGTATATCATCGTCTAATACCCATAAGTCCCATAACACAAGCCTAAAAGAGTTTGTGTGAGGTTGTGTGACATTTATTTAGGTATAAATGCAAAAACTAGTTACAATCCGTGAACTCTCAGATTGCGATTCGGGTTTCGGTAAAAACTGAGAGGTTTTTATCTGGATCGCCTAAGAGCGAGCGAAACACACTATATCTTTTGTGTTTTGATTTAGGCATGTGCATCTGTTTTATCGACCGAACGATGAGTTAAACCCGTATAGTTCTCTAGAATACAAACACCTGCCCGTCTAGCACAAATATGTATGCTTCGCGACTCTTGTCGCGCGAGATAGCGATACCCGTCACTTTCTCACAATACTGCACAGAAAGAGACCGGTAATTATCTCGCGCGAGAAATAGTCGCGTATTTATGACAGTTATGCTAGAGGTGCTGTATCCGATTAATATTTCGAGTCACACTATGAGTTGGCGTTCACTCTGAGTGGCGTATTGATGACGTAGCACACGACATCTATAAACAATCATCTTTGAAGTCGGTGCGGATATTGTGGGCGGGTATATAAACAGGAATGAATCGTATGGCGTTCCTGTCACGATTTGACATTCCAGAACAGATAGGTATGTCGAGCCAAAGAATAGAAATCGTTACAGATACGTCACACAAATAAGTGCCTCGATGTTTTACACTAACATATACTCGAGAGATCTCAACTATATTTAACTTATATATGAAAGTTATAATAAATGAGTTAAGCAGCGTCTAATAAAGTGCGGCATTTACGAAGATGGCCTGGATAGCCCGATGGAAAATAATCTACAATAACAATAATACAGAAATTAAAATACAATTATAGACTACGTACTGGACTAACTAAAATATATGCTTAAACGGAAAATTTATTAAAAAAGACTTAAAAAATCGTTCCCTTTTGACGTGGTCCTGAAGACACTGGCAGCATATCCTGGCTGAAGAGCAACGCTAACACGTTTACGCGGTCATTCAGAAGTGGGATATTGATGAGGGAGCCGGGTGATTATTTCAGCATTTTAACCGTCTTATTACTACTGCGCCATTTTCGGTTGTCTGGTAGAAGTCGATAATCGATTGAGTAAAATTTGTTAAAACGGTCAAAATACTTACTTTTGTTTCGAAAATCATAAAGCTATAATAAATTGACGACGCGTTTGGCTCGGTTTGTAGACACCTGCCGACTGAGTCGGCGGTCCCGGGTTCGAATCCCGGCCGGGGCAAATATTTGTTCTTGGGTCATGGATGTTATCTATATATGTATTTATATATTATGTATATCGTCGTCAAGTACCCATAGTACAAGCTTTGCTTAGTTTGGGACTAGGTCGATTTGTGTATGATTGTCCCTTAATATTTATTTATTTTATTTATTTTATTTTTCGCTATTACGTAGCTAACTTTATATAACGCAGAAATGGCATTACTCTAAAATATCAGATTGCTTTTCTTTGAATCTCTTGTCAGTTTGTAGATATACGGATAGCCTACACTGAGATTTTCCTCCGAATTAACTGAGTATTTTTGCAAATTATTACAAATGAAGACGACTCTAACCCTAACAGCCCTGGAATATAAATTGAAGTGGGCCATGTCTTAAAAGGGCACTTTTTGAAACACCAATTTCACTCTCAGAAGGATTCAAGAAAAATCAGATAGAGCACTCTCTCAAATAATGTATTTTTATAAGTTACTCAGAAGGTACCCTTATTCGAAACTCAAAAGGGTCATTCATATCCAAGTACCTACATGTAAAAGGTCATGTACCTAAACTTGCCCTTATGAGGTCGTTTGGGGATAATTTAGGAAAAGCACAAGGTTTAAAAAAGAGCACGTGAGTACCTACAGTTCGTAATAGTATTGTGCAATTAGAATATCATATTTATATCATACAAAACAAAATTTCCACATTAAAACGACGCAATTTACAAAAAACCTACTAAAACTAAACTAACCTAACTACCCTAAATAAGAAATCTCGCCCCTCGTCCTCCCCAAAGCAAAGGGCCCACGCTCGCCGCGTTGCCACGCCACGTTGAATCGCGATAGATAACCTTTGCATCAAGAATGACCCGGAGCGAGGGTCAAGGCCTGCCTCTCGTAATCGCCGCCCTAGCTCAGATAAGAAGACCTTAGCCTCCGAACACCAACACATGCCCCCCCTGCAAGTGGAACAAACAAATAGGAATTCTATGATAGGAATATTTTCCCCACTTTCCGAGAAGCCGCCAGCTCAGCTGTACGTCTAGCATAACTTTGACACGCGACTCTTAGTCGCGCGAGACAAACTACCTGTCAGTTTCGATTAGATACTGTGCGAGCAAGACAGGAGATGATTCACGCGACAAGCGAAATCGCGGCAAGATATGCTTGTCCTGCAGCTGCCCCTGATGCCACACGTACGGTACAACACGACCGATGTGCGAAGCCGCGAAAGTGCTGAAACAAGGAGCATCCCAAAGTAAGGCACCTACCGTTCTACCAGGGCACTAAGGTCGGGCAATTTGTTAAAGTTTTGCAGTGTATGATTGTTTTTAGATGTGTATTTGTGGGAGAGTGGTTGATTGAGGAAGATTGACAAAGTTTATACCTATTTACCTATAGAAATAATGCACGAAAAACGCACTATAAGGAAAGTGTAAATTATTTAATTAAATACAAGTGCTCTTTAGTGCACACCTCGTTAAAAAATAGAACATATAAAATGGAAAAAAACAACCAGGTGTCGGTAGTGGTTTTATAGATAAAAGACAAGTAAGGTAAGGTAGGTAGTGAAAAAGTTAAAAGTAATGCTTTATTTTGTTAATGTACCTGCCCGACGTTTTATAAAACGTTTTTTCAAACGGTATGCGTTTTGGGAACGAGCTTCCAACATAACCCATTAACATCCGCGTTACGCGGCAGCACAGTAGCGGGCGCGCCGGGCACCTACGCGCCTCGTGTAAACAGAACCAGACGTTCATCAATCGCGTAGAAAAACGCGCAGACGCGCGGGCGACGCAAAAACCAGCCGCGCCGACACGGATGTGCGCACGGGGAAAAAACTAGTTGCATCCACTCGCTGGGGTTGCCAGGCCGTGCAGGAAATGTGGAAACCTTGTAAATATCCCATGCAGGCCGAGAAATATGCATTACGAAAAAAAAATTGTCAATGGATCCTATTTTTATTGGGATGTAATGTTATGTGGAACTAATTACCGGATACGCTCACTTGCCCGAATTTCATTTGTCATAAATGTATCACTTGCCATAATTTTCAATTGCTATAAACTTTTTATTTCATAAATCATATACTCTTCGAGATTTCTTTAAGACTATTGATGGAGAAATCATTAGGTTAGGTTAGGTTTGTTTTATGACAATCCCGAAAAGTTTCAGCTTACAGCGAAAAATAGATTTACGACAAATGAATATTATGGCAGGTGATAGATTATGTATGGCAAATGAAATTCGGGCAAACGATTGAGAACCACTAATTACACTTAGACTGCCCTAAGAGACAGTAATTCCTACGGAGCGCTGAAAACGCTTCATACAAATGACTACAGAGACTCATTTTTATGTTGAGTATGGAGAAAATAAGTAATATGTCAGTTTGGCCTTGAAAAAATGCGTTTAAGTACATAAGTATATGTACATTGTATAACGTTATTACAAAGGCGTTTTATGTTCGTAATTAGAATATCAACAAGTGGTACTAAATATGCAGCTTGTGACGCGGCGGTCTTGTTTGCCCGATATATTGAAAGTAAAGAAACACGCAATATGGAGGAGTACGCTTGGCACGCGAATAACCACCTTGGAAAAACCGGGAAACAACAGTTTAACACAGAGAGAAGATGACTTTCCTGCAGCACAAATAGCGGGTGCTTTTCCTCCATAGAAATACCACATAACCAAGGGTTTTCCTTCAGAGCTGGGTAGCTATCTATAAAAATAAGAGTCAGGATTTTTTAATTTCTGCCAGGTAACTCATACCAGCGGTGCACGGCGCCGGGCGCAGCCGGTCCCGCGCTGTGGCGTAAGGATTACTCCACCTAGCTATATAATATACTAATGTAGGATTCTGTAGCCATTCATTCACAAAGCAGTTTACTATGGCTTTGAGGATTGGACGCGCTGGCGCAATGCAACCGGCGACCTACATACCTATATATACTGCCGCCGTAACGAAAAAGGGTATAGTATCTCTTCTCTACATAGTATAAAACAAAATCGCTTCCTGCTGTCGGTCTGTCTGTCTGTCCCTATGTATGCTTAGACCTTTAAAACTACGCAACGGATTTTGATGCGGTTTTTTTAATAGATAGAGTGATTCAAGAGCAAGGTTTAAATGCATAATTTATCAGCATTGTACCTATGCGAAGCCGGGGCGGGTCGCTAGTATAAGTACAAACTATGATCTCATTATGGTTCCAAAACTATTTCGAATATATTTTTCTCTTCCTAATACTGCATCTGGCTATTTGTTCAAATCTTTTATAGTACCTATTACAGAGACATATTATTGGATTGGCGACAATCGTAAGGGCAGTGAGTAACTGGAGGAGGAGAGCTGAAAATGGAGCTCAGTGGCATGCCATGGGGGAGGCCTATGTTCAACAGTGGGCTGTTTCAGATGATGATTGATTATTGGATTGAAACAAAATTAAAGTTCATTCTGCAAACGGACCACACCGGCTCATTTACACGTGACATGAAGAAGACAGACTCGAGCGTCAGTTGGGAATAACGTTACCTCGAAGGATTCTATTGTATTGTATGCTTCTGGGAAAAGCAGGTAGCGTTTCACATACTCTAAAACAGCAGTAAAGATGCAACGAAATTGTTTACAATGTGCGAGGATGGACACTCGGTGATGGTGGGCAGTGCGGTAGTAGAAAGAGGGGATCATACCAGTATCTAGTCAGTTTCGAGGAAAAAAACATCGTGTTCTTGCCTTTTTGTACTGTTTCTGTTCCGACGATCGTATCAAAATCTCTAATCGAATTGCGACGCCCACTTACATACACATACATATATTGCTACCTGTCTTTTATACCTACTCAGACACGTATGGGCAGACTTGTCTGTCAGGTTAAACCGAATGATTAAAAACGCTATCTATAATATCTAGACATCAGAACTTCTGATAGCACAGTAGGACTTTAGAGAGCTATGGAGCCGATATTAACATGAATATACAATTCATACTCATACTTCTTCATTCATTTCATTTCAAAGTGCCTTTACGGTTATTGTGGTTAACATTCGCAAGCATTCAATGACTAAAATTATTATTGTACAATATTTCTAACTCCTAGATTTAACTATATTAATTATCGATTTCATGCATTTTCTAGTCATAGCTGGCTATTCGATCAATTTAGAACCCAATTTACTACATAAAACATGTAAAAAGTAGCAAATATTTACGTATTTTATGACGGCGAAAAAAATGCCTACCCAAATCAGGTATTTGCATATTCTTCTGACTTTGTCCTTGACTATAAAACTAAAATTACAAATTGAATACACTTATGAGTATGAGTATGAATTTTATTCTAATGTTTATATCGGCTCCATGGCTCTCTTAAGTCATACCGTGCTATCAGAAGTCCGATGCCTACTACATCTAGGTACTCGTATGAGCCAGAGCCTAATATCTGAATTTCAAACGTAAGAAAGCGTCTCGATTATTTTACGTTTCCTATATTAATATTATAAATAAAACCGTTGTGTTCAAAGTTAACTTACAATAGATAATCAGCTAGTTCTCACAGTGTGTAGTGTTACGAGTGGTTACTTAGGTTTAATCGTGAATTTTGTCTCGTTACTTTCCCTTTAATGCATTCAATTGCTGGAGGGAGCATAAATTTTGCACGGTAGTTACGTTTCGTTTGCATTTTACTACAGTTAAACACAAGTTGGACCTTTGCAAGCCTTTAGAAATAACAGGTTGAATGAAACGCTTTCGCATTGGTCACACGGTGGCGACAATAGGGTAAGTAATTTTTTTGGAAGACTATTATATTGTATTTTTTTCCGATATTCCTTGCTATAAGGATCTAAAAACTGTAACTCTTTAGTATTCCCTCGCTATGGTTTTTCCAAAATTATTTAAATTTTCGCCATGACCTTTTTTGGCTGATGGGCTCTGCCTTCAAAAATGAATGGTTCGCAATTGTCATTGACAAAATTTAAATGGTTTGACACTGACACGGAAAAAAATGTCTGTCAATACCATTATACACCCTATTGCATAATGCATTAAACGACTTCCGGTTTGTGACTTAAGATGGCCGCATGCGTTTAAGTTGCGTTGTTCATTATTTATTCATTTTTGTTGTTCAATGTGTAGTATTGATAGCGTATTGTGCAGTGATCTAACGTATGAGTGAATAGCTAATGAAGAATTCAACTTGAAGCGTTCATAGCCCTTCCTGGGTCAAGGCCCGATAGTCCGCGTGGTTTTTTGTAAATCGCTATCACTTTACAAAAAGCAAAACCTCACCGAACAACGGCATGCTCTACGAGCAAACTTGAAATTGGCGAAATCATCATTAACCTGATGGAAGCCATATTTTAAAATTAGATTAGATTAGAATGCATTAAACAAAGTCTTCACGTTCTGTACTTCACCTACCACGACTGAATTTGACGTCTCTAATGATATATCATCACTATATGTTGTTGACATCCCTATACTTTTCATATGTCAAGAACTACATTTAAGCCTAAATTCTTAAGATAAGTACATATTCATAGATAAAGTTAATATCACTGTAATAGTTAGTATCCTTTACAAATAAATTACTGACTGTCGAGTTTCTTTCGGCGTTTCTTCTTACCAGTGGTCTCCTATTGTGAAATTCCAGTAGACTCAGACGAGTAAAAGTGGCCTTGTGGCCTATTACCTACATTGAAGTTTATTCCCAAGTAGCAAACAAGCTGCAGAAGCGCTTATACAAAGCTTACTACTGCTTATTTAAGCTGAATAAAGGCTGTATAAGCGACTCTGCACCTTGTTTGCTACTTAGGTTATTTTATTATGCGTCTTTTGCTATGCATGTATATTTGATATAACCGCAAATTGAAACCAGACGTAGATTTTAGTGCTATAATCTGATATTTATAACAATTATTTATTTAGCGTTAACTGCCGTAGCGTAATAAATTTTTGTTTTTTTTTTCAGCAATGTCATGGCGTACGCATATTAAAAGTTATTACAAATGACAGTTGTGACATCACGATGTTAAGTGTCAATAAACAACAACAAAAAAATACATTCGTGCTGAATTATTTTCTAAGGAAAATATTTTATAATTTATGGATCAATATATGAATAAGTGCCTATACTAAGACCCCGTAAAGTTTGCGGTTATATCAAATATACACGCTGTATAATATATAAGTATGTTTTAATTACCGTTAAATTACTTCTCAATATCTCCTAAAGTAACTCTCATTGCCGAAATCTTTTACTGTATATTGACGTCGTTTCATACCTACATCAATATCATATTATCCCTTTTATGCAACCAACACACCAAATATGTAACAAGAATTTTATAAAAGTGAACATAGTCGTTAAATGCAAGTTTGTAAGCATCGATAATGGCATTATAATTATAAGCATAATCGATTCTTTGCTGTTCCGGTCGGCCTGCTGACTGATATATTAACGTCTACGCTCGTCCCGACATTAAGCGACTATAAAATACGTCCATTTGCATTTTAGGGGTCTGTAGTTCAAAGAAGTGGGATTATAGGCTGTTATTTAAGTAAAAAGAAAATCTGAGATTTTATTTATTTATTGCACAGAATCGGAATCTTTATTGCACAGAAGAAAAACTTATCATGCCATGAGGCATTCTCTACCAGTATATTCAACTAACGTAATACCATACATTTTCCTTCTTGATGCAAGTACCTAAGTATTTATTATAATTTACATGACCTAATGTCTGACGCCTTGCCTGTGACATCGGGCGCTGTTTTATGTCTAATCTAATCATCCGTGATTTCGGAATATCCCTAGATTTTCACGAAAATCGATATATACTTACCTATTTGTTTTTGAAATCTTCTTACGACATTCATCTATAAAGCAGAGGTCGAGCGGGCCTCCAGCGAAGTTTTACTTACTCGTATATTAGTATACTTAAATAGCATTGGCATTAATCTTATTAAAACTATCGTGAGAAATGTTTAATTATTGCATTAAGCGGTTTACACTCACAGTGACAGGTTGCCGCGCCGGTGTACGGGTAGCAGTGCCTGGTGAAGAACTCCATTCGAGTTCGAACCATATCGGACCGTTCCTGACAATTTCACGTGAATGTAAACCGCTTAATACAAGCATTAGCATTATGGCATAAATAAAATTTTCGAAAATGTTAGTAACAGCACGATATGATAGTTGAGAAAATCTTAACACAAAATAAAAACAAGCTGTATATAAATTTCTCTATAAAAGAGTATGACCATAAAGTTGTTTACCCACAGTCGATTTTAGACACATGAAACCCCTGGCAGAGGTCGGCCGGGCGCCTGCGCAGTGTCTGACGAGCCCAGACTGTTTAGACGGCAGTTATTTCTGAGGCCGTAAACTTTTTATTAAAATTCACAGACGTGCTTATTGAAGTGGATGTTATGAATGTGTAAATGTAAAAGTTAAAATCAACTTTTATCTTTTGGTTCTTAGTTTGAAATAAGAAATAATGTAAACATTAACCGAGTTCGACTTTCGCGTCCTCATTACTTTGTCCTCTATAAGTTAAATAAAAAAGATTATTCCATTTCACAGTTATTCGTTTGTTAACATGTTAACTTTTCATCCTTAAGATTATCATAATGCCAAACAATAAAATTAGTTTCATAACAATCATAAAGAGATAAATGATCAATATCTGCCAAATTTCTGTCCTATATATAATCGGAACGGAACCCATAACCTATAATCGGAAAAATGTACTAAGATGACAGTTGTCATAGGACTCATCATAGGTGAAAAATTCTATAGTTAGTAGTAACGCTGGTTTAATTTAGTAAACAACATTCAACCTCAAAGTAAACATTACTCTAAAACTGTTATTTTCTATAAAATACAATAAAAATATTGAATAAAAAAGTTGTCATTTTTATAAACTAATTTCTGTTTCTTAGTCAGAAAAACCCCTTTCCTGCATTAATTATAAATTTTGAGGATAGAAAAGAAGTTTACTAAATAAGACATGTAAGGAGGGATACCTTGTAGTCTATTTGGTTTCCACACTTTTCCGGCTAGTTTGATACTTAGGTAAGTTCAAAGTCAAATATTTTCCGTTTGATCTGATGTATGAATAACGTTCCCCAGAACATGTCTTTCATACAATCGTAATTATTATAGGTCACTTCAATGTTAGTAGGTAAAAAACCCAATTCTCGATACCCCATTACGTGTATTCAATTGCTATGTAATTACGATCATTCGTCACGGTGTTGTGTCGCGTAACTGTCTCAGCAATCAGCGTGTTTGTGTGCCGTCTAGGCCTATATACTTGTGGGATAATGTTTCTATGTACGTGGCTATCCTGTCTGTGGATGTCGGAAGAATTCACACGCTATTTACTGGAAGGGGCTTTCACGTATTACGTCTATATACGTCAGGTTAGCGGTAGGTAAGCGATTACAGTTTATATATGGCAAGCTAGATGTCCAGACTCGGCGCGAAGAAGTAAACATACATACTTAGGGCCTTATCACACTTGCGATTTGCGAGCGTATTTTCTATACAAATAAGCGACGCGGCGAACACGCTGCGCGTACGCCTTCATACAAAAAACGCTTTCAAATCGCAAGTGTGATAAGGCTCTAAGCCCCTTGGAAAAGATCCCACTAGTATTATAAAACCGATAACTTGTGAGTGTGTTAGAGCCTTATCACACTTGCGATTTGAAAGCGTTTTTTGTATGAAGGCGTACGCGCAGCGTGTTCGCCGCGTCGCTTATTTGTATAGAAAATACGCTCGCAAATCGCAAGTGTGATAAGGCCCTTAGCTCACACAGGACGAAATGTGCCCATACTACCTTTATAAAATGTATATAATAGTACATTACATACCTAGGGCGGTAAATTCGTGAATGTCCCAGGTGTGTGTGGCCCGAAACAAATCTGAGGATAATAAATAAGCGATCTGGGGCCTTACGAATTACCGCCCGTGGTTTTCCTAAAGTTTTACGTCTTGCCCGGAAGTGAATTTCTACATCATAAATTTAAGTCAAAGTCTTGTCGGTGTAGCTGATGTAGTGTAGCTGCCTCCATCTATCAGTTCAGTTCAGTTTATTTATTCAGTCACAATGCACATTGTATGTGAATATGATATCAAACATAAAATAATAATAATACTTAAAGCCTAATACATAACTGAATACCAAAATACTGCACAATTGGTTTGTAGATAAATTAAAATAGTTAAATACATGTCAGTCTCAATTTAAATAATCATAATAGTATCGATACATGCATAAAAATATTTAATTAATTATTACAATCATTAACGAAGTCCGACACAGAATAATAACACTTTTCCAACAAAAGATCTTTGAGTTTTGCATTGAAAATACGACTGTTAATTATTGTTTTTAGCTGTATTGGCTCAAGTGGGATTGGGCAGGCCACGTCTGCCGTATGAACCCGGAAAGGTGGGCCAGCATAGCCACCAAGTGGGTGCCCCAAAACGGGCGACGTAGACGTGGCCGGCCAAGACGGAGATGGCGGGATGACATAGACGCATTCCTCAGCAACTGGCCGGAGGCAGCATCAGACAAGGACCTGTGGAAATCAAAGGGAGAGGCCTTTGCCCAGGCTAGATAAAAAAAAAAAAAAGCTGTAATGGCAGTTTGTTGAAAAGCTGGATAGCCTGGTAGCAAGCGGCATGTCTTGCAATTTGCAGTCTTGGGACGATTTTTGTCGTCATGTCTTTCCTTCCGGATAAAAGTCTAAACTCCCGTTCATTTTGACTTTCATACTGATTTAAATGCTTGATAAAGTCTGAGAGCAATACAAGGATATATAAACATGGCACTGTCAGAATTCCGAGTTTGATGAAATGTTCTCTACATGATTCTCGTTGAGGGATACGGACGATTGTTCTTATAGCCCTTTTTTGCATCCTGAAGGCTGCTTCCACATTATATTTGTAACCATTCCCCCAGAGTTTAATGCTATACCTTAGCTTTGATTCCACCAAAGCATGATAAACCATCTTGAGTTGGTTTGTGTCAACCTCGTCCCGCAAGCTGCGAAGTGCACAACAAGCTGAACTTATTGAGTTGCTTAGTCCTTGTATTTCGTGCTTCCAATTAAGATTGGAGTCTATGTGTATTCCTAAGAGCTTGACCACATCAACTTGATGTACAGGCACTCCGTCTAACTTAATGTCAAAGGTATCTGTCTTCTTCGTAGTGGCCGAAAATAAAATAGTATTTGTTTTGGAAGCATTAAGTGACAAGTTGTTTGCCTGAAACCATACATTAAATGCTGTTAAAGCTGCATTTGCCGCTATGATTAGCTCAGTCATGTTGTTTGCTGAAATTACGGCGTTAGTGTCATCAGCAAAAACTACAGTATTTGCATTGGGCACAACTTTATTTATGTAAAAAATTCGGTCATTAATAAATATTATAAAGAATAGAGGACCCAAAATAGACCCCTGCGGCGCACCACACATGATACTTAACATACCGGATTTGTATACTTTTTCCATTCCTCTCACGACGGTTTTTATTTCAATGTACTGCTTTCTGTTACAGAGGTATGACTTATACAGTTCCAACACTTTGCCTCTTACGCCGTAGTGCTCTAGTTTATGTAGCATTTTATGATCGACAGTATCGAAGGCAGAGCTAAGCTAAGGTCTAGGAATAAACCAGCAACTTTAAGTTTATCATTAATAGAAGTCACTAAATCATTGACTAATATCTAATAACTAATATCCAACCTAGCCAACTCCTTGATTTCCCTTTACGACATGACGTTTACCTTCTCTTTTACTTGTTTTATGTGGCTTATTCTTGGTCTTCCCCTGCCTAGCTTCCCTACCAACTTTTCCTACGATGATGTTGCTAATAAAACCGTCATGGGTCAGGTGACCGAAAAATCTCACTTATGGCCTAGGGTGACGAAAATAACACATACGTACATATGAATATTTTGCACAACGCATCTCCCTACATCTGTGTAGTATCCCATGCGGCTAGACGTGCACTTAGCATGCTCGACCGGCCGAAACGTGATCTCGCTGGCTGTCTAGACGAGAGTCGTCTGCCTAGGCTCTGCTGCCCGGACACTATCCAGATATCATGTTCGACAAACAAATGCGAGCAAACGATACGATTCAATATCTCCGTAATAGTTGGCTGGATCTTGTTGAGATTGTTGAAGACATAAAAGAAAAGTACCGTAGTTTGATATGATTGTTGATTGCTGCCACCCCCACCAGTGAACTATTTATTAAAATTCAGTAAGTGATTAGGCTTAACCCTGTTATTAGAGTCTTATAACAATATCAATAACTATTGCTATACTTCTGAAGTAGTAAAAAGCTGTTTAATATTGAACTTTCTTATAGCCGTTTAGTACTTTGCCAAGAAAAAGTGCAATTTATAGATGTGTTTTCAAGAATCTTGTGCCTCTAGGTACTGCTGGCACAATATAATGTTCCATAAACAATGCAACTTAATAAATACTGTAGTTTATAATAGGTATTAGAACGTTTGATAGATACCTACTCGTAGTTGTTGATGTATGAGTGCACTCCTAATTATTGAATGTTTGTTATTAGAACAAAATAACAGTATCAGTAACTATTGCTCTTCTTACGAGTTAGTGCCGTGAATAGACCATGGTGGAGAGATACATTGTTTTACATAGCACTTTATACCATGGATGGATTGGTAAGTTTATTGGTTTCTTGCAGGTACAAACCGTCAGATTGTTTAATTACGCGCATTACCTAATCCTGTACAGTTGCCGAGAAACTTCTTGACCCAAAATGGCGGATCTGCGCATGCATATTTGTACGTAAATCGGCTACTGCGCAGTCAAGGTTAGGCTCAAGAAGTTTCTCGGCAACTGTACGTACCCTTACCATGATGAATTTACAGTGACTGTGTACTCGCTTAAATTAAATTAAACTCAGCTTCTGTGAAAGTAGGCCTAAGGATGAATATGAATAAAACCCAAATCATGTGCCAAGAAGAAGTTGATCACGTCTTGGTGGGCAACAACAAGATCAGCCGTGTTACACACTACATATACCTAGGCCAGGTTCTGAGTCTGAACAGGAACAGCCTGAGCATGGAAATTAATAGGCGCATACAATTAGGTTGGGCTGCCTTTAGAAAGCTGTCCGAAGTGTTTAAAAGCGATATCCCAATGAGCCTGAAAAGGAAGGTCTACGATCAGTGCGTACTCCCTACTATGACCTATGCAGCAGAAACATGGACCTTCACCCGCCAAACCGTGCATCAACTCCAAGTTGCCCAGAGAGCGATGGAGAGAGCGATGCTGGGGATAACACTCAGAGACCGCATTCCAAACAAAGAGATCAGACGGAGAACCCAAGTAACCGACATCGCTAGGAAAGCCGCTACTCTGAAATGGAGATGGGCGGGGCAAGTATGTAGGCGAGAAGACGGACGCTGGTCTCAAAAGATACTGGAGTGGCAACCACGAATGGGAAAAAGAAGAGTGGGCAGACCCCCCTCTAGATGGAGAGACGACATAGTTGGGGTCGCAGGAAGAAAGTGGATGCACGCGGCCCGGAATCGCAGTGAATGGAAAATGCACGAGGAGGCCCTAGTCCAGCAGTGGATAGATGCGGGCTGATGATGATGATGATGATGATGTGTACTCGCTAGCGACTGCGTAAACGGTTTGTACCTATGGACCATTGTATTTCCGCAAAGTAACCGCTATAGGGGCGCTGTACTATTCTCCATACAAATATTTTACGCTGTCGCTAGCGAGTACGGTACGATCACGTTAACTCATGGTAAGGGGACTGAAGGTACATACTCTTTGATGTCAGTACTATTTTTAACACTAATCAGTCGTCTGTCATCAGTCGGAAATATGGTTTATGTACCAGTGGCCTTTAGTATCTTTGTTATGCCTAGTTTACAAACTCACAAAAGGGCATTCAGTAAAATGGGGCACGTGTGAAATAGGACGTCTCGAGTCGCCGGGCACATTGTACGCGCGAAAGAGCCGGCCGGCAGCTTAGGTCACGAGAAGTTTCTAGACAGAAACGCACAAGCATAATTAGTTAAATACTTGAACATCAACTTTTATAAATATTATTGTTATCATCATGCTATCAGTCGAAAGACGTTCCACTAATGGACAAGTGTTCCACACCTCCAGTTCCTCCAGTTCTCTACACTGGTCATGCGGCACTCACTTTTACTTTCCATCGAATAACAACATATAATTTTGGGGTGCCCGTTGTTTCGCCGACAAACTTTTCATCGAATATCATTTCACCGAAAACGTTTTGCCGAATTTTTACTTCGCGTATTTTTATTTAGTGTAATTTTATCTCATCGACAGTTCATTTCAACTTTTATTAATTCGTAGAAAAACTTTTCAAGGAATATTATTTGATCGATGATTCATTTCGTATATTTTTTAAATGGAGGAATTACATCGATTTTCATTTCTTCGAATAATATTTAATGTGATCATCAACTACAAAAAAAACGGCCGAGTCGGATCTGCTCTGAAAGGTGAATCATTTAAAGTTTGAGAATAGGTTGAGGTGAATCAATCACCTTTCAGAGCAGATCCGACTCGGCCGGGTTAGGTTAGGTTAGTTTTTTTTTTATATCCCTAAAAAATATTTTCAATTTTAGTTGTAGCGGACCCGTACATGCAAGTGAAATTATATTACGTGAAGTAAGTTTTATGTAATATAAAAAGATTTTAAACGATAAATTATGAAACGTACTTCTATGAAATAATACATCTGTGTAACGAATCATCCGCCATTTGAAAATTCGTGATATAAAAATACTCGTAATGAAATTTCGATGAAGTGAGTTGTCGATGAAATGAAAATACTTGAAACGTTATCTTTGAAGTAAAATTCGACGTAACGAGTGTCGGGGATTCAAGGGTAAACCATAATTTTGATTACAATAGCCTTAATAAATAAATAGATTAATTTTGGTACAGTAGCCCAAATATTGGTTTACCATTTTATGTCGTTATTTCACGAGTATTAAGGTGTAAAAGTAGTAGACCACTTAGGCTGACTGTACAAAGGTTAATTACGAAAGATGTTCTAATATTAAGTAGCTTTAAAAAGAATAGAATGGCATTCATATAGAAACCATAAATTAAGATAGGTATTCAGAATATAATTTAAGGGGACATAACCACCATGGTAGGTAGACTAGATATATTATCTCTTATATTTACTGGACAGTAAAGTATAGAATATAATATTATATAAGTAGGTAAACCATGAATACAAAGATATAAAGCTTAAAGAAAAATTGAAAAACGAGCTACCTGGTGGAAGGGACCGGGAATCGAACCCGGTACCTCTGGATTACCGGTCCAGCGCGTTAGCCACTTCGCTACCCTCGCTCCACGTAGACCTGACGAATTTTTCCTTATGCTTTGTGTGTCGATCTTTGCATTGTTTATTTGAAAGGTTTTTACACCTTAGCGACCTTTAAGCTTTGATCTTTGTATTCATGGTTTAAATTTAAAAATGTGGTGTAACCACATTAAAAAATGAGACATTACATGTTTCATAAAATTTATTATATAAGTATTTATAAATTTATGACTTTTAGTTGAATAAATATAAATAAATAAATGATTTTACGTCTGAAACTCACGGGAGCTTTCTATGTAAAATGTACAAATGTTCTAACAATATTGAAATAGGTACCACAAATCATAGATCAAAATTCCTTACTCTATGCACAAATAGAAAAATGCATAGATTTGGCCGAAACAACACAAAGTTTTGTAAAGAACTTTGTTTTGTAAAAAGTTTACATATAGTATACATTTTATTGAACTTTTTGGTCTGTTTCCAATTTTAAATTTATAATTTACGACGTGTTAAAATTTAGTTGTATTATTTTTAAAAGAAGCGATAAATTAGTACGACAGCGGCAAGGGCTTTCATACGTGGACACAAGGTTTGTAGTTGTCTGCGCCGGGTGTGAGTCGGGTTGTGGGTTCAGACAGGTAGGTATGCTGGTGCATGATGCACGGTGCGGCAGACATCATTATGTCATCGCGTCTAGACGCACAGGTCCACAAACATGGCCGCCGCTCGGACAGCTTACTGTCAACTGTATTGTGACCGCGTAAGCACTTCGTGTCATCTGGAATAACTTGGTGACCGTGTTGAGCAAACATCCGACGTTTGTTCGGTCATTACTCAAATTCGCATGAATTTTGCGATGATTTGAAGCTTATTGTTGGATTTGGTGGCAATTAGGTAGTTCATTTATTTGTAACTATTGTTTTAATTTATTTATTTTACTAACTTAGTTTGTAAACATAGGTTACCTACATTGCTAAGGTTGACTAGTAGAGAATGCCTCATGGGCCATGGCATTTAGTCCGCCTTTTGTACGATAGAATTTCTTTCGTCCAATAAAGATTAAATAAATAAAACTTGTTAATGATTATATGACCTTAAGTAAAGTTTTATTTTAAGGTTCTTTATTGTAGGTATCGTACATTTTGTCACACAACGAAATTTTTTCAAATCTTTTTTTCTCGTTTCGTATGGCTAACCAATGATGGCAATGATTAAATAATTGACGGGTGACATTTGACGTTAGCAGCGGTGTGGTCGATCTTTTATGACAATTTTTCCAACGTAACTCCACCACCATGATAAGTTACACAGCATTACGAAATTTAATACAAAATCATGAAAATCATTAAATAAAAAACTATATACAGATACAGAGTAAATTAGAAGCGGCAACAGTTTATAAGAAGATAACGAACTCAAGCAATACCAATGATAGTAAAAAGTGCCTAGCAACAATCGGTTACTGATTCATTATTCAGTAGGTATCTGTGCCAAGACATCCTCCAGTTCAAAATGTGCACATACAAAAAATGGCGAGCATGTATGAAGCGAACTGGAGTTAAATTCGACGTTTCTTAATGGCATATGTTTGGGATTTAGCGCACTGGCGATTGGCGGGCAAGTTGAAAGTAAGGCGACCACCCGCGAGCGAGCAGCGAATTCGCCGCGAGCGAGCGCGAAAAATATTATGGCGCCTCACAGCGAACTCGTTGCGTGCTCGCCTCGCTTTCAACTCGCCCTCTAATCGCCAATTCGCCAGTGTGATACGGCTCTATATGTCTATTTGAAGTACTTATTTGTTATGACATATTTCTTCTTATTGGGATGTATTTAAAAGTACTTTATTTAGATAGAATTAATAAATTTCAAGATGGTGAGTCATGTTCAGGGCCCTGTTTAATAAACATTACAAATTGTAAATTGTAACTTGTAAATAAAAGTGACAAGTCTACAACTTTCTGTTTAATAAAAATTACAAGTTAAAAGTTTACTATGGTGGAAAATCTACAAAATTGTAGAATTGTAGCTACAATTCTACATATTTCTGTTTAATAAACATTTTCGCTTTACAAGTGACAATTTACATATTTGTAGGAAAAACTGCTTTATTAAACACACAATTGTAATTACAAGTTTACATATATTGTAAATTGTAGAACAATTTCGACAGGTGCCGCGTCGCCTGTCCAACATTACAAGTTTCGACCTCTGCCTAATATTGTCAAAAGGAAAAAATAATTCTACACAAAAGTGGTACTGACAAGTAGCGACAGTAGTGAAAGTAGTGATGATGGACATGTGATTGAATGACGACCACGACTTTTTCGTATAAGGGTAAATTTCACATGACATGGAACAGATTTAACATTTAAAGAAAAAAATCGGTTGAGTAAAACTACCATCGAATACTAGAATGTGGTGGCAGATGCACATGGTGTAACCAACGGTACGGTACATAACTGCTTAGAAAATGTAGTTATCTAGACTTGTGGTCAGTACATTCTTTGGAGGAGTGGTTCGCTACAATTTAATATAAATTGTAATCTACAACTACAAATTTGTAATTACAAATTTGATAGAATTCTACAGGCATTTTTTACATATGTAAGCGTTTATTAAACAACATTTACAATTACATAAATTGTAGGGTTTTTACCTGTAAATTTCTTACATATTTGTAACGTTTATTAAACGACACTTGTAGCACAAGTTGACAAATTTGTCACTTTTTTACAAAATTGTGGACTTGTAACGTTTATTAAACAGGGCCCAGGGGTCCTAAAATGCGAGCTTATCGATTGAAATGACGTATGACTACCAGTGACGACCCTCGGGACTTCAATGAATTTTGCTCGCCTTCTATCATGAAACATTATACACCAAATATAGTAAATATCCTACGGGAATCATGTTTTGTCGGAATAAAAGCCCATCTGTCTAGCCGTTTTGGCGTGAAGAAGTAACAATCATACACTGAAACACACAAAAGTTTTGCTTTTATAATTTTAGTGAAGTTGTACTCCAGGAATAAAGCGATAATAATAAGCTATACAATAACAATAAAAGTACAAATTTATATAAACATGTCTGCCATATGACCGCGAAATACTACAATACTGCTAAATTAGCAATACCGCAATGTCGCGTCGAATTTAGGCCCAGATTTCATAACACGGTGCTTTTTGTCCGCATTCCGATTTGTTGTCGGCTGTCAGTGTGTTATTAGCAAGCCCAAGCTTGACTACAAATGGTCCGAATGAATTGGAAATTGTTTTCATATTTTGAATAGATTTTATTAGAGCAGCTTCTTTTCTTGTTATATCATGCTACTCCTTAGTTATCCAATAATAATTTTTTTACCGTTTTAGACACATCCGGTATCCAGTGTCGGCCCGGCCCAGGGATAGTGGCGCTATATAAACAGCTTTCATAAGGCTTTAATGTGCATACGTCATATATTTGCATTATTAAACTTCAATTCCTGCTACCTGCCTACTGAGTCGGCGGTCCCGGGTTCGAATCCCGGCCGGGGCAAATATTTGTGCAAAATATTTGTTCTTGGGTCATGGATGTTATCTATATATGTATTTATATATTATGTATATCGTCGTCTAGTACCCATAGTACAAGCTTTGCTTAGTTGGGGACTAGGTCGATTTGTGTATGATTGTCCCTTAATATTTTTTTTTTTTTTATTATTTAATTAGCGATTTGTCAAGGAACGTAAATAAAATTCAAAACATTGTTTACTGCACCAAATGCTGCTCAATCCTTCGTTCTTCTATTGAAAAAAACTTGACTTTCATCACTGTGGATAGTTTTGGCTTTATTATACAAAAAATACTTGAAATTTGCGGATATTGAGTCCTGTTTCCTCTTTGTTTACATCAGTGACATTGAGCAACTTTCAAAGTCAAATAATAATAATTTTAATTTATTACATGACCATGGTTTCAAAGTCAATTACCATTGTCATTGCCAGTAAAATAAATGGGTCCGTAATGTTTCATATAATGTCAGATAAACTAACATACACTTGTTATACAATCGATTGATATAAAGTTGTTTCATATAATGTAACGTTTCATATAATGGTTTTTTCCAATATTTTGCTTTTCTCTAATTATCGATTGATATAATAGGCTAAATGACATAATTGACAATATGCATAATTATACTTTCGTATAACATATTTATCACATAACTTTGTTTAATATACATGCTATTTAGAATAATAGCGTTTTCATATAAATATTGCCTTAAGGTAAAATAGGTAATGTCAGGAATCGTAAGCCAAGTCGGACTTGCGCGGCTCGCTCGCTTCGCTAGCTCGTTAGGGTCGCAGTTCAACCTAACACTCCTCCTCGCTTCGCTCGTCGTCGTACCTAACCTAAGCCAAGTCGGACCTGCCTTATGGTGTAATAGGTAATGTTAGGAATCATAAGCCAAGTCGGGCCTGGGTGGCTCGCTCGCTTCGCTCGCTCGTTAGGGTCGCAGTTCAACCTAACACTCCTCCTCGCTTCGCTCGTCGTCGTACCTAACCCAAGCCAAGTCGGACCTGCCTTAAGGTGATATAGGGGGTTACAGCAGATTTCTAGTCGGAACCGCCTTTTTTTGGTTATAGTAAAATCAACTTATATCTTCTGTAGTTTATAGCATTGACGAATATCAAGTAAGTCATTATGATAAATAAGTTTTATACCAAGTAATAAATATAGTAAATGTAGGTACATTATACTAAAAGTAATAATACCTATAAACCGTTATATCAATTGTTACATTAGAACATTTGAAAATTATCTAAAACAATATTATACCATTCGTTACATTACACAAAGCAATGGTATATCAAAGCAAAATAGATTATGTGAAGTTGTATGAAACGTCGGGCACCCAAAATAAATTAGTACCTACCACTAAAAATCTGCGATATGGCATGGGTTGAAAAACACCCTGTTGGGCTAAAAACAGTAATAATAATAACGTATATAAATATCAGCCTAACATAAGCTTACGTTTACAGTTACCAATTTCGATGATTTCATTGAATAAGTAGGTAGGTGTTATTTTGGGCAATTTTTTTTTTACTCTAGGTACCCAGAACGGTTACCTATCGTAAGTCCGAATTTTTGTTTTCCATCTGTAACCTTTCGCCAAATTTTCGTTTAACCGAAATAATTTTGTTTCCAAAAGTGTTTCAGAATAATCATATAACAAACCTAACCTAATGGGTTCTTTAAAACAATGTTTATAAAATCCTGAACATGTCATGGGTTTCAGTAAAAAAATACTTTCGGACAACGAAAATTTGGCGAAACGTTAAGGATGGGAAATAATCTTCCGAAGTTGTGATAGGATACCACCCGGAATATCATCGGCGCAGAATAATATCGGCCAAGTGCGAGTGGGACTCGCGCACGAAGTGTTCCGTACCATTATATGTAAGTTTGTTGTATGGGAGCCTCCCTTAAATATTTACTTTATTTTATTTTTAGTATTTGTTATAGTGGCAATAGAAATACATCATCTGTGAAAATTTCAACTGTCCAGCTATCACCGTTCTTGAGATACAACCTGGTGGCAGACGGACGGACAGACGGACGAACAGCGAAGTCTCAGTAATAGGGTCCCGTTTTTATCCTTTGGGTACGGAACCCCAAAAAACATAAATATCTTTTTACTTCTTCGTAGTCAGTTAACAAGTGTTGTCATCCGTGGATGTTTGGTCGATATATAGCTATGCTTATTATTATAGCTGTATTAAGTTGATATGCTGTCTTTTAACGCTGAATAGAAAACAAAGTAAACATACAGTGGCTAGATCGCAGACATATATCAATAAAAACCTTGAATAAATCCCCTAGACAATCCAAAACAGACGCCTACACTGGATACAGTACCGGTGTCCTATATTTGCTGCATAATAATTTGTATTAATATACCGTACCTTATACGCCTAAAAAACCCTGTCATGTCCGCATAACTAACTTAATAATATTATGTAAATCTGCTAGTTTTTGCTCCCATAACTTAGTAATGTGCTCAAATTGCTCCTCGAGGCTCCATTTTAGAGGTAATAAACAACATCGATGAAGAAATAGATTAGCTAGTGGCAATTAATAGAAACAAAACGATTGTTATTAATAATTTATGAGGCTAATAATGACACGGTTTCATGTTTGCCGGGGAAATAAGTATAGGTACGTGTGGTGAAGCGTGCTTAAATGATCTTTTATAGGTAATGAAGATTCATTATCAGCATCATTTCACTTGCAGATGTCTCTCTCTGTGGTCGCTCTCTCATGACTGAGGAACGTGGTTATCGGTGGTTGTGGATACTCTACACCTAGTTTTTATGATCTGCCTCCACCGGTCCCTGTTCTGTTTCAGATATAATTATAGTGGCATTTTCGTAATTAACGTCCCAACAAACCATAAAAATTACACCCATACTCATATTTAGACATTTCAATCCCATTTCACCCCAACAGGGAAGATGTTAATTCACGTCCGCCACGTTGGATTTTCAGACTTTGTCACCACATTTCTCCCTTTTAGGGGTTGAATTAAAAATAACCTGAAACACGTCTTTACTCATTTATTGTTAGAAATACTCCTGTGAAGTTTCGAATAAAATAGCCTAACTAATCGTGTTTCCCCATACAAACTCAGAAACCCCATTTCACCCCTTTAGGGGGTGAGTTTTGAAAAATCCTTTCTTAGTGCACCCCTACACCTTATAAGGAACCTACGTGCCAAATTTGAACTCTCTAGAACCAGCCGTTTAGTATTTAGACATTTCAACCCCATTTCACCCCAACAGGGGAGATGGTAATTCACGTCCGCCACGTTGGATTTTAAAATCGTTGCGGTTTTCGTAATCAGCGACCCGATAAACCATAAAAACAATACCCATGCTGATTTTCAGACTTTGTCACCACATTTCTCCCTTTTAGGGGTTGAATTTTCAAAAAACCTGAAACACGTGTATACTCATTTATCGTTAGGAATACTCCTGTGAAGTTTCGTATAAAATAGTCTAACTAATCTTGTTTCCCCATACAAACTTTGGAACCCCATTTCACCCCTTTAGGGGGTGAGTTTTGAAAAATCCTTTCTTAGCGGATGCCTACATCATGACATCTACCAGAATGCCAAATTTCAGCCCGATCCGTCCAGTGGTTTGGGCTGTGCGTTGATAGATCACTATGTCAGTCAGTCACCATTGAGTTTTATATATATAGATAGAAGATAGATTTTAAATACGTATCTCTGCAGTAGTTATACTCGTATATACATAAGTTGCAGGAACTATATTTGATGTTTCTAATGATTTGATGACTATCCGAAGTATAAATGTCATCCCTATATCTCTATTTGACGACGCGGTTGGCTCAGTTTGTAAGCACTTGCCTACTGAGCCAGCGGTCCCGGGTTCGAATCCCGGCCAGGGCAAATATTTGTGTGATGAACTCGAATATTTGTGCTTGGGTCATGGATGTTATCTATATATGTATAATATATATTATGTATGTCTGTATGTATATCGTCGTCTAGTACCCATAGTACAAGCTTTGCTTAGTTTGGGACTAGGTCTGTTTGTGTAAGATTGTCCCTTAATATTTATGTATAATATATACTTTAGCAATGCCTTCAATTTACTTTTAAATGAGCTTTTTTTTTATTCATTCTACACAAACAATATTGTGTTGAATGTGCATTGAGTAGGTTACGATAATATTAAGTACAACTTTAATTCTAATTATTCCAAGTTTAAATACAATAACAAAAAATACGTAAAATTTCAACATACAGACATTTCAAATAATTACAAAAAAAAACACACACACAAAATACATTATCATTTTTTTCCCTATGATAATTGTAATCCATTAAATTAATGTAAAAAAAAAACGAAAACCACGCAACTACAGTTACTTAGTTGGCAAAAGTAAGATGGCTTTAGTAGTAGAGCATCTGTACCTTTCGAAATTTATTTATTTAAACTTTATTGCACAAAATACAGAAGTAAAAGTACAAATGGCGGACTTAATGCCATGAGGCATTTTTTACCAGTCAACCACGAGTGTATGTATGCACACTATACAAATGTCGAAACAAAATACACTAGTTACATTGATACATACATATTTATGAGAATGTGGTATTAGGTGCGCTTCTCCCGCATGGGGCACTAGCCGCCTGACCTTATCCAAAAACCACCCGTGATTAGACTATTTTGTAACGAAAAAATAAAAAGTTACCTTCTTTTTACGTAGGCGTAGTTGGCACCTTTTTAAGCGATACTTCTAATCAATCACAGTTTTCCTCTAACTCTTTGTAAGTATCCACGTGTAAGCAATGAGACGGTCACACGACCCGTCTGTTTGTCATTTCGCTGAAGTTTACTGGAAACAACACTGTATGGATCATTTAGCATACGTATTTACAAAATCTTAAGAGTTCTCAAAAGTATCAAGAGTTTAACAGACCTCTGTATTTAGCGTTTATTGATTACGCAAAGGCGTTTGATACTATATCTCAGATCAGTATTTGGAACGCACTAAGAGCTCCAAATATTAAAGAAACACATATTAAAAGATATCTACAGCAAGAGCTCAAGGATAATCAAGCTAGACAGGCTGGGCGAAGCTATAGATATAAAACGGGGCGTAAAGCACGGCGATCCGCTCTGGCCTAAATTATTCATTTCGGTTCTACAGCACATCATAAAGCTCTTATACTCTCAATGGTCAAGATATCTCAATGGACGAGTAAACAATTTTATGATAGAATGTGATTCTAGCATTAAATACTTACAACAACAGAGGAGTTCCCCAGGGGAGTATTTTGAGGCCCGTGCTGTTATAGTTTACGAGTATATTAATGATTTACCACCAGTGACAACGCAAAAATGCATATTTTTTGCGTTTGATACCAGTATACTGTTTGAATTCGATGATGCTAATAATACCGAAGCATAGGAAACAAGTAGGTATTTAATGCTTGATGTTATAAAATGGTTAAATTGTAATAAGCCTCAAGTTAAGCAATACTCTTAAGATTAAATTTGTTCTTTCACTAGAGCAAAGAAAATTAAGCATACACATCCATTACAATGACGAAAATATGGAACCAATCGATAGCGTTAAGTTTCTAGGAATAAATATTGACCAACACCTGTCTCGGAAGGGCCATGTCCATACCATAATATAGTAACTATACTTAATAATAACAATAAGAGAAGTAATACAAGATTATTAGGTAACCCAAACTGCCAACTGGTTTTATTATAACACATATGTCTGTAGGTACCTACATAAGTTAACTCAGTCTAACGGGCAAACCGATTTGGCTACAGCCTTTACACCACGTATTATTCCCGCCTATTGTGTGTATTTTCATTACATTATACTTAGTCCAATAAAACTGTATAAATACAAACACGACCCATAATTAAGACCAACCAATCCATATTTAGATACCGACCCAAAAATAGCGTATAATTAGGTCCGAAATACGCACGTTTCAGGCTTCCGTTTTCCCAGACAGTCCCGCAATTAGGTATAAACCGCGCAACAGGTGAGCCAAGGTCACAGGGCAGACGGCGGAACGTCCCTTGGGCCTTGGGGCGAGCGCTACTCACCTCCTAAGTGCAACCTTCGCGGAATTCAATATAAGCTATAAAGGGGTTATATTATCGCGTCTAGATTACATCATTTGAATTGAATATTAATACAAAATTAGTAGAGAAGTGGGTTCGAGTCCCACTCACGTGTAGTGGATCGATTTGTCGCATTAAGAAAGAAATTTATTCGAGCGCATAAAAATACGACCTTAAACAAACCCGGTAACAAATGCTGAGGTGGCATAATGCAAGCTCAGAAGCCAGCGCTGATCTCCCGTTGGGATCATAAGTCGCGCCACCTATGGCGGTGGTATGGTTAAGTTTTTCCGGCGTGAGTAAAAATACAACCAAAAGGTAACCAGACTCGCGCATCGAGGGTTCGACACCACTCACTATAAGGCAATAGACAAATTAACAATAAGTATATACTGAATTTAACGATCCATCAGCGTCAACAGCTGAGCCAAGGTGGCGGTGCACACCGTGTTTGGGGCGATTGCTACTCATACTTCACAGCCTGAGTGCATTCGCTATAAGCGGAGTAAAGTTAAGAATGAGTCATTATCATGTCTTGATTTCTGCTGGGCCTCAATTTGACACTGACTTTCGAGATCTCGATGCTATATTTCTACTTTAGTGATATACATTATACAAATGTTGCCGTGGGTCAAGGCCGCGGGGCAAAAGGCGTAACGTCTGCCCGTTAGTCCGGTCGAGTGCTACTCACCGCCGAAGTGTAAAGATCCATTGGCGTATTTAGGGGGGTGGCCGGGTGGGCCGTGCCCACCCCAATATGGTCTAGTCCCCACCCGAGGATTTTGGGTTACCCATACAAAGTCATGACTTCAACTCGTAGGCCACGGCCAGGCCCCCACCCAGGCCCCACCTGAAAAATAATCTTAGATACGCCAATATAAAGATCTTTTCTCAAACATGCAATGATCTGTCGTCATAACGTGCTTTTATAACAGGCTTCGAAGTATCACTTTTCGGGCGGAACAACTCGAGAGAACTGTAAAGGAATTTCTGTTATATATTTTTTTTAAACATGGCGTCTGTGTTCTTTAACAGGTTAAACAGCTGAATTATATATTGTTTAGTGTTTTTTTCATTGCATTTGTTTGAGAAGAGCACTATACATGTCTAGCCGTGAAAAGGGCTTGTCCGGCTTCGTATCATACTATCCTTCTCATACTTATGTCTATCATACTCACCCGGCAACCTCTTCTTTCCCGGCGTCTGCAGTAATATACTATCAAGGAATTCATTATAAGCCGGTTAAAATCTCAAAAGCAGGGGCAGATCATGGGCATGGCTGGTCTGGATTCGGTCTAAGTCGATGACTGATCAAAAGACTACACTATTTGTATATATCAGCCAGTTTATGCATTATAATGTTATATGTACTGTATTATATAGGTAAGCCCGACCTCGGCAGGTGGCGCCCGACCCGGCCATAAGTTATGCGTCCGTCTGAGCCGCTTCCTGCACCCCGCACCCTCGCAATTAACTGCTTAATGGGTGGTTTTTGCACGTCAGGTGCACGTCTGGCTGTCAAAACGTTTCTAAATTGATAAAGAGTGTAGAATAGTTGTGTGTCTGCGTGAGTACCTTCTGAATAAAACGGGAATTACAGTAATGCATTAGATTTTAGGGTAAAAATAAGTTTCTGTCAAAAATGACATTTTAGTGGCAAGCTTTTATAGCCGACTGTACTTTTCTTTGAATATCCATCAAATGCTCACTGAGACGATTCTAAAGAGCCCAAGCTCGGTAGGATTGCTTTTTCTATTATAGAGTTCCTATGGCCACCTTCCGGCTCCATCATCAGATCAGCCCCATGGTACCATATTATTGTATTGTCATTAAAGTTAACCACTAGATTTCTTTTGGTAACTACGGCTACCTGTCACCGCTCTTATTTTATTATATAAATAGAGTCCAACTCAAAATTCGAAGCAATTGAGTGGTTAAGTAAGTATGCAAAATTTCAGCTCAATCGGTTGACGATATCTGCTTCAAAACTGAGTTGCAACATTTCACCCGAACAAACATACTTAGATACATACGAGTACATTGCAAGTTAAATGAAAGCTTTTAAAAACCGGCCAAGTGCGAGTCTGACTCGCGCACCGAGGGTTCCGTACAAACTTTCACTTATCCCATCTTAATTGGCCTGGTTCTTTGCACCTGAAATGTATGGCGCCGCATACAAACGAGGTGCAAACTTAACGCAACCGAGTTCTCCAAATATGATGTTAAAAAAAAGGACTATATTTTTTAAGATTAACAAACGTATAGTTTTCAGATTTTTATAAATATTTGTAGTATCTATATGACGATATTACTTGCCGAATTTCATAATTCTAGATTCTAGGTCATCGGGAAGTACCCTATCATTTTGATTCCCTTGAGTGTCGAAATGTACATTTTTTGCGACATAAATAGCCGTATCTTTTTTTCGCGTTAACGTAGAAGTTTGTTTTTTTCACAGCTTCAAGGGACCGAAGACCTGAGTGGTGTTAATTTCAATTCGATACCTCCACGCGTTCTCGAGGCAAAGGGTCTTGACATACAGATAGACGGACGGACAACGAAGTGATCCTATAAGGGTTCCGTTTTTTCCGATTGAGGCACGGAACCCTAAAAAGAGAAAAAAAGCAAGTGATTGTCTAATTTTGCTATTTTTAGCCATATCTAAGTAAGGGTTCTATGACCTGTAGACCTCGCGAGTTTGTTTCAAAATGGCTGAAATTTGTATGGTGCATGTATGTTTGATGTAAATAATAAATATGTTTGCCGTTTATTTTCTAAACCTAAAAGTAAGTACCTGTGCATACTGCGTTGTAGTTGTCATGAAAAATAAAAAAGATGATGTTCCATTCCACAATCCATCCTTCCATAACTTTCGTTTCATTCACCATTCGAAATTCGAATATTTGTATAACGCCGGAGTAAAACAGTGGCCTAAGTAGAAGCTGTTTTACCGGTACGAGACTGCATGGCTCCCATTACGTGTTGTTCCACCAAAACCACAATACCGCAAATGTCTGGCGTTGTAGGGTACCGTGAGTTCATACAACCACTACTGCGTTCGCTTGTACCAAAAAATAAAACAAACAAACAGTCAAACAGTCTGCCAACAGGGAGAGATGGTGGTAGATCGTGCTGGTCAACGGGTCTGCCAAGTGCAAGACAAAGAAGAAAGGAAGTATTGAATGAGTGACCAGGGACCTCAGCGATTCCTTCAGAAACTGGTTCAAAGTGCTGAGGGAGTGAGCATACAGAAAGTCCTAGCTTCAAGAAGCGTTACATGGTCGCCATTCTGAACCTTTATGCCGCAGCGGGTTTCGGTTCTAAAGGTCTGATGTCCTAGGATTGCGGTGGCAAAAACTGCAAGTGGCGGCCATAACAGTGAGCGAGAGAGGTCACGCTCTGGCCTTCCGCTCCCACCTATGGCCGCCGTTCGCCACCGCTATCCTATGAAACCAGCGCTTAAGAGCGATAGGTCCCACCCACTGCCATTTTCTGACATTTGACCATTCTGCGTGTATTAACTTTGGATGGTATCACTATAGGTATATACTTTTCATACTCTCTGTACGGAATCCAAGCTCGTTTCTTCACATCCAAAGGCTCAGTGAGTGCCCGGTTGCCCACCGGCCGGCAGCCGGTGTCGAAAGCCGGCATTTCCGCCGCTATAATGACAAGGCTGCCAGGAAAGTGCGTATTCTTGGAAGCACTTTTACTTGTTTCTAGTACTGTACTCTATGGTCGATTGTGGCATCAAACTGTTACAATTTAACGATGTTTGCACTGCATGTTGTTAAGTAGAATCAAGGATCGGCACCCCGATGTTCAAAATACGCTGACGCACTGTAAGTGCATTCAAATGTTAAACCGGCCAAGAGCATGTCGGGCCACGCTCAGTGTAGGGTTCCGTAGTTGCTCATCCTTCACAATAAACTGCTGTTTTAAGCCCGAGGTTTAAGTTAAGAAAGATTTAAGCTCTATAAAAAGGTCGTAAACGCCCTAGAAACTGTAATCACTTATTACCTTCTGGAAGTCAACTTACGACCTTTTAAATAAAAAATATGAAATTTGGCGATAACTCAAAAACGGCTCGACCGATTTTGTTCAATATAGTTTTCCTTGAAAGTACTTATAAGGCCTCATTAACATGAATTTTTCCGTTTTTTTTTACCCGTGGTTGAAAAGTTAGAGGGGGGGACTATTTTTTTTTGTTTTTGGAGCAAATATTTACAAAACTGCTGACTTTATCAAAAAATAATGTTAGAAGACCCCTATTATTTTTACAAGACCTATTCAACGACACCCCACACACCAGTGTTGAAAAGAAAAAAAAATCACCCCCACTTTAGGTGTTCAAGAGGTACCCGAAAAAATTTTTTTTTTAAATTTTATTTTACCATTCTGTCGGCGTTATACATACACATACTCATACCAAATTTCAGCTTTCTAGTACTAATGATCACGGAGCTAAGCCGCGGACGGACGGACGGACGGACGGACGGACGGACAGACGGACATGGCGAAACTATAAGGGTTCCTAGTCCTAGTTGACTACGGAACCCTAAAAAACGTGACGGTAACGACGCCTCAAAGCATATACGCGCTACGTCTGAACTCTGAAGTCGTGGTTGATCCTTTACTATTGTTTAGCCTAAAAATGAAGTGAGTTAATGTATAGGTACTGCACGATGTTTTCTAGCTGTATGTACAGAAATGTACCATATCCTGACACTCGACTAACAATAAGTGTATATATGAAACAAAAGTGAAAGCATTGACCAATGATTCAAAAACAATGCCTATTATACCGCGTGGAAAGAAATTGTGGGCCCTGGAGGAAAACTGCCTTAACGTTAAGTTCCCGGCATGTCGGTTGGATTGCGACTTCGTATAGCATTGGCAGTCGTCTTGAATTTTTGTTAAATAGCACTATAGTAAAACGGATGAAAGGAAACTTTCATATCCTACCATTGGTAGATAGCAATCGATATGCAAAGATTAATATACGAAAAATTAACAACAAATTATGTACTATTATATAGGTACCTACGTATGTGTCGTATGTTTTACTCGTAAGTACTCATTTATGAATAACGGGTGTGTAATGATCGATATAAAAATAAATGGTATAAGTATGTTTGATATAACAACATTTGGTATAATGACTCATTTGATATAATAAACGTTTGGTATAATTTCAAAATATCTATTTTTATTTCGTATACTTATCATTTGGTATAACACTTATTTCCTATAACCATCATTTGGTATAATGTTCATTAGGTATAACAACATTTGGTATAACAACATTTGGTATAATTTCATATGGTATAATGTTCATTTGGTATAACAACATTTGGTATAATTTCATATGGTATAATTTCATATAGTATAATTTCATATAGTATAATTTCATATGGTATAACAACATTTGGTATAACGTATGATGATTTGTTTACTTAAGCTTAATGAAAAATGTATTAATTACTGTGTGCGAATTGCGTTTTATTTACCTAACTCAAAGTTTTCTTTCTTTTTGTGTAGTGCTCGTACCTAACCAATTTTTTTTTTTTTTTGCCACTCCTTTTTTTTTCCTTTTTTCTTTTATTTTTCTATCCTAACCTAACCTACGTTTCTAATTGAACTTTCAGTTTAAGTTTTTTTTAATGAGGGGGGCTTCGCCCCCCGAGCCCCCCTGCGGAGGCTCCGCCCCCCGCCCCCCTATTTCTCTATACCCTATACGTTATGCCATTTGAACGTTAGATAAAATAACCGTTATACCATAAATTCATTAGACGAAATATGCATTATACTTAAAGAATGTTATATTAAATGTTATTCGATAAAATGATCAGTATATGAAACAATAATTATATCAAATGTTGATATATTAAGTGTTGTTATATCATTCAATCATTATATCAAATGAGCGTTATACCGACTGAAATTATATCAAAAGTTGTTATAGCCATCGTTACGCACCCATGAATAACTGGAAGTTTCTACCCTCGCATTTCCGTTTCAGCGTTCCAAGTTCCCATAAAAAAATTAACGCAGTGAGTTAATCGTAATGTATATAGAAATAAGCTTAAATCCCACCCATTTAATAACGTGTACGCATGCTGGCTTAGCACAAGAAGCCTAAGTATAGATTGCAGTGAAACGCTCACGTATTTGCATGTTTTTTCTCCGCAAAGTTTCTACGAATGCTGCATATGATCCAGTCGCTTAAATGCATTACATGTCTGAGCGGGTAGTTCTACCAGCCTTATTATTATTTTTCACAATTTCACATTAAAAACTAAATCTCGATCTAATTTTTGTAAGATTTTAAATCAGAGCATATGAACCTTAAAACAATATTCGATCGTCTCTTTCGACGTCACGGTTGGCGCAGTGCAGCTGCCTACTGAGTCGGCGGTCCTGGGTTCGAATCGGGATTGTGGCAACCGAAAATATTAGTGTGATGAACTCCAATATTTGTTCCCGCGTGATGTTCATGGTTGTTTTGATGTATTTAATGGTACATTTATCTATACAACTGTATACATCTTCGTCTAGTAACACAAGCCTAATTAGAACCTAATTTGGATAGTTTGTTTAGTACCTAAATATTAACAGTTACGATCATTGTACCACCTAGTACATATAATGTTCCACCCGTACCCGAGGGCTGAACTAAAAGCTGACGGGTTGTACGAGGCACGTCATCATCAGCAGCACATGTCATGATGACGACGCGTTTGGCTCGGTTTGTAGACACCTGCCTACTGAGTCGGCAGTCCCGGGTTCGAATCCCGGCCGGGGCAAATATTTGTTCTTCGGTCATGGATGTTATCTATATATGTATTTATATATTATGTATATCGTCGTCTAGTACCCATAGTACAAGCTTTGCTTAGTTTGGGACTAGGTCGATTTGTGTATGATTGTCCCTTAATATTTATTTATTTATTTATTTATGTATGACTTGGTCGCCATCTCAGTCCACAAATCCAGTTGACATCGAATACTCTGTAAAATCACCCAAGCGTGGGTTTTTATTGACAGCAAAATTACTAAGCTTCGCGCGCTTATTTTGCAGTTTCTAGAAAACGTAATGGACACCGTGTGGTCTGTATCATTTGCTCAGTTCTCCGAGTTAGATTAATTATTACCTTTCGAGCAATGAGACAGCTGGCTAATGTAGAGTTTCCTCAATTTACTCCAATTATTATTTTTATACAGTACTAAGAATTAATCATTGGGAAATAAAATAATCGCGACTTTAAACGCTACGGGAAAGATTACGGCGATTTATCTCAATCACTTAGCCATCAACAGAATAATAAACTACTAATTGAATACCCGATTAAAAAAGGGTTGTCATACATTTAATGTGTGATGTGTGCATCGGTAGGATTCGTGGCACGTAGCTCTTAAAGTCTTAAACGGATGATTTAATTTAGGTTACTTTTTCCTTTTATTTGAGAACCAAGTCACATCGTGATTGTTTTGTAAAAAAAAATGGTCCAGCCATAAGAAGGCATGTTAAAAGGTGTGACGAAAGCCAGTTATTATTGCATTTAGTAGAGTTGTTAGTCCGCTGTTTTCTAACATAATTGTGCGCATCGGGTTACAAGCATGAAATTTCTACCACAGATAGAATGTTCCACGGTCATTATTTTCAGATGTGGAGGGAAGTCAGATTCGTCCCCTGTGAGGCGGGAGAGCGGAGTGAATACGGCCAAGTATCCCTCTTTTCTTTCTTTATTGCTGATCAGTTAAGTCTACTAGGACTTGTCTGGTATCGTTTTCGTATAAAACAGATATCAGAAATTCATTTTTTATGTTATTTTTGTATAGTTCTATATAAAAATATGGGTGTTTGGCCGAAAAGGTAAAAATCACAACAAGTTTTTTTATTCAGTGAGGTAAATTATTTCAATTTCGTGAACATTTTCAAATTATTATTATTATTAAAAAAAGCTCATTTAATCTAGTTTCTAAAAATATATGCATGTTGGGCATTTCTCATACAAACAGTAGCTTAAAATATATCTTTACGTCGGCGTAACCAACGTAAATCTCCGAACGCATCCTATTTCGCTTCATTAAATACATTAAATAATGATTATTAACATGCTTTTACTATAATATTTACTATATACGTCCTAGAAAAACAAATTGATGTAATTAAAACAAAATATTTTTTTGCTAATGTATCACGAGCACACGGGCTAATCTCAACATCAACAATTTATTTAAGTTACTGTTTGTATGAAGAGTGCCCAATATGTATATATTTTTAGAAACTAGATTAAATTTGCTATTATGCAATATTTTTGTTACTTGTAAATATTCAGGAAATTTTTGTTACTTGTAAATATTCAGGAAATAATTTATCTCCCTGAATAAAAAAAACTTGTTGTAATTTTTACCATTTCGGAAATACACCCATATTTTTGTATGGTACTATGAATAAGTAAATAACATGAAAAATGAATTGCTGATATCTTTTTAACACGAAAACGACAGACACCACACAAGTCCTAGTAGCGTTATCTGATCAGTAATATAAAAAGAAAAAGAGGACTCCTTTGTCCTATTCACCCCGCTTTCCCGCCGCACAGGGGACGAATCTGACTTCCCTCCACATCTGAAAATAATCACCGCAGAATACTCTATCTGTGATAGAAATTTCGTGGTTGTATCCCGATGTACACAATTTCGCGACTTAGCAAAATGTACTAGAACACGCAGGCTAAGCTTAACATCACCATTTTTTTCAAGGTACTTTTTGTATTAGATGTGCCCAATATGTATACATTTTTAAAAACAAGATTAAATTTTCTGTTTAGTAATATTTTTTTAAATTGTAAATATTCAGGATATATATCTAATTTATCGTTCTTAATAAAAAAAACTTGTTGTGATTTTTACCTTTTCGGCAATAAACCCAAATTTTTATATGAAACTATTCTTAAATAACATGAAAAAATAATAGCTGATATCTATTTTACACGAAAACGATGTCGCACAAGCCCTAATAGCCTTAACTGATCAGTAATAAAAAAAAGAAAAAGAGCAGTACTTGATCCTCTTCACCACGCTCTCCCACCACACAGGGGACGAATCTGACTTCCCTCCACATCTGAAAATAATCACCGTGGAACGCTCTATGTGTGGTAGAAATTTCATGCTTGTAACCCGATGCGCACAATTTCGCGGCTTAGCAACTCTACTAATTTATTTATCTATTTATTTAAACTTTATTGCACAAAATACAAAAGTAAAATTAAAAACCGGCCAAGAGCATGTCGGGCCACGCTCAGTGTAGGGTTCCGTAGTTGCTCATCCTTCACAATAAACTGCTGTTTTAAGCCCGAGGTTTACGTTAAGAAAGATTTTAAGCTCTATAAAAAGGTCGTAAACGCCCTAGAAATTGTAATCACTTATTACCTTCTGGAAGTCAACTTACGACCTTTTAAAGAAAAAATATGAAATTTGGCGATAACTCAAAAACGGCTCGACCGATTTTGTTCAATATAGTTTTCATTGAAAGTACTTATAAGGCCTCATTAACATGAATTTTTCCGATTTTTTTTGACCCGTGGTTGAAAAGTTAGAGGGGGGACAATATTTTTTTGCTTTTGGAGCGAATATTTACAAAACTGCTGACTTTATCAAAAAATAATGCTAGAAGACCCCTATTATTTTTACAAGACCTATTCAACGACACTCCACACACCAGTGTTGAAAAGAAAAAAAAAAACCACCCCTCTTTAGGTGTTCGAGAGGTACCCGAAAAATTTTATTTTTTTAAATTTTATTTTACCGTTCTGTCGACGTTATACATACACATACTCATACCAAATTTCAGCTTTCTAGTACTAATGATCACGGAGCTAAGCCGCGGACGGACGGACGGACGGACGGACAGACGGACAGACAGACGGACATGGCGAAACTATAAGGGTTCCTAGTCGACTACGGAACCCTAAAATGGCGGACTTAATGCCGTAAGCCATAAGGCCTAAAGCATTAGGCATTAATGAGCCAGTTAGTAGGTAATACAAACGTATATTTAGTGTAGCAATCTAATCTTTAAATTAATAACAAATATGAACGTAAGGTTATATACTTAAATTTCGAAGTTGTTTCTGGAAGAGCGGACCCTCCTGGCACATGTATATTTTACTTATTAGGAGGACCCAATCCCAACAAAATGTAAACCTGTCTGTAGTTTAGTTCAAGATGTAAACCTAATAAACATTATTTTTACACTTTGTAAAAGGATTATGTCAAACATTTTTTTTTTCACTTTGTAAATTCATTATCATTATTTGAGCATCCCTAAATTAGGTATTTTTTTACATATTTTTATGTATGACACTCACAGAAACCGGAGAAAATAGTATCTTTAGTGCTTAAGGAATATTGGCGAATGAATAAAATCAATAAACAAAATTGGGGTTGTATAAATATCTCAATCTTGTTTTTAAAATAAATTTATTACTATTAAGTAATAACTAATAACTTATAAACAAAGTTGACAGAATAAGTATACTATACTATATATTTAGTGGTATATTTGGTGGTACCCTTGTATTGCGAGTCGCAAAATAACATATTACATCAACTCTCTCATCTATAAAAATGCATTTTAAATTACTTTACATGCGGTAGGTATTATTATTAATCGTATGTCATTCTAAGTAAAGTAGTACTAGTATATTGTAGGTATTTATATAACTCATATAACTTATATAACACATGCATATTTTGCAATTAAATATTTGTAGCTATTTACGAGTAGAATTAACACTTTAGATTAGATAGGTAGGTATAACTTATCAAAATAAATAAATGTCATACGGTAGCAGTACCCGTGATCAGCTATTTCATCGTTTCATTATTATCGAAAATCCAGTGACTCAAGATGAAAGAGAAAAGAGAATGGTATGGGGTATCAAACTTTGGCAGTATTTTATTCATTATAAATTTGCATCGATCAGTTTTATTATTTATGAGGATTTTACTAAATTCATCACTTAAAATCGCTCAATTGTACACACAGCTAAGAATTCAAAGCGCAGACCATTTTTTTAAGAGACTAGTTATTCAGAGTCTTCATCCAGAGGATCTTGAAACGCTTTGGCAGGCGGTTGGAGCAGTTTGCTCTTCGCGGCCAGCCTCATTGTGGATGTCCCTAATGTGTTCTTGGGGAGGAACATCGGGACTGTGGAAGGCGCCCCCGCGGCACCAGTACCCAGGCCTGACGTGCCCTCGTTGCTGACCAAAGGAACCTGGAACAAATTAAAACTATAAATATAAAAAAACTTTGGGTTAGGACCGCGTACTACTGGCCTGGTATACTTGTAAACTCTAGAATTACCAGGTACAATACAGCTTTTTGGGTTAGGCCTATGTACATCATAACTTTAATTTTGAGCAACTTAAAAATGGTATCTCAGACAGACTCATTTTCGCAAATTAAGTTTTTTTTTTGCCGTTTACCTATTTTTGTTTCAGAGTTAAGAAGATATCTACCTATCACTGCTCCTTTTCCGATGAGTGCGTTTGCGGCGAAATTCCAGCCATTTTTTTTAATAATAATCGGAAAAATCGAAACGGTCCGACACAGAACATTTCTTACCCCCTTACAGTTACGAAATTTCGTAAAGATTGGTTAAGTTTTGGACTTTGGAGGAAGGGAGACGAGGAGAGAGACGAGAACGAAACCTCGATTTGTAAGTAAAAATTAGCAGTGATATTTTTTCTTCAGATTATGACTTAATCAAGTCTTTACTAAATTAAGGGCGAGATGTATTGGCCTTTGTAAACGAGCCTTACACTGAAAATGATGCTGACTGCTGCCATCCTCTAGAGAAACAAATTCTCCATGTTCCAGACAGGGATCTAATTCGATTGACATGTAGCCTTTCGAGCGGACATACGGCTATTATAGGGCCGGAATTCTTCGATTGTTGCTGCTGTAACTGCGTTGTGTCCGAGTCATTTTAATTTCAAAGGCGTCACAAACGACAAGGTATCACAATTATGATATCGATTAGGATTGACAGGTATCAATTTAGCCTCTGGCGTGTATTTCTTATTTTAAATTCAATTCATAACCACACCACGGAATTTTCGGTGCACGAATAATGTGACACTAGGTCGAGAACCCCGGGTATGCTCATAACGAATATAATTTTAACTAGATTTTCATATAGTACTTAGTCAATTTAAAAAATATTAAAAAAACGATTTCTGAAGTAGAATAGCTACTTTAGAAATATTTTTTTTATTTTTTATTTTTTCGAGTCATCGTTATTTATTGTTTAAGTAATATTTTAAAACTAAAACCACGATGCATTTCATCCTTGAAACTAGACCTTTCCCATGGCGAACAATTTGCCATCGTTAAACAACATCTTAGGATCACTAGACCATAAAAGGCTGGTAACTACGCGCCCATTACATCTAACGACAGACAGACGGACAATGTCTTATTAGCGGTTCATTGTCTAGCCGGGTGAACAGCCTAGACGGACGGAAGTCCAGATTTCCTGTGCCATAGAAGATGCTCTTGCGACGGTTTCATACTGATTCAAAAAGGACGTAAGTCTGACTGTAATTGTTGGTTTCTTCCCCTTTTTAGTATGGGGCCTAGGTGATCTATGAGGCCAATAGCACTGATCAAAACAACTCCTTGTTGGGCCTGCTCAATGCCGGCTAGACTATTTTTTGTGTTCGCTTGGCGACAGCGATTGTGAATGGGACTCGTGTAAGTTGTCGCTTAGTCACCATTGGTTTTAGTACCTGTACCTATTTTGTAATATATAGACATTTATAAATAATAAATGTACCCTCGATCCGCCAGCTACCGGTCATTACATTGACAGACGTCACCGGTGGCGGACAAACTGCAGGTTTACTGAAAGCCCAATTAATGTGTTTATTGAAGTATCTCAATAGGAAACCTTAGTGAACACTACTCTATTAGTAGGTAGATTGTACTTTGGATAAAAATTAAGAAAACGAAACGAAAACTCGTTTGTGACAGGAATGTGTAAGAACGGAACGTTTATGTCAAGTTCAATGCTATTCTAGTGAGTCGTGATAATACCTCATGAAAGAAGACAAATGAGGTACTAGGCCTTATTAGGGGATTAAAATGACAGTATTGTGGGAATAAGATTGTCGCGTTTTGTCATTCATTAGATAAATGATAAAACATTCGTCACTGTCGAAAAGGGACAGTTGCTACATTATTTATCTATCAAACTTTAAACGTCATCATCCCCGTAAGTATAGTTGTGATCTGCCATATTTATTCAAAGATTCGCTTTTGTAAAGTCACCATTCTAGTATGCAACTGACATGTAGCGTAGTAAAATTTACAGCTACTTTTGCTGCTTAGATTGCATACTGCTTTCATATTTTAATGTGCAACTAGGAGGTACCTGAACTTCGTCTTCGTAGTTTTTATCTTACTGTAGATAGATAAAAAGTATCCTATAACCATATTTGGATGTCACCGCCTATCCCTATTGGTTAAATTTTGTCCAACCGTTTCGGCGCGATGAGAGGATAAAGAAATTATGTCTAGATGGCGCCGCGCACCCTTACAAAACAAAAGACGATCCTGCATCGCGCAATCAAGTTGTTTTTTTTCTGTAATCATGACCACTCTCCATAGAAAATTGGTTTTTAATACAAATCTAGAGGAGACAAGGTGGTCATATGTAGGTAGATAACAATAAAGTTCACCGTACTGGTTTCATGTCTAATTCTTTCTCCTTGCAAGTGGCTCGCCTCTGGAACGGTCTTCCTCTCACAATCAAACAGGCTCCGAGTAAGTTGGCATTTAAAAGGGCCGTGCGAAGTTTCTTTGCTGCCAGAACTGAAGTCTCATAGTATATCTGCTTGGTTTGTTTCATCGTCGTATATATTTATGTATGTATCTATTTATATATATGTATGTTTATTATCTATATGTATGTAGCTATAATAGTATGAGTATTTTAATTATGTGTAATTATGTTGTTTGATGCACCGCCTACAATTTCTCTGCTTTGCCCTAAGGTTGACTGGTAGAGAATGCCGCATGGCATTAAGTTCGCCTTTTGTACGTTAAGTTTTTCTTTTGTGCAATAAAGTTTAAATAAATAAATAAAGATTACGAGTTGGTTTAAATAATCTTCCTGGGGACTATAAATGTTTTCTTAATTCATGCTTTTGATTTGAGTAGATATTTTTTCAAACTATAACGTGTAGGGACACACAAAGTAATCTGGTCTACATTTCAATCCACGCGACAGAGTTGAGTAACGAGTACCTAAGAAATCTAAACAATTTGAAGTATCTCATTTATAATATTAAATATTATTAGCCATGCCGCTCTAAGATAGCTATTTGTACCACAGAATTTATACAAATAACAACAACTAAAACTGTAAATAAAAAAACACAGCAGTCAAGTTTCACTACGTGACATTAGTATAACATCATCACCGATATTTTGATACCAATTATCAATTCATGCACGGTCATCAATATTATACCTACATACGGTCCTGTTGTTTTTGTTTTTTGCTCAATATCATAAATTTATATTCACGACGAATCATATTCATTATCATTACCATATATTATTCAGGCGCCTAAATTCCTCACAACATTTTTCCTTATGCAGTATTTATAATTTAGGCGAATGTTCAATTTTACGTCATTGAGGATATCATAGCTCACCGACAAAAAACACTTTAGTAATGTATGTCGTGGAACTTTTTGTGCGTTTTAAGTGTGTTGATTTTTAGGGTAACAAATATTATACATGATTAAAATATACTACCCATAACACAAGCCTTCTTGAGCTTAATTTGGGACTAGGTTGATTTGCGTGAGGTTGTCTGATATTTATATTATATATTATAATTAAATGTACCCCTCAGCTTTGTCCGCGTAAAACTTTTTCTTCACCGTAATTGAGTAAAAAGTATCCTATAACCAGGGAGCGAAACTTTTGTGCCGGTGACGTCATTATGACGCAGTCGCTTATATGATGTTTTTTTAAACATAATTGCAACACCCCAGTGATTCATTATTATATAGTATTACTTATTTACGGCATTGCTTTATACGAGTAAATGTTAATTAAATTTGTATATTAATTTATAAATGATTTCATGTATTGACGTGTAATATTGAAAATATTATAAATAAATGAATATGAATATAGTTCAAGAAAATTAGATTGAAACGTATGGAAAATTTGGCAAAATTAAAGGACAACTTTTATCTATTACGATATGTAGGTTATAGAGCCAAGTTTAATTTTATTTATTTAAACTTTATTGCACAAAATACAAAAGTAAGAGTATAAATGGCGGAATTAATGCCATAAGGCATTCTCTACCAGTCAACCATAGGGCCAAACAGAAACTAGCAGTTGGTGCAGGATCATAAAAAGCCGTGGCTAAAACCTAAAACGAGACAAAATTCTATAAGTTTGGTATATATATATATTAACAATATACATACATATTTACACACATATGCAATACAATACATAAATTATATATACAAATATATATATAGAGAATTTGCTCTGAGCTTTCCTAATGGAGAGAGGGAGATCGTTCCATAAACGAATTGCTTGAATCGCGAAGGAATTGGACATAAAACCAGTACGGTGAGAAGGAAGAGTGAGTTTGAGAATTCGGGATGAGCGCAGCTCGCACCCAGGCCGAGCAACTAAAAATATGAATTTAGATTTAAGACAGTCCGGGGTTGCTGGATTAAAAAATAATAATAGATAATTTTATCTACTCTCCCCCCCTCTCTGGGGAGAGCGTCACCCCCCGCGCCCTCGAATGTGTCCCGGAGCGCGGTATTTTCCACTTTAAAAGAAAACCGTGTACGATACATACAAAGTGTATAGGAACCAAATAATCCTGAATAAATTTACTATAAACCTTTTATACATACAAAAGCGACAGCACTTATACAATCAGCGCAATCTGTTATCAAATAGGTACTAACGTTTTTAATTATTGTTCTTTTTTTTCTGCTCAAAGGTTAGTTACTTTCAATACCATAGACTTCTTATATGTTTTTCTGTAATCTACAAGTATTGAACTATATTCTGTATTTTTTTTTTTTTTTTAGACTTACTATTTTAGGAAATAAGGGATGTGTGGGGAAATCGTCAAGTTTTGCTCGTTTTGTAAATAACTTCAAAGCCGTTTAATTTAGAATTATGAAATATATATCTGAGATGTTCATAATGTACCCTTTCATTTGATATGTCACAAGATATACCTACTTTGCTATTTTTTTTTTCTAATTTACCCCTCAAAGTTGAAATTGTAATAAAACACTTTTCCTGAAGTACTTAAATGAAACAACAGGCGTAATTCGTTGGATGACGAAGTATGCAGAACGCTTAAAGTTCAAACATAATAATCGCATGTTCTTTCTTATTTACATGTAGGAATAACGATATAGGTACGAACTTTTGGAGGTGATACAGGGCACTATTTCGAAAAGTTTAAACCCTACGAGTTTATACTTTAGTTCAATCCGTGATTGTTTTTTTTTAATCGGGTTTTTTCAATTTGTTCAGTGCGTACCAAAAATTGACATGAACAGTTACATTTAAACTCTTGGATGAAGTACCTATGGATTCGGCATATGCGTATACCCGAAAGGGACATCAGCAAAGTACATGACGAACACAGGGTTACCAGGTTCCAAATAATTCTCCCGTTTTTCCAGTGCTAGCTGTTAGCGGTGTGAATTAGTTTTAAATGTATTATATTGTATGGGACAAATTATAAATTAATTACAATAAAACTTTACAAAAAAAAACGGTGAAAATGTAATGATAAAATATATTTATTTACATAAATTTAATTACAATTTCGAGAGAGCAGCAAAATAGCCCATAGGAGGCATGAGGCAAGATGTTTACTGTCCTTTAAACAAAATTGTCGTGAACATACAAAACGCGGCGGAACGTCAAGTAAAGGTGAAGACAAAGAGTAAAGACTACTGACACTGACAAGACGTAAAGACTATTGAATTTGTAGGGGTAGTACCTAAAAATAAGATATTACAACATGAAATTTTAAGCAGATTTCTGATGTTTTGATATGATTTTGCTGTGCTATTTATCGTATAAATAATTATTAAATATATATTTGCAGAAATCAAGCAAAAGCAAAGTCGAGACATCGCACTTACCTATGAAACCTTATATTTTCACTTTTTTGGCCAGTGTCGCTTTTACAGCCAATTATGGAGCAACGCACCATTGTTTTACAAATCTATAGCTAATAGCACTCACTATTATTCATATATAAACTTTCGAAATGTAAAATTATCCACAATATTCGTTGTTTTATAGTAGGCTACAACGCACATTTGAATTGCCCGGCAGTATTTAGCGGAGCTTTGTCAATTTGACAATCATCCGCTAAACAAAAAAAAGAGGAACTCTGATAAGGACAAAACATCTTGTCTATGTCTCTGTCCCTCTTAACGGTTTCTGTAAATAGTTATCCCGTTCCCTCCTGGTATTATTATTCGCTTGTCATGTCCAGAGGTTACTTGGTCCATGTTTAAACTAAACTATGCATATACGTAATTTCGTATACATTTCAGACGTACATTTAGTGCAACATAATTCTCGAACCTCTCGCCAGTTATAAATATGCCAATAAGCTGTAATTTGATAAGGTATCTATAATCTATATAAAAACACTCCGTAATATGTAGCTTGAAGTCATACGTCTGTCATCGGCACCATAGTTTCGCTCCCTGCCTATAACCATAACCGTTTTTAGATGTCCAGCTATCCCTGTCCGAAATTGCTGTTTCGTCGCAATCAGTTGACATCATCAAGTTGAGAGTGAATAGGCATCTTCTAGACAAGCATGCTTCATCTTAGGCGTCATCGTTACTTAACATCAGGTACCTACGTTCCAGGTCAAATGTTTGTCTATCGTACATCATCATCTTCCTAGCCTTTGTCCGATTTTTTGAGAATGAATTCTCAATCGGGGTCGGCTACCTAAATCCCAAGATGTGGCGTAGGCACTATTTTTTATGCAAGCGACTGCCATCTGACCTTCCAACCCAGAGGGGAAACTAGGCCTTATAATAAATTTAAAAAATACATAGAAAACTGATTTAGAATACAATTTATTATAGTATTTTACGACTAACAACGCAGTTGGCTCGGCGCGGCGGGGTTCGAATCCCGGCAAAAACAATATTTGTGTGCTGTGTTCCAATACTTGTTCCTGGGTAATGGGTGTTTCCGATACAAGAAAAAAGAAAAACAAAGAAACGGTAATTAAAAAACTTAAACACTACTAACACCTAAGTACAAAAAAGCTGAAATTTAAATAAACTAAAATAAATTCAAAATATTGCTCCGGCATGGTACCGAAAATGCTGGCAGCATTTCCTCGCTGAACGCTGATACGTTTTGCGAGGAAGCTGCCAGCTCTTCGGTCCCCAGTGGTCTCTGCAAGCCTTTTGGATAGTTCTTTGTGAAGGTTTCGGCCACTGGGACCCCATTCGGGTGTCAATTACTTATTATACTAGATAGAGCTTAAATTGGATTTCTGCGAGAATATCTAATATTTAAAATAAAACTTTTATTTTACAGAACTTATGTAATTTAATTGCGTGTTCTTTTCTTTATGTTGCAAAAAGTGTTCAGAGGCCTTATTCCTTTTAATTTATTTTTCATATTATTGACAAATTTATTTTGTAGGTAATTTGATGTTGACATTTTGTACAGTTTTTTAATAAATACTTTTAATTGACAAATATATTGATAATTTCAACCAGCTTTCTGAAGTGAATAATACTTTTCCCTGAGTTCTAATAAGTATCATATCTATTTCATGCTTTCATTGCGTGCAGTCGCAAAAAGTAAAAACAAAAACTGTTTCCTGCGTTAATTTAGTCAAATTCGAGTAGTTTTTGAAACAAAAATTATCAATGAAAAATTCCAATTGTAGGTTTCAAATATATACCAATAAATCGCAATAGCCCTGTAGGTAGTACCATCAAAAATACGTTAATAAGTATGTTTGATCATACAGAAAAATGTCTAAAACAGTCAGCATTTTAAAAGGAATAAGGCCTCTTAATTGATCTGAGACGTTTTTAAGAACTTCTTTTTTGTAAAAACAATTCACTCTTGACTGATTTTTTATTGCTCATCTGGGCCGATTGGAGTTTTAACCGAATCGTAAAATTAATCAATTTTCAATTTAAGATATGCACTGACATCAACAGGTCGATTCAACGGATTCAATGAATGGATTCGGAAACTCATGCAACCATTTTTTGTATAATCATTAATGAATCATTCGTTTAGTAACTATAAAAACAAGAGTTAATATAACGTTACTAACATGTGATTTTATGACGAGGTGTTAAGTTTTTTCGGTACGGGGTGTTTTTGCGGTATATTTTTCTTTTCGACATATTATTTGAAAACTTTGACAGATTTACAGAAACTGTAATCCGGTTGGTGAATAATGATTCCTGGGACACTGCACAAAATGTGAATAATATCACTCGAATGCGAACTTTTAGGAACAAGGTGAATTTCTGAAATGTCATATGATGTAGCCTAGGGATCATCATTCAATGGGGTATCCGTAGTAAAATGTATTTGTTTAATTTGAAATAATTAATTTTTAGCATAGGTCACATTACAGTCATGATAGGTATAGTCCGACAAAAAAGTGTAGAAATTAAAAAATGGCAATACGGTAGTGTGGTCCCTTTCTAATCAATCTAAGAAAACGGGACGACACTACAGTATTGCCACTTTTTAATTTCTGCAGTTTCTTGCAGATAATTATAATCTTTCCTCAAAAAAACTGAAGTGCAGCAAGATTCAGCATGACTGAAAATCATTACTACGGTTTGTAAATACCGAGTAGTGCTGTAAGGCTATCAATATCGGAAAATCAACACCAATGCTTGCCATGTCAAGTGTTTGTGCGTTGATTTGATATTTTATATGAGTTTCTCAATGATCCGATTCCTCGCGATCCAAAAGTTATAAAAACCAAAAAATCCCGAAAAACTACATTGCCTTCACGACATTCGCATGATTCACACCGCCAGCATTTGCGGAGGTTGTCTTTGACATATGTTACGAGTACTCATACTTAATATGGTTATAAAGACAGTTGTTAGTCGTAAAGCGAGCCGTAATGACTAATGAAGCGCTGCACCGCGCAAGCGCCGATGCAGTTTAGATAGCGGCGGCGCGGGACCAACCTGCGCATACGATTTTGCGAATAATTTTGAGCCAACCGAGTAATGCAACATATACAATGTTTACAGCACAAACCTTTGATAAAAGCGCACTGCTAATACATACAATACTTATTTATGATACAAGTGTGAAAGGTACAGTGCGCAAGCTGACAGAATACGATTCGAGGTTTATACCTGTCTCGCTCGCTCTTACGCGATTTAGATAAGAACTTCTCACTTTTCATCCGAACCCGAAACGCGATCTCTCACAAAGCTCACGGACTGTAAGTAATTTCAGACGATTGAATCAATAAACAAGTCGGAAATCAACTTAAACACGAGTTTTATTTATTTTTTTACTTTATATCGTGCGAGCAAATGAAAATACTTAAATACTGGAGACTTAAATAAAGGACTGCCCGTTGCTAGGATGCGGAAATTTGGCAAGAAGCAATGCCATGTACAGTTTGACAAAAAAGAGTAGAAATAGTACAGTATGTATGGTCGTCGCCGTTTTCTTAGATTGATTAGAAAGGGACGACACTACAGTATTGCCACTTTTTGGTTTCTACTCTTTTTTGTCAGACTGTAGCACAAGTAAAATAAATTATCTGAAAACCGTAAATTAGTAGTTACATCACAAAATAACTCCCTATCTTTTTGCTTACATAAACTTATTTGTTGGTAAACTTACCACGGCCTATGTCGATGCCAACTCAAGTTTGCCTGTCAGTACAGTTTAATTTTCGTTAGAGCAATATCCAAGTTGCAGCGCCAGTGTTTGTGAATACGCGGCCAGACCGAACAATGACAACATGACGAGACGATCTGCACTTTAGATAACGGCTGATGTACAACGTGAAATTTAAATTAAAACTCTTATTTGCATGTAGCCCGTGTGTAGAGACATTTAAGGGAGTTAAATAGACTTTGTATATTTGTTTCAGGTATTTATCACAAAAGTATCTCGAATAAGCAACATAAATTTTCGCTTAATTGAAGATAGTATGTTGACGATTACACCAAAACCATAATAAAAGGGAATATAATAAAGAAAAGAGAGACTAAAGAGATTTTATATCTTCAAGAAAACAGTAAACAGGGTCGAAATTGAATTGAATTGAATAAAGATATCTTATACAGACCTAATCAAGAAAACAGTAAATAGAGTCGCATCTGGATTAAAGATGCCACGAATATTCGGCAACTATTCGGTATTCGGCCTATTCGGCCACTTTTTTGCTATTCGGTATTCGGCCGAATAGTGCGTACTATTCGGCCGAATACCGAATAGCAAATCATGTAAAAAAAGACACGTTATTTTACTCAAAATTATGTATTTATTTCCAAATTACAACATTTTAGTACTTAAAATTAATCAGTGGTAAGCTGTGATGGATAAAAACGAGCTTTTCAGCATTTTTTGGTAGCAAACGATTGCGCTTTTCATCGTAAACGTTCCCAGCCTCAGAAAATAACCTTTCACTATAAACGCTACTTCCGGGCGAAGAAAGATAAACTTTTGCAAATTTCGAAAGGTTCGGGTATTGTTTTTCGTTTGCTGACCACCACTTATAAGGATCGGCCTTCCGATCTAGGCGAACTGTTTTCAAATAAAAATCCAACTCGTTTGCCACAGCATTCTATGGCACGTCCAGCCGAATATTCGGCGGCCGAATATTCGGCGCTTCGGCCGACAGCGTTGCCGAATATTCGGTATTCGGTATTCGGCCAATTCACTATTCGTGGCATCTCTAATCTGGATATGAAAATGAAAGAATAGACATGGAAATGGCTTTACCGACAAGAGCCTAAACAACGGATGATGTTTACTAAGTTAACGTTTTATTAATGTCTGTGGCCTTAGATTTTTGTAATTTATTTTTCTTTTTCATTTCAATTTACTTCCAAGTTAAGTTAGTTCCATTATTGTAAGAACTGAGTCTCAAGTATATTATTCTCAAAAAGTGACATTTGCTGCACATGATGACTCGTATTTCTTGGTCATTATTTATTCCACCGACCTGAATTCTACGTAGCAATTTAAGTTCGTAAAATATCAAACTGATACTAAGAAACTATATATAATTGCAACTAATTTGTTAAATTGCAACTAACCGCAGGGTTGGCGAATCAGCATGACTAATGAAGTCCTTTCGGGCCACTCATTAATGTTGCTGACGTATCTTGATCTCGGATCTGACATAAGTATTTTCACTCTAGATCATGTATAGGTACGAACTAAACCTGTCGATTGATGGAAACGTACTATATACTTTAAGTAGACAAGTAATCAACCTCAGCTTGTGGTGCTTCTTACTCTATTCCTATTTTATCAGGTATATTTTCAAACTAAATCCACAATGATTTTTTTACACCTGTTTTATTTTTAGTGATGTAATTTGATCCTAAGGTGATTAAGTAAAATAATAATAAAAAAATAAACAAATTATATTAAATCATTAAGTACCATTAAAATGGATTTAAATGTTGCATTAATAAAAAGAAAGAAATAAAATCTACGAAATGTGCCTATACAATGAACATTAGAAAAAGAATCCAAGCTTTGTTGCGATCGGGGGACCGCTAAATACCTAAATGAAATGAAATATATTTCTCAACGCAAAATTGCATGTATGCATTTGGGCTTCCCACTTTACGATTTTCAGTACATTGCATTTCATTTACTTAGCGGTCCCCGACTTTTTAAATTTTTAATTTTATTTTTATTTCATATTTTTTAAACAAACAGAAGTTTCGTCCCGGAATTTTCTTCTTTTGACACTATTTTTGTTTTACACCGTTTAAGGTCCAGGGTTTCCAATCTTTCGTCGAGCTTGATCCTTGATTATATGTAGATAACAACAGGATCCAAGCCAGTGGTAATGAATGCAGTCTTCTCTAAGATTGAAGTTAGGATATATTTTGATTTCAATAGCCTTAAGCAACATTCTGGGAAAAAATCGTTAAAGTCAGACTAGTTAATGCTTATAATGGTGAAATGGCGAAGTTATTAGCCAAGACAATCAAAATATATACTTTAAATGCACTGCATGACTCGCAAGGACCTGCTACTTATGGCCTAAAACCGAAACCAGGTTTCTATTCTACAGGATCCAAATAGTAGTTACGGGTGGCTTACTTAGCTCCATAAAAATTGCAGTTGGTGCTAGGTAACTTGACTTAGTTTTGAGAGACCTAATCATCGATACCCCACACCATGGGATAAACATCCTTACTTTTGTTACGTGTAGGAAAGGTACACAATTTTTTTTTTTAATGTATTCAACCACTATGTCCCTGAGCTAAGCTGTGGACAGACTGACACAAACTACAAAATCCTAAAAAGCTGTTATTCACTTAGGCAAGAGTACTTTTGCTAAAGCTTACGTGTAATTTAGTCGCGTTAAAATCTTGCAGGGTGTTGCTGTTTGTGATTATAATGAGTTTTTTTGGTCAAAAAAGTTTTTTTGAGACTCGGTTTTATTATTGACTGTACTTTCTTACACAAATGTTAATTGCTCATCAAGAACAATCAGACGAGCCCAAAAACCATGGATTTATCTTGTTTTGTTTAGGAGTTCCTACGGCCATCTTCAGCTCCAAGGTACCAAATTATTGTACTGTCAAAAATTTATTTATCTGTTGATTACGCTAATAAAACTTTACATTTAACCAACATTAGACATTCTTTGCTTAGATCCTGTCACAACTAGCTGGTCATCATGAGACCTTAATTTATTGAGTGATATAGAAAATGCTAATAATACTTAACATTTAACCAAAACTTTGGAATCCTTGGCTTCAATATTGGCTGAAATCCATTAACAACTAGCTGGTCATCATGAGACCTTCATTTATTGAGTGATATAGAAAATGCTAATAATACTTAACATTTAACAAAAATTTGGAATCCTTAGTTTCAACATGGGCTGAGATCCATTAACAACTAGCTGGTCATCATGAGACCTTCATTTATTGAGTGATATAGAAAATGCTAATAAAACTTATCCTTTATCCAAAATTTTGAATTCTTGGCTTCCATATTGGCTGAGATCCATTAACAAATAGCTGGTCATCATGAGACCTTCATTTATCGAGTGATATAGAAAATGCTAATACAACTTAACATTTAACCAAAATTTGGAATCCATAACTTCAATATTGGCTGAGATCCATTAGCAACTACCTGGTCATCATGAGACCCTCAATTAGTGAGTCATATAGAAAATGCTAATAAAACTTAACATTTAGCCAATATTTCGAATTATTGACTTTATTATTGGCTGAGATCTCGTCACTTGTTCCAATTAAAGCAGAATATCTTGGAAACTACTGGTCCTATTTCCACCAAACATAGCTAAGAACCATCTCGACGGAAAAGTCTTTCGATTAAAAAAAACCGCACTTAAATTGGTCCATCCGCTTGGGCGCTACGATGCCACAGACAGATACACATGTTAAACTTATAACACCCCTCTTTTTTCGTCGGGGGTTAAAAAACGGTGAAACACGAAGACGTGAGACGCCATATTGCTTGAGATCATGCGGGTAGCGGAGGACCGGTCAAAAGATGGCGATGGTCAAAAGATTTTAAGGGAAACCTACGCCTTGCAGTGCAGTGAACTACTTTTAGCTGAAGATAATAATTATTCATTTTATACAATGTATATATATACCCAACGTAACATCATTTAACTGTCGTAAAAAAGGACAACCACCCACCATCAATAAGACATTCCTGGTTGCGTTAATATTTAAATGAATGCCATAAACACGTTACTAGGCTTAACGTCACACGCGCATGCGATTCTGGGACGAATAAGTAAAATGGTAACTTTGAGAAAATCGCGTATTTCTTTGGCACAGGATTGACTGATTAAGACTTACTCGTAGAACTAGGAAAACAGGGTTCCGTTACTTTTAAAGAGGACTCTATTTGTGACAATCCCTGAAATATTTACCTACACTTATTTCCCAATAATATTGTAGATATTGACAAATTAATGCACTTTTGCTATTGAGTTCGAATAAGCATTGATTACAGCGCTATCACTTCTCATTATGTGTATCAAAATTATTTGCGTCATCACGCCAATACGTTTTGATAATGTTTTGGCACGTACCGAGACTATAGGATACTTTTTATTCGATTACAATTACGGTAAAGAGGAAGGGTTACGAGGATAAAGTTGCGGGCACATTCTAGCTCAGTATAGATACGTGTGTATTTTAAAACTTTATTATTTATTCAGTGGCAATGGAACCTTAATAATTCTGTAAACTTTGGCGCAAGCTCGCGTGGTGTCGCCACATCTGCATGTGAATTGCCCCAGGTTTACTGCCGGTCACAACACTCAATACACAAAACGACATAAGCGACCACACTCCTCTATTAAAATAGGTCCTTTTGCATGAACAAAGCAGCACTGCACTCAATGCATGCCGAATGACGGATATTCAAATATAGTGCACTGAACGATTGCAGTCACGATTCTAATGAGGCGGTACACAAAGAATTACATTTATAACCGGCGACGTCTATAAATTTGCTAAAAGGTTGGCTTTTGAATTGGTATATTAGCTAAGAAACAAGGACCAATGATCAAGATGCAAATGGAAACTTTAACACTTAATATATTGGTTAATAGAAGGGGCAACTTTGTATATTTAAAAATATCCTATGACCATATTTGGGTGTCCGCTGTCCAGCTATCCCCGTAACAAAATTGGTTAGAATCCGTCCAAACCTTTCGGCGTAATGAAAGGACAAAGGCAAAATATTACCAACAATAATCGCGCTGCTAAGATTTTTCCTGAAATAATGACCCTCTACAGAACACAGCTAACAATTTAGGTATTAGGGGCTGTACAACCAAAGATGGTTATAGGATACTTTTTAGGCGAATACGGTAAAGAAAAGTGTTACGCGGGCGAAGATGCGGGCAACTTCTATTTATTATAATCCTTATCGAGACATTTGACTGTAATAACAACTTGCACTAAGTAAAGGCTCTGACCCAACATTGGCCATGACTGTCTGTACCACCAAATACAGTCAAATATCTCTTCAAACTTTAGATACCCCTTACTACAGTCAGCGTGGGCTGAAAAATCGACCGATGTAGAAAGCTTATTCACGTTTGGAAAAGGCAACGCGTAAAATAACATATAAAAATATCCCGGGTAACCAGTAAAAGGCTAGATAATCCCCAAACGAGCGGTCGGTCCATTTGCATGGCTGTATCGGCTTGTTTACGCATTAAGGCTGTACAGTATAGATAAAGAGAGCCGTAAAGTCTCGATTTAAGTGGGGCAACCTTAAGTTTCGTTCATTTCAGGAGAAGGATTTAAGGTGAAGGTGACAGAGAGAGAGCAAGCGACGAGCGGATTGTCAAGCGATTTTCTCGATGTTAATATGAGATGTTGTCGCACACCAGAATGCCCGGCACCGGAACGTCGCCTCAACTTGAGTCGTTGAGTGTTCTTTGGATGCAATTTCAAATTCCAACTCTGATATGATTAGCACAGATAAACTTAAATTGTGAGCCTAATTCGATCGACATTGACAGTATAAATATACATATATGTTTTGTGTGACCACAGCATTAGAGTTTTCGACTAAAAAGACATGATGCACACGAAACCACTAAAAATGAACTAGACCACGTACCAACTTGTAAATAGCTTGTTCTCAAGTTGTAAGAAGTTCCTTTTGAGAATTATATGACAACAGTTTCCAGTGAATACGAATTAAGGCGCTAAAACGTTTCGCGTATAAATAATATTATTCCATACGCGTTCGATTTTTTTTACGTTAAAAGCAAACATAATCATAGTACACTAGACAGAGCAACAGATCATAAGAAACGTGCAGGAACTACATATAGGTGGGTGAGGTGGCAGCACTGTAAATGACTATTTAAAGTAGTTAATGATAAGATGAAAGATCAGATTGGCGACACCAGTTGGCAGCACCTTCGGTGTGCAGGAGAACGTGCATGAACTATTAGGTAGCAGCGCTATCAACGTCAATGTCAAGGTTTAAGATTCGGATTGATGCCACCAGTTGGCAGCACTTTCGTTGTGCACGTTCCCTAAAGTAATGTATTTACACTGTCTGGCACTCAGTCCTCGCCCTTACGGGCCGACGCACCTCCGTTTTGCGACGGAACGGTCCCGACTTGGTCGCCATTTAAAAACAGTAAAATTTATATATTATCATTCCATGTTCAAGTCATTTAAAAACATTATAATACATACGTTATATTTCGATGTTTCTGCCATTTAAGAACAGTAAATTGCGCATATTGTAATACGAGGTTTCGCCATTGAAAAACAGTAAAATCGGTGAATTGCGGTAATCTTTATGTTTTTTCACACGTAATGGGTTATTGGCGAGGACATGATACATTTGAAATTAAAATTATACTGTAAAATACGACCATTTATATCGACAAATACTGCACTATAAATGTGTAATAAATATAGACGCTGGACTGTGTATATATGTATGTAAACTTTATTGTGTATAAAAGAAAATAACAAACACGTAACAGCAATAGATATGTACGAAGGCGAACTAATTCCTATAGGGGATATCAGTTAACCTTGATCTTTAGCTATACGCGGGTACACATAAATGTCGGTAGAGGCATATATAATGTATGCGGTAAGTACATATATTATCTTTGAGTTTCCCAAAGCTTGGCTTATTGTTTGATAATTAATTAACTAGAAGGGAATCCGCAACTTTGTCCACGTATTTTTTTTCTTTATCATAGTCGGGTAGAAATTATCCTATAACGATCTATGGATGTGTAGCTATCCCTATCCGTCCAGCCGTTTCGGTGTGATAAGAGGACAAAGGATTTTTTACCAACAGATCGCGCTGTACGGCAGGCGCAACGTTGCTGCATCGCGCTGTTAAGATTTTGAAATAATAAATAATGACTGATTATCAATACAATTTTATAACAGTACTAGAGGGTGCCCGCAACTACGTACCTACGCGTAATTTTATTTATAGGTACCGTAGTCAGAAAAAAGTATCCAATAATCATCGTTTAATGTCCAGCTATCCCTGGTCTAGCAATTTTGGCGTGATGCGACGAAGGAAATCATGACCAACAGATGGCGCCAGACTGGCATGAAGCCGCGCGCCGATACAAAACAAATGACGATCCTGCATCACGCTATTAAGATTTTTCCCTGAAATGATAACGTCCATACAAACCAAAATTTTAACCAACAAAAAAAGATTGAATACCACCGCTTCCGAATTCAAATCGTTTGTTATTTCAAGTGAAAAGCAGACAGGTTAGGAATTTAGCATCTCCATAATTGCAGCTCGAATATGCTCAACTGACCACAAGCCGTGTAGTCTGGCCGTCAGGAGAACGCTCAATTTGAGCTAAACCACATTTCGGACGCGAACACTCCATCAAGTGCGGTACTTTACTTCCGCGTAAAGGTCCGTTCACACTGGTATGGAGTCTGATTTACCCGGGGTTTGCTGTAAATATGATTTCCTTTTAAACCGAGTTCAAAAAAGAAGGCTTTTCAAGTTCTTTGCTATTTCTAAGTTGAACATAATCAAGAGATATATTTGCCATACAATTAAACCGAATCAAAAAGTAGGCGTAACTATCCCTTTGTAATATATCTTTATGACGCGATATTTCTTCAAATAACTAGAGGACGGATATAATTGACAAAATTATATCTATTAGATTGGCCGGGAACCTCAATTACACTCACTAACTGAAAATATGAAATTTGATTAGAAGGAAAAACCAAGCACAGTGCAGTCAGCCTTAAACAATATTGCTCACATTCACTAGTCAAAAGTCATAATTAGTTATTAGATCAATATAGAGCCCAATTTCGTCCAAGAAACATTTAAAAAGTCGCGAATATTTGCGTATTTTATGTCGACAAAAGAAAATCCCTACACAAATCAGGTATTTGTATATTCTTCTGCCTTTCTCCCGTCCTTGACTATAAAATTAAAATTACGAATGAAATACACTAAATACACTTATGAGTATGAATCGATGTTAATTTCGGCTCCATAGTTCTCTTGAAACTTACCGTGCTGTCAGAAGGCCGATGCCTAGTATAGTAATTATAATACGATGCTGTGATATTATCCAGAAGTCGATTTTTTACCTTTGTGGTATCTGGAACGTTCCTTAATCGAAATGCCAAGATGAATTCGCAATGTTCGGTGAAATGCAGTGTAAAATAAATTAGGTATCATATCAGTACCGTTCATGTTCATGGCTACCGCTTATTCACTGCGGTTTTCGATAAGTAAGACACTCAGCGCCTTACAAAGTAACGTTGTTACAATGTTGCTGAGCTCCCACACGCAAACCTGATCTACACGTGTCTGAAGGTATTGCATTACGTCCTCTGGGATATCTCAGATATACTGGGTGTCCCTAGCTTCTGGATAAACCTAAAAGGTACATCATGTACCGAATCAAGATGTACCGTACATGTTGATGAGGGTATTTCCGAAGGAATTCATTAGAACTTTCGGAGATTTTAAGAAACTCCTTCTGCAAATGCAACCTCATTGAATTGCATGATACAAGTTAAATTGCATACTAAAGTTGTTAGCTACTTTTGGTGCTGACTGTACTAATATGAGCCGTCGTGGCGTATGACTAATACAGTTTGTTGCTTTTTTTATTGATTAGTTTGGAACAAACTTTATTATAAAAACCATGAATACAAAGATCAAATATTATTATATTTATTATAAAATTAAAATTTTTGCTCTGAAATTCTAATTAAAAATATATACGCAACTAAAAAATAACACTATGTATTATGGGTTTTCTGGTTTTGTCCAAAGGCTAATGTCATTCAGTATAATATCTGGTACAAATATATGCCAGTTTCACCGTGTAATTGACTGGCAGAGAACGTTTATCACTTATGTGCGGCGATTTTTGTTTGTTACCCGACTATGTTGTTAATACAAAAACACACACTAATCTGCTTAGTTCCAAACCAATATCAACAGGCAGTGTACATGCAAAAACGCATTTCTAAATTACATCGTCGTGCGCAGAAAATCTTCGTATATAACGAAATATTTAAGGCAGTGTACTTCCCAATATGTTACTCTCCTGGTCAAAATCAGTACCTACCTATAGTTTGCAACTTCAGTACAATTGCTATCGCGGTTTTAAGTATATCTTGGTACAGACGAGTTGATTTACATCTACACACTTACGAGACCAAAAATATTTGAACACGACCCTATTGTCAGCAGCATAAAGTCCTGTTCAGATATTTTTGTTCTCGTAAGTGTGTAGATGTAAATGAACTCGACTGTACTGGTATACTGGACATTGAAAAAGAAAAGACGCATGTGATTAGCCATGTCCCGAAATGGCAAATGTCATCTTACCCAAGATCATTTCTGAGAAAATAACCCTTGAGGTTAATAATTTGGCATGAACCCGCCCAATCTCGGGCAGACGGCGGGCGATGCAAATTGCACTGACCACACCCGCTGCATGCTTTGGTTTAATGCACTATGCACTAAGCTAAATGTTTTACTTGATTTATGCATTGCTGGGTAAGACCTAAGAGCATTTTGATAATGATAAGTAGCTTAGAAGTTACGAGGGAACATCTGAACATACATACCGGTCAAAATTATAATCCTCGTTTTTGTTTCGCCGCAGTCGGGTCAAAAATATAGGTAAATTTCTTCTTTACACGTTCGCAGACGCAGATATGCTATAGCATTGGTGTGGTAAATTTCCTTTGGGCTATGACATGACATCTCTTTCTGTCGGCGAAAGGGTTAAGCCGGTGACAACTTACAAAAAGCGTTCATTTCAGAGCTCACAAATTAAAGACTTCAAACATTATAATACATAAATTTAATAGCACATAGAAACGGGTGACAGAAACGCTTCGGAGTTTCTCTGGGCAATGTATGTACTATCAGCAAAAGCAGGAGTCGACCACTTTCAAAAGTTTCAAAGTCTTCTTAGTTTCAAAGTCAGTTTACTTGCAACTCATGTTGCCCAACTGTTATTGTCATTACCAACAAGCTTTTGGCCAGTAGTACCTTGCTTCTTATTTTTAACAGGTTATTTTATAACACACAGCTTCACTTTTAACTAAGTTTATTTGTTTGACTGTAACTAATAAACGACAATACTTACCGTAAGGTCGGAGTTTAGGCGCCCTTATTGCCAACTGTACTTTCTTACACGAACTTTAATTGCTCATCAAAACCAAACAAATGAGCCCAAACACGATGGCTTTATCTTGCGCTGTTTAGGTGTTCCTATACCATCCATTTCCATCATCAGATCAGGTACGTAATTAGTGTACAGGCAGTTTCATTTCGATACGACGATTAGGTAGGTTAAAATTTACATCTAAGGTTTGATTACATTGCTAGTACACCTAATTACAAACAAACATAGTTACAAGTGAAGCTAATAAAAACGTCTAATTTTATTTTACGTATAATGATGCGAGTGTTAACTGCAGTCAACATGTTGGCGACATTGCACGTCGTATTGTATTTCCGTCGATATCGAACCAACACTTTAGCTATTGACTCAACACTCATGCTAGCCCGGAATGTGCAGCGACAACAGGACTGTCAATACTAGCTTAGCTGTCAAAAGGGGTTCATGGTGCGAGCTACTGCAGGCTTCAGCCAATAAAGAAATATAAATACCAGACAACCTCACACAAATCGACCTAGCCCCAAATTAAGCTCTAATATTTGTACAAGGGGGTTAATGGTGCTACTGCAGGCTTCAGTAGCCAATAAAGATATATAAATAACAGACCACCTCACACAAATCGACCTAACCCCAAATTAAGCTCTAATAGCTGTCCAAGGGGGTTAATGGTGCTACTGCAGGCTTCAGTAGCCAATAAAGATATATAAATACCAGACAACCTCACACAAATCGACCTAGTCCCAAATTAAGCTCTAATATGCCTGTGTTATGGATACTAGACGACGATAGATCCATGACTCAGGAACAAATATTTGAGTTCATCACACATATATTTGCCCGTGCCAGGATTTGAACCTAGGACCGTCGGCTCAGTAGGCAGTGGATCACCGACTAACCGTCGTTAGTCGTCGAAACTGCCTTAAATCCGTCTTATTGTCTAACTAGCTGTGCCCGCGGCCTCGCTTGGGTGGAAATCGGTCTGTGTTAGTACACGACTAATTCACCCCTAATTTATTTCTCCCTCTCCTAGAGGCAGAACTTGAAGTAAAGTCACAACGATAGATGACTGTTGTCCAGATGAAATATTGTACAATTACCAGTAAATAAAACTACTCTCCATAATCTCCAAAAAGTTCGCACCGCCTTCCTATGTAGCGCCATAAGATTCAGGTGCAAACTTAACTCAATCGAGTGTAGTGGCTAAAAGATGGGGTAAGACTATCACAGTTATTGGACTGTGGCAATCTTCTCCCGGTGATAGACTATCACCCCACCTCGGAACTTACCGCACAATCGGAAATCGGGAAGCAAGTCAAACACTTGCTACATTTGATTACAGATAGACACTGGGGCAGATGAAACTAAACAGAGTAAATATAAACTACTCATTACAGAATACTCGATCAAAACATCAGAGGATCATGTTTCCAACAAAATTACAAATTACGTGGTGCATATGAAAAATGGCCAGTCAAGTGCGAGTCGGACTCACGCACCGGGTTCCGTCCGAACTATGAAAGGAATGCATGTTGCTATAACGAAAAGATAAACTATCCTGGGGTCCTATGATGGTTGCGTATAAGACGTGATAAATAAGTCACTTATTTATTGCGTGATAAAAGCGACATAATAGGCCCGCTGAGCGACAAACTTAACTTTACCGTTGGAAAACTGTTTTTACTTTAAATAAAGACTATATTTTTTATGATTTAATTACAAACGTATAGTTTTCTGATTTTTCCCTATACTCGTAGTATAAGGAATTACTTGCCAGATTCATAGGTAATATTGATTCCCTTGAGACTGTCAGAATATTATACGTTTTTTTGTGGCATACACCATACACGGCCGTAAACTTAGAAGTTTATTTTTTCACGGCTTCAAGGGTCTGTAGGCCAGCGGGGCTAGCATATCTTGCCGCGACTTCCCATGTCGCGCGACTCAGCGTCACCTCTGCCTTGCTCGCACGGTATTAAAAGAAAAGTGACAGGTAGTATTTGTCGCGCGACATCGACATAGAGTCGCGTGTCAAAGTTAGAGATACGGAACCCTAATGAACGCGGACAAGGGGAGTTCCTTTTATTTTTGTAAGCGAAGGACGCGGCCCACGCACCCTGACAATAAACTTTATTTTTGGTCTCCAAAAAGCAAACTCTTAAAAATGTACCCTTTTTTACTTTTACTGAAATCGCCCGAGTGGGTTATCTTCTTGTTGTATCGTATTCCTCATTGCTGGGGGTCGTGATCCCTATTTATCACTATTCGGACGATCGCATATGATTCTATTGCAAAAAGCATGACGTTCGAAAATATAGGCCAATTTGAGATACTTATTTCATCCGTTTCTCGATTAGATGCGCTTTAGTTTACTGATGATTATTTTGCGGTGACCTCACTACTCGACATGACTTGTGCTAGAAAATGGCAAAGGCGATTCAAATTAAAAAAAAACAATATGTATATGAGTTATAATGAAACAATCTAATTGTTTATTGCGGTATACTTACTCGTAGTAACTGTATTCCCGGGAATGGTTTCGCAATGGCGAATTTACACAGGTCGTAAATTGTATAAATACACCAATAGAAGACGAGATGGTACGAAATTGTAGGATTATAGATAAAAGGATTTCATAACTTATTAATTACATAGTAAGTAGGTACTTAAAACTTCTAGATTTACATGTACAGGACGCTGCCGTTGTAAAGCCTGACCAAAAATATATGAGGATGCGCCATATTGCGGAATTTCACTGGAATTTCTTACACTGGCAATGATTTTATGGTTTGTCAACAATGTCAATGTCAATGGTGGTGGTTTCTTTAAAAGACAAATATTTAAAATTATCCAAAGCAAATGCCGCAAACCATTCACAGTCGTGAACGTAAGATTATAAATAAAGTGTACAGTCAGGAAAAAAGGCATTCCATTAAATGATATTACGAGTAGTGATGGGCCGTTCCCGAGAATATTCCCCAGGCGAGAATATTCCCGGGAATATTCTCGGGAACATTCCCCATGACGGGAATATAGGGGAATTTAGGATTTGTATATGAATAACATTTATTTTATGACACTCTCTATATAAGTAAATGCTTATCTATTTAATAGGTTAACAATTCAATAGAAAAAAATATAAAAAGTCAGCTGTAAATGTAAACTTCCTATGCTCTCGAGAATATTCCCATTGTTCCCGGGAATATTCTCATTGTTCCCGAGGAATATTCCGCAAGTTTTTAAATTGCTCTCAGGAATAACATGGTAAAATAAATACCAGTGAGACAAGCAAGTTAATTTCTGATAGAGAAGAAATAGAGAAAACACGTGTGTTGTCAACGATTAGCAAAATAATTGTATTTTATTTAGTTTTTATCGTTTTTATGTATCTATTTATTTCATTATTTCAATAGTATTTTAAATAGGTAGTGTATAGTAGTACCAAAGACAGGCATGCCATAATTCATTACTTAAATACCCTGCCAGAAACATAAAATAAAAAAAGTGAATAGCAGCATTTAATCTTTTGCAATATTTGATAAAATTATTTTTCTTTAATCAGTTGGATCCTAGCCAATGTTAATGCTCCAGGCAGGGTTCCATAGCCGCTATCACAAATATATTACAAGATCAAGAAGAGAAGTTTTGTTTTGGTGCGGGGGCTCAACCCCCCCCCCGAGCCCTCCGCTTCGTAAATCTACTCGTGACTTGAAAGTTCAAAGTTGTGTTTATTATCTAAATACGGGGGCTCTGCCTCCGAGAGTGTCTCTTGTAGTCATCGTCTCATCACTTTGGATTTAAGCTATCATGTTTCTGTTCTTGGTAGTTGCTTTAAAATAAATAAATAAAAAAAATTGGTCGAAGTTGCTTTGATTTTAGTGCCGCCACCGCTTGTCCTAGCTCCACTTGTGACTTCAAAGTTATATCTTAGTCATCGTTTCCGAAGTTGACTTAAAATAATCAAAAGACTAACAATCTTGTTTCCCTTCTGTTCGGTTTCTCCCCTAGGCCCCTCCCCTATCTTATAGTCTTCGACTCCTCAGTAGATTTTACGGAATCAGAAGACATCTTCTCATTTTCATTTTCGGATTCAACCGTAACTTATTGCTGGAAACGTTATTCGCCCCATCAATGAGGCGCATATTTGGCGCACTTTCAGTGGATTATTTCTGCCATGTCTCTGTAGCGGAAAATCATGCAGACTGTCTTTCGCGCGGCTTGACGTCTTTAAAGATTCCAGGCCAACTTCTGGTTTCAAAGATCTTCTTAAATGCAGCGAGATCCTACCGACTGGTCGGTAACCTCGTGATCCGTCAGTAGTTCCAAAACCAGCCAAGAGAAGACACATGCATTGATTTCAAATCCGTTAATTGACTTACCGCTCTTCCTTGTAATAGCTGAACAGATATCATCTTGGTCGAAGTTGTTGCGCTTTGTTGTACACGTCTTCGATTTGGAAAACTGCTTCCTCAACTTCAATATGTGTCTGCTTCAGATTTAAATTTTGCGCACAGTCTATGTCTACAACAGTGTCATTACAAAATGAGTTTGCGGGAAGATAACCTGTGTTCAAGAAATTTTCAGCTCTTAGAATTATTTCTGCAGCATGGTGTTATTGGAGTAGAAGGTAGCTAGGCGAGAAGCTTCTGAATTAACCTACCAACAAAAACACTAGATCATACTACCGTAAAATGGACACAAACACGAAACCAATCTGATTGCAGATTCATAAAATATGTCATGCTGGGCCAGATGAATAGTTTTGTGGCAGCGCGTCAGTGTTAATGATTTTTTTCTGCTAACTGCTAACAAAGTCATACAAGTTTTAAGTTTTACTTCTCTAAGTACCCTTTATGAGTTGGTTGACATTTATTACTCGTAAACTTGTAAAGCCTACCCTAGCAGCGTTTATATAGCCAATACCCAAGTACTCCCAAAATTTGCAATTTAAAGTTTGATATTTCACAAACAGATCTATAAATCGGAAAATTGTTGCAACAAACCTGCAACATTTTGTAAGGCCTATCCAACGACATATCACACCATGGGGTAGACTAGAAAAAAAGACATCCCCACTTTATTATAGGCGGAGGTACAGTAAAATAGTATTTTTCCAAGAATTTGTTCTACCAATTTGTCAAAATGACTTATATGTATAACCATGCCAAATTATAACTTTCTGGTACTAAAATTCGCTCTAGTACTAAGAAAAGTTCAATGTTCCCCATTTTGGGGAATATTCTCGCGGCCCATCACTAATTACGAGGTTAACATGGTGAAACTGACAGGTATTTAAAACTAATGTCATTATAGTGGGTTGCGATTGGTTGCAAAATTGTTGCCATATAAATCTTATAAATAGCGCCCTCTTGACAATCCTCATATATTTCTGGTCAGGCTTTAACCGCTAACCCCAACGTGTACTTTGTAAAATACCCAAGTCACGATGAATAAAAATGGCGATTGGCGAAGAGTACGGTTAGAATGAGCTACATATATTACTAGCCCTCGATACTATAAGGCTGGTTTTTACGAGAGTGAATCTACGTACCAAATCGAGAATTAAAACCACCAATATAATTTCTTAGGTAAACCACCAATATAAGCTCGGCGCAGATTTGTGTTGGTGATTTTTTCCTCGCACACAGCTTAGTTCTAGTGGAAATACAACATAACATAGCTGCGTTCCTCTCAACCTGATACTGATAGTATATTGGGCCTATAAGGAAGACCGTTAAAATTGGAAATCCGCAAGTCACTAAAACCCTCATCTGCAATCTGCTATAGGTATCCCTGGTACTGCACGCGAGGCGGGGCCGACGGCGACAGTGACGCCACGGCCGGATGGGCAATTTCGAAGACGTACATTTCAAGAATTAGAATCCCCATAACCAACACCTCAAAGTACCTCAAATATGTATATTATTCTGTACGATCAAAGGCTAGTTTTACAATCACACAATTAAGTAAATTACGAGGTTTTGGAGCTGAACGGGCGCTTCGTAAAACGACTCAAATCGTGTTTTCATGCAACATTGTTGCGAGCTGTTCGCCAGGCCGTTCGTAATTTTAAGTCTTTAGTTCAAAACTGACGTACTCTGGGAAATGTTGTATGTAAATACGCTACTCTATTGACGTAGCCATAGGAATGATTATTCATGTCCTAAAAAGGGTAAACATAAGTCTGTATTGATCTGCAACGATGTCGACTTACAACAAAATTATGCATTTCATGACAGATATCCGTTTTGATGTAATTAAAATACAGGTATTATATATTTCTATGCTAAAGAACCATTACATTGGGAACTTGAAACGTTGAAACGTTGTGATTACCTACTGGGGAATAAAAACATATTGAATAGGTATACATCATACTTAGCTGTTGTTATACTATAGTGTGAAACCAGACGAGCGTAATTTTTGAGTTGTGAACCGCGTACAGTCCGACCAAAAAGAGTAGAAATTAAAAAGTGGCAATACTGTAGTGTCCTCCCTTTCTAATCAATATAAGAAAACAGGGACGACACTACAGTATTGCCACTTTTTAATTTCTACTCTTTTTGGTTGGTCTGTAATTTCGGTCGCACCATACATCGTGTCATGTGATCACGGCGGGCGACCGAAATGACGCAGCTCACAGCTCAAATAATTACGCTCAGCTGGCTTCACCCATACATAAACTGACACTTTGCGACATAGACCTTCCGTTGGTTTGGTTATTCAAATTTTTCAAGTCGTGACTTTGGAGATATATCAACAAATTTTGACTTATGCAACAAATGCTAAAATAAGTCATAATTTGTTAGAATAAATATGATACTTTTAATGTATAAGATATTTCTAACAAAAATGCTAAAAATTCTAATTAAGGCGCTATTTGCCCATTACACTAATAGCAATCCTCTTCCCCTAAAATATATTATCTTATCTTCTAGTCAAGATTTTGAGAGTGAAAAGAACTATACAAGCATGCCTCATATAAGATGAGTCATCTTTAGACACTAAGTATCGATCATCACATACATTTACGTGTCAATTTCGTATATTACACAAATGCTGTAATCATTTGATGGGTCAATCAACTTTTCTTTGTTGCTTGTTGCCATTTTTGGCGGCAATATATTCAACAAAAAAAATCCAGCCCATTTTTATTATAATATCTCTAGAAAATACCAATATTATAAATTATCAACACTATTCTACGAAGTTTAATCACCATTGTCTCCTGGGCGACGGGACAGAATAACAACAAGAAAAAGTTGATCCACCCTAATAGTCATGTTATCACGACGAATCAGGCCTGTATCGCATTTTATACGAGTATGTACACTCTTGATGAATGTGCCGTTGTTGACTTTCAAGTATATGAGGAAAAAAGCGAAAAATATGCAACTCGATTCACCAGGAAATAGTTATCTCAAACTATTCCATCCAAGAACTCGCCAGTCAACCTAATCCAGTGAACTCAGCGGCGGAACATTCTAACTCACACACTAAAAAGTGAAATTCGCGGAAAGTCAAGAATAGTTAAATACAAGGAAAAGTCTGAACGGTGAGTCATCAATAAAGCCTGAGCAATTTGTAGACGCAATCTCGCTGAGAGACAGATGATAAATGCAGCCTTTTGGATAAAGTGGGTGGTTGTGGACACTACAGACGAAACTGTTTAGGTGGGCATACGAAATAAGCGCAAGTTGATGACCTTTACGAAAAATGTGTCCATTGGATCGAGTTGCTTTACTCAGATTAATATATAACTCGAGGCATACTCATGTATCTTTCATTATTGTTATGATATGATTTAAGGTGGGGTATGACTATCACCGGGAGAAGACTGCTGGCTAACTAACCAACTATTTTGGCTCAGTGACCCAAACAGGATCTTAGCCTCCGAAACGAGAGCACGCCACTTGTCCCGATCCTGCGGAGTTTCTGCCCAGTTTTCAACTGAAGAAGACTGCCACAGTCCAATAAATAACTAACTGTTAGTGTTATCCCATTAGACAATAAACTATGTTAGTCTTACCCCAACTTGTTACTGCATTATGTCTCTAGTAAAAAAATAAATGTTAACCTATCAAAAAGTATTTTTTGAGACAAGCTGCCAACTTTACTTTTTGCACGCATTTTTCTTGTCTAGACGAATGAAATACAAGTTTATTAAAATCTTATAACAAGTAATTCTCTGTCAATTAACAATACCTACGAGTATACATACATTCTTGTAATAGATTCTAAAGCAAAACATTTACAAAAAACATCACTACAAAATTTGCACAGCAGTGAAAAGCACCTTTAAAAGCGATGCACACTGATATCTCCAAAATCTACCAATCAAATCAATCAATCGAATATCACCCATAAATTTCAATCTAAATCGCGTTTCAGCTCGTTAAAATACGAGCAACATTTATGAACAGGGATTCGGAGAATTTGGCGATGCCATATCGTTGTCACAAATCTCCGAAGATTATCTATGTCATCACAAACCGTTCGTCTTTCTAATCTACTATATATATAGCGATACATAAATCTCCATCTAAATACTCGAGCCGTCTAATCTTGTCTAATCTCAGGCATGCTGCATACTCCATAAATAACCAATATCGGCTTAGTGCCTTAATGATACATAATACTGCGCTCCTTCCTGCAGCTTATTGGACGATGAAATATGACGTGCAAAAGGCTGCAACAATGTTGTTCGACGTCCTGCGGCCCTCGGCTGACACCCGACAAATGACTAAATTGCCTCCGAACCAATAACGGTGCGGTATTTTGTGCGAGAATATTATACCGAGATTACACCACGTCTTTCAATATAGTAAATTAGTTTCGGGACTGAAATTCACTTCTCTAGTATTACGCATATGTACTATGATGATGCGGTTGGCGCAGTCTGTAGTTCACCTTTCGACTGTCCTGGGCTTGAATCCCGGCAAGGACAAATATTTGTGTGATGAACTCGAATATTTGTTGCTGGGTCATGGATGTATTCTATATATGTATTTATATATTATGAATAACGTCGTCTAGTACCCATAGTATAAGCATTGCTTAGTTTGGGACTAGGTCGATTTATGTAAGATTTTCCCTTAATATTTCAGTTTTATTTATTTATATAATTTTTTTAAATTGTATTGAACATCAGTTTTATTATAGAGGAGTCATTATTTCAGGAATATTCTTAACAGCGCCATTTTTTGGTAAAAAAATCTTTATCAGCTCATGACGCCGACACGGCTGGAGAGATTTAAACCAATTTTGTATTATTTATATAAATATTTTATTCCCGACTACAGTAAAGAAAAAAGTTTCACGCGGACGAGTACGCATCGTCATTCTTAACCATCATATCTTATTGTAACTGCGTTCAATGCTATAGCAGGCCGATTCAATAGCCTTCAATCTCAGGCGGTTCTATACGGCAGTGACAAGTCAGATGTGAGAAATACCGACAGGCATTCGCTGATTGCAGAACGATAATCGTGCACAATGAAAACCCAAAGGATAGAAAACATTACATTTTATTACTTGTAAAGATACGTTGCCTGTGTCGGATTGTAAGACGGGATTGCAGATAAGAGTAGACCTGAGTGGTTTTCACCAAGCTTAATGGGAGCCAATGCAATTAGATAGATTCGATAGATATCAATGCATATTGCTGAATCAGACCATTTATTTGGTACGATTCTTTCTATTCCGCTTGTTTTTTTTTATCCGCAGACTATTTTGAGATTTTCTTCGCATGACATAAGGTTGTTGGTTGACCGTTATTTCGAGTATTATTTTCAATTCGCATGTTCTTGTCAGGGCCAGCAAATTATTTACGTGGATCACTTACGTTATTAAGGTGAAATAGGAAGGCATACAGTACTGGATATAAGGACACCAAATGGAGCCATAGAAAAAAAATCTATTCAAGATGGAAAAATCAGTTTTTTTAAGTAGCCAAGGTATCGAATGTAAAGTTATAGATAGTAAAACTGCATTGCAAAGTCTCTCTAAATCGGGAATCGAAATGATCATGTTTTCTGTTTGAATTTATGTTTTTAGACATGTAATTTTATTGCAATTTTGAATCATCGTGAATATGCATCTAGAATTAAATAAGTTACTTACTGAATGTTATTTAATAACGGACGCCGAATATATTACCTTTCCACATATACAACTTTACCTTTAATACCAATCAATCTCAGGACTCGCACAATACATATCCCAATACAGACGCAAATGTTCTATTCTTAAACTCAAAATTCGATGATTAATAAAACTGTGTTACCAGCTCGCGATACACGCACGCCCTCAGCGTCACCGGCTGAGCACAAATTAATGACAGCCCATCATACCTCCGCGCCTAATGCGAGCCGCCGCGAAAAAAACAAGTACACAAATTGTTTTAAATGGGCAGGTACAGGTCCAAAATTATCCCCGACAAACAGCCAACTTGGGCCATCGCAACAGGGTTTATTATTGCAGGGTAAGATTCGGTAGACGGCTGACCTACAGACGCCTGTTATTGCCAAAAACGAAAAAGCCTTTTTGAGCATTTACGATTCGTGGCAAGGTTAACGATTCGTCTGGATTAATTAGTCATGTCAAGTCTGCCATTAATTGTGTAGGTTTTGGCAACATTGTGCTGAATGGCTTTATTATAATAACTAAAGGTGCTACTTTGCTCGTGGAGGAGGAAAATACATAAGCCTTTTTTACTTCATCGTTTACGTGTAAAAGGAATCCAATAAAGATCAATAGGTATTCTACTATCCTTGCATCAAAAAAAATTAAAACCGCAAAGCACGTTTCCGTTTATGTCATATTGGCACTGATTACAACACAATCTGTCAGCCGGAGTATGTTTGCGGCCTAACATTTTTAACTAAATTTGGTACAGAAAAATTTGGACTTCCGAAAATAACTTTTTACCCGACGGCATAAAAAAGGAGAGCTTCGCTGACGAAGATTATCTTCTAGTTATAGCATAAAATATGGACTCACCGGTTCGGTGTTCCCTTGGCTATCCTTGCCGAGGCCCTCGCCCTTCGACCAACCCATCTTCTGCAGCAACTTAAAGCCTTTATTGTCTGGTGCTATGAACCTGTAACAAAAGTATTCTTGAATGCCTGCGTTTGCAAATAGATACAAATTATACACCCGATCCAAACTCTATACATAAGTCTATATCATAATAAATATTGTTCAAGAATTGTTAGTGCACATTTGTTAAGTTTTATTTTAATAAGATCTTCGAAGTATAAGTGGGAAGGAACCTTGATAACTACGAAAACGAATTATTTCCCCTTTAAAAAATATGGTTACGCCTTTGCAACAAAGTAAGCAGACGTCGTAGAATTTTATTTGACCAGACTGAATTTAGAATACCCGTCAAACAAAAGTATGTAGAAGTATTTCGAATTCCCATGGCAGGGAACTTGAAATTATATTTAAATAACATTAATTTCGTAGTTCGAGTCGAACCAAAGACTTTCATGAGAGTTGCACGATAGTGACCTACCGATAGTGATAACGGTTGAACTGTGAAGATCCACTGTTTTTGTTGCCGAGGAACCAATGACATTTTCGTTAAAAATTCTATGTTTATGTGTTCCATGAAACCATGTTGTTTGCAGAAGCAATAGGCTATTTGACTGATGTTGAATTCTACAGCGTACTGTAGTTATATGAATAAAATTAGCTAAATATATCACGAAACAAAAAAAAAAATCCAGAAACATATATCTTTTTTGGAAATATGTGACTTCAAAGGTACGCAAATTTTATGATTTTTTTTTTAATCCAAAATAAATTTTGAAAATGTTTTCAGAATCCTCATAATTTTACGAAACAATAATTGTAAGACAACTATGAACTTAAACGCACTTTTTCACGGTGAAAATGCCAAATTTCTTAATTTTTCCATACAATTATTGGTACCTATACCGGCCTGTGACGTCACTAGCCTGACGCGTTTTGTATGGAGCGTTTTTAGCGCTACGTAGAAATGTTGAACTTTGACGGTCATTTCTGACTTTTAGAGCAATTTAAGTGTAGTCAGTCCCATATAGACATTTGATCACAATAAAAAATAGAATCGATTGACATCCTCAAAAAAAATTAGTCAACATGTCTATTTTGAGAGATTTTGATATTAAGAATTTTGAGTAATCAGATGTTAAGATCTTGAATTTCATAATTTTCGCGTACTACGCTCAGCTCCAATGGAAAGTGACTTGTAAATAAAACCCTTGTGGTCGAGAGCGATTCACTCTTGCCCGTGACTCAAAACTCAGAAAAGATTCCCCAATTATACGCACTGAATCAAAAAGCCATTAGGCTGGCTGTGTCACGCCGCGCAACATTTATTTTGTAATGTACCGTGTCCTGGTGATATTTCCATATTTGCGCCGGGAATGTTGACAATGACATTATCGCCAAATTTGAGAAAGACTTATAGCTTTGTCAGTCGATGAGTAAATGATAAACAAATGACAAACGATGTTGAAAGGAACATTATCCAGAAATTCGGATATCATCGTATGACATTCTTATTTCTTCGCTTCAAATACCTACTTTTAACGCAGTGCCAGCGTTTTGCGTGCGAGGACGCAAATTCGCGTCCATGACATAGAATAGAATAGAGTGCACGTTCTTAGGGACGCGAATCGCGGTGTCGGTATTGTGATAGTGAATGATGTTTTACTTCTAAAACTTTGTTTTTGTTTCCATTTTATGGTTTACTTAGTTCAACATATATATATATAGATGTCTATCTATACTTACTGCCTAATTCTAATTGTCGTTAATTCGTAATGAACTGGGGTTACTGAATCATTGCTGTGAGTCTTATCGGAATAACTACGACGACAGGGCGAGCAGCGCCACAGTAGGGAAACCCTACTTCATCACGTCGCTCCTTCGCCCTGTCTTTGTAATCAATCTAATTTATAGGTTTAGGTCGGCATATTTGTTCTTCAACCTGTGACTTTTTGTGGATGGTCCGGGGGATGGAGAGATACACCGTGTGCTTCCGATCGCGTATATTTGGAAAGCGAAATACTACTGTGTGTATGTTATAGTGTTTTTAATGGTCCAAATAGCTGATCTGCGTCTTCTCGAAATGATGCGAAGAATGACGTCTCTCCTTCGCCCTGTCGTTATACGCGATATCCTCAATCGCCTAAGGTTTGGGGGCATGTTTATTTTTCAATCTGGCTAGATCATGTTGATGCCATTTTTGATAACTATATGTATGATATTATGTACTTACGTGTCCAAATCGGTGCTTTGTGTCTTCTCGGAATGATGCGATGACCCCACTTTGACACGTCTCTCTTTTGCCCTGTCGTTATACGCTGTTTCTTCTATAGCCAAAGGTTTAGGAGCGTATTTATTCTTCAGTCTGGCAAGTTCAAGTTGATGCTGCTTCTGAACGCTACACGTTCGAGTGTAAGCGGCTTTCTTCTCTTTCTCTTGCGCTATAAATTACAATTTGTGTAAAAAAACTGCGGGTTTGGAAATTAAAGTCAAGTCGATTTCTACTCTTTAAAATATATGCCACCGTAATATGGCACTAATATTATGACAGTTTAAACAAGACAATTATATATTGTATGTGTAAATACTTGTCAAATAAATACTACTATACAAGATACCATATTCGATAATTCCTAACTAAAATAACGGGAATCTGAAAAGCAATAAACCATAAAAACTTTAATTAGAAAACCACCGCTTTAATACCCGGTTTAAAAAAAACACAGTCATGCGTTAGAAATTGCAATGTTATAAAGAGAGATCTGATGGATGAGCCTCATCATACATGGTGTACTGTATTAATGGAAAACCTTCTAACCCCCGACTTTTTTAGCTTTATTAAAAGTCCCCTAGGTTTTAAAAAGATAGTCTGACTATATTTTTTTTAATGACTGGGACACTCTAATGACCGTCTAGGCCACAGATGAAGAGATTTTTTCGCTTTGTTTGTTATTAAATATACTTAATAGTGATGCTAACTAGCGTGTACATTACGGTAGCCTGGACAATTACTTTTAACTAGGTATTAATTAATGAAATCCGTTTCTGTCTAAAATTTTAACAAGTTTAACCACTTGTGGTGAAAGAAAAAAAAACTATCAGGTGTTAGAAGATTATCTATTATTTAAATACAGGACACCGTGTATAATAACGCCCACCCGTCCAATCTCTGATTATAAAACAGTTAAATTATATGGAAAATAGAAAGTGACGTATAAAGTGGCAACTCACTTTCCATAACGAGGCCTGGTTCGCAATGCCCGCAGGTATCAATTCCTGGGTGTATGTGACAGAGCAGTTTAGTTTCACCTAGCTGGAGAGTACTCCCGTGCATCACCTGAAATATAAATGTTTCGTTAATATTTGTAGCTGTCTCGTTTACTCTTCACCTGAAATATTATGTACCTTTCATATTTGTACCTGTCTCGTTTACTCTTATACAATTGAGATTTTAACCTGACTTCAGCCGACAGCTCCAGGCAGCCTTAGAGCATTGCAATTTATTACATAAAACATTTTAGAACAAATCGATCACTACGCAGCTAAAGCAGTTTGCCATCCCATGATATTGTTTGCTGATGATAGCACTTCAATAATAAAATGTAATGATGTAAGTACCTACGAAAATGACATAAATGATACAATATCTGACATTATCAATTGGCTTAATAACAATAAACTAGTTATAAATTTGACGAAAACCAACATAATGCATTTTTATCAGCGCATTAAATCCATGGAAATGAATATAAATTATCGTGGAAGTAACATAGAAACTGTAGGAGTTACCAAGTTTCTGGGACTTTGGATAGATAGTCAATTAACATGGAAATATCACATAAATGAAATGTGCAAAAAGTTAAGTAAATCTGCGTTTGCACTTCACAAACTCTCAAAAACTGTGAATAGAGATGCTTTACTTGTTGCCTATCACGGTATTGTTGTGTCAACACTAAGATACGGAGTAATATTCTGGGGCAATTCAGCTGACAAGGAAATAGCATTTAAGGCCCAGAAAAGATGCATAAGAGCTATGTGCGGTTTAAAAGTAATGGACAGTTGTGCTCCGTATTTCAAATCGCTAAAAATCTTGACTCTGCCCTGCCTGTATATAATAGAAGTTGCGATATTTGTTAAATGTAATCTTAACTTATTTAGTCAAGTTGCTGATACACGCAGGCTACCTACACGGTCACAGTATCAAAATTCTCTACGCAGTAAGGTGTGCAAGACAGCACTAGTACGCAAAAGTGTTTTAGGAATGGCACCTCAAATTTATAATAAAATTCCAGCTAGCATAAGGGACTTAAAATTAGAACAATTTAAAAAGAAACTGACATTACTGTTAATTGAAAAATGTTATTATAATATTCAACAGTTCATAAATGACATAGATCTATAATAAATTATTTGTTTATTACCCAATTACCTTAATTTGACATTGTTTTAATTTTATGTACCGCCAATATTTTAAATGTGACTATTTCTTTTATATCATTGTTATTATTATTATTATTATTTTTCAAGCCTGACAATGTTGAATTTTTTAAATGATTTATTTTAATTGTGAATAATTATATTACTCTGCATTGTATAATGGGGTCAAAAACCCACGACATTTGTACGCCTATCGGCAAAGCATAGAGAGACTTTACCTATCTTTACTACATTGTATTTACCTATGTTTGACAAATAAATATATTCTTATTCTTATTCTTATTCTTACTACTAACTTACTAGTACTAGTATATTTTAACTGTGGCAAAGGCCTTAAGAGTTGATAATCAACCAAAATTACACCTTATCTATGAAACACGTTTTTCTTTTATGACGGTCGATAATGATTATAAAACCACACAATAGTTCTGTTTTCTTTAATGAAATCGTACATAATAATAAGATTAGCTAAGCAAATAAGTAATTAGTATCTATTTTTTCCTGAAATAAGCAGTTTAAATTAAAAAAAGGATCCCGGAAGGATCGTACACAACGCCAACCGAAGGATCAAGGCTAGATCCGCCCTTAATTTGGACTTTTCCTCACTTCTGGTTTGATAGTACCTATTATAAAATTATAGATTTGTATTGAAAATCAGTTTTTAGGGTTCCGTACCCAAAGGGTAAAAACGGGACCCTATTACTGAGACTTCGCTGTCCGTCCGTCCGTCTGTCACCAGGCTGTATCTCAAGAACGATAGCTAGACAGTTGAAATTTTCACAGATGATGTATTTCTATTGCCGCTATAACAACAAATACTAAAAATTAAATAAAATAAATATTTAAGGGGGCTCCCATACAGCAAACGGGATTGGTTGCGTTAACTTTGCACCTCATTTGTATGGAGCGCTATACATACCAGGTGCAAACTTAACTTAACCACTTAAGGATGGAGTGTTTGTACGGAACCCTCGGTGCGCGAGTCCGACTCGCACGACCGGTTTTTTTTTTTTTTTAATAGTGCGATGCGTGATCGTCCTTTCTTTTGTATGGGCGCGCGGCGCCAAGCCAGTTGGCGCCTTCAGTCGGTCATAATTTGTTAGTATTAGTAATCACATCACGCTGAAACGGCTGGACATCCAAAGATGGTTATAGGACACTTTATTCTCGACTATGGTAGAAAAAGGTTTTACGCGGAAGACGAACCTTCTAGTATGAATGATAATACAAACTTACGTCAACAGGCTCGCTAACGATTTGGCTCTCCGATATCCTCACGCCGTTCAGAGTGGTTCCGTTCTTCGACCCTAGATCTGCGACCGTGTATGTTCTTCTGCTCATGTCGTATCTAATATCCAAATGATTCTGAAACAAATACCAACGGTTATGAAATACGAAGAATATTTTTTTTCATACACTAAATCTTAACAGCGCGATGTAGGTATGATTCGTACGGGCGCGCGGCGCCAGCTGTACGGCGCCCTCTGTTGGTACGGATTTCTATGTCCACTCATTACTCCGAAATGGCTGGACGGATTTTAACTAATTTTGGTACAAGGATAGCTGGACACAAAGATATTTTAGAAGAAAAAAGGCAAAAACTCAACCGATATAACTTGTGAGATAGGGACCACGCTATAGTGGAGCCATTAATTTATATTGATACATTGGTCCTTGAGTTACTTTTACAATAAAGTGGGGTTATTATAAAAAAGCATACATACCCTTGAAATGTTGTTATCCTCTATAAGAATACTATGAGCACTGCCTTCTCTGCCAACAGTGCCGCCATCTTTCGTAACCAAAAATAAACTGCCGACCTTCAGTTTCGGCAAATTTGTCTCGCGAACGATCACTCGCATGCACGGTGGGTGGTGTTTAGATACCGCATCTGAAACAAAAGGATAGTTCGGACAATTGTCTCCTATTTTTTTTTATTGTTGAGCTTCGACGCCTATTTATTATTATTTTAACTATAATCACATTCGTTACAGTGACGCGAGCTAACGACCGAATTATTTTTACATATACTCAAAATTATGGAACGCTTATTTCTAAATTTACCTATAACCTAACAAGTGTCAGTCTGGCCCAGAGATATGAGAGAATGAGCATACGTTATTAAAGGTCCGTAGCGATTTTTTAAGGATTTGTCATTGACCAAATTCAAAACATTGTTAACGGAATGCTGCTCAATCATTCGTTCTTCTTACGAAATAAATAGGTAGGTACTGAATCCTATTGAAACTTGATTTTCATCACTGTAAATAGTTTTGGCTTTATTATGCAAAATCTACTTGAAATTTGCGGAATATTTACTCCTGTTTCCTCTTCGTTAACATCACTGTCATTCACAGACTTTGAACCAAAAAATTGTGGTTACCAGTAAAATTAATTAGTAACATTAAAAATCCGCAATATGTCGGGGGCTGAAAAACGGCATGTTGGGCTATAATATACCACTAAGTATTCAAATCTATGAACAGGAATGGATTCACCATTCTGCCTGTTATAATATTACGAACAGTATATTTCCTTGTGTGTTCAAAAGGGTAGGTAGTGATCCTAATTTTAATAATTCCAATAATAAATGCAATAACCCCATTGAACACTGGAGTTTTCATTTACCATCATCATCGCTAATAGTAGATATGCTAGCATCAGAATCATTGCCATCATCTACACCATCAACAGACTCGATATCTTTTTCCTCTTCTTTTTCATCATCTGACTCGCTGCATTCTCCCTCTTCTAAATCTTGGACAACTTCTATCTTCTCGACATCTTCTTTCATATCCGCATCTTCATCGAGAATCTCCTTCTTTTCAGAAGGGACATCATCTTTTTCCAATGTTTTTTCACTTGCTTCAGAACTTGCTTTTATATCTTTAATATCACTATCTCCATTCAGTTTTTTATTTTTATTCTTCTTCCTCCGCTTGGCTTTGCTTCCTTCTTCATTGTCTTCTTTCTCCTGTAATAGAACATTGACTTTGGTATTGGGTATTTACTTTTCATCATTTAATTACCTAAGGCGGTTTGGCCTCGGAGTGAAACCTGAGATAGATTTTTGGTCAGGTTATCAATGTCGCTTTCTTCCCGTTTTCTTGCCTGTGAAAGAAAACATAAAATTCAATTTTATCAGGTTTTGTAAGCACCGCCACCATTTAACCCTTCAAACGCCTATTACGAAAGGTAAATAGTATAAATGGAATTTACACATGTCATGGAAATTCTATAATGACTTTGCTGGGGTTTGTGGAGGAGTTGGGGTGGTTAGAGTAGCGACTTGTGGAAAATGCGCAGCGCCACTACCTAACATGGAAATTGTGACACCCATTGAAACATACATAAGTGTACTATCTCTATCCTTCAATTTAGACATATTACAATGCACCTGCATATGATGTTGAAGGGAAACAGATATTTTGAGATATCCATGAAACGCATGGTGGCATCAATCAACACAAATGTTGCACCATTGCAGATGTTGATGTGAATGTCAGAAATCATCTTCTGAGTAAGGTTAATTTTTGCTATCTTGCAATAAACTGATCATAATATTCATATTAGACACGTTTTGTGTTGCGTTCAAAGGGTTACAACAAATTAACAACATTGTTACAAACTACAATTTACCTTTTTAAGTTTTCGCGCCTTCCTCTTTTCGTGGGCTTCATACAGAGGATTAGCTGCAGTCTTGCTTTGGTCAGGATATGAGTGGAATTCGAATGTTTGTTTCTCTTCGGAGTAGCGGTAGTAGCAACCTGTGTCAGGATGATAGTATAAACCCAGTTCCTGGAATGTTTTACCAAAAAGTTAAGAAAATAAATTGTAAATCATCTTACTTTAACTCACGGAATAGTGCTATTTGAGTAATCATATAAACATCACCTTCTTAATACGATAAAAGATAATTAATATAAGATGAGTTAAGCAGCATCTAATAAAGTGCAGCATTTACAAAGATGGCTAGATAGCCCGATACGAGAGTGGCTGCTATAATGGCTAAATTAATGATGCTATTTCAAATAAAATGTGACATTAGTGAGTACTCTCAACAACATGTTGATTAAGTCTATAGATAGTACAAAATCATCAAATACATAGATATTGACTGTCAACAACATACAACTCATCAGAAAATGTAGTATTTCAGTCTTGCTTCAACATCCTTGGACATGGTCGCTAAGCTCACTGACTATGATTTAAAGATCTTGACTTATCTTGTGGTGACTATAAATGTCATTGACAAATTGAGTTACTTACAGCACTGTAATAGTAACCAGTCTTGTAATCATAGTACATGCCCGCAGACTCAACAAATACCATCCCGGACTGCTGCATGGCACTCTGTGCTGCCTCTTTCACCTGGTCGGCTATACTCTTCCCATTCTCTTCTCCATTCAAATTCCAACCACTATCTTTTCCACTGGCAACATCTGAAGATTCCAAGTTTAAATCTTTAGTTCTGGTTTTATTGTCAGTTATTGGTTGATTTTCCACAGATGTATCCTCTTCAGGTCCATCTGTCTGTGTAAATGCATCCTGGTGTTTTATATGTTGCATGTTTTTGTATAAAGCATGCTGGTTATTTTCTGGATCATGATCATTTAAAATAGGGTCTTGAATGTTGTCATTTTCAGTCTGTGTACTTGAGCTAACTGTTTCAATATTTTTCTGAAACAATTCAATTGATTTATGAACAGTTTTAGAGGGTTTTTACACAACTAAATGCCAAAATATGATAAAAATCACATCAAATATTTTCATAAAAAAAATGTGGTATACATTTACCAGAATTCACTACTACAAATCTGTATACTTTTACAAATCTAATATTTAATCATTATAACTTATAAGTTACCCAAACTTATATCACAATACTATTAACATTTACATATTAAAAGTGGGGGCCTAAGAGAGTTACAAACAACAACATCTCAAGAAGTAAGCTCATTAAAGGACAAAGGGTCTATCACCACAGCCTAAGAGAGATACCACAAACTCGGTCTTAGTCTTAGCAGCACGACGCGCAACACGTGCATCTCGCTCACTCTTATGGCCGCAGCGAGCCCCCACGCTGGGATCTCTCGCTCAACCGCTTGCTGCGCCGCTGGTCGCGCAAAGTCGTGGCATCTCTGTAAGGCAAGCCTAAGGCCTCCATTGAAGTTTAAATATGCTTTGACTTGCAGAAATAAGAAAGTTATAGTTAGCACTATGTAGTTTCTTTTTTTATCCTTTGAAAAAATATAAATAAGTAGAAAATGCATTAAGGTAATTTAGATCTAGACCAAAAGTAAGGTTTTAGTACCTGATTTTTCAATTGCTTCAACTGCTGCTTCAATATATTTAGGAGCCGTGCTTCTTTCTTTATTTTGTGTCTCATTTTTAACACTAGTTTTAATATATCAGGTCTGAATTTCAGAGACAACCGGAGACTTCTCAAATTGAATGAACTTTTATGTATTTTTGCTGGTTTCGTCTCACTGGTATTACGGGTCTCCATTTTATATAACTATTTAAGCAACTATGTTCACAACACAGTAAATCTATGTTTAATTATTGACTGTTTAATCACACAAATTTTTTTTTTTTTTTTTTTTTTTTTTTTTTTTTTTTTATTGTGGCTTTGACCTTCTTGCTGAGCAAGTGGTATTTCGCCAATGACTCGTTTCGAATCGCACACGGCGACAAGATTGAGGATTTATATCACGTTGTACGGTGAGGTGCCTTTTTGTAAATTGATAGCGATTTACAAAAAAACCACGCGGTCTACCGGGCCTTGACCCAAGAAGGGCTATGTACGCTTTAAGTTGAATTCTTCATTAACCATTCACTCATACGTTAGTTCACTGCACAATAGGCTATTAATACTACACATTGAACAACCAAAATGAATAAATAACGAACAACTAAACTTAAAGGCATGCGGCCATCTTAAGTCACAAACCGGAAGTCAATCACACAAATTAACAAAAAAATATTTTTTGCAGTAATACTCAAGCCAAACATGACATTTGACAATTTCAATTTCACATGACATTGACAGTTCTAAGACATTTTTCGTTCGCTTAACTTTGAAGAATATGCTAGCAACATTGAACAATGACCGTTAACCCTTCAACCGTCAAAGACGGTAAGGGCATGGTAAGGGCCCATTAAATTCCCAAAAAAAAAAGATGGTAAGGTAAGGGCACAGTACATATCGACGCTGGAACGACTAATTGACTAACGTGCATTTCTGAAACTTTACAGTAGAACAAAAACAAAATATTTTTTTTCGGAAAAAAATTCATAACTTTTTTTCTTTTTGTTATACGATAAAATGATGTATGGACGAGTAGAAGATAGTCGCGATGAAAATTTAACTATGATTGCTATTTTTCGAAATAACGTGTATTTTAGAAATAAATTGCACGTTAGCCAATCGGCATCTAATTGCGAAGCGGGAAAAAGGCTTAACTGCCATTTTTAGCATTGCTTTCAGTACGGGTAGTTAACTAAAGTGAGTGTTAACTTCAAACATTAAACCATAAAAATGCATAACTAGGCTAGTATTACAAAATTGTAACCGAGTAAAAGGCATTACTGAACATTTGCTCCATTAAGCAAGTCATGTATAATTTCTTAAGAAACACTTACACTAAAGTAAATCCTTTCTTTAGTTTTTGTGCCATAATGGAAACTAGAATTAATTGTTAAATTTCCGCTATGGAGTCTTGAATTGAGTTTAATTTCTGCAAATATTCCATTTATGATATAAATTCGCTTAATAATAGAACATGGCTGCAATATAGACGGGTAGGATTACTTTAAGGGGCTTAAACTCATATAAAAAATAATTTACTATGATCACGTATGGATATCTCCTTACTAGTTCGAAATATATGTATTATATAATTACATTTCGGTTAGTACGAAAGACAGGCATGTTTTTGTTATGTCCAGACATTGCCAATAAATTATTTTGACTAAAAAATAATAATAAGTCCATCAGGTAGCGGGGATGGCCATCCTTTTTTATGTCATAGGGAGCAAACGTGCAAACGGATCGCCTGATGGAAAGCTATAACGGTCGTCCATCGCCCATCGCCCACCTGCAACACCAGAGGAGTTACAAGTGCGCTGCCAGCACTTTCAAGTGGGAGTATGCTCTTTTCTTGAAGGTCGTATCGTCCAGAAATACCGCAAGCGAGATTTCATTTCACAATGCAGTCGTGCGAGTCAAGAAATTTCTAGTAAAACGCACAGTTGTGGACTGCTAACTATCTAAGTGGTGAGAGTTATATATGTAAGTGATAAAAGATGCAGAGAGAGGCTACATCTCTACGCAGCGCCAAGGAGTCAAGGCGATCTGAAATTCACTGGTAGCCGACGATACGAGTCAATCTCCGTTGAATGCGGTCTAGAGGGAGAAGCTGGTACTTGGTCGCCCTAGCCAACAGATAAGAACAGTATTCCTGGTCTGCAGGATTTGATAGGGATTGAGAGAGGTATTTTCCAAGTTGACGTTGAAGTTGGAACTACTGGAAGTAACTGAAACCTTCAGACGCGCAACTGAAACCTTCAAACGGAACGGAACGGCGCCATCGGAACGGAACGGAACAGACCTATCTCCGAAGCTGGAACCTACAAGTACCTTGGTATGACACAGTCATTGGGTATTGCGGGCGGAAACATTAGGCAGGCGTTAAAGGGCCGTTTTTTTGGTCGCTTGACAAAAGTATTTAACAGTACTTTGTCCGGTGGCGATCAGGCGTGCACTTGTGATACCCCTCCTCACTTACTCCTTTGGCGTACTAAGGTGGACTCAGACCGAACGAGACGCTCTGAATCCGAGGGTCCGTCAGATGCTCACTACACATCGCATGAGGTAGCCACGCTCACCAGTTGATGAGACTGTACATCCTACGTAAGTGTGGAGGCCGTGACTTTTTAAACGCCAAGGATAACTGCCAGGTGTACAGTCTTAGGAAGTATTTCCTAAACAACGAGTGTGCAATTTATCGCGATGTAGTAGCAGTCGACAAACGCCTCACCGCTCTCTCCTTGACAAACGAAAACTGGCGCAGACCAAAGGTGCTTCACATCGATGACCGAAGGTATGTATGGAAAAGCAGGGAGCTACACGGATGGTTCTACAAGGCCCGGGGCCCGATGTAGATCCGCTCGCGTCAATGAACTGGCTACGCTTTGGTTCGGCTAATTTCTACGGGGAAACCGAAGGTTTTGTCTGTGCAATTGCGGACGAAGTAATGATGATGAACAACTACCTGAGATATATCCTGAAGCACGGTACGGTCGACATTTGTCGGGCATCCCGCCGTCACATCTTGCTAACGGCGAGTGCTTGCACAGACATAACCAAGTAGCCAGCATCATTCACCAGGAATTTGCTCTTCGATACGGTCTTGTGGAGTCTGAGGTGCCATACTACAAGTATGCAGCGATGCCAGTTCTCAAGACTGGCCATGCCACGCTCTAGTTGGATCGATCTATCACCACAGACAGGACTATATTGTAGCCAACAAGCCTGATATCGTGTTGGTAGATCGATCCAAGCTCCAGACAGAACTCGTCGACATCACCATCCCGCATGACGAGAACCACTTGGGCTTTGCCCTTTACCCTTGGGTTAATATAAAGTATATTTGTCATTTATTTTGTATATTTTACTTTGGTATAAATATATAAAAAGTAAAATAATTTTGAATATTTAATATACCATTTGTATGTTGTATGAAAAACATGTCCAAAGAAACGTGAAATGAGTGAATAAGTGGCAAAACTTTATTAATTATATCCCTACATTTGCACAAGTACGACGATAGGGACTTACACCCCTGCAACATGCACGCGCAGAAATAACGACCATCGGACGCGTTAATAAAACTCAATAATGCCTACTCACATGTGCTTGTGCACGGTTCGTTTGGTAAAAATAATATTTACAAAAAGGCGGCTTGCCAATTATTTACCTATTTTGTGTATAAATATCACTTAATAATATAATAAACATTTATTTAAACTTGTGTGTCTTTATTAATTCACGCACTCAAAACAGTTTAATGTAATTAACACTAGAGTACAAAAAGTAAAATGGACTCTCGATCACCAAAATTTGGCACGATAGTCGACACATCCTTCCTCGAGTAGCTTTGACCGACGACTAACGAGTCGGACCTCTCCTAAGTCCTAGAATTTTTTTACGCTTACCCGCAGTATTTTGTTTTTATGGAACCCAAAAAACACTAAACAACGTGCAAACTCTTTTTTTAAATTGACTTATATTGATAAAACTACAATTAATGTGTCCGGATAAAATGACTATTGAAGCAAATGTTGAAAAAAACAATAAGAATGAAACGGTTAAACTACGGATGTAACATTATAATTTTCTAGACTATTAGCGTAAATACCATAAACTTGTGCTTCACCAGTTGGGATAAACAGCTAACGTGCAATACCCATGTATCACGATTTTAGAAAAAGGTCTAACCTCCACTTAAAGCATTTTTTTGACCCCAGCAAAATGGTTATTTAGCCAACGGGAATGAAATTTCCGAAAACAAAAACCGCTAAACGCAAATAAATATTTTACGTTTTAACTAACGGGCATTTTTTTTAAATCTCGACCTAATGCTGGCTCTTTAGGCAAAAGTTTTTTAGTAAATCTACTTTTTCTGAATTGCTAACAAGCCAAAAAAGTCCTCCGATCGAGCTCAAACCTGGCTCATTAGACGCAGAAAAAATCGCTGATTTCAACGGTGTATATAAGTCCATTTGCCCAAAAATGGCTCGTTAGTCAATTAGTCATTCCAGCGTCGATATAATAGGCTAAAGCAGTATGGAAACTACGAACAAACGGTCGAAACAGCGCACACACACAGACGCAAGCGTTTACGAGGCACCTAAGCGTACTTCGCGGTGCTGTCAGTCGAGCGTGCCGCTTCGAGACGGGCGGACTGTTTGTGTTTGTTGCGTGTCGCGTGCGCTGTCCGCGAATTTTTAAAGATGCCACGAGTGTATTGCGTTGTATACGGTTGCTTGAACTCGGATTCTTCAAACCTTTTAGCTGTTGTTTTCAAAGAGAATACTTACCAAAATGTGTAAAGAAGCTGCATCAATTTATCAATAAGAAACAAAATCAGTTATGGTGCCGTGCCCTTGCTTTCTGGTAATTTATTTTAAAAAGTTATTCATTAGAATGAGGATTTTTTATATGATAAAATTTAATAATAAAGCTTTTCGAACGTGTCGTAGCAGGCGAAAGTATTTCTCAGTCAGCAGTTTATAATAAGTACAATCTTGTCTTAATTGAATAAAGACGCTTTAAAATGTTGAAGTCTTTTAATTACTTACATAATTTTGTTAACCGACTTCAAAAAAAGGAGGGGGTTCTCAATTCGGTTGTATATTTTTTTAATGTTTGTTACCTCAGAACTCCGTCATTTATGAGTCGATTTGGAAAATTCTTTTTAGATCCATGAATAGACATCTCAAAGTTAGTCCCATAAAATTGTAGTGAAGATCGGACAACGACATCTATGAGGAATCGAAGGAATTCCTGAAATGTTATAGGCACTCATACTTAATATAATTTCTAAAACTATTTAAATATTTGCATATAGTAGTCATCATCTTCTTATGCTGAGCTGATGATGGACGGTACAACTCCTTAACGGTTAGGAGTTAGGAGATAATTCAAACGACATGCATGCCTTCAAGACCTCCCCGATCACCCCACCATAAGTATTTTATATGAACCACTAAAAAGCAAAAAAAAAAAACAAAAACAGAACCGACTTCAATAAAACTAAAAAGCAAAAATAACGGGCTTAAACGGGTTATTTTTGGATATTCATTTTTTTTTTAAGCCACAATCATACACATATCGACCTAGTCCCAAACTAAGCAAAGCCTGTACTATGGGTACTAGACGACGATATACATAATATATAAATACATATATAGATAACATCCATGACCCGAGAACAAATATTTTGCACAAATATTTGCCCCGGCCGGGATTCGAACCCGAGACCGCCGACTCAGTAGGCAGGTGTCTACCAACCGAGCCAAACGCGTCGTCATTCGATTATTATCCTTTATTTATCTTTCATCTTAGGCTAGGCTCTTTACAATAAATGTATATAAAAAGTAAAATACAATAAAGTAATTACAAAATATAAATACATTATAAAAAAAACCTAACCTAGGGTGCCGCCGCCGGCAGCGGGTGACAACCCTAGCGCGTAGGTATTTATCTTCAAAAAAGGCCTTAGTTTCCATACTGCTTTAGCCTATATATATACTGTGGTAAGGGGCAAACAATGCGACAAAGCAAAACCGTGCTACGATGCGCCATCGTGAGATTGAAAACTGTATTTCAATTTTGAATCTTGTTACATGAAGATAAACTTTATTTTGCATTTATGGATTTCCTCGACACAACATCGCATCGTGATACTATGACGCGTCGAACCACGATGAAATGTGCTTTATAATTATGTTTTGGCACTTTTGGCCCTTAATCGCCTCTACAAGAATGATGATCAGACTGCTCTAATTCAAAATTAACACTACTTGCGAAGTTGGCCGAGGTCGGACGAATATGAGTGTGGAGGGGCACTTCGCTTTAGAATCCCATACTTCATGGCATCAGGCAGTGGAGGTACTCTAGCCAACATAAATTGTCCGTTTGTTTCCAGGGAGCTATTTTAATAATACAACCATTGTGTTCGTAGAAATTTATTACAATAATTGCCTGGCGTAATTCATATCAGTCAATATAATATATTAGAGATTGCCAATTAGGAATGTCACTTTGATATTAACAGTATTTTACGGTTGAGAAATGTGAGGAAACCTATCAAAATCAGGTGCTACGTGATTCTGTCACGTAACAAGTATTAGGGCCGACACAGACGGACTGTAAACCAACTGCAACTTGAATATAAACTGCAGTCAGCATGCAGTTCTCGCACACATTGTTTGCATAGAAATTGCATGCACTCTGTCCGTATTTTGGTACAAAATTCGTATCGTGCCATCTCGCTCGCACTCCTGATATTTAAATGCTCGGGACGGCATGATAAGACTTCGAATAAATGAATGTTAGAAAGTAAGCCCAGATTCATTCTCAATATTACAATGTGTATTCACTGCTTCCAGAATAGGACTGAAATGTTCAACTATTCCGTTCTATGTTTTTTTTTTACTTTAACACGTTGCCTGTCCATGACATAAATTTTGTGACTTTTTCAAAGGTTTCCAATTCAGATTCGGGCAGATAACGTGTTGCAGGTGAGTGTATAGTCCAAGTATCATCATCATCATCATCATCATCATCATCATCATCATATCAGCCTATAGACGTCCACTGCTGGACAAAGGCCTCCCCCAAAGTTCTCCACAACACAACATCGCATCGTCCAAGTATATTTGTATGAAATTGTATGCCACATCGCGTCTTTCCGGTGCAGTACAGTGACCTATGTATATTTCATACAATCTCATGCAAATAATATTTCGTCATGCCGCTCCGCTGCTAATGCTGTCGTGTGCGCCCGTTTTTGTTTTATAAAAGCAAGCACAGATAATATATAAAAAAAAAAAAACAATTACTACTAGTATATTACAATATTTCCATATTTATACCACAATACTTGAACTTTTTTTACACTGATTACTTAATCTTTGAGTATGTGGACGAATGGAGATGAAACGATAATCCTCCAAAGCTCAATTTTAGCGGGAAGCCAGGTATTCACGTACAGCACACCACCATTATATGAATATACACTCTCACAGATACCTCTGCTGTTGCTATCGCACGCACACTACAATAAAATTAAACAGACGCAAATTAAATATAGCTTATGACCAGTTGACCAATGTACTTTGGCGGAGGGGTTCGTCCGGGTTTGGCATCTCCATTAGGCTAAATACTCAAAGGTTTTTCTATTATTTACTCGTACTATTTACGCAAAACCTATAAATTTATTTCAACCGAAATACAGTTAAGCGACTTCATGATTATTTTATGTTAAAGCAAATGATATCGAAGATGTGACTTTTCAATTTAGTTTTAGGCGTCTCTCTACGATCTTAGAGACCTTATTTGATAAGGTAAATAAATGTAAAGTGTAGGACGTAAAACTAACAAAAGAAAAGTGGCCCATTAAACTAGTAACAATTTAAGATACATTAAAACAGTTTGTATCAATACAAATTACTTCCTAAGGTTTATACATTGTTTTCAAGTTAAAGTACATTTATAAATCACAATTCTTACTCCTAACATACGTGAGAGAATTCCGGTCAATTTTGTATACATTTATTAGACCGTGAGTTACTTTTTTTTATATATATTTAGTAGTGACGTAGTGAAGGACTATTTTTTATTTCCACGCTATACAATTTCTACGCGATTTACAAATGAGCAGTACTTCTTATTTACAGGCAGAACTTTATCTGGATGATTGTACACAATTATTATTTATAAAGTTGAAATATTATTATTTTGTGCAAATATAACATATTCATGATCACACAAATTGCATGTAGGGAAGAAATATGGGAGTACAATATAACCGTTTGACTCAAAGCAACTAACAAATGATGGAACCTGTATTAAGATTGTAGTTCAATTGACAACTTTTAATGTTCTGGTAGCACTGGATTTTTGCCTATGCAGATTTACAACGTAAGTTATTTTGACTACACTACATTCCCATGGGGACATGCTAATGTTATCTCTTAAGGAATCACACACCCTTCCAGCACTAAAAACGTACCTGACTTATCACATCACTGTATCCACTAAAAACTAGTTTACACCGGTTATCACCGACCAATAATCTTTCGTATGCATTGTCACTCGACTCTAACGCTTTAACATAAGGTTCAAATAATCCATAAAGCTCTACGGGGGCTAATCGTCTTCTTCGTCTTGCTGCATAGTGGTCCTCGTGAACAGCTCCAAGGTCAGAGCACTGAGGAACATGGGTATAGACCTGTGGTGGTGAAGATGCAACTCCACCAGGTCTTCTAAGGTGGCGGAGTAATCTGTGTGCACCATCTCTATTCCGTCGTCGCATAACGTGAAAGTGAGGTACTCTTCGGCGGATTCTGCGTACATGTTCGATATTCTGGAAATATGAAATGTTGTTTCATTAATGTATTGATGATTGTAAAGAAGAACGGGACACATTTTTGGATACCGCATAAACGGGTTGTCCTCTAAATATTTCGTAAACAATAAGGTGTATGCAAAAAAAAAGTATTTATTTAGTTTTTAATGCAGCATAATGTAAGGTAAAAATAAAAATTTGGTGTTTGTGTGTAATTCTTCATTATCGAGGCTGGAGTGTGAAGTCTCGGCCTCTCGTGTAAATACGAGTAATTTGGAGGAAAAGGACTAAAACAGGCTGAGTCCCCGATTCAAATTTTTGGTACTGTGATAATTTGGACATTAAGAATTGGATAGGCTACTTTTTCCCGACTGCAGAATGTTTTTCATTGTCTACCACATTGAAGGTACACTTCCAGTATGTTATAAAAGGGATAGGAGGCAAGTTTGATGAAAATTTTGTATATTTAATTACCTATAATTCTTATGTCCAGTTCTGTCCACTTTATAACCAAGCAGCATGTAACAGACATCTCTGTACTCCTGCGCTGATGACGTGAACTCTTCCTTCATTCTGAAAATTACCAAACTTTTAATAGGTACAAATATATTCAACGAAGAGCGATAAAAACGGGAGTTAAGAAATCCATACAATGTATACCCGTTTTTATTGCTGTCCTGTGCGTACCTTGGTATTTATTTAGGCTCTAACGAATAATACTGAAAGCCTGATTATATACCGCTGGCTCAATATTACAGGGTCCTACGTATGTTTCACTTTTGACGAGTTCAAATTTGAACATTTTCATAATTACATGAAGTCTAATTTTAACTAGTCTGAAAATGTAACATACAACCCTGTTATATTGGGCCAGCGATATGTTAAAGCGATGAGTATATGTAGTTGCAAATACATAATAAAAATAACTATATTTCAAAATGTGTTAAAAAGAATTTAGGTAGTTTCTACTTAACTTGAATAAGTGTTTTAAGCTTTTACGATCAACTAGAAAACATTTCTTGCAGCCAAGCCATATTTGATGTGATATTTACTATAACATATTCAGATACAGAATCAAAAAATACCATTTAATCCCATTACACTAAGATATAACAAGAACAATTATGCGCTTCAGTATTCATCATGTTTAGTATTGGATTTTATTTTTTAAATTATTAGAGGAAAATACGGAACAGACAACTGCCAGTTAAGTGGTTCTTCATAGGGAGCGTGCACGGACGTGGCAGCATAGTATTTTTTTTTTTCAAGTAATGATAAGGTGAAAGAAACAGATTGGCGGCACCAGTTAGCAACACTTTCTTTGTGCAAGAGAAAACGTGCAGGAACTTATAGGTAGCAGCACTATCAACGTAAATGTCGAGGTATAAGATTCGGATTGGCGACACCAGTTTGCAACGTCTTCGTTGTGCACGTTCCTTATACCTCATAACCATAGCGGCCATGCAACATCGCGGTATTAGGCGTAAAAAAATACGAACTTGATTGTAATAATAATAAATATAAATTTAACATTACTATATTACACTCAATACAACATTTTGTCTGTTGACAACCAAAACTGGTATCTAGTACGTTCTGAAGAGTAGTGATAATTAAGTTTATATAAAAAAAACTATAGGAAATCCACGGTGTTGCACGGGCCGTGCGCATCACTGCTCATAACCGCCCAGTACGTTGACGCAAAACTGTGTCCCAGACGCCAAGCTAACAGCAGTATAGTATTGTATTGCGGCAAATGCCCTCGTGACGCCTGGGACACAGCTTTCCGTCGACGTGATTTGCTGTCTTAGGCGCTCAAAAGGTTAATTGGTCTTTGAATATTGAAGGACTTAGGAAGATTACTATGACGCATAATTTCATACTATAACAGCGCTGTATTACATAAAAACTAACAAATAACATACGTAAGTAAAGATATATCGTACAACCAAAGGTGCTAAATTCTCAGTTAGTGGTCAAGAAGTTCATGTTTATGCAGTACAGCGGAGGCGGCATTCTGAATTACTAATAGAAAACACGTTCATCTTTAATCACTCTTAGCAGGCGCGGATCCAGCTCTCAAAAAAGGTTGCGCTTACAACATAAAAAAAAAACTCATAAAAAAAGGCCTCCATTTAGAGGAAATCACACTGCTCATTTTCGGGTACTAGGCATCTGCTTTTGGCCAAAATTCCGCCGGCAACGGTCCCCTAGTACACAATTTTTACAATTAATTTGCACAAAAATCGAAACGGTCCGACACAAAATATACTATTCTTATTGTTAAGGTTTTGGAGGAGCAAACGATCGAGAACGAAACCACGATATATATAACCCGGTTACGTTAAATTTGGACCTCATATGTATCCGACGCCATAGTTACTACATGCACAGTTAACGTAAACTGACGTATGGGATAATGACCAGTGATATGTCCTCTCAAGGTTTGCCCATCTTGCCCACGGTGGATACGCGCCTGAGTCTGATTTTTTTAGCAAACGCGAAACCATTGGCTGTTTGTTTTGTAGCCTCCGATGTAAATACTAAGAGGTGGCTAACAAGTAAACATGAAAAAACATTGACGGCGTTAGTAATTTTAATAAAAAGTACCGTCACAAGTCTCCGCTGCAGGCGGAGGCTCCTCCCTGTTCAACGTCGGCAAAAAAATTAAATCTGCAATTAATTTTTACTTGCAGATATTTAGTTTTCCATCGTTAATATATTTGCTTTTATTGAAGACGTACAAAAAGATAATTCTAGCATAACCTTCGGGGTTGGCAGCTTATTTCAAAGCAGACCTGTGCATAATTATATTCGAATTTATCTATAAAAATTAGGCCAGGATGATATAACATGACATAACCCAATCATCACAAAATAGATCTAATTGGCTTTGAAAACCACGTCAAATCGGTTCCTTATGCCCCATCTACATCTGTATATCTTGAACCTGAACAGTGATGATTAAAAACTGATAACTCAAAATCTTTTACGTGATTTCTACAGCCAAATAAGTATAATCAAATATACTACAAAAACCTCACCCACTTCCTAATCATCTTTACGATTTTTTCAACATGTTAGGTTATAGGATTGATGCATAATTAATGAACTACTTAAAAATAAAGTCCTTACCTTTGCAGCTTGATTTGACTATTCTCAAGCTGTTGCTTTATTTGAGCTAGCTCCTCGGGGCAGCCGCGCGACCCGCCTTCGCGTAGCGCTGCCTTCAGCTTCTTTATCTGAAACAAAACCAATTAATGATAAAACCCCTTAGACAGCGGTTACATGCTCAGTCTGCCGTCAGTTCAATCCATCAGTCTGGTCAGTGACGTGAGAAGAATGATCGTGTAAACCTCTCGGAACTGACGGACTGATGGTCCGGACTGGTGAATATAAATGAATAACAGTAAACAGAACATTCCGGAGAACAAAAGAGATAGGTCGCCCTCCATCGACGTGGTGGACCAGTATGACCAGACTCCTGACGAAGGAGAATCTTCCTGACCAAAACAAAATAATGAAAAATCCCCTTACACAGAACACACTGCCGCCAGTTTAATCCATTAGTCTGGTCAGAATAAGGGCCTAAGTCATATTTTTTTACCTCTTCATTGGCGGCTTCTAAGTCTCCTTGGACCTGCTTATGAGCTATAGCAGCTGGGTTTTCAGCCAAGTGGATCACCTGAAACAAAATAAAACTACTATTTTAAAATCATTTAGTTTTAACTTAATAAACTACGATACAATTTCCAAGAATATGACCGCTCTGACAAGAGTGTAGAAGTTTTTGATCCAGGATTGGTAGTCACATTCCGAGTGATTACGCCGGGCAGATGTTCCTGAAATATGGCCGCAGTCCTTTACAGTAAAAGAGTCTTCTTGTACAAATATTATTTTCTCTAGTCTTCACAGAACCCCAGTAACGGCAAGAGATATCCCCTTAGTGGAACGCCACAATAGTTGATCGTTTTTTCAGTAAATTTTGGTTCCAGGATAGCCGGACATCCAAAGATGGTTATAGGATACTTTTACCAGACTACGATAAGGAAGTCTATTCTGCCGCGCCGTCACCGCCTCGTCGCGCCACTCGCTCCCCTCCGCCCGCAGACCTTCTATAATGTGTCGGTCACCTTAGTGGAGGGCACTAGGGCTTGCAATATCGGATGGTTTTCCAATTCCGGAATGGACTTCGAGATTGGCACTCAATTCCGGAATTCCGGAACTGGTTCCGGAATTGACTAAACATACAAAAATACAAAAAACGAGTATTTTTTTTTACTATTGAAGGCGGAAATCGATGTACTATTGATGATTAGAGGTTTTCTATATGTCAAGAGATTTTCACCCTAAATAGTCTATGAAATGTCTGGATATCTTATCTTACATGATAAGCATTTTTCAAAGTATTCACAGGACGGCAGGACCAATAATATATTTAGACGGTTGTACCTATTGCGTCATTCTCCATCGGTGTCGGGGTTAAGGTACAATTAATTTAATACACAAATGCCTCATATTTATGTCTGTTTCTTTGTTCTCATTCCTACAGTGATGTTCGCACAAACGCCCCAGTATCTTACTTAGTGTACACATCAAAAGTGTCGTAATCTAAAGCTTGCTTTGCAATGTCTTAGTCCATCTCTTGTTGATCTGCAAAGTACCACACAAGTCGCTTGTTATCAGTCATCCCACTGTCAAAAATACGTATTTTGAGCTTCCGTGGAGTCAACGGGAATCTAAAAAGGACCTCCTCATTCAATGGATTCTTAGATCAAAGTTTTTCCTTCAGTTGTTTTGATTCAGTTTTTCAGCTTTCTTATTCTGTCTTTGGTTGAAAGATTTATTGACCTGATTGTATAATTACTTGAGATACCCTATGACATTGTGTCATGTATGACTTTTTTATTATACCTTGATATTTCATACCCCGCTGATCACTATCGTAAGTTTTTACCGAGCACATAACTATCTTGAAAATGTTGTGACTCCCGATTCCTTACATTCCTATCATTAACAACATTGCCCTTGGATTTCCATCACGAGGCCGCAACCATGAATAAAGACATACCTCTAAAATGCTTAGTGGAGCCTTAATTATGAGAGATTTTGAAATGTCTATGTAGTGGGTAGATAAATAGTGGCAAGATCTTAGACAGATGTGAATTAAAACCGTTGAATTTGGCTCATTCCTGGTGAATAATCTGTAATTTAGTGTTTTACCAAGATAACCAGTAAAACATTTCGACTATAAATGGTTCTCACTGCTAACTGTAACAAATGCTAATGCTATATTTACAAATAGTGAACTTCATGCCTAATTAAATTCTCTACCCGTCCACCATAGGGCCAAAAGTCAAAACAGAGATACTTCAAGTACCCACTTGTAGAGTAGAATTTTAACCGTTCTGAGAGCGTTAAAGATACAAGTGAATACATATATAATATGTATTTAAGCTTAACCAAACTTACCATCCGTAAAACATCTCATATTACTGTCTAGGAACTACATTAAGTAATGTCGTTTCAATTCCGGAATTTTCGATATTGAGCGTCCTCAATTCCGGAATTGTAATATTGGAAAAACCATCCGAGATTCCGGAATTTCGAAATTCCGGAATTCCGGGATGCAAGCCCTAGAGGGCACGTTGACCCTCTCCAGCTGCGCCTGCAGGTTGTCGCGCTGTGTCCGCAGCTTGCTGGCGTCGCGCCACTCGCTCCCCTCCGCCCGCAGACCTTCTGTAATGTGTCGGTCACCTTAGTGGAGGGCACGTTGACCCTCTCCAGCTGCGCCTGCAGGTTGTCGCGCTGTGTCCGCAGCTTGCTGGCGTCGCGCCACTCGCTCCCCTCCGCCCGCAGACCTTCTGTAATGTGTCGGTCACCTTAGTGGAGGGCACGTTGACCCTCTCCAGCTGCGCCTGCAGGTTGTCGCGCTGTGTCCGCAGCTTGCTGGCGTCGCGCCACTCGCTCCCCTCCGCCCGCAGACCTTCTGTAATGTGTCGGTCACCTTAGTGGAGGGCACGTTGACCCTCTCCAGCTGCGCCTGCAGGTTGTCGCGCTGTGTCCGCAGCTTGCTGGCGTCGCGCCACTCGCTCCCCTCCGCCCGCAGACCTTCTGTAATGTGTCGGTCACCTTAGTGGAGGGCACGTTGACCCTCTCCAGCTGCGCCTGCAGGTTGTCGCGCTGTGTCCGCAGCTTGCTGGCGTCGCGCCACTCGCTCCCCTCCGCCCGCAGACCTTCTGTAATGTGTCGGTCACCTTAGTGGAGGGCACGTTGACCCTCTCCAGCTGCGCCTGCAGGTTGTCGCGCTGTGTCCGCAGCTTGCTGGCGTCGCGCCACTCGCTCCCCTCCGCCCGCAGACCTTCTGTAATGTGTCGGTCACCTTAGTGGAGGGCACGTTGACCCTCTCCAGCTGCGCCTGCAGGTTGTCGCGCTGTGTCCGCAGCTTGCTGGCGTCGCGCCACTCGCTCCCCTCCGCCCGCAGACCTTCTGTAATGTGTCGGTCACCTTAGTGGAGGGCACGTTGACCCTCTCCAGCTGCGCCTGCAGGTTGTCGCGCTGTGTCCGCAGCTTGCTGGCGTCGCGCCACTCGCTCCCCTCCGCCCGCAGACCTTCTGTAATGTGTCGGTCACCTTAGTGGAGGGCACGTTGACCCTCTCCAGCTGCGCCTGCAGGTTGTCGCGCTGTGTCCGCAGCTTGCTGGCGTCGCGCCACTCGCTCCCCTCCGCCCGCAGACCTTCTGTAATGTGTCGGTCACCTTAGTGGAGGGCACGTTGACCCTCTCCAGCTGCGCCTGCAGGTTGTCGCGCTGTGTCCGCAGCTTGCTAGCGTCGCGCCACTCGCTCCCCTCCGCCCGCAGACCTTCTGTAATGTGTCGGTCACCTTAGTGGAGGGCACGTTGACCCTCTCCAGCTGCGCCTGCAGGTTGTCGCGCTGTGTCCGCAGCTTGCTAGCGTCGCGCCACTCGCTCCCCTCCGCCCGCAGACCTTCTGTAATGTGTCGGTCACCTTAGTGGAGGGCACGTTGACCCTCTCCAGCTGCGCCTGCAGGTTGTCGCGCTGTGTCCGCAGCTTGCTGGCGTCGCGCCACTCGCTCCCCTCCGCCCGCAGACCTTCTGTAATGTGTCGGTCACCTTAGTGGAGGGCACGTTGACCCTCTCCAGCTGCGCCTGCAGGTTGTCGCGCTGTGTCCGCAGCTTGCTGGCGTCGCGCCACTCGCTCCCCTCCGCCCGCAGACCTTCTGTAATGTGTCGGTCACCTTAGTGGAGGGCACGTTGACCCTCTCCAGCTGCGCCTGCAGGTTGTCGCGCTGTGTCCGCAGCTTGCTGGCGTCGCGCCACTCGCTCCCCTCCGCCCGCAGACCTTCTGTAATGTGTCGGTCACCTTAGTGGAGGGCACGTTGACCCTCTCCAGCTGCGCCTGCAGGTTGTCGCGCTGTGTCCGCAGCTTGCTGGCGTCGCGCCACTCGCTCCCCTCCGCCCGCAGACCTTCTGTAATGTGTCGGTCACCTTAGTGGAGGGCACGTTGACCCTCTCCAGCTGCGCCTGCAGGTTGTCGCGCTGTGTCCGCAGCTTGCTGGCGTCGCGCCACTCGCTCCCCTCCGCCCGCAGACCTTCTGTAATGTGTCGGTCACCTTAGTGGAGGGCACGTTGACCCTCTCCAGCTGCGCCTGCAGGTTGTCGCGCTGTGTCCGCAGCTTGCTGGCGTCGCGCCACTCGCTCCCCTCCGCCCGCAGACCTTCTGTAATGTGTCGGTCACCTTAGTGGAGGGCACGTTGACCCTCTCCAGCTGCGCCTGCAGGTTGTCGCGCTGTGTCCGCAGCTTGCTGGCGTCGCGCCACTCGCTCCCCTCCGCCCGCAGACCTTCTGTAATGTGTCGGTCACCTTAGTGGAGGGCACGTTGACCCTCTCCAGCTGCGCCTGCAGGTTGTCGCGCTGTGTCCGCAGCTTGCTGGCGTCGCGCCACTCGCTCCCCTCCGCCCGCAGACCTTCTGTAATGTGTCGGTCACCTTAGTGGAGGGCACGTTGACCCTCTCCAGCTGCGCCTGCAGGTTGTCGCGCTGTGTCCGCAGCTTGCTGGCGTCGCGCCGCGCCGTCTCCACCTCGTCGCGCCACTTGCTCACCTCCGCCCGGAGACCTTCCACCACTGAAACCGACAAATCTGATGAGACTGGCCCGATTCACTCTACAAATTAAATAAACAAAAACCATTCAGGTACTCAGTAATAACAGGGAGTATCCTGTATTTCAACCAGAGTTAAACTAAGCAACAAAGCGCCAGTCGCCGTGCAGTAAGGATGCCTGTCCACAGAAGCGGGACGAAGAAAATAAACAAATTAGGCTGCCTCTTTGTGAAGCCCAAAAGAAGCATTTAAATCTGACGAATGTGATTAGTCAATTTTACACATCTCCGCTACAAGCAACCCAAGGGTGCGTCTCCACGTAAGCGGAGCGGAGCAGAGATGTGCGGAATCGACCAATCACAAATGTGAAGAGGAGCTGATATACACAGACTTAAGTGTAAGGCCCGAGTAGACGCTCGGAGCGGAGCGTTCGGCGGGGCGGGCGAGCGTGAGATCGAGCGGCCGGCTAGTGCCAGTGCACGCTCACCGCTCGTATGTACCGGTCGCATTCACCATGGCATCGACGTCAGATGACATCATTGATTTATTTTAAGAAGAGAATTTATAGCTGAAAATGTATTGTTTTTCTGCAAAAGAAGGCCCTAGTGTCATAGTGAAGCAAAGAAGACGGTTTAGAGAGTTTTCCACTTTATACGAAACCTTAAGATGCAATGAAGATAAATTCCGTGAATATACAAGAATGACTGTGGCCACATTGGAGAAAATTGGGCCAATATAAACTACAAAACGTATGGCACGCTCTTCTCGCCGCTGCAAAACTCAAACAGGTTTGAACCCGCCCGCGACGCTCCGCTCGACGCTGCATTGGCCGCAAACTTACCCGCTCGTCATTCGTTCTGTGGAGCGTCTACTCAGGCCACCCGTATAAGTTTCCTTTGTTTAACATGCACGCTGCACGCCCCGCCCCGCTGCACGCCGAACTCGAGCGTTTACTCAGGCCGTACACTACACTCAGGTGATTGGTCAATTCCGCACGTATTCGCTTCAGTGGAGACGCACTCTCACGACGTACTGCCGCTAAAGCTTCTCCGCACAGGTCACCGTTTAGCTCCCTCTCTAAGCAGTCTAGTGACAGCTTGTTTTGAGCAAGAGCGTCAGCCGCTTGAGACTACCCTTTCAATATAATGTACTGCTGCTTAGAAGTATCATGCTGCTGATCAGTGTGATATCTTACGTGTGGCGTGCGAGTTCTGGTCGTGCATGTTGAGCAGGTCGCGGTAGCCCTGCAGCGCGCGTTCCAGTTGGTCCACTCGCGCAGACAGTATACTACGATTTCTAATTCAAGACCAAAAAAACTACGACAGATACGTCACTGTCAAAATTGACAACATTTAAATGACATCTGAGTTTGTTTCTTGGCTTGCACCAAATGGACAATGTTACAAGTACAATACCAGATTTTGTACCAAAAATTTCCGGTGTTTAAGTTTTTATTATCTCCTCTCGTAATTCTGTAATAATAAATATTTCTAGTTATTTTGTTAAAACATAAGAGTTAAAGTTACCAATAAATAAATTATCTTAGCGCGTTTAAAAATAAAAATAAATTTACTATTGTAAAAATATTTTATTGTAGTGGCAACTTTGTGGTAGTTTTTTTGGTCTTGAATTAGAAATCGTAGTTTAGTGCTGCGCTGCCGACTGCACCGTTTAACTCCCTCTCTAAGCAGTCTATTGACAGCTTGTTTTGAGCAAGAGCGTCAGCCGGTTGAGACTACCCTTTCAATATTATGTACTGCTGCTTAGAAGTATCATGCTGCTGATCAGTGTGATATCTTACGTGTGGCGTGCGAGTTCTGGTCGTGCATGTTGAGCAGGTCGCGGTAGCCCTGCAGCGCGCGTTCCAGTTGGTCCACTCGCGCGGACAGTAGTGCTGCGCTGCCGGCCGCGCCCGCTTCTCCGCACAGGGTCACCGTTAGCTCTTTCTCGTAGCAGTCCAGTTGTTGTCTGTAACGCACAAGGATTTGTCAGATTAGATTGTTGTTATGAAACACGTAATGTCTCATTATTTTTAATGTGGGTACACACCACAAAGATCAATGAAGAATTTTTTTTAATTAACATAGAGGTCGCTAAGGTAAAGTCTTTCAAATAAAATGCAAAGATCGACACACAAAGCATAAGGAAAAATCGGAAGGTTATCTGGGCGTTAGGGTGGTGGAGAGACTAACTCGCTGGACCGGTAATCCAGAGGCACCGGGTTTGATTCCCGGTCTCTTCCACCAGGTTACGCATTTCACTTTATCTTTGTATCAATAGATTAGACTATGTTCACATAATATGCTCAGCCGTCTAGATAACTCCTCATTAGAGAATATCGGCAACAAGGGTGTAACTACTGGACATGGCAGAACTTGATCCTTACCTTTTCAACGCCAAACGCTAAGCAATAAAGCAATTCACCGTACCCATGACGCCACAGCAAAAAAAAAACAAAAAAGAGCTCCAAAATCAACAGGAATTGAGCTTGTAGCGGTTTGAACTACAAAGTTATGGCCGACGTTGCCTATGGCGCGGAACAGAGCGGACAGACGGGTGCCATCATTTAGAGACCAGAATATGATATTAATTTCGCATTTCTAATCAACATGAAAGTCGTTTTTTATAATTGTATCAATGTATGAAATGGCTCGTTTTTTTATCTCAGTCGTTATTTTCTATAATTGTTAGAAAGGAAGGATTAGAAGTAGGTACTGAATTTATTTTAGGCCAAATATATGAAATGAATCCTTTCATGATCAAATGTTCTGGTTATAGGCTACCTAGCAATACCGTGGCGTTAAAGAAAGGCTGGGGCAAGCAGGACCAGATTTCCTCAGTCCAGTGTTTCCTCCAGGGAAGTTGTATGTTAGTCAAATAAAATATTGAAATATCCTTACCTATAACTATCCCGCTCTCTAGTGACCAGGAGTAATCTCTTCTGCAATCGGTGGATGAGGCTCTCCTGGGTCTTGCGGACTGTCAAGAGATCGTTCAACTTGGTGGTCGCCTTGTCACGCTCATATTTCAGAGTTGCAATGTCCTGTATAACCAACATTCCGATGTGAGTTAAGAATAAAATATTCTTTATTTCACAATTCACCGGGAAATAAATACAAACAAATACAGACGATTACACGTAACATTCCATAGAGGTAAACAACAGACAGATGGCCTTATCGCTAAAGAGCGATCTCTTCCAGACAACCACCTAATGAGCATAAAATGGGTCATGGTGTCGATTTTAGTTTGTCGATGTCAAAAAGCATTAAGCACAACTCTAGGTACAACAACTTGCTCCGATAGTCAGCATTGTTACCAACGTTATGCTCCTAAAAAAACCAGTCGTCGGTGTTGGTTTCTAGGCTTCAAGTCTCGATTCACATTCGACTGAAACATTCGCATACCTCATTGATCTGCGCGAGCTGCGACTGCGCCTGCGACTGGCCGGCCTTTAAGTCTCGATTCACATTCGACTGACACATTCGCATACCTCATTGATCTGCGCGAGCTGCGACTGCGCCTGCGACTGGCCGGCCTTTAAGTCTCGATTCACATTCGACTGAAACATTCGCACATACCTCATTGATCTGCGCGAGCTGCGACTGCGCCTGCGACTGGCCGGCCTTTAAGTCTCGATTCACATTCGACTGAAACATTCGCATACCTCATTGATCTGCGCGAGCTGCGACTGCGCCTGCGACTGGCCGGCCTTTAAGTCTCGATTCACATTCGACTGAAACATTCGCATACCTCATTGATCTGCGCGAGCTGCGACTGCGCCTGCGACTGGCCGGCCTTTAAGTCTCGATTCACATTCGACTGAAACATTCGCATACCTCATTGATCTGCGCGAGCTGCGACTGCGCCTGCGACTGGCCGGCCTTTAAGTCTCGATTCACATTCGACTGAAACATTCGCATACCTCATTGATCTGCGCGAGCTGCGACTGCGCCTGCGACTGGCCGGCCTTTAAGTCTCGATTCACATTCGACTGAAACATTCGCACATACCTCATTGATCTGCGCGAGCTGCGACTGCGCCTGCGACTGACCGCCCTTTAAGTCTCAATTCACATTCGCACATACCTCATTGATCTGCGCGAGCTGCGACTGCGCCTGCGACTGGCCGGCCTTTAAGTCTCGATTCACATTCGACTGAAACATTCGCACATACCTCATTGATCTGCGCGAGCTGCGACTGCGCCTACGACTGGCCGGCCTTTAAGTCTCGATTCACATTCGACTGAAACATTCGCACATACCTCATTGATCTGCGCGAGCTGCGACTGCGCCTGCGACTGACCGGCCTTTAAGTCTCGATTCACATTCGCACATACCTCATTGATCTGCGCGAGCTGCGACTGCGCCTGCGACTGGCCGGCCTTTAAGTCTCGATTCACATTCGACTGAAACATTCGCACATACCTCATTGATCTGCGCGAGCTGCGACTGCGCCTGCGACTGGCCGGCCTTTAAGTCTCGATTCACATTCGACTGAAACATTCGCACATACCTCATTGATCTGCGCGAGCTGCGACTGCGCCTGCGACTGTCCGGCGACGGCGGTGAGCTGGTTGGTGAGCGCCGAGTCCAGCGCCGCCGACAGCGCGCGCGCCGTCTCCACGCCGTGCGCGCGCGCCGCGCTGCGCCACTCCGACACCGCCGAGTCCAGCGAGGCTAACTTCACCTGCCGTACAATTAAACTTAAACTTTGTATCTATAGCCGGATGAATATTCAGCGTTTGTAAGGCGTTTTTTTTTTTTTCATCATTCCCATTTCTGCAAATATTGTTACAATAGATGATTGTCAGAAGTTGATTTTTTATGTATCCCGAAGCCACTACCGAGTGCGATCCTAGTTAGATCATAATTAAAACGACTAGCTCTTCCGTTGCGGTAATCATCGTGAAAAAGGAAAGACGTTTGAACCGTGCGGTTAGAGCGCTCGGGGAATCAGAGGCAGGTAAGTTGCTTTTTAACCCTGGGATAGTGGCACTACAAACAGGTTTCATATGGCAATAATGTACGAGACATCTATGCGTTATGGGTGAATCAACTTTTTTGTGTTGTTTACTCTGTCCCCGTTGTCCAAGTGACATCTTCATACTGTTTCATAGAAAAATGCTTAGGTTGTCCGAGGGACAAATTTTGCGTAACCATAGCAACAAGGTGCACTTAAAAGTTGATTCACCCTTATACAATGTCAGTAGCGGTATGTCGACTACCAATTTTAAATTATTGTTTATCACAATGCTGCATTTGTTCTCCATCTGAAATAAATATTGAATAGCATTGAAAATAATATTTCGTGCATCGTTGTGGATAGGTTTGGATTTATTTGGTTTCAGCGAAAATTTTAAATTGTCAAGCTAGTAAAATAATATAGTAAAACTAAATAATCCGCAATAAAATAACTTAACGGGCTATATTTCATACAATTCTTAACAGACTGAAGACTGAAACCTTATACCTAGATTTATAGAATTAAATGTTACACCTAATATAGAAACCTAGTACCATAGGAAAACATGGAGTAAGACAAGGGCAGATTAAAGGCTGATTTAGACGAAGACAATTTTGAGACGCCGAAATTACGGCGCCTCGAAAAGGCACCGTATAAACACTTTCCGCGCCATTTTTTCGCGGCATGCCAGCGCTGGCGCGGAATAGAACACGGGCCTATTTTTTGGCGCCAGTGACCCCCCTCCGCGTCTCTCGCTGCCACTAATGACTGGTACTGAAAAAAAGCACTGTGTAAACACGGCTTGCTGGTCACTGGCGGCGAGATTTAGGCGGCTGAAAATAGTCATTGTCTAAACGGTCGGAGGTGTGATGTGCGGTAAAAGGCTGATTTAGACGAAGACAATTTTGAGACGCCTAAATTACGGCGCCAGTGATTACCGCACAGCACACCTCCGACCGTTTAGACAATGACTATGTTCAGCCGCCTAAATCTCGCCGCCAGTCGTGTTTACACAGTGCTTTTTTTCAGTACCAGTCATTAGTGGCAGCGAGAGACGCGGAGGGGGGGGGTCACTGGCGCCAAAAAATAGGCTCGTGTTCTATTCCGCGCCAGCGCTGGCATGCGGCGAAAAAATGGCGCGGAAAGTGTTTATACGGTGCCTTTTCGAGGCGCCGTAATTTAGGCGTCTCAAAATTGGCGTCGTCTAAATCAGCCTTAAGAGTGGAAATGATGGAGTCCCGGGTCTGACTCTCCTATTAGTCAGACCCGGGACTCCATCATGTTAGGCATATTTGCAGCACTCGAGCAGTCTGGACTGATGATGAATAAATCTGTTGGTAACATAAATTCCTCATAAACTGACCTTAGCCTCATGTAGCTCCTGCTGTGCAGGCTGCACAGCCTCAAGCCTGGCGGTGAGCGTGTGGACCTGCTCCTCCAAAAGCAGCTTGTTGCAGATGGAGTCTCGGAGGGAGCGCTCGGTGGCGCGCAGGCGCACTACCTCCTTCTCCAGTTCGGCCATGTTGCTTAGCCGTTTTTGGGCAGTCTGTAAAATAATCATATTTGTAAATATATTTCATGCCTGTGAAATCGTTTCCATCCATTAGTCAGAATAAGCAAATACACACACTTATGATTTTAAAAGTCTACAGTTTTTCTAGAGAGGTATATACATCTAAATCTATAACGGATGACAAATTGTTTCAATCCTATTTTCCTGGCTGTATGATAACAGTGATAACATTTAAGGATTTATATCGCAAATATGTAAAGAGTAATGAAGAGTCTATTGAGGACGAAAGACCGGCTTGCTACATAAGCTACATCCCCATAGCCATCAGTGTATAAGTAGCCTAAGACCGGGAGAAATGGCTAACTGTGGAGGCCTTTTGCTTAAGAAAAATACTTAATTAGTTTTTAATATTACAACTTCTTTATACAATAAATAACACACAACTATTTAATTCAATATAAAACTAACCACTAGCATTGTTAATTTACATCTTACAAGCAAGAAATAATAGGATTTTTATTTTATTTATTTTATAATAGTAGGATTACCTTTGCTTGTTGTTGCCAATCTTTATACGAGTCCTTTTCATATTGTATTTCCTTCAACTTATTATTGGCCTGCTGCAACTCAAAGGTCTGCTTCTCCAACTGGGTCCTGAGGCTGGTGCATTGTTCTGCCCGGCTGGTCTGCTTTGCTACTTCTTTCTTGAGCATATCAACTTCTGATTGGGCACCTTCTAGAGCCTAAAACATGGGCAAGATTTTGCTGGTGAAATATCTTAAATCACACCAATGGATGAAAAATATTTTTTATAGTATAAACAAATTGACATGAGGTAGATTCTAATAAATGATTGTAGGTAAATTTTTTATTTTATTTTTTTATTTATTGAAATAAACAGTCTTTTTACAAAGTTTTAAATTATAAATATATTGCCACTTTTGAAAACCCGGGAGGTTTTTGTAGTAGTGGTGAGGAAATATTTTGTTTCATATTTGTATTCTTAGATTTAGATAATTTGTAATTAATGGTAACACATATTTTGTTTCAAGTAATAGGTTTGTACAGCTGTCTTTGGGTAGCTATCTTTTAATTAAATTTTACTGTCCATGGTTAAACATATGAAACTATCAATAATTGAATAAATGTATATAATGGTAACAAGCTGCCTTAGTTTATTTTTTTTTTGTTGCTGAGCTCTTAAAATATTAATTTAGAAAAGTTTACCTGCAACAGCTCATCCATATCTTTCTTCATCTCCGAGATCTGGTCCTTATTGCTGACATTGGCCTCCAGTAACTTGTCTTTCAGCTCTGCAATGTGCCTTTGTAACTCCGACTTCTCCAATTCCCATTTGGCCTTACTGTCCTTGTGCTCTTTTACAACCTGAATATTTAACAAGTCCAGTTGGCCAAAAATAATTCTATACAAAATATTGCTGGATAAAACACAATCTCCTAACTATATACTAATAATTGACTTTTATTTTTAACTATATACTAATATTTGACGACGCGTTTGGCTCAGTTGGTAGACACCTGCCTACTGAGTCGGCGGTCCCGGGTTCGAATCCCGGCCGGGGCAAATATTTGTTCTTGGGTCATGGATGTTATCTATGTATGTATTTATATATTATGTATATCGTCGTCTAGTGCCCATAGTACAAGCTTTGCTTAGTTTGGGACTAGGTCGATTTGTGTAAGATTGTCCCTTAATATTTATTTATTTATTTATCAGTTTTTTTATTTACCAGCCGCCATTAGGAGTGGATATACAAAAATGTGTAGTCAAAAGAATTACGATATTTCTCAGTTAACGGCAGAAATAAACTTCTACAGTGAACATTTTGGTACCCCTTCAATCAATAATAACAATAATTTCCCAAGTTGTAAAATTTTGTCAAATCATGTAGTCTTACCTCACACAACTCATCCTTTAACTCTTGCTCCCTTCTCCTGATGATATTGAGTCTGTCCTCCATATCAGACAGGGCCCGCTCGTCCCGTTTATGTTGCTCCATTAAAGAGGTTTTCTCCTCCTCGAACAATATCTGCATCTCTTTCCGAATTGTATGCTGATGGTTCACTCGCGCTTCAAGTTTTGTTATCTGTGAAGTATTTAGAGGATATATCACTGCTCCGTTTCCCATACTATCAGTTTACGTTAAGTTTGCACCTGATAACTATGTCACAGTATAACATATGGTCAAAAAGTTGATTCACCCTAATATCACTCCAATTAAAAATGGCTGCAAAGACTGACTTGAAAATTGAAATTATGTATATAAATAAAGTATTGAATTCCAGGTTTTACTGCGATAAAACAAAATATCTTCCACCAAGTAAGCAGAACTTGTGTGCACTGGTGCTGGAATAAAAATAAAGTTCCATAATTTTGTTACAAATTTTACATTGTGGAATGTAGTAGATAGTAGCGATAATTGTATGACCAAGTCACTTCTCATTTTTCTGTCTTCTCCAATTCCATTGAGTACAATACAATAGTGTGCTACTGAAGTTTTATAAACAGTACACCCAAAGCATAAACATATGACATCTCAATGTAATGTGTACCTGGGCCTTTGCAGCTATCAAGTCTATCTTCATCCTCTTGGCCTCCCATGGCGACGGAGGAATTGTTGTCGAGCTATCAGTACGCTGGCGCTTGTCTGGGGTAGCCTCAGCAAAACTCGCACTGGACTTTCTTTTACCCATGGATAATAGGTTAGATAAACCTATAAACAATACTAAATGTAAGTAAACACTTCACAAACATACTTAGCAGTGAACTTAAAGGCATTTAAATAATATTACCTTCTTTAATCGACTGGTTACTGTCTGTGAAATTCATTTTTGTAGACGCCGACAACTTCTCTTTCGGCGGCTCGGTGTTTATCACACGCCTGAACGGTTCCAGCACATCTTGATAAAGAGACATATCTCCCTCTTTAGCCATTTTGGTAATTAATGTAATGCACAACGAGAGTATGTTAGTACATTATTTAATTGTAAAGCAATAGCACAATAAATTACTGCATCACTAAACGCCACTCCGCGCCGATTTCTTTTTCTTTCATGCTTTCAGCGAAGAATGAATGCACAGACAGACTATACAATACAACGAAAAACGAGTGAATGAAATGAATGAAAGAATAGCACTCTAGTGTTGTCCCGTTAAGTAAAAAAATAACGGTTTTCCGCATGCTTCATCGAATAAACAATCTAATTTAAAATGACGTCTTATCTTATTATAAATCGGTATTTTAAACCGTAGCTTAAACGATTTAGCACGAGTACTTGACATTTCGTTGTTGACATTGCTAAAAAATATCAAAACAATGTGTATTCTGAAGTCAGACGTAGTGTCTGTCGTATTATATTAAGTTATTACATTTAGGATTCATTCCCTTTCCCATTTGTATAAGTGCATTTGAAACTGGCTAAAATGGACATCCAAGAAGACTATTTTTGCAGCTATGAGGATTTTGAGGTTACATTTTATTTCACTGTTCCATGTAATCTCGTTTTGCATATAATCATTAGTAAAATCATTTTATTAGGTTCACAGATTAATGCTGGACGATGCCCCGAGAACACTTGCCTACCAGAGAGCAATTTTAGGCAACAAAGCTTACTTCAAAGACAAAATTGTTATGGACGTTGGGTGCGGTACTGGGATCCTGTCAATATTTTGTGCTCAAGCTGGTGCGAAAAAAGTGTACGCTGTTGAAGCAAGTAGTCTTGCTAATTTAGCTAAAGATATTGTTAAGGAGAATAAGTTTGAAGAAGTTATTGAGGTAATTATGCCCACAGCCTACCTTTATCATATAAGATTTCAACGTGATAATTATGGTTTGCTTTGATTACAATGTATATATTTATTAAAACATTATACCAGGTCATACACAGAAGAGTGGAAGATGTAGAACTACCGAATAATATCAAAGTAGATGCCATAGTGTCAGAGTGGATGGGTTTCTATCTCTTGCATGAAGGTATGTTGGACTCGGTGCTTGCTGCTAGGCACAAGTTCTTGAAGGAGGGTGGAGAGATGTTTCCGGAGAGTGCCACTATTTATGTTGCTCCATGTAGGTAAGAAATTATCATTATTACGTACATGTATGTAAAATGCAATAAAGTTTTGATGATAAGATTGTACAAACAATGCTTAGTACGAAGCTCAAAAATTCATTATTCTTATGTATACTTTTTTGAACCATCCATACACAATTATACATAGATAAAAAGGATTTCGACAAAAAAAAAAAAAAAAAAAATTAAAATTAAAATTCATTTATTTCAAGTAACATTTCGACTCATAGTTATACAATTATTTACTTAAATAAAAATAATAATACTAATAATTATAAAATAACATTAACTTATTCTAATATGCCTCATACAGCAATGCTGAATGTACAGGCAGTCCAGCATCTCGGCTATCATCGCCAGGACGGTGTTGGGGCTGGCCCGAACCCTGCGCACTAGGGACGCAGCGCGCAGGCGTATGGTCGCGTGGAAGCACGCCGTACGCGCCTCCGCGAACATACCCGACGCGCTGCAGTAGCGGGGCAGCCCCATCACCGCCCTGAACGCATTGTTGAACTGGACGCGGAGGGCGTTGTACGCTCGCTGCGTGTAGTTCGCCCACAGGCTGCACGTGTATAGTGACGTACAGTACGCTTTAAATAAAGTCACTTTTACACTCATTGAACACCGTGCAAACCTACGAGCTATCATATTAGCTCGCACGCACATAGCCCTCCGCTCCCTTTCCAAGTCCGCATCGTCCTTGAGGTCGACCGTTAAGATATGACCCAGATATTTAAACTGTGTCACTCTTTCTAGAGGAGTACCGTTTAACCTAATAGGTGGAACACTAAACGGTTGTTTCCCACCAGCCTCAAAAACCATGTATTGACTTTTGGTCACGTTATACCTCAAGCCATGATCCAGAGCATACTCTTCACATATACTAATCAACCTCCTGAGCCCACATACCGATGCACTCAGCAGCACCATGTCATCTGCGTAACTCATGTTGTTGACGCACACTCCGTCCACATGACATCCGACATGTTGGCTGCTGAGCGCGACGATGAGTGCATTTACGTAGAGGTTGAAGAGCGCGGGAGAAGTCAGCCCCCCCTGTCTCACTCCGCACTCCAGCCGGTATGGCTCCGACGTTGCCCCCGCCCATCTGACAATGTTAACCTGATGTCCATACCAGTATTTAAAAATGTTAATGACTTCTGTCGGCAACTTAATACCCTCGAGCTTTTCCCATAACACCTCGTAAGACACCAGGTCAAAGGCCTTGGACAAATCGAGGAAGCATGCGTAAACTGGAGTATCACGATCGGTGTAATATCTGACGGCATGCTTAAGACACAATATAGCACTTTCTGTGGACAGTCCAGGCCGAAACCCAAACTGATTATCGTGCAAATTCATGTATTTACCTAATTGTGTATTAAGCATGGCGTCAAACACTTTAGCAATAATTGTAGCGAGGGAAATAGGTCGATAATTACTCGTGTCGCTAACAGTTCCAGTCTTGTTTTTTATCACCGGCACTACAATAGTTCGCATTAGATCGTTGGGCATATATGAGTGGCTCATACACAGAGAAAATAGCATTGCCAGAACTCTCGATATATGCGGCCCCGCGTGCTGGAGATGCTCGATGCTGAGACCGTCGTGACCAGGGGATTTACCTCTTGACATAGCCTTAATAACAAAGTGTTTGATTTTTAAGTTGAGATTCTTAATTTTATTAGAGCCTCTATATTACTGCAACCTGTCTGAGGATTAACTAAAATAATAATTTCAGTGTCAAATCACTATACAAAAAGTGGGATGATGTGTATGGAGTATCAATGTCAGCATTTGGAAAACAATTGAGAGCCAGCAAATGCAACAAGCCCGAGATCCTGACCATCGCTGCGGAGGAGGTCTTGGGAGACGAGGTAGCCATGGGCTGGATCAATTTGAAAGAAGATATGCCTGAAGATTTAGATTCTTACAGCATACAGCATGTTGTAGGTATGGTCAATACAGTTTAATAAAAGCTGTAAGTGACATGAACTTTTTAAAATCCTTTCTTCCTATAATCTAATAAATTCCTTCCACTGGCTAGCATGATGAGCTCATTTCACTTATGATATAAAATTAGAGTGACCTGACTAGTAGACAGACAGTCTTAACGCTTGGGTCCAGAAATATGCTAAAGATATCTTTTTGGTAAAAGAAATGGATTATTATCATACCCCGGGGTTTCGCTGCACAAATGATTTGACGCCTACTGTCGGCCTAGTGTTAAAGCCTGACCAGAAATATATGAGGATTGTCAAGAGGTCGCTATTTATAAGATTTATATGGCAACAATTTTGCAACCAATCATAACCAACTATAATGACATTATTTAAATACCTGTCAGTTCCACTATGTTAACCTTGTAATATCATTTAATGGAATGCACTCTTTTCCCGACTGTTTTTCGTGAATTAATCACGTGTACACATTATTTATAATCTTACGTTCACAACTGTAAATGGTTTTCGGAATTTACTTTGGATAATATTAAATATTTCTCTTTTAAAGAATCTACCACCTATGACATTGACATTGTTGACAAACCATCATAAAATCATTGCCAGTGTAAGAAATTAGTTCCAGTGAAATTCCGCAATATGGCGCATCCTCATAATTATATTTCTTTAAATACCGGGGTTAAATGTATGAATGTCATTTCATTAACCCTGGCAGTATAGAACAAATAATACTTTCCACAATATAATATAACTCTTTTATTATAATAACAAATCAATTGTTTCTGCTATCCGCAGGAGCTAACAAATCAGGTTCCTACCAAGGCATCTGTGTATGGTTCGGATGTGCTTTCCCTGAGTTATCCAGTGAAGTAGGCAGAGAAGTACTGAGCACTTCTCCGTCAAGCCCAGAGACACATTGGAAGCAAACTATCATAGTGCTACCGGACGAACAAGAAGTAGAAACTGGAGAACCTATAGCATTCCAGCTGGATATGCATAGAGATCAATTGAACAACAGAAGGTAAGGGAATTTGATTATAGAACTGGCCCAACGTGTTAGGGTAACTTGTGTCCAAAACAACTGAATTAAGTACATAAATTTTCCATGCAAATTAATTCTAAAATAACGTAATTTTTAAGCAGAAGTGAAAAAGATTTTTTTGATCACAAAATAGGCAAACAGTCATAAAATCGAAAGCGAGTTCCTTTATAAAGGCAACTTGGCACCTCACTCCAGAACACTGATTGGGAACATGTATATTCTTTTTCACAACACACTCCATTACAACTCCCCATTGCACCGCACACTCGCGCAAGATATATTACATTTCTTTCTATGCAATATTGTGAGGGTGTGAAGTATGACGCGTGAAACTGAAACTATGTCGTGCGGCAAGAGTCGAGAAGCATAACTATGCTTCTAGCACGCGTGCGTATGCTTACGATATTTATCGTCATTGTTTCAGGTATAATCTCCAGCTAACAATCCAAGATCCCAACGAAGTAGAGCATCCTTTACCATGCTCCTGTGATATGACAAAGTGCATATTAATAAAGACATTTATGAAGCAATCGGAGCAACACGCTATCGAAGCAAAGATGGAAAACACTGCTGGTGGCGATGTTTTAGTGGAAGAGAGTATTGACGATGATATGGAGGCTGGTGATAGTTAAAATAAAAGAAATTTTATTATTATACATTTTTTTATTAATAATTAATTAATAAATAACAATTAGGTTTGAATTCATGTAGGTATACTATTTAACTAGTCTTTTCATTCAGATCTAATGGTTATTTGCAGGTTAAAACTATATTTCCTCGTAAACTTTGGCAGCAGCATGGCAAAGCATTACTATATTCTCAATTATTCATTATAACATGGTCAGAAAATTACGGCCCCTGGGACAGTTAAAAAACGCGATATATTTCTAATAACAATTTTTTTTTTCGCTCCGCTGGCAGTGGCTCCACTTCGCCTGATGGTAAGCAAAAAGGGGAGCCCAAGTCGCAATGGCAACTGACGAGAAACCAACGGTGCCAAGTCAGTTGACACTGCCATGCTGGCCCGAGAGATGCTTCTTCACGCTTCGTTTGAAGGGTCCCAAGTTATAAGAAGGAGGAAACACACATGAGCCGGCAAGGAGTTCCATACTTTAATTATATTGCTTGAAAAAAAATAGTTATATATATTTATATCAATCTTATTCATCATTTGCTGGCCGGAGTATTATTTATGTTTACCGATAACTAGAAAAAGACGCTCACGGTTCCGGCGCCGCAGCAACTTCAAAGTCGTCGCTCCAATTAGATTGTTAGTCAGTACGAGTATATGAGTATTATGAGTGTATACCTAGTACAGTCTGACAAAAAAGAGTAGAAATTAAAAGTGACAATACTGTAGTGTCGTCCCTTTCAAATCAATCTAAGAAAACGGGGACGTCACTACAGTATTGGCACATTTTAATTTCTACTCTTTTTTGCGACTGTAAATATCTGTATGGTAACTGTAGCAGTCTGACAAAAAAGAGTAGAAAATAAAAGTGACAATACTGTAGTGTCGTCCCTTTCAAATCAATCTAAGAAAACGGGGACGTCACTACAGTATTGCCACATTTTAATTTCTACTCTTTTTTGCGACTGTAAATATCTGTATGGTAACTGTAGCAATAACAATTATCGTAGCATATTAGTAACAGACTGAGTCAGCTGAGCTTCCCCGCTCAACCACCGGTTGTAGTCCAATCTCATAAGAAGACGCGCCAGAAAAATGCCGCACGGTCGATCACGCAGTGACAAGAGCAGCTGCATCAACTGCTTGACTAGTTTATTGAACCTGGAAAGATAAATACTATGACTATTGACGTGTATAACAATAGTTGTATCATTTTAGACTATGCACCACAAAAATTATCGTCGCCATATCAGCCAACAAACAACTCTAAATCCTATTGAACAGTCTGGTCGTCTATCCGTCGAGAACTGATGGTTTCTTTGAATTTGAATATCCGTTCCAAATATCTGTGTCAATCAGCCAGTCAGTCAGTTGGTCTACGTCAGGTCGCCACGGAGGTGGGAAGCCACGACACCTATCGTCGTCGAACGATTTCCTATGATCTAGATCAATCGTTGATCCACCTTGATACAAGTCTTCTACGCTGATTCCGATGGTAGGAACGGTAAATAAGTGAGAGAGTAAGATTGTCCAAATATTCTTTTTGTGACAACCAACGACCACTAAATAACTATGACCAATTCAAGGTTGGGGCGTATAATGTCTCACTCGCAAAACATCCCTCCACCAAAATTACGTTATGTACGCCATTTGCAAAATCTCTTCTTTGTAAACGGTCTCTTCTACAAAATACCACAACCGCAAAATGTCCCTATGTCTCAAAAGTTCTAATCCCTTTCGCAAAATGTCCCTTCGTTAAAAGCCCCTTTCGCTGAACGTGCCTACTGCTATGTGAAGGAAAATTTTGGGAATGGGATATTTTGCGGAAGGGGTACGTTTTGGCAAAGGGACCTTTTGCGAAAGGGACAGTAGGACAACTTGCGAATAGGACCTTATGACCCTAAACCCAATTCAGACAATGTTCTATGATGTTCCATTGCAGAATAGGTATTAGGTTCAGTACCTCTCGGAGTATCCCCTGATGTAATAGTCTTCGGACTCCCTGTCAGTGACGGAACAGCTCATATTGCAGAAGGAATGGCACAGCTTGAGAAGTTCCATGATGTTGCAGAAAACTGGGTTGTTGAGAGACTCCGACGACTCGGTACAGGAGTACTCTGCGTTTGTAGACTGAAAAAGAAACGTGAAGACGCACTTTCATAAAATGTAACAGAAGGAGAATGTAGGCACCTAAGTCGTTAGTCTTTTTCATATCCTCGACTAAGTTCGAAAGCAAGGGCGTGTGCTAATCTAACACATTTCCCTGCATGTAATACCTTGATAATTAGCAAAGATCAGTCATCCTATCTCTCTCGCGGTCACTTGAACATTTGCTGTAACTGTAAAGCAATTGGGACTGGGAATCGTACGTGTAAACGCACATCCCCAATATATAGCCAATGCGTTTTAGCATTTCCAAAACACATGACGCAGGTCACGCTCTAGTAGCGTAGAATTATGGAATTTGGTCAAAAGCTCAGTTGGAGAGCACTCCACCGGAAACGTAGGGTCGCAGTTTCGAGTCCTGCTTACATTGCAGGGGATCACATTACATAGTTTACCCTTGTGTGAATATGTACCTATAGTAAAAGAATTACGACGAAACATGATAGTACAAGTAAAAACATCAAGATTCGTAAGCAAATGTTGAATAAGAACCGCACATGCCGTAGTCGGGACTCTCCTCTTAAATTTTATTTATAGTCGCCATAAACTTCAAAACTTACCGAAGTTATAGTCAAGAAGGACTGGCTCAAGACATCGGCCAAGAAGATGGCATGCGCCTTTCTTAACTTCTCGAAGTCATTCGTTTTGTTAACAGCTTCCATGAGCTTCGAGAAAGAAGTGTCCAAAACATCGGCTTGCATGTAGTGCTGTAGATTGTTTACGAGGAACATCAATTTGTTGTGGAGCTGGCACATCGCGAAACTAAAAAAAGTACATAGTATTTTTCAATGAGGTTGGAATCTCTTCGGTAGCGCCTAATCTGTACCCGAAAAATTGTACGTAAAATAACCCACGACCCAAAACGCAACATACGCCGATGGGTGTCTAAGGCTCCTTATCTGTTCAAAAAAGCTGATTGTTTTAGACATTTTTCTCTATGATCTTACATGTTTCTTAACATATTACTAATGTTCTACTTAGAACAGGGCTATTGAGATTTATTGGTATATAATTTTATTAAAACTTTCGTGAGACATATTTAATCGATACCTGCAAGCTGATTCACATCACCATCCAGCACACTTGTCGTCGGTACCGCGGGCGCTCATTAATAGGGCTCTGCGTTTATGCGACCCACAGTACGTGAATAAAGAGTTGGCGCATGTGCGACAAGTGTTGGAGAGCAATGGATATAAGCGGAGACATAGTCAGCGTGTAGCGAACCCGAGTGCAGCGCAACGACCGCAGACTGTGGAGAGAGCACCTGCGTACTTGCCTTATATTAAAGGGGTGACGGATACCATCGGACATGTTGCGCCGCCGATACAGTATTAGAACCTGGTTCCATCCGGTGACTAAGGTAAGGCAGTGGTTGCAGTCACCTAAAGATAAAGATCCGTTCGGTAGCCCGGGCGTGTATGAAATACCCTGTGACTGTGGCAAGGCGTACATCGGAGAGACGGGACGTAATGTGTCTGCAAGGTTGTCTGAGCACATACGCAGTGTACGGAAGCTGGACACGAATAATTCCGCGGTCGCTGAACATGTCGTCGAAGCCGGTGCGTCTCATTTTGTCCGTTTCGATAAAGCAAGAGTGTTGGCACGTGAGAAACGTTCTATACAACGTAAGGTACACGAAGCTATAGAGATCGGACGGCGCCCGAATTTCAATAGAGACGGCGGTTGGGCTTTACCTCCGCAGGCTTCCGCCTTTGCTTCCGGCGGCGAAACATATTGTGCGTTTAGACAATCCCGTGGACACCATTAGTCAAGTGTGCGTAATATCTATTGATGACAAAAGTGACGTTGGAGTGCTGGACGGACAAGTCGCGGGCTTGCAAGCACCCCCCGCGCTTAGAGCGGAACGTCGGTCAAAGTATCAGCAGTGATGACGTTGCCGCGGCGGTGTACGGGCAGCCGTCCCTGATGAAGAGCTCCATACGAGTTCGAAACATGTCGGGCCGTTCCTGACAATTTCACGTGAGTATTGGTATATATTTGAAACCTACAGTTTGAATTTTTCATTGATAATTTTTGTTACAAAAACTATTCTAAATTGTCAAAATTCACGCAGAAAACTGTTATTTTCAACTTATTTTCGGCTGCGCGCAATGAAAGCATGAAATAGCTACGCATTTGTCATAAAATTGAAGAAAAAAATTATGTCTTTATGCAAATGCTTACCTAGAAGACTGCTTGTAAGTCTTCCACAGCGAATGTAAATCGTGTTGAGTCTTCTTGATCCTCAACAATAGGCGGAACATGTCGTTGTACCGCGCCAAGACTTCAGGCGTGAACAGCAAGTGTAGCGGCCATTTAAAGTCGTACTTCAGAATCAAACTGGACCAACCGTCTGCAACTGAAAAGCAAATGTATATTTTATATTGATAATCTGAAATACATTCACATTCGACGATCGTCGGCTTGCCAAATGAGGTCGGTTTCACGTATGGATTTTCAGAATTGAACTTCTCAAGTCTGCAGTCTGCACTATTGCTGAGAAACACTTCCCTCGCTGCGAGCTAGAAAGTGATTGTTTGAAAATGCGATGACCTGAGCACGATTCGTCCGTGGTCGTCGAGTTGATAGATGCGTCAGGCTTTTGCGTAGAGCAGTTCAAAACTGAACTTCTCAATGTCCACGGTGTTGCTGAGAAACCCTTTCCTCGCTTAGAAGGCGTGATTCGTATCTCGAGTAATAATGCGCTAACCTGAGCAGGATTCGTCCGTGATCGTCGAGTTGCCAGATGTGTTCGGCTTCACTTGCGGCAGCTCAAAACTGAACTTCTCAATATCTGAGGTGTTGCTGAGAAACACTTTCCTCGCTTAGAAGGCGTGATTCATATCTGGAGTAATAAATACACATACCTGAGCAGGATTCATCCGTGATCGTCGAGTTTCCAGATGTGTTCGGCTTCACGTAGGGCAGTTCAAAACTGAACTTCTCAATGTCTGCGCTGTTGCTGAGAAACACTGCCCTCGCTGCCAGCTGGAAGGCGTGATTCATATCTGTGAAGTAATAAAGAACATATAATGATAAAATAACTTAATAACACTTTTAATTTGAGGCAACGTGGCACTACCACGTTAGTCGCAACGGTCCACGGTACGTTATAGAGTTATAACTAGGTTTAGGACATATCTACAATTCTACTAGTCTATAAAAAAAAAGTTACAAATATATAACGATTTATTAGATCGCCGTAACCGCTTACTTTATTACAATTGGCTAAATTTAGCATCTTAAATGATTTAGGAACCTAATTCAGGATGATAAAGTTTTGTAATAAATGGGCCTTTTAACTTGGAATTATTTTGGCTTACCTCTAGTCCCAGTACGTGTGGTTGGCTTCTCTAACATATGCGCAGTAAGCCGCAACAGCTCCAAAAAGAGCTCGCCCCTGCCCAGCAGATAGAAGTCCTTCATTAGACGCAGCTCATGTATCAGCTGGGCCTCTTCCACAGCCACTGCCCAAAGATGCTGGAAACGAATTCATTATCATTATTTTGACGACGCGGTTGGCTCAGTTTGTAAGCACTTGCCTACTAAGCCGGCGGGTCCTAATCCCGACCAGGGCAAATATTTGTGTGATGAACTCGTATATTTGTGCTTGGGACATGGTTCAAATCAAATCAAAATCAAAATATTTACTGTCCAACATAGGTAAAATCTGATGTTACAAGATATATTGTACCACTATGTGGTGCCATTGGGCATACAAATTAACCCCTCGTATGCGGTAACCAATTCAGAATTTGACACCTCAGTGCGGCCGCTTTACGTCATTGTATGCTGCCCGCTTCATACTTTAGACGCGTATCCGTGCTTAGGCAGTTCATGAACTTTTTTTTTTTTTAATAAATAAATAAATATCGGACAACCTCACACAAATCGATCTAGTCCCAAATTAAGCTCAAGAAGGCTTGTGTTATGGGTACTAGATGACGATATACGTACTTATATAGATAAATATATACTTAAATACATAGAACAACCATGACCCAAGCACAAATATTCGAGTTCATCACACAAATATTTGCCCCGGCCGGGATTCGAACCCGGGACCGCCGCTCAGTAGGCAGGTGTCTACAAACCGAGCCAAACGCGTCGTCAAACTGGCACGGATACGCGTCTAAGCATACGAGGGGTTAAAATATAATGTAGGTATACATGCCTGGCGTACATACATCGTGCATTATATGGTTGTTCTATCTATTTAAGTATATATTTATCTATATAAGTATGTATATCGTCACCTACCCATAACACAAGCCTTCTTGAGCTTAATTTGGGACTAGATCGATTTGTGTGAGGTTGTCTAATATTTATTTATTATCAAAAATGTTTATTGATATTATACTCTCCAAACCGTATTAGACTACATCGAACTACTTCCTACATATATGCATGCCACGAATTCGGTATTAGCGGCGAGCGTGATCCGTCTGCGCTCGCCGCCGCCCGCGCTGCTCTGAAGTCGTGGCATCTTTCCTAGTCGCCGATACAATTTGTTCCTAAAAACCGCTAGAGCGGCACCACGCGTGGCGGTTCGAGGCACGCTTCATACATTAGTATGATTTTGTTGTTGCCACTGATCGCGAAGTCGTGGCATCTCCTTTAATTTAATTTAATCGTACGGCATAATTGAGTCGTTTTACATGTTGATTACAAATTAATATCTAAGTTCTTCACCCATTGGGTTGCGTCTTCGCTTAGATTCAATAGTAAGTCCAGAGGGTTCCCGGTGAACTTGCGTTTTGGGCAATCGTGGACTATGTGATAGATGGACTGGGTAGGAACAGCACAGCCACGCGCAGGAGTATCTCGCCAGCCACATCTCCTTTATAATATGTCTATTATGATTATGAGAGCGGCGCTGATGAGCTCTCTCGTGACTGACATAGCCGATTTTAGCAGCGATTATGCTTTACCCCTCCGATATAATTATATTGTATGGCCGCTGCTGGTCGAGCCTTGAGCTCGTCTCACATAGAATCGAGCTCATTACATCGTCAATATCTACTTGTTGGATAAATACCTACACATACTAGAAGTACGGTAAATGCGCTTACAATTTAAAAACAAACAAAATTAAAAAGTGGCAATACTGTAGCGTCGTCCCCGTTTTCTTATATTGATTAGAAAGGGAGGACACTACAGTATTGCCACTTTTTAATTGTTACTCTTTTTGGTCGGACTGTAATGCTTACTTTCACGCGGTGTGCGAATTTTTGAACTTATATTTAACCTCCGTATTAATTTCATAAAAAAAATACTGTACGTATACCTACTCTCTGAGATCAAGCAATTTTGTCTTTGTTTTTGTCTCAGCGAGTTTCTATGATTTATTTGTATAGAAATTGCTGATATTAATATAATATTTATTTATTAAGTGTCATGTAAGTATAATAATCTCGTACTTTTGAGATAACTTTTGAAAGTATTAACGATTTATAATAACTTACTTTAGTAACACATTCCTTTATCTCTCTTACAACATTCCTCAAATTGTAGACTTCAAATGATTCGGGATGTTTAAATTTCTGCAATTTCTCATGGAACTCTGGTTCTTTGTCTTCCCAAATTGTAAACCTATAATAATAAATAATAAATAAGTATTATGGGACAATCATACACAAATCAACCTAGTCCCAAACTAAGCAAAGCTTGTACTATGGGTACTAGACGACGATATAAATAATATATAAATACATATATAGATAACATCCATGACCCAAGAACAAATATTCGAGTTCATCACACAAATATTTGCCCCGGCCGGGATTCGAACCCGGGACTGCCGGCTCAGTAGGCAGGTGTCTGCAAACTGCGCCAAACGCGTCGTAATACACAATATTACATTTGCAAAACATTTCAAAGATCATTAAGCAAGAAAGCATTTATGATTTAAATACATTACACAGGAACACAGCATTATACCAATAAAACCAAGGCATGGTGAACTACAGAACTACATAAAAAAAACTTTAAACTAGTTCTATTTAGGTGACGTAACTGCGTAGACGCGCCCACCAGGGCCCAGGCTACCGGAGGTTAGGGCTGCACAGAGAGGAACCTCCAGACGATGCCCACCGTGTCCAGGAGTAGCCAGGAGCAGTCAGCCCAGCCATCTAGCGATAGTCTCTTAAGGTGTATGTCGAGACTTCGCTATAAGACCGTTCGCCGAAACGACTATCGGGACAATGATAGTCGGATCAACACCTCACATGGCGGTCACCTCGTGAACCAAGTCAAGCTCCATCATTATTTTTATTATCATTAAACTTACCTTCTAGAATCACCGAATTTCTTTAAAGACAACATGTTCCTGGTTTTCAATGAAGTACTCCCCTTTTTCGACTTACGCGGGTCGAAACCAAATAGGATAATGGTTTTTCCAATGAAAAGTATTTCCTGGGCCAGAGACAGGGGCATGAAATGAGGCATCATTTTGGGATTCAATACAAAACCACAATCCAAAGATGCATCTTGCAACTGGAAAATTAGAAAAGGATTAAGTGTGAGGTTTTCCATCAAAGGGTTTGTTGCTTATCATTCAATTAATTAATTAATTAAGTATACATTGACAGATTATTGCTTTAAAGACGTAAATAACTTTTCACTGTATTGACGAGTGAGAAAGTGGACCCTTTTGGTTGAAAAGGTCCCAAAAGTACAGATGAAGACATAAACTTACAGGTTACAGGCTACAGTATATCTCTCAGATGGAGAAGATATGATCTTAATCCCACTTATCACTGGAGTTCCTTAAAAGTGCCAGCTACTATTCTGTTACAAAGTCTATTTGCACACGGACAAATTTACAGGTTTTATGTAATTCAGAGGTTTAAAAGTACTACAGACAGCCTGCCTTAATCATTCAGGCAGTAGGTGAGTCAAGCAAGCCACTTTATTCTTGGTTAAGCAAAGTCCTTTGGTCCGGCCCAACCGTAACAGCCCGGCCATAACTGGCAGCAGTGCTGACTTTGATATTTACAAAAGCCGCTTTTTTTAGCCGAAAAAATATGATTTATGGCCCTTCTAAAGTCGTCGTCCCCAGCGCAAGCCAAACGGAACGTTAAAGCTGCGTGCCAACGGTAAAAATGAATTGGCTCGCTTGCCGCGTCGCCGAGAGCGAGGGCTGTCAACGACTAAAAATAAAAATGTATTTCCCATTTATTTCTTGCATTCAATATAGAGAGTAATATGTTTATATTCTTCATACATTATACATATTTATTATTTCATTATTTAACTATAAAATAATCAATCACAGAATTTCAACGAATTGAATCCACCACCAGGCCGCAAAACATTTTAGCTTTATTTTTAAACATTTTAATACGTATAATATATAATAAAATAATGCAACGAATGCGTTACCTTAACATGCAATTAAATTCTTGAGCTTCATTTTGATTTTGCTTAGTTGTCCGATATTTATTTATTTGTTCATATATATTCATCACTATACACCTAGAATAAAACAAAGTCGCTTCCTGCTGTCTGTCTGTCTGCCCCTATGTAGGTATGCTTAGATCTTTAAAAATACGCACGGACGCACCGTGCGAAGCCGGGACGGGTCGCTAGTTACAAATAAAACATGTATAAAGGCGAACTTATCCCTATTAGGGATCTCTTCCAATACATTTCTTTTAACTCTTTATTTATATATTTTATATACTCACCTATCAAACTATCACTCAATCGTTTATTCATTACTTACAAGTAATTTTACAAACTTGATATCAAATATTATTATAAAAACCTCTATGATTGTTGATTTAGTAGTAGACATACTTATATATTTTACTAGAATTGAAATTGACAAATATCAGCAAATAATCAATTCAAAGTTACATAAGTACTTAACAATTAAAATTGATCTGAGTAACCAGTGTTAAATATGGAAGTAGATACACCTGCAATATGTTTTTTATTATTATTCAGTAACTACTTATTATATATTATGTTAATTTTCTTACCTATCGGCATCCTTCGGACGTGTTGGGAGAACGAAAAACGCGTGATTCCAATTTCGATCATTGTTCCTACAACCCGCTGCGATACAATATCTTTTCGCTGTCTTTTTACTCATTTAAACACTTTATATTATAATATAACACTGGTATCAACAGATGAATGAGGAACGTTCACTTGCGACGTACATAAATCGGAAGAGCGTGCGCGCGAATTTCGTGTACGTGCGTTCCGAGACAGTGCGTGGCAGCCACTGAATAGGCACCATGCATGAGGCCACCGGCATGTACTTGTAGCGGGAAACGTTAATCGCGGAGTGCGCCCCGCCTGCCGCTACTAGACTGAAGTTGTGACCCGGCCATAAAGCTGTCCCTGACTATACCAGTAGCTCAAATACTTACACTATTCAAAAGAGTTTTATCAGTGTTTGTGCTGGAGGGTGTGGTGGATAGAAATGTATCTGAAGAGTCCTCTTTGCTGCATATTATTAAGAACTCCTGGTAGGGATCTCTCAACTCTCCGTACAACAACCAGGTGCAAAGTTGATTCATAAATACATTATTTATGTATGCAAATATTCTGTAAAAGACATACAAGACATAAATAAGATATCTCATTAAGAAAAAATTTAGACTTGAGAGTTGTAATTTTTAAGTTTTTTATATAGTATTTAATATCTGTGCTGTTTGCTGTCTGTAATTTAAGAGTTTTAATTAAATATAAAAAAGGGAAGAGGATATTAGGTCATAATACTTAATTTTATTTATATAATTAAACTAGTGTCAAATACAGAACCAGTATATGATACAAATAATAATGGCCTACATACAACTAAAAGTATAATTATACTTACTTCAGTATAGCATCATGGACCATTTCATTACCATTCAATATGTACTGATGAGTCAGACTCAAGATCTGGCAACCATTCAGTCTTCTCTCCTTAATCGTAGAGATCAGTCTATTCAAAGTGTTGAAAAGACCTTGATACTTCTCAACATAACTATAGACAAAAGACAAAGTATATGTATGGTTTCCCATAACGAGCCCTTCCACTTCAAGAAGTGTTTTTTTGTAAGATTGGAGTACTTCAGTGATGCCTTCACTCAATGCTTGGGCGTATAGCCCTGTTGTGCGTGTTGAGGCTAGAAATAAATTTAATATTACATTCTGGCCTATGAGTTCCAAAATATAGCATTTAAATATAACATAAATATTACCTGAATGTGATTTTCTGCAGTGGAAACCCATGCTATCAACAAAAATTTGAATTCTGTGGTGACTCTTCGAAATTTCACATATTCTATGGTAGACATCAGAATCTCCTTGATTTGCATAATGCTGATGTTTATTTGTCTAGAAAATACATCAATGATAATGTAATGATAGAATTAAAATAAAATTAATGTTGTTAAGTAGTTAAAAAAAATTAACAACTGTACCACTTCTGTCGTTTGAGAACAATCCCATAAAACTAGAAGAGCGTCATGAATCATATTTAATACGAAAACCTATCAACGTAACAATTGTTTTAGCCTTTTATAAACTATTTTCTACAATTTGCAAGTCTCTTCAAGATTTCATTTGAATAGTCAAGTGACAGTAATACTATACTGGCAAAAATATCAGCACTCAACTGTCATCATAAGGCACAGATACAGATGCCACAGATTAGGTAATAAACAGTAACTTAAGAAAGAATGAATTATTGTATAATCGAGTACCAGTCATTCACAAAATAACGACACTATAATATTTTGACAAAATAACCAATCATTCAATTTCGTCTGAATGAATGGAAAGAACAAATAATCAGCGTGCACCGACCTGCGCCCGCGCCGCCCCGCCGCAACCGCTTGCTATCCCATCCCACTACCTGGATTGGCTGGATTTGAGCCTTGGGGTTATTTTATAAGAGCAGTCTAGTATTTTGATTGTTTCTAAATAGTATGGTTGTTTTATAAGATTCGTAAGATGGCCGAGGCTTGTAGGCTCGGCAGTTATAATTCACAAAGGAAAACTTTTAATGATCAAGAAGAAAATGTTTGTTTATTAAATGTTTTGTGTGTGTTTATATCGTTGGTAACCATACTTGCCGATTTGACTACAGGTGCGTACATACTTGTTCTTGAACAACTTTTAAATTAATTCGGTTACAGTAATAATAATGAAACCGTTTTGTTTTTTAGATATATTGGTTTTCGTCGAATATTGTAAAAGTGGATATCCATACTGGGCGCTAACTACTCTAATTTTTATTGTTACTCCAAATGTTATGATAAACGTTTTTTCATTGAGATGGTTTGTCATTGATCAAAAGTCTGGAATTAGACATTGGATTACTCATGGATTTCTGGTGGGATTGTTAGAAAGGTAAACATAAATAAGTAACCTTTTTCCATTGTGAATAAGTTTTATAATTATGTCCTATTTATATGAAAATGTTTTTATTTTTTCAGATATATACATTTCATGCACAAAGTGATTGAATGTAAAAATGTAGAATCAATAAAAGCGCTTAAATTGTTTACTCAAATAAACGATCTCAATTTATTGCATTTCTTATATATTTTTATTGGAACAATTCCCCAAATTATTTTACAAGTTTACGGAATAGTTACTTTGAATGAAAACTATCACACAAAAGGTAAATATTTTGCTTCGATATTAGTTTGCTAAAAATTAAACAGGATATTTCCCTAGCTTAGTTATTATTATTCTTTTTTATATTTACTTGAGTTATTATTGTCTTTTTCAGCATTTGCGCTGTGTGCTTCGATTGCATCTGTGATATGGGGTTGCGCTAATTATATTTACGGCGTTTCATGGTTTGGCAGTGAAAAATTTCAATGTAGCGCATTTCTACTGAAACTTATTTGGCATTTCGGAATGCTTATTAGTAGAATTTCCGGTATATTGTTATTTACAATTGTTTTCGGTATATGGACACTAGTACCTTTAGGTATGTACTATTATGCTAATAAAATAGTTCACTTATTTTATATGAATTAATTATACCTAAAAAGTGTATGTAAATTTGTTTTAGGTCTACACTGGTCAGCTATGACGTTTTGGATTGTAACTCAAAAGACGACCTTTTGTCCAAATAAACTGGAAGAGACGTTTTACAATGTCATAATGGGACTTGTATATTGTTTTTGTTATATCAATTTACGAGAAGGTCATACTAGATATCGATTGATGATGTTTTACACGTTAATGGTGACGCAAAATTTTGGAAGTTTATTCTTGTATGTTTTGATATCTGATTTGGAAAGGCAACAAAAGCCGTGGTCTATTGCTACATCTATTTGTGTAATTGCTGGAACAATAATAGGTAAACAATTTATGTATGTTATATATTTTACGGTTCCGTACCGCAGATTGGAATCTATAAAATAATTTTTGCTTTTAGTTCGTTTATGGGTTTTTCGGTCCTGTTATTTATCAAAATTTCTTAGGATAGAAGGTCAATATCAGGTTGAAATTGGTATTTCATACTAATCAAAACTTAAAAATATTATTAATAAAAATTACTTAGTTACATAGTTACATTCAGACAAGTTTAAATGGGCTATTTTTTGGACCGGGGTTACTGTTATACTGAGTTTAAAATGCTGGTCAGTTTTGAATAAGAAGGGTATAGATACGGAGCTGGGATTGAACACAAAACATGAGTAAAAAAACCTTACATTATTTTGTATATTTGTAAGTCAATCGTTAATAAATAAATGAATTTAGAAGGAACTGGCCAAATCACTGATTTTCTTTATTTTATTTTTGACACTAATTTATTTTTTGCGTGCGCTCATTCCACGTTTGCTTCAATCGCCGTTTGTCCTGTCTTAAAGATTAAAAAATGGGCCATAATACTCTTTAATTCGATCAATTGTCATAACAGTAATTTAATATTGTAAGGTTATAGTCGGTATATACTGTAACCTTGCTGTATGAACTATTTGCTGCTTAGCTGATCCTTTCAATACTGACAACGTTGACTGGCGTTGGTTGAAACGCCTTTGGAATCACCCTTTTTTGTTTTCAGGAATGTGCGCAATGATTCTCTATTATAGATATTTTCATTCCAAAGGCCCTATACCATGGAAAAATAGCAGCAATGATATTGAGTTAAATAATAAAGTTACACCAGCTTCAGATAATATAAGAAATAATAGCAAGGGTCTAAATTATGTGAGGTCTTTTAAAAGCCAACAAAAGGTTGAGCTTGCTGGTGAAAACTCCAGGTAAGTAATATCCTTATAAATTACCCGGGTGAAAAATAATACCAACGTGTACGATAATACAGATTTTGATCTTTCAGGAATGATTGTGTCCAAGTACAGCCGAATGACATAGATAGCGCCGATAAAAAGTTTCTTTTGGACCATTGGATTGCTCGGTCTGGAACACCTACATTCACATCAGCTCCAGTTGGAGATAACAGTATGGATGTTTCAAGTGTAGAATTCCATACAATTGAAAATACTCCCCAAACAGTTGACAAGGGAGACAGTAACTTGTATGAAAGGGGCAGAATCAAAACAATTCTCAAAAAAGGAAAAGCTGCAGCATTGAACACAACGGAGTTGACATTGAAACTGTCTTCTTTTGAAAACTTAGAAAGCTCTATTGATATCATTACTTCGAGCAATCTTAATTTGCAGAAACGTCGCGGAATATGTTCATCAGATGAACTGAGAGAAGACTTGACTAATGTAAATTTGGATGTATGCAATATTGTGAATGGCGATTTTGTTAAAAATGCTAAAATAGATCATGGATCTGAATTTAGTCACGATACAGATGGTTCCAATAAGAAGACATCTTCTGATTCGATTGATATGGACTTGGATTTAAGTTTTAGCGATATCAACAGTTCCGATATCAATACTTTTAACGAAAATATTGTTCAAAAACTGTGCCTAAGTGCATTAAAAAATATTAAAGTTGGTAACCAAGATGCTGACATCGAAAATATACAAAGAATCGCTTTAGATATTTTAAAAGAAATGTATACGAGAAAGGGAATAAACAAGAAAGTTATGAGTACTGACTCTTTTCCTACCAAACAACGTGATTTGGACACGCCAACTGAAATTTTATCTGTTCATGATTATGAGAACATTTGTGCAGTTAATATAGCACGAGAAGCTTGGGGCCTTAGGTCTTGGAACGGATATTCAGATATTGAAAATTGGCTTCACGATGGCAGTGTGTTTAGAGACAGAAGACGTGACACCCTTACTTCAGGAAGTTCTGAAATCAGTAGTTGTATATCCCAAGATTTAAAAACAGCTATATTAGCAGCTCCTCCATTCCCAAAAAAAGCACCTACGTATTCGAATGTTTTTGTCAAATTTGACTCAAATAGTCAGGAGGAATATGTTGATTCGATCATTTGTCAAACCAGCGATGACACTTTTCTTGCCAAACCATGTATGGTTGATACTGGGAAAGATTTTTTAGAACCAATATTGGAAGAATTAGATGATTTAGGAGATTTAGATCCATCTAGTAAGAAGAGGCTTAATTCCGAAAGTTCGTTAGTAGCGACTATAGACGAGATACGAAAAGCGACTATAGCTAATTCACCAAGAAATTTATATCATAATCGGAGAGACCTGCATTGGTATTCACCCAAAGAGGATGAACCCAGTAAAATGGAATGTAATCTTAAAAAAGCACTGTGGAAAGAGCCATCCAAATTTGATTCAAGTAATATAATGGAATCTCTTCCCGAAAAAGAAAATATGCTCAATGGCTCCCATGGTTCTAAATTTGATTTACATAAGAAAGAACTCAATTGTACCATTACTTCATCATCGCAAATATCTACATTTGATAATTCATACAGCACTCGGAGAAATGCCAGACACCGTCAAAAACCAAATGTAAGCAATCTGAAAACACAGTATAAAAGAAATAGTACCAAACCTGATCACAGTCTCCAAGATTTGTCCAATAAAGATATTGACTTGCTATGGCAACTGGTCACCGATAATTCTTTGCCACTTAGTTCGACTGACGATATACCTTCAGGTAGATTAACATCTTCTTTACAATCACTTATACAAAAAGATACATCAGTTTCGAACGAAGGGCCACCTCCAAAAATGACGAACGTAAAGAAAAGTGTAAGAAGTAAACCCAGACGTAAATTTTCTATTCTGAGGGAGAAGTTTGAACCTAAATTAAATATAAATTCGGACGAAGAAACTTTGTTCCATTCTACAGAAAAAATATCTGCATCAACTGAATCAGTTGTAGTAAGAAATCGACTTGATTCTTCTAACGATCGTAGTGAAAATATAGAAGAGAAAAATTTCAATTTAGCATCCACAGAAATTAAATCAAATAATTCAGTACCGTTTCGAACTGACTTGATAATGTCAAAAAATATTAAGGAGAAAAGATCATTATTCATGAAACAAGTATTGAATCCACCTAAATTCAATACAAAATTAAAACACAAGGCATAAAATTAAAATTAACCGTACACCTCAAGTCCAATCTGTAATTTAAATACTCGTAAATAGTACTTAAAAATATTAAAGTCAAGGTATAACGTCGATCTCATCTTTGATTGTAGTCAGTATTCCTACTATATCCGTAAAGTTCAGTGATCTTCGATAGCGTAATATATTTCGATATGACTACATGGCACAGTAATAAACTAATGATAGTAAACAAAATTATGACAATGCTGTGTTCCTTTAGTTAAAAAACCTACATGTGTAAATAATAACTCGAAAATGCTTACTTGGTTAGGTTGTTTTTATTGTAAGGAAGTAATCTTATAAGATAGTACAACTGTGTGCCTTCTTTCTAAAATTACAGCCAGTATTTTTATACATGTAGCTTTAGTTTTTATAAATTATAGAATATGTACGATATTATTATTTTGTGAATATAAATAAACTTTATATTACAAAAAAACGCGCTTTTTATTGTTCTGCAGTACTATATAATCGTTGTAGTACGGAATATCAACGATGCAGTTGGCTCCATGGCACTGCAGCTGCCTGGAAATCTGGTAGTTCTGGGTTCAAATCCCGACAAAGCCAAATATTAGTGTGACAAACACGAATATTTGTACGTGGGTCATAATCATAAACGTGTTCTATCCATAAACATTGTTGTTACAAGCATTACTTAGTTTGGGACTAAATAGATTTATAAAAAAATTGTCCCTTAATATCACCCTTTACTCAAGGCAAATCAAAAAAAAACTTCGAACTGGTGTTCATGTCCCGCGTTTTTTAATGATTTTCTACATCTTACCAGTAGATTTTTTTATACCCGGAATCTGAGGGTAAAATAAAACAATACAAGAAATCTCAAAATTATAATGAATACCTAAATATAAAAAAATATATAATTAAGTCTTATAAAAATATATTATTTTGTCTTTCAAACATTATTTTATAATGTTTAAAGTGTTTGTTTTACAATAAATATTAACATTTCGATGAAACTAGCAGCCAATATCACACGTTTCTTAATTTCTATTTAATGAATCAATCATAAAATGACCTTTACAAACGTAACTCACTTCATCAAGTTCATCATTATTGCATTAACAGGGTGCGTTTATCCGTAATCTAATGGTTTGTAACACTTTATCTCTGCTGACCTACATGTACCTTATTAAGATATAATGACATGTTTATTTTATCAAATTACAAATCATACACATTTGATTTACCTAAATGCTACATAAACCAGATCCGTTATACATAATACACACCCAAAACGGATTATTTAACGTTTATAATATTAGCCTTCTTATTTTAATTTTATTTGTATTTTCCCATAAACAAAACTAATATAACATGGCAAACTTATAGCTAAATGACTCTATAATCTAGATCTCTTTTAATATTGAGACACATAATAAACCAAAATAAATAAAAGAGTATTTATAATACAATTATACTTACTAGAATAAGTATGTCGTAAATGGGGTCACCATAAACTATCTTCAAGTGATCCAAGCTGTTTACATATTCATTATTATAAGCTACGCATATTTAATGAATAACAAGAGCATAGAAAATAAATTAAACATTTGTCATCAAATTATAAATAAATACCTATAACTATCAAAGTATGGTGATTATTAATGCAATATTTATAAATCGGTTGTCATAACCGGGACCGTAAGCATGCGTATACGATGGGCATTACAAGTTTTACAAAGAATATGGTCATCAAGTGGATAACATCCACGTCCTTCTGCCTCTGAAGACAGTAAGAGACCGCAATCTTCACATCGGTAGCATCGTACATGGAAACTGCGATCAAGTGCAACAACACGAACAGTTTCCTCTTGTCCTTCTTCAGGCATTATAGGTAATTCGCACACACAACACCGTGGTGCAAATTTTTTATGAAAATCTTCTATACAGTGAATCTGATTCATAGCATCAACAGTAAACGGTATACCATCAAGACTCTTACCACATACTACACATGTAAAACAAGTGGGATGGTATGGCTTACCAGTTGCTCGTAAAATCCTGTCTAAGATTGGTTTCGTACATACCGAGCATTTTTCCAATGTCTCATAATAATCTATCTCACAGAATGGGTGTCCTTCAACGGCGTAAAATGGTTTACCCTGTAAATTAGTATTGCAGCGGTAGCAACAAAAGCACTGGACGTGGTACATATTGCCCATTGCCGTGCAGCCCGAACTTTCACCGACAACTTTACCATCGCATTTTACACAGATGCCAAAAACATCCAAATCTTGACCGTCTGATATGGATTGCACAAGCATGTTCGTTAGAGCGTCAACTTCTTCTTCTTTTGGTAGCGGTGATTTCCCAGGGGTCGGTACATTGGACCGATAATTTTGAAACGTATTCTGTCCAGAAAGACTGCTTTGAGGTCGTGGATTTATCGGTTCGTACAGGGCGTATTCGTTCGTATAAGTCGACGTTTGTGATGCTCCATAATCAGCGAACTCATTTTGATAAATAGGTGGATAATTTTGTCTTTCCTGGTTATAATTTAAGTTTGCAGTAGCTCGAACTAATTCGCTGTAATTTGAACTGACAGGAGATGGTGGTGGCAGGTATTCTTCGTGAGCTTGATTGTTATCATAAGATTTGGATGGGGGTATGTGAACGGGTGGTGGTGGTGGGGGCGGAGGCGGTAAACTATCGTTGTTGTTTCTGTATGGTGGGAGGTTACTGTAAGTGGTATTGAAACTTTTCGGCGCCACAGGTGAACTAAGGTTATAAGAAACACCAGGTACATTTGTATGACTAATATTAGCATAATCAGTTACTGTGGGATGCACGTTGTTGCGATTGGAACTGAGAGCATTGTTATTCTGCACCGGCGAAATCTTAGTTGAATATGATGGCTCTCGTAGAGTGCTGACGACTGCACTGCGAGGAACTTGAGGTTGAGCTTTCTTTTTTGGCGGCACTACTGGCGGTATTTTCTTTCCTCTATTAATGGAACTAAATTCCTTATTCGTCATTTGTAAATCAGCTAATTGCTTTTCAAGTGCATCAATGTTATCAAGGCGCGACATTTTTGCTTATAATCACCTGACCTGATTAGATTAACACATCACTGACTTTATAAGTAAACGTATACTTGAATAAAAACTTGAACATCCCACAGCACGATTGACACTAAATCACCATTCTATAACTATGTTCAAAGTTATTATTTAATTGAATATATTTAGTATAAACTTGGAACCAATAATTTAATTAGTTTTATGAGTAATGTTACTGCGTTGAAAACAGTCCCGAGACCCTTGGCGGAACTAAAGTCAATGACTGACACATTCAAGCAAAGCATTCAAGAGAATGTTTCGTGATCGTGAATCATCACATGTATGTCGCAATATTTCGTTCAACCTGTGTTTGAACATTTCGTGTGTTATCAATATAAATATATAACATATTTATTAACATAATGTTTATTTTATATAACTTCACAAATTGTTATTGAAAAAGAATGAATTTTAGGGGTTAAAAATTATATTTTGATTTAATCGATAACTTCACTTGAAACGGATGGAGTCGAATCGGAAAAATTAAGCTTTAGACAGAGTATACAGCACGGCACTACGACTGTCAAAGATTAATATCATTCTTTTGATTCATTCATTCAGTTGACAGGCTAAGAGAAGAGAGTACTTAATATTCTTTGCTGTAGTGTTTATAAATAAAATAAACCGTGTTAATTAATTCATTATAAAGTGCGAATTTTGCGCCCTATTTATTAACTGTCTTTATGAAATAGTTATTTAAACAATTACAACAAAAATAATATCATGTCTATGCAATGTCAGTTATGGATGGGCAGTGTAAGTAAAAATTTAAATTTTGTTATCTTGTTTTGCATATTTATTCCCTACTAATATTATAAATTCAAAGTCACGCATAAACAGCTAAACAGACTTAGATGAAATTTTTAAAGGTTGAATCAAAGGGCCTCGGCAATTCAAACTATTTTATTCTCACGCACTACACATTAATATAATAATCTTCTAAAATAAATTACACATGTCAACTAAGATGTTTACTGTTCAGTTCAGCAGCTGTCAACGGAGTAAATAACATAAACATTTAATTTGAAATCTGTCACTAGATTTAAATGACTTTAAATCAAGAAATTTCACAATGTCGATTGCCGTCTCTCATGACAGAAATAAAGTATAGTAACTAGTCCTTGCAGGAAGCCATCCCTTAAAAAGGATAGAGGAATTTCCTTTGGAAGTATGATACCTTCGTGATATTTAAGTATAATAATTAAGTGCTGTTAATTGATTGCTATAAAGTTTTATTTAAGCATTTTGTTAATCCCTTCTGGTGAACTAATTCTATGTATACAAGACTGCAAACAGAGCTAGTGTTTAAATTAAATAAATGTCTACAATCACAATTTGAAGTTAATTTATACCTTACCCCATGCCCTTACATACTTCATTAGACCTGTGTAGATACATAATAATAATAATCACCTGCTGGGACCTGTTCATGGATGTATCATCCTATTGATATGATCAGGAACGGGTCCCAGCAGGGCTACAGCCACAGCAAATTTCTCCAAGGGGCCTCTACGTGTTGGATCCATATCCCCACGCAAGCCTTTCAAAAGACCAGGATGTATGAGCCCGAGATTATGAGTCGAGAAACAAATAATAATAATAATAATGCCTTCTTATTCTGAACTGATTTCTACAAGGTTGTGTTTCGTTAGAGTATATCCCTCAGTTCAGCGTGCCTCCTGGCAAAGGCCTCCTTTAGCTGCTTCCACTGTACTCTATCGCGGGCATATTCGCAATATGGCGCATCCTCATATATTTAGCTTTAGATTGAAAACGATAATATGGTCTTATCTGCAGCAAATGTGGCATTAATGACAGTTTTTGAACTTTAAAAGTAAAATTTTGATGAAAATTGAAACTTGCAACAAAGAGGTGCGAGCCTAGTATTCCATCCACAATATAATTAACATCATAATCATAATAGCCCTGTATTGCCGAAACTAAAACAATATTACACTACATTTATACACAATTTATTTAAAAACTAACACATTGGATTGTCTAGATTAGTGTTCGGGGTGTCTTCTGACACAGGCCTCTTCCAGATCCCCCTATATATTTGATGTCGTCCATCCACCTTTTAATTGGTCTACCTCTTTTTCTGTTGCCATCTCATGGTTGCCGGTCTGTAATTATTTTAGTCCATTTTTCCTTACTATCCCTTGTCATATGTCCTGTCCATTGCCATATAAACTATCTTACTATATTAATTACATCTTCTACTTTTGTTTTTGTTCTTATTTCTTTTGCTCTTTTATGATCTTTTAATGTGATGTTCATCATACCTCTTTCTATTCCTCTTTGGCAGGTTCTAAGCTTTTGGGGATGTTTCTGAGTCAGTGCCCAAGTTTGGCAGCCATAGGTTACATGGGAGGCTCAATTAATATAAATAATTATAATAATAAAGCCCTTTTTTCTGAAATTAGTATTTACAATAAGTTATTCATATTATTACAATTAAACTACAACATATCCCTAATTTCAGTGTGCCTTTTGGCATAGGTCTCCTTCCAGGACTTCCAATGGCTTCTGTCATTTGCAACTCTTCTCCATTTCGCTCCCGCACTCTTCCAAAGGAATCGCTCTGTTATTTTCCTGCTCCATTTTTCCCTTTAAACCGCATCATGTAACTGACTTGTGAGAATGAACATACCAGATTTTATATTACACTAATCTTATATTAATAGTATTTCCATGTTTTGTAGCTGGAGCCCAATATGACAGAGAGCTTCATTGTGGCAGCCTTCCACCGCATGGGCCAGCGACCCCTGACAGTGAAGGTCATGAGAAATAAGTTTACGGGAGAACCAGCTGGCTATGCATTTGTACACTTTCAGGTATGTCTTAGAGTTTAATGTTGAGCAATATGTTGTGAGCTAAATCAAACCTGAGCTTCGATTTTGAACATGTCAAAGACATTTTCAGACTATCCCATCCCTAAATAAAATGTAAACTTTTATCAGTTATCACCAGGAATACAGACGGAAAGGACAGGGATGGAAAGTTGGATGCTCATATATTGTTGGTTCATAAGATAAAGATAAGATAATATTTTATTCATCACACAATGCGTAATACATTTTATGTATCCATGAACACTGCTATACTACTGCAGGTGTGACTAGTCACTTATTACATATTATTTGTAGACATTAATTAAAAAGAAAAAAAAAAAAAAAATATACAGGGTGGAACGTGACGAGGATCCTTTGCGGAACTGGCAGATAGTTCAACCTTAGCACTATATTTCCTCCATAGAAACTATGGAAATATATGTTACCGTTTTCAAGTTATAGCCTTTTAAACATTCATACCAAAAACTACTTTTTGCCAACCCTAATCAGGTGGCTGGGTCAATGAACTTACTTGTAAACAATCTTTAGACGTCAGGATATTACGTTAATATGTTGCTTTTTCCATTCTTAGGTCTGCGTGAAACGCTAAAAAAATCGTTGCAGGATTTGCAGAGGTGATTGTCTCTGTTATTCTACTTATTAAATTTTCTGGTGGAATGTAATTTCTTAGTTAATAATTCTAACCACAACAAACAACTCACATGACACGACTTGACACTGACAACCACTCGAATGTACTCAATCATCATAAACAATTAAAGATGATAGTAACCTCTTTCAGCATAAATAAAACGTCTCTGTTTACCTACCTAAACTGATAATAAAAAGGTTTTAGTTCGTTAACTCGCTTTATAAAATTATTTTCGAGTAAATTGAAATTGTTCCCTGTTTGATCAGCAATTCATACAATAGGCCCCCCTTGTTATTAATTTTATTTCGGTTATCATCAAATATCGTCGTTTGGATATTACACTAAAGTAACACGACTTTTCATACGCCGACGCGAGATAAAATTAAATTAACGCATTTTTTACAACTATCGAACCTCTTTGCATGATTTAACATCGATCATAAATATGATGTTTGAAATGAAATTGACATTTAAGTTAATTTCAATTTGCTTTACCTTTAAATGAAAATACCTTTGTTAAAAGCACGTGGATATTTATTATTTGCTCATGTTATGCGCGAGTTACAATTATAATGCGGCTGAAGCCTTACGACGATACAGTGAAACATATCCACCACCACACCCAACAGGTCGTTGAACAATTTTACGTGCTTTTGATCGTGTCGCCAACAATCAGCCCGTTGTACCACGAACAACTTAGAACGATCAACGTGGGGGACCTGTTCAGAGGGTTCACTGCCGGTGGCTACTGCCAAAAACAGTGGAAGAACGTGATTTTATCAGGCATGTTATTTGAAGCGATGAAAGCTTGTTTACTCGCAACGGTATGTGGAATAGAAGGAACGAACATGTGCATTTGTCGAAGACAATCGTATCGCCTACAGCAGTGTCGTTGGTCAGTTAACGATTTACGGGGAAACAATTATAGGACCAGTGTTTCTGCCTCCAACTCAAAACAGAAGCAGCGTGCTGCAGCGTGTATTATGAGACACGATGGAAAATTTGAACACCGTATGTAAAAATTGTAATAAAGTAACTGATATTCGTATTTTCGCATTTTATTTGGTTAATTTGACATTTATGTGTCACTCTTACATCAGTACGATGACAACAACTCACGGAAATAAACGTAATATCCCGAGTTTTCCCGACGGTGATTTCTCAATCTAGCCATCTTGCCGTGATGTGAAGATGCAATATAGGGTTATCACCACAGTTAAAAATTAGCGAATTTTGCACTTTTTTTTTTTTACTTCGTTTAAGGTTCTAAACATTATAAATCGACTGTGTATCACTTAACCGATGCAACATTTCCGCAAAGGACCCTCGTGCCTTTCCACCCGATATATATATTTAAGATTATACATTGCAGTCTTATTAATTTGATTATATTTGAAATTCATTAATATTGTAAATCGTTTTATTAGTTAATAGATCTTTTAATTTATTACGGAACACCGTCAGTCGTTGTTCTTCCTTCATCGATTCTGGCAGTTTATTGTAAAGTCGTCGTCCTATGACTCCAGGCATCTTCTTTGCCATGGCTAATTTATGTGGGCTTAAACAGAGGTTGTTCGGTTGCCGACTTGGTCGTGTATAGCATCCCTTCTTCCGAAAATTATGAATATTTTCTCTGACGAACATTATGGTTTCGAATCAAGGGCGTCGCCAGCCGAAGGTCCAGGGGGGGGCAGGCCCAGTTGATATAAATGCAGGATGAGGAAAAGGAAGGAAGGTACAGCCTTGCTAGAGGATAGGAAGCTCCACCAAGCACGTAAATATAGAAGTGTATTTCGGTTTATAGTCATAACCAAAAATGTCATACAAAGAGATGGAAACGCGAGCGTAGCGAACGCGAAATTTTTTGGAAAGGGACGGCAATTAATACTTATAGACACATAAAACGCGAGCGTAGCGAGCGCGAAATTATTTGCAAGGGGACGATTAATAATGCTTATAGTGAGATAAAACGCAAGCGTAGCGAGCGCGTAATTCTTTGGAAGGGGACGATTAATAATGCTTATAGACAGATAAAACGCGTGCGTAACGAGCGCGAAATTTTTTGTAAGAGGACGATTAATAATGGTTACAGACATAAAAAACGCGAGCGTAGCGAGCGGGAATTTTTTTGGAAGGGGCCGGGTAATAATTATAATACTTATAGTCAGATGAAACGCGAGCATAGCGAGCGCGACATTTTTCGAGCGGAAGGGCCAAAGTAACATCAGGTGGAAACGCGAGCGCAGCGAGCGCGAAAATTTTCGTTAGCAATAACGTAAATAGAAAAGAATCATTCAATACATTTTGATGCAAGTGCGGAAAATCACGAGTAACGGGACCGAAAGACCTTGCCACGAGCAGAAGATCCACGGGACGCGACGCGACGAGTACGTGCCCTACGTTAAAATCCCAAAGCTTCATCAACCAAGCGAGCGAAGCATATCCGTTATATTACAAGAATTTTTCTTTCGTATGTGCGGATGTTTGAATGTTCGGATCTCCAGTTGTCCAGATTTTCGGGTGTTCTTGCCTACCGGTCGCATTTTTCAACCGGTTTTCATGAAATTTTGGTGAGTAGGGTCAATAAGTTTGTCAAAATGACGGGTAGGTAATAATGGGACTGGAAACGTAAAAAGATACGAATTTCAGTGATTTCGAAACAAACTCGCGAGGTCTTTAGCTCACAGAGCCACTAGAGTAGTTCTATTATTTTTTATTTTACTACCAATGTTTTATAGTTCTTCTTCTTCGGTACACTCTGCAAAGTTTTACCTGTCAATGTGAGACACGTCGTCTCTCGTTTCGTAGTCACTTTCCGTAGGCTTTACTGACGGTAGCCCAATGATCTTCCTCTAGCCCCTGACCTGGCCCTATGGCATATTGCATAGCTACTGAATTTATTCGAGTTTCGATGTGCAAGAAGCCAAGAATGATTGATCAGACAAGTCAAGTGACTGGACATATTTTTGGATCTCTAGGGGGGGGCAGCTGCCCCCCCCTGCCCCCCCTTGGCGACGCCCATGTTTCGAATATGTATAGTGCCACCGATGTCATGATGTTGAGCGTCTTGAAAAATTCTTGACATGAATCCTTGTAGCCGGCGTTCATTATAACTCGTATTGCCTTCTTTTGCATTTTCAGTATTCTCTCGTGATCTGAGGAATTTCCCCATAAAACTATGCCATATGACATATTCGAATGCACGTAGGCGTAATAAGCTTGTATGAGACATTCCTTTGATATAAGTGGACGTAGTTGTCTTAGTGCGTATACACCAGTTGCCATTTTGCTGCATACAGAGTCTATATGGGTTTTCCAAGACATGGCAGGATCGATATTAAGTCCCAACATTTTTACTATGTTAGAGCTCTTTAAATAGCTCCCACCAAATAGATCGATTTGGACTTCTTCGTTTATACTTCTCTTGGCATTGAAATATATGACATTGGTCTTGTCAGAGTTTAAAGTGAGGCCATTATCAGAAAACCATTTCTGTACAGTCACCATGACAGTTTTAATTTTCTCTGTGACTATTTGAGTGGTTTTACCATGAACAATTATTGTGGTATCGTCGGCATTTATTATAAATTTTCCGTCTATGTCAAGCAGTGCAAGGTCATTCATAAATAATATAAATAAGGTATTGCCTAGTGCTGAACCTTGAGGGACACCTATCTCAGGGACGGGCAAAGGGTTCGATCTCGTTTTCTGTCCCTCTAATTGAATTTCTACTGTCTGTTCTCTATTTTTCAGAAATGACTTCATTAATTGCAGTTCCAATCCTTTAACGCCATATCTTTGAATTTTGTGTATTAATAGCTCATGTTCGATGCTATCAAACGCCTTAGATAGGTCTAGAAATATTGCAGCAACTTTTTGCTGATCATCAAGAGTTGTGATAACTTTGTTCATAAGCTCCAAAGTGGCAGAAGTAGTTGATCTTCCTTTTCTGTAGGCGTATTGTGAGTTAGTTAAGAGATCATTTATTTCCACATGGTTCATTATAGCACTGGACATCAAGGATTCTACTATTTTGGATATTGTGGGGACAATGGTGATAGGCCTGTAGTTAGTAACCGATTTCTTATCTCCCTTCCCTTTAAACAGTGGGCAAACGCGGGTTTTCTTTATATCACAGGGGTAGCAGCCTGATTTAAATATTGTGTTGATAACGTGGCATAGCAGGTGAATTAGTTCATCAGATTGAGCAATGTGATTTAAGAGATTGCCTGTTATATCATATATGTCTTTTGTTTTGGACTTGGATATTTTGGTCTTCATAGTTTCTTTTAATTTTTTTGGGCAAGTAGGGTGGAATGTACACACATCTGTGACTGTAGGTATTCTCGTTAAAGGTTTAAGGGCTTCAGATAGGTTGATAGAATTGTTTTTTATAATATCTTTACCAATCTGAATAAAGTATGCATTAATGTAGTTAGGCAGTTCATTTGGTTGTAGGTACTGGTTCTTTTGTATTATGATTTTCTAAAACCCAATGATTCATGTTGTTAATTTGATTAGTTTCTTCTTTAATAACCTGCCATATTTCTTTTTTAGGATATGTTGCTTATTGTTGTAACTTACATGAAAGAACTTCTTTAATTTTTCAAAGAAGGTAAAAATGGTTTCTCCCACCTCCCCGTACGGGCCTGGCATGGGTAACATTAATATTGTCCACTGGAATGGCTAATAAAAGAACTGTTACTCTTCAAAATTAGATATTTTTTGGGATTTGAATAGTTTAGTAGACATTTTAATTTTTTTATGCCTTTTCAGTCGGCCTTGTCAGGGGGGTCATACCTTAGAATAAAAATACAAGCTTTTTAAAATAAATCCATTCCCCTTTGAGTTTGGCTCCATACTCGTATATCTCAATATCCTGACGCCAAAGTTAGGTATGAAAACATCCGACTTTCCGATACCTGGTGTGGTCGCACAACTCGCAACTCGCACTTTAGGAGTCATGCCTACTGTAATCTTCGATCTTACTAACCAGTTCTTTAACACCTTTACAACCAGGCAAAAGTACACTACTCCAAAAATCATTTGCCTAGGCAGGCGAGTTTGTTAATAATTCCTGTTCGCCGAGCCGATCCGAGCAAACCATTTGGTAATTATTCCGGCGCATCGTTCCGATGCATGCGGCAGGCATGTCCAGCTCTCTCCCAATTCAGCTTTGCGGTCTTTGCACCTACATCTACAACGCGTGTTTTGAAATGCAGTTTGGTGTTTCATATAAAAGTGTTAATCCAGTTTTTTTAATCGACTTAAAAAAACCGGCCAAGAGCATGTCGGGCCACGCTCAGTGTAGGGTTCCGTAGTTGCTCATCCTTCACAATAAACTGCTGTTTTAAGCCCGAGGTTTACGTTAAGAAAGATTCTCTATAAAAAGGTCGTAAACGCCCTAGAAACTGTATTCACTTATTACCTTCTGGAAGTCGACTTACGACCTTTTAAAAAATATGAAATTTGATGATAACTCAGTACTAAGTACTTATAAGGCCTCATTAACATGAATTTTTCCGATTTTTTTTGACCCGTGGTTGAAAAGTTAGAGGGGGGGGGACACATTTTTTTTTGTTTTTGGAGCGAATATTTACAAAACTGCTGACTTTATCAAAAAATAATATTAGAAGACCCCTATTATTTTTACAAGACCTATTCAACGACACCCCACACACCAGTGTTGAATAGAAAAAAAAAATCACCCCCACTTTAGGTGCTCGAGAGGTACCCGAAAAAAAAAAATTTTTTTAAATTTTATTTTACCGTTCTGTCGGCGTTTTACATACACATACTCATACCAAATTTCAGCTTTCTTGTACTAATGATCACGGAGCTAAGCCGCGGACAGACGGACGGACGGACAGACGGACATGGCGAAACTATAAGGGTTCCTAGTTGACTACGGAACCCTAAAAAGGACGAGGTTCTCAATTTGACTGTATTTTGTTTTTCTTTTCATGTTTTCTTACCTCAGAACTTTTGACTCGGTAAACCGATTTTGATGATTATTTTTTTATTTGAAAGCTGGTGCTTCCCGTGTGGTCCCATTTCAATTTGGTCCAGTTCCGACAATAACATCCAAACCCTATAAGTCTTAAATTTGCTTAAGGTGAATTATGTGTGACCTTCATTGTCGGAAGTTTACTTAATAATTTGTTGGCGTCCAAATCTGATAAAGCTATGCCTTCCAAACTTAGAAGTAGTTTTTTTTTGTTAAATGCTTTGATTATATCTTTCTTATTTTCTATCTTGTTTCCAGACTGATGAAGAAGCCATAGATGCTATGCACAAACTGAACGGCAAGCCCATCCCTGGCACATTCCCTGTAGTGCGGTTCAGGTTGAACACAGCGTCACGAGAAGCCAGGGCCAACATGCAATCAGAGCGAGAGTTCTCTGTGTGGGTCGGGGATTTGAGCTCCGATGTTGATGACTACTCGCTTTACAGGGTTTTTGCTTCTAAGTATAATTCTATCAAGACTGCAAAAGGTAATAATATACTGGATTTATTTGTTTGTACTATATAATGTTCTTCTTTGTCGTTTTCACTCTTGGCAGAGTGGTCGTGGTCATCATTTCAGATGTTGGTGGCAAGCTTCACAACACGCCGCCATTCTTCTATGATAGCCGCCTTCCTCGTACATTCGTGTAGTGACGATGAGCCATATATTGCAGCTTTTATTTGATCTGTCCATCTCATAGGCGATCTGCCTCGTGGCCTGGTACCCTCAACCTTTCCCTGGACCACAAGTCGCTCAATAGCCACCTCCCCTCGGCGGCATACGTGACCAAAGAAGCTAAGAATACGGGACTGTACTAAAGATGATAAACGCTGCTCGATGCCGAGTTCTCGAAGTATAGACTCGTTGGTACGGAATTCAGTCCATGATACTCCGAGCATTCTCCTCCAGCACCACATCTCTAGGGCGTCTATCTTTTTCTTCTCGACTTCCCGCAGGGTCCACGTTTCTGCAGCGTATAGGAATATGGGGAATACAAGTGCCCGAACGAGCCGGATTTTTGTGGCTTTGTATTTGTTGCTATATTATGTACATGTTACAAATTACATTAAGATCAAAGAAATGTTAAACCCTGTGGTTTGATAGTTTGTATTTATTCTATATTCACAACGTAGCGATACCTTAGAGCACAATCGTACAAACTTTTCGGAAAATGTCGTTGCAATTAGTACGTTAGTGCACAACTCTATGTGGTTTAAATTTCATTGGCAAAAAAAAATATTAGTACGAGTGTGAATTAAGGTATCGATAAAATTATGTTGTATGTAGGTTTTAAGTGTGATTACTGATTAAGATTACAATTTCAAGTTACAGTAGGGATGTTCCAAAAGATTATACGGTTTTTTGAAAGTAGCTATTATAAATACGATTGGCTATTTGCTATGTTAGCATGTTGTTCATACTCATATTACTGTAATCGTTAAGTATCATTTAAGTACGAGAAATTACTGACTGTTGAGTTTCTTACTTTCTTTTCAACAGTGGTCACCTCTTGTGAAAGCTCTACTCGGACTTAAGACCTCTTGTGGCATACTTACAAAATAAAGTTCATTATTATTTAATTGCGAGTCCAGATGCAACATAACGTCGGGGATATCGCAATACCGCGTAAATAACAGTTGTCGATAAAGTTTTCATTTAAATAAAATACTTAGCATTTGTTTGAATATTGATTCGTATCTACACTTGTTACTTACGCGGTATTGCACTATCCCCGACGATATGTCATGTCGTTCTGCCTTGGTAGGTACAGTTTTTTTAGCTACCAAACTTATCTTTTTCAGTGATATTGGACAATTCAGGGTACACAAAAGGTTACGGATTTGTAAGATTCGGTAGCGAAGAAGAGCAACGGAACGCCTTATACGCTATGAATGGGTACACTGGTCTTGGGTCAAAACCCTTGAAAATCTGTACAGCGGTACCTAAACCCAAGGGGGCTGCGACTCAGAACCAATCTGCTCCAAATGCACCTAATACGGCGTACAACAGTGGGACGGTATGGTTTCAAAAGGTTTTAGCCATTTGACCACCATAGTCACAATTCTAGTTGTATATTCTTTGCCATTTCAAACACTTGAAGTATTTCTCGTAGAATTTGGTATTAGGGCGCATCAACTTTTTAAACGACGCAAATGTGGTTGTGAACAAGTTTGAACTAGCCAATCACGTGATACATCTAAATCATTGTACACAGAGTAGAATATATATACAATTCATATCTTAAGGGTTTTATACACTGGCAATTTGCGGGCGAGTTCAAAGCAAAGCGAGAACTAATCGATTACGCCACGAGCGCGCAGCTCGTTCTGGATCAGCCACTACTTGCGCGATTAACTTGATCGGCGAGCGGTAGAGCGAAATGTCCGAGTGCGGCGGCCATAAGAGTGAGCGAGACACTCGTATAGCAGCCGCTTGCCGCTCGCGCTTGCCGTTGTTCGTACGCCGAGTGTACAATATGGCGTCCTCGCAGGAAACTCGCTTCGCTATCAACTCTCACGCAGATCGCTAGTGTGCTATGACTAATGTAGGATGTTTTTTTCTAAATCTTTGTGACTTGGCGGTCAAATGGTTCACAAATCTTGCCTGCTTAGCGACATTTATACAATTTAAGTTATTCGCCAGTGAATGCGCTTATGAGTTTGCTATATAGCGCTATGAATGCCCAAACCACACGGAATGTCATACCTAATTGAATAGCTATGTAATAACTTGCTTAAATTTTAGTAGTGTGGTTATATAGCCATCTCTTATTTCTTATTATTATGCTTATCACTACATTGTTTTGTTATATACGTTTTAGGGCATTATCACACTTCCATAGGCCATTTCGGTTACGTTAAGCACATTTAGGGTTCCCCTTGTTGCATTGCATGCTTTTTTCTCTTCTCTCCATTATGTTGCAAACCTTAAAAACGTCATAAATTAATGGAGAGGTGCCCAATTTCAATATTTATTACGGGGCGTTTACGTTGACGCGGATCGGACCAGTACCGCAACCATGAGTAAAATTACTGCACACGCTAGCAACTGCGTAACAGATTTGTATAGTCTTATTCATAAACCAATTTTTCACTATCTTAATCATATAGGTACCAATTTTCACAGTTCTGATACCGCAATAAACCATTGATCTCTTCGGTACTTGGCCCCTTTCTGCTTTAGATTTTGAGAATTTGAGACAATGTAAGACCAAATGTAAGACAAAGTGTGGAGTTCCGAATTGTTTGAATTTTTCGACTTTCACTTGTCCTTGCCGTTTTGAATTAATAATCAAGTCAATGGTGACGTCACCACAAAATACTAACAAGAAAAACAGGCGTGTCTAATTAGCGAACAGATGAAATTATCATCTTAAATGGCCCTATATTTTGCCATTTAACAAAAAATTGGGGTCTTTATTTTTTTAAGTAGGTATATCCCAATTTGAATCACTGTCTTTACAAATAATAAATCCAACAGATCGATGTGATCACGCTCAGTGTCCAAGCGCAGTCGTACGCGCATCGCTCCGACCATGAACTTGGATATTCTTCCCCCGTGAGAGATTCTTTCACATTTCACTCTCATTATTCACTTTCATTAGTGTAGTCTTAATACGCGGATATAAGGCAGGCAATATGGGTCGGTATCGGTAGACTGGGATTATTAGACAAACGTTTCATCCAATGTTTAATTTAATCGCATTTTCATTTCATGGTTTTTTTATGACCCAGTATTGGCTGATTATTTGCCTCCGTTTGTTTAATGTGTAGGTAGAATTCAAGTGTCTCATTTTAGGTCTCCATTTCTAAAAGCAGTAGATAACTAAATATCATGATTACTTCCATAATCATCTTCTATTAGGAGGAGTAGTTTCATCTAACGTCTGTCCAAATTTTAATTTAGTGAATAAACTTCTTAGCTCAAAAGTACCTTTATTTTAATTATTATTATGTTTAAGTAAAAAAACATAATTTTGAGTTTAGAACATGTTTACTAAGTAAGACATTTTAATAGACTATGCTTTTAACCCCTGACGCAAAAAGAGGGGTGTTATACGTTTAACAAATGTGTCTGTGTGTGACATCGTAGCGCCCGTACGGGTGGACCGATTTGAGTACGGTTTTTTAAATCGAAGGCCTGGTTTATCGAGATGGTTCTTAGCTTTGTTTGATGAAAATCAGAGCTCTTGTCTCCAAAAAATTCAGCTTTTAGTGGAACCGGATTTCAGCTAATATTGAAACTAGGATTTCCAAATTTTGTTGTTGTTCAGTTTTAGTCGCATTTGCTATATCACTTATTCAAAGAGGGTCTCATGATCATGATGACCAGCGAGTTTTGTCAGGGGTGTTTTAAAGTGTTAATTTAGGTTATTCACCAAACATAGAAATCTCGTACGCCCATCGTTGCCAAACTTACAGCATCAGTTAGTATTAGTGTTAATACGAATAATAATCAATCACTATTATTTATAATTATTTCTTATTTTAATTTCATTTCATCACCCGATACTGATTGCCTTCCTGCCTTAGGCAAACCAACTCATTTGCACCAACGTTCATTAGTAATGATTTCTCTAAAAAAACCTAACAAAGTAATAATAAAGAGATACAGGTTTGTAGAACGATCGACAGGGTTCTGCTATGGTATAGTAAATTTTATATATCAATACAATGAAAACCAATGTCTATTTTTTGTTTCCTAATTGCTTTATGATCTGAGCTTTTCAAACACGTGTCGTTACCTATTACCAAACAATAAAGTTCTTATCCTTATTTTTATCTTTTGTTCCATTGTTACCGCCTAACGACATTCTCGAGTGGAAAATTAACTAAACGCGATAATTTTACATAGGTACTGTACGTTAAATGAACGTTTGTGGAAAATGGAGGCAGTTATTTTCATTTGCATTATGTACATACATATCACTAGCTATAATCGCTGCGTTTGAATCCTAACATAACTGTTTGAGCTTCAATACAAGCGACATTGCTAATAGTCGAGTGCCTAGCTTGCATCCTAAATAGTTCGACGTGTATTGACGAGCAGTTATGATTATAGGAGTACAACCAATATTATGATCCGTCAGCCTATTGGCAAAATTATTCAGCGTGGTCTGGCTACTATGGGCAGGGCGACCAGAGCGCTGTGGCCGCGCCCGCGCCGGCGCCCGAGGTCGCTGCGCAGGCCGCCGCCGCCAAGACTCAAAATGACGATTTGGCACTTGTTGGTAAGAATGAATTGTACTTGTGTTGTGAATTACTCTGCGTAGTATGGTCCGCGCCCGTGCCGCCGCCGCCGCCAAGACGCAAACCGACAATTGGACACATGTAGGTAAGAAAAATGATTATTATGTTATTGGGTTGTAAGTTACTCAGCGTGGTGTCCGGACGACCAGAGCGCCCGCGCCGCTGCCCGAGTTCGCCGCCGCCACGACTCAAAATTATGATTTGGCACGAGGTGGTAAGTTGTGTACTTGACTGACACGTCGTCGTTTTTAGTGATTAAATGTCGCTGTCAAGATACCGAACAACGATAGGGGGCAAACGAGCAAACGGATCCGTCGGTCCATAGATACCTGCAAGAGGAGTCACAAGTGCGTTGCCGGCCATTAGGTGGGAGTACGCTCGTTTCGTGAAGGATTGGTAAGTAAGACTTTGCGACTTTGATGGCTTTTGTTATGGATAAGCCTGTAGGTAAGTGTAAACAGTAAAATAGCCGCTGAATTATTAACATTTAAGGTGGGACAGCATCTTAGCGGGGTAAAGCGGAGGGAGGGAGAGAGAGAGAGAGAGAGAGAGAGAGAGAGAGAGAGAGAGAGAGAGAGAGAGAGAGAGAGAGAGAAAAATAGGTTTATCCTAATTAAATCACGTCATCTGAATCTAAAATCACGGCATTTCACACGAGCCTCGCCATATCTGCAAACGATTCTAATACATTCCTGACATTCCAGAGCACAAGAAGATGATAGACATTGACGAGATGAACCAAGAGTTCCTGCAGCCAGACCTATCCCTGTGGGACGCTTTGGAGTCCTCACAGTGGTTCCCCAACGAAGTCATCGAAACTCAGTGTCACTGAGAATCTAATAAGAGGATTGTAGACAACCTACGTTTTCATCACGAGAGCGTTGCTCCTACATCTAGTGATTATAGAGTGAGGCGGGAAAATGTACATTGTTTACGAGCCTCTTCAGAGACGAAACAGCAAGTATTGAAGATTCCACGCTCCGGGCCTAAACGAACCCTCCATTGGTAGCAGAATTTCTCGCAATAAGAGATGCGTTGTTGTTGATAGTTTTACACAACTCATAATCATCTCGACTCCAGGACTGACGACGTGGTTGACGCAGTGGTAGTAACCCTGCTGCCTACTGAGACGGCGATGATGAACTCGCATAATTTGTTCCTGGGTCATGAATGTTATATTATGTACATCGTCGTCTAGTACCCATAGTACAAACATTGCTTAGTTTGGGACTTGGTCGATTTTTGCAAGGAAAAATATAGAAACTACCTACCCGAACACGTGCGGTTACCCTGACAACGGCGCGCGCGCGGCAGACCTGCTGCGTACTGAAACCGTGTGACATCTTTTATAAGGATTCATACTTAACAACGCATAAATGCTACAGCCGTTTTCGGTGTAGTTTGGCCTTAAGCCGTTCTGACAGCTGAAATGATAAAAAAAAACAATAGGCAACTAAAATATTATGGCTGTGCCACGAAAATGCCACCTCAGCATGATGCTCTAGAGCCTGAGCTGATCTTCTGGTGGGACCAAAAAACCCTACCATGCCGAAAAGCACAAAATGTAGGTACTACTTACGCCATCATACTTTTGCCAACTTATGACGGATGACGAGTATGACGACGCGTTTGGCTCGGTTTGTAGACACCTGCCTACTGAGCCGGCGGTCCCGGGTTCGAATCCCGGCCAGGGCAAATATTAGTGTGATGAACTCGAATATTTGTGCTTGGGTCATGGTTGTTCTATGTATTTATGTATATATTTATCTATATAAGTACGTATACCGTCGTCTAGTACCCATAACACAAGCCTTCTTGAGCTTAATTTGGGACTAAGGTCGATTTGTGTGAGGTTTTCCGATATTTATTTATTTATTTAATTGTAGTTGCGTGGTTGTAAGATGGCGTTAGTAGTATAGCAATCATGTACTATCCAACATGGTAGTTAGCCTGTTTCGCTAGTGCACTAGCCCCGGCTGACCTTATACCAAAAGATTGCTTCTGTAAGCGTGTCTTACCTGCCCGTCTAGCACAACTATGCTTCGCGACTTGTCGCGCGAGATAGCGCTATCCGTCACTCTCTCACATTACTGCACAGAGAGAGACGTATAATTATCTCGCGGGAGAAATAGTCGCGTATGACAGTTTTGCTTGAGGTGCCGGTCCAGAGATTGGCGTCTTGCTTGCTTTGTTTCGTCTAAGTTGTATTCTAAGGCTGTAATTATATTAATAAATTTTGTATTAGTGATATTATGGAGTTTTATTCGCTAGAACACTGATCTCATACCCAAGTATACGTAAGTGCTTTGATAAAACATTCAATATACTCTATGGTGCTTTGTCCCTAAGTGACTGCTAGTTCATGTAAGCAAATGTAAGTAATATATGTATATGTTGTCAGTGTCGAAACTTAAAAATGTGATTGAGCTGAAAAAAATTGCCAGAACCTTCTGGGCCCAATTAGAAGTTATAAAAAACCGGACAAGTGCTATTCGGACTCTCGCAGCGAGGGTTCCGGACAACTAAATATTTTTTTACTTTTTTCTGTATTTGTTGTTACAGTGGCAACAGAAATACACCATCTGTGAAAATTTCAACTGTTTAGCTATCAGGTTTCATGAGATACAGCCTAGTGACAGTATCGAGAAAAAACGGCAAAAAATCATCTAGCGGCTTAGTAATAGAGTCTCGTTTTTAATTACCTTTTGGAGACGTAACGCTAAAAAGGAGGGGGTAGAGACATTATGTAAATACATTTGCTATCTCAAAACGTATACACCTTCAGTTGGACTACTTTGGGATGACCTTTTTCAAAGCCTATTCGGGCACATTTATTACCTTTCGGCATAGGTATTCATGCAAGTTCGTTAATGCAATGGTAATACCAACTGAAGAAAGCTCCAAGATAGAAGTTGTCCATTGGAAGTAACAAAGACACATTATTATTATAATAAAACTCGCATTCCAAAAGGTTTTTATTGAATCACCTGAACTTATAAAAGACGATATATTTATTTATAACTCTAATTGATGAAGGTAACTTTGCAAGCGCTATTTGCCTTTCCGATAAGTGATCAAATAATATAGTTTATTTATTTTAATATGCATATAATAGGTATGTATATACATTTGTTTTATCAATATAGATTTTGTTCTTTCAGTAATTTTATTTGTTTTATTACATACACAACAAAACTTTCCGCTCTAAACATCTACATTGTTACTTATTATATCGAGAAAGAAGCGACGAAATATGTGATCAAACGAACTTCTCAAGTGAAGTTCGATCAATAGGGTACCCCTTATCTTGCACAATCTCTATTGTCCAAAATACATTTCGCATAACCGTTTTCGCACAATATTTTTTAGCCGAATGATACTATCGCATAATTATAGACTTACCACAATTGTTATGTCGCATAGTATTCATTTGGCACAATTTTGAATAGCAGAATACTAATACCGCCAACTTTTATTTCGCAGAATTTTATGTAGCACAATATAAGTTACGCCGAATTTATTTCGGTATAATTGTACCATAGCATACCCACAGAACCGAATCGCTGCCAGAAAATTAGGTTAGGTTAGGTTGAAACTGCGTCCCTCACAGAAACGAAGGTAAGGCAGGTAAGTAAGGCAGGTCCGACTTGGCTTAGGTTAGGTACGACGACGAGCGAAGCGAGGAGGAGTGTTAGGTTGAACTGCGACCCTAACGAGCGAGCGAAGCGAGCGAGCCGCGCAGGTCCGACTTGGCTTACGATTCCTAACATTACCAATTTCACCTTAAGGCAGATCCGACTTGGCTTAGGTTAGGTACGACGACGAGCGAAGCGAGGAGGAGTGTTAGGTTGAACTGCGACCCTAACGAGCGAGCGAAGCGAGCGAGCCGCGCAGGTCCGACTTGGCTTACGATTCCTAACATTACCAATTTCACCTTAAGGCAGATCCGACTTGGCTTAGGTTAGGTACGACGACGAGCGAAGCGAGGAGGAGTGTTAGGTTGAACCATGACCCTAAAGAGCGAGCGAAGCGAGCGAGCCGCGCAGGTCCGACTTGGCTTACGAACTTGACTGCGTGCCTCACAGAAACGAATCGCTGCCAGAAAACTAGGTTAGGTTAGGTTGAACCTGCGTGCCCCACAAAACCGAAACGCTACCAGAAAACTGATGGAGTAGGACAGTTAAAAAAACACAGAACTTCTTAGAATTTCTTCTCTTTCACATTACTTTTCTCATACACAAATCCGTCCATTTCCAACTTGAATGCACCTCTTGTTGATTTAAACACTCACTCTTAAAACACTTTCCTTTGGTATCTCCATTTTACTAGCGTATTATTAACGACAAGACTGCATAATACAGTTAAACGTAAACAACATCTAGGAAATATTGAATAAAACTACACATGAATAAAAATATTATTGTGGTACCCACAACTAAGCATGAGCTCCTACTAAAAATATATGAGCAATTAATGCTTTCTACATCATTACTATAACATAATTACACTCAAGGATGCAAACGGAATATTATGCCATATAAATTTCGGCGACACAATTATTCGACCATAGGAGTATTGTTCTAATCGACATTATGCCAATGTACTTGTAGTTAGGTGCGGGGTTCTCAAATTAAAGTCAATGAGTGCGAAAAATTAAAATATACTATTAAAACGAATACACGACACATACAAACACGAAACGAAAAATATACGAAAACAACCAATAATTGACCGAGCCGATGTCGCGCGACACGGAGCAAATACACAGCAACACTGCGGGTCGCGGCTAGTTCCCGTGACGAGGCGGCTCGCGCGCACCTTCCCCCGAGACCCGCACCCCGTCGCTATGACAACGGCGCGCTCAGGCTCATACGTAAACATTGAATACATATACACAACAAAATATATTGCGAATAGCCGCGCTACCTAACATTACCACCCCCCAGTTGGAGGCTTCAATCGACAAATGTACCGTCGGTAGGTAGCACGGCTATCCGTGCAGCGGGACGACGCAGCGTCCCAGTAGCAGTTTTAACGTCTACTACGCGCACATGGCCGTCACTACCCGGAAACACTTTTTTCACAATGCCACGGGGCCACGTGTTGCGAGGCTGCTTGCCATCGCATATCACTACTACGTCGTTCACTTTGATGGAGCCCGTGGCTGTTGCCCACTTCTGGCGTCGTTGGAGAGTGGGCAAGTACTGTCGGGTCCAGCGTCGCCAAAACATGTCCGCCAGCCCATTCGCCTTCTTCCATTGGCGGCGGGCATCCAAATCAGTGGGGTCGTAAGCCGTCACGCGCGCATCTCCCGCCGCCGTCCCAAGCAGCAAATGGTTTGGTCTGAGCACGACTGGCGCATCGGGATCAGCTGCGACGTATGCGAGCGGGCGGCTGTTAACGACCAGCTCCGCTTCTAATAGGACGGCGTGCAGCACTTCGAATGACATTTCAGTCGAAGCGTTAAGGCGTCCCCTGACGCGCAGCAGTCCGTCTTCGTACAACATGGGGTCAAGATTTATGAGGCGACTTGACCTGGGCAGCGGGCGTCCAGCCTGCAGGGCCTTAAGCTCATCAGGGAAGAAGTGAGCTTGCGACTGCTTCTCGGCCTCTTGTAACTTCACTGCTGTAAGCTCCGCCGTCTTCTGCTGAGATCTGCACGTGCTTATAAAGGCAAGGACGTACGCAGTGACGCGCACAGCTCGCGTCCATTTGGAGTAGCGCGCCACGTCGATAACAGGACAGCCAGCCTCGGCTGTCACGAGCGCCCTCTCCAAGCGCTCCGGGTCATCGTCGGGCGGCTCCTCGCGGCTCCAGCTCGGCCAGGGTACCTGTGGATCACAAAGAAAGGGGGGACCCGAAAGCCACATGCCCTTGTCATTAGGCCAGTCCATCCTGGTCGCCTCATCAGCAGGTTTGGACTCGGAAGGTACCCAGTGCCAGTCACTTCTCTTGCTTAAGCTATCAATTTCTGCCAACCTATGAGAAACATATTTTTGGTAGTCCCGCGCGTCAGAATTTATCCACATAGGGACCGTCTTGGAATCAGTCCATAAATACAAGTTGGTGATATCGAAATCTAATTCGGACTTAATAGTCACTGCAGCCAACCTGCATGCTAACACCGCTGCTTGCAACTCAAGGCGCGGAATTGAGACAACTCGGACAGGAGCTACGCGTGCTTTACCTGCAACCATTGTACATACTCTATTACCATCGACACCAGTACCTACTAGAAATGCCACAGCCGCGTACGCTTTTTCGCTGGCATCTCCGAAGACATGAAGGTCTACTACTGACGACCGTTGTAGGCCGTACCACCGAGGCACGGCAACGTTCGATAAAGCCTTTAACTTGCTCAGCCACTGAAACCAGATGACGGCTTCAGAGTCCTTGATGTACTCATCCCACGTTATTCCCGACTGCCAAACACGTTGCATGAGAACCCGTGACTGTATCACACAGGGATATACTAGACCATATGGATCAAAAATACTCATGATAAACTTGAGGAACTCGCGCTTAGTAGGCTTGACCTGACCTTCAACTAATTCAATCGGCAAACGCTTGAACGACAGATCAAATTTCATACAATCGCTTGACGGACACCAGATCATACCTAATGTGCGCTCATTCTCCGACTTGTCCAGTTTAACACGACCCGGCACAACAGATGGCAGTTTTTCACTTAATTCTGCTGAATTTGTCACCCACCCCCTGATATCAAAACCACCTGATCGGTGAATGTGGGTGACATCAGCGATCAGCTGTTGTGCCGTTTCTATGGAATCAACACTATCCAAATAGTCATCAACATAATGTTTATTTTTAATAGCTTCCACTGCCGCGGGGTGCGTGTTCATGAGCTCCTCTGCATTTTTATTTAAAACATAAATGGCTGATGTGGGGCTCGAGGCGGCACCGAAAATCATGACATCCATGACATAAATCGCGGGTTCATTGACCCGATCCTGACCACGCCATAAAAACAGCTGTGCCCCTTGATCAGCCTCACGAATTTTGACACGCATAAACATATCGGCAATGTCGGCAGTGAAGGCTATTTTACCCGACCTGAATTTTATTAATACACCTAACAAAGAATTCATCAAATCGGGCCCACTAAGCAGATGAGCATTCAATGACGCGCCTTGGTAAGTAGCAGCGGCATCAAACACAAGTCTCAATTTACCGGGCTTGTTTGGGTTCGTGACACCAAAATGTGGTAGGTACCACACAGGACTTGCCCTAATACTATCATCAAGTTTACGCGCGTAACCCGCGGCTAACAATCGATCCACCTGCTTTGTATAGTCGTCAGCGAAATTAGAATCGCGATCCATTTTACGTTCTATACCAGCTAAGCGTTTACGCGCGTATTCGTAATTGTCGGGCATCTCTATACAATCACGAGCCCACAGCAAGCCCACTTCCCACTGCTTAGGGTTGTCAGGCACGCGGCGACACGTATTATCTAATATTTCTAAAGCGCGCTCCGATTTACAATTTTTACGTAGTACCTCAGAAATACCTATTGCCTCTAATTCGAACTGAGCTTTCACTATAGCGTGCAAATCGTCAAGCGGCGTGAGCATGCAGTTGGCAGAGTCTTATCGACTACCACTAACCCCCCCTCCTAATGGACCATGAATAACAAACCCCAATTTTGTAAGAGAAGCGACTGGGCGACCAGATTTACCTTGTCGAATCTCCCGGCCGACAATGAACTTCCAATTGTCTTGGCCCAACAACAGCATGGGTTTCGCCTCCCTCATTTCACTGCAACCGAGGTCCCGGAGGTGCACGTTCTCTTCAAGCACGCGCGCCGGTAACGTCTGCGACGGTAAGTTAACATTACGTAGAGTGCGCACCGAAATGTCGTGACTAACTCCGTTCGGACCGCGCACTACGACTTTAACACTTCGCGAATTATTGTCAGTCACACAATGTCCGCGCGCGGTCATCAACTTCAAAGGCACTACGGGTCCGTCAACATCACTCGCGAGTTTATCGTCTATGATCGATACAGAAGCACCATCGTCTAGCAAAGCGTATGTGGAATGTTCGGCACCATTACTTGTTACTATTGTCACCGGTAACACTTTTAACAACGCACGCGCTTGACACTCACCGACGTTCGTCAAAGTTTCGTATTTCACAGGCGGCTCTGGCGGCGCGGGCGCCGACTCCGACACCGACGTCGGCGGCAGCAAAGGCGGTGGTCCCACCGCGGGCGGCGAAGCGCTCTGCGCGTCCTTATGTAGCAAGTCGTGATGTGACCACTTGCACTTACCGCAGCGTTTTGCGCGACAAAACCTACTCGAATGAGTTTTCACGATGCACTTAAAACACAGCCTTTTTTCTTTAACATACTCCCAACGTTCATTCGGGGTAAGACTTTTAAATTCACCGCAGTCAGTCAATTTATGAGCCCGTGCACACTTAACACATGATAATTGTTCTTGAATCGCTTCCACTTGCGTATGTACACGGTGACTCGCTCCGCTCGTGCGCACGGCCACACCCTTATCGTGCTGTCCTGCGGGCGGCGGCGCGCGCGCTTCAAACGTTCCGCCGACACTGCTTATATTTACAGGCGTGTAATATGAAGACGCTCGAGTTAGTTGACTCAAAAAGTCCACTAGAATGTTTAGGTTTGGTGACACTCGTAAATCAACACCACTATTATTGTCTAAACGCATCACAAACTCACCGTACTGAGCGCGTTGATAAGGCGTTAATTTACCTAAAAGTTCACTTATCAGTTGCGGATTGTTTAAATATCCATCGGCACGAATAGTCTTTAACACAGACACACAATTCCGCACAGCATTCGTAAATGTGCGAATTTCGTTCCCGTTTTCGCTAACTTTCGGTAGATCGCGAACTCTCTTGATGGCACACTCTAAGACGCGACTCGGGTGCCCAAATTCATCTTCGAGTGCCTTAAGGACCTCTTCAGGATCGGAGGAGGTTCTCAATAAGTCGCTGACCGCGACTTTCGCTTCACCGACGAGCGCGACTCGGAGGCGCGCCATGTTCTCATATGGTTCGAAATCGTGCATCTCATTGGTGCATCGGTACGCTTTCTTGAAAGTGAGCCAGTCCGCTGCGTTACCATCGTAACTGGGTATCTCGTGCACCTGTCGCGGCACTCTCTTTGTCTGCCCCAGCTTACCGATGGCCTCCGCCAGGCGATCGATATCCGTTTGTTTCTTCGGCGGCGGCGGCGGCGGCGTACGTGGCGTGACGGCGCGCGCGCGCCACGGTTCCGGCGGCGGCGCGTTGTTGAGCAGGCGCGCCGACCCATTCATGAAGTCACCTGTCGGCGGTGGCGATGCCGCTCGTGGCGGTGGCGGAGCCGCGGGCTCGTCCTCGAGCCAGCGCGCCACGCTCGCCGATACTCTGCTCGCGGCGCTGGCGAGCGATCCCTCCTGCTCTTCTTCCTGTACTGCTAGCTCCGCCATATCAAGTGCTAGCTTCTTTTTAATTAAACTTTCTCTGAGTTTAGCCACTTCGACCTCCGCATCGTATTCCGCGCGCATTCTTTGCGCTTCGCGGGCGGCCTGGCTAAGTCTTGACGAGTGGCTGGCGCTGCTTCGTGGCCTTAGGGTGCGCTCTGATGCCGGCGTCCATGTCTCCGACGGCGGTAATTCCGTTATATCCCCGTGGTCGTTACGACCACCCGTCGCGGAGTCACGCGCGAGCTGTTGAGCTGCATCTGCACCTGTTTCTGCCGGTTTCGTCATCTTCGCTCGACTGCGTGTATTCGGTTTCCGACTTTCTACACTCATAGTTCAACACTTAACACATCCGAACTCGTAGGACCAGCTTTTTGTAGTTAGGTGCGGGGTTCTCAAATTAAAGTCAATGAGTGCGAAAAATTAAAATATACTATTAAAACGAATACACGACACATACAAACACGAAACGAAAAATATACGAAAACAACCAATAATTGACCGAGCCGATGTCGCGCGACACGGAGCAAATACACAGCAACACTGCGGGTCGCGGCTAGTTCCCGTGACGAGGCGGCTCGCGCGCACCTTCCCCCGAGACCCGCACCCCGTCGCTATGACAACGGCGCGCTCAGGCTCATACGTAAACATTGAATACATATACACAACAAAATATATTGCGAATAGCCGCGCTACCTAACAGTACTATTCTGCCAAAGAAACATGTGCGAAGTGATAGTATGCCAAGAAATTTAGGCAAAAAGCAATTGTGCGAAATGATGATTGTGCCAATGGTTGCTGTGCGAAACGAAAATATGCCAATAAATTTTGTGCAACACATTAGTAACCCCGATCAATATTATATGAGTACGCTTCTTTCGAAGATATAATCTCCCTCCCGTCCCCGCCCCGGAGGAAAGTGTTTGTTTGTGGTGAATCTCTAAAGAATGAAGACCGATACAGCCATATGTCACAAGACGGTTAGGTTTGAGTGGTATTAAAACTGTTAGAGGTTTTACTATCTATTACGTGCGAAGATTTGCCTAGTAGGTTAAAGGACTATTAGTATTTATTTATTGTATTCTTTCAAAATCTTATCTTTACACTCCTTAGAGTCGATGCCCTTACGCAGGATGGGAAGCCATCGGTCTGCTAGCAAGGGGCTAATTTTCTCTCCGTATGTAGGAGACTCTTCTGCAGGATCTCCAAGGGCAGATAAAAAGTCAGGGTCGATAGTTACGTTTTCCTCAATTGTAGGATCTTTCGGTTATCACCTGACGTTATAAATATTAAATGGCAAAAATAAACACTCGTGAGCGAGTTTCATGTGTGAAAATCAATATAGACTACACGTCCTATTTAATCCTAGGACTTAATGGTAACTTAACGCTTAGATATTATCGCTTAGTATTGGATATTTTTTACTATAGGTGCAGATAAATAAAAAACAAGCGAAGCGTAAGTAGGTATCAATAATTTATGTATTAAAAATGATAGAATAACAGTTTCATACATAATGTTTCCAAACATTATCAACAGTTTAAATAGTTCATAACTTATGTATTACATGTTGCTTATACATACGCCAACATTATGGAATAGTCATCATTGGTTAAATTGGCATCCAGTAATCACTTTTACGATAGCAAATTGTACATTCAAGAGTTTGCTGGACTGAAGTCGAAACACCGTCGAAATCCTGGATTCGTATTTTTAGCATTTAAAGTTCAATATTCAGTTTACCATGAGTCTTACATACCAGTCATGAGTTATCAGTGGAATAGAGATGCTATCAAATTGTGCTGTACAACTGCGAGTAAACGATACAAATAGTAGGTAAACGCATGTATATCACTTTCGATCGCAATCATATTGGGATAAGTGCGAAATAGATTCAGTAATCGAACTGGCAAATTCAAAATCGGAAACACCATCCACATACGGACGGCCAGACAAAGGGTTTTCAAAGTCTAATCAATACTAAGATCGGATTATGTTTAAGGTTGTCCGGTATTATCCCAAAATAACTTATATAATAACTTAGCAAGCCAACATGATTTGATTTACTTAAAAGTACAAAATTCCATTATTGCTATAACTATAAAACGAACACAGAACTCACAAAATTACACTATAGCTGCGTGATAGTATACGAACTGTGTCTCTGTCTTTTATTAGGGCTCGGATTCACTTGTATAACACTGGGGTTACTTCGACTATCCGCACTCGCCACACTCGCTGGCGACAGCAAAGGCGATGACGAGGTAGAAACGTTGCTTTTCGGCGTTCCCTTCTTCACGTAACCCATGACAGAATTTAGTAGATTAGGAGGTAACGCGACTGGAGTCAGCTGACCGGCGCCACGGGATATGTAAGTTTGTAGCATTTTTTTCGTTGGGGATTTAGGGTCGTTCACAGTGAGGACGACTAGAGAGCCGGCCTCGATGTTAGGTGGCACTTGAGTGGGCGGGGCATCCCTGGAGACATTGGATAGAGGAGGCATTTTGGGCGTGAGTTTTGAAGTGTTGTTTACTATATGGGGACTGTTTAGGGTTGGCGCGGGTTCAGGCGTCTTCCGTTTCCTGCGCGGTTTGGCGGCGAGTGCTCTTTGGATTATTTCGTCGGCGGTGGTCGGTTCGCCTGTAGGTATCGGTTCGCCGACTGTTTCTAGAGCTTTCGCACCTCGACCTGGAAAAATTTAATAGAAGTCATAAGACCACATAATTGCCGCTGTACAGTCGAGTTAATTTAACACGACCCTATTGTCAGGAGCATAAAATCGTGTTCAGATATTTTTGTTCTCGTAAGTGTGTAGATGTAAATGAACTCGACTGTTCTTAATAATTAGTTACATATACTAAAAGTGTAAGTGTAGATCAGGCAAACTGGGCGGTAAAATAACACCTTTTGTGCGCCAAAGACGGCAAGCGACGTCGACGGAAATAACCAACGTTGTCTAATAACGTCCAAATTTTAATGATGATCAAAGCGAGTGATGTTTAGAGCACTTCTATATTTTTTTGCTCGCGCTCTCGCGAGAACAGTCTCGAGTCCCCGGTGTAATGCTACTGTATACAACAAGCCACTCACTGGTCCGGTGCCGCATCTGTTCCTGCTGCTCCCGCTGCGCGCGGCGCGCGGCTTGTAGCTGCTCTCGTTCCGCGTTGGCCCGCTGCGCCGCCGCCTCGCGCTCTCGCGAGAACAGTCTCGAGTCCCCGGTGTAATGCTACTGTATACAACACGCCACTCACTGGTCCGGTGCCGCATCTGTTGCTGCCGCTCCCGCTGCGCGCGGCGCGCGGCTTGTAGCTGCTCTCGTTCCGCGTTGGCCCGCTGCGCCGCCGCCTCGCGCTCTCGCGAGAACAGTCTCGAGTCCCCGGTGTAATGCTACTGTATACAACACGCCACTCACTGGTCCGGTGCCGCATCTGTTGCTGCCGCTCCCGCTGCGCGCGGCGCGCGGCTTGTAGCTGCTCTCGTTCCGCGTTGGCCCGCTGCGCCGCCGCCTCGCGCTCTCGCGAGAACAGTCTCGAGTCCCCGGTGTAATGCTACTGTATACAACACGCCACTCACTGGTCCGGTGCCGCATCTGTTGCTGCCGCTCCCGCTGCGCGCGGCGCGCGGCTTGTAGCTGCTCTCGTTCCGCGTTGGCCCGCTGCGCCGCCGCCTCGCGCTCTCGCGAGAACAGTCTCGAGTCCCCGGTGTAATGCTACTGTATACAACACGCCACTCACTGGTCCGGTGCCGCATCTGTTGCTGCCGCTCCCGCTGCGCGCGGCGCGCGGCTTGTAGCTGCTCTCGTTCCGCGTTGGCCCGCTGCGCCGCCGCCTCGCGCTCTCGCGAGAACAGTCTCGAGTCCCCGGTGTAATGCTACTGTATACAACACGCCACTCACTGGTCCGGTGCCGCATCTGTTGCTGCCGCTCCCGCTGCGCGCGGCGCGCGGCTTGTAGCTGCTCTCGTTCCGCGTTGGCCCGCTGCGCCGCCGCCTCGCGCTCTCGCGAGAACAGTCTCGAGCCCCCGGTGTAATGCTACTGTATACAACACGCCACTCACTGGTCCGGTGCCGCATCTGTTGCTGCCGCTCCCGCTGCGCGCGGCGCGCGGCTTGTAGCTGCTCTCGTTCCGCGTTGGCCCGCTGCGCCGCCGCCTCGCGCTCTCGCGAGAACAGTCTCGAGTCCCCGGTGTAATGCTACTGTATACAACACGCCACTCACTGGTCCGGTGCCGCATCTGTTGCTGCCGCTCCCGCTGCGCGCGGCGCGCGGCTTGTAGCTGCTCTCGTTCCGCGTTGGCCCGCTGCGCCGCCGCCTCGCGCTCTCGCGAGAACACCGTCTCGAGTCCGGCCGCATCCCAAGCTGTTTGGGAGCGAAGCGCCTTATCGACTTGCGCGCCGTTCAGTCTTTCTTCTTTTTTAAACTGAAAAGTGTGCGTTAAGCCTTCAGTCTCAAGTAAATAACAAAATTACATGGATATTTATTGTAGGGATGGGTATAATGTGTGAAACAAACAGAGCAGTAAGACGGGGCATCGTAATCAAACGGTGGGACTGTGCGGGGTAGAAATCCGTATCTGAGTAAGTATAAGTGTTATGTATATACACGAACTTACAGTGTTATGCTTTTCAGGTACGGAAAATGTAGATTAGGTACGGTCTTTTCTTCCTTTCATCCAGCTTCTATTGCACGAAATAACATCAGCAGAACAATAAAGGTCGTCGCTCCATGCGTCCACACGACTCACAAGTCTGCTCGCTTTCGTCACTTGTTTTGGGGTTTACCTTAATCTTGAGATCCCTCCTGTTCCTATCGGGAAACAGCGGTGCCATGAGAGTAAAGTCCGTTCCAACAGCAGCGAGGGCGCGGTAAAACCGTACGGTCTCAGCTTCAGTCCAATCGGCAGTCCTGGCTGTACGCGAGTACCGGCCGCTGCCGCCGCCCCAGGCGCCTTCGCGGACGATTGATGATGAGAGTTTGCGGGTGCTTTCCGTTTGTTTTATAACCTGTAAAGACAGAGATGATCAATTGATCATTCAGAACATAGAATTATTGCAAAGAAGTTGCCGCATTTATTGCGAATGCTGCTGCTCCTCTAGTCTAGTACAACCATGCTTCGCGGCTCATGTCGCGCGGCACAGCGTCATCCGTCACCATCTTACAGTATTGGGCTAAAAGAGATAGGTATCTCGCGCGTCACAATTCTGCTAGAGGAGCAGATCAGAAAAATGAAAAGTAAGATATTCGTATGTATAGGCGGTAGAAAAAAGCCGTATCTCTAAAATATACCAGATTAGACATGAGTTGCGAGTTCTACCGATTTCGCCGCGCGAGGAATAAGCAGAGGTAAATAAACCTACAATCGGTAGTCAGAGGGTCACCTTAAGAAGCAAGTATATTCATGCTACTCTTCAGTGACACTAGGAGATCGGTCCTAAATTTTATTTCATAAACTTTGGCTTTATTCTTTGCTGCTTTAGCAAATTCTCTCGTTTCATATAGTATATGTTGTATTCTTGAGTTTCTTTTGGCGAAATGCCGGTAGACTCAGACGTGTAAAAGTGCCCTTGTGGCCTAGTTATAGAATAAAGTTCGTAATTTAATTATCCCTTACCAAGCTTTGTTCATCCAGTATGATCTCCCCATTAGGTCCCAGTTTGATCTGAGGCACGGGCGCGGCATCCGCGGGGGGATCGTCCGGGTCCTCTTCGTCTACTGGTGCTTTCTTCCTCTCCTCTTCGTCTTTCAGAGTGGCCTCCTTGGCCTTCAGCTCGTCTTGGTCTGGACTGTAAGGTTTTCATTCACAGGTATTAGTGTATATGCCTTCAGAGATGATAACTCCAAGGATTCACACAGTCTAGAGAAAGCTTTTAGATACATCTATAGATGATATTAGTGGCTTAATCAGAGGACTAAATAAAATACGAAGTGTATAAGACAAATGCCTAGCTACAGTGTCGCCATCTACAACAGACCGATGGCATGCTACATCGTATTGGCTAATATTTATAATCAACACAAATTATAACGGGTCTATCGCGATATTCCTTCACAATTAGATTATGAAAGTAAATAAGGAATATCGCGAGAGACCCGTTATAACATGTGTTAATTAAGTATGTGTACAAACCGCGAGAGTATACAGTGTCATAAGGCTAGTATTTAGTCGTTAATGTAATCGGAGGAAACTTTGAAGGTAAAATGGCTATAATAGTACATTACTGTAGACGCCGGGAATGAAGGGTTTGCCGGGTGACTAGGTATGGGAGGCCGGATAATGATACGTAACCGGCAAACCCTTTTCACGGATAAGGCATGTATAGTGCTTTTCTCAAACATATGCAATGAAATAAAAAATATGCCACTACAAAAAATATAATTCAGCTGTTTAGCCTGTTCAAGAACACAGACGCCATGTTTAAAAAAAAATTACTTCCCGGCCTAGGCCTTCAATTTTGTATAAAATTCCTTTACAGTTCTCTGGAGCTGTTCGAAGCCTGTTAACACACGTTATGATGACATTTCATTGCATGTTTGAGAATAGTACATTACTACAGAGGCCGGGAAGTGAGGGGTTGCCGGCCGAATACATATGCGAGGCCGGATAGGTATGAGGCTGGCAACCCCATTTCTCGCCGAGGTATGTATAGTGCTTTTTTCAAACACGCAACGAAATAAAAAAAAATAAAAAAAATCATAAATTTATTTCTATAGACATTATAAGTAAGCTACCAAAAACTATAACTAACACGTATTAACACTATTTCTTTGTCGGTATTTTCGTCGGAACTCATATTGAATTATGAATACTAAAATTAACAACGCACAACAAAACTCATAAAACAATTACAGAGAAAATATTTCAAGTTTCCCTCCGAAAGGCTTAAAAAAAACCTACGCGTTTTTTATGGTTTGAGTAGACAATCTTATCGCTAATATTTAGATGAAATATTTTCAATTTATATTTAAAAAAATAATAGAATTAGTTAATTATGTGTTATTTCTTAAGTTGATCAAAAGATACCATATCGCTAATTGTTTTTTTTTTAATAAGCATGGTGGCAGACTGGCAGAATGTCATAGTTAACCAAAAAGCAAATGTTTCTTTGTTTCTTTTTTAATGGCTGATCGACATGATGCCATGTCACAAACTTATGTGGAATAGAAATTAAAAAAGAGCGTGTTGCCGGCCTAGGCCTCCAATTTTGTATGAAATTCCATTAAAGACCTTTCGTCAAGCTGCATCGGAAACGTCATACTTCGCAGCCTTTTATAAGGCACATAACATCAATATTTCATTGCATGTTTGAGAAAAAGCTATTTACACGACTAACAATACTCACACGATGGGGTTCGTGGTGGGGTTGTAGAAGATGAGGTCGTACATAGTGAGCGCGTCCCGCTTCACCGGGTCGCGCCGTCGACGCATCGCGGCGATGCGACGCGACATCTCTTGACGGCGACATCTGCCAATGTTTATGAAGTGTTCAGTTATCTAATTCAAAACTAATTCTGCAAGTGTTTACAATGAAGCGAAAAATTTAACGGTTCAGCGTCTCCAACGGCTTTTCGGGCCAACACGGGCGTCCTACCAACTGGACCACCGAACCTGATGCCAGAGCTGTCGTCTCGCTCCATGTGCTACACTCCAATTAATTATTTTTATTAAAAATTTGGTTTACGTTAGCAGACAATACTGCTTTAATAAAAATAATTAATTCTGCAAGGCCTGAAATGCTGACATATCTGACTAGCGCTTATGCCATGCTGCCATTGCCGTGCAGAATTCAAACAATAGAGCTGGAGGTTAACTGTCGCTGGCCTGTGTCTCTGGTTCAGAGGCATCGATGACTGCACTATCTCGGAACAATATTCATAAACTCATCTTAGCATGAGTCTTATTGGCTTAGGTCACAGATTTGAGATTAGTAATTTTACTGTGGTTTTAAATTTTCATGCTGGAAATATAAACTCCGCACTTCCGAAGCAGAATAAATTTGTAGTGTGGGCGAAATCGGAAAGTAGATTTGTTGAGGCGGCTTTTCTGCATTTTCTAACGCAATCAAAGCTTACTTAGAGACATGTCGCTCCTTGAGCGGCGAGGCCGGCGGCGGCGCGGTGAGCTGGCTCACACCTGAACACACCGAGTCGTTCCGAATGCGGCTGACCTCTCTGGAACAATGACGAACGTGATGTAAATCATCTGTGTTTGTTTAGTGTTGTGTTTGTTTATGGCGTAATAATGAGTTGTGGAGTTTTGAGTAAATACTGTACTGTTGAAAGAATGGTTTGAAGTGCCGCTACACAATGGATTTTTTGTAATACAGGCTGAAAATAAATCGTCAGATATTTCAGCACACTTTCAAACCGCGATTTTGAATGCGCAAGCGTGATGATGATGATGATTTGGTGTAGGGACGCCCGGCCGGAGACAGGCGGGCTGTCGATCGCTTGGGTGCGTTCATTCAGCCCAGTTCCCAGTTGGAGCCAACGGTTACTGTCCCGGCAGCACTCCCATACAGCCTTCTTCCTCGAATGCGCAAGCGTGACAATGATGTATAATTTATACGCTGTTGGGTAAAGTGCTCTTAAAATATTTTCAATAACCCCAACATTCATTCTCCAGACACATTAAAAACCTTTACACTGCGATTTTAGAATGCACCATATGTGCATCAGTAAGATTTTTTAACTATATATATACGAAAACGATAATATTTTCTCGGTTTCGCTGTGAGGTAAGAAAACCATTTACCTGTTAGGCAAGGAATGCAAGGTGCTATGCGACGTGTGTGAGTCGTGTCGTTGTCGTGTCGGCACCGGCGCGGGTGCTCCACTGTTTAGCATTGCTCGACGACTCTCATCTTCTGATTCGCTCGCACTACCCTGACAAAAGAGACAGAAATGTGACATAATCCCAAAGATTTACCAAAGAAACTTTATTAATTTTATGTAACTTGCAATCTATAGACATAACACAAGGCATACTTACTTGAATGCTGTTCCTTCGATGTGGTGCTAGTCTAGGGGCCGGTCGCAGCTTGGGGCGCACTTTGCTCGGAGACGGCAGAGGAATGATAGGGTCAAACAGCACTTGAGCATTCTCCGAGATGATCTCGTTCTTCAATAAATCTAGTGGCTTGGGGGCATTGCTAGTTGGCTGCAGCGGAACGATACCATCCATACCGGTCTCATCTGTGATGCTTTCCGGAATGCTAGGTGGGTTGTAATCTGAAAAAAGTTCCTATTTCTTATTTATACAACCAGCTGTAAAGAAAGAATATGCCTGAATCCCAAGAACACTTGACTCAGAAAACAGAGGCAACTGATTGAAGGCTGTAAAAAGATATTTGAAACAAAGTAAGTAATTATTATACCAAAATTTGTAGTGATGTTTAATTTTGATTCAATGCTGACAATCATACATAATTTTAATAGCCAGTGTTTTAAAATAGTTTTTTAGCTTTAAATAAAACAATTCAATTCGATTAAATGCTATTTAAAATGTGAATTCTTCTCCTCTTAACGTAAAAATACCATGTTACTTATTGTTAGTTAAGAGAATATTCATACATACCTTCTGGTGTTTCAAGTTTCTGTACAACACTATTCTGAACCATCTGGGCTTTTTGGACAGCATTTTGTTTCTGTATAACATCTGGATCACTTTGGATGCTGTTTGGAGTCTCGAGTCTCTCAACAATAACTTCTGTGGCTACTGAAGGGGTTCTAGGCTGTGGTGAATTCCTAACTGGTGATGGTACAGCCTTTCTTACAGGGCTACTCCACCGAAGAGGCGATGCGAACGTATTTGACGAAGTTGTTCTTGATATTGACGTAATAACAGGCACTTTTTCACTGCGTTTTGGAGTTTTTATCGTTTCTCTTGATGGTGAATTCTGAGGTGGTGGTGATAGTAGGAACTCTGAGGGTTTTTGAGTGTTTGCTTTAGATTGTTCTTGTGGAAGTTGCCCTGGCGATGCGATTTTGTTCACGGGCGATTTTATTTTAGAAATCTCATCTTGTAAAGCTTGAGGGCGTGGTGTTTTAGGACTTTTAATGGGCTTTTCCTCCTTTATTTGGTTGTCTGCATTTTTTCTCCTTACCGGCAAAGAAGCTACGGCTTTTATTCTGGCTCTTCGTGTAGACATTGTGAATCTTTACAAGTATTGATGAAACTATGTAATAATTAAAACCAAATCCGTTTTAATGCAACATATATCTGTATTTAACGCATTGTAATTAAATATTTCGCTTATATTAAATAAATACGCGGTATCACACATGAAACTGATATTTATAAAAACTTTTCAGTATCGCAACACATGCTCGAGCTCTACTGACTGATAGCGAACTCGTCAAGACATTGACATCACATTGAGATGTTTTTGACATTTCGATGACACAACGCGTCACTTTATTTTTTCATTTCAAGAAACTTGGACTGGGGATTATTGTCTTCGATGCAAAAGGATTTAATATTACGAATCAGTGCAGAATTTTTGTGCAATTCAAATTCTAATTTTTATACTGAATAATAAATACAATTCGTCTTTAAGTTACGAAGTTACGCTCTTATACACCATTGGTAGGAGTGCAACTGTGTTGCCATACCAAATTTTATATACTGTACTTTTACTACTCCTCCATAGATGGAGCTTAATTTCGTACGTACGGAGGGAACGTGTACGAACTATAGGCGGCAGCACTGTAGATGTTTATTAAAACTTTTTAATTAATGATAAGGTAAAAGATTCATGGCAGCAGCTTCGTTGTGCAAGAGAACCTTAGTAACTATTCAAAGTTCAAAGTGCTTTATTTGTAAACATCACACACACGGTCACACTGAATAATACAGAAGTGTTCGATACAATATAATGCAAGGAATATAATGCTCACAAGGAGGTCCACTATGTTTTGCCAGTTGGCGTACAAAATAAGGACGGTCAAGGTAAAAGATTCGGATTTGCGGCACCAGTTGGCAGCACCTTCACTTTTTTTAAACATGACTGTCCTGAACTGTAAGTATCAGGGCTGTTTAGCCCACACTACCAGTGAGTCGGGGTTTGTGTAGGAGTCAAATTATACCTACTAACGGACAAGTCGACGAGTACTTTAGTTCTGTACGTTCCATATGAGTCACGTCTTAATCAGTATCAATATCTATTGTAAGACTTGAGCTCCTAGGTTAAATTGTATGCGAATTTTACCTCTTCTCCGGCTTTCAGTAGACCCACAGATGTGTACCTAATCTAAAATAGTTAACCCATAAGAGAAGGGACCGCACCGAATTATGCTAATATAATAATGATAATGACGACGCGTTTGGCTCGGTTTGTAGACACCTGCCTACTGAGCCGGCGGTCCCGGGTTCGAACCCCGGCAAGGGCAAATATTTGTGTGATGAACTCGAATATTTGTCCTTGGGTCATGGTTGTTCTGTGTATTTAAGTACATAGGTATATATTTTTATCTATATAAGATATAAGTACGTACCTATATCGTCGTCTAGTAGGTACCCATAACACAAGCCTTCTTGAGCTTAATTTGGGACTAGATCGATTAGTGTGAGGTTGTCCGATATTTATTATTTATTATAATTATGAGTTTGCAAAAGGTGTGAACTTAGAGACAAATTTACGTTAAGTCGTGTATTGATATTTATTTATTTATTTTATTACTTTTATATATGATGTGATGGGGTTTTGGCGATACTTTATTACTTTATTAGCTGCGCGCACAGCTTCAGCCAAGTCGAATAGACAACGTTTCGAAATTGGAGTATTTTCGAAAATGTAAAAATGTGGTTAGATTAAATTTTTTACCCTTTATGTAGGTATTTCATTATATCGGAAAAAGGGGTGGTGAAAAAAAAAATTAATGTCAATTACTATTATAGCGCCAATCTCAAATCTCACTTTCATCCCGTCAGGCTTTCAAAAAATAAAGTAGCCGGGTAATTCAACGACAGAGAGCATGTTACCATTTAATTGCTTTTTTAGGGTTCCGTACCCAAAGGGTAAAAACGGGACCCTATTACTGAGACTTCGCTGTCCGTCCGTCCGTATGTATTTCTATTGCCGCTATAACAACAAATACTGAAAATAAAATAAAATAAATATTTAAGGGGGCTTCCATACAACAAAGGGATTGGTTGCGTTAACTTTGCACCTCATTAATATGTAGCGCTATACATACCAGGTGCAAACTTAACTTAACCACTTAAGGATGGAAAATGTTTGTACGGAACCCTCGGTGCGCGAGTCCGACTCGCACTTGACCGGTATTTTTTTTATTTATGTCAATTTTTATCAATTTGTGACGATCCCTAACTATCAATATCTCTAATATTTTTAGCCAGATTCCTCGCAATCCCTTAAATTAATTTTCATTCTTTAAAGTCCCCGCCCCTTTTGAAACCACCGAACTGCTACCAGTAAAGTAGTTTAATGGGTTAGGTTAGGTTAGAACTGCGACCACAACAGTACCTACTCGAGCCGAGCGATTACAACCAGAATTAGGGCATATGAGTGTTAGGACAAATGATCATTACGACAAATGACATTAGGATAAATTATCAATATGGCAAGTGACATTAAGAAATAAGATATCCCACCAAAAACATTTTGTAAAAAACTAGCCAAGTCTCGATGGAGCTGCTTGTTTATCTCTAAAAAGTAATGAAATCTAGACAAAGTCGCACCAAGTCTAAGGTTCCTTACTGCGATTTCTTTATTATTATAGTTAATGTTGTGTGACTTGGCCGTTGAAGGGTACACAAGGGTACAAAACCAGGTGCTCCATGACACCATTGCACCAATCTGTCGCCAGAACCGCTACAAGTCAATTTTGTTTACAAGTCAATTTTGTAATGTTATATCTGTTGTAACTACCTATGTTTGTTAAGCGAGATAATAGCCCATATTGGTATTGGTAATTTGACGCTAGTGTCTCATTTTAGGCTGTTGTTGATTGTGCAACACATGCATTCAGCATTGACAATGCTGACTTCTGCTCTCTTCTTTTTGGAGCGTCAAATCGACCACCGATCTAACATAAAATAGACGTACCTACAGACGGACTTCTATCAATGATTAGAGGTCCGTCTGTACCGGAAATATTTTTTTATACTGTTTATTTCAGGCTCGCCTATACATAAGTATTATTGAAATACGCAGCTTTATCAAGCCTACAATTGACTAGTTATTGAATCAACCTTTTCCATCATCCTCCTAGCCTTTTTCCCATTTTTTTAGAATGAATTCTCAATCGGGGTCGGCTACCTAAATCCCAAGATATGGCATAGGCACTAGTTTTTACGCAAGCGACTGCCATCTGACCTTCCAACCCAGAGGGGAAACTAGGCCTTATTTGGGCTTAGGTGGTTTCCTCACGATGTTTTCCTTTACCGAAAAGCGAGTGGTAAATATCAAATGACATTCCGTACATAAGTTCCGAAAAACTCATTGGTACGGGCCGGGTTCGAACCCGCGACCTCCGGATTGAAAGTCGCATGTCCTAACCACTAGGCTACCACCGCTCTAACTATAATAATAAAGAAATCGCAGTAAGGAACCTTAGACTTGGTACGACTTTGTCTAGATTTCATTACTTTTTAGAGATAAACAAGCAGCTCCATCGAGACTTGGCTAGTTTTTTACAAAATGTTTTTGGTGGGATTTCACTTCTTTTTGTAGAAACGTGGGCATATTGTTATATAACAACCTGCTAATTAACCTTAGCAAAGCTCACGATATAATAAGCGAAATCAACGAAATGCAAATAATCCCTCCTAATCCATAGCAAACGTTTCCAAGCGCAGTAGAAGAATGTCGTAAACGACTGTAACGCGGCCGGTTGCCGCTTCGCCATATAAGATAATCGGAAAAACAAAGCGCGTTTTAAAATACAGTCAGCGCCATCTAGCGACGTGTGCGGTTCTCACCGCCACTCTTAGTCCAATGCATTATATTTTGACCAAATTTTGAGCGAAATTAATATTTTAGTGTAATTTGTTTATTTAATTTGTGTAATGTTCGAGTGGAATATAAAGTTAATCGTTCGACTATTTCTTCTTGTAAACTTGTAAGTATAAGTATAAAAACCAGTCTAGTCTTATCCAGAGTTTTCCTTTAATTTTATTTATATGCGTATTAAAAGCAGAAGGGGAGGCATTCGCCCAGCAGTGGGACGCTATAGGCTAGATTAAATTACAAGATGTGTCCCACTACGCTTGGTTTTTGCAATGACAGTCGATTTTTTTATGTACCAATAGCAGAAGGGGGCATTACCATATCCCTAATACAGCTGAGACCAGCTGAGGGTTCTTCATCAGATAGATAATAAATAAATAAATATCGGACAACCTCACACAAATCGATCTAGTCCCAAATTAAGCTCTAGAAGGCTTGTGTTACCTACTGTGTGTTGTGTGCTTGGGTACCTACTAGGTGACGATATACATACTTATATAGATAAATATATACTTAAATACATAGAACAACAATGACCCAAGCACAAATATTCGAGTTCATTACACAAATATTTGCCCTGGCCGGGATTCGAACCCGGGACCGCCGGCTCAGTAGGCAGGTGTCTACAAACCGAGCCAAACGCGTCGTCAAAATACTTCAGACCTTGGATTTTTGACATCAAATGAAGCGGCTCACCAAGTTGAATATTAAAATACTTAAACGGATTTACTCACGTCGTAGAAGTCGAATAACGCTCGACATGTTTCGAATCGGTACGCGATCCATCATCAGGAGAGACGATCAGTCGCGGCGGCGGCGAACCGAACACAACAACAAGTTGAATATTTTTTTGTAAAGGCGGTATGTCGATCTCTAATAGTTTGGTTGGGCTCTTGTGATTTCTAATCAGGGTACTCCAGATCTTCGATTATCCTAGTTTTTAGGGTTCCATACCCAAAGGGTTAAAACGAGACCCTATTACTGAGACTTCGCTGTCCGTCCGTCCGTCCGTCCGGCCGTCTGTCACCAGGCTGTATATCAAGAACGGTGATAGCTAGACAGTTGAAAATTTCACAGATGATCTAATTCTATTGCCGCTATAACAACAAATACTAAAAATAAAATAAAATAAATATTTAAGGGCTCCCATACAACAAACTTGTTTTATGGTACGGAACCCTTCATGCGCGAGTCGGACTCGCACTTGGCCAATTTTTATAGTTTTCGCTTTATGTGGCCATTAAACCCAAACTCTGTACTGTACTAAATTTCAGCTCGCTGAATTTATGGGAAGTACCTACTAGTTCTTTTCCGATGATCATGAGTGAGTGTCATAAATGCGAAAATTTGCTTACGCTTAACTTCGGAACTAAATGACCTACAGACTTGAAATTTTGGATTTTAAGTATGTGATTATAGCTTACTGGATGACGAAAATTTCTGCGTTCTGGTCTTATCCAGAGGTTCTCAAATAGCGGCCTGAAAATGCGGCGAAATGGTTCCAGTAAAGGATGGTACGGCAGTGTCTGCTTCGCGCTCGACTTGGCGGGGGCACTGCCGTGCCCCCCGATTAGAGAAACCAAAATTAGGGCATATGAGTGTTAGGACAAGTGCCCACTATGACATAAAACGTTAGGGAATACAAAAATAGGTTAAAAAACGTTAGGGATTCAGATATAGATCCGTAAAGTATGTGCATATTTATAACTATAAGTATGTGTATCGTCTTCTAGTGTCTATAAGACAAGCCGGGGACTAGATAGATTTGTGAGAGGTTGTCCGATATTTATTTATTTATATATTTGCACAATAAATTATAGAAAGAGCAATGAAATGGTAACTGGCGATCCACTTTGATGGAATTACCCAGTTGCGCAAAGCCCATCCTTGGAGTAGGTAGGTATAAAGCTTTCTACCTAGATGCCAAACATCAAAACCAGAAACCGAAAGTATCAGTCTTATACTGTCTGCTACCTGAAAAGGTAACAAACAGACTGATACTTTCGTATTATAATATTACTAGCGACCCGCCCCGGCTTCACACGGGTATTATACATATAAACATTCCTATTGAATCACTCTACTTATTAAAAACCGCATTAAAATCCGTTGTGTACTTAGTTTTAAAGATCTAAGCATCCATATGGACAGACAGACGGACAGACAGACAGACAGCGGGAAGCGACTTTGTTTTATACTACCTATGTATATAGTGCAGTGCTATGGATTTTAACATCGTTTTATAGAATCAATAGGTAAAGAAAGATCAATAAAAAACGTGGACAGTTTTCTTCATTCTTTAATGCATTTTTTCTCTAATTTTCTTGACAGCGATGAGCACTTTTGGTGAAAATAGGTACCAGAAATCAGTAAGTATACGTATTTATAATAATATGTGGGTATTAAAATAACAGTTTGGATTTAAAACAATTATGTATAAGTTATCTTTTATACAGTAGCTCAACTTCACAATAAAAATAGATCTCTTCTATAAAATTTATAATCATTTAGAAAAGCAGTAATAATGCCAGTTAAAACAACAGTTAAATGCTCTGGGAATTAAAACGCAATTTTATACTCTTTTAGATAAATTGACAGATATTCACTCTGCTAAGACCAATTGTATAAATATCTTACGAGTATAAAGTAGGTATCTATTGGTGTTAGTCGCCAAAATGAGACCTAGGCTGCGTACTACGAGTAAGCTACTGCGCATTGGTTCGTCATTCATTATCTATATTTTGGCTAAAAAGTCAACATTTGCAAAACCATCTTTACAAATTGTCATGACACTATAAGAAGTCAACGACCAATCCCAAAGCGCCCGCCAGCGTTCGGCTCGTCGCCCCTACTAAGATATGTTGCAATTGTATACTAATTATTGGAACTCTTAAACATATTGTTAACTTAGAAGCAGCCACATTAAGCTGTGTCTAGGAAGCGTTAATGAAACCACTACGGAAATAGAATAACGCTAAGGTGATCGTTGTTTGCAAAAAAACAGCGTCTGAGCTTCTTGTCAACTTTATCATTAATTATTAAATAGGAACAGTCAAAATCATAAATATCTGTACGATTCTAAAGCTTCAATAATATCTGTGCAATCAAAGAGCCACAAATATTCATCTTTAAGACGCTTTGAGTATTAAGGTCCTAAATACTCAAAATATTTTAAAGATTAGGCTACGGAGATGCCAAACACGGGCGAACCCCTCTGCTAAAGTACATTGGTCAACTTGGTCATAAGGGGTTTTATGCGTTTCTTAATTTGCTTTAGTGTGCGTTTATCGCAACAGTAGACGTTAGGTCTGTAAGAGTGTGTGTGTGCGCATTCATATTTTGGACGTGACTACCTCACCTCCCGCTAAAATTGGCAAATAAATGTGTTCAGAGACATCTCCATTGGGTTCAATACTCAAAGTTAACATGTGCACGAGCACCAATATCGGCTTAAAATATCTGTACAGATTGGTATATCCTAGTCCTTTCATTGTATAGATACTATGATGCTTTCGAAACGTATCAGATATATATGTTCTTAACTGGACAGCCTACAACAAAAAGGACTTTAGCGCGTTCATATTAGGCGGCTATGCATTAATTAGTTATATCATATCACTGTTACGCATATGTCGCCAAATATGAACACGCTCTGATGCCACAAGCACTTATGTCATCATCGTATTTTATTGGTGCAAAGTTAACAATGACCTAAGCGCCATCGACAGCTTAAAAACCTTTTGTCCCGGACTGCGTGTATCGGTATCACGAGTGTTAAGTCTATTTGGACTACGCAACTGGTGCTGGTCGGGCCCCCGAGCCGGCGGCTGGGAGGCGCAGCAGCCGCAGCCGCTCTACGAGTATCACAAAACGTAGTTCAATCGAATTTGTTAACGCTCCGGCCTACTTATTTCTACGAAATGATCACTATCGATAATAAATTATTTACCCTACAAGTAAAAACAAGTTTGTGAAGTGCGAAGGCATCGCGACGGCGACGGCGGCGGCGCATCGAGAAATGACCACGGACTCGCTCCTTAAAACGATTTGACTACCCTCCACTTCGCAAATCCCACTTCTGACCCTGTGAAAATCTAGTTTATCGCGTGGATATTTCCTTTCGTTTGGTTAGAGCCATCTGTTCCTTTGAAATAGTGAGTAGTAAAGTATGTTTAGAACAGAGAACAATAACGTTAATTGAAGTAGGTACAAAAAATGTCTTTTAACAATGTGGATAGCGAAGTGATGGGCAACCCACTTTTAGGATTTTGCAAGTGGAAAAGGTCGGTGAATGTTGTATCGACCAAAGCTCATAGGCCTTTTTGGTTGTAAAACGGGTCCGTAGTCTCGTCGCGAACGCACCGAATAATTGACTGGACCGCCGCTCGGCACCTTCTCTCCCCCCTCCAGTCCTCCCAGTCCCCCCGAAAACAAACCGCGCTAAAGGCGAATCCTCGATAATACAATATTTACACAAAGAAAGGATTTCGAAAATATCCAAAGCGCTACTGATTCACCTCTAATTAGGAAACCGAGAGAATTGTTTTGCGCTAATTATATCGATTATCGGTAGATATGACTACTTATAATTAAAATGAAGAAAGCAAAGTGTGTGCTATTGGAATCGCGCGTGGGGCTCGCGAAGCGATCGCGGTGCTTCCGCTTGCCTCGCAAAGTGATCGTGGTCGTTAAACTTGCTTCGCAAAGTGGTCGCGGTCATTCCGATCCATGCATAAAAATGTAACAGTAGTTCTCTGCTGCTCCCGTAATGGTTCAGGTTGATTCGCATAATTTGTGAAGTTGTTGTGGACGTTACGCTCCCTTTCGAAATGCTTGAGGGTTGTTCCACTTCCTTTGCCAATTGGTAGCTATCGTACCGCTCTCGCTTCGCGGGCCAACCTATATTAATAATCAACTTCAAATACTATAATTATAATCGTGAATATAAGGAACGTTTTATATACTTGGAACGTTCGTATCCTTCCACCGATTATTCGGTATACGTCAACAATAGAGGTCTATTTCATACGTCAACAAAGCATAAAATAGTGATATCTTTACATCTCAGTCTAGTCTATATAATTATTTTCTCTTTTAATGGCAAGGTATCTCTATAAAGATTCAATAGTATCATTCTTCAATATATAACAGGTATATTATCTATACAATCGGAATACGTCGCGTATTCGCCGATTCCTCACAGCGTCAATGATATAAAATTTAACCTAAATTATAACACAGGAGAATTAAGTATAAGATCACAAAATGAGATTCAACGGGCGGCGCAACGAGCGCGCCCGACGAAGTCGCAGCTATAATACTCGTGTCTACGCTACAACTAGCGAGCGGGGGCTCGCACTAAGCCTAGTATTGCTATCGGTGGCCGGCGCGGCCTAGCACACGGTGCGGCGTCAGGGCGCTATGCCGGCGTCGGATTTGTGGAAGGCGGCGGCGGCGGAGGACAGCGGCGGCTGCTGCTGCTGCGCGGAGCTAAAGTCGTGCTCGGACTTGGGGCGCGGCAGGGCCGCCGCTACTCCTAACCCGGGCAGCGCCACTCCTGCCATGCGGCACGAGGCCGCTTGCAACGGCTGCAGCGCCAGCCCTAACGATCGCTCCGACAGCCGCGCTACACTATCATCCGACAAGCTCACGTGCTCGGCTTCAGCTGCAAGCGCGTTCACGACTGCGTTGATCGTGTTCCCTTCCGAGGTCGTATCGTCCTCGCGGTGCGCGACGAGATTTGGGTTCTTCCCGATCTTGTTGAGCCGCTCGGCCGCCACGCTCTCCATGGTGCGCCGCATGAGGGGGTACTGGTCGAGCACGGCGTTGAAGTGGTCCACGGACAGTGAGAACAGGTTGCAGTAAGTTTCAGCGCGGACAGAGGCCACCCGCCGCGCGTTGGTCAGTAAGCAGATCTCCCCGAAGTACGACCCGTCGGAGAGACTCGTTGCTACTTCGCCGTTCGCCATTACTATATCCACGATCCCTTCTTGGATAAAGTACATCTTGTTTCCAATGGTTCCTTCTTTTATGATGATATCACCTGAAATTGTAAAGTAAAAGTTTACGTTTCATGTGCTGCGAAATCTGTATGAAGTAGGTAAGTTACGTTCATAAACTTTTATTTAAACCTACGGTTTAAACGTTATGTTTATGCTCTAATGTCAAAGTGACATACTCGTTAGTGAACTAATTACTCTGTGTATTTATTAATAATACAAATGAGTCATATAGAACCAAAGCAGTGCAAGCTATTGATAAATGCAAGTAATGCTTTCATTGTTAACTTTACTTAAACAACTGGTACAAGAATGAGATGCTGCTAATTGCTGAATCTGATGATTTCGTACCATAATTTGGAAGTGCCATTTCAAGAATCAAGACGATGAAGAAAGATCACACTGAGTTATTTTAACCTTTTATGTGCTTACCAGGTTGGAAGACTTCGTAGCGTAGCTTAGTGACAACGTCGGACACGAAGTTGGAGTCGGCGTTCGCGAAGAATGGCACGGAGGCGACAAGCGAGCGACAGTTGTAGTTTATGACGTCTTCTCGAAGTTTCTCACTCAGCTCTCCAAGGATTAACTCCTCATCGAAGAATTTGCCCTGGTACCGGTGCTCGAAGTACTCCGTGATGCGTTGTCTCATCTCACGCGGCAATTTTCGGTAAGCCATGTATTCTTCTACTTGTTTCACCTGAAATAGTTTAAGCAGAAATTCAGTCATAGAACTGATACAAGAATGTTCCCATTTCAAATATGGCGTCTGATGTTTCTCATTTGAAACATCGTATTCAACATCCCTTTGCAGTTTCAAGCACAGTGCGTTAAATCCAAAGATCACTCACAGGACTCACGATAAAGATGGTGCATATTTGTATCATGCTTTGTCTATGCCCTTACTACGAAGCTCTTTCATCTTTGTATCTGTTGACCACAGCTTAAACCTTAGCGGTTTGAAATTTAATAGATGTTATATTTTAAATCGCATCTATAAGTAACGAATTTCCTTTTTAATTTTACTTTTTTTCGATGCTGGTTGGCATTATTCATTAAAGAGTTAATCAAATTAGTTGACATTTTGGAAGAGGAGTAGAATCCTCCCAGATGTTAGAAAGATTTCATTTTTATGTCAACTGCTTCGTGCCAATGTACAAAAGCGCATTAGTAGTATTTAAGTTATTTAGGGAGCAGTTTTTAAGTTGTATGTTTATTTCGAGATTCGCAGTAAGTCAGGAATTAGTATCGTGACACCAATAAGTCCTAAAATACGACTGTGAAATACCTATATAAATTAAAAAGAACAGATTAAAAAGATAGAAATGGAAATGAAATTGTTATAAAGACCCGTGGAAAGAAAACTGTTTTGAACACCCGTTAATGATATAATTATTAAATAAATATATTATGCTGAATGATTATTTATAACACCTATTAGAGGTATATATGTGATGAATTTTATGCGAGTGTGAACTCAGTTAAAGTAACTATACAAATATTCCAATAATCGGTATAACGACATTGACACACGAACATCTACTCGGTACTCACGTCTAATCTCTGAAACAGGTAATGAAGGGTTTAGTAACTGGCATTGTTGAAAGGATTCGCAAGATGATAATATTTTTAATGAATGGTTTGGTGAGAAAATCAAAAATATTAATAACACAATGGATATGGATATGTATTTACATAATGCGATTTAAGTGAAAAACCACTCGTTAATAATGTAGTATAAATACGGAGGTGTTCATAACGGTTTAGAATTTCCATAACGTCAAGGTCTCCAAATCTGTAAGGAAGTAAGAGAGTAAGAAGTAGTCGTTAGTTGGTTTGTAAGAGACGTACCTTTTCTCTGTATTGTCTGCGGGATGAGTCGAGGGACTGGATGAGGTTGGTGGCGTGACCGAGGAAGAGAGCGTAGCAGGTGGCGCCCGATATCATGGACAGCATCGTGAGCCACATGTCAGTGAGCGACTGCGGGGGGAACCGGCCATACCCGATGCACAGCATGTGTGACATGGCCTTGAACAGCGCCCACGAGTACTGCTCCAACCAGAACGAATCCTGCAAGACAACGCGCCATAAGTGTTTTAACACAATTATTTTCATTGATTGCATATCTTTGGCTATGGCAAAATGCACTAAGCATTTTGAACTGAAGATCCAGAAGGCGCAACTAGTTGTGCAGGTTTATTATATAAAATATGATGAGATCGACTAAAATGTTAATCACAGTTGGGAGGGCACAAACCGGGGAAAATAGGGACGCGGGCTTATGTCCAGCTTTCATTGCAGTGGATCATATTAAATATTTTTTCCTTCATAATTAACTTTATATCATTATTTAACACGCATACATTAAAGGATTTACTGTAGAAAAAAAACAATTTCATTACCTGTAACTCGTTTATTGCAACCCAAGAGTTCGCCGGGAACCCTTGCAACATAGGAACCAGGAATTGAAGGCATCCGGACCAGTGGCCGATCAACAACATCATGCAGATCAAGTTGAATATTCGCATGAACACCGATGCCATGTTGAGGAACTGCAAAGAGAACGGCACGATCAACATCGCTCCACGAGCCAACTTCGCCTCTAAAGGAAGCCGTGCGGACTGCGCGCGACAATGACGCTCGAGGTCAAGCATCGCGATGATTCTCTACCGATGGATTCGTAAAGTAGTAGTGAGAAAAAAAGTATGATCGCGTGAGACGAATTATGTCGAGTTCGCATGCGTGAGGAGGCGGCCCTGGGGTCGCGCGGCCGCGGCCGCCGCACGGTCGCGAGACCCCTGCCGCCTAGCCGCCTCGCGCGTCCGCCCGCGCGGCCGCCGGCGGGACGGGGTCGGAAACAGAAACGCCAAAGTAAGAGAGGAAGCGAAGCGAACGCAGCAGACTAGGGCGCCGGGCGGTGCCGGCAGCATGCTAAGCGGGCGAACGAGCACATGCGCGCCGGCTCGTGCCGACCCTGGTTACCTTGAAGATCAGATTGCTTTTGGTGGCACCCTTCTTTTTGGCAACATCCGAGCTGAGGCGTCCCCTTCGTTCCGTGCGCTTTTTTTGAAGATTCTGCAAGATCTAGAAAACAAGCGAGAAACACGAGATAGTAGGAAGAGAGCCAGGCGCGCCCGGCGTGAGCGCGGATAGGTTTGGCAGGGTTGACGCGGGGTTGCGGGCGGAGCGGGGTGGGGATCTAATCACGTGCGGGTAGCGGACGCGAGGCAAACACAGGATGCACTAACACCGAGACGAACAGGACGCGGGCTAGGCCCCTATATCAGCTAGGGGAGGGCCACGACATGCGGACGGCACAGCAGCACCTGCGTGGCGAGGTCGCGGGAGCCAGCACTCTCAGCGTCGCCCGGCGCGCCGCGCGGCTGCGGAGCGGGGCTCATCTGCACACAACAGCGTCACTGCGAGGTCGCCAGTCAGCCACCACCCTCCCCGCGCCTACTCCACTTCTCTCTGAATCTCCGCTTCGCATAACCATGTTCTTGAGCGTGACGTCACAAGAGATCACTGCTCTTACTGTTGCTAGCCTTTACTGACGGGGTCTTTATTGTTGTTGCCGGTGCAGCCCAATATATTCGAGAAGATTTGTTATGTTCCAATTTGACTTTGCCTGTTCTGGTTTGATACTATGCAAGCAACATTTTCTCTAATAAGTCTTATCATATTTTAAAATTGATGTTTTAACAATTTAAGCAAATGTTATGGGGGTAGATATGAAAATGGACAATTGATTGTAAAGATGATATCGTTTTTGTGGGATTCCAAAAAAGCTATAGCTTTACTAGCTATGTGGGGAGCTATGTTTATTGGTCGAGTATTCGGCGTCAGCGCATCTTCTAAAGGCTCCGGAAAAGCGGCAACAAAATATACGAAAACTTTCGCAAATCAATAGTTATGTCGAGCGATGGGGTTTTCTCGGGGTGGTCGGGCGCGGTCGCCAGGGCGCGGGCACAGAAGAGAGAGACGTCACGAGTGAGAGCGTGCTCAGGCAGAAAGAAGCTTGCAGAGAAGCAGAAGAGAAGTGCAGAGCGGGACGTGGGGCGTACATACAGTGGGGGTGGGATCGATGGTATAATACAGGATTACAACACTCCATATACTTGGGACCACTACTGGCTAGTAAATTTTAAATTAATCATTAACACGTTATAATAATTGTGCATTTAAACCAAATTAGTTATTATACAATTTTATATTATACATTTTTAATCCTGAATTAGCTTTGCATTAGGCTGTTTAGTTATGTCGTGTTAGTACATGTGAGCGTAATGTGTTAGAGCAGTGTTAGAGGTAGAACAGTGGGCGACCTGTAAGTGTGGGTCAGAAGAGATGATGGCTTACATATACTTCCTCCCATTGCGAGACATAGCGGACCAGCCTGGACAACCGCAGCAGTCGCACCAGAGATAGCAGCTTCGCTAACCGGAGTATCCTTAGAGCACGACCCGCGTGGAGAATTTGAAAGCTTTCACTAAAGTCCTGCCAACACAATCAAAAACAATTAAAATACCCGCAAATATTACAGGGTACTCGAAAGATCAAGTCTTAGCAGTACCCGAAATTCGCTAGGTGGCGATGTTCTTTATACAGTTTAAAGTGTACAAGACATGCAGACTTGCTGATATTGAAAGAGTAAGTATCAGCCAAACAAAAGTGCTGAAGCATAACAACAAACATGTCATGTTATATTTATGTTTTTTTTTTATTGACATTCAGAGTTGCAAGGGGCCTTTGACTAGGTATTAATGGAGGGCGACAATATATGCTCATTCACACGTCTAGTAGGTTAGAAGAACTATTTAGTTGTGCGATAGCTCAACAAGGCTCCAAGAACGATTTGTTTATCATTTAGAGAATTAGTTATATTTACCTCTTTAGAGAAAGTGTTAATATTAGGTATGGAACCTTGTGTGAACGAAGAGTAGTGAAAAGAGAAAAATAGCAAAAAGTTCAAGTCTCAGGCTTTCAATATCAGATATTCACACTTGGAGCTCATTTCCTAATGAGCTTCTCAATGTTGTAATAAATACTTTAATAAGGAAATAATTCAGTTGAATAAGATGTCAATTTGTTTTACAATTCGGTCGTGTTGTTATTAAAGAAAAATAATTCAGCCATATTCAAAGAAGTAAATAAAAAGCTACAATTTAACAGTAAGTTGATCAATAGGAATACTAATACAAAAACACATAAAACATGCTGTGTACGAATCAAAAAGCATGTAGGAATAAAAAGAAGAATTGTTATACCTAATAGTTATAGGAAAAGAGAAAATGGCGTGCATGGTACCATTAACTTTAGTTGAATTAGGCGGAAGAATTGTTGAATGAAAAATTATAGTACAGGTACAGCAGAAATTGAAAAGTGTATAGTTAGAACATTTTATTTAGAACCAGCCAGTGCACTGTTGAAATTGCTCATTGTAAAGACGGATTCCATAACCAATAGAAAAGGATTGAGTATCCCATACGATCCAAGGAATGTCATGATAAACCAGATCACCTAATAGGACGAAGAGTAGGTAAGATTCAGACAGGAAGTCATATGGGTTACCAATGATGCGTGCAGACAATAAAGAGGTGTGGACAATAATTGAAAATAAAATGAAGAAACATGGAATTGATAATGAATCTAATATGATTCCATCAAACCTTTTCAACTGTTCTCATAAACCTTAAAACGAGATATTAATTCGAAACACGGTGTCGCCTCGGACGCTCTCGTGGCAGTTGGGCAAGATCACAATGATAAACGATAATCGAAATAACAAAAATAAAAATACTAAATGGAACAAATGCTGAAACAGAATATCAAAACAACATAAAAGACAGATTAAAACTACAGTAATAGAACAACACGGCCAAATTGCAACGTACGTTTACCTGGTTGAAGATCAAGAATATATAATCTAGTGGTATACTAGAGATGAGGTCGAGGAAGAACCACGTCCTCAAATAGTGCTTCGCTATTAACTTGGGATCTAATATCACTTGTTCTGCATTATCTTGCTGCATTATTCCTGAAAAGAAAGAGAAATTCCAATTGTAATAATGGTACGCAAGTATAGAAATTTTATGAAGCACTATGCAACTACTTAAATAGTTCTTTCTTTGTTTAAGTTTCCATTTTTAATTCATGTTTTCTTCTGCGAGAACTTTGTTAAGAACATTGTTTTATCAAGTCTACATACATTGCAGATGTCTATACACAATTGACGACTCGGTTAGCGCAGTGATAGTGCAGCTACCTAGTGAGCTGTCGGTCCTGGGTTCCAATCCCGGCAAGGGCAAATATTTGTGCGATGAACTGGAATATTTGTTTCATGGATATAATTGTCTAATCCATAACACAGGCCTAATAATAGAGCTTATTTTGCCACAAGCTCGATTTGTGTAAGGTTATCCGATATTTATTTCATTTATTACGCTTATTAACTTAAACGTCCGCAATGGTCCACAAAGAATTTTGCGTTGTGGGTGTTCTGCAAAAGTCGCAACGCGCACTAAGCAGTTGTTTCCGTTAGTTATTCTCTCTGTATTACTTTATTTGAAATAAGTATGTCATTGGAAGTTTTTTCAGTCATTGAACGTTTTCGGTCTTTGAGCGCTACATATTCACATACCGGTTGTGTGATTAATTGGTCCGTGCTACTAAGTTTAATCAAATAACGATCTAGGAAAAGGAATTATATCCAGTAAAACTCACCTGTCCTAAAATTAACAACGATATCTATAAGGAAAATTGTGTCGGATAGACAGTTGAAGGCTATCCAGCGTGTGCTGAGGTCGTCGTTGAAGAAGGAGATCGCGACCGGCAGGATGATCAGGTTGGCGACGAGGAGCAGCAGCATGCACAGGTCCCAGTAGAACCTGAGGACAAAGAGAAAGAACTATGAAAAAACCTGATCGGAAATGATCCTTGTGGACTTATTTTAAATGTTTTTTTTCTTTTATTTAAAGCAAAGGCGTGTTAGTGTTAGCCGGGGCCCTGGTGGACACACATGAATAGGGGCCCATTGAAAAAATCGAAGTCTATGTTTTTACGGGGTCTCCGCGTAAGGTTGAGGCCTTCCTGAGATTGAGGGCTCAGGATACGTGCCCCGAGTACCTAGGGGGCCTGATCCTGTTATTCGCAGTTGTTGATTGAACTCGGAGCCAAGACTAGCTGACTAGCCAAGATAAATAGCCATTCATCAGCGTCATTCGGGTACCCAGTTTCACCTTTCTACGTTTGTTCGGACGAATTTGACGCGTTATCGTAACCACTGTTAGATGCCCGCATCAAGCTTCGCATTTTACACTAAAACTGTAGTTCTTCTGTAGTCTTTTAATCTATGGTGATGTCACTGTGACAAAGTATCTTTATGTAGAATTTGAGATATTTCTCATAAGATGTTCCAAAGTTAGTCAATAAACTTTCAGTGGTGACGGCCCCAAGTTTCAAGGTGACATAGTTTACATGTGAATTTAAACCAAGTTTCGAAATATTTTCCACAACCATGTATTTATTATTTTAGGTTAAATACAGCTAGATATGTCCTAGGGTTACGAGTTATAAAGATTGAAGTGAGTCCAAGTAGTGTTGATCCTTTTAAGCTTATGAGTGGCCAGTTTGTAAAGGATTTTGTAACAAAACGAACAAATTAGCTAAAATGACTCGGTAGTATTCTAGTTTAGTGTCTGGTCGAGATTTGTAACACAATGCCTCAGACGGGATAGCAGAGGTAAACATGATTGTTGTGGGATGCGACGACGGTATCGCATGTCGGTACAATGGCCACTCTACAAAAGACACAATGAACACAAAAATGATCTCATCGGTCGTTTAATTTGATTACATGATTTGTGATCTGAGTCAGAGTGCATTATTGCAACTTGCATGCCGATGTACGTACTTTTTGCTTGTACTTTAGGTACATATACAATGGCCAGCGATGGCTTCAGTGCTAAAAGTTTTTTAAAAAGTGTTTGGGTTGTTAAATATACCGTATTTTCATTCTATTACGTGTGGTAGTTATCCGAGGGCTATCTGTAGCCTCCATGATCATAGGGGGCATAAAAGGACCAAGGACCAAGTCTCGAACTGACATGCACCACGGCCCCTGATCACCTAGCCAGGTAACGTCTTCTTATGAATAGGCAAAATAAACACTTGAACAGGAGAACTAAATATTATATGGTTATAAGATAACAAGCATGTCTAACTGTTATACAACCTTTTTTTCATAGGCCACAAATGTAAAGGCTTTCTATAGGTATTGGCTGCAGATATATCTAAAATGTGGCTTTGAGACCATAATAATATATCTATCTGCTTTAGATATTTTAAATATTGTGTTGGTAACTGTTTTAGAGCTGCGAGTTATAGAGCATATTTAAGTTAACTTATGTAGAAGTTTGATTTGTTCACAGCTTCAAGGGACTGAGTATATGGTATTAATTTCAACTCGATACCTCCATGCGTTCCCATGAGATAAAGGGTCTTGACAGACAGACTGATGGACAAATTGGACAACGAAGGGATCCTATAAGGGTTCCGTTTTCTTTTTAGGTTACTATTACCTATAGAACCCTGAAAAACTAAAGTTCATTGCTTCACCATTTCGCCGCCATGTGCAGAAGTGTGGTTTTGATTTGCCACAATAAGCCGGAAAAATCTCCACAATATGTCACAGTCGGCTGAAGTAACGACTTTGTAATCTTTTTGGCTTCGAGATTTTCTCTCGAACATTTTAAGGCCCGAATAAATCTTAAAAATATAACTTTGTATCATCATTGAATTGTATATGGAGGAAAGTAACATTCTGCTATGTATTTTAATAGGTACTGTAAAACCGTTTTTATGGGAAAATGAAATGATTGCGTGAAAAGTCTTTAAGTTTTCAAATAATCTATTATTTTACAGAATAAAGAATAAAGTTTCGTTTGTGATTTCATTGATGGTGGGATTCTGTCGGTCGGAAAAACTGCTCAACTTTGATTCTGACGGCATCAATTCACAAATGAGTTGGGTATTTTCGGGAAAAAGGTGTTCAGGAATTCCGCTCTTTATCTAACTTAATGACAAAGGTCCAATTGCATAAGCTATGAAAAGAATGGTCCATTTTCATTTTAACCAGCAAAAGTTATTTCCCTAACGGCTTTTTGCATTTGACTATTTCAAATGAAAGCTATTTATGTGGCGTGAAATTCAACGAATGCGCCTAGTGGGACTCGTTTATAGGAATGGCTAGCGTAGGCTGGAATACCTAAGTTGTCTATTTCCAGGAGGCAGAGGTAAATTTCAGTTAGATTTGAATTTTTGAACAGTGTCCGATCAAGGTAGACAATTTTTCTCTGAATATCGTACCTGGGTATTTTCGTGAGCTTTATGAACGATTGAATATTAGAACAACATTACTTTCAACACAATAATTCATTTATTACCCGCGGTTTTTGGTGCACGGATGATTTGATACTAGGCCGGCAGTAAGCGTCAACTCATTGGTTGGTGGTAGGATACACTTTTTTGTTGTTGTACCGTCACGTGACCTAGGGGATAATAGTGATTAAATTTCTTCGAAAAGTGTTAATAATTTATTGGTATTGTCAGGAGATAGTCTACACTCTACACTCTACATAGGAATAACTGTTGCAATTACAATGTGTTTGGTAAATATAACGGCCGAAAATTTTAGTCTTAAAGACTGACCCAGAAAACCCGGACAGTAAAGTCTACACACTCTAGAGTCCAGACGTACATGTACAAAAGTGCCTGTATTCAAAAAAATATATATTTTCTATAATGCCGAATGCCAAAATCTACCCATTTACAGATTGTTAGCTTTTGTATCAGTCCCCTGCATAGTTATGATCGTCGGTCTGAACAACATACACCCATACGCCCATACACAACACAAGCAAATTAATAAAGGAAATGAATTTATTCATATATTTGCTTAAACATGGTAGTTACTTTATGCTAGATAGTATTAGAGTTCCACATGTTTGGCCGAAGATGCAAAATTTTTACAAATATTATAATATTTATGTAATTCTAGTGTAATTGTCTAACGAACTTAACTCTTAACTTAGTGACCAATCACGTAAATAATAAGCAAGCATGACTAAATAATTTAAACGCTGTGCTTTAAATTAAAACTGTAAGTTTTAAAGTAAAATAGCTAAGCGAATTCTATATTAAGTCCAACTCGTCGTTGAATAACTTATAACTTTCAAAGTGATTTACAAATGTATTATTCCTACCTGCCGCTTCCTCTACATACTCTGGAGAGCTTTACGAGCTCCTAACTACCTAAGGTTATTAACATTTTGATAATTAGATCTATAATGTGAAAATTCAACACTTGCTTCATGGTCTTGTGCCAAAATGTGCAACGTATTTCTGGCACGATTCAGTCTTTTGTGTGGGCTAATGGAGTATACAACTTGTAGACAATAAGCGTTGAACATTTTTATGAGAAGCCTGAGAATGTTGCGTAGAATATACAAGTCATGTAGACATCATAAATAAAGAAACAGGAAGTTCTTAAAGCGCAGAATCATCTGTTATACACGTATATGTACAACGAATTGCTGCGCCAAAGTAGTATGGAATATAGTTGACCGAACGAGCGAAGTATTTCCATTTCAGCTTGGGCAAATATTCTTTCATATTTATGTCCGAATTCCGGATGTTTCCGCCTACAGCCTTTCTCAACCGATTCTAGTGAGATTTTATGAGCAGGTTCGATAATTATATAGACTTATTTTTGTCGATACGGTTTTTCGAAATGGCTTTATGGTGGTTGCAAACGTAAAAAATATTTCAGCCATTTCAAAAACATGTTCTCGAGATCTACAGATCACAGCCATTAGTGGTAGTATTTCTGTGTGCATTAGGTGCCCATAGTCTTACTTTACAATACATATTTAACCTGAGAAATCTGACAAAGTGTAACAGTTTTGGTAACAGGCCAGGTAAGCTATAAATTTTATAAAAAAAAAATACAATTATTAAAATGAGGTATCCAGCAACTTAAGCACCACTTAACTTCAGGTTAACACAAAACAAACGACGCGCGAAATCAAACACCAATCGGCAATAAAATTGTATAATTTTACGATCAGTCTACAGATTTTGGTCATGGCACCTGTATTCTCATACTATCTATACCTATAAGAGGAAAGAAATTTGGCGGAACTCGTTTAAATTTATAACGACTCTGACTGACTGCCAAAACACCCAGTTAAACGAGAAAGCGCGCGAAATTGTACGGCCATGACATATGTATAAGATGGCGCCCAAATGTTTCGGCCTCTAGCGTTTCTGCCGCTTTATTGGCGGAGTTAATGCAATTTTTATTTTCTCCATTGTCAGACAGAACACGGTTTGCAGGTTTTCTTTTTATATGTTTTGTAAAATGTAAACTGAAATGTTAATGCGGTTTTTTACAAGTACATATTTTCAAATTGAAGTTTAGCTCGTCAATATTGAATAAAGCATGTCTAGAATAATTGTGACACACGACTCTTTGTCGGTCGACATTATAAATACTACCTGTCACTTTCCTATCAATACCGTGTGAGCAAGGCTGGTAATGCTAAGTCGCGCGCACAGTATAGTCGCGGCAAGATATGCTAGTCATTCTGGCACGGTTTTCATGAATGAGACAAATATGTATTAATCGTGCGACTAAGGGTAGGTTCAGATGATAAGCACTCAACTACATACAAAAACGCGCGTTGAGCGCTTGCTGTCTGGAGGTACCCAAAGAGTTACGTATCACCAGGGTATGTTGTGCAGGTATGTTACACGTTACTCTTGAATAAATACAACAGCAAGATTATCAAATTTCCCATCAGAGCATCATACAGGGAGTTACTCGTATAAAATATGGTTTGAGCGACCGAACTAACTAACGTACTTGAGAAGCATAGCACTAAGTTCATGTATTTAATATCACTTACAGTGTTATGCTTCTCAACGCATTTGAACGTGTCGCATACTACCGAATTTGTAGTTTATGATCAGCTACATAAATACTTAATACTACATCGATAGTGGAGGTTGTAAAACGTGGTACCTCGCTCGGACGAGGCAGTAAAATATCGGCTAGGTTACGGCTGCATCGAGTTCTGAAATCTCGCCGGCTGTTTCAGTCAACAAAAGCAACAATGTATATTTAATAGGTTACGGATTTGACGAAATGTGTTTTACTTCAGTCTATTAAGTACAAAAGAAACATTTAAGTGTGAAAATGAGTGTCGTTTAGGAAATCAATTGGGTTTAAATGACCTTTACAACTCGTAAAAATCTTTATTAAACGCCCTCATCAAACGTCACATAATGATAATTTCCGAATTTTCAGGACTTTTCGCCCCAGTTACTTGATTATTAAATTGATGATGTTTCCATCACCATTTTGGAAGTGTCCTATGTATATACATTCAGGTCTACACTATTTTAGCAACTTTGATATTTTTATAGAAAGTACTTACAGAACTTCACCATTTCATAGATCCCAAAATGTTGGACATAAATGTCATTACAAAAATGTGATGCAAAATTGTTGATCGAGTAATATATTGAACTATAGAATATAAAACTACGGGCGATGCAATGAACGATCAAATCACAACAAACATAAATGGTCATTGCTTTAATTAACCTTAATTCGATGCACTTACCTATTGCGCTCTGCATTTAAATTGCTCAATCATGTACAGTACATATTACTCGTGGAATTTTCATTACAAACGATTGTATTATTTATGTTATATGTATTTGGTTTATACGGCATTCTCCACTAAGTGGAAATTTTTAACAGTCCCCTGCTAAACTTCTCAGCAAATTACAGCGAAGTCAACAGTAAAAAATATTTTGCACCTAACTACAGTATTGTCTATACCTTTACAAAGGGTCAATCTTATCGATTATTGTTTCATTAATCAGAATTGGGCAAAAAAAACTAATAAAATTACAGTGATGTTAATTGTAAATACTATGTATTACAATCAATACTTAATAAAAGCATCTTGCTACGTTTAACAGATAAATGTAGCTAAGTAGGGACACATCGTTAATATGTAGTCCTCTGGAGTATTTATTTTCGGAATAGTACAAGACTTTAAAATATGTTGTAGTTTAACTAAACATATTTCTTTGAAATTTATCCATAGCTGTTTTTCAAAAAAGACCAAGGACTGCGATTTTTCCAATTACTTTAGAAACGGGAACTCGATACCTTGGAAAAGTACATTGTGGTTGGTGGTGGTGACAAATCTTTCACGATGTGAAAGATTCACAATGTGAAAGATTTGCCGACCCTTTTTGATACGTGACTTTGAACTGGCAGATCAGTAAATGATTAGATATATCAGCAATCCTAACACAGTAGAAATAACCAAAAAACCTACAAATGATAACTGCATTTAGGTACACTTAAATATGGCGTGTGTGTATAATATCTATTTAACAACAAATAAGAGATACTTATATATATTTTTTTATGTTTATATGGAAACGAATAACTTTATCCCGCTCAGAGCATATAATTTTCCATTTTCGCTTCATTCTCATTTGCTTCCACATAAGCATTTAGTTTACGCTAGCAGACGTTACTGCTTTAATGAAAATCGATAAAAAGATTAACAAAATATCCAACGGCTTATAATATTTTTCGTGGCGGGTACTCTGAATTAACTGGTACAAGATTACTTATGTGGAGTAGTGCTCTGACCCCTGAGCTACCGCAAGCTTCCACAGCAGCGTGAAATTAAGCATTATATACCGCCGAAGCGCCCTCTGTCTATACCTAGTAGTTTTGTTAGTTATAAATTTGGTTTGTTTTTCGGCCCGCGTCCAGTTTAAGTCACGTTTCAGTTGCAGCTGTTAAGATTTAATCGTATTATCTGCCTCCGTTAAATTTTCTATTCGAAAAGGATAAGCTTTTCTGAGCTTTCTTGCTTCAAAGCTTACGTCTTGCAATTTAAATCCGTACAAACAAGTTCAATACAGTTACGGAAAATAATTCATAACAATTATACATAACTGTTTTTGAAAAAAGAATGACTGATGAGTGCTCAAACGCAGTACTGCCAGCTCTGATCGATTATAAACGCTTCGACTAAAAGTTAGAACATGACCCTACATTGAACATTTTAAACCGAGAATAATAAACATACACTGCCTAGCATTTACTCTGCGATTTCTTTCGTCGCGCAACAAACAGACGCATGTCACAGTTGTACTAGAAATACGTAAAGTAGCTATAAAATACTGGAGGTAGACAAAATAAATATTACCGTATGGCGATAGCTTTAGCAGCGATCGTTAAAACTGATTACCGACATTAAGGCTGAGGGAATTTTTAAAGCTCGTAAGTAACTGGAGTATCCATCCCCGGTGTCGTTAACGGGAATGGTTCATTACGGAATGAATCGTTAAAATACGATATAGGTTATTAAAGGCGGAGTACTTACCTGTTGACCCAATAGATCTAGTCTAAAGTAAATATGTCAATGAATGCAAATACTCTTAATGCACACCTCAATCATGAAAGAGAGCAATAAAAAAAAAAAAGAATTCTCTGTGCAATTGGGTCTGTATTTTGTTGGTTGTTTGTGAAAATGCGACGCAATTTCCCCACGCGTGTTTGCCACTATGACTGGCTACGAATGTGTGCTAATTATACCCTAACAAAGCCGGTATAATATAATATTTAAATTGTGACGCATAATAGTATTCATGTTAGATAGAAACAGTGAAAACTTTGTGAAGTTGTGAAACTGTCCACTTAAGTAAGAAGTGAAATAAATTAGGACTCTTTTGTTTAGAGACTGAGAAACAACAGACACCAGGATAAAGAAGAAATATTTCATAATTAAAGTAAACCTGCGCGACATAAAGCAATGAAACGTTTTTGTATTTGTTTTATGCTACCGTGAGAATTTATGCTTTTCTGACTACTTACTAAGGTACTTTTAGTAATATAATTTTTAAGAGTGACCGGTAAAGACCGGAGCGTGTAGACACATGAAATGTCACAGATCTTTCTTTTATTATGTAGGTGAGTGCTAAAATCCACTTGTCAGGACAACTAGCAGATTTCAATTGAAATTCAATTGTCCTTACGAGTTGTCAATGCTTTAATGGAAATTTTATCAGGCTTTTAGTTTGTATACTAATTGTATGTAGTTATTGTACAATCTCAATGACCCCAATAAGATAATAATCTTAAAGGATAAAAATAAAGAGGGTAGCTAGTTGATTGTAATTGAAATTGAATTGTTTATTTCAGACTACACACGTGTTTTCTTTCACTTTCATGAATGTTGAATTTTTTGCCTCTAGACAGGACAACAGAACTAGCAGATTTCAATTGAAATTCAATTGTTTATTTAAAACTAGTTGTCGTTGTGTGTATATGCCTTAATGGAAATTCTGTTAGACTCACGGTTGGTACTTACTCGTATAAATTACCTATTCCTTATGCAGGATCAATCATGAGATAATCTTTAGAAAAAAAGTACCTGTAAGTAATGAAAATTTCTAACGCAGTATTGTTGTATAGTGTGTTATATTAAATTTTATATCTACACTTGCAATCTAGTATGAAAATCCACATTAATTATGTTATCAAGAGTTAACTAGCCGCGAAATAATGTAATAGAACATCAAATTGATCCCAAATATTCACTTACAAATCTGCATGTGCTCAAATTTCACATAATTGATATTACCATGTCATTTCCATATATTATTAGGCTGTGATTAGTCAGATATCCGGCGCTTAGTTACTAAATGACCTATATATTCAATGACATATTTAGCTTCGCGACAGTATTGGGTACAAAATAGGGTTCATGTTTGAATGTTTGGTATTATGAAGATACGTTGTTAGATTGGGAATCGTTTAGTATCCGGGTCGTGTGTGTCGGATGTTGTATCAAGATCATATGCATTTGTGCAGTGACCTGCTATTGGTATCGGTAATGATATAACCTGCATGACGTCTATCCAATTGCTGTATTTAGTTTACGCTACTCGACACTAATCGTCACTAGTTTTCACTGGAATGTGTATTTACGTAAGCTTTTGATAGTACACGTACCTACTATTACTCTAAGGCCCACTTGCACCAAAACTTTGAGTTAAATATATAACTCAGGGTTTACTAACTCAGGGTTAATATGTTAAACTTTTAACTCATAGTTTTCGTTGCACCAATATAAATTAAGTCCGAGTTAACTAACCCGAGGTTAATGTAACATTCATTCGCTCTATTCATATCCGACCAAATGTGATATAATAAATGATGAATGAATTAAGTGTTGTGCTCTCTGTCGCTCAACAGTACTTTGCATAAGTCTATTCCACTATGTCAGATTTGGAATAGCATTTAGTTTTTTTAGCGTATTATACTGTATTAAATGTCAGTTAGGCGTCATTATTGTTTTTGCGCGAGTTGTGTCTGCTTTCTATATTTTATTATTTTGTTTTAAACTGCTAAAAATGGAAAACCAATCTCGTTTACGTGCCCCAAATTGTACAAATAGCGACAGATTACTGCTTTGTGATTTAGTAGCGAAGTTTAAGCATAAACTTGAAAACAAAAAGCAAGTCGAAAAAGTATTGTCTCTTTGCGAGTAAAAATTATCCTTTTCTGCAATTTTTCTATTGTAAAAGTCCGAACTAATGTATTTGATGATCTCTTCATCATCATCAGACTACAACTATTCAATTATCATTGTCCTGGACAAAACATAACAACATAACATAACCTAAGCTACACGTCAAGTCGATTTTGATACTAGTTTGACACTACTAACCCAGGGTTAATGACTTTAACCCTCACACATCGGCGGGTTAAAAAATTAAATTTTTAACTCAAGGTTTACTTCTAACTCTCGGTGGTGCAAGACGTACTATTACTTAACCCTAGAGTAGCATTTAACTCCGAGTTAATTTTGCTAACCCAGCGTGGTGCAAGTGGGCCTAAAGTAAACACTACAGTAAATTCATAAAATGCCGATGCTCATTTGTTGATTCTTTGAATCGATTTAAGAGATTTATTAGTCTTTTTTTGGATTTACTGCTTTGGAGCTATGTGAGTCACTGTTAAACGTGTAACTAGGTAACTAGCAGCAATTTCTAGATACGTATCGGATGGGCTTGAATCGTAAATTACTTAATAGCTTTCGTAGGTATTGTGAAATAAATAAAAAAGCATGGCAGTGTTACGTTAGGTATGTTGGGATTGAGCGTCCCGCCTTAAGTCAGGCTGATCCGGTTCAGTCTATTCATGACGCAGTCCATGCACCCGCGTCACCCTCCAAAATCACTCCTGTTGCGCGGAGATAATCCCATTCGCGGGTTATACTCCCAAATAAAGTCCAACTCACTGGTAGTGATGGCTAAACAGCCCTGATACAGTTCAAGTCATGTTAAAAAAAAGTGGTGAGTATGTATATAGTTACTACTCACTAGGGGCGGTGACGGCAATGAGTCAAAAATCTATAACAAACAGAAGTGTCCAAATTTGTAGACTCGTTGACAGGAGAGCTTAGTTGTACATAATATCACATTACAATACAGAACTGCTGTGTAACATATTTATTTTATAAACATTTTATCGAATATAAAAGTTGCTATTTATATGACATGTCGTGAAATCACCGTGAAATATACTGTATGAATACATAATAAAATTATATACCCAAACTAAAGCTTTTCCACGGTGGTAAAAGTGTAATGACCGAGTGAGAAGATCAGATTAAAATGTCACGATCAAATCAAAAAGGTAAATGAACTTGGCAACCTTCGTGACGAAGTAATTAACGTCTTAAGTAGTTGCAACAACTTAAGGGGCTCCCCGCTCTCAATGACCTTCGATCTGTTGCGATAGATTTTCCCATATTATAAATAGCTAATCATAATAACATAGTTTTTCCACAACAATATACCGTATCAAGTACCTTTCACATGTACGATTTTTTCGGGGAAAAAGTTGTAGAAACGGTTTTTTGCGTTTTTCTCGAAAAGTATTGAGAAAAATAGAAAAAGCTTCACAACAAATTTTGTGGAATATGGTTTAGAACAATAAAATGTAAGATATTTTTTACATATACACCGGGGATAAAAGTAGAAACGAGATTAGTGTATTTTTGGTCCTTCACCGAATATTTTTTTATAAAATACACAGTCATTAAATCAAAATTCGGGTCACTACAAAGTGTTAAGCATAGACCATACTATAATATATATTAAATAGGACATTATAACTCTATAATCCACAAACTAGATACGATGTAAAAATCATCAAATTGGCTGATTTCTGTAGGGAGCCCCTTAACACTGACAACACTGTTTGACCTTTTGACTTGGCCTTTAACCCTTAATTTGGCAGAGTATAGCAGGATCAACATATTCTTTGACCATTTCGAAAAGTTTCAAATTCATGCTCATTGGGATTATGAAATTTACCTACAAAAATTATTTACATTTCAATAACCATTTTTATAAGGATGTTTAGCTACCTATTCTTTCTATATAATGTTGAATCTACTTCGATTCAACATTTATTAAGTGAACCTAAAATTTTTACTACACATCAAGGTGACTCTAGTCTAGGGTAATACGCGAAAAAAGAAAAGCAAGGTCATCCAATTTTTCACAGATCACCGAGCATTACCAGGAAAACGGCTAATATAAGTATAAATTCCCATCGCTATCCCAATTTGATTCTACAATTTAATTGCTTTAATGTTTTAGCAAACAAGATTCAGGGTCAAACATTACATTGAAATGGAATGCATCTAATTGCAAAGTGAACTTGACCCAGCCGAATACGAAAGGTTAATTTTAACTGACGTTTACGAGTTTATCGCCGTGATAATCGGACAGAGGACTGACTCGGGAATAAGTTATGTAAGCCGTGGTGTGTGATGCACCCTTTGTTGCAAGGCTAGCATATCTTGCCGCGACTTAGTGTCACCTGTCTTGCTCGCACAGTTTTGAAAGGAAAGTGACATGTAGTATTTGTCGCGCGACAAAGAGTCCCGTGTCACTGTTATATTAGTTCTTAGACGTGCTGATTATAGTGCAAGTTAGACAGGCTACTGGGGAAGTAGTTTGATTGACCTGTCTGGTATCGCTTAGTTTATAAATATAATTAATTAATCATTCAATTCATACATTCAAAGACCCGGCCCCACGTAGGTGGGATACCTAAGGAAGAAGAAAAAGATTCAATTCATTCATGCCATAGCATAGGTGGTTCAACATACACGTACGACAGTTTAACAGGTATTAAGAGACATTATTCCGTTTAAAATTTTACTTTTTTTATATCTTGAAAAATGTATATTGATAATTTCAAACAACTTTTTAAGGTTAATAATACTTTTCCTTGAGTTCTAGAAAGTAACATTTCATATTTCATGCTTTCATTGCGTGCAATCGAAATTAAGTTGAAAAAAAAAACAGTTTTCTGCGTGAATTTTGACAACTTTAGTAGTTTTTAAAACAAAAATTATCAATGAGAAATTTATAATATTATAATACGTTAAGAAACGTGTTTGATCATTTATAGAGAAAAATATCTAAAACAATCAGCATTTTTGGACGGATAAGGAACCTTAACGTTGAGAAATCTCTCCATTGTACTTAAATTAGTGATATGCACGATTCGGTATTTCTGTAATTACTTTTTTATTTTCTTTATATGCATACTCGTACATTTCAAAAATACTAGTATAAGGTTCGGGTCTAATGAAAGTCTATCGACTTTACGAGTTAATCGTCGTGTCAGTTTGATAATCGGACAGGGAACTGACTCAGGGAATAAGTTTGCAAACCGCAGACGCCGCGGTGTGTGGTTTGGTTCGAGTGGAAGAGGAATTCATCAAAGGCATTTGTTGATTAGATCATAGTGCAAGTTGGGATAAGTTACTGGGTCGTTAGTTCTATCAACTTCCCGTCTCTGTTGGATATTTAGTTTAAAAACGAATAATCAAATTATCCCGTGAACGAAAGGATCTCCTTACGCCAGACTTTATTAATCTAGGTAATGTTATGTAATGTGATTATATTTTAATTGAATAAGTACCTAATAGTTAAAATTAGGCTAAGGAAGTTTATAACCGACCGAGCCAAACCTCATTTCGTATGTATGTTCGTATGTCGAGTAGTCTAGATCTCCGGCTGTTCTCGCCTACAGGACCCATGTTTCAAACGATTCTCATGAAATTTTCTTAGTATTTTCAACAAGCATTTTTTTCACATTGTCGTCCTAATGTCGGAAATATGGGTTAAAACGTGTCATAATTTCGAAAAACCTCGCTAGGCCTACAGCTCATAGAGCCACGAAGTAACTTAGTTTTTACGGGTCTATCGCAATATATATATTATAATATGTACGTACGAAACATCGTCAAGTAGTTGTTTATTTTATGCATGACTGAAATTTCGGAGGACTGACAAACTGAGGGCAACTGCAACCAGAATAAGTTGTGTAAATTAGCATAATTTTGGTTGATACTAAGCACAATTGGCTATTTCTCATGTAGTTAAACTAGTTGAGCTATCCATTTTTTCAATGTAGCTTCCAAAATTGTGTAGTTGTAGTTGATTGTCAAAAATTATATCTTTTCTACGACTAATAAGAACGGGAAATGGTTGGAACTTTTTTACTGTCTCGCAAAGAACGTCATTGTCGGGGTATTGTTGCGACTTATTTTTTTTCTACGAGTATTTGATGTTTGTCGTAATCCTACCTTCTGGAAATAGATTCGCTTTGGACACAAAGTAGTCATTTACCGAGCGAGCGACGCGTAAGCGTAAACCAGTAGAGTACTCTGATGTTCGAAATTCGACCGTTGTATAGTGCCATCCCACTCACTATAATATAGTTAGACAGGAGATCGAGTGAGACCGCAGTGTTTTCGATTGGCCGCCACCGCGATTGATCGTAGCGTAGCTCCTGATGATGAATCGCGTGCCGATTTGTATGTATTTTAATATGTCTAACACTCACGTGAGTTTTCTATTTATATAAAATGTATAATGATTTATATATATATATTTGTGTGCGCCGTTACTTATTACGTTGCGTCAAGGTCTTTGGTGAACCCATTATTAAAAATATGTTTTAAAAGATTGGTCAGTTAAATTTACCTAAGCAAGTACGTCATAGATGTCATGTACATAAGAAAGTAGTTTAACTTATAGTCACTTTTACAAGCTACAAACATTTAAGACTGCACCGAGCGAAATGTGAAAAATAGGCAGTTGCCGTCAAGTAGACAACGTCAACACTAGTTGTTGAATCCATTTCTAAACTATATATTTAGCACTTCGAAGACTGTGTTAACAACTTATCCGTGGAAAAATTATAAGATTATTAATATTTTACCCTAGAAAATTAAGCAAAGTTGGACGAAATCTGCAAAATCGTTAGCAGGCGTTAAGTGTTTTTTTATACTTTAACAATGGAAATGGAAATCTATTCTGATTTTCAGTTCAAAAATTTGTTGCAATTATTTTTCGGTATTAAAGGTCCAGATTTATCAAAAAGCGCTTTTAATAGTCCATATATTTTCACTATGGCGGCCGCGCGCCGATCTAAATACGCATTCCCCGCGCTCTATGGTTATAGGCGCGTTAGCGACTAACGCTCGGCGGAGTCTTAAACCACATAGTGTTGATCATAATGCACCGCCCTTTATGCGAAATGCAACATTACACAAAGCTTTGTTGTACAAATTGTGCTTATTATAAGCAACAATGCCGCCTTACTATCCGCGACATAATGTGGCCGTACCGCCATGTAGCACACAAAAGGGACAAAACAAAAGGATTTACCTAAGAGTTAGTCGTAAAGTAATAGTGACAGAAATAGTGAACTAATCTATACAGTGCCCTTACCATGAGTTAACGTGACCGTACTCGCTAGCGACAGCGTAAACGATTTGTATGGAGAATAACCCGGCGCCCCTAGCGGTTACTTTGTAGAACTACAATTCCATACAAATCGTTTGCGGAGTCGCCAGCGAGTACTGTCACTGTAAACTCATGGTAAGAGTACATAATGTAGTGAATAATAGTTTTCCATCGTATTTTTCATCGTATTCGGAAAAGTTACTTTTAGCGTGTTTTCTTTATCAACTTCGGTGAAAAAGTTGAGATGGAAATATTGAAACGAGCTTACCAGACATGACGACAGGCTACTGGGGAAGTAGTTTGATTGACCTGTCTGGTATCGCTTAGTTTATAAATATAATTAATTAATCATTCAATTCATACATTCAAAGACCCGGCCCCACGTAGGTGGGATACCTAAGGAAGAAGAAAAAGATTCAATTCATTCATGCCATAGGTGGTTCAACATACACGTACGACAGTTTAACAGGTATTAAGAGACATTATTCCGTTTAAAATTTTACTTTTTTTATATCTTGAAAAATGTATATTGATAATTTCAAACAACTTTTTAAGGTTAATAATACTTTTCCTTGAGTTCTAGAAAGTAACATTGCTATTTCATGCTTTCATTGCGTGCAATCGAAATTAAGTTGAAAAAAAAAAACAGTTTTCTGCGTGAATTTTGTCAACTTTAGTAGTTTTTAAAACAAAAATTATCAATGAGAAATTTATAATATTATAATACGTTAAGAAACGTGTTTGATCATTTATAGAGAAAAATATCTAAAACAATCAGCATTTTTGGACGGATAAGGAACCTTAACGTTGAGAAATCTCTCCATTGTACTTAAATTGGCCTGGGTAAACCTACTAACGGTTTCGATGGCATTTCCTTTTCTCTCAACGATTTAAACAGACATTTTTCTTCTGCCTTATCAATTGATAACCATGTTAAGATCAGCACCCTCTCTGATATTTCGTCGCTTCCTCTTTCCGTCTCAGAAAGCTTCTCATTTTCGCCCACTTCTGAAGCAACTGTCAAGACCATCATTAATAAAATAAAATCTAAAGCCGTCGGATGTGATGATGTCGGTCGGTATATGATAGTATCTGTTCTAGACTGTGTGCTTCCTATAATAACTGACATCATTAACTCCTCGCTGTTTAATGGCGACTTCCCTTCTCTTTGGCGTAGTGCTTTTGTTATACCATTACCTAAAATTAGTAACCCCACATCACTTAATAACTTTAGGCCTATTTCAATTCTCCCTTTTCTGTCAAAAATTGCTGAAGCGGTGGTTCACAAACAACTATCTAACTTTATATACTCTCATAATCTGCTGAGCCCTTTTCAGTCTGGTTTTCGACCCAGCCATAGTACATGCACCGCGCTTCTCAAAGTTACTGAAGATTTAAGACGGGGCATGGAGGATCAAATGGTCACAGTACTTATTCTGATTGATTTCTCCAACGCATTCAATACTGTTGATCACGACATCCTTCTTGCCTTGCTCGAACATCTAAATGTGTGTCCCTCTGCCCTAAGTTGGTTTTCCAGTTATCTTCGTGGTCGCCGGCAGGCAGTCCGTGTAGACCGATCTTTGTCCGACTGGTGTGACTTAGCCACTGGCGTACCTCAAGGAGGCATTCTTTCTCCACTGCTATTTTCCACCTTCGTCAACTTTATCACTCCCGATCTTCGCTGTTCTTACCATCTGTATGCGGACGACCTACAGATCTATGATAAATGTAAAGTGGCTGACGTTACCGCTACCATTGACAAATTAAACTTAGACCTGTTTCACATTCAACAATGGTCGGAGAAATTTGGCCTGTTTGTGAACCCTTCTAAGTGTCAGGCTATTGTCATTGGTAGCTCTCGCCAGCTTGCCAAACTTGATCTGGACTCTCTCACACCACCTAATTTCAATGGAATGCCTATTAGGTTTAGTCCCAGTGTCAAGAATTTAGGAGTTCACTTGGATAGCACACTGAGCTGGAAGGCACAGGTGAGCGAAATCAGCAGGAAAGTCATTGGCTCGCTTCATGCTCTGAACAAACTTAAGAACTTCTTGCCCATTAAAACCAAGGTGTTACTAGTAAATACCCTAATTCTGCCGATAATTGACTATGGTGATGTGTGTTATCCGGACTTAAATGAAGATCTTCTTGATAAGTTGGATCGACTTCTAAATAATTGTATTCGTTTCATTTTCTGTCTCCGTAAATATGATCACGTGTCCTCATTTCGCTCTCAACTTGGCTGGTTTCCCATCCGTCAACGACGCAACATTCGTATGCTTTGCATTCTCTATTCGATTCTTAACGATCCACAATCTCCTGAATACCTCAAGACTTTCTTCTGTTATATCGAATCCACTCGTAACCGTCATTTTCGCTCTTCCGGCAATCTCGCCCTTTCTATCCCTCTTCACCGCACTGGTTTCATGTCCAATTCATTCTCAATTCAAGTGGCTCGCCTCTGGAACGGTCTTCCTCTCTCAATTAAACAGGCACCGAGTAAGCTAGCGTTTAAAAAGTCCGTGTGCAGCTTCTTTGCTGGCAGAAATGAAGTCTCGTAGTCTATCTGCTTAGTATGTTTCATCTCTGTATGTATTTATGTATATATTTATTTATATTATATATGTTTATATTATATTAGATGTATGTATATATTTACATGTATAGCAAAATTATGTATAACTATTATAATTATGTTTTGTTACTTATGTGTAAGTTAGTTGCACCGCCTACAATTTTTCCGCTTTGCCCTAAGGTTGACTGGTAGAGAATGCCTCATGGCATTAAGTCCGCCTTTTGTACGATAAGTTTTCTTTTGTGCAATAAAGATTAAATAAATAAATAAATTAGTGATATGCACGATTCGGTATTTCTGTAATTACTTTTTTATTTTCTTTATATGCATACTCGTACATTTCAAAAATACTAGTATAAGGTTCGGGTCTAATGAAAGTCTATCGACTTTACGAGTTAATCGTCGTGTCAGTTTGATAATCGGACAGGGAACTGACTCAGGGAATAAGTTTGCAAACCGCAGACGCCGCGGTGTGTGGTTTGGTTCGAGCGGAAGAGGAATTCATCAAAGGCATTTGTTGATTAGATCATAGTGCAAGTTGGGATAAGTTACTGGGTCGTTAGTTCTATCAACTTCCCGTCTCTGTTGGATATTTAGTTTAAAAACGAATAATCAAATTATCCCGTGAACGAAAGGATCTCCTTACGCCAGACTTTATTAATCTAGGTAATGTTATGTAATGTGATTATATTTTAATTGAATAAGTACCTAATAGTTAAAATTAGGCTAAGGAAGTTTATAACCGACCGAGCCAAACCTCATTTCGTATGTATGTTCGTATGTCGAGTAGTCTAGATCTCCGGCTGTTCTCGCCTACAGGACCCATGTTTCAAACGATTCTCATGAAATTTTCTTAGTATTTTCAACAAGCATTTTTTTCACATTGTCGTCCTAATGTCGGAAATATGGGTTAAAACGTGTCATAATTTCGAAAAACCTCGCTAGGCCTACAGCTCATAGAGCCACGAAGTAACTTAGTTTTTACGGGTCTATCGCAATATATATATTATAATATGTACGTACGAAACATCGTCAAGTAGTTGTTTATTTTATGCATGACTGAAATTTCGGAGGACTGACAAACTGAGGGCAACTGCAACCAGAATAAGTTGTGTAAATTAGCATAATTTTGGTTGATACTAAGCACAATTGGCTATTTCTCATGTAGTTAAACTAGTTGAGCTATCCATTTTTTCAATGTAGCTTCCAAAATTGTGTAGTTGTAGTTGATTGTCAAAAATTATATCTTTTCTACGACTAATAAGAACGGGAAATCGTTGGAACTTTTTTACTGTCTCGCAAAGAACGTCATTGTCGGGGTATTGTTGCGACTTATTTTTTTTCTACGAGTATTTGATGTTTGTCGTAATCCTACCTTCTGGAAATAGATTCGCTTTGGACACAAAGTAGTCATTTACCGAGCGAGCGACGCGTAAGCGTAAACCAGTAGAGTACTCTGATGTTCGAAATTCGACCGTTGTATAGTGCCATCCCACTCACTATAATATAGTTAGACAGGAGATCGAGTGAGACCGCAGTGTTTTCGATTGGCCGCCACCGCGATTGATCGTAGCGTAGCTCCTGATGATGAATCGCGTGCCGATTTGTATGTATTTTAATATGTCTAACACTCACGTGAGTTTTCTATTTATATAAAATGTATAATGATTTATATATATATATTTGTGTCCGCCGTTACTTATTACGTTGCGTCAAGGTCTTTGGTGAACCCATTATTAAAAATATGTTTTAAAAGATTGGTCAGTTAAATTTACCTAAGCAAGTACGTTATAGATGTCATGTACATAAGAAAGTAGTTTAACTTATAGTCACTTTTACAAGCTACAAACATTTAAGACTGCACCGAGCGAAATGTGAAAAATAGGCAGTTGCCGTCAAGTAGACAACGTCAACACTAGTTGTTGAATCCATTTCTAAACTATATATTTAGCACTTCGAAGACTGTGTTAACAACTTATCCGTGGAAAAATTATAAGATTATTAATATTTTACCCTAGAAAATTAAGCAAAGTTGGACGAAATCTGCAAAATCGTTAGCAGGCGTTAAGTGTTTTTTTATACTTTAACAATGGAAATGGAAATCTATTCTGATTTTCAGTTCAAAAATTTGTTGCAATTATTTTTCGGTATTAAAGGTCCAGATTTATCAAAAAGCGCTTTTAATGTCCATATATTTTCACTATGGCGGCCGCGCGCCGATCTAAATACGCATTCCCCGCGCTCTATGGTTATATAGGCGCGTTAGCGACTAACGCTCGGCGCAGTCTTAAACCACATAGTGTTGATCATAAATATCATAATGCACCGCCCTTTATGCGAAATGCAACATTACACAAAGCTTTGTTGTACAAATTGTGCTTATTATAAGCAACAATGCCGCCTTACTGTCCGCGACATAATGTGGCCGTACCGCCATGTAGCACACAAAAGGGACAAAACAAAAGGATTTACCTAAGAGTAAGTAGTAAAGTAATAGTGACAGAAATAATGAACTAATCTATACAGTGCCCTTACCATGAGTTAACGTGACCGTACTCGCTAGCGACAGCGTAAACGATTTGTACGGAGAATAACAGCGCTCCTAGCGTTAAATAGGTTTTCAACCGAGTTATTAACTGATATTGAAAATAAAACTAGTAACCAAACAAAGCGCATTGTTAAGAGATATATATTAAAAAAAACAGGACAATGTTACCCTCCCACAATGTTGAAACTGTGTCATATTAATACTTACATATAAAAAAACAGGACAGTGTTACCCTACCACAAAGTTGAAACTGTGTCATATTAATCAAGTGCAATTTATAAGCTCCTTAACTCCAAAAATCTTTAATATTTAAGATTAGAAGTTAAGTTTTTTATGTATTTTTGAATTTTCTTTGAAATAAACAGCTAAAATTTTAATTTTTTTTTTAGCGGTTACTTTGTAGAACTACGATTCCATACAAATCGTTTGCGGAGTCGCCAGCGAGTACTGTCACTGTAAACTCATGGTAAGAGTACATAATGTAGTGAATAATAGTTTTCCATCGTATTTTTCATCATATTCGGAAAAGTTACTTTAGCGTGTTTTCTTTATCAACTTCGGTGAAAAAGTTGGGATGGAAATATTGAAACGAGCTTACCAGACATGACGACGATGATGGAATTCTAAAATGATAATTAACCCATTTCTAGGCAGAGGGGTAATTATTTCAGGTTTTTTTAGCAGGATTGGTGAAGGCGCCGGAATTTTGGTACAGGTAACTAGAAGGTGTCTGGCGCCTGCACCTTTGTCCTCGTAAACTTTTTTTATATAGTTTAAAATTGACTTAAAAGAAGTAAAAACAAACTACGCAAAAAATATTTTTTTCTAGGATAACTGAACAAGTTACTATAAAAAAAACTTTTAGGAGTTCCTTCGATTCCTCTTGGATCTCACCATCAGAGTTCCACCAAATTTTATGGGACCAACTTTGAGTGGTCTACTCTCGAAAAACAATAGGAATCCAAATCGAATTATAAATAACGGAGTTCTGTGGTAACAAACATAAAAAAATACAATCACAATGGGAACCTCCACTTTTTGCAAGTCGTTAAAAATTATAGTATTTATTGTCATCTTCGGTGTTATATATGTGCCTCGGCTAGGCTGAATGTCAAGGAAGGCTCCCCTGACCTTTCGTACGACCCGCGAAATTGCTGTCAGAATATGCAAATTTCGATTAAGGGATCTAAAAATATAGCTCGTATCCGATAGTTTGGTTCGCAATTTCATATGGCACGCCCTACTTAGGCTGCGATATCAATATCTACCCTAACAAACGTCTCAATGTCAGTTTCATATTGTGTTTACTTATATTTCTATGGTTTAATGGGCAGATGAGTTAAAACAAACAAACATAGTTAGTATAATATCTATTTTGTAAACTGCTCTGTGAGCTGTAGCCGAGATTGTTTTAAAATGGCAGACATTTTTTACCTTTTAAATCTCCATATATACGCCATTTTGCAAAAAAATGTTAAAATGACTCGATAAAAAGTTCTATATACTTATCGAACCTTATCAGAAACTTCATAGGAATCGGTTGAGGACTGTGGCCTGTAGGTGAGGACAGCCGGAAATTCAAACATCAGAACATCCGGACATACGAAAGAATTTTTGGCGAAGCTGAAGCAGAGACACTCCCCAAGCAGCACATTAGTGAATTTTGCAGCTTATCTTATAGCTTTAAGTTCTAAATGAGTGGTTTAACAGTGTTTGATACAACTTATAGCTTTAAACACAACTCAAAACTGTATATGAGTTCATCCTATCACTTGCATAGGAGCGTTTTTTGTTTCTACTTTATTACTTATGGTGGGATAAAGTCGATATTGCTACTTAAAGTTGCATGCAGGTTCAAATTGTCACTCAATAAGAAGCAATAGTGCTATATAAGGCCTTAAAATCACTTATAAGCAACTTTTACATATAATTGGGAACATACCCTTATTTGGAACTAAAAGTTCCAAATGACTAGTACAATAGCGAATTATATCACCAATAGTGGCTAAAGGGATAATTTTACGGCTCTTTTGGAACCAAAAAATATTGCAACTTTAAGGCCTAAGAAGTACCTTATTGCCACTCCAACGCATAAATAGGTCTCAGTAGGAGGTTCTTGGAACCAAAAGCAGTTATTTTCACTTATTTCAAACCACTAACGAACTAAAAGTTCTATTATAGTTCCTATTTGCGCCTTGACAAAATATATTTAATAGTCTTGCTTGTTTAATAGTCTACAAAAGAGCAAATAATTACTATTGGTAATATCATTCACTGCTTTGCCACTCGCAAGATACAAATAAGTGACTATTAGACTTGATAGTTCCAAATAAGGAACAAATAAGTGAAAATAAACACTGTAGGATCTTTTTTGTTTCACCATGTTTACAAATGGAAGCCTATGAAAATTGATTATTTTAAACAGAATTTTATCACACTCACGCATAATCACAGACTTTTGATAGTTGTGACGATGTTACTTTAACATTGTACGTAACCTACAATCATTAGGTCAGGTTTTTAACAGTTTTATTTCTTATCAGTATCTATTCCTTATTTAATTTAGCACTCTCTTTTTTAATATTCCTGATCAAATGAAGGGCGCGTCGAAATTTACAAAGAAAACATACTATAGTTTCACAGTAAAAAAAATTCGCAAGATTTTCGTGCTTATTTCAATGCTTGTATAACGTAAAGTTTTAATCACAATCAAACAGACATATAAATCCAAAATGAATATGGCAGATCACCTATTACTTTTAATAAAACACAATTTGACAGTTGCCTCGCCACTCAAAGATAATTTTGGTGACTCATTTATCACTCATTGACCGAACTGAAATGTTTTCATTCGTTCACTGCGCATAACTTTCACCCATAGTTCTAATTAACACTTAAGGTAATTGTGAGATCTCTTATGGATTCTATTTAGCACCAAAAATAGGCTGCAATTTTTCTCCTTTTGGTTCTATACTGGTGGCATAAGGGTTCTTGCCACCTATATAGCACTTAGTCATGGTGGTAAATTTCACTTAAGCATCTAATTAGATATGATATACGAGCTATTTAGACCCAGTTGTGCTACTTGGGTCGTTGCGAAACCTTCGCGAAATCTCGCCTCAGTCAAAATTCTCGCTCAACGCTCTGGTATGGTACAGTCGCCATCAGATATATCGCAGCATATAAGGCATTCATAAATATCTGAACATGTACTGTAACGCCCAGTTAATAAGAGTCGTGTTCCGATATTTATGAACGCCTTATATGCTACGATATATCTGATGGCGCCTGTACACATCAAATGTCTCCATACCCACTTATCAGCTGGTGCTTTCAATAATGTAGGTAGCCACTCTAAAACATTTGCAACTACCTACATTGTCAACATACATGCAAGTCGCATAAAACAAAGACACGCGTACAACTTGTCTAAAGAGCGATCGTAAATCCGTTTTATAGTTGCTAATGCATCCTAAAGTTTTCGAGACAGTTTAGAACTGGGAATGGGAATGCATATCGTGAAATACCTATGCATGGGACTTACATTTTATACAGTTTATGGTTTAGTATTTATATTATTTAATAAAAAAACTTTTAGACAAGAGGAAGACTTCACTGAACCATGGCACATTAATGGTCTTTTTATTGAGAGTTTCATTGAAGTCTCGAATGTTATTTGTAGATATTTCAGAGAATTTAGAGCCGTTTAAATTTTTAATCTAAGTACGGGTTCTTTATTCTGTCGTAAATAAAGAGACCATGGTTTGTGATGGCGGTTAGACGCTCATGAGATTCACCCAAATGTGTGTAATATAAGCCAGTCTCTCGTCTCCGTAGTTTGACTAAACCTGAAGATGGAGGTTAAAGTTGAAACCTTACGAAACCTCGACAAGTTAACCAAACTACTCCAAGATTAGACTTAAGAGGACAGGTGACTTAACGGGGTAGCTCAATTTACCATGCTTGATGGAATTTATGTATAAACTTTCACCCTTGTTTAACTTGCATTATTTATTTAGAATTAGGTACGCGCTGAAGAAAAAAAAGGAAATTACTCCTTAGTCCGGTAAAAAGTATCCCATAACCATCTGTGGATGCTAGCTATCCATGTACCTAATTAGTTTACAACGGTCCAGCCGTTTAGCCGTGATGAACACACAAATATATACATACAAAAATCAATTTATTGACCTCGATACAGCCCATACCATTTAATTTATGGAAACTATTTTATGGATGTGGCTTGACCGAAATTAAAGTGCAATCATTCAACGTTAAGCTTTTGAACAAATGTTGGAATGGAATGTAAGTATCTCTATTCCAATTCTTTTAAAAGAAGGACAATTTATTGGACATTTTTAAAGAATGTTCGGCTTAAGTCAGCTAAGTTTCAGTTTGAGAGCTAATCAAGTGACGTGGTAAAATTGCAAAATTCAGAGTTCTGTGTGCATAAAAGACAATTCAGTAGCTTCAATAAATTCATCGCAAAATATGGATGGAAATTAGCCGGTTTAGTGGCATTAGGAGTAGTAAGGTTTTTATGCCCTTTTTAGAGTACACGAGCGAGGGCTTCATAGAATATTGATAGAATTTTGATTGAAAACTGGTCCCGTCGAAGGCATACGAGTGACTTACCTCGTTTCCTTCAATTGGCTTTATTCCGCATGTTATTTTATTCAATGGTTCATTTGCTTTGTGTATTCAAGATCCAGGTTCACGGGCAATGAAAATGTATTTCGAATTATTTCCTATTCGAGTAATTTGCTTACATAGTTGTGTTTGCCTGCACTGGTTTGGAAGCCGCCAATCAAAACTGGCTTGGAAAATTGAATTTCCAAGTGAGCAGTGTTTTTGGTGGAAAATATGTGTTTTATTCGTTTTCGTTGCGAAGGTTTCCCTTTTTAATCCCCAACGAAAAATAGGAGTTATTTCTGAAATTACGTAATTAGCATTGAATTCCACGTCAATTTGAGATTCCGGGACAATCTTGACAGTATTTATTGACAATATTCAGATTTTGACTTCTCTGTCATTTCAGTAACGTGTAAATATACATCATCATGCACCCTTAAAGGGTTAACGTGTTTATCTGTGGTATCTGTCTGTGGCATCGTACATCTCGAACGCGTACACTAATTTCACTTTATTTTATTTAGCAGAATACTTATGTTTGACGAACACCGGACCTACCGATTTGGTACTTTCGTTTTTTATCCCATTTGTAATTTAGCTCTTAAAAAATTGTAAAGTCACCTCAAATATTAACCATCAGATTAGCTACCTGCGCTTCAAAGGCTTTGAATTATAGAAATAGGTACCAGATGTTTCGAGAAAGTTCGTCCCGGGAGGCTTTATCACGTCGAGGAGGGATCCTTAGCGGAGTGTCTCCATGATCAAAAGACTGTCGCGGCCACTCGCCGGCTGAACGTTGCTGCCTCTAATGACATTCGACCTGGGTCTTATTTCACGAGTTTTGACAAGTTGGATTTACAGTTGGCTTTTGTTTGTTATATTCTCTATTTTTATTTAATTTTACTTGCTACTTTATGTACTTTATAAAGTCGTATATTGCTATTAACTACGAGTGTATGTCTTTTTTATCGATGTTTTATACTGACCATGGAGTGTAACCGTTGGCCTTTTTCTTTTCATTGATATTACAATTTATTATATTTTTTATAAGCGTGAAATTAAGTCATATCATATCGATAAAGTGGAAATGACAGCCTTAAGGAATATGTCTAATTTGCCATATTTTTAGATTGTGAGCTTTTTTTTCGAACACAAGCTCGATTACAAGATCGATTTATGTATGTCAGTTATATAGACGAGATTTGAGATAAGTATCGCAATTCCTCGCACTTGGTAGTATATTTGGGCCAAATGCTTACAAGTCTATTTTCAGTCACTTTCATCGATTGGGTTGTCTCGAATCTTGAAACGAAATTGAAAACTTGTGATATATAACGCATGAAGCATCTATATATATATTTTTTCTTACACGATATTCAAACATTATTATGGTCTCTGCACATTTTGATTTTTGATTTGTACCAACTTCTAGTATCTCTGTTTGGCCCTATGGTTGACTGGTGGCATAAAGTCCGCTATTTGTATTCACTTTTGTTTTGTGCAGTAAATTTTAAAGAAAGAAATAAATATTATAACAAATCGGGACGGTTCGAACGTGATACTACGTTGATGGTCTCGACGGGTATTCTTGGTGCATGGTGACGATAGAAAATCTTGTGTATGCATGATTGAGTAACAACGCTCGTAAATCTGTTTCTACTCTATTCCGTCTTAAAGTAATAGCAAAAATATTAATACAAATGGAGATTCAGAAACAACTAGCCCGTTATTCAATGCAGTGGAAACTTTACATCGGAACAAACTATTTGCCATCCGCCCGGGGCGCTCGGCTAGTTTGCTTGCTTTTAAAATGTAAACTTTGACTTGAAATTCTCAATTTTGTCGCAGCCAACCGCTCTACAGTTTCCTTTTTGGTCTCTTGATACCGTGATAATTCGAATAAAATACCGTTTAAATTAACAACATTTCATTTCTGTATCTATAAATGTATCGAAATTTTCGGGAAAATCTCGTTTCCAAACTTGATTAAATGTCACATTCTGAAAAGCGGAAGGGACAAGCCACGCGTCATTGCGTAGAAGATCATACACACTAGTGAGAAGTTTTTTTCCTGTAGATATTGTATTGCGCTGTAACGGTCACAATTCAACTAAACTACGTCGTTTTTCACGACGGTGTGCCTTCTTTGACTTCTTTCCCGAATATTTCCAAACCTAATCGCAATAAAAAAGTTGTAGACTTTTGATTTACTACTTATTAGAAATTTGAAATACTATCGATTGTTCACAAGTTGTTTCAAGAATATTTCTGGCAACTGTCGAAAAGTGGACGTTTCTTACCTACGTTTGCTTGCCAAAACATCAAGTATCGTGAAATTTGAACGGCAGAGGAGGGAAAAATTCAACGTGTTCGAGGGAACTCGATGGGACGGCCGAGTGCCGGCCACTCGAGCCAGGGTTGGCCGGGCCGGCCACCTGAACGTGTCCGGGAGGGCTTTTTATATCCCCAAATCTAGCCCTTTGTTCAGACATTTACGGAAAAGTCAAGTGTATTTGAAACATTGAATTAAAAAGGTTAAAAAGAAACTGTCTTTGAGGAGCTGTTTGTGGAAAAGTACGTGCTTGTAATCGCATTGCCTTTTCCTTTATTGGGAAACTTTCAGTTGCCGCTGCCACTTTTCATGAACGTCAATTGATTATTGCGCGCAGTGTGAATGCGAAATGAATATGTGAGCGTAATTTTGAATATCGGTTGTTAAATTCTTAAAATGTTGACATTTAAAGGAAAATTGTTAATAGTTCGTTCATAATTGGAAAAAAGTTGTTTCGCGGTATGTCCCAAAATGTGTGTATGTATGACAACTTCAATGGAGGTACAAAGACATTTAGGTATGAGATTTTCGTTATTTTGAGATACAACGTTTAGGAAATTATGATTTTCTTACGCAGAATGATGACAAAACTAAAAATTTAAGAAATTTAAATTACCGTTAACCAAATAAAAATTTACCCATTTTATGTACGGTTAATTTTGTTTTACAGTTGGAAAGAAAAGCAATAAAATAAACTGTTGCTAATTGACTGCGCAAATATGTTTAGCGACTGTCTCCAGTTTGACGACTTGGTGACAATTTGTTACATACACACATTATCCAAGTGGTCGTGACTTGAGGCTTAGAGGGATTCCGTTAAAAATGAAACAAGGTGACTATAACGCATGACGAATTACATTACGAGATGCTAAAAGCTAAGATGTCCAATACGGAACACTAAAATTTGGCCATTCTACGGAACAAGACATTTAACAGCTCGTCTATTCAAAAACCGGATTTCATAAACCGCAAAGGTAACATCATGCGTTTATTTCATGGAAACTTACAATAGTTACTTATTATAACATTGACATATTTTTCAATAATAGGCCTCTGAAGTCATCAGGCATCAACTGATGCGACGGTAAATAATATTATGTATACAATAACGAAAGCAAATACGTGTTTACGGTTAAAACGCGTACAAATAAATGATTTCACCAGCTTTAAGGGCATTTTGTAAGGCGATAAGCAAGAGTAATGGCCGAATAGGCTTTTGCAGAAGCGTGTGAGAAATGGATTGAGAATGGGAGAAAATAACTCAGTGTTTACGTCATGGTACTTTATCTTTCGATTGGTTACTTGAAATCTGACCACAAAGAATATACGAGTACATATTACCTAATACGATAATACATTTTTACTGAGTCTGCATACATGAAATGCGGAGTTACTTATGCCGTGTCTTTATTTGATCTAATAAGTGAGGAGAAATTATGATCTGATTACGGAGACGGAAAATGCAAGATAAACCCATCGTATTTGGGCTTATTTGATTGCTCTTGATGAGTAATTAACGTTTGTGTGGGAAAGTAATGCCAGCAATAAAAGCATGCCTGAAAAATAAACTTTTTTTTACTAAACTTATTAAGTATAGCTATGTAAATATTACGAGTGGTATAAAATATCAATGGGTATCCGTTGAATATTTAATAGGCACCTATAGGAATGCGGTTACGTACTGTGGACGTAAATAAAATACGCTTCATTTGAAAACTCCGCAACATTTAAAGTGAATAAAAAAGTTATCGCTACTCGTCTCACGTAAAATGAGGTGTTACAAAATTTTATGACATACGTCCTCAAAAATTCCGATCGATCGGTTGAGTAATTCTACGAAATTGGAATTATTCAAAACACATAACGTTCGATCTTACGTGTTCCGTGGTCGTTCCTCATATCTACGTGTCTCGGAGTTGCGATTGGCTTAATTTATATTCTGGATTCAGTGCGACTTTTATGACGTGTTATGACTTGCTTAGAATGTCGTTAGAAAAGTATGAAGTTGGTCAATTTTAATGTCACACATGAATTTAATGTTGTTACATTGATATTTTAACTAATTTCGTATATTTTATTTTAGTAAACGCCATACGATTAAATTAATACATTTCAGTACACTCATTTTGATTTGACGATTCACCGCAAAGATATACTGCGACAAGTAAAACTTAATAGCTTGTAAAATACTATTGAATTTTCTATTTACGGGAGTTGAAAATGAGATAAATTAAAAAGTTCAGCCATTTAGAAACAATGGCTCAAAGGTTAACTGGGAGAGATCCCTAATAAGGATTAGTTAGCCTTTGTACATGTCTTAGTTGTTATGAATGTATTTATAACAAGCTGCTGTGTACAATAAAGTGTTTACATACATACATACTTGCGAGGTTTACCGCTCACAGAACCACTATAGTAATAAATAATGTGCGGTTAATTATATGTTAAATAGCTAGAAATAGATACTACAATTAAATAATACCTAACATTACTTTAATTGTATAGGATTTAAAAGATCTCCTTGAAAACCCACAAACAATGAAGGTTAGAAATATTGCACAAATTTTCAAGTCGCGGCTTACCGGATTTGGTCAACAATCGAATCGGCTATATCGACCAATCGTTCGCAGTTTAATCCGCTTATAAGTTTATGTCGAATGAGTGGACACGAGTAATTGCAAGCAGTAAATTCATTCAATCTAACCATCGATGGTCGTAAATTTTGATCGGATTCCGAGTCGATTGTTATGATTTCAATAACGGTCGTGTACGATGTATGCATGTATGTTTATTGTTTGCTGGGAATGTACTTTTAAATTCAACGAATATTGTTAATTGCATTATTAAAAAAAAAGTAGAATCTCAAAATAAATACAGTTCTTAGGAATCTACATTAGGTATTTTTATTAAGTATTTATTAATTAAGTAATTATCTCTTTAAATATTTCAGTAAACCGGGGACTTAACGTATCTAACGAAATTTATCTGAAATATTACCACTTTTGAGTGGTAGGACTTGACAATGTTACTGATTGCAACCAGCTAGGTCATATCAAGTCCATACGGATACGGCCATCGCTCAAATTACTATATCGAACTAAGTTTCTTTTTTTTCGCGAGCCCGTAAAATAGAATCTAGAAGATTAGGTAGATGTTAAGATTATCTATACATATAATATAGTTTTATAATTTGATAAGATCAATTTGTCGCTCTGACGTCACTGGCGATGGCGCTTTGTTCAAAATCTACCTTTAGTATGAGACGGTTGCTTAATTGACGGAGCGAGCGTAGCGAGCGAAGCGTCTCCGTTCCAGCTTCGGTAAAAACTATTACTTATGTGTCCGTTTGTCCGAATTTCGGACCGTTCTCGCGTACAGGTCACATTTCTCAGTAGGTTCTCGTGATTTTTGTGAGCAGATTCGATATCTTACAATTATATAATATGTTTGTCGATTGAGATTTTCGTCATTTTTAGGGTTCCGTACCCAAAGGGTAAAAACGAGACCCTATTACTGAGGCTGTCCGTCCGTCCGTCCGTCCGTCGGTCACCAGGCTGTATCTCAAGAACGGTGATAGCTAGACAGTTAAAATTTTCAGAGATGATGTATTTCTGTTGCCGCTATAGCAACAAATACTATTCATGATAAAACAATAATAATTAAGGGACCCAATTTTTTTATTACAGATCCATCAGGGAAATGCCCATTTGGTGAACGATTTAAAAATTGGGCAAGTGCGAGTCCGACTCGCGCATGAAGGGTTCCGTACCATAATCTATAACAAGTTTGTTGTACGGGAGCCCCCTTAAATATTTATTTTAAATATTTTTAGTATTTGTTGTTATAGCGGCAATAGAAATACATCATCTGTGAAAATTTCAACTGTTTAGCTATCACCGTTCTTGAGATACAGTCTGGTGTCAGACGGACGGCCGGACGGACAGCGAAGTCTCAGTAATAGGGTCCCGTTTTTACCCTTTGGGTACGGAACCCTAAAAATGACTGCAATGTGTGCAAATGCGATCCGAAGGATGGATCAACTTATTGCACTACTATGATGGGATGATATTTCGTTCAACGGGCATTTTCTCATGAACCGTTATAGGTAGACAGTTGAAATTTTTACCATAATGTATATTTTTGTTACCGCTATAACAACAAATAATAAAAATTAAAAATAAGTAAAAATTAAAGGAGGGGACCCCATACAAAGAACGTGTTTTTGTTGAATATTTGTACGGAACCCTAAGTGCGCGAGTCCGACTCGCACTTGGCCGGTTTTTCAAAATGGCGGAGATATGGGGGTAGAAAATGTCAAAAAGAATTATATTTCTAGTCAGTACTTAGCTCCTCTATGAGTTGTACAAGTTTACCTTTATAGTAGGTAATAAGCACGCAGGGTTGCTTTCTTATAGTTCTCTCCCTGCCTACAGTCGACCTTTTTCATCAATACCGCCCCTTTTGCCACAAGGTCGCAACAGAAGTGATAGCTAATGTCACGGCAATTCGGATATGATTTGTCGCCAAACGGGGTCACGGTTTTGGATTGTTATTCATTACCTTTTAAGCTTTAAGGATTATCATATGAGTTATTGGTGTCAAGTGGTTTATATATGATTTTGTTATGAAAATAATGCGAATGACGGCCTGCTGGCAACATTGGCTGCATCTGAAATATCATGCAGTATTTTGAGTGTTTTATCTCATTGCACTATGCATCCAAGCTTTAAATTAAAAACTGACAATGATAAATGTCACCATTTAATATAATTTACAAAATTAGGTATATAAACTATAAAATAGGCTAATTGTTCATTTTTTTATACTTATATATGTAATGTATTGTATGTATAAATATATCTTTCTGGTCTTATGATGCCAAAACGGCCAGATGAATTATTAGGTAATACTACAGGTTATTTTTTACCCAACCATGGTGAAACAAAGAGGGTAATGAATTTGTTCCGCGAGTGCGAAAACTGTATATTCTACCAATATATTCTTTACTGGCGAAGTTATAGTTCCCATTGGCCCATTCATCGACCTCGTACGAGCTAAACACAAACATGTTTAAAATATTTCTCGTGCACTTACACGACCAGCTCTGAAAGCATTTCGAGATGCTCTTATCGAGTGAAAGAGTCGAATGTAATAATGTTTGAAGAAGGAATGAATAAACCTCGCTTTATTGTAAAGATGTCTAGACTTCGAAGCGATGTGTTGCTTTATTACATTAGTTCATTGCATAAATGCATGGTTCAGGACTTCGTTCGCAGTCCCATTTCGTCACCTTCTTAAATCGTCCACAATGCCACGTCATCAGCAAACAATTCCTAAATCATCGCCGTCCCAACTCGTCCATATTCTTATATAGCCAAAACATGACATTCTTAGAGTATAGTCCACAGTGCAAAATCGTCTGCATTCCTATACTGACCACAGTGCTATCTTGCCTACAGTCCCAACTCGTTTAGATTTATCAAACATGTCTTATGGATTCTTGTTACTTGTATTGTATCAAATAAGTCTGTTTCGAAAAGGGAATGTGGACGAGTCACTGTGGTCCAAAAAGGACGGATGACGAGTTAACACTGTGGTCGATATCGGAATGTAGATGAATCACATCAGAGGACCATATTATGACAATGAGGACAAGTAGGTGACGAATTGGGATTGTGGACAAATATGGTGTTTAAAAAGGACTTGGTACTTATATTTTCTATGATTTTACTACAAATGTATAGTTTCAGATTTTATAAGTATTTGTAGTATGGGACGATATTACTTGCTAAATTTCATAGTTCTAGGTCATCGGGTACCCTATTATTTTGATTCCCTTCAGTGTCGAAATGTACGTTTTTTGCGTCATAAACGGCCGTATCTTTTTTTCACATTAACATAGAAGTTTGATTTTTTCACAGCTTCAAGGAACCATAGTCCTAAGTACATGTTGTTAATTTTAACTCTATACATCCACGTGTTCTTGAGATAAAGGGTCCTGACAGACAGACAGACGGACGGACAACAAAGTGTTCCGTTTTTTTCGATTGAGGTACGGAACCCTAAAAACACTATACAAACGAATTGAGAACCCTCCTTTTTTCGAAGTCAGTTAAAAAGGGAGAGTCTTCTATGGTGTTTAATTTAATGGAAATGTACTCATTTCTTGCGTGTCGATAATGATCAGGGCGGGCCAGTTCTCTGACTTCTTTGTAGAAAAATTTGATATGAAATAATCGTGTTGATTGTGTTTACCTACATTATAACGTAAAATTGTTGATGGTGATTCACCTTCAGTTTGCCCTTACCATGAGTTTACAGTGACGTACTCGCTAACGACTGCGTAAACGATTTGTATGTAGAATTAGAATTGTAGTTCTACTCAGTAACCGCTAGGGGTGCTGCACTAATCTCCATACAATTGACAACATTTCATATTTTTAAGACTATAATTTTATTACTTTTCTGAATTCTGCTTAAAAAGATGAAGTAATCTCTGTTTTTATTTATTTTCTGAGATGATTATTTATTTTATTATTAATTTATAAAAACATGCTCATTTTAAAATGTGGCAACACCAAAACCAGAACTTAATGGAACGGTTACTTTAGTCGGTTTTCTTATTTAAAAAAAAACTTAATAAAACTCGGTATGCATCTGTCATCTGTCAACGTCAAATAAAAATATATATTTTTTTTCGCTCTTTGGTTTAGACAACAACCCTATTCAGCCCGTATTGTCTTAGATTGCAGTTATTTGATGTATTTTCTTATATTTCTTTAAATACAGAAGAATAAATTCAAAGATTTTTTTTAAGGTACACGACATAAAGCCCTGTCGATCTCTATATTAATTTCCACCTGTAATAAATATGAAATATTGTCAATTCGTTTACGCAGTCGCTAACGATTACGGTTGCGCCAGTACGTCAACTCGATGTCAGTTATAATAGTTTAATCAAAGATTTGTTTACGTCAAAAAATGCATCTTATGCAAAACATCCGCAGATTTAGATTGGCATTTTTTTCTAGTTTCATTAGGTTCATATTCGCATAACCGTCTTACCGCCATCCATTATAAGACGTGATAAATAAATAACTTGATGGCATACAAGCTGTAAACTTTTGGCGGCAGGAGAGACAACTTTCAACTGTCTATGCTTATGCTGGGAAGTAGCTGTGATGACGGCGTGAAACAAGTCAGTTGCAATTAATGGCAGCAAACGTAATACTTAATTTTACTGAAATAGACAAGACTTTTTTTTTTTTTTTTTATTCAAAATAGCCATGCATTTAACCTCGATTGCACCTGATGTTACGTGACAATAAGGCCTAAGATGGAGCACTTAGATATAAAGTAGTAACTTTTCTAATTTAAAAGTTCTATCTGTTAAGATGACTAATTGTGGCTTCTGTTAGTCGACACACAAGAAACAAGGTCGTTAGCAGGAGTTCCATACGCCGTTAGAGGAGGCTCATTCCACACTTTTGTTTCACCTATCCCATTTTTAGGGTTCCGTAGTCAACTAGGAACCCTTATAGTTTCGCCATGTCCGTCTGTGCGTCTGTCCGTCCGCGGCTTAGCTCCGTGATCATTAGTACTAGAAAGCTATAATTTGGTATGAGTATGTGTATGTATCACGCCGACAAAACGGTGAAATAAAAACTAAAAAAAAATTTTTTTTTGGGGTACCTCTCGAACACCTAAAGTGGGGGTGAATTTATTCGTTTCAACACTAGTGTGTGGGTTATCGTTGAATAGTTCTTTTAAAAATGATATGGGTCTCCAAACATTATTTTTTGATAAAGTTAGCAGTTTCGTAAATATTCGCTTCGAAAATAAAAAAAATAGCGTCCTCCCTCTAACTTTTCAACCACGGGTCAAAAAATTGTGGAAAAATCATGAACATGAGGCCTTATAAGAACTTTCAATGAAAACTATATTGAACAAAATCGGTTAAGCCGTTTTTGAGTTATCGCAAAATTTCATAATTTTCTTAAAAGGACGTAAGTTGACTTCAAGAAGGTAATAAGTAACTACAGTTACTTTGGCGTTTACGACCTTTATAGAGCTTGAAATCTTTCTCGTAACTTAAGTGTAGGATGAGCAACTACGGAACCCTACACTGAGCGTGGCCCGACATGCTCTTGGCCGGTTTAGTTTTTATACAAACTTTCTTCCTCTTTACTATTTTTGGATTAGTTTTTCTCGAAATCCTATTTAGCCACATCTCGCCGTATTCTGATATTTTACATGTCATGCGAGCATCTGTAGGCAGGATGTGCTTTATCTAACAATAGTTAAGGGGATTGAAATCGAAGAGCCAATGAGTACTTAAAAATTATAATGAATTTACAAAAAAATTCACAACTCGATAACTTTCGACATGTTTCATCTTCCCAATAAATACTCTCGAATTTCGAACAGGTATACATCTAAAGGAACTAAAATAGACAGCAATTTAGGCCTCACTGTTTACCTTCGGCTAACGCGTCGGAAAACTGTTTCGTTAGTTTGTAGTGAAAGAAAAACCGCTACGCTTTGAGCAAATGAATTCGCTTTGTGCACTGGACACCACTCAAACTAAAACATGAGTTAAGTTTGTTCACGATCATGTACGTTGAGTATGCTATTTTGCTGTACGAGTATACACTACAGTACGTGTTTCTTTTATTTACATCACACTTGCTCCTAGGCTGACGGCTTTAACGATACGGGTCTGTAATTCCGGTTCTGACCGTATCATACACGATGTTTTTCATCACACTTACGAGGAAATGTTATTATTATTCTATATATTACTTTTGCATGATTTCCTCGTAACTGCGATGATTCCCACAACTAAAACGTAACCCGTTCCCACAACTACCCGGGATCTAAAATAGAAAAAAAAAACATACGCCTTTTGAAATGCAATTAATATTTTTTACGACAAATGGTTTTTATAATTATACTCAGCCCTTTTTAATTTGAATAAATATATTACGACTAAATTAAAGACGCGTTACAATAATGTAAATAGTACAGATACCTAACTATTTACAGGTTGAATATTAAATACGAGTTAAATATGTATTAGTATCTTTTGATGACGACGCGTTTGGCTCGGTTTGTAGACACCTGCCTACTGAGCCGGCGGTCCCGGGTTCGAATCCCGGCCAGGGCAAATATTTGTGTGATGAACTCGAATATTTGTGTTTGGGTCATGGTTATTCTATGTATTTAAGTATATATTTATCTATATAAGTCGTATATCGTCGTCTAGTACCCATAACACAAGCCTTCTTGAGCTTAATTTGGGACTAGATCGATTTGTGTGAGGTTGTCCGATATTTGACTTTTATATATTTTTGTTTTTTTTTTTTTTTTTTTTTTAATTTGATTTTTTTTTCTTTTTGTTTTTTTTTTTTTTTGATTTTTTTGTTATTTATTTATTTTAAAAATATTAAATGCGCATCCTGTAGAATGTCCGTTAACAACGCAAATAAAAACTACAGTGTACATAATCATTGTTGAAATAGTTTTAAACTTCCCGAATGAAAGTTTGAATGTGAAATTAAATTTTATTAGTAACACGACCGACTGCATTTGAGTTTCATAAAATGTTATTTAATGTGGCTGAAACAACGAGCGGCACACGAGTGGGGAATAAACTGGAAACTTGGACTGCCGCTATGGAATTGCAATTTTCCTTAAAGAGGTGCTTTTATTGGGTTTACTTACACATAAATGTTATTCATAAAGAGATAAGGTATTATATTGCGGTATCTTTAGGTAAGGCGGGTTAATTTATAAAGTCATAGGTTTACTTATTGTAAAAGACATAATGTATACCGATATACACGATGATTTTTAATCGTTGATCAGGTACCAACTTTTCTAACTCAGTAAATGATGGCGGTCACGTTGAAGTCGTAATTACATGAAAACAAACTTTTATTTTTCTATGATATTTTTTTATTTTGAAACCAATTTTGCCTTAAATTCCTTGTCTCCCTCCTAATCCGTATCTGTGAACTTACAACATTTTTAATGATTCAATGGCAATGACAATTTATGAGTTATAACTTGTCATTGTCATTTCATTACCTCTACAAAGTCGTAGAAAATTTCGTAAAAATCCCGCCAAAGCGATGACACTTGACGTAGGTATCGTACTTCAATAATTTATGTAGGATGACCATGTATCTAGTGGTTATTAGTTTTTATTATGTTTCAACTTTTAATTAATTAAACAGTGAGGTAATTGCGTGAGACCTCGCCTATTAAGTTTAATTTTAGCTGGATATTAATATTTTTCTACTCCTGATCACCGATTAAGAATCATCGTGTACCTATAATGATGTTACGTGAATACCCTACTTCTGGAGTGGGCCTTTCCTTTTGATTCCCATAACTCCTGAAAACGTGTTATCATTAAGATTGATGTCTGGGATTACTTTGTCATAGTAAAGCCGGTTATATCCGGATGTTGTAATACTTGTAATAAATAATATGTCCTGGTTCAATTCCCAAACTGAGTAAGAGTTTTGAATTTATGAATACAGTTTCCTCGTCACAATAATCGATGACATGGTGACCTAAGAACAGATTTTTGTGTGTCTTATAGTTTCAGACTTGCCCATACTGACCGATCTAAATGGGCCACCCTGTATAACGCCGACTGTACACAGAAACATTTTGTTCGCTCTCTTGGCGCTTAATGGCGTGTATGCAGACAAAGTTTTAATGAAATACGTCCACTGCTACTAAAGATATCGCGTTGATCTTTCCAGTTTGTTAGTGGACGGACCCCTTTGTTAGGGTAGATCAGAGGTAGCGATAATTTGTTCCGTACTGTTTTATGTCATAATATAATATTGCAATAAATTAAGAGTCATAATATTAATTAATAATGAAGTGTAAGTGTGATGTTTTTTTATTCTTGTCCTATGACTCTGTGGGCTGTAGATCTCGCAGGTAGGTGTAAAATAGCCTAAATATGTTATTTTTTACGCTTTCAATCCTCATATCTCCGCCATTTTAACAAAATTCAAAATAAAAAAAAAATAGTTAACGGACCTTAAGGCGTACTCACAGTCGAAATTCCAAGTTGAAATGCCATCCCTCTCGATCATAACATATTTGAATGAGCGAAACGGCACGATACGATTTTCGAACATAGGAGTAACCCTCTTAGTTACAAAACATCACGAGATAGTATAAGAAATGCGACTTGTAGAGGAGAACAGTCGGTAGTTTGGACATATGAAAGCATTTGGGCACAAACTGAAACAGGAACACTTCACTCGGTTAATTATGTGTTCTTTATTGCATTTTCTTCTCTTTATTGTCCTCAACTTCATAGTCCATAACTAAATTAACTTTTACAAAATGGTAGATTTATAGCCTTTTATTTAGGGTGAGTTTCCACCAAAGATGTGTTGCGAGGGATGTGTTTTTGTTAACTAATAGAGTCAGCGGCGCTGAGCACGTATGAGTAAATGAAGTTATTCCATTGGTTAACAAAAACACATCCCTCGCTTCACATCTCTGGTGGAAACGCAGCCTAAGACTTCATTTCAAACAACATTTCACTTTTAAAACAATTTCGTTTTTCATTTTCTACTACAATCATATCAAAGTTACTTGATTCAGTAATATAACTAGAAGAGTTGCTAAGCCGCGAATTTGTGCGCATCGGGTTACAAGCATGAAATTTCTACCACACATAGAGCGTTCCACGGTGATTATTTTCAGATGTGGAGGGAAGTCAGATTCGTCCCCTGTGTGGTGGGAGAGCGGGGTGAAGAGGACCAAGTACTGTTCTTTTTCTTTTTTTTATTATTGATCAGTTAAGGCTATTAGGGCTTGCGCGACATCGTTTTCGTGTAAAATAGATATGAGTTATTAATTTTTCATGTTATTTAAGAATAGTTTCATATAAAAATTTGGGTTTATTGCCGAAAAGGTAAAAATCACAACAAGTTTTTTTTATTCAGAACGATAAATTGGTTTTCTATCCTGAATATTTACAATTTAAAAAAATATTACTAAACAGAAAATTTAATCTTGTTTTTAAAAATGTATACATATTGGGCACATCTGATACAAAAAGTACCTTGAAAAAAATGTTGATGTTAAGCTTAGCCTGCGTGTTCTAGTACATTTTGCTAAGTCGCGAAATTGTGTACATCGGGATACAACCACGAAACTTCTACCACAGATAGAGTATTCTGCGGTAATTATTATCAGATGTGGAGGGAAGTCAGATTCGTCCCCTGTGCGGCGGGAAAGTGGGGTGAATAGGACAAAGGAGTCCTCTTTTTCTTTTTATATTACTGATCAGGTAACGCTAGTAGGACTTGTATCGTGTCGTTTTCGTGTAAAACAGATATCAGGAATTCATTTTTCATGTTACGTATTCATAGTACCATATAAAAATATGGTTGTATTTCCGAAAATGTAAAAATCACAACAAGTTTTTTTTATTCAGGCAGATAAATTAGTTATATTTCCTGAATATTTACAACTAAGAAAAATATTCCAAAATAGCAAATTTAATCTAGTTTCTAAAAATATATAAACATTGGGCACTCATCATACAAACAGTAACTTAAATAAATTGTTGATGTTGAGATTAGCCCGTGTGCTCGTGATACATTAGCAAAAAAATATTTTGTTTTAATTACATTAATTTGTTTTTTTAGGACGTATATAGTAAATATTATATGTAAAAGCATGTTAACAATCATTATTTAATGTATTTAATGAAGCGAAATAGGATGCGTTCGGAGATTTACGTTGGTTACGCCGACGTAAAGATATATTTTAAGCTACTGTTTGTATGAGAAGTGCCCAACATGCATATATTTTTAAAAACCAGACTAAATGAATTTTTTGAAATAATAATAATCATTTAAAAATGTTCACGAAATTGAACTAATTTCCCTCACTGAATAAAAAAACTTGTTGTGATTTTTACCTTTTCGGCCATTATACCCATATTTTTATATTGAACTATATAAAAAGAACATAAAAAATGAATTTCTGATATTTGTTTTACACGGAAACGATACCAAACACGTCCTGGTAGACTTAACTGACCAGCAATAAAGAAAGAAAAGAGGGATACTTGGCCGTATTCACTCCGCTCTCCCGCCTGACAGGGGACGAATCTGACTTCCCTCCACATCTGAAAATAATCACCGTGGAACACTCTATCTGTGGTAGAAATTTCATGCTTGTAACCCGATGCGCACAATTATGTTAGAAAACAGCGGACTAACAACTCTACTAAACATATTTTTCCATTAAATAATGAAGATGACACGAATTTACGTATAAGATATGTGCTATAGAAAGTATACCTCTGGGGGCTAATTTGATAGGCATTGATATATAGCTAATAGCTATGCCATAAACAAAATTTCATTTAAAAGGTCAAAACACAGAGCGCATGACTTAGATGCACATACTTCGGACATTATGTTATTCGAAACGTTGAATGTTGCCTCTGACCTTTCTTGTAAAGAAGTTAAAGGTATAAACTGAGCAACAACCCTCAGCCAAATCTAGTTAGACTAGGGCAGGGCCCGCTTAAATATTGACACTACAATTTGCCTCTGAATACTCGTCTGATAACGAATTAATGACAACCCTACTTTATGAATATACCTACTCAACTTATGGTGGATAAATTGAGACAATTTTAAATAAGTGACAAATGCTTTTATGTCACTGGATATGATCAGTGGATGCGCGTAGGCGCCACCTTACCTACATTATAAGTTATAATATTATAGATGCCTGTTGTCTACCGTTTTTAATTTGTTTATATTATGTGATTTATTGTGTAAATGGTGTGCAATAAAGCGTACTTGTATTGTATTGTATTGTATGTAATTGATAACATTTTTATTTACATTATTACATTGTATTGAAAAACAGTTTTTGTGGAGGGGCCATTGTTTCAGGAAAAATCTTAATAGTGCGATGCAGCATCGCGGTGCCAGCAGTATAGTGGCATCTGTGGCTAAAACAAATATTTGTCCTCTAATCCAGAGGAACGGCTGGACGGATTTCAAACAATTTTAGTACAGGGATAGCTGGACATCCAAAGATCGTTATTTTTAACCGACTTCAAAAAAGGAGGAGGTTCTTAATTCAAACTTTTTTTTTATGTATGTTACTCTATATCTCCGAGAACCGTGAACCGATTTTCATTTTTTTTTTAACGAAAGGGTATAACTCCGAGTTGGTCCCGTTGGCACTAAGTCGGGATCTGATGATGGAATCTTGGAGAAATCGAGGGAACTCTTCAAATGTTATAGGGACGTACGGCGCTTTCGGTAATTTATTGATAAAGTCAAGAATTTACATTCAGCAAATAGGATTTGGTGTAAGGAAACTGATGATGAACACCACAGATGGCCACTAGAACTTTTATATGAATCACTAAAACGCAAAAATATATATATATATGACAAAAAAAAGAACCGACTTCAGTAAAACTAAAAAGCCAAAAATAACCCGTCCAAGTACAGATTACATTTGACTCACCCTTCGAAGCCGGTGCCAAACCTCGCGTAAACTATAATATATAAATATAAGAACTCAGTGGTTTGGGGTCGACTTCGAAGGGTGAGTCAAATGTAATCTGTACTTGAACGGGTTATTTTGGCTTTTTAGTTTTACTGAAGTCGGTTCTTTTTTTTGTTAATTTTTTTTTATTTGATACTTTTTACCCAACTATGGTAATGAAAAAAAAAACCTTTTTGTGACCGTATAAATTAAACTACATTTTCATTGAAACCTGCCTCTTCATAATGAAAACATTTTAAAAACTACAAAGAAACCATTAATATAAAAATTGTGATTTGCACCTACTTTAAAAAATAATGAGACATTAGGTACATATTTCATAAATTTACTACAATTGCTCTAGAAAATCTGACGTTATTACACAAATTCATACAATAGATTGTATCACGAATTCAGAGTGTGAAAACAATCTTCTAATAAAAAAAAAACTAAATTGGTTTGTGTACTGTACACGTACCTATTTACAAGTATTGGACAAGAGTCTACAGCAGTGATTCCATAACTTTGAATAGGCATGGAGCACTTGCAGAATATAAAGTGACTGCGGACCACCTTGCATAAAATTGTATACCTAGGAAAATAAAAAGTGTATGAACATTGCTGTATAATAGGGTGGGTCACTTTTAAATGGGAAAAAAATTAATACTTTTATTTCTTTAGGCATAGCAAAAAAAATGTAACTCACAATAATATAAACTAAATACCAAAATTATATTGTAATTGATGTTGATCTTTTTCCTCCGGATCTATTTTTAAGTTAGTATAGAATTGCCCATACTAAATGAGCGTTATGAAGTCTGGTTTTATTATTTTAGATTTGGCCCCATATTTTAATGTATTTTTATTCTGAGTATAATAATTTATTTTAGGGCATCACAAACGAAATACAACAAAAAAAAATATACAAGGCCACTTTTTTTTAGTGCTCCATACATTAGGAACTTTTTTCTGGAGTAATCCGGAGGCAATAAAACGGAAATATAAAAATAAATAAAAATATGTATCCATTAATGGCACTAAATGGCACCTTTCTTCAACTGCGCACGTTAGAAATTAAAAAAAAAATGACCCACCCTACTGTATAATAAGTGGCAAGGTGTCGTGGGCTATATAGTCTACAAAACCATGGTTAAATGTACCTACTACTAGTACTTATTAATGAAGAATTTTATAATTATGTTAACTATATACCAGGAATAATTAAAAGCAACGAAATACTAGGTAACCACAGAAATAATATAAACGAAAAAAGCTTTCCATTGTTTCGTTTCAGAATAATAGAAACCGGCTGGGCAATTTGCTTGTAAAATAAAAACGTGATTTTGTTCAATAACGATGAGGTCCGATTTAACATTAAATAGTAATCCTTACGTTCACCCATATTCATGTCATTCCTAAATAGCTGTGCACATAAATTTATTTTCATTACCATTTAATAATACAGAAAAACCGTTCCGCAAACAATGTCGTCACTTGTCTTGTGGCATCATTTGGGGGCCTATGATAGTTGCTTTTATTGCGCGATAAATAAGTGCCAAAGCATCCGTCACGTATTGACAAGATACGAGTGTGAGTGACAGATGCTTTGCCACTTATTTATCACGTGATAAGCGCAACCATCATAGGCCCCATGTTTAGTAGTATAGACGGTTTGTTATCACATCATTATCAGTGTGTGGTTCTTGTTAAGTAGGATGAACTACCCTATTGTCACCGGGTACTTTCAATCTACCTTTAAGGCATCATTGATTATATTATAATCCTAGAAAATACACACTAAATAATAATGACCGGTGTTTTTCAGTGTCAGTCAATAATTGAGTATTTTGCCCTAGATAGACGGCTTATATAACGGGAATTATAATTACTTACGGAAAAATAATCATTAATGGATTAATCAAAACTATTTCCTATATTTTGTCTTTTTCGAAATTGAATTACGAAATAGTATTTATTAGCCTATATGTACTCCTTGTAATAAGTTTTGAAATTCTATGGCGTAAAATTGATGAGGGCGGCGCAGGACTGGTCGCGCCACAGTTCTTTGGGGGGAGACCTCTGTCTAGCAGTGGATGTCTTTTGGCTGTTCGTGATGATGATATAACACAGTTTCGCAGTAATAACCATGTTAAATTATTCAGAGAGATGGACGTTGTTTGCAAATTATTTTCCTTTGTCCTGAAAAACCTGAAAGTTAGTTATAAATGAAATATATTTTTCTGAAAGGTAACATAGTGGTACTCGCAACGGGGTTTAATCAAGTTAATATGTTTAATCGAATCATGTGCTCCAGGCAAACGACCGTCATAAACGGGACTTTGTCTGGTGCAACAAACTGTGCAGTTTGAACACTTTGTTGCCAAATGCACTTTCTTAAATAGAGTTTTTTGAGTTCATACTCAAATTGAACCCGTTGTTGCTTTTATTCAGGTTAATACAACTACACAACTGAATAAAATCTTCAATTGGATTTGAGGCATGTTTCGAATTTGGAGCGGAGGTTGATTTGGTAACCAGTCAGAAGATCAGAGAGTCAGAGGTTTTTGATGATCTGTTTCACGTTGACTCGCTTCAATTTTTTATCTCGAGAGGATATTCTCAGAATAAACGACGGCAGAAAATGTTGATTTCGAAAAAAAGGACTTTTTAATATATATTTTTTAATGCAACGAAATCGATGGCAATTTCATCGTTCGTTTATGTCGTTACGACTTGGTCACGTTGTCTGCTCGCTTCGCTGATTTCCCGAGCACCCAGGTGTGCGCTGGGGCGTAGGCTGCTAGTGTGGTTCACGGCACGTAGTGAGCCCCTCTTGGCTATGAAACTGGCTGGATTTAACGTTTTGAGCGCCCATTCCACTAAAAAAAAACTGTTCTTCGGACGAGTCAGACTCCAGGCAAGAAATAAGACTTACTGCATTGTATAGTGGCAAGATCGCCGGCTCTTGTCAAAGTTGGTTAAACATAAAATTGATGAAATTTATCGAAGGCTGTGTCCGACGTCGCATCAGAGCACGATTAGTGGTAGTTAAGATGATGGCGTTAGACAGAAACCAGGCGCGTGCTTACAGAAAATATGTAGTCCGAATTTTCTGGAAGCCAGTCTGACCTTTGCACAACTTTGCGCGTATCGGTATATATTATGCAGAAACATAAAACTGCGGGGCGCAGCGAGCGAAACAAGAAAGTCGATACAAAAATATGGAACGTACTCATGTAATATTGAGCTCGGAACTGGTAGGGAACATTGCTAAATCGCGCCCGCTTAAACGACTATTTGATTTTGCTTTTGTTCGGTTTCTATATCGTGAAATTTCTCCTAGCTCAGTTGTGGTATGTGGGGACGTTAACTACAGTGTTTGTAAAAGGTCTTTGAGTTAAATTGAGAACATAACTCCCACTTCAAATCTAGCGTAAAAATTTTCAAGCGTATCCGAAGAAATGGAGACTGGAGAAAACCTGGTTTACAGTTTTATTCATAGACCCAGCAGATATGGATTCATGGGTATGGAAATTATGTCCAGTATACGTTTCAGAAGCCTATTTATTGAATAACAGTTGGTTTGTATAGTAGAGTTGCTAAGCCGCGAAATTGTGCGCATCGGGTTACAAGCATGAAATTTCTGCCACACATAGAGCGTTCCACGGTGATTATTTTCAGATGTGGAGGGAAGTCAGATTCGTCCCCTGTGTGGTGGGAGAGCGGGGTGAAGAGGACCAAGTACTGCTCTTTTTCTTTTTTTTATTACTGATCAGTTAAGGCTTTAAGGGCTTGAGCGACATCGTTTTCATGTTAAATAGATATCAGCTATTAATTTTTCATGTTATTTAAGAATAGTTTCATATAAAAATTTGGGTTTATTGCCGAAAAGGTAAAAATCACAACAAGTTTTTTTTTATTCAGAACGAAAAATTTGTTATCTATCTTGAATATTTACAATTTAAAAAAATATTACTAAACAGCAAATTTAATCTTGTTTTTAAAAATGTATACATATTGGGCACATCTGATACAAAAAGTACCTTGAAATTTTTTTTGATGTTAAGCTTAGCCTGCGTGTTCTAGTACATTTTGCTAAGTCGCGAAATTGTGTACATCGGGATACAACCACGAAATTTCTACCACAGATAGAGTATTCTGCGGTGATTATATTCAGATGTGGAGGGAAGTCAGATTCGTCCCCTGTGCGGCGGGAAAGCGGGGTGAATAGGACAAAGGAGTCCTCTTTTTCTTTTTATATTACCGATCAGATAACGCTACTAGGACTTGTGTGGTATCGTTTTCGTGTAAAACAGATATCAGCAATTCATTTTTCATGTTATTTATTCATAGTACCATATAAAAATGTGGTTGTATTTCCGAAATTGTAAAAATCACAACAAGTTTTTTTTATTCAGGGAGATAAATTAGTTATATTTCCTGAATATTTACAACTAACAAAAATATTGCAAAATAGCAAATTTAATCTAGTTTCTAAAAATATATAAATATTGGGCACTTTTCATACAAACAGTAACTTAAATAAATTGTTGATGTTGAGATTAGCCCGTGTGCTCGTGATACATTAGCAAAAAAATATTTTATTTTAATTACATTAATTTGTTTTTCTAGGACGTATATAGTAAATATTATATGTCAAAGCATGTTAATAATCATTATTTAATGTATTTAATGAAGCGAAATAGGATGCGTTCGGAGATTTACGTTGGTTACGCCGACGTAAAGATATATTTTAAGCTACTGTTTGTATGAGAAGTGCCTAACATGCATATATTTTTAGAAACTAGATTAAATGAGCTTTATGAAATAATAATAACAATTTGAAAATGTTCACGAAATTGAACTAATTTACCTCACTGAATAAAAAAACTTGTTGTGATTTTTTACCTTTTCGGCCATACAACCATATTTTTATATTGAACTATACAAAAATAACATAAAAAAATCATTTCTGATATTTGTTTTACACGGAAACGATACCAAACACGTCCTGGTAGACTTCACTGACCAGAAATAAAGAAAGAAAAGAGGGATACTTGGCCGTATTCACTCCGCTCTCCCGCCTCACAGGGGACGAATCTGACTTCCCTCCACATCTGAAAATAATCACCGTGGAACACTCTATCTGTGGTAGAAATTTTATGCTTGTAACCCGATGCGCACAATTATGTTAGAAAACAGCGGACTAACAACTCTACTAGTAGCAGTATTAAGTCGTATGAATAGTAGTAGTAGAATCTTTACCATGTTAACCATTGTGCCTCAGAATCCATTTATTGTAAGGTGGCGTGCGTGTTTTTGTTTGTTTGCTTTTCAGTAGTTGAGTGTGTTATCTTTTGCTTACCCCACGAATGGTGTAGCGTTCTCCAATTTAGTTTCCTAAACATACCTCTCGGCCGGTTTGCCACGGTTTCTAAAAACAATATACCATTCGGCGACCCGTTAGGCGTTAATTAGGAAACTAATAGTAAGGCAGGTCCCGGGCTTAGCTAGCTTTCATAAAACAGATTTGCAAAAGATGAAGCTTTGTTACGTGTACGTGTTTACGAACCAATCATAGAGACGGTTTGCTTCTGACATGACGTTGTGACAGATGCGCACACGGACGAAACTTAGCCCGTGGCTAACCATAACTGACTTCACTTTCAAGCGCTGACTAATTTTCTAGGCGTATTTATTTATAAGCCCCGAGTTAGATTTCCGATAATAATACGTTTTTTGGTATCTCGTAATGTATTTAAGCTATCTCAAGTATGCTTTCTCTTCAAAAAAATATTTCCATGACATTGTCTTTTTAAAAAAGTTTCGAAATAAGAATGCCACAAAGGTGCGCGCCCTGACAAAGCGAAGTGCAGCGGACGAAAATTGGGAATTGACCAATCACCAGTGCATGATATCTCCACTCCGCATCAGTTCAAACATTTTGATCGGTCAAATCACGATCCACTTCTCCCAGCCCCGCAGTGGAAACGCACCCTATGTACAGTCAGCAGCAGAAATTGCTACGCACGCCAGGTGCTGAATATCATACGCATACGGACTCTGTTGTCTAGAGACCAAGGGTATAGGGCTGCCATCTATCCGGGTTCCCCGGATTCGTCATAGTTTGGAGGCCGTCCGGAGGGTTTTCAAAAATTGTCCGGGAAAAACCCGAACACGTTAACAGCGTACAGTAAACGGCGATAAAGAATGCACATCGGCAATCATCACATTTCCGAATACAAACGAATGCTAATTTCCATGTACATCAATTATTAGATTATTCGTTCATCAGAATTTGAATTTAGAACTAAGTACTTTATTGTTGTTTTTGTTTTGATTTCACGTGGAATATATAGAGCTGTAAAACTCGATGTAATTATATTTAATTACTGCTATGGTCTTGTTGGGGAAAAATAATATACGTATATATATATATATTCAGGCCCACATTCCTAAAAGGGGTTGACTGAGCATTAGCAACTGATTTTATACTACTAGGATACTTAAATGTGGGTTTACCTAAAGATCGACAAAAAGTGTAATTACTCACATTAACATTCTCATGTTTTTAAATTGGTCGGCTACAGTTACAAAATATTTATAAACATTGTAGATAATTTCGCGTGACTGGCAAAGTAACGGCTTACCTTTTTTCCCTATAGATCTCATAGTACAAATTTAATTTTGTGTACGTTTTAGCAACTCTTAGTCTAAGATCCCGATATAGAACGACCTTCACCGAGATGTTTATTTGATGAAATGTATTTTAAATTTAATTTAATATGTCAATAAATATATTGCATATGGGTTGCCTAACAAATTTTAGTCCAGGGTATGTTTAATTCACAATTAAAAAAAATATTTTTTTAAACATTTGATTATTAGATAAATTCTATACCAATCGAAAGTATGAAGCCCATATAATATGCAAACGTTAGGTTGCCTATTCTTTTCCCGTCACAACTATCGGGTAGCCAGGTTTAAACAGGTACATCTATACTAGCATTTTGCAACGGTCTGATTATTGAATTGAAATTAAATAACATTAAAGATTATTTTATTATGAACACGGTGGTATAGGGTTGCCTGCGAAAAATCAGTCCAAAATTCCGGTTGTCGAATTTTGAAAAGTAAGATTTTGCTGCGAGTGAATGTGTGCGACTGAGAGGTCCCAACCAAAACCATCCCATACGATAGAAGAGGACACAGCATAGAAGCTGTTTGAAGTCCGCCCATTTAAAAAAAGAGAGTGCGCATGCTATTTGTGCTTGAAAATGAAAAGGATAGCGATAGACTCGTATATACTGTACATCATTTTGTGCGACACAGATATCGCTATACGAAGTCGAAATTAGCCGATTGCCTCTTTCCAAAGATCGATGTGCAAACTTTATCGCCGTTTACTGTAACAGCGAAGCGATTGTTTTTTTTTTATATTATTTTCGGACAGGTCCGGGAAAAAATGCTATTTACGCCTAATGTCCTGGGTTTTTTTAAAGTCTCTGTCCGGGATCGGCGAATTTAGAGATGGCTGCCCTAGTTGTACGAGTACAGATCATTATGAGCGATTATTGTTAGCTACTTTTGCTGCTGATTGCAATAGCGCTCTACATTATATTTACTATGCATGTGTCATACTAATCGCAATGACTTTATTTCCATTGTAATTATTACGTTATATATATATGACCGCAAAATTGCAATTAAGTGTTATTCTAGGCCTTGCATAAAGTCATTTACAATATTAAGTTTCTACAGCGTTGTAATTTTCCTTACATAAACAGAGTGGGTAGGTATAATTATTCAATACAAATTATCTAATAACAGCTGATGACACGTGAATCCTGTGATATACTGTTATATCAACTCCTTATGTTTTCAAGTTGCGTATTGCGTTTTACTATTTAAAATAAATATACTCGTAATCTAATCTTGCTTTAATGTCAAAGGTAGTATAATTTAAATTTGAAGAGAATTGAGCATTACAGTGCGCAACGTGTAAAAATGCACTTTGTGACCAGAGGGCATACTTGTGTCTGTGGACTAACTTGGATTTTATATTACAGGTAAATAATCGCTATATAATTCTAAACAAACAAACCAAACAGCGGGGAAACGTATATTTACAATCAGAGAATTATCAAGATAGAATTGAAGAGCACGTATAGTCTAAGATCCCGATATAGAACGACCTTCACCGAGATGTTTATTTGATGAAATGTATTTTATATTTAATTTAATATGTCAATAAATATATTGCATATGGGTTGCCTAACAAATTTTAGTCCAGGGTATGTTTCATTAATAATTAAAAAAAAAATAATTAAACATTTCACCGGTTTGATTATTATTAGATAAATTCTATACCAATCGAAAGTATGAACCCCATAGAATATGCAAACGTTAGGTTGCCTATTCTTTTTCCGTCACAACTATCGGGTAGCCAGGTATAAACCGGTAAATCTATACCTACTAGCATTTTGCAATGGTCTGATTATTGAATTGAAATTAAATAAAATTAAGATTATTTTATTATGAATTTATCTAATAATCAAACCGGAGAAAGGTTTAAAAAATTTTTTTATTTAATTTTTAACAAAACATATCTGGACTAAAATTTGTTAGGCAACCCATATGCAATATATTTATTGACATATTAAATTATATATAAAATACATTAAATTTCATCAAATAAACATCTCGGTGAAGGTCGTTCTATATCGGGATCCTCTACTAGTAGGGCGTATGTAGGGCGTGCAACACAGCGCAAAAAAAAACCTATAATTATAATTAATAAATTACCTTTACAAATATAGAATTAGGTCACGATTGGCTATGTTACTTCAATATTTAAACACTACTAGAAGGCACCCGAAACGTAACCCTCTATTATGATTTAAGTACTGAACCAGAAACAAGAATTCGAAATCGATTAAAATGTATATAACCTAAGCATCAAAAATAATCGAAATCCACCCAGCTGTTTTGGCCTGATCAGGCTACAAAAAACATAATCCGATGGAGCACATGTGCCTCATTTAGTAACATTAATTGGGTGAAGACCAAAAAGTTTATCACCTTAGCTGACCCTTAAGACTGCACCGAGCGAAATGTGAAAAATAGGCAGTTGCCGTTAAGTAGACAACGTCAACACCAGTTGTTTAATCTATTTCTAAACTGTATAATATATTTAGCACTTCCTCCGTGGAAAAATTATAAGATTATTAATATTTTACCCTAAAAAACTAAGTAAAGTTGGACGAAAATTGGAAAATCGTAAGCAGGCGTTAAGTGTTTTTTTATACTTTAACAATAAATAAATAAAATAAATGTCAGACAACCTCACACAAATCGATCTAGTCCCAAATTAAGCTCAAGAAGGCTTGTGCTAAGTATGGGTACTAGACGACGATATACATACTTATATAGATAAATATATACTTAAATACATAGAACAACCATGACCCAAGCACAAATATTCGAGTTCATCACACAAACATTTGCCCTGGCCGGGATTCGAACCCGGGACCGCCGGCTCAGTAGGCAGGTCTCTACAAACCGAGCCAACCGCGTCGTCACAATGGCCAATGAAACAATGGCAACAATGAAAATCTATATATGTGAACAATGGAAATCTATTCTGATTTTCAGTTCAAAAAATGATGAATGTTTACATTACAATTTGTCCGCATCAATTATTTCAATTATTGTTTGGTATTAAGGTTCCAGATTTATCAAATAGTATTTTATGCAATCATTGCACAATGGAGGTTCTTAAAGTCGAGTACCGCGTTTAGGTCCCGAGGCTTGCCGAGTGGCCTATGTAAGGTACGAGACTTTAAGACCTAATTGTGTAACTATGACCTAAAAGAAACATGACCGCGATGGCCATGGCGGGTACCTCGTGATTGGTGAATTTTTTTGACAAGTAATTTCAACCAATCAGTGAGCATCAAATAACCTTACTGTTCTCTTTTTGAAATTATTAGAGTTGTGTAGAGAGATGTCTTATGAATATTAAAGTTCTGTAGCGGGTACCATAGAGTATAGAATTTTGTTACAGGATTAAAAAGTGCGTTATAGTGATCTTGTCTGTGAAATTATAATTGACAGATTGAAGTCTGCGAGTATAAAAAAGTGCTTTTAATATCTATACATTTTTACTATGGCGGCCGCGCGCCGATCTCAATACGCAATCCCCGCGCTCTATAGTTCAGTCGCTAACGCTCGGCACAGTCTTAACTCACTCAATTAATATTTGTGTCTCTGATGTGCGACGGCAGTTAACCTTCCAATAACGTACCTTAAGGTTCTACTTTAAGGTTCTTTATTGTATCGTTAATTTTTGTCGCACCACGGAACTTATATTCCAATCGCTTTTATTTCCTCGCTAACAACGCCTTAATTTCATCCAAATTTTTGGTCCTAACCCAATTGTCAATAAGGCACCCTTTCTTTTTTAGTTTTTTATAATCCATATTACTGATTAATCGCATGTAATTCCATTTGTCGTAAATTAATTTCGTTAATAGGTAACGAGTCAATTGAAACTAGTCCGCTGAAATTACATTTCCATGGCTAGGCTCGGTAAGGGTCGAATGAATCGATATAACCGAAGCCAGCAGGCCTGTACCGGATATGAATAGTTGAACAGCTTGCAGTTGGGTAATTGCAACATAGGTAGCACTAGGTAATATAGGTATCACTATTAATAAACACATTACTGGTACAGGTATTCACACGAAATCTGCTACAATTTATTTTCTAAATTCAAATCTTTAGTCTGCAAATAGACCTCAAGGGCTTAGGGGACTTTTACTTGTCTGATTCTATGTCATTGCATAACAATAATATATATTAAGTTACAATAATAATTATATCACAACATTATAATAGTAAATTAATGCAATTCGCTGGGTGCGCGATGACAGCGTCAACTAGCGGTTACAATTACGGCGGGCTTTTTAATGTCAAATGGCTGACTGTCTTTACGAAGAGTAAGTAAACAAACAAATAATTTCAATGAAATATCGTAATTTTCTTTCATTTTATTCGATTATGTTAATCTATAGTGTCGATAAAACTTTGACCTTTTTTATTTCCCGTCTAAAATGGCAAAATCAATAACTTTCAGATGTAATTCACACGGACCTTTTCATGGCTATCTTCATGAGAAGTAAGTTACAAAATAAACAAATTTCACCGAATAAAGCATTTCATGCATAATGCAACCGATCATTTATGACTGTATTTTCGTAATAATATAGATTAGTTTGTTTTTTTTTCAGTTAAATATTGCCAAATTAATTATTATAACTGGATTCTGCTCAATCAAACACAACATCGCTTTCAAATCCCAAACTACAATAAAATGGGAAATAATTCGTTTTTGCTCAACATGTCCAAAATGTAAAAGAAAATAAACGCATAAACATGCTACTCCCTACAACATACAAGATATAATATTAAAAATGTTGTTCTATAGGTTATACTAACTTTTTCCTCTTGATAGCGATTATCCATTTAATTCGTTGTTCTCGTTTCTAACTTGCTTGTGGAAATTTATTTATATATGATTACTGTTTTTGCCATTGTTTTTGCAATTAACTACGCTGCAGGTTTCGTGCCGCATATTTATTTATTTTTAGATGCCTTAATTTCGCTAGTAAAAAGTGACAGTTGGCCTGACGAAAGTTCCTTTTTTGGCCACGGCGCGCGCTGCGATCGATTCGTGGTTCCCCCACCACCTACTTCGCACCCAGCGATCACTCGACACACTTTACGAGCATCAAAAAGAAAGAGAAGCGATAAAGTGGCTCAGAATAGAGAACAGTGGAAATTTCAATACAGATAAAAAGAGAGGTGAGACCGAACGAAAAGTAAATAAAACAACCGCCGACTCCAGAGAAAAGGAAAATACTATAAAACTAGCATATAAGTTTACACTAATGGGTACCACCCCTATCCCGACCTTGAACCTATGCGTAACCCATTCCGAAGCTATAGAAATGTTCAAAGAAAATTGTTCAAACTTCCTCATTGAGAAAACAGATATACACCGTGTCCAATAAGTTCGAATACAGTTACGATCCTTAATAAAATAAATGTACGCATAGTTTATGTAATGAAAATTATATTATATGAAAGGCACACTTATATACAATATTTACAACAAATGTTTTGGAATTACTCCACCTTTAACTTTTTTTACCAGCTTCAAACGTTTCTCAAAAGAGTCACACGCGGCACGCACCGCTTCCATCGGCATATCGTCCCAAATTTGCACGATAACCTCTTTAAAATGGTTCAGGTTTGCGACTTTATAATTATTTAGTTTCGAGAGCATGTAAGACCATACAAAATAATCTAATACGTTTAAATCTGGAGAACTCGGTGGCCATTCATTTTTCGGCAAAAAATCGGTCAAATTAGTTTTGCACCAAGCCTGAACAGCGTTTGCCGTATGTCTCTAAGCTAAGCTAAGCTCCGTCTTGTTGAAAAACATTATAGTCATCTACGAACATAGTTTTTAAATTTGGGGCAACATTTTTTTCCAAAACCTCCAATTTATAATATTCCGCATTGATTTTAACGCATTTATCAATAAATACTAAAGGCAATTTGCCCCTCTTACAAAGAGCGCCCCAAACCATCACTGATGGTGAGCTCTGGAACCTAGGAACATTCTTTTCATAGTCTGGGATGTCTTCTATCCTTGCTGCCCACAACCGGTCGTTCTGGGCATTATGAGGCTGCTCTAATACAAAGAGTTTCTCGTTAGAGAAAACAAATTCATCCCCTGCGTGCCAAGAAAGTATGGTGCTGGATCTTTCTACTCTCTTTTTCTTGGTCGGTTCTGAAATGCCATGTACTTTTCGTTTTTTGTAGGCATTACATCCAAGATCTACTTTCAATATATTATGTACCGATCCCCTGGAAATTTTCAGATCAGCAGCTAATTTTCTTATAGAACGGTGTTTTTTCCGCCGAATTCGCTCTCTTATACACTTAATCACTTTTTCGGTTCTAGCTGAACGTGGGCGACCGGATCTTTTTCTGCCCTCTGTAGAAGAGGTCTCTTTATACCTTTGATAGTAGTATAAACTAGATTCCGTTTAATTCCATGGGGTTGTAACACTTGTAACGCCCTGAAGATAGCACCTGGCTTGTCGCCATTACGAAATTTCCTAATAATTTCTTCACGAAAGTGCTTCATCGTGGATTAAAACCAAACTAAAAATACGTGACGTTTGAAATTATTGTATTATGTTTATGGCGATATACTTTTTAAATTAATATATATATACTAGCAATCCGTATGTCTATACAGCAAGTGCTAAAAGTTTGTATTCGAACTTATTGGACACGGTGTATATGCTTTCGTACTTTTATCAATGTCTTTACTTATTATTTATGTATTTATTATTCAGGCTTTCCAAAATACGCAAAATTTTAGTAAAGTTTCCTTTCTTATGACGGCTGTTTCTAGTTTGTTATGTTTATACTGCCTACTGAGCTGGGTTCGAATCCCGGCCAGGGCAAATATTTGTGTGATGAACTTGTATCCTGAGTTATGAATGTTATCTATATATGTATTTACTAGCGGCCGCCCGCGACTTCGTCCGCGTAGATTTTGGATGATAAAAAGGTATTAAAATAGGTAAGTGGATTTTATTCTTAAGTTAAAATGGTCTAGACATATTACATTTCAAACAGTGACAGACACTGATATGCAATTGTTGAAGAATTTAGAAGATTTTCCAATTAGATTACGGGAATTGTTTGCAGGATGCTTAATACTTATTCCGTCAGTTACCTGATGCTTTTAATCTTTGGCAAAAATGACTCTGCAAGATATAGAGCGACGCATGGATTTGGAGTTAGAAAATGGGGATCTTAGTTATTATGAGTGAGATTAAAAAAAAAGTTAAATGTCGTAAGGCTGTTAAAACAATCTTAAACTCAGCGCTGGAAATCGAGAGATGGAGGCAGTTTAAAGAAGAATATCTCTTTAAATAATAATAAATAATAAACTTTATTTCATAACAATAATGACCTTTTTCATAAGAAGGCAGCACTGGTATTTGTACACGCCGGCCTGGCTATTAAATGAAAAGAGTGGTGTGGCGGAGTTCCCGAGCCTGCCCAAAATGTTTCTAAATGACCTAGAAGGTACCCCAGTTATTAAAAAGGCTAGTGTTTAAAGGCATAGCAAAAAAAACCAAAACCTGAAATGTGACCATTAAAAACTAAATGCACATAAGCTATTTAATGATGCGATTACTATTTTGGTCTACAGGCTAGTAGTATTGTTTAAAGAGTGATTCAATATATTCTAGTGCTAATATTTCTCAAGAAGCTAAATAAAGTAAGAATAGGTAGGAATATAAAGTATATATTTTTCATGTGCTGATAGACAACTCACTATATATACAACACATAAAGTTTGGAACACAATTAATAAGAGACAGCACTAAGAAAATATTGTTCACAGTCAACCATACGGCAAAAGGGGGTGCAAGGTCGTTTTAAAAAAAGGACGTAGTCACTGGGTAAAAGACAGGAAATAAAAAAAATTATAAACCGATGATCACCTAAAGTTTTGCCCTTACAAACTTTGGACCTCTTTTTAACCCCCCTAGAGGTGAAATTTTCCAAAACACTGAAAGAACTTTATTTGTTTCTAATATAATCTTTTTACAAAGTTTAAGGTCTCTAGCTCAAAAAAAAAGTTCCCCCATACAAACTTTGCATCCGTATTTCACCCCCTTAGGGCCAGAATTTTCTAAAACGCTGAAAGCATTTTTTGTGTTTTTTAATAAGTAATCTTTCTACAAAGTTTCAAGTCTCTAGCGTGAAAAAAAAAAGTTTACCCCATACAAACTTTGCACCCCTATTTAACCCTCTTAGGGGAGGTATTTCCAAAAATCCCTTCTTATCCCTAGCCCACGTTATAAAAGTAACCAACTGTGCAAAAATCAACTCTCTAACATTAGTAGTTTCGGCTGTGCGTTGATGAGTCAGTCAGGACTTCTTCTTTTATATATATAGATAAGAAGTTTCAAGGAATTTCTAATGGATTCAAACTTTCAACCTCTTTTTAACCCAATTACTTTTCTTGTATTCTAATAGTGTACCTTTACACAAAAATTCAAACTTTTAACCCCTTTTTTACCACCTAAGGGGCGAATTTTCAAAAACGCTGAAATTAGTTTTCTTCCATTTTATTTTAATACATTTTTACGAAGTTTCAAGTTCCTAACGTAAAAAAAAACCTGTACCCCAAACAACCTTTCATCCCCTCTTTAACCCCCTTAGGGGTAGAATTTTTCAAAATCGCTTCTTATCTCTTGTATACTTTATAGGTACAACCTAGTGTTCAAATTTCAACTCTCTAGCATTTGTGGTTTCGGCGCTGCGTTGATGAGTCAGTCAGTCAGGACACTTGCATTTATATATATAGAAATACGTATTATGTATATCGCTGTCTAGTACCCATAGTACAAGCTTTGCTTAGTTTGGGACTAGGTCGATTTGTGTAAGAGTGTCCCTTACTATTTATTTATTATTTATTTCTAAGATAAACTGATAGTTAAATTAAAGCTAAACTTCTGCTGGCTGTCGTACAGTACGACATAATTTCTATCGGGATTCCGCGAAAATTGGCAGCAATCATACATGCATTTTCCACAAGTGCCATTACCGCCGTTGTAAAATCAACACGTTTACAGAATTACGATAATGGCTGCCCGTTTACATGTAGCTTGCAATAAATTCGCAGCTTAAAATATAAAAAATTAAGTGATTTTCCGGTTTTTACTTTCAATCTACTATGTATGGAAGTTGAGAACTAATTAAAATTTCGTAGTGTTCGAGCAAGTACTCTTAATTAGAATTCGTAATTTAAACTTGCCGTTTCAGTTTACTACTCTTTGTAATGGTTTTGTAATAGATTTGAGTAGTCTATAAAATGAATAAGGTCAAATAGTAAACAATAAATTTATTGGGGACGAGTGACACTTATAATAGGAGTAGAATCGTTGTTCGGTTATATTTCTTTTGGAATTGATTGAATGAGTCATGAGCTGATGTTCGGTGCGGTGTTTACAAAACATTTCTTTCTCATTCGGTCGTTGTAATAAGAAACAATGCTGATATCGCGACCTATTTTGCATTTTGTGCACCTATTGTGACGTATTTAGTCTTGGTTGATGTTTTTAATTATTGAGTATATTCAATACCTTATTAAATCTGATTTGGAGGGTAGCCGGCAGGTAAGCATAGCGGAGAAACAAAACGCTAAGATAACAAAATCTCTGGTATTAGCTTATCATTAACCAGTATTATTTTGTGCTGAACTTGTTAATTTAAAAGGGTTGTCGATAATTATATTTAGGTACACAAACATTACAGTCGTTGTCAAACACAGGTAATGAATTTCAGATTTCATGCGAACCCTGTTTTCCAACTCGTTACACAGTGAATATGAATAATCGATCGAGCCATCAATCGCGTCGGTTTTTTTATCATTTCGAATATTTTCAGGTTCAAGTGCTCGCAATTTTCGCCCAGTTCCAGCATAAATACTACATCTACGAGTAGTGTTTAGAGCTGTGTTGTCAAGTCGTAAAATGTTTATTATTGTTTAAGAGGTGCTTTTTTACGTAGGTACTAGATAAAATAAGTAGGTTTTAAAGGACAGACCACTACGTTTCACGGTGAATCAACGATGTTGCTTTAGCAGTTTCGGAATACACATTTTAGGTCTTTTATGGGATTTAAAATACATCTATAACGAGTAACGAGTACCTGTTATTACCTAGGAGTAGGTACTGCGACACCAATGCTTTCGAAGGAAAATGTTCGATCAAATCCAGAGTCGGTCGTGATTCAACTATTGATATTGCCTTGCGTACGATGAAATCAATTTTCGCTGTACAGCTGTGACGGTGACATGAATGCGCAATCATCTAGCAAATGGCACAGACGCGGAACTCGAGTGTTATTGCACGACTTAGCTCGAGCCAGATGCGACCAGGTGAGGCCTACCCGTATAGGCGAGACCACAACGTCTAATATTATTTGTAAAGAAGATCCTTTACGCAAATGGCTTTACAGCGAAGTGTATCGATCAAAATCTCACCAAGAGATTTGCTAAATGGCTGGTTCAACGGTCACGTACAGAAGACAGTTCCTCTCTCTGCAGCTCTAACCACCAGTAGGCACCACCGGCGGCATCCTAGGTGACGTTAGGTTAGGTTAGGAAAATGCTCGTAGATAGAAGACCAAACTTTGTTGTACAGATGTGACGGTGACAACATGAATGCGCCACCATTTGGCATAGGGCACAGACGCGAACCTCGAGTGTCATTGCACGACTTTGCTCGAGCCAGATGCCAGGTGAGGTTGACAATATAGTTGAGACCCGAACTCCTTATTTGTCGATTACTGTCTTGATAGCTTGCGAATGGTCTGGTAGCTAATTGTACGTAAGCCTTTGAGCTCTCTGGTAATCGACGAAGGATCTTATAGCTAAGAGTCTTGATCAACATTTCAACAAGAGACTGTAGCTACATGGCTCAAGAATCATGCTCAATAGGGCTTAGATGCAGAAGGAGAAGCACACATAGTCAGGAGGTTTCGCTCTCCCTAGCTGTCGCCCCAACCACCGCCCGAGCCTTGAGCCCGAAATGAGGACTAGCTAGACCTTCGATTACCAGGGTTTGTAAAATGCGAACAAAATTAATTTAAGTGAATGGCCGTGGCTGGTTGTCATAAGTCAATTCAATCGATTTTGCTCGCATTTTACGATCCCTGCTGATTACGAATTATTGCGATGTATGATCACCATTATCATATCATATATCAAGCCCTTCTTGCGTTGCGATCAACCAACCAATTAGCATTGAAGCGTGTAGTTGCGGTTTCGCACTAATCGCACCATAAAATTAACGGCTACGAGTTACCATCGCAGAGTTAAAATGTACTTATGTAAAGTCGATTCGGTTCGAACAAAGAGTTTAGTCTAAGCGTGCATTGTTTTTCTAAACTCTTTAGCAAGCAATTTCAGAGCCAGTAACCAAATAGTATGTCCATTCTGGTTTTGGTTAAAAAAAATTCACTTGAAACCATTTGTTCAATGGAAAATACCCATATAGTAGTGAGATAAGCTGTTGATACTTGCAGAATAGCCGCAGTATGTAAATGAAAATATAACCTCAAAGAAGGAAGAAATAATGAAACTCTGGAAATAGGAATTAAGAACTATAAAGGACATTAGCGCGTGTGCGTGACGATGGTGGTTCCATTTGTAATTTTGTATCGAGCCGCACGAACTGACCATCAAGGCACGCACAGTAAAGTAAGCTTTTAAAAAAATATAGTTTTTGCGAAGGGTTAATCATAATATAAACAAAAACAACACTCCACTTAATTCATCTCTTCACTTCCAAAACTGTATCTGATTGGATAGAAAAAGCACTCATGTTCCAAGAAGAATAAAAACATCTATTCTTAACTTTTCATAGTACTCGATCTGATACGATGTTAACAAAGTATAGGAACGATATAAAGTGTGGGCAGTTACCCTAAAAGATGGACCGACTCATGAAGGCTGCAAGAAGAAACAAGCAGCGAATAGTGCAGGAAAAAGTATCGTGGCGATTATCTGGAAGGACTTCAGCAATGGATGTTTTCCGCTAATATGGTATGGTAGAACAAATGTGTAGCCCGATGTGTCGTGCATTTTTAAACATATGGCTGATATTACGCAAACGTTAATCTTGAGAGAAAATAAGACAGAATATTAAATGACATCAAAGTCAAGACAAACGCAGCCTACGTTTAGTCGACTCGACAGTCGTGTAAAAGTAACGCGTGAATAAATAATGGTGGTAACTTGATGCTGACGTAACATCGTATACCCAAGATTTGGTCTAATTTATAAATACAAAAAAAAAAACTTAATGCGAGTAAGAGATCAAAAATAAATAATAGAAAGTAAGGATACGTTAAAATATGTTAATATTCTTATTATTCTATTATCATCATCATCATCATCATCATCATCAGAAAATAGCTAAGTTAACACTCCACATCCGCGGCTAGTCACATCCAACTCTTACCCAGATATTTCTATAGTAAGTTACATTATGGAATATAAACATAAGACTAAGTAAAATTCCGCTTTAGGCTGATTTTGACAAAACTGAAACAGGAAGACTTATTCGGAGATTAAGTGACAAAATTTCATACATACAAACTTGACATGAAATCTTGGAATGAACCTTAATCCATGACAGTCAAAACGAACCTTAGCATACTCAGACGAGCCCCATACGAGGGTTCAATCCGTTTACTATACATGTATGATTCACCCGCTTCATTTCCGCAATAACATGTGACCGAACAACAGAGTGGATCACCGAAGAACAGCGCTAACCGCAACCGCTCGGTTACCCATAAATTGATAGAACAAAATGTAGCCAGCGTCTCACAAAGGAAATAAAAGGTCAGGAGAACCATAAAACACTGTAGCAAACTCGTACCTATAAAAAACTTCTGTTCTTAAGCGTACATATTTGGAGGAGTGCGGGACCTTGCGTCGATATCACCCTTGACATTGAACGATTTGCCTTAGCAATCTCAACTGGTTGTATCTCCTTTTGATACACGCATTTCCTGAGTCTTTATACTGTTAGCGGGTAATTGATAATTGTGTAGGGGCTTGCGTCTTCGTGATTGTACTCACATTGTTCCTTCAATAAGCTGCAATAGCTTTGATTACTTCGATGTTTGTTAAACCGCATTGTATTGCGTCTATTTTGAGATGTATGTGATGAATTTAGTTGGACTAGATTGGGTGGTTGCGAAATAGTTTCAGTTACAGATTTCAGATTTATGACTTCCACGTAAGTACGAGTGCATTGAGGTATTGGAAAATAATATTTATTAAAACAAACAACATTGGATAAATTCTCTTCATTTGAATAAGTCGTCACCAGTCATTAATGGGATCGCAATATAATTCAGCCGAATCCTTTTAAAGGTGCCTTTTACTAACACTTAATTCTCACTTCAGGATTTTTTATCAATAGAACCTTCTGTAGTCTTTAATAATCTGTGGCTGAGGTCAGTTGTATGCTGCTTCTTTTTCCGAAATGTCACTGCTCACATTTTTCAAATAAATCAGGTATAAACTATCCTTTACGTGTTCGCCATTCGCCGGTATCTAATCGAGACAGAGCCAATCGGCCGGAAGCTGTCGGCTGGCCGATAGACAACGAGGCTTGCTCTATAAAACGGAAGACATAATAAAATGTAATCTCTGACTGAGCAATTCTTAGAATATAGCTGTTTGAAATGCTCTTAAGGAAATCGAGTCTTTTGTTTGACTAAGTAATTTTCTGAAATTATAATACACCCGGGAACAATAGAAATAGGCGCCCTTTTTATGGAATTTCTGTATTAAGTAGTATACTCGCTTTCATTGTTATTGTCTTGAATATATTTTAAGGAAAGTTAAACTTTGATTACGATGTTTTACGTCCTAATTTTGAAGATGAATGTGTAGAGAGTCAGATTGAAATTTGAATCTTTCATTAGGTGGGCTTGCAGTAACCAGTTGAATGATGAATTGATGACACACATCACATACAACATTTTAGATCCATAATGTGGATGGAATATATTATAATTAGGTTTTCCCTGGTAGCTGGACTACGCATTAAAAATAACACGATAGGAAAAAAATACAGATTCGCCCAGGAGAAAAAAGTCATTAAATATTTTTTGTTTTCCGTAGTTTGGTAAAAAATATCCTGCAATGCATGCACCACAAATGGGTCAAATTTCGGTCTGCCGGTTTAACGGGATGTAGCTACTATTCACATAAGTTTTTACACCCACATGAACGTGACAAACACGTTCCATTCCAACGCCCAAAAATCCATTTTTTTTATAAAATTGTCTTTAATGAACAGACTATTTATTTTTTACAACTTTATTAATTTCTCTGCTTCGCCCTAAGGTTGACTGGTAGAGAATGCCTCATGGCATTAAGTCCGCCTTTTGTACGTTAAGTTTTTCTTTTGTGAAATAAAGTTTAAATAAATAAATTATCGTAGTCTGAAAATAACGTGTATCGAACAGATTAACTAATTAAATATCGGTCAACCTCATACAATCCGATCTAGACCTTGTAGACTTGTGTTATGGAGACTTGACGACGATAAACAATAAAATATATTTACATTACATACGTACTTATGTTCTAAGGTCTCAAAAAGGAAACAAAAACACATAGAAAACATTCATGACTTAGATAAACAAATTCATATCATACTCCAGTATGAAACTGCATGAATATAAATTGCGACAATTGGATCTTACCCAGCGAAGTTCCAACGTTGTTTCCGTAATTTTAACAAACTTAATATCCGAGATGTAAATGATAACAAATGGATGTAATTTGTCCAGTTAGATGTTGTAATTATTTCACGGAACATTGCTAGAGGCATGTCATTTTGTGCCCTTGGATAATCTTAAAAGAATAGGTATGTTAGAATATGATAGACTTTTTGCCGCTGTAAGTGACAATAGGGCTTAAATTAGAACATTCTTACCTAGAAAGTGCCTATTCAGTCTCGACTCAAAGAGATCTAAGTAATATTTTTAGGGAAACCAGCAGGAATAGAGTTCCACTCTTTTGCTGGCCTGATAAGAAAAATAGTAGCAACGCGTTTCGTACGAATCAGTGGTACTTATTTCGACAACATATTAATGCACAATGAGTCTTTCAATGAAATCTTCGCCAAAATATAGGTCATTAAATTCTTGGCGTAAATTTTGATAAATTAATGCAATTAACCCGTTATTATTTAACAGTACGCCATTAGCGAGCCAGCATAATTGCGAAGCATCGGAATAGTTAACAAGCCTGGCTTTAAAGGAGTTTGGGATGTTAAGTTATTTAGCATTCGCGAATTAGGCCCGTAACGAGCTCTTTGTAAGTCCGCGTGGACGTAGTGCTAGCGTCTACAGTAGGCCTACTGGGGTTGTTCGCGTTCCTAATGATCGGAAATATCACCACTGTGTATCGATAATAAGGACTTCCTTACATGGAAAGAAGAAAATAAAGATTTGTTGACAGTAGCTCAATTGTTAGCTGCTCGTTAATAAATCGGAGGACTGACAAATTGCTTAGTAACAAAAATAATGTATGTAAAATTAACATATTTGGCTATTCCTCAAGCAGTAAAACAAGTTGAGGCATTTTTTTATTCACTGTATACTGGTCTCTATGACGTAATCAGGATAAGATATTGAATTACAGCTTTCGTTCTAATAATCACGATTTAGTCTCCTTTTGTGTAAATTGACCTACTGTGCTTCCTTCTGTCACTACGAGTATTCCTGCGTAGGCTTTACTGACATTCACTAAGTCCAGGAGGGAGCTGCCTCATAAATTAATACTAAAAGGAACCTACAATACAAACGTAACTACTGATTTACAATCTGAAATTAACATTAAATATTTGCTAGAATTTCGATATTTAAGGATAAATATTTTTGTTAAAGTTGAGTATGTTCTTACTACAAAGAATTCAGTACAAATATGGTTCAAAATTCAAGCTTTTTTCTCCGGAGTACCTACTGGATTTAAATAAATAATAAGGATGTAAATTTAAAGCGGCTTTCAAACTATTTTTTAACTGAGTTCTAAAAAGGAGGAGGTCCTATGGTTAGAAATCAAGTTTCCTTCAAACAGCTCAAAATGTCACAAAAATATGCAGGCGTTTTGACTAAAATAGGACCAACTGGGTCTGACATGTCCGTATTATCAAATGTTAATATTTGCACTATTTTTGCTTATATTAAGTTAAATAAGCTTGGTCCATGATGTAGCTACGTTATATCTATAATTGTAACAACTGTATTTAATACCATTCCTGCTATAAATAACCGTAATTAAATGAAATGCAAATGAAGCGCGGAAAACGCTTAAATATACTCATATATAGTTTGATATTCTATATTAAAAAGTAAACTTCTCCATGAGTATGAACTTAGCGTATGCTTGCGTGAATGAAATAAGTGCATGTTATCACTTTTTTCATTCATACAAGCATACTTTCCCTTTTTAATTAGTTGAATTTGATTCAAACAATGAATGAGATGTGTGCGAAATGTAATGGAACATTGTCGTAATTAATTAGGTTGTCGGCATATTGAGATTAGAATCTGGTACTTATTAAGTACATCCGTATTACTCATAGTTTTTTGCATGATGCATTCTTTTTAAATTAAGGGAAGGGTTGATCACCGGGATATAAATTCAGATTAGCTTAGTACCTTATGCACGATTTGTTCGCTTGTTATCGAAGCAGTTATAAACATTATTATATTTAATTATTTGCGTTGTTATTTTCGGATGATTTGCCCGTCTCGACACGGTCATGGTCTCACAAAGGCTGCGATAAGCCCCCGTTTTCAAACGAACACGTCCAAAAATCTGAGATAAGTATTCATTACGATTTATTTTAATGGTTTTTACCTCAAAACTCTTTTATTGATATACAGATTTGTATTTACTTGAGACTGAAATAACTTTATCAAAATCGAATTTAACCTTTAAAATCTACAGAGACATATATAGATTCACACACACTGAATAAAAAAAGTTTTGTTAACGGTAGCCCAAATGCTAATTACATAAATCGGAGGACCGACAAACTGAGGGCTATTAACTAGTAACTGTAAAAGTTGGTTACTACTTACCTACTACTAAGCACAATTTGGCTACTTCTAAACTAATTGAGCTATTTATTTTTTCAGTACAGATTTAACCTTTTTTCGTCGAGGGTTAAAAAACCTTTATTGCATCTCTTGCACATAGAATGCTGATGTGGAAATTCAATGAGACGTAATGCATTTGCTACAAACGGGCATGCACCGTGCACGCTGCCCGTACAAAGCACGCCCCACATTGCCTGCCTTGCAAATGGATTGATTCGATATTACTTCCATTCCTGTTATTGTCTGTTGCCATATAGACGAGTAATAACTATGAATTGTATCCGAGGATTCTATTCTGCTCCGATTGTTAGTGTGATTTACTCGCTTCTGAATCTAATAAATTAAGTAATGATTAAAAAGGTTCAAAATCTATAATATACTTAATTTAGAGAGTTTTGAACCTATTTTAAGCTATTGATATTATGTTCTGAAGCCGAAAAACGTGATACATTATAAATACAAAGATAGAAACAGTGCAATTTTTCTTTGCCCTGACCAGGTTTGAACTTATGCCATGCCGAGGCGATACACTCGGACCAATTAAGCTACAGAGTCTGATGAGGGTGTCTTCGTAAAACAATCAAATAACAAATTAACTACCGTCTAAAAACGGACTAAACAAAAAGCTTGCTTTTTGACGAAGCCGGTCTCTTCCTAGGTTCAGCTTCAGCGCATAACTTAAATAGATGGATAATACTAATTTTAGAACACTAAAAATAGGTGTCTGTACATTAGTGGCGTGGCGTCAAATTATTTTTGGTAAAGTCGCAGCTGACTTGACTTACAAGCTGACTTGATTCTTCAAGTGCAGTAGACATTGTAGAATAAGACTCCTATGTCTAGTTAACGGTAAAAGCAACGCCACTGCTGTACATATTCGTTTAATTAATCTTGGCCAAATGCTGAAGGAATCATATCTCAAAGCAGAAAGAATCTTCGATGACCTAGCTGGTGTTGTACCGAGTCTTATGTAAAAGGCACATATGCTCTTGCAGTCCGGGACAGATTAGTTGTTCAATAAAACCGTGTTGCGTTAAGTCATCATTTCAGATAAGTGACTACGAGCGCCTACGCATGCCTGTAATTATACAAGCGACACGTTTTTTATAATCTTAAGGTAAAAGGACACAATCTGTATGCAGTTTTATTGACACTTACGCCCTTTTTACTGCCTGTGGCAGTTTTGAATACTACGGTCTGCTGGGCAATATGATTGATGGAGTGAATTGACTTCGACAATGGGCGTTTTATAAATGCGACAATTATAGTGCGAATTATTGAAGTTTATTTCATTCAGTTAATTTTAGTACGATTACTCGCGTGACGTCACGACTAGTACCGATTCGAATTCGAGAAAATGCAAGCCGTAGGAACCATCATCACTGGAAGTCATTTCAGAAATTTACCAAAACCATAGTTCATAAACAAAATAATTCAAAATACACATTTATAACATTTCATCTCCTAATACATAATTACTTTACATATATTTTAAATTTAACAAGCGATAAAATGATTAAGTTATTGTATTAAAGTAGCCGAAGTCCATAGGATTAGTCATGTAATGCCTCGACAAACAAAGTGTTGTGTACGAGTATGTATTTATTGGCGGAGTAAATACATTAATTTGAACAATTGTAGTCATTAAAACCACACCGCCGTGCCGTATCTATAAGATGTTGTTTCATTACGATACAGCAGACCTATGCTGGTCTCGCTTATCACGCGATTGATAAATGATAAAGTGTTCGTGTCACTCTCGCACATTCGTCATTTATCTATCGTGAATAAACAAGGCTATGACTGGCAGGTTTGTCTTGCACAACTCAATTTCTAAGAAAGTCAAGCCCATTAAGTTTATTGTCGAATTATTTATGGTGACATAATCTTAAAATAAGGATTTTGCAGCAAAACTGAATATAAGCAAAAACATATAATACAAATGGCAGATGTTATAATATCTAGCCAGTAAGCCAGGTTTATTAGCTCTTCTTACTCTCTCACGTATATTGATATTTTTAAGCGTACGTATCTTGATATTTTTAAGCGTTCTTCTTTCAAGGCATTCATTAAAATACCAAGTTATAAATTAAGATAGGTTTGTTAACCTTGTAAAATCAAAAGAACTTTCAGTAGCGTAAATCAGGATTCAATGATGTCAACACAATGTGTTATGTATTAAAAAAAAGATTATCGAGTTGGATACAGGTTCCTATCGTAAATAACCGTAAAAAATGCGAATGCAGAAAGCTATAAGCAAATTATTGTTATGTAACTGTATCTAACATATTCATAAACAACTTTATAGAGAAAGGATGTTGCATGACGAATTAATGATTGTCAATCTGTTACTAAAATACGTAATTGCCACTAGGATTCGTTATTAATGATGGTGACATAATCAAATTATGTCATTGCACATTTTTTCGTCTTACGGTCGTTAGTCAGTAGGTAATTGCAATATTCTTAGTTTTTTTCTACACCGGCATTTATAGTTCTGTGGCCCTAGTGAAAAGGGATATAAAAATACATCTACTGCAATGAAAGCCGAAGTTGAACCGGCGTCTCAGTTTTGCTAGTTAAGTTTAGATTATACTTATTCGGATAAATATTTTAATAATAACTGTTGGGATGTGCAATTTACACTTCTATAGTTTGCTGCGAATTGCACAATGAGTGAATCAATTAAGTTTCATAAATAATGAATTTCTGGAAACTACCTGATCGTCAGATATTGGTTGATTATGATTATCATTAAGTAGGCTGAAGAAGTGGTCAGATTATTCAGATCACGTGAGATAGCGGTGACCTATTAGTTAAAGCAACGTATATAGAGTGTATATTTGATATAACCGCTAAAACTTTACGGGGTCTTGGTATAGGCACTTTATTAATACATTGATCCGTAAATTATTAAAAAAAAACGAACTTTTTTCCGTATAAAATAATTCAGCACGCAAATGTATTTGTTTGTTGTTGTTTGTTGACACTTAACATCGTCACAACTGTCACTAGTAATAACTACCTACGCCATACATTGCTGCTCAGAAAATTTCCAAAAATTAATTATGCTATGGCAGTTAACGCTTAATTAATAATTGTTATAAATATGAGATTATAGCACTAAATTCTCCGTTTGGCTATAATCTGCGGTTATATAAAATATACAAGCTGTATAACGTACCTACAATATTATCGCTTTAAAATTGTTATGCATAACTAATTTAGTACATCAGAAACTCTAATGACTCTCTCTATTCAAAATTATGTCAAGCCTTGAAGGCTCCCCTCTCCATCTCTCTGGATCAGTGTCGACGTTTTACTGCCATACAAAGCTTCACACCATACATTATGATTCGAAAAGGGAGCTTGGTTGGGGCATGCAATATGACTCCCCTTAGTGTTCTGATAAAACACGCAACTGTACGGTGATAAGCGAAGTCGTGGCTAGTTATGCTAGGCTAAACTGTCTAGGTATAGATCCTCTTTGAAAAAAAAAAAAAAACATTTTGCTAGAGAATTTAACAAATATTATTTCAGAATTATATCGACAATTGCCCCATCTCTCTCGCCGTCCTAGCGCATGTTGGAGAAGCAATATTGCGGGGGATGTTGAGTGAACGCGCGTCCTAGAAGTATGGTGAAAGTGCTTATATAAATTTAAAAAACAAAAAGAGGTACAGAGGGCGATGGCGGAATAAAATGCTCAATTTCACGGGATATCCGTAAAGTCGCAGTAGCTCAGAAACTACTTCAGATAAGTAGAGGTCGTGGGTTCGATCCCTACCTGCAAGGTAGTTGGATCATGTAAAAAAAACGTTACTAAAAGTACTGCATGGATACACTTACCTGAAACTACTGCAGGGATGTATAACCCAATGACCGGCCGCCTTCTGCCGGATGCGCTCCTTCATGAGCGCCTTCTTGGAGCCGAAGAGTTTCATGGCTAGTTTGTTGTCGGTAGGTTGGAAGAGGGCCTGGAGCTGGTTCCGCAGGAATCCCTGCTTGGCGTCGGACACCGGTGGGGCGGGCTCCACTGGTGTGCCGTACAGGGACACATCGTCCAAACCACCGAAGTGGACTTTGCCGGTGCCGCTGCCCTGCTTTAGGGCCATATCGGCGTCGCCTGGAAGTGAAAGGTAACGTTAGGTTTTGTCTTGTTTACAATTATATGATGTGTGGATAATTATCTAGTCTATCAGGAGGAAGACGTTAAACAAATCGGGGGCAATTGTTTCTTCAAAATTAATAGTAATATCGATGTCAGTCATTGGTTAACCGAGGGATTACTTTGAAGTTCGAAGTTCGGATCATCTCGCGTTCGTGTTCTCTATTTGAATGGATGTGGCGGCGCAGTGCGACTCGAATTTCGAACTTAAAATAGCCCCGTGGACTCGCGGGAAACCACCGTGAATTGGATACTATTCTGTTAATATGAATGCTACACCACTAGTCATGTATCCACTATCTTTAGGGGTGCACGGAAAAATACATGCAATGCATTTATCAGATTGACAATAGAAGGTTTCACTGGGAAGATGTAAACCTATAACTTGGGATAAGGATGTATACTCGTATATTGTATCGAAACTGTGTTGTAGATATTTTGTACAACTCGGTAAACTACGATATTAAAGGAAAACAGCCTTGAGCAAAGTGGGCGGTGAACTATACTTAGATAAATTGTTTGGGGATTAATTCATCTAAGACACGATTACGTTTAAATTTGGCGGGCAGATATATCCATAAAACTTAACATACTAATTTGCCTAAGATACTAGTGAGAGTACAGTCAATCGGGGTAACTTTGGCTTCCGTACAACATTTGCCCATAATTACACAGTCAGTTTTCATTGTTTGAAATGCTATAGCGTAGGTACTGATAATGTATTTTTTCAAATTGTATAAAGATATATTTTTTATTGTTACTCCGATCGAATGTACATATTATTCAAATATATAGGCACTTTAAATACTATTTAATTATTTTGACGTCTATTATAACAGGTAAAACTATCGAAGTACATATGTACTTTACACAACAATCTATAATGAGCTTTAAGATAGATTTAAGGTAAGAATTTAGAAATAAGGTGAGTCGGGGCTATTGTAGCTATGGGGTTATTGTATCTTCTTACCATTATAATGGTCTGTGACCCTTAAAATGGTCTGTGTATATATAGGATTGTGTATATATACCATTGGTCTGTGTATACTATATATACACAGACCATTATAATGGTCACAGACCATTATAATGGTAAGAAGATACAATAACCCCATAGCTACAATAGCCCCGACTCACCTTACCTAATGTATTTCTTTATTTTTAGAAACAATTTTGAAATAAAGATGGAAGTATTGCTACCTACACTAAAAGTTAATAATTAGATGTTAGTTTCATTAGAAAATGCGTTTGCGGTTTCTAAGGTGTATGAACTATACAGAGGTTTCCTTCTTAGGTAATCAATGCTAATACTCTATATGCCATTCACGTTAACAACTTGCAGCTTACCTTTATTACCAATCATTTCGGTGAAACATGTGAAGCTAACTCCATTCCTACCAGTTTTTTTCATTATACCATTATCCATTACGCAATGTAGACAGTCATAGTCAGATAAATGTCAATTCTAGGCCAGTTTTTATGCAGTTGGGGTAACTGACCCTATACTGCAAAACAAATTGATTTGCAGTTTGGATGCTGTTACGTCAACTCGTTAGAACTGCTATTTTGCAGCTGTTTTGCAGTTCAAATACTGTCCATCTGTATCACCCTTGAGAGATAGCCCCGAGATTATCATTGCATAAAGGCATTTACGTGAGGCTTCAACCTTGTCTTGATCATTTCAGTTCTTTTTCTACAAAGAGTATTTTTCAGATGCAACAATCTCGTAATAAAATTGATTCGTTTCGGAAATGAAGTGAGCATGCTTCAACAATAGCCGAGGTCACTAACTTATCAAACAGCTATATGCTCAGTCCCAAAATGTATGGATGTGTGGACATTCCGCGCTCACAATAGAGCGCGTTCGAGCCAGTGTTATTGTTCTTTCCACTGCATACGCTTCCAGCCACTGTTTAATGTAAAACGTTTCCTGTTTATAGTGTGAAATAACGTCCGCACTTCATGCTTATACAGACTAACTGCTTGGAGTCATTTCAATCGCCGCAAGAATGGAAATTATGGATCACAACTGAATATGAATATCACTCTTCGAATACTTGAACCATTAGTCTCCATATAATAATAATGAAATAATGAACTTTATTCTGCAAGTAGGCCACAAGGACACTTTTACATGTCTGAGTCTACCGGCATTTCACAAGAGGAGACCACTGTTGAGAAGAAACGCCGAAAGAAACTCAAGTGTTCCTTATTACTCTCATAGATCGTACATCCATTATAGAAAAAGAACTGCTGACCAACGATTCATCTCTGCGGCTCCGTTCTATATGTAAGGATGATAGCTGTCAAACTTTGCATGCTTGTAAGTCCACTTGCTAAAGCTGTCGTTTTCCTCCAGCTACTGTGAAGTTGTGAAGTACAAAATATGTTTAATTCATAGGAACGTGAATAAGTTAAAAAGTTTCTTAGAGAGATTTTGCATAACGAGAGATTCTGTATGAGACGTCGCATGCCACTTACGCAATGCATCCCAAAATATTCAGATGACGGATGTGCGGCCGTTCCAAATATCGTATAATAGTCTTAAGATGTAAAATCCTTTTAACTTTTTTGTGGCGGGTTGAATACTCGACAGTCTAGCTAGGCCGACACGACTGGCGTTACCTATTGTAAAATTTCGAGACGAGAGTTTGATATTCGCTTAAGTGACAAGTTTTCTGAATATTGGCTTTCCATGCATAACATGATGCACTACAATCTACATTTCCTGGAAAACTCGGTGGAATATAAAAGACAATAGTTCTTCAATTCAACACGCTTCAAGCTGTGTTAATGTTGAAGTTTTGATGCAATGTATGTATATGGTGAGCGAGCAAGAAGCTGAGTATGTTGAGTATGTTCATTACAGCTGATAAAACAAACGATTAAACAATGAGCCAATGGCACTTCATTGATTCAGATGGCGTCAACTACGTAAGTGGAGACCGCCAATCAACTGAGTCAGTGTGTACCACGGTTCTAATGACAAAATCGTCGCACAGTCATGAGACCAATTTCGCCTTTGTAATAATCTGTCCTGCAATGTCTAGAAACACGAGTATGTTTCATTTATTGAGACCATATTGCACAGTTTTCCTGTAGTGATTCAAAACTATATAGGATTAGTTATTTATAGTTATCACAATCAAAATGTTGTATAACTGTTCGTAATCCTAGCCATGACTCAACTGCCTTTAAATTGACACTTATTATTCTTGCCATCGGAATACTTCTACCCTAATATGGTCGAGTAATATAGCTAGGTATATACACTTAAGCCAATCAGAACACTTTCCCCAAGCAATAAGATATTTAATAAATCATCTCAGCTCATCGGTCATTATAAAGCTTCCCGTATTGTTTGCCCGACCAATATACATCATCAATACATTTCTTCCTGAACAGCAGCTGTTACAAAAGATATTAATTTATCTGCAGTCTGACTGAACTTTAATTAAACGTCATATTCCCTTTCAAATTAAATTAATTACCAGAAAGAACAGTTTAAAAGTATCTGTTAAAATTTCAGTGCCTAGTTTAAATTGGCGAATAGTTTTTAAAGGATCGGAATTGTTATGTTCGTTTGATTGTTTGTTGATTGGCAGTAACCTTAAACTTTGCTTCGAACATGGCCGTATTCAGCCACGAGACCGGGACACGTGAGCTCCATGCCATCCACCTCCGCACCAATTAAAAGCTTCCAACGATTCACTTAAGCCTAATACACACGAGTTCATTTGTCGAGACGTAGCGTAGGACACTCGTGGAGTATTGCCGCATAAAATCTCTGCGACATTTTTGGTACTTTCTATTTGTTTTGGTTAACTCAATAAAGCCGAAAAAAGTGGCTGGTGGTGACTGGATGGCGAAAACGGGAGATCGGGTCCAGCAGTGGACTGCAATAGGCTGAAATGATGATGATGATGATGATGATGATGATGATGAATAAAGCCGAAGATTAGAAGTTATAACTTTCAAAATTGCGTGGATGTTTTCTACACATTGTTCAAGACACATGTTCATATTAAATACTCCAAATGAACCAGTATATATTCAGAGAATTATCGGGTCAACTTCACCGTGTTAAATTTAACCCAAAAATCATAGTAAGGTGGGTCATACTTGAATTCCATAATGCACAACTTTATTAAAATAAACCTAATAATGCAAGAATTTTATTAAAGTTTACTAAAACTGGGCCTACGAGATAATGCCTTAAACAGCCATTTTCTCGTCGCAAAAAAGCCCAGACAATAAAAAGAATGTTTTGTACAAAATTCTTAAACGGGACAATTGCAGCTTAGGCAAAATACGAGCGTGGATATATACTGTGTCTGTTTAAAATAAGACAATTACTTCTGTATATGATATTACGTCTTATGTTTACCACGTATGTTTGTGGTCTTTAATTCCTCTATTCTTTACTTACCCTTTGGCATTGTGAAGATTGTTTTAGTGGTTTCCTCAAGCGATCAATGTGGTTAGTGATTACTGTCGTAATCGGGTGCCACGATCCCCCATGCAGTTTCCAGTCGAGCACATCACAACACAAAACACAAGTACAACACAATAGCACAGAGTTAGCTTCCAAATTGAGTGTAGAATGTACCCTCACTTACCTATACAGAATTAATGCGATTCTGTATTTTTATTTTACTAATTAGATTTGGCTTTTTATTTGGCTGAAACTAATTTCAGATGTGTGAGGTTCTGGGAGTAAAAGTTGATTAATTACTAATCACTTGTTCCTTTCTAATCCATTTGTATTGCAATTGTGGGATGCCTAGGTATGATTACTGTTGACTAAGTCCAACATCTGATAAGTTGTAGTTATTGATGAATTGATCCTAAATATACTAATTTTATGATTAAGATCAAAGAATTGGTATTACATTATCCAATGTATTTTTTATCATACCGATATATTCACGACCAAAACCTAATGTTTCTAATGATATCATATGATAGCTAAGGTCTTCTTTCAGGGCGCGTCTTCATTTTTTAAACAATATGTATCTCATCTCTCTTTCCTTACGAGTAAACAATATCATCAGTGGTTCAGACTGCATTCTTTGTCAATCGTTATTATGTCAGTTACGAAACTGTTTTATATTTTTAAGATGAATTGGGTTTAGTGAGTTCTATACCACTTCACACTTTAGCGAACAAAGTTATCCCCTCATATCCAGTTAAGGTGTAATTTGGGGACAATCGTAGGTGCAAATTGTGTCTCAGAATAGAACGAGAACAAGTCCGAGACAATTACGAGCCAATTGAGACAAAAGGATAATGTTTGGCCGCGGTGTCAAGGACAACGTTATTGGTTCAATTGAAAATAAACTTGACATGCAAGATTTATTCTCTGTTTACGTTGATAAAGATCGTAACGGTAACACATACGTTGAGGTTGAGGTTTTTGTGTTTTCCGGTGGCAATACAATACTTCCTAAAGGTCGCGTTTTTTACGATAATTTTTGTGTAGTTCGTGAAATGTAATGCGATCGAGACAAATATAAAGGTCTTGCAATACCTACTGCACAACGCAGATAGCCATAGAGGGGTGTTATGACTAGAAATACTGCACAACGCAGATAGCCATAGAGGGGTGTTATGACTAGAGGTCGGACGGATGGGCTGAGATGGATGTGGATATGAGTATCGATTACTTCCTCGAAAACAAGTAAATAAGTAATATATTAGAATATTAACGTTAAGCAATCAATTTATTAAATATTTACACTCATATCCACAATACCTAATACACATTACTGCGTACAATGACGCTCATCCATCCGAATTCTAGTTATGACTTTGTGTGTATCGTAGGTTAAGGCTTTATGTGACCACATTCGCAAATCATTGATGTCATCATCTCTTTCATTTATCATAATAAAACAAAAGAGATGCAACTAGATGTTTCACAATTCCGTCCAAGTGAAGTGCTAGCGGTATTAGTTAGCTCAGTGTTGTCCAAACTTTTTGTGTTGTCCTAAATTTACCGATTTCCTAGGTGTATCTTGACCTTATTTTTATTATTTTCTAGGTAAGTATATGACTCATAATTGTTTCACCACGTTATTTCACTAGAAAATTACTATATATTAAATACTAATATTGAATGAAGGCGCTAGTTTCCCACGCACGACTAATAGTAAGTTGATAAGAAATTTCCTATTGGTAAGAAACTGATAAAATATAATTAGTGAGGTCAAACCGGGGCCAAGTCGTTATGCTTCGCACATCCGTTTCGGCGTCTGTGCGTCAATATTTACATTCAAATCTTTTATAATATATCACCTATAAAATGAATCTAAATAGGTAACTTCATTACTCATTTTCATTGGACCAGCGGCAACAGGCTTATTCGTGTTTAGCACGAGACAAATAAACGACAAAGCATCCCTCACTCTCCCACTTGCATACTTGTTACAAAGTGGCAATATGCTTTGTCATTTATTTAGTGCAGAGACCAGGGTACCATAGAATGGCGCAGTATGTCATCTTACAGATTCAGAACAATCCAGCACTTCATACTAACTTAGAGTAAGCAGAATTTGTAAAGATAAGTTATTAAATGTTTTAGGTTTACATGTTGAAAATGCCAACGTCACAGGGCCCACTGGATGAATCTAAAAGTGATAGTTAAATAATATATGAAATTCGTTTATAAAAAAGACAGAAATTGAAATCGTACATTTAATCAGTTGTCCCCCAATAGGAGGCCAGCATCGTGGTGACCGTTAAGCAAAATGGTCATTAATTATTAATTTATCTTCTCATTATTTTATCTAGATAGTTATGGAGTAGCGGCTAAATATCTTTAATGAAGGTTGGTATACTCGGGGAAGGCGCAGGTTCCTCACTTTTCGACTTTATGTGATGATGTTGAGGTCCAAAGACGGATCTTTTTATACCGCTACTGCACATTACATTATGATTGCCAATGATCAATATAGGTAGAAATTAAAGAGATGTCATTCATAACGTCAAGACTATGAACCGTAATCATATTTGAACTTATCGACATGAGCAAATTATTTATGTAGGCAATCAATAATCTCCTTTAAGTGGAAATACTAGGTAGGTATGCAAACAACGCATACCTACCTACCTAGATGTATTTGTTATTTTAAAATGTATTTACATGGGTCATAGCGCAAATGATGTCTTGAGCGAAATTACATACCTACAGATAAGAAAACTTTAGTTTAGTTAGATTAATTAGTAAGACGCTTGTATCAACTAACATCACTTGGGGACAGGGGTGTCCACGTGTTTTTTTTAATACTATTCTTTTGATTTCAGTAACGTAAACTTAAATCCTGGTCTACCAGCACCATGACTGGCATCTTGCATCTATAAAAGATGATTTAAGCACTACCGTCTGTATTTATATGTTATTAGTCATAATAGAATATCTATTTTCAACTCAAGTTTAGAAAGGAGGTCAGATTTTATTCCATAAAATCTTCGCAACACAATGCAATTAAAACAAAATACCTAAGTAATTAGTTCCTCGAATGTATAGTTTACATCCCAATACACAGTAAAGCCGGTAAAAATAACAATATAAATATTGTATGTTTAAGCAGTCGATTGTCAGTTTAGCATCTATTTAACCTGAGGCTATTTTTGTCAGAGAAACACCGGCGTGAACTGGAAAGTTGTTTCTAGAAAAAGGTGCGTCGATTATTCCGTGATTAAGATGGATATCGAATTTAAATAATAACAAATCAACGCGTCTGATTCTGCATCATCATATTCATATCAGCGTATTTAATACACATCCAGCGTACGTACGCATTCCTTGGATACACATACCTACCGTGTTATAAATAGGACAAGCAATGGAATTAGTTACATTACTAAACTTTAACTTGGTGCACGATAGCACACGGGCCACGAACGCAATTTTCTAAGCGATAACGCTATACTCACTCTCTCGGCTCGCAAATCCACATGTGTACTTCCTTAATTTATGGAACAAGTAGTTGGTGAATCTCGCACAACACATTGTGAACGTTTTTTTTGTTAATACACTACAGAGGGACTGCGTCTGTCATTTTGTCGTGGGTACTGCGCGGACGCGGCGAGAGCGAGCGAAAGGCGCGCGCCACCGATCGTCGCCCATACCACTATGCAATTGCTTGATTGGGTGGACTCCGGCGCCCCCAAAATATACATTGTTTCCAAGCTTATACCATACACATGCGAGCCGCGGCCACGACTGGCCGAGACTACAACACACCATGCACTGATATTTTTCCCGCTACAAGCAATTAATGTCAATGACTGACGAAACAGATATAAAGCAGATCACTATTACTCAAAGTTCATAATTACCGCTGTTTACCGTGTCCGGCTTGTTCTATGGCCGGTTGAGGATAAAAATTATACATTTTTATTAAAACAGAAACGTTTGATAGCGAAACTAATCGTTTATACTAAATGATAAGAACGTATATAATAAACTAGCTTTTGTCCGCGGCTTCGCTCGCGTACCCATGCTTTTTCTTCGGGATAAAATTTGCTTTTAGTTAGGGTATAAACTATTACTATTCCACATTTCATGAATATCCAACCAGTCGTTTCTGCTTGCAGAAGTAACAAACGCACACGCATACTTTCGCTTATATAATATTTGTGATGGGATTCATAGTTGGCTAACTGGTAAATTATGTGGTCCTCGAATTGAAACTTAAAGGATGAAAAATAAATAACGCAGATGCTAACTAGCATTAAAAACAAAAACACATACTAGACAATTAATGATGTTCATACATGGTCACCGGAAAAGCACGAAATTAACGATTTTCTCTTTACTGTAATATTATCCGTTAATGTGAAAAATATTTATACCGACACAGTGGAAACGGACGTAAATTATAATACTAACTTGAGTAACACGAGTAGCTATTTATATGACAAGTCATAATAATTTGCAAATCGATTAATCATCATTTGAGTACATCACTATCTACTATAAACAGTATTGAAGTAAAATAAACAAAACTAATTGCTTACATACCGAGACACATCCACCGCCTCTCGAAGTCGATATCCAATATCGACTCATTATTTAAACAATTATTTGCTCAATCAACAAGAAATATTTTGCTAAGGTGCTTGTTTCATATTGCAAATATTTATTTGCGGTCAAATAACACATTTTTCATTGTCAATAAATTTTACCTGGTTGGTGCAAGAGACCTGACTTACCTATATTGCGAAAACTCAAACGTGTCCTTTACTCACTGGCATGAATCGACGGATTGACATGTTTTTGCTCTAAATCTGAGTAAAGTCAAAGGACTGGAAGTCCAATTAATTAGTTTGTATGTGTACCTATCAATTTTCCTTGTATTACGGCATGCCTGTCACGTAGACCAAGCGGTATCCTATCACAACTCCTAAACATTGAATCCCATCTGTAAATGTAACGTTTCGCCAAATTTTCATTTGTACAAAAGTATTTGATGAAACCCGTAATATTTTTAGGATTTTATAAACATTGTTTCAAAGAACCCATTAAGTTAGGTTAGGTTTGTTATATAATAATTCTGAAAAAGAAACAGTTCTGGAAGCAAATGGCTTTAGGACAAATGGAAATTTGGCGAAACGTTAGGTACAGATGGGAGTTTAAGATAGGTAAGCAGACCAAGCTGCGGTCTGATATTAGTGAACTACTATGATCTAACCTGTCTTTATGACTCAACGTCGTGCTTGCGCATAAGTCTTAAAGGCCAATGTTGTTATAAATTTGAATAGTACTGTTACAAGTATCTAGATAAAAATAATCTATATATAAAAAAGATTATATTCGGTTAGTTTTTCAGGTTTCTTGTACTTATTTTATTTTCGGTTTCCGCGACTGTCACACATTTAAACAAAACAATTTAAACGGATTATATCGCGTATATTAATTATTTGACCAGGGTGCGCCAAAGTTCACATAATTTTTCAACCCCGATTATTGGAACTCCGAAAATGTTACTCATACAATTTTTCATCATAATAGTCACTATTTATACTTAGTCACTATTACTACCGATCTTAACTCCGAACCATTTAAAATCATAATGTCAATTATCATAAATATCTCTAATACTACTTTTTGTTTTCATACATTTATTCATCATAACTGTTTTTGATCCTATTTTTCACTGTCATACATTTTTTAAGCAGACTAGTTTGTACTCATAAACTCCACAATCCTATATTTTTAAGCAGATTGTGACAAAATGCAACGTGGCTCAAAAACCGAAAACTGTAGGTTAGGTTAGGTTTGTATTATGACCACGTATAGCGGAGCGAGCGAAGCGAGCGGAGCGTCAAAATACTTGCCTGCTTGCTTGCATGAACACTTGTAAATAATCTACTATTACATCAAATTTTTATAAGCAAATGCAGAGCCAGGATGGATTCGGGAAGAAACTTTATTTACTAAGTATATAATGCCGTTAGGAAGAGCTGCGCCAAAATGGAACGTGGTTCCAAAACCGAAAACTGTAGGTTAGGTTAGGTTTGTATTGTAACTACGTACAGTGGAGCGAGCGAAGCGAGCGGAGCGTCAAAATGCGTGCATGCTTGCTTGCATGTACACTTAACTCGATATAACTCAAAACAAGTATTATGAATAAAAACATATGGAGAAAAACTGCATCGATGTTTAAATGTTATGATTGACAAGTTTATCGTAATTTATGATTCTGAATAAAAGAAATATGAAAATCAGCATTATGAGTACACACATAATCTTAGTGACGACATTATGAATTACGATGTTCTGAAAACTGACTATTATGAACTCGGTAGGTAGTAGTACAAATTTATGAGGGATAAATGTATGAAGTTAAAAATTCGGAAGAGTGATGATTCTGACTAGAAATCGGTAGTAGAAGAAAAATTCGGAGGATCAATTTTATGTGAGCCAATATGGACCCATTTGACCACCCTGACGTTCCAGTAGCGTTCCAGTAACCGTTGTCAAAGGTTAATTGGTTTTATTTAAACTTATTTTATTGCTATTTTGAAGGGTTTCCCGATGCCGATACTTTCCAATAAGATGGCACTGTCGATAAAGTCGATTATAGGATAAATTTATATAAAACTTGACAATGTAGTTTTTTTTTTGAATTCTGTGTCGGTTGTTCTTTCATACTGACCCATTGACATTGTTTGTCCTGTATATTCTTCCTATTGACTCTTCCTATTGACTCGTCCTAGTAATAAATTATCAACTATGTTTACAAAGATCAAATTGGATGAGGAAGCAGGAACCGATAGTCACATCATTAACACTGATAATTATAATAGGCCTAACGCAATCTCTGCTAATTAGTCTATTCAATGTTTATACGGAATATGGCACAATTGGCACAGTCTGCAGAAAAAGTAGCTAAGTACATTAGCATACGTATAATGTGTACGAGTAGTCCAATTAATTATCTCATTAAACTTTAACAACAGAAAAATACAGATTTTTCTGATTACAGAATCATATCTAGAAGGGAGAGGGTAGGAAGGTTTTTTTGATCGTTATCGGGTAAAAAGTGTTCTATAACCACCTTTGGATGTCCAGTTATCCCTGTACCAGAATTTGTTTAAATCCTTCTAATCGTTTCGGTCATAACGGTCGAAACGTCGAGGTAGCGGACAAATATTTTTTTCCAATAGATCTCTCTCTCTCTCTCTTGTCGCTCCCTCATGACTGAGGATCGTGGTCATCACTGGATGGCTTACACTTGGTGTGAATGATTTGTCTCCATCGAGTCCTGTTCATTGCGTCCCTTACAACCGAGCAAAACTTGGAGGAAGACGTGTCCTTCACTTGATCGGTCCATCTGGTTGGGGATCGTCCACGAGCTCGTTTACAATCGATAGCCAAGACCATAAAAGTAACATCACGTTCACGTCGAGGTAATTAAATAAATACTCTTTGAACGCGATTAATTCTCGTTTTGTTATAAGAATTTATGTTTTAACTTATTGCGCCTATTACAGGCCACACCCGGTATATCGGACACGGCCATAGCCATGACATGGCCGATTCATCGCTTCGCCTGAAGAGAGACCGCACTAATGTTCTCTCTTCCCACTGATTGCCTTCACTTCCCAGACATTATACCAATAACATATATATAACGCAAGAGCAAGACGGAACGGAAAAAGCCAAAAGGCCGGTGATTTCATGGTCCCAAGTTCAAAATAATGCATATGCAGTGTAAGTGAGTCACATGATGTATTTAGTGAACATCAGACCTTGGTCACCATCGTACGATTCGTGGCTAATATAAATCTCCGTTTCAGATTGGCCAAAAAATCTTTCGTACCTAAATATGTCCGATTTCCGGATTTTTGCTGTCGATTCAGTTTTGTGATTTTTTTTAATGGCCGAGATAGACACTGAAAAAAATAAATAGCTGAAATAGTTTAACTACATGAGAAATAGCCAACTTTTGCTTACGCTTAGTAGTAACCAAAATTATGCTAATTTTACAAAACTTTTTTCGGTTACTAGTAGCCCTCAGTTTGTCAGTCCTCCGATTTATGTAACTAGCAGCTTACATTTGTGCTACCGTTGACAAATCTTTTTTTTCAGTGATAGGGATCGAAATCGAAAACGTCAAAAATCTATTTAGCCATTTCAAAACATTCTCCCGAGGTCTTACAGCACACAGAGATACTAGTTCTAAGATCTCATAGTTTACTATTTTCATCCATTCTGTGGTAATAATGAGTCATAATATATTTAGTGAGCAGACACGAACTTAGACCCTGCGCGGCGCGATTACGTCGCAAGATGTCACTTCACTCTAGACCCATGTTAGTTTAGGCGTTTAGGTTCTACGGTTACTTATCTCTCTTAGACAATCTTCTTGTTATTCATCATATTGGAGATCTAAATGTGAAAATGAAAATGATGTAAGGGATATGCGTGGCTGTCTGTGTGTGAATTGAGATTTGGCTCCAAATGGGTCCTGTAAGATTGGGTAGTTACTAGATGAGCCTTTCTTTATGACACATATTGGGTTCGGCATGGGATCCAAGTACAAGTACTTTAATCGATACTGGGATTATAATCGTGAACTTGTGTGTTACTGTCGCTACTCTCGACTTTTGCCTTTTCATAGCTTCTCAGTATTAGGATATAATTCTTGGCTTGTACGCTACCACATTTCAGGAATTTACGATGAAAATACATCTCGCGACGCGATCGCTTGCATCCGCTATCGTTTTCATAGAAAGCTGTCAATTGCAGACGCCCAGATCCCAAGGCCATTGTCCTTCTACGTATCTTAGTAGTCTAATGGTTCCAGTTTTAAGTGTCGATAGGGCGCCCCGCATCAGGGGTGCGGAAGATTTCCATGCCGCATGCTATAGGCCCCGAATTCGGGGAACAGTTTTCATTAGTAGATAGGGCCCGCTTGTATGGTGCGGGACATTTCCATAGCGCCCGAATTTAAATTTCACTATTTGTTAAACTGCCTGCGAGAGTCACCGCACGCTGTTTATCGACTTATGAGTTCCACGAGTCGTTATACCGCCTGCGGGGATGCACCGCATGCTGTATAACGACCGAATTATCGACCAATGAAACTGAGCCAGTCTGAATGAAATATCACTTTTAATGTGAACTTCTAGAATGTATGTGATGACAAGTATAATCGCTTTCCTGATGCGATACTGATGAGCATGACACAAGTTGGCGTCATTTCTTAAATACGGCCTAATTATACGGCAGGAGGCCACTAATGGCTGAATTAAACTAATAGCCGGCAATTAAAGATGTATTATTATATTTATTATATACCTAGTAGGAAAAGTCAAGAATACTTTCTGATCAACTGAGAAGTTCACTGATGTCGAAATATAGAAACTTAAAATAGCTTATGTTTATTGCGAATAAGAATAATTTTCCTATACATATGTACACACTGACTGGAAGGAGCTTGCAACATCATTTATGGAGAATGAGAACGCATAACACTACCCTCTCTTTGTGTATTCAAGTAAAAAATATCCTATACCTAACCATCCTTAGGTACCTATCTACTTACACTTACATCAAAAAATTACAAATTCTGTCCAGCCGTTTTGGCAAGATATGATCTCAATGGTATTACGTCCGAAAGATGACGTTATGGTGGAAATGGCAACCGCCATGATACCAAAAATAAAAGTAAATTTATTGAGTAATGTAAAGATTACAACTTACTTACATGTTTGTATCGGTAGTTACTTATTACAATTGCATTAAGATTCTAAGAAGCATGATCTCGTTAAAAAACAGTACTCGTAACAACCGATGAACGCATTTTTAAAGCTAACTAGCTAAATCGAAATCAGATCACCCGTTAAGAACTACGATGCCACAGACAGGCTTGCTGATGCACAGATAAGCACTTTAATATTAAACCATTGATTCTTTTTTATCGTCTGGCGTAAAAAGACGACTTAATGCCATACCAAATTTCCTAGTTAAAGCAAAGTATACTTTTCGAAACAAGTTTCTTTACCTGTGTAGTCAAAACTCCATTGGCTAGAAGGCTCTATATCTTGACATTGGTTTGTCAGTGACCAGGCAATCATGCATGGCACGCGGATCACCTTATGGCAATGTGCAGGTGTCAAATGACATGCTCGTGAAACGGTCACATGAGTAAAAGTACTTAGACGGCAGATAAGCTCTTTTAAATCCGCAGAGTGGGTCTGTGACATGTTCCCTGAACAAATCAAAAGGGCATAAGAGAATACGTAGTTCGACGGTAGATAAGCCTTTTTAAATCGGCAATGTAGGCCGGGTCAACTACTCATGGGTCCACTGGTGACACAATGGCCTTAGATGACGTATGATAAGCCTTAGGCGATCCATATCCATCCATAACGCGATGTTGAATTGATTATAGGTGTAGTTACCTACTAGAGTTTAGGCACAGTTGAGGTTAAGCACACGTCACGTTGACTATTGACAGCAGGATATTGAAATTAGTATACTTTTTCGTACCGATAGCAAATTGAACAACAAGCTGCATTATTGATTAGAAGTTTGTGTAACGAAATAAGATCCATTTTTTAAATCTTTACAATGCCTATTACCCATCAGTAGCATGGCGTCCATAGAAGCCGATTCCCATGGGTTGCCTTCCTCTAGAACGATTCAGTACCATCTCTATTACTACTAGAAAAAATTAAGTAAGATCTACCCCGCCTTGTTCTGAGTTTTTGTTTGACGCCACTCCATTGATACCCATGTTTTAAATTTAGTGATTATACTAACGAAAAGTAAATCTCATATGTTACGTCACGTGGAGGAAGGGGAACAATTGCCTCCATTGACTGCCTTTAGAGCGACAAGCAATCTGACAAAAATGCTGTAGGTATTCCAGCAGCGCCAGCATATCTTGCCGCGCGATTCAGCATCACGTTTTACTCACACGGCATTGAAAGGAAAGTGACAGGTAGTTTTTGTCGCACGAGAAAGAGTCGCGTGACACAGTTATGTCGTTAGACAGTGCAGCTGCAGTTGTGTAATGAAGTTGAGTTAACTTTATATTGTAGTCAAAATGCAACTCCTCGATCTCGAACGTTAAGGAAACGAAATGATACATCAGCCAACGTTTTACAGCGTAATTTTTTACTTTCTTTCTCCATTTAAAGATAACCTCCTCATGTTACTGCAATATACTAAACTAAAGAAAGTTACACAACGGCCTCTAAGAGCAAACTGTGACCTATTGACTCTTATAGGACTGAAATAATTGACGAGACTTAGAGTTCACTTAAAACTTGCCGTCACAGTCAGGTACGAAGTTGGGGAGTGTTTTTATTATTCACGAACTTTGATAACAGCGAGGAAGGAAGCTTCGCAACCTTGCGCACGAGTGGCCGTGGCCTTTCACACGGTGAGTTATTATAACGTGGGAATGTATCAACATATATTTTGGCAATGTAATTTATATGTACTAAACGTTTTTACGGTTCCGTACTTCAATAGAACACTTGACGCAGAAAAGGTCCGTCTGTCTGTTTGTCTGCCTTTTAAGACAAGGGAATACAAATTTAAGGGGTAGGCAGGTAGTCCTAAAATCATTAAATTTGGCTATAAGCAAGGTCTTGTAGAAAAATTACGGAAAAATATGAAACCCCTAATTTACAGTAATATATTAAATCGCCTGGTGACAACCAAGTCAGTAAAATCTGTTTCACTACTCTTCAAAACCTCGTATCTAGTTTTTAAAATTGATACTGAGATACGACCTTTGTTTTAAGTAGGTATTTGTTAGTTAGTGAGTTTTAGTTGTCAACAGATGATATATTGTAATATGAAATCGTTATGTTTGCACCTCACTTATATGTGACGCTATAATTTACGAAGTCCAACCTTACATAACCGGGTAGTACAATGACTTGCGTTGGGTTAGTATGTATGTTTATTGCGTTGTACGGAACCTTCGATGCTCGAGTGCGAATTGTACTTTACAGGTATTTTTTTTATAAATGGAAGTAGTCGGTGCAAATGTGGGCTAACACTCGTCACGGCCATCGGCAGGTCTTGTTAAGTGGAGAACATTAATTATACTTGTCTCAATGTTTGGTTGTATGGCTTGAAGTGTCCTTTTCGTTTTCTTCGCCAATTACGAGTAACTCATCATCGATTTTTTGTTGTATGTGATTCTTAAGTGACACAAACAGAGCACGTCCTGTTTTATAATAGGAATTTTCCAATTCTATGTTATAAAGATTAGAACGCATAATCTTACGATTTCGAGGTAAATCTAGACCTCAAAATCTTCCTCAAAAAGAAGATATCTGGAAATGGTTTCCCCGCCTCGTCTGCGTTAAAATTTATGGCATTGCCGGATGTGGTTTAAATATAGGTAAAATTAAATGATAAAGAGTGACGAATCGCAAAGTGAATCCCCGGTCATGATATGTCAGCAATATCAATATAGGTACACTTACTCTGCTTAATCATTAAAGGTCATTGGATTCATACCATCTCCAACTCAAACAAGGTATTTCCCATTTATTCTTTAGAAGTGTGTGACGTCATTAAATTGTTGGAACTTTTTTTTTGTGTCAAGTAATCAGAACTATTTACTAAGAATTGACGTTTTCCTGTAGACAAGCAACATAATATACAAAGTTAAGGATTTGAGAATTTAATTTTCTTATATTACACAACAACTGATCCTAGCAACATATCAGTGGAAAAATTGTTAAGAGATGATGAAACTATTCAAGAACCTCAAGATATTGCCGATAGTTTTAATTTTGATTTTCTTATTGGACTTATATTCCCATAAACGCAGTTCCCTCATAAAAATACTATATGCATGCTCTCTTTTTGAACATATAGGAGAGATTAATTTTGACCAAGTGATATGACCTATATGAAACAAGAACTGTATTAAAAAGTAACATTTGAACAAGGTGCTTACCTTTGCTTCCGTGAGAATTTTAAAAATACTTTTGTTTTGAAATATAAGAAAATGTATCTAGACAAAACTTCAGTTTTCTAGGTCCTTGACAGAAGACAGTCGCGATCGCGACTCTCTTCTATATCTACATAAATATAGATTTGTCTGTAAAGTAAACAAGATCCAGAAGGTCACCACTTTAAAACTCCCCAACCACCCACATAACTAACCGGAGCCGATCTCGATCTCGGAATTGTATCAACCCGTTTAAATATTCAGGGGGAAGGACACGGTCACGGAATTGGGCCAGGTACTGTGGTTTGCATTAGCAAGGTCGTGTGGAGTTTACGGTCCGCGGCCGTATTCTGAAAGGGAAACGCTAACGTCATCGGTGCGGGAGTGAATTAGAATGGGGAGGTCTCCGAATTAGGCCAGCGGTAGCCAAGGGCGATGTGCTGAAGTGATAACTGTGCTATGATTGATTTGTAAAGGAAATGGACGCGATCTGGGCGCTAATCCAAGTGTCTATTCTGTTCTATTCTATTCTATTCTGTAGTTTGAGATATCGCCAAATAAGCGATGTCTCAGGTATTGCCTTTAAGTGTCATTAAACGCGATGTTTGCTATTTGAGCAACATAAAGTGGCATTTCACGCCTTATCTCTATGGTGTCGCATTATAAATAGGGCGTAAACTTAACGCGACCGGGTTTGCAAGTGCGATACTTATACTACTAGGGAGATCTCTCCGAAATATCAGAGAATATGGTATAAGGGCCCAGTTGCCTTAGTTTAGAATGAATCTTTTTTATTTTAATTATCTGGAGATACACTTACACAAATCGATACGCCTTCTTAAATAAACATTACGAATTTGCGGCACTGGCGGTGGAAACATTGGGCCCGAGGTCTTCGGATGCAAAAAAAAATGTAAAAGAAATTTCACAAAAGTAAATCGGAATATCGGGTAATATCAGAGCGGGCTCCTTTTTCGCTCAAAGACTGAGCCTCGCCATTCAAAGAGGAAACGCGACGAGCGTGCTGGGTGCTGCTGGGGACGAAGCCTCAGACGGCTTCAGTACTGGGGGATTCTTTTTTTATTTACGTTTTTAGTATGTATTTTTTAAATTTATTTTCCATTGTAATATATATATACAATCGATACTAATAAACAAGGATATACATAATATAAAAACGCTACAGAACGAAAAAAAACATGGCGGAGCGGACTATGTTTGACTTACTTGCATACCTAGTAGGTAAATAAAATCTCTATCCAAGTCTGTGGAAATGTACTCTAACTATTGGAATGTCAGTAAAGTTAAACAAAAGATTGTGAAATTAGGTATCGGAGATCGTTATTTTAAATTGAACAGATTTATCGATACTGTAGAGTGCGATTGTACTTACACTTCGAATAAAGTGGTTGTAATTAGTACGTTAGTACAAACTATGAGGTATATTCATTGTTATAAAAATGAGTATGAGTGAACTACGATATCGTTATTTTAGTTTGACGAATCTAAGTAAATTATATTGCCTCAAATTTAATTCCACCGTAATTTCAAACAACACAGATACGTATACATATATTGGTATGCCATGTATCGATTGTATATGATCGCACCCGGGCGTTTTGGTGTGTCAAGAAAAGTGTAAATGGAATGTTTTTTTCAGAAAATTGTGCTTAAGCTCATCTTATTCAGAATCTATTGCATTTTCGAAACTCGTACAAAAAAACCCAGTCCTTTACGAAAACGTCGGTTAATTTTCATAAATAGCAGTGTGGCTTTCAATACAGTCGAGTATAATTAAAGTTTCTACATTTGATAATTTTAGTCTTCGATTTTTGATTTGTAATAATTGGGAACCAATTTGGGGGTCTTTCAGAAGTATTTATTGATTATAAACCTCCAAAAAATATGTCCACCTTCTAGAGGATACACCCATGCTATGCTTTGTAATAAATCGATAACTAATAACGATATGAAACCGATAGCGATAGCAATAAAACAGCACAATTTTGTAGCTAATCGGTATGCAGTGCGGCGGTCTCGGCCGCCGCCCATTAGTTACGTTTAATAAGTTATGGAAATATTGGCCACATACGCCAACTTACTAAGTAGGAAATCACCTAAGACGACGATAAATCTTGCCAAGTTAACCTAACGGCACGAATAATAAACGGTGGTCTATATTCAGTTTCTTTTAGTAGGTACCTATCTGGACTCGAATTCGGGGTTTGACACTGAAATCTAATATATTTCGCTATATTTCTACTTTAACAATAGGTATGCGCTGTCTGACAGTTACCGTAATAACATTTTATTTCTCATTGATTCAATAAAAAGTAAGTACCTAATATACCTGGTCTACTCTATACGCATAATTTTTTTATTATTTATTTATATTATATTTTATTTATTTATTTTGTCAAACATTTAATGCAATGTCGTCATAACGTGATATTAAAAAAAACGCGTACGAAGTTGCGGGCACCTTCTAGTATGTATATGTTTGTACGTTTTGTAACTATAGACAGTTTTTTATCTATTATATATAATATTATATACATACCTAATTATATAGATCTATTGAAAGAAAATATAGATTTCCCTTGGTCTCATGTCTTTTTCACTGCTGTCTTACTATAGTCGAGCAAAAATGATCGTGCTGTCGGAGTCATAAACATTAGGCCAGACGTCTCACTCGGTCTATAGAAGATGCAACGAGTGCGAGCGAGGCGGCCAGTTGAATGATTTATGACACTATCGGCACGTTGATTTCCACCCTACAATAACAGGAAGACGTTAGACCATCGAGAAATAACTAAGCAAATCCAGTTATGTTCAGGTTGAATGCAGATTAAAATCACACGCATCACGTGCACCGTGCACGTCTTATTATATTTTTAAACAAATTATCAATTAACACTCGTTAATTACGTAGATATTAGTCCCTCTTGCAGAATTGAACCTGTGACCTGATTATCGCAAGTTGGTAGTTTCCCTATCATAAATAATGTTGCATATTAAGATTACGCTTTATCATAAGATCCTTAACCTCTGATAAACCTTTTCCTAGTAATCTAATATGACATTTCAAACATATAACTACACGTCTATACAATGCAGTATTTGATTTTGGAGATCGGAATGAAATACAATAGGAAGGAAATATGAGACAACAATAGACAATAGGAGATTTCATTGATAAATCCGCAGTATTTAGCTAAAGAAATATTTAAACGTATTGGAGTGGAAATGCAAGGATGTGCCGGGGGCCGACCGAATGTTTCCAAAATTGCGAAACTTTTCATATGGATAAAATCTTTTCAAAAATCTCAAAATTCCTATAGAAACTAAGGAACTTCCCCGATTGCATTATTCTTTTAAATTCTTCTGCATTTTTCCAGAAATTTTCGCTTTTTGGAAACTTTCCGTAACTTGCCCGTCCGTAAGTGGAACGCACTCGCATGTTTGTATCTTTGTCCCAACTTTCCACGCAAAACTTCAAGGCTGAAATATCGGACGGATAGATGGCGTTGTAATCAATGCCCATATGAAACGAAAGGAAACGTGCATCGCGCGGTTATAAAGCAAGACTTTTTTCTTCAATCATAGCCTCCCGCTTATAAAAAAGTATTTTAAAACCATTTTAGAGTTTCATAAATTCATAAAATACTATGGTTATACAAAACTTCATTTCACATCGCAAAGAAATAAAGAACAGTACAGAAAATGACAAGTAAATAATTATCTAGCCTTTTTAGTCTTATCACTAAATCACCACTATTATGTATATACTTATCAATATAATTATTACATGCGTTGCTTTCGTAAGATCTTGGGCATATCATGGCAAGACAGGTGACGAACGAAAGGGTTCTAGAAATTGCACAGCTGCCTAGTTTGAGGGGAAAAGCTTGCGGAGAAACGGACGGAGTGGCGCAAACGCGTTGTGGAGGATCGCAAGTTATGCGATGAGACCTGGTTCGCGGCACTCGCTGACAGGAGACAAAGACGTCGACAAGGTGACGCAGTACCACCTGTCGCACACTTCTCTTGTCAGGCCTGCGGTAGAATGTGTTGATCTCGTATCGGTTTAGTTAGCCACCAGAAACGGTGTCTCCCAAACATTACACCATAAATCGTCTGAAATAGACGCAAGGGCCTATATATATGTCAATATATCGATAAAGCAAAGTCTAAGCTACATTATTTTATTCTAATATTTCTGAAATTGTAATAGGTATTCTTTTATTGAGATATTTGCAGCTCAAAGGATAATTTTACTAGGTATGCTGCCCACAATACGCTAGAGTGCGGTTTTGTATTGACTAACACGTACAGTTCGACTTGAGATATTGAGGTTTACCATTGTAAAATACCCAGGTAGCAGGTACAAGTCATTCGTACAAGTTATCTCAACTTCGTGTGGTGTTGAGAAATATACGTTTTGCATTTTAACATAAGGTAGTTTTTGTTGTAGAATTATTGTATAACATACGATATACCTAGAGAAAGGTGAGTCCGTCTTCCCCCGAGCTGTGCGTGGTCCGGACATGTTAATCTCATACGTTTCTCGGACCTCTTAATTTGAGCGGGCTTCGTTTTGAGTTGGGTTGGCTTCTTCGCAAATTGACGGGAGTTTCGATTGGTACAATACGTATTGCATGACGTGACCTAGGACTAGGGTTGCCAAACTTAGACTACTGATTTGCGGTACATTTACGATCAAATTGCGAGACTTGGTTAGAGCCGAGCGGCCGGGTCCGTATTAATGGTGTACTTATTCAAATTCATTCCATGCCCTCACAAATTTGTCAAAATTAGAGCTGAGCGTTCGTTTCAATCGTTATATTCTAGTCTAGCCTGAAAGCGAGACAATCGGCATCCCGGCGCGGACCCTTTGCGGGATGCATACTCTAGGGCTCCAGAAACAGGACTTGTTGACCGTTATACGCGGGACAGTTTTGGCAACCCTACCTTATTACATGTACATTTTACTCACACGTGCAAACAAGTAGGATTATTGAAATTAGAATCTAATTCTTGCTGTGCTGTGCTGTGAGCTCCGTTACGAGCCGATCAATGATTTATTGATCTCTTGGCCAACAGAAGGGCCAGAAAATAAAGATCGAAATATATTGGTCCTCTTATAAATGTTCACTTTGGCACAAACTTCGATTGGTTACGTCCAGTGACGGTATGGCAGTAACGGTCCGATGTACCACGCGAAAAATAAACGATTAACTTGATAAAACATCCGGCTCTTTTGCACTTATATACTTGCCAAAAAGTGACGGGTGTTCTGTCTTTTATCTGATAATCGTATCATTATATACAAACAGGCCAAATGCCACAGGATTGCACGGTTGAAGTGGCAATGAGCAGATCATGTAGCCCGGGGAATGGATGGCTGTTGGGCCAGCAAAATCCTAGAGTGGCGACTACGTAGACGTGGGGTCGGCCCTCGACTAGATGAACGGATGACCTCGCGAGGGTAGCGGCTAATCAATGGATCGGTCTGCATGGGATCGCACTTTGTGGCGAGTCATGGGGGAGGTCTATGTTCAGCAGTGGACATCTGTGTCTGATAGATAGTTCATATGTCAAATTTTCCTCGAACAACTATTTCCTGACCGCATATAGTGAATAGGGCACAGAGCATTTGAAATTCGCGACGTTCGCCATCCGGCCACAGAAGGTTACCCGCCGGAGTTGGTGCCACAAGATCAATAGTTTCTTGTTTCCAAACTTATCGCCTTTGTTTGCTGACCCTACTACGCTACTGCGGTATGAACAGCTAAATCAGCACATATATTAGCCTGAAAGCAAATAACGATTTTCAAACTAACTAATGATAATTGGATATGATGATGGCTCATGGCACGATCGTAAAAAATACGTGTTATAGATGAAGTTTAGTATACAGATAAGTTAAATCATAGATTTATTTTCAAGTTACCGAAAAGGCCACGATTAGAAAGAATTGTGTTAATCATTTTAGTGAACAATAAGAAACTTTTTCTCTCAACAAGATGATTAGTTTGGATTACTTATAATTATGACTTGAAATTTGAAACAATGCGATCTTTATGATTATGACAGTAGGGTTGTTATGTCTTTTGCCTTTTTATCTCATAATGAATGGGTAGTCATAGTCGTTTCTCTGGCCATGTGGTTGGAAAAATGTAAGACTACTGCTGTAATTGTTTGATGGAATGGACCATAAAAGTTGCTATTGCAGGAAGCAGGTAAACGTCCCGCAGTAAATCATGATAACGATATAAGTCCCGAGCAATTCATCACGGTTTCTATATTACAGCGGAGCGGAACTTTACTTTCGCATTTCGGTATACGCGTACTACAGTCCCTAAAATTTCCTTTTGTTATTTGAAAGTTGTTGACATGAGTTGGAGACGCTTGCCTGACGCTGCGACGGCTATATCATTAATGCAAAAGTGGGTTTGCATGTACAGATTGTCACACAAATTCGAAGCCATGATGAGGATAAGTTTTCAGCCTTACCTTTTCAGGCGATGCACAGACGATCGATTTTAGTCGAAAGACAAAAAAAAAATCGAAGCTTTAACGAGCGTAAGACGCGAATGTTGTTTAAATAATCGAATCCTATGAGATCGGTTCAGTGGCCCAATAGGTTGGACGCCCGTGTTGGCCCAGAAAGCTGTTAGAGACGAGGCTTCGAAACCCGCCTGAGCATTTTTAAATTTTTCGGTTCATTGTAAACATTAAGTATTAACAATTACCTATATTAGTGAAAATGCTTACTTATTTTAGCATTACTCATTGTTTTTAAACCATTTTGAAATGAATCAGACAGCTGTTGTAGTCATTTGATACGCTTCAATTAGAAGAAACAAAAATACATTTACGCGGATAGTTACGTACTATTTCAAGAGTTTTCTTATACAAAAGTTTCACGTTACCCGAAAACAAAATGATAGAAACAATTCAATTTCTGAGTTTTGGATATCAAATACCAGTTCTCGTTCCCCGGGATTTGCAATATCATCCCAGCTTTGGGATTAGATATCCCCAAGTTATCTAAACTTCTTTTGTAGGTATTTTGTATCCTCGTAAGTGATGAAGGCCCTTCACTGAGGGATGGGTCACTCACACACCCGTATTTGTCAAACGCCTGCCGACTGACCTTTATTTAACTTAGGCAAATAACCTGTACCCTACTTAAGGTTCCTGGATGCTGTTTTAGTGGCTGTGATTTCAAACTCATTTCTCAGCGCAGTACCTAGTCATTTATACATTGAAAAAATAGCCAGTGAATCCTACCGACATTTCAGTAAGCCTAACTGCAATAACAGTTAAGCTTACTGACATAACAGTAAGCCTAACTGCAACAACAGTAAGGCTTACTGAAATATCAGTAGGATTCAATGGCTATTTTTTTCATACCGGTTCTAGCAATACCTCTAAAATTGTCAGCGCTTTAAGATTATCATCAACAATTAATCCCGGGATTAAAACATTAACTATGTAATCAGGCCAAAATAAAACATACTAATAAAATAATACAATAAAATACTAAGAGGAATTGTTAATGTATAAATCTACTAAATGTTATTTATTAACCTGTAATTCATTCAAGTAACGAAAATTTTTTTGATCCTAAATTATCATAGTTTAATTACCTGGTATTTCTGTAAAATCGGGTATTTGAAAAAAAAAGAGTAAGTCCGCTTCCATACATAAAAGTTTTCGAATATCCAATTCCTGCCGATGAAAGGCCGTTCGTCCTTCCTCCTATCCTGACTAAATCAAACTACCTTGGTCCCTCTTGCTGCGCTGCGTCTTTCTGTACGCGGTTGCCTCTCAACCTTTCTGCCCCAACACCAACAACAGTCATCGGTTCTGCTCAATCTGCTCCGCCCACTACCACTAAATTCTGGCAACTCAACATAACTCAGAAGCTATGTCGACTACTCTGGTTTCCTCCGGGACTCATATCTCATTCAATCATCCAAGGAAACTTCGTTGCCATCAGCTATGTTAGATCTAAGCTCAAAGAGAGATCTTGGCACTTGATTCTGTGATCAACATAATCATTGCTTTTAATGGTGCCAAGTGGAACTAGTGCAAAGTCATTACAGAACAGGATGTTAGCGTTGTTATTACTGCACCTACATATTTGTTTATTGCATTATTAGACATTAAAAACTATGGTATTTAGAAAATAAGATATGCCAGACTTATGAACTTAATTCATATGATTCAAATTATTGTGAGATTAATATTTATTTTATTAAATATCAGTATCACGGAAACTAATACAATATGTATAAGTTGTGGTTGTGACTTTAGGTTTCGTCGAATTTTGCCCAAGTGACAAATAATGAAAATAAACTAGATTCGCTTTTGTTTTTATTAATCCTGCTTATGTTTTGCATAACAGAACGAGGGCAAATTCTTTCTGCAAAATATCATCTGCAGACAGAAGGATCTTAAGCCAGAAAAATAGAACCTGTAATCGAATGGCGAATAGTATTTTAAAAGATTTCGGACTCACGTCACTGGCGTAATATTATAGGGTTCTATGTTACGTATAACACATTTTAATTTAAACATATTCATAGCAACACGAGGTCTAATTTTGACTATTTGAACATGTAACATACCTACAATGATAATAGTTTAAGTCTGCGAATGAGTCCGAAATCTTTTAAACTTTGATTTGCCAGTAAAATACAGGTTCTATTCTCCCGACTAAAGTGTTATCTGCAGATGATATTTTTCATGGTTTTGGGTGTGAAGACAGTGTCATTATGTTGCAAATCTTCTGACAGTCGTGGCTAATTCTAACTGATAGGTTTCGTTCCGTGAGCCAGTGTTGACGTTAGTTGCCTGACGTAGTATTGTTTGCGCTTTACGCTTAACAAGTACGAGTAAAGCTTATTGTACTGGGCCTTGATCATTGCCAATGTCGGTTTAAGAGTTTTGATAAAAATAACGAAGGTATACAGAGTAAAATATATATAATACAAGCGTATAGGTATCAACAGAGTTAAGGTGCATGATTATACAAACACAGGCGCGGATCCAACCCCTTAAAAAGATTGTGGGCATAAATAAATCGGTCAAGTGCGAGTTGGGCTACAGAGACCATAGATATCAGTCAATAAATATACTAGATTGCGGGCATGCCCACAACCGTGGATTCTGCAGACTTGCGACTGGAGTTACGCGTATATAACGTGATAGAAAATAAGAAATTACGAAAACACGTCACTTTCTGAAAAGTTTTAAAGCGCGAATGCGATGTACTTGATTAGAATATTATTATAATTTATCCTTAACGTTTTGAGACACTTTCCATCTTCACAATGACTGCGGAGAGTTACATATGTTTGCGTCTAATGTTATTTTTTATATCTACCTAAATATATTGAAAATTATTGTCTATATTCGCACTTTTATAATTATAACAATGCAATCTGTTATTATTTTTGGTTCATACTTTAAAAATAGTATACCTTTAGGTCAGTGTAGTGTTTGGATGTACTTTTATCCGTTTACAAGAGCTAAATATAACCTGTAAAGCTGCGGACAGACACGTTCTTTGAAAGGGGCACGAGGCCGCAGCCGTGAAAACATTTATTATAACATATTACTTAATTTATGATTGTACATGTACAATATATATTTTATATTAGCACGAGTGTAAGCATTATCTTTCCGCATGTGGACAGATAATCTCACTTCCCGGCTAGGCCGAAACGTCAAATTATTTACACCAAAATACTTTGTTCTGTGCGGTGAAACTGTCCAACTTTGCTCTTGCAAAGTTCAAATGGTTTATAGATTCTATTGTTAAGCTAAATAAAATACGAACATTAATCTATTGGATCTCAATCAGTATATAATACTTGACTTCTTAGCTGTGTGTACCTACAATTGAGCGATTTTAAGTGATGAATTTATAGTCTAAGATCCCGATATAGAACGACCTTCACCGAGATGTTTATTTGATGAAATGTATTTTATATTTAATTTAATATGTCAATAAATATATTGCATATGGGCTGCCTAACAAATTTTAGTCCAGGGTATGTTTAATTAATAATTAAAAAAAAATGTTTTTACACATTTCACCGGTTTGATTAATATTAGATAAATTCTATACCAATCGAAAGTATGAAGCCCATAGAATATGCAAACGTTAGGTTGCCTATTCTTTTCCCGTCACAACTATCGGGTAGCCAGGTAAATATAAACAGGTAAATCTATACCTACTAGCATTTTGCAACGGTCTGATTATTGAATTGAAATTAAATAAAATTAAGATTATTTTAGTATGAATTTATCTAATAATCAAACCGGTGAAATGTTTAATTTTTTTATTTTAATTTTTAACAAAACATACCCTGGACTAAAATTTGTTAGGCAATATACATATTTATTGACATATTAAATTAAATATAAAATACATTTCATCAAATAAACATCTCGGTGAAGGTCGTTCTATATCGGGATCCTCTACTATAATACTTTTATCCGAAATTGGTATGTTTACAAGAAAATAAGTATTTTATTTAAAATTCGTATTTTATGGGTATTGGGTATATTGTGTATGCTGAAAGTTGTGATTAAGATTTAATGAAATTCTAGCGGATAAAATTGATAATATCGCGAGATCTACAACTCACAAAGCAACTAGTATATTTTGTACAAGTTCACATGCGAGGTTTCAAAATTTAAGTTTAGCCATTACTTACTCACTCCAGTATCTAGACATCTATTTAATTATTTCGCGAAGCGTAACGTGCAGACTTATTTGCACATGAAATTGGATAGCTCCTGGCGAAAACTTTATAAAATACAAGTTTCCTCTGAGTTACAACAAAACTTCTAAAAAAGGTCTCATTACCAACGAAGAGCTAAATCGTGACTCGAACACTTTGCAGATGAAGTACATTTTGTTATTGTAATGAGCTAAGTTGGACGTGTACTTTGTAACTGTTTCGTCGGTTTCTGACTAATACTTTCACTAAAATGACACAAATTATACACGATATTAGTTTCGTACTCACGTACTTTTGCGTACCTATTCACTTTTTCGTCCATAATTTTAAAGTATACAATAACATAAGTATAGGTTGGTTGTGTGAGTTGTGAGAGTTCAGTCTTGTTTTATCGATAGATGTTTCATTAAATGAAAAAGGAAGAGCGCAGGCCGCTTAGCCCGCCACGCTTGTCTCAACGATGTAATCGGTCAGGCCCTTGCCAGCGTTAACGTGTCACCTGTACTAGAACCACCTGGCCTCGCACGTGACGATGGCAAGAGACCCGGCGGAATGACCCTCATTCCATGGCAAATGGAACGGCCTCTCATCTGGGACGCTACTTGCGTAGACACCCTGGCTCCGTCCCATTTGTCCAGTACCTCGCTGAGAGCTGGCGGGGCAGCGGTTTGCGCTGAGGTGGCAAGGAGTCCGGACCGGACGCCCACAGACTTTACTCTATAATAAAAAAAAACTTTCAGAATGTTCTTCGGACCACAGAGCCGGCTCATTCCTCGGTCAAAAGATTAGCTTGGCTATTCAACGGGGGAATGCAGCTGGCATCATGGGTACCCTGCCGCAGGGCCATGATCTAGGGGACATCGGTTTTCGTTACTAATAAATACTCAATACACCTTTAAATGGTTAACTACATGGACATGTAATTTTATCTAAGGGCCTTATCACACTTGCGATTTGAGACGGAATTTTGTATGAAGTCGATCACGCAGCGAGTCGCCGCGACTGATATTTGTATAAAAAACACACACTCAACTCACAGTGTGGTATGCCCTGACTGATTGTTCCTTGCGATCGTTAGCTTTTGCGATTGTTATAAAACATGCTCATGCTAACGTAATGGCATCTACGAAGACGTTTCAAAAGTCATGCTAAATGTATGGTACAAGGGAAAAATTACGAGAATATTTCAAATTCTACGAGTCGTTCGTTCAGTGTTTAGCTTATTTCCCAACTGTAAAAGACAACTTAATAAAGGGATTTAGTCCACCGACGAGTAGAGACGAGATAAGAAAAAAAAATTACAAACTAGCTTGGCCTCACGTTTATCAGTCATCTTAAAATTCAAATGCTTCCCACGGGAAAGCTATAATTTTTGGGATAAAAAGTAAGTGTTAATCCAGGGTGTCCATACCGAATTTGGGAGTGAAGAAGTAACAAGCATACAAACACACGTACAAACTTCCGCGTTTATATATCAGTGCGATGCAATATAATTTTTGTTTGTTATCCCACCTCGCTTAAATACTTAAAAATCATCCTTACAATTTTTCTGCGCAGACCAGTCAATGTAAATGTATGTGACACACATGTCCGATAAATATGTGCAAACTTAGTTGTGCTACCAACAGTCGATTTGTCAAGAAACAACTACTTACAAACTGTACCGACTAAGCTCGTGACTATATAATCACGAGCTTAGTCGGTACAGTTTGTATACGTATAGAAATCTCATACAAATGTGCGTTTATTTTGCTCTTAAGTGTGTTTAATGTGCACACCGAGGGGAGTATAATATCTCGTGTATTCATTATTTGAGCCTTCCTGAGGTTTCGGAAACTGCATCACAGTTACCGTGGTCAAAGATTGACTGAGAACACAATTTTTCTCTGTCAAAGTTAAATTTGTTTTATGAAGTTACTTAATACTTAAGCAAACGAACGCTTGCAGTAGGTAAGTAGGTACGTAACACAATACGAAGACCGTTTTCATTTTAGAGAATTTCTTTCGGCCCTAGAAGCAAAATTAAATACGACATAGCAATCTGACATGGGTATGGGCTACTGATGAGTCACATATTGTCTGAAGTATTAAAGAAACCGAGCCGATGCCGCAGACAACTGATCCCACTTTTTCTCACGAAACGGTAAGAGAGACAGATTAGCGAAAACATGCGTGTTTTTGCAGCCCGGGAGCAGATGTGGCCGGGACGGTATACGACAGTCGTTTGTTTTTGTTCTAGTTGAGGTAGGTAGAAGAAACAGGACTGTAAGACGTCATAAACTAAGTATGCAAAGCTTTGTTGAAATGTTTTTCCCGTTGGATCTGCCATCTTAGGAGTCAGGACTTATAAGCATATATACCAATTATGTATTTATTTTACGTATTATTTATTCTCGCTAGGGTTTTATGGCAAATATTTAGTTAATACTCTTGTAAAATTTTGTTCAAATGTTTCATTGTAAAAATGTTCTGATGTTAGTTCGCTGAACGAAAACACGTCTCGGACGTGTTTGTGATATTTCTTATTTACTCAAGAAACGTAAAAACGTAATCTAGACGTTTTGTTGCGTTAGAAACTTACATTTACCTAAGATTCTGCTCAAAACGAGCCTCTTAAAAGAATGTAAATAAAAAGGGTCATTCTTACTTGCAGTATACTTCGCGCTGGTTACACATTTTTTCGCTTGTTTCACTCTCAACGATTCACTCAGCGATACACTAAAACTCTTAAAGAACACCATGATAGACAATTAGCCGTCATTGGTTTTGAAATCTCGCGTCAGCGACCAAACAGTTAGACAGACACGCCATGCTTGTCGCACAAGGAAACCAATACTGAGCCTTAATTGCTACCTGTTTTAATTTTATAGGCAATATGCAGTAACTGAGAGTACATTAGTGAAACACGTGGCTTAGGTTTATTAGTAAACACGTTTGGCATTGGAGTACGCGACGCTGGCTGCTGTTATTACCTATTGGTGCTCTGATCTTGATATGCAACACTACTCGGGAAGTTGACCGGGGTTGGGCGAATATGATAGTGTGGAGGTACTTCGGCAGAGAAAGTAATACTTCGGTTCTGCCGATTTCACACGAGGGCAGAACAATGAGGCAGAACAGTGAGCACAGTACCTACTGTTACTGTTTGAACGCACAGAACAGTTCTGTCTTGACAGTAACTGCCCTCGCGTGAAATCGGCATTCGGTTTGGAATTACAAATTTGACTAACTGAATAATTTTGAATTAAAAGTACCCGCTCCCAAAAAATATACCGGTAAGTGGACAACTTCTATTTGTATACAGTTTTGTTAGGAAAAAAGTGGGGTAGAACTGATCATGAAGTGATTTCTACTTGTCATAGATTGCATTTGGCTTAAGTAGTATGTTCAATTGGAATGAGCATGGTTCGGTGAGCAATATTTTACGAAATGGCTGAAATATTACTTTTTTTACGATTTCAACCTGTATATCTCCACCATTCTGAACATTTTTGAAATTTAAAAATATAAACTAAATCAACGAAAAAAATCTATCTGCGAATTCAACCTGTAGGCCAGAACTGCCGGAGAGAATATCCAGAATACGAAAGAATGTTGGCCAAGTTAAAACGTAGGCGCTTGGCTCGCTCGGTCAAATATACTTACCAACTATGATCGCGAACATGTCATGTTGCAAATAGAAATTGCAAACCATTATAAATTAGATCATGATTCATAATGATGCGTATTAGTTACCGGGAAACTATTCATAGTGCGAAATCAGAGGATGTTTGTCATTTTACCATTACCACCGCCCACCACTCATTATCAGATTCGGTCGAATACATCGAGCGTGGTTACTGGTTGCACGCACTCCAAAATAAATTGAATCGGACTCAGATTGCGTTAGCAAAATGGCAATGCGATTGTTTGGGTCGCACTCGAAAGTTTCGCTTTTCCGATTAAATTTCAACTGTCAGGTTTTGTTATGCTGTTATTTTAATAAAAGCTGCTCTGGAGTATAATTATTTTAAACTATGAGTGGTTCGTTCATGTGATGTATACTAGTAAGTACACGTGAAGTAATTTGATACGTGTTTCACGGGCGGACAGTACTGACAAATATCATCTTATCTATTAAAAAGAAACCAACGGTAAGATTACGAATATTTTGTTTCGAATTAAGGGGTAATACCGCTTTGCTGCGTAGCTTACTGGCTCTATAAATATGTAGCTAGTTCAAAAGTGCCCTACTATGATTGTTACTCCGAAATCAGTACATAAATACATATCTTGTGTTTGTGTCCCACGTCATCATAATTTAGACTTTAGTTTGATTTAATTAAATTTATTTCTTTCTCCACAGTGTGGATTTTCTCAAGTTCTTATTAAAAACAAACTCTGATGTCCTCTTGCTACCCTGTACAAAGGTAACGTAATAGATGAAGAAATACACTAGTACATCTTATATTTATGTGTAGATTAGATTAGATTAGATTAGATTATATTATATTTATTTCACACATATAGGGATACATTATAATTTACACATAGCTTGTAAGCTTAATTAATGGAATAATCTATTAATTACATTATTATGATGTATGAGGAGAACGCAGATTAGTCGGATTAAGGGGTAGAAACAGATATTACTCATTACAGACAAATAAAGAAAAAGTTCGTGATGATTAGTAGTTATACAGGGTGGAATGGAACTAGGGTATTTCCTGTTATTTCCCAAGTCTACTCACAGTAACGATCTACTTTTAGTAATAAAACAGCATCGACATTATAAAAAAAGTACATTTTGGATGGTGGTAATGAACTAAAAGTTGATTGTAATTGTAAGTTGACTCGGAAAGTAAAAACATACATCCTCGTTTTGTTCCATCATGTATAAGAATCATAATTTTCTTTTACACCATTTAAATATAAACAGGAATAGGTTTAAAGTTCTTAACGAACAGCTATAATATAAATATAAACTTGACTATGCGATATTTTGACTTCAAGTCTGGTTAAAAATCGATAAATTCGTGAAGTCACGCACCTCACATACAGACATTGAAATAAAAACAAACATTTCATATGAACGCTATATTAGGTAACACAACTCAAAGTTGCCCGTGGCCTTTACCCGTAAAGTATCAAACCCACAGACTAGACTGCCTGGAGTGTCGCTATTTGTTTATGCACCATCAATCGCAAAAATCTAATTGTTTTGAATTCAATTTGTTTTCATTCCGCTTTTGACAGTGATCAATGAAATGACAGATGGCTGCCAGCACGCTTCGGACAAGAAATTAAACAAACGGGATCCCGGCCTAGCTGTGTTTACAGAAATCCATAAATATTTCTGTGTTTAGATCAGATTGTTTGACACATGGCGAAAAAAGGAGAAAAAAAATCGTTTGCGTGTATTTTTAAGAGTGATGCAGCACAAAAATGACAAAAATCCATGGAAGCAGGTCAAGCGGTGTGGAGTGAAATAAAGCGGAGTTATTTTGGTAAGCTGTTGCATAGCGATGGTGGATATCAAACAAAATGTCTGAGTTTATTTGTTTATTATATTTTATTATAGTTTTATAATACAGTTTCAGCGCTATAAATCTTTCTTAACATCAACTCAGAGTAAGAAAGTGAACCATCGTTGATGAGGCTTACCTAATGGTTTTGAAGTCTGAAGACCTACTAACCTAGTGGTCTTACAGGTAAGACTGGTCTCAGGTCACCAAAATTCAATTATTACAAAAGAGTTGCATGCGTACGTCTTACAAGCAGTAAACATCTCTCGGTTGAAATGACAATGATCAAAAATTGATGTAGGAAAGTTGTTAAAAACTTTTTCACGGAGAACGTATATATCTACAAAAATCACGTCTCCTAAAGCCCGGAGTCACCCTGTATGTCCATTTCTGATTTATTATTGCAACTTCGACACAACACAATCACAAAGCGACTGTCATTATCGGCTATAACAGTTGACGGGCGTCAGCTATGCTGGTCGGAAAGGTAGATTATCATATCACCTCTGCCAGTAGCTTAATTCAGTAGCGTGGCATCCGACTAGCCTTATGTAAATACGCCTGTTGCATCGTAAATGGTTTATTAACGATATGGCAATGCTCGATCTGTGGATATTTTGGTCAAAGCTGATTCACTGCACTGAAAATTGTGAAGAGAAGTGAACGCTCGATAAAATATGGGACTTTCATATTTTTACGTCCTACTTTCTTAATGGTGTTCATTATCTATTTGGCAAGTGTAACAGCGAAATAATGTTACCGCCTGTCACTTCAAATACTTGGGATGTCGTCAGCTGCGGAGACCATATAAAAACAAAAATCCAAAAATCAAACGAATTTTTAAACTTATATAAACCTTAGTACAACGTGTTAAGGTATATGGGTGTATACTTAACTGTGTCTTCATTTGTACTAAGCACCACCTGCCCCTTTTTCGGATTAATTAAAATCACATAGGTTTTTATGTTCTCCAATAGCCTTTAATCTGTTTAGATATATATAAGCACCACGTTCAATGAAAATTTAATATTCACATGTAGACTCCCAGAATTACGCCGAGTGTGCTGTGAAAAACGTTTGCTATGCTTGGAATTTCAAGGGCTTGCGCCTCAATTCCGCTCGCTTTAAGTATCTGCAATGCATATACGGTTTTTTAGATTGTTATGAGTAAGAGAGTTATGTAGTGTAAGCTAATCGTGATTTTATTATTTTTTTAACCCTTTGACCGCCAAAGACGGCAAATCACGTCATCGGGAATTCGTGCCACTGACGCCAACGACGCCTATTGACGTCAAAAATTTCAACGGTCAAAAACATGCTAATTCAAACCACTATCTGTGTTTTTCAATCTCTGTTGATTTTGGAGCACTTTTTTTTTTTTTGGGTTTTGACGTCAGTGGCACGGTGAATTGCTTTGCCGCTTGGCGCTCAAAGGGTTAAAGACGCCTTGCACTTCACACCACGTAACGTTAAGAGTACTGAAGTGGTTATGATTTTTTATTTCTGCTTGAATTCAATTTTTTTGGTATCAGGGTTATGGCTATTAAAATACTTAAACGGGTTTACTCACGTCGTAGAAGTCGAATAACGCTCGACATTTTTCGAATCGGTACGCGATTCATCATCATCATCGAACACAGTGTTTGGTTGGCCGCCGCCGCGACTGATCGTCTCTGATGATGAATCGCGTACCGATTCGAAACATGTCGAGCGTTATTCGACTTCTACGACGTGAGTAAACCCGTTTAAGTATTTTAATATGTCTGAGACTCACGATAGTTTTCTATGTAAAAAAGGGTTATTCCTATTAGTAAATATTTACATCTATTTTCTAATGGGTCCATAAAGTGACAGGATTTTAAGGACTTAATCAAATTTCGAAGGTAAAGGTCCCTTCAGCTATTATTATTGAGAACTGTCAAATTATCGATTAAAAAAGAACATTTGGGAAAAACCATGGTAAAGAAAAATGAATGACCTGCAGCTTGTAGATCAAAAAAAAATGGTCATCCAAACATTGTACCAACCCTATAGTATAGCTGATTTAATACCAGCATACACAAGTATTGGTTACATCCACTTGACATTGCAACGATATTACAGTGTCACGTGTCTGACGACGTACGACGATTAATTCATATTTATCGAACAAATTAACTATACAACACAACCGAGCGTAACTCACTACACTACATCTGATTACGTAATTGTTGATTCGCTACTATTTATGTCGCTTTTTGGGAGCTTCGTTTATTAACAAAGTAGATAGGATTTCTTAGTTTCATTTAAATATGAAATTGTTTTCGTTAATTGGTTCGTTATTGCATTTAATAGTCAGATAAAACTAACACGTTAGTAAATCCCGCATAGATTACTTATAATGCCATTGAAACTTTAATTTTCAAATCGTTATACCAAAATTATTTCACATCAGATATTATAGTAAGAATTATAATTTATGGTCGGATACTATTTTCAAATGAATAAAAAAACAACCCTTTATTGTGATGGTCTTTGGTCAAGATGTATTAACAGTGCGATGCACATTTTCTTTTGTTTCTCAGGAGAATTTTCTTTTGCCGCTTTATCTTGTTAAAACGGATTAATGTAGTGAGGTTATAAAAAATATTTTCTATGGCTCCGGACCATATTGTCCAGTCTATCTTAACGCCCAGTTCAAAGATGCCATGTGTTTCAAAATGCCATGTGTTTCGAAATGCCATGTGTTCCAAAATGCCATTTGTTCTAGTTCCCTGATACTCCAGTGTTTCATGCTGTTCCGTCCTAAAAAGGCCAGTGATTCTGTGTCATTATGTCAAGTCCTAGAAATAGTGCATCGGTTTTTTTTCTTTTCTTTTTTTAAAGCAGTAACGTCTGCTAGCGTAATCGTAAGCCAAATGTTTACATATAAGAGAAAACTTAAAAACTTAATGGTTCGGGCGGGATTTGAACCTGCGTTTCCAACGGCTTTCCGGGACAACACAGGCGTCCTATTGGACCACTGAACCGAGTGCGAGAGCCATCGAACTTTCAACCAGTTGCTTCACCTCTTGCATGCCTTAGGGTCGCATCATGTGATTATAATTTTTCACTTCAATGTAAACATTTAGTGCAACGGATCCAAAAAGTCTACTTTTCCAATAGCAATTCCAACGTACCGTGAGTGCCTTGACTGTGGTCTGTAACCAACATGTTTATGGCAAGGTTCGGCGTGACAAAACATTATGCCAAGGGGCCAACTAATTGCGGCAATAGGAACCACTGTTAGCTATTTATATGTTAATATTTATGTGTTCCTTAGTGTTATTACTGGCACGAGGGTAAGTTTAAGAGGTTGTAGCAATCAGGGTTAACTTGATTAATCCGATGCATTGTACGCACTAATCATAGGTTACGTAAATCAAGCTCTTTATTGGTTATGGGACTTTATGGGACGGTTATGGGAAGTTGAGGGAATTCTTTAAATATCATTAACGCATAATATATTGGGTGTTTTTAGAACTCGTGAAGTGTCTCGGAGAGCATCATTTGATAATGTGGAACTGTTGGTTTAGTTAGATCACAGAGGGAGAACAGGGTCAAAAAAAGGTAGACAGTGCCCCGCTTCTTATTTGTTCGTCTTGGCGAGGGCACTACCGTGCCTCCAGTTTCGTTGAAGTGTGTTTTTCGCCATAAAGTGATTATTGAATATCAATGGAGTAAGACATACCTATATACCAACAATATGATATCTAAGTAAGTCATATTTACACAGCTTGAAAAACAAAAGTTGTTCCAAATATTAGAATTTTGAAATCGAAATTGTTCTGAAATGTGTTAATTTATCAAACAAAATGACAGTAATTGAAGTTAAAATGTCGAAATGTGTTACGTAAGTAAATCTTCCTGTTTCTTAGATCGAATAAGGCTACGAAAAAGGCCTATAACTTAAAAAAGGGTTCAACGAGAAGGAATCTTATTTTCAAACGTGGACAAGTTACTATAAAATTACCATAGATGATAGATGCCTTAGAAGAGTTAGTTTGATTCCTCACTGATCTTCACCACAATTTCAAAGGACAAACTTGGGTATGCCTCTGTCCAAATATAAAAAGAAATCCAATACGGTTTCAAATGAAAACGATGTCCAATATGGTGTGAAATGAGCGCTTCTCGCCATTAAACGTTACAGTTTGGCTAAGAATAATATTGTGAATTGTAATTTCATAAATTAAATAAAAAAAATATATAAAATCCTCCTCGTTTCGGAAGTCAGTTGAAAATTACGTCTAGTGAGTGAGTTAAATCGAATTTCTGGGTTCGTAATCTAAATGCACCTTTGTATTATATAGGCTTTGGCTTAGGTATTTCGTGGGGTCACGTAAGCTGTTCAAAAATAATTTCTGTAAGTTTTCTCTCTTTTCTTTTATGATCCAAGTTCTTAGCAGCAGTAGCTGTCGTTGTTAAGTGAACTCATTCATTAAAGCGGTTCGATAATATCAGTACCTACTTTAATGCGTTTTCTTTCCATACTCCGATAGGGGATAACAAATTGTCGCAAACGTATTTCTCGCCATATTTTCACAAATACCGAGTTTATTTTACGAAGATAGAATGAAGGTAAATGTCTTACCGCTCAATAACTGATTTGTACCAGAGAGTCACGCCTAATTCTTGAGAGCTCGTAACAATAAGCTCATGTAGAATTTCAAAATCTCGACAATTGCCATCAGCCGTCGCGATTTGAATAGTCTGTATTTATTTATATTTCTCGTGTAGAACAAAATGTTGTGATGTCATTTTTGCATAATTCAGAGGCCGCGTAGACATTTCGAGAAACATTTCCGCCATTAAATAAGCGGTTACCTTGTGAAAGTTTGTAGTTTGTTTTGGCAGAGCATCCCTATCATTGGCCCTACTTGGCAACGACGAAATAAGTACTACCGACTTAACCTAGTTCGTTACGCCTTTATTATCACGTGTTAGTCAAATCTAATCCTAAATACACGCAGTTATTACAATAATAAATTACATGCGATAACGTAATACCAATTTATGAACTTTATCTACAAGTTAAACTAACGCTGATTAGTATGAACTCTGATTTTATTCCACATGTTAAATAACTCACGAGCGATACATTTAATATCTAGTATATGAATCCGTATTAGTTAATTGAATGTTCATACCAAAATTGTTAGACCCATCAGAGCTAAGCTCAAACATTGAGAACAACACTAAAATCGACACTGAAAAAATCGACTACGAACGTGGCTATATTCCGTTTCCATTGTGTGGGATATGCACTAGTATTCACTGCACTATTACGCGCGCGAGCTTCGGAGTAGTGCCGCTGGGGCGGCGCGTCATCACGCGAGGATGGGCGGTGGAGAACTGCACGGTTGCACGCTAGGCGCCGCTGCGCGCCCTCCCGGCACGCTGTGTGGTACGGTTTTTCAGACTGTAATCGAATCAGTCTGTATGTGGACTGTGTTAACCTTTACAAGGGTTAAGTATATTTTTTATATTAAGTGTATATCTGTACCTTCTTGACGAATATTAACTAGCAGTGACGTCGGTAACTGAAAGGTAGTGTCAGTGGGTAGTGCATCTGTGGTTAAAAATTGAGATCTAAAGTGAGATAAAAATAAATATAATCTTTTTACTTTATTAAAGTAATTATTGGGGCCTGTGTTATTTTCCTTGATTTTTTGTAGACGTATGTTTTGTTGAACAAACCGTTCCGATTTTACAATATTATGGAAATGCAGCTCGCGTAAAAGCAATTTAAATAATGTCTTCATTAAATACAACTTCATTTTCATTGAATACTCCGAAAAACTCGTGAATGACTCCTTTCGATGAAGTTCAATTAGCTTCCGGAAATAATCAATGTTTTTTTACAAATACAGGGTGACTGCAAATTGGTAATACAAAATTAGTGATTTGCACACATCATCCCTTATGTAATCCCCTGTACTAAGTCTCATGCTTCTAAAATAATCAAAGATACTTATCTTATTTTAAAGTTTTAAATTATCATATTTTTTTCCTTGAGGCGGTTACCCAACCACTAAGGCTCAATTCACACGTACCACAACCACACCGCGTCGCAGCGTTAAAATGTGGTGTGGTTGTGGTTACGTGTGAATTGTACTATTCATTAACCATACAAAATATGCGCCCGACCACGTCGTGTGGTTGTGGTGTGGTTGTGGTTACGTGTGAATTGAACTATTCATTAACCATACAAAATATGCGCCCGACCACGTCGTGTGGTTGTGGTTGTCGTGTGGTTGTGGTACGTGTGAAACAACCCTATGATTTAAAATAAAGGTTTGAATTACTTCAAATCAACACTGTCCTCTTTGGTTATAATCTGACATAGCATTTATGAAGTAAACGTGTTTTGAGTTCTAATTGTCAAGTTGAAAAATATTTTATGCAAGATATTGATTTTTATGTAAATTTTGACTTTAGCCCTACAGTAACATTCAAGGAATGGATAATGTTATTTTTTTATTTTTCATCGCAAAGTACAGTGCTAACTCAGGAATTATTTGAATTATTTCAATAATTAACTTGTAAACTTCGATTGACGTAACGTAACGTAAATAACGACTAGTGGCAGATACGACTTGGTAATCATACATTGGGAATTTAATTATTTGTTTTGTTAAAAAATTAACGATGGTTAAAGATAGCTAATTTTAAGAATTGACTTGATGTAATGTATTATTTATCATTAACTGAGCCAGAATCAAGTGTTTTGTATTACCAATTTGAAGTCACCCTGTATAATGTACCTAGGTACAGTCAAGTTCATTTACATCTACACACTTACGAGAACAAAAATATCTGAACACGATTTTATGTTCCTGACAATAGGGTCGTGTTTAGATATTTTTGTTCTCGTAAGTGTGTAGATGTAAATGAACTCTACTGTACTATACTAACATTTTTGTTTAGTTCTAGCGATAAGCATAGAATAAACGGCCTTACAGAATTTTATCTGTAACGTTTCGCCAAATTTTCATTTGTCCGAAAGCCATTTTTAGGGTTCCGTAGTCAACTAGGAACCCTTATAGTTTCGCCATGTCCGTCTGTCCGTCCGTCCGTCCGCGGCTTAGCTCCGTGATAATTAGTACTAGAAAGCTGAAATTTGGTATGAGTATGTGCATGTATAACGCCGACAGAACGGTAAAATAAAATTTAAAAAAATTTTTTTTTTTCGGGTACCTCTCGAACATCTAAAGTGGGGGTGATTTTTTTTTCTTATCAATACTGGTGTGTGGTGTGTCGTTGAATAGGTCTTGTAAAAATAATGGGGGTCTCCAAACATTATTTTCTGATAACGTCAGCAGTTTTGTAAATATTCGCTCCAAAAACAAAAAAAATAGTGTCCCCCCTCTAACTTCTCAACCACGGGTCAAAAGAATTCGGAAAAATTCATTTTAATGAGGCCTTATAAGTACTTTCAAGGAAAACTATAATGAACAAAATCGGTCGAGCCGTTTTTGAGTTATCGCCAAATTTCATATTTTTTCTTTAAAAGGTCGTAAGTTGACTTCCAGAAGGTAATAAGTGATTACAGTTTCTAGGGCGTTTACGACCTTTTTATAGAGCTTAAAATCTTTCTTAACGTAAACCTCGGGCTTAAAACAGCAGTTTATTATGAAGGATGAGCAACTACGGAACCCTACACTGAGCGTGGCCCGACATGCTCTTGGCCGGTTTTTATTAAACAATCATAACCTAATCTAATGGGTTCTTTAAAAAAATGTTTATGCAATCCTGTAAATATTACGGATGTTAGGAAAAAAATACTTTCGGACAATTGAAAATTCCGCGAAACGTTACAGATGGGAAACAGCTTTTCGGATTTGAGATAGGATACCAGAAAAATACACAAAGTGCGAGTGGGACTCGCGCACGAAGGGTTCCGTACCATAATCTGTAAGTTTGTTGTATGGGAGCCCCCCTTAAATATTTATTTAAATTTAATTTTAGTATTTGTTGTAATAGCGGCAATAGAAATACATCATCTGTGAAAATTCCAACTGTCTAGCTATCACCGTTCTTGAGATACAGCCTGGTGACAGACGGACGGACGGACGGACAGCGAAGTCTCAGTAATCGGGTCCCGTTTTTACCCTTTGGGTACGGAACCCTAAAAATCACTATGTAGGAGTAAGTACATTTATGAAATTCCAAATTAATCATAATATTTCCTGAAATATCTTTATTAAGTATCATTACTACAGTATAGTAACAACCTTTGAAACGTCCAACACAGGTCGTGATAGAGATAAATTACGTTTCTTTTGAAGCAAGATTGACAAGTTTAGTGTCCGTGGCCGCGTCGCTAACAGCTTGATGGTTGGTTCCTGTTGGCCAAATTTACCTTCTTTATGAACACTTTACTACAAATTACCTCCCTAAACTCGCCGGAACTCATCTTCCGCCAGTGACAACCCTAATTGAAACGGAAAATGTTACTGAAGCGGTGCAAAAAAATTAAATACAGTCCGTGAGCTGTGAGTGTGTGAGTGCGATTCGGGTTTGAGTAAAAACTGAGAGGCTCTTATTTGGATTTCGTAAGAGCGAGCGAGACATGTATAAACCGCGAATTGCATTCTGACTGCTCATGCACTGTATTAACGTAGAAAATCGTGGACTAATTTGATTTTTTTTTTATGTTTGGATTATATGCCAAAAGAGCGCATTTGTTTTAGTAAACTAGTGTGTTTGATTTTGGTGCCACATGATGATTGATGACTCAAAATGGGTTCTCATTTGTATGTTGCAATCATACAACTCGCACTTTTTTTTAAACAATCGCTAACTCAAAAAACAAACAGTCATCTGAAACCCTTACCTACTTATTTAGGTATTGTTTTTTATTCGTTCTAGATCTAGTGTAGATATATATTATATTAGATTTATTTTCATACAAGGATTTACTCTCACTATTTTCTTAACATATGGGACCCGCCCAAAAAATATTAAGTAAACCTATAGAGGTGGTTCATTACGTACCATCGTATTGACAAAAAACATGTCTGGTGATATATTTACACAGTTTTCAATTCCTGTTTTCGCAAGCACACTCGACTGTACATTAAAGCAGATAAGCCGCTTTCATAGTGCGCTTACAGTAAAATAAACAATGGTTACTTTTTTATGAATAATATCCGAACACAAATTACATTTTGGTTTGATGTTAGCGTATGTAATGATGTAGAGAGGTATGTAAGATCTTTGTACAATTATATAGATTCCAGATTTCCACCAACTTCTAGTATGTCTGTTTGGCGGACTGGAAGATAATGCCATTTGGCATTAAGTCCAATATTTGTATTGCCTTTTGTTTTACGAAATAAAGTTTGAATGAATACGTTAAAACGTTAAATGCCCGAAGAGACGTAGATATTAATAAACAGAGCGTGTCACATTATAATTTTTCGGGAACTTTATAATTATAAATTACTAGCTTTTGCCCGCGGCTACGTCTGCGTGGAACTTGGAAGTATGGAAGCAACCTCGTACAACACGATAGATATCCACCTAATCACCTTAATTAATAAAAGGGATTATTATAAGCGCCTAAGCAAATGTAAGAGCAATTGTGCTTTTGGTCTAATCATTACATTTCCTACAGGGTCATCAATGTCATCATGAATTACTTACTCACTTTTCAATCTTTTTAGGGATAATTTCCAGGATGAAAACTATCCTATGTCCTTCCTCGGATCTTAAACTGTCTCCATGCCAAATTTCATCAAAATCGATTCAGCGGTTTAAGCGTGAAGAGGTAACAGACAGACAGACACACTTTCGCATTTATAATATTAGATGGATATTTTCGGTAACGCCAGATACATCAAAAGTGTGGGTCCGATAGCGGATTCACGACACCAGACGCATAAATTGCGCACCAAAATGAGACTTCTGTTTTCTAAAAGCATTTCCAACAAAAATAATCTAAAACTGTTCTGAAAGAAAAATAAGCTTACATAACTCTGCCGCTACGAGTGATATTTTCCCGGCTCTTGCATAATTTCTTCAAGAGTTCAATTTCGAGGCTCAATCGATGACATAAGAGAGTGTCTCCGATCTAGTCGTTTGGAGTAATTACCACAGCCCCCAGGGGGTCTTCCCGAGGTCTCCGCGACGTCTGTCTTTCCAGAACTCACTTAGAGTAAGTGGTTCCTTTACTTGAATGCAAATTTTGACCTTTTAGTGGGTAAATAAGTTCTTTTATTAAGTTACTTTATGTTATTCTTAACTTGACGTTTTCAATTACATTGAATGTACCTCAGATTAATCTGAAATGTGGTATGTTCTGGAAATCAGCCAACGAGATTGCTTAGATTAAAATAATTAAAGTAATATTATGTAAGGTTTTTGTTTTATTGTAGCATTAAATGGTAACTTGTGCCTAAGGGTGCAACTGGCGTTTTTGTCTAGTTATGGGCTAACAATTACAATTGACTGCAATAACAGATAGAAATCCGATTACAATAGTCGACTCGATTTTGGGGTCGGCCGTTAGGAAGTCTACAAACCAGCAGTTAATCTTTTTTTTTTTTTTATGTCATAGGGGGCAAACGAGCAAACGTATCGCCTGATGGAAAGCGATAACCGTCGCCCATAAACACCTGCAACACCAGAGGAGTCACAAGTGCTTGCCTACCCGGAGGACGAAGATAGAATGCCTCTATGCTAGTAATTTCACCGGCTATCTTACCCCCACACCGGAACACAACAATGCGAACATTGCTGTTCTCTTCGGTAATATAAGCTGGTAGTCACGTGTCTCACTCGGCAGGATAAATGACTTGCGTACTCAGGTAGGCGTAAGTAGTAGGTGAGTGCAGTAGGTACGGATACGGACAATCGTATAAGCCTGCCGGTATCGACTATCGATGTACAGTCAGCTTAGCAGTCAGGCCGCGACTTGGCTTTTCGTGCGGCATTGCGTACGACAAAAAGCACAACACGTCTCTTTTGTACTGCACAATTGACTAGAACAAACAAAGGATGGGCTTTTAATTATTGCTGCACTGCATAGCTGCTGTACAGTCACCCAATTTGATTTCTAGGTCACTATAGAACCATGCCACAATGACAATGATATGAGATTTCAAGCGGCTTTCATATTGACGTTCACTGTGACAAGGTACGAAATGGCCTAGGAATCAAATTGGTTGACTGTACATTTCATAGATTTGTTGGCAAATGCATTTGAGCCGTTTCATACACAACTTCTCACACTCCGGCAAGGTTTAGAGTTCCATTAATAGCATAAACACCAGGAAACTATATAGTCATGGATTATGTGAGCACCCGCCCAGAGGTTAAATTCGCCATTATTAAAAGCCATAAAACTGCCATTGTTACACATTTTATAGCGTTCAATATCAGTTATGTTATTACTAGCATCTAAGACTCCGCAAGGTTTTAAAACTGCCTCAGAGACATAAAAATTACTACGAGGGCATTCACAGTTAATTTACCTTTTATTGAAAATTTAAATAGTTAAAAGCATTATCATGAAATACGCAGAACAATATGTTTTCGGGAAAAAAATACCGACGATTATATTATTTCAACTTAAAAAGTACCGTGAGACTCAAACATAATAAGATTACATAACATGTCGAGTAGCACTCGACTTTAACGATGTGACTAACCGTTCTGTAATGTAAATATTATATTATTCTTACCTTGCAGACTTAAAAACATTTTCAATCTAAGATTTTTGTAATTAAGTGCTAAGAAGTTTATCTGAGGACAGTTTCTGCTCCTGTTTGAATTATATACTAGCTGTTTTTTGTAGGAACTTGTTGATCGTATGATTATTATTTTATAGATAACGCAGGGGGTTCCAAACTTTTCTAGGTTGTGGCGCACTTTACATGTTTAATATGTTCGTTCAATGTAACTTGATTTACAAATGTGGTCTCTGACAGTAGTGATTTACAAATGCAATTCTGCAGCCCAATGTACAATGTTTCTATTCCATCCCAAATTGGCGTCAAAAATCGTTTGTATAGTCATTTATGCCCTTTCAGTCTTTGTATATTTTACCATTATAGATTCATTTATGTCGTGTTGTGTACGTGTTTTCACGCTTGCACTGCGATTTTTGTTGAATGCGTGAGTTTTTGCACAGTTTTATTCTTGCATGTTTGTATTCAACAGTTGATTGAGCTTTACCCACTCAGAAAGTACAGCAGTTTGGAGCACGCTTAAAATAATATTTTTATTATGATTATAATTATCATCAGCCGAATGACGTCCAATGTAAGACATGAGCCGCCCCCAAAGAACACGGCTGATTATGAGTCTCGAGGAGTTTACCCACGCTGCCTCTTTCGGTGCCTGATCTCCACTGAAGAATTCATCGTTCCCAGCGGTTATCGCTTCACTAATTTATTAATCTAAAATGTTATACCAGTTAGATTAGTGTACTTTGAGATTGCTTCGGCCGGGCATTACCCTAAAATGCTATAAAACATACTAAATTATTCCATTTGGTAGTTCAACTTTAGCCCTCAGACTAGCCTAAATTATATCCAACGACAAGAGCGCTCGGTTAAAATATTCACCACGACTATCAGCATTCAGACCCCGGATTGAATATGCAAATTTAACTAAAGGCTCGTGCAAAAATCTATGGATCTCATATCCGGGCCAAGTTTGAGATTCAACAGATGGCCGGGCAGAGGATACAGATGTTAAATAAATAATTATATGTATATCATGCCCTAAAGTCCTTATCCAAAACGAAGTAGTGGAGCTACCATGTGGTAGTACGAGTGCTCTGTGGATTCTATATGTTGATGAAAGTACTGGTAAAAATTAGAGGGATGTGGACTAGATTATGAAACCAGGGTCCTAAATCAATGTTTGTGATATATGTATCTCACAACCGTGTGTTTACTTTAGTGGTATGATCAATTTTCTTTTAAATTACAATTTAATTGATCAGTTTTCAGTAATATCGTTATTTTAGAATAGCCATCAGACAGCTTCGTAAGCCGTTATACAAGTGCCAAATTGAGTATACCCAAAACATGAGTTCTGCAGACCTAGGGCTCTCAATTCATTTCAATCGGTTGAAGTGATTGAAGGTGAAGTGATGACTTCTGCGTGATTGACAATACAAGATGGCGAAAAGGCTTTTTGGAGCGAGTAAAACCACAAACCGAACATTGGGTGCAGATGCATGGATTTAAATTCTATTTGATTGTGTATAGATTTCATTGTTGCGAGGCGACTCTGCTTATTAGGGATTATTTACATAAGACTTTTTGGTGACCAGAGTAGTTCATACTTCGTTCATTTAAGTATGAACAGAAAGGACGCGTAATTTAATTCACAATGACCTCTATTAAAAATGTATCAAAAAACAGTTGCTAAGTAACGTAACTAGTAGTTACTAACTACTATTTACTTCAAGATGGACTCTTTTCCTGTGGCGCGGAGATAATCCCATTAGCGGGTTATACTCCCACACAAAGTCTGACTCTCTCGTAGTGAGAGCTAAACAGCTCTGATACAGTCAGGCCATGTTTCAATGATACTACATAAATATATAGAGATAGTTCTTCTTTTACTTCTGCACTCCATAATGCAGGTACTGATTTCGCATGCAAATTGGCAAATCCGACTTAAAGAAACAAGGTCAAGAGTGGATGTGTTTTGTGGCAAGTTTTGTGAATACTACAGCAGATGGTCCGAGAGAGGATAAAGATAAAAGATTATTCCGTGTGAACAGATTATTGTTGAGTTATCGGATGGGAAGTAATGAAATACGGACCGTTGACCCTGCTGCTAAAATAAGCTATACTGCTTGCCATATTTTGCCAAGCCGATCTTGGTTATGAAAACAAGGATTTGTTAAATTGTACGAGTAGTAGTCGGCCACATCCTTACTATTATAAATTGAGGAAATACTAAAATTAAGGAGGACTACTTATCCATACAAATATCATAAATGCGAACGTGTGTCTGTCTGTTACCTCTTCACGCTTAAACCACTGAATCGATTTTGATGAAATTTGGCATGGAGATAGTTTAAGATCCAAGGAAGGAAATAGGATAGTTCTCATCCTGGAAATTATCCCTAAAAAGATTGAAAAGTGAGTAAGTAATTCATGATGACATTGATGATCCTGTAGGAAATGTAACGATTAGACCAAAAGCACAATTGCTCTTACATTTGCTTAGGCGCTTTTAATAATCCTTTTTATTAATTAAGGTGATTAGGTGGATATCTATCGTGTTGTACGAGGTTGCTTCCATACTTCCAAGTTCCACGCAGACGTAGTCGCGGGCAAAAGCTAGTATGTATATAATATGCCTTTGAAGATTCACACAGTTAGACCAATTTTAGTGCACGGGTAACTACAGATGCATATAGGATATAATTTACCTAACTTCAGAGAAACAAAAAAGAGGGTTATGTCGTTTCTTCCGTGTGGACGAAGTTTTATAGTTATACTTTTAATTATAAAATTTTTAAAGCGATTCCAAGCCAAAGTCGAAAGAACCAGAAATACTCTTAAATGATAAATTTACATCTGACGTCGCATTCTTTGGCACTCGCTGAATGGTGGGAATAGAAAATTTATTGCAGCCTATGCCGATGCCGATAATGCATTTCCGAGTTGGGTTCATTTCAACTTTTTAAATAGTTTATTCATTACTAATAGGTGCCTACGAACTTTATCTGCGCGGAAGAAGTCACAATCCTCTTTTATGATTCTCTGTAGTCAGGTAGTTATTATCCTATGACATGATCATCTGTGGGTAATAAATAATATAATACTTAGTTGAAATTTGCACCTTGCCTTTTTGGTAAGATGAGGGCGCAAATATATTTTTCACGACACTGCTCGAAAATGTGGTTATAGATTACCTGAATCGAGTACACAAAACTGCTTATGTTCATTTGTAAACTGTATATCTATGTTAGCTCCCAACACGACAACAATGTTCGACCTTACGGTAACAGTTCGTATCTACACTTAAATTTCATAGTAAGATACGACTTTTTAGACAATATTTCAGACTAATTTTCTCGGCCGGCTTAAACGAAAATTTAACCAATCAAAGCTTAATCGTCTGCTGCATGTCAAATTAAATTGACCAATGAGAATGCGTCATTTATGAGGTGTATTTTTTTCTTAAACTTATAAATACCCACAAACGAGTTTATTTTCTTAAGTAAGATAATACTCCTCAGGTTTACTTTTTAATAAGTTTTTGTTAAAAAGGTTTTACTCTGGAAATCATGAACATTTATATTTTAAAATTAGTTATGGGGCGTAAAACAATTTCCTAATTTCTATAACTACTCATTTTTCAACAGATAAACAGTTTTCAACAAATAAACACTTTTAATTACCTATATAAATATTGAGTTCGTTTTTTTGTTATTCGGCTGAAAAGCTAATTACTCCATTGCCATGAGATGAGATGCGCGCATGCGCTGCGGGGCAGCCGGCCATATAAAAAAAAAGAAACAAAATGTATTGTTTAGTAAATATTAAAATTGGTTTTGTAATGTGATAATCTGATTAATTTAATAATGTTCTCATTGACTCACAAAATAAATTAATATTAGGAACGTATGTTAATATTGCGTACCGTTACAATGACCCTTCAGTGTATAATGTATCGTAGGGTTGTTTACCTGAGTGTAACCTAGACTAAATGTTTAAATGTCTAAATTAAGTTGAAAGTGAGGTAAGTTTGAATATTTTTGTTATTTCTTCATAACTGGGTTGAAAATCGTCTTTATGTCGTTTGAATCTGGGGGCACGATCAGCTTTATGTATATAATAGCCCTGATTTTTATAACAATGAGGCTGCAACAAGGCGCTCAGTTTAATGACCAATATGAAAGGCTCGTATTAGTTATAAATAATATATTTCCTCGTGTCGGGAAAAGCTCTATGTTTAAGTCTCGGCTGAAAGTGCAATAGATGAACTCGTACTATCGAAGGCCTCCCCTGCGGGTCGGCCTTCGAAACTTACTCGTTCGTCTATTGCTTACTTTACAGCCTCTACAACAATGTACTATTGCAGTGAGGACAAGGTCAAAAATAAAAACACATTATTTTTCGTTGGGTTAAATTTTTACTTCGGTCAAAAGATTCGTTTTAAGTCTAGGTTAAGTAAAATCTTCCTGTTTAGATTTATAAGTAGAATTTGTGTGTAATTTGGGTGAATCTTCTTCTTTTTCTTCTTATAAAAATAATGTGCATTTAACCATTGTGGTGTATAACCACATAAAAAATGAGACATTAGGTACATGTTTCTTAAATGTAATGTGCATTCAGTTTAAAAAAACCTATACCTTAAAGCTGGCGCATCTCAAATCTCAATAGGTTTTTTGGCCTAAATTCTGTATGTCCAAATACGACAGGTTACGATAGCTGCCGCATTTTTGGAGCAACCGGCTCGGCGCTCGGGAGCAACTGCAAATTTAATGTCTGCGGCTAATTGTTGCAGGAAATGAGTTTCATATCCGGACAGCCAGAGCATACTGCAGCCGGACCACTTGGATTAGGAGGTTTTAGTGGCATGAGGTAGTACGAGTAGACTGACTACAACTGTACAAAGCCGCGTTCCACTGACTTACAGCACCTCTAGCACAACTGTGACACGCGACTCTTTCTCGCGAGAGTCATACTGCCTATCTCTTTCTGTAAAGTACTGTCAGAGAGTGACAAGTGATTCTATGATGCGCGACATGAGTCCTGAACCATAGTTGTGACGAGACGGTGTGCTATGATAGTCGCGTTTATCATACGATTTGGCGGAACATAGAAGCAATAGCACTATCGCCATTTATGTCGCCGTCCTCTCACGTGCTGGAGAAACAATACTACGATGCGCAGAACAAAAGCGTAAGGCGGAGCAAAACGAGCTATTAGCTCTGCATACGGCGCGTAGTCGACGAAGCCGGTCTTGGTAAAATTAACAGACGCTGAGTAGACCATTACTAATACAATATTTTGCATTGCGAAAGTGGCAAACTCTCTGTGTCTGTACCCGTACCATGAGTTGACGTGACCGTACTCGCTAGCGACAGCGTAAACGGTTTATACGGAGAATAACACAGCGGTTATTATGTAGAACTACAATTCTCCATACAAATCGTTTACGGAGTCGCTAGCGAGTAGGTACTGTCACTGTAAACTCACATGGTAAGGGTACTGTTCATTGCACGGCTTTACCTGGGAGCGGAGTTCATTCCGGCAATCTCAATGTTTTGTTTGCCGTGGGCATTGCATGTGCAAAAATGAAATTGAGCTCAGAGGAGTAGTACTGAAACAAGAGACAAATGTTTTTTTGCAGTGTAGTCAAACAATGTCGATTGTCGGTTCCCGGTCGCCAATTCAACGCGGTACTCCAATATCTCCGATTTTGCAATGTTTCGTGCATAGCATAATACGGTCATCTGCCCCATCCAATGTGATAATTATCGATAATCATAATGCTATCATGTAAAAAAATAGTTAGACAGAATTCTGAAACCAAAATCTTTAAGACATTTTCAATCAATCTCGAAAAATTTACTAAAAGACTAACTACTACTAAAGATTTTTTTGCTATTCGGATAGGATAATTTTATATCAAAGAAAAAGAAAATGTCACTCCGGTTCCATTAAATAGAGGATATCGCTGAAGTAGACCTATTGTGGCGAAATCTCGAGCAGAAGTCGTTAGAAATGTTTAGTTTAGCCCCATCTGTGTGTCACATCCTGAAGTTCACGTTATGATTGCGTTACATTTGTAGGAGGAGTGTTGAGTTTTAATGTTTTATTTGCGTAATGAACTTGAAAAAGATCATGTTGATTTACGCGAGTTTTTGTTTACGACTCATTTATATAGCATGTCATGGCAGATCCTCCCTGATTATGATGTCAGGAATTCCAGTTTATCCTGTGTGGGTTTTTGGAATGAGTAATATTTAAATGTAAACCGCCCTATTTTTAAATACCTTGGGTTGGCATTAGAAGAGAGGCGTTTTTCAACTTTCGTTTTTCCAAAGTACCTACTTGTACATATTTTTTTCGGAAAATTGTTTTTTTTTTTACTCTTCTTACTCAGAATAATTTGAAGAAAAAAGTGTATCAAAGTAAATGTGCAATTTATTGGAAAAACTCCAGCTAGGAATTGAAATAATTGTTACTTTAACTATGACGAATTATCAGATAGTGCTTAAACGTAAAGTAATGTGAAGAAGTGTTTGATTCAGGCAGCCTATGACTTTCGCGTCTATTGCAAAATCGATAGAGTTAAGGAATGTATCACTTTATTAACCCGAATATTATGCAAGATGCATGGCCCATAGAGCCCGTAGGTGGTAACAAACAAGAAGTGAGTATACACTGTATACACATAGACCCACATATTCACAAAGTCGAATGCTTACAGTTTCTTTACTTAATAAAAATGAAACCGTACATATTGACACAAAGGTAAATTATGAAAGAAAAACATAAAATGTAAGCACTCGAACTAACACTACGCTATTAGAGCGCACTCTGCGTGATATATTCTTTAAAATGCTAAGCGCATTAGCCATTACCCTAGGATGTGCGTTTTTACACGCACGATCCCCAGCCCCCATTGCTTTACAGCAAGTGTGAGGACCGCAAGAGGAATGGCGCTAGTCTAAATGGTTTTATATAGAAATAGAATCGATAAAAAGATTCTATAAAAACATTTATGAAAACGTATATAAGTACCTATATTTCACCATTGTGCCTTTTCTCAACTTTCAACTTCAACTTTCTTAAATTCACTGCAAGTATAAGCAAAAACTAAAAACAATCGTCTAATCTATTTTGTTTTGACACTTAGGTATTGAATATGAATATTTCCGCACTAGTTTTTGACTTAAGCACATACTCGATTCCGGATGTAGACACAAAAAATTCGTAGTAAAATTCACATATAAACTCGAAACAGCGTAAGATACTTGAAGCTTTACACATGGATTATATGTCACGCGACGAAATTCACAGCATACATAATGCGTAAGTACCTACGTGAATAACGCGTATGAACATAATTCCGGATGTTTTGACACGCAAGGGGGCACGGCACGCAGTTCATAGTCATTACTGTAGTGGGTATACTAGGTAGTACTTAATCTTAACATCATTGTATGTCATACTCGCTTAAGGGATAGTGGTGTCCCAGAGCTTTTGGAGGCTAGAGCGAAGACAAACTAGCAGGCGTATCTAAGGCCGTCTTATTAAAAGCTCTGGACACTCCATACTTAGGGGTCTCATTGCACAGCTCAGTTAAAAAACATTATCTATGTATGGTAGAGATAGGGACCCTCCCCACGTGAGATTGGGGGTCCTCATGAACCACGTTCCCAGAGGAAGAGGAGTAGGAAAGATAGGCCTGGGCGCATCGCCTCATCGTAATCGATTACCATCGCCTATAGATACCTGTAACACCAGAGGAGTTACATGTGCGATGCCGGTCTTTTAGTTGGGAGATCGGTCTTTTCTTTAAGATCTGAAGGTCGTTTCTACAATTTCATGAAATACATATCTCCGTGTGTATAAAATGCAACTGGATTTCTAAGGTCTGTTGAAGGGTTGGAAGTAAAATAAGATGGATTTACTACTGGCTTATATCTTGAAACGATCGGCCGTCTACCGGGAAGAAATACGAGTATCTTATGGCTGGTAGTTAGATGGACATTTAGGCTCTTATAAAATAACGACACATAAAGTGGCCGACTCTGTACTGGAACAGATTGAAAATACGATACACCTACACTAAGCATTTAGATCTGGCAATCTCCACTCCCTTTAAACTTGAGCTTAGCACAGAAAATCCTGTTTCTGAAAGGCTCTAAATTGAAATCTAACACGTCCATTGAAGCGCATTATCAACTTGGCTTGTGACTAATTTATGAACACGTGTATTACCCTCCGTTACAGGACGACTTAACTGAATTATGTGGCCGACTAACATATGCCGTTTTGCAAGCACGAGTCGACCTGGAGTCGAGGTAGTTTGGAGCTGTTACATATTGGAGTTCCCCAAGCGCGGCAAGTCACATGTTTGATCATGTCCGAAAATGCTTGAAGGCTGCTATGCATAATTAGAGCTTGCATACATGATAAACTGCCGACCTAGGTCTTGTTTAAAATGATCCTATTGTAACAGGTAGACGAAAACTTTGCGCTACTCGGTGTTACCCTCTTAGCTTTATCGGATTTAAATAAATGTTTGAAATTGTTTTCAGTGTTTTTTGCTTTGATCAGAATGTATTTGTTTTTCCCTTAGGTTACTAAGTTGGAACTGCTGACTACATTATTCAAATTGATTGGCCGTATCTATCCATGTTTTAGAAACTCATCTTTCAGTCCTTAACTTACATTTGTTGAACGAAATGTATTGGCGCTGATAAGGTGCAGTTGTTATTGTATGTTACTTATCTTAAACCTATTTAAAGTGGCCATCGTGGGGTTATAAAAGCCCTCTCACCCACTGTCTTACGATTAAGTGCAAGCTAACCGGCCAGCAAATGCGGTAGTGATTCGGCTGACAGCGCGGTCACGTGCCGTTCTGGTGCAGCAGGCATTGGCACAGGCGCAGTCGGTAGGATTGAAAACTTACCGAGCAGTAGCGTCTCGTCGTCCAGGGCAGTGACGAGCGAGTCGGTGCAGCAGGTGTTGGTGTTGTCGATGGAGATGCGCACGGAGGCGCAGTCAGCCGGCGAGTGCGGTAGTTGTTCGGCTGACTGCGCCGCCACGCGGCCGTTGGCCAACCGCAGCGACGCCGCCCGCCCGCCCGTGCCTGTCGCCGCGCCGCCTCCACCATCCTCGCATCTGGAACAAGAGATACTATCATAAGACAACGTTATTCAAGAAACAGTACGAACAAAGCTCATTGAAGATCCTTTGGTCTGCTTTCTGGACTGTTGACTGTTTTTCGCTATGTCTCGAGGGTTCCGTGGACCGTCAAGCCATGGAGTTTGAAGAGTAGAATTTATTTTTTAAGTTATAGCTCTAATACTTGCCACGCTCGGTATACTGCTGAATCAATGGTAATGGCAGATTAATTTGTTGAAGTGCCCACAACAATACGAGCGTCGTTGTTATGCAATTTTTTGAAACTGTTTCACTGAATTCAGCTCTAGATTACATTTGGAAGTGGTTTGAGCTCTGAGCGGGCACTCCGCTAAGTATCTCCTCGCGGGACTAAAAACAAGCCTCATTATTTCCCTCGCAAAGGGTACGGCTATTTTTGTCGCTAACTACTGCCTAAATGTCACCGATATAGGACAAAAGAACATAACACTTACTTATGTACTGTTACAAAGTTTTATGTCTTAAACGGCTATATGCTTATTAAAGATTCATTTTACATAAGTAAGGTAAACGTGCAATAAGCTTTTTGAATTTTCGAGAGTTTGAATGTTTCCGGGCCGATGGTTATATTGTTATCATTATCTTTAAATGTTTATGTATATGTAAATGTGTTGTTACCACATCGCGCCATAAGAGCTATATGGATTTCAAGAACACTAACTCGCTCTTTATAGCAGTACACACCTCAATCATTATGAAAAAATAAAATAACGTGAGATACATTTAAACAACAGGCATAGTGAAACAACAGCCGGTTTTACACCCTACAATGTGTGTAGCTTCATTTTACAAAGATTTTGAAAGAAAATGATTGACTGTACGAATTATGAACATTGAATAAACGTAAAGTGTAACCAAGTATAATTTTGGCCAACGGTGTCTTAGGAAGCACGGGTTTAAATTTTAAGTTCAGTTCTAAGAAATAACAAGAATTCCTAATGTTATATTATTATTGAGCATAAGCCTTCGGCATACGGAATAGTATAAACGGGCTACTTTAGCTCACGCACGTCACGTTTGGCGTAACTCTATCAATTCTAGCAACTTCTAAGTATGCGAAGTGTACCCTGAGGCATACCATCGCACCGAGTTATTATACTCAATTTCATAGCAGATTCTATTAGACATACTTCGTTTTTCATATGAACTACATAGTCTTCGTAAACTAGCGAAGTCAAGCCGTATTGAAATTTAATATGTAGCTGTAAGGTTCCTTTTTACAGATGTTCCATATGAAGGAGTATAATAAAATGCTAAAGGAGACTTGTATCGTTTACCACAGCCCTCTTAAAACTTTCGTAGCATGCGATAAATCTAAAGGGATTGGGTGACATCGATTGGCTATCTCTAATGTAGGTCAATGGCTGATTGACTGATTTATGGGAAAGCGGGAGAAAGATGCGTTTACCCGGGAGTGGGATTTTTAATAGGTCATACACCGTCTAAAGGACAAAAGCCGTCTTTGAAAAACTATTACGAGCCTACTTTGGGACCTCAGTCCCAAAGAAGGCTCTTAAATTCATAATTTTGCTCACGGAAAGATAGTCCTGGAATATTTAACTTTGTTCATTGAAGGAAAATCGTGAACTTAATTCTCTGTAGCGATTGCCTCGAATTTTTATGAATTAAAAAAATAGTGCGTGGAGGCCCTCCGCGCGGAAGAAGTGAAACTTCGTAATGTGAATGAAAATAGGAAGGGGTAGAAATTGTAATTTCAAAAGAGAAAACCTAACAATCAATTGATATTCACAAGAGACGTACTTACCTTGAAATAACCTTAAATCCGTCGCATTGTCCGTGGGATTGTTGCGTTGAACATACGAGTATAACTCAACAGTGCTTTCCTACCCCCTCCACGGTAGCGTTAAACGTTAAACGTTTAACGCAACCTTGTTAAAAGTCGCATTAGAAGTTTCACTTCAATAAATATCGGACAACCTTGCACATATCTATCTAGTCCCACAGTAAGCTCTAGTACAGCCAGGAACAAATATTCTAGTTCATCACACAAATATTTTCCCTTGCCGGGATTTGAAGCCAGGACCATCGGCTCAGTAGGCAGCTTCACTACCACTGCACCAACCGCGTCAGTTTCAGCACATTTCATACACACTATAGGCGCGACAAACTTTTGGTATTTTCGTTTTCTTAATTGTCTTACTGGTCCGCGATCATTCGTCATTCCGGGTTACCGGGGTTCCGTAAACCGGGGCGCTCTTTACTCTCTATAATGCACCAGCACCTCTATAGCATAACTGTCATACGCGACTATTTCTCGCGCGAGATAATTACCCGTCTCTATCTGTGCAGTAATGTGTGAGAGAGACGGGTAGCACTATGTCCGCGACAAGAGTCGTGAAGCCTTGTTGTGCTAGACGGGCTGGGACGTAGCACAGTTTGGAAACCCCTGATCCACTCCATGTTTTCTGATACATCTTTGTAACTATTTTATAGAAGCAATACGAATCTTTTTATTTTCTTGCATTCCGCCTTTGGTCGTTAACATAGCCTTAACATGGCTGAAGCCATTTCAGGCATAAATCCAATCGGGATCTCCACGAATATAAAAAGGCTATTCGTAACAAAATATCCCGCGATTTAATGTCTCGGTTAAAATTTAATTTTCAGAGAGGGTTCGGGGATAAAGTAAGATATATCTTTTTAACCTACATGGCAAAATCTGTTTCGTATTTGGATTTTTATACCGTCAGATCATAATTTTTATTGGCTACGAACATAATTTATGTTAAATTATTTTAAGTACTCGTATCGGCAGTATAGTACACCCGATGTCGTATTACTGCTTTTTTCAGAAATTCTGAAACTTCCATTAATATTGCAAGCAGTGGTGCAGCTACCGGACGGCTTGGCGAGGCAGTACCAAGTTAGCAAGTGCCTAGGCAACTGGGATATTGTGTCCCAAGTAGTTACATGTGATGTTTTATATTTTGTTCTATATTTTATGATACGAGAAACAAGTAAAATGTGTAAAATAATGTCTACCCTAGAGATCTACTCTAGGTATAGGCGTCACTGTTAATCAGCATCCTGAAATGGGTATTGCTTACTTCATGAGATTAAGCTGACTGACGAGCTTTTTACCATTAATTTAATCTATAAGTAAAACTCGTTAATCGTGTTTACGTCTATACTATGCTAAATAAACTTATGTCTTTCTTCTTTCTTTCAATTTCTTATTTTGCCTTGGAGTCCCAATTATTATCGTAATAAAAATCATAATATTAATGAAACTAGTCAGAACCTTTTACAAAATAAATATATCTAGATGTGTAAATAAAAACTTATTAATAATAATGGTGGTATAGGTAACACCTAAACATACTTTTACTATATTACTCTTCTGTTTCTTTTACAATTTATTTCTAAATATTGCCCTAAAAAACCGCTATAAGTACATATAGATTTTTAGAATAAAACCTCAAATCCAATAGGCTATTTGACTGATGTTGAATTCTACAGCGTACTGTAGTTATATAAATAAAATTAGCTAAATATATCACGAAACAAAGAAAAAAAATCCAGAAACATATATCTTTTTTGGAAATATGTGACTTCAAAGGTACGCAAATTTTATGATTTTTTTTTTAATCCAAAATTAATTTTGAAAATGTTTTCAGAATCCTCATAATTTTACGAAACAATAATTGTATGACAACTATGAACTTAAACGCACTTTTTCACGGTGAAAATGCCAAATTTCTTAATTTTTCCATACAATTATTGGTACCTATACCGGCCTGTGACGTCACTAGCCTGACGCGTTTTGTATGGAGCGTTTTTAGCGCTACGTAGAAATGTTGAACTTTGACGGTCATTTCTGACTTTTAGAGCAGTTTAAGTGTAGTCAGTCCCATATAGACATTTGATCACAATAAAAAATAGAATCGATTGACATCCTCAAAAAAAATTAGTCAACATGTCTATTATCGGGTGCATGGTTTTTTGGTAAAATTTAACTAAAATATAATATAGAATAGAATAGAAATAGAATAGAATACTCTTTATTGCACACCTCAAGAAGAAATAGATACAAATACCGATGACACTTAACATTACAATAGAGGCAAACAATAGGCGATCTTATCGCTAAAAAGCGATCTCTTCCAGACAACCTTTAATATAATATAGTAATTACAGATAATTACTTGACATATTATTTTAACATGTTAATACTGTTTCTCAATATGATGTCAACATCATTCAAAAACATCAGTAACTATTTCCTTGACATTAACATTTTATGACAAAGTGCTATAAATTTGAATGTGCATAATGATTATGTTTTGTATTTAATTTTCAAGGAAACTCCTGAAATTATTACCGCTTTATTATTCAGGCCATAATATTATGGTAGATTAATACTAAACTAATTAATATTAATTACTGAACAACCAAGTAACAGGCTTCCGACGTAAAACATTATTTTTGTTATATTTAAAGAGTAAAAGAAAAATAACGTTGTTGTAAACCAGTGAAAACATAAGGGTACAGATATTTGGTTATACCTGATACGACACGACGATTACACAATTCGTCTAGGAAAGATTGAGGGAAAGAGGAAGAGAGATCTTATATTGACCAAATCAAGGAGAAAGTTAACAGTGTGTCGTATCAGGAAATCAAAAGATACCTGTAGATACAGTAATATGGAAGTTGGTCCACTGACAAAGAGCCTAGCTTTTGAATTTATGATGATGACTTGCATCTCTAGCACAACTGTGACACGCGACTGATTCTCGCACGAGAAATGTTACCTATCCCTTTCTTTGCATTACTCTGAGATAGTGACGGGCGATGCATTGTTGTGCTGGACGAGGAGAGGTACACTAAGAACTTTACTTTAGTTCTATGATAAGCAGACATCGGTAACTACCTACTTATTGTGCAATATCTACGCTACGCTACAAACTCGAGCACAACTATGATATACGACTTTTCGTCGTGCGACAAGTACTGTCTGTCCCTTTCCTTTCAATAGACAAGTAATACGAGTTGTGTCAAGTTGTGCTAGCCTGTTTGAAGATAAAGTTCCATGTCACATGACTAAAGTCATGACAATGGACCGAAATGTTTGCAACTACGGCACAATGGCAGGAATTCCTCTAAGTATTCTATGTAGGATACTGTTACCGACTGTACACTTGTCATCCGTAGTATGGGTTCATAGAACACGATATTCTTCGGCTAAAATAGTGCCTATGAGGAAAGACGTTTCTGGAGCTCTTTACGTGACTTCGATTTACAACTTTTATAAATATAATTACACTGAAAAAAAAAAGATTTGTTGACAGTAGCCCAAATGTTAGCTGCTAGTTACATAAATCGGAGGGCTTACAAACTGAGGGCTACTAGTAACCAAAATAAGTTGTGTAAAATTTGCATAATTTTGGTTACTTCTAAGCACAATTTGGTTATTTCTCAAGTAGTTACTTGAGCTATTTATAAAAAAAAAATGTAATCGGAAGCCCAGCGTATATACAAGGGTCTCGATTAGGTGGACCGATGACTTCGTGAGGGTCGCGTGGAATTGGTGGATACGGTTTGCGCGGGATCGCAGGTTGTGGCGAGATATACAGGTTGATCAATCCAAATGGGTCAGTAGGGAGAAGTTGCAAACTACAAGAGATAGGGAAATCTGTTCTTAGGAACCATGGCGTCTATTTTGGATTTAATAAAAAATATGCATTTTTTTTTTAAGAAATATCATACATAATTTTGATTGAATTTTGATAACCCTGTATAAGACCTAAGTTCAGTTGGCGTTCCGTCCGTGGCTGATAGATAGAAATGAACTAACCAATTCACAGATTGTAAAAAACTTAGTCGAATTGAGAACCCTCTCGTTTTTGAAGTCGGTTGAAAAAGGCTTGAAAAAGCAGAGCAATTTAACCTATAGGTGCTTCAGACATAACGATCGCGTAGGTCGATATATCAAGCGTTAGAGCAGTTAGCGTCAAAGTGGCGGAGCTCCGTCGCGCATAAATAAAACATGATATATTTATTACATGGGAGATTTGTCCGCACAGTCCTATGTTATCCTATGTTATATTTTTCTACTAGCTGCGCCTCGCGATGTTACCCGCTCATCACATGAAATAAAGTATGTACCAGATCAACCCGGAGCAGTCGGTTTTCTCTAAGAGCAATAGATAGATAGAAATGCTCGAAAATAGGCAAGCAGGTGGAAATCGGGTTCCACCACGCCGCTATGAATGAATGAACCTTTTTGTTGCGTTGTCAGCTGTAAAAAAAAAAATTAAACGGCTTCAAAGTCTTCAAACATATAGCCCTTTTCTAATAGGTCTGTTCAGTGTGTGCATATAGTATTGAATTGGAAATCAAGCACTCAAATAAAACAACAGTTCACTGGTGCTCTTTGTAGAAACATGCCGCGATTCTCCGAATTTTCGTGGTTCTCGTGAAATTCTCCGGAACAGTTTAGCTTTCGGAAATACGCTGTCCCGGAGCACTCATTACTCACACCGTCCATATATACGATTAACAGCTTTACGGCATCGACTGGAGATCCTCCACCGAGCACAACTTTTATACTAAATATCATAAAATTCTAAAATATTATTGTAAATTTTCTATTGGGGTCATTATTTTTGAATAAATCTTAACTGGCGATGTAGGCTTTGCATGGGCGCGTGGCGCCAGTCGTTCACTGCTGCAAACATTTCTTTGTCTAGTCATTACGTCAAAACCGCTAGACGGATTATAAACAATGTTCATATAGCTGGACATCCAAAGGTATAACTAGGAAGAGAAGGATACTTTTTACCCAACTACAAAAACGGCCAAAAAAATACAATAGGTAATGGTAAGCAATTGATGGATTCTTTCTACATGGTGATATCTCCCAGGCAACTTTGCGTAGCTGAGAAGACAGCTATGACTAGTAAAGTATATTCTTTACTACGTATATGTAGGTAATAACACGTTGCCTGAATACAGGTTTAGTAAATGTACAAGATTTCGTAACGAAACATTTACAATTAGACTCTTGCTGTAACGCTGCTGTGTGAGATTTAATTTTGCTCGCGAATAGGTAACTTATGTTATATATATAGGCTTCAATTAATTTAGCCACTTTCATTCAGATTACTCCGCAATTGTCAGCGGTTTCATGGAGGAAAATGGGTTAAATTTCACTTAAAACGGACTGGAATCGCGATGAGTCTTCAGCTAATTGGCTAACGCGGCAAATGTACTCTATCTATACAATATAACTATATCGGAGGGGTGCTGACATGCAGTGAATGTGGTCGCACGTTATTTTAAAATGATTAACTTTTTTCTGCAAGTAGGCCACAAGGGCAAATTTACATGTCTGAGTCTACTGGCATTTCATAAGAGGAAACCACTGTTGAGAAGAACCGCCGAAAGAAACTCAGCAGTCAGTCGCCCGCGGTTAAAATCGGCTATGTCAGTCACCAAAGAGCTCACGAGCGCAGAGCGTCGCTTTCATAATACATTATTGGAAGTAGGTGCTGTACCCAAGCACACCCAAGGCTTGGAGAGGTGTCATTGTCAGATTTAGGTTCGCGTCTTTTCGGTGGACACGTACAAAGTTAAGGATTTTTAAGAGTCCGCAGCAAGCTCGATTCTTCATACAAACGTAGTTACGTCCTTATTTTAATATAACATGTCACATTATCATGAAATTCTCTAAATATAATGAGATAAGATATATCTAGGGCTAAAACTAGTTTATGACTCTTGAAATGTTAATAGAAAGAAAATAGAGCGAGTACAAGTTTTGCATTTTTAGACCCCAGAAAGTTGTTCAGTTTGGCGGCATACTACGACCAAAATATAGTTTAGATTGAAGTCAAAACCTATTTCCGGTGTCGATTAAACTATGCAGTTTGATAAGAAAAAAGATTTATCAAAATTGATCTCGTAGTTTTAAAATGAGAGCGTAACTACGAAAACCTTAAAATAAATTACAAAAAATTGTTGCGAAACTGCAGCGAATTACTCTAGCGCGGGGAACGGTCCGGGGGGGCGGCGGTAAGCACCGCCCGCCGCTAGCGCGCTCTCGCTTTACTGCTAGCGCCCTGTCTTCCTCTAGGTGAAACAACAACATTTTAAAGCGTAAGCGCGCGATCTCAACGCGGAGTTGAGCGGACCTTGCTGCGGACTCTTTCCGATCAAAATTATATTAGCATTCCCTTTCTATGGGCTTGCGTGTTAAAAACATAACTTCTATGCAAATACGCTGTTAATTATTGGCCACCAAAGAGACATCTATTGTTTTTTGAACTGACAATGACCCAAAGAGTACATAAAATTACAAAATTTAGTTGCTTTACTGCCCTGCTTACGATCCCAAAATAATCTTAACAATACGATGTTATGTTAGAATGTATAAAGATTAACAACGGTTTTCAGCCTAACGCCAGCTTTCGGAAGGAATATCGGTGCGATCTCATCATGCCAACAACCCAAAATGGCGGTAATGATTTTGTTTGGCACAGGAATACCTGGAATGATTTATACCCGACTAAGCTGGAACATGAAGACTTATGTTTCGCCTTTTTCCGTGAATGAAATTGCGGACACTAATATTTGAAATAGAATTTCAGGGGCATTTGGTGCGACGTGTTTGCCCTCAGTCTCTAGAGGAGCACTGTCGGTGTACATGACGTATGGCTGCCGTTCCCCCTAACGAGGGAGGCTTCATTCTCTTCACGCTATCACCAGCCAATCCTGACCCTCTCCAAGGCTCCAACAACTCTACAACCACGTCCGAACGACGATAGTTAGATTAGACTCACTGAGATCAAACGGGAATGGGCGCTCGCAAGCGGGCGATCCCACAAATTGACGTTTGTATAAATTGTATAATGTGTTTTGCACTGAACTGCGGTTTCCGTGGGCGTGTCGCAATTGTTTTTTTATCTGCAGTAAATTAATTGAAAGCGGAATCAAATGTCGCAGTCGGCGGAATTTCGAAGGCTAATTTGCTTTGCTCTCGACTTGCGAAAAGTCTTTTAATGTCATTTGCTTTTTATGTAAAATGGGGTTAGCTTTTTAGGGCAAACTCAATATGTCTTCTTCAATTTGAGGTTTTGAGGATCTTAATTTACTAATTAAGTTCTTCATCTTCACGTTGCTCAAGCGGGATTTTTTTGAGATTTAAGGGTTCATCGACATTAAATAATTTAGTTAGACAAAAATGAGGCGTGTTCTAAGTTTATTATGTGTATCTCTATGTGGCAGCATAGCTCCCAAACAGGTCAAATGGTCTAATTTGAATGCTTTTTTTTATCGAATTGTCTACCGAAATGATTCTTAGCTATATTTGGCCGCATCCGATTTTGTTTTTTAGTTTAGTTTATAGTTTAATGTAATGGCGCCTCACCGCGAGTCGAATGATGGCGTCTGTAATGTAACAAAAAATAAATTAAACTTTTATAATATATATTTATTACACGTGTTGAGGATGAGGCACACCTTAAGGTTATTATTATATCTATTCTCCATCAGTTTAACTCTGCAAGCGCTTACATTAAAGAAAAGCCAGTATTAAGTTGAAATCATGACCCTCCAAATTGTGAATTTCATAATAGTATAAATGTGTAATTATTATTTGATGCAACCCTCAGGCCGGCTTCCGCCCACGGTATCGATCTTCGTAACACGCAATTATTATTCCCTCATTAGGATTTCAGCCGAGTAATGTTGCAGCGTTGGATATTACGGAGCCAAATCATAATTACGTTGGATTTTGCAAAACATGGAGGAATAAAAAATGCTTCGTTGAACCCTGATGTACTGTATCTAAAACGACCATACAAGTTGCTGAGTTAAGCATTTGTTGGCTAAATATTCTTTTCAAATCGGTAATTCAAATTTTCTTCTTCATAATCGTTCCCCCATTACTGGATATTGTGAATCCTTGTCCATTGATCAGTATCTGTCTCCAGGAGAGGAGAGGGCGGCGCTGATGAGTAACTTCAGCTGTTCGAAGATCTGGTCCGACCATCTCCTCGGGCTTCGACCTCTGGGTCTGTTGCTTTCGACCACTCCCGTCCCTATCAGTCCTTCCAGGTTGTTGGCATCTCTGCGTGCAGTATGACCAAGATATGTCACAACAGGTTGTAGACAAAAATAGAGAACTGTCTATTTAAGCTGTTTGAGGATCGACGTGTTTGTGCGATGGGCTGGCCACGGAATCAATGATAAGGAATAGTTATTCAAAAGCGAAAAACGTTCGTACACTAAGAAAATTTGCTCATCATCAATATCAGATAAATAAGTATTAAGTATGGTATATGTCCGTACTAGTGGAAATAGCTGTTATGAAAATCCAGGCTACGTGCTGTACTATTTATTCAATTACTCAAGGTTCTCGCTTTTGATCTTCACAAAAGCTGTTTATGGTTATTGGTTATGTATTAAAAGAGCGACGGGAACGACCGACGCATTGTGTATCCTACATTGGCTATACAAACGCGCGCCGATGTCACTCAGACAAAAATGGAGCAAACCAACCCCAGTGTGTTTGCGCGTAGCGGACTTTCACTACCTACGTACTTATCTTGCTCTAATCGAATGATACTGGTCCATGACTAAATTAGAATCTAAATATGCTTGCTTAATCAGTTTAGTGATAGTTTCAATGCCAATATTGCCAATGGATGTGCATTTGGGTGCTCCCTAGGGCCGCAAACCGACATGTAAAGCGATTTCGGAGCTAATTGAGATCGAGAGGCTGCCGGGCACTCGGGTAAATACTCCGTTGGACTGATTTAAACATACACGATTTTCACATATTATTATGAATACATTTCCCGGCAACAAGCTTTCATAGCCGAATGGTAAAAACGGGACCCTATTACTAAGACTGCACTGTCCGTCCGTACATCCATCCGTCCGTCTGTTTGTCTGTCATCAGGCTGTATCTCATGAACCGTGATAGCTAAACAGTTGAAGTTTTCACAGATTATGTATGTATTTCGGCGCTATAACAAACATCATTAACAGAATAACATAAATATTTAAATGCTCCCATATTACAAACGTGTTTCTTTGCCGTTTTTTTAATTGATGGTGGACGGAATCCTTCATGCGCGAGTCCAACTCGCACTTGGCCGGTTTTTTTTCTATAATAACATTTTCAAATCGTCTAGAAAAGATAGTTTGCTATCATCATCATTTAAAAGGAAATATTAAGAGCACGATGCACGTTTTTCTATGTTTTCAATGGGCATTGATTACAAAGCCATCTCTTATCGCTATGCATAAAAAATAGGCATATTTTTTTTCTTGCTTTATGGAGGCTCTCGAAAGAAACTAATTTCAGTCCTTCGATGGTTTTTTCCATTTCATTTCTAATCTTTTAAATAGGCCGTACTTCAATTCATTCCAGCCGTTCGGAAAACGGAAAGACATCAAATAACATACGTCGACGTAGCAAGCCCAGTAATCGAATTACTTAAGCTCTCAAGATATACGTATGAATTTAATTTTAAGGTGCCACCACACCGAAGTGGTCATTTGAAAATCCGTATTTAACTTTAAGTCTTCGGGACCCTGCCAAATTTTTAGTGTTTTTTAATATTAAATTTAATCCGTTTTAGCCGTTAATTTAGTTAGTTAAGTTCTTATTTTTGGTTGGTATTTTAATTCTGTAATATGTTGTAGCCTAACTAGATCTTTATAAAAATAAATATAGTATTAGTATTTTAAATGTTACCTACTTTAAGTTGAAGTAGTGGTACCTTACATGTTCTCGATCGTAAGTCAGAATATAATGGTCAATGAAACACAAGGGCGTGATCTATGATTACGAAAATTACATGGCGATGGTGGTGAGCAAAACCATGATTACTGTACCTACTTTATAATTTCGGCCGTTTTATTTGGGTGATTCTCCGAGCGTTCTAACCGCGCGGTTCTAGCGTCATTCTTTTTTTACGATTATTACCGCAACGGTAGAGCCAGTCGTTTAAATTATGATCTAACTAGAATCGCGCTCGAGAGTTGCGTCGGGATATTAAAAAAATCGACTTTCAATCATCATCTAATATAACAATATTTGCAGAAATGGCAATGACGAAAAAAACACCTTTCAAATGCTGAATATTCACCCATTTACGTCAACCAGGTAAAAAGTATCACATTAGTCGTCTATGGATGTCCAACCACATGTTTACCACGAAGTTAAAATCCGTAAAGCCGTCTGGCGTGGTGACGCTGCAAAGATATATGAATCAGGATCAGAATAAGACATTTATTGATAAAAAAATTACAATTTACCATATGTTTTACAGCTAGTTACTATGCCTATCGATAGATTGTGTTGTAATCAATCTACAATTAATGACGAGCTCTCACCATAGAAAATTGATGTTCAACACATTTTTTGATTTTTAGGGTTCCGTACCCAAAGGGTAAAAACGGGACCCTATTACTGAGATGTCGCTGTCAGTCCGTCCGTCCGTCCGTCTGTCACCAGGCTGTATCTCAAGAACAGTGATAGCTAGACAGTTGAAATTTTTTGTTTGGTTAAGTTGAAACTTCAAAAAGTCATTCAAATGTAACCTGTAGGTACATGAATGGGTTATTTTTGGCTTTTCAGTTTTTTTTGAAGACGGTTTTTTTTTTAATTTTTTTTAGGACCTGTATTTGTGTTGGCAAACCTAATAAATAAATAAGTTTTGCGACCCCAGTGTGACGGCATCTTTATGCCGATTTGCCTGTGATCCATTAGGCACGAGTGATTAAGCTGGATGGAGTTGAGATACTGCTTAAAAATTAAAGTTTGCATCGTTCAAGCGGAATTAGAATGCTTTGAGAGTATTGTTTTGTTTTATTAATGTGATGCTTTGTGCAGGTGAGGCAATAATGAGAATTTTAAATATATATTATTTATACAGGGTTTATTCCTCATACGTCTATGATGCTCTTCTACAAATACGGATCGCAAAATACCTACCTAACTATTTGTAACCAGTTATTTATGAATATTGATACACAGGTTAAAATATATATACAGAAATTTGCTTACGGATCGAACTCAAGACCTCTACTTATCCGGAATAGCGCGCTGACTACTGAGCTACCGCGACCTTACGCACATATCACGGATAATGCTAATAGTTTTCAGCATCCTTCTAGGCTGGGAACTAGGGTTCACATGGTGCGTGCCCCTGTCCCTATTGCTTCTCCAGCACGTGTTAGAACGGAGAGAGAGCTGCCGCTATTGTCAATGAAATAGTTGTTTATCGTGCTAGAGAAGCGAAAGATCATGAGCTCTCTGATTTCAAAACACATGCGCCGCGAGCCGCGCTAATGGCCTACACACCAGCCAGTATACCTACCAGCTCCACCTTCCGTTTTTATCAAGAGCAAAACTCGGTACGCGTTCGCAGGCACTCGTAGCTTGCGCAAGCGTTAGTCGGTGGCGTAGCTGCGCCCCTTGACCAAATACGTCCAAAGGCATGTTACATTAAAACAATCAATAAAATGCAGTTCTCAGGCGGTTGTGAACATCAAAAGAGAGAATCGTCTATGTTTTATTCTGTGATTATCATTATCACTACATAGTATAAAACTAAGTCACTTCTGCCTGTCTGTCCCTATGTATGCTTAACTCTTTAAAACTACGCAACGAGTTTTGATGCGGTTTCTTTTAATAGGTAGAGTGATTCAAGGGGAAGGTTTATATAGCTATATAATACATGCATAGTTAATCAGCATTGCACGCGTGCGAAGCCGGTGCGGGTCGCTATTACTTGACATTTACTTCCGTAAACGAAACTTTTATAAAACCACATTCCATTTTCTATTTAGGTACCCAAGTCCCCGGCTACTTTGGTTATGGTACCTCCGGTGTACTTAGTTGCGACATGCGACTTGTGTTTACTAGTGAATAATGTATTGTACGTACGACAGTACGAGCAGAACTATGTAGTATCTGAGTATTCGCTAAACATTTCATGTCGTGTGGACGGAGTCATGTTGTGTTTGAAGTCGAAAAATGTTAACTACTTTGTTTTTTAAATTAGTTAGTTGCTTTCGGCACTTTACCTTCGACTATCATCGGTTATACCTGAAAATATCGGCCATACGTTCGACAGGTGTCATCGGCCGTTAGTAAAAAACAGAGCACGGTAGAATACACCATATTATGACGACACCGAGACTTTGCATATTTGTAGGAAAGTTAAGTTTAATCACTATTGTCGCCTTGGTATAGGACTGCCTTCTCTAAATTCGCCAAACCAGGACAGACTTACAATCTCGGATATAGGTATGGCGTAAATAGCATTTTTTTCCCGTACGTTGCCGAAAATAATAATTATTAAAAAAAACAGTCGCTTTATTTTTCATTGACATAAAAAGTGACTTTTTGCAGTGCTTCCTACAGTGGGTCACAGATCTGGGACAGAATAACAACAAGAAAAATAATTGATCCACCCCTCTACTTAATAGCAATTCGGTAAAATCTCGCCGCCTACGTAGGTATTCGCTGAACTTCAGAATATTCCGGAATCGAAAGCAAATCGTTTAAACTAATCGCTCAAAGCGCTAAGCATCAATCTACCCCGATTAATGAACGGAACCAAACAGCGTTCACCTTGGCAAGTTAAAATAAAATTGTGCTGCTATATATAACTGTACATAGGCAATCTAACCCTAGATATTCAGGTAGGCCCCGGCACGCGACCTCGCGGGTCAGGGTCGATGGTACTTTATGGAAGTATCTGATGATAAAGTAGACTTTTGCAAACGCTCACGTGACTGCATTGTTCTGGATACCCCTGAGTTTTATGCCTACTTTTTAGAAGCAAACTTACAGAAGCGGCAGAAAAACGATTATATATTATATATACAAACGTTTGGTGCCGGCAAGTTACACTTGCCTTTGACGACGCGTTTGGCTCGGTTTGTGCCTACAATATTTGTGCTTGGGTCATGGTTGTTCTATGTATTTAAGTATATATTTATCTATATAAGTATGTACCTATATCGTCGTCTAGTCCCCATAACACAAGCCTTCTTGAGCTTAATTTGGGACTAGATCGATTTGTGTGAGGTTGTCCGATATTTATTTATTTATTTACACTTGATGGTACTCATACCTAATGTAAGTTCCATTCATACCAATTCGTTGATTGATCGCATAGTTTATAAATTATAATAGGTACCTTAGGTATATAATTTTTTTTTTGTAATGTTGCATGATGGTATTTATGAACGCACAGTATAAGTAGTTATAAAAAAGAAATGGATATTTTTATTAAACTTTCTTCTTCCCATGACCTTTATGAAGCTTATTTATTAAAATGTATATTTCATTCACTATTTCAAACAAGCTGCGGTATAGCGTCCTCTAGCGGGGAGTAGCGGCACTAGGGTTTCTTTATAAGGTAAGCGCCATCTATGTACGCTCGTCGACACTGTGCGAAACGGAAAACTGCTAGTTAGGAACAGAAAATTCGGAACAAGTGGCACCACTGTCGCGTATCTTTCATCACCTGGAAACGGAAAGCACGCCGAATGATGTGGATTAACCCCTCGTATGCGGCGTCAAAAATTTGCTAATCAAATTGTAATTAACTGACATTTAACATAAGGTTCAAATGTCCCGCACGGATCCGTGTCTAAGCATACGAGCGGTTAAAACTATTAAAAAGATATATCCCTAAGTACTGAATCACGAAATACTGAAAATGTGTATACAAGTTGCATACCAAAATATGTTATTCACTCACAAATATTGCTCAGTCAGTTGCAAATTTGTCGCGCTTCGACGGGCGGTCGTCGACCCTTTATTTGCCTTGTTCCCTTGTTATATCTTGTCTAAGATAATAATTGTCCCGCGCATTGTCCCTCCAGCCGGGAAACTTCGAGCGATGTCCCGCCAGATTAAATAAGTCCCGTACTGTTGCGCTCCTTACAGAGTTGTGCCGTACTTTTATAATTGCTTGAGATACTTAATTAAAAGTTTTTCGTCGAGTACCTATTTTATTCATAAAGTGTAGAGTTGTTGTTTGTTAGAGACTTATTAAAACTGCATAATGGTGAGAAATATAAGTTTTTCTTTGGAATAGATTGAAGGAAAGCTTCTTTTAGTTTCATGTGCAGCTTTTAGTATAAAAACTGATAGTTTTATAGTAGTTGTGTAAATCGTTTAAGATTGTGTAACCCGTATATCGTATTAGTAGGTATAGATTAACATAATTGTTTATTTACCTACCTATATAATTACATAATATTGAACGTGTAACGTCCTATAATGTAGAGTATTTCGATTAATTTACGATGTTTCAGTTTTAATGTATAGTTTGGTATGATGTTTTTATATTTAATTTTACAACTCTTTTATATGTAGGTAATAGATTAAAGGGTAGGGACTAGCTACATATACGTCTAATGCGCAATGTTATACGATAGCTACTCTATATTAATAGACTACAAGGCGGCCGCAATTTCATTTACCTTACATTATCTTCTCTTCGCTATAGTTGGCTATAAAAGTATGCTCAGCTACTTTATAGACATTAAATCCTGATAGTTTTCTAATATGAATAGTCGTTTTTTGCCCGGCTAGCGGCGTGCGTGATAATGGGCAGGCCATGTAGCCCGTAGAATGGACGGCCGTTGGGGCAGCAAATCCGTAGAGTGGGGACCACGTACAGGAAAGCGCACCGTGGATTGACCTCCGACTAGATGGACGGATGTAATATTAATGGACGTTTGGGGTAAGCGCGCCATAGGCTTAAAAATATCGAAAAGTACATAATATGTTATAATTATCTACTAACGCCATAATACAGTATCTGCAGACATCTGTACTTTTCGATATTTAACGTCACCCCAGGCGGAAAGTGGGATTTTCTAGGGGAGAAAAATCTCACTTCCTGGCCGAGGAAAGACGTAAAACATTGGACAAATCCCGGGCGGTAATTCGTAAATCCTCAGATCGTATATTTATGGCCCTCACCTTCGGTTCGATTCACAAACACCTGCAATCTGGGAAATTCACGAATTCTCCGCCCTAGGTGTGTAGACTGTAATGTAATTAATATTTGTGTAGGTGTGTTTTACCCCGTGTCACGGGCTTGTCCGGACGGACCTTATGAGTTTTGACCATCACTCGTCAGAGTATTTTACCTTCAGTGTTGTTTAAGCATACCTACTCTTCTTTCGATTATCGTGTTTAATACAGGGTGATCAATCCAAATGGGTCAGTAGGGAGAAAAATAAACTTAAGAGATAGGGAAATCTGTTCTTAGGAATCATGACATTGATTTTACATTAATAATAGAAACTGCATTTTCTTTTATAAATCTCATACATAACCGGTAATTGAACCTGGTTAAAGTTCTGTAAGTAATCGCATGTCGTATTTTAACATGCTTAACAGCGGTTTTGACCGGGTTATGTATGAGATTTATAAAAAAAATGTAGTTTTGATTCATGTAGTTTTCTCTCATAGTTTGTATCTTTTTACTGACCCATTTGGATTGATCATTCTGTATATTACTTAAAGACAGCACGCCCACAAACTTTACTCTTTAATAAAAAAAAAACTTTCCGAATGTTCTTCGGACCACAGAGCCGGCTCATTCCTCGGCCAAAGGATTAGCTTGGCTATTCAACGGGGGAATGTAGCCGGCATCATGGGTACCCTGCCGCAGGGCCATGATCTGGGGGACATCGGTTTTAATTAGTTCAATTTTATTTAGGTTAAGTTGTGTACTGTTAATTTTTACTTGTGTTTCGTTTACTAATAAATATCCAGTACTTAAGACAGCTAAATCTACACTATAGTAAAAATACTGTCAATAATTTAGGGAGCCCATTTTACTTATTCAATAACAAAACTGTGCTCATAATTTCATAAATGTTTTCCGAAAGGAAGGAATTGAGTTCATTCTATTTTTATCACAAGAGGGGTGTTGTTCATTTCGAGGGTTTGCAGCCGCCTGCTTCAGTCTTTTGTGCCTATTAACAATACATAAGTAGGTAGGTATAGACACGTATACTCTCCTTATCCATAATAAAAACGAGCCTATTATGGCAGTGTTTATCAGAGGACAAAACATTATTTACTTATAATTTTGAAAAGCGGCTTCATTCATGTAAACATTAACAGGAACGGTCCGTCATGTTTCGAACTCGTACGAGTATGAAGTTCTTTTTTAGGGGACAGGTATTCGTATAGCAGAATGAGGGACAGGTATTCGTACAGCAGTATGAGGATAGGTGGGAACTATGGAGATAGAGCATTGAGCAAAAGAATTCCCTACATACTCAATAGTTTGCCCGAGAATATCCGGCACGAGCCAAATAAGTCCAAATTTAAAAAACACTTAAAAAAACATCTATTGCAGACACTGGAGTGATAAAGTTGTCTATTCAAAGTGTCACTCAAGTGTTTAGCAATAACCTTTGTTGAAATTATTATATAGAGACACACACCTGCAGACAAACAGTACAAACAGTTTTGCAGGGTAATTGTATATATATTTAAGTTGTATAAGTACCTTAATTAATAAACAAATAAAAAAAGGTAAGTGTACAAATCATTACTTTGAGCACACCGCCAGCCGGGTAAAACACCAGGGGCACCAGGGTGCACCCGGGTGCTGGTGACTGTACATTAGAATAAATTAATAAATATTAGACAACCTCACACAAATCGATCTATAGTCCCATATTAAGCTTAAGAAGACTTATATAATGGGTACTAGACGACAATATACATAGGTACCCATATAGATAAATATATACGTGAATACATAGAACAACCATGAAACACAAATATTCGAGTTCATCACACAAATATTTGTCCTGGCCGCTTCAGTACGCAGGTCTCTACAAACTGTACCAAGCGCGTTGTCAAATAAATGACTATTTAATATGTAATAAATAAATACCTACATAATTCATTTTATTTTTAATACTTTTCCATTTTACTAATATGGGTACCTATCAGTGGCGTTTAGCAGCACCCGATTTCTACCGATTTGTCTATTTAAGAGCGTTTGAGCTACCTAAGTCAACTACTCGGCTTTTCTACACTGAAAATAAAATAGCTCAACTAGTTTCACTGATTTGACAAATAGCTGTTTGTCCGCGAGAAATGTGCCCGTTCCCGTACAGTAAGTACTTACCACTTAAATTTATCAAATATCTGAGCTATATTTTTTACCTATAAATGTAGATACATATATATTTTTTATAATTAATGTTACAGCATACTACGTAAACCTCTTCATTTGTCGTAAAAATTACCCAGCCAGATTTAGACTACTGTAAAATTAGAGCCCAGCACTTCGGCGTGGGAGTAATTGGGCCTTCTTGGTTTACGAGGCATTTTACGCCCCTCACACACATACTGCGCTGTTATTCACAATTTTGGGTTCAACGTTACACATTCATAATATCATAATCACACTCACCATGGACGGAATGGAACGGGAAGCGGTATAGTTAGACCACGCTGACTCTTCCATTCCAACCAAATGAACTGTCTAACCATACATAGTGAGTCAGTTTGTATGGTTTGACAGTTAATCAACTGTCAAACCATATTTTGGAAGAGTGGTCTTACGTTTGGAGTTAGAGGTTGATTGTGTATATGTCTGACATGTCTGTTATACGGTATTTGACCACAGTGAAAATAAATTGTATCACTGAAACAGCTAAACACACGGAAATACGCGGAACCCAATAAACTACCATTAACTTTTAGCCATTGTACTATTTTTATTTGGAACTGAATTTTATGTCACGAACCAGTATCTTCATAGAAAGTTCATACTAACCGATTGTTTTTGATATTTCATAAAGAGTAGCTGATTTGAACTGTCATTCAATACCGTATTGTCCGGGAAAACTACTGGATTGATTTCGATACGGTTTTTTGCATTATACGGCTGTAATTTCAGAGCAGGTTCTTAGATAATGTTTTCGGCTGAAAACCATCAAAATACGCTGTAGCAGCAGGATGATTAACGATTGAGGGTTATTTCGATTACGTTTTAATATATATATATATATATACCTAGTACAGTCATGATCAAAAGTAGCTGACAATCTTAGTATGCAATTTGATATAAGTAAGTACTAAAATTGTCAGAGCAGGCGTCCCAAAACATTATTTCTTCTAAATATTATGTCATAGATAGTACTAACATATTTAATGTATCAGAAAAATGATTATTGTTGTGAGCAGGAATCAAATTATCCGGAACGAGTTCGCCTACGAACCTGAATAGAATAAAATTCCTACGATTTGCACAAAATGGCGCAAAAACTGGCGCAATTGCCATTTACCTACCTATAAAGCACATTAATAAAACAGGTCTTTTAGTAATATGTCAGTATCACATGAACCTTATCTCTTTCTTGTTATAAGTATCATCTATACCTACTTTATCGGATAAAACATTTTACCTACAAGGAAAAGTATGACTGAAAATGTGTCGATGGCATTATATTTATGGCGGTTTAAGATAAATGGGTTATTCGTGTTCTTACTGCAATAGTTTTATGAAGGTAGAAAAGTATTTTTCAAAATCTATATACAATACAGTACTTTTATTTTTCTTGTTTGATATAATAAATTCGAATGTTGATGGCCGGAGTTAGAAGCATAACAAAATTGAATTATGAATGCTAGCCTAACACGCCTAAATTCCGCAATAAAAGTGTATTCAACTCATACCAAACCTTTTTTACTTTAGTTTGGCACTAAAAGCAAATTATTACAAGGACCCAGACTTTCTACCTCCATTAATAACCTGCGCGATATTTCTTTTTTAAAACATTAGCTCCTTAGTGATCAGATTCGCAGAAACGTCGGCTAAATATAGACGGGTCAATACGCGATCGCCGTCGGGGCTCGGTCACAGTATAATAACTTAAGCAGTATCCTAAGTAGACCTTGACGGGATAGTTGCTGCTAAGGCAAAAAGATAAAAGGCTCCCGTGGACGACGTGGGAAGCAGAAACGGTCTATATTTATTTCGTGAGAAGACTACTGTTTATAACCAGACTTTATCGTAGCGTATCAACTGTTCGTAATAAAACATACAGATACCTATATATTTGATATAGAACATGTACTACTACCACAGATTAATATAATAGTTCTTCGAACAGATACCCATGTCTGAATAAAAAGGCAAATACCTACCGCTTTTCATGCCTACTCAATTTAACAATGGAGCGACCTTGAACGCGCGGGTCGTTGGCCGCACGTGCCGGCAAAACGAGGCTAGGGTTGACACCGCTTAGAAACGATTTTATAAAAAAGTCAAGATTCATGAAAATACGATCGATTTATTTAAATTTATTAGTCAAATTTAATTATCATTAGGTACCTACTAGAAATAGGGAATTCACATGCGCTGCGGCACACCATCAAAATCGTTTAAATTTCCGAGTAGGTATATCGGAATCTTACCTAGGTACCTATTCTATCTGAACATACCAGAAACCTGAAACAAAAACAACTCTCTGTGTAGGTACCTAAGTAACCTAAATATATCCCGATGACAGTAGGTACTTACTAAATAAAGTTTGGTAGGTGCCTATATATAATGTGTTACATATTGTATAATACTAGCATTACAAGCTTCGAAACAGTCACTAGGTACAAGTTGTTTTATAATAATCTGATCACGCGTTTTATCTTTGCGAATGCATTCCTTGCAAAAGGTCTTAAGTGTCAAGAACAACGCCGACGTTTACGCCCTTTTTAGGCCGTGCAATGCACTCTCCCGCCACACTGAACTGATTTGGTAAATCTTAGTGAGTAAATTATTGTCACTTGTTGATGTAGGTAGTGGAGTTTTTTTTATGAATTTAAGGATATTAAGTAGGTGGGTTTATTTATTCAACATTACATGTATATATTATAACAGTGTATGCAATGCGTTTCTAGGTAGGTGCTTATTAAGTTCTAAGAATTTTTAGTAACATTTCATCGTCTGTCGGCAAAGAAAAAAAGATAAATATCTGTTGCTTTTATGTTTTTACACCCCGCAACACTGCAGCGCGTTGGTCTCATTCGCGACGAAGCCATTTTTTTGGTGATTTTATAGCCCGACCGGCGGCGTCCGGCCGTGAGCGCGTTTGGCAACCGACTGGCTAAGCGTGTCGGCCACGACAGGCGACGTGTAGGTATCGTTCTGGGTTCCCACGGTACAGATGGGGGGCACTGCTACTACGTCGCATATTTAATCTTATCAAGGACAATCTAGGTGACTTTTCAGAATTACACCATTGGCCATCTAACTAGAGTCGCTGGTTGATCATCGACTTAGAGTGCAGTAAATTGCACTATTACAATATCTATTTATTATCTGTGTTTGTCTAAGCCTAATTACTCTCGAGGAACGCGCCGCTTTACGGCGGACTACAATAACATCCTCATAAGGTTGTTGTCGGACTTTTATATGATTTTACCGTAACTCCGTGATTACTTTAGCCCTTACTACTACACAAGGGTCAAAATATACGACTTGATTTAATCGCTTCTGATTATTTGGTGTAATTTTCAGCGTTCCCAGTAAGTCCCCAAATGTGTGTCCCGAAGTGAGTAATGTAAACTAAAGTGAGGGCTAAAATAAACCAATAAGTACCTTCGGCACTGATCATAATATACTTCTGTGGCTCCGTTCTCGTACAGCGAGGGTTTATTTCGTACTAACAATTTTGTTGTCTAGGAGTCTATAGGGGATACCATTTAGCTGACTGTATGGCAACGAACTATATTCGTATGGTGTCTTTTGATGGCTCATACAAATGAGGTAGAAGTCTTAACTTTAAGTTTGAAATCAAAATCTGTTTATTTTCGCCATATCACAGACATGTGCTGTGCCTTGTTAGATGTCGATTGTTATTATTCGAGCTACATTTGGTGACAATTTTCTATCCCTATTCCGCTCATCACGCTGAAATGGCTGGTCGGATTTTAATACATTTTGGTACAGGTATTTTTAACATATTTTGACCATCCAAAGATGGTAATAGAATACTTTTTACCCGACTAGAGTAAAGAAAAAATTATATGCCGTTGCCAGCACCTTCCTAGAGTAGGTATTTACAATTAGTCCTATTTGTTATGAAAAAAAGCTGCACTCTGTGATGGAAGCAAGCCGTTTTGCACAGTGATAATATAGACCAAAATAAACGATTTCACTAGAGGCGAAATTAGTTTCACCCCTTAGGAACAGAGATGGCGCCACTTATTCAAAAAAAGTTTAAAAAATTCTAAATCCTGAACGGATACTCCGATTTTGACGTAAGAGGTGCCAATCGGCAGATAATTACCCAATTTCACATGAAAAAAATTAAAATCGTGTAGAAAATAATTTTGGATACCTAAGAAATAATATTTTCTGAAAAAAATATTTAAAATTTGTGATTTTTGGTATTTTACTCGTAAAAATGTACGTACATGGTACTTTTTTTATTTATTTATATTAATACACAACTAATTTTACATTTACGAAAAAAAACCGCATATCATTAGCTCGTATAATTCCAAAGTTATTGAAGAATACAGACATGGCGCCGCTGGGTCAAAAAATCTTACAAAAAATCTAAAACCTCAACGGATATTCCGATTTTGATAATTAAGGTGCTAATCGACAGATAATTACTTAAATTAGTTTAAAAAAATAAAATAAAAATTCAAATAGGCAAAAAGTAGTAATATTTCCAAAAAAAAACACATTTTGATAAAATATTTTTTTTTGGGGCTTTTATGTAATTTCATATAAAAAAAATTATGAATATGGCTTTATTTTACTTATGTATATTATAACACTATTAGGTAATTGATCGTTTAATAAAAAACCGCATATCGAGAACTTGTACAGTTCCAACGGTATTGAAGATTTTACTATAGGGTGCCGGTGCGATGTTGCCGCCACACGTGCAACTTATGTACATGTATCTAGAAAAGTATTCTCCCGTTTCGAAGGTACTGATTACCCTGAAAATATAACCACAATTGAAAGTACAAATAATAATCATCCCAAGTAGCACACAACACACTTATATCCCTTGTACAGCTTAAATTAGAGTTTTAACGGGTGAATAGGCTCCTATACAACCTGTTTGCTAATATCACAAGTATATTAGATGCTAAATAGCATTTCTGAATCAATATTTTGCTTACTTTACGTTTTATTTTCACTTTAGTCGTTGCAGGCTTTGCATTTTAACGTGCAAGTTAGGCCGTCGCATCATAAAAAAAACAACAACGCATTATGCCGCAGCCCAATTTGTATCCATAATGTTCAAGGAGTTTCCAAATTGAACTAACCTTCAACTATTGTGGACCCCACCTACCTTTGATGCCGTTTCATTCCCAAAAAGAAGGACTTGGGACTCGAAATCAAATCAAATTAAAACGTGAACCCACATTTGGTTTGCATGAAACGGTATTCAATGGCAGCTGAAATAGATGGAAGGTATCTCACAAGCTTGTTTACTTTAGTGTTTTTTAGTTTAAACAGATCTTTTCGAATCGCATTAACAGTAATAACATATGCTTTGTTGGAGCATCGTATAGCCTGCATGTGAATCTGGGACCAACAACGTTACGATTAATTGAGAACCAATTAATGACATTAATATAGTGATATATACTATATATATATATATATATATATATATATATATACATTAATATATATATATCTTACACGATTTTCACACATTATATTAAAATAATAAAACGGGACTTAATTGCGGTAAATAAACATTTTTGAACTCGGTTAAATCCCGTTTTGTTATAATAATGAATGAAATTAATTATGTAAACACACCCTAAAAAAAAGAAACAAAAATGGCCCTAAGTAATCGTTTCACATGAGCCGTTACGTATCGAGAGAGAATTTCTATAGATAGCGATGTACTTGCAAAAGCAGTAGTTGTTTCAGGGTATAACATGCAAGTTTTAAAACAGGTCTCTTTTCTTATTGTATTAAAATTAGACGTCTTGTCATACTCTGTGAAAGCCTTGAAGTGCAGTCATCATTTCATTACTTAAAGTAATAACTGTTTTGTAAACTGCTACTAGTAGACCGTTGCACTGACGACTGCAATTTGAATGCTTCGATGCTTTCACAGAGCTGGCGACAAGCCTTTCGCCGACTACTTCAGCTGCCATTGAACAACATGTTCCGCGTGTAGCGTTTCAAGCGAGCCAAATGTGAAATAAACGTCTTAATTTGGATATATCCTGTCCCAAGTCCTTTCTTTTTGGGAATGGAATGGCGTTGAAAGCAGGTTGCAGGTGCGATCCACAATAGAACAGTTAGTGCGTTGTTGCAGCCGATGCAACGGCCTAACATGCACGTTACAATGCACAGTTTAGTGAAAATAGGCAGAATATACTTGTGATATTAGCAAACTGGTTGTATAAGAGCCTATTCACCCGTTAAAACTCTAATTTAAGCTGTACAAGGGATATAAGTGTGTTGTGTGCTACTTGGGATGATTATTATTTGTACTTTCAATTGTGGTTATATTTTCAGGGTAATCAGTACCTTCGAAACGGGAGAATACTTTTCTAGATACATGTACATAAGTTGCACGTGTGGCGGCAACATCGCACCGGCACCCTATAGTAAAATCTTCAATACCGTTGGAACTGTACAAGTTCTCGATATGCGGTTTTTTATTAAACGATCAATTACCTAATAGTGTTATAATATACATAAGTAAAATAAAGCCATATTCATAATTTTTTTTATATGAAATTACATAAAAGCCCCAAAAAAAAAGTATTTTATCAAAATGTATGTTTTTTTTTGGAAATATTATTACTTTTTGCCTATTTGAATTTTTATTTTATTTTTTTAAACTAATTTAAGTAATTATCTGTCGATTAGCACCTTAATTATCAAAATCGGAATATCCGTTGTGGTTTTAGATTTTTTGTAAGATTTTTTGACCCAGCGGCGCCATGTCTGTATTCTTCAATAACTTTGGAATTATACGAGCTAATGATATGCGGTTTTTTTTCGTAAATGTAAAATTAGTTGTTTATTAATATAAATAAATATAAAAAGTACCATGTACATACATTTTTACGAGTAAAATTCCAAAAATCACAAATTTTAAATATTTTTTTCAGAAAATATTATTTCTTAGGTATCCAAAATTATTTTCTACATGATTTTAATTTTTTTTATGTTAAATTGGGTAATTATCTGCCGATTGGCACCTCTTACGTCAAAATCGGAGTATCCGTTCAGGATTTAGAATTTTTTAAACTTTTTTTTAATAAGTGGCGCCATCTCTGTTCCTAAGGGGTGAAACTAATTTCGCCTCGAGTGAAATCGTTTATTTTGGTCTATATTATCACTGTGCAAAACGGCTTGCTTCCATCACAAAGTGCAGCTTCCAGGCCAAAACCGTCCATAACAAGTAAGACTAAATATTGATGTTATGTTTGCATGCGATACGTCAAATGATCTTTTTAAGCGATCAAATCAAATATAAGATACAAATACTATGTTTGACAGTGCATTGATGAATTCGATTGTCATTTGTTTGTTTGTACCTAATACTAATATGATCACAGTGTAAATATTATTTATGGAGTTGTATTTGAACTAAATATTAATAACTAGATCGGTAGTTTCAATATTGTACTTTTGATCTGGAAATGACGATCACATCTACATTTCATACGAGTATCTATATTAAGGTAGTATTGTGGCTTTAGCACTATTGAGATTGTCATGGTAGTGTGACAATAATCCGATTTCTTATGACACTGTATCTGAGAAAAGTCACCGTTTTTTATAACAGCTTAATAAAGTGTCTCCTAATACCCCTACACTTCGTTCTCAAATCGGGCTATCGAGTCACATTCGTAAGTGCCGCACTTTTATGGGCGCTGCTTAAACTTTTGTACATGCAAGAGGCCAATGATGCTGATGATGATGATGATGATCTTTATCCACATCCAACAGATGTCAAGAAATGCGCAACATCATGGAACTGTTATTCTGTAGTTTGTACCATGCTGCCGTGCTGCCAAAAGCTAGCCTTTTACCTTAGCACGGCAACATGCCATACGTCTCGCTCCCTTGTCAAACCATATTTGAATAAACAGCCGAGCGCGATACGAAGTTCGAATATCGAACATAAATCCCCTGCTTTAGAGTGGCCCCCATCACCCTTACCATGAGCACAGGCGCGACAACGGCCTATCGGTGTAACTCGGGCGTCGGTGACCTTGTAATGCCGAATCCTTCGACGAGGCATTCACGTGAATGCCCTTCACCCCCGCGCGCGTCCCGCACTCGCCCGCGCTCGCCCCTCGACACGCACACATAGCCGCGAGTTTTGTTACTGCACACAAGTGTCGCTGTCGTTTCTTTTTACGTTAGTATATATATATTCTTTGCCATGAGTTAGTTGAGAATAGTACAACGCCCCTAGCGGTTACTTTGTGGAACTACAATTCTCCATAGAAAGCCTTTACGCAGTCGCCAGCGAGTACTGTCACGTTAACTCATGGTAAGGGTACTGTTCCCGGAATATCTAAGCATACCTGTGCGTTTACGAGTAGCGCTCCTAATGAAACGACCCGGGTTTATGGTTCGGAATTTCCACCGACCAATTTGGCAGAGATCTGAAGGGATTCTTTGTGGAAATAACGGATATTGCTGCTGTCTAAATACATTATCTGTTTCTTAAACGTCTTTAATTAGTTTGATTGGAGTTTGTAATGAAATGAAAACAATTTGACGTTAAAGTTTGACAAAGCTTAGTCATGATACTTTTTTATTGGAGCACTTTATTATTGAATTACTATAACAAGTACAGATATTATAAGTAAATAATTACTATAATAATAAATATCGGACAACCTCACACCAATCGATTAAGTCCCACAGTAAGCTCTAGTAGGCTTGTGTTATGGACACTAAACATAGTTCTATAGATAGATACATACGTAAATGCAAATAACAACCATGATCTAGACACAAATATGCGAGTTTATCACACAAATATTTGCCCTTGCCAGGATTCGAACCCAGGCCCGCCGGCTCAGTGGGCAGCTGCGATCACTGCGCCAACCGCGTCGTCGTCAAAGTAAATTAAAGAAATTATTTAGCAACGACGATGGTATTAACCATCTTTTGATTTCCAGCTATCCTTGTATCAACATTGGTTAAAATCCATCCAGCCATTTCGGCGTAGTAAACGGACAAAGATTTTCGAAGTGAAACTTCTAATGCGACTTTCAACAAGGTTGCGTTAAACGTTTAACGCTACCGTGGAGGGGGTAGGAAAGCACTGATGCGTTAAGCGTTCAACGCTCCTGGGGAGGGGGAATAGCTTTCTATTCCCCCTCCCCAGGAGCGTTGAACGAGACATTGCGAGAGTGAAGAAGTTTGTCTTAAAGAAACAATATGAGTTCACTAAAAATCAATTTCTACCCCTTCCTATTTTCATTTCCACATTACGAAGTTTAACTTCTTCCGCGCGGAGGGACTCCACGCACAATTTTTTGGACAACAACGGTGGCCGCCGTGTTGATACTTTAATGTTCTGCCGTATCATATCGTTGGTGCGCGCGGGTCGCCTTACATGTGCCTTACATGCTCCGTCTAGTGGGGGTGGTCTGTGGCTTGAAATAATGACCCCTCTTAAAAGATACTCCATACAATTTTAGAATTTTATAATAGTAATAGATAAACAGTACGTCTACCATAACTGTGACACGCAACTCTTTGTCGCGCGACAAATTACCACCTGTCACTTTCCTTTCATTACCGTGCGAGAAAGACAGGTGACGTCCGGTTAAGGTATGAAAATCTGTTTGACTGTTACAACCATCGATCCAAACAGAAGTTCTACTTACCTAGTTCGTTGATAAAATCATCAAGTTATAATTATAGTTTGTTATGCATACGCAGTTAATGCATTAATTTGTTTATTTTCGTTATAAACATTCGTCTATATTGATTATTAATACCAACGTGACCTGTATTTTCGGATGTAAAGTAATTACATCGATTGTCTGGCTATCACGCAAGTTTTGGCTGGTGCAGTCAGCACCAAAAGTTGCTACGCACGCCAGGCGCTCGAAATGGTATGCACACGGACTCTTTTATAGAGAATCAGAAGGTGCCCGTAATTTCGTACGCGAATTTTTTTTTAATACTGTATGATTGGTTAAAATTTGTCCAGTCGGTGTGATGAGAGGACAATGGAAATTATGAGATGGCACCAGACTGGCATGACGCCGCGCGCCTGTACAAAACAAAAGACTATCCTGTATAAATAACGCTATTAAGATTTCTGTTGAAATCATGACCCCTCACTAGTAAACTGATTTTCAATACAAAAATAGAATTTTATAATAGTATACTTAGACCTTGAAAGAATAAGGGTGTACAGATCATTGTGAGCATATAATTACGAGGATCCCCAATGTTTAACTTATGTGTATAAAACACAAAACGTTACATCGAAAGTCTAATTTCAACGAATTTTCATTTCATCAATTATTTTTTCTCTTGATTTCTTAAATTTCTCATTACTCTTTAAAATGGTATACTTATTATTGATTAGGTCAGGTAAGGCTAGGTTTGTTTTATTACAATCGAAAATATTTTATGGTTTCAGAAATAAATTTGAATATCTATGACACATTTGTCTATAAAAGAAGGGTAAACCGTTATTATGCTTAGTTACTTTTGCCGTTAACTGTACCTGCGTATATTTATCATTGCTGAAAGCTACGCCTACTTATACCTACTGTACCTATAAGTATATAGTATAGGTACCTAGGTAGGCCCGAATTAGACTATATTTTAACCCTAATATAGCAATATTTTTGAGAGAAGAGATCGCTCTTTAGCAATAAGAACCTCTGTTCTTTACCTTTGGTTTGGGTACCTAATGCCGGTTAAGCGAAAAATAGGGTTACTTTTTGTTTATGTCATAGGAGGCGGATTACCGTCGCCACCGTAGACACCTGCAACACCAGAGAAGTCACAAGTGCGTTGCCGGCCTAAGTATGTTCTTATGGGTTTTGAAGCGCGGACGATATTCCGTTAGTATATTTTCACCTGGTCACAATCAAAAGTCACTAAAACTTCTGTCACTGCTCTTCAATACCTCGTATCTAAGTAAGTAGATTGACACTGAGATACGAGCTTTTTGTTTTAAGTAGGTATTTATTACTTACAAGGACGGGTACCCAACAACCAACCCAGTTACTGTCCGACTCCGATTTGATTTATTTTGATTTATGGTGACGAGTTTGCCGCGGCGGTGTACGGGCAGCCGTCCCTGATGAAGGGCTCCATACGAGTTCGAAACATGTCGGGCCGTTCCTGACAATTTCACGTGAGTGTAAACCGCTTAATACAATAATTTGATATAGGTGCTTTGGGGTAAAGTCGAAAATGGTTATAAGTCGAAAATCACACATATCTACTAAACTGGGAACAATTACTACGCTTGCAACACTTGTCAAGACGCCATGTTTATCTGCTCCCCCGCTTCAGTTCACTTCGTGTCGCTAGTCGTGAGCTCACGTGTGTTGCGGTCGATTAAATAAAAATAGTGCGATTTTGTGCCTTATGAGGACTTTTGAAATTACCCCATACCACATAACTCGGGAACCTGCTAAGTTAAATCATTGTTCGTTTGTTTTTACGTTACATTGTCATTTTTATCGTAATAATGAGTACAGCATAACGGTCTATCTGTAGTTTAAAAAAACCAATCGAATTTATCCTACGGGTGAAATTCTACAAAAAATACTTTCGAAATAATCCCAAACTAGGTTTTCCAGTCCATTATCAGAGTTAGACTAATGTTTTCTTCATAAAAGAGTTATTGAATTCTCTAAATGCAAATTTCTAGACTATTAAACTTAAAAGAATTATTACTTATATGAATTTATTTTATACAAAACAATGATGACTGATCACAGCGCGGGGGAAATTCGAACATAATTTGTGATTTAAACAAAAAAAAACATGTTCTTTACCGTGAATCAGCGGGATTTTTTGAGGGGGTAAATTAGAACTAAAAAGAAATATGATTCTTAAACTCATATTGCATAAAAACCATTTCTACAAACCTTCGAAATTATCCAACTTGCTTTCGAAATTACCCACTCCTTAAAAAATGGTATTCAAAATATTTTATTTTTTTATTTACATTTATTTCCAAATTCAAGCAACATATTTACAGCGCTATTTTCACAAAGCGTTTATGAATATATCCAATTTCGTAAAGATCTCATTACTTGGAAGGAATACTTCTTAGGTTCTTACTTACGAGCCCAAACCCTGACATACTCTACACTCGCCTAAAAATATGTCGAATATACCCCAAAGCACCTTATGTGAAAAAAATCACTTAAACTCATATTTTATAAACAAATATGACTAAGTGATTTTTTTAAATATAAAATATGAGTTTGAGGCGAAATGACAAAATACGTGTCCATTCTTTTTACATGTTCTCCAACATACAATGAAACCAGTAACTAATTATCAATTTGCTTGAACGAATCTCTGAAGAAGTTAGAGGGTTTGGTCAATTTTCAGTACTTTGAAGGACAATTTGTCCTAGCAGGTTGAATTTGGGCAGCTAAAAAATACGTGTCTGTTATTTTAGACTACTCTATAACATATATCAAATCAAAATGAATTAAATCGGAGTCGGACAGTTGGGTACCTTTCCTTGCTAGTGAGTTTTTGTTGTCAACAGACGATTTGTAAGTAGGTTTAAATAAATGTATTTGCCTTCTCGCTAAATATTATATTAAAGTTAGCGCTGGCATTGCCTTAAGTCTATCAGTTCAGTCTGTGCCTGGGCCTTGGCAAGGCTGTTATAAGTCATGTCGGTAACAATTTTATATCGATTTTAAATCAAGGGGTATTAAACATACCTACTTACCTTCTATTCTATAGTCTGGTTGTTTGTAAATGTAAATGTTTTGTTGTAGAATTTTGTTTGGCTTACTTTTAATGTGAACCTATAAATGTGCGCAATTGGGATATACTTAAAAAATAAAGACAGCAATTTTTCACACACACACACACACACACACACACACACACACACACACAAGCGCACACGCACGCACGCACAAGCGCACACGCACGCACGCACGCACGCACGCACGCACGCACACACGCACGCACACACACACACACACACACACACACACACACACACACACACACACACACACACACACACACACACACACACACACGCACTTTTTTCTCCTAATTAAATCGAAAGAGCTAAAATATCCACTATAAAAAAATTGGAGTGCACAACCAAAAATAAAATGGCCCACCTAAATGGTTTACTCAAAATGGCTGGTCTTATCATTTTTTGTCGTGGTTAAGTAAATAATTTCTTTGGCATTAATGATATTCGTTTTTGTTTTAGTAGTGGCGTGCGGCGTAATAAATATTAAATCAATATTAGACAATCTAACAAAAATATTATTGGAAAATTAATATCTTATTTCTGGTGGAAAAGGCTTGTTTTTGCATGTGTTGACGTTGTGGTTTAGGGTTCGAATAAACTCTAGCAGACTCGTATTAAGTTAAAATTAGGTACAGAATAGCTTTATAATATAATACGGTATTTTGATGACAGTGAAATCAGTTATAAACCATTTTTGGTATAAAATTTCTATTCAGATAGCTACTTTATTGGCTTGTGATGTCTTCACGTCTTTCTCTTAGTTTTTGTCCAATTAAAAATAGTGTTAAATCCAAAAGTTCGTACTTGCTTTATTATGTATAGTTTATTTGATACAATTTCGACGGCACACAAGGCACAATTTATTATTAGATAGGCTATAACAAAATAGTGGACTTAAATTATACAATATATGACAACCATAACCGTATATAATTCCGATCATTTACAAAATGGGATTTCATAAAAAAGAACTCTTTTTTTTATTTTATTCACAGACTGACCGGCGATTGACCTCAGTATCACCTGATGGAAAGTGACTACTTTGCTGATGATTGCTTAGAACAAAATTAAATGCAGGTAAAATATTAAAATTAGATACCGATTTATAAAATCTTACTTGGCCTTGATTAATGCTATAAAAGCTAGATTTATTAGCAATAAAACAAAGCTAAGATTACATTTATTACCAAGTTAATAACTACTTTAACTGTTATTAAATTATACCTACCAGAGAATTTAGGGTAAACCTAAATAACAACTTCATTTCTAATATAATCATGTAGTACTTCGTAGGTATTTCATTTGGGGCCCTGCCGCTCGCTCCGCTCTGCTTATATCTCTAATATATATTTACTGTTCTGGCTTAGTGACCCAAAGAGGATCTAGGCCTCTGAGACAAGAGAACGTCATTCTTAATAGATATTAGAAGTTATTTATTCCTAATTATTAAATTTATCTATATTATGGCGTACATTGATCAGTGACTAGAGCGTGTTGATACAATTGCTACTTGCATTTATCAGCAAATTTATGGACTCGCACTAATTAAGCTAACAGTAAGAATTTCAGCTATTTTTGATGCTAACAGTACAGTCGAGTTCATTTACATCTACACACTTTACGAGAAGAAAAATATCTGAACATTTTATTCTCCTGACAATAGGGTCGCCTATTGTCAGGAGAATAAAATCGTGTTCAGATATTTTTGCTCTCGTAAGTGTGTAGATGTAAATGAACTCCTTGCAATGTACGGGTGGATAAGCAACCTAAAGCTCTGTTTTCCTAGGATAGCGGTGCCCTCAACGTCGGCCTTATAGCCGTAACAGACGATCGAACGGTCCGGCGGACCGATATCGCAGCTATCTGTTAGAAAGAGATAGTAATATATATCTCTCATTCTAACAGATAGCAGCGTCCCTATCGGTTCGCCGGACCTTTCGATCGTCTGTTACGGATTTTAGGGTGCATCTCCAGTCTCCAACCAATCACCTGAGTTAAAATCTGTATCTCAGTTCCGCTTCACTCTTATGATTGGTCGATTCCGCACGTCTCCGCTCCGCTCCGCTTCAGTGGAGACGTACCCTTAGGTGAGAGCAGGAGGTCCGGTCGCGTCGTTTCGCTCTCTCCAGGTCTTCCGCTAGCTGACGGGACAATTGTCCTAGGAGAGCTTAAGTCCTAATTTGTCATCGCCATTTTTAATAGCATTAGTTAGGTACTTCTTTTTTATAGCCCTAACCACTTCACAGTCACATTACGATATGTTGATAGCGCTAGCAGTGTGCTCTACACGCTCCAGTACTACATCTTTCATGTTCTTATCCCGTTTTATTGGGGTCGTTACTGCATACTCCTTTCTTTCGTATCATTCGTTCTCTCGTCGCATGATTCCTTCTTCTCCATGTCATCACACAATTCATCTCTTCTCTTTGGAATTCCTCGTCTGTTTTAGTCCTCCACGTTTTAATAATAACATTAGCAAATGACGCAAAAACAAAACATTCACTCACTGTGCTTCCAGATCTAATATGAAGTAAGTTAAACGAGTTGGTAGTAGGTACTGTCATTGAATATGGATAACTAGACCACAGGCACTTACAATTTTTCCAAGCGTAAAAACTTTAATATTGAATAAGTTTAAAGCCTTGAAAAGTTTTCGCAGAACAAAACTGTAAGAAATGATATCATGTTTCATATTGAGGAGATGCTTGAGGGTTGTTTAGAGAAAATTACAACAAGAACATGAAAAGGTAGTCATGTCTTGGTATTTTTAAAGAGCGCACGAACAATTTTATTTACTTAATGGTACGTGCACAACGAAGGTGCTGCTAACTGGTACCACCAATCCGAATCTTGTCAATTTTACAAGATTTCATGCCGCATACAAACGAGGTGCAAACTTAACGCAACCGTGTTCTCCAAATATGATAAATATTATAAAATAAATATTATGGGACAATCATACGCAAATCGACCTCGTCCCAAAGTAAGCATATTATTTAGATAACATCCATGACCCAAGAACAAATATTCGAGTTAATCACACAAATATTTGCCCCGGCCCGGCCGGGATTCGAGCCCGGGACCGCCGGCTCAGTAGGCAGGTGTCTGCATACTGCGCCAACCGCGTCGTCAAACGTCGTGATGTTTGAAAAGGACTATATTTTTTATGATTTTATTACAAATCTATAGTTTTCAGATTTTTATAAGTATTTATAGTAAGTATGTGACGATATTACTTGCCAAATTTCATAGTTCTAGGTCATCGGGAATAGTACCTACCCTAACATTATGATTCCCTTGAGAGTGTCGAAATGTACGCTTTTTACGACATAAACGGCCCTATCTTTTTTTCACGTTAACGTAGAAGTTTGATTTTTTCACAGATTCAAGGGACCGTAGACTTGAGTATATGGTGTTAATTTCAACTCGATACCTTCACGCGTTCTCGAGATAAAGGGTCTTGACAGACAGACATACGGACGGACAACAAAGTGATCCTATCAGGGTTCCATTTTTTCCGATTGAGGTACGGAACCCTAAAAATGACGTTGAGCTTGACATTAAAAACAACTTATTATTTTTCGAGGATAGGTTGAAGACTACAACTCTAAGCAGGCATTAGTTGTGTTAGATTTCGGTTCTTTTATGTAAAATACACAAATTTCTTTACATGTAGAAATAAATTCAAATATTTTTTTAGGGTCTACACGATGCAAAACTCTCTCGAACTCTATATTCATTTCCACCTGTTAGAAATATGAAATGTTGTCAATTGCCTATATGTAAAATAAAATCGAAAAAATATTATGCCACAGTTGTTTGTTGGTAGTATAACCCACTTTCACGCAACAACAAAACACAATAGGGGTCGTCCACATATTACGTCACGCAAAATGTCGACTTTTTGAACCCCTCCCCCCCTATGTCACGCTTTTTTGCTATACCTTTAACCCTTTACTGTCACGTTTGGTATGACCCCCCCCTCCCCCTTACGGTATTACCTACGTAATATGTGGATGATCCCATATCACAACAATTTGCTCAGCGATAAAGTAGGAACACCCTAAACACTAAATGTCAAATAACATTATATTGGTTCAAAAACTCTTATTATAGTATTTCCGCAAATTTTATAGAGAATGTAAATCCTAAACGATCAATATTTTCGCGTCTACACGTTTTTGATGAATGTAAACTTTCCTCCAAACACGTCGAGCATTTTATTCACCAGCCATACTAATCTACATCGTAAGGAAATACTTTTTGTCATAGAATTTAACAGGCGGGAGTTGGTACGGGGGCGTACCGTACGTGTCCCGACTAGCAATGAACGCTATGTAAGTTCCTTGCTTATGTAAAAGGTCTTATCTACTTAGGACATCCAGGTTATAAATGTCCTTTTGCACCCAGAGTAACTCGGGAAATATTTTCCGAGAAATTGTATTATACGTACTATGCTTATTCAAAAAGAGACTAAAAGGGACCACGTTATTAGAGATGCTATGCAAATCAATCGATCAAATTCTAGACTATTAGGTTCTTTCCTCACTTGTTTTCTCTCCTAATTAAGTTTAAAATAAGTACTGCTGGCTAAATTTATAGTTTTCTTTTTTTATGACAAAGGAGGCAAACTGTACTCGGGTAACTTTGGTCATGTTGCTCGCCCGAATACCGACAGCCTTGACAGGCTAGCGATATTGGGCAAAGTGGAAGGGAGAAGACCCCGCGGTAGATCCCCGCGTAGAAATCACTGGTCTTCCAGTGTCCTCTGCCGTGAACGAAGCCGAAAACCGAACAAAGTAGAAATGGCTAGTACACAACATCACGAAAAACTTTCAGGGACACGATCTTCAGCTATGAAGTATAAGATCAAGAAGAAGAAGAGGCAAACAAGCAGACGGATAGCCACTACCGTCACCCATGGATACCTCCAACTCCGGTTTAGTGCGTTGTCGGCCTTTTCGATGGGAATACGTTCCTTTCCTGAAAATCGTATCGGTGCAAAAATACTTTTAGCGACAGGTCATTTCATAGTTTAGCTGTGACCCATCTAAACGGTGAGGATGGAATATAGAAATGTTGTCACGTAGAGCGATGGCGGAAAGAGGTGGCAGGGATTATGACATCTTGATTTGATGACATATATCCGAGATAACACCGGTAATATCTATCTACTTTAGCGATGTGTCTTCTTGATTGACAGCTTGTCAATACAGCTGAATTTTAGTACATCATAGCTAAAAGGGTAGGTAATAAAATTTATTTAATAAAAAATATATATTTTTTAAATCTAGAATTTTCTTTTATTGGTAAGCTCAAGAAAAAATTGCAGATTATTCTGTAGCTTCAAAAAAGGAGGTAAATATGTTTTTTTCGCCTTGTACGGACATCGTACGGTAACTTAACCGAGGTGATAATTTTTTCGACTTAGTGTTGCTGTCGTTCCAGATACCTATTTAAAAAAAACCATGCCCCATTATGCTCCTAAAATTCATAGCTCATGTTTACTCTACAATCTATATAAATGTATTGTATTTACCTATTGCATAAATCTATTGTAGACCAGCCTATTTATACAATGAATCATTGCAATATCAAATGAGATATAATAATACAAAATAATATTTGCAATTCCATCTAAGGATAGGTCCTAAAAGTTACGCCGGGCGTAATACAAATATGTAATGTGATCAACTTATTACGAAACTTGACTTTGACGGTCAGGCCGGTTGTCGTCCTATTAGGGTTTATTTTCTTCTTATTTATTCAATGACTTATTTAGTCGAGTATTTTGAAAGCTTAGGCTCCATTTGTATAATATTAACTGACGTATCCGTTGCAATATATACAATTTTGCAATAAGTTCATAACGGGTGTTAAATCCTTACAAATTCCTTGTACATTTAGCCATAAGTTCTTTCTTTTGATCGGGTGATGTGACGCGTGTGGACCGCTACGACTGGATTATGATTAAAAACGCGTGCCAGTATCCCCGAACAAAAACGGAAGGAGGAGCTGAGTCCCACGATATGTACGCTGTTGTATGGATAATACAAGTACCTACATGAAACAAAAGAAGCCTACATATCATTATTAAAATATTGCTAACAGTAATAAAAACCTTGAAGAAATAAAATAATATTCATAAAGAGCCATAAAGACGCCATGAAAAGGAATTTAATTAAGTACTTTATATATCAAGTATTCATATCGACGGGCACAATTAAAATATTCCATGTGATATGAGTTCGTTTCTCGCCCTAGGGCCTGAACTAGGGAATTGGAGCAGAAATTTATCATAGCATTCCAGAATATTAAGCATACCGCGCCTATATAAAACTACAATATAGTAGTAAGTATGATCTCCATTTCTAGTTTATGAATTTAAAACCAACAGTCTAGGGATAACTTTACTATTATACAAATTCTGAAATCGCATTTACATACCGCATACGGAAAGTCGTATTGGATCCAAGGATAAGATCCGAATGAATATTGCCATTAGCGTAATAAGTAACTTGTAGTGTAGTAAGTGTGTAACGATTAAAAACATATGTACTTACCTATTTTATTAGCGTAGTTGCAAATATTAGGTAACTGAACGGCAAATTAGTGTAAAAACGTTTTTTTTTAATAAGACGCAGAATATCGACAATGTTTTTTAAATAACAATTTGTATAGAAAAAAAGATGTTTTACTGGTTAAAAAAGAAATCTCAGGTCAGTACTTTGTTATATGTATCAACGATTGCAATTGTAAAAGTTAGGCAACTTTCGTACAAAATACACCAATAAGATAGATTTTTTTCCGCTACTGTGTACATAACTTTATCTATTATCTACGTATGGCCTGAAAACAGCATGATGCACGTTTTATTTTATTTTATAGGTTATCACGGGCTGGTTTTCCACAACTCGACGTCTTACAATGCGCCTATTTTGCGTTAAGGGTTGCTGGCACTACTATTGCCAACCCAACTCTACCAGAAAGCCTAGCAGTCCCTTGATGTTGCCGACGACTTCTTCAATTTCTTTTACTTAATATAATTATTGATAACAACGCGTCTATGTTAAATATCGTTGTGTCCTCTTTATGCTCACGACGATGATATAGACTTATTTATAGCGTGATAACAAATTACATTATAAATTACCCTAAACTAATTTACATGACTTTATGTTATGATTAAAATCAATATAAACATATATCATTCATCATATAATAAATCATTCAATCATTTAAACGCATCATCATAACAACAACGGCTCCACGGATTTTTATTTAACCTAACCTACTTTAGATCATTCCCAAAATGGTCTCCACTCAGCAAAGTTTTTGGCTAGATTTATAACAATGCAGAAGCCAGCATAACCCAATAAATCAACCGAATGAGCAACGATATTGCACTTTAGTTTTGGATTCATTTTATTTATAGTACAATCGCTAGCTACTTTTGGTTTGAGTGTATTTTTATACTGCCATCATAAACAAAAAAGGTTAGGTGGGAGAATTGCGTCATAGAATGTAAGTGCGTTTTTTGATGATGTTATAAAAATGCATCACTTTAATACTAAATATACTATATATATAGGTACCTACCTACTACTTTAAGTTTGTTCATCTATGTTTCAATACGGAAATACTTAATTTTGAATGCGGAAACTCTATATTTTTCGAATCCTTGATACAAAGACCAAAACACGAAGAAAGATCAAATGCGTATCTTGGAGGAAGAGACCGGGCATCGAACCCGGTACCTTTGGATTACTAGTCCAACGTGAAAACCACTTCACCACCTTAACGTCAGAAGACCTTCCGATTTTTTCTTATACTTTATGTGTTGGCTTTACTTTTTAGCATTGTTATAAAGTCAATTTTTACCTAACTTAATACGTTTAACTGTGCTGGGTAAAATTAACACTTGATCAGGCAAAGATCGCTTCGCTTGTAGCCGATAATGGGAAAACATAGGTGCGTAGCGAAAATCTGCTACGAGTGCCGTGTCCGCGCAGCAGGTAAATAGGTAAATAGTATTACTATTATAGTAAAAGTTTTTAAAGGTTTATCAATATTCATGTTAACATAACGTAATAATAGACGTAAGGGATCTGGTTACTATGATAATACCAAAAGATCAGAAGGCAATTGTGCCTCTTATAACGCAATTCTCCAGACTGACCTGAAACTTCTGAAGCTCCTGGCACAGGTGACTAATAATAAATAATCAATGACGTGACTTCGATCGAGTAAACGTATACCGGTCAATGAACTCGGCTCAATCCGCCAGGAGCCAAAGTCATATGCAAATGACATGTCAAAGCTTATGAAAAAGACAGAACTCTAATACGGTTTCTGTGCTCTACGTATTCCTTTTAAGGCAGTGTTGGTTCTACTCAACGTATAGAAGAATTGAGCTCTCTAGCCGTCAAGGAGAGAGCTCAAGATAGAGAAAATTGGAAATTGCTCCACCGACAAGAGCCTAGCTCTTAAGTTTATGATGATGATAGAAGAATTGAGTGAATTTGAAACAGAATAAATAAAGGATCAACGACTTTGTGTCTAATGGTTTACCCTTGTTTTATAGACAAACGATTCATAGGTTGTAACTTTTGTTTGTATTTTTTTGTTGGTTGTATTTTGATAAACCATCATTTAATTTTTAGGGTTCCGTACCCAAAGGGTAAAAACGGGACCCTATTACTGAGACTTCGCTGTCCGTCCGTCCGTCTGTCATCAGGCTGTATCTCAAGAACGGTGATAGCTAGACAGTTGAAATTTTCACAGATGATGTATTTCTATTGCCGCTATAACAACAAATGCTAAAAATAAAATAAATATTTAAGGGGGGCTCCCATACAACAAACTTGTTATAGATTATGGTACGGAACACTTCATGCGCGAGTCGGACTCGCACTTGCCCAATTTTGCAGTCATCATTTCATCGAAAGCTTATTTCTCTGAAACTAAGTGATATTTTGGATTGTTATAAAACAAACGTAACCAAACCTAGTCATTATGAAGATTCATGACTTCAGGAAAAAAAGGTCTATGAAATGAAAATTTGATGAAACGTTTATCTATGAAAAAGGGGATTCCAAGTCTAATAAGATCTGAAAAGAAACAGGTATTTGCTCGACAATAAGACACGCATATATACCTAAGAGCAAAAACCTACCTGAAATCAAGCTTGTGAGTTTTCAGTTTATTTAGTTTTCTACAGATTGTTTTACTTTTACAACAGGATTTACATGTGGTTAAAAATTTGATTCATTCACAAAACGCTGCGAGCCCCTACATCATGAACGTCTATGTCAAGGGCTACAATAATAAGTTTTGTGCACTCGTGCAAGTGCGAACCCTTTGCGCCCCTCCGTCGTAAAACTAAATTATGGATGATGGATTTAAAGCTTGCATGCCTTTTTACAGCGTAGCGTTTCAGTACAATGGCTTCTCGATGAGCAGTTATATTAAACGGTAGGTACCTTTGACTGGTGGAATAGCCTTTAGGGAAAATAGAAAAACGTATTATAAGTCCGCAATGGGATTAAATAATGTAAGTTATTCCAATATAGGTACAAATACTTAGAAATTAAAGTCATATTATAAGAGTTACATATGAATAGATGATGGGTATGGAATTACGGATACGCATATACAATTACAAAGCTCAGTTAGTATTAGTAGTCGCTTCTGTACAATTACCTACGGTAGTCGGTAGTTATGTTGCTTACGTAGTGATAGCGGTTCATTCACACTATGATTAATCAACAACCGTACATTGCGTACTGCAGCATGTGATTACATACACTGACATAGCGTATCGATTGCTCTCCGAACAGCGCGTCCATTGGGCTAACGCAGTATTTGGTAAGGGCATGCAGTACCAGGAAATTTTAGTCTAAAGTCAGCTCAAAAAATATATACTGAGACCTACAGGATTAGTCTGTTAAAAATACCATCGATAGTCTTTTACCGGTCAATAGATTTGAATAGATTTTCCATCGGCCTAATCGTGTATATGTTTTTGCAGCTGACTTTACAGGTAGTTCCCGGTATTATACAAAAAATCCGGTATTATACACCTTTTTGGGAATGTATCGTATGTCGCATACCAATGTGTAAACGCACCATAACACTCCATAACAACCGAATCGATAAACATTGTGCAATTCACGCTAAACTGTAGGTACGTAGAAAGATACCAACATTTGCCGATTATAGGTAGCAAATATAGGGATGTCTAACTACATATCTACAGTTTGCAGCGCATTGAACCATATTTACTGATGTTTGACTACAACATAAGCACATACAGGTAACATTCAATGACCGCCGTCTGTGGAAAAGCGCAAAATAAAACAACAATTGCGAGGAAACATTTATTGTGGTCTCCAGCTGACGCCGCTGGAATGGAAAATATGAAGGAGGAATGTAAAGCGGGAAGTGAGCGTCTGGCAAGCAGGAAAACAAACTTAATAAGGCCGAAGTAGGGCCGCGGAGTTGACTAGACTTTTCTCGGCTTATTTCGCTGGTTTTTGCGAGACCCCGCTCTTTGTGCTGAATAAGTACTTTGTGGCTTTGCGTGAAATGTGTGGCTTTATACGTAAAATATTTTAGTTGACTTTGTAAATAGAAACTTTGCAAACTGTGCAACAATTCGTACTTAAAATGCACGGAACATTCTTAATAAGTGCACTGTTTAAAGTTGGATTTTATAAAAGACTGCGCTAGTAAAATTTAATAAATGTAATATGACCGTGTTATGTTTTGAATCAGTGCACCTTTAAAATGGCGGGTTTGTTTAAAAAAATAAAATAAAAAAGAGGGCACATAGAGACTGAAGCTTGCAAGACATGAAGAGACAGAGAAGAGACATACAGGTGGTTGGTCTGTTCGTGGTCATTGGAGTTGTGCGCGGGCTGCGATCCGGAGCGCCGCAGCCGCCAGATGGCGTGGCGCGCCGCCACCAGCCGCGCGAAACCGTGCCGCGCCACTCTCGACGCCTAAACGCTCATCCCGCAACAAGTCCACGGAACAAGCGCTCACCCACAACCCGACAGGAAAACCAGGACAGGAACGTACCAGGAAATCAACAGGTAGGAACAGATCCCACGCAGCGACCAACGGCGGCTTGGACGCTCGCAACTCCGTTACAATTTTAACAGTTAGATACACTATTGTGCGTTAACAATTAACTACACTATGAGCAAAAAGCCTGGCCTACAATATCACAACCGAATATCACAAAGCGGCAAGCAAAGCTTCGTGGACGGCGCTTACGTAATGCTAACTTATCTACGCGTGTAAAACGTGCAAAAATGTATCGATCACAGAAAAAAGCCTTAACACTATGAGGTTTTAATGCCCCTTGAGGGTTGTTATGTAACGGAGCCGCGTTTTGAGTGGAGATCTGAATGGGTTCGGTTTAAAGGACATGCGCGCGGACTAGGGGCCGGGTAAGCACTGGCGGCCGGCGCGGGGCCTTGCGCCCTCCCCACATCTCCCCTCCCCCTCCGCTACCTGACTCCTTTCAGTGACATAACCTAGCGTTTTATATTCTTGCAACTGCCTTCCTGTCAAACTTGTGTTCCCTTTGAAAAGTTATCCAATAAAACCGGCTCTAAATAATCACGAAAGATATAAGGACAGCGTGTAAGTTTTCGATCCCTTGCTAATCCACTTTGGTTATCTAGGCTTATTATATTATATTCCATCGGTAAGTATAACCTGAACATGATATATAAGGAATTAAATAAATACTTCCCGTATGAATGCTCAAAGTGATTTATTAAGCGTCATTTTTATGAAAAATGGGATATTACGTAACAGAATAATAAATTACGATTTTACTGCCCTAGTGGCATAATGATAATGAACTGTTCTGCCGCGCTGAATGCCCGGCATAAAATTCTCGTCAATCGGGCCGCCCTGACATTTATTTGTACATTATTTCGAGACACATTAGTGGAACATGATATATTCTGCTAATTCCTATATAAATAAGTAGAGGCTAATGCAGTATAAATGTACCTATGTTGCCTTCGAAATAGTTGCTAAACTATATTCTGACGTTACAATCGTCGGACACTTTCCATAATTTTGTTATTTTAGAATGACCGTTGATACTAATTAAGGTTAACTTTAGGAACAGTGAGTGAGACTATCCATGAATGACATATAGAAGAATACAACTTTGTCCACCCTGTTAGCTTTTTTTAAAGTACCTAAGCACCTTTTTTACAGTAACAATTCCACGTTAATAGTAGCTACGAATCAAATAAACAATGCCATCTATAGGCTACAATCAGAAACTAATCTCCCCTACCGCCATCTAACCTCGCGCGGAGGAACCACGATATCAGCAAGGTCTACCAACTATTATTTTATCGTCGTATCTTTTATGGGGCACTTCAGGTAACGTCGTGACGGGCGAAAAGGGGAACGTGGGTTAATCTGCAATATCGGAGGCTATACAAACAGCCTTAGAAGGGCGAGTCGACCTTGAACACTGTTCTTTGTAACAGCACAAAAGAAAATGCCTTCTTTGTAGACGTCGTCGGACAACAAGGTCTTAGTTGTATTATGTGCTGTAGACATTTTGTGAGTTGGACGCCATTTGGCTACTTGGCGATAGGTTTACAAATACCTACTTACACTGATTGCGACTTAGCAAGTACTTAGTTACGTTACAGTACTTATAGTGTACTTTATGGGACCAGAAGAGTAATATCTAATAATTTCATTCGTAGATTAAAAATACAATTTTCGTATTACAGAAATACGTATTAAAGAATTTAAACATTAACGATTTTATTTTGCTGAAATAGATTACGGCCTATCTTTACATTCCATTCCTACTACTTCTTTACAGGCCATTCTTCAGATACGTGTATTACAATAAAAAAACGTTATTATGATCACCACGGCTGTTCTTTTTGTAATAAGTATTTATTTGGCCGTTTTTCGATTCGCTTTCATTATTATATACTTCAAAGACCTTATTACAACTTTGAAAACATTTAAAATATTCGGGATAGAAATAAATATAAATAGGCATTACTTATTTTTTCGCGGTCTCGGCGAACTTTTTCAACAACTTTGCTACTCGGCAACAGATGGCGCTGTATGATACGAATATGAATGAAGGCGGTCGCCGCGTGGCGTTTTAGGCGGTTGTCACCCTGCTCCGCATCTCGCAGCGGCGTCCGTTGATGCGTTTTTAAACTTTGTATGTAGAATCTTGATTTTGTATATAAAAATCGCATGGTACGACACACAGGCTCCGCCTCGACGCGCGGAGTAGCGAGACGCACGACGACTCGCGCGCTCGGACGGAGACGCGGTGCGTGCCGCAGGGTATGTCACACTGAGCTCCGCAGTGCCGTACGGATTTTAGTGCAAAAAGGACGTATTTAATAAAGTATAAAACAAGATTATAGTTATTTATTAGAGAAAAAACAACATAAAATTAAAAGTATATAACTAACCTTAACAAACTTAAACGATGATCTAATTAAACCTAACTTAAACTATTGGGACCTAAGCTATAGGTATGTACATATATCCCCTATGTCGCTACCATTGGGTAGGGTGCCCATAAGGCTGACCGCGTTACCTCGCTGGATGGCAATGCCAATGCGTTGGGCGAGGAACGAGCTTTTGAACAAGATTATAGTAATTTGTAAACAAATATTTTTATTACTTAAGTATTTAGAGTAAATATATGATCTGTGATTTATGCTCAATTAGTGAATAGTTATTAAAAAAAATAAACACTGAGTTACTTATTCGAAATATTGTTTTTAATTAATTCCAAATTTATTTAGTTTTATAGTAAGTTTCGGTTTTAAACATAATCAAAATATAGGGAATTCTTATAAAAGTACATATACTTGAAGATTGAAGTACATAGTAGATTATTACTTAAGTACTTGAGTGTAAGCTAAAGCTTTTCTTCGGCTGTAATAGAACGTCGATTTGTGTCTGCGCCAGTAATATACACTCCAATTTTGCTTAGCAAATAATCAAATGACGCGGTTGACATGCAGGTGCAATTAAAAAATGTTTCTTCGCGTTGCCTTAAATCTTCGTAATCTCTATAGTCTAAGATCCCTTTAAGAACGACCTTCACCGAGATGTTTATTTGATGAAATGTATTTTATATTTAATTTAATATGTCAATAAATATATTGCATATGGGTTGCCTAACAAATTTTAGTCCAGGGTATGTTTAATTAATGATATTTTTTTTTTTTTTTTTACATTTGATTAGAAATTAAACGAACTTACCTGAAGTGAAGTTCTATTTTAATTGTATGAGCTGCGCAGTCTCGAAATGATAATTAACTCATGTAGTATACGCAGTTTATACGGCTTTTCATCACATAATTCAGAGTACAGAAGTTTAAGCTTTCAATTCAAAAAACGCGCCAAATTTCCGAACGCAAACCCCGCTTTCCGCACTCTGACCTGTCAATCTCATTTAGTTTAGAGTTTAGTAGCTTACAGCAGCTGCCCCATCCTGACGTGACGCCTGAGAAAACAGATCCTATGGAAATGTCCTGGAAAATAAACTTTGAAACGGGTATAGGGTGGGGGGGATTATCATTTCGAGACTGCGCAGCTCATACAATTAAAATAGAACTTCACTTCAGGTAAGTTCGTTTAATTTCTAATTGTATTTCGCTGCGCAGTCTCTTCATGATAATTAACTCATGTAGATGTTCAGAGTCAAATCAAAGTTTATTTCTAGCTTTGCGAGTAACTCGTAAGTGTTACTCGTCATAACAATACTTAATTTATGATATACGCGGCACTAGAGGCCTCTCATAAAATTGAGAAATTATGATGTGTCATTCAAACCTGCAGGTGCCTGCAGTCTATCTTATAACATCAATATTGAGACATAGCAGGCCCATGGCCAAGACCCGGGCAGGCCGAGTCGAGTGGGCGGTAAATATAGAAGACAGCTAAGCATTTTGAGAAGTTGTCTCCTTGTAAGTTATTATTTAGAACAATAATAAAAATAACATGACATAATGATAGTTATGTATAATCTTATTCATATATATGACAACAGGGCTTTTATTAGACCAATTACAGGTTTATATCTAAGGAAGGGCAACAAGAGTAGAGGCTTGTTCGAAACCTGCCTAGATGTCTTAATTAAAACCGGAATTTAATTCAAAACTTTATCCAGATATTGGAAAATATTGGATAATTTAATAAAAGACAGTGTTTGTAGCCACTGTACTATTATTTCTTGTTTAATTCCTCTAAGCAAAAACTAGATACTATTTGAAGACAATGATGCCAAGTAATTTAGGCACTAATTATGGTTCCCAAGTTGCGCTACATCTTGATTAATATAAACTAACGGATAAAAGCATCCTTAATGAATAGAGTTTGTAGATGTACCTATAGCAGTTACCACTGCTATCTCCGGCTCGCTTTTCCTAAATAGTTTAAAACATTTGTGCTGAAGGACTGATGCATCTAAATAATGTTTAATTAACACTTTCGACACCAACAACCCGGTAGCCGGGCGCTCTGATCGTGGTAAGTTTTCGCTACATACGGTTTTTCCCATGATATCGGCTACGAGCGTAGCCCGTAGCGCTACGCGGTAGCGATTGCGTTAATGTTTTGACACAAAACCAAAATGATGACAGTTTTACAGCATGTGTCTTACCGCTATGCGGTACTATGTGAGAGTGATGCCAGCAGGCCCGCATTATGTCTGCTGAGACTGATGGACACTTCTCTTAGTTAAATATAACACATTTCGCACAGCACCACCGTAACTAGGATAAAGCGTTCCAAGAATTTTTGCTAGCAACCAACGGTAACTTGCTAAAATCTAAGTTAGAACCAATTGTTATACATGTACCTAGAGCTTACCAGCTTGAGCAAGACGGGATACCACACTAGCGCCCGCCAGATATAATATATATCATATACATATAACGTTTAGTAAATATATTTATGTGAGGGATGTTTATTTACATCAGTAGTTCGATATGTGACGGAGTCTGAGAAATCAATTATAATATATAACTTTTTCCATGACATGCCTAGCCTAACACAGTGACATCATCAGTGCAATCCCTTGTCATTAAGTAAATTTAATATTTTAAAATCTTTATTTGGTAGCTAACACATTCAATTTTTGAATGATTCCTTGTAGATTTTATTCAGGGATATTATTTTATTCAGATTTTATATATATAACGAGAAAATAATAACATTACTTTCTCACACCACTGTCATATTTGTGTAACAATAGAATGTGGGTGTAGGATAATTTGAAAACTGAATTCAGTTTATGAATGAGATAATCTGTGGTTTAAGCAATTTTCTAAAAGATCCCACAGTTCTTTTAGTCAAAGCAGAAAAGATTTACGACCCTAAAAGCTGACAAGGCAGTACTATAATAGATTAATAATATCCACCAAAATAGCTCATTCTTTACCATTAAATAAATTTGCTTGGATTTATCATAATTGTTTCAATATTTCTATCGGAAATATGTATTATGCCTTTCTAACTCTGTAAACCTCGAGCATCAAGCCAAAATCGGTGGCAGACCGACCAGCACAAGCAAGCCTGTTGAATAGGCTAAATGTCCTATTCATCATGTTGATAGTTTAATAGCTCTAGTTTAAAAAAAAAATATATATAGGTATATAATAATAATAATTTAGCTAAAAAAAACTTTAAAAGGTTGTTTAAAATTTTAAAGGGACTTGATAATTGTCAGACTCCCACACAGATCCAAAAAATTTGGACCATGGTAAAATAAAAGGATCTTTCCTCCTAGTTTACAATGAAAACTTAGATTCTGTAACAGAGCTTTAGCTTTGCCTGTATGCTATTGAAGCATTCATTTATTTTTATTTCAAAAAAATTAATAAAAATTTACCCTGGTACTTATAAAAAAGGAGCTTGAAAAAACCAGCTTCTCTAACAACTTTAGAGTTGTCTGTATGCTATCAAAGCATTCATTTATTCTTATTTGTTTATTAGCCTTATTGCACAAAACAAGTCAGTATGAGTGACGGACACAATGCCAACGGCCTCCTCTAGCCATAGGGCCAAACCGAGATACTTACTAGTAAATATTGGAAGTAGGCATCTATTATGTATCATTATATGTAATTTCCCCCAACAAAAAAAATAATAATGAATAAATAAAACACTGCACATATCAATCACAAACCTGATATCAATCAGAGAACTGCATGACAGGTTTAAGCAACTCTGTGTAAGCGTAGGATGACATGTTCAATCTTCTGATAATTTTAGAGAATTCTATTAATGGACTTGGAGAAAATATACATCTCCGGGTAAAGTGTGCCCTGTGATTTATTTGTTGCATTAATTTACTATTCTATTGTTGTGATGTAATTACAATTGTAATTTTATATTTATTATTGTTATTCAAAGACAGAATCAGACATGTAAAAAATGTCCTTGAGGCCTATTTGTAGATTATTCATGATTTAAATTTTAAATTTTATAGTACCAATATAGCAGTTAGGAAGCATCAGCCTAAAGGCTGTTCTAGAAATATCTTGCTTGGAGTGTTACCTTGCAATATGGTTATATAGCCACTAGATTGCTTTTGGTAACTACGGCTACCTGTCACCGCTCTTATTTTATTACATAAATAGAGTCCAACTCAAAATTCGAAGCAATTGAGTGGTTAATTCCTTTCAATTGTAATAAGACTTATCTTAAGACAGATTTTATGACAGAATATCATAGGTAAATATTGGCCTCTGCCAGGTAGGCCTTTAATAATGACTGCTTGCATTTAGTAGTCCAGCATAGTAAAAGATCTTACTTATTTAATTTACAAATTCTTCAACTGAAGAATATCTAATTCAGAATTAATTTTTTAATTACTCTCCGCTGCATGTTATAAAATGATAAGTTGCCATTGTACTAAGCAGTACTTAACACTATCCCTCAGGACTGTGATTATGGGAATCAGAATTCCCAAGTGATTTACATACTATATAGTGTGTTTAGCGCTGCCAGCTGGCCGCTGGTCTCAACTCCTATAGTTGTTTATGACCTCGTCGTACTTACTTGACATTTATTTAACATATGCTCTTCACTTTCTATCAACTAGCCACTTCGGCCTTTATGTAGTCTTGAGGCATCCTCCAATTTTTAATAGTCCGGAACGGTATACTTTTGAATTTTTCCTGTTAGTAGGCCATTTTCGATGACATTTTTGATTATAATGGGAATTTATTCATATTATTCTCAGCAAGAGCAGATCTGACTCACTGGATCTGGGCCAAGTGTGTCAAATTCTAGAGAGCTTCAGCTGGTAAGGCCAGTCTCTATGTTGATGTATTCATAATTCATCAGCTGTAGTATAAGGAAGCGCTTATAACGCACTGTCTAACGAGCCTGAAATAAGCCATATATCAGACTGTTATGTATGGCACAAACAGCAGAATGTGAGCCCAATATGGTGCACCACAACACTGATTTCAGCATGAACTGGACTAAGGTGACCTGAGCCCCCAAAACCATGCTGCGCATATAAAGCAACGAGTGAATCCAACTGATACACCATTCTACTCAGCAGAGCCAGCAGAAAATGCACCCAGATTAATTCACCACATTTGCTAAGGTAATAAGCATAGAGTGAACCCACGTAACACACCATATAACTTAAGTTTAAAGCTACAAGTGTATCCACTAAAGCGCACCACAATGCTTAATGAGCAAAGAGAGTACCCAACCATCCAATAGTTAGCACTCCACATTGCTACAAGATGCGAGCGAGCAAAAATATATTTCAATGCGCCAGCAGCACACGCCGCTCTCTGCTAAAGTTATGCATATTACGGCCTTCCGGAAGACAGGCAAGGCAGCGATCCAAACTTATAGAATTCTTGTCCTACCTTGTTTGTTATAATCCTCTTAGCATACCTAATGTTTTCCCTTTTCTGTCATCTCTCATGCTCAAGCAGTTGAAATGGCTTCGCCACCAGAATCCCGCTCCGCATGGCGCCTGTTCGGTGATGACGATTTGTGAGAACGTAAACAAGACGATCATTATGCCCGGGATATCGCTCACGAATCCCTTGAATGATTCCGGCTTGCCGACCGACTCGAGCGCATGACGCCGTGAATCTTTTCAAACGACGGAATTCCTGTCGAGATATATCCATCAAACCGCTTAGACGATGTTTCAACATCATCTTTATAATAACAATTAGTATTTAACACCTTTCACAACACCATATTACATTATTATAATTAAAACGAAAAATCGCAATGTGATCTTGGCCGCACAAAAGCGTTAATGAGATTGACAGGTCAGAGTGCGGAAAGCGGGGTTTGCGTTCGGAAATTTGGCGCGTTTTTTGAATTGAAAGCTTAAACTTCTGTACTCTGAATTATGTGATGAAAAGCCGTATAAACTGCGTATACTACATGAGTTAATTATCATGAAGAGACTGCGCAGCGAAATACAATTATTAGATAAACTCTATACCAATCGAAAGTATGAAGCCCATAGAATATGCAAACGTTAGGTTGCCTATTCTTTTCCCGTCACAACTATCGGGTAGCCAGGTTTAAACTGGTAAATCTATACTAGCATTTTGCAACGGTCTGATTATTGAATTGAAATTAAATAACATTAAAGATTATTTTATTATGAACACGGTGGTATAGGGTTGCCTGCGAAAAATCCGTCCAGAATTCCGGTTGTCGAATTTTGAAAAGTAAAATATTGCAGCGAGTGAATGTGTGCGACTGAGAGGTCCCAACCAAAACCATCCCATACGATAGAAGAGGACACAGCATAGCAGCTGTTTGAAGTCCGCCCATTTAAAAAAAGAGAGTGCGCATGCTATTTGTGCTTGAAAATGAAAAGCATAGCGATAGACTCGTATATGCTGTACATTATTTTGGAGTAGTTTATTATTAAAATAGAGAAATAGCTATTTAACTTTTTTTAATCAAATAATTAATGAAATAATGAACGTTATACTGCAAGTAGGCCACAAGGGCACTTTTACATGTCTGAGTCTATCGACATTTCACAAGAGGTGACCACTGTTGAGAAGAAACTCCGAAAGATTAGATACATTAGATTTGTTTTATTCTACTACCTATGTTTCTACTTGAATCACTTAAAATTAATGCCGTTTAAACACTTTTCACCGTTGGTTAAAATTCTCCAACATTTAAAAGTATGAGAATCTCTGAACACCATGATGACGTAGGCTTGTGTCAGTCACGTGGTTCGCGAGTCTCGGAAGAGAGTACCAGGCGGAGTATATTATTATACCATGAATTTTATTGTATCTATAGCGACAATCTACTCCAAAATAATGCACAGCATATATATACGAGTCTATCGCTATCCTTTTCATTTTCAAGCACAAATAGCATGCGCACTCTATTTTTTTAAATGGGCAGACTTCAAACAGCTGCTATGCTGTGTCCTCTTCTATCGTATGGGATGGTTTTGGTTGGGACCTCTCAGTCGCACACATTCACTCGCTGCAATATTTTACTTTTCAAAATTCGACAACCGGAATTCTGGACGGATTTTTCGCAGGCAACCCTATACCACCGTGTTCATAATAAAATAATCTTTAATGTTATTTAATTTCAATTCAATAATCAGACGGTTGCAAAATGCTAGTATAGATTTACCAGTTTAAACCTGGCTACCCGATAGTTGTGACGGGAAAAGAATAGGCAACCTAACGTTTGCATATTCTATGGGCTTCATACTTTCGATTGGTATAGAATTTATCTAATAATCAAATGTTAAAAAAAAAATTAATCATTAATTAAACATACCCTGGACTAAAATTTGTTAGGCAACCCATATGCAATATATTTATTGACATATTAAATTGAATATAAAATACATTTAATCACATAAACATCTCGGTGAAGGTCGTTCTTAAAGGGATCTTCTACTACTAGCAAAAGACCCATTTATCGGTCTGGTTTGTAAATAGGTATGTACCCAGAATTTATGACTCGATTGTACAAAAACCAAGCTGAAAGTATCACCGCTGCGTTCTGAATAAGTTCCGTTTCCATTTTATGGACAAATATAGGAACTGTTTTCACCTTAACGTTCGAATGTGAAATGAACGCGAGACGGAAGTAACGCGGGACGTCGTGCATCGCAGCTCCGGACGGAGATGCTGAGAAAATTCGGACGTTGGTGCGTTGTCTCCGCATGCGAGTCCGTAGCTCCGCGTCTCGCGACGAGACGCGGTGGCAGTGTGACAACCGCCTTACGAAATTGTTTTGTTTTGTGTTAATTAGTGGAAGCACGGAGTTCAAAAGGTATATCCGTAAAAGATTAAGCCGTCGAGCGCGCTCATTAATAATTGTACCTATAGCAGAGGATAATACACCCTTACAAAAATCTAAATTAACGGATTTTGTTGTGCTCCGAAATTACATACTACATTTTTATTTGTTGAATATCTGAATAAGTATAACAGGATAATTTCAATTTGAGCGTAATAATATTTAGAGCTCTCGTAATTCAGTTTATGAATATTTAAGTAGGTACGATTGATTGCGAGTAATCGAGTGGGCGTTTCGAGTCAGTAGAAAAATATAAATGTCACCCAAATCTAAGCGAAATACATCTCTCTATCTTCATCGTTGTTTATTCTCGCTGGTTACATAAAACAAGCAGGCAACATTAATTCGGAAACCGCAGGGGACATCATTTATCCGGCCTATATTTAGGCTTCGCCCACGACTGCGGACTTTGTCAATACAAAACAATAACAAACGGTGTTAGGGCATAGTAGGGCCTTTGTTTAGCGGCTGCGAAACGCGCAATTTGTCTTTCTTTTCGAGCTATAATTTAGAGATGGGTAATCACTGTGAAAAAATCGCATCAGCCGTCTTAGTCACCGTGACTTTTCATGAGCGAAGAGCGATTTCTTCCAGACAACCTTTGGGTAGAGGAATGAGCAAAAAATAAACAATAAAAGAGTAGTTGGTGAGATAAATATAAATTCAGCAACATAAATAACATTAAAGTCATACGCTTACTTATATTAGATTACAGATACATTTAGAAATAAACATACATACATACATACACAATTACACATATAGTACACAAGTAGTGATCTTTTAATTCAGTTTTAAAAACAGATCTCAATTTAGCCTTCCTGTGATCCAGCGGAAGAGAATTCCACAATCGTATAAAGTTTTGACTTTGCTGCTGGAACAGTGAGTAGGTAAATAATTTTGAGCGGATCTCGGTGTTAAGAGGTAACTAAAACTCGGCACCACCATCACAATGAGTATCATTCGAAGTGAAAACGTAATGCAGTTATATATTAAATAAGCGTCTATATTTAGGCTTCGCCCACGATTACAAACTTTGTCAATACAAAACAGTAACAAAATTTTACTTCGAAGTATCCTGTAGGTAACGTGCTTTGTCACTTCTTTGTAAAGAAAAAAAAGTGATCGGTCATCTAAAATGGTCACCGTGACTTTTCATGGTATCTGGATACCAGGGTAATAATCTGTTTTTTACTTCGAGGTATCATGCAAAGAAGTGCTGAATAACGTCACAGTGAAAAAATCACAGTGATCGGCCGTTTAAAGGTGTCACCGTGACTTTTCATTACGTCTTGAAACCAGAATAATCTGTTTACATCGAGCTCGAGCTGACATGTAGAGAAGTGCTGAATAGCGTAACAGTGAAAAAAATCACAGTGATATAAAATCACGTAGATTTTTCCTGCGCTTTTAGTAAGGTAGGCTAATAGTACAGGGCGTGGCCTACGGGAGCTATAAATTAAAACATAGCATAGATATCACTTTCAAACTGAATGCCATTGTATTGTCTTGTCTCTTTATTGTAATTAATCGGTTTCAAGATGCAACTATTCATAATCATTCACATCAAAAATTTACAGCCACATCCAATAAAATTATAAAGAACAACACTAAATCCAACAATAAAATTGCAACATTAAATCCATTCTTTATAAAAATATAGTTCTTTAAAAATCGAACCATTTTAAATATTTTTAATAAACGCCATCCAACACACTGACATGACATAGCTGTCAGTGTCACGCTCCTAAACATCAAACATTTCCTAATCCAAATAAAGATTCAAATTCAAACTGTAAATATGATGTGTTGATGTGTATTCCCTATGTGATATTTCACAGTGTTTTTCGTACTGGAACGGCAGTCACGGTAATTGAAATCTTTAACGCTTTTTCCCATCTCTAGTAGGCATCATGTGGCCTCCATCGTATCGGAGTAAGAGGACGTAACCTTTTGTTCCCGTTGCGAAAAAATCTGACACTTTCCTTTCGGAGGAATAAATAGACTACTACTTACTCTTACGGACACACTTACAGAAAATAAGTCACCACACATCATTAACGCATTCACTGAACACAATATTATGTATTGTGCTGATTTTAAGGGTTCCGTAATCAAAAGGTAAAAACGGGACTCTATTACTAAGACTACTAGCCCGTCTGTTTGTTTGTCACCAGTGTGACAGTTGTATTTCATATAAATATCATGTATTTCTGTTGCAACAAATACGAAAACAAAATGAAATAAATATTTATGTGGGACTCCCGTGATTTTATTGCCGCTTTTTTACTTGATGGTACGGAGATACGGAGACCTTCGTGTGCGTGTCCGACTCGCACTTGGCCGGTATTTATTCTGCGTTATTCTGCGTTTATTACATAGTTAAGATGTTATTGTGATGTAAGTAGTTGTGTTGAAAATCGTTAGTCTCGAAATAGAAAAAATAGCTACATACATCGCCATTATGCAGACACCCTAAAACAGAGTTTTAGTAAAGTTCTGAATTAAAAGGGTTATCTTTTTTAATTCGGGTATCTGCGGATATTTACATAAAAATGGATTGGACGAAACACTCTCCACTCATTTGATCATTAAGCAAACAGGAATGTAATATTCATTGTATTTCCCTTTCACTCCATCCAAATAATTGGAGCACGTTTGCTTATGTCTATTCATTGTTTTTGTCATTCCATCGGCCATCGTTTTTTATTATCTTCATTCATCAATGTTTTCATTGAATTTTATGCTTTTGAGTGTGAAGTACCTATGTTTTGTATTTTCTTTATTGTGCTTTCGATTAACATCAATATATCAAACTTTGAGTGCTTTCGATATGTTATTGACATATATTGTAACTTTTATGAATGGTAATAATGGACAAAAATATTGTAACAGGCATCGGGACTACCGTGGTTACAATCATTTATTATGAAAATACAAATTAACTATTTTCATGTGATTCAATTTATGTCATATTTTTTCTTTATTTTTTAGTAAAGTAAATGATATTAACTTTAAAAAAATGACCAAGAACGTATCAGATAATCTCAGTTTTGGTCGCGTTTTGTTTCTACATTAATCCCAGCAAAGGCAAATATTTTGTGTAATGAACTCGAATTTTATTCCTGGATCATGTTTTTTTTGTAGGTATTTATCTCTATAAGTATGTTTATCATCGTCTAGTGCCCATAACACAAGCCTACTAGAGCTTACTGTGGGACTAGATCGGTTTCTGTAAGGTCCGATATTCATTTATTTCAAAATGGTTGGTGAAAATGTAAAATTCCTGTGTCTGTATTTGAAACCTCTTACCCGAACATTTTAAGGACCGTGCTAGTTGGACTTCGTGTGGGAGTATAATCCCATAAGCGGGTTATACTCCCACACAAAGTCCGACTAAGTAGTGAGGGCTAACTAGCCCTGATACAGTTCATGTCTTAAAAAAAAGGACCGTTGTGCATAGGAATCTTCGGAATTCGCTCATAGTTTTTGAAATTCTGTATTTTTTTAATTAACGCTGGTTCCATTTGTCGAATATACAAAAAAAGTATATATATATATTTGTATTCGACTGCAGCCGATCGAGCTAGATACGGGATTCTAGAGAGCTTTTCACGCTGTTTGCGGATTATCTGTGTTTTAGGGGTCCGTATCTCGTTGCTTAGTCTTTTATTTGTTTTATGTAGTCCTCACTTACCTACAACGTTTCCTCCTATCACATGAATTAATGATAGCAGACGATTTTCTCTTCTGATCTTCGCAAAGACTGCCTGGAAATACCATTGTATTCGTTTTTCTTTTGCTTTTATACGGTTTCTAAGTACCTTTGCGGCTCCAAAACAGCTGGGCGGGAACCGTGTCACTTACCTGAAACAATTTTATTACAATAAATTAATTACATGATTAATTATTTATGATGCGACTCACAAGCAAAATCACGTATACCTATTATTCGATAATATACTACAAAAATATAAGGCCTAAGTGATTTTAGCTGCCAATTTTAAAAGCCTTAACAAAAGCATACACTATATTGGAGCGAAGCTCCCATGGATCGACTCGAATGGACTTTGTAACAATGCGCAGATCTCAGCGAGTTCTCAACCGATTTTGGAATTTTTTGTTTTAAAATGCACAAATTAAATTTCGCTAGGTCGTCACGAAGAGAAAATTTCGAAAAAAAAAAAACGCTCCAATCTATGGTGCAAGCTTAGCCGGTGGCTAACTCTGCATCGGCCTAGTATCAAATGCAATAAGGAGAAAAACTAATTTGGTATTTGAAATTAAGTAGTTTAAAGTCATCACAGCAATTTTCCGTTTACAAGTGTTTATAAGACTGTGTGTTAGTTACTTCAAATTACAACCTCCTAAAATACAAAAAATCAAGTGGCACTCTTTTTTTTAAACGTTAGATATTAAGCAATACCTTTATTTATGCGTGCAATTAAACTATTAAAATCAGTAGTTCTACTACATCAGATATAAGGCCCAAAACCACGAAGGTGGCGAATTTGCATTGGCAAGTTATAAAAAAATAAATCTGAATGAATTTTAGAAAATAAGCTTTTAATACTGTTAATATTAGTTAGATATATCTATACCTTAAGAAGATTCATTCACAAATAAGTAATTTTCACCAATTTAACAGAAAACGAGGTCAAAACGTCATGTCGGGAACGCGTCCGAAACACCAACTTGTAAATTCAACTTACTTAAAAATGTAGTGAAACCCTACTTTAAATGTTTTCAACATTCCTTATGAGTATTGTAGTCCCTAAAAAATAGTTTTTTTAAACTAACATGGATAAAATAAATTTATTTTATACGCAGGATTAGTAAAAAGCTTGTCCAACAAAATATAAGTCATGTTTGTGAACGAATCAATAAATAGGCAAAACTTTTATTTTTGAACGCAACTTTTGGCGCTTGTGCGCTGTAGTAGTAATGAGGTGTTTTGTGAGCCAGGCGTTATTTGTTTTGTTCCCAAATATATTCCAATTTAAGAGGTAAGTACAGTTGTAATCATCTTATAGTTACCGTACGTTTATTATAAATCATTACGGGAACGTGTGTAATTGTTTGTTAAATTAAGATTCCTGTTATTTAAGATGCATTTCTTGAAATTATCATTGTTAGATTGAGGTTAACCTCTTAATAAGGCATCTATGATGGCGGGCGTCGGAATAAAGCGCGCGAAGGCTTAAAAACGTCATTTCGGGAACAGTCATTATGGCAACGTTCCCGAGCATGATGACACGTTCTCGGAATGACTTCGTTGTTCCCGATATGACGTTATTAGCTCTGTAACAATATGTAATTCGTATTATATGGAAATTAGAGATTTCTATTCACTTGCAGCAAACATGAAAACAAATGAAAATGGAAAAAAACCGGCCAAGTGCGAGTCGGACTCGCGCACCGAGGGTTCCGTACAAACACTTTCCATCCCTAAGTGGTTAAGTTAAGTTTGCACCTGGTATGTATAGCGCCCCATATAAATTAGGTGCAAAGTTAGGTATTAATTTTTTTTTTTATGGTTTTCGTAATTATTCCTTTATCTATGCTATAAGACGTTGCTTCGTACCAAATTTCAAGATTCTGAGTTCACGGGAAGCACCCTGTAGGTTTTGATTCCCTTGCAAGTGTCGAAAATTTGCGGCATAAACGGCTGTATCTTTTGATTGCGTTGGCTTAGAAGTTTGATTTTTTCACAGCTTCAAGGGACAGTAGACTTGAGTAATTGATATAAATTTCAGCTTCATACGTCTACGCGTTCCTGAGAAAAAGGGTCTTGACAGACGGACGGACAGACGGACAACAAAGTGATCCTATAAGGGTTCCGTTTTTTCCTTTTGAGGTACGGAACCCTAAAAAGAAGAAAAAGTCTAAAAAAAGCACTTAAAAAGGATAGTTTAGCTTATTTACGTCACAGAGAAAAAGCCAATACAAAACTTTTTCTATTTTTCGATATAGTCCCCCTCTATTTCAACGCACTTTGCAGATCCCGTGATAAGCATAACTATCCACTTAAAAAAATACTCTGGAGTTTTGTCCTCAAAATGGGCGAAAACAGCTTGAGCCACTTAATCATCCGAAGAAAATCGTCTTCCCCTTAAGTCTGCCTTAAGTCTCGAGAACAAATAGTAGTCGCTTGGGGCCAGGTTGAGGCTGTAAGGCGGGTGGCGAATTTCCTCGAAGCCACATTTTGCTACAGCAGCTTTGGCAATCGCAGCGGTATGAACGGAAGCATTATCGTGGAGAAGCCGAACACCTCTACTGAGTTTTCCACGTCGCTTCTGCTTGATCGCCTCTCGTAATTGCTTAATAAGGGTGGCGTAGTAGGTGCCATTTACCGTGGTATTCCTTTCTTTTATGTCAATCATTAGTATTCCGTGACAATCCCAGAATACCGTTGCCATTATTTTTTTGGTGGATTGCATTACCTTGGTCTTTCTAGGCGGCTTTTCACCAAGACGACGCCACTCCATCGATTTCCTTTTCGAAATTCGAATCGACTCAAATAACTTTTTCTGTAACGCCTATACGCATCTAAAACTTCTTGAGAACACGCTTTTCGCTCAGTTCGCTGCAAGCTCGAAAGAAGTTTGGGTACCCACCTAGCACTAACTTTATTCATGTGAAGATGTTCATGAAGAATCCTAAGTACTGAAGTTTTCGAAAGCCCGGTTCTTACCGCTATTTCTTTAGTCTTAAGTCTTCGATCACTCAGACGTTCCTCTTCCACTAATTTGACACAGCCCTTGGTGAGTACTTCCACAGGCCGGCCGGAGCGAGGTTCGTCGTCAATGGACTCCCGCCCTAAACGAAACTGCTTACTTCTTTATTTTACCGTGGAAAATGACGAAGAAGTATCCCCGTACACGGCATCTAACCTTTTTTTTATATCGGTCGGGCTGACCTCTTCCTTTGTCAGGAATTTGATCACGGAGCGATATTCCAATTTGAACATTTCGAAAAATATCCGACACTATCGTCAAAACGCCGTGAAATCAAAACAACAACCAACATAAACCCCATAATCATACACGAAAAAGCAGAATAGGTAAATGACAATCGCAATGACATATTTTTTAATTTTTTTAAAGCTGCCAGGAGTTATGTACAGGGCTAGGGAGCTAGCATATTGTAGAAGCTTAAGAGGTTTGTTACCAATTTTGTTTTGTTTTGTAGTTGCCAATTCTATACCTAATGTAACTACGACTATTGATTAAATACATAAAATAAATATTTTAGCATTTTTCACTTAAAAAAACACCTTTATCAGTAACAAAATCCCGATTACATCATTCAGTGAACGCCCCCAGTCATTCCGGGAACACTAAATCATGTACCGGAACACCACTTGTATTTGGTTTTTATTAGTTATTTTACATATATTTTAACAGGTAAATACTTACATACAAACATAATGAAGTCCTTGTTATGATCCTAACCAAGTTTACTTTAAAAGTCTTTCGTATTCTATAGAAAAGTAACTTTCATGCTTGAAATTTGAAAATAATGATCATTTTGATTTTCCGTTCATATTTTTTTGGAAATATGCTCATTATCTTTAAGTATTTTCTTTTGCACTTAGTTAATATAATAAAACGCTGTAGGAAACAACAATTAACTGATGTTCTTAAAAGTAATTCTATTTAAAAATATATTTTTAATATCGTTCCCGATATGACGAATTTTTCTGCTGAGTTCGCTTAAAATCGCTGCAAAATAAATATTTATGAAATCTAAGCGCGCCCCTTTCAAATCTATTGAGAACAATAATGTGGCAATTATTTTAACTCTGTAATTTTGCTATTCCTTTTAAAATTTTATGTGCAAATTACTAAATCGGAATTCGCCACCTTCGTGGTTTTGAGCCATAAACGCAAATGGAAGCAACTTCAAAATGTTTCTGAACGGTAAGTAAACACGAGGAAACAGCAAATAAACTGCAAAACATTCAAACTGGAAACTTAACAAGGTATATCGGTAAACATACTGGAAATTTCAATATTGGTTTAATAGCGAGAAAATCATTTTAGTGCTGTTATTGAATGTTTGCTTAGTAAATTGACCTGTGAAAATTTACGCAATTTATACCTTGAACGCATGTTGAACGTTTTGCTGATTATATCTCATTAAAAAGTTTATGATTTTATACTGGATGTGGTCTTTAGAAAGGAGTAATAAATAAAAATATGGATTTTACTCTTCGAACTGAAGATCATTTGTATCACCAACTTAAAATACAGCGTGTATATTTGATATAACCGCAAATCGTAGCCAGACGGAGATTTTAGTGCTATTTTTTTTTTAGTGTCTATGATCTGTTATCTCACTAATGATATATCTATAACCGTAAACCGCTTAATACAATAATTAAATATGTCTCACGAAAGTTTTTAAAATAAAACAATGTTTTATCTGCGCATGCAGTTTGCAACTGACTTTTATTGTTTTAAAGTATGGTTTACCTAATGTGCCACAGATGGCGCTAGTAGTCATATATTTTGATATTTACAACACTCCCACTCAAAATATGACTACCAAACAAAGTAACAGAATGACATAACATAAGTTACACTTTAATTATACCTAAAGCATTCATGAATTTATAATGCTTTGACATTCCTAAGCTCTTTGTGAGTAAGTCTGCAGGCATCTCTGATGTACATAAATAATAAACTTGAACAATATTTTTATTAATCATGTCTCTGCAGAAATGATACTTTACATCAATATGTTTAGTTCTGTTGTGAAATATAGGATTTACTAATAGTTTTTGAGCACTCTGGCTGTCGTTATATAAACTTATTTTATAGATTTTCTTGGTAATTTCAAACTGTAAATTTCGCAAATATACTGCCTCTTTGCATGCTTCTGAAATTGATACATATTCAGCCTCTGTGCTTGACAGTGCAATACATTTTTGTTTACTACAATTCCATGAAATAGCAGTTCCTGACAAAGTAAAACAGAAACCTGTATATGATCTCCTATCATTACTGTCGCTACCCCAATCTGCATCTACATAACCCTCTATGTTATTTTTTATATTTTTACAATATTTCAAACCTACATCTTTAGTTTTCTTTAGATATTTTAATATTCTCTTAGCATAAGCCCACTGTTCTTCTGTATGACAATTATTAAATTGACTGAGATATGATACTGAATATGCTATATCAGGTCGTGTAAGGACAGCCAAATACATCAGACTCCCAATGAGCTGTTGATAAGGATTGTTACATTGAGAAACATTTTCTTTCTTACTCTTTAAATTTACCTCCATTGGAGTATTAACAGTGTTACATTCTGTCATGTTGAATCTATTTAGTAACAAATCAATGTACTTTTCTTGACTTAAAGTAACAGTATTATTCTGTTTATTAAAATTAACTACCATACCAAGACATTCCTTTACACAGCCTAAGTCTTTGATATCGAAATTATTACTTAACATGTGTTTAAGATGACTCATTTCATGTTTGTCATTTGAAAAAACAAAGAAATCATCAACATATAAAGTTACTATGGTTTGTTTACCATCAACAATTTTCGTATACAAACAAGGTTCATATTTAGATTTAATATATCCATCGGCTATCATGCAGTTATCCACCTTTTTGTGCCATGCCCGGGATGCCTGTTTGAGCCCATATATAGCTTTTTTAAGTTTCAGAACCTTTTTTTCATCCGTACAAACAAAACCCATTGGTTTTTGCATATATATGGTCTCCTCCAGGTCCCCATTTAAAAATGCAGTTTTCACATCCAGGTGAATAACATCTAAATCTAATTGCACAGACAATGCAAACAGTAACCTCAATGTTGTATACCTCACTACCGGTGAGAATGTCTGTTCATAATCAACACCAAACTTTTGTGTACACCCTTTAGCCACAAGCCTTGCCCGATAGCGCACACTATTATCACTTGCATATTTCTTTTTTAACACCCACTTGCACTTAACGATAGTACCATTTTTTGGAGCATCTACCACTTCCCAAGCGCTGTTGTCTTCGAAGCTTTGCAATTCGTCTTTAACAGCCTGTTCCCAATACTCCTTCTCCGGCCCCTGCAGCGCCTCTTCAAAGGTGAGCTCTTGGGTATCAGATTCACACTGCTCTGCACACATGAATCCATATCTATCAGGTACTTTTCTTACCCTCATTGGTAAGACTTTTTCTTTGACTTCTGTATGCAAGTCTTCGTCAGACGACATATTCTGAGTTGGCAAATAAGTTTCATCAGCATTGTTAATGCTCTCGACAGAAGCAAACGATTCGTCAAGTTGACTGACACTGCCTGACTGATCTCCTTCTGGATTCTGGCATACTGAGTCGTGTTGACTGCTGCTGCTTGACTGCTCTCCCACTGGATCCTGGCATACTGAGTTGAGTTGACTGCCACTGCTTGACTGGTCTCCCACTTCATCCTGGCATACTAGTTCGACATCAACCACCTCGATAGTATTCTCCTGGTAAGGATTGTTTTCCATGATAATAACATCACGACTGGTTGTGATTGCTCGTCTCACTGGATCATACAATCTGTATCCTTTTACATCCTCAGGAAAACCTATTAAAATACATCTTTCAGATTTTTTGTCCCATTTATGCCTTTTCTCCTTGGGTATATGTTTCATGACAGTGCTTCCAAATATTCTGATATGGTTTAGATCTGGCTTCTTGCCCGTCCACAGCTCATATGGTGTACAATTATTCAGTCCAGTTTTTACAATGCGATTCTGTAAATAGACAGCAGTATTAATGGCCTCAGCCCAAAACTCTTTACCAAGTTTGGCTTCAATCAAAAGACATCTGGCTTTCTCTACAACTGATCTATTCATGCGCTCACAAAGCCCATTTTGTTCAGGTGTGTATGGGTTTGTTTTTTGATGCGTTATTCCCATTTTCTTCAAATAATTACCAAAATTATTATTGCAAAATTCTTTGCCATTATCGCTCCTGAGAATCTTTATTTTACTTGAGGTCAAATTCTCTACTTTTGCTTTATATTCTTTAAAACATTCAAAAGCTTCACTTTTATTTTTTAAGAAATAAACATATGTCATGCGGCTGTAGTCGTCAACAAACAGGAGAAAATACCTTGATCCTCCAAGAGAAACATCTTCCATGGGTCCACAGATGTCACAGTGCACTATGTTTAACAGCTCAGTACTCCTGTTGCCTTCATGTGCAAAAGGCAAACGACTTTGCTTTCCTTCACAGCACACAACGCAATTCCTCTTGCTAATATCAGCCCTGTTGTTCAACATCACTCCTTCTACAGCAGTCTGCATTTTATTCATGTTATTACTGTTAACATGTCCCAATCTACGGTGCCAAAGCTCTGGAGATTCCACCACTGAAGCCAATAAACAAGTAGGCATGTCCAGTTTATACACTCCATTCATTAGTGATGCTGTTGCTACTAAAACATTCTGCTTATTCAATATTTCACATCCATTGCTAGTGAAATGCACCTTGTTGCCCTGGCTTATCAACTGACTTACTGATAAGAGGTTAGTTCTCAGACTGGGAACACACAACACGTTTTCAACAGTTACATTAAAATCGCAATCTTCAGTTGACGTTTTGATTTTTATATTGCCGCAACATACAACGGGTACTGAATCCTGATTAGCGACAAGAATTTCTTTTGCGAAACCAGAATAACACGCGTCGATCACCCAATGTTGATTCGCTGTCAAATGGGAACTTGCGCCCGAGTCGACGTACCATTCATTTTTTTGAAAATTTCCATTAAAGAATACGGCACTAAACGCATTCGTGAATTTACTTTCTTTCTCATTCGTCTTCTTAGAAGAATAATTCGTTTCACACTGATTACGATAATGTCCATATTGTTTACATGAGTAGCATTTGACATTCTGCTTTCCTTTGACAGGTGTCGATTTCTGCTCACCCGCGCCATTTTTTCTAGCCATAGACTTGTAATTTTTTGTATGTGGGCTATTCTGATTGCGAAAACATGCTAAAGCGTTGTTAACTTCATTTGTTTCCGGTTCCATGTCCATCAATTTAGACTTAATGGCGTCCGTTGTAATGGCGATGCCCGAATGTTCGATCGCCATTATCATTGGCATATATTTTTCAGTCAATCCTGCAAGCATGATGGATCCTATCCATTCATCACTTATAGCGAAGCCCGTACCCGCCAGTTTTTGACCCGCTTCGACAATCTGAGTAACGTAGGATGTCATCGAGGTGCAATTCTCAAGACGCACAGATATAAGATTTCTCAGAAGACTGATTCTCCTTGTAAATCCTGAGTCATCAAAGAGCGTCCTTAACTTTTCCCATAATTCTTTCGATGTACTGACGTTTTTAATGTGTACATAGATAGATGGGTCAATTGTTAAAATAAGTTTGGCCTTCGTTTTCGCATCATCTGCGGCTGCTGGTGCTTGGTTAGGCTCTGGTTTTATACACTTAGCCATTCCTTCCAATATCAAAAAATTCTCCGCGGCGAAACTCCACTCACAGTAATTCTCGCGACCCCGTAATTTGGGTACACTAATCAAATAACTCGAGCTAGCCATAACGGTCAGTTCAAACGACAATTTATACAGTCTTATTTCACTTCACTTGGATATTAGTCCGATCGATCACGAAACAGTTAGTCTATTGTCCATCACACTGATAATTCTGACAATAACTAGTACTTAATCCACAATTAAGCGATACTGATCCCATAACCTAAAATAAAACAATGTTTTATCTGCGCATGCAGTTTGCAACTGACTTTTATTGTTTTAAAGTATGGTTTACCTAATGTGCCACAGATGGCGCTAGTAGTCATATATTTTGATATTTACAACAGTTTTAATAAAATTATATCTATAACAATTATTAATTTAGCGTTAACTGCCATAGCGTAATAATTTTTTAAAATTTTTCTAAGCAGCAATGTATGACGTAGTTATTACTAGTGGCATTTGTGACATCACGATGTTCAGTGTCAACAAACAACTACAATGCGTGCTGAATTATTTTAAATGAAAAAAAAAGTTCGTTTTCTTATAATTTACGGATAAATATATTAATAAGTGCCTGTACTAAGACCCCGTAAAGTTTGCGGTTATGTCAAATATACACGCTGTATAGACATTTTGATTAAAATGTAGCCAGATGTTAATTATTTTTAACAAGTTAATTAATGTAAGTACCTACGCCATCCAACGTTGTCATCTCGGTAACTTATACTGGTTGTCACGTTACTAATTCTCAAATATTTCGCGATACATTGTTTTTTTAAATAATCAATACATAAACCATGAATACAAAAATCAAAGCTTAAAGAAAAGTTTAAAAAGGAGCTACCTGGTGGAAGGGACCGGGAATCGAACCCGGTACCTCTGGATTACCGGTCCAGCGCGTTAGCCACTTCGCTACCCTCGCTCCACGTAGACATGACGAATTTTTCCTTATGCTTTGTGTGTCGATCTTTGCATTGTTTATTTGAAAGATTTTACACCTTAGCGACCTCTCGCTGTTAGTTTTATAAATTTATGAAACATGTAATGTCTCATTTTTATTTTAATGTGGGTACACCACAATTTTTATTTAAACCATGAATATTGTGGTGTACACACATTAAAAAAAAATGAGACATTACATGTTTCATAAATTTATAAACAATACATATTTAACAACTTATTAAGTAAATATTGTTCAGTTGAATGAATAGCACTTATGTTTTAATTTATTGCTCCTGCTACAGGTCACACCCGGTAATCCCGGTATATGGGCATAATGTTTTCAACGCATAAAATAATGTAGGTATCCAACAGATATCTACGTACTTAGTTTAGTGTGCTTTCACACATTTTTATCTATTGCTTATGAATAAAGTAATTCGAAACGGGCAAGAATAATATTTGGTTTGGTAATCTTATTTTATGTTACAAATATATAATTAGGTTATAAAATAAGTTTTAATTAATGATTTTAGATTAAATCAGAATGAGCGCAAGGGGACGATAAAATTGGACCCTTCACTCGCCTGTTCGTCACCGCGCCGCTGCATTCCCCTTCCCTCAAATTAAACGTTAATCTTGGGATCTCATCTGAAATAAGCATTTTCTTCACTGACATAGTGACATAGGTTAAGGGAGCTACCGGACTGACCCTCCCTCCCCTCCCCTACCCTCCCCTTTCCCCCCGCGCTCGTCAATCATCTCGTCTCCTGCCCGTGGCCTTCCTATTGTTTCCACCTCCGCCAAATTGATGCGTTCTCACAAAGAAAGGGTATCCATTGTGATTTCTTCTTTCGAATCATCGCGGTGGTGTTTTTGCGAACGTGATTAATATGGTTTTTGGTTTGTTCTAACTGGTTTTGAATGAATCGCTGATAACGATAACGTCAAAATTTAAGGTGAGTCCTAAGCAGTTATAAATAGTCAAAATCGAGTTCAGATCATGTATGCTGCTTGCGAACGGTTGTCTTGAAAACCACATTTGAGCTAACTTAAAAGATCAACACCGTATGCAGCCCCAAACCCATTAATGCCTTTTTTACTGTCCAATAGGGCTCCAATTTTGGAGTCGCCAAGGGCCAAGGCCAGGTACAGGGTATTAAAGCCCTTATTGCAGGCAAAGTATTCAAATTAAATAAAATCTCAACTTTAAATTGCAATTAGTCAGTGTCATTTAATGCAATTCAATACCAACAGTTAGCGGTTTAGACATGTAGGATCATTTGGAGTAAAATTATTATTTAGAATTCCGCCAACATCTAACTACGTATAATTGGATTTTTAATTTAGAAGAGCCCACAGTCCTTTCCCGGCGGGAATTGGAGCAGTTACTTCGCTAATGGTGTGATCTTTTAATTGGTTTAATTATTATTTCTGCATAATGTACGTTTCAATTGTTTTTAAACGAGTTTGTTTTAAACCAGAATAACTAAAACTTGAAGATGTTACCGGGCGGTTAGAACCTTCTTATCATTGATCTCGGACTTGGTTTTATTTTTAACCGACTTCAAAAAAGGTGGAGGCTCTCAATTCATAATTTTGTTTGATGTATGTTCCCCGATTACCCGAGTACCTACGGCTGGAGTTATTTCAAAAAATAGTTTGAAAATGTAATAATACTTTCTAGTTAGTCTCATTATCAGTTTAGCCGGGAGCCGGTCGGTAGCCTGGGATGTAGATTATTCGATATTGATTTATAGCCATTTGAGCGATATATCGCACATCATTATGGACGTATGACCGTATTATACAGATTTCTGCTACTTGAGCTACACTATACCACATTGAAATGTCATCATAGGTAAATGGACAGAGATGCACAGGGGTGAGTCCGGCAGTGTCTTAACGGTCACTTTCTCACTTTGAATGGCGCGCAACACCAAAATGCATAGGGGTTACGTTTCGGACATAATTCAATGAAATCTTTTTGCTACGTTGAATTTAACCTCCGATCATGATTGTTTAGTTATACCGGGTGTGGTCGGTAATGAGAGCAGTAAATTAAACCCGACATAATACAGAGGTATTTAGGTAGAAAGCTATGCAGCCATCGCTTCAGAAGCGCCGGTCCCCTGAATCAGCCAAATAACGCCGACGCCTTAAGCATTGGATCAAAAAGGAATTATTGTAACTAATAAATGTCAGTAGTGCCTTAAGGGTCAATTCCTCCTCTTCCTTGTGTCGGTTTCCACATTTCTGAGGGTCGTGGTCATTTTGTCGGAATAGTCTCACTCGGATGATGCGCTGCCATGTTCCCCTCAGTAGCCGCGTGTACTGTAGTACCTATGGTTTTGCGAATCTGGCTTGTCCAGCGGGTCTCCTGCCCGGGCTCCTGCCTCTTAGCGATAATCTTAGTGATACATTTGTGAGACATCTCGAATAATTATTATAGACGTTTTAAACTCATGTACCCAAAACATTTTCAGAAACGAAGAATTGATATCGGCGCCTGTGCTGAGAGCTGCTAAGTTCCAAGCCAGCGGATCGCCGCACAAACTATACGAATACCTTTCTCTGATGATACGAGTTGGAAACATTTCGGGACGTGTCTAACAATTTTTACGTGACTTTGAGCCGTTTATAATAACTATGTCCATATTCCCATTCAATTTAACCCCGATCATGATTGGCTGTTTTAATTTGTTGCTCCTCTTACAGGCCACACCCGGTATATCACCTCTAATATATAGCAAGCTATGCAGCCATCGCTTCAGAAGCGCCGGTCCCCTGAATAAATAACCAGCCGACGCCTTGAGCGTTGGATTAAAAAGGGATTACTTTGACGAAATTCACCTCTGAGCTACTAATGTTTGATACTTCTAATTCCTTTAAATAAGCCTTCATTCTGGCAAGCGTTGTATTAATTCTTAACGAATGCAATGGAGACTGGAAAAAGCAAGGCGAAATTATATGCGATTTATCTCGAGGCTACTATGGTGAAATTATTTATTGAATTTATCCCTGCCATTTGTTTAGACCCTTCAAACTGATTAGGTGTGTTGAGGCCATATTTAAATTTCGGCCGAAATATAATAAGAATAAAAATAATCGTTACCAATAAAAATAAAACAAGAACATTTAAAACGAAAAGTCTTACATCTACACAAAGCATTCATAATAACAAACTTTGCCATCGTGAACTCTGTGAGCTGCAGTTGCTTTTTCAACCCCCATATCTCCGACATTTTTTTTTAACTGATTCGCCAAAAAAACTATAGAACTAGTGGCTATGTAGACTTTGCGAGTATGTTTCGAAAAACTGAATCGAAAAATAATATCTATAGGTAACGAACCTACTCATAAAATTTCATAAGAATCTGTTGAGATTGCGACCTCGAGGCAAGAACAGCGGGAAATCCGAACAACCAAACATCCGGACATACAAAAGAATTTTACGCCAAGCTGTAACGGAGACGCTTCGCTCGCTCGCTCTATAAGGGTGCGTCTCTACTGAACCGAAACCACTGTGTAGTGAACACTAGGGTTTCCTATTGGGATACTTCAATAAACACATTAATCGGAATTTCAATAAACCTGCAGAGCGTCCGCCACCGGTGACGTCTGTCAATGTAATGACCGGTAGCTGGCGGATCGAGGGTACATTTATTATCTATAAATGTCTATATACTACACACTGAGACGTGCGGAATCGACCAATCACAGAAGTGAAGCGGAGCTGAGATACAGATTTCAACTCAGGTTATTTGTCTATTGTGCAAGTCTCCGCTCCGCGTTGCTTCAATGAAGACGCACCCCCTAAAGCGGGAAACGGAGTATTATTTTATTAGGGTTCCGTACCCAAAGGGTTCGCTGTCCGTCCGTCCGTCCGTCTGTCACCAGGCTGTATCTCAAGAACGGTGATAGTTAGACAGTTGAGATTTTCACAGATAATGTATTTCTATTGCCGCTATAACAACAAATACTAAAAATAAAATAAAATAAATTTTAAGGGGGGCTCCCATACAACAAACGGGATTGGTTGCGTTAACTTTGCACCTCATTTGTATGGAGCGCTATACATACCAGGTGCAAACTTAACTTAACCACTTAAGGATGGAAAGTGTTTGTACGGAGCCCTCGGTGCGCGAGTCCGACTCGCACTTGACCGGTTTTTAGTACAAAACGTGGCTTGGACAGTGCCATTATGAATCATTAAAGGGCTTCGCTAATGGCAGAAACGGACGATTGCCTGAATCCATGCGCCCGAAAGCTTATGTTTTGCCAATATTTGGGCATTACTTTGTAATTTACAGGCTGGATAATGGGACTGCATGAGAATTAAATGTCTAGCTGCTGTAAATAAGTACGTATGGTGTTATTTTAGTAAATCACTTTTTAAGAACTTTCGAACTCTACTGTGCGAATATCATGCCCTCGCCACATTTAGGAGGAAGGAATTCCTGCCACTGCAATTGGTTACTACCACCAGAGAATAAGCTAATTATTTACACTAACAGTTCAAAAACTGGTATGAAGTGTATTTGGTTGGTACCTCTATTAATTACATTAATATTATAAAAGTAAAAGTTTGTGAGTGTTTTTATGATTATGTGTATAGAAGTATTTCTTTTGGCTGAGCGAATCCACTTAGCTTTGTACCCGATGAACAATACCCATTATCTGTATTGTTAGCTGTGGCCACAACTGCCAATTCAAAATGTAAGGCGTTATAAGTGCAAATTACTTTTACACTAAATTAGTCTTTAAGTCAAACGAAATAAGGTTTACTCTTAAACAAAGAGAACAGAGATGTTGGTCACTTCATTGTCTTATAAGCATCGAAACGAGCTTCACTGCTCTTTCACTTACGAAGTGACCAACATCTGTGTTCTCTTTGTTTAAGAGTAAACCTTATTTCGTTTGATTTAAAGACTAATTTAGTGTAAAAGTAATTTGCACTTATAACGCCTTACATTTTGAAGTGGCAGTTGTGGCCGCAGCTAACAATACAGATGATGGTATTGTTCATCGGGTACAAAGCTAATGGGATTCGCTGACCAAATGTGATTCGAACTATATGTTTGTTACTTCTTCAAGCTCAAACGACTGGACCAATTTTGATAAATTCTGGTATGAGGGCAGCTGACACCCAGGACTAACATAGGCTACTTTTTATCCCCAGAAAAATTAGTGTTCAGTGCTCATTAGTGAATAAATATGCATTAATCTAAAAAAACACGAGAGTTTGTCTAGTTAAATCTGATAGCGTTATTATCGCGAACTATATTTAGGTAATAGTAAAAATAAATATAACATAGCGACTCTTTTGTTATTACGTAATATCTAAAGCAAGTATATTATTTAATTACCTACTTTATAATCTCGTACGAGGACGTTATATAGCGTCCCTAAAATTCAGAACACTGAATTTGCCCGGCATGTAGTTAGCACAAAGCGGAGCAGTTTTATTTAGTACCTGTATTATATTTTGTCTACAACGCTTTTTAATTCTCTGCTGTGTACGAGATTTCGCATTTTCACGAGAGCTCGCGTGTGACTATGAAACTGTGATTAACTACTGGCATTTATTACACAAACGCGGTTGCCAGTGGTTTGAAAATGTTAAATTTCTTTCAAAATACAACATAATTTTTACCGGTAACAATACTGTTAGGTACCTATGGTTGGCTGAACAGATTTTGTCATGTTTTGGTACAGAAATTGCCAGATAACATAATCACATACGTGAAACATTATTTCTGGACAAACCGGGACAAATGTTACATTTAACATTTTCTAAGATGGGCAATCCGGTGGGACTCGTCTTCTATGGACGCCACGCCATTGCCGGATAGTGAATATCCACTAATAGTCTGTGAGTGTCTTTGTGTGTATGTTTGTTACTTCTTCACGCTCAAACGGCTTATGAAGGTAGCTGATACCCTGGATTAACACATAGGCTAATTTTTATACACACGGTAACACCGCGCGGCCCAGCTAGTATTATTATACAATTCGACCACGGAAGAAAAAAAGAGTAATTTTTTTTCCTTATTTTCGCGCGTACGAAGTAATGAATACTTTCAGTAGGTAACGGCTTCAAATTTCAGCAAAGCATGACTCTTCAGTAATAAGAAACCATTTAAACCAAAAAGGTTCTTAGATCCCCATAAAATATAACAATAGTCATAAAGCGTAGCACGGTGTTCTGATTACTCTGTTCATTCGCCCCATTCCGGGTTTGCTATAAGTCTTACAGATTACTTTGACGGCTTTAAGGGATTTCCGGCTTACGAACTTAGACCTCCGACGCTCTTAGTGAAGTTTGCTTCCAAGGCGTGTTTCACACGTGTATATCGTGGCATTTGAGCTCAGCCGTATACAGTGTGTTACCGGTAAGTCGGATTTTACCTTCTGAGCACCCCAGCCCACTGACAGAAAACTCTGCCTTAGACGCTGTGTACACAGTGTACTGTGTAGTGGAAAATGGCGCCACATCAGATTTAAACAGAAAACTGTAGTCACCGCCGCCTTATCTCTGATACTTATTATCGTCAACAGCCGGCTATGGCGTTCATAAGGTTAGAGTAGGGTAAAGAAACGTAGTTCCCTACCTTAACCTTGATCTTAATTTAATAAATTGAAATTCCGAGGTCATTAATTGTCTAACAAAATTTAAAATGTCTGGTATGTATCGCAATAAAATGAAATGAAATAATTTATTCAGTAAGTAAGTAAGTAGGCCACAGGGGCACTTTTACAAGTCAGATTGTCAATCTACCGGCATTTCGCAAGAGGAGACCGCTGTTGAGAAGAAAGCCAACCACAACATACCAACAATTGTTAAGGTACCTACATTTCAGTTTTAATAAATGCCCGCATGCCGGTAACACCCTGTATAGCGCGACGAAATTTGATCCTGTCCGGGTCATTGAAATCTACGGAACATTCGCAACGACCGGACGAATGCTATCGATATTTTACAAGATTTTATTAAAGTAGTTTCACCTCTTTCTTAGTGAACAGGCTTAAAGGTTTTTTTACTTCATCGGGCTTCCTCGGACATACCTTTACCGTGTGAGCGAAGCGTCTCCGTTTCAGCTTGGGAAAAAATAGCTTTATGTGTCCAAATTCCGGATGTCGGATAACCTACAGGTCGCATTTCTCAGCCGATTCTCTTGAAGTATTGTGGGCAAATTCGATAATTACCTATTTAGAATAATTTCCGATTCAGTTTTAAAAAAAATATAGAAATGGGAAGGCAACAAATTTAATAGACAGACTATTTTATACATCAATTTGAAAAAAAAAATGGACTTTGCCAGTTTTACCCTTAGCTCTTCATATGATTTTCGAGGTAAAACAGTTTTTACTGACCTGCTTGAACATGTATTCAGATTTAATATGAATTGTGATACACCACACGCGCATAAAATAATTTTATTATTTTCAAAGTGAGTAACGGTTAACTTTGCGCCCGGGTTATTAAGTAAGACATTAGCGGCGGCTGTTTCCACACCTATTAGCTAAGTTTGCCGTCCCTGGGCACCTAAGCGGCCAGTCCTAAGTAAATAAACTTCCTTTCACTTAGTTGCAATCCCTTGTATTTTTCAGTAGGTGTCTAAACTTTACCGACAACTTTGCTTTTAAAAAGTACGCTACAGTTATATCGGTTGGTTGCTAATTTTTTTTCATATACCTACTTAAGCTTTTATTTAGTTTTACCTATCCCGTGGGCCTATGATAGTTACGTGATAAATAAGTGACACAGCATCCGTCACGTTCCGACAAAAGGAGAGTTTGACTGACAGCTGCTTTGTCACTTATTTATCATGTGATAAACGTAACCACCAACCAGTCCATTCTTCAAGAGCTAAAAATAGTAGAGCCTGTCCTCAATGGCAAAGTCCTGAATCTACATCTTTAACGGACACGCGTCAAGACGTGGAGCCTTGTCCATTGAGTAATGAGCACCTGGTGGTTCAGGGTAAAGTAGATGGTACTAGACCACGCGGTAGACCTCCCATGACGTGGACTGACCAAATCAAACGTAACGAAACGGTAAAAGTAAATAAATCTGTCTGTAATCAAATCTTGCAAGTTAAATTTGATTCTGTTTTGATCGTACATTATGCACCGAAATCATCATAGGAGACTGTTCTATAATACTTATTATGACATGGTGCTGCTCTGATGGTGGAAACGGAAGGTCATTGGAAATTAATGGCATACTTAATTACACTAAACGGGCTTGACAAATAACCAATTTTGGTGCAAGGATAGTTGGATCTCCGATGATTATATAATACTTTTCGCTGAATCAGGGTAAATAATAAAGCTCAAAACACATATCTTTACAAACTTAATTGTATAAAATGACAGACTGGCTTTAACGGAAGGTAGACGAAACTCCCATGGGATAGAACTCTGCCATACCGGGTAAAAGCTAATTCAACTACCACCCATTAAAGCCTATACACTTACAGCCAATACCCCGGAAACTTCGTATAAGGGACGGGCGAGGCCCGTATAAGCGGCCGAACAGGTGCGCCGTCCGCTTTTGATCTCGACCTTTGACGATTTGTTTCGAACTAATTGGTCAAATAAATCTGTTGACTAGCCTGCCTAATACGGTAAAAGGGATGGATAAAGATAACGTCGCTGCAAAGTGAGTTCGGTGATGACAACCCATCCTACTTATTTCCATACGCGTGGGCTGACATGTGATTCGAGTTTTATTCCTGTCACGCTCGCTCTTTCGCGATCCATATAAGAACTTCTCAGTTCTCACCCAAACCCGAATACCAATCAGAAAGCTCACGGATCGTACAAAACATTTATGATAATTTTGGGACACTTTTTTGCTCCTATCAAGATGGATACCTAGTCCAGATTCTCATTAAAGAAAGCACAACATTTCCAAATTCGGAGTAAAAAGAAAAGCCCAACAGATTTTACATTATACAAACAATAATACTTTATTACACACCAATAAAGGTTTATAAAAGGGAACAAAACAAATACAATTTTATAAATAACGGTAGACAACAGGCGTATACCACTTAACTTTTCTATGAATATCGACGTTGTTCTGTCTATAACTGTAATATATGTCGGAGACGGTCATGAGTATGGAAGCTCAACGAAGCCGGCGCGTCATTGGAAGGCGACAGTAGCGCCCCCTTTGAACCTGTTTTGGCGCGCTAGACAGAGTCTTGGCGGTTCACTCAGCCAACACCGACCACACTTCATTTTGGGTCACCATCGAGTGCACTACTGCCTTGGAACTGTCCCGTTTCGTTGTGCTATACCAAGTTAGAATCAGTGAAACGTTATAACTCAACAATACTGTGTTAATTTAATAAAGACTATTGTGAGACTATTTTTTTTACAGCAGAGGGCGCTGTTAACGTCAACAGCCAAAATTCAAACTCTCCGCATATTTATTAATATTTTAATATTTTAAACTACTTTTAGGGCATATTTTACCTAAATTTGAACAAATCTATACATAATTAGACATATTTAATATCAACACTTCCAAGAAATGGCCCCAGGGAAAAGTAAAGTGACGGCGGACGCGGCGGCGGTTAACAGGTTGGTGGATATAATTTCGTATTTGAAATCCGACATTTCCGAGATGAAAGTACAATTACAAACTTGTCACGACATCATACAAGATCAGCAAAGGACACTTACTTGCCAGAACACCAACATCCAGATGATACTCAGGGTAATCACCACCCGAGGCTCGAACAAAACACACCAGGTATCACTAAACGAGTCTGGCCCCCATGGCATGATGTTCCTTGAAAATGAGGATCAAGCCACTATCACTCAGCTGTCGCCGCCACCAGCCCAATCGCCTACCCTTATCCCTGTGCCTGAGCCCAAGCAGCGACGGACCCGGCCGCGCCGCGGTGCCACTAACACAGGCCAACAGTGCAGTCCACGAGTGGCTGATGGTAATGATGCTGTCTCCCCGTGCAACAAGCTACCGTTGCCGATGATACCACATCAACCGCAAATAGGTGCTTTGTTAACACCAGTGTCGCCGGATCCAGAAACAGCCCAGGGTTTGCTGGCTGCATCCTGTCCACCAGCTGAGCCTCGTCCAGTGTTTGCATCATCCAAGGCAATATCGTTGGCGTCAGCACCATCAGAGGTCAAGCTATCTCAATCATCCACCTTCAGAGGCCTCCGAGCTGCTAGTCCCCGATTAACAAGTCTTCACTTATTCAACCTCAGTGAGGACACCACTTCAGAGGACATAATACACCACGTTCAGACGCAAATGGGTATCACATCACCGGTATGCGAGAAGCTAAAAGTCACTCGTGGTAAATACGCGTCGTTCCGCCTTGACATACCAGCTGATAAACAGAAGATCGTCAAAGATGCTAAAAATTGGCCAACTGGTGTTTCGGTTAGATTATTTAATGTTATTCAGCCAAAAAACTTGAAAGGAACACGTGTGTTGTCGGATCCAAAATAGATATTAATAAGTTTGTTGTTATTCACCAAAATGTCCGATCGATTTTTGGAAAAACTTCGTTATTAGATTTATTAACTAGAATGGAAAATCCAAATATATTGGGATGCAGTGAAACTTGGAGTAAACAAAATGAAATTGAACGGATAAGGTTATGTGGGTACGCGCTCGCTAATCACTACTGCCGGTCGACTATTGCTCACGGCGGTGTCGCTGTGTTCGTGCGCGTTGGTACTCAGTACCGACCGCGAAATGACCTACATGCCTTCGCCGTTCAATATCATTTCGAATTCGCAGCAATAGAAATTGTTAATTATAAATTGATTATTATTGTATTGTATCGAACTGGGAACGGTGATTTTGACATTTATATACAAAAATTGGAATTATTGTTAAAAAAGCTCACTGACGAAAACAAAAGGTTTCTTATAGTGGGTGACCACAATGTTGATTATTCGACTAAAAACAGCCAGAAACAGCGTCTTGATGATATATTGGGATCTTATGGTAGTCGAAATACCGTTACGTTCACGACTCGCGAGACTGCAGAATGTGCATCGTGCATTGACTGCGGACTATCTAACTGCGCAAGCGACGACCTCACAGTGACGGCGGTGGATACTGCGATAAGCGACCATAACGCGCAGCGTTTCGACTTGGCTTTGGAAATAGGCATTCAAACTCAACAAAACCCGGTCGTCGAGCGTCGACTGATTAACAGTTATTCAATTGAATTATTTTATCTTGACATTGTAAATTACGACTTTAATTTTATATATAATAATCACTTTCACATTAACGATAAATTCAATAAGTTATTTAATATTTTAACCTATTACATTGACATACACTTTCCGATTAAGAAGTTAAAAGTTAAGAAAAATACCACTGCCCCATGGATGAGTGACGAATTGGCTGACCTTATCCGAAAGCACGGCGATCTCCACGAAATTAGGCGACAATACCCCGACAACCCTATATTAACTGAATGCATTGAGCACTACTCCCTCTTAATTAAGTCAACAACGTTGCGGGATCGTCAAGCTCATATTGAAAATAGGTTAAAGGAAAGTTGTAATAGAAGCAAAGAAATGTGGAAAATTGTAAATGAGGAAGTTGGTCTAAAGAATAGATCTCAGAGTATTTGCCTTCGTGATGCAACAACAAACCTAGAAATATCGGAGGGCGAAATTCCAAATACTTTCAATTCGCATTTTCTTGGCGTGGCGTCCAAACACAGTATTAAAAGTGACCTGTCTAAATCAACACATTACCTTAATAGACACTCGATTACCACTGATGCACCACCTTTTTTACTGCCAGTAGTCACACGTGATCTTTTGGACAAGATACTCCACCCCATGCTGAAAAAGCGCAGCACGGTCGATGCTTTTGACATGTCCCTCAATATTCTTCTTAGTGTTTGGCCTGTTGTTGGTGACATACTTGTAGTCTTAATAAATACCATGTTTGGAACCGGTGTATATCCCGATGTGCTAAAAAATACTAGAGTGTGCCCCGTTTTTAAGGGGAAGGGTGACAGGAATGACGTCAACAATTATAGGCCTATCACAATAGTACCCGCAATATCGAAAATTGTTGAATCTGTCTTATCGTCCCACCTAATGAGTCATTTAGAATCGAATAACCTGTTTACGAACAATCAATATGCGTACAGGCAGAAAATGTCTACAACCACCGCGGCGTACAGGATATTCGATTGTATTATGACCGGGTTGGACGATGGACAGAAAATGGCGGGGATATTGTGTGATCTGTCAAAGGCATTCGACGTAATTGATCATAAGCTTCTTCTCAACAAACTGAATTCTTACGGAATCTGGGATAACGCTCACCAACTATTAGCCTCGTTTTTGTCTGATCGCAGACAAGTTGTGAAGTTGCCCTCAAATGGTAAAATGCTGCAATCTGACGCTCGATATATTAATATAGGTATTCCCCAAGGGTCAGCCCTAGGAAATACCCTATTTTTACTGTTTGTCAACGACTTACCATCGAATGTTGTTTCTGGGTTGTCTGTGTTATTTGCTGATGACACTACGGTTCTGGTTGGTGCTAAGACTTATGATCAGTTAAGTGCCAAGATCAACGAAGCCTGTGAACAACTACAGGCTTGGTTTTCGGCAATCGGGCTTTTATTAAATGTTGCAAAGTCAAACATTATGCTTTTCTCTGGCCGTAGGATCCCAATACCCCCGTGTATCTCTTGTTGTCCGATGCCTATATGTCAGGCAAGTAAATTCCTTGGGTTCACGATTGACGCGAACCTAAACTGGAAGTGCCATGTTGACGGACTTTGTAACAGGTTGGGTAGTGCTGTCTTTGCGCTGCGGAAATTAAAGCCACTTATCTCAGACGAGGCACTTAAACAAGTTTACTTCGCCCACTTTCACTCCCTACTAGCATATGGCACGCTCATCTGGGGCAATTCCACTGACGCAACAAGGATCCTAATTTTACAAAAACGTGCTATCCGTGTACTTGTTGGAGCCAAGCCTAGGGATCCATGTCGTGGTTTTTTCTTGTCGCAGCGAATAATGACACACTACTCTCAATACTTGTTTGAAGTGTTGTTATTTGTAAAGACAAATATTGCACAGTTTGCAAGAGTAAACGTCAAAGGCAAACAGCTTCGTTCTACTGGGCGCCTTAGAACGGTGCCTCGCCGCATGGCACTTTCAGCAAAGAACCCGCGCGTCATAGGTCCGACTTACTTCGAGCACTTACCTGCCGATTTAAGGAACGAACCATGTGACAACACATTCAAGCGCCGGCTGAGAAACCTTTTGTTGGAAAACCCTCTGTACTCGGTCAACGAGTACATGGAACTCAAACTATAATAAAAATATGCTTGTATTCTGTAAACTGACATTTTGTTTATTGTTATTTTTATATTTCTTGTTTTTATTTTATTTTATTTTTGTATTGGAAATCTGGTATATTTTGACATTGTGTAAATAATTTTTGTTTAAATTCTTAGCGTTATTTTATTAATTTGATTCCATTATTATGTTAAGTTTGTGATGACGATCCTTATTGGGAGATACTAGATTCATTTATTTATATTTTATTTACCTGTTGACTTTCCCTTTTATTTTAAACTTATTTTGACATTGTAAACATTTTCTTGTATTATTAATCTTGCCTTATTTTTGACGATCATGATATTAATTCGTATAATTTTGACATTAAGCAAATTTGTAATGTAATTTTTATCGTGAAATAAATAATCTAATCTAATCTAATCTAATCTATGATAACCTAGCTTACAGACGTCTGTGCCAGGAACTGTTATTTTGTGCTTCATTGTATAAGGAATAAATCAAGTTAATTGCATCCGTATTGTTTCATCTTGCTCGCAACTACCTCCTCGTCCACAACTATGTCGATTAGCTCAACAAATGTGCCACACCAAACACCTGTTTTTTCTGTTCTGTGTTCAGAGCGCGGTGCGTGGCGGTGATGCGGCTGAGCCCGGGTCTCTATGAGACTAATTGGCTGACTTGGAGTGGCCCGGGAATCATAGCGATTCTATGTATGGCTGACTTGGAGTGGCCCGGGAATCATAGCGATTCTATTCTGCGAAGTTAATTGGGCCCATTGCGTAATGAAGCCCCGGGAGACTGCTGTCTCTAGTAAAGTGAAATCACGATTCAAGATTTTTAATTCAGATTGTTTTGGTGGGCATGACATGTGACTTTGAGACATTTTACCTTGTCAATAGGGTTGACTCGGCGATCGAGATACCTGTTTTATCAAATGGATTTTTGTTGATTTAAATGTTTTGCTATTCAATAAGGCGAGCCAAAAGGAAGTTAAATGGTGGTACATGGTTTCTAATGTAGAAGTGGTAAATAGCTAGTTTGTTTCACAACAAGTAACATTGTAGTACAATCTCATTTAAAACGTATTGCACTCTTGAAAGAATAAGTAATGTTACAATTGGTAATTGGTTGGTATCCATACCATAATTCGATTAGTATCTTTTGAAATATTGCGGTTATAAAACAAAAACTTTCACTTAGTTGTCAAAATGATTTTTGTGATATTTTTAGTTTTAGTGTCGATTAACTATTTGATTCGAAAGGAAAGATGAAGTTTTTGTTTTGTCTTACCATTTTGACGTGTTTGTCAGGAGTGACCGAGCGGATACTGTTTTGGTTGTTGATTGTTTCAGAGCAACACACGAGGACGTGTGTCATCGCCGGATGGCCGTGTCGGAGACGGTCATGAGTATGGAAGCTCAACGAAGCCGGCGCGTCATTGGAAGGCGACAGTAGCGCCCCCTTTGAACCTGTTTTGGCGCGCTAGACAGAGTCTTGGCGGTTCACTCAGCCAACACCGACCACACTTCATTTTGGGTCACCATCGAGTGCACTACTGCCTTGGAACTGTCCCGTTTCGTTGTGCTATACCAAGTTAGAATCAGTGAAACGTTATAACTCAACAATACTGTGTTAATTTAATAAAGACTATTGTGAGACTTTGATAACCTAGCTTACAGACGTCTGTGCCAGGAACTGTTATTTTGTGCTTCATTGTATAAGGAATAAATCAAGTTAATTGCATCCGTATTGTTTCATCTTGCTCGCAACTACCTCCTCGTCCACAACTATGTCGATTAGCTCACCAAATGTGCCACACCACACCGGCCATCCAGACCTGTCCCCGACATATATTTAAGTAATTAAAAAAACTGTTTCATTTTACACGACGCTACATAAATATCCACGCTCTCGCTTCCCTTCAAAATCCAACAGTCTGCTGACTTTGCTACTATAAGCGAACCTTGTACGAATACAAGTTACAACATAGATAGTACACAAGAGGGTCCCAGTCCGTCAGCGCAAGGGCGCTCAGCTGAAGAGGCGGCGTAATTAGAAGACGCTGCAAACACTGGAGTGAAAGCAAAAGAACTGACACACTCAATTTGAATGCGTAATGGAAAGGAAGCTATGGGGCGTGGTGAATGGGGGATGTTGTTTACTTGTGTAGTTACGAGTCTATTGCTGTTAGTCTTTGGATTAGTTATTAGATTTAATGAATTACGGGTTATACTGTTTGGTTTATGAAATTGGTTTTATACTCAGTCTTTAATGTTTATAGGATAGTTATTAAGCTGTAATAGAGATCTATGCGTAATATATAACGTTTTCTTATTTCATAAATGTTAACCTCATTTAGATCACAATTTGTATCAATGGTTGAAAAACTATGATTCATATACATAGTTTCTCTAAACGACAAAAATATCAACTTTTTTCTTCCAAATCCTAGTCCTTTCTATTATAAGTTTATAAGTTACAACATTGGTACCTACAACAGTCATGGTTACAAGTCATTTTGTCAGGCTTTGGATTAGTTATTGAGATTTATTAAATTATACGGGCGTATTACTTTTTGATTAATGAACATTGGTTTTAACCTTAGTCTTTAACATTAATAAGTAGCTGGTACTATGCATGTTAATTCTGTGCATAATATTATGAGAAATAGGTACTTTAAAATATAACACACATGTCACATATTAATGTAAAAATATTTTATTTTCGGCATAGGTACCTACTGCCATTTTTAAAGACGTCTAATATCAAATGGAATCACTCGTCCCTTATTACTCATCTTTTGTAGCCAGTCGTAGCAACACGCAAGGATCGGCCGGTCATATTACCACGCCCATGGCCAATACCATCACGCTTTACATAAACAACTAATAAAATAAAATACAATTTGCGAAGATCAAAAAAATGAATTTCTAGGGTATTTCATAAAATAATGTAGAAGTGGTTTAAATAAATACAAACTATCAATCGGTTTAAAACGTAGATCGTGCCAAGGAACTAGATATCCGTACATAGATAGGCACGATATACGAGAGTATATGTGAGTATATGAGTATTTGGTGAGTTATGTTATGCTCATAGAGATATGCGCATAACATAACTCACCATTTAAGGTAGTCGGGTAAAAAAGAGGATTGAAGGGCACTTCAAATCATACCTGAGACTTAAGAGGCCTTATTCCGTTTAAAATTTATTTTTTTCATATTATAACAACTAACTTTTTGAAGTTTAAAATATTTTTTTCTGTGTTTTAGATACTAACATAGCTATTTCATGCATTCATTGCGTGCAGTCGAAGATAAGTTGAAAAAAACAGTTTTATGCGTAATTTTTTTCAAATTCGAGTAGTTTTTAAAACAAAAAATATCAATGAAAAATTCAAACTGTAGGTTTCAAATATATACCGATAAATCTCAATAGCCCTGTTCTAAGTAGTTAAGTAACACTGATAATATGGATTGACAACCTCATACAAAAAAACGTACTCCAGAAGAAAGCTCAAATACCGTCTTATTTCTAGATGGCGCTGATTATAAGACGTAGATGGGCAATGTTTTATTAAAACACATAATAGATGTCATTGTCACTAAGCGTTATACCAAAAAGAGACAGCGTGGTATCTGATTAGTTCTTAACTAGATGGCGCTGAAACTACTAATCTAACTAATAATGAACATCATACTTCCTTACCTTTTATCTTCCTTGATAATACTTATGTTAAGAAACATGTTTGACCATAAAGAAAAATGTCTAAAATATCAGCATTTAAGGAGCCTTATAAAGAGTTATTGAACTGGGTACATTGCTTGAGCCTGCAATCCGTTTGACCTACTTATTTCCACACGAGTTTGATTGATTTTTACCTTTTCATCACATAGCTTTAGATATTTACGAGTTTATGTTTAAGAAGGTTAAAACACTTTATGCAATGCTGTTCGGGCCTTACCGATTTAACTTATTTTATATGTGGTTTCCATGTATTTTAATATTTGATCTCTATTTACATACAAGGATCGGGCGTATTATGTTATTTCCATTCTGGTTCCTACAAGTTTTATAAGCATTTTATCAATTTTAAATATTGTTGGACACACGCTGATGTCTACAATAAAAATATAGTCTTTCTGTACAGTAATTTCAAAAAAAAAGCCTATTTAATTATTGTATTAAGTGGTTTACACTCACGTCAAATTGTCAGGAACGGCCCGACATGTTTCGAACTCGTATGGAGCCCTTCATCAGGGACGGCTGCCCGTACACCGCCGCGGCAAACTCGTCACTGCTGATACTTTGACCGACGTTCCGCTCTGAGCGCGCGCGCCGATGGCGCGGGGGCGGGGGGTGCTTGCAAGCCCGCAACTTGTAAGTCCAGCACTCCAACGTCACTTTTGTCATCAATAGACATTACGCACACTTGACTAATGGTGTCCACGGGATTGTCCAAACGCACAATATGTTTCGCCGCCGGAAGCACAGGCTTCCATGCTGGAGGTAAAGCCCAACCGCCGTCTCTATTAAAATTCGGGCGCCGTCCGATCTCGATAGCTTCGTGTACCTTACGTTGTATACAACGTTTCTCACGTACCAACACTCTTGCTTTATCGAAACGGACGAAATGAGACTTTCGTGAGACATATTTAATTATTGTATTAAGCGGTTTACACTCACGTCAAATTGTCAGGAACGTTCATGTGGCAGGGGGAGTTCTATTTACAAACTGAAGGTGTATCAATGGGATCGCCGATTGCGCCGGTTGCTGCCAACATCTTTATGGAAGATTTTGAGGAGAAAGCATTGGAGGGCTGCCCTTTTAGGCCTAGACGGTGGTGGCGCTATGTGGATGACGTTTTTGCGGTGATTGCGGAACATGATGTAGAGCCACTTCTGAACTATCTGAATGCGATACACACAAAGATACAGTTCACCATCGAGAAAGAGTCCAATGGAGCGCTTCCATTTTTGGACGTGCTGGTGAAACGCATGCCGAAAGGACGGCTGAGTCATACGGTGTACCGCAAATCGTAATGTCTATTGATGACAAAAGTGACGTTGGAGTGCTGGACTTACAAGTTGCGGGCTTGCAAGCACCCCCCGCCCCCGCGCCATCGGCGCGCGCGCTCAGAGCCACAGTATTCCAAAGACTCTTCGGACCGTTTTTAACTGACCCCGCAGATTGACGTAGTTAGTTATACTAAGCAATTGTCTAGAAGTAACCCCTATTCAAATATGGATAGTTTTCAAGAAAAAAATACTTAAAGTTCGCTGTTCCGGAGGGACCAAAAAATGAAAAATATTTTATATTTACTTTGTTATTGTTTTTTTACAACTATTTATTTCTATTATGAATGTGTCATTCAATTGCAAGCTCTTAAGGCTTTTTAGAAAATAAAAATCGGTAACAGTTTCGAAGATATTCAAAGAAATTAGATTTTGGGTTTTGTTTTTTTTTTCGAAAAGTATGCAGTTAGCGCACGAACTATTTTATGCTGATAATACTTCAGCTTTATAACTACCTAAGAAAAAAAAAGTAGCTCAGGATCTTGCGGATAATTTGAGATATTCGCGATTTTAATTTTGTGTAAAAGTGCCTGCAATATTGGTCATAAAGAGTTATAAACGCGCGTTAACAAAACGCGCGTTGAGCGCTTGTCATCTGAACATGGCCCAAAACCGGGCCACTTGAAACGGAGCGTTTTGGGTCAGGGCAGGAAAAATCGAGAGTCATTTGTTTGGGTCGCCCTGCCGCTTTAAATTGTGGCTTTAATGAGGCTATATTATTATGAGCGAGTACGTATCTTCGTTGGTCCAGGGAAGAGAAGCCATAACTCTATTTTTGCTTTACCGTAGTCGGGAGAGAAGTATGCCTACTTCAATATACCCCGGATTGGTGTCCAGCTGTTCTGGCATCACCAGGCCGCGTCATGGTGGGAAAAGTCAAGAATAAATTATTTTGATCCCGACGTCGCGCTTTAAATTGTAGGTTTTAAAGGCGCCATGTACAAGTTAGATAGTTTAGCCTAAAAGGCGCCCCATATCTTTGTTGGTAAGGTGAGAGAAGCCATAGCCTTCTTTTTTGCTTTATCGTAGTTCGGTAAAAGGTAACTAACCTTTAATATCATGAATAGTTAAAATGCTTCTTGGCATCACAAGGCCGGATCATGGTGCGAAAAATTGAGAGTCATTTGTTTTGATTTCGACCGCGCGCTTTATATTGTGGGCTTTAATGAGGCTACATGTGGGATAGTATACTTATTATTTATAACTAATTCCTTGATTAAGTTTTTAATATGAATTAAATATATATGATATGGGATAGTTTATATATCAAGGAGAAAAATATAATGAGACCGACTGTTCGCTTGGAAATTGTTGCTGTTTTATGAAATGAACTTTATTTGGAGCAACAGGCCAGAGGTATACTCGTAGTTATAATGTGTTCTGACGACGCTGTTGGCGCAGTGGTTAAGCAACTGCCTACTGAGCCAACGGTGCTGGGTTCGAATACCGGCAAGTGCAAATATTTGTGTGATGAACTCGAATATTTGTGCCTGGGTCATGGATGTTATTTGTATTTATTTATGTACATATCTACATAGGTATATAAGTATGTTTATCGTCGTCTAGTGTTCATAACACAAGCCTACTAGAGCTTACTTGATTTGTGTGAGGGATTAGATTGATTTGTGTGCGGTTGTCCGATATTTATTATTTATATTTATTTATTTATTTATAATGGACCTATTTCTCCCAATGCCCCTAAGCATAGGTATAGTAGTGAGCCAAAAAATAAAAGCCGCCTTCTTTCCTGACATACAGGTTCTTCCTAATTCAGGCACCAGTCTCCACCACGCAAGTTTTTGTAACCAGATATACCTACAAATGTATGAATTGTATTGTACTGTACTATTCTGTGGTGTAGTGAATAAATACTTGCTTTATACTTATTATTAAACGCAAAGCATCTATAAATAATTAATAAATATCAAACAAGTCCCCAAGAGGACACCACCGACCGTCGAGATGAAAGCCGAAAACTCACAAGTCAGTAATTATTACGTAAACGAAATGAACAACCTAACTTAACCCAAAAATGGTTGTTAAGAACTTAATTAAGTAGATCTCCAAGACACTTAATAAACAGTATATTATACATAAATATTTAGTATTATAAAATTGTAAAAATGAAATCTGTCCTGTCACCATGCCTAAGCGGCTGGGCAGATTTCAAAAATTATTGGTATGCGCATCCACATTTATGGTTATAGGATACTTTTTACCCGAGTATGGAGAAGCAAACAAAGCGTCATGATGTTTTATTCCACGCGAACCAAGTTCGTGGATATCTTCTAGTATATCTACATTATTATATATTCCTAAAATTGTATTGAAAATCAGTTTTCTATTGGTCATTATTTCAGGAAAGATCTTAACAGCGCGATGCAGGATTTGCATGGAGGCCTGGTGCCAATGCCAACCGATACTTTGCCATTTGTAGGTAAATTTCTTTATCCGCTCACGCCGAAATGACTGGATTGATTTTAACCAATTTAAATACAGAAATAGTTTGTTAAATGAAAATGATCCATCATTTAACCCGCCTATTAAAAAAAACACGGACGAAGTTGCGGGCGCCTTCTAGCAAAATAATGACTATACAGGGTGTTTTTGGATCATGGATCATGGAGCAGGAGTGAACGGGGTTGTTGCTCAGTGTGACCCTCCCCAGTACCCCGTTCACGCCTGCTCCATGACCCAAAAAACACCCTGTATTATATATTATACTTCAATTATTTAACAAGTTCTTAAAATGCCTTTTCTTTCAATATCATGGTAAACAGTATATGAAGGAATGACCCAGTGCGAACCAAAGTTCAGAATAACCCCTCAAGTATTTAGATCAAGTAGTTAAGATTCTTCAGATCTTTTTGGCCTTTATCCCTCTTTTGATTATCTTGGAGGCCTGATCAAGCAAGGCAAGCTGAAATTATCAAAATATTAATATAATCTTTTAAAACAGTAAGAAATACATCTTCTAAGTCAACGCAATCACGTGATAAGAGCGTTTATGCTGCATATTATAGTGACGCTTAGTAAGACAATCTAATCCAATGGGTACGATGCATATAGGCATGAAAAAGAAAGATCATTACAAAAAGTCCGAAAACCATTAATTTGTAGTTACATTACAATAACTATATTTTTAACGATTACAAACTTATTAACATTTGGTAAACTAACCCCGACCTATGACAAAGTTAAGTGTGTGCCTCAATCCAGAAAATCTTTCGTTAGACCAATATTCACCGATTCGCACTTGACTGGCTTTTGTGCAGTACAGCCCTCTCGGTGTCAGTAATTCGTAATTTTGGGAGGCATTTCTCGGCCTCCGGTAGTGATATTTCATTCATACACAAGTAACGCCCAATATCGAATCATAGCGACGGGCAAACTGTTGAAAAGAGATTGATAACAATCACGGAAAACCCCTATGCCGGTCAAGCATTACATTCCTTCCCTTTTCAACCTGCTCCTTTCGCTGACAGCTTCAGACCTTTACTTGCACAACCTCAATAAGACACATGTTTCACCAAAACCCTAACACTTAAGACCTTATCAACTAGACGAAAAGATCTATCGAACGGTCTCTAACCGTCCAAGGAAACAAAACTCTTGAACCAAACAACTATCAACCGTATACAAACGAGATAAGGAAGATAAGATGTATCAGATGACGCTACACACTAAGCTGAATATAACCATCACAGAGGATATAAAATTTCGATTGCTTACATAATACCGGCAATCTTATACTGAAGAGGACTAAGGGAATTTGTAGAGTGTTTGAGGAAACTGGGTTTTCAACTCATATGTAAAGACTGTTACTAGTTGTTAAGGTATCATAGTAATGTTCCTTAAGGGACTTGGCACCTGAAATACTTGACTTGGCTTACCGCCATGGGGTGTTGTTTGTTGATTCAAAGATCGTTGTCCCGATTGTCATTTTGGAGAAAAACCATTACAAAATATACGAGTAGTCTCGACCAGCATCTTAAGAGACACTCGCTACATGACTGCATCAAGGGTCAGCTACAGAAAGCAGGATCAATTATCATTCCTCTCCTTGCGGCCCCCTGCGGAAGCTTGACCCGGCTTAGCCTGGCTGCACTCGTTGAAATATAACTTTAAAAAAGGATTATTTTTATATCATACCGGGTGATCAATTCAAATGGGTCAGTAGGGAGAAGTCTCAAACTATAAGAAATTTATTAAAAATTGCATTATTATATTTACAAATCTCATACATAATTTTATTCATAGCCCGGTCAAAACCGCTGTAAAAAATGTTACGATACGACATGCAATTACTAACGGATTTTTAACCAAGTTCTATTCCCGGTTATGTATGAGATTTATAATAAAATTTAATGCAGTCGCTATTAAATCTAAAATCGACGCCATGATTCCTAAGAACAAATTTCCCTATCTCTTATACTTTTGATTATTAATAATAGACTACCCGTGACTGCGGAAGCTGTAAAGCATCTGGTACGATGGTAAGTAAAATGGGATAACACACACGTTACGAGCACCTATAATGTGTCTAAATTGTTTTATTAAAACATAACATACATACGTATACCCGTAGGGTAGGTTTAGCACAGATTTGTGAGATGAGATTCGTTCCTTGCAGCAATAATTTAAAGTCAAATAGGCTTTATTCTGTTTATCTTGTAAACATGAGTTACGAGTAGGTTCATAAACTGTATAAGCGAGCGGACAAGGTACGGTAATTTAAACTATTTCGGCTACAGAATTTAATGGAAACACCTACTAACTAACTTTACGAGCACACAATAACCGAAGACTGATCATGAAGTAGGTAGGTGCCTACTTATAAGATTTCCAACGCAATATAACGTCTCGATCAAGATTGTATTTCCAATCAACGAAAAATTTGTTTTTTTTTTGCATAATTAAACGACAAACACAGCTATAAATTTATGAAACATGTAATGTCTCATTTTTTAATGTCGGTACACACCACTATTTTTATATTAAACCATTGACATATTACCGGTCCAGCGTAATGCGGAGGTACCGGGTTCGATTCCCGGTCTCTTTCACCAGGTTACTTTAGCTTTGATCTGTGTATCTATGGTTTAACAAATGCAGTTTTTTTTGTTGACAGTAAAAAACCCTTTGTGCGCGAGTCTGACTCGCGCTTGGCCGGTTTTTGTTGTACGATCCTCAGATGACCTTTACCACCGTTTAGAAATTATCCTCAAGATCTATAAAAGCAACAAAGTGTTTATGTAATCGTTACAAATATGCAAACTCTTTTTAATCACTATAGCTAAATTTACTCTTTTATCGCTCATTTATGTTGTGAATTTAAGTTAATACTTGTGTCAAGAAGCAGCGGTTGCGAATTCTATTATTTTGTGGCTTGCAGTAAAAGAAATGACACAAACGCTTAATTAAATCTCGTTATCCTTGTTCATTTACTACCAAGCAATGAAGATCTCATCACCATATTGTAATTAAACCATTAAAATCGGTCATTATTTTTTGTTCCGCACTAAACCTCCCCAAGCACCTAATTCGGCATTCGGCAGTAAAGATCACGAATGAAGCCTGTCAGTGACTGCCGAAATATAGCGCCCTATTAAATGGTGAATGTATTCTGGGTACCTATATCGCCATTAGAATGCTATTATGCAATATCAATGTATGTATGAGTTTAGGTATAGTAGGTGGGTTACAGCGTTATTGCTTTCCAAAAACGACTTACTATGAATCATCAAAATCATTAAAATTATGAACTTTGATGTTTTATAGGTTTTTACATCAACCTAGGACGTAAGTGGGATTTTCTGCTTGCTACGCGTGGAGAAAATCTCAATTCCTGGTCAAGGCAAGATGTAAAACTTCACATGAACCACGGGCGGTAGCTCATAAAGCCTCAGAGCGCATATTTATGGTCATCACCTTCGGTTCGGGTTCTTAATATGTAATTTACTATTGTGTGTTTAGGGGTTGGTGTTACAGTTATAATCCGTTTTTAGTTAAACGCGTTTTCACCAGTTAAAACTAAACTATTGATACAAAGATATTAAAGCTCAAAGAAAAATTGAAATGAGTTACCTGGGGGACAAGACCGAGAATCAAACCCGATACCCGGATTGCCGGTCCAGTGCGTTAACCACTTCGCTTCCCGAACTCCAACCAACCTTTCGAATTTTTCCTTATGCTTCGTGTGTCGATCTTTACTTTTCGTAAAAATTGTGGTGCGTACGACCCACATTAAAAAATGAGACATTACATGTTTCATAAATTTATAGTTAAAACTAGTTTTCGCTTGATTTGGGAATAGGTCGATTTGTGTGAGGTTATTTGATGTTTATTTATTTATTTAAGAGACAGTGGGCTGAGCACATTGTTAGTAGAAACGATGGTCGTTTTGGGCGAAAGTGTTCTTCTGCGGCGCTTACTACTTTTTAGTAGACAGATCCCAGATCCAGCATGGGGAACCCCCCTCAACAAAGTCCGTACGACCGCTCGTTGTGAAGAAACTTAAGGGAGGTATACGGTATCGGTACCTTCGACTGATACGTGTATAACGATGACGCCGATTAGAGACCGCGAATCACGCTTGTCAGTAGCACTACAGAAATATTTTATATCTACAGGAAACCATTAAGCGGCGCCTGTATTTTTGGAAATTCAACATCAAAGTGTTTCGCTTCGGGTACTTTCGCTGCAGCCATTTCATTTTTGGGCACCGTTTGAATAATGTAGGCCCGCGCCGCTGTGCGTGCCGAACGTACCTGTGTCCATGATACCGATACCGCTTACCAATAAGACGGAAATACCGTAAATCCTTTAGGAAAAATCAGGGTGAAATCTAACGATTTGGTGGAGAAATAATGATAAATGGGGACAATACGTTTATTATAGGACATCATGAAAACATTCAAAAGCACTTGTTGGAACCTGTGTGAAGTTAGCGGCCAAAAGTTGGCGGCCAAATATTGGCCAACATTTGGCCGCCAACTTCACAAAGTTGGCGGCTAAATGTCGGCCAATATTCCGAATTTCAAATTTAAACTAGATTTCTAGATCGATAATTTAAGTATCACTATCAGCATGTCCAAGCACGTCTAAAAGACTATTCAAATAAGCTTTTACTATACATCTATCTCATTCAATTTAAACGTAATGACCAAGCGGCCAATTTCTTGTTTGAAATATTATACAGAATTAGACTTTTCCACCCTATTTCTAATTCCATGAATGGGGTTTTACTATATTAAGTACAAAGTACACCCCAGTAGTAATAAAAACTTGCAATAGAGCTCTACCTTGCTTAGTTTGGGCGTAAATGACCCAGCGGCCAAAGTGATTTTTGATATTTTGTGTACATCTTGACTTTTTTAACCGATTTCTAGATCGATGAATGGGGTCTGACTATATACACCATAAAGCACACTCAGAGAGCTATTCAAATCAGCTTTCACTAGACCTCTACCTCGCTTAGTTTCGGCGTAATGAACCAGCGGCCAAAATGATTTATGCAATTTTGTGCATATCTTGACTTTTTAAACCAATTTCTAGATCGATGAATGGGGTCTGACTATATACACCATAAAGTACAACCAAAGAGCAATTCAAATCAGCTTTCACTAGAGCTCTACCTCGCTTAGTTTCGGCGTAATGACCCCGCGGCCAAAGTGATTTATGCAATGTGGTGCACATCTTGACTTTTTCAACCGATTTCTAGATCGATGAATGGGGTCTGACTATATACACCATAAAGCACACTCAGAGAGCTATTCAAATCAGCTTTCACTAGACCTCTACCTCGCTTAGTTTCGGCGTAATGAACCAGCGGCCAAAATGATTTATGCAATTTTGTGCATATCTTGACTTTTTCAACCAATTTCTAGATCGATGAATGGGGTCTGACTATATACACCATAAAGTACAACCAGAGAGCTATTCAAATCAGCTTTCACTACAGCTCTACCTCGCTTAGTTTCGGCGTAATGACCCAGCGGCCAAAGTGATTTTTGCAATTTTGTGCACATCTTGACTTTTTCAACCGATTTCTAGATCGATGAATGGAGTCTGACTATATACACCATAAAGCACACTCAGAGAGCTATTCAAATCAGCTTTCATTAGACCTCTACCTCGCTTAGTTTCGGCGTAATGACCCAGCGGCCAAAGTGATTTATGCAATTTGGTGCACATCTTGACTTTTTCAACCGATTTCTAGATCGATGAATGGGGTCTGACTATATACACCATAAAGCACACAGAGAGCTATTCAAATCAGCTTTCACTAGACCTCTACCTCGCTTAGTTTCGGCGTAATGACCCAGCGGCCAAAGTGATTTTTTAAATTTTGTGTACATCTTGACTTTTTTAACCGATTTCTAGATTGATGAATGGGGTCTGACTATATACACCATAAAGCACACTCAGAGAGCTATTCAAATCAGCTTTCACTAGACCTCTACCTCGCTTAGTTTCGGCGTAATGAACCAGCGGCCAAAATGATTTATGCAATTTTGTGCATATCTTGACTTTTTCAACCAATTTCTAGATCGATGAATAGGGTCTGACTATATACACCATAAAGAACAACCAGAGAGCTATTCAAATCAGCTTTCACTACAGCTCTACCTCGCTTAGTTTCGGCGTAATGACCCAGCGGCCAAAGTGATTTTTGCAATTTTGTGCACATCTTGACTTTTTCAACCGATTTCTAGATCGATGAATGGAGTCTGACTATATACACCATAAAGCACACCCAGATAGCTATTCAAATCAGCTTTCACTAGAGCTCTACCTCGCTTAGTTTCGGCGTAATGACCCAGCGGCCAACGTGATTTTTGCAATTTTGTGCACATCTTGACTTTTTCAACCGATTTCTAGATCGATGAATGGGGTCTGTTTATATACACCATAAAGAACAACCAAAGAGCAATTCAAATCAGCTTTCACTAGAGCTCTACCTCGCTTAGTTTCGGCGTAATGACCCAGCGGCCAAAGTGATTTATGCAATTTGGTGCACATCTTGACTTTTTCAACCGATTTCTAGATCGATGAATGGGGTCTGACTATATACACCATAAAGCACACTAGAGAGCTATTCAAATCAGCTTTCACTAGACCTCTACCTCGCTTAGTTTCGGCGTAATGACCCAGCGGCCAAAGTGATTTTTGATATTTTGTGTACATCTTGACTTTTTTAACCGATTTCTAGATCGATGAATGGGGTCTGATTATATACACCATAAAGTACAACCAAAGAGAATCACGATCAGAAAATCACGTTGGCCGCTGGGTCATTACGCCGAAACTAAGCGAGGTAGAGCTCTAGTGAAAGCTGATTTGAATAGCTATCTGGGTGTGCTTTATGGTGTATATAGTCAGACTCCATTCATCGATCTAGAAATCGGTTGAAAAAGTCAAGATGTGCACAAAATTGCAAAAATCACTTTGGCCGCTGGGTCATTACGCCGAAACTAAGCGAGGTAGAGCTCTAGTGAAAGCTGATTTGAATTGCTCTTTGGTTGTTCTTTATGGTGTATATAAACAGACCCCATTCATCGATCTAGAAATCGGTTGAAAAAGTCAAGATGTGCACAAAATTGCAAAAATCACGTTGGCCGCTGGGTCATTACGCCGAAACTAAGCGAGGTAGAGCTCTAGTGAAAGCTGATTTGAATAGCTATCTGGGTGTGCTTTATGGTGTATATAGTCAGACTCCATTCATCGATCTAGAAATCGGTTGAAAAAGTCAAGATGTGCACAAAATTGCAAAAATCACTTTGGCCGCTGGGTCATTACGCCGAAACTAAGCGAGGTAGAGCTGTAGTGAAAGCTGATTTGAATAGCTCTCTGGTTGTTCTTTATGGTGTATATAGTCAGACCCTATTCATCGATCTAGAAATTGGTTGAAAAAGTCAAGATATGCACAAAATTGCATAAATCATTTTGGCCGCTGGTTCATTACGCCGAAACTAAGCGAGGTAGAGGTCTAGTGAAAGCTGATTTGAAAAGCTCTCTGAGTGTGCTTTATGGTGTATATAGTCAGACCCCATTCATCGATCTAGAAATCGGTTGAAAAAGTCAAGATGTGCACCAAATTGCATAAATCACTTTGGCCGCTGGGTCATTACGCCGAAACTAAGCGAGGTAGAGCTCTAGTGAAAGCTGATTTGAATTGCTCTTTGGTTGTACTTTATGGTGTATATAACCAGACCCCATTCATCGATCTAGAAATTGGTTTAAAAAGTCAAGATATGCACAAAATTGCATAAATCATTTTGGCCGCTGGTTCATTACGCCGAAACTAAGCGAGGTAGAGGTCTAGTGAAAGCTGATATGAATAGCTCTCTGAGTGTGCTTTATGGTGTATATAGTCAGACCCCATCCATCGATCTAGAAATCGGTTGAAAAAGTCAAGATGTGCACCAAATTGCATAAATCACTTTGGCCGCTGGGTCATTACGCCGAAACTAAGCGAGGTAGAGCTCTAGTGAAAGCTGATTTGAATAGCTATCTGGGTGTGCTTTATGGTGTATATAGTCAGACCCCATTCATCGATCTAGAAATCGGTTTAAAAAGTCAAGATATGAACAAAATTGCATAAATCATTTTGGCCGCTGGTTCATTACGCCGAAACTAAGCGAGGCAGAGGTCTAGTGAAAGCTGATTTGAATTGCTCTTTGGTTGTACTTTATGGTGTATATAAACAGACCCCATTCATCGATCTAGAAATCGGTTGAAAAAGTCAAGATGTGCACAAAATTGCAAAAATCACTTTGGCCGCTGGGTCATTACGCCGAAACTAAGCGAGGTAGAGCTGTAGTGAAAGCTGATTTGAATACCTCTCTGGTTGTACTTTATGGTGTATATAGTCAGACCCCATTCATCGATCTAGAAATTGGTTGAAAAAGTCAAGATATGCACAAAATTGCATAAATCATTTTGGCCGCTGGTTCATTACGCCGAAACTAAGCGAGGTAGAGGTCTAGTGAAAGCTGATTTGAATAGCTCTCTGAGTGTGCTTTATGGTGTATATAGTCAGACCCCATTCATCGATCTAGAAATCGGTTGAAAAAGTCAAGATGTGCACCAAATTGCATAAATCACTTTGGCCGCTGGGTCATTACGCCGAAACTAAGCGAGGTAGAGCTCTAGTGAAAGCTGATTTGAATTGCTCTTTGGTTGTACTTTATGGTGTTTATAGTCAGACCCCATTCATCGATCTAGAAATTGGTTGAAAAAGTCTAGATATGCACAAAATTGCATAAATCATTTTCGCCGCTCGTTCATTACGCCGAAACTAAGCGAGGTAGAGGTCTAGTGAAAGCTGATTTGAATAGCTCTCTGAGTGTGCTTTATGGTGTATATAGTCAGACCCCATTCATCGATCTAGAAATCGGTTGAAAAAGTCAAGATGTGCACCAAATTGCATAAATCACTTTGGCCGCTGGGTCATTACGCCGAAACTAAGCGAGGTAGAGCTCTAGTGAAAGCTGATTTGAATTGCTCTTTGGTTGTACTTTATGGTGTATATAGTCAGACCCCATTCATCGATCTAGAAATCGGTTAAAAAGTCAAGATGTACACAAAATATCAAAAATCACTTTGGCCGCTGGGTCATTACGCCGAAACTAAGCGAGGTAGAGGTCTAGTGAAAGCTGATTTGAATAGCTCTCTGAGTGTGCTTTATGGTGTATATAGTCAGACCCCATTCATCGATCTAGAAATCGGTTGAAAAAGTCAAGATGTGCACCAAATTGCATAAATCACTTTGGCCGCTGGGTCATTACGCCGAAACTAAGCGAGGTAGAGCTCTAGTGAAAGCTGATTTGAATTGCTCTTTGGTTGTACTTTATGGTGTATATAGTCAGACCCCATTCATCGATCTAGAAATCGGTTAAAAAAGTCAAGATGTACACAAAATATCAAAAATCACTTTGGCCGCTGGGTCATTACGCCGAAACTAAGCGAGGTAGAGGTCTAGTGAAAGCTGATTTGAATAGCTCTCTGAGTGTGCTTTATGGTGTATATAGTCAGACCCCATTCATCGATCTAGAAATCGGTTGAAAAAGTCAAGATGTGCACCAAATTGCATAAATCACTTTGGCCGCTGGGTCATTACGCCGAAACTAAGCGAGGTAGAGCTCTAGTGAAAGCTGATTTGAATTGCTCTTTGGTTGTACTTTATGGTGTATACAACGTGTTTTTATACAATTGCTTTAACTTCGACATAGTGCTTGGAACATTAACGTAAACTCATCCCTTAAACCGTTTAATGATATTCGAAAAATATTTTTTTTTGGTATCCCATACAAAGTAATTAATTATTTAATTGGTGGCTATTGTAAAAGGTCCTTTTGAGTTAGGCAATAGTTAGAGTCAACTTGTTGTCATTTTAACGTCACTGATAAAACTTCATCGATGACAGAATTGAGAGCTCGTTAAAAACTTTAGCTAGGTGGAATGCGTGTGGATGGTCTTGGGTTCAAACCCCGGTAAAGAATTTTCTTTTTGTATTTATTTTTGTTCATTGGCAGTGAAAGTTAAATTTTTTGTGCTTATTTTTTATTTCAGAACAATTTTTGCGATGTGTTTAAACCATTTTAATTTTAATTCACTTTATTTAAATTCTTTCGGGTTATGGTATAGTCACAAATGAAACTAATTAAGTTTAAGTATAAACATTTAATTACATAAACAATATTGGCCTAATAAAATAAAATGATCTCCTCATCAGTATTTAACACTCAATATTTTTTATTTAAACCAAAATAATAATTTACTACAACTTGTTTTCAAAGTGCCCGCCATTATTTTCTAAACAAATATTCAACCGAAATCGTATCTCGCGATTTAGTTTGACAGGAGTGGCACGCATGGCATCGACTTCTTCCTGAATTCGTTGCAGTAGGTCTTCCCTCGAAGCCACAGGTTTGGAGTAGACTTTTCTTTTAAAGTACCCCAGACATTAAAGTCTAAGGGTGTTCGGTCCGGAGATCTGCATGGCGGGCCACGCAAGAGTTTGACTGCCGCGTCCAATCCAACGCCCAGCAAAGTGCACATCCAAATATTGTCTAAAACGGCCAGCAAAATGTGCGGGTGCTCCGTCATGCTGGATCCAGTGTGTCCGCAGTGTTTCCAATGGAATATCATCGAAATAATCCAAATTATGCAAGTTCTTATTGGGATATCGACGTCGGTACTCCCTTCCTGCTTCCGCTGCATATCCATTGCAGAAACCGTAAACAAAGTGCATATTGGCTTCTTCTTCGGCCGTATAATTTATCCGTGGCATCACAAAGCAAGTGAACACAATTATTTCATTAAAAATTAAGTAAATAACAACAATAATAAATTACTATTGTCAATTTGACGTGACACATGCGAGTCAAGTGAGAGCAAAATAAAAAAGAACTTATTGATTTAGACCTTGTCGTACATAAGGAACACTGAAAACTCTTTACATACGAACCAGCAGATAATAGTCTTTGGTTATAAGAAGATTTTACACTGGTTAAACTGAGATTAGTGATTAAATTTGAATATTAAATAATTTGAAAACGGTGCGAGTTAGGAACTTGGTTTCTTTGAGAAATTGACTCAATAAGACGTAAAGAATTACCCCTTAAAGTTAAAGCAATTGAAAAAGTACACCCTGTATAAACAGACCCCATTCATCGATCTAGAAATCGGTTGAAAAAGTCAAGATGTGCACAAAATTGCAAAAATCACGTTGGCCGCTGGGTCATTACGCCGAAACTAAGCGAGGTAGAGCTCTAGTCAAAGCTGATTTGAATAGCTATCTGGGTGTGCTTTATGGTGTATATAGTCAGACTCCATTCATCGATCTAGAAATCGGTTGAAAAAGTCAAGATGTGCACAAAATTGCAAAAAATACTTTGGCCGCTGGGTCATTACGCCGAAACTAAGCGAGGTAGAGCTGTAGTGAAAGCTAATTTGAATAGCTCTCTGGTTGTACTTTATGGTTTATATAGTCAGACCCCATTCATCGATCTAGAAATTGGTTGAAAAAGTCAAGATATGCACAAAATTGCATAAATCATTTTGGCCGCTGGTTCATTACGCCGAAACTAAGCGAGGTAGAGGTCTAGTGAAAGCTGATTTGAATAGCTCTCTGAGTGTGCTTTATGGTGTATATAGTCAGACCCCATTCATCGATCTAGAAATCGGTTGAAAAAGTCAAGATGTGCACCAAATTGCATAAATCACTTTGGCCGCTGGGTCATTACGCCGAAACTAAGCGAGGTAGAGCTCTAGTGAAAGCTGATTTGAATTGCTCATTGGTTGTACTTTATGGTGTATATAACCAGACCCCATTCATCGATCTAGAAATTGGTTTAAAAAGTCAAGATATGCACAAAATTGCATAAATCATTTTGGCCGCTGGTTCATTACGCCGAAACTAAGCGAGGTAGAGGTCTAGTGAAAGCTGATTTGAATAGCTCTCTGAGTGTGCTTTATGGTGTATATAGTCAGACCCCATTCATCGATCTAGAAATCGGTTGAAAAAGTCAAGATGTGCACCAAATTGCATAAATCACTTTGGCCGCTGGGTCATTACGCCGAAACTAAGCGAGGTAGAGCTCTAGTGAAAGCTGATTTGAATTGCTCTTTGGTTGTACTTTATGGTGTATATAGTCAGACCCCATTCATCGATCTAGAAATCGGTTAAAAAAGTCAAGATGTACACAAAATATCAAAAATCACTTTGGCCGCTGGGTCATTACGCCGAAACTAAGCGAGGTAGAGGTCTAGTGAAAGCTGATTTGAATAGCTCTCTGAGTGTGCTTTATGGTGTATATAGTCAGACCCCATTCATCGATCTAGAAATCGGTTGAAAAAGTCAAGATGTGCACCAAATTGCATAAATCACTTTGGCCGCTGGGTCATTACGCCGAAACTAAGCGAGGTAGAGCTCTAGTGAAAGCTGATTTGAATTGCTCTTTGGTTGTACTTTATGGTGTATACAACGTGTTTTTATACAATTGCTTTAACTTCGACATAGTGCTTGGAACATTAACGTAAACTCATCCCTTAAACCGTTTAATGATATTCGAAAAATATTTTTTTTTGGTATCCCATACAAAGTAATTAATTATTTAATTGGTGGCTATTGTAAAAGGTCCTTTTGAGTTAGGCAATAGTTAGAGTCAACTTGTTGTCATTTTAACGTCACTGATAAAACTTCATCGATGACAGAATTGAGAGCTCGTTAAAAACTTTAGCTAGGTGGAATGCGTGTGGATGGTCTTGGGTTCAAACCCCGGTAAAGAATTTTCTTTTTGTATTTATTTTTGTTCATTGGCAGTGAAAGTTAAATTTTTTGTGCTTATTTTTTATTTCAGAACAATTTTTGCGATGTGTTTAAACCATTTTAATTTTAATTCACTTTATTTAAATTCTTTCGGGTTATGGTATAGTCACAAATGAAACTAATTAAGTTTAAGTATAAACATTTAATTACATAAACAATATTGGCCTAATAAAATAAAATGATCTCCTCATCAGTATTTAACACTCAATATTTTTTATTTAAACCAAAATAATAATTTACTACAACTTGTTTTCAAAGTGCCCGCCATTATTTTCTAAACAAATATTCAACCGAAATCGTATCTCGCGATTTAGTTTGACAGGAGTGGCACGCATGGCATCGACTTCTTCCTGAATTCGTTGCAGTAGGTCTTCCCTCGAAGCCACAGGTTTGGAGTAGACTTTTCTTTTAAAGTACCCCAGACATTAAAGTCTAAGGGTGTTCGGTCCGGAGATCTGCATGGCGGGCCACGCAAGAGTTTGACTGCCGCGTCCAATCCAACGCCCAGCAAAGTGCACATCCAAATATTGTCTAAAACGGCCAGCAAAATGTGCGGGTGCTCCGTCATGCTGGATCCAGTGTGTCCGCAGTGTTTCCAATGGAATATCATCGAAATAATCCAAATTATGCAAGTTCTTATTGGGATATCGACGTCGGTACTCCCTTCCTGCTTCCGCTGCATATCCATTGCAGAAACCGTAAACAAAGTGCATATTGGCTTCTTCTTCGGCCGTATAATTTATCCGTGGCATCACAAAGCAAGTGAACACAATTATTTCATTAAAAATTAAGTAAATAACAACAATAATAAATTACTATTGTCAATTTGACGTGACACATGCGAGTCAAGTGAGAGCAAAATAAAAAAGAACTTATTGATTTAGACCTTGTCGTACATAAGGAACACTGAAAACTCTTTACATACGAACCAGCAGATAATAGTCTTTGGTTATAAGAAGATTTTACACTGGTTAAACTGAGATTAGTGATTAAATTTGAATATTAAATAATTTGAAAACGGTGCGAGTTAGGAACTTGGTTTCTTTGAGAAATTGACTCAATAAGACGTAAAGAATTACCCCTTAAAGTTAAAGCAATTGAAAAAGTACACCCTGTATAAACAGACCCCATTCATCGATCTAGAAATCGGTTGAAAAAGTCAAGATGTGCACAAAATTGCAAAAATCACGTTGGCCGCTGGGTCATTACGCCGAAACTAAGCGAGGTAGAGCTCTAGTCAAAGCTGATTTGAATAGCTATCTGGGTGTGCTTTATGGTGTATATAGTCAGACTCCATTCATCGATCTAGAAATCGGTTGAAAAAGTCAAGATGTGCACAAAATTGCAAAAAATACTTTGGCCGCTGGGTCATTACGCCGAAACTAAGCGAGGTAGAGCTGTAGTGAAAGCTAATTTGAATAGCTCTCTGGTTGTACTTTATGGTTTATATAGTCAGACCCCATTCATCGATCTAGAAATTGGTTGAAAAAGTCAAGATATGCACAAAATTGCATAAATCATTTTGGCCGCTGGTTCATTACGCCGAAACTAAGCGAGGTAGAGGTCTAGTGAAAGCTGATTTGAATAGCTCTCTGAGTGTGCTTTATGGTGTATATAGTCAGACCCCATTCATCGATCTAGAAATCGGTTGAAAAAGTCAAGATGTGCACCAAATTGCATAAATCACTTTGGCCGCTGGGTCATTACGCCGAAACTAAGCGAGGTAGAGCTCTAGTGAAAGCTGATTTGAATTGCTCATTGGTTGTACTTTATGGTGTATATAACCAGACCCCATTCATCGATCTAGAAATTGGTTTAAAAAGTCAAGATATGCACAAAATTGCATAAATCATTTTGGCCGCTGGTTCATTACGCCGAAACTAAGCGAGGTAGAGGTCTAGTGAAAGCTGATTTGAATAGCTCTCTGAGTGTGCTTTATGGTGTATATAGTCAGACCCCATTCATCGATCTAGAAATCGGTTGAAAAAGTCAAGATGTGCACCAAATTGCATAAATCACTTTGGCCGCTGGGTCATTACGCCGAAACTAAGCGAGGTAGAGCTCTAGTGAAAGCTGATTTGAATAGCTCATTGGTTGTACTTTATGGTGTATATAACCAGACCCCATTCATCGATCTAGAAATTGGTTTAAAAAGTCAAGATATGCACAAAATTGCATAAATCATTTTGGCCGCTGGTTCATTACGCCGAAACTAAGCGAGGTAGAGGTCTAGTGAAAGCTGATTTGAATAGCTCTCTGAGTGTGCTTTATGGTGTATATAGTCAGACCCCATTCATCGATCTAGAAATCGGTTGAAAAAGTCAAGATGTGCACCAAATTGCATAAATCACTTTGGCCGCTGGGTCATTACGCCGAAACTAAGCGAGGTAGAGCTCTAGTGAAAGCTGATTTGAATTTCTCTTTGGTTGTACTTAATGGTGTATATAGTCAGACCCCATTCATCGATCTAGAAATTGGTTGAAAAAGTCTAGATATGCACAAAATTGCATAAATCATTTTGGCCGCTGGTTCATTACGCCGAAACTAAGCGAGGTAGAGGTCTAGTGAAAGCTGATTTGAATAGCTCTCTGAGTGTGCTTTATGGTGTATATAGTCAGACCCCATTCATCGATCTAGAAATCGGTTGAAAAAGTCAAGATGTGCACCAAATTGCATAAATCACTTTGGCCGCTGGGTCATTACGCCGAAACTAAGCGAGGTAGAGCTCTAGTGAAAGCTGATTTGAATAGCTCTCTGAGTGTGCTTTATGGTGTATATAGTCAGACCCCATTCATCGATCTAGAAATCGGTTAAAAAAGTCAAGATGTACACAAAATATCAAAAATCACTTTGGCCGCTGGGTCATTTACGCCCAAACTAAGCAAGGTAGAGCTCTATTGCAAGTTTTTATTACTACTGGGGTGTACTTTGTACTTAATATAGTAAAACCCCATTCATGGAATTAGAAATAGGGTGGAAAAGTCTAATTCTGTATAATATTTCAAACAAGAAATTGGCCGCTTGGTCATTACGTTTAAATTGAATGAGATAGATGTATAGTAAAAGCTTATTTGAATAGTCTTTTAGACGTGCTTGGACATGCTGATAGTGATACTTAAATTATCGATCTAGAAATCTAGTTTAAATTTGAAATTCGGAATATTGGCCGACATTTAGCCGCCAACTTTGTGAAGTTGGCGGCCAAATGTTGGCCAATATTTGGCCGCCAACTTTTGGCCGCTAACTTCACACAGGTCTTGTAGGATGTGAATGATAATAAAAATTAAACATTAAAAACGAATCTTATCAATCTATTACTATTACTTACAAAGCATTATTTCTAGTAAAGTACACAGGCAATTTACGAAGACCAAAAATATGCCGTCAAACAGTTTTTTCAAAGTTTAAAATTTTAAAGTTGTTTTTTTAATGATAGCCCTTAACTGAGTACATGTATTTCGAAAACCACGCATAAACCGTTAATTGGTAGGCCAAAAATTTCAACTGTCATTTAATTCGTGTTGCTTTAATTATTATTAGAACAAACAGGTAGATAGTAGAGGAATAAGAACAAAGAACAAGTTATTACGAATTAAGCCAGCTCACTTGTCAATATCACTCGAAGTTATCTAAGTAGAGCCCTTGTTTTCAAAAGCCTAAATCACTTCGGCATCTCACTCTTAATTAATTTAATTAAAACTTATTTTTCCGTGAAATTGAACTCACATCGTTAGTAGTTCCAAATCTGAAACTTAGCAGTCGAGCAATTAATTAATAATTAAGTTAATTAGGAATGAAATGAGAATTTTATTAATTTGATCATTCTAATCTAACTTAGTAAACCTTAATATGTTTCTACTCGTAACCTTGCAAATACATTTTTGACGTAGATGAATTATGATAACAAAAAAAGAATCGACATCAAAAAAACGCCGGTAGAATCACAATCTGACTTGTAAAAGTGCCCCTGTGGCCTACTTACTGAATAAATTATTTCATTTCATTTCATTTCACGGAAAAGCTGTTAATAACCTGTTCATGTACAGATTACATTTGAATCACCTTTTGAAGTCAGTGCCAAACCACTCAATTATTACTATGAAAACAGATGCCGCGCATGAAGCCTTTGATCGGGGAGGTTTTGTTTGCATGAATCTCGTTTGAATTATCCCCTAATTCCTAACCATTAAGGAATTATACCTTCCATCATCAGCTCAGCAAAGGAAGATCGAAGATGACTATCAGACGAAAATTAAAAAGTTGTTCAAAATTAGGTGCAAGGTTATAAAGGTGTTCATGAACAACTTTATAATCGCGGACAAACTGTGGGAACCTCTTTTTTCAAGTTGGTTAAAATACCAAAACCTTCACCTAAGTGTAACAAATACTTTTCTCAAAACCGCATCAAAATCGGTGGAGCCAAACGCGAGATAATCGCGGATAAACATACATACATACTTGCAGGTCAAAGTGAGAACCTCCTTTTTTTTTACTCGGTTAAAAACCCTATAATAATTATATCTTTCTTTCTCATTTATGCGTTTTAATTTAACAGTTCAATCAATCAAATTCTGTGATGGACAATTGGAGGGCAGGGATCCCGATATCATCAATATTAACTGAAAGTTCTCTCATTAGACTTTCTTAAACACTGTCTCCGAATGTTTTTTATTGATTGTTTTTGTTGGGAGTGAGTAGGAACGCGCGAATTTGTCTGAACAAAGTTGGGAGGCAGAGACGGGCCCTTTGGTGCGTGCAAGTGCGTAGGCTATCTAATGCGTGTAGTATTATTCCCATATTCTTTCATTGTTAAGCTCTGGATTCCTAGGATAGCAGGACGTAGCGCAGCGGCAGCTATAATACGTCCGAGGGCGGTGCTCTCTCCTATGGCTATCACTCTCCTTAGACGACACCGCCTGTCCTAGGAAACCAGAGATCATGGTACAAGAAAACATAATCACGCTATTATTGGTTGGTTGGTTCTGTCAATCCGTTACTGTGTGGTAGTGGATCATAATAATCCCCGATTCCCTTGTTACCCGTACCTATGAATCATAAAATTGTGAGTGTCAAAATCAATTATTATAAAATTTAGTCAAAGAACATGACAACTGTAATGCATAATTTCTTTTTTGTACTCGCGTAATTTAATCTATCAATTATAATTTCACAGACAAAATCACAATAACGCACTTTTTAATCCTGTACCAAAATTCTATACTCTATGGTACCCGCTACAGAACTTTAATATTCATAAGACATCTCTCTACTGAACTCTAATAATTTCAAAAAGAGAACGTCAGCATATTTGATTTAAAAAAAGCACGCTACTGTTCACTGATTGGTTGAAATTACTTGTCAAAAAATTTAACTAATCACGAGGCACCGACCATGACCATCGCGATCATGTTTTTTTTAATAGATCAGTTTTAGTTGAACGAAAAAGGTTGCATCAAAAATAAAAATTCATAGTGGGGAATGACGATTAAAGTAAAAATTGTTTTACTGTGTTTTGCTCGTATAAAAAGTATTGTAAGTATGCAATAGTTACACAATTAGGTATTAAAATCTCGTACCTTACCCGTAAACGCGGTACTCGATTTTAAGAACCTTCATTGTGCAACGATTGCATAAAATACTATATTTGTACGACTGCAATTGTTTTATTTTTCCTTATAATTATTTTGTTATAGTAAAAATTATCTAAGCTAAGCTATTCCACTTAAGAACTGAATACCATTTAACAAACCACAACTGGTAAACCACAAATTAAGATAACGAGCTCGTAGTAAAAGCAGATTGTAACCACCTTGGAAGGTTAATATAGATTATCGACTCTATTTCCTTGGACATTAGACTACAAAATGCACTAACAGAATAATGGTGATCATAACTTTTTGAAATTTTACAACCGTCCGACCCTCCACAAGAACGTATTCTCTTGAAAAAGGACTATGAACTCTCGTCAACAAACATTTTAAACCTATTCAACAAGGAATAAGGTTGAAAATTCAATATCCACGCAATGTAGTTCTAACCTTTTTTTGTAAGTAACTGGTTGGCGCTAGGTTGGCGCTTACGAGAACAAAAGCAGATAGGATTGTATTAGACACAATGCTATTGTGAATGCAGGTAAGTGGATTAGCTTAGCTTAGATAATTTGTACGATGTACCATAAAGCGGCAACTAGTCAGTGACGTAGAAAGTCTCACTAGCCGAAGTGTCATACCTTGTTTTTTTATACCATGCCAGAGCCTAAGCCATTTTGCCGTATGACTGCGGGCCCACGCTCCGTCAAGTTTGCGTGTCGCTCGCTTTTCTTTTCATTTCATTTTATGTGACTTTTAATAGCGTGCAAAGTAGGGTTTTTCGTCACTTGTCCGTCGCCTTCTCCGACTACATTTCCTTTATATACCTACTACGAACTTTATAAATAGGTACATTTTCACACCTGGAAGGGCACTCGTAAAATGTCTCAAGCTCTCATGAAATAAAGTAAGTGGGGCGGTAAAAAGGTAGGTATGTGACGTTGGAGGACTTTAAGATTTGTTGAGTTTTCTCCAATTTATAATATTCAGCTCCAGCTGGCGGCCGTTGGTTCTACGAGTACTTAAGGCGAGGCATCCTGCCCAATGCCACGAAATTATTGCGATTCTTTGATTTATCTCGGTTACTCTCTTTATGGAACACTCAACTCGCTTTCATTTCTGGCTCGGGCTGCTTTAGAGCCGTCTTGAGCTACCATGTTTCAGTGCCGTAAGTCATCACTGGTCGCACAAGTCATTATTGGGTGTAAACTCATGTTGAATTGTTTGGCCATAGTCTTCGTTGGTTTATAGTTACATGGCATCGTGTCAGCGACGAGGCAGTGTTCAAATAAGATTTGTTTTTCCGGCAAGCTTTTCCTAACTATTTTTATGACTTTGAGCCTTCTTATGAAGCCCATCATGCGTGACCAACCACATTTCAATCATCATCTAATCATCTTTCGTCTCGAGACACTGCAGGATATTGCAGATTGGATAAAAGGAGCCCCAGCTAAGTTGAAATGCCTGTTTAAATAGGCTTCGTGTGTCTATGGTACCGCGTCAGCTCAGAGTGTTCAAATAAGATTTGTTTCCCGCGTCACCGTTTAACGATGCAGGCTAGCTTTTATTTCGCAAACAGGTGTTTTATGAAAACAACCAGTATGCTTTGTAGCCTTTGTAGGCAACATAATATATGTTTTTATTTTACCATACGGTTTTAGCTGGATTATTTTATAAAAGCATTTTGTTGATGGTAGTTTGTTAAATCAAGTTAATCTGAAAACTGCAAGTAAATGAAAATCGCTGCTTGTTGAAGCTTGCTTTGGTTGGCGCATCATCATCGCTCATATCGCTCACTTATAGATACCTACTTATCTCATGCCTACTTACTTGTAAGTATAAAATTGGTAATTCTTGTATATTGTTTATAAGTACCTAAAGTGGATTTTAGCATTAACACGAACGTGACAAAGTCACTGGTGTACTTGTGCTTATCTCCTTATATCTCCTTATCTTCCTTATCTTGGGTGCCTCAGGTGAATGAAGTCAGCAGGAAGATGTTTGCAGCGGTGAGCTCTCTTAGAAGACTCCGTAATTTTCTTCCAATCGCCACCAAAATTGCGCTTTGCCAAACCTTACTTCTTCCAATCTTAGATTATGCTGATATCTCCTACCCTGATCTCACAGAAGAACAGCTTAATAAACTTGAGCGTATACAGAATATTTGCATCAGGTTCATATTTGGGCTTCGTAAATATGACCATGTTTCCAGTTTCCGTTCGCAGCTCAAGTGGCTTCCTATCCGCTTTCGTCGTAACTCTCACATTCTCTCTCTTCTTTACAATATTCTTTTTCACCCTGCAACTCCCTGCTACCTCAAGGAGCGTTTCAGTTACCTTCGTTCTATTAGGTCCTCTCAAAATTTGCTTCTGGCTGGCCCTTCTTCTTCCAAATTCTATAACAGTTCGTTTACCTTTCAGGCTACTCTATTGTGGAACTCTCTCCCTGTTGAATTGAAACGAAGTCAATCCGTTGCTACTTTCAAAACACACCTCAAAGAACATTACTTGTCTCTCCCTTAATACTCTGTCACTGTGACTGACATAATCTGTTAGTACATGGAAATCGTGCTTTAAAAGTGGGGTTGCCTTGCGTTAAATCGGGTAGTTCTGATTTTTGTATATGTTGCCTACAGTGAAATGGTAATGATAAATCCAATTTTTCGACCTCGAAGACCAGTCGGATCATTGTGAAATTCTTGAATTCCATGAATTTTTCGGTGTTATTTCATTTTTTGTTAGTTATTTCCACCAAACGCTTTTGTTACAGTAAAAATCACTATGAACACTTTTAAGTACACTAAATTTGCAACAAAATAAATGTAATTTGGTTACATTAGACCCAATAGTTTCTAAAATACAGCTATTCAAATGTTAACAAATTTAGCTAAAAAATTTTTTTCAAATTAGTGGTGTATTTAGAGGAAATCGGTTGCAGTCATGTCCAATACTTGCAAAGTCGCTACGGCTCCCATATAACTGTGGTTTTCGATGGGTATCCATCTGACGCTTTAGAAAAAAACACCAAGAGCACGTCTTCGTAGAGTTGGAACAAAGTCCTCATCTGACGTTATCTTCTTCTTACCTACTCGACGGATTCCTTCATCCACCAAGCACAACCCGTAATGGCACTGTTCTTTCACGCTTGCAGTGGTTGTGATACAACTTCAGCACTTGTTGGCCAAGGAAAAATGAAGTTTCTGTCGACACTGAAAAAACAGCCGCGCCTCAAACAAAACGCTGCGGTTTTCCTTATTCCTCTCACTCACATCTGAGGAATGAGGCCTCGCACTCGAGGCTTCATTCCTCAGCTGATGACGAAGCCATCAGCTCCTCAACCCCTGCTTAAAATGATTTCCTGCAACTGCAAAAAAAGTTGGTTATACAACTTGTAGTTGCAGAAAATCTGGCCTCAAATGCTCGGCTGTTTGCAACCACTGCAGCGATCAATCTTGCTAAAACAAGCCTGATATGTGACGACATTGACGACATTGACGATCCATCATTGGATGGCGGTTTCGAGCGGCCTGAGCCGGTCGATGAAGAAATGCTAACGGAGTAAGCCCTCCACAAAAGAAATGATGTAGATCTGGAAGATCAGCCTGGTCCATCAAAGATGTACAAAAAAGACTAATAATTGTTATTATTACTGTGTTTCTGTAAATTATAATTCTTATTTCATACGTCGCATTTCATTTTACAAACCCTTCTATTATTTTGTTTACTCACCTCAGCAACTTCACACAGCTGTATCTAAAGAACTATCGAGTCTTAATAGACCAAATTGGTCTCATTTAGTTGCGGATGGTGTGTACTTTAATAAAATATATGGACTTATAACGCAAAATGGGTCCTTAGTTGACCTCGTTGCTGAAAACTTAAAAAAACTTATAAAAATACATATTTTTCGAAGTTTGGCTAATTTTTGAACGCTTTCATCTTACAAACTGTTTGGTTTATCGCCCTCTCACTTTAACATAATTTGTTGAAAATTTAGTCTTCTTTAAAGTTTACATAGTGATATTTGCGGTAAAATAGGTCTCTCATGGTAAAAATTGGTGGAAACTGAAAAAACACCGAAAAATTCATGGTTTTTCAAGAATTTCACAATGATCCGGAGGGTTCCCGAGGTCGAAAACTTGGATTTGCCATAACCACTTCATCATATAGAACATATAAAAAAATCAGAACTACCCGATTTAATGCAAGGCAAAATGTACCATTTCCATGGACTATGTGGTTCGTTACACAAAATATTATTTTAAATATAAGGTTTAAGTAAGTTTATATATGAGTATATATTTATTCTTATGTTCATTTATGTATATTTTTATGTATGTTTATGTATCAATATAAATTATTATAGGTTTTAGTAGATTTTAATAATTTTTCAGTAGTTTTCTTGATTACTTTTTGCATCGCCTACTCATTTCATTTATATTAATCCGCTACCCAAAGGTTGTCTGGAAGAGATCGCTTTTTAGCGATAGGATCGCCTATTGTTTGCCTCTATTGTAATGTTAAATGTCATTTGTATTTGTATTTCTTTCTTCTTGAGGTGTGCAATAAAGAGTATTCTATTCTATTCTATTCTATTCTATTCTATTCTATTCTATTCTATTCTATTCTATTCTATTCTATTCTATTCTATTCTATATCTCCTTGAAAAATCGTACGCTTTTCTATATGTATATATGTTTTAATTTTTCGTCCGGCAACTCGATACTGCGAGAGAGTCTTAATCACCCACGGCTTGTACAAGTCACGTTGCAGCCACAATGTAAATACCTATCACAGAAGATCCGCTTCGTATAGCGAATTAAGTTAATAGATATGGCAAATATTAGCAAAACGATGCAAAAATAAACATTGATTGTGGTGTGCACTTTTTTATCTACACATATATTGTTAAATTAGTATATCAAACCGTTGACACAAAGATCAAAGCTCAAAGAAAAATTGAAAAGCGTAACCTGGTTGAAGAGACTGGGTATCGAAACCTGTACCTCTGGATTACCGTTCCAACGTGTTAACTTCCACCACCCTAAAGCCCCGATAACCTTTCGAATTTTTCCTTAGACTTTGTGTGTCGATCTTTCCACCAAGTTACGCATTTCAATTTTTCTTTCAGCTTTGATCTTTGTATCAATGGTTTAATATAAAAAATGTGATGTGTACCCACATTCAAAAAAGAGGCATTACAGGTTTCATAAATTTACTATAACAAGTTCAGATACTGTTGACTAAAATTAGAGATGTTGTATTACATCTCGGGCGGGGTCATCATAATGTCATCATAAATATATTTTGATGGTATGGCGACCCAAGTCTCTCCAACTCCAAGAGTCTCCAAGTAATACGCACAATTGCGATCAAAACTTGTAGTAGATCCATATCTAGGCCCTTGCCTAACTATGAATTACCAGACACGAATTCACATCAACTTCATCTTCATGTGCCAAGATTCAAAATTAAAATACAGTTTTCGATCCCACGGCGTCGCATCGTGGGACGATCTCGCGTCGTACTACAATGCTATGTCGCATCTTGTATTTGTGTTTAGGCCCTAATGGGCCTTGTGTTGACAGTTATTAAGATCTGGTTTTCTAAGGATGAAGCCAGACGAGCGTAATTTGAGTCGCGTAATTTCGGTCGCGCCAAACATCATGTCACGTCACACTAAGTATGACCGAAATTACGCGAAACACCGCACTCGGACCTCCCTCTCGCACCTATGGCCGCTGCTTACCGCTGACGGCACCAGCTTTCTGTCTACATGCCTGTTCTAGTACATACTTAACTGTTTTCTTATTCGCTGGCTCAATATAACGTTAATCGTGACTATTAGAAAATTAGCTATTGTAGGCGTCTGTGCAACATTGTATTACGACAGTTATTGCCGACTTTCTGTCCACATATCTGCTCTAGTGATTAACTGTGTTCTTATTCGCTGGCTCAATATTACGTTAATCGTCACTATTAGAAAATTTGCTATTATAGGCGTTTGTGCAACATTGTATTACGACAGTTATTGCCGACTTTCTGTCCACATATCTGCTCTACTGATTAACTGTGTTCTTACTCGCCGGCTCCATATTACGCGCGATTAACCGTTCACTCGTGCATGGACTGCGTATTCATGACTGCATAAAATATGCTTTACGTAGTGTAGCGTCTTATACACAAATATTTTTCTTGCTTTAAAGTATTAACGACAAGCGAAGTCGCGGCAAGATATGCTATGACCTGCTAAATATCGAACCTACAATTCAATAATCAGTTGCCGAAATACTGTTTGCCCATACATGATGAAACCAATATTGGGATGTGAAATCCTATACAAAGCATGGTTAACCGGATGGCTACGTTTCGGCTTTAAATTTTTACGGTATTCAAATTATTATATCATTGAAACCACTAATCACACATTCAAAAATACATGGAACCAATTAATTTACTACTTACCTCTGGACATTTACATTATTATTGAAGAAATCTTAGCTTATCTGTTTTGCTTTTTAGTCAGTATTTATTTATATATGTATATATAATAAATATATGTATTTATCTAAGTATTTATCTATTAAAACCTATATGTTACTTGCACCGCCCACAACTTATCTGCTTTGCCCGTTGGTTGACTGGTAGAGAATGCCCAATGGCATTAAGTCCGCCTTTTGTACGATCTGTTTTTCATTTGTGCAATAAATATTAAATAAATAAATAAATAAATTACCTTTATACTATTTTTATTTTGACAAAAACTAAAAATAAGATATGTTTTGAGTTTTAATTTTTATGACGTCTCAAGCCAGTACTTCATAGAATAAACTTCATACTAACAGATTTGACATTTCGTAGAGTTGCTGATTTGAGCTTTCATCAAATACCGTATTGCGTGAGGATGAGGAATAATATTTCAATACGTTTTGGTTATTTTGAAGTAGCCCATTGAATTGGTGTGATAAAATAGTCTATGTCAGTTTTAGTTCTCCGAATAGTGACAGCATACCCATTTGGACTGGTCATCCGGTTTATTATAGTTGATACAAGCTTCTTTAATTTTTTTTTAAAGATAATCCTAATCCTAACCGCGAAATTGTATGTTGATTTAGTCTACTTATACCTTCGAGATAGCATTTGAATCTTAACTGCCTGCTTATAACGTAATTCTCTCGCACTTTGGTGGGATAATATCAAGTAATAGCGTAAATTATACAATATTTTCACTTTGCATTAAGATACCGGCACAGTGCTGGTCTGACTGGCGCACCGAGGGTTCCTTACAAATACTTATCCCATCTTAAGTGGCCGGATAAGTTAAGTTTGCACCTGGTATGTATTATTGTATGCAGGGTTCTCCAAATATGATTTTTGAAAAGGGCTATATTTTACTTTAATATATATTTTATTACATTTTCTTCGGTTTCCTCGACTCTCACATATTTATATAACACAATAGAAACGGATTATATCGCGTGTATTAATTATTTGAGCCTCCTGACGTTTCGGCAGATTTTCAGTTGCCTTTCTGAAAAGCTACCGTAACGCCAGGGAGGCTCAAATAATTAATATACGCGATGTAATCTGTTTAAATTGATTTATTTAAATATATTTTACTCTGTTTTTAGTATTCTTTTGTTACATCGGCATCAGAAATACTTCATCTGAGAAAATCCATACTAATCCATACTTCCATATCCATACTTAATATTATAAATGCGAAAGTGTGTCTGTCTGTCTGTCTGTCTGTTACCTCTTCACGCTTAAACCGCTGAATCGATTTTGATGAAATTTGGCATGGAGATAGTTTAAGATCCGAGGAAGGACATAGGATAGTTTTCATCCTGGAAATTATCCCTAAAAAGATTGAAAAGTGAGTAAGTAATTCATGATGACATTGATGACCCTGTAGAAAATATAATGATTAAACCAAAAGCACAATTGCTCTTACATTTGCTTAGGCGCCCTTTTATTAATTAAGGTGATTAGGTGGATATCGTGTTGTACGAGGTTGTGACAGTTAGTATTTGTCGGTTTTTTTCTTTTTAATATATTAAATATAATTATATTAAGGGACAATCATACACAAATCGACCTAGTCCCAAACTAAGCAAAGCTTGTACTATGGGTACTAGACGACGATATACATAATATATAAATACATATATAGATAACATCCAATTGAAAGTGACAGGTAGTATTTGTCGTGTGTCACAGCTATGCTACAGGTGCTGCGGGGCTAGCATATCTTGCTGCGACTTCGCTTGTCGCGCGACTCGGCGTCACCTGTCTTGCTCGAATGGTATCAAACGGAAAGTGCCAGGTAGTATTTGTCGCGCGATAAAGAGACGTGTGTCACAGTTATGCTGCAGGTGCTGCGGGGCTGGCATATCTTGCCGCGACTTCGCTTATCGCGCGACTCGGCGTCACCTCTCTTGCTCGAATGGTATCAAACGGAAAGTGACAGGTAGTATTTGTCGCGCGGCAAAGTGTCGCGCGTCACAGTAAAGTTATGCTCGACGTGCTGTTCAAAGCTTAGGTGCCTAATATCGAATTACCACTAGTCGTGCTTTACTTGATCAGCTTTGAAATTTAATTCTATTTTAGCAGCAGCGTCACGTAGATAGTTAATGGAAATGCTCCAGCGATGTTGACTGAACTTCTGGAATAACCAAGTTCATAAGATAAGTCGATAATAAATATTATTTGTAATAATTATCATGCGTTTGTAATTTTCGTCACGGTGCGCTTCTTGTTGTGGTAATATACTAAATTGTGTTATTTTAAAACGAGCGTTTTTCAAAAAAGTGTACACGTGACGAACCGGAAAACGTTTTTTTTTTATAACACCGATTTTAAATTTTCTTGGCTTATTTAATTCCCCATAAGTTATAGTGTATTATTTGAGAAAATGGCATTAAAATATTAAAAAATATAGAAAATATCGACATTTTAAACTCAGATTGTGGTGAAACTAGTTCCGGATAGTCACTAATATAAAATTCAGTATAAATTGATTGAAGTATGTATAAAGGACCAGTTTTAGTTTACACATTTAAAATACAGACAATAAACTATTTAAAACGGGTTTAATTTATAGAATTAATGGAACGAGCAAGCTTTGAGGATAAAATAAAGGTCCAGTTCGTCACAATCGCCACCAAATGACAGCTAAAACATGTATTTTTTTGCATTAAAATGCGACAAATCAACGAATAATATTTTTTATTACATTAAGGAATATTCATTTAGTAATGTTAACGCTTAAATATGTGAATTGTTGCACTGCAGCAGCCAGAAATAATTATTTTCAACATCCCAAATCTTGGGACAGTAACTAAACGGAATCTCATGTGACTAACTGGAAAATGTAAGGAATAGTGTACATAGATTGAATATATTGAAATAAAATCACAAAAATATTATGTCATGAATCGTATTTATTGCTACGGAATCAAAATGGTATAATATATATTATTACTAGTTTATATATGTAATAATAAAACATGTATTAAACTAGTAATAATAAATATTCACCATGTATATTATTATGTATTACATAAAAATATTTCATGAGTAAATGACAATCTTAATCTTATTATTATCTATTTTTATAGATTATTAATAATGTTTTATTAAAAATATTTAAAATAAAACATACAATGTTACGATTACCTTTAGCAAGTAATAGCAACATGAACATTTCAAAATATAGAATAACAGTATTCATTCTCATTAATAAAAAATTGGGCAAGTGCGAGTCCGACTCGCGCATGAAGGGTTCCGTACCATAATCTATAACAAGTTTGTTGTATGGGAGCCCCCCTTAAATATTTATTTTATTTTATTTTTAGTATTTGTTGTTCTAGCGGCAATAGAAATACATCATCTGTGAAAATTTCAACTGCCTAGCTATCACCGTTCTTGAGATACAGCCTGGTGACATACGGACGGACGGACAGCGAAGTCTCAGTAATAGGGTCCCGTTTTTACCCTTTGGGTACGGAACCCTAAAAACGGTTGTAATTAAAATACTTACATCGAACGAACTTTATTTTAGGACATCGCTTAGAACGCTGTCTGCCTTTTGTTTTCTTGACAGTTATAAACAAATATAAACCTTATTGCAATATGTTAAGGTTTATGGGTGTATACTTAAGGTTATATCGACATAAACCAATCACAATTTTTTTTCTTCATTTCTGACAACACTTTCAGCTGTCAAGTTAGTTCGCCTAATTAAAAACTCGACTGTAAGCGTGGCCCGACATGCTCTTAGCCGGTTTTTATAAATGTTTGAATTGTTATTTTGCTTTTTAGTCATTTCTTCCGGAGGTAACAAATACTTTTCTGAAAACCGCATCAAAATCGGTTCTGACAAATGCGAGATAATGGCGGATAAACATTCATGTATAACAAACATATGGGTCAAACTAAGTAACTCCTTTTTTAGAAGTCGGTTAAAACATCGGTCACATTTCGATTGTGTACTAAGCTTTATAGTTCCAATTCGTCACAAAATCGTTCCGGTAGTATATCACGTCACGAATCGGACGTGACGAATTCTACCTCGACAATTTTAAATCAAAATTTCAACGTGTTCTGAACCAATTCAATGTGTTTTTGGTTTAGTTTCGGATACTACGATAGTTTCTTCTATGTCTAATTGTGTTTAAAAAGTTAATTATAATCTACTTACCGAAAAAACTGTTACTAACTCGAAATCCTATTTTTAGCGCACTGACACAGCGTCCACCTTTCGTCACCGTTTTCACGGAACTGACGTTATATTTGCAATGAAATCCGATGCCTATAGCATTAAAATGTTGCCAGGATTGAAAAATTAACGCTTTTTGGGGAATATCGATTGCACAAGTATGTTAAAATCGCTTGTGACTATAACCGGAAGTTCCGGTCTGTCGATTTCTTTGGACAGTGGAAAAAGTAGTTTTTCGGCATTATAAACCGTATTTGTTTATAAATAAAGCACACGACTAAAATCTAGACTCATTATTTTATCTGTGTGACCACATTCAATATTCATACAAATTTATTTCGAGTTTCTGCAAGCCTCTGAACATGACTGAGTCGACGTGGGACATACCCATTTTAGCACTTTTCATATCTTTATTTTGCAATAAATCTAGTAATAAATATAATATAATCGTTTTATAAATATAAAATGAATGCCCCACATCTACAGAATCAAATGATACCACTCATATACCCAAATACTAAAGGTAAAGTAAAAAAAAACACGTTGAACGTGTGGGACATTCAAATTTTGCCATGTACACTTTTTTTGAAAAACGCTCAAACAATAGTTATAATTATTGTTAAATATAAACATGAGATGTAGGTACACGAGTGCGGAAGTTCGAATCAGTAACTATTAAAGGGTGAAAATTAGGAGCGTTTCAGCCACTACCTCAGTATTGGTTACGATTAGGTACCGTACAGTATTTTGATGACGCGGTTGGCGCAGTTTGCAGACACCTGTCTACTGAGCCGGCGGTCCCGGGTTCGAATCCCGGCCGAGGTAAATATTTGTGTGATGAACTCGAATATTTGTTCTTGGGTCATGGATGTTATCTATATATGTATTTATATATTATGTATATCGTCGTCTAGTACCCATAGTACAAGCTTTGCTTAGTTTGGGACTAGATCGATTTGTGTATGATTGTCCCATAATATTTATTTTTTATTTATTTTTATTATTAATTTCGTAACGAAACTGAGGTAGCGGTTGAAACGCTTCTGATTTTCACCATAAAACTTCTATAAATAATTCCATTCCTTGCTAATGTATTTTATTATTCGTACGTTTGTTTAATGTGTTGGTTGTATTGTATAAAATATAAGAGGTAATACAGTTTTAAGTAGCTGTAATGTAATAACTTCCATCGTTTCCTCTTTTACTCTATTCGATTTCTTCTTCTGTTATTATTTTTAGTATTTTTACCTTTGTACGTCCGAAATTCTCAAGAGACTTACCTGTAAAAGATAAATATATACATTTTAAAGGCAACAGTAATAAAATAGACAATAGTCGGCACGGACAACGCAACACCGAGCGCATCCTATAGTAATTTTAATAAATCTGTTGAGTGTAATATAAAATTATAAGAAAACCACATGGATATGGATATACTATATATGGTTCTTTGTAGCACCATCCGTGCCGATCATTGGTAATATCTAGTAATCGACGACGCGGTTGGCTTAGTTTGCAAGCAACTGCATACTGAGCGGCGGTCCCGGATTCGAATCCCGGCCAGGGTAAATATTTTTGTGATGAACTCGAATATTTGTGCTTGGGTCATGGTTGTTCCTATGTATTTAAGTATATAGTGATCTATATATATAAGTATGTATATCGTCGTCTAGTACCCATAACATAAGCCTTGTTGAGCTTCATTTGGGACTAGATTTGTGTGAGGTTGCCTGATATTTATTATTATTTTAATAAAATGCAAATAGTAGTATAATAAGAACTAATATATAAAACCAATTTATTCGGTTTTTTTATAGATCACGCGATTTTAGATTGCATCTTAATAGAATATAGAAGAACAAGCGATTGCGGGAAAAAGGTAAATAAATTCATAGCAATATGAAAAGGGAAATTCCAGTTTCCAAGAACCGTCTCCCATTATAGGTAATTACTCCAACAAAAGGCACAAGCTCGCCCTTTTCTTGTTATGAATCACTGAAATGGTTCCCATTGTGAACCTACCTTTACATAAGCGCCCGATATCTCGAATGAAATTAACATAGCAATTTGGATACTGCGGTGTTTTCGTAAGTTATTCTTCTTTTAGAACGTACCACTGGTATGCGTGGATACACTGCTCTTAGCACCAAGATTCTTTTTTCAACAAATATCAGTGCGTAAATGGGTAAACAACCTCAAGTACTACAAAAAGCCGCCCGTTTTTTCAAAGACTCATTTTTTATTTACTTTATAATTAGTCACTGATTTAACACTGACATATTTACTGCAATCTGAAGCATATGACACAGCAGCGACCTTATTGTTTATTCTGGTCTATTTTATCCTGAATTGACCCCATAAAACACCCAGATGCATTTTGTAAACGCTTTTATTTGGCTCATTGTCTTGCAATAAACTGTCAACCTCGCACAAATCGACCTAGTCCCAAATTAAGCTCTAGTGTGTCGTACATACTAGAGTGTGTCATATATACTTAAATACATAGAAATGAATACAATGGCAACAAAATAATCGAGCTCAGCACTTAAATATTAGTCCTCGCCGGGATTCAAACCCAGGACTGTCGGCTCAGTAGGCAACTGCACTACCACTGCGTCAACCGTGCCGTCAATTGTCTTAGATCCAGCCCTGGCCCATTCAGCCTTTAGATTCTTATTTATACCAAACGTATTATAAAGCACTGTAGCCCTTCAGGTGGCAGCGCCACCAGTTGAATAGCAGGAGAAATGGCGCGTCTATTCTACAAAATTTACCGTTAAGTGGCAGGAACCGGAAGCCGGACCCAACGTCAAGTGGCAGAGATCCGGGAGCCGGACTGGACAAAACAAGCCGTTGCGTGGCAGGGTCCAGCTCCCGGACCCTGTGCGATGTCTTATTTCGTACCCGAAATAAAACCGTCAAAACTATATCTTGCTTGCTCACACTTGTAAGATGCATTCGTCAATAAACAAGGACGGCATTCACTAACGGTTGAATTGACGCGCAAAGCAAAGTTCGTTAGAAATTGCGTCATCTTCCCGACCCCCCTGACCATTACGCGTCGACCGCCGAGCCGTGAGCATTTTAAAAACCTTGTGGTTAGAAAATATTGTATAGTGACGTGTAATAAAAAGGGTTATAAGTGTAAATAAATATATAGATTTGCCATTAAATTAGATTTTTCTACGATTCACTGTTTTTTTTTTCCTAATTATAGTAATTTTTATACATAAAGTGGTTAAAATTTAGTAATCTGACGATTGATCAAGACTAGCATAATTTCCATAAATGGAATGGCATTAATTGCTATACAACAAATCTGGCACTTTATGATGAATCCAACGATATATAGTTTATATACAACCTCTTTACATTTTTTTGGAGAAAAGATATTTTTTGTAACATGTGGAAATTCGCGATGACCACCCGTGGGGGGGCCGCCACTTTACGGTATATTTTGCCAAGATGGCTGTGCCAATTCTCCTGTCATTAAATCAGTAACCTTGACACTCAACGGCTTGTTTTGTCAGGTCCGGCTCCCGGATGCCTGCCACTTGACGTTGGGTCCGGCTTCCGGTTTTTGCCACTGGAAGGGGTAGAATTAATTGCAATATTTTTAATGAGCTATTTAAGTGAGACTCAAAGACGTCTAAATGAAACAGTTCCGAGGCAGCCTTCTGAAAGGTGGCTCGTTAAATCAACGGCAGGGCATTTTCAGAACTTATTGTTGAAAAACCGAAAGCCTGCCTATTTATTTACCTATAAAATATACAAACGATGGGTTTTTTCCTGGCATAACGACTGGGTCCACAGGTATAAACAGGTATATCGGCAGTCGTTTTAACATATTTGCTTAGCTGGGCGGGCAACTCATTCTCCATAATATATGTTTTTTACTTTTTAACTACATTACTATATTTTGTTATAAAATACTTGTAATCCGTTAAACAGATTGCTAATGGTCGTCCCTAATTCGTTTCTTAGACTATATATATACACTCTGACATCCATCGGACTGAATAATACCTACATATAACCTGATCTACGTATAACCTGAAAAAAAATCTTTATTCTAAATTGATTCGTCGACATATTATGGGTGTTCTGCTACAGAACTTCTGCCTTTTCGCCGAAATAATTTTGGTCGAATGTTTATTTCATCGATTTTCACTTTGCCGAAAATATTTTCCTATGAAGTCATACATTCTTCATTATTCTTGAAAATATCATCATACTGATTAGGTTAGTTTCGGTTTGTTTTTATAAAAAATACCGTTGCGGCGAAATAAAACTTTCGATGAAAAATTATTCAGCGAAAAGGCAAGAACCTTATTTTTGACCCATTGGGATTGCTCATTCTGTATAAACTTAAAAATAATATCTTGAGTACCTAATATGAGTATGTATAATTTTATATGCCGTATTTTTTGATGACCACTTTCCAAGAGTGTTCAATGATTCAGTATTACGATTCCAAGACTACAGGAAACAGTTTTGAAATGATTGTTGTCGTTTTTATGTGGAGTGTCTTTTTTATAATGTAGGATCCTCACTGGCCCTAAATCATTATTTAGTCAAATACATGTCCACACTTCCCTCTAGTATGTCACTAAGCTCAGTTAGTGAAGACTCTCCGAGATTTGAAGAGGCAACCCTTCCTCGTATATTAAAAGAGGGTGCGAGAACCCTTCTGTCCCTTCATATAGGAATATTAATATGACACAACTTGAGGAAACAAATCCAAAGAACCGACATTTTTAATGAAAAACTCTGTGTATTTCTTTACGATTAACATTCTTTTGTGCTAAAAGAGCCTTAAGGCGGCAGGAATTGTTTTCGCTTTTAAGGAATTCCTTTATGTAAACCGGATGATCTTTCTGTTACGACTAATCTAGGATTTTCTTTCAATTAAATGAAATTCTTCCTCAGTATTGATAAGTGGTAACGTTGTTTACCAAGGCATTTCTGTGGGCGGAAACATCTCAATACCTACATACTTTTGTTAACCTTTTTACTACTATAGTCGTCATATCTCGGGATCAGAAAATTGAGCCACTGTCGCCAACGTTGCCTGTTGATGCAATGATGTTAATGATATCCAAATTGCAACTATCCAAAACTTTGTAATTCAAATCGCAACACGTGTCTTTAATGACAAGGTGGACACCGCAACAAAAGACACCGAGAGGTATGCCTAAAAAACGTTGGAATGACTGTATGGAGGAAGATCTCAGGAAGATAGGGAAGTTCACATCTGAGAGAGGAGACATCTGGAGGAAGATTGTCGAGGAGGCCAAGACCCGCAAGGGGTTGTAGCGCCAGCGGAAGTAAGTACAAGTATTTTTCAATCCCTGTTGGCAATTAGTGGCACGCTAAATTTACTTCATCGCTTGGCGTTTAATACGGTTAAGGTCCAGGTCGGTTTACTTCTTAAACTGGTTGTAAGACAGGTTGTCTTATCTGTGGTTTTGATAAGGTTAGGTTGGCAATACTGTCATACAGCTACAGCTCTCTCTTGGCTTGCGACTGAAAATGAACATGGTGGTTTTGTTCAATACAAGTTATTAATTATAAATTAATATGTGACTTTCATTTATGATATGGACACCCGGCCCACACAACCATCATGACATGGCGCTGCGGACATAAAATAAATATAGAACTCAAGGGGTACGTCGTAAACTTATTAAAAAACTTAAGTGCAAATACAAAGGGAGTTTGCTGGGTGACGCCATATAACTAAAGTGAAATTACAAATAGAACATCATAATGGATATGCTACGACCACCAGCCCCACTAAATTTATCGAGCAAAAACATAAAACAAGCGTTCAAAGAATGGAAACAGAAGTTCACACTTTATTTCACGGCGAGCGGGGCCGCCGAACGATTAAACGAAGTTCAACAACGTGCTCTCCTATTGCACAGTGTCGGAGATGAGGGCCTAGCGGTATACAACACGTTCGAAAATAAAGATAACCTAAAATATCAGGAAATACTAAACAGACTAGAAGCTCACTGCAGTCCTCCCAGTAATGAAACATACAACAGACACATGTTTTTCACTAAAAAACAGAAACCGGGGGAAAGCTTTGAGGAATTCGTTACAGAGTTGAAAAAGAGTAGCCAGGACTGTAATTTTGACAGCTTAAGAGATGGATTGGTTAGAGACCAAATAATTATAGGACTAGAGGATGAGCATCTGAGAGAGAACTTGCTACGAAGTACTGATCTGAATCTGGAAAAATGCATAAATATATGCCGAGCAGCGGAGGCAACAAAAGAACAGATGGTAAACATCAAAAATAAAGAGGTCAACAAAATAGAATATAAAAAAATGAAGCATGAAAATGAAGACAGACACATAAAAGAAAGAGGACGTCCGACAACAAGAAGCTCATCGCATAGCAGGCAGCCATCACATGGAAGAATCAGGGACCAGTCACAGTCAGGAAACACTAAAAGAACTTGTGGGAAGTGCGGCAGAACACATAAGTTTAGAAATTGTCCAGCGTACAACAAAAAATGTATGAAGTGTGGAAGATACAACCATTTTGCTGCAATGTGTTTCAATAAAATTGAATCTGTAAGTAGAGATTGGTACATTAAACTGTTGGTAAATAATGTAGAAATAAATTTTAAAATAGACACAGGTTCACATGTAGATATATTAAATTCTGAGACTGCTGTAAAATTAAAATTAAATATGTATGAGACGAAAGATATAAAATTGACTAATTTTGATGGATCCTCTATTAAAATTGAAGGTGCTTGTGATGCTCAAATAAAATATAAAGAACTAGAGTGTATGACCACATTTTATATTGTGAATTGTTGTAGGACTGGTGTATTAAGTTATTCCACTGCTGTGAAATTGGGAATTATAAAAAATGTTGATGTAATTAATGGCAATGTGAACCAATTGCTTCAAAAGTACAACAATTTGTTTTCAGGTTTAGGGGAATTAGAGTATCAATATAAAATAAAATTGCAAGACAATAGTATACCTGTAGCAGAACGACCCAGAAAAATACCTTTCAAATTAGAAGAACAAATTAAAGCAGAACTGGATAGAATGGAAAGCTTGGGAGTCATCAGAAAAGTAACTCAGCCAACGGAATGGGTAAATTCAATGGTAGTCACAAAGAAACCAGGTAATAAAATTAGAATTTGCTTAGATCCACAAAATTTAAATAAATATATTATTAGAGAAAGATATAAAATGAGTACTTTTGAAGAATTGGTTGCCAGAATGCCAAGAGCAAAATACTTTAGTGTTCTAGATGCTTCAAAAGGATTTTACATGATTAAATTAACCGAGGATAGTCAGTTATATACTACATTCAATGCAGGAAACTTTGGTAGATATTGTTATAAACGGTTACCATTTGGTTTGAACTCCGCTCCAGAAGTGTTTAGTAAATGTTTTGCAGATATATTTAAAGATATTACAGGGGTTGAACAATATGTAGATGAACTTATAGTATGGGGAGAAACTTTAGAACAGCATAATGAAAGGTTAGAACAGGTCCTAGAAAAAGCAGAAAAATCTGGTGTAAAGTTTAATAGAGATAAATGTCAATTTGGGGTAACAGAAGTAAAGTATGTAGGTCATATATTAAGCGGTGAAGGTATAAGAGCAGATGATGAGAAAATAAGAGCTATAATTAGTATGGAGGAGCCAAAGAGTAAGAAACAATTGCAGACTATACTCGGTATTGTAACATATGTATCAAAGTTTGTGCCAAACTTATCAGATGTAACATATTCATTAAGAGAATTATTGAAAAAAGACTCTGTATTTATATGGGGAGATAAACAGAAAAAAGATTTTGAAAAACTTAAACAATTGTTAACATCTCAACCAGTTTTGAAATATTTTGATATAAATAGTCCAATTACATTATCGGTAGACAGTAGTAGTACAGGATTAGGTGCTGTATTGCTACAAAATAATGCTCCTATAGCGTATGCATCTAAAGCTTTAACAGAAACACAGAAATCATGGGCTCAAATAGAGAAAGAAATGCTAGCAATTGTTTATGGATGTAAAAAGTTTCACCAATACATATATGGGAGACGTGTAATAGTAGAGACTGACCATCGGCCTATAGAACATATAGTGAAAAAATCAATGAATGAAACACCATTAAGATTACAAAGATTAAGACTGCAATTACAAGGATATGACTTAGATATAAGATACAGACCAGGGAAAGAATTGTTAGTAGCCGATGCATTGTCTAGATCATATGTAAATGATAGTATATGTAACAAAGACCTTGATGAAAAGATAGAACTACATGTATGTCTTGTAAAAGAAGGAATTGACTTAAAGAAAACTACATGGGATCAATTAAAAAATGAAACACAAAAAGATAAAGATTTATGTTTATTGAGTAAATATATACAAAGTTCATGGCCTTCAGCCAAAGAAATTCCACTACAATTAAAGTTACAATTAAAGATGAGTTATATGTATCAGATGGGTTAATTTTTAAAAATACTGCTGTTTTGGTACCCAGATCATTAAGGAAAGAGATGCTTAGAAAAATACACTACAATCATTTAGGAATGGAAAAATGTAAAAATAGAATTAGAGGTTTATTGTTTTGGCCATTTATGTGCAAAGAATTAGAAGATTTAATTCAGAACTGTGATCTATGTCTGAGATACCAAAGAAATCACTCTCATGAACCATTAATGTTAAGAGAAATAAGTAATAAACCATGGGACATAGTAGGATGTGACATGTTTTTTCTGAACAACAAAATATATATGTTAATAATAGACTATTTGACTAAATATGTGGAACTCATAGAATTAAAAGATCAATCATCAGAATCCCATATAAAAGCATTGAAAACTGTATTTGCCAGATGGGGTATTCCTAAAATATTATATAGTGATGATGGGTCTCAGTATAGAAGTGAACAATTTAAAGCGTTCAGTAGAACATGGGAATTTCAGCATATAGCTTCTTCACCTTACTATGCTAGATCAAATGGTTTAATTGAAAGGCACATTCAGACGATAAAAAAGATGTTCAAAAAATGTATAGCGGAAGGTAAAGATATTTATTTAGCATTGTTGGAATATAAAAATACACCTAAAGATAAAGAGTTAAAATCAAGTAATGAGTTGTTTATTGGAAGACAGGTAACATCTTTTTTACCGACTAAGGATAGTTATAAGAGAGTTAACTATAATAATGTAAAACAAAAGGTAGAGGAAAGGAGAAGGAAGTATAAATATTATCATGATAGAAAGAATAAAGGTCATATAAGTAGATTTAATAAAGAACAGAATGTGTATATACATGACAAAAATAGTAGTAAGAAATTAGGAGGAAGGATAGTGTCAGATGAAGATAAATATAGAAATTATATGATAGATACTGGAGAGTCTGTAATTAAAAGGAATAGGTATCATATTTTTAAAGGATCTCCAAAAACAAATTGGCATAAGGCAAGAAAGCATGTAACGTTTGAGTTGGACCGAAATGAAAATATTATCAATGAAAATATGTATAATGATGATTATAATGAGAATGTGAATAGATCACAGCTAGATGAATCTGTAAATGTAAACAATGGAGATTATAATAATGTCAGAATGACAAGGTCAGGCAGGGTGCTTAAGAGGCCTTCTTATTTAAATGATTATGTCTCTTAAGAGCTCTACTTATTAATTAATTAATTTAATTAAACTGATTGTTTGATAAAGAAAGGGAGATGTAAGACAGGTTGTCTTATCTGTGGTTTTGATAAGGTTAGGTTGGCAATACTGTCATACAGCTACAGCTCTCTCTTGGCTTGCGACTGAAAATGAACATGGTGGTTTTGTTTAATACAAGTTATTAATTATAAATTAATATGTGACTTTCATTTATGATATGGACACCCGGCCCACACAACCATCATGACACTGGTTTGTTCTTCTAAAACGACAGTTATTCGAAGATAGGTATAATCAAACAGAAATATAACAGTTACAATGTAGTAAGGATATGTACACAAACCGTGTATTTTTTTCTATTTGAGTCTACAATTTATTATTGAAAATAGTGGCTTGTATATATGTAAAATGCCAACTAAACAACTGCATACAAGTACAAAGTCACGGGGCAAACCTGTGACGTAAAATTAAGCTTTAAACTGAAGCCAAAGTAACGATAATAACCCGTGGAATCACGAAATCAAACTTCATTTATATGATCCTATACTTATAAGAAAGTTAGAATAAATACGCCTATGTAAAAACCTAGTGCTTGAAAGTGACACCAGTTTTGGTTGTGAAGCCAGTACGGGCTAAGTTTCGTCCGTGTGTCCGTTGTGTCACAACGTTAATGTCACAAGCAAAACGTCTCTATTATTGGTTCGTAGACACGCACACATAAAACCAAAAGCGGCTTCATCTGTCGCAAATCTGTTGTATGGAGACTCTCGTTCTAGGCGTATTCTTTAGATAAGAAATAAGATTTCAGCACATTTTCCTTGTTGTCACACGTCTTGTTGGATTTTTTGTTTGTTTTGGCTCCAACTATTATTCCTTCATACTTTACCCGTTTGTGCACAGGTATTAATAATACATTTAAGAGAAATCCATGTTTCTAAAGGAACTGTAACTGTGTACGAGTAACTAAGGTCCAAAACATATTTCCAAGAAACGACATCGCCGCGATGCGACGTCGTGTCGTGGAAATATATATAAATCCGAAATCAAATTTATCTATATGTAAGATGATTCAAAATTAAAATACAGTTTTCAATGTCACAATATGTCGTGCCGTACGACGATGTCGTATCTTGTATTTGGCCCTAAGGTCACAGCGTGGGAAAATGATATGTCAACTCATTACTTAGATTACAATTAAAAACTAATCTATTCAACAATAAAAGCTTCATGGAAATACTATTATAAAGCCCGACCTTTCTGGTTAAGTTTTATCGTGGACTGAAACGCTAGCCTTGACAAAACGTCACGTGGATTAATTAACTGACATCACTTTGGAAACGTTAATGGGTTGTTACCTTATCTAGGATGTTACCTTATCAAGAAGCACTAACTGTACTTTATCCATTACCAAGTGTCATAACGTTATCGCTCTAGGATGGTGAGTGAAATCAGTCACGGTACAAGTGATAAGCGATGAATCGCAAACTAAGGGTGAGCGGGTCCTCAATTCGACGACGATAATAATGACAGTGGAATACTTCGGTTTTACCACGGCCCGGCCTTATAATTTTACCGACCGGTTCGTAAAGAAATCAACCTACAGGGGGCCTATGATGGTTGCGTTTATGACGTGATAAATAGGTGATAAAGCATCTGTCACTCACACTCGCATTTTTTCAAAACGTGACTTCTTTTGTCTCGAGTGACGGTTGTTTCCATTTTTCTCAGGAGACATTTAATTTACTTCCTATCTTGTAGACTATAGTTAATCATGAAAGCGTTCAGTATTAAAAAAAGTACATATAATTACCTCACCACATCTCATTTTTCACGGAACATTACCTCATTCTCTAATACCATTATATGAGCATGTGCCAATTTCCCGCATCTATACCGTCAAATTATCTTACTCAATACTCAATCTTATACTTAATCTGAGGAAATAAATCCATATAAATTGGTCTAGACATGTGAACCAGTGATACGTGCTCAAAATCGGAGGTCAAAATATAGGTACTTACTATGTATTTCATAATATAGTTTAGTGCGTTACCTATAATTATAACCTTAATTAAATTGAAATATTCTAAGAAAGCCAGATGTCTCATGAAATAAGCTCTATGACTAGTAATGTCACGGAATTTTAAAATTTCATTTAAGTAATTTATTTCGATCTCAAACTATTAAAAGGTGAGATCTGTAATTACTACATTTGATTCAATCTACTTTTTATACAGTTGCCATTACAACTTTTACAAATATAATCCCTGGCTCTGTATTACACAGCATATATACTCGTAGATAGGTGACACATGTCACTGATGGGGTTAACCGTTGCAAACGCGGCTCGCCAAACCACCGTCATATTAGCTGCACCCGCGCGTCTCTCCGATACAACACACACCGAATATCACGATGTGGTTTAACGTTGAATTTGACGTCACAATCCTATTCTATCCATATAGAAAATATGCAAAGGGTATAAATAGCTGCAATATTATAGTGAAACTGCCCCTGGCTGAAATGTGTAGCTTTCGTAGGTGCAGTGGGACGTGCTTTATAGCTAGCTAAAAGAAACTATTTTTAACTAAACCAAGAGGATTTTAGGATTGAAATTTGATAAATTGATATACTTAATAAGACAAATAAATGCACCTACGAAAGCTGTACATTTCAGTCAGGGGCAGTTTAACTATTGGATTGCGACCAGACCCTTTTGACCAGTACCTCTAGCACGATTACGAGTATGACTACTCTTTCCTATGTGAGAAATACCAATTTCTTTCTATAATTTACTGGGAGAGAGCTATAGATGACGCTGTCGTTGCGACCCGAGTCGCGTAACATAGTTGTGCTAGACGGGCAGATAAATGATCAATTTTACGAAATCTTAAGCATTCAAGTTAAATAAACCAAAACAAAATTTTAGCTCAATAAAAATCGCACCATTGTTGATAGCCGAATTTGATGCTTAAGGTACTAGTCCACAGAAAATACATTAATGGATCACACGTTTACCTTAGGTATTGGTAGTGCAGAGATTACTCTTTATTTTTTAATGTAGCTATGCAAGTTACAGTTAGTATGGGTAATTATTACTTAGGTTTACTATTTTGTCCCTGAATGTTGACACGCGTAAACATATTATTTAATAACTGAAATATTTAACCATCAGTACAAACTTACGTATTACTATACTATTTACCTATTACTTACTGTTAATCAGTATTGAGATATAACATTTGGTAAATACTTGTGCAGTGTTCGTTGCATACTTAATTCAAATTCGGGTATGCATGTCTCGGTTGAGCTAAGTATTTTACGATTGTTTGGACGGGTATGCATGTCCGGATCGGGCTGAGCTTGTACCTCATCTGCATGTAACGTGACGGATGCCAGGTGCAAGGTTAGCTCGACCGGCTGCCGCAAATTTCTTTTAAAACCTTTTAATTATGCTGGTATTCATGATATGCATTATTAAAGTCAAAAGTAAATTAATATTGGGGCTGGGGGAACTATCTACCTACATGTCACCAATGTGAGCTTCGCAAAGTGAGCATATCGAATTTGTTATTAGTTGTTATTTATTACCTGGAGTGTAAACCTCGTCGTACGTTATGTTACATATGTGAATAAAAAAATAATATATAGGCCTTGTTTTAGCCTATTTATAAAGTTTAAAGTGGGTAAATAACTCAGTAAACTAAGTAATTGTGCATGATTTTACTATTTAGGATTAAAATGAACACTAAATATGTAAATAACCTACTCGTATTGTTACTGTTTTTCAATAAAGACATTTTAAAAACAAACAAACAAACAACTCTTTATTTTGGACAGCTGATTTAGATGCTTACGACAAACGTGCATATTAGTCACAATAGCCACAACACAAGCAGCAATGGATGCCCATTGCTTGTGACCACAACTACCCGAGAAAACACCATATTTTCTTAATTAAACCAATTAGTCCTGAAAAAATGCATCAGTTCACACGACATTTACCTTATGTGCTACTTTTTATTCTTGTCTCCTTTTCTAAATACGTAATAACATACGATTCCTCGGCCACTAGCAGTGAACTTGCGTGGCGCTATTAACCGGCAAAATAAAATAGTATATCCTCTCAATTGTTGTGATATAGCACGACTGGCTGGGCTGGAATCGCGCCATGCGGTACGGTCCACTTATTCGCCACCCGCGCTACAGTATTTCACACCACAACTTCTCTCAAGAAAGCAGATGAGAAATAAACAGCAGGTTAGATCAGGCTCAGATTACTTCATACGTGTATACGGCTCTAGGCATCTGAAGACGTCTTATCACCGCTGTGCCTAAATACCCGCAGTACTGCTTTAATCATACCATTTGTCTCTAGAGCTAGATAACTTTCAGCAATTTGTTTTTTAATTTCCTTTCCAACCATTGTGCAAATAGTTCTGTATCTCCGCCTATTATATCCTTTTCACATTTTTTTTAACTGATTGTTTAACTAGTATACATATGGTAATTTTAACTCCTATTAAGTTTTTAATAACAGAATCTTTTTATCGATTGTGTTTTAATATGGAAATACCACATTTTTATTTTTATTAATATTGACACAAAGGTACATGAAAGAGAAATGTAATGTGCTGTGTAATCCACTATAATGTAAGCAGGACTCGAACCTGCGACCCTAAGCTTCCGGCGTAGTGCTCTCCTAACTGAAATTAATAATAATTAATTGTGGAATCAAAAAGTTTCTGTCAAAAATGTCATTTTAGTGGCAAGCTTTTATAGCCGACTGTACTTTTCTTTGGATATCCATCAAATGCTCACTGAGACAATTCTAAAGAGCCCAAGCTCGGTAGGATTGCTTTTTCTGTTATAGAGTTCCTATAGCCACCTTCCGGCTCCATCATCAGATCAGCCCCATGGTACCATATTATTGTATTGTCATCAAAGTTAAGTAAGTATGCAAAATTTCAGCTCAATCGGTTGACGATATCTGCTTCAAAATTGAGTTGCAAGATTTCACCCGAACATACATACTTTAAACATACCATGCAAGCTAAATAAAAGCTTGTAAAATATGGTGTGACGCCAAAAACGTAGGGTCGCAGGTTGAGTACTGCTTACATTAAAGTGGATCACATTACACTTTTCTTTCATAATTTGTCGTTGTGTCAATGTTTACTTTTATAATTTTATTGGAAATAAATTTTAAGCCTTTGTCTAGATGTGAGACAGTACATAGACTGGGTAAAAAATAGAATGCATGAGAGTAAAAATGTGCACCAGCGGAGGCTCTAGTGTAAGTTTGTTTTCAGCTCGAAAAACGTCTCGAACGCGTTTGTGCAATGTTATTTATACGGGAAACGGGGCCGCAATCGAGAAGTTTTGTATCGTTGGAAACTTACACTTGGGGATCAGGTACAGCCAGGAGCGCGTCAACAGAGAAATGCATGCAAATTTGGGCGTATATAGCAGAAATGTTGTCATAAATAGGTTAAAAAGGATATTTTTGGAAAAATTGCCCCAGGACAGGATTTCTAAATGTCTTGCTTCCGTGGCGGTAATTTAAGGATAACGTTATATTAGGTCCTTTTACATATGAAATTGGTGTTTCATATGGCAGAAATGATTTTTTTTTTTTTTTATGATACGATTTTTTTATTTAATCAAAGTTTGCACCATGGCTATCAATGCACTTTTGCCATCTCGAAGGTAGTTCATTGATTCCTTTACTAAAGAAAGTGTGTGAGCGAGAATCAATAAAATCTTTGAAGGCCGTTTGGACAGCCTCGTGAGAATTGAATTTTTTTCCTTGGATGATGTTGTCCAAATTCCGAAAAAAATGGTACTCAGTTGGAGCAAGGTCCGGGGTGTATGGTGGGTGTCGAAGACATTCCAGTCGCAGCTCCCTTAGTTTTGCGGCCGTCAAACGTATGTGGTCGAGCGTTGTCCTGAAGCAGCAGTGGGCTAGATCGATTGACCATTCATGCGGTACCCATTTCTCAAGTTTTTTCACTTTTCCAGTTTATTTCAAGTGAATCAAAATGGTTTTATCGCTCACACAGAAGCCTTCCGCTAACTCTGATGTGGTTTGCGATGGATCTGCTTCTACAATTGCTTTTAATTCTTCGTTGTCAACTTGTGTCTCCGGCCGTCCACGGGGCTTGTTCTGTAGGTCAAAATTTCCAGAACGGATACGTTGAAACCAATAACGTATCGTATTTTCTATTGCAGTAGCTTCCCCATACGCATTGTTAATCCTACGAGCCGTTTCTGCAGCACTGGTGCCGAGGTGAGGTCATATTCGTAAATATGGTGATATTTTAAGTTCTCCATATTGTGAACACAACGATGTGAAAGAAAAACAAATGACGCGATAACAAATAAGTAAATTTCGTAATTCGAACACAGAAATACATGGTCTTAAATTTGAAATAAATTTGAATTTGGAATTCCTAGCCGAACGCCACATATTTTGAACCAAAGTTACCAGTTCGCCAAACGCCAATTTCATATGTAAGGACCTAATATAACTATAACGTAAACTATTGACCCGCCCCGGCTTCGCACGGGTGCAGTGCTGATAAATTATCCATGTACTTATTACACATATAAACCTTCCTCTTGAATCACTCAAATCAAAAACCGCATCAAAATCCGTTGCGTAGTTTTAAAGATCTAAGCATACATAGGACCAGACAGCAGGAAGCGACTTTGTTTTATACTAAATACGAGTATGTCGTGATATGTAGTGTTAGGTGCATATGTATAGCTAAAAATAATGTATATGAGCGCGATCTCACCAACAAACTTTCTTAGCAGTTGGGCGAGTTAATTTCAGTAACATATATAATATATATATGCAGTTATTAGGGTGTTGCTTATTTTCTAACCCCGTACTCTCACCTCCTCATTCTGTTCTAGGACACGAAAAAACGTCACTGATTTTATATTTTATTTTTTAAATTCAGTATTAGGGGTCGCTTCCGGCAAGTAAAAAATCTGAAAAAGATATGAAAAAAAAAAAGTTTTTTTCTTTGTATCTTATTACTTACAGAACGTACATAATGGTATTAAAAAAAATAAAAAACTAGATTGATACATTATGTTATTCAAATAATATCACTGCTAAAAATTTGAAAAGAAAACTATGTGAACAGAGTTTTATTAACATTTATCTCGGGTTTTTAATAGGCGGTAGCGACCCCTAAAACTGAATTTAAAAAATCAGTGACGGTTTTTCGTGTCCTAGAACAGAATGAGGGGGTGAAAGTACGGGGTTAGAAAATAAGCAACACCCTAGCAGTTATGTTGTATGTACATCTTTTTTTAGAAAAAAAAAAAACATATTCTAAAAGCGTACATATTCTATTAGCTAACATAGCTTTCTTATATTCATTCACCCAGCATTCATATACCTGAATGTATTAACCGCGCACTTTGGGTGTAAATTAATTTCGAAAAAGAGGGGTCCTCGGCGAGTCAACGCAACTCGTACAACGGAATGCAGAAGCTTGAACTTTTACGAGTGTTTGCCCCTTCACGAGCTGCCTACAGCGTTTCAACCATCCACCTATAGCCGTAATGAGATTTTTTGATGACCGATTGGTTGAATCGGGGTTGAAGAAGCAAGTATTCCAATGCTGAAAGTACTTTAATTTTATCATTGTAAATTAAATTAGTTAAAAATTGATGTTTATTAGGTCTTTAAATTGATTACATAAAAGAAATAATGCTATTGACTATCTATTCAAATTTCCGAATTGATTTTATTTCCCAATATATTTCAAATTGTATCTAAACGCTGTATTGCATTTAAAAAAATACAAAAACGATTAAAAACCACATGCTTACTTGAACAGTTGACTGATAGAGAATGCCTTATGGCATTAAGACCGCCATTTATACTTTGTTTTTTGTGCAATAAAGTTTAAATAAATAAATACATTCACAAAGGCAAATTACTTCACATCAGTCAATCCGTAAGAAACGATTTGTTATTTAACATCTTGTCTCTCCACGTTTTTTACATTTCAAAAATTAAAAAAATAATACGCTTTAATTAACACCAGAATTGAGTTCAAGTTGGTTGCCACCCAGTTATTTTAGAGTAGTTATAAAAAATATAGTTTATTTTCTCCCCGCTTAAAACTAATGGCCTCTTCCGACGACATTTATTGCTTTTCCAATGCCTTGCAGCAGTAAATATTTTCCTTTTATAAAAAGAACTAGGGTTTCCGGAAAATTGTTCACATAACACCTTAGACGACGGTAAATATTACATTATATTATAAGTGCTTTGATTTTATCGTGCCCCTGTCAGGAACAGCAACAGAAGTTTTTGTTGCTTATTTAGTAAAAAAAAAACAATTTTAAAGCGCACATCCTAGGGTATAGCTATAATGCGCATATATTAAGCATTTTAAACACATACGACACAGAGGGCGCTCCAGTAGCGTAAAATTATGGAATGTAAGTTTTGGTGTGATTAACGTAACGATCTAATAGCTCAGTTGGGAGAGCACTACGCCGGGGTAGGCTCTGTAGGGTCGCAGGTTCGAGTCTTGCTTAGATTGAAGTATCACATTACATTATTCTTTCATAACACCTTTGTGTCAATCTTTATAAAAATAAAAATATGGTATTTCCACATTAAAAATAGAATCGATAAAAAGATTCTATAAAACACAATTTCATATTCCATTTGCTTTATTAATCTTTACGAATGTAACTTAATATTCACCATATCAGGCATTCTGAATGAATTAATAATATCAATGTGACAACGTGCATCGTGCCACGTGTGTACACAAATAAAAAATAAAAACAAACTGAAATTGCATGGAACCTCAGAGGCTAGAACCAGCGTTAAATTAATTATACCCCTGGTTCCCATGTTTACACCGGCACTAATTAAAATGTCTAATTAAACAACGTATCTGATATTAGCGTAATTAATAACAATGGAGTTGGCTTCAACTCCATTGTTATTAATTATATATAATATAATAATAGTGGGTATAAGATTACATTTCGATATCAAGAGATTACTTTATCGAGTCTGTTATAACAAAGTCAAAGTACTAGTTTAATATATAAATTTTACAAATTATTAGAAAGTGTTTTGCGATTATTCATTTATTCAATGTAATCAGGTCTTACAGTGTGTGGTTACTTCAAAAATCCGTTGGCTTCAGTCACTGTCTCATACAAGTAATGGGTCATATCCATTGCTGCTTCAACTTTACAACTCATGAAGCCTCAACGTCGCCTAAACAGCTATGGAAAGGCCCGTGCTCGGAATGTCTCTCAGATATCAAATGAAAAGATTCGTAATTAGAAGAGTATCTGACATATGAATGTAGCTCGATATATTGCAGCTCGTAATACTCCAATAATACCCGCTCTATCAAAACCTCAATTATTACAATTATTTCGATATGCAATAAATTTTCTGTTACGTTTTGATTTTGACAGCAAAGGTAACTAGGGTAACCGACATAGCTCAAATAATTGAAAATAGAGCGTGATATTGATAATACTCACATAATACCCGCTCCATTGAACCCTCAATTGCAATTATTTCGATGATGCTATAATATCTCTGCTAGGTTTTGATTTTGACAGCGAAGGTAACTAGAGTAACCGACATAGCTCAAATAATTGTAAATAGAGCGTATTAATAGGCAAATAATACCTACTCGCTCTATTGAACCTTTAATAACAATTAATTCGATACCGCTATAATTTCGCTGTTACGTTTTGATTTTGAAAAGAGCGTGTTAATTCAAATAAAACCCGTTCGGATATCGAACCCTCAATTAGAATTAATTCCGCAGTGCTATAATGTATGCTCCGTTTTGATTTTGACAGTGGAGCAAACCGCAATTTGAGCTGTGAATTCATCGGGATTGATTCTCGGTTTCATTCTGACATTTAGCACTGATTCCCTTCATTTCATTAGCAATGATTGGCTGAATTTGTGCAATTGAACGGTCAAAACTAATTAAACATCGTATTATTATTTTACAATAGTTTGCCTGTGGTATTGGGTGTAAAATATTCGTTAACAACCCTGATCATGTCTAACTTTCCATTGTTGACATTATTTGATTTACTTATATCTCGATTCGTATACGGGATTTTAAGAAAACGAATCGCCTGCATGTAGGGATTGCAAACTGGGAAAATTGGCTATGGAAATTGCAGGATTACCAGTAAATTACCGGCAATTTCCATACAAAAATTTACCGATTTGCATGCCTTACTTGTATGGTAAATAGATAATTTTGTATTGCGTATTAACGAGGAAATCCACGTCGTCCAACGGAAAAATACGCGGTACCTACAATGACGTTAAATGAAGTATTGCGGGAACATGCCGCGTTACAATATAGAAACTTTTCACGGAAACATTATCATCTTCACTAATCATATTCAAGTTGTCTATTATGAAAGGGCTTTCCTGATTATCGCATGTTTGTACACACATACACACACGCACAACTTGGTAGTAAGTTCACTACGCTCACATCACATTGAATCGTGTGTTTTTTTTCTTTATTTAAAGAGCTTTGTCACTCTTTTGTTAGTTAAGAATTCATTTTTTTTTCTCAATAGAAAGTCATTGTAATCATAACCTTATAATTTGCATGCGTTAATTAAGCACGCTAGTTTCGTTACCTAACCCCAAAATGCAGCTTCAATAGCTTCAATTCGCTTTGTTGATTAAAACCCATTGTATTGGTATGGCTAGTGCTCCGATCAATAAACCTTTAAATAGAACCATTGCAAGCCGAAACGCTTGAGGCATATCGATGAATACCCCTAGTCAAAAGTAACAAGAGCTATAGTAAAGGTAATATAATTATTAATGGGTTAAAATTCACCACATTTACCAGTACCAATTGTATCTAACTATTCACTCAGAATAAAGTCCCGAATTGGGTATGCAGTGATTTCGTTGTCACCAAATACGTAACTATTGCGACTTTTTCTATTCTTTCTGGAGAAAATTGGTTTCTATATTGATCGTATATGTAATCATGACTTGAAAAGAATACTAGGGTCAATTTCAACAAGTCGCATTTTTTGTATCATTTCGGTGTGATTCTTTATTCTTGATTATTCTTGAGACTTTACCCGACTTTATCACCTTACAAATCTGAAATAGTTTAGGAGATATTTGAGATCTAAAATGAATGAATGAAATGACCCATTATTTATTTCACACATTCACGACGCGTTTGGCTCGGTTGGTAGACACCTGCCTACTGAGTCGACGGTCCCGGGTTCGAATCCCGGCCGGGGCAAATATTTGTGCAGAATATTTGTTCTTGGGTCATGGATGTTATCTATATATGTATTTATATATATATATATTATGTATATCGTCGTCTAGTACCCATAGTACAAGCTTTGCTTAGTTTGGGACTAGGTCGATTTGTGTATGATTGTCCCTTAATATTTATTTATTTATTTATTTATTTTCATTGTAGAATCGTTTTTCACAGGTCACTTTTTTAGGAAATTAAATATATAGGAAAACTATACTTGACCTTACTGTTTTGCAATGCAATAATGTTTACCTAACAATAAAATTTTACGTTGCAAAAAGGTCTCTTACTAGTTACAATTTAATCATTTGCAAAATCGTTATTATCTCAACTAGAAAACAAACGTCGAGCGCGGTAACCTCCCTATCGTTTTATACGGTTCATTTCCAATGTTAACAAGAGCTTTTCCATGCATTTTATAACCCGAGTGAATAAAACGCACTGAATTTTATTCCGCCGTTCCATGAAGTCTGTTTAAATTGAATTTTCCTCGAATAAAAGGTATCTTGGAGTGAAATCTTAGTCTTGTCTGGAGCCCGTGATATGTGAAACTCACTGAGATGCATTTGCTAAAGGAGATCTATCTAATTTTGTCAAAATTTGCAAAAATGTTTCGCTGCTGCGTAAACGTGCATACTTTATTTATGTCGATGTATTGGTGTTCAGTATATTATATAAGCTTAGATGAGTTATGTTTTATTTTCATATTATCGTAATTTATCTATAATTATTATTGTGAAATTCCTTTGTATTTAAAATCTGTTTTCTATGGAGTGGGGTTATGATCTCAGGAAAAATCAACTAAACTACTAAAATAGCGAATAAAACTGCAACGATATGTGGCAGTTTTATTCGCTACTTAAGGCAAGTCCTAAATCCTAATCCCAACGTCCTTGAGGATCTGGGCGGAGCCTAACGTTATTCCCCCCGCCGACCGTGCGCCCCCGGAACAATACTTCGTTCATAATCTCGTTGAGTGGCGTCCAAGCAGCTTCATACACTCGCATAGTCCGAGCGAGAGTTGAAGATCAACAAACCTTATACCTTATAACTTATTTAAAGGCATTGAAAATCTCGAAGTAAAATAAATCATTTCAACAATGATATAATTACAACATTATTTTTTCCAAAAAAAATCCTGCTATAATTTTTTGAAGGAAACCCTCATAAATAATAAGATTACGAGCCTTAGGACTTCAAAAGTCACCATTCCACATATACACTCGCCTTAAGCTACCAATTTCAGCAATATTTAATTGATACATTATATTTTAAATCACATTTTAACACAGATTATATTTTAAGTAGTCAGACTGTTTGTTATTTGGTACATACTCTTAGATATGTTACAAAAAGAAACCCATATTTAAATACATGCGATATGGGTTTGCTTACATCGTAGAAGTCGCTAAGTGAAGTGCTCGCTTGGCCGCCGCCGCGGTGATCGGCTCTTCTGATGATGAATCGTGAACCGATTCGAAAAATGACGATTGATATTCGACTTCTACAACGTGTGTAAACCCGTTTCGTATCTATTTTAATATATCTGAGACTCACCATAGTTTTCTATGTAAGGAAGAAAGCCTCTTTTTATAACATATTTAAAACAAACGTCCAATAGGACAACAACTCACCACTTTCGATACCCATTCAGGGTAAAGGGTAATTCCAGGCCACAATTAAACCAAACATCGCTTTCAACTGAAACCGAGCACAAACAGGCAGTTCACTTAAATTAAACATATGCCCCCCATTACCCGAACCTCTTAACACCGGCCAAATTGGATGTGTTACAAAAACTCGTGTCGTGATGCCATATGACCATCTACACGTGTATATTATCTCCGACCCGCTAGGGTTCGCAAATTAACTAATATCTTCATCGGTACGTGACCTGGTGGTGAAGTTTATGCGTCTAGACGTGAGGTCGGTTAGGTCCGACTGAATGTGTGGAAAATAATTAGTACACTAGTATCATTTTTATAAATCCGCAAAACGCCAAAAATCCTCGGGTTGGCATTTCGCGTTTGTGGTCTTGTGCGTCGAAAGGGTCTGTGAGCTGTAGACCTCATGAGTTAGTTTCGAAATGGACAAAAGAAATTTATATAAACAAATCGATCTAGCCCCAAATTCTGGTCAAGAAGGCTTGTGTTACATACATGCTTATATAGATAAATATTTATATACTTAAATACATAGAACAACCATGATCTAAGCACAAAATTCGAGTTCATCACACCAATTCGAACCTGGGACCGCCAGCTCAGTAAGCAGGCGCTCTACAAACTGTGTCAAGCGTCGTCATAATTTCACGATAATCGTTTGTGGAATACGACCTGTACACGAGTCATCCTGTATACAGTCTGACATCTGGGCATCAGGACATACGAAAGCATTTTTGCTCCAGCTGAAACAGCTCGCAGTAGCGGTATTGTTATATTAGTTAGGTCAAAATATAGGTATATAACAATAGTGTACTAGCACGTTAAATCCGCGACGTCTGACCTAACTTCTAGGTGTCAGCTAAGCCGCAGAATACCGCAGTACCTACAAGTCAGCGTCAGGCCAGTGGCGGACGATTAAGGTAGACAACTGGGCAGTTGGCTTTGTCATCACAAATTAAGTGAAGTTGACATTGTAACAGCCCAAGCGCTCAACCCTCAGGCTGTAGTTAAATCAAACACTGGATGATCTCGGTGATCTCCTCAGTATTTGGTACATATACCGCACCATTTAACATAATATTATTATACTATCTTTTGCTTCGGTCGCGCTGAAATAAAACACAATCCTACGGGAACCATTCATAGCCTGGGTTTAAGTTGCGATATAAACTATCTATATTTCATGCAAATCCAGCCTTATAATATAGTTGAATTATTTTACTAGCACCTGGGTAAAACTATATACCCTAAAGTTAAGATCTCATGCCTGTTGTTCTTGCTGAAGCGTTTTCGTTTACCATTTATTTACCCTTCGAAAGTTAATATCCATATGAATAGTGTTCTAAACAAACAAATCTACTGGCGGTCATATGACAGTTTCTTACATAAAATAAAACATATAACAAATCCACAAAATAGAAACTTCACCGCGCTACACTAAATTCCTCACATCAAGCAAAGTTTCGCGCTAAAATGCTTCAAAAATGGACCGCACTCTGCGGTGACAGCCCTAATCCTAGTAGTGTCCACTTGCATATTCAGTTATCGGGACCGCGTTCCCATTGGCTCGGCGCCAAATTGGCCCACACATACAGTGTGCACTATGCACAGTGCTTCACCGTACATGCCTAGTTCCTACAAATATATTTGCGGTACGAACCAAGGCATAATAGGCTTTTTCGTCACAGCGATAAAATCGCGCTTATATGAAAGGCGCACTTGCACTCCTACAAGCTACATAAGCCCGACGCTTGATAAACACGACATCGATTTCGTTCGCGATACTCAAACAAAGGCTTTGTTGTGTAAATTATACTCTGAAATGAAAAAGGTTTTGATAGTGTGGAACTGAAAAGGCGGTAACTTCACCATTGTGCTGCTTTGAACTCTGACTTTTGACCTATTTTAATGGCGACTGAAATGAGTTTGGACGCACGTATTCAGAGTAAATTTTCTGTATTTTTCTATGAAAAGGTAGCGGAAAATCAGGTTACTAGCTAAAGCAATAAGTACTGAAAAACAACCTAAAAGCTTGATGTTGCTTTTAGGTTGTTTTTGGTTCAGTCAGATATGATTCTGACCGACAGTTAGACTAATAGGTAACTAACGCATAAATAACGTATTTGATAATGGTAAATTTTCATTACTAAGTAGACGGATATTTATTTTTAGAAATTATAATGGGTAAGCTAGGTATCTTTAAGAGATAGAGATATGCCATCCCGGACTTTTTAGACCCACAAAAGACACAATCCCACCATAGATGAATTGTATACCTAACAAGCATATCACTGGAAGTCCTTCCATACCTGTATAGCAAAACACTGTACGTGCAATCTGCGTGCTATATTAAATAGACGAATTTACAGAGGTTATGCTTCTCAGGTACGGAGGCACTAACAGTGTCATTTTTCTCAGGTACGGTAATTGTTTTGTTGTATCAAAACCGATAAGGCAGCGTTTTCCATGAAAACTCCCAGACGGCTTATTTTTTCCCGAATTCTTCCACAGTTTTCGTCATATTTCAAACAATTTACACAAACCCTAAACAAATTATGTAACTGAACCCTTCAAGCTTTCTCAAGAATCAGTGTGGATAGATGAAAATACCATAGAAATCCCTTCAGCAGTTTTTGAGATTACCATGAACATACAGACATACAGACAGACGCGGCGGGGGACTTTGTTTTATAAAGTGTAGTGATGTATCTTTCGTCATAAGCATTGTTATTCCTGTATTTATTGTTATATTTAACGGCAATTCCGAAACAAAACAAAATTGGTATCGCCTCGAAAACTTATATGAAAAATGCAATATAAAATTTTATGCCGCACATAAATACTTGGAATCCATCTTTTCTGCAGTTGCGAGTTACGATTGGAAACGAGACGTTTTACAGTCGATGCCTCTTTTGGCGCGGGTCGTCAAATATTCGTGATTCTATCGTATTTATTTGTCACTGAGCAATATGCACACGGTTGATTCGCTTGAGGTGTTCAACTTAAAAATTATTCGTGTTTAAAAATGGTAAAACTTCAGTGTTTTTTTATATATTGAAAAAAAGGTACATTATGAATGAAAAATGTAATGTCAAACCTGTGACCCTACACATGTACGTGACATGAGTGTGGTAAGAGCAAGGAGAGTTTCATAATAGAATCATACGAATGTTTTAAGGTCTGATTATGTCCAGTTGCATACACTACTGTAACTACATACTGATTCATCATAATAATATGGAGTTCTTAGTACTATGAGTAACAGCCGCGAAGCGGAGAAATGGACACCCCGCTAGAGATATCGTATTGTCATGAAATAACATCTGTGGAAAACAGTCCAACCGCGGTCGCTGCCAACCAATGGTATCTGAACTTAATTAACATAGTAACTTAGCAATGAAAGTTACTATCTTGTGACTAGGACCTGCAAATATTCGAACATTTTAGGTATTCGAATATTCGTTTTTTATTTCGCAGATATTCGAGTTATTCGAATACTATTCGAATAGTTGAATTATTTTAAAAAAGTCGTTTTTTTTTAATCCTGTGGTAAAATTAAACGAACAGCAATTCTTGAATACCTAAACATACGGTGCCGACGACAATGCAAAGCAAAATCGACGATACCCTGTATCCAAAAGTGAAATCTTCTGTATCTGTCCTTTGACCCAGCCAGATGGCTCGAGAACGAGATCCTTTTAAGGTGTTTTAGCCTAACCCTGTAAGGACCCTGTAGAATAACCCGTACTGCTCCTTGCTCTTCCATACGTTCCTGCGGTCATCGGTGCGACGTAGCTCTGGTAAAAGTGAAGGCTTTGTCTACTGCCAAGTATTTTCCACTACTACACTGCACTGCGATTAATTCCATTCTTGTTGTTTAGGAAATATTCCCTGAGACTGTACATCTCGCGGTTGTGGAGATTCTTGGCGTTTAAAGTCAGGCCTCGACTCTTACGCAGAATGAACAGTCTCATAAATGATGGCTTTTACATACCATATGTAGTGAGTAACACCTTCCTGTCCAAAGCGCCTAGCTTAGTCTGAGTCCACAGTCCACCTGAGCAGGCCAAAGGAGTAAGTGATCAAAGGCATCTCCCAAACACACCTTGTAGCCACCCGACAAGAATTAAGTAATTTTGTCAAACGACAAAAGAAGCGCCTCTTTGAAGCCTGCTTCATGTCCCCGCAATACGAAATAGTAGTACATAAATTTAGTTTCAGAAAGAGATCTAAGGTACTATCGCCACTAATTCTTTCTGTGACTTTCTGTAGCTCCACCACGTTTAAGCCTTCTGGGGCACTCAGTTTAGGGTTGTCAATGTACAGAAAATGAGCAATGACCTTGCGCCCTCTTCGAAACCGGCATTCCAATCCTGAAACCTTCAGAAGAGTAGGCTCAGAGCCAGGCAGAACCACAGAGCCCTAAAATAAGTTTCTCAATCCCTATAAAATCCTGCGGACCAGGAGAAGAAGACTTATCATTCATAATATTCCACTTCCAGTATCTCTGTTTGGCCCTATGGTTGACTGGTAGAGAATGCCATTTGGCATTAAGTCCGCCATTTGTATTGACATTTGTTCTGTGCAATAAAGTTTAAATAAATAAATAAATAAATAAATAAATAAATATTTACATATACATACATAGTTCGAAAGTTATTTTTATGGATATATTCATTATTTACGTAGTCTACAATTTTATACACAGGTATACATACCCTATTTTGCTGAAGTGTAAGGATTACATTTAATTTGTTACATATTTCATTAATAAAAAAATATTCGAATATTCGAATACCGCACACATTAGTATTCGAATATCGAAACGAGTCGAATATTCGTACTATTCGAATATTCGAATATTCGAATTGCAGGCCCTACTTGTGACTCGATGAAAGCGCAATGTACGTTTTCTTTCGTTTCATCCGAGTATTAATTATTGGGTAGTTTAAAAAAATAACATAGCCAAGGGTATAATGAAAATTAAATTACGATCGCTTCCCTGGTGTAACGAAAGTTAGTCATACAACCTATATGGATAATTCTCGTTACACAAAGGAATTAAATATGTTTTGTTTTAATTGTACGTAGGTATCCCTTGACTAAGTAAATGTTTTTTTTTAAACGACCCAAATGTCTGTTTCACGAAGAGAAAGCTGTAAGTAGTTTTTATCGCAGACTGTACCAGTAATTACGGTAGATATAGAGCGACCTCCATTAGAGGCGATATTATCGGGTCGCTGTGTTCTGATTGGTTAATGATGCTGTTACGTCATTACATGGCCACATGCGGGATATGCTATTATGGATGCTGCAATTAATTTATACGATACCTTACCGGTGAATGGGACTTATTTTATATGGGATTATTTATGTATTTTATCTAAACAAGGTAAGAAGCAGGATAATGTTGTAATTATAAGACCTTCTTTCATGTAATAACCCACTTATTGTAGCTAGAAGTGTTATCTGTATTTGTATTCTGGATCAGGTGTGCAATAAAGGTATTCTATAATATTCTAGAAGAACCTCCGAGTAACGTTCTTTTTTCTTCACCTTAAAACCATATCTCTACACGTTATAAAAACCAAAGGTTGTCTGTAAGAAATTGGCTCTTTAGTGATAAGCTCGCCTGTAGTTTACCTCTATTTGTAATGTAATGGTTATAGATAAATGAGGAGTGTCTTTTCAAAAGGACGTATTTTTGTATGGTTTCCATGGATAAATCCGCCTCTTGTGTACCGTATTTAAATCTGTTTCTTTTTGATTTCTTATGTAACTGCATTTTGGTGAGCAAAAAAATATATTATATTGCATCGTAAAAATAAGTCCTCTTGAAAAGACACTTCTCAAATATGAATTAAACATCGATACTATCATACATATTTTTTCTACAGATACAGGTTCAATTTACCAAGTGTACAATTCAGTACGTCTAGCATAACTGTGAAACGCGATTCTTTGACGCGCGACAAATACTACCTGTCACTTTCTTTTCAATACCGTGCGAACAAGATGGGTGACGCTGAGACGCGCGACATGCTAGCCCTGTTGATAGGTATCTGCACCTCTAGCGTAACTGTCATACGCGACTATTTCTCGCGTGAGATAATTACCCGTCTCTTTCTGTGCAGTAATGTGAGAGAGTGACGGGTAGAGCTATGTTGCGACAAGAGTCGCAAAAGACGGGCTGAGGACCCTCTCTTACGCGTCGAACGTGATGTATGCTGGTAATTAAGCGGCGGGCACACGCAACCATTTTGCTGCTGTGGTGTGAGGACCTATTTAATATGCACTGACACCTGGGTAAACCTTTTATGCATGTATAATAGGTTGAGTACCTTTATCGTGTCACAAATTCATCCCCGGAACTCTTTTTCTTTACCGTAGTTGGGTATATCTCGTATAACTATATTTGGACCTACAACTATTCCTGTAACACAGGCGATTCAAATCTGTATAGCTGGTATTCCGACCGATGGAGAGCGTTACCCAACGCCCATATAAAACAAAAGAAAACGTACATCGTGCTGTCACAAAGAGTCTCTTTCACGTCTTTTAGTAATAAATGTATTGAAATAATTACAATACATTTATTACAAGTCTAATTAGGTTTTATACATACCAAAATAAACACCAATCGTTTTATAGATAACAAACGGTAGATAAGAGGCGGTCTTATCGATAAAGAGTGAACTCTTCCAGTCCATGCAACATTCGAGTAGTCAAGTTGATGCAAAAATTTATAAAATAGGTGATGCAAAAGGCGATGATTGATGGTACGTACATTTTATTGGCATAAAGGATAACTTATATAAATTTTCGCCGTTTTTCTATCATAAACAAATATTATCATCGTTTACATACGCTTATTAATGTTTCAAACACATAATTTGTGTTACTAATTTATGTGGACTGGGGGATTTTGATGTGTGTCGATACATTTGAACACAAACTAACTTATAACACGAGACAAGAATAAAAATCAACTATAGGTACCACTTTTCCGAATACCTGCACTAAAACTTTTTTTCACCTCACTCGCTCGGAAAACCTCCGTTTTAGTCCATTGAATGAGTCCCTCCAAGGGGGGTCTAGAGTGCGTGAGTTAGTAACGTAAGATGTTTCTTCGGAAACATGTCAAGAGTCCCTAGGTAATAAACATACTAAAACCCCGGGACACTAGGAGGAGCCCCGGAGTGGGGGGAGGGGGGGAAAGGGTCCATTTTTTCATTTTTCGCTTAAATCTCAAAAACGGTACATGTTAGAGAAAAACTTTCAAGGAAAAGTTGAAAGGCCATAAAATTATCTACAAGTTGTACCTAAATATTTTTTTTCTATTCGCAGCCGTTTTCGAGCTACATCCCATGACAGGTGAAAAATTCGAAAACTTTTTATTTTACCAACTTAGGGTGCCCGCAGACGACCGGTTTTTTTCTCCGTTTTTGTTGTGGATTGTAAGAAATGACGATGATGATGATGATGATGATGACTACTTTTTCATCCTTTTGGGTTGGGACGGTCCTGTTAAGAGTTTTTCTTCTTCTATTATTTGTTCATCCTCAGATGTAGGTGATTCGTGGTGAAGCTCTTCGTCATCACCATCACCATCATCATCATCTTCCTGAATGGATACGCTGTTAAGGCATTTCCCTTGGCAATGAAGGCATGCCGCTGAACATTTGAGCATTGCTTTTCGGCATCCACATTTGCCGCTAGCACAATCTTTAGTGCAACGGCAAAATATGGTCTGTAGTAAGGCCTCTGGTGCTGGTGGATCTTCGGTTTTTATGGGCTCCAGGGTGTTTCCTACAGACTGCCATGCCCACTCTTGTGGAGGCAGCTCATTCCCAAGCCACTGTTGTACTTGATAGTAAGTGCGCCGGGAATGCTGTTTTGCCGCACTTTCCGTGGGTGGGAGAGAGCTTATGTCTGGCTTTAGTTTGGCTACTGACCTCATAAAGGACTGGAAGCGGTATTGGTTGAGAGAGATGACTTTAGTTGGTGCTCCATACCATTTTAAGAAGCAAATTTTCCCAGCCTCTTCAACGTCACTTTGAGTGGAGGAGGGGTTGTAAAAGATCATCGATGCTTTTTTTATGACGTCACATTTTAAATATTGCTTTGTGAAAGCCATCTTGCTTTTTCTAAACGTCGCAGAAATCGTATCGCAGCCAGTAAAATAATGTAAAAATAGGATATGATTAAATCCTTGTTGCTGCATCTCTTGGCTGGATAAAACAATACTTTTATTTTTTCCTCTGCCAGGTTTTAGCAGCAGGATGTCATTTGCAGGAGGAGTGGAAGCTATCAAAAGAACAGTGAGGTCCACATCCTCACCAACAATTGCCACAGAGCTATGAGTGGATTGTTCCACAGCCGTCTTTATAATGAGGACGTCAGCATCATCATTTGCCTGTATAGTCTGTATCCCATTTCCCTCCAGTTTTGTCCGTAATAATGAGAAATGAGCTGAGTTTTGTTGGAAGGATTAGACAAAAACTCTTCTTGTTTAATTGGGATCGAAGTATTCCATGTCAAATTGATTTCAGCTGACCTCTTCAATCTATATCGCCTCTTCTGTTCATGTGATTTCGTACTGTTGGCAGAATTTGTGTATCCGTCAAACACCACAGTAATGTATCCATTACAAATTGTGCCAACACATGTATCCTTTTACCAATTATAGACCTAATTAAGAGCAATCTATCAATACCGGTCGGTCGGTCTTGTACGGAGCTGAAACCTGGACATCGTATGCTAGGCAGGAGCGAAAATTGAACAATTTCCACATGCGTTGTTTGCGCCGTATTTTAGGTATCTCATGGGAGGATCGAGTCACAAACGAGAGGGTGCTCAGTATCGCACGTTTGCCTAGTATCGCAGCCATCCTGAAACAAAGACGTCTGCGTTGGCTTGGGCATGTGCAAAGGATGGAACCATCTCGTTTGCCACGAATTACTCTCCTAAGCGAGATTGCCGACGCTAAGCGACCCATTGGACGGCCCATGTTGAGGTTTAAGGATAGCGCGAAGCGGGATATGCTGTCATTCAACATCGACATTCAAAAATGGGAAAATGAGTCTAAAAACCGTGACTTGTGGAGAAAGACTCTGTGTGACGGTGTGGTCGCACATGATGAAGCCTGGTTTGCTTCTCTTTCTCATAAGCGTGACTTGAGACATCAGCGCGCAGCTCTTCCATCTTCACCGACTGGTGCAACATTTTTATGTCAGATATGCGGCCGAGGCTGTCGCTCTCGAATCGGGCTATCGAGTCACGTTCGTAAGTGCCGCACTTTTATGGACGCTGCTTAAATCATCCTTTATGGATGAAAGAGGCCAATGATTGATTTGATCAATACCGGTCACAAGTTGCACATTTGAGTTTTTTGGAAGAAAGAAATATTTTTTGATCGATTGATGGGCATGTAGTATGTATGTATGTATAGTATGTAGATAAACATGGGTATGTAGTATGGGGAAATTGTTTGAGCCAAAATCATTTTTTACTGCGTGTAACTCAGAAACGGTAGGATATAGGAAAAAATTATTTAGGTACAACTTGTAGATCATTTTATGGCCTTTCAACTTTTTCTTGAAAGTTTTTCTCTAACATGTACCGTTTTTGAGATTTAATGAAAAAATGGACCCTTTCCCCCCCTCCCCCCACTCCGGGGCTCCTCCTAGTGTCCCGGGGTTTTATTATGTTTATTACCTAGGGACTCTTGACATGTTTCCGAAGAAACATCTTACGTTACTAACTCACGCACTAGAACTTTTTATTCAATGGACTATTTATAGGGCGAAATCTGCGTGCAAAAGTCTATTTTATCCGCTAGCGTGCAAAAGTCATTTGAATTTCGAACACGAAGATTTTGATTATCTGTGGTGCATGTGACATTTTTATATTTAAGACTCCTTCAACGCGTGACTGATTTCATCAGTTGATAAGTCTTCGAATAACCAATCAACGCACGCTAATAAAGGGCGATCTGGTCAGGCCGGCTAAAATCATATGTACGTTTGAATACTTCTTTTTTTTTTAATACACCTACAATATCACGTCCAGAAACCTGGTTTGTGGTTACAGATTTTTAAGTTTTTATTTTTCTTTTACCCTTTATTTTATGTTGAATATGTTTATATAGGTATATTAATAGTGAGTATTTCAGTTTCATTTACATATTTTGACTAGTAAATATATTAAATACAACACAAATTTCAATATTTATTTGTTTTATAAGTTGGAACATAAGAGTGTAATTTCTGAACGCACCCGAGAAAAAAATAATAATTAAAAAGTTGGAAGTTTTCACAATTCACGTAACCAACGTAAATTTGTTCTGTGGAGAATACATACTGTATTCTTACTTTATAGAAATATCGAAAACATGAAAGTTAAGCCCAATTTGGAGTATTTATTCCATGCTAAAAGCCTGCATTAAAACGAAAAAGGATTTGTTACAAATATTTGGAGACGATAAGTAATTTACCGAAACTATTGAATTGGGGTTTTTAAAGAAGATAAAGCCGAAATAATCTTGTTCGGATACCATCGTCCAATAACTTCCAAAGCAAGTGTTATGGAAAATACTTCCGAGTGGCCAACTTATCCTTCCCAGAATGCCATTCTCCCACATTCGCAACGAATGTGTCAAGTAAATAGTTTCAAATACAAATATAATGTAACAGTGCTTAAGAAAAACTCAACGATAAAATATATACACGACAATAATACAAATTACGGCCATATTACTTTTAATTTTTAATATGTGTGCGTGCTTCTCTCGTATTTATTTGGTTTGGATTTGAGTGTGTTATGTTTTAAATTTAATGTGTTAAATAGAAGGCAAAATTAAAAATGATTATTTTTACGTTTTAATTGTTTTTCTTGAATCTTGCATTTTCCTCGCTGTAGTGAGGTGAAAAGTTGTGTGTTCCGCATGGCTGCAAAATTATTTAGCTTCCCGTGTCTTGAAAGCCTCGCTACGCTCAGGAATCTATCTTTGAACCATTCGCTTCGCCCATGGTTCAATCTTAGATTCCTTCGCTCGCTCAGCTTTCAATTTCAACACTCGCGCCAAATAACAACTTTGCAGCCTTGCATAACAAATAACTATTACACGCCTAATTATGTGTTCCGTTCGTCTTCTAATATAAAGTAAAACCGGCCAAGAGCATGTCGGGCCACGCTCAGTGTAGGGTTCCGTAGATGCCCATCCTTCACAATAGACGGGCTTAAAACAGCGGTTTTAGGCCCGAGGTTTAAATTACGAGAAAGATTTCAAGCTCCATAAAAAAGGTCGTAAACGCCAAAGTAACTGTAATTACTTATTACCTTCTGAAAGGTATCGATAATACGCACCAGATTTAGCGGAATATTTTAATGCAGTATGGAACTTAACTAATATGTGTAACGTTCGATGTATAAGGAAACCGCGCGGCACTTACGCCATTTTAAAGAAAATTATGAAATTTTGCGATAACTCAAAAACGGCTGGACCGATTTTATTCAATATAGTTTTTATTGAAAGTACTTATAAGGCCTCATTTTCATGAATTTTCCCATAATTTTTTGACTCATGGTTGAAAAGTTAGAGGGGGGAGACGCTATTTTTTTATTTTCGGAGCGAATATTTACTAAACTGATGATTTTTTAAAAAAATAATGTTCAGAGACCCCTATTATTTTTAAAAGACCTATTCAACGACACCCCACACACTAGTGATGAAACGAAAAAAAAAATCACCCCCACTTTAGGTGGAATAGCCAATAGAAATACATCATCTGTGAAAATTTCAACTGTCTAGCTATCACCGTTCTTGAGATACAGCCTGGTGACAGACGGACGGACGGACGGACAACGAAGTCTCAGTAATAGGGTCCCGTTTTTACCCCTTGGGTACGGAACCCTAAAAAACAAGTTTTTTGTAGTTTTTATTTTACCGTTTTGTCGGCGTGATACATATACACACTCATACCAAATTTCAGCTTTCTAGTACTAATGATCACGGAGCTAAGCCGCGGATGGACGGACAGACGGACAGACGGACATGGCGAAACTATAAGGGTTCCTAGTTGACTACGGAACCCTAAAAACAGTCATCAATTTCACTACCCAAAGGTTGTCTGAAAAAATCGCTTTTTAGTGATAAGATCGCCCGTTGTCTACCGTTATTTATAATTTTGTTATGTTTCCTTTTTGTAAATTTTTATTGGTGTGCAATAGAGTGTTGTTGTATTGTATTGTACGCCCAAAAACTCCAGCGAGAGCGACAATATATTTCGCACATAACGAAACGTTTCTAATACAATAGCTCGGCATCCCCGCCCAGCTCTTGAAAAAAAAAGAATAATGATTGCGGAACTCCGGAGCTGTCGAGAGTCATCGATAGCTATAGTCGTTAACTACGACCTCATTAAGAGGCCAGTGCTCTGAATTCATTAAGACCTAAATCCTTGGTATACGTGCATATTGTCACTAAAATAATCGTTTTTTTAACGATTGAATTTTGATCTTAATCATAGCTATGTTTTTTTTATTTTTCCATCACTTTGTATTGATGTGTTTGCGTGAATTTTCAATTAAAGTCACGACCAGCTTGCTAGCGAGTTGCTTTGAAATTGCTGAAATTTGGATGTTTTCACATTTTCAAACCCCATAAATACCCCTGTCATTTTTCATAATTTCGAAATACTGAATAAAAAAAAAACCACACATATTTATCGAACCTACTCACAAAATTTCATGAAAATCGGTTTAGAAATTCGGTCTCTATGCGAATACAGCCGGAAATAGACTGGGCATCCGGACATACTAATGAATTTTAGGTTAAGCTGAAACAGAGATGCCTCACTCGTTCGACCAATTAACACTAAGCAGTCAATTATAAAGGGAAACGTTTGTGAATGTGTTTGAATGTTTGTTACTTCATATTATTATTCATCACGTTCAAACAGCTGGTTCAATTTTCATACAATTCGGTATGGCGGTATGTAGCTGACACCTTGGATTAACACATAGATTTTTATCTCAGTGCGGGTAAGTAGTATTTAATTAAATGCACGAATAAGTTAAGTCCATCAATTGCTCAATGGAATTAAATATCTCATATTAAATATTCTCAAGGGCAATGTTAAATTATTGAAATAACTTTCAAATACCGAACAAAAGTATCTATCCACTTTACACTAAAATACTGAGCTAAGGGAATACGCAAATGTGTCTTCGCTCACCTTGTGAAAAATACGCGTATTTTTTCAGCAAATTTTTTTTTCGATGGCTCACTGTTGACTTTTGATTGAGACGTGTTTCATGATTGTGGCTGAGAGATGATTGCTTGACACACGCCGTCGATGATGCTCCAGTGAACCAGCTTTTTGTCAGAAATTCGCACAAATGCACATTTTAATCGACACTGCTCATTTTAGGACGCGAGGATGTATATAGTAGATAGATATTTGAAGCAGTACTACGTACCTACTTAGTCATGAATAAGTAAATTACTTGCATGATTCACGCTTTGTGAAAATACGCGTATTTATTTTCCAACAGTAACATTTTTAATAGTTCCCAGTTGAATTTTGATTGAGATGCGTTTCATGATTATGGCCGCCGCCGAGATGATTGGTATATTTGCGATACACGATGTGCCCGCAACGATGATCCAGTGAACTGGCATTTTGACTGAAATTCACACAAATGCACATTTTAATTATACATTTCCATAGGCCTTTACATCTTTATCAGATGATTTTATGCAGCGTTTTTGTGGCAGTGTTTGAAATGACTATACAGTCCGATGCGGGAGCGACAGTGACGTCCGCAAGATTGACATCTCATTAGGGGGTCGTTTGATGATTGAGTTGGTGAAGTGACCCTCCTCTCATGTTGGTGTCTCCTCTCACGTTTCGCAGCCAGAGCCCGAAACCAACTTCTGTCATGAGCTTTGCAGCCTTCGGCAAGAGACGCTCTCCATTATGCTTAGTATAATCGCGGGTTTCACGACAAAAAAAACAAAATGGCGGAGATATAAGCGTTGAAAACGTAAAATGGTACATTACACACCTAGGGCGGTGAATCTCTGATGTTAGTGGACCGAACCGAAGGTGAGGGCCATAAATATGCGGTCTGGGGCTCTACAAATTACCGCCCGTGGTTTGTCTAAAGTTTTACGTCTTGCCTTGGCTGGGAAGTGAGATTTTCTCCTCACGTCGCGGGCAGAAAATTCACTTACGGCTGAGGGTGACGTAAAATTACAAATGTCAGATTTTCTAAACTAACTCGCGAGGTCTACAGCTCAGAGAGTTATTAGTTTCTACATTGCGCAAGTAAAGCGGTAAAAGTATACTTCACACGTTCACGTACACAGGCCCATTTTAAAATTTTCATGCTACGGCACAGACAAAATTCGTACAAAAAAGATCTAGCCTAAAACGGTACAAGGCTTAGCATTTATATTTTGAGAGTGGCAGTTTTACGAAGATTAAAGTAGCCGTACACGGACGCGTTTCTGTATCACGAACATCCTAATTTACGTCTCTCAACGTACTATTCGTGTGTAGCAGACCATAGTCAGGAACGCAAATTACATCTACTGAAAATACCAGCATCGTCACCCGAATTAGTATGCATTAGCTCCAAAATTCTCATAGTTGAATAGTTTTTAGAACGCTTTAATATTGGAAACAACCTCGAACAAATATTGCGCTTCTATGGACAGATTGCGTTTCTTTCATCGGGAAAACGCCGGAGGCATTCTCACGCGTGGCCTGTCTGGGGACAGCATTCAAATATCATTATGTGGAGTGTGGGAGCTTTATTGGCTGGATTTGTCTACTGAGCGACTATTTAGTTTTATACTATATATCTACTTTTAAAGTCTGAGATTATTGATGATATCATTGATTTGAATTCTTATGCCATACCTACTTAGGTTATTGTTAAATGGCGTTGAGAGATCTAGAGGTTGTAATATTTCTTATATCTGACAACAGTATAACTTTTATAAATAAATATTGACACAAAGGTAAATTACGACAAGTAAAAAATGTGGTATTTCCACATTAAACCAGAATCGATAAAAGATTCTACAATTTTTTTTATAACTGTGCACTTTAGCGATATGCTTAATTATTTTTAAATGACAACAGAATTTGTCTATCGGTTGAATGTCGGTACTGAAGACTGAATTACAACACTGTAAGTAATAAATAATGTTTATATTATGGCTTCACACGTACAAGTCGCTTCTGTGAACAGATTGCTTTCCATTCATCGGAAAAAGCCCGAGGCGTTCTCACGCATGGCAGTCTGGGCGGCAGCATTCAAATATCTTTATGTGGAGTGTGGCGACTTCATTGGCTGGATTTAAGTCTACTGGGCGACGATAGATGTATCATGCGAACCTTTGGTACTTACTGTAAAATTTAAGTTTCGACCAACGAATTTACATTAAGTTTTTTTTGTCGATTTTTTATGCTGATTATTGTTAATGTCGCTCACAGATATATAGGTAGAGCTTCTAATGTTTTTTAATGATCTGCTGAATGTATCACCTCTGTGTTGCGGATGGAGGTGTGGACATAATTTAGGGATGGGCGTTTTTTCTTGTAACCGTTTTGAGAAACCGTTTTTTATAGAGAAACGGAAACACCGTTTTTTACTATAACTAAAAACCTGTTATTGAAAAAACTGTAACAACGGTACATTGACAGCAGTACCTGCGGTACGTATACTATTATTTATTCATCATCATCAGCCAAAATACGTCCACTGCTGGTCATAGGCCTCCCTCAGAGAACGCCATCATGACCGGTCCTGCGCCGCCCGACCTTCACCAGGTCATCAGTCCACCTTGTGGGGGCCTACCCACGCTGCGTCGTCCGGTGGGTTGTTGCCACTCAAGAACTCAATGGCCCCAGCGCAATCTTTATTGCACAAATGAAAAACACATCGTACAAAAGGCGGACTTAATGCCATTGGACATTCCCTACCAGTCAACCATTGGGCAAAGCAGATTGTACAGTATATCACATGAAAAATACTCGATTCTTAATAGTAAAACTAGATACATTTCTGCGAAACTCGAAAAAAATAAACAAAATTATAAACGCCGTCGCGCCATAGTTGCAATCGAACGAAACGAACGAGACAGTGATATCAGCAATGGGGCTATAGCAAAAAAACGATTACTTAAAATACCATTGAAACAGTTTTTTGCGAAACGGAAACGGTTACGTTTCGTTTTGCAGAAAACTCGAAACGAACCAGGCTCAAACATAATTCCGAGAGTGTAATACGATTTAAAATGGCAAATGTAGTTGTGTACGTGTACAAACACGTAACTAATCCCAAGTTAAATGCGTCGCGGGCTCAGGCTGGCGATACGATCAACTCGGAATAGTTTGCGACTTGAGTGCATTTCTGTAGAAATGTGGTTGCCACACGAGTGTATATGTACAGGCAGCATTTTCTTGTTATTTTAGCATCAAAAGCGTTCTAGATTTGCAAACTAGACCAAAATAAATCTGACCCGTTGGAATCTGAGCCATTTATAGTATTTTTACAAAGCACAACTAAAGGCAGCTTCATGAGTGACGACACCACCAACCGACGCATGTGTACCGTTTGATGCGCCGATTCAGCCTGAACAAAAATGAAAGACGCAGCTGCTTAGTGGATGCTGGTGCGTAGGTTATTAGCACGTTACGCGGCACGTAGTGAGCCCGGTGTGTATACAGTATATTAATTATTGTTATTTATTACCTCGCGTTCTCTAATTGCGTCCTTTTTGTCATTAGGCAGAATTAAGAGGCGTCTCGCGCGTGCCGAAAGACGGATCGGTTCCGTTTCCGCCAGGGCGATAACGACGCAGATTTTAATGTTGTTTTCATTTTAATAGTAGGTACTTCCATCTTTGTTTTGAAGGACGCGGCTGGTGATTTTTACTTCACGGTAGAGCCCGGTTTAGTTTATTTCTGAAGTTTTCTTAACTGACAAGCGAAATGGCTCTATTTTAGTTATCTATAACTAAAGATATCGTCACCTGTAATATGAATTAATGTAACCGCCAAAATGACGAAATTGAGTTAAGTATACAGTTCGTCTGCAAATTTCACGATCTATCCATTGCTGTTATTAAAATTACGATATCTTGAAAAAAATGTTGGTTACATTAAACAAAAATTGACCATTTTTTTTAGTTTTCTGTATTTATTTTGGTGTATGGCACATTGTTTGTAAATAACTTAATATCAGATTAACGTAACCACAAGTATTGGCCAAAGTTGAACAAAAGTCATTAATGTAAGACTCATCGGTAAATAAATGACTCTTACATTACTCAATTTATAGCACTTTATTACCGATTGACTGTTACGTTAGCTTCAAAGCTAGATAAAAATTATAAAATGGTTCTTACATTAAATGGGTTATACTTTTAGTTTTTGAATCAAATCATGTAAATAATAAGGTACATAAATGATTTACATGCTCAGATTAGATAGGTAAAGAAAAAAATAATCGATATTATAAGAAAGCAACCATTTAAAGTCAATTATAGTCTTATCTTGTCACAAATTGTGCTTACTGCAAGCTGGGTGAATATATAATTTAGTCAGTAACATTAAAGTTTTCGTAGTTTTTAAAGCAATTAATGCCTTTTACATTATTATTTGTCTTCCCAAGCCTCGAGTGATGACGGTTACATTAAAATTATGTACTTAATTTAGACGGACCTGGTGCTTACGTTATTTTGGTTACCAGGAACTTTGCGACCATCTCTTTCCTTTGCAGTGTTAATGAGTTGATACCGGTGAGACGACCATACATTTGCCTGTAGGAAGCAATTACAAACACTACCGCGTGCGTCTGTTTACGATTTGGTGTTGTGATGGATATTATAGCCACTTTAGTTTGTACCGACCAGCGATCTGATGCCGGTATTCGACTCCATACAAATACCGGTATTCAATTTCAGTATTTCGCTTATTATTACACATTTCTTTATTTTACTGGGCTAATTTCAAAGTTCTGTACCAATAGTAATGGCATTTGAAATAAAATCTGTAATTTTTTTTTGTAATTTTAAGAATACCGGTAACGATCCCTGGTTCCAACAATTCGTGATAAGGACAGTATTGTGCCAATGCGTTGTTATGCATCAATAAGTACAGTTAAAAATTACGAGTTAAATACATTAATCTCTTTACATCAGGCGATCCGTTTGCTCGTTTGCCCTCTACGATATAAAAAATAAATAAATAATAATATTACACAAAAAATCTTAAAATAAAGGGAAATTTGAAAAAGATAAGTACTAAGTAAGTACTATAGAAATTGTTATCACCTTAAAATAATAAAAATCTTAAAATAAAGGGAGTCGTATTTCTAAGGCGGAATGAAATTCGTCGGGATTTCCAGTATCAAATAGAAATTGATTTTTTAAAGTTAAGTTATTTTTTAATTAGCTATTATGCCTATTTATACCATGTCTTATTCTCGAAGTAGGTACTTTTAATTGAAACAATCTGGCTTAATGCATTTCGTTTTTAGGGAATCTCTTAAATGTCTGGTTAAACGGACTGTGAAAACTTTTTCTGTGAAAATCAGTCACTGCCACTACCATGTAGCAACATGTAGGCATAATAAAATGTATATACTTGTATTTTATTTTTAGAAAACAAGAGACAGGAATGAATGATGGTAGTAATAGTGATATGGTGGAGGTTAGTGATATTGAGATACTCCCAATCATTTTTTTCAGTAGCTTACGTATCCGACGTAATGTCATTGTATTAATGCGATGATTCTATAAAATACTTTAACTATTTGCTTGCCCCTTGACCATTATTTTTACAGCCAGAGAAAGGTGTTGAGCTGGGCCATACTTTCTACTAATAACGGGACACCAATGATGCTTTAAATAAGTAGTTCGCGAGAAAACAGCAGCTTACAAGATATAAGAAAATCTCTAAATCCGTTTCAGCTCTATAAGAAAGATGTCCAAGCCCAATAGCGAAGGTATTCGAAGCATTTCAGTCGTAAATTTACCCCTTGACGTTCAGGTTAATAATAGTGATGTGAGAGTGAGTTACTAATTATGTGACGTAACATTTAGTCACCAGTTTGCCAATAAATGGTCAAATTACTAACGAAGAATCAAATAAAGATCATTCGGCTAGTTTCAGACACGGGCAAGCCTTACACTGAAAATAGGACTAAGGCTTTTTAAAGATAAAATTGATTATTTAAACGAAATTATACAACGTAAAGCTGAAGTTTAAACTTAAGTCACTAAAATCAAAAGGAGGGATGAATGGAACAGAAGGAAGGTAATAAATACGAAGAAAACTATATAGAAAGAAATAAAGAAGAAAGAAAAAAAGGGAAAGCAGAATGTGCAGTAAAAGTCGTAGGAAAGAAAGGTACATAAATATTGTAGGAAAGGGAGAAAGAAAAGTAAAGTGAGGAAAAACAGTGAGGAAAAGTATCAGATTGGAAAGAAAATTAAGTGTTTTTTTAATACTCTTTAAATCTAAAGGTGCCTGTACCGAATTTGGTTTTTATAAACAAAAAAGAAACTGTTTCCCGCTTATAAACCGGTTTTTATCACGACTTACTATCCTGCCACTAATTAACTGAAAAACAAGAAATAACTCTATGTTAAACCTTATTACAATTGGATAAGTTCAAAAATTCCATAGCTGAATTCCGCTAATGTAAGTCCACGTTTTGAAAATGTGTGTCCCTTACGTTAGATTTTTTTACCTTTTTGTGACTTACATTAAATAGTTTTTAATTTTTTGAAATCAATGTTGTGTTGTGTTAACGTAACTCCACATTTTTTGAAAAAAATTAACGTAAGAGCCACGCTATTTTCTAAACTATAATAGCAGCCTTTTTGAGACCATTATCGACTGAAAGATCTTACAAAAGTAAGCTATAACTACTATACATAATTTTAATCGGATTAGGAAATAAAATGTTACTGCACTTTTTTTAATTTACAATTTCGTTTTTGGCTTCTCCTGAAAAATCGTCATTTGGCGGTTACCTTAATTCATATTACAAGTGACGATATGTGATAACGCATTTAAAAGAGAATGAAAAAAAATATATTTACAAATGCTTATTTATATTCTAAATCTAATCATATCTACTAATTTGTCAAAATCAAATTCAAAGTCAAAGTGTGTTTCTTTGTGAAACATAGGTAATGGCTGCATAAAATACAGAGATGTTATTATATTTCGTAATAGATCACTATGTTTTACCGATTGGCGCACAGAAAATATTATGCCTATTAATTAAGCAGTTGCATAGCATTACAAACACACAAACTAAATTCTCATATACTCAATGTGCAATTAAGATAATTAAATAAACAATGTAATAATAATAATGAAGGAAAAAAAAAATAATAAATCAAACTATTTTTGTTACTGATATTGAAATAAATTGATTAAATTTTTTGGTAACGTCCTTTCCAACGCAAAGTATTATTATTTAAAACGATTTGCTTAATAAGCGACGTATAATAATTAAAAGCAAATTAAAACTAAACGCTCCTAATTCCACTCCGTGCGTTTTGGAAAGATAACACGAACGCAGGGTAATGTTTATTGGATTACACCGTATTTGCCATTATTTCCAAATTACAAGCGCGTAGCAAATGTACGGAGATACGACGTTTTGCCAGCATTACGATCTCTGAAATGGAATGTATGTACGGATATTACCAGTTTAGCTGATACGTCCACGTCCCTGTCTGCCACAGTAAAAGCATAATTTTTGTATTGCTTTATGTTTTTGTGAACTTGGCTTATGTGCAGAACATTTTTTTTGTTTTGTCGTTTATAGATAGGTAGGTTGTCGTATGCCGTACGACGTGTATATATACATAGCCAGGTACTAAACTACCCGCTAAAAATGACACTCACTATTTTTTATCCGTTTTATTGTCAAATTACGTGTGAAATAACCCAAGCCGAACCTTTTTCCTGGCTCAAATCGTAAAAGTACAGGCAATTTTTGAAAACTTTTATCACAAGATTCAACAAATGATATCACTGCCTTAATTTTTTTAAGCCACGTATAAAAATTACCACCCAAGCTTCGAATTATACCCCACTCCTTTTGGAAAGGTACGTAAAGGTATACAAGCAAACTGTTTACGGGTTTATTCTATATTTGGCTAATTTTCCACATCACATGCGCATGCAGACTACGTAGGCGGATACGACAATCTGCCCACGTTACAATTTCCCAACTGAAACACGCGGCGTGTGAAATGGCATTGTAACACCACTTTAGATGATAAGGCGACCTACAGCTGCAGCATAATTTTGCATTACCACGTGTTGCTTAACGTGTTATGTGTTGTTTAACATGAGATTTCGGCAGCACTCCCATTTAGACTAAAATAATATTAATCACCACATAATGAGAACAGGGGTGAATAAGGAAGTGGCTGTCAAATTGCTGTTTCAAATCACCCCTCATATACAAATCCTCGAAGATATATTTTTTGTACAATATAGTAGATTGTTTGGCAAGGCCATTGTAATACGAAGAGACTATTTAGGCGATCAAACGAAGTGACCGAGAACAATAAGGGGGCGTTCAAGTATTACGTAACGCAATTTAGGGGGGAGGGGGGTCTCGTAAAACGTTACGATGCGTTACAGGGGTGGGAGGGGGTCTTTCTTACAACACGTTACGTAACATTGTTTCTCTTTTTTATAAAAAAAAATGGGATTTGAAACGCCCAAGTTGGCAACCCTTGTCGTTTTTTACGGTCTGGTCGTCATTTTTAATCATTTTAAGATATCTTTTGTGACTTTTGGGTAAAAATGGTCACATTTTGTGTCACTTATGGTGTTACGTAACGTTTAGTGAGCGGGAGGGGGGGGGTACATAAAAACGTTACGGCGCGTTACAAGGGGGGGAGGGAGGGTCAAAAATCTTCAAAAATTGCGTTACGTAATACTTGAACGCTCCCTAATTTCTGTTAGCCACATGTTAAATATTCTGCTTCCAACTTGGAATAATAATGAATATTGCGATATTCTCCGATTAAATCGCGGAAACCGAGGAAAATTTTAGCTTTCTCCCCTATCATGGTAATTGAAAATATTAGATTAGTGGTGTAATATCTACTGTAAATTAGTGAAGTGAACTAATAATATATACTGTCTCAGTACACTTACGCTTACGCATCTCTACGTGTGACAAGCTTCAAATAGTGCAATGATATTACAGCCCAATTATATTTAGATAATAAGCCCTAGCACCCACATCACGATTTCTTCAATGCTTTGCAACAATAACGACAAATGACATGAGATTCCAGCTTCATAGGCGGTTACAACATTTTGCCAAGATACTCTTCTGAGATTTAATTAATGTAACGACACATGCGCCTATCAGCCTCGTGGACGGTTACGTCATTTTTACAATCACTTGTGGAATAGAATTAATGAAAGTACACGCCAGGGAGTGTGGGCAGGATGTCATTCGCGTTCGGCGCTGTTCGAGCTATTTACTCAGCAGCAGCGTGTTTGTTGACACCTACTAACTGCTGAGCAAACCCGCCATTCTATTCAAACGAATACGGTAATGTATTTTGATACGGATTTTGCTCATTTCATTTCAGAGAGCTGTGTTTACTTTCAGGTAACAACAGTTAGGGCCAAAATATAATTCCACGTTTTGCAGTCGTTACATAAAACATTGGAAAATGAATGAAAAAAAAAAACTTTATCATTATCACAGAAGAGAACGGAACAGAGGGATGAAACTAACTTTTATGGCACGAAAAAATGTAAGCGATGGCACATACAATTTTAGGCTACGCCTTTAATACGTAAAATCTAAATACATCCAAAGAAGTTCACAAAAACGTCATTGTTGGAATTTTTCTAAGCAATGTTACAAGCAACGACGAGTGAAGCGAGGAGCGTGCATTCAAAGCTTAGGTAATAGAACCATTAAAATATTAACTAAAAAGTAGGTACCTGGAATGTTCACGTCCAAGCAGACATGCTTTTGGCTTATCTCCAACGGCTTTGAATACCCTGAGTGTATTAACTAAGTAACATTATAACATATGCCACGCTCACGCTGCGATGCACCCGTATTTATATAATATCTGGGTTTAAATAGCGCTCTGAGAGCAAACTTAAGTGAATCTCTTAACTGTAATTCAATTCAACAGCGTTAACTGAGCTCTATTTAGAAAAGCCCGTTTTCAAAAGCATTCAATTCAAGCATACCGCAGAAAAAATATGAAAGGGTGGTTTTTAATCAAGTTGTGAAGGCAAACGGGATACATAGCATAAGAGTAGCGACTGTGGACTTTTTGTCGGTTACAGTAAAGGTTTTACGGGTGGTAGATGTTCGTGGTTTTGGTATAGCTAAGCTGAATGGTCGGCAGTCATTTGTCAATGGCGGGCATTCTTCCGCGGGATTACTGCGAAATTGCCACTGAGTCGATAGGAGTACATTTCGGAATAGGTAAGTAGTAGACGGGGATTGGATCCGCGATCGGCTTTTGTTAGTTTAGGCACGTTTTTTCATAAGAACCGACATCGACAGTTTTATTGGCTGCATTGACGCTGCATCGTAATCGGGTGATATTAGCAAGTTTTTTTCGCAAGCTTTAAAAATGAAAAAAAAAAAAAAAATAGGTAAAGCAATTTTGGTTCAAGGCGAAGTTGGCATTCAAAGATATTTTAAACCCTACTGCGAAAAAAATATGAGGATTACCACAACGAAGTTACAAGCACCTTCTAGCCAAATAGTGTTTATAATCATGAACAATCGTGCTTATTCACGTCACTCCATTCCTAAATAAGGGGGGGGGGGGGGGGGGTCTACTAAAGATGGAGGCTCGTCGAGCGTATCACTTGGCCTCTTGTTTGAAGTGATAAGGGAAAACATCAGCCTCCATATCTCCACTCCAAACTTATATTTTCACGTGCGCATAAAAGGCAAGCTCTCCGGCTCGTATGCCCGCGACATGGTACAGCGGCGTTTCATGGAAGCTTTCGGTATGCTGCTAAGAAATGCTTGAACATCTTCCTCCTCACGAGCACAGATTATATAACAAGTTACTTCACGAGGGCTATGACATATGCTGAGTAGACTCCAGGACACCGTTTAGCTCCTACAATTACTATAGAGTGTTACATTTATATGAAAAAAAAAAATACTTATTTGAATGTAATATAATATTGTTGACGAGAAGTAGGCGATGACGTATACTCCCACCATTCCGGTGTGACGTACGCACTACTCAGCCCTCGCCTGCCCTCTTTCTGCGCGGACCATCGTAGCGACAACACGTTCCGACATTTTTGTTTTGGTGTACCATTTGCTCATTAGATTTTTGTATCGATTTAAAGTTACGTTATCGTCATTTTGTTCATATTATCATCGTTTTGTTGCCATAAAAGTTGTTTGAGTTTTATCGGCCTTTTATTTCAAATATAATTTGCAAAATCAGAAGTGGGATAGAATCTACGTGATTTTATTTTGAGTGCTCACTGTTATTGTAAATTAGTAAGGAATAAAAGCATTAAAATAATAACCGAAAAATGTCGGATCGTGAACGACATCGTGGGAGAAGTCGGTATCGCCGACGTAGTCCTCGACGTACTCGGACCCCGTCTCCTGAAGGTGGGCTGCGTCAAGAAATGAGGGAGATGCTCCGTCGGCTCCGGGAATTGGAGGCGCGCTCTGCAGCGTCCCTGCCCCGGCGCTCACGGTCACGTGTCAGGCGCGTGTCACTCAGCCGCCGACATGATCGTTCAGGCACGCCGCCTCTGCCGCCGTCTGCCAGTATTGGTCTCGCTGGCGCCAGCCGGCGTCCGCCGCCGTCTAGCGCATCATGTGGGTACTCTGTCCCGCCGCCGCCCAGCGCGGTATGCGTGGACGCCGTTCCGCCGCCGTCTAGCGCATCATGTGGGTACTCTGTCCCGCTCCCACCCAGCGCGGTATGCGTGGACGCCGTTCCGCCGCGGGAGCTGCAGCCGGGCTCGGTGCCGGTCGCCAGCGAGGCGAGCCAGCCGTCGACGTTACAACAAGTTACCGCCACGGATCGAATTGTGGATGCGATTCGATCTATAAATACTGCGGTAAGATCCAACCAACATTTTTATATATCTAACTTTGACCCTAATTTTCATAATATTGAAACATGGTGTGCGGAGGTCGATCGTGCAAAAAGTTTAAATAATTGGAGTGATCACGAGTGTCTTTCGCGCATTGGTAACTGTTTAAAGGGGGATTCACGTACATGGTTGAATGAGTGGGTAACGAGTGATCGAACATGGAGTAATTTTAAGAAGGAATTTACTCCTTTGTGTCCGAAAACTCCAGATGTTGCGAACATTTTGTATGATGTAATGAGCACAAATTCAGATAATTTCCCGACTTATTCAGATTATGCTCGCCGCTCACTACTTCGACTACGTATCGTGCGAGGACTTTCAGACGAATTGATATCCGCTATAATAATACGTGGTATTTCTGACCCGCAAATACGTGCGTCTGCTACTAATGCCAAGTTGTTACCGAATGACTTAGTCGAATTCTTCTCAATTTATGCGAAACCAAATACAACCAAAAATAATGCTCCGCGTATTACGGGTCAGAATAATAATGTACCCTCAAAAAATAAGCATGTATCCAATATGGTCGTCAGAAAGCGAAAGTTCGAAGAGGGAAAGTGTTTTACATGTGGCCAGTCGGGACACAAACAGGCTAACTGCACCAAGAGGCAAAAGTTCGATTCCGGAATCGTATCTGAGTTAGCCAGTGCCACTGCAACGAATACAAATTCAAAGCCTGTTTTTGTTCCAACTAAGCCTGAACCATGTACGTTTTGTAAAAAACCTGGCCACAAAATCGAAACTTGTTTTGCCAAACAAAAGTCAGAATCGCGTAATAAAAATAATGTCAATTTTTGCCGCGAAAGTGAAACTACCCGTACAAATGATGTTGTTGTTGCGGTTATACAGGGCGTACCAGTTGATATTTTAATTGATAGTGGGTCAACTATTTCGTTAATATCGACTTGCTTATTGAAACACTTCGATTGCCCGCGCAAACCAACATTCCGAGTGCTCAAGGGTTTGGGTAGTCAGGAACTCGAAAGCACATCTTATGTCACGTTACCGATTGAATTTGATGGTATAACGCTAGAAGTAGACCTGTATATCGTTGCTTCTGAGTTCATGAATACCCCGGTGATTGTAGGTACGGACGTGCTAAACAGGGAGGGTGTTAGGTATGTTCGTACACGAGATTCTCAAACGTTAACCAGGGCGACTGTTGATGAAAACAGAGTAATGACAATTGAGTTTGATTCGCGAATTCCAATCAATACGCCCCTCGTAGGTACGGAGTTGCAACAATTAATGTCAATAATCAATGATTTCGCGCCGCATCTTATTTCTGGGACTGCGGCGTCCACCGTTAACACCGGAAGTATGTCAATTAAGTTGAGTAGTACGGTTCCAATTAATTATCGGCCTTATCGTCTTTCTCATGCGGAAACACTTCGTGTGCGCGAGATAACCAAAGATTTAATAGAAAAAGGTGTCATCCAAGAATCCGAGTCTGACTATGCGAGTCCGATTCTTCTTGTGAAAAAGAAAGACGGATCCGACCGCATGTGCGTTGATTTTCGAAAATTAAATGATGTTACTATTAAAGATCGGTTCCCACTACCCCGAATTGACGATCATATCGACCGTTTAGGTAGTAACAAGTTTTTTACCAGTCTCGATATGGCAACGGGATTTCACCAGATCCCCTTAGATAAAGAGTCAGTTCCTCTAACTGGCTTTGTAACGCCAGAAAATCATTTTGAATATTTGAAAGTTCCTTATGGTCTGGCAAATGCCCCTGTCGTTTATCAAAGGATAATAACTAAAACACTCCGCGAGTTTATAGAATCTGGTGAAGTCCTAGTTTATATCGACGACGTACTGATTTTGAGCAAAACCTTAGATAGGGGGTTTGTACTTTTACGAGATGTACTAACTACGTTGACTAAAGCTGGTTTCTCGATCAATTTAAAAAAGTGTTCATTTTTATCAACCAATATCGAATATCTCGGTCGAAGTATCAGTGAAGGTCAGGTACAGCCGAGCCATGAAAAAGTGAAAGCCCTTACTGAGGCTCCCGAACCGAAAACAACAAAGCAAGTTCGCCAGTTCATGGGGTTGGCTAGTTATTTTCGCCGCTATATACCAAATTTTGCGCAAAAAACTGCTTCTATAACCGGACTGACAAAACAGGGGGTAGAGGTCAAGTGGGGACCCGAGCAGCAGGCCGCGCGTCAACACATTGTCGAATGTTTGACTAGTGAGCCTGTTCTCGCTGTGTATGATCCGTCTTTACCCATTGAGGTACACACAGACGCGTCCTCAATTGGCTACGGGGCTATATTGATGCAGGTTCATGAGGGTGGTCGTAAGCGAGTGGTGGCCTATTTTAGCAAACTTACGCAGGGTGCGGAGAGTAGGTACCACTCCTACGAGCTAGAGACCCTTGCAGTAGTTAGGGCACTTCAACATTTTAGGCATTATCTTGTGGGCGTACACTTCACCGTAGTGACTGATTGTAACGCGCTAAAACTTACGCAGCGTAAAAAAGATCTTTTACCTCGGGTGGCTCGGTGGTGGGTATACCTACAGGATTTTGATTTTGCCCTCGAATACCGGAAAGGAACGCTAATGTCGCACGCGGACTATCTTAGTCGGAACCCGGTCAATCTGTGCACGGTAAAGAAACCGCAAAACTGGGCACAGATAGCTCAGGCTTCCGATGAAGAAACTCGTACTCTCATACAAAAATTGACTGACGGACAGCTAGACGCGACGCGTTATATCGTTAAAAATGACCTCCTCTATTTAAAATATTCACCCGCTGGTGAAACTTCCCGATTTCTCTGCTTCATCCCCAAAGGCCATAGGCTTAGTCTCTTGCGGGTGTTCCATGATGGCCATGATCATCCCGGTATAGACAAAACTATTGACTTGATCACCAAACACTTTTGGTTTCCTGGGCTACGGGCCTTCGTACAGAAATACATTACGCATTGTGTCGTGTGTCTTGCACACAAGAAAATCCCTCGAGCTTCACTTCAGCCCATTCATTCTTGGGAAAAACCCGAGCTACCCTTTGAAACCCTTCACATGGATGTGCTAGGCCCTTTACCTGAAGCAGATGGTTACCGCCATGTTCTTATAGTCATAGATGCTTTCTCCAAGTTTTGTTTATTATATCCAATGCATCGTCAAGATGCCGAGGAGCTAAAACGACATGTCACGAATATGATTTCCCTGTTTGGGTCTCCCAAGTTGATTGTGGCTGACAGGGGCCGCATGTTTCAAAGCTCCGAATTTCTAAATTGGGTTGAGGGTATGGGCTGTGATGTACACTTAATTACGCCCGAAATGCACCAGTCTAATGGTCAGGTGGAGCGCTATTGTCGCACAGTGCTCAACATGATACGCATCGAAACAAACTATCGACAAGAAAGTTGGGCGGGTGTCATGTGGAAACTACAGTTAGTACTAAATATCACCAAGCACCGCATTACAAAATACTCAGCGCTCAACCTGCTTGTGGGAATTGAAGCGGCAACTCCCCTTATTCGAAGTCTGGTTCGTGACGTGGCGTTAGAAGGTTCCAACCCGAACCGCGAAACACTACGAGACATGAGTCGGCAGAGGGCTTCCGAACGGCTCCGAAAAAGTCAGCAGGATCAAGATTCCTACACTAATCGGGGCAGAAAGCCCCCCCGTACTTTTGAACTAAATTCTCTGGTTTTTGTTCGCAAGCAAGCTCAATCAACGGGCAAGCTGGACTCCGGCATGCGCGGGCCGTACCGGGTGGAAAAGGTGCTGCCACACGGGCGCTATGAGCTCCGGCTTCTGGCTGGCTCGTACGGGAAGACCACGCAAGCCGCGGCAGAGTATATGATCCCCTGGCGAGGAGAATGGACCCCTGAAATATGTTCTACTTATTTCGATGGTGAGTCTGTTATACAGGAATAGCTACACGTAGTGCTTCCTTCCTGTTGTGTATGTTGTCTCTGGGATAAGCTTCACGTTGTGCCTCTTTCCCAAGGATAACTGTCCAGACAAGCTTCACGCTGTGCCTCTGTCTCGACTGTTAAGATACGCTTCACGTTGTGCCTCTGTCTTAAATGTCCGCTAAGTACGCTTCACGTTGTGCCTCTGCCTAGTTGTGTATCATTTTATCAATACATGCTTCACGTAGTGCCTCTGTATTGGTTTTTCGTTTGACGACATTCTCGTTGAACGAGGCTGTAAAATTTAATGTGTTATTGATTTGTGTACAGATGCAGACACGGAGGATGAGGGGTCCAGTCATAGTGTTGATCAGCTGCCCGCGGGGTGTCAGACACAGCCCGCTGCTGCGGAATTACTGCCCGCTACTGCGGAGCCACTGCTCGCTACCCCTGAGCCACTGCCCGCTACTGCGGAGCCACTGCCCGTTACTGCGGAGCCACTGCCCGCTGCCGCGGAGCCACAGTCCACTGACCTCGACCCAGAGCAACCGATCTCTGGGCCGTCATCCATGGTTGACGCACTCCCACCTGACGAGGTGCTGTCATCACCACTTGAAGACATACGGCCGAAGCGGCTGGATCTACCACTGCGTCGGAGCCAGCGTGTTCGCCGACGAGCTAAGAAATTTGAAGAGTAGGAGCCCGGGGACGGTCTCTTGTCAGGAGAGGCCGTGTTGACGAGAAGTAGGCGATGACGTATACTCCCACCATTCCGGTGTGACGTACGCACTACTCAGCCCTCGCCTGCCCTCTTTCTGCGCGGACCATCGTAGCGACAACACGTTCCGACATTTTTGTTTTGGTGTACTATCGCCCAACGCTACGGGTACACACCTCTAGGATTATTTTCGTATGCACTTCGCAGCGGTCGCTATTTACATCATCCACCAATAGAAACGGCAAGTGATTTTTTGACCAGTAACTCTTGTGAATTAATTTTTATTTAAATTTTCTTAACAATACGGTACAAATTAGAATGACTCAGAAATCACTGCAAACCCCTTTTTTGTGCAATAAAAATACCGTTCGAAATTGTATGGATCGTACGCAACCGAACATCTGGTGATCACATTCCTAAAGAGACAACGTGGCATATTCCTTGGATCAGATTTTTTTTACTTTTAACAGCCAACTTTTGTGAGCCTAAGCCTAAAGGTCCCGAAGCAATTGCTGATTACCTACGTAAATGAGAAAGAGCTGAAATTACTAGATAAATATCTCGTTACCTTATAGTCGTTTTTTGTCGTAATACACATAATGATAAGGCCCGTTTTTGATAAGATGATTCGAGCCGAAACTAATTCCATAGCAAATACCTAATAAATAATAACATTATATTGCTATAAAGACAAAGATCAACACACAAAGAAAAATTTTACTGCGCTCATACGTGGTCCTCACCGGGACACCACACGGGACACGTATGGGCGCAATTTAAATTTCACCTCACTCGCGACTCCCCTTGTCGCGCGACTTAATTAGCGTCACCTGCCTCGCTCGCACGGTATTGGAAAAAAAGTGACAGGTAGTAAGTATTTGTCGCGCGACAAAGAGTCGCGTGTCAAAGTTATGCTAACCGTGCTGCTCAAACATGGTGAATCTGCTGCGAGATAACAGTGAACAAAATGCGATTTGGTTCCCAGCGAGAGCAAAAGTGACTTTTAATTTTTTTCAATTTTCGTCCACGAATTGTCATTTCTCAGCCACAGCCAAATATTCGAAATTTAACAACAAAGCCGTTTAAAATACAACTAAACTAATGGAAAAGGCCGAATTCGATGGTCACCAGATGTTGTGTCTGGTCAGGTCAAACAAAAGAAAAGGTACCGTACCGACCTTATATACTTACAAATGGTTTCCTAATTGGTTTGTCATAAAAGAAGGCGTGAATACTTAAAACTGTGTCTGCAGACGATTTTGTTGAGAAAGTGTGAACCCGTAGCGTTGGGCGATAGTACCATTTGCTCATTAGATTTTTGTATCGATTTAAAGTTACGTTATCGTCATTTTGTTCATATTATCATCGTTTTGTTGCCATAAAAGTTGTTTGAGTTTTATCGGCCTTTTATTTCAAATATAATTTGCAAAAATATATAATGGTTTGCAAAATAAATGTATCTTCTTCTTCTTCTAAATACAAAACAATAACAATTCTACGAACATTCAAGGTAAAATTTAGTTGCGAATATTATATTGTTTACTGTCCTACTCAACTGTATAATTAGAAAGCAACCTTCCGCAATGTTAATACGGTTAATATTTGAAAACAACACCAAAGATATGATGTAGCGGCTGATTTGTAAGTGTATTAAGACCGCATCATTAACATGGCGCCTCGAATTACCATCTACGTCAATTTACCTCAATATCTCATTAAGTTCATATTATAACCCAAATAATATTATTTGCTTAATCAATGATCATCTATAGGTATGATATTACTAGAACAATATCACAACCCACTTATTTCCGTAATGATGATGATGATGACCTCTTATCCCTCGAAGAACAATAGATAGAGACCGCAGAAGAGACTTCCTTTGGCTGCGGTCGTGGGCGGTACTTCCAGCTCTTTCAAGCAGCCTCCTTCTCAACTGAGCACCTTCGCGCGCTGTACTACTCTTATGGACAGATCTCTGGATAGGATCAGAAATGGACACATCAGAGGGGGCAGACAAAAGACAGAGTTATACCAGACAAACTACAGGAGATCCAGCTGCGGTGGTATAGACAGTCACGTGATGCGTCGTGAACAAAACCATACGGTTAAACAAATAAAAACAAAGTAACAAAATAAATAATATTTCATTAGCCAGACTATATCTAACTAAATGTAGGGTAGTGCAGTGATTTAAGCAGGCCACTGTCCCACCTATCAGCTACGGCGGCCGGGAGACTGTAGCGACTGGCGAGTACACTGCGCAGCAGTTAAAATCGCCCTAAAATTTACATATGAAAACAACCCCTAGGACGCCCGAAAGCTACTTGGTGGAGAAAACTTGAAAAAATATCAAATTTAATTACAGTTGACGTAAATGACAGAGCCAAATGGCGTAAGCATATTCAGAGAGGGCCGACCCTAAACCAACTGGGAAGAGGCACGGAAAAAGAAGAAGAGAATAGAAAAGTACCTTAAGGTAGATGGGACCGATGAAACTGTGGCACTTACCTGAAACAATCACATTTAATTTATTAGACTGGGTATGTTAAATACGTCCTTAGTTATATAAAATTAACAAGAAAGACTTGGGTTTAAATAAACAAAAAATATTCAGTGATCTTCAACCTCACCCGCCCTGCCATGTAAGCCAAACACAGTGAAAAGAATCTCGCCACTCACTTCTCAAAAAAAAAAGTGATCTTCAAATAGAAAATGTTAATTTCTACTAAGGCAAAATTTAATAGCCTATTGGTAAACCAGCGAGTTACATTTTCGACCCTGTAGTCATTTATCATCAGGTGAGACTGAGGTTAATCGCTGGTCAGTTTATAGATAAAAATTCTCGACATGCTCACTCCTTACAAATCCATGGAAAACAGCACAACTCATAACGTACTTTCGCTGAGACCAAAAGAAGAGCTTTCTGTACTCATATTGAAGCCAGGGAAGCCATCCCACATTGACATATACCACTGTAGCACTGAAAGTATAATTTTCAACAATCCCCCACAATCCACATTAATAACACGAGATTTTATGAATCGTAACGAGAAGATTTATGCGAAGGAATAAACACAAAGTTTGCCGGCGCCCTACATATTGGGGGTATAAATAATTCTCACGGCTTATAATTTTCTCTCATAACGAAACTTTTGTTTTGAAGATAGTAGGTAATGGTTTCATGTCGAATCGCTAGCATTTAACTTTAACAATTCTTTTCCGTCATTTCGCTATACACCGCGGTTGCAGTTATCATTTTAGGTTAGGGGGTGCATACCCAGTTATTTTTACTGTATAAGTATTAGCAATTAACATTTCATCATCATCATAAATTTAAGAGTCAAACTCTTGTCGGTAGAAGAAGTATGCAGTTTTCTCCATCTTACTCTGTCCATAGCCACTACCTTGACTTCCTATATGACATGACGTCTATTTTCTCTTTTATTTGTTTAATGTAATCTATTCTCGGCCTTCCTCTCCCTCGGTTCCCTTCAAAACTTTCCTTCTATGATGTTATTTATAAAAACATCATGTCGTATAAGTTGACCTTACATTTTCCCTCACTTATTCTCTATATTTTCTGTCTGGCCCTATGGTTGACTGTTAGAGAATGCCTTATGGCATTTAGTCCGCCATTTATACTTTTACTTTTGTGCAATAAAGTTTAAATAATTAACAATTTTCAGCAAATTCCTTTTTGCTTCCACTCTTCTAAGTGTTTCTTCATTTAACTATTAACGTTCCTTATTTTAGGTACAGGTTTACAAAACGCTCGCATTTCCCTCTGACAGATACCGTCCTCATGCTTTCGTGTACCCAATCCATCTAGGTACCGCAGGTTTTATCTGCAAGGCTAGCACGTCTTGCCGCAACTTCGGCTGCCACGCGACTCAGCATCGCCTTTGAACATTTGGCCTTTGTAAATGACTATGTGCTATTTGTGCAACATTTAAAGGCATTGAAACGTTGTCATTAATGGCAAATGGAGAACGTCGTTAAAGTAGACAAAGAGTGGCGATATTTCGGACAAATATATAAATAATTTTCACGGGTTATAATTTCCTCTCATAACCACAACGAAACTTTTCTTTTGAAGAAAGTAATAGTAGCAAATTCCACGTGGTTGTGAAATCTCTGGGGCTTTTATATGGAGTTGTCGTGGTTATCAAACCAATATGGTCGTTCAATTTCCAAGGTGGCCTGTTTCGTCGCCTGGTGCCTACGATTTTTCCCTGGATCATACGCGTATAACTTTAACCATTAAGTATATTAATCTTAATCAGGGATCTCATCGATTTGTGTCGGGATTGCGTCTTTCTTTGGAACCTCTATCTGGTCAATTAATTACCCTGGTGATATTTAATAAGAGAAAATACCAGTTTTGGTGGCCTACTTGTTGAAAAAGAAATTGATTGTTGTATTTAGATTATAAATATGTCATTCTCGTAAATACTAAATGGTAATCATTAAAGGTACACTCACTTTTACTAGAATTTATATGACAGTCTAGTGAGCTAAGCCAAAGGAATTATGATGTTAAGTGAGTAAAAATCGACTAAAGAGGAAAAAAATCAAACCTTTACTTACCATCATTTGCTCATACGTAAGCCATAAAAAAACTGATATATTTAAACGAGTGAATTAAAATAACTAATCGCATTATTATATAATATTTTATTTATACCGGCATTTTTATGGGATTCTGTGATAGGTATACCATTTCTGTGTACTTATTTGTTTTTTTATAAAAACAAAGTTTACGTTTCATTTATTTATTTATTTATTTATTTAAACTTTATTGCACAAAACAAAAGTCAGTACAAATGGCGAACTTAATGCCTAATGGCATTCTCTACCAGTCAACCATAGGGCCAAACAGAGATGCTTCAAGTGGGTGCAGAGTAGAAAATTAGTCGTTCGGAGAGTATTCAAGATACAAGTGAATACATGTATATTAAATAACTTAACTACCATAAATACAATGATACATATATTTACATACTATAAGATGTATATTATATATTATATAATAATAAATACGATGAAGTGTCTACTGCATAGGATGAGACATTATTCGAGCTCTTGTTCGAGCAGGTGCTTACGTAGCATGCGTTTGAAAACTACCTTGCTTGGGGCTTGTCTAATAGAGAGAGGGAGTGTATTCCAAAGACGACTTGCCTGGACGGCGAAAGAATTGGACATGAAGCTAGAATGGTGCGAAGGAATGGAGAGTTTGAGAGTTCGGGAGGAACGAAGTTTACCGCCTGGACGGGGAGATTGAAAAGTGAATTTACTTTTGAGGTATCCAGGAGCAGAAGGCTCAAACAGGATGGAGAACAGAGTACATAGGATCCTGAGGGATCTGCGACTACGTATGGGAAGCCAGTTAAGCTGACGCCGGAAGGACGAAACGTGATCATATTTACGGAGGCCGAAGATGAATCGTATCCCATTGTTAAGGAGGCGATCTAGTTTATTGAGAGCCTCTTGAGTGATGTTAGTGAGGCACGCATCAGCATAATCAATAAGGGGCAGCACCAATGTCTGCACAAGCAGCTTTTTGGTGCTTACTGGGAGAAAATTTTTAAATTTATAAAGATTACGCAACGTACCGGTAACTTTTCGACTTACCTCCGACAGTTGACCTCGCCATGACAGGTTAGAGTCCAAGACTAAGCCAAGGTCCTTGACCTCTTTGGATATGGGAATGACATCGCCATTGAAGAGGATCGGTGCAACAGAGTCCACAGAGAGTTTCGAAAGTTGCCGCTGGCTACCCAACACTATAGCCTGACATTTAGTAGGATTGACACTGATGCCAAAACTACTTGACCAGTTAGCGATGTGCTGCAAATCGTCATTGAGTAGCGAGATGGCACAGTTTATGTCTCTGACATCAGCTTGGGTATAAATTTGCAAATCATCAGCGTACAGATGGTAAGAACTACGAAGTTTACTGGTGATGAGGTTAATGAAAACTGAGAAGAGAAGCGGAGAGAGGATACCACCTTGAGGCACCCCAGAGTTCAGGTCGCACCAATCAGACAATGAACGACTGTCACGAACTGCCTGGGACCGGTCAGAAAGATAGGAAGAAAACCACTCTGTTGCTTCAGAGGAGACCCGCAAATGTCTAAGGATCGCAAGTAGTAAGTCATGGTCAACCGCATTGAAGGCATTGGAGAAATCAATGAGCACTAGCACCGTGACCTTGGTTGACTCCATACCATGCCTAATGTCCTCAATAACATTAAGGAGAGCAGTAGTGGTGCTGTGTCCGGGACGGAAACCAGATTGAAAAGGGGATAGAAGGACGTTACGATGAACAAAAAATGATATCTGTTTGTGGGCTGCCGCCTCAAGTATTTTAGAAAGAAATGGAAGAATAGAAATGGGACGAAAATGATTGAGGGCACTGGGGTTTGAAACTTTAGGAAGTGGAATCACAAAGGCCTTACGCCAACAGGAGGGAAAGACCCCAGTGAGTAATGAAGTATTGACGATATGAGACACAATAGGCAAAATGCAGTCTAAAACAAGGATGACCATGGTTCTACTTACGTTATCATGTCCGATAGCCTTAGACTTTATTGACATTATAATCTTGCGGATTTCCTCGTCACCAACAGGAGTGAAAGAAAAAGGCTGAATATCAGCAGACGGAAGCGACGCAATGAGAGATAAAGTTTTAAATTTAATAAGTGGATCGAGACAACAAGATTTTGAAAAATGAGTGTTGAGTTGATTAAGGGAGAAAGTAGCAGGGTCAAGTACGGGTTTGGATTTACCAATACCGAGTGACTTCAGAAATTTCCAAGTGTCGGCTGGAGAAGCCGTTAGGATATTGTCGTGTATGTAACGACGCTTCGCAGCTCTTACCATCTGGTTGCAGCGATTTCTGGCAGTTTTAAAAAGGCACCAATTAACATCACTCCGATCCAGCTTGTATTTACGAAAGGCTCTGTCTCTCCTAGTCATCGCCATGCGGACACCTCTGGTTATCCATGGGGCGGGTGGCCGCTTCAGCTTTACTGCATGCACCGGCGCATGATCATCAAACAGTTTCAAAAGGACTGAGTTAAACTGAGAGACTTTATCGTCTACTGTTGAAGACTCAAGCGTGGGCGCCCAGTCAACCGAAGCGGCATCTCGCTTCAAAGCATCGATGTCTAGGCGAGCAAAGCTACGTTGATGTACGATCACCGGTTTAAGCTTAGGTGGATTGATTTTATAAGCAAGGAAAATAAGATCGTGATGCGAGAATCCCGGAGCTAAAAGCTGACCAGATTTAATTATGTCATCAGGAGAGGAAGCGATCATCAAATCCAACCACGTGTCGGGGGAGTCGGAGTTATGGTGCGTTGCATTCAAAGGCACAACAGCAAAATCGGCACCATCGATAATCGATTTAAGTTTACGTGACCTTGAGTCGTCCCTCAGTAAGTCAGTGTTAAAATCCCCCATGAATATGTGATGCATGCACTCACAACCGACAGCTGAAAAGAGAGTCTCAAGATGTGAAAAATAATCCACAGTTGGAGGACAGTAACATACCCCTAAAATAATCGATACTCCACAGAGCTTAACCTCAGCAACTAAGTATTCCATAGAGCCCGTGTATGCAGAGGGTGAAGAATGGGTTACTTCATATGGTATGTCGGATCGAAGGTAGATTGCTACACCGCCACCGCCTTTTCCTGTGCGGTCATTTCGCAACAAAACGAATCCAGGGAGGCTGCAGGTGGTGGAGGGAATATCAGGCTTAAGCCAGCTTTCACTGATAAGGATGGCATGTACTTCAGAGGAAGAGAAAGTATCTAACAAATCGGTGAAGTGGCTTACTACGCTTTGCGCGTTAATGTGGCATACATTGAAATGACGACCACTTTTGAATTCTTGCCCCAGTAATGTACCTAGCGTACTAGGCTCAGTAGATGTTGAGTCGTCAAGCGAGAGAAATGAACTTGACAAGTCGCAAGCAGTAAGAAATGTATCATCGCATCCATCAGTAGACATAAATAAATATAATAAATAAACTACCTAAATATATAAAACTAAAACAAAATTAGCAGCAAAAAAGAATGGCTCTCAGTTACGAGCAACCCTGATTAGCCCGCCGGCCAACCGTTTACACACATAAAAGCACCATAAAATAACAATAAGATAAAAATATTGAAGTATTTAAACCATTCGAACATTAACAACAACAAAAATGAAAATAACGAAAATAACGAGTTGCGATGATGACATAAGTTATGAACGCGGCCGTAATTTACACAATCACATTTCTTTCACCTTACGTCACGTCACTATCTGTCAATAGTGTCAATGTCACTTGAACAGCTTGAACTTGCAAAAAATCATACATTAACAAAAAATAAAAAAATGTGAGAAAAAAAATAACGGGTACACGTAAAAAAATAATTAAAGAAGAGATTAATGTGAACCGTTAATGGAAAATAATGTACCGCAACCTCAACATGTGCCAGAAAGGAGATACTTTACTTCGAGTTGGCGACTTTAGGACATACGGCGTCTTGAGCCGGGGCCTTCTGCCTTCTCGACGAGCGCGACGTCTCAGTCGGCTTCTTGACCGAAGGGTCGACCTTTGAAGCCGCTGAGTCGACCGGTTGAGCTGCAGTAACGACCTTCGGAGCCACCGGACCACTATGCCTCGTCGCGATGCACGCCCCGGATGTTGATGCGCCAGCCTCGACTGCCGCTTGCTCCACATTCACGTCCACATGCCTAGGAATGGGATGTTCTCTACACAACTTGTGCAACTGCTCCGCTGTAGCTATGCGATGCAGCTCTCCGGTGGGCAGCTTAATGAAAATAGTTCCATCAGACGTCCAAACTCTGCGCATGCCGAATCTTTTACGAGCGTCGAGGAATATAGCTTGTCGTTGGCGGGTCAAAAACTCTGATAGAACAAAGGTGGAGCCTTTCAGAGCCGTCTTCTTCTTCCACATTGCATCTTTCAGCACTGAATTGCTACAGCGCACCAAGATGGGGCGTGACTGACCCACAGTAGCTGCTCCTAGACGATGACATACAGAAAAAGATGTGGATGAGACCTCAGCTAACTGCAGGCGTTCCCGGCAAATGGCAGCAACAACATCTGCAATATTTTCATTTTTCACCTCGGGGACACCTGCTAACATGAGATATTTCCGTCTGTGGCGCATCTCAATGTTGTCAACTGTACTGCTCAGTGCTGTGATCTGCTGCCTGATTGCCTTGACCATGGCCAGTGTCGCCTCCTTAAACTTATCCAGCTCCACCCTTAGAATGGCAATAGTGTCATTGCGAGGAGAGGAAGTCTGTAGCGCCAATTCAAAATCGGCAAACTTCTGAGTCAACAGGGACTCTAACGAGGTTTGAGCAGCAGTTATCGCCTCCAATGAAGACATATTGTTCTAAATTGCTTCAAGTTGTTCAAAAGTCCAAAGTTCAGTGTGCAGTTTGGTTGCCGGCAGGTGCTAGCCAGTAAATAGTTATTAAGACATCAGCGGATGTTGCCCACAATGTATGTACTATTTTACTTTATTTTAAATATATCTGTAGAAAAATTAATTATTTTACTTGGAAAAATACTTATTAAATATTTATTTACTTCAAGAGGGAACTTGTCACTTTTTTAGCACCTACCCGAAAAAGCCCATTTAATGCATTCTTAACATAATATACGACTTCCGGTTCATGACTCAAGATGGCCGCATGCCTTTAAGTTTCGTGTTCGTTATTTATTCATTTTGGTTGTTCAATGTGTAGTATTGATAGCTTATTGTGCAGTGAACTAACGTATTAGTGAATGGCTAATGAAGAATTCAACTTGAAGCGTACATAGCCCTTCTTGGATCAAGGCCCGATAGACCGCGTGGTTTTTTGTAAATCGCTATCACTTTACAAAAAGCACACCTCACCGTACAACGTGATAATTGATATTAATTCTCAATCTTGTCGCCGTGTGCGATTCGAAACGAGTCATTGGCGAAATACCACTTGCTCAGCAAGAAGGTGAAAGCCACAATAAAATAAAATAATAAATAAAAACATAATATACGTTATTAATTTAGTCAGGCGTTACTTTGCGGAAGTCCATACTATTGATTAAAATAATAATATTGCTTTGCTCATCTGTTACTTATTTAATAAATAATAAATAACGTACTATAGTCAATTTAGTGCTAACCCACAAAATTAAACATTTAAACAGAGTTTATTTGGCCGCAATACCGTTCCCTAAAATTATAAAACAGAAAATTATTCCCAACAAATATCTCAATTCTAAAGTCAACATTTTCCGCCGACTTTCAACACGGAGGCGAATAAATAAACAAAAACATCCCTAAACATCGTGCCAAGCACACGAGGGCCATATTAAATGCAAAATCGTTATTTATAAAATAATTTTCGGAATGAATTTCCTGGCCTCGCGCGAGTTGGGTGCTCCCAGTGGGACTGACCTTTCCATGGTATTTATGTAGCTTCGTTGTTACAGCGTAAACGCAACATAAACAGGACAGAATGCTACCTTGTGGCATGTACGAGAGGTTCGGACAAAAGACACTGCGTATTCACGCAAGTACTACATGTATATTGTCAGAGTCACCGACTTACACTTTGTTTTTATGTAAGGGTGAAGCCAGACCAGCGTATTTTTGCGACTGCAATTACGCTTATCTGACTTCACCCTCATTCGGCATTCGAGTGTGCCAAATATAACATTTGAATTATTCTCGCTCAATATGACGTCATTTGACGTTTCTCGCAAGTCGTATTCGAGTTGCCAATATTAAACTGTCATTTTCCGACAGGAATTTTTGTGAATGCACGAGTGACGGATGCCTTATCATTTATTTATCCCACGTCAAACGCGACCAACGTAGTTGCTTTTTTTAATGGGTTTACTCTTGACTACAAGTATGCCTGACAGTAAACATTGAAGAAGGCTAGAATTAGTACGTGAGAGCACTCTGAATCTTTTGTGAGTCCGTCTGTGGACTTTGGTCCTAAAAAAATCCGGATTACATTAAGTGGTCAGAAACACTGACGCGTTCCACATCTTGACCGATCGCAAGATTAATGTAGAAGCAAAACGCTTTTTGTGACAAAACCGTAGGTAATAAAGTCACAAGATGCGGATGATAATTTTCAATAGTACTATAGTGGAAGAAGTCCGCTGCTGCTGATCGATCTCTTCAATTAAAATCCAATCAACATAAAGGTTAACAGCCAACGTGTAGCAGAGCTTAATCAAACCAATGAAGATAATATGTTTGATGAAGATAATATTTTTAAATATTAAATAAGAGCCAGTGTCACCACTGACAAGGCATCGAATCATTGTCATTGCATTCTTGTCAGTTGCCATTGCGTCTTAGGCTCCCCTTATTGCTTTTACCATCATGCAGAGCCACTATGTTGTGCCAACATAAAAAAGTAGATAAACGACATACGCAGACAATAGCTACATAAATTTGCGAAGTTGTACCTCCCTCTCTTTTCGAACCAATATCCGTATGTTACAAGGTGTTTTGATAACGCGGTTGGCGCAAGTATAGTAGTAAAGCAGCTGCCTACTGAGCCAGCGGTCCTGGATTCGAATCCCGGTAAGGGCAAATATTTGTGTGACGAACTCGAATATTGTTCTGGGTATCTACGATGTTCTACGTATTTAACTATGTACATAAGTATGTATATCGTCGTCTAGTGACCGTAACACATGCCTATTAACTAGAGATAAATTTTGGACTAGGTCGATTTTTGTGAGGTTGTCATATAGGTATTTATTTATTTATCATTTAGAAAGATATATAAAATTGCGATGTCATGTATTGTCGCTGCACGAGTGAGTATTTACTGAAACAACAACGGGTTTTGATGGCACGGTGGGGATAACAGTTTGGGTCACGTAGCGAAAAATTGGAGCGCATTTTTGGGTAACGATGTGTGCACAATTATGTTTGTAGGGTGCTTATAACGTTTTTATACCTACTCCAGTTTTTTCAGGTACCTCTTTTATGTTTTTTAGTAAGATAAAAGTTCAAGTTACAACAAAGTCTATTTGATATGGTATATCTCCCATTATCATGCAATGTAATTATATTTTAAAATTTTATTTTTATTCCAATATTATAGCGACAATGTTATCACGGCATATTAATTTCTAGAGTTCTACAGAACCCTCAACCCTGAGGTACAACGGAGCCCTTATAGAATCACTTTGTTGTCCGTCTGTCGGTTACAGGAATTTTGTTCTCAGGAACGGGTGGAGGATATCTTTATCAAGCTGAAATCAATATCAAAGACTCTGAACCTCTTGGAGTCGTGATAAAATCATACTTATCACAACGTTATCGAATATATGAGTGCTTATGCTGTATTTTTTGACACTGGCAAGGAAATTATTATACCTAATTATATATATTTAGATAACAAACTTATTTGCAGCTGGCAAACTAACCGCGACCTATGTCGGTGTATGAGGGCAACAATTTCCTAACAGTTGTCCTCAGGATAATTTTTGTTTTTATTAGAGCTATAGTCATATTCAGTACTTCCGTAGTATGTACGACACCCTCGATGTGGGTGTCCCACACGCACTCACCGGCTCTTTTGATATTCGAGCTGCATAGAGTGGCATTGCTAAAATAGAAGTTAATCTCAACCGCATTAGACCCCAGGTAGAGTTTACTGACAGTCTAATCTGGGACCTAATTCGAGAATGCCGTTTGAGAGATCGCAAAACGTCAAAACTCTATTAGATAACAGTGATATCGCCTTTGAACTGTCATTAAAATGCGATGAGCTTCAAGTGACATATCTCATATCAATTTTGGAAATACAAAGGCAATAATGACTGTCAAAAATGCTATTCGTGCATATGAATTTCTGTTTTGAACGAAACGTAACTGACTAATTTCACGCACAATGAAATGGAGAGATCTCCATCATCTCTCTAAAATTGGTCGAATTACCCCCCTGGGTCTACAAACAATTTCAATATTTTGATTATCGTCGAGTCATAATTTTGTAATTTCATCATAATTCTCACTACAAGTCTAAGAATACAAGTACCTACTATAGTATAAACACAAGTTCTTTCCATCTACTGGACATTTTGTCAGCGCTTGAAATTATGCGCATGCCGAGAGTAAAGTTCAATAACACGGAAAGCATAAATGAAATACCGACTGTTCATTCACAATTTGTCAATGGACAACTCTATCGTGTTGGAATAATACCCTAGTCATTGAAGAGTATTTATTTAAAGAACGCCACCTCTGTTTGTCATTTCAGTTTGTCAATGACTTGTTTCGAAATGGGAGAAATTTTTAATTCATTACGTTTTTAACCGCCATATTTGCGCCATTTTCAAAACCAATATTTTTTTTAACTTGGTGTGTAGATTACACATAAAATTTTATGACAATCAGTTGAGAAATGTGATCTGTAGGCGAAAACATTGGACATACGAAAGAATTTTTGGCCAAGCTGAAACGGAGACGCTTCACTCGCTCGTTCCAAAACGATAATATGTGTATTTTCGGAATGGTCTCCCTCAGTTAATAGGGTTAGCTATTAGTACAAAATCAGAATCAGTCATGTCATGTCAGCCAGCAGTGAGCTGGTTTTGAGAGATAGCGTACTTGCGCAGAGTAATTGGGGTGTGAATAGGAAACTTTATGTCCCCAACTGTCACGTTATCTATCGATCATGGACGGTTGGATTATTGTAAAGGGCAACAGATTCGTTGATCGGTCTCTGTTATGAATGGGCTAGCACGCCGGTGCTCACTTACAGATGAGTGCCCTTGATATAGAGCTCTGGATGTCCATGGAAGGGTACCGTGTTTCGTCAAGTGCTATAATTGTAGCCCCGTTCAAAAACTTCAGCGGGGCTATAGCCCTATTCCACCAAGTTGACATCGGTTGACAGTATCTTAATTTAATGACAATCATGCTTTAAACAAGATCAGATTTTCCTAGTTCACATATTTGTTGAGTTGTCAGTACTGACATAAAATTAGAGTTGTGTTAGGGTGCGTCTCCACTGAAGTGCGGAATGGACCAATCACCTGAGTTACAATTATAGTGTTTTGGTTATCATGCGGTGTGTGGTCCCGGCTAGTCCACACAGATGATTCAATAAAAAAATCACACCTCTTTTATAGCACTACCTTGGTCTATAAACGATACATATTGCCCTTTGGAATGTTGTACCATATATGGAAATGACCATAATGGAATGTTAGTATATAAGCATCTGAAATTATCCAATAAACAGGCATTATTACACCGAGTCTCGTGGTATCATTACCTACGTCACTCCAAACACTTCAATCATAAATTGTAATTTCAAAATCGCTATCTGCAAAAGAAGTGAAGAAAAAGCAGTCATCTCGTATTGAGAAAGTTTTTTTTTAGGCAGGAGTTACCTTGCACTATCAGTTTATAAGCTACGGCACATATTTAACCAGTTAAGCCTACAACCATTACTGGTAAATTATATTTTAACGGCGGTTTTACTAATTTACTTGTTACTCGCGTGACTCTAAAGTGTTTACTGTTTACAATACGTAGGTACACGTGCATGTAGCACAAGGGGTCCCGCGGGGCTTGCAATAGGGCAGCACTTGGCCCGATGGCTCGCTCGATTTACAGGCTTTGTTCTGTTTATTTGTGCAATGGGTTTACTTTTACTATTATTTATACATCCACAAACGATCTGTGACAAAATTCCATTCATTTATATAATGCAAAAATAAATAATACAATACAAAACGGCTTCACTCACGTCGTAGAAGTCGACATGTTTCGAATCGGTACGCGACTCATCATCAGGAGAGCCGATCAGTCGCGGCGGCGGCCAACCGAGCACTCGACATGTCAAGCGGTATTCGACTTAAAAAAATCTTTATTTTATAAATTTTGGAAAAATCTACCTAATACCTAATGCCCATTAATAATTGCATAATTCCGCAAATACTTACGAATATTTAAATCTTCATCTATTTTCACCTCTTGCGTACTATAAATACCATACATTCTACATTGGTAGACGTAATCACGACGATTAGGTACATCTAGAAGGTCTACCAAAAGGCGATACACGATTTCTTATCGAAATATTATGGCAAATAAAGCGAGTAGGTATTGATTCCTACTGCCCTAATTAAGATGCGTTCGAAATTTCCTTTTCTAATTTGATTAATGAATGCTCAATAATGAGGGCACAATTAGATTTTCACGGTTACGCGAAAACTGGTACATCGTTATTAACACCATAATAAATCTTGCCATATATGCTAATCTGTGAAACATGGGCGACGTGGCTGGCTGCTGGCATTTTGCCATATTATATATTCTACCTCTCTTCAAATCTAAATATCGAATTATCCAGCAGTGCAACGAAGTCACCTGAATTTAAACAAAAGTCAAGTATTTTCACATAAATGGATCCCGCGTGTCTCTATTGTTATACTTTCGTATTACAATTGTAAGGAAATAATCTTGCCCACTACGCCTACCAAGGTTGTAAAGATTTCGCTGATCTTAATAATAAAGCTAAGAATCTTTGACACAAATATAATAGTTGGACTACTGTCTTACTAAGTGTCTTATTTAGTGTATAAGTTGTTCGATGGATGGACAGACGATAGATGAATATAATTTTTAAGGTGAGTTCCACAAGAGGGCGCCATCACTATTAAAAAAATCTGCGGGTCGAGAAGTGTCGTGAATTGTGTGGCAGCACATGGCCAGTGTAACTGTGAAGACCGCCTTAATTTGATTAGTTCTGATATGTTATATTCTATGATTATTTAGAAGAATTATCAATCAATCTGTGATCTAAGTATGGTAATATCTCAAGCCATATCCACATTCTGTTCTGTTCGTACTTCGTGAAGGTGTAGGTGATGTCTGATGTGGTTCGCATTAGGTATTCAGCGCGCGCCGACCGTTGACTGATAGCCGGTCGATGCCAGCCCTGGCTTACAAAACGCATCGCTTACAGAGACATTGGGCTTCCAAATAGGTTAACCTGATTACTATGTTATTAAGGGTGCTGTAACGCTGCAATACTGTGGAGCTCGCCTTGCTTAGAGAGTGATAGAAAGAGAGAGGGGTTGCTGAGAGATTGTGAGGCTTATAAGTAGGTTAACTTGATGACTATGAAATTGAGATTGCTGTAACGTTGCAATCCTGTCAAACTCATTTCGCTATAAGCTTCAGAGACATCGTAAGGTCAAACTTAGGTTAACCGGATTAGTGATTAAGGCAGACTCATTTTGCTATTGGTTGCTCTATCATATAAGTAAATTACCAAACATTAAGCCATATCCAGTAGTTTTCAGTTCGTAAAGGTAGGTGATGTGGTCGGCATTAGGTATTCAGTACGTGCCGACGTTGACTGACAGCCGGTCGATGTCAGCCCTGGCTTACAGAACGCATCGCTTACTGAGACATCGGGCTTACACATAGAGTAACTTGATGACCATGTAATTGAGGGAATAATAAGGCAACCCTGTCAGACTCATCTAGCTATGAGCTTTAGAGACATCGTAAGGTGAAGAAGTAGGTTAACCGGATAAGTGATGACTAAGTAATTCAAAGTCAGATTTATCTTGCCATCGGATGTTCATATCGAAACAAAGTCATATCCAATAGTTTTCAGTCCGTAAAAGTAGGCGATGACATTAGGTATTCAGCACGTACCGACGTTGACTGATAGCCGGTTGATGTCAGCCCAGACTTACAGAACGCATCGCTTAACCTACGTGTAAGCCCGATGTCTCAGTACATCGGGCTTACACGTAGGTTAACCCGATGACTACGTAATTGAGGGCACTGTACTCGTAACGTTGCAACCCTGCCCGCTCCGCTGAAATCGATGCCAGCCCTGGATTACAGAACGCATCGTTTACTGAGATCGGGCTTAGAAATAGGTTAACCTGATGATGAGATTGTGAGGATTACAAGTAGGCAAACCTGATGTTTTATGGTGCTGGAACGTTGCAACCCTGTCTCACAGAACAAACTCAACATTATATAATCTATGGTATTTATAAAAAACAATTTAACACTTGACATCATTAAACAAACAATTTAAACTGTACCTCGGTAGCTCGTCGTAGTTGTAACAAGAATAACAGCACCGAAGGGAGTAGGTACCTACCATGAATCGAACTTGCAACGTTGTGAGTGTAAACAATCCAGAATGTTCCTCGCGCTTGAAACTTTATGCGAACATTGCTCCAATTTATACATGGTGATTCAGAAGTCACGAGTAGGAGTGATGACGAGAGTCACCAGAGACAACTTTCTCTATGAGACACGAAATAAATACGTAGTTGGCCCTATCTCTTAATTAGCTGTTTTTTCCACGATGTCGTGGTTGGCCCCATAGTAAAACATGCTCAGTGTGACCTTTACTCCTCCATGTTCATAATGATTCTTGAATCGCCCTTTATATTAATACTCATAAGAACAGGAAAAATGCATGATTTGTTTTCCTTAGTTAAATATTGTTATTACCACGTTATTACCATTAGATATCCCAGTCAACAAACAGACGCTTTTGTGGACAGCCGAAATGGCAAATTAGTAGTTTTTCCGTACAGATATTGGTAACTACTCGACGATGACGTCACGGGCTGGACACCATTTGTATGGAATGTTTTCAGCGCACGTAGAACATAACCGGTCATTTCTCAATTTTAAATCAGTGTAAGTGTAGTTGGTCGCATACAGACAGTTGATATTTAATCGCGATAAAATATGGGACCGATTGACATCCTAAAAAATCCAATGCCTTTTCATAATTCTAAACATTAGGTATATGTAATTGGTAGTTACTTATTTAGTGTCCTGTTTCGCCTTCCACCATTCATCCTATGCCGGTTTCATTTTTGTATCACCAAATGATTATCTATCTAATAAGAAGAAAAACTTTCGACATCATTACACAGCAAAAAGTTAAAGTACACTTCCATAGCTCGCCGTAGTTGTAATAATTACAGCACCAAGGGACCATGAATCAGCTTGCAACGTTGTTAGTGTAGACAAACCAGAATGTTCCACACGCTTCAAACTGTTGATGTAGTGAAATGAATAGCCGAACACGAGTTACATTATTATTTTATATTTCTTGTAGCTCAACCTACGACATGTTAATTCCGTAGTAAATCGAAGACAGAAGGCTAGTGTCAAGGAATATATATCTATGGTGGCTGAACACGCATATACAACCTCAACACTCCCCCTCAAGATTAAATTATCTTGATAAATCTTGGATTATTAAAACATACATTAACACATTATAGCATATAGCAAATAAACAAATCATTAACTATCTCATTCAATTATAACACATAAATCACATAATAGAGCATTCTCTCTCACTCTATAGTAGTCGTACCTAAATTCTTAAATTAACTTTCTAATATATGTTATATAAAATAACTATGTTTATTGTAAAATCTTTAGTTTGTTAAGGAAAAAGTTATGTTTAATTACACCTAAAGATTTCGTAAAAATATCTGCAACGTTCTCGTTGGTAGACACATACGAGATTGAGAATACATTATTTGTAAACTTGTCTTTAATAAAATGATATTTGATATCAATGTGTTTGGTTCTTATACTATTTTCGTTGCACTCAATCATCTTAATAGTACTTTGATTATCCACCAGTAAATGCGTTTTTATGTCACTACATCCAAAATTACAAAGTATACCTTTTAAGTAGACAAGTTCTGAGGTAGCCATGGCTGCTGCCACATACTCCGCCTCTGCTGAAGATAAAGCAACGGTCTGCTGCTTCTTCGTGAACCACGATACTAAATTACCATTATGAAAAATACAACAACCACTCACGCTTTTCCGGTCCTCCTTGTCACTCGCCCAATCTGCGTCGGTGTAACACTGTAATTGTTTATTCATAGATTTTGTGTATGTTAAACACGTGTTGGATGTAAATTTTAGATATCTTAGTACTCGTTTAGCTGATATCCACGTTGCCTTTGTTGGTTTGTCTAAATATCTGCTCAAGTAAGACACCGTAAATGTTATATCTGGACGTGAAATTGTTGCGATATATATGAGGCATCCAATTAACTCACGATAAGGCACATCCTCTATAATTTCTTCTTCTGTCATTGATGTTCCTTTTTCCATGGGGGTTTGAGCTCCTTTGCAGTCATCCATACCAAATTTCTCTAATATTTTCTGTGTCATTTTTGTTTGACTAATCTTTAGTATTTCATCTTCTCTTCTTATTTCCATTCCCAAATATTCTTTGATATCACCTAAATCTCTCACTTTAAATTCATCTTTCAACTTTGATATTGTTTTCGATATTTCAGTTTGTTTGCCTGTTACTATTATATCATCCACCCAAATGAGCAACCATACGTGTGCTTTCGAATACAGACAAAAGTCATGTTTTGATTGTTCAAAACCTTGTGTTATGATGTAATTATGAAATCTTTCATTCCAACACTTCGGAGCTTCTCTCAGTCCATATAGTGATTTCTGTAGTTTCAAAACTTTGCCTTCTGCTACCTTCACCCCTTATGGTGGTTTTATATATACTTCAGTATTGAGATACCCATTTAAAAATGCTGTTTGTACGTCTAATTGTTTTATAGGATAATTTTCTTGTACTGCTTGACTAAACATCGTTCTAATCGTCGATATTCTTGCAACTGTCTCCAGTTGCAAGAATATCGACGTTACGTTGTATTCGTTATTTGTTTGAAAACCTTTCGCTACTAATCTGGCTTTCTTTCTACCGTCTTGTTTGGTTTTAAATATCCATTTTGTGTCGATTGCTTTTTGTTTCGAAGGTAATTCCGCTTCTTTCCACGTATTTAATTCTTCTAGTGACTCTATTTCGTCATTAATTGCTTCCTTCCAATCTGATCCTTGACTTATAGCTTCTTTATACGTTTTAGGATCGGAGTCGCTCGATAAGCAGTAGGCTACATTTGCATCATGAAAATCTTCATCCATATATATATGTATATCGTTCTGGCATTTTTATCGTTCTTTTTGGTCTTTCTTCTCTAGTAACTCGTTGTTCAACAACTTCCTCTTCTTCTCGTTCTTGTACTTGTGCGTCAATTGTATGACTATTTTCCCCTTGTTCAATAACATTGTTATCTCTTTGTAATTGTTCTACATTTTCTCCTTGCTTTTAGTCTGTTGATTCCTCTTCTTCTTCATAATTGTAGCTATCTGTTTGCTCTACCTCTCTCATATTTCTAATATTTTCTTTGTAAATAATGTCACTTTCGTCAAATCGTACGTCTCGTGATGTTACGATTTTATTCATTTCAGGATCCCAAAGGCGATATCCGTTTGATGAATATCCAACCATTCGCATCTCTTTGGATCTGGGAGCCAGTTTATCTCCTCTAGGTATGGTTACTACCCATGCTTTGCTTCCAAATACTCGGAGTTTTGATAAATCGTTTCTTCCTCGCATTCTGCTCTCAGGCGTTTTGAAGTGTATAGCTGCAGATGGACATCTATTAAGTTGATACGTCGCACATGCTATAGCTTCGCCCCACAGGTATTTTGGAAGATTTGTTTCTAATAACAGTGTTCGTACTCGATCATATAAAGTTCTATTCATGCGTTCTGATACTCCGTTTTGTTGTGGTGAATACGGCTGTGAATATTCAATACTTATTCCTCGTTCTCTGCAAAAGGATTCAAAAGTTAAATTTTTCAGTTCTCCGCCATTATCGCAACGTACCCTGTTTATTTTTATTGCATATTCGATTTCGAATCTTCTTATATAGTTAATTAGATTGCCTGTCGCTTCACTTTTATGTTTGAGAAGATAAGTGTGACAAAAATGGGAATAATCATCTATAACGACCTGATAATATGGTCGTAAATTTTCTAAGTCCTAAAAATAGGGCCCCCTTTGCTATACCCCAACCGATAATATAATTCACCGTTTATTCCAAGATGTCAGAATGTATTAACTCACCTATGTATCTTGAACGTGGTCTCTGGACCGGTAGAAATGGTAGTCGGGTCGATTTACCCATCATGCACGAACTGCATGGTTTTTCACTAGCCGGTAAGTGCATGTACCGCAAACTTCGGCGATTGAGATGGCCTAACCGTTTATGCCATATGTCCTCGGAGTTTGAGCTGGAATTCGCACTATAAGACACGTTAAAACATATTTCCGCATTCAAAATAAATAATTTGCCTACACATGAACCATACACATGATGATATGAATTTTGTTTACATATTTTTACGTAATTTTTACTAAATATTACATTGTAATTGTTTTGAACCATTTTCTTGACTGACATAAGGTTGAATGACAGATTTTTGATTATTAATGCTTCTAAATTTATTTTAATTTTGCCACATGTCATTACGATGTAACCTTTTTTCTCCGTAGTAATAAAGTCTCCATTCGCAATATAAATTTTTATCGGATTTTCTAATCGGACAATTTTCGTCATGTATTTTTCGTACTTCTCACTAATGAGATGTTCGGTACATCCGGAATCGATAACCCATGAAATATTATGTTCACTGCAACTGACGTTCGAATTTTCCTGTAAATTATCGGTTGTTATAAAGCCAAAATCTATCTCTCTTTCATTTGAATTTACAGCGATGTGTCCATAATGGCCTGAGTACTGCTGTCGTGGTGTTCTGTGCCCTGTAGCTCCGCGAGATCTTCCTCGGCCACGCCATAAGTTGGTTCTGCAATTTTTTGAAAGGTGTCCTGGCTTATTGCACTTGAAGCATGTTACGAAGGCAGTTTCTTGGGTTTCGTCTATACTTCTTTGTTTATCTGTTATTTTCAGTTCTTCGTACAAAAGTCTCGCTCTCACAAAGTCTAGTTTGATAGTACTTGACATTAAATCCGTGTTACATTCTATAGCGGTGATAACGGTATCGTATTTCGATTGTAGTCCCGTTAGTAAATAAGCAATTTTCTCGCGGTCAGTCAGTTTGTCTTCGGAACAGTCCAGTTCTCGTACAATGTTATCAAATTTCTCGAAATAATCTTCTAATTTCTCGTCAGGTGATTGCTTTAAATTAATCAACTTACATCTCAGTTGAATGATTGAAATTATACTCTTCCTTTGGAACAGTTCCTTCAGTACTTTTATCATCTCTTTAGCTAGTTCGCAGTTTTTGACCGTGTTAAGATATTTATCTGGTAAGCACTGCACGATGATGTTCTTAGTTTTCGCGTTATCATTTTTAAATGTTTCTTTACTTCGTTCATCGTCGTCTTTGATTATTTTTAATATTCCTTTTTCTTCAAGGATGCATTCCACACGAAATATCCAGTTATTAAAGTTTTCAGATTTCAATTGAGGAAAATGATTTGAACTTGACGCCATTTTTCCTTTGTTTTATATGTTCACTTTTCTCATTTATTTTTATGAATCTTTTTTTGGCTACATATTATTATTATTTTACTTTCACTTCACTGAATTTTAATCCCATAACCTGTTGATGTAGTGAAATGAATAGCCGAACACGAGTTACATTATTATTTTATATTTCTTGTAGCTCAACCTACGACATGTTAATTCCGTAGTAAATCGAAGACAGAAGGCTAGTGTCAAGGAATATATATCTATGGTGGCTGAACACGCATATACAACCTCAACACAAACTTTATCCGAACATCGCTAGGATTTATATAATGTCTCATAAGAACTGTGAAGTGTGAAATATGAAATGTCCACAACTTCGGTGGAGAAAAAAGGGCTAGCCCTCCCTCTTGCTTGCAATGTAATTGGGTAAAAAGTATTATAAGTGTAATCATCCTTACGATGCTCCTCACGGCGAGACATGAGCATTAGCATGTAATGTAAGGATTTTTCTATAGGGTTTTTGTTACATTACCGGTGAGAGATTAGATGAGCTATTTACATGCACACTTGCTTACACAAACACTCACTCACACTCACACACGCACACACATACACAACTTACTCTATGTTGTTGAAATTGAAAGTAGTTGTATAATGTAGTTAATTTCATTTTTATTTGTTGTGTACCCACATACTTATTTTATCATCTTCATAAGCCGCACTATTTTTGGTAATATTTTGTAATATTGAATCCCACGACACAAGCATCGCCTAGTGTGGAAATCACTGTTCCTACTGTGTATCATTAATTATATCTGTTATTGAAGAGAGAAATGCAATTAAATTATAGCAAACGGATGTTATGTGCAAGTTTCGCCCTCTACGTTATTCCTTGGAAATGTTCCCAAAAAAAGGAAGAAATTAATTATTCTCAGCAAGAAAGGAAAGACTAGTGCCTATAATATTCATTTTGGCACGTATACAAGAAAATATTGTAAGTAGAAACAGAGCAGGCCGGGTGATGGATAGCCTTCTAAATTGTGTCCTGACAGGTGAGAAAAATGTTGCTGACGAAATTCCATTCAGTACACCTTGATCATTCATGACATCGAGCAAAAAAGTAACAATCCTCTGATTGTAACGCTGCTATAATACTGCTCTTGTATATGAATTCAAAAATAAATCTAGGCAAGACTCACAAAGCGCGCTAGTAGCCTATGCACGCACCGCTGCCTTTGTAACGCCTCCCACCTCAGTACCCTTACCATGCGTTTATATTGACTGTACTCGCTAGCGACAGCGTAAACGATTTGTATAGAGAATTGTAATTTTACAAAGGGGCGCTAGGGGGCTAGCGGCGCTGTACTATTCTTCATACAAATTGTTTTCACTGTCGCTAGCAAGTACGGTCACATTAACTAATGGCAAGGGTATACTGTTCGGGTTTAATCGTTGCCACACGTTCTCGGGCGCATGCGTTGGTCGGCCGGTTTTCGCCACACCTCACAACCAATCGTGTCGTATTTTACATATGCAAGCAATAAATAACAGTTCTGAGGTGGGTTTTGCGAAGATCTCAAGAGGTTCTCCTGTTGTACTTTGTACTGTAACCTAGGCGAACTTTTCTTGATTAGACTTGGGCTATTTTAACAATGTTGCGTCCTGAAAACAATACTCCCCAGCACTTTTTTATTATATTTTTGAGCAATGATTATTCGTTAAGTATAGCAATGTTTTTCCTCAATTCCGCTTCGATCGAGACTGTAACGTCCTGTTTACAAAGATGAAACTTTCCCATCGGCATCTATCACGTCTACAATGAGTTCGTGGAGTGTTATGCGTAAACGCTGTGATTCGGGTCTCATTCCATAGGGCACATTGCTTCGAGACTCCACTATAACTATGCTTTAGTAACTCAAAACTTGCTCAAAGTTAGCGGATATACCTGTTTACCAACATTGTTAAACTGATAATTCAAAGAGACATCATTCCTCGTCGCCCACAACTCCCGACAACAACCGACAAGGTGCCAATAAAATAAATTCTTGACGTTGGTTCTCCGCAATGGCAGTTGAATAAGTCGTTAATATAGTTTATAGCGGGACATTTCGTTTAATTTTCATTGTTACTGTTAAAATAGAGCTGCAAAGATGCAGTGTGAGTCGCGGCAGGAAAAATAAGGTGAAAGTTTATAGCCCACAATATAAGCAAAACCGGCCAAGAGCATGTCGGGCCACGCTCAATGTAGGGTTCCGTAGTTGCTCATCCTTCACAATAGACTTATGTTACAGGAAAGATTACAAGCTCTATAAAAAGATCCTAAGTAAACGCCCAAGTAACTGTAATTACTTATTACCTTCTGGAAGTCAACTTACGTCATTTTATGAAAATTATGAAATTTTTCGATAACTCAAAAACAGCTCGATTTTGTTCAATATAGTTTTCATTGAAATTACTTATAAGGCCTCATTTTCATGAATTTTTCCATAATTTTATGACCCGTGATTAAAAAGTTAGAGGTGGGGAACGCTATTTTTTTTATTTTCGGAGCGAATATTTTCAAAACTGCTGACTTTATCAAAAAACAATGTTTCAAGACCCCTATTATTTTTAAAAAACCTATTCAACGACACCCCACACACTAGTGCTAGAACGAAAAAAAAATCACCCCCTCTTTAGGTGTTCGAGAGGTACTCGAAAAAAAATATTTTTAATTTTTATTTTACCATTTTGTCGGTGTGATACATACACATACTCATACCAAATTTCAACTTTCTAGTACTAATGATCACGGAGCTAAGCCGCGGACGGACAGGCGGACAGAAGCACATGGCGAAACTATAAGGGTTCCTAGTTGACTACGGAATCCTAAAAAGTATAGCAATTATTTTTTAACGCGCCATCCCTGTGAAATACTTACATATTCCTCACATTGAGTGTCATTAATTCATGAACAATTTACGATTGTTACCAAATTACACTTTTGCACTTTAGTATTATTAAATTCAATTTAGATGAAACCAACATACAGTCGAATTAAGAACCTCCCCCTTTTTAAAGTCGGTTGAAAAGACAGACAATTCAGAATTTGTGGCGCAAAGTGAAGCCTTGAACAAATCACTGTCACTCCTATAAAACCTCGTCCAGGATATTCAGGATACCGTTAAATGTTTTCATATCATCCGACTATTAAAAACCTTTGCCTTGTTTATTTAACGCCGCAAGCAACATAATTTTACAACATTTATAAGAAAGGACGTAGAAAAATTGCTATACCTTGTCAGGGACCGTACAGAACGAGGGTCGAAGGGTGGGTTACATCAGCCCTCGTCATCTGTCATCGTTCGTGCCCTTCGTGTCCATGGTTAAGAAGCCAAATTTAAGTACCTATAAGCTACAAAATAGAAAATGGGGAAACTAATAGGTGATTATTTGGCGACTTCGATGCAGATTTTCTTTGACGTTTCGTTTGATCCCCTTTAGGAGCTGATTTTCAAAGAACATGCATACACTCTCCACTTGATGATCTACATAGGTATTATTGAGCGCCGCTAACAATACATAATACAAGCTCAATACAAAAATGTGAATACAAAATGGTGTAAGGACCTTATTGGTCCCTGATAGCAGAACTGGTATATTAGAATATTCGAATTATGGCCGTCTCTGTCACACAACAAAAGCATTCGGGAATAGGCTATGATTTAAAGCAGTACAGTCCCAAAATAAAATATAAAATTAATCATTTAATGTGCACTAAGCTGCACCTCCGCTACAATACAATCGTGGCGGGACGAACTAATGGTGATTAGAGCCACAAAGAAAGGGTGCAGATGATGCGCACTGTGTCCAGCAGTATGACAAAGCATCGTATATCAGTGCGAGAGCGATGGATGCTTTATCATCTATATATCGCGTGATTAACGCGACTATCATAGACCTACAGGAATACTATCTTCTGTAGCTGACCCTTGATCCAGCCATCAAGCGAAAGCCTCCGAGAGAGTGATGATGGTCGAGACAGTGCGCTATAAGATCGTTGTTCCTTTCATTACTATTATTAGCAGAATGCATTAGGTCGTTCGTGGCTTACCGGTTGCTATTCAAAAAAATCAATAACTGTTCAAATATTTACGGCATTTATATTGTATTGTTGCCCGGTTCAATAACGTGTATTTACCCCAGCTTTGAATTTGGAACTAACTTCTCAGGTAGAGCAATTTTATTACTTATTCAACTGCATGTATTTAAATTTTTCATGCATCTGCTACAGCTTAGGAGAAAATGTACTGACTGTGTCACTAATATTAGCTATCATTATACAATGCAAATAAAGGCCACAAAAATCAATACAACGCTTCCCGAATGAGCCAACAATTTAGCGAGCGGTTAATCCGATAAACGACTAATTCCCAACTTAATTGGCACCTATATGAATGCTCGACGCCAACACGCCTGTATTACACCAGAGCAACTTGAGCAAAGTGGAGTAGTAAGTGGTAAAATACAAATAAAACTGGCCATAAAGGATCTAGTCCCGTCAAATAGAGTGATATAGGATATTATACCGCGGTAATATCTATCGATTGAACTTATGAACGGCAATATTAAAATCTTTGAATTATGATGTGGAATTAAATATTATTTTCGAATACAATACAAAATACAAATACAAAATTATTTATTGTTTGAATGTGAGTGGTTATAAATGGTGGTAGGGTTAGTGTTTGGTACATCACAATCAGCCAGAATTTGGCGCACAATATTTTGTCTTTAAATATGCATGTCACTAAAACCTATGAAGAGTATGTATTTAATAATGTCAGATTAAAAATAAGTTAGAAGGAGAATAAAAGTATTTAGATAATAAATTAATGTCATGCATATAGAAAAGTGGTAAACAGCAAATTACAATACTTAATAAATCATTTTTGAATGTCAATGTAAAAAAAAAAAAACTCATAATAATAAAATAAAACAAATATTGATTAGGTATTGGTGGTCATAAAATGTTCATTAACAGAGTAGTACATTCTTTGTAGGCACCACTTAAACAATTTGGGTTTGAAACCTTGGCAATCCAAGGATTTCAAGTCATTTGGCAGACTATTAAAGATTTTGACAGACATGAAAAGAATACTTTTTTCAAAATGTTAGAAAGTCTTTGCTAATGCATTTATTTCATTTATTTTTCGTTCAAAAGCGTGTTTTTAATGAATAAGTATACGAGTATAAAACCTTTTATGTTAAAAACTGTGCATTTAATTCGACAAAAAAAAGATATGAATATATTACACGGATTTATACCGGAAATTCTTGGTAACCATGCTTGGAGGTAGAGGAAGAAAACAAAAAACATAAGGGTAGAACTTCTAACGTTTTAAATACAGCTCTGAATTAACATTGATAAAACGCCGCTAAAATCCCAGATATTTCTTAAAGGTCACTCTAGTTTTACTGGACTAGGTAAAATACAAATAAACCCGGCCATAAAGGATCTCGGGATCGCTGGCCTCTTTATGAGCTGCTTACTAACAGAAAGACGGGTAAACTTCGCCCATCACGCCAGATTCGCAATCTTTATTGCTAAATATCCGAAGGAAACCCATTAATTTGACTTACACTGCCATTAGGAAACTTTAAAAAGTGTTGAATCTATATTCCTCTTTATTTGCGATTGTTGGTACGACGAATCAGATTCTCATTGGAATCACAGCTAAGGTTTTCACACAAAGCAATAGATGGTATATACAACTATATAGTGCTACTAAAGTCTACTGACCGAATTTACCATACAAGTCGATCGATACAGCCAATTCGGTCATCAGGCGGATGAAAGTCGTCTTGGCTGGCTTTGAGATTGATTGGAGATGAGCAAGCGATCGTTACTCAGAACGGTTTCTATCCTATTCTATAAGAATATTAGGGATTTTTTAGGGTTCTGTGCCCAAAGGGTGCTAACGGGAGCGTATTGATAAATATCCGTTGTCTGTCTATGTCTCTAGCTGTATCTTTCCAGTCATAATAAAATTGGTAGAGACTTGAAATTGTCACATAATGTGTGTTAGCCGCTATTGCTATTGCAACAAATAGTAAAAACTAAAGGATAAAAATCTGTTTCATAGGGTTTTCTAATTTTTTTTTATCGTAACGGTTGTAAACTAAAAGGTGCTAAAATATGCGTTACTGTCATATTTACCCCGGGGTTTTCGGTGCACGAATGATTAGACGCCTAATTAATGCACCGAAACCCCCGAGCTATGCATAGTACACGAGGTATGCATATTTTTATTTGATGGTATGGAACCCTTCGTGCGCGAGCGCGAGTACAACACTTGGCCGGTCTTTACCTATACGGGGTGTAACCGACGGTGTACCGAAAACTGAAACCATGGCTTCAGACCATTATTTTGGGCTAGAAAATCGTAGAAATTTCTTTGAGAAAATTCTCAAATTTTCCTCGCGAGTTTTCATTTTTTCTTTATTTTTCTGTTAATCGAACTCTACTGGTAACAATTTTTCATGAAAAATCGCATGAAAATAGCATTTTCCGCAAAACACACAATGTATCACAAACAGTATTATGTAAGCTTTACGGTACAACACAGAGCGCGTGGAGTGGGACAGATAACGGTACTGGCCGGTCATTGATCCGCCAGGCCAGTGGGCTCGCGCAGGCCGCTGCGGTCCGACGCATAATTCATGTTTACCTACCCGCACATTTTATTTGCTTTACTTGATTGAATAAAAATAATCTTGTTAGACTGTTTTAATTTATCGGTCAGTTGTTATTGGTGTTAGGTAGTACACTAGTTGTGATCTGTGGTTGCGTTGTTTTTATGGTTGCATTCATTCATGTCATTCGATGCGCATTGGCGTAACGGTATGTTTTGCGCTGACGCGTGAGTGGAGTGGGGAGCGCCTGGACCGCTCGATGCTAGCCGCGTGCTCCCCCCGCGCGTCTGCACCCGAGAGAATTGAACGCAATACATTGCGCGTCGAGTTATATAATTTATTTGGGAAAATCTTATCCTTGAGTTTTCCGAGAAAATGAACACTCGTTTTCAGATCGTGATTATGGTCTGAAACTACGGTTTTCGTTTTCAGTACGCTGTCGGTTACACCCTGTATATTATTGGCCCCTAGAATACCACAAACATGTTTTTTTTAGTTAGCCTGTTATTGAGTGTCCCACTGCTGGGCAAAGGCCTCTCTGCTAGATCTCTACAACTCCTTATTGGCCGCTGCTTCCCGCCAGTTGACTAGGACAAGCCTAAAACCCCCCTCAAGCATGTTAGATTTTAGATACCGAAAAAAAAACATTTTCGTAGCAGTAGTTATAAAATAACGCTCAACGAACCTGGCAAAATGGTAATTCAATTAGATAAAAAAACAGGTGTGTTTTCCGCCACGTCACGTCATCTCGGCATATTAACGAGGAAACAATCCCGGCTCTTCCACATCCGTAACAACGAGCGTTATTTTTCTTCATTTCACAGCATCTCCATTCACATTTATCTTAGTTTTTCCATCTTTATCGCTCCACGGCGTGTCTGCTAACGAGGTCGGTTGGCTGTCTCGCTCGCACGTGCCTAGTAAAGCGATCAAATGGAGGAGAAACTTCCACCTTTTTGTAAATTGAAGCTTGGGCCGGGAATCCCGTGCGCTCAGATTATTAACTCTTGATAGAGACATTTTGCTGCGATGTACAATTTTTTTTAAAAGTAATTTTAATCTAACCGTCTCTTTCATCTTCATCAAACGATTGTCATTGGTCATATTTAACCTACCCGGATAAATTCGGATGTCATTATAAAGTTGAATCTCAGAATAAGTGCAATAGCGAATTGAAGCTTGCCTGATTTAGAGCATATGAGATCCTTTCTCTATCTCAATGCTCTTAGAGAAAAATTAAGCCGACTGCTCCGAGATATTTTCTTGAAGCTAATGCTACTGGTAACTTGTTAATTTTTGTAGCCAAGACATGCCGCGTAACGGCTGCTCGGGGTTGGAAAATTTAGTACCTACAGCAGTAGGTTATTAGCAGCACATCCGCAAATATGAGTGATTAAGGAATAATTAATACTTGACTACGGTAAAAGTGGTTTAAAATTCCCATCCCAGCGCCTCGTCTTTTAATAATGCTCTAACATAGCCAACTAGGTAATAAATGAATTCGCGCATCTAAACTTTCACATTAGGGAATTGTAACTCAGGTCACTGCATTGCATTTCCAAATGCATGTTCTAGTCTCAGTATCCGACAAGACAAGTGAAATGCCAGACAGGGAGCAAAACTATTGTTGTTGAACAAGTTAATTTAATGGGTCAGTAGGTCCACCCATTTCATCGCAACACGAATTCCGTATCATTAGGTATATCGTTTTAGTGTGTATGTGTTATTATTTATCGGTTGTCACGCTCTTAAGTTACCTTATAAAGGAAATTTGTTTCAACACATGATTGATGGCTTAAAGATGTTCAGATATTATGATTAAGGGAGGGTTACAGTAATATATGTGGGCAGAAAATTCCGATTGCTGCCCGGAGAAATAGTATAGGTTATCGTGTAGCTACTATTTATAGCACAGAATAAAGACAGATATACACTGAAAAAGTATAATAGCTCAAGTAGTTTTAGTTTAAGCAGTTTAGTTTTTAGTTCAAGTACATGGAAAATAGCGAAATTGTGCTTAGTAGTAACCAAATAAAGCAAATTTTATACAACTTATTTTTATTACTAGTAGTCCCCAGTTTGTCAATCCTCCGATTTATTAACTAGCAGCTAACATTCGGAATACTGTTAATTTTTTTTATTTTCAGTGTAGTATGCTCAGTGGTAGGAAAATCTTAGAGGCTCTTGTGTAACTTTGCTTTTAACTTCTTCGAGACTTTTTGCGTTAAAAGCAAACTTACTACTAAATATCCGGTTACAGCTTCCATACTAACGATTTTCTGTGTGTTGTGCGTATACAATTGTGTCTTTGTGGTCTCCTTCCAAAACAAAACGGCTGGTCGGATTTAAACTGTTTTAGCACTTGAGTAAAGGGCGATACGTTAAGCGGTTATAAAATACTTTCTATACTCGATTACAGCAAAGCAAAAAAGAGGTTTAAAGTCTTATTAAAACTTTTGTGAGGCATCACTATTCACTATTATTCCAAAATTTTGAATTTATGTCAGGAACAGCCCGAACTCATACGGAATTTTCCGGAACTTAGATACCATTGGAGTGTCCTCCTAGGTATCGAACAGCTCACACAAGAGATTAAATCCGAAATCACTATACTATATGGCATTAAGTCCGCCATTTGTACTTTTACTTTTGTATTTTGTGCAATAAAGTTTAAATAAATAAATAAATATATGACTTTTAGTTCCAATTAAAATTCAAGTTTTAACAATGTTACTATCATGAAGAACTGACATAAGTCTGGAATTGTTGGAAAATGCAGACAAACAGTTGCTGACTCAGTAATAACAGATTTAATTATATAGCAGTCTTAACTACCGGGCCAAGCCTGACTACCCGTAAAATGCGAAGTAAAAACTGACAATATTGCTTGAAAACGGGCTTACTTTTAACCATTTGGTTGATTAAAATTTCTTGCTTACACCTTAAATAATAAAATGTTGCAGAGAATAGATGAAATGGATTATTTCCTTAGTAGCCTTAGAATCAAATTAAAAATTACGCTGCCTTGCTGCTGTTTAGGCAGGGGTGGTCTTGTAAAAATGTAAGCTATAATAATATCCCGAGTTATTATTTTAATGATTTATTTTATTTTTACCATATTGTTGGTATATGGTACGTTAACAATCTTTCTTCTATTTATTCGTATAGGTCTATCACACGTTTTCATTTAAAATTCGCTACCGTAGCAGGAAGAGAGTTATCCGGAAGAGATCGCTCTTTAACGATGATATCGCCTGTGGTTTACCTTTATAAAATTTTACGCGTAATCTGAGTATTTTTGTATTTATTTCCCGTTGAGGTGTGCCATAAACCATTCGTCACCCATGAGTCAACGTGACCGTACTCACTAGCGACAGCGTAAACAATTTATATGAAGAACAGTACAGTGCCCCTAGCGGTCACTTAGTAGAACTACAATTATCTATACAAATTGTTTACGCTATACAAGTACAGTCACTGTAAACTCATGGGAAGGGTCCTGGGCAGCGCCGCTGAGATATTAAACGCGCGCGGCGACTTTTTGCGATTGTTTTTATAAGCGCGGAAACTGGGCGCAGATCTCCCGCCGGCGGGACTAGATTTATCGCGAATATATTTTTATACCCAATGATATTTTGGTATCTCATTTAATTATAATTACGGGTTGACTTTCCGAAATTTCGACGAATTAATTGAATACGTATAATTATATATAGAAAACTACTGTGAGTCTCAGACATATTAAAATACACAACGGGTCGTGCTTGGTTCGCCGCCACCGCAACTGATCTCTTCCGATGATGAATCCGCCGCTCAAGCCGCTCTCCTGATGATGAATCGCGTACCGATTCGAGACATGCCGAACGATATTCGACTTCTACGACGTGAGTAAATCCGTGTCGTATTTTAATAATTGTATAATGTCTATACGCGATAAATCCCGTTCTTATGGTGTTAATAAACAGTCATTTGAAAACGAATCTACGAGAATATTCACTGAAGCATGAAATCCCGCAGTAACCATTAAAATATCAATGTTCATTCAGCAACGTTTGTCGACATAACGCTCATATTAGAGTATTAGAACCCTCGCGACATGCTCGGGCGGAAATTATACCAGATTATGATTGTTAATTTCACATTGTGCTTCAGGGCTTATTTATGTTCATAGCTAAATGAACGATGCATTCTTTAGAAACTTTTCAACTCATTAACTCTGTGTCTTGTGAGGAAAGTTTCAGAATGAGGCCAAGCGTATGTATGCAAATTATGATGTGGCCGGTTTTGCTTGTAGAACTGAGACCGATTCGGCTGACGATTTTTTTCGCGACGATCACATTCCTAAGTACATGACATTACTATAATAAATAGTTTAAGATACGGTATCAGAAATGTACAGAATGTCTCTGACCATGGGACTTTAAATGCAAGGTTTAATTTTATTGTGCTCTCAAAACTGAGCATCTTTTGTTCTGCAACTTTTTAAAAGCAACTTCACTCCTAATTAAATTATTTTTCATACCAGTTAAAAGTTATTTTCAATATACGCAATCCAATGCAAAATTGATAGCATAATACTGATACTGATATTCAATGTTTAGCTTTAAGAGGCGTTAAATGTCAAATGAAAAATCACAATTTACGATACAGTAACTTAACGATTAAACTTTGAGGTCTGATAAAACTGATAAATTAAGTAAGTATTTCAATTATATATATTTCTTTTTATGTCACAAAACTAAATTGCTTATATCAGTTAAGTTAGTAAAATCAAACTTTACCTTTAGAGTCCCATAGTCAGAGGCAGGTCGTATACCCTCATCTGTTATTTGGAGAAACAATTTTTTTTTGTAAAGTTGATTTTATTGCCTAGCTTAAATCTGCAACCTATATTGGTAAGATTCAATATCTTTGGCAACCATAGATGTGACACACTTTTGACAAAGCAACCTTTATTGCCGTATGAGAAATGAAATGAAATGAAATGAAATGAAATGAAATGAAATGAAATGAAATGAAATGAAATGAAATGAAATGAAATATTTTATTTGCTAAACAATACGTAAATGTATACAGATGGATCACATAAGTCAAGTCTCAGTAATGTTTGTACCTTATATTAGGCATGCAAAATTCATATTTATTAAGTCAATCGTATGTCAAATGAACGTTGTATAACAATTTAATATCTTTATAATTCAATAATAATAAACACTATACAATTAACTTGCTTAAATTCTTAGTCTAAGTATGGGCTAGAAATTCTTGTACAGAGTAAAAATTTTGCTCACCCAGCCACTTTAGTAGAGCATTAGAGAAATTTCTTTGTGGAAGATCAGCTACTCGTATATGTGATGGAATCTTATTGTAAATTTGGACTGCCATACCCATTGCATTATTACGATATAGTGCTGAGTTGTTCTTACGTACAATTAGCTTGTTTATCCGATTAGTTCGAGCATGAGGTTTGGTCTGGCCTACGGTCTTAAAGAAGTGCGGTTGTTTTTTCACAAACTGGCAGATCTCAGCAATATAGATGCAGGGTAAGGGAAGAATATTAAGGGTTTTGAACATTGGCCTACATGAATCTCTTTTCCTTAGGTTACAAAGAGCTCGTATACATTTTTTTTGAGCTTTAAATGCTCTGTCTAGGGAAACTGAGTTGCCCCATATAATTATGCCATACCGTAGTACGGACGAGATATAGCCATGATAGGCTTGCAGTGCTGTCTGTAAAGATGCAATCTTTCTAATTTTGTAAAGTACATATACAAATTTATTTATCTTTTTACATATCCGGTCAATGTGGTTCTTCCAATTACAGTTTTCATCCAATGTTATGCCTAAGAATACTGTTGAGTCTATTAATTCTATTTGTTGGCCCTCATAATTCAAATTTAGACTCAGTCGTTGACCTTTATAAGTTTTAAATTGAATTGCTTTGGTCTTTATTAAATTATTTTTTAAATTATTTATGTCCATAATAAAATAACCTTTAAATTAATAAATATAATAAATCATAATTCAATAACTGACCTTATCAACTTATCATGGTATGTTTATTATGGCCAGTTTTATTGTAGGCATGTGTTTTTAGTAGACTTCATGTTATTTTTTTGCATCACCTACTAATTTCTGACGTCCATTAAAAATGTCCGCTACCCAAAGGTTGTCTGGAAGAGATCGCAGTTTAGCGATAATACCCTGTTGTTTACGTCTATTGTAATTTCAAGTTTTCGTGTGTTTTTATTTATTTTCCAGGTGTGTCACAAAGAGTATCTCTGGCAACTTCAAGGCCAATGATATTTTATATTTTTTCTGTGTCTTCTACTATTAGGATAGTTACTATACTGGAACAATAAGCAAACTATGGCGATGAAGATTACGTGTTATTAAGCTTCAATATAACCCGAGATTAGATATGCCAAAGGTCTGGCAATAATTAACTTGATAACGTACATAGCAATGTGTACGATCGTGTGTGTGAACTTGGAGCAAAATTACACTTGTCGACTTGACATGGTGTATTGAGATAACATACCTATATTATCTAGATGTTTACATGCTGGGTCGTAGCTACTAATTCCCGTAGTGACACTGGCAAAGTCAGGTTTCATTTTGATGCAGTATATTGTACATATTAGTATTTGAACGCACTCTTAAATGGAGGTATCTAAGAGTCACTTTTTGACGTCTCTCTTTCCATTGACCCACGACACGGTCGGTCAACCTCCGGTCGTAGTAATCAAGTTTAATGCAATAGATGACTGTGTTCTATTTAAGTATATTTTGTGTAATGAGTTAATTATTTATTAGAGAAAAAAACAACAAAAAAGTAGTAGTATTTAAGAAAAGTAGTAGTATTGAAGACTTCAATCATGGTTTTATTTAAGATCTTACTTGGCGTAGTCGGTAGGATGTGTAGGTTACCGTTCCGTACAAAACAAAGAACGTTGGAAATCAATTTTGAGAATCTTAGTTTGAAAAGACACAACTCGAAAATCTGTAGCTAATACCTACTCAGAACCAAAACATTTACCGGAGTATTTAGTTTCATAAACGAGGCCGTAAATACAGAATTGTCGCTAAATTGCGCAATAAAACGCTTTTAGATGACCATCAGTCACCACTAAGCCGCAACCGCTGCGCTCGCTAGTTAGTTCAAATTGTATTCTACCAACTTCACTTTATTTTATTTTGCCTTACTTTATTTTTCAGTCGCTTCCCGCTTGCGGCGTTATTGGCCGCATATTTATTTTTCCAACAATTTCGTTGCAAATATCCGACTGGTCGTGTCGAATGCCAAACATTTCTAGATAATTGCTCTTCGAAGTTGAACAATAGATCTGAGAATTAGGTAGTGGTATTTCTACCAATAAATCCGGTTCTGGAAACATCCTATTTTACAAGCTTTTGTTTTATGTAGTTTCACCTGAACCACGAATAAGAAATCTGGTTAGTCGTTTTCTTATATTGGGTGGATTACATTTTGGACACACAAGGTTGAATGATGACCTGATAAAGGTCGCTTAAACGGGATGGAGGCGGGCAGCTCAAAACCAGTCATAAATGCATTTTTTGGTTGACGTATGGGTGAAGACCAAAAAGTTTGCTGCCTTAACTCATTTAATTAAAATTTGTACCAATTTTTCCATTGTACGGCGACAAATTAACCACCGAATAATGTACCTACCTTAAGGTACTGCTTTGAGGTTCATTATTGTGCCGTTAATTTTTGTCGCATAACGGAGCTTTTTATTTAGCCTTAGGAAAAAACGATCGGAAAAAATTTTGGTCTTCACCCGTACCTATAATGACGAATGAAAATTCGGTGATAATTTAAAAACAAATGTAGGTAAAGTTAAAATATGTCGACCTTAACAATCGTAAAAAACTTTTTAACGTCTGTTACTAAATTACAAAGCATGGTAAAATTATCAACCGGTAAAGCTGTAATTAAAACAAAAACGTGTCTATTAATAACGACAAATTACTTAACAAAAACTGCTGACACGATACCAGATCATAAAATTAAAGAGTCATCACGGTAAATATTGAATAGAGCACATCGCTAAAATATAAATATAGCGATGAGATCATGGATAGATGTCACTGTAGACGCCAAAAGGGAGAGACATGACCCAATAAAACAAGCATCATGTGAAATTGTACAAAATAAATCGTAGACTACGCACCGTGACATTATTTACCAGCAAAACTATAAACAAAACAAAAATGCGTCTATTAATAACGAACTGAACAAAACTGCTGACACGGTACTAGATCATAAAAATTAAGTTTATTATGTTGCTCGGTGTCAATGCCGACCATAAAACGAACGGTTTAATTACTCTGCGCGATGATGCGTCTGACAAATTGCTGACAAGGGAGGAGGGACGGTACAGCTTTGTTGCCCTTATAGGGCGAATGTGCTTATAACTGGCGGGTTCATTCCTTTGCTGGGTCCGATTTTGTAAATTTGTAGCTACCACCTATAAGCTAACCTATGCATGGATAAGTCATTTTATTTCTTCTTGTTAGGTTTAGCAAGTACATACCTTTTTCTGCTATGTTGAATCCACTCGTAACCGTAATTTTCGCTCTTCCGGCAATCTTGCCCTTTCTATTCCTCTTCACCGTACTGGTTTCATGTCTAATTCTTTCTCCTTGCAAGTGGCTCGCCTCTGGAACGGTCTTCCTCTCACAATCAAACAGGCTCCGAGTAAGTTGGCATTTAAAAGGGCCGTGCGAAGTTTCTTTGCTGGCAGAACTGAAGTCTCATAGTATATCTGCTTGGTTTGTTTCATCGTCGTATATATTTATGTATGTATCTATTTATATATATATGTATATTATATGTATGTATGTACCTAATATGAGTATTTTAATTATATGTAATTATGTTGTCTGATGCACCGCCTACAATTTCTCTGCTTTGCCCTAAGGTTGACTGGTAGAGAATGCCTCATGGCATTAAGTCCGCCTTTTGTACGTTAAGTTTTTCTTTTGTGCAATAAAGTTTAAATAAATAAATAAATACCTACCAAGTTTGTGTAAGTTGTGCCGATAAATATATTTCCTTCTTTTTTTCTATATATAGTTACTTAAATAATGGTTTTACTAATTATGACCATAAAACGAACGGTTTAATTACCCTGCGCGATGATGCGGCTGACAAATTGCTGACGAGGAAGGAGGGACACCTTTGCCTTACAGGGCAAATGTGCCTATAACTGGCGGGTTCATTCCGTTGCTGGGTCCGATTTTGGAAATTTGTACCTTAAACTTGTACCCTGAAGTTTGAAACTTGTACCTACCACCTATAGATATAGTAAATAATGGTGTTAATACTCGCGCACTGTAATCTGTCAATTATAATTTCACAGACAAAACCACAACAACGCACTTTTAAACCTGTACCAAAATTCAACACTCTATGGTACCCGCTACTGAACTTTAATATTCATAAGACATCTCTCTACTCAACTCCAATGAATTTGAAAAAGACAACATCAGCATATTTGATTTAAAAAAAAAACACGCTACTGTTCCCTGATTAGTTGAAATTACTTGTCAAAAAGTGTACCAATCACGAGGCACACACCATGACCATCGCGATCATATTTTTTTTAATAAGCAGGTCAGTTTGAGTTGAACGAAAAAGATTACATCAAAAACAAAAATGGATAGTGGGGAATGACGATTAAAGTAAGAAATGCTTTTCTGCGTTTAGCTCGTAAAAAAAGTACGTATTTTATGCAATAGTTACACAATTAGGTCTTAGTACCCGACTTAGACCACTAGGCTAGACTACCGAGTGGCCTAAGCAAGGTACTAAGACCTAATTGTGCCTAAGCCTAGTGACCTTAACGCGGTCCTCGACTTTAAAAACCTTCATTGTGCAACGATTGCATAAAATACTATTTACTAATTAATGACCATAAGCGAACGGTGTAATCGCTCTGCGCGATGATGCGTCTGACAAATTGATGACGAGGAAGGAGGGACCCTGTAAGAGCAATAAAGCTGTACCTTTGTTGCCCTTACAGGGATAATGTGCCAGTAACTGGCGGGTTCATTCCTTTGCTGTGTCCGATTTTGTAAATTTGTAGGTACCTATTATGAAAGTGACATTTAATCAGCTGCTGTCATTTTTACTTTAGCCTTACTACAAGAACATAACATAAGATTTTCTTCGGTTTTCGCGACTGTCACACATTTAAATAAAACGATTTAAACGGATTATATCGTGTAATATTAATTATTTAAGCCTCCCTGATGTTTCGGTAACTTTCCAGTTACCGTTGTCAAGTTCTTGAATAATTAATATACGCGATATAATCCGTTTAAATCATTTTATTTAAATGAAGAACGTAACTGTATAACAGAATAGAATAGTAATGAGCTTATGAAGTTAGGTCCTTTAGAGTTAAGGCGTGTAGAGTAAGAATCTTGGGTATACAATGAGATCTGATAACTCAAGCGATGTGCTTGCACTAGTACGCTTAATTGACAACTCGAATAGGGAAATCTAAATATCAGACGAAACTTCGTAAAATCGCTCAAATAGCTGTACGTAAATGTCTATCCAAATTAGACCCCAGTAATAATACAAGTAGGTACTTATCGCGGCCTTATTTGTCCAGTAGGTTAGCGGTGTTATAACTGTATCAATAGTACACGCCGGTGATCCCCAGGCGCATGCATGATTCAACAATCCTGTTGACTCATAGATTCATGAATGTATGCATGACTGATGTATAAATAATAGTTAGCTACCGATCGAGGGCAACACTTATTGACACAGCTGTCGAGTTTGTAGATTAAGTTTGAAATGTTGGATTGGCTTACCTATTCTAAGATAGGTATAAGCATGGTATAAATAGTTGAGAGAGTTAATTTGATGTAGCTTTCCTATATATATTTTTTCATACAGTATTTGACTTTTTTGATAGCAATAATTCGATATACATACATATATTATATAAAAAAGTGAACTTTAATAGACGAATTGTTTAGTTTTTGCATAACTTCGCCGTCATCGAAACCAATGAGGATTTAAACATGAAAGTTTGTGAGGATGTACGTTTTTTAAATAAACGCAAAAACTACGTAACAGAGTAACATAAATCTTTTCAGTAATTCATAAGGATATTCATCCATAAGAGTTAAGATAGGTATAAATAGTTGAGGGAGTTAATTTGATGTAGCTTTCCTATGTATTTTTCATACAGTATTTGACTTTTTTGATAGCAATAATTCCATATACATACATATATTATATAAAAAAGTGAACTTTAATAGACGAATTGTTTAATTTTTGCATAACTTCGCCGTCATCGAAACCAATGAGGAGGATTTAAACATGAAAGTTTGTGAGGATGTACGTTTTTTAAATAAACGCAAAAACTACGTAACAGAGATATTCATCCATAAGAGTTCTAAACAGAAATTAAACGATTGTATTTTTAAATTTCATTCTTCTGCACAAAAAGAAGCTGCAGGGTAAAAGCTGGTCATATCATAATATATGTATAAGCCATTAACACGAATACGAATGCAACCAAAGCTTGTAAAATAGTTCAAAATCAATCGTCGAACATAACAAATAACTGAACAATACACGGTATTTGAAATAACTGTAGCTTGTACGAAAATGGGCAAATAACCGGACGGGCGTGCATATATTCGACTATTTGTACAGCAAAATCTAAAAATATATACAACTTTAATACCCCAGACATAAGTTTCAAAATGGATAACGAGTGTACGAGCTACGAATATTCACAATGTTCGCATACCTTGCTTTTTCAACACTCCATACTTCCGCTCATTATCAATTTGTTTCATAAAAGTATATTTCGATGTTCAACAACAAAATGTTTCGAAACAGGCCAGCTGCATTCTCGACGTGTTTCCAATATCAATCGGCAAAGAGTTCGGAATATTTTTTTATTGGAATGGAAATTTAAACATCAATATACGTATCGTTTCCGTCTGAATGTGATTTTAATAATCATGTTTTGAGGTATGTATATTGTATCTACACAGCAGACACATAACATATAACGAGACGTAGAATTAAGCATCAAATAGCACAGATGGACCACTCGGATCATACACAGATTTAGGTAGGCGTCACTCCTGTGGACATAACCGAAGTTAAGGATATCAGGACACATTTTTTTATGAAATCATATATCTGCATCGGCGTTCCTTGTTCTAACTTTTATTATAAAAACATACCTAACTTAGATGTATCCAAGCTGTTAACGTTTGACCACAGGAGAGGCGACTTATGTATATTGTTTCGACTGTGCATGGCCACAGACACTGCGTTTATAAGTTTATACTTTATAGACTAAATACTCTAGCCGGATACAGATTATTCAAAATATGTGTTGATCTGTAACTGATTCAAATGCGTGTTAATAAAATACTTTTTATCTGAATACGCAACAAAGAGGATTATACCTTGTTCCTTCTCTGCACGAACGAAGTCGTCTAGTCTAGTGAATAGATCAAACAGACTTTTCACGTTAAGTTAGTGTTATGATTATGAGCGTAACGCGTGGACATCTCTGGCTTAGAGCCTTAAACAAAAATAAAAAATCTCTACTAGGTATTAACCACCATGCAAAAATGCTTAAAGATGAGTAACATGTACCGAAGCCCTAGACTGTTGTATTGTCCACAGGAAAGAAGATTAATAAATTTCTTAAATCAGTAAGACCCTTACATACAATAGAAGTACAAATTGGCTGAATCTGAGGGCGTCCAGTAACTGGCAATTTACCCTACAATATTATACGTAACTGTGCGTTTTTCCTCCTCTAGCGTAATCGCGGATTGAAGAGTCTCATTTACTTCTGCTTCCATGGCGATTATACTGTCTTATTAAGCTGGAACAGGCTTAATTGAGCCTTCTTGATCATAATTGATACAAGATATTTTTCCTCACTTAAGCATATCGTTACTTTCTTGTTTACATCTATTCTGAGTACTACTGCGTCAACAGGTTTCCTTGAAATTTTTACAGGTTACATTTGTGTTGAGTAGTTCGTGGATGATCTTAAGTTTGTACAGAGAGATTTTATACCATATATATCTCCTTTAAAAAGTAACGACGTAATCGCTTTGCACCTTATACCCTTGGTGATATGGTTAAAGCGTGCAAAAGTATAAAACGTAAGGACTCGAAAGACATAAATGATATGTCGACCCGTATAATAGACTACCTACCACCGTGTACTATTTCATTGTTATTGTTGCTAATGTTATTTAATAAATGTGTCACCGCTGGGGTATACCCTGATACATTAAAATTAATCAAGATACAGCCTATTTATAAGGGTAAAGGAGATAGGAACGAGCCCAGACACTACCGGCCCATTTCATTGATTCCAATAATTTCAAAGATTTTTGAATGTTTGTTGAGTATCAAATTGATGGAACACCTCACTTCGAATAATCTGCTAAACCGATGTCAGTATGCGTACCAACCCGGTCGCAGTACGATGGACGCGGCGCGGGATGTGGTGGCGCGGGTGCTGGTGCACCTCGAAGGCGGGCGACAGGTCGCTGCCGTCTTTTGCGATTTGTCGCGCGCTTTCGAAACGATCGATCACTCCCTTCTTCTCGAAAAACTGGCACGGTACGGTGTGACGGGTGAACTTCATAACACGGTTGCTTCCTTTTTAAGAGGCCGCAAACAAAGTACTTGTGTTCTCAACGTAAGGTCAGACCTGGAACCGATGGAGGGTTGCTCTGTGCCACAGGGATCCTGTATGGGAAACAACCTATTTCTTATGTTTGTAAATGATATTACAGCCGCTTGCCTTGAACCAGAATATGTCATATACGCCGACGATACCTGTATCATAGTACATGCCGAAAATTTCACAGTTCTGAAATCGAAATTAAACCGCGCAATGTTACACATCGACAAGTGGTTTACGGCAATCGGTACCTATGCTTTTAAATGTGGAAAAAACAAATATAATGCATTTTCAATTGAGACATTCAAATAAGGATTCACTTGACATTAGAATAAACAATAAACCTGTCCCGCAAGTGGAAGAGAGTAAATACCTGGTTTCATAATCGACTCTGGGCTGACCTGGTCCTCACATGTTGAGTCTTTATGCAATTCTCTCTCTTCTGCGTGCTTTGCACTATCACGACTCGCACCAAGTCTCTCCACTGACGACATGAAGAAGGCTTATTACGGATACTTCCACTCTATCCTTATACAGGGTGTGGACTTGTGGGGTTTGTCTGCACAACGCGACAGAGTATTCAAGCTGCAAAAGCGAGCGCTGAGAATAATTGCAAGAAAAACACGACCACCCAGCAAGGGACCTGTTTAAAAACTACATAATTTTAACCCTACCATCGTCTACATAATGACAGTTTGCAATTATGTAATGACGAATCTCCCAAATTACCAAACCATCGCAACACAGAAAAGCAATAGCCGTAGGGAACCCTTGCTTCAAGTTCCTAAACACCGACTTGCCAAGGTTAGAATTGTTAGAAAGTCACTCAGCGTCGTTGGGCCCAAAATTTATAACAAAATACCAAATAGCATAAAAGAAGCCACTAGTGACATAATATTCGCTAGCAAACTCAAATCCTTGCTCCTAGACCATGCTTACTATAGTTTAGATGAGTTTTTTGAAGGTGATCATTGACCTTGTATATTTACCAATTGATAGTAATAAGTAAATTATAGTTTATAATAACAATTGAAAATGTATCGTAATAATAATTGGGAATTGTAATCATAATATGTAGATAATTGTAATTTATAATAATAATAATGTAATGTAACATGACTGACTTGTAAAATACCATTTTACCAATAAAGTATCTGTATCTGTATCTGCTACTGTATTTTTGTCTTGTGATGTGAGTCGCCATTCTGAATTGGATGCATACCAATGTACGTAAAATAGATATACTGGGGATCTCAGATAGATGTCAACGTCAAACGTCGAACTGAAGCCAAGCTTTGAAAGATTGAAGCCGCCAAAATGTCTGCGATCCGAAGTCAGCATGTAAATAGCAGAGTGTATCACTTGCGTAGCCACTGTATCATGTTAATGTCATGGGCAGGCGACCACACGACGCGACCTCTGCTCCTCCCATTCAGTGTATAATGTACCGGCCGCGGGGATATATTGCGCATACATTTATATTCCAGGGAAAATAACACCGGGAATTAAAAAAACTTTCGTTTAGGGTTTGGTAGTTTGAGCCAGGAAATATTTAATGGAGAGACAAGTTTTTACCAAATCATTCAATCGTTTGCCCAGGTTTACAAACTGCCTTAGTTTTCTCAAATAGAGCACATCGCTAAAGTAACATATGTGCTTGTGAGATCTCTGACGGGGTGCAACTCAGATCTTTTCATATGACCGAATATAGCCGCACCTTTAGAATTATTAAATTATTATAGTGACCTAAATCAAAATCTTGGAGTTTTTGAATTAAGTTTGAGATTCGAAATATGTAAGAAATATGATTTCGAATTAGGTCACTATCATCCTAAAGGTGCATTACGTTTGATAAAATTTAATATAATAATAGGTACCTCTATAACGTTTTTTAGAATGTTTCTTTAATTTATCGTTACTTTTTATAGAAACACAATTGGTAGAAAGTCATTTCTAATAACAATCACTTGAACTCGGACATATCACCATCTTAAAAATCTGTTGATTTAGTGCTGTGAGTGTATATTTAGTCAGTGTTTCCCAAAAATAACCCTAGGTACTTTTTAAAATCAAAATTCATATAACTCCGTCCACTTTCCTCCACAATATGAATTCCCAGAAAATTCTCTATTCTCTGAACAAACGGACACCCGCGGGAAAAAGTGATGGACTCGAATAAAACTTTTCTAACATAAAGAGACATTTATTCGACTGTTTTAGAACACTTTGCAAACCAGCGAGCCGTGTTTACGTCACTCATGGGCGAGGTTATTTTGGGATTTACATTAATAAGTAACGTTGTAATGTTGATTGTTTATCACAACACATTTTGAGATTCATATTTGGGTGAAAACGGAGAGGTATGGATCGTGTAGGTATAAAACGTGAATCGCATTCTGACAGCACCTGTGAGTAAATGTGGCCTGTGAGAAAAATCTTTTCGTAAACCGATGCATACTAAATTTAAGTAGACCTAAAGTTTTTAAGGGTTTGAGTCCAATGAATATTAATGGAACCCTCCCTAGCTAAGTCTCTGCTGCCTGACGTCTGACAGACATCCATGAGTGCATGTCTATCACACATAACATAAATAATATTCTTATTTTTTTTTCCACGAATAAATCAGGTTATCCTTTACGAAAAAAATTGCTGACTGTTGAGTTTTTTTTCGGCGTTCCTTCTTAACAGTGGGCACATTTTGTGAAATGCCGGTAAACTCAGCCATGTGCAAACTCCCTATTGGCGTATTTACAGAATAAAGTTCATAATTTCTTTTAAATAGACTGCCCAGTGGTTCTCTTTTTGACGCGTATCTATGAGATATTCTTTATTCCCTTGAATCTTCACCATGCCATGCTGGACTTCCATATACCCAGACACTGGCTAACTTGCAGAAAACCTTTTGTTTTTGACATATTGATTTGCAGTACAAAAAGAAAGTACAAGCAGCAGACAAACAATAAATCTGATTTATTTATCGTTCGCTGGATTTATCGCAACTCCTCAAACCAATCCAACGATAACCAATGAATGACCACACTGTTAATCGTCGTGTACTATTACCGAACGGGATAACCGTCCTTAATTAGGCTTAGGGGGGAGGGGGGAGGGAAGAAGAAATAGATGGCTGCCGTTTCCGCGCTCGAGTTTGGCAATTTCAGTTAGCGGCAAATGGTAAGGAACTTGGACGTGCTTAATCTTGGGCCGCTCTTTGTGGCCCGCATTGTAGCTGTGCATCAATCTTTTATAACGTCGACTCTACTCCGCGAGTAAACCCTCGTGGGGTACCCCAGGGCAGTATTTTGGGACCTCTCTTATTCTTACTATATATCAACGATCTTCCTAACTTTATTACCCATCGTTGTCTTCTGTTTGCCGATGACACAACTGTCATCATAAGAGGGAAAAACGATATGGAGTTAAAGGAAAACATCCATAATACATTGACACAGATATCAACTTGGTTGGAAAATAACGGTTTATATATGAATGCTTCCAAAACTAAACTTATTAGATTTGTAACCCGTAATAACAAAATAAAAAATAAATTAGAGGTGAACACGGGTGTGGACGAAATAGAACAGGTATCACACACCAATTTTTTAGGTATTGTTATTGATGAACACCTCAATTGGAAAAAACAAGTTGACTTAGTTTCCGCAAAAATAAACAAATCTGTATACGCTCTAAAGAAACTAAGATCTATAACTTCTGAAAGCACTGGTCTACTAGTATATCATAGTTATGTTTGTTCTGCATTGCGCTACGGAGTGGTATTATGGGGTAATGCCACAGACATACAAAGAATCTTTATAGCGCAGAAAAAGTGCATCAGGGCTTTAAGCGGGATAAAACAGTCGGATACTTGTAAACCATTCTTTAAAAAATTCGGGATCCTGACTGTTCCCAGTCTATATATTCTAGAAATTTGTAAATTTGTAAGAAATAATTTGGAACTCTTTAACATGAAATGCAACAAGGGAAAACGAAAAGTCACACACAAATCTTTGATTATTCCTAAAAGCCGTCTACAATTAAATAAAAAGAATTGCTACCATATGGCAATAAAAATATATAATGCAATCCCTATTTCATGGACAGAACTTCCAAATAGAATTTTCTTCTCAAAATTAAAAAAAATGCTACTTGAGGAGTGTTTTTATTCAATAAATGATTATTTTATTAAAATGGCAAACATTGTAAGGGACATTTAAATAGATAATTTTTATTAGTTAATTTATATAGATTATATTGTTAATAATAGGTATATGGATTTTTGTGATAATTGGACTTATTTATATTTATATTATTGTAAGAAACAGGATTATTTGTTTTCTGGAAATGTAAAGTAATTAAAATGTATATTGTAGACTTTAAAATCACTGTCGCTGACATATATTATTATTGTATACCGTTAACCGGTTTATTGTGACACTCTCCCATGTTCTTATTTAACAGCTTCTGTATATGCACAATCGAACAATAAATGATTTCTTTCTTTCTTTCTTTCTTTCTATATAAATAATGAGACTATTACTAATATAACTATTTGATTAGGTTATTGGTTATCGTACTCAAATTGTTGACCGATAATTCAAAAGGATTGTCAATAATTATTGACGTTGTTGGTTAGCTAAGTCGGGTACAATAATGTAATTATTGGGGTCAAAAATCTATACAATAAAGTACCTACTCATCCATATAGAAATTGAAAATAATGGAAGAATCAAAGAGGTTGTAAAATGTTGACATATGTTGAATTTTACAACAAAAATAATATACTTACCTAAAGTAAGAATTCCAAGTTGTGAATAAACTAAACGTCGCAATTTCTAAATTAACAAAGAAAACAAATATCGTAACATTTCTTGTAACCGAGAAAACTTATTTAATTTAGATGATTGACAAAGATGTTGGCAACCTTTTCCAGAAAAATGTTCGTCTCGTTTTCTTAAACAGCTTGGAAATATTTCACTTTTTTCCTTTAAAGAGGCGACAAAACTCAATTAAGTTATTACAACGGGCGTCTTCATTTAATTATAAGTATACTCGCGGTCAAGAAATACGGGTTAGTGGCATAAAACATAATAAACAACTCGAAAATTAATGTTTGTTCAGTTGAAGTGAACTTCACAGGTCGTCTAAATAGGTGTACTAAACGAAAATAAATATTATTTTTTTCCTACACTCATAAACTTATTAGATATGTTTTATGAATAGCTATAAAATAAAAATATAATAAAGTCGTCTATTCCCTTATGAAATAAAGGGTTTCTTAGTCATCTAATAAGATATGGTACCTATTCCTTTACAAAACAAAACTCGAAAAAATTACCTCTTCAACGAAGGTTTACGTCGCCAAATAATGTTTTCAGAGAGCAACAGCGGAAGTTATTATCATAATCATAACCCTTGTTTTTGCTTCGCTGTAGTCGGGTAAAAATTACCTAAATCTCGCTAGATTTACCTATATTATAGAAGGGTTCCCTCGATATCTCCAGGACAAAGGAGAAACCTAGAAATCATGCCCTTTAAAAAAAAACAAATCGGTTCAGCCGTCTTCGAGTCATTGAGAAACAGAGTTAGTTACCCGAATTATTTGACCACCAGTGTAATTATAAGTATCCGTGAACTGGAAATGGTTCTGGAAATGCCATAAACTGTCGGGAAGAAACCGGGAACTGTCCAACGCATCTGCTATATTTTTCGCCGTTTGGCTCCATCCCATTCTTGCGAACAATTAAAAATTAATCAGTTTTAACGAACCCGGCCGCAGCCAAGTTTAAATATTGCATCAAGGCGCTTTAAGAGTAAATTGCCGTAAATAATAATATCGAGAAATAGTATGGAAAATATATGAACGGTCAGCAATAAAAGTAGGTAACAATTTTAAAGCCTGACCAGAAATATATGAGGATGCGCCATATAGCGGAATTTCACTGGAACTTCTACTGAGTCGGCGGTCCCGGGTTCGAATCCCGGCCGGGGCAAATATTTGTGCAAATATTTGTTCTTGGGTCATGGATGTTATCTATATATGTATTTAATATATTATGTATATCATCGTCTAGTACCCATAGTACAAGCTTTGCTTAGTTTGGGACTAGGTCGATTTGTGTATGATTGTCCCTTAATATTTATTTATTTATTTTATTTAACTAATTTCTTACACTGGCAATGATTGTATGATGGTTTGTCAACAATGTCAATGTCATTCGAGGTGATTTCTTTAAAAGACAAATATTTAAAATTATCCAAAGAAAATGCCGAAAATCATTCACAGTCTTGAACTTAGATTATAAGTTAAGTGTACATGTATTTACTACACGAAAAACAGTCAGGAAAAGAGTGCATTCCATTAAATGATATTACGAGGTAAACATAGTGGAACTGACAGGTATTTAAAACTAATGTCATTATAGTGGGTTGCGATTGGTTGCAAAATTGTTGCCATATAAATCTTATACATAGCGCCCTCTTGACAATCCTCATATATTTCTGGTCAGGCTTTACTACACACTAAAACACACACAAATTTTGATGCTGACAGTACCTACGTTAACATTGGCTATCGATTGCTTATGTTATGATCAAAGAGAGAAAAAAAGACACTTCATATTGTGAAAAATGTATTGCTTGGGACATATTTAAGCATTTATTGCATTGCTATATTATGTTTTAAATATGATGGCATATTTGAGTCCATTTGAGCGATGTGTGGTCATAATTCGGTAATTTATATCGAATTTTGTGTCATTGACAAATTGACTTAAAGTAAATAAAACACTTCGCTAAAGTAGAATTATTTTGGAAAATATGTGTTTAGAAACGTCGAATGTAGGCCCAGTCCGACAGCGTACTATATTCAAGTAATAGAAAGAGTATAAACCATAATATTCGCCTTCTATCACTTATATAAGAGAACTAGCTTTAAAGCGGTGCATCAAATACGCGTATATAATATGCTCGTAGCATTAATATAGTAAAGTCATTATTTTCCCGTAGCCGTGCTACGAGACCGCCAGTCACTTAAGCCTGAAAAACAAGCGCTACGGCGTAGACTACGGATTTTGTTTGTTTCGTAGCTAGGTACGTAGTAGATCGCCTTCATCGATAAGGATGACCGCTGTCTGCCATGATTTATATAGGACTAGATATGTATTACGTGAACACCTTTATACCTATATGCTTTAACTGGATACAATTGTTTTCTTGTTGTATCACTATCACTACATAGTATAAAACAAAGTCGCTTGCTGCTGTCTGTCTGTCTGTCTGTCCCTATGTATGCTTAGATCTTTAAAACTAAACAAAGGATTTTGATGCGATTTTTAATAGGTAGAGTGATTCAAGAGGAAGGTTTATATAGGTATGTTTAATTTATCAGCATTGCACCCGTGCGAAGCCGGGTCGTGTCGCTAGTACAAAAAGGTCTCTCACCACTACACCGTAGACAATGTCCGTAGTGTAAACTTATTAGGCACGGAATGTAACACAACAAGGACGACTACAACCAGTAGAATGTGTCAATACACTCGGAAAATATTCTCGATTTGACGCTCCGTCCATGGAACGCGACGTTGCTAGTCGACAAAATAACGTGCTAGTAAACATAGTCTCATACTTTTCAATACAAAGAATATTTGTTTGCCTGACATGTTCCTGTACGGTCATGATGCCTGACATGATACTTAACGCCATACCTACACGGAACCAAAAGCAAATAATTATTATGGTAAAAGGAAAAGAGAATATTTAATAACCAGAATATTTAATTCTATCTTTCCAGAAGATGAATGCGCCACTAAAGGTATTTTTAAGAATAGATTTAAAAAGATACTATTAGATGCCCTGTCTTAGTGTAACACCTACTGTTATGGTTACTACCTAATACCTATTTAGTTTGATTCTAAAGAATCTAAAGTGTCTGGCTAATAGTTACCTACCTACTTTTAAGGCTAAGTGAACGTTTTTTAAGGATAAGGATCCAACCCGCACAAAACAAAATTTAAAATTTGAACCTTGAGTGTAAAGCTCACATCATCTTTTTTGTGTGGATTGGATCGTTGTCGTTAAAAGGCGTCCTAGTTAAGATTTTAATGGTACTATTGTTAAAAAAGTGAGTGCAATACTCGCCAATAAACTTCGTGTTTGGCGAAATTTGTTGTAAAATGTGTACCATGCTTTTTTGAAATAAATAAATTAAAAAAATATATATATAGAAAACTAGATGGTGCTTCTCTGTCCGCGTATAACTTTTTGTATACCGTGGTTGGGTAAACGTTATCCTAGAACAATATTCGTATGTCCAGTTATCCCTGTACCAAAGTTGGTTAAAAACCGTCGTAAGTAGCGCGATTGTTGGACTGGCCATCAGCTGGGCTGTTCGTATTGACAGTGATAAATAAATGTTGTCAATTACTTACTTCAAACATATTCTGCTAAACGAAATGTTTGTGTTTCAATAGGTTATGGGCATAGCGATGAAAGGACATTCTTTTTCAACAGATCGCGTGCTCATACAAATCCTGCATGGCGCTGTTAAGGTTTTTCCTAAAATAATGATAACAGACTTTCACACAATTTTATACAATATCAGTTGAAATGTTTAACATTACCTGTCGTATATCTGTACGTGTCATTAAGTAACTAACAGGCAGATTAATGAACTTTAACGAATATTACCGTCCGGCGAAAACTTTACTCGTATTTAGTCGGGTACTTAGTAAAGTACACGTTTTAGTGTATTGGAGTTTCTAACTCCCGTCCTATTCAGACTTTGCCCGCTTTCGATATTCTAGGTTTCGAATGAAGGACTTATGTAGTATACAATACATACAATATATAAAGTATATGTATACTCGACTACACCGCTCACGGTATGATGCTGTGCCTTGTTAGCGATGTGTGATGAGCATATGATATTTTATCCTTATATTTAGAAGAAGATATGATGGGAGCCTTGTATGAAATCTGTGAGAATCTTAGAAATTTGTACAAGTGTACATATGTAGCTTACTCCATTTATTATAACAGATAGTATAAAATTTATAATTAAAGTAGTCTAAGAATAAAAAAGTAGGTGTCAAATTGATGCCAAATAGTATTGGTTTGGCGTAGGTTACAAACGACCCAGTAGTTCTTCATCCGCGACTGCTACCATTGGCCGTTCCTGACAATTTCACGTGAGTGTAAGCCGCTTAATACATTAGTTAAATGTCTCATAAAAGCTTTAATAAGACCGTATATTTGTAAAAATTAAGGGCGTTTGTCACTTGTGCCCGTTTGATACGGTTTAACATAAATTCGATATTGTGGTTCCAAATGAACTATACACACACACGTCAGTTTAAAATAACATAACGAAAAGAATGACGCTGACTTTTTTATTTGTATAATATGTTATACGAATAAAAAAATCGTAGTCCTCTGGCCTCATAATTTGATTACCTAATCAAATAAAACCCTTAGCACTCTCAAAACCTAGAAAATCCACACCTAATTCGAGCCTCATTCCAGTCACTAAGTAATGGAAATTCGCAGCTTTACCTAATTGTGGTTATCAGTTTGCTGGGCGTGTTAATATTATAGGCGGGATGAAAGGAACATCTAAGTGGGGCAAACCACTCCTTCATGGTTACCGGCAGGTATTTCTTGTTTTGACACGCGAACGGTGGTTACTCATCTACGTACCTTTGCTGTCGATATAACTAAATTAATATATGTGCTCATTGAACATTCTCGATTTCTATAAAGATGTAATATCTGATCCGATATTGAGCCTGAGATCAGATAATAAAAGTACGAGGATGTAATTTCCATCCAAATGACAGTTTATTTTAAAATAAATATGTAAATACACGTTTTAATATGTTTGTTTTGTTTATTTGAAAATGTGGAGAAATAAGTAATATTTATTTATGTCGATGAAATTAGATGTTGACAGTAACATCGATATATTTTTTTGTCGATAAAATATTTTGCTACGTTACTTTCGTATATATAGGTGCCCGAGTTATCCCAGGTATGCTCATCTACGTACACTTGGGACTTGATTCGATTAGCATTGATATACGGCCATTTATTCGACCGTATGTCCGTAAGATTTCTGCTATAAGAGCTACATTAAGTGAGATCGACGTCGAATTAAATGTTTTACATATTTTTAGGTACGTACATCACATAATATCGCTGAAAAGACTTGTATTAATTATTTTAACCCCAGCAAGCGATACTTAATGGTATGCATATGCCGTTAATGAATATCCATACCCCTCTGTATTTTTCGTGTCTGTGACATCAACATGACTAAAAATATCATGTGACTCATGTCATATCTAAATTATAATAAAAATCTGTTTTCTATGTAGAGGTGTTATAGGGGAGGGGGAGAGGGAGAGGGAGGGATACTGTGTCATCACCACCCGCAGTCCCGCACCCGTACAAATTCACAACACGTAAACGTACAAATTCGGCATAGCGCAATTTTTTTTTCTTTTAACAATTACCCCTTCACATGGATATTTTTGAGGTTTTATTAATTTTGTTTATATATTCCAACTTTATTGCACAAAACAAAAGTCAGTACAAATGCTAAAGTAGAAATACTTCAAGTGGGTGCATAGTAAAAATAGTTCTGATGGCAATTTCTATGTAGTTATTTAAATTATAAATATCGTTGTTCAGTACCCAAAGTACAAGCATAGCATTGATTGTCCGAGGTATTATTAAAACTATCGTGAGACATCCGTGCTGCTACACGAATAATGACCCACTGCAAACGGATACCTGTCCCTGACGAAGAGCTCCATATGAGTTCGAAATATGTCGGTCCGTTCCTGACAATTTTTACTTGATTTTAAACCGTTTTTATAATTATTGTTCGAGGTATTATGTGAAAAATCATTTGTTATATACACCAAACTGAACAATATCAGCGAATTTTAACAAAAGTGTCGTAGGTCCTAAAATAACGTTAAGGCTTTAAGGGAGTTTCAGGGTAAGCCGCGGCCCGCGGGGACATCGGTGAAATCGCCTGTCCCGTCAGAAAAATACCGTAAGTGGGGGATATATTTTACTGATCTTGTTTGTTATACGAATATAATCTACGCTTGTAGGAATATCGGGTTTCGTAAACGTGCAGTTTGATATGTTGGGAATAGATAGAATAAAGAATGAGAGCGTAAGAGAAAGTCTGAAAGTAACACCAATCAGAGATAAGTTGCGAGCTAGCCGTCTGGGGTGGTATGGACACGTGATGCGGAGAGATAATAGCCACGTGACGAAATGAGGGTTCAGGATAAATTGTAGAGGGATATAGAAGCAAATTAAGGCCAAGGAAATGATGCTTGGATTGTGTGAAAGAGGATTTGCAGAAGGATTTAAATGACGAATGATGAGGAAGAATGGAAGAGACAGACACGCTGGACCGACGCTAAATAATGGGATATGGGCTAGATAATGTATGTAGTTCGATTCTTCCAATAGGTAGCTACATGTAGCTTACTAAGGCTCCGTTTCTACCAGAGGTGTGTAACGACTAGCGAAGGATGTGTTTTTGTTAACCAATAGAATCAACTGCGCTGAGCACGTATGAGTAAATGAAGTTATTCCATTGGCTAGCAGAAACACATCCCTCGCTACACATTTCTGGTGGAAACGCAGCCTAATAAGTATATTTCATGGACACCGTAATCCGTTCGAAACATAAAATGGTAGCCTTTATACATCGTATCGTGTATATTTTTAATTTGTGGTGGTTTTCATCCGGATATTGTTAATTGAAAAAGGGTAATTTATTTCTCGATCGAACCGCCAGTATGATGCGTTCGTATAATAAAGTGTTGTACCTACTGTGGCTGAATAATGAGGAACATTTTACAGGCTTAAAGTATTACGCAACATGCTTAATGATGTAAACAGTTATTTCCATGAGTAATTTTGTGTGTGCGATAACAATTACAATATTAAAGTACAATCGGAATTATCGGAAAACAACGGATTTCAATTTGATTTTCTTTGTCTATACAGGGTGTAACCAACGATGTACCAAAAACTGAAACCATGGCTTCAGACCATTATTCTGGGCTGAAAAATCGTGGAAATTTCTTTAAGAAAATTCCCATTATTCCTCGCAAGTTTTCATTTTTTCTTTATTTTTCCGTTAATCGAACTCTACCGGTAACAATTTTTCATGAAAAATCGCATGAAAATAGCATTTTCCGCAAAACACGCAACGTATCACAAACAGTATTATGTAAGCGCGTGGAGTGGGACAGATAACGGTACTGGCCGGTCATTGATCCGCCAGGCCAGTGCGCGCCCGTTGGCCGTTACGGTCGGACTCATGTTTAATGTTTACCTACCCGCACATTTTATTTGCTTTACTTGCTTGAATGAAAATAATCTTGTTAGATTGTTTTAATTTATCGGTCAGTTGTTATTGGTGTTAGGTACTACATACTAGTTGTGATCTGTGGTTGCGTTGTTTTTGTGGTTGCATTCATTCATGTCATTCGATGCGCATTGGCGTAACGGTATGTTTTGCGCCGACGCGTGAGTGGAGTGGGGAGCGCCTGGAACGGTCGATACTTGCCGCGTGCTCCCCTTCCCGCGCGTCTGCACCCGAGAGAATTGGACGCAATACATTGCGCGTCAAGTTTTATAATTTATTTTAGAAAATCTTATCCTTGAGTTTTCCGAGAAAATTAACACTCGTTTTCAGTTCGTGATTATGGTCTAAAACTACAGTTTTCGTTTTCGGTACGCTGTCGGTTACACCCTGTATAGCCTATATATACATTAAATTACAAGCAAAACTTACTTTCAAGCACATGTTGCGCAAGCGTCTCGAGGACTAATGATCGATATAATGTTTTGCACTAATAGGTACATGATGTAGTGTTTTTGTAAGTATATGATATTCTATATTTGTGTAAGTTTAATATGTATGTATTATAATCATACTTCTTACATTTATCTTGGTCTTATTTTCAAATTTCAAAGGCCCGCATCACAAAACTGTTTCTGTTAAGGCCAATAGTTGAATGGTAGAGAATGCCTTATGGCATTAAGGTCTCCATTTGTACACTTTTTTGTGCAATAAAGTATAATGAGCACAGGGTGTTATTGTGACGGAACATTACTGTTGCGGACAGCACTGCGGATCACTTAGTTTTTAAGTAAATAAATAAATACTTAAGTATTAATTAGAATTAACGTAAAGATTTTGGCCCAAAAAAAGCGGTAAAATACTGTAAACTTATTTACCCGTATGACCACTTACTTATTTCTCTGTAAAGAGCTCCCGTCCTAATCATAACAACTAGATGACTAGATGACTCATCATTAACTTTCCATTCGTAGACGAAAACAAATGAGTCATCTTTGTTTACATTTCATGCAAAACTTGTAACTTTACATAATTATTCCTGGTAGGAAATAAAAGTATTACATTCACTTACCTAATATTATACCATCCGCAACCTTCTGGGAGTCCGACAAATCATAAAATGATCACGCGCCCAGCGCGCATCGCCGTAAGAGTGACAAGGCAGGTTACCCGAGACAAAGAAACTATGTCAATTTTTTGTTCTCACAGTTAAGCGGGCTCCACATTCCCGGCAAAACTACACGAAACTTGCCGAGTGTAGAGCGTATTCGTCTGTATTCGTGTTATCTCGTGTATATTCGCCTTCTATCCATCCCGTGTCGGTAGGTACATCAAAGGGTTCTCGGGTAGTTTCGTCAAGTTTTGTGTTTATTCGAAACTATCTCTCCAGATTCCCGCTGTCTCTCGCGCCAGTCGGCCGACAGTCACCGTAGTGAGCGCACTTAAATTAAAACCTAAAAGCGAATAAAAATTATAAATTGGACACAGGACCTCGAGTTATTGTTTTTAGAATTTTATCAAAATCACAATATAATATGGGACCCAAAGGAACGCGACCATAAAGATCGTTAACCTTGTTCTGTTACAATGTATGGCGGTTATCCACCACCACCACCTACGCTTTTTCCAGCGTCTTTTAATCCCTGTTCCTTCATGAATGAAAAATAGTTATAACATGCTGCAGCGAATGCTATTCTTTTGACGTCCATCTCGTACGAGCGTCTATTTTCAACTGAGCCAACCGGGAATATAGAGAGCCGCTCTCGTGTGCTCTCGCCAATGCTCGTTGTTCGTAAAAACGTTTGCCTCCCGGCAATCTCCAGGAATGTGGAGCGCGCTTCAGACGGGAGCTCTCATAGCATAATCACGCATATTGTCATGTTCGTCTCATACACTTCAATCTAGTACATAAGTTAAATTTAAGCCAAATATTATACTTTTCATGTAAGATGATATCATTGTAAAAGGGCGAGCGTCCTAAGAATTTGGATTTTTGTATAAAAGAGACAGCCATTTTGCCAGTTGTATACCAGTCTTAGTGGAGTCATTAATCCAGTCATATCTCAGACTTCAACTAACCACTTTGTATATAACCATAATGTAGTTTAGCAGTTTTAGTGTCAGTTTAGCGTTGTACCCTAGGTCCGCGATTAGTTTTAATAGACAGAGACTATATTAGTTAAGTGTTAATTTTGTAAACTCTACTCCGAACCTTTGTTTTGTTAATTATTTGTGTGCTTACTATATTCCGTTTCGATTACTTTGTTTTTTCTTTCGTCTTTCGTTTGTTTAGTTCAGTTTTTTTCTCTCTCCCCTATAACTTAAAGTCCCTGAGCTTTGGAGTTGTCCCTTGTAGACGGCCATAGACGCGGTCGTCGTCTACAATTACATTATCCTCAATTAAGCAATATATCGGCTTTATCAAGGCATTATATAAGGTCAGTCTAAAAACTGTTAGCTGAAAAGTGATTATAATATGTGTAATGACACAAATTAGGTAGTGTAGTGTATGTGTCACAATGACAATAAGGGTAAAAAGCGTACGCGTTTCAGTACGTACCGTTTATTTTTCTAATATTCTTATATTACCTAGAAGTACCTTCAATGAGAACCGATGAAATCATGTTACTTACCTGAAACAATTACAAGAATGTATTACAAACTATACGTTATATATTGTTGTTTTGTCGCAGCTTTGACACATATGCACATAATCATGCAGGTGTACATAGAAACAATTTAAACATACAAAATAGAGTTTATTCAAACTAATGGGAAAGAAAATGTCGTTATGATTACGATTAAGGACAAAAAGCGCATGACATAAAAATAATTTAGGTGAAGGAACGGATAGGATGTCAGCAGTCGCGGATCTACTGTTGGGGGCAATGTGGGCTGGGCATGCCCATAACCTAAATCACTCGACCAATTTCTTTTGTATTCTTTCTCTGGTCCAAATAATGTTGCGAAAGGACCGCAAGAAATAGACCCCGCAATGATATATAACATTAGCATATTTTAAATTACGTTATACTACATACATTGTAAAGCCGCACCGCGTAACTGGACCCAGTTCAAAAATGTCTAAAAATGTCTAATAATGGACAACTTTGGCTTTAGCACAGTAAACAATAAAAACGGAAAAGCATGAGTTTTCCAACGGATTACGTTACGTCCCGACCTTCCCCCGGATTCGAGAGTTAGCAACTAGCGCCTCCTTCGCTAGTCTATAACGCGTGTTGAATATAGGCCCTGGCGCAAAATTCAACGTTAATGACCTATGTCCGAGACAGGTCTACTTGAGCGATGTGTTAACGACTCTAAAACCATTAAATGCCAGCTAGTCAATGTCACTTAATGACTTCGAATTGCAAATATTTATAGGTCAGCTACATGGCGTTCATATTGCGTTTACCAAAATATATGTACATCGCTGTACAGACATGTCACGACTTTCGGCGGCACGCGACGCGGCGAGCAGTTGAGTGAAAAATTCGAATGCAGCGGCAATATGAGTGAGCGAGACACACGTACCGCGCACCGCTGCCGCTCGCCGCTAAGATCGAAGTAGTAGTCGAGCCATTATGCCTTGATCACACGTACCGAGCAAACGGGCGAGACAGTAAAATGTTTCTCGGCCGAGACAGTGATATAAGTGAGTAGATAGCGGTTTACACATGTTTTGAAATAAGCACAGTCAGTTCAGTTCCATTGAGACTTTCGGACATGATGGATCGTAAAAAAATCGCCGAGTGGCGAGACAGAGCACGTTCAGACCGACCGAGTGAGCGAGCGAGACAGTGCGGGTAGCGGGAGGGTAGACACTCCGCCTAGTAGATAGAACGGGAGCCGAGCTACTGTCTCGCCGCTTCGTTCGGCCGAGCGCTCGGCTGAGCACTCGGCGCTATGTTTATACGCACCGAGTAATCGGCCTAGAGCACTGTCTCGCCCGTTTGCTCGGTACGTGTGATCAAGGCATTAGGGTTTAGGTACAAGTTTCGCGCGTGTCCGGTATTGGTTACACAATGTACGCCTTCACCTGACATTTGTCACTGGCTTGTATCTGACTAAGCACTTCCCTACGCGTCCCTACAGGAATGAACAACGGAAGGCGCGTAAACAAATGACGTCACAACCCGGGCCGGGCTCGGCTGACAAGCAATTAATCAATTATCGCGGTTCATTAGCCGAGTCAGCTTGTCGCCGAGTTGTTCCGGGATTCATTTCATATTTGCTGTTTTATGACCATAATCCTAATAGCAACCGAAGTTTCCTACTTTTTTTACTGGTGAGTTTAACGCAGAAATTATACTAGCTAGGTACAATCAGTCTTCGCAAAATCCACATATGAACTGTATTTTATTGGATGTTTGTGTAAAATGGTGTGAAAAAAATTATGTATACATGTATCCGACGTAGGTATTACCACCGATGTACAAATAATGTATACACACTTGAATGATATGATACATAATTCTGTTTGTGCAATTGTATATTTCTGTGAACGATGAGATAGAAAGCTTTAAACATTCATAACATAACAGAAAAGTATATGTAGTTACACAAAATACCTTATGTTATATAAGTTATATATATCAGTTCCTAATAATATTAGAAAAAAACAACTTTTCAAATCATATTTCTAATGGTCGTGTTTATTGAAGAAGACTAATAAAAGTAACAAAACACGTCTGTTCATTGAACCGATTTCATTAAGTTTTACCCAACGTTATTTTAAACTAAATTGGATACCCAGTAGATACAAATCGCTCGGTCGCACTCTTAAGCATCGATGAACGGAACACACGAGTTCCATTCGATTTCTTTGATCCTAAGGGAGTTAGCTTTGTAGTTGGTTTCGTATCGAAATTCTGTCCAATCTAACTCGACACCCGCATAGAAGAAAATACGCTAGATAGTATGTTAGGCTAACACTAGACCTAGCTTAGCTGTAGTCCAAGCTGCACTGAGCGACGCTGAAGTCGGTGCATTCATGGGTCACTGATGTACTGATTTTATATTGCTAACGCCATCTTACAACCACCCCTACCAGCAAATTGCACCTCAAAAATAGCAGCGTATAATTCTTCAATTCTTATATAAGTCATAAGAAAGCTATGTATAAATGTAGGCTTGAAAATGCATTGCTAAGTAAATACTAAATTACGTAAGTCTTGAAAGCGCAACAGAGATTAAAATAAATGACATACTTAAGTACTTGTCCTATAATAGTAATATATGGGACTTTAAGTCTTCGCTAAATACTTTGGTATCGATATTAATAATCTTGACCAAGTCTAACATTTCTCTATAGAAATGCGTTACTAATAGGATGCGTATTAAATAGAATGGTTTGCATATAAGTGTACGCAACTACAGCTAGTTGGCAAAAGTACGCACTTGTCCCGACTGACGTTAATTCTATATGTGAGTTTTTCTTCGTACACCGCTTAGCTGTTTAATTTAGCTTTAGTAGCTGTTCACTAAACCTAGAGTAGGCATAGATCCCCGAAATTTTCTGCACGAATAAAAATATTTACATACTGGTTTTTTTATCAATTTGTTCACAGTCCATCTACTTCTATATATTACAAATGGAAGCTAATGTTCTTCTAAACAAGATGTGAATATAAATACCAGCATCAATGTGGCCGCAACTGTGGTTTTTCAGCATCAATCAAAAAGCAAAAAGAAATTGGAGCTACAATGATTGACTGACAACCCAGTATTAAATATTATGTCTACTCGAAGATGTGTAAATTTTCATTTGACGTGGGGAAATCAGGTAATCTAATGTAACATGGTTACAGATTTTTTTTAACGCAACTGCGGCATCGAAAGTAGAGGAGTAGTACCTAATAAGTTCCATTGTATACCGGTTATACATCTATACATGCCACTCGATTGTCGCTCCGTCTATCGATTGAGACGCGATTTCGAGAGTCGCCATCTCGCGTTGTTTTAGCGGCGTCGTAAAAACGTGATAATGTCGTGTTTTTAAGTTCCGTCCGTAACACTTACATAAACAATGTTGCTGCCACAAACGCTGGCTCAATATTACAAGCTCCTATCACATTTAATGAGCAGTTAAGGCTCTTTATCCGTTCAAAAATGCTGATTGTTTTGAACATCTTTTTCTATGATCAAGCATGTTTGTTAACATTATTATCAATGTTAGGTATATATACCTACTACTTAGAACAGGGCCATATCGATTTATTGGTATATATTTGAAACCTAAGGTTTGAATTTTTTTAGATAATTTTTGTTACAAACCCAACTCAAATTTGACAAAATTCATGCAAAAAACAGTTTTTTTACTTATTTTCGATTGCACGCAATGAACTTTCTATTCCTTAGGGAAAGGTATTATTGACCTCCAAAAGTTAGTTGAAATCATCAATACATTTGTATAATTTTTAAAAGGAATAAGGCCTCGTAAGTAATGAAAAAATTCCCCTGATGGCCAGGTTTTATCAAGCAACCCAGACCACATTATCATTAAGTATATGTAAATTTTCATTTTAACCACAATTGAAAATTAGGCGAGTGGTGGGTCGCATCCCTAGCCCTTACATAAACACTGTTCCTACCAGACCATTCGCTTGCTCGCTATTTCGTAACGCTAATTCGATGGATATAATGAGATATTTTCAATTTAGCAGTGTTTCGGTTTGCCTAACGAAATATATAATTATTCTGTGCCCAGGTAAAAAAGCCCGTTGACTGTTTCTTAATATAGAATCACTTTGCTGTCCGTCCGTGCGTCCGTCCGTATGTCAGTCGATACCCTCTATCTCGGGAACGCGTGGAGATATCAAGTTGACATTAAAACCATATCCTCAAATCTACAGTCCCACGAAGCTACGAAAAAATCAAACTTCTAAGTTAACATAAAAAAGGTACGACCGTTTTTTGCCCCAAAAACGTATATTTTAACACACTTATCAGGGAATCAACATTTATAGGGTATTTTCTGTTGACCTAGAACTATGTTTGGCAAGTAATACTGTAAGTATATTACAAGTATAGGGAAAAATCTTATAGCCTTTATTTAAAGTATGTAATCATAATCAATCAATCCGCTACTATGTTGACACTAGTCTGACGTTTGTTTAACCTTTCTAACGCCTCCTCGAATCTCGCAAATCTATCAACTTGACCTTTAGCCTTTATATTGCACTACTTAAGAGTTAATGTAAAAAAAAAAAACTTTTTAACAATTTAAAGTACTGTTTGCAATAGCTTTATTTTAAGAGTATTCCCCAGAGAAATCATCGCTTCTAAAGTTAGCTAGTAATACCTAGTCCTTAGCTCTTTTTTCTCATCGCTTTCAGGGTGTGCTTATGACCATGATCCCTGAGCCTTAATTGCTCGTAGTTCTACATTGACATGTAAGCGATCAAGAAGAGAAGCATCGGTAATATTATAATATACTTGTATTTTTGCTCTGCTTAGCTACACTCTGATTTAGCAAGTCAGGGCATTTTGAATATTTTACATCGGGCTTACTTCTGTCTAGCCGTAAAGGGTGATCACGCTGACGGGGTATTGTAAGTTATTGTAACAAGGATAACGTAATGACAAGAAAGTTTCATCATCTATTCAGTCTCCTAAGAAGATCAATTTGTCAAAATAAATAGGTGTAGTTTCAAAATTAAATCGCCAAAACAGGCATAATTCGATGCCAAAAAAAATTATGAAAAAATCCGACTTCAAAAATAAGCTGAAATGACAAAAATAACCCGTTCATGTACAGACATTTGAATTTCCTATCCATCCACAATTGGCGGAGACATCGGTGAACATACATAAAAAAAGTACATGCAGTGAAACATAGAACCTCCTCCTTTATTGAAGTCGGTTAGTGAAAGATAAATTTCGTGTACTGTTTGGAAGACTAAAACTTTGTAGACTCAATATCACTCATAACTTGGCAGATCTATCGCGGTTTTGCATCTCTTATAGGTTAAGATCCGACCACCAGCAATACCATCGTATTTTATCGAACTTTATTTCGTCGATTTTCATCGCATTGAAAAGTTATTTACGAATTTCATTACGTATTTTTTTTAATCATCAATTCGTCGCTTTTTATTTCATCAAACAACTTTTCATCGTAAATCGTTTCGCATCTATCTCAAATCATCGTAACGATTCATCGAAATTTCGAGTCACAGAAACAGGGTTCATAGATTACCTACGTTCCATACCTATATAATTATTTCCACGAGCAATGTTTCATCGCAGTAACCTTTCATCGAACGATGCTTTATTTGTTATTATTGCAGCGTGTTTAGAAAAAATATTGCAGTCAGTCGTAAGTAAAACACAAGCATCTCCAAAATATTTTACCGTTCATCATTACATGCTAAATGAAATCATTCCTAAGTTATAATAAAATTCTGCGAATATCGTTATAGGAAACGATAATCGATGAAACGACTTTCGGTAAAGTGATGGATTCCCGATTCTTCCACTTAAACCAGACTTCACCGAGAAGCAAGATGGTCGGCGAGTCTTTTTTTTACTGACAATGGCTTAAAATGTATGATAGAGATGTACCTATACATACGAGTATAACGCCTCTGTTACGTCATATCTGACAAACCACCGTAACATGATCATATTAAAATATTGTATTGGTAATATATGATTAAGCTAAATGAAGTAATGCAATATAGACATTTTGGCGTCGAGACCCTAGGGCCGCGGAGCCCCAAGTGAAGAGGCTTACTTATATCTCACTATCGAACGGATTGCTTGACTGTGGTTGCCTCGCTCAAAAAATCAGTTTGGCAATTCAGTAAGGAAACCCCGCCAGCAGAGACCATTCTTAGATTTAGTCTTAACTTTATGTTGTTCTAAGTAGTTTAGTTGTTTTTTACCTTGTTTTTGTCTTATTTTTATACAATAAATATTCCTTCATTTGTAGTTTGTACCATAACTCAAATGATTATCAAGGGCACAGAAATGTACATATGTATGTAGGTGGGTAATAAAAAAAAATGCAGTGGGATCTTCACCTAACTCGCAATTCTACCGTGAAATAGTTTCTGTCCAAGAACCGGCGAATTTATGCGCCCAACTCCTTTATCATGCGACTCAACTCACTGCAATGTGAATAATGTAATAAGTTTTTAAAAGCTACGTTGGTTTCTACGGTATGCAAAAAAACCGGCCATGTACCACGGAGTAAAAACAAGGAGACCCCCTTTTATTTTTAACTTTATTTTGTATCTATTGCTGTAACAATACACATGCATTCACGAATAATTTCAAGCGTGCGGTGCCATAATTAAAACCCTGAAACAGAAATACACACTGCAAAAGGGTTTCATTAGATTTTTTTCGATAGGTACGAACCCTTACCGATCTACTCTATATTTAAGGCAAGGTATATTTTCCAGGGCATGAAAATTAAAAATAAATAACACTATCTCACTCCTGCACTTAAAACAATTATAAGGTACAACATCACTTGTTCCATAAAGTAGGTGCTACGAACATTTCTGAGCCCAGTTCGAACGGGCCAAGTTTTGAAACTTGTTTGCCCGGAGTTTGCTTCAACGTGACGCAGTTAATATTTTAATAATATAGTTTAGGCGAGGGGTTCTGGACTCAATTTTTAATATTTTATCTATAATGAAAGATGCCTGCCAACAAAACGCTTAGGTAGGTAAGTATTTAATCGGATATTGCAAATACACAACTTCCAATGTACGTAAGTACTAAAAATAAATGACATTCTACCAAGTCGTTTAATTGTAGACGATTGTGATGGTAACGCCTCAAAGACATACATACATAAAAAAATATACATTCCGTGACCTTGAACTTGGCTTCAAATATAATTATACAATTAATATAAGAATAAGATTAATAAGAAGGGATACAACTTATTTAAAAAACAATTAAGTGCTTTCATAACACCTGTTTTAATACAACGCCCTTAAGCAAGAACAACGTCCGAAGGCCGAAGCATTCCGTCTGCCTTCCAAAACAAGGACATTATGTTAACCGAGACCCTGAAACCGCAGTATAAAATTAGCATTTCCACCACTGCCCCCTATTACATCACCTCTGTTACTGTCATTTCACGCCGTTCATTTCTACCAGGAAAAAACTATCGTATTATCATAATCCCGGAATAACTTGGCTCTTATTAATGCCAGCAGCCAGTCTTCTCCGACTGGCCGCGAATTCGCTTATCTTGCGATATAGCATTATTTCTAGCAACGAATTAAAAAGAAGGAGATAGATAATTATTATTTTCATGCGAGAAAGAGTAGTAGAGATGCACACTCCATAGTAGATGATTGTGCAAGTGTTGCCAAGTTTGTAATGCCGCGTTGGTAATAAATATTATTACCTACGTTGAATCGAGGTTCAAATACAAGTTTACATGGTCTGGAGACTATTTATTTATTTTCCAAAAAAGGTGTACATAACTGCATGCAACTAAAATTAACTCGCGAAACTACTAAGACAGCTTGTTGGGGAGATCACGCTCATACACATTATTTTTAGTTATATGCACCTAACACTACATACCTTATAATTACATTAACAAGTTAACCTTAAACAACAGTCACGAGTGGCAACAATCTCTCTTGTCGACTTAATGTTCCGATTTTTTTTGTAAATGGCGGAGCTAATATGAGAATTATATATCAGATCAGCCATTTTAAGAAATGTTGAAATGCTCGTTCATTCTCATCACTCACCAGGCTCAAAAAATTCACGGAGCCACTAATTATAATTGTTAACAATATTCCATTTTCATTTTAAAATCAATACGCCTATAAACCTAGTCAGTCACGTTTGGTACGGTGTGTGCGCATCTGTCACAACGTCAAGCTCACAAGCAAAACATGTCTATGATTGGTTCGTAGACGCGCACACATATACTTTTATTCTATTAATTTCGTCAATTTAGAAAAAAGATGTCGATGTATCATAAACCAAAGATTGACCAGCTTTTAAAGTTGCTTAATTATGTCAAGTTGCCTGTATCCCGCGATGCAGTGTCTTATTAGGTATGCATAATATCTGGCAACAACTGGGCATCTTTGAGAGCAATCGATATTGAAGAGCTGAGCTTTGTTCGCGTATAGCGAGAGTTACGTTTCTCCGGGATATAGCCCGGTCTGGGTACCAATTCGATGAGGTATTTTAATATCCTCAGTTTAGGAATATCTCCGATTTTTACCATTCAAGCTAAATTTTTTATCAAATTGGAGTGTTTATTAATTTCTATGAGATATGATAGGATGGCCCTACGGCCACTACTGCAACGAGGTTTTAGCGGAGACCCCAAACAGCCCTGTAGCTCGCCCTCCGACAAGCGGACCGATGCCCTGATGAGAGTCGCGGGAAGCGGCTTAATGCGGAAAGTTGAGGACTGGCTATGCTGGCGTGATTTCGGGAAGGCTTTTGCCCAGCAGTGAACGACTGTGATAGGACATTTTATAAAGGGTACTTAAAAGAGCTATAGTAGAGATATAGCAAGATCTCTCACATGTCTTTAAAAGTGCCGAATTTAGCCTCTGGCCCGGATCCAGGGAGCAACCGCGGAACATATAGGTATCCAATAGAAACGTCGACAATTTAGTGCTATCTGCTTCTGAAAGATATACACCGCGTCTATAATTTTTTTGAATAGGAAATGTAGTGCTGAGCTTCGACCCATCTGGGATAAGATTATCTTTCTGTTGGTTTACTATGTTTCAACCGACTTCAAAAAAGGATTTTTTAGGCCTGAAACGGAGACGCACAGTAAATTATTTGTTTGAAAAAACTTACTTTAACCTTTAACCCAATCGATTTTGATCTCAGTGTCTTAACAAAGCAAAATCTGATAAAAAGTGTATGCAAATGTTATCGTCGAGCAAACTTCAAGTGCCTTTGGCGGCTATATTAGCATCTGCATAATCTCCTGAACTGCCCTTCAATCCTATCACGGAACAAGTTTATATTAGCTCCTAATGAAAATAGTACTAGGATAGTATTGCACTATAGTAAAATTTGGATATTTGATACAAAAAATAAAAGAAAAAACATTTTGTATGAAGAACTTTTATTCTATAAAAAAATCTGAGATAAAATTATGTCAAATGGTTTCTATAGTGACCAACGACCGTTAAATGCTTGTTTTCACTTGTGCAGCAGTACAGTATGACAAACTTTTATAAAGTTTCTAAAGCCTATGATCCAAATTAATAATTAATCATGTACGACTTTGTGTCTACTTTAAAAATTCCTTAGAAAAAAGATTACGCGGCGTTATTAAATTTAAAAAGTATATATGACTTAGTAATTTTTAGGATCACAAACTACGAATCGGCAAAGTCCCTTATTTCGAATTATTCGACAAGTCCGAGTTGGATTTGCCAACCGAGGTTTCCGTACAAGTTTATACTGTTCCTGAACCTGGATGATTGATACGTACTTTAAATAAAGACTATATTTTTGTGATTTTATTACAAATATTTTCAGACTGTAAAAGACGATATTTCTTGCCAAATTTCATAGAATAACTACCCTATAAATATAAATTTGAATTCCCTTGAGAGTATCGAAATATACGTTTTTGGCATAAACGGCCGTATCTTTTTTACGTGTACTTACAAGTTTGTTTTTTTTTCACAGCTTCAAGGGACTGTAGAGTTGTAGACCTGAGTTCAACTCTATATCTCCACGCGTTCCCGATATATTGACAGACAGATGGACGGACGGACAACATAGAAATTCTATAAGAGTTCCGTATTTTCCTTTTGAAGTACGGAACCCTAAAAATAATTACATCAAAATATAACATTAAAACTGAACCTAGAGAAACATTTTATAAAATGGGTAGTTTGCACAAATGCAACTTTGAGAGAGAAAAATTGAGTTAATCGGTAACTGTAAATAGTTACTGAAAAGTCAGGAAGGCTCAAATAATTAATAAACGCCATATACTCCGTTTAAATTGTTGTTTTAATGTAAATTATTAAGACTGACTGAAATTATGTATTCGTGTCAAGTGACACGGCCGAATTTCAGTCATCAACAATGCAACACGAAACAACAAATTCAAGTGGTTTGATAATTAAAAACTGAATATTGGAAATCGGGTAGCATTTCACTCCATAGTTGGTAGATAACATGTTTTGGCCTCTTGCCAGTGCTGCATCTAGGTCGTGCGATGTTTCGCTGGTATTTTATACAATTCCACAGAGGTATTGGGTTTTCCATCAAATTAATGACAGCTGGAATTCTGTATGAAGGGTCTCTTTGAGAACGATAGTTGCATCATTCTGGATACTTTAATAACATGGGGCATCGTTAGTAAGAATTTATATAACTTGCGAGATATTTTCCCTTTCATTACTTGATTTTTAGGAAATGTATTTATTTAACCTATTTTAGAATGATTTCTGACCCAGAACTGGGATTAACACTGACTACGAGTTTCGTAGTCAGTGTAACAGTTTGGGCAACCCTAAATACTGCGCTGTAATATTCATAAAGCTTACGATTATAATTTATATTATAAGTTTATGCAACTGTTACATAATGGGAGGTCATAAGACACGAGTGAGATATTCACAATAGGATCACACGAGTTTTACACATATTTGGGTAAGGACCATTTGCAAATAGGTACTGTCATACATTAATGTCCACCTCATCTCAAACTTAACATTTATCGTTAATTTGTGGAGTAGAAAAACACTCCAAATAACAGTTCCTATTTAACCCAATCATCAATAAACGAATTGATTTTCAGAGTAGTTAATAAAAAAAATATTCAGAAATATACTTTTTTATATTTACTATATTTCCCATAGAAAATGAACATGTCCGTACTCTGCTTTCTCGAGAATATATTGATTTTGTTTTAAAGTACGAACGCCTTAACTTATACAGTTTACTTGTATATATAGTCTTAGGTTTTGTTAAGACGCAGGTATATTTTAATATTCGATATCCTTCATCATTTTACATTTTGCGGCTATTTTATGTATGTCCCAAATATTCTTCCATTGTGCGACTACATTACACGGAATTTGCAACGCTATTCCAGTAGATTCTTCAATTATTTTAATGGAACACTGACTCCAAACTTGCAAGCCTTGACTTCGATAGTGCCGTCATGTTGTTTAACTGACAGTCGAGCATCGTGTTGGCGGAAGCTCCGCGTAGCGTTAAAATTCTGTGACTTTTTATGTAATTTTATTGTTTTCCATCACGCTTTCTCTGCTTGCGAATGATTAACTGCAAACTTAATAGTATATTGCTGCTACACATCAAAGTTCACTAGTCGTTTAGTTTATTGAGTGTGAAACATTTCTGGTTAGGTCGTGAAGTATTTTGCCTCCATTGTGCGACAAGTGACACAACATTGTGCGACGAGTGACACAACATTGTGCTACGTGTCACAACGGAAATTCGTCGAAACGAAGACAACGTTACCAATTGTGCTCATTACAAGATTTTATTTAGTTTCACCTGTCCCGATGTTTGTTTATTATTCATCTTCAAACCTTGTACACGTACATTTACAATTTTATTGTGCTACTTTTTTTCCGGTGTGACACATTCCATTGTGATTTCCGTTGTCCAACGATGCAAACAATTTGGTCCTTACCCATTTATCATCGTGTCATAGATTTTGTTTTACGTAGGTAGATGAATGAAAAACGACGGCACGTACAGGGTCGCCTTAACATCGTCATTATATTACGAGTACATATATCGTAATGATAGAAAAATAACGTCACTGATTTTGCTACTCCAGCCCCACCGCCTCTGCCGCATAGTAATGTACAAAAATAACTCACACTAATACTATAATGGCCAAAGTTTGTGAGTGTGCTCGTGTGTATGTTTGCTACTTCTTCACGCTCAAACGGCTGGACCAATTTTGATAAATTTTGATATGAAGGTAGCTGACACCCTGCATTACCCACCACCACTAAAACTACTTTTTAGTATTCCCGTGGAATGACCGAGTAATAGAAATAATTCTTCGGAAAGGTTTATAAACAAAACCTTGTACGCGAACTTTCGGCGCTAAAAGTGTCTCCTGAAATTGAATTTAAAAACGATTTTACCTCAGGTACAGGGACATCTGATTATTTACGACTTGCCGGGCGCAAAAATCATTAAAATAAACGTAGTTATCTTTCGGATGTCATGCCCGTTTGGGAAAAGGGGATGTATGACGAGAAATAACGTCAACAGGGATAGGTAGGTGTTATGGCCAGCCCGTTAACTTTTGCGAGCCCGACCCTGCACTTTCGAAAATTTATCGTTTTCATTTGCTGGACCCATGAATATTTAGAAGCTATTATGCGAGTTTTTGCCCTAAATTCATTTATCCCTGAAAACTGGTCAAGTGAGACCCAATTCTATCCAAAGCGTGTCTGGCACAGATCTCACTATGGACGGCCTCTGGTTTACCTCATCTGGTTATCAACTTATCGTGTTATTCTTTTGCGTTTTGTATTTTAATGTTTTTGAGAACCGTTCCAGAGTTTTAACCGCCTCACTTTCGTAACCATACTTTTAGCAAAGTAAGTACCTGCAGATTTTGGTGGTATTTCAAAGTACTTGGTGGACATCTCGGACTTTGAAAAAATGGTTCGAAATCCCGTTCCATAAAATTTACAGCACAGGTATTGTTCGAAAAATACAATTCAGGGCCAAACACAATTCCATCTCGTTTTGACTAGGAAATCTACGTCGTTTAAGGTAAATCACGGCACGATAAGTTTCATAAATAAACGGATGAGTCGACCGTCGAAAGATAAAGCTTTGAGTGAGCATGGGAAATTCTCTAACTCTAATTATAAGTACGTACATATATAGTTATAATTTGATATACCAATGCCCGATTCTACTTGGGGCTATATAGGTATATTTCTTATCATTACAGTTGTCTCATCATCATTACTGCAGACGATTTATGGTAATGATGGGAATCATAATGTTTATCTTTTGTTGACTAATTGCTCTATGATCGCACCTTTTCAGCACATTTTGTTTAACCTAACAATAAAGTTCTTTTCCTTATGTGTATCCTTATATTTGGTTACATTGTTGCCGCCTAATCTCTCTTAGTATATGAAATGAAGTATAATATTATGAAAATGAATTACATCAGTCGTATTGATATGATATGACCTACCTACGCAAGCAAACGACTGTGTTCTACATATGTTATGTACAAGTAAGTACTACAGCTAAGATCGAACGCTTACCCTAACAAGACGTCCCCTTAACCTTCTCTGAAGAATAACATCGCCGGTCCTTTTCGCTCACATACTAATCTACATCTCGCCATCTCTCTTCGTATTTACACATAGCGACCTGACGGGAACCTATGTTTAATTTTGTTGGTGAATTAGACTCGATGGAGCCAGATTATTTCGTATGATTTAAGGTGTAAGTTTTTATCTCTCCACATTTTTGTAGAAACTTTTATTTATAGTGTAAACAATAATTAAACTTAAAGGTGCTCGCAAGTGCTTTCGCGTGACCGTCCTTTTTAAGGGTTCCGTATCTTAAGGGTGCCAACAGGACCCTACAGTCTGTACTAAGCCTCTGCAGCCTGTCTGTCCCATTTTCCCAACCGTAACAGTTAAGATACTTAAATTTTCGCATAATTGGCCGCTATAGCAACAAATAAGTTAACAATAAAACTAAAACAAATCTTTTTAGCGTTCTCAACGTTTTTTGCTCTAAAGATTGAATAATAATAGGTAGAGACTTGAAAGTATAAAGTATTAGGTATTATTATTTATGTATTGTTATGGTGTTCATAGTAACACTACTATAACAATAAATACATATTTATGGTGGTGGCACGACGTGTCCGACTCGCACTGGGCTAATTCTTTACTCTATCGTAATCGAATATATTTGTCTTGTTGTATTGTATTGAAATGTCCAACCATCACTATACCAATTTTGGTTCAAATCCGTTCAGCCGTTTCAGTGTTAACAAGGCCGCGAAGTTATTTCGAGAGGCGGAGTTTTAATATTAGGCTGCCTGTCCACTGAAGCGGTGGAGCGGAGATGTGTAAAACGGACCAATCACATTTCTCAGATTTAAATACACTTCTTTCGGGTTTCTCAATGACGCAGCCTGATTGGTTCATTTTCTCCGCTCCGCTTCAGTGGACAGGCAGCCTTATGTACCTACTCGTATTCCATATGGAACAAAAAAACGTGGATGCTAAGATTTTCATCCGCAACCGTAACTTCTCATACAAAAGTAGTTTTCAAAACAATTTTAGAGTACACAAGTTGGATCTTTTTAAAGCTAATTTGAGCAGCGTTACTTAAAGGTAGTTTGCTAATAACTTAATCTGTTTCATTTCTTACATTATTCATAAGTATTTATTACACTGCTATTTTTAGATTTAGTTTAACTTTATTGTGTTCTAGTTTAGTTTTATTTTTAGGTTTAAGTACCTAGTTTTATTGTAAGTATTTTTGTTGTTATATTCAACAAAATTTAATTAACACTCTATACATATTCATTTATTAACATAAAAGTACCTAATGCTACAAAGCTATTTCTAACAGTCAACCTTAGACCAAAGCAAAAAATTATCGGCAATACAATTATCTTACACATACGTACTAACTACATATCTATATATATATTACGCGAGGCCGATTTTTGTACATCCCATCAGATCTACAGTTATGGTCCGATTTTGATAAATGATATGTCATTAGATTCGTCTCATGCTGGAGAGGTGCATAAAACTCTTGGAATTTTAATTTTTTCCTGAAAAGGTACTGAAAAATGGATTTGAAAAAACTACTGTGCGCTAACCACGTGATCCCTATTTTGACATAAGATGACCAAATAATAATAAGCATGATTTGCTCACAAACCTGAGTAAGTTGTTCAGCATGATGAAATATTATTTTTGAGTCGACAACATAATATCCGCAACACTTAAAACATGTACGAATATGCAAAAATAATTTTACAGTTTGTTGACAATGAATGACAGTAACCATATTCTGACAACTTTTAATGTCTTTTTTATTGGGGGCTATTATGTCAATGCTCTAAATTGCCAGGTTGTTTTTCTTTTTAAAATGTTCATATGGAAACTTTTTTCGCATACCTGTTAAAAATGTGGAGAAAAAAGCCGGTTAAGTGCGAGTTGGACTGGTACTCGAAAGACTAGAAAAACTGACCGTCATTCAAGTATAGATTATTTTTATAGGCGAGTTTTACAATAAATCAAGGCAGAAAAAATGTAGTAAAACTAATTTAAACGTCATTCAAATAAGTAAATTTATTATAGATTATTATAAATATGATTATATAAGTCCATCAAAAAAATAATTCCAAGGAAAATGGCATGAGTCATGGTAAATTAAATGGTATTTTACAAGAAAAAACTAAGTCCTTCCGCTTGCATGTCGACGGGATGGGAAATGTGGTCGAGTTGAGAATATGGACGAGTTGGCACTGAAGACGACTTGGTAATACGGACGAGTTGGTGATATGGGAGATTTGGCAATAAAGACGAGCTGATAATAAGAACAAGTTGGTATTGTGTAGCCGAGTTGGGTGTATCGTCGAGTTGGGAATATGGACGAGTTGGAAATGTGGATGAGTTGGCAATGTGGATGAGTTGGTAAAATTGACAAGTTGGGAACATGGACAAGTGGGCAATTTGGACGAGTTCGCATTATGGACGAGTTGGCAATGAAGACGAGTTGGTAATACGGACAAGTTGACAATGAAGACGACTTTGTAATACGGACGAGTTGGTGATATGGAAGATTTGGCAATAAAGGCGAGCTGATAATAAGAACAAGTTGGTATTTGTAGACGAGTTGGGTGTATCGTCGAGTTGGGTTGGGAATATGGACGAGTTGGAAATGTGGATGAGTTGGCAATGTGGATGAGTTGGTAAAATTGACAAGTTGGGAAGATGGACAAGTGGGCAATTTGGACGAGTTCGCAATATGGATGAGTTGGCAATGAAGACGAGTTGGTAATACGGACAAGTTGGCAATGAAGACGACTTTGTAATACGGACGAGTTGGTGATATGGAAGATTTGGTAAGAAATACGAGCTGATAATAAGGACAAGTTGGTATAGTCGACGAGTTGGGTGTATCGTCGAGTTGGGTTGGGAATATGGACGAGTTGGAAATGTGGATGAGTTGGCAATGTGGATGAGTTGGTAAAATTTACAAGTTGGGAACATGTACAAGGGGACAATGTGGACGAGTTCGCATTATGGACGAGTTGGCAATGAAGACGAGTTGGTAATACGGACAAGTAGGTAATATGGACGAGTTTTCAATGTGGACGAGTTGGGAATATGGACGAGTTGGGAATGTGGATGAGTTGGCAAAATGAACAAGTTGGGAACACGGACGAGTGGGCAATGAAGACGACTTGGTAATACGGACGAGTTGTCAACGTGGACGAGTTGGGAATGTGGATGAGTTGGCAAAATGAACAAGTTGGGAATATGGACGAGTTGGCAATAAAGACGGGCTGATAATAGGGACGAGTTTGTATAGACGAGTTGGGTGTATCGTCGAGTTGGGAATATGGACGAGTTGGAAATGTGGACGACTTGGAATTGTGGACGAGTTGGGTCTATGGACAAGTTGGAAATGTGGACGAGTTAGCAATATGGACGAGTTGGCATTGTTGATGAGTTGGAAATGAAGACGAGTTGGCATTGTAGATGAGTTGGGTGTATGGACGAGTTGGTAATATAAACGACTTGGCATTGTGGACGAGGTGAGAATATGGACGAGTTGGAAATGTGGACGAGTTGGCATTGTGGACGAGCAAGTAATATGAACGCGTTGGCATTGTGGATGAGTGGGAATATAAATGAATTAGCAATGAAGACGAGTTGGTAATACGGACGAGTTGATAATATGGACGAGATTGGCAATAAAGACGAGTTGGTATTGTAGACGAGTTGGGTGTATGGACGAGTAGGAAATGTGGACGAGTTAGCAATATGGATGAGTTGGCATTGTGGACGAGTTGGGAATATGGATGAGTTGGCAATAAAGACGAGTTGGTAATATGGACGAGTTGGCATTGTAGATGAGTTGGGTTTATGGACGAGTGGGCAATGTGGATGATTTGGCATTGTGTACGAGTTGGGAATGTGGATGAGTTGGAAATATGGACGAGTTGGAAATATGGTCGAGTTGGCATTGTGGACAAATTGGGAATATGGACGAGTTGCCAATGGAGACGTATTGGTAATATAGACGAGTTGGCAATGCAGATGAGTTGGGTGTATGAACGAGTTGGCAATGTGGACGTGTTGGGTGTGTGGACAAGTTGGCATTGTGACCCAGATGGGAATATAGACGAGCTGACATTGTGGACCAGTTGGCAATGTGGAATAATTAACATGTTACCCTAACATGCGAAACTTGATGGTAGAAATAACCTACATATGATGCAAATTTCAAAAAATCGACGCTCTCAAGAATAAATCCTATTTGAATTAATGACGTCTGGCTGATCATTCTTATACTCATTCAAAATAAAATTTGACAAATTCTGCTGTCAACAAAACAAATTGATTTTATAAGGCTTCCGTTTTTACCGACTTTAGTAAGGAACCCTAAAATTAGGTTTATATCATAGACTTGAGAGTATAGATAGCATCTCCCTCACTCTTCTGTCAGACACTATTTCAATGAGAGGAAAGACGAAAGTTTGAATTTGGAATTGGCGGGTATTAGGCCTTCAGCTCTAAATTTATTGAAAAAAATATGTCTTAATATTTTTGTTTTTTTTTTTTTTTTTTTTTTTTTTTATGGTGGAGTAAGTACCTATTGTTGGTCAGTTATTTATTTAGATTAGTAAATAGGGTTTGCTTAAGTATACCTAGCGTAAGAATTTCAAACACAATGTGTAATTGTTATTGAATAAATTGATTGATGATGATGACATGGCCGCACCCATATTAAGAAAATTTGCATGATCTATTGAATTTCATAAAAAAAAGACAAGCATTGATAATAGTGATTTTTCGTGTATCTATAAACGTTTTATACTCTCTATTTCATACAATTGAGTTTATGTAACATTTTTTATTGTCACTATTTTTAATAGTGAGTGCCCAAATCTGTCGTTTCGATTCATGTGCTATTTCTGGAAATTGATAGAAATCGATCAAATCGATAAATTTATGCCCTGAAGAAAGAACAACAAATTAAATTCTACCAATCCCTATGAAAATATGTCAATTATTTTTTTAAGATATGGGATTATGGGCGGTTCGACGCCGCAACGGGCCTCTAGTTAATTATATACTAGAGGCCCGTTGCGGCGTCGAACCGCCGCTAGAATATGGAAATCCGGAAGTGTTACCGAAAATAACTACTTTATCGATAAGAAGTTTTTGGCGAACGAAGAATAAGTACTGGAAAAAAACACGATAAAACTATGTTTTTTTTTATATATATATATATTTAAAGGGCATTGTCGCTAAGCGACCACATCGCAATTTCGCAAAATTATTTTTTAAAAACGGTAAAACATGCCAGGCTAGAGCTAGGCCTGATAGCCAACTGCCAGCTTCATCGTGCCAACTTTTTCAACTCTTGTAAAAATAACTTGTGCATTAATGACATGTGATCTGCTGATCTGTTTCACAAATAAAATGCATATTATTCGATTTATGGAAAAATTTAATTCATAAAAATAATCCCATATCTTAAAAAAATAATTGACATATTTTCATAGGACCGAACATAAGATTGGTAGAATTTAATTTGTTGTTCTTTCTTCAGGGCATAAATTTATCGATTTGATCGATTTCTATCAATTTCCAGAAATAGCACATGAATCGAACGACAGATTTGGGCACTCACTATTAAAAATAGTGATAATAAAAAATGTTACATAAACTCAATTGTATGAAATAGAGAGTATAAAACGTTTATAGATACAGGAAAAACCACTATTATCAATGCTTGTTTTTTTTATGAAATTCAATATATCGTGCAAAATTTCTTAATATGGGTGCTGCCATGTCATCATCATCAATCAATTTATTCAATAACAATTACACATTGTGTTTGAAATTCTTACGCTAGGTATACTTAATCAAACCCTATTTACTAATCTAAATAAATAACTGACCAACAATAGGAACTCCACCATAAAAAAATCCAATATATAAAACAGCTAAAAATGTTGAAAAAAGAATATTAAGACATATTTTTTTCAATTTTAGAGCTGAAGGCCTTATACCCGCGAATTCCAAAGTCAAACTTTCGTCTTTCCTCTTATTGAAATAGTGTCTGACAGAAGAGTGAGGGAGATGCTATCTATACTCTCAAGTCTATGATATAAACCAAATTTTAGGGTTCCTTACTAAAGTCGGTAAAAACGGAAGCCTTATAAAATCAATTTGTTTTGTTGACAGCATAATTTGTCAAATTTTATTTTGAATGAGTATAAGAATGATCAGCCAGACGTCATTAATTCAAATATGATTTATTATTGAGCGCGTCGATTTTTTGAAATTTGCATTATATGTAGGTTATTTCTACCACCAAGTTTCTCTGTAACTCTGATCCTGCACCGACTACATATTTCTGTTTAACCCAGTGGTTGACTGGTAGAGAATGCCTAAAGGCATTAAGTCCGCCATTTGTACTTACTTTTTTTTTGTATTGTGCAATAAAGTTTAAATAAATAATAAATAAATAAATAAGTTTCGCATGTTAGGGTAACATGTTAATTATTCCACATTGCCAACTGGTCCACAATGTCAGCTCGTCTATATTCCCATCTGGGTCCCAATGCCAACTTGTCCACACACCCAACACGTCCACATTGCCAACTCGTTCATACACCCAACTCATCTGCATTGCCAACTCGTCTATATTACCAATTCGTCTCTATTGGCAACTCGTCCATATTCCCAATTTGTCCACAATGCCAACTCGACCATATTTCCAACTCGTCCATATTTCCAACTCATCCACATTCCCAACTCGTACACAATGCCAAATCATCCACATTGCCCACTCGTCCATAAACCCAACTCATCTACAATGCCAACTCGTCCATATTACCAACTCGTCTTTATTGCCAACTCATCCATATTCCCAACTCATCCACAATGCCAACTCATCCATATTGCTAACTCGTCCACATTTCCTACTCGTCCATACACCCAACTCGTCTACAATACCAACTCGTCTTTATTGCCAATCTCGTCCATATTATCAACTCGTCCGTATTACCAACTCGTCTTCATTGCTAACTCATTTATATTCCCACTCATCCACAATGCCAACGCGTTCATATTACTTGCTCGTCCACAATGCCAACTTGTCCACATTCTCACCTCGTCCACAATGCCAAGTCGTTTATATTACCAACCCGTCCATACACCCAACTCATCTACATTGCCAACTCGTCTTCATTTCCAACTCATCAACAATGCCAACTCGTCCATATTGCTAACTCGTCCACATTTCCAACTTGTCCATAGACCCAACTCGTCCACAATTCCGAGTCGTCCACATTTCCAACTCGTCCATATTCCCAACTCGACGATACACCCAACTCGTCTATACAAACTCGTCCTTATTACCAGCCCGTCTTTATTGCCAACTCGTCCATATTCCCAACTTGTTCATTTTGCCAACTCATCCACATTCCCAACTCGTCCATATTCCCAACTCGTCCACATTGAAAACTCGTCCATATTACCTAATTGTCCGTATTACCAACTCGTCTTCATTGCCAACTCGTCCATAATGCGAACTCGTCCACATTGTCCCCTTGTACATGTTCCCAACTTGTCAACTTTACCAACTCATCCACATTGCCAACTCATCCACATTTCCAACTCGTCCATATTCCCAACCCAACTCGACGATACACCCAACTCGTCTAATATACCAACTTGTCCTTATTATCAGCTCGTATTTCTTGCCAAATCTTCCATATCACCAACTCGTCCGTATTACAAAGTCGTCTTCATTGCCAACTTGTCCGTATTACCAACTCGTCTTCATTGCCAACTCATCCATAATGCGAACTCGTCCAAATTGCCCACTTGTCCATGTTCCCAACTTGTCAACTTTACCAACTCATCCACATTGCCAACTCATCCACATTTCCAACTCGTCCATATTCCCAACCCAACTCGACGATGCACCCAACTCGTCTACAAATACCAACTTGTCCTTATTATCAGCTCGTCTTTATTGCCAAATCTTCCATATCACCAACTCGTCCGTATTACAAAGTCGTCTTCATTGTCAACTTGTCCGTATTACCAACTCGTCTTCATTGCCAACTCGTCCATAATGCGAACTCGTCCAAATTGCCCACTTGTCCATGTTCCCAACTTGTCAATTTTACCAACTCATCCACATTGCCAACTCATCCACATTTCCAACTCGTCCATATTCCCAACTCGACGATACACCCAACTCGTCTACACAATACCAACTTATTCTTCTTATCAGCTCGTCTTGCCAAATCTCCTATATCACCAACTCGTCCGTATTACCAAGTCGTCTTCAGTGCCAACTCGTCCATATTCTCAACTCGACCACATTTACCATCCCGCCGACATGCAAGCGGAAGGACTTAGTTTTTTCTTGTAAAATACCATTTAATTTACCATGACTCATGCCATTTTCCTTGGAATTATTTTTTTGATGGACTTATATAATCATATTTATAATAATCTATAATAAATTTACTTATTTGAATGACGTTTAAATTAGTTTTACTACATTTTTTCTGCTTTGATTTATTGTAAAACTCGCCTATAAAAATAATCTATTCTTGAATGACGGTCAGTTTTTCTAGTCTTTCGAGTACCAGTCCAACTCGCACTTAACCGGCTTTTTTCTCCACATTTTTAACAGGTATGCGAAAAAGTTTCCATATGAACATTTTAAAAAGAAAAACAACCTGGCAATTTAGAGCATTGACATAATAGCCCCCAATAAAAAAGACATTAAAAGTTGTCAGAATATGGTTACTGTCATTCATTGTCAACAAACTGTAAAATTATTTTTGCATATTCGTACATGTTTTAAGTGTTGCGGATATTATGTTGTCGACTCAAAAATAATATTTCATCATGCTGAACAACTTACTCAGGTTTGTGAGCAAATCATGCTTATTATTATTTGGTCATCTTATGTCAAAATAGGGATCACGTGGTTAGCGCACAGTAGTTTTTTCAAATCCATTTTTCAGTACCTTTTCAGGAAAAAATTAAAATTCCAAGAGTTTTATGCACCTCTCCAGCATGAGACGAATCTAATGACATATCATTTATCAAAATCGGACCATAACTGTAGATCTGATGGGATGTACAAAAATCGGCCTCGCGTAATATATATATAGATACCTGATTTGGACTCATATGTACAATGAGCTGCAGAATTGTATGGCCCATTTATGAACGAATTCATTCATAAATGGGCCATGCATTTGTGCAGCCTGTAGTATATATAAACAAGTGAAAATAACCCGCAGACTTCTTCTTTACGAAAAAAGGGGTAACTTAGTGTGTACTTCTTCCGAGAATATCATTTCCATTCATTTCCCATACATAATGAGGAAAGTTTCAGAAAATTCGCGGAAACGGCACATCTCTTGGCATTACCAACTTTTTGCTTTTCCGATGTCAGCTTAAAATATCCTATACGGGGAACCTGATGCGCGGCTACCCGTGTACTAAAATCTGGTTGAAAAAATCAGGTGAGCCGTTTAGACTGTTTGTATTTATATATGTATTATGTGTATACATACAGGATTGTGCCTTAATACTATAATGCACTTATGTCTTAGAGTTAATTTTACAAAAACAGAGGTACTTATATGAAATCACATTTGTTTTTTGTTAAATTACAGTCGGATGCTTGTAGCCTTAAACGTGTAAAGATATTTCATTTTGATATTTTGTATAACTTTGGAATATAGATACATAAATAGAATACATATGGACATTACGAAAGTTTTTATTCACAAAAATGCGTTATGTTACGAGATTTGGAGCATAAAACCGAATTGCTTACTTTAGAAGTCTGATCCGTCCCTTAGGCCTCGTAAGGGACAGCGGGGACGTGTGACAATCATTTATTTCATGCAATACTTACTTACCCCCAATTCCCATTATCATACGCATTTCAAAAGTTCTCTGAAATGTGAAAATCCTTTTCACTCTTTTGTGAAATTTTATTTCACACCGCTCGCGCTTTTCGTAAACGAATCTGTGAAAATATTCGAAGAATAATTGTTTTAACTATGTTAGCATGAGAACCGGAGGTAAAATTGCACTTAACTAGTAACATATGCCAAGGATATTTCCAGTATATGTTCTCCTATAGAAATGTTTTATCTACTCTAAGTTAGCATTATATGAATACTAGCTAACTTCTGCTTGCGACTTCGTCTGCTACATAATCAGTAAATCGCCCAAATAACATAGAATGGCAAGTATTCAATGGCGTATTATACAAAAAACTTAAAAAAAAGAAAAAATAAATAATAAAAAATTACTAATATCTTTTTCCCATTTTAAATTCCACCACCTTTTTCATCACCTAACCTAAAGTGATGAGTCTCGTTATAAAAACTATCCTAGTATTTTATCCGCGAGATAAACTCTACATACTTAGTAGGTAAGTACTTTTTTCTTTATTTCATGGCATATTGTTTTTTATTTATAATTATAGTATGTTGTGTCATTCAACATCAGTCTACATTGTTTGAAACAATAATGCAATAACAAAACAATAACCACGAATGTAACATCACGTTCAAAACGTCGAGGTAATTAAATAAACACTTTTCAAACGCGATGAAGTCCCGTTTTGTTATCATAAAACATTAAATTTGCGTAACTTTGAAGTCTCATATTTCAGTCCTTCTAAATTTTATTTTTTCTATGACATTTTCATCTATTCTTATTCATATAAATTTTTACAGTTTTGTAATAGAATTCAGCATCAATCAACATTCCTATTTGGGACGTCACAATGCCTTGTCGTATTAGATTTAGGGCAGACTTTAGGTCGTATCTAGATAGTCAAAGGTCACGTGACATCACCCGCGCGTGACGTCAGAGCCCCTATTCTCACCTTGCACACTGCAGGCTATTTTGAAGATCGTTGAATGACGCCCTTCTTTAAACTAAGAGTCTAGCTAATATTAGGCGAAGGCTTTGTTGTATCAAGAGGTTAGAGCGTTACGTCACCCGCCCTCAAGATATATTGCCATATTTATATGCTAAAGCCTTCTCGTAAGGTTGGGCATTTTATTATAAAATTGGACGAGGCCTTTTCTTCGTGTATGTTCTTTACGATTAGACAATGGTCGTGTGGTTTATAGATTTTTAGCATAAGACACAAGAAGTAACTCATTTTGTGATGTATTTGAGAGAGAGAATTTGTCACTTTGTATATATGACATCTATAAAGTCACAAACTTGTGGATGTTGTAAGCAGTAATAGTAATTTATCTTCCGACAGCGTAGAACAAAATTAAAATAATACTTTTTCATAATCGATGCAGACTGTTTACACTCGTAATATGGTTTTTGACTGGTTTTAAAATAAATTGTTACATTGAAACCACTAAAAACATATTCAAAAATACATAGAACCAAAGAAGTAACGTTTGGACACTAATACTACTTTTAATTGCACAAAAACTAAAATAACACGAATTTTTACTACTAATTTTAATAACTTCGAGCCAGTATCTTCAAAGAAACTTCATACTAACTACTAGATAGTTTTTTACATTTCTTAAAGAGTGGCTGAGTTGAGCAGTCATTAAATACCGTATTAGCCGAACGATTCAAGGGCTTCTATCGTTCTAAAAAGCTCGCATTACATTACCTCCAATTTACTTTGAAAGTATTGAAATGGGAATGTAAGAATTGGATCGAACGTCACAATTGGTTGGTACTGCTTTGCCAAAAGCCAACTAAATTGTGTCGCGGTGAAAGTTTCTGTTGAATTTAGGTTTCCGCTCACGTCTTCGGTGTTTTGATGTTGTTAGACCCATTTTCATCGGCTGAAATAAACGCCGATATTTCGTACCAATATAGCCTCTCCCTTCTCCAGTTTTCAATATTAATTTGTTTCAAGCATGTTTCAAGCATTTTATACAAACTTAGCACATGTGAGAACTTACTATTTATTACTAGTTAAATAGTCCGTACAACATTTTTTTACCGTAGTCGGATAAAAAGTATCCAGCTATCCCTGTACTAAAATTGGTCAAAATCCGACCAGCCGCTTCGGCGCGATGTGCGGACAGAGATTGTTTTGCCAACAGATGTCACTGCACGTACTGGCGCAGCGCGGCCCTGACAATTCCTGCATCGCACTGTTAAGATGTTTTCTCAAACATGCAATGAAGTGTCGTCATAACGTGCGTTACAATTCTTCGAAGTATCACGTTTCGTTCGGAACAACTCGAATAAACTGTAAATGAATTTCATACAAAATTGAAGGCCTAAGCCGGTTTTAAGTATTTTTTTTTAAAACGTGGCGTCTGTTTACTCTGCTTTCATGAACAGGCTAAACAGCTGAATTATATTTTTGATAGAGGTGGAGTGGTCAGTAGTGTATTGTTTTATTTCATTGTATACGTTTGAGAAAAGCACTATACATGCCTAGCCATGAAAAGGGCTTTCCGGCTTCGTATGACTATCCTATAGGTACCTAACTTTACTCGCCCGGTAAGCTCTTCTTTCCCGGCGTCTGCAGTAATCTACTATAATTATCAATTTTGTAGCAAACTGAAATATTATTGTGAGTAGTCATAACCGGTTATGATGAAACATAATCAAAATCAAAATCAAAATGTTTTATTTGCTTCAGTACAGTATACAAAGGTGTTCATATATATATGTTTACAGTTCCATGTGTACTCAGCCTGCATGCAGGCGTGCAAAATGTTTGCGCGCGCTAACTTAAAATTAAAATAATCATCAATAAAATCAAACAAAACAATTACAAACAAATAATCAGCATAATGTCAAAAGAAAATTAATTACAGAAAAATAATAACAATAATAATTACAAAATGTCAATGCGTGTAAATTAATAATAATCAAAAAAAAATATATATATATAAATATTAAAGCTAGTTGTGCTCGAGGTATGCCTTTACGCTGTAAAAACACCGGTCTAAAAGCCAGGTTGTAAGGCTACGTTTAAAAATGTTTCCCTCGAGCACTTTCAGGTTTTCGGGGAGTCGGTTATAAATTATTATACACATATTAAGAGCGTTTCTTCTGTACACACTTTTATGACACAAAAGATACAAAAGGTTCATAATGTTTGCTCTAGTCTGCCTGTTTATAAGTTCGCCACGTGTTTTGAAATATGTGGGATGTAATTTCACGAAAGTACATATTTCTCTTAAATATAAGCATGCTAAAGGAAGTATTTTCAATTATACATATACTCATAATACTCATAATGTTACAATAAATAATTTGTTGAGTTGAATTGAATAGAGCAGTCCTAAACTGTCCTAATTTCCAGCAATGGATAAAACAAAGCTCGTAGAGAATGTTTCAGGCTCACATACTTAATTAGCAGCGAAGCGTGGGCGGTACACCTAACTGGGTTAAACACAACAATACTCTTTGCAACTACCTACGCGTAAAACAGAAACACAATCTATGCGGTTTGAAATCCACTTTGTGGTGTGACCCAGCATGGCCTGAGACTTAGGCAGATACCCCATACGAAAACCTTGTATATGCTTCGGACCAAATTTCACATAGCGAAAAAAATTAAGTGTCAGTGCCAGTGTGTCACAACATTACTGTTTTCTCAAACATCCAATGAAATATTGTCTTTACGTTCCTTAAAATAGGCTCGGAAGTAGGTATCGCTTTTTGGGCGCAACAACTCGAGAGGACTGTAAAGGGATTTCATACCTACTGCTTTTCAGGCCTAGGCCTGCAAAGTAACTTTTTTTTGTTTCAACAACAAGGTCATTCACACAGCTGGCTGGTTTGACAAAAAGCAGGTTTTGTTTTTAAAGGTTGGTTGTTAGACACTTGTGGAAAATAAATTCAAGACGGCGACTTTTTTTTTTCCAAATTTCAAATTGGTGCTAGGTGGCTAAAACTCGGTATCGAGGGGCTCTCGGGGCTCAAAAATATGAATCTGAAATCTTGTCCGAAAATTCGCTCAAATTCGGAAAATATCGAAAAGAACGATTTGTATGGAGAAAATTTCAAATTGGTCCTAGGAGGCTGATATTCGGTATCCGGGGGTTTTTGGGGCTCCTGAGTCAGAATCTGAAATCTGATTTTTAAAATTCGGTCAAATTCGGAAAATATCGGAAAACGATATTAAGTGTTATTCTTTGAAGTATATTTTTTTATATAATTGTATGTTTCAGAAAAGCACTATACATGCCTCGTCGTGAAAACGGATTCCCGGCCTCGTATCACTATCCGGCCTCGCCTAACTTGGCCGGAAATCCTCATTTTCCCGGCCTCTGATGTAATGTACTATTGCAACTACCTTCGCGTACAACAGAAACACAATCTATGCGGTTTGAAATGTAGTTTGTGGTGTGACCCAGCATGGCCTGAGACTTATGCGGATACCCCATACGAAAACCTTGTATATGCTTCGGACCAAATTTCACATAGCGAAAAAAATCAAGTGTCAGTGCCAGTGTGTCACAACAATACTCTTTGCAACTAATAACTACGCGTACAACAGAAACACAATCTATGCGGTTTGAAATCCACTTTGTGGTGTGGCCCAGCATGGCCTGAGACTTAGGCGGATACCCCATACGAAAACCTTGTATATTCGGACCAAATTTTACATAGCGGATTTTTTTTTTTGTGTTAGTGCCAGTGTGTTCTAGTCTCAAATAAGTCTTTAATAAAAAGATATTGTATATCAGTCGCTTAACGTCCTTAGAAACAGATTCCCAACGATTTGCCCAATTTAAAAAATGTTGCCCATTCTTTTTGAAAAAAATAACGATCCCGGCTTGCTTCAGACATTTTGTTTCACGCTACGCCACTGGTGTATATCCGTGGCATAATATAAATACATAAGCATCAAGCTTAAAAACCACATTTCATCACCACAGCCTAACAAGTTTCAGAAACTGACTAAGTTTTGGAAATAAGTTAAGTGAGTTACTAGACAAACGGTACTTGAAATGTACTTACTTAACTACCTACAAATGAAGACATTAAAATCTCTTGTCATTCTGACAATTTTAAAACTAGTGGTAATCAAATGTGATTGAAGTAGTTTATTTTTATCTTCATTTCAAAAATAACACGACTAATACACAATTTGCTAAATTGATGTTCAAATTTTGCCAAAATTATGCCAACTGCTATAAAATATTGCTAAATTTTTTTGCTAATATTTTTCAATCTCAAATAAAACGTCATTTAATTTTAAAATATTTAATAATGAACAAAATCTAAATTTATTCTATGTTTTAATCAATTATATTATCGAACAAAATATTAATATCTTCGTCTTCGACCGCTGATGCTGCTGATGTAGACGTGGAAGCTTCATTGTCGAAACTATAACTCTCCTTGGTACCTATAAAGCGCAGTACGTCATCCGGAACTGTGTAAGAATAACAGCATTTCCCTGCCCTCTTTAGGCCGAATCTGATGTATAAAATTGCATTTAAAGTTTTTACTGACAAACGGTTGCGAAGTTTAGATTTAACTATATTCATTTGGCTGAAAACGCGTTCAATTTCCGCGTTAGAATGTGGCAGAGATAATATTGATATTGCTAACTGAGATAAATCTGCAAAGGGGTTATTACCAGCTGCATCTTTATAATCAATTACTTCATTCCAGAATTCTAGGGTCGAAGATGTGCATTCCCATTTCATGTACACTATATTTCTCCATTGAGACATAAGCCTTTCTATTGTATTTGCATCCACTCGGAATTCTTTGGCAATATCAATTCTAGAAGGTTTGATTGTTTTTAACGTTTCTTCTACCGAAAATAAAGATACTTTCTCAAGTACATTAAAATTAATTGGCAATCTAGATCGCAGCTCTCTAACAAGTTTCAGTGTGAAATTCAGGCAACGTTGTCGTAAATTATTTTCCACTTCAGGTTGAAGGTTGTTTTCCCGTAATTTTGTTTCAAAAGCATATCCCATGTACGGTTTAGGATCCAAATGACTTTCTATATTTTGTGTAAAAATATCGACTCTCGCAGTTGGGTTCAAGATACGCCGACTTGTAGATTGAACTAGGGAACACTAATCCTTGTAGAGTTTTGTTGGATCAACATTATTGCTTTCAAACAGCTTGTTGACAGCTTGAACTTCTTCCAAGACAGGTTTTAAATACAATAAATATAAATGATTTACAGGATCATTATACATGTTGTATAGTGTGTCTGCCATGTAACAGTGGTTATCGCGCCTGGCATTTTCAAACAGGAGTTTCAAATCCACCCATTGCTCTAGAATACGGTTGACTGCTGGTTCAATTGAAATCCATCGGGTATTGCACATCTGCGGAATTAACAATGGTTCGGAACCACAGTTAATTGTTTGATATATATTCTTGTAATATAATCGACGGTTCGAAGAATGACTAAACCAATTGTAGGTTTCTCTTATAAGAAATTCAACATTACGTGGTAGAGTTTCTTCGGAGGCATGAGATAAAGCCAACTGTAATGAATGGCACACGCAACGAACTAAAACCAAATTATCATTACCAGTTTCATTTTTTAATAAGGCATGTACTCCGTTGTTAATACCGGTCATCACCGTAGCGTTGTCGGTGCCAATACCGATCAATTTTTTTATTTCAATGTTCAGAGCTAACAATAATCCTTTAATACCGTTGACTATGCTGATTGCAGTGCCATCTTCAATCTCGACCAAACCCAAGAAGGTGGATATTATAGCTTTTAAAGATCGGCTGAAATATCTGATTGATACTCCTAACATTTTGCTTACAGAAATATCCGTAGACTCGTCAAGCAAGAGACTATACTCTTGGTCTCCCAAATCTGACACAATTGTTTTGACAAAATGAGGCGCTAAAACATTTTTTATTATATTTGTGCATTTTGTACGATGGATTCGCAAGTCCCCACTCTTGCTATCACCGAATCGGTGTTTACATAATTCTGACAAGTGATCGACAGCCATAATCGAACAATGTGCGCACACAAACATAGCTAGTGAAGATTCTGCTCTCTGTGTATTCAGATCTATTTTTATTTTGGGAAATTTAATTGTTCTTTGACTTTTCACTGGTTCTATAGCTTTCTTATGCTTTACTGACGAAATATGTAACTTCAAACAATGGACTTTTGCAATCATCTCGCACTTGCAGTACTTACAATAGGCCTTCGTCGTATCATTTTCGACAGGTTGTAACCAATCCTTGAAATCTAGCATTTGCTCCCACTCTGACCGGTAATGCTGACTGTATTTAGGTGGCATATTAACGACGATCAAGCACTTCACTTTATTAATGCACGTAGAATTTTGTAAACTGTAAGAACTTTCTTTCAGCTTTCTATTTAATTTACAGTAAGTACGCGGTATAGTAGTCTATTTCTATCTCACTTCTTTCTTATACAGAAAGAGGAAGTGAAAAGATGATGTTTGTCTATGGTATATTGAATGAAATTATTGAATGAATAAAACGCTCTTTACCGTATTCCGGGGCTTCCCCAACAAATTAAAACCCGTTCCAGACCTTCCGATCCGATCCGACCGATCGGAAGCAATCGGATAAAACCCGCTCCAGACCTTCCGATCCGATCCGATTTAGAAAGAAAGAAAGAAAAGAAAGAAAGAAATACATTTATTCGTGACTTGCAACAAAACATAATTACATAAAAGGTGTGACAGAAATAAGAAAATAAAATAAACAATAAGTAACTATATTTTTATGGCTGTGCCACGAAAAGGTCCCACCTCAGCAAGATGCTAGCTCGAGAGCCAGCGCTGATCTTCCGGTGGGACCATAGGTGGCGCCACGGAGAGCTGCACGCACCGGAATCCGCCGGCGCCGGATTTATCGGAAGAAATCGGATAACGTGTAGTGTTTTAGGTCCTAACTATTGCACTACACATTATCCGATTTCCTAACAATTATGATACACACTATCCGATAAGTAGGATCGGATCGGGTAGGATCGGAAGGTCTGGAACGGGTTTAATGTGTAGTGCAATTGTTAGGCCATTTCTTCCGATAAATCCGATCGAATCGGAAGGTCTGGAACGGGTTTAAGAATGACTCTTGCAAGAGTCTGTTCCCTTCATACCAACTTACAAGTGTGATAGGGACAGACTTGTCAGAGGAATTATTACCTTGTTTGGATTGCACGCTTAGTAATTAAATCGGATCGTTTATTTCATGGTTATTTTTTTATGAAATCATTATAATTATATGCTAAAAAAATATGCTATATGCTAAACAACAAATAAATATGCTGAGCAACGTAAAAATATGCTAAATCTAGCATAAAATATGCTAAATTGGCAACACTGTCAAAAATCTGTCGCTTACCAGGTTTGAATATAGGACAGCCGTGTACACCGTAATATGAACCTTAGTTATAAGTCAAAATGTACAAGGAATTTCGGATAGATACCATGATTCCATATTGACAAAGGATCGAAATAGCGAGCGACGAGCGTGTGGGTCGAAAAGCTCCACAGTTAGATATCTATAGGAAATTGAAGTTCGGCGTCACGTAGCTGCGGATTCTGTGGCGTGTACCGTACCATCCGTGGCTACCACTCCGGAATTCTGAACACATTTTCACATAATCAAGTTCTGCGTACAGAGAAAACAGCGAATTTGTACTTTGTACTGAATAAGAGGCAGATTAAACAACCCAAGTAACACAAAGGCTGTATAAGCATGTTATACAACCTTTATACACCTTAAATTGGAGTATAATGGCTGTATTTTAATGTGTTTTATGTAAGGTGTAAAATTATGATTACATTTTATATTTGTTTTTTCAAAATTAGCATGATGCCAGTGCTCATTAAAGGGTGAAGCCAGACGAGCGTAATTTGAGTCTCGTAATTTTGGTCGCGCCATACATCATGTCACGTGATCGGGTGCCCGACGTTTCATATAACTTCACTTAATCTATTTTGGTTTGATATACCATTATTACCATTGCTTTGTATAATGTAACTAATGGTATAATATTGTTTTAGATAATTTTCAAATGATCTAATGTAACAATTGATATAATGGTTTATAGGTATAATTAATTTTAGTATAATGTACATTTACTATATTTATTACTTGGTATAAACCGTATTTATCATAATGACTTACTTGATATAATTCGTCAATTCTATAAACTACAGAAGATATAAGTTGATTTTACTATAACCAAAAAAGGTGGTTCCGACTAGATATATTAGGCTGTCACCCCCTATATCACCTTAAGGCAGGTCCGACTTGGCTTAGGTTAGGTACGACGACGAGCGAAGCGAGGAGGAGTGTTAGGTTGAGCTGCGACCCTAACGAGCGAGCGAAGCGAGCGAGCTGCGCAGGTCCGACTTGGCTTATGATTCCTAACATTAACTATTTCACCTTAAGGCAGTATTTATATGAAAACGCTATTATACTAAATAGTATGTATGTTTAACAAATTTATGTGATAAATATGTTATACGAAAGTATAATTATGCATATTGTCAATTATGTCATTTAGCCTATTATATCAATAATTAGAGAAAAACAAAATATAGGAAAAAACCATTATATGAAAAGTTACATTATATGAAACAACTTTATATCAATCGATCGTATATCAAGTGTATGTTAGTTTATCTGACATTATGTGAAACATTACGGACCCCACGTGATCACGTCACACTATGGCGCGACCGAAATTACCCGACTCAAATTACGCTCGCCTGGCTTCAACCTAAACCTCCGTCGCCATTTTTTTTATATGGAGCCAATGTCAGTTATAAAAATAAATAAATAAATAACAACCCTATTATTAATTTATACTTATACTAACAAGACAGTCTAACTGTCAAACTATACTAACGAGACCAATTCCGATATGTACGCTTGTTTTCCTTCGATCCCCAATAAAAACGCCATCGTCCCCGCGACAATCATCAAATGTCGAACGGCCATCGAGATGTGAATATTCAATTACGTCGCCTAAATCCAAAGCGAAGCAATAAAATCTAGCCCGCCATGTTGGATACTGAACCTTATCCCATCGGTACGGGATTCCTCTTTCTATTTACTTCTGCCGTACCTGTTTCGATCGGAATTAGTGGCTCCCCAACTAGCAAAACTGAACCAAATTTAGCTGTAAATCAGTGACAGACGCAGTTTTATATCCGTGATAGAAACATCTCTATCACTGGGAAGTGGCCCCAGTTTTACAGCTATTTGACGATATATCATGTGTATTTTGGCACCGCACGTCACTACTTTGATGTATATCCATGATACTACAATGTTTTATGAATCTCTTTAGCGTTACACCAATGGTGCCTGAATCACTATATCACTAAATTATGATAAGAAAGTAACAGCAATGCTGATATAGAGCTGTTTGTTGTTATATTGTTATTAGGGATTCTTTTATGTCGCATATCGATAGTGCTAAATACTGAGTGTTATGTGTAAATAAAGTAGTGTGAAAAAAAATGACCTTACAATTAACAGTTTTGTAAGTATAATAAAATAGCAAACTATTTTTGTGTCAAGTTGCTGTTAGGTGCGTGCATAACGGGTAATTTATCATGCGCTCAAAATTTTATTGATGAAATAATAGCATATTATTTGTGTTTTTTTCATGCCCCTATTAAATATTGGATATTTAATAAAATAAAAAATATTTTAAATAGCAAATTATTTAAAGTCACCATTATGCATCTAAAGTGTGTTCTGGTTACCGATATATCACACATTTACAGTTTCCCACCGCCATTACTAAACACTTTCGGGTTCCTTGATAAAACTAGTAAAACCCCCTACTGACCTACCTTTAGGTAATAAATAAACTATCTTCAATATTGTTCAACTCATTTGCGTGAAATGAAAGAAGTTATATTTTTGGTCAATTAATGTTTTTCAAGCAGAAGTAATTTCATAAAACTCAAGAGATTTTAATGGGTGTGGAAGAATATGTCTTCATCTTCTCCATTGTGATCAAAATTGTCAGTCGCAAACAAGTCATCTTGGTATCCTGAACAAGGTTCTGTTAAGATTTTATTTTCTGTATCTACGGAACCAACTTCCGAATTCTCGATGCTGGTTTGACTATCATAAAGATCCTACAAATGAGGTTACAACAGCTGATATACATTTATTTAGCGTTATATTAGTAACAATAATGTTTATATGTCACTGATGATATAAAAGGTCTTAAAAAGTGTATTTGCAACTGTTTAGTGTTAATGTAGATCTTTAAACAACTTTATGCTGCTGGTGTTAAGGAAACGCCATTGTATGATACTTTAGACGCATATCAGCTGCGTTATGTTCTTATATATCTCGAGTTAGCTCCATTAGTGCACTGATATATCACCAGCGCTATTGCAGCGCATTAAAAGCCACAATAGAGTTACTTAGCTGTATACAGGCACTGTATATATCTGATATGCAACGAAATTGTTCTAAATCACAGTTAGGGATACTGTTGTGCAGCTGTGTTATATGTGCCGTATTAGGAAGTCCAGTAAACGTTTATGTCATCAATTATTATCAAGATATAGCTGTATAAGATTATACAGCTAGATGATGATACAAGTCGCCAATATACAACATAGCAGCTCCGCGTTGCTATTTTATGACTTTTATATCATTATTTAGTGTTAATACATTTTATTTTATCACTACTTTGCTAGTTGGGTCGTTAATCGGCGTTCAATGTATGTAAATTGGCATCGGCATGGCCCGAGGAAGAGTGCCTAGCTAATGCAGGTTTCGAGAGCTAGTTAGTGCAGATTGGGCTAAGGTTTCTAAATACAAACATAATTTTATGAGGCTTGACTTTACTTGGCTTGACTAAAAACTCTGTTTGTATAAACATTTCCGCAGTAAGAACCCCATAGATTTCCCAAAACTCACTAAATTCCAGATTTAACTAATCAAATGTGTTTTTATCTTTTTAATGTCTACGTCAACTGAGCGTAACTCCAATAACCAAAATCAACATATCATCTCTACATCGATCAAATAGCTATACATATGACAATGTAACTCGAATTCAGCCCATATTACCAACGGCGGCACCACCTTAGTGACGTATATATCTTACTAATTCCGAATGCCGATTAGACCTTTCTTAACACACTAGCATTATCTAGATAAAGCTTCAAAATGTATCAATAGACGGCTGTAGCTGGTTAAGCTACGCGGCCGCCAAAGTTATCAAATAGAATTGAATTTCAATGTATTGTACACCCTTGTGTTTCATACTTACTGCATTTTAATTATATTTAAGTGACTAAAACTAGACTTACGTGTTATTGGCGGACGAAAGCCGCCGATGTAGGCTGCGCAGCGACATGGCGTACCCCTAGCAGGGCGGGCTGCCGCTGCCCTTCCCGCGCGGCCTGCGCAGAGCGCGCGCGCCGAAAAACGCGCCCTCCTCGTTGCACGACTGCGACCTCTGCGACGCCAACATGCCGGCCGCGCGGCCCAGCGCGTGCAGCGGCCTCACGCGCCCCCGCCGGCCCCACCCAAGCCCCACCACCTCAATCTTGATACTTTTCACGCCCGTCACTACCGACGCATCGACGCCGTAAACACCGCTCGCCCAAGCACTGACTATTGTTCGATTATTGTTAAATCACTATTGTTAACTAGCTAAAGCTCACGCTTGGCACTTGTGTACACTAACTATCTTACGCTAACTAATTTTAATTGATAGTATCAGTTGAAGGCGCTTCGTTCGATTGTTGCTTGACTTAAGTAATTGTCGACAGGGATGCGTGCCTCATTCGAGATCTGAAACAAAAAAAAAAGATGTTACTTATTTTTAATTTATAGAATAATTCATTCCGTCAGGCGAACGCCGAACAGATAAGTCGGGCGCCTAAAAGTTCCAAAGAGGGGTTTGCAACTGGTTTTAGTAGCGCAACCTTTGACTTTATACAAAGTAAGCACATAATATGTCCTACAGTAAGGGTAACGTTGTCTGTAGAATACAAAGTAAACATGTATATAGGTATATATACCTATGTAGCGTGTAGATCTCTAGGAGAATCTGAGAAGGCGTGTAATGTAATTCTTACTGGTTCACTATTGCATATATTGGATATTTGTTGAATATTTAAGCTGGTCCACCAAATCGGTCCATTACTGTGCAAAGATAAGGACTTCGCGATTCTGTTTTTTTAGCCACAATCGTCGTAGAACTTTGGTTGTAATAGTGACTTAATTGAGTAAACCAAACGGATCAAATATGTAAGTAGAATGAAATTTGGTCTTGTCGCTGGTAAGGTAGTATCGATCTACATAGAAAATTGTAAGAGACCGGGTGCTCATGGTAAGACTCTCGGTTGGCCAGTCACATATAAATCTTTCCGCTATTCTTGACGACTTTAGTACAGCAAACATATTGTACAAAAAATGGAGCCGAAACCCTGCCATATGTTCATACTTACGTGTTCAGGTGCAGTAAACGTAAAAAAATAAATCTGCTAATACATGCGTTGAGTAGATTTTCTAAAACCTGCCGGCAGATTTTCTCCACTTATGAGATAGTGGTGCTAATATGTCCGTTTGTGTTGTGCAGCGTTTATGTCTTTATTGATGATACTTTAGTGGAGGCGTCAAAAACAATTCTTGGTTCTGTAGTTTCACTTAGGTAGTGACATGGAATGTAGGCAGAAACATGGAATTCATAATTGCGTCGGGCAACTCTTCAAGATCCACAAGAACTTCGCAAGTTGATATTTTAAAGATTGTGAAAAATCAAAGCAAATGTGTTGAACTATGCAGATTGTTTATGCATATGGTTGTAAACATTGGCTGTAAAAATGTAAATATAAATCTGTTAAATCTACAATAAATCAAATTCTAATCACAAGATTACAATCAATCGAACAAGACATAAAAACAAAATGACAATGTCGCTTAACCCTGGCGCCCTTAGCCTGTAAAATCATAAAAATTCAGCAGAATCGTAAAGTTGTATTCATATGCTACATAATTAAATAACGGCAACGCGACGTGGGCCGAACCTGTACATAAATGAGTCACGTAATTTTTGTTTTCGTATTAAAATTAGAATGGACAAGGGCGGAGCAACTTTAATGAAACGGTCAGCGCGAGGTCTGTCCCAGTTAATCCTTTGTAAGCTTCTAATCTCCACACTTCAATATATAAAACAGTGCAGAAAAGACTTTTCTACATTGTGTCGACTTCCTTCATAAAATAGGTCAAGTGTAATTCAGACAAATGACGGCTTCGTCGCAGAATATTTATCTAGAGCGTATTATTACTGCGCTTGGACTAAATTGCTACACTTTCTCAGAATAGTTACAAATATGTAAATAGAGTATATGGCAATGGCAGTGATACATATGTGTGTGACGACGCGATTGGCGCAGTGGTAGTACTGTTGCTTACTGACCCAACGGTCCTGGGTTCAAATCCCGGCCGGGGCAATTTGTGAGATGAACTCGAATATTTGTTCCTGGGTCGTGGATGCTTTCTTTGTATTTAAATATTTATCTATTTAGTAGTGTCCATAACACAAACCTACTAGAGCTTGCTGTGGCACTAGCTCGATTTATGTGAGGTTGTCCAATATATACATGTTATTTATAGTATATGTTTATGTAAATAAAAACTTATTACATATACTCTATTTATATAATAATGATTTATGCATGATTAAGCACATTAACTATATGAGATATGGCATTTAATTTTCCAAATAAATACATAAATGTATACGTGGCACCAAAAAATATTTCATTCTCCCGAAATGAGAACTCTCGTTTTTCCAAGTCTGTTAGAAAACAGTTGTGTTTTTAAAACTAATCAAGTTCAGATAGAAAATTATTACTCCTAATTGAATTAAACATTTTTTCATTTCAAACAAATTAAGAATATTAAATAATTACGTTTTGTCTTTCCACCACGATTGGCGATTACGCACTGGGGATTTTTCATTAAAAGTTGCTCCTTAGAGTTCGAGATTTATTCTACTCGTGAATTGAATGGTTCCATTCTGTTCATTACGTAATAGCCACATCTGATGCTGATTAAAAAAAACAGAATTCATTTTTATATAGCAATATTTAAAACACTGGTATACAGACCAGATGGTGTAGTTCATAGACATAATATGTCAAATGCTATTTTGTAGATAAACTTAAATAGTAGATACTGACATAGGCAAATGTTCCTAAACGCCTGCGTTTAGTTTATACAGACGTAAACTGAAGGTCTAGTCAGGTATGAACCAGATAACTACACTAATTTTTATTTCCCATCTGTAAGGTTTCACCAATTATTCATTTTTCCAAAAAAATTGAAAATAATTGTAAAACCAATATAACCTAACCTAATGGGTTTTTTAATTTAAAACGATGTTAATAAAATACTTACGGAAAAATTAAAATTTGGCCAAACGTTTCATAATGAAATGAAATTTAAATTTATTGTATCTATGTATATTTATGTATATCGTCGTCTAGTACCCATAGTACAAGCTTTGCTTAGTTTGGGACTAGGTCGATTTGTGTAAGATTGTCCCTTATTTTATTTTATTTTTGCTAGAGACATGGAAAGCAATAAAGATGTTAGTTACATATGGCAGTGGATCCGCATATCTCGCCTACTACTTGGGCATATGGGAAACAATGTTTCGGAGTTGAGATAGGATACCCTTTTTAACGGTACTCCCGTACCTTTGACCTAATAACGCAAGTGCTAATATTATTACACCTATCAACGTTAGCTCTAATTTTCATTAGCCCTAATGTCATTTCACCAAATTTTTATACCCTAATTAATTGTTAGACCTAATAATCGAATACTCTAATAATGGTTTGTACTAATAATCAACAATACTAATATGAAATAACCTAATAATTACCACACCTAATGATTATTAGACCTAATCATTACTGACACTTAATGTCAAGAGTACTAAAGATTATTTAACCTATGTTTTACGTTAAAACAAAAAAAACGGATTTGGCAAATATCGAACTGGCTGAACCCCGAAAACTGTAGGTTAGGTTAGGTTTGTATTGTGACCACGTATAGCGGAGCGAGCGAAGCGAGCGAAGCGTCAAAAGATTCTCATGTACATCCAGAGTCTATGGCAATCCCGACTCCCCGGTGTCCTACCCCTAGAGTGTTATTCCAAAACCGGAGGCGCGGAGGGAGAGCATCCCTCGCCTTAGGTTTATGGATGATTAGGTTTAATAAAATATAGGTTTTAGCATTATTAGGTATTATAATATTAGGAGTCTAAAAAAATCGGCTACGTGCAAATTAGGGCTAGTGAAAATTCGGTATTAAGTAATTAGGCATTATGAAAATTCGAAAACCTGAAATTAGGGCTATTCATTACCTAGGATGAATGAAAATTCGGGTTAGTGATTTTCGGGTTACCAAAATTAGGGCCAATGAAATTAGGATGAAAGTTTTTCGGGCTAACGGAGGGGAACCCTTTTTAACCTATCATAACTGAACAGGAACTGAAACCCGTTGGAGATATCTGTAAATGATATTTGGCAAACTATAGCTAAAGTTAAATTGTATGAAACAATTAGGTGTTTCCTCTCCCAACGCCAGAACACATTCAACTCGTAATCTCTCCGCCTCACTACCCGTACATTTTCATTTCCGAGGGAGCTTCCTCACAGGCTTAGGTGTGCCCAAACAGCTAAGTTTTACATGCTGCTATGGCATTTAAACTGTGCAATAGAATGTCATTTTAGTGAGGATATTTAATATTTATAATATAGTTTCAAAATTATTTTATAAAAATATTTCCAAGCACAGTAAAAAAAATGTTAACAGTAGCCCAAATATTACGCTATATAGTTACAATAAATCGGAGGACTGACAAACTGAGGGCTACTAGTAACCAAAACAAGTTGTGTAAAATTAGCATCATTTTGGTTACTACTAAGCACAATTTGGCTATTTCTCGAGTAGTTAAACTAGTGGAGCTATTTATTTCAGTGTAGGAGATTCATACGCGTCAGTAGAGTAAGCACAATGAGATATTAATATTTGAAAATAAAGTCCAATTAATTAATTTACTTACTTACTCTTCTAGATCCTATGTAGTTCGCACTGCGAACTTCGCAGTATCTTCTGTTAGATATAGAGTCCAACTTCCTACCCAATCTTTACTTATAAAATATATTTGATGACACTTCGTTATTCAATTGTTTCATCAAATATAATTCACACAACCACACCACCACTACTTATAACTAAATCTACCACCAATTTCCATTCCAACCTAAACATGCAAAACTTCCATCCGCCGCGACACCCCATTCAAATTTAAATCACTACGCCTATTTATCTCGCTGAATAAAAGCCTATAATTGATTGCTTCAAGATTTAAAACATATTTCGCAGTCGAGTAGCGGCGAAGACGTGTAAATCAATGAGTGAACCCTGCCCCCATGATTGATTCGACGGTGTTCGGCCAGATTGATTAATGACCTCACCCGTGAAACTTGGGGACTCCAAATTCACTTAGCGGTCTGTTAGTGGCGCAAGCTTCCCAGTGAATGAGTGTGGCGGTCGCGGGATCATCTGCAGGAAGATCTAGAGATGTACCGAGTCTGTACATATATCACATTTACCTGCATCAAGATAGGTAGTATCCTCAAAGTGTGCTTCGAGAAGAAACTCAACTGAACAAATTTACTAGAGATACCGCTAATGGAGACCCCGTTTGGTGGTACCTAGTTTTAGTGCTCTGCCTCAAGATTTTCTATGCTAGCCATATTTTCATAACTCTCTAATAGAAGGTAGTCTCTAAATGTAAATTTTAATATGATTCTGTAAATAGGGGCTAGATTTGCCGCTTAGTTTGTCTATGTTGGAAAATTTTACGTGTTCTATAAGACCGTCATGTCTCCCAAACATATTGAGGAATAAATTGCCGACGGTTTAAAGGAAATTGATGTAGGTATATCCCATATATCATAGATGATACAGTACGTCCCAGAGATGTCTCAAGATCGTAATATCTTTGACTTGTCGCACATAATAATAATTTCCACCTGAAAATCTCCGAACTCGATTACGGTACGTGTACAGTCATCTCGGAAGTTTGGAATTCCCACACATTTGCTTAATATAAGTTAAGGAAGACACATAAAACCAGAGACACGTATTATACTGGGAAAGTAATAAAAGTTGACACAATTTCAAAGCCAGCGCCTCTGGCTACAGCACAGCGAGGCACCTGATTTTTCGTTAAGTCTATTTTCGAGGCGTCTCAACCTAAATACGGGTATTGTAGCGGTTCGGTCGCTATTGTTGATTTCCACCTCGACGCTTACACTTTAAAGATATTATTTTGTGAGGATTCAGTGTCTTAAGAAACCAAAAAATACCATTGTGTTTGCATACAAGCGAAGTATTTAATTTTGCTGACGTTTCATTCTACATTTTGTTTATTCTGTCGGACTTTATTTGGATTAACATATCCCAATAAAAAACCAGAAACATGACTTTTAATACTTAGGTACATTTATGAAACATGATACATGACGTAATGTCTCATTTTTTTTGTTATGTGGATACACTCCACAATTTTTATATTGAACCATTGCTACAAACATCCAAGTTGTTAAAGAGGTACGATTGTGTACATTTTTGTATTCAATAAAATCAAGACAGAAAAATTTAAACTAAATGTATGAATTAGGTATTCATATAATCATATGATTTAGTCATATGATAAAATAAGTTCTCACCAAGGACGTGTCGGGTAATGTTTTTGTTGATATGCTGCCCAGATCGCACGACAGCGGGTATTGTGAGTAAATGTGATTCCATTTGCATTGTCATGTAAATGCACGTTGTGTTCGCGCTGCATCGCCCCGCCCCGCGAGCATTTATAAACACAACTACGGAGTTTGAGTACTCTGTGTGCTTGACAAAGGACGCCAATTTTGAAACCATAAGCAATTTGCTTAGATTTACTCTATGAGCGCTTTCATACAGCGTGTATTGTTGATATAGCCGCAAACTTTAACCAGACGTGGATTTTAGTGCTATGAACCGATATTTAAACAAATTGTTAACTTAGTATAGACTCCACGGATATTAATAGAGCTATCCGCGGCCTGTCGGATCTCCTAATTAACTAATCGATTTTAACAGCTTGCGTCAACTTCATTAGATTAAATCTCGACTCGAAGCGTCTCGAAACTAAACTGCAGTAAGTCACAAACCAGAGCAGGTTGTACTCCAAGTCTTAACACATCCAAATGCAGTTTAAAATAGGAGTGGCTGGCTCAATGTTATTAGACTTTGTTGTTTGGGTGCGAGACGTTCGTGGTCTCTAATCCGTCTCGCGAGTACCTTAACTGGGTAATCCACAATTTGAATTTACGTTTTGGTACAGGTGGCTTTCCTGTTGGATTATAAAAACATAAGCTTGATAATTACTTCAAAACATGGTTCATTTTCTTTATGGTCTCAAGCTTCCGCCTTGGATTTTGTAATATGATTATTTAACTTTTGGGTATTGAGTATTTAACTTTTAGAAGTAAAGAAAACTGCTAAGACCTCTACTTCCCAAATACCTAAAATAACAGTGGCGAAAAAAACTAATGTCTAGGTTCTTCGTTGCTAATATCTTTATAACATTACTGAGTTAAATTTATGAAGAAATACGACGTATTAACATCGACTTTTAAGCTGTAGTTCTAAAATTGAGTGCTGTAAGAAGTCTTATATTATTTTTTTTCACCTCTTTATTGCTGAATACTAATATCAATGATATTTAGCCAATTCTTACAATGTAACCGTTGCATTTATTTAACATTGGTACAATAATACTTATAGTGAAAAGATTTAGAAAGAATTGTACATGAAACCTACGGTGAAGAGGGATAGAAAGGGCGCGATTGCCGGAAGAGGGAAATTGACAGTTACGAGTGTATTTAACCTCGGGATTTAATATCCGTATATCCGTGATATAGCCGATACACAACACAAATATATATGTCAATGTTTTTCAAATTAAGCTCCAAATCCAGATCACTAGTTTGCTTCAGTTCCTGACTAGAATGCCTGCATCATAAAATTCAGGAGTAAAAATTGTACATTCCGTATATACCAAGTATACTCGTATGTGTGCAAAATCAGACATTGCCATGTACATTTCCAACTTCAAGAATTCTGTTTACTCCGCTTTCGTTTGTTCTGAACCACAACGTGCTTTGAGACTTTGTGCCGTTGAAGCCACTGCTCACCTTTTATCTGATTTCACGTTTGGAAACGTCTTTCTGTCGGTAACAATGTTTTGTAAAGCCAGTCCCGCTTATTCGATCCAACAGTATTTCAGCTTCTACACCAGTCAATAAAGGATCTTTTGTCGTATCATTATCATTACTTTATCTTTGTCTCCAATCTACACCACTGCTGTTTTCATTACGTGTATAATTTTCGCCAAAACCTATTTCGCTAACATGTTCTATTGGGAGACACATCGGTAGGTAGGTCTTACTCACTGCTTAGGATATACGTAATATACTTATATAATATACTACAGTGCTCATCAACTTTTTAGGCAGATCTCAAAAAAACTGGTTGACACCACGGGGGACCGAAGAGCTGGCAGCTTCCTCGCTCAACGCATTAGCGTTGCTATACAGCGAGGAAATGCTGCCAGCGTCTTCGGGACTATGCCAAAGGGGTCCGATTTTTTAAGTCTTTTTTAATATTAAAATTATTCTGTTTTAGCCTTTTATTTTAGTTAGTTAAGTTCTTAGTTTATAGTTAGTATTTAAATTTCTGTAGGTTTATGTGTTGCTTTATCTTTTGTAAATTGTTTGTTGTTCAATTAAACATGTAAAATTTATATATTAGTTATTTATTATTATCTTTAAAATTAACGCAACCAATCCCGTTTGTTGTATGGGAGCCCCCCTTAAATATTTATTTTATTTTATTTTTAGTATTTGTTGTTATAGCGGCAATTAAAATACATCATCCCACCAAAAACATTTCTTGTAAAATTGGCGGTCAAGACTCACATGCTCATAACGCTTTCACTGTAAAAAAAGTTATCAGATCCCTGGTAAAGCCAAGCCCCTAAGCCCTGAGTTTACTAATCCTACACCTTGGCTTCAAAAGTATGGTTTGGCCGTTTCATAAAGTACCGTAAATAAGTCCAACGGACCATCTGGCCCATACGGTATCAAGAAATTAAGTTTATGTCTTCATGATAAAATATATAAACTTAATTCCTTACCATATAGGCCGGACAGTCCGTTTCGTTCCTTAGTTAAGGGGTTGGGGGGTAAAAGTTCCAAGTTTCAGAATAATTCTATTGTTTGTGTACTAAACCTAGCTTACATACCAAATTTCAGCTTTCTAGGTCATCGGGAAGTAGATACCCCAGAGGTTTTGATACGGCAAAATCGGCGTATTTCAGGTAACAATAAAACCTAAAGTATAAAAGCTAGATCAATTAAATTAAGTACATTTTATATGTTCCCTAACTGCATCTGAACCTGTGAATTTGGGCGCTCTGGTGTTAACTGGGACGAAGCTATGAGGGTTTGAAAATTAGAAGAAACGGTTCGAGAAAAGGTAGGTAGTGCCCCGCCAGATCTGTGAAAATTTCAACTGTCTAGCTATCACCGTTCTTGAGATACAGCCTGGTGACAGACGGACGGACGGACGGACGGACAGCGAAGTCTCAGTAATAAGGTCCCGTTTTTACCCTTTGGGTACGGAACCCTAAAAACTAAAGATGGGATTTCGCTTAATGTGACCGCGATACGTGGTCACTGTCGCTCCTTTCTATCGATTTCAATTCATGAAACGCCGATGGATGTAGGTAAGCGACCTATGTCGTTGTATCCGCCAGCGTGTCTTAGACGTACCTAGCGTTGTTAGTATTTACAGATGATACAGGTGTGGGGTGCGAAAAGAGACATTAGAGGGACACGGCCACTCTAAAGTAACCGGGATAATCTCCCCCTCCTAATACCGAGTTAGGGTCAACTCCTTTGATTACCTTAGTCTACGTCGTCTACTTAAGCTTATCATCGTTTGCTCTCAGCTGAATCGATTATCGTTTGATATTTCTTGCGAACGTGATTGGGCTTCAATATCCCTCGGGGGGCATAGCTGTAACTGGAAAGTAACTGGGGCACAAAATAATGTCATAAAGATAGAACCATACTGTTCTTTTGGACCATTATCTTGCCATCGTGATCTAAACTGAATCATACTTCACTGAAAAGGCCCTTCTTATAACACTATTGCGTTATACGTGCCAATTGCAATTTCGAAAATATTTTGAATAATTTTTAACATTTTGTCGTTCATTGAAATGACTCAGGGGTGACGGAATAATATGTACCTAAACTCCAATAAAGAGTCACTCTGATCGCCTGATGTCACTCGACATCAGTAAGTAATACGAGTATTATTGATGATTTAGTGCAGTAACAATGCTCAATAAACTAATTCTCAAGTTGCTCTTCACTAAATATTGGTTACTGAGCATCTTACGTGTAGCCGACTTACACGTAAGATGCAGATTGCTGGTCTGCACCTCTAGCACAACTGTGGCACGCGACTCTTTCTCGCGCGTGAAATATTACCTATCTCTTTCTTCGCTGTGCTGTGAGAGAGTGACGGGCGATGCTATGTCGCGCGACAAGAGTCGCGAAGCGTAGTTGTGTAGCTGGTGGTGCTGGCTGGTTTGATGTAGAAGCGTAAAACAAACAACGTACCTACTTACCTACTCTATACCTATATATGTCAGTATAAACACAATGAAATCGTACTTAGTTTTAGATTAGACTCGGACGATCTCTACATGAGTCTTTATAATATTTTACAATATTATTGTACGTTCGTTTATTCCTAAAAACGAAACCAGTAATTGTAATTTATGAATCGAAGAAATTACGACGGCGATACGCTCAGATCTGCCATGCTACGGTAAAAGGGCGTATCTTACTATGACATCCGTATAAAGATACGACCTTTTAGCGGAACATGGCAGAATCCGCTTCTGCCGGGCGTAACTAACTCGATACCAACTCGGGACCAAATACCGGTAGATATACCTTCAAATAGAAGGTAGGTACCGTAAAGTTGCCCAGGGAAAGCTTCCAGATAATTAATATTCAATTAGTTTTTGAAGTTATTAATAGAAATTACGTTTTACACAGAGCATCCATACTAATATTATAAATGCGAAAGTATGTCTGTCTGTCTGTCTGTCTGTCTGTCTGTTACCTCTTCACGCTAAAACCGCTGAACCGATTTAGATGAAATTTGGTATATAGATAGTTTAAGTCCCGGGGAAGGACATAGGATACTTTTCATCCCGAATAAATTTAGTGTTCCCGTGGGATGAGCGGGTAACACCGCGGGGCACAGCTAGTATACAATAAAGGATGGATTGAGTGTCTCCTACTGGTTTAGCTACTGATTTCTGTTTGTTGAAGTTTATTAACACGGCTACGTTTTAGACTTAGTTACAGTAAGAAAGTATTCGATTTTTAAATTATATAATAGACTAGGCATCTCTAACATTGCAGCGAATGACCAATAACAATTCGAGAAATTATTCCAAGGGTAGATGACACGTGAGCGAACTTGCAAACGTCCCTAGTGAGATTAATGACGGGCCTGGTGCCCTTCCCCGCGAAAATAAAACGGTTTCGTACTGGCTTGGCGCTGCGGGGCTAGCCGTATAGCTTAGCAATAAATTGTAAAGATAGTGATATTGGTTATATAGATCAAATCATTTTGTAAGTTGCCCGAGATATTTTTATCTGATACGTTTGGAAGAGGTAAAGAAAGAAATATTTTGATAAGACCTTCAGAGCCTTCCGAAACCAACATAAGAGGATATATATTATATTATTTATATCACTGCAGTTTACGTTAAGTTTGCACTTGGTAACTATGGAGTCGGATACAAATGAAGTCTAAACTTAAGGTAACCGAGTTATACAAATCGAGGTTGCGTTCTACTACAAAATGTCAGGAACTTTGAAGGGAACGAAATGTTAGTTTCGTTTTTGCGCAAATCATTATATAGAATTTGTCCACTAAGCGTCCGTTTGCGGCGGAATTTAGGCCAAAAACAGACGCCCTTTACATTTTAAATAATAAGCGCAAAGATCGAAACAGTCCGACAAAGAACATTATCTTCTTATATGTATAGTTTTTTAAATTTCCTTAACCCTTTATTTGGCAAAGATATAAAAAGTGTACATTTTCAATTTTTTTAGTTTTTTGGTCTTTTAGGTATAAAATGTGATTAGAAAAAATAGTTTAAAAAATCTAGCTTTTCCAGTTTTCCCGAAAACTAATGTATACCACAGTATACAATGCCAATAGAATGAAGTATTACAATCATATACTAATGTATACTGTGATATACAATGTCAAATATGCAACAGAAAGGTAATTTTACATAAAAAAAACAATTTATTTAGAAACTATAATTTTATTTTGTGCGAAAGCTCAGGAAACATTTTTCCTGTCACAAAACAAAGGTTTACATTGCATTTCAGGCAATATACCGTTGTCAACTTCTGGCCTATCAAATCCACATGTTCATGGTCGGTTAATTGAATCGATTTTCCAGTTTTTTCAACTGAGTAAATGTTAGTCTGTTCTGTTATGAAGGATATTATATCAGGAGAAAATAATTTGTTAAAATAATCAAGGGATGAACCGTCAGGTATGTCTTCGTAACCCCCGTCATCTTGGTGTTCTAGTATAGCTGCATGTTGAAATACTGCTTTTTGCTTTTTAAACCTTTTTCATTTTTTTAGTCTGCTTCGCCACAGGAGCGATTCGTTTTTTAGCCGGAGTTTTTCTTGTGGTTGATGGTGTGTCTCGAGGGTTAGCATTGGTTACAGATGGAAGGGACGGTAATGAAGACATTAATGGCAAACTTAAAAAGTCTGTTTCCTGTGTCGGTAAACGGCAATTTTTTTAGAATTGTTGGGGTCAAAGGAACATTTTCTTCGGCACCACAAGGTCCTTTTTTGTGTGTTAACTCTTTCTGTGACGCCTTCATCAGAGCTACATATTAGACTTAAGCGTTCAAGCTAAAAATCCAAGGCTGGCGTTGAAGACTATCATTTAGGGGAAAAAAGCTCCCTAAAGACTTGAACCTCTTTTTCATCATCGCATTCGGTATGAGGGCCAATATTTCGCAGATCTAGTCTGTACCACATGCTGTTAAGACGCAAAGAAGGAAAAAATAAACTAAAACACCCCAAAACCAAGCTGCATTCATATTTGGTAAAGTATATCCCGGTATACATACAAATTTAGTCCGTTTTTGGCAAAGTATATCACGGTATACATACAAGTTTAGTTGCCTTAGTGCCCGTTCTTAGCAATGTATACTGTGAGATACAAACAACTTTAGGCGATTGCAGTTAGTGGCAATTAGTGCAAATTGAAATAAAAATCTGACACAATCCAAAGGCAAACATTTACAATTATACCTAAACCGCATTCCGCCCCAAGACATTGCTATAAATATTTTAAAAAGCAATAAATACTTTGCGAAGTGTGTGTGCTCTCCGCAGGTCCACCAATGTGACCTTTGACTGACGGCTAAAAATTTTACCAGTACTCAGAACTATTTTTGCCTAAATTAGGACAAATTGTGTGACCAGATTAAATATTAAATTTTCACTTAGAAGTTTCAGAAGACTGTGTTGATTTTTTTTTAATGAATGTATCTCACAGTATACGACGTCAAATAAAGGGTTAAGATTGGTTAAGTTCTGGAGGGAGAACCAGACAGACACGAAACCTCGATTTGTAAGGAAAAAAGGAGCTCGTTTTTGCATAGGCCCAAAATAAAAAAAAACTACAGAAAGTTCTTCTTTGATATTCACAAAACCCACCTGAGAATTGTAATTTATCGGTTGTGTCATTCCTGACTGACGAATAACCGAACTAAACTACTGTGCATCTAGGATGTTGCACAAATGTATTATAAGTTCTCAACGCGATAAGAATTAGATATGACGGTTGTTCCTACGTCAGATGCATTATGAAATTACAGTGACCTCGATCCTATCCTCATCGCGATTTGATTGTAGGTACCTTGCTTAGATGTAGTTGTAGACTGATTCGACACAATACGTTCGCTGACAGGATGTGATTCGAGTTGTATACCTGTCTTGTTCGCTCCTACGCGATCTAGATAAGAACCTTTCTTTTTTTCACCCAAACCTGAATCCCAATCTAAAAGCTCACGGATTATATTAAGATCTTTAACCTAATTTGATGATGGGTCCTTTGTGATCATGAAGAGAAGCAACCTAATATTTTTTTACAAAAAATACCCCGCTTGGATAACCTTCTCTTTTTTGAAGTCGGTTGGAAGTTAGATTTTATGTCACCATGATAATGTTTAAAGATCAATTCGAAATATTCTAACAGAACCCTGTAATATTAAACCAGCAGTTCGTGTACATAAACATTAAATATTCCATCGAGGCTGTAATATGACCTTAATATCACTATCACGGATTCGCTGTATTACGTATTCGAATTGATATCTAGGGTCCATTAGTAGCGTTTTATTAATTAATCGAAGAATAGACGGTAGACCTCGACATCGACACAAGAGAGACAAGTTGATAAATTGTGTTATTAATAATTAATTATAGAGGTCTCGCTGGAACTGCGGACTTTATTGAACATTTTATTGCCCCCAAAGGAAATCGAAGTTTTTAGCGTACTGACTATGAATACTTTGTGATTTTCCGCCTATGCTCCTTTAATTTCCGACTGTTCTCGCCTACAGATCACTTTCCTCAAACGGTTCTCGTGATTTTTTGTAAGCAGGTTAGGTACGATTATTATAGATTTTGTGGACGCTTCATCCCACTTTTCGATCATTTAATAATTGCTGGTCAAAAATGTTCAAAGATATAATATATCAGCCAATTTTTGAACCTATTCGCGAGGTCTACGTCACAGAGCCACTCAATGACTTTTGTTAACTCCTGCTACCTAGTACTTGTCATCGCTTTTATTTTTTATCATATAAAAAAGATCACCTCAAAATTCGAAGCAATTGGCTAATAAATAAAAAATCGCAAGTTTATCTCGTAATTGTTAAAATCCAGACATACGGAAAAAAATCGGCCATGCTGAAACGGAGACGACTTGCTCGCGTCGCTCGCTCGGCCAATTAACATACACCACAAATTACACGCATCATTCACGTCTCAACTTGGCACAATTACCATTTACGGCATGCCAGGTGTACTGGCGACCACTCGTTATCTGGAATCGTGCCATTAAATTATTCTTAAGGTGGCATAAACGGGCTAGGTGGCCGCGCGGAATGGCGGAAGACCACCATTAAAAGGTCATCAACGTATCTGAACGTGCCCGTGCGCAAGTTTAAGACAGTGTCTTCTGTCATGCGGTTTGCATTGATTTTTTATGCGTAAGAATTATGAGAGAATTAATGTAATTTATTTTTACGGGAATTGCACGTTCGTCTTGCTGCTGACACGACATTAGGTTAAATTTAAGGTTTATTTTAGTAAAAATATCCAACTGAAATCAAATATCTTTTATTCAAGTAGACAAGACGTATGAGATGTATGTACTGAGATATATATAAACCCACAGCAATCTAGAATGTACTTTAAGAGAGCAGAGCCTCTCCCCTATTATTATTTATTGGAGCTAGACCGCATTTAGCGTACTGGCAATGACCAATATCCCTCCTTTGAGCACCTAGTAAATGTACTGTAGCTACATGTGGTTAAAGTAAAGCAATTTCTAACGGTAAAGTTAAATTTGTCGCTCAGTACTGTTTATCTTTTCGTTAGAGCAATATGCAGTGCTTTCATAGTTCGAAGCTCGGGTCCGACTCGAACTTAACCTTTTTTTTTAGTTGTTGAAAAGGCAATTACTTTACCTCTGATTCTCAGACTTGATAACCAGCTACTTCTGTCGAGTTTTGAAATATCTATTTTAGGGTAGGCTACCTATTATTGTTTAGATTTAGCTGTGTTTCATACTGCGGCATCTAGACATGTTAACCATCTCGGGTCACGCACACTAGCGTTAGAGCAGAATCAATCCCTGTCAGTGGAAACCACGAGGCCCACGGACGGCCACTAAGTGCCTTAATACCTCCTTGCTTCCAAGTATCCTTTTTACCCGACGACGGAAATTACATTCTCAGAACCCTCTAAATTACATATCCATGATTTTTTTGCTCGAGTATGTAATTTCGCAGAAATGTGACTGTTAGTAAGAAAATTATATGGTTGAATGCCGTTTGTTTCTGTTCACAGCATTATTTTGCACTACCGTGGAATAGAATGTCATAATTTTTTTTTAATATATCGTATAATATATTGCAAGAAAATATAACTACGTAGGCTATATGTTAGCAGTGAGCATGCGACGTGAAAATCGTTTTTTGTTTTTTTTTTGTTTCCGATTCCGACCAGATACAAATGATAAAAAATACAAACTCGCTAGCTCAACTAAAATAAACGGCCTTAAAGCTATCAACTTCACGGATAAGAAAAAAATCTTTTCCTAGTGTGATAGCAAATACGTGGCATATCTGAAGAGGGCTTTATTTCCCAGGTGGGCGTAAACGGCTCAAATATCTTTCTAGTAAAATAAACGTTAGAGATGTCTCCTTGTTGCGTTTGTTTAAAAGTATCAACGCTATTATTACAACGGAAAAAATACGTCATTTCAATTTTATTTTAAAATGTAAATAGAATGATATTCCATTTGTAATAGGTTTTTTTTTTATGTGAAGTTTTCTTTTAATCAGCAAAAGAAACTATTTTAGTTATCTATTTCGCTGCGTTGACAGCAAAATCACACTCAAACCGGTTTATCCGTTTGGGAGGTACGATCCCACAGACATATAAGATTATAACCATTCGTTTTTCGTAGGCGATTAAAAATTGCGTCATTTTTGAGGTTATCTGCAACTGCAACTAGTAACGATTGAATGGGGCATGAATTTATAGAAATTATTCAATAAGTTTGAATTTTTATAGGCACGAATTCCCCTCATTCCTAGAGAGATTTATCTGAAACTTAAAAAAAATAAAAAAGATGAAAATGTTTTCTCCCGCTTCATACGGGCTCCGCTGGGCATTTTTGATTATGCTGCTTTACTCCTAGATATTAACTTATGTAGTATAATTGAGGATTATTGTTAGAACATCAAATTAATAATTTAAATATATAAATTTCTATTTAACGTTATCCGTGTAAAACCTGCTCCAGACCTTCCGATCCGATCCGATTTATCGGAAGAAATCTGATAATGTGTAGTGTTTTAGGTCCTAACTATTGCACTACACATTATCCGATTTCCTAACAATTACGCTACACATTATCCGATAAGTAGGATCGGATCGGGTAGGATCGGAAGGTCTGGAACGGGTTTAAGGCCTGTACAAGGAGGAAAAAGCACGTTTAAAATATTAACATAACTGAAATGCTTTTTAATTTTTAAAACTACATTAAAATCTAGGAATGAGGGAATACCCAAAAAATCTGCAGCATTTATAGCATCGATAATAAGTTAGCAAGCCGTTTTAGTCTTTTCTATTCATACCGAAATAAATGTTCTCAAATGAAATTCTCTGAATGCATCCATAGAGATATAAAATCTCCATAGCTATATCCTACGTACGCCGTGCAGAATACTCTAGCAAGTAAGACGCTTACTCACATATAATTTTACTTGCACTAAGTTTAATTGGCTTGTTGTAGGAGTTTGAAAACAAATCTTGCCCGGAATTTTGCGCATGACTGACAGTCTATGGTTACTTTAGGGTCAATATTATGACAAGATAAGGGTTTAGAACGATAGTTTCATAAATGGGTTATATAGTTAAGGCCGTTCCCTGAGCCAGAAATGCAAAAATACCCCAAAAATTATCCTATTTTTCTACGAAACGTTGATATTAGTAAACGAGGGAAAAATATATATCATTCTTGATTATATTATCTTTAATAACACAGCATTCGATACACGATTCATAACACTTCGCTCGATACAATTAATTCCCAAAGTAACCTCCAATTCGAATGTTTACTCCAACTTTACTTGTTTTTTCACTACGTGACACTATGAAACAAAAAAGGAGAAAAATCAATCATAACTAAAATAGTAATTTGACAGCTTCCGAATTTCAATAATTTGAGGCAATATTTTTAAAATAAATAATCATCGACAAATTCTATCGTAAAAAGATATCGCCTTACGGCCCGCAAGCTCTATCTCCGTCACTCTTTTGAAATGTGACTGTTATGTGACAGGGACGGGTGGCCTGAGGAGGGGCTCGGGGCTCTGGCTCAGGGAACGGCCTTAAGGCATTCAAATGTCCGTCTAGAGTGGGAAGTAATCTTTTTTTTATTACGAAAGGATTTTTCATCAAGTTTACATGTTGAGTGTGATACAGATCACTTTTTATTATAAAGCAGCTACCAAGCTATATGAAGTTGGTTTTGTATGAAGCTTCGAAATAAGTGTTGAGTACTTTGTAGTAGGCAATAAAACGTCCGCAGTTTATTCTATTAGGTTAGTAAAAAGGACGTAACACTACTCTTACCATCTACTTTTACTACTACTCGTAACAGTTTCTGCAATAGATAAGTACAGATGAGTCAAAATCGCTTAAACGACTATATCAAGGAAAAATTCAAACCAGCGTAGCACCGATCACTGAAGGGGCAATAATAATAATAATCGCCATGTGGGATGTTGACTCGACGACCATTGTCTCGATAGTCGTTTCGGCGAACGGTCTTAGCGAAGAGTCGAGACCCGGTCGACTCGACGAGTCAAACATCTTAAGAGACTCTCGCTAGATGGCTGGATCAAGGGCCAGATACAGAAGGCGGTAATCCTGCACACAGCGCGCATCGTCAGGAGGTCCTCTCTCTGCAGCCCTACCGGGTAGCCTGGGCCCTGCCCCGCTGCCGGCGGCACCCTAGATTAGGTTTTTTTTATAATGTATTTATATTTTGTAATTACTTTATTGTATTTTACTTTTTATATACATATATTGTAAAAACCTAGCCTCAGAATTAAAATAAATAAAGATCTATAAATATTAAATATCAGACAACCTCACACAAATCGATCTAGTCCCAAATTAAGCTCAAGAAGGCTTGTGTTATGGGTACTAGACGACGATATACATACTTAATATATATAAATATATACTTAAATATATAGAACAACCATGACCCAAGCACAAATAATCAATCAATCAAGCATCAAGGCAGACATTACGACTACAAAACACAGTAACCACCATTTCATGAAAGATCCCTTTAAAACATCACATCAGACTAATATTCCCCAAAAACACTATCAACAAATCTCCACTCAATTCCAACTCGACTCTAAAAGATTCTTTTCTAATATTGTCTTAGGAAGCATCGCATGTTCGTCGTTCCATTGTATAAGGCTCCATCCGCGTGTTACGTCCTTGCCCTCCCTGCCAATTTGCTGAGAGCTTACCGCTCGTTAGAGCCACGGGAATGACGATTTTCTCCCTTATTTTCACAACCTCACATCCCACTTCTGATACCACTCAAACGTCAACTTTATCCTCGTCTTAACAAGCTCGCTTTTATTATTACAAAATTAAGTGGATAGTAGTTTTGCTAGGCGAGCGGTAGATTTTCTGTTCTCTTGCCACTTTTTACTGCACCGCGTTTTGGTTTGAAAGGTTCGTTCGCACGCAAGCGATTTCTGAGTACAGTTCGCATTTAAGGTGAAGTGTTGTTCTTTTATAGGACTTGTATTTTTCGCATTATGGGTGCAAAGTGTTCAAATTACGGGAGTAGTTGGTTTTTAATATTTTTTTAAGTTGCTGGAAAAGGCTTAAAACAACGAAGTTAGACTTTATAATGTTACGTGTCAGTTTCATTAACTAAAATAAATAATCCCTGCTTAGTAGCTTTTCACAAAATCACTGACCGGCCAACGGCAAATTCTGCTGGATATAACCCTCCCTCACGGCACCGCCCACATCAAGCGGTCTCTCTTAATAGCAGTTAATTACATCCTTATCATTACAGTGTTATCGTGCTATGTAAGTAAATGTTATTAGTGTCGAAAACATGTGATGTTTTCGCGTTGCAAGAGTTCCGTAGTTTGTGGTAATTGGTTAAATATTTTAAGGTGAATCGACAAATCACGAACCGGCGTTATTAGCAGCAGTATAAGCGGCACGGATTGTCCAATAATAGGCTCCGCTTAACTTAACCGCTTTTGACGCTCCGCCGTGCTCCGCGTCCGTGAAAACGCACACTTACTTTTGTTATCGATGGCCACATGCAAGATCTGGCTCATACATGAATTAAAAATTCAAACCTTCATGACATTATGGTAGGTCGATGAGCTTTGAGCTAGGCTGGTCCGCTGCCAACGCCACAGGAAATGTAATAGCTCAGAAACCTAACTACTTTCAATCGGGATCGGGTAATTGGCATATCCGTTCATAGGAACGCCATATTTACATCAGATATAGAGTCGTGTCGAGGCTAATTTCATAAAAGCCACTGTACCTTATTAGTTATTAAATTTTAAATATTTAATGAATTCGAATGTGACAAAAATAAAACAAAATGTTTTGGTGGATATGTCTCATAGAAACAAAATAATGAGTTTATATACCTTCACTATAAAACAAAGTCGCTTCCTGTCTGTCTGTCCCTATGTATGCTTAGATCTTTAAAACAACGCAACGGATTTTGATGCTTTTTTTTACAGATAGAGGAATTCAGCGGAAGGTTTATATTTATAATACATGCATAATTGATCAGCATTGCACCCGTGCGAAGCCGGGGCGGGTCGCTAGTATACAAATAAAATATAAAGGCGAATATTTCACAAAACAGTAAAGTTATCTCTACATATATAATTATATTCTAGTTTAAAATGAAGGTAAGTTCACAGAAGTTTCAGTATGTGAATTAGGAAGTATAATATATATCTGCGGGCATCTGATAACAAGTCAGACTTCTATAATTATGATGTTTTCTGTGCTCGATGTGAGCGCGCGTTAGTGGGGACCAGAACTCGTAAAAATGATCGCTCTGAAGGATTTTGCGGCTTAATTCCATTTTTATCACAGAACATTAACGTTAAAGGGACGTTAAAAATTAAATGGCGAGCAATAGATTCTCCACAAAATGGAAGTGTTCCACTTTCCATTTTAACCTTATACTAATAAAGCCTGTGGCATTTAGGTTATTATTAGACAACGGGCGCTGCAGTTACTTATTTATCAGCGTTAGGAGGTTGAAATACTTATTTAGGTATAAACGTTTACACTACAGCTGAGACTAACTTTAAAATAGATACATCAGAAGATCATTTTTAGCGAATTAAGAAGTTACACAGTTTTTCATAAATGGCTAAATTATTTGTATATAATTCTTAGCAAATGAGAATTATAAAAATTATCATTTAAATACATACAGATACTAAAGTAATACATTATAAATAACCTGCATGTACAAAACAAGTTCGCCGCAATTGAAGTGGTTAATAATGGCATAAAAACACGGAGGTATATCTATAAAACGCGTTTTTTTTTTCATTCAGAAGAAGATCAGATAAATAAATTATCTTGCTCAATAAAAAACAACAGCCTAAGCCCCAAGGCATATAGATCAGTTGATTTATATTGCCAAAACAGTCAATGCTATTATACCTTTCTGCAAGGTTTCGCAATCAATCATCCAAGTCTTTGTTTCTTAGAGCACCCCGGCTTGCCAATAAAAAGTTAAATAAAAACGTATTTCGTATATGCCTATAGATACGAATTGATTCATATCAAGTTACCATGGATACCTTGCTTGAGCAAAACTATCGGGATTCAGAAAATAATATAAGGTATACGTAGATTGATTGCCTAGGGCCAGATATCGTTTTGTTAAGGTTTTATTGCGCTTCCAGTGAAGTTACAGTTTTTTATTGTACCTATGTCACATCAGTATTATAATGAACCACATATTATAATGACGAATAGTGTGGTTTATTATAATAACATAGGCACAAACAAAGTATGTATTAGACGTTTTATATTTTTTTCTACTCCAGTACTTTTTTCTGTTATTTATATAGTTACTAACTCTAATATAAAGACATAAATTATGAAAGTCTGTAAAAGTCTATACTCAACTGCCCAAAAAAACACTGCTAAACGATCTTATAATGTCGCCAAGAAAGCATCACTTAGTACTACAGATTACAAGATAAACAGCTGCATTCACACAATTTGCAATTTAAAAAAAAACTTATCGTACTAAGGCATTGCAGCCAACTTAAAAAAAAATTTTTTTCTTCAGTGCATGGATATTTAGTATAGTGAACGTATACCTTTATGTATAAGTTCATATTTTTTGACAGATGTTTAGTATAGTGAACGTATACCTTTATGTATAAGTTCATATTTTTTTGTCAGATGGACGTCAATAAAAAATAAGTTTATCAGACAATTTTTTTTTTTTATTTTGTTGATTCCGAGCGTGTAATTATTTTCTTTGTTGTTTATTTGCATTTTATTTATGAAATGTCGAGTCGTAGAAAAAGTATGGTATGCAACGTTGTATAAGTAGGTCAAAAAACGCTCGTGGCATCTTTCTTACGATAACCCATGCCACTCGCGTTTTTTGCCCCCTCTTATACAACGGTTGCATAAAATGTTAGTTACATACTATTATCTATTCTGTGGTTACATATAAGTTACACCGCTTATTTTTCTGCTTTTCTTTCCAGTGATTGGTAGAGAAAACGCTTAATGTCATTAAGTTCATCTTTTTTCACGAAATGTATGCAATAAAGATTAAATAAGTATATAGATTTCCTCGTTGTCAATAAAGCCTCCGTTTATGTTCAAGACAAAACCAAGCGCCGTCCTGATAACGCGTAATTTATCGTTCCAAGTATTCGGTAATGGGTGGTCCGAAAATAAATTGCTTCACACAATTATCAGTGGCAACACAAGGCCGGCCATTTTTTGCTTAAAGGCTAAAAACTGGATCTGAGAGCGTGTGAATACCGCATAACAGGCCGGAGTGGTTGCTATTCTCGTAATAATAGTGGGAAAGTAACTAGTTCGTCATCAACTAAAATATACTAAATGTTGTCAGTGTTTGCTTGTAATGCAAAAAATGCCTCTAACGATTTGATTATGTGATTTAAACGGGAGAGGAACACCATGAAGTCGTTTGGTTATTGTGAAAACTCATTCTTTAAGCTCAGACATAGGTACGAACTGAACTGATTTTTTAAGCAAAATGTTTGTCGACTCGGAGTTTTTATAAAAGTTACCTAACCTAAACTATTGAAATGTACCTACACGATGATTGATTGATACATGATGAGGCTTTAAAAAAAAACAGTCTCTTACGCAGAATTGTGTTGGGAAATGTGTGTGGAAAAATAGTTATTCGAAGCAAAAAATTGGATATGGGTGAACAAAGTTCTATTCTTCAAATAAAGTGGTGGCTTAAAAATCTATCAGATCTGTGTACTAGTTATTTGCTATTAAATTTCTAGCTATTATAAAGACTTTTGTTCCACTGAAAAAAAAGATTTGTTAACAGCAGAGGTATGTTAGAGGCCTAGTTAATAAATCGGAGGACTAATCGAGGATTTCCTTTAAATTTTTATGCTAAAATGTATCTGTTTCATGGTTTCCCTTTGAGTCTGTGTCGGATTATCGATTCTGTTTATTTATTCTATTGGCTGTGAAAGGAAGACGCTCAAAGGCGACGAAATGGAATTTTGATTTAATAATTCCCCGCAATCAACTTTTTTGTTCGTCACTCGCTGTTGTGTTTTCATTTAAATTTGACGCCCTCTCATCGAATTACAGCGAAGCTGAGAAGGCAGGGAATATTCGAGATATTTATTATTCGCGGTTTCATTATTAATTGATTTTATTACTTTCGTAAACAATAATATTCATCCGGTTTTTCGACTATTAGCCTGTTACTCGCAATTATATTAATGATTAATAAAAAATATGCGAAATTATAATTCACATATTCAAAATACAGTTACATTTAAATGGTAATGTAAATGCTACTAAAACAGAGACTATGGTAACCCAAAAAAAAAACAATAAATTTGTGAACTATTTAAAGACACTGATTGTTTATACTTTTCGCACGCTTTACTGAAGCGACTAGACGCATTAAATTTTTTATCTAGACGGACCATAAAGGGGCCATCGATATCCATAGTTCAGGAAACCCACCTACGGTACCTAAAGGAAAAGAGGGTCGAGACTTTGCCATTTCTTTCTCAATGAAAGTAGAGCCTTCTAGGTTATTTCAATAATTATCCACCTCGTTTAGATTTCAAACTTAAACGGCAGCATTCATTTGTCACAGCGTTCATGAATTGTTCCGGTGAGTGACGTTCGGCCCGATGCCGCCCGATGCTCGATACACCCTCGAATAGGTTTGCCAGCCGGCAGTGGCAGTAATATCGTCGCGACAGCTCTTTTGTATGCGAAATGCGAGATGACATGTTCAGACTGAGAATGATTTATTATTTTATCGAGAAGGCTTTTGGTAACTTAGTAATCGTGTGAAGGTCACAAATAGATTTTTCTCTTTCAAGATGCGAAGCCCCATATATTTCCGGTACAATTCATTTACTTATATTCGAAGAATGCTTTGAGTAAACGTTTCTATTTGACTTTGATAGAGTGGAATCTAGCCAAAGTCGACGGAGAACCGAACTATTATAGGTATTGCTACATAATAAGACAGTTAGATTCGGGCTACGTACAATGTAAACAAACTATCCCCTGCATTTAGACGATAACGTAGCAGTTCCAAGTATCTATCTAGTGAACTTGCATCAAGAAAATTGGTACAAATATCAATGGTGTTGCGATTCTGATCGCTCCAGCACATGGGACTCCTTCCCCTTGGTCATCCTCCTTGAATCGTTTCCCAACCTGGAAAAGCTCCTAGTGACAAAGTTTTTCCAGGTTTTCATTTTCTACAACAGCTTCTTCCGGGCTATGTGCCTGAAGAGTTCAAAGATTATACGGAAACATATGAAAGACTTGAACTGTCTTTTCTTGATGATTCCCATATCCTGGAGGATGTAGTTCAGTTACTTAATCTATAAGATACTTTATCATTTTCTACCTAAAAGGTAAACTTTTATAAGCAAATCTAAGATCAACATACGTCTTAATAATGAAATATTGCATTATACTAGATAAGTGTATTAAATAGATATGTTCAGTTAAGAGCTCCTATATCTTCCACTCCTACATCTTTTTTGTTGCGTGTTCCTAATAATGTTATTTCCCTTAAATTTGTCATATTGTTTCTCAAATAACTTACTCAAGTAATATTATTTCCAAGGAATAAGCCGTGCTAATAAAAGAATAATCGCTTCTAATCATTTAATTACTACTTAATGGTTGTAGCATTATCGCTCGCGATTATGTTCGCAGTCAAGTACTTTTATATGCCGGCTTTCATAAACCGTAAAGCTACAGCCATCCGGATCTAATTTGGTTTCGGGCAAGTTTTAATAGCCTTAAACTTTTTAAACGATTTTGTTTCGTTGCCCCGTATTCGTTTGTTTATTGCATCAATGGCGCCGTGAATCGATGTTATTATATTAGATTTAGCCTTCACCATCGTAATAAAGAAATGATCGAATTTTATCGAACGCTACCTTTAAGACATTAATGCTATACAAAAACTGACTACTAGCGTAAATGTACCTAAATAAGTCTACGAGCATACCGTATATTTATTTAAACCGTACTAAAATAACAAGTCAACCGTAAACTAAATAGATATTTATTTAGGTGAGTGCATAGGAAAATCATGTTTTGTATTACGATTAAAGCAATATACGAAATAAGTACAAGACCTTTAATCCCACCCTTGCTTATTGTTAAGTCACGGTAACCAACGCTTCTGTTGGCCACTCAATGTCCAATGCCGGGTCAACATGACTACGTAATACTTTAGCTTCAACTGTTGTCCCTATCGGTTGAGATAATGTCCACATTAGCATGAATGGGTGCGACTCATCTTGAAGCCTTAAAGGCTACAATGGCCCAAGATCTCTATTGTTACAACGCCCCTAAATATGAATACAGTAGATGCAGGTTCATTAGCAGTATAAATTGGGTGCAGGTTGTAATTTACCGCTGAGAGATAATTGATCACCATGTTACATGATATTATATTGGAGGTGAGTCGAGTTTACGCGCTATATTTAGTTATGGCTATACATACATTGATCGTCGTAATAACTATGTGGATATTGATGATTTGGTGTACGTAGAACCCTACTTAAGTCGTAGGTATGTATGACGCAAAAAGAAATCTTATGTTTTGTGTGTTTCCTTTAAGCCGCTAAACACTGTATGGTTTCTTTATTTAAGTAGGTATATAGAAACCAATGCCTCACTCCAAAAAATAAATAATTATTTTGGGACTGTAAGCGAGTTACAGATAAAGGCTAAGCTAACGAGCAGAATTCTAACATGATCCTTAACTGGTTTTAACGTAACTTACTACTTTTTCAAATAGTTTTTATTTGTCAAAAATTTGCTATATTCTAAATACTAAAATCTAAAACGTAACATTCCTAAAAATATATATAACCTAAAAAGAAAAAAGAGATCTTAGCTAAAAACCGTCCGCGTCCCTCCCGATGCAACAGTGCCCATCACGCTCGCCGCGTTGCCACATTGAATCGCAATAGACAACCTTTGCATCAAGAAGGACCCGGAACGAGGGTCGAGACCTGCCTGTGCCAAGCGCCGCCCCAGCTCCAATAAAAAGGTTTTACCCTCCGCACACCAAACTCTGGATGTCTCCACCGCAAGTGGGGCGAACATGTAGTTGGAAAGTCCCGAGTACTTTGTGCTTTAGCAGCGCCGCCAGCTCAGCCGCTGCGCCTGCTGCCCGCATAGTACGGCCAACGTGCGAAGCCGCGAAAGTGATACGTTTTTATTTTAACTAAAGGAAATAAAATGGCCAGTAGACCCAGTACAATTTTGAACTAGATTGGTTTTTGCAAGACCGTCCCAGATCCGTCACAGCCAGCTGAGTCTATCGAGATCTCTACATCTTAAACGAACTATGAACGAACATGGTACGTAGATCGTCAGAAAAGATATCTATACTATTATAAAAATCTAGTACTATAGTAGATTATAAATAACTCGCCTATTAGCCTCAGTACGGGCAATGCTTGGCAACGATTGCCACAAAACCGCCGCGATTTTTCCGAAACCCAGAAAAGAAAGGAGTGTAGGTCAAAAGTATAGATAATTTTCCCATTGCCCTCAGTACAAACACTGTTTGATTAAAAGCTAGGTTGATTTTTGGAAGACCGTTCCACGATTATCTAAAATCGCCCCGATTAATCGAAAGCCCAAAAATCGGTAGCAAAAACATGGGAACAAGTTATCAAAATATTAAGAATCACTAATAAGGTCTGTTATCACTCCGTCAGTACATCACGACACGACCCTGTTTTAAAATGATTGCTCTTTCACTAAAGTTTCACTAAAGAATTTATATTTGTATAGAATCTTTTTATCGATTCATATTTTTTATGTGGTAATACCACATTTTTATTTTTATAAATAATGACACAAAGGTAAATTAAGAAAGAAAAATTGAATGCGATCTACTACAATCGAAGCGGGGTTTGAACCCGCGACCTCTGCGTTTCCGATTGTAGTAGATCGCATTCAATTTTTCTTTCTTAATTTACCTTTGTGTCATTATTTATAAAAATAAAGAATTTATGTGAAATATAATCAAGAGAGGAAGAAGCACTAGGGTGTGTTCTACAGTTCTACTCAGCCCTATTTGTAATAGCAAATTAAAACACGTCATAGTTGTGTGATCGTTACTCAAATGACTCAAATCTTCCCGATTTTTCAGCAAAGGACTGAAATCTGTCTTTATAAGATACTTAACTAAAATTTGGAAAAAAAATGAAAAAAAGTATTAAACCCATTTATCCAAACATGGCTAAGAACAATCTCGTCAGACAACGCTTTCAATAAAAAAAACCTCATTCAAATCGGACCATCAGTTTGGGAGCTATACACATATGCGAGCGATGCCGCACAGCTACACATATGTTAAGCTGACATCCCTCTTTTTTGTCGGGGTTTAAAAAGAGAGAAAATCACTAAGGTCTGTTATCAATATCATCTGTCGACTTGTAATGGCACATCAAAACACGTCCCAGTCCCGTCACAGCCAGCCGAGTCTATCGAGATCTCTATTTCTTAAACGAACGAACTGTCGTCTCAAAAGTATAGATAAAACGCCGTCGCTTTTCTGTCACCAACAGTATCATGATAAATGGTTATTTTTCTTGTCTGATTTTTTGTCCAAATGTCCTTCTAAGCTTTTAGCCATAAATGTTCCAAAGATATATAAAATATGTATGCACAGTTGAAGTCATAATTCTAGCTCAGTATTCTTCTTTTGTTATTTAATGACTTTTCTTAAGCAAAAGATAAGCAAGTAATTAACAACAAATCCCAAGACTCGCCCGGGCCTGCCTCGTGAATAAAGAGTCTGAGTGGAAGCTAGATCCGATCGTCTATTAGGCAAATTATACGGCATCGACATTGTATCGATCTGTGGTATTACAAGACGGTGGAATAGCGCTCTACCTACATCATTACTGTAAATACTTCATTCAGAATGCGTCTGCAAAAGAAATATGTATAACTTTAATAAAAAACCGGAATCTTCTCCGAGCGCGCAGAATTCTTCGCTTTCGACCTCCCAATTAGGCAGTGCATGTGAACCTTTTTGCCTTCCGTCCCTCATTACACCTTTCATGAATAGAGCGTAGCGGCAACTTGAAATCAACTAAAACTAATTTGGCAACGTGCTATTCGAGTTTCACAAGTCGAAATATGACTCTTAAGCACTCAACAACGCGTTTGTAGTAAATAACTTAAATAAGATATAAATATTGATAATTAATTCGATCTATTAGGTTCGATTCCATCAAAAAGGAGTAAGGTTTATTCCTAGATCTCAGTATTTTTGTTACTTATTCGAATAACAAAGGTTATCGAAACCCAGTCTGATTGAATCCTGCTTTCAGATAAATTGATGGTTTTTGTTGTACGGCGGCTGGACCGGCTTCCAGCTTCGTCTCAAGGCCTAAGCGTCCCGTTACATAACGCACCTGCCGCATACCAATATTCGCACTCGATCACCGGTACTTACTGCATCGATTATGTCACCTCTCCAGCTGACGATTATTGCACAACGAACGCGTAGCCGAACGCGCGGTTCTCTATCGAGCCACAACGCGATCTCGCGAACGCACGCGCGATTTAATCGGTGTTACGTGGGGTTGGTGGAGGTTAGAGGCAGACTCACCGTGTGGATGGTTACATAAGTCGCGTGGCGGGAGCGAGGACACGTGTAGCCCCTCCGGGGCTTGAGGCGCGACTGGTTGAGGCGCCGCCCGCGCCCATTCAGCCTGGCGGGGCGCCCGCCAGCCACCCAGACACGATTAAACAGCCTTCACGTGCTCTCAGCCGAGGGGTAATAAACCTTACGCACTCGTTCCTCCGTTATATTATGCATTTTAGCAATAACTGCATCGCAGAAGTACCTAAATATTATTGAAGTGTGTTTTTCCTAAGTAGATTAAAAATCACTTGAAATAGCTTTGGCAATAATGAAAAACATCAACATCGATCTATTGTATTGTAGTACACTTATGCAAATTTTATTTTTATTTAAATTTTCTGGTTGCTTGGAATCAGTGGGAATTTCGAACAATCCGGTCTTGTCTTGTCACTGTATGTAAGATAGGCGTTGATAAGTAAATCAGTCATTATTTTCATTTCTAATTATGAAGGCAGGTCACAAGTTGAATATGCAGGTAATGCAGGTGAAGGTAAAACGTTGACAAAGCAATAGGCGCCTTTTTCTGATTCTTTTTCAGATAGACTGAATTTAGAACGTCTGTAACTCTAAGTTGTTTAAAAGAAGTCTATTTTAAAAGTCCGCTTGGAATTGATAAGTCTCTTGAATACTCGACCGCAGCTGCGCGCAGCTAGAAAAACTCGCGAGAGATTTAGACACCAAAACATTTTTATAATACATCATATGTACGTAAGTTCTATCCTCACTTCTTTTGATAATGGTCAGGAGTTTATTAGCTGTCTTGAGATACGAAAAATCTTAACAAGTAGATGAAATATTTAATCACCAGAGGTAAAAATGCAGTTATCAACCCCAACGCGTTTTAGCTACGCGATAGCAAATTGATCCTTTAAGGGTTCTGTTTTTGCCGAAACAAAATATGTCGGCAGAAAATTAATAATAAGTTGATAAACTAGAGTAGAGACCCGCCGTAATGTCAGCCAGTACATGTAAGTTATATGTGTTTCTCGTAAGGAGTGTGGAGGGGAGAAGCAGCATCTTCATATATCCAAAAGTATCCGCTGAAAGGTGTTCAATTGGTGGCACTAGTGTTGCAAGATAGCTCTACTAGTTTCCTGTTCCTGACAGAACAAAGCAGCTACTTTTTTTAAATAAATAAAAATATAATTACGGCTGTTGTTATCCTGAATACCAATACTTACTTACTTACTTCTCTGGCGCAGCGACCCGAAGTGAGTCTTGGCCTCCAATACGAGTTCCCGCCAGCGGTTTCGGTCTTGTGCGGTTTCACGCCAGTTGACGGCTTGGAACACCAATAAATAAATAAAAGGCAAAACGCTGGACTAGTTAACACGAAATTTACATCTACGAGGGACGCATATTATTTACGACGAAAGAACGATGATCCGTTTTCCCCGTTTTTCTTCTATTTTAAACATTTTCTAGTAAAAAATAACAAATAACAATGCAAAGAGTTGAAATACATCGACCCTCCATAAGTCGAGGTTTAATATCCTGCAATTTATGGACGGTTGACAGTTTCACTTATTCTAGCTACTCCAGCGCCGCTTGTGAAGCTTTTTGGAACTATTATGAACGGCTTACCGTTGAATAGTTTTTCAAATATTCTACTATGTAAGATGCTCCTCCTTCCGTTCTACACTCAATAGTTTCTTTTCTCGGAATAATTCAGGACTGGCAGCAAGCCCGGTGAAACTGACAGTGTCCCCTGTTCGAACTTTTCGAGGTTCCACGTAAGTAGGTTACGCACCTAAATGTAGTTTTATTGGCGTTTTGTATCTTGCTTTCAATGGGGTTTGAGGTTTTGAGATCGGTTCAATGGAGTTGTGGATTTGTGTTTGAGACTGTAGTTCCTAACGTTATTGGATAATGAAATATTCTATTATTTGATAACTTTTTTGAGGTATAATGAAGTTTTTATTTAAAAAAACAATAATTTGTTGCTACGAATTAAATTGTAATCTATACTAACATTGATGAAAACTATTTTTTTTTTGTTAAGTATATCTGCCGTTTATTAAACATGTTTAGACAAACAAACAAAAATTCACTCTTTCATCGGTCCGTGATTTTGAGGCAAAGATATACAATTGTGGTGCCGTATCCACAAACGGACAAAAAGAATTAAGATTCTCAATAGTCTTCTTCGTCGGACGGCTGTGGAAGGACATTTTGGTTTAATAATCGATATGAGTGTCCGAAAATATAATGTACTTAAGTCTAACACAAGCATCAATATAAGTTGAATTAAAAATCTTATGTAAGTACATAGTACATTGGAGACTGCATTCTGAATTACAAATTGTACCGACGAGTTCATTCACCATTACTGGCTAGCTACTTTAACTCGTAAGTAGGTATTTCTTTTTGGCAAGAAGCTTTGTATTTTCCTGTAAGAAACATTTCTCTCTCTCTAAAAACACTGAAGAAAGAAATGCTCTTGTGAGAATTGAGTGTGACATCGAGGCCAAATATTAAATGGAATTTTACGAAACTGTAACTTAATCGATAGTGTATAACCGTAGTTACATGTGGGTATAATTTCATATTTACAATAACTAAGAGAACCTAACTAAAACCGATCTAGTTCAATATTAATTTAGAGAGATGTTCGTGATTATACGATTTATGGATTAGACTAATTACTTTGATTAAACTTATGAGTTTCCTTTACGATTTTCTAGGACCCATAAGACACAAATTGAACACTAAAAATCGCAAAAAAAACAGGTTCAATCCTCCGCGCCGTTATATTATCTAAAAAACTGATTGAATAAAAAATACAAAATATGTTAATTTAACTTTAATCAAGGGTTAATTGAAATTCGAACTTTTCTATCCAAAAAAAATAAAAGAAGGGGATACCATCACTACATAGTACATAGTATAAAACAAAGTCGCTTCCAGCTGTCTGTCTGTCCCTATGTATGCTTACATCTTTGAAACTAAGTAACGGATTTAGATGCGGTTGTTTTCAATAGATAGAGTGATTCAAGAGGAATGTTTATATGTATAAATACATGCATAATATACCTAGTAGACAAACACTGTTAATTTTTGAGGTTTCTAATGTGATGTCGAAAACAAAATACACATTTTTTGCGCTTACATTGCAAACGCTGGCTGAACCCTACGAGACAGATCAAAATAATGTACTACAGTGTCTACAGTATTGTACACCTTAAAAAGGTCTACAAAAAAGTCCTCTTAGGGATAACCCACAATTGCACCCGTGCGAATCCGGGCGAGTCGCTAGTTCATCATAAAAGGGGATACCGCATCAATTTACGGCGCTAATTTTCAGTAGGTGTAAGAATATAAAATCAATATAATTGAATTTTTGATTGACTTCGATTTCCGCCATTGTCACACATTTAAATAAAACAATTTAAAGGGCTTTTGTCGCGTATATTTTTTTTTTTTTCGTTTTTGTCGATTGGTAACATATGTAATTACTTATTATTACACTACACAGAAATCAAATAGAGCTATTTCCACACACAAACACACATTTTTGGATTTATAATTTCGTCAAAAGTCAATCATTACGAAAACCAAACATATACACGTCTAATTTTTCAAATGTCGTAACTTAGCATATTTTTTGTCTGGATAACACAAGTGCTTACGTGATTATTCGAGTGAAACTGATACATTACCCTCATTCCCCATTCTGTTGTTTACGTGGAAATGTGGGCTTCCCGGGTACGTATTCTGTGATATGACAGGTTATTAACGCTACTAATATTCTGATTGTGGATGTAATGTGTGTGCTTTTAAGTATATTAGTAAGTATTACCGCTCCTTTCATTCAATTAATATAGCTACATCCTTTTACATTAAAGTTATGGTAGTTTACTAGCAATGAAAATGAGAATAGGTAGGTACCTACGTTTACATTGTATTTACCAGACTTTAGCACGTTTATTTATTATTTGACTGTGCTTCACTCTTCCTACTTTCCAGCTTGCATTATATTATATAAAATATTTAACCCGGTTTTTTTTTCGTGATTTGACGTGACGTGATTTGATTATAAATAGTAGAATCTCAAATTAATTGAATAACGTTCTCCACATGACTTAAAATTATCCTTGCCTAACGCCTACACTATACGTCATCGACGTTAAGCCCAATTCATTGAGATATTTGAGGTAATTCATTAATTGTAATATTTTTTATTTAGTTACCTAAGAACTAAATGGTCTCTCAGCTAAATAGCAAAACGCCTACCTCTCAGTTCATCACGTGCTCCAGTCTTAGGCTATCACCACCGCCAGCACTATTTTATGGAAAGAATCAGACGTCTTGTCATAATTGAAGAAGTCTGTCGCGAGCCGCGACGCTGAACTCTATCTGGTTGGATCTCCTCAAGAACCACTTCAGCCCACAAATTACATGGCATGCGATAAACAAGTCGACTCACACTTCAATCCACTTCTTTGGCGACAGTTTGGGCTACGTTAGCTCTCAGAGTTTTGGAACGTGGTACATATTGCATTCTTGACCCAGTCAGCAAGTGGGGAGTGGCTTGAACACCCGAGTGACGTGAATTCTGAGCCACCATTTAGTTGAATGTACCTAAAAACCGTACATTATGAAAGCACTGAATATTACTGTAACAAAAAGATACACTGGATTGAAGGACAAACATAAATTTGCAGTAAATAAATTATTGTCCCCATATATTGACGTCTGGATTGCATACATATTTTTGCACTTGATTGTACTTGATAGGAACACCTTTAGGGCTGCCATCCGTCGGGTTTCCCCGGATTTGTACTAGTTTGGAGGCCGTCTAGGGTCCGTCCGGAGGGATTTTCGAAAAGTGCCTATGGAAAACCCGGACACATTTTACGTGAATGTAAAATGAAGCGATTGTTCTTTTAATAATATTATTTATGGACACGTCCGGGGAAAAAATGCGATTTACGCCAAATTTCCGGGCTTCTTGTAAGTCTTTGTCCGGGTCCGGCGAATTTAGAGATAGGAACAACTAGCGCTTAGTCATGTAATTAAATCTTCTATGTGGGTTAACCTAACTTCCGAGATGGGCAGTCTTGCGGCCTGCTGCAAAGTTTTGTAGGTTACTAGGTTACGCCGCCCTTTTGACATCTGATTGAAGTACTGACGGACTGACCATTATTTCGTATATCAAGGACGCTATCCTTAAGTATTTTATACGCGGAAGATGAAACTTCTGAATTCGCACAAACTTCGTTTTTTACGCCAAAAGATAGTAAATTAAGTAAAATATATATACTCCACTACCCAAAGGTTGTCTGGAAGAGATCGCTCTTTAGCGATAAGACCGCCTGTTGTCTACCGTTTTTTATTTGTTTATATGTGATTTCTTGTGTAAATGTTTTTTGGTGTGCAATAAAGCGTACTTACAAGTTTTGTATTGTATTGTATTGTGTTGTGTTGTGTTGTGTTGTGTTGTGTTGTGTTGTGTTGTGTTGTGTTGTGTTGCGTTGCGTTGCGTTGCGTTGCGTTGCGTTGCGTTGCGTTGCGTTGCGTTGCGTTGTGCTGTGCTGTGCTGTGCTGTGCTGTGCTGTCCTGTGCTGTGCTGTGCTGAGCTGTGTTGTGTTGTGTTGTGTTGTGTTGTGTTGTGTTGTGTTGTGTTGTGTTGTGTTGTATTGTAGTGTATATCACACTGATATGATAAAAGGCAAAAAATTGTGGGTATATTTCTTACTTCTTCACGCTCAAACGGATGAACCAATTTTGATAAAATTGGATATAAATAATATTAACACATTGGCTACTTTTTTATTCCGAAAAAATGTAGTATTCCCGTGGGATGAGCGGGTAACACTGCGGGGCGCATCTAGTCGGATAAAAAGAACAACAATACTTCAATCATAGAGTAAGGAAAAAAAAATATTTGATCTATGCTTCAATATCCAATTGGGTTAGTCGGGGATATAATAGTGCAATACCGCAACTGTAGATACGAATCAATATTCAAACAAATGCTAAGCATTTTATTGAAATGAGAACTTTATCGACGGCTGTTATTTACGCGGTATGGTAGGTATTTTTTTTTTATTTTTTTTATGTCATAGGGGGCAAACAAGCAAACGTATCGCCTGATGGAAAGCGATTACCGGTATTGCACTATCCCCGACGTTATATCTTTCATACACAAACTATCAATTTCCTTACCTAACCAGTGTTTCTAGTAGGCTATACTGCAACGCCATCTAGTGTCGAGTAGTCAAAGTAATGTTTTATGTACTGAATGGCAAGGGAGCCTGAAAGCCTTCAAAGTGATTTTGTGGCAAGTGCTGCTATCTGCTATCTGTTTACTTAATCACTTTCTACCGTAACGTTAGGATAGGTAACAAACGTTTAGTTGGAGAGAGGTCGTTTGAGAGTTGTTTCCGAGTATTGATTGCACGTTGCACGTACAAACTGATGTTGCAGAATTAACATGTACATAATTCAGTGTCTATAGCATGCTTATAGTTCTTTCTGAGAGTTTTATCAGATTTAATGATAGTTTTATCAGAAAGAGACACAACGGGTCAACTACACTCACTCACAGCGCTAAACAGGCTTCTCATCAGCAGTGTCGTATTCACCCACATGTCCCGGGCCCAGGGGCCCAGCCAGTCTAGGGGCCCCAGTCCCAGAAGCAAGACTTGCAACATTCTTATGTTCTCCTCATTTATCACTTAAAATACTACTACCTACTATTTAATTTGCTGAAAACCATTTTGAGATAGGGAAGGGGGCCCCAAATGCGAAGTGCCTAGGGGCCCTACCCCTCTAAGCCCGGGCCTGCTCACCAGGGTGCCTAGCCTCTGTCTTGCGCCGTTGTTCAGGCAAAATCGAGCTCATAATACAAAATCGAAGCTTGTTCATCACCTATCGCGTCGCCAGGCACCAAGACTTAGGCTAGTTTCCTGACAGATCAAATCAGATTTTTTTTATGATACGTCAAAACGATGGAATACATCTTTATAAAAATAAAACGCACATAGACGAGTGTGCCGCGCCGGCGCGCCGCCGCAGCCGAGCAATCACGCGCCGCCGCCGCCGCCGCCGCCGCCGACTATTTGAACCCGCGTAGAATGGCAACTCGTTTGCATTGCGCGTGAATATAAAAATGGCCAAAGACGTATTTAATTTAAAACTATTTAAATAAATAACCAACATCGGCTTGAAATGTATTTTAATCTTCTTCATTTTGAAGAAGATGTCACAATACCTGAGGCTCGTGAAGAGCAGCATCCCTCCGCAGATCACCAAGCTAGACTGCGAGTGTGGTCTGTCATACATTGGCCATGCGAAACGTAGCTACACGGGTGTAGCAGATGTCAATCACCGTCTTTGCAACAGGTCTGCAGTCTGCGAGCATGTCATGGACAAACCAAACCATTCAATTTAATTTGATAATACTTCTTTTTCACGCCGCCGCCGAGTCAATATTAGCCGGCGCGCCGCCGCCGGGTGAAGCGTAGTCGGCGCACATGTCTAAACGCAATGTATAACGCCGTAATGTAATGATGTATGTGTGTAATATCACTAGTATGGTCAAATTAACTCCTGTTATATTTGATTGTGGCCATTTTAAAATATCTAAACAAACGAAAATTATTGTAAATATGATTATTCCGTGTATACTTTAGAAAATTATAAATCAACATAAGATACATTAAATTAAAACAACCAGCAGGGGTAAGCAACAGGCAGTCTTATGGCTAAATAGTATTATATTATATATTTTAGGTTGATTAAATTGTATGGTCTTCAGGAAACTGTTTACGCAATATTAAGGCGTAGGGGTATCCCCTCCCCCTGACCGTTTTCGGCCACGGCCACTGCTTTAGCTCCTTTGTTGGCGTTCGTGTGCTCTCTTGTGTCTAACGTAGCCGATCTTGTTATTAAAGACCCGTGAGCACAACGGGCACGAGAGAACACCATTAACATAATTATAGCTGATCACCGCTGGTGGTCGGGCTTTCAGCTCATCATTCTTGTCATCGAGTTCAGTACGACGACGGGATTCAAAATCGCCAGTGTGTTTCTCGACCAAAGATCTCCATCCAGGGCGGTTGGCGGCCTGCATCTCCCACTGTAGTGGCTCAATGTAAAAGTAAAGTAGTAATAATAGTAGTAGTAGTAATTGCGAGAATCTTGGAACCAGTAGGTATATTATAATCACTACTATATTATTTTTTTTGTTCTGTAGTTGCCCCTAGAAACGGGGCCCAAAAGCCAAATTAAAGTGCCGCTTTTGACATTAACCCATTTTATGGGATAACTACAGACAGGGTTTAAATTAATATTAAGGTGTATGTATTTCAATATGTCTGACGCTCAAGGATTTTTTCTATGTAAAACTAAAGAGAACTTTCTGTAGAGTTTTGTTCTGTGGTAGTAATACAAATGAATAGGGTTTCGTTGAATTCAGAATGCTAAGTTAGTCATCGTTATTCTTATCTATCCACATCTATCTTTTGATGTTTTGGCCATGAAAAAGAAAAGAGGAAATAAAAAAAATACTCAGTTTACTTGCGAATATATTTTATTTTTATCAATAATTAGTGGAGTTACTTACATACTAACAATAAATAAATAAAAGTTTTGACACGTTTTATGTACTAGGTATATTCAACATTTTTAAAAATCCAGATTCAAAAAATTCATGAGTCGCTGCCTAGAACGTATTTAGGGTACTTTTTTTGTTCTCTAGGATAATTACAAAATTACAACTTAAAAGTATGTATTATTTTTAATTTTATGTGGCTATAGATGACTGTTAGATACAGTCAATGTATATTCAATAGCAGACTAAACTAATAATGTTTCATGTCGGTATAGGTAAACTACAAACTCTACAATTAACAAATAAAATGAAAACGAAACTTTAAAGATACTTGGCAATTCTTAAATGGCTAGTGAGGAGGAATATGTTAGGGCTTTAAAACGAACCCTTTGGACGCCAAGCTTTAAAGCCATTCACAAGGCCCCCGACGCTCCGGCAAAAAAAATAAAAGTGCTCACAATCAACAGTCCTAAAAACACAGTTTCTCATCATCGAAATTTGGCCGACGTTGGCGTCAGTGGAGCGTTTTTCGGCTGTCAGCCACAGCTGTTTTTGGTGTCCAAAAGGATAATTGAAAGAAAGACCAAAGGACTTTTAACCAATTTAACCTTTGTAAGTACCAGTAAAAAAATTAAATACATATTTTTGTTCATAGTATTAACAAAAATATGTATTTAATTTTTTTATCTGAAATAAATATTATTAATTTATTTATTTAAAATGGGATATAAGATACGTAAAAAACTTTAGTAAAGCACCTTTTATATGTACCTATGACCAGTTCGAATACCTAGAGAACACGTGTTTACAATTTCTAACACAAATAAAACAAATACAGTCTACTGACATCTAAAACGTACCTTACTTTACTTAGGTACTTAAGTGTTTAACTTATACACTGGTATAAGGGTATTTTTAACAAATACGACGGAATTTTTCATTTAGCCTTAAGATTAAATACCTACTATTAAGAAAAACAATTGACCAGCGATTGTTTGCATTTGATTTGAATAAAAAATGTAAGCAGATAATAATAATTTACTTAATCGCAATCTCCGTTTCATTTTATTAACGGGCAAAGTGAACACTGGAACATTTATTTCTCAATAAAATATATCATCATCATCATCATTTTAGCCTATTGCAGTTCACTGCTGGACGTAAGCCTCCCCCAGGGTTCGCCACAAGGCCCGATCTCCCGTTTTCGCGATCCAGTCACCACCAGCCACTTTTTTCAGGTCGTCGGTCCATCTGGCCGGAGGGCGTCCTACACTACGCTTGCCGAGTCGTGGTCTCCACTCGAGAACCCGTCTACTCCACCGATCATCGATTTTGCGACAGATGTGACCAGCCCACTGCCACTTCAGTCTGCTACACTTCTGAACTACGTCAGTGACTTTGGTTTTTTGTCGGATAATCTCGTTCCGGACTTTGTCCCTTAACGAGATAAAATATATATATAATATAAATTGTGCAATAATCTTATTTAAGTTCCCTAAACATAACAATTATGATAAGCCATCTTCCGTGGATGTTAACCCAAATACTATTCCAGGTTTTAAATATAACATCTCTTAAATCAGTCTTTCACATACACAATACAGGTATCAAGCTCTGAAAGTATTTTCAATATCAAAATTTTACTTTATTATAATTATAATGTCAAATTAGGAAAGTTCGTTAAAAATGCTACAAAAAGTATCCTTAGTTGTTTTTTTGTGAAAATGAATATACTTTAAAAGGTATTCAAAATTATGGTTCTATAATAATTGCCAAAAATATAAACGCAAGAAGTCGCAACCGTAACAAATTGACACACTTTTTCGTTACTTAATATTATTGCATATAGGTACTTACGTTCAAAATATGGTCAGTAAAAAGAAAATACCACATTCAAATTCTATGAAAAATATACCATCCTTATAAATACCTTCTACTAAGTAGAAACTTACATATTTTCTCACTAAGGCTGCAATCGACCAAACTTTTATTCCAAGAATACCGGTTACTATCCAAATAATTGAATATGGTGTTTCGACATTACTTTCCTAGAGTACCTATGCTTTAATCTTGGAATAAAAATTTGGATAAATCCGGCCTAATTAAATTATAGTCTGAAGAAATTCACTTATAAAAACTTGAACTAAAAAGTTACTGAGACTTAACAGAAAAGTAACCCTTCTTTTTTAAGTTTCTCTCGAATCTCTCGCATTTCTCTACGCTTAGTAAGTATTCTTATCACGTCTTGTATTAGCAAGTTTTTATGTTATTCCTTACATTTAGGTTATAATTAACGAATTAGTGCATTTACGTATAAGATAACATAGGTTCCCAATTAAATTTCTCGATTTTTCGTATAGTATTCAAACCTCCCATCATGTAAATACAATCGTTCTAGTTAGTTAGGTAAACATATTAGGTACATAATGTGTAACATGATTTTGAACAATGTAGACATATAATGATATTTATGATGTCCATAATATTACACAATATTTTGAACAATATTATAAATATAATACTATACTAATTCCTACGTGATATGGAAAAAGCTTTTTCATTTCTCATATTTTGAAACTCAAATACTTACTTGTCTGAACGCGTTCATAATATCGTGTTTGTTTTGGGTGGTTTTTCGTTATTTTCATTTTAATTTGAAGTCGTCAGCCGTGACGGCATCGAATCAAATCTTATTATGAACGTCTGCGTATTTTTTAAACTTCTTAGCCCTACCTATTTGAATTTTCCACCTGTTCCTGGAAGAGTATTAAACTTTTTCTAATAAAATTGGGAACCTATGCGATAAACAATCTCACTGCCCATTTCTTTCGATTTCAATAAATTCACTTCGATAACGAGTTAACCTTATTAAACTCTGTTTCTGACAGTTAAAACACATACCTACTTATATTTATGATATTGTTACCTATGTGAAATTAAAATATCCAGTTTGCATTTTTTGTAAAATCTTTATCTTATACTGTTGTGACTTTTAGGCTGACGGACGGACAGCATGCCTTTTAAACTCAGCATAACGACTCCGAGCGTCCTACGTCCTACTATTTACTGTAACGTAGTAACATAACAAATAATAATACATGTACGCGCACTTTTAGTACCTTAACATGGTGAAACTTAACATCTTAGTAATAAGGTTACAAAATACTAGGTACAATTAAATTTTATGAACTAGGAAGTTGAGAATGGGATCCTAAGGATTCCGCGCCACTTCGTCTCAATAGCAACTTATAACATGACTAGAAATTGTTTGGCGTATAATGTATAAAAATATCATCCGAATCAGCTTTCAAACACAACATACAATTGACAACATTTCATATTTTTAATACTACAATTTAATTACTTTTCTGTATTCCGCTTATTTAGAAAGAGGACTTAATCACTGTTTTTATATTTTTCCCGAGATTACTAATTATTTTATTATTAAATTATTAAAACTTACGAATTCTAAAATGTAGTAACCCCAAAACTATGACACGATGTACAGGTTACTTTAGTCCAGTGTCTAATAAAAAAAAACGAATGACGTTGAGCTTGACATTATTGTTAGCTAATAAGCTGTTTATTATTTTTCGCGGATAGGTCGAAGACTACAACTTTATGCAGGCATAGTTGTCGTAGATTTCGGCTATTTATGTATTTTCTTACATTTCTTTACGCACAGAAAAATAAATCATTTTTTTTTGGGGTGTACACAACGCATAACTCTCTCATCTCCTTATAAATTTCCACTTGTTAGAAATATGCAATGTTGTCAATTCACGCGTAAGTCAGCACGTTGTATCGTGCGCTCCCCGATCCCTATTTGGGGAAACAACAAAGAAACCAACAGAGGTATTTCGGGGCGCGGATCTTAGTTTTCAAAGGTGAGGATGTTGGGAGTTTCTTATATCGCGGTTGTTGGTACGGGATGACAAGTTCCAGGACTGACCCGTCTTCTTCTTCGGACGGGGTTAGTTCGACTTCGAAGAGCGAGGGCGAGACGCGGGCCGCGCGTTGCTGTTCCGCGTAGGAGCGGTCTGGATGCTGAGCGCAGTAGTTCCACGGGACTGGCATGTTGATCTCGACGGTGACGTCACTTTCTTCGTCGAGGCTGTCCTGTAATAATAAAATATTCGATTAATTTTGTAAGCGTCAAAATACACTTTCGAAGCGCGTTATTAAAGAATTAGCCCAAGGCTGTATTATTTAATGAATATTAAAGGGTAATCTTCAGGACCCTTATCTCCCCCTCAGCGATCGGGTCTTTGTTGTATCACGTGTACTCATGGATCCTCGTTGTTACTTACATCCATACTATTGTTTACCAGAGTAGTCATGAGAACATTATTGGTATGAGCCAAGCTCACTCGCGGTCCTATCCTTACTATGCTTGTTTAAATTAGCTGCACCGTCAACAATTTATCTGCTTTGCTCGAATGTTTACTGGTAGAGAATGCCTCATGGCGTAAATTCTGCTTCTTGTACGATAAGGATTTCTTTTGTGCAATAAAGATTTAACAAATAAATAAATCATCAACACGGCCATACTAATTAAACGGAACGTTATACGTTCATTGGCTGACGCCAGACCGTCAACGTCTCCAGCACATCCTGATGACGCCTCGTAGAGAGGCGAAACACGACGAGTTTTGATACTTTTGGTGGTGGTTAGTTATATATCAACATTCACAAAATTAGATGTGTTGACATTGTGGGAGCTCCCATTTAATCGTGATGGCATAAAAATTATATATTTTTTTATGTTGAACCAGAGGCCGCTCGCACCGGCCGATATATGCCTGGCCTTTCAAATGGCAGCGCGCGCTGCTTTAGTTTTTGTTTTGCCACGCTCGCAGCAGGTTGCGGATGGCACAATGTAGAGATTTTATTCGTATTTAAAATTAATCATTTTTTTCCTTAATTTTTGCAACTAAATTGTAAACAAAGATGACTCATTTGTTTTCGACTGTCCGTCTCATGGTATGGTATCTCTTAGGACATGGCCTGTAATTGAAAACAGCGCCATCTACTGTTTCTATTCCAAGTCTACTCGACGTCAGTGTTGCTGTGTATTTTGTAGTGTGTATTTGGTAGAAAAAAATAATCTAAGAAATGTTTAAAAAATTCAGGAAAACATAATATTTTTTAAAAATTATAGAGAAAATATTTTTAATAATAATATTCTAACAGAGTTACTAATATTACAGTGCAAATAAACTAGGAAATAAAATGTATTTTAAACTTTGGTACTTAACTTTTTTCTTAAAAGGTGGCAATACCATACAAAGTCGGTGACGTTTTAGTTTTACTCCGTCGTTTGTATTTGCAAATTTTCAAAGTTTGTGAAGTTCTGGCAAAATTCTCATTTGGTGTTTTCTGGTTACCGTGCACGCGCTTTTGTGTTTTGTACGTTTGTTCCTTAGTTCACCGCATTATATCTGTGTTTAATTTGTGTCGACTTGAGTCTTCCTAGTGCTCCTCCATTAATTACCACGCATTGGATATATGAACTTTGTGATGTTACTTATGACAAATAATATACAAAAATCAGCATTTGCTTTGTTTTATTTTTTCCTTATCACTATAAAAAATAACTGATTTATGTGGTTTTCTGTGTAAAATGCGTTAAAAGCATAGATACGCATTTACACAAAATACCACATAAATCAGTTTCCATCCTTAAATTTTTTAACTGCGTGTAGGCACCTATACAAGCTATATACACGGGTTGTAGTTATATATACAACAACCATTAGTTGAGAGCACGCCCGCTTGGGGCAGCACTAGTAGCGACGTGAAACTAGCAAGAGTTCCGTATCTATTTCCGATTATTACATTCTTATCTATGGTCCGTCTGCCACGGAAAGTATTGGTGATGTGTCACGTTTGTTTACAAGTGGGGTGCGTTGTGGCCTCAGACTATTTTTATATAGAGTTTATTTACTCTTAAGTTTGGGAGCTCTCTTACAAATAAATAACTAATTTAGGGAAATATAGGGTACATGTTATAGCCGCTGTTTAGTGTTTATTGTTTCTTAAGCTAAGAATATAAAATATTTATTTATTTATCTTAAGCTATGTTTGGACTAGATGTCCGCAACATAAGTATAACGGGTAAGCACTAATTGACTGGCACGTTATTATATCGCAGATTAGCAAAGCAATATTATTGTTTTAATTAATGTTGATTTTCGCCTGATTAAATTAAAGCAGGGTAGCAAATCTTGCCGCAACTTCGCTTGTCGTACGACTCAGCATCACCTATCCTGCTCGTACGGTATTGAAAGGAAAGTGATAGGTAGTATTTGTCGCGCGATGAAATGTCATATGTCAAAGTTATGCTAGACGTAGCTACTGGCAGACATAAACGCTAGGTACTGTTATTCTTGTTATTGTCGTCAACGGTACCTGTCTCTTCACTGCCACCTATATCCATCGCTTATCGCTTTATCCCGTAACTGGGAACTTGCAATTGCAACAAAAATACAGTGTACCAATTAATAGAGATTTTCATACGATTCATATGTCCCATAATAACCAATGATTATGCCTGTTGTTTACCTCTGCCTGTTATTTGAATGTATCTCATGTTGTGTTGTATATTCCTTGGTGTTGGAGGTGTGCAATAAAGAGTATTTGTATAAGGACACTAAGAACTTCAGGAAATAGGAATCAAAGGACGACCTGTGTACTAAACAGAGTTATGACGTCACAATTACGCGTATGAGCTACTAAGGCCAGGTTATGAAAAAACATGCGATTTATAATGTAGTTCGAAACTACTGTATTTAAGTTTATAGCTGTCATACATATTTACACTTTTCTGTGAAGAATTTGATAGTACCTATCGTTAGTTTCACTTAACATTATAAAAAGTCGTTGTATTTTTGAAATATCGTTCTTTGAAGTAAACTTTAGCATTTAATTGTATAACGTGTAACTATATGAATTTCAACTTCATGCATGTTCCCTATTCGTTGTCTCTTATGTGGCAGTTAGGAAGAAAGAAAAAAATAAAGAAAAGATATTTACTCCATAAAAGCACACACAGACAGGACATTACTAGCATAACAGTGTTCTATAAATTTTCGTATGCGTAGTAAAGATATTTCCAATGAGACCAGCAATGTGTGCGTTAAAGAGAAGGCTCTGACTCAGCATGGTTTTGCAGTTTTATAATGGCTCATGTAGGAGGTCATGTGGTCGTACTGACCTCATTCTGTTGTCGTCGCTGGGCACGCCGCCCGCTCTCCGTCTCGTCGCTGTCAATGCCGCTGTCTCCCGGGTCCAACCCTGGCAGCAGCAGACCACGCTCCTCCTGGCCCGCCATTTTGAAGCCTTGCACGGCTACTGAAAATGAAATAAAGGTTTTTTTTATACACATAAATAAAACGTGGGATAGACAAACATAAGGTCACTGTTGGTAAGACCGGCATTCTTTATTTCATTTTTACTTTGGAGTGATCTATATAACTACCTATATAAATTATTAACCTATACAACATGCGCAATCATACCCCACTTATGTCTTTCTGGCTGTTAGATAAAATGTACCCTATAACCATCTGTGGCAGTCTAGTTAATATCTTTGTTTAAAAATCCTTTCAGCCGTGACGTACAAAGAGTAGCATTCTCTCACAGACTGCAGGCTAACAATTACAACCTGGACTACGCTACGAGTGGTCCTTACTCGAAAAAACGCAATATTATTATGAAACTCTAAAATGTTATTGAATATTAGTTTCCTATGCAGAGGGGTCATTATTTCCGGATAAATCTTAATAGCGCGATGCAGGATTTGTACAGCCGTACAGCGTCATCTGTTAGTACCTAACATTTTGTGTGTGTATAATACAAATGGCATGCGTCTTAGATTCTTAAATTAGGTGATTTGTGTCAATGCTACTTTTTTGTTAAAATTAGTGTGAGATACAAACAGATGGTCAGACTGACGACCATGGAAAAAGTATATCGAATGGTAGTTTGCCTAGAACCCAGAAAATTAGAGGATGCTTCGCTTTAAATTAATAATTTGACTACCGTATTCATATATTTTAAACAATACCAGAATACCCACATATTTTAAAAACTCGTCATTCATTGAAATTCAAATCAACTACGCCAATTTTTGTTAAGCAAAAGTCAATTGTCGCTGTAATAAATCTAAATCCATTATACATAATACGGTTTTTGATGACAGCTCAAATCAGCTACTCTTTATGAAATGTCAAAAACGATCTGTTAGTATGAAGTTTCTATGAAAATACTGGCGTGTGACGTCATAAAAGTCAATAGTCAAAACACGTCTTATTTTTAGTTTTTGTCCAATTAAAAACAGTGAAATGTCCAAAAGTTAGTGGTAGTTTATTTGGTTCCGTGTGTTTTTGAATGTATGTTTAGTGATTTCAATGACATAATTAATTTTCACTATAGTCAAATACCGTATTAAATTTATGACGATCGTAAAAAATATTGCGCATCCAAAACATACGTCAACACGTATAGGTCTATCATACGTAAAGATAAAATCACATATATCTTATATAAAAGATCAAATCGTCACAACTTTCTACTTCATTTCGGGACGACTTTCAAGACCATCTATAAATATAACATCGACGATTTAACGAATCATCAAAACAAAACAGCGCCACAACATTCAACATATCAATGCAATAGAACACCTATAAATTACGTCGATAAGTTCATGGTTACAGGTATATCAAATAGATCACCGGTACAACTAGGTACATAAAGGCAAGGCAGTGAGACATACGTACATAAATTGTTCCAAATCACTGTTATATTGTGCTTGAGTTACACTGAAAAGCTTTTTATTTCCACAGTCCACGCGTACAGCACAGTAGATTTTACCGAATGGTAAAATGCCCGGCCACGTCTGAAGGTCCCGTATTCGTTGCCATGGCGACGGACGTGCGCGCGCAAGCCGTTCTGACGTTGTATTTTGTCAAAATTGTTTCGAATTTGTCAAACTTTTCTCATTAGGATATTTGTGAGATTTGGTGAAATAATAATTAACAAGGAAAGTAGTAAATCCTTAAAATGGCACCGAAAAAGGTATGTGAAACTGAAATCAATGAATAATGTTAATATAAATAGCAGCTTTTAGTTTGTTACAGTATGTGTTTACATAATTTTGATACAAATTAGCACTTTGCAATATTTTTACCGATATTATAATTTTCTTAGATGATCAAATTACTGTAGTCTGTTTAATGATCTACTAAACCATATTTTAAGTAGTTTGTATATTTAAAATGTGTGATTATGTAATATATATCGCATTGATCAAACACATATCACGTTGCTACTCCACGGATTTCACGACTCTAGCAAGACTCGTAACTACCAACCATAATTACTAACCGGTACCTACGCCCACAGCTACAACCTTACCGTAGTTTGATTGAATTTTACAGATCCCTTAAATTGGGATTACCGTTTTTGACGGCCTATTGCAATTCACGAAATATTCCTGGGAATAAGACTCTTTATACCACAATGAAAAATTAGATTGTGACAATAGGACACATGTGAAAAGTTATTCATATATTATCAGTTTCGACTTTTTCTTGTGCTTGCCATTTTGCCGTACACTTGAAAATTAGGGTCTCTACTTTTTAGTTATATCCCAGCTGTAAATTCTTAATTTGTTATTACTTAATTATTTTCCAATATATTCTAATAAGGTCTATTTCCAAAATGTAAAACATTGCAACATCTTATATATAAATAATAATCTAGTTATATCTATCTAATTATTTGTATTATTATATTATTCTTGTTTATATAGTAATAATAATACAATATACATTTTTATGAGGATGATCTACGTAGACACAAGGCAAGGGGCTTTTTTGCATAAGGCCGAGTGTATAATGAATGAATGACCCTCTATTAACGTTTTTCAACACACATATGCGGAAAACATACTGTTTCATACCGTACATTCAATTCAATAAGAGTTCGTCTTAATTATACTTGGGTAACCAACCATACAATTGATAGGTACGTTTTCATTCATCAATATACCTAATCACATGAAACAATCGAATCGTAATTTTCATTATTGCACGATATTAAGAAATTATAATAAAACAATAGAAGTACGCTTATCAAGTGTAAGAAGCAAGCAAGTCTAAAAATTATGATTCAAACATGAAGATTAACTTAATTATAATAAATACTTGATTCTAACAACCACGTCGTTTTCTATTTATAAACATTACGTGGTCGTTTCAATTCTAATCAAGTAATCAGTATTGTAGTTAACGTTCTTACTGGAGTACCTACATTACATGGCATGATGGCACATCATTATGACCTACAGAAGAAATATCACGCAAATTGCAGCACAATACAGTAAGTTAACATCGTAATTACATTTGTTATAAATAATAATCAATGCTGAGCTGAGACTTAAGTGTAACTAAAGCAGTCATAGCAACAAAACTACTCGATCGAGTTTATGTTTGGACCAAAACACAATTGGGTACCAGATACGACAGCATCGAAGTACGACGCGACGTCGTGCCACAAAACTTCAAAATCATCTTTATATTCATGTAACAAGATTCTAAATTAGAATATAGTTTTCAATTTCACAATGTCGCATCGTTGCACGATGTCATGCCGTATAAATATGCGATGCCGTATGTTATTATAGTTTGGCCTCTTTTTGGCATTATCATTATCACAACACATTTGAGAAGTTTTATGCGCTGAAAGCAAACTTACACTAGACATTTTAGATACATTCTACTATTGAATATTTCACAACAAATACCACTAGTACAAGACAAAAACAAAATAAACTGAACAAGAACCACGGAACTAATAATGATTTTCATGATTTGCCCAGCTCCCTACTCTACCTGGAATGAGTAAGCAGGGGTCGGTTAGGTTGCCAGAGCTCTGGCGGAGTAAGTCCAAGGAGAAATCTCTTGGAAACCTACTAAAGCGTCTTACAGTGAGTATGGGTCTATAGGGCCCTGCCAGTTTGTTTCTACCCGCTTGTGTGCTGTCAACTTGTACATATTTCCGTCCTTGTCAGCTCTATGTTTGTGTCTGTCCTTGTCTTGCATCGGAAAAGTGCGACCTATTTCATTGGTACTAGGGCTTGCTCATGCGCTTGCTCTTTTCAAGCAATGGTTTAGGAAACGGGACGGCAGTCCCGTCAGAAATTCTAATTAATTTAGACCACGGTTGCAAATTTTGCAACAAATGTGCAATTATACATATCACCCCTTACTTTCTTATCTCTGCGTCTGTTCAAATAGTGAGACAGGTCGGGCTGAATGGACTTGAACGGGCGTCCCCACACAACAATAAATCAATAGGAAAGTCGCTCCAAGAAGAATATCAGATACGAGGTTGAGAAAATATATTAGGGACTATATAAAATCTGTGTCGCATTAGTGCTTTAAAAGTCAACATCAAGAACTCTATTGTGATTGTCCCATATATACTATAGAAATAGATCTATCATGTAACAAAATTATAAACAATAGGTTATTATGACCTTATCACCACAAGACCTCGTAAATTTCGAGCCATATCCTAGTTTCAGGATCATTAGAAATAGATTTGATTATACGCTTCTTCGTAGAGCGAACCGATTAAAGAAACATTAGTTCTGTGTTCTGTGGGATCTATTTTAGTCTGCGAAATTCAAATTGAATGTTATATAATGATAAGTCTAAGACGGATTAGCAACACTCCGACTTATATCAAAAGTATCAGAGGAGTTGAATTTAAATCTGGAAGACTTTAGCTAGGAATATCATAATGTAATAAACCTGGGTTGCAAATGTTGTATATAATGTACTGTTTTGCATTAGGGTTTTAAAAATCAACCTGATCAAGCCAGACCAAGTTAGACTTTTTAAAAAACTTAGGTCTCTAGGAATATGAGTATCACAAAACGTCTTACCTACCTCTCAGAGTGAAAAGGATCACATTTGCAAAGGCTGCAGACGACTTGGCCGGAACGCGATGACTCCTGCAATGAAAAATGGGGGAGTGTAATCGATATTAAATTGTATTATCTCGTAGCGATTATCGGTATCAGCGTCGTTATCCCATCGATCTGCTGTCATCGTTCATTCATCAGAGGCACGCAACACGGAAGGGCCAAGATCGTAAAATTTTATGCTCATAATAAACGCTCATTTGTATTTTGTTGCCCCGGTCACGGTATGGATGTTGGGTAAAATGTAGTCGATGCTTACCCTTTTTATGGTCATCGGATAACATATGCTGCGATATCTTGTAGCTATATTGTGCACACACGACAATGTCTGCAGCTGAGCTAGTTTAGAATTATATTTGGAACAAGGTACGAAAAATGTATCGCATTGCCCCCTTTACAAGCATGAAGGGGGAAATGTGATCTCTTCATTTAACAGGTTCGCAATCCTTTAACATGTGGAAATTAAATGAGATCAGAGATCACATTACTAACTAGAAATGAGTTCGGTCAAAATTTACTTAATATTAATAAAGTCTTATTATAGCGCGGTATTAATAAAGCCAATGGATGAAAATCAGAAGCTTTTCTATCGTTACCTCAGTTTCGTTACGAAATGTGGACGGTAATCGTAACGACAGCTGAGGTAGCGGTTGAAACGCTCTTGTTTTTAAAATAGGTTCGTATTTGTTCAGAAACTATTTGAAAACATGTTAAATAACTACATACATACAATAATACTCACACGTGAAGTCATCGAAAAAAGTAGGCATCTTTCTAAACAGCAAAATATTTGCCACTAATCCAAGAATGGTCGCTTCAGTTGTTAGAATGTTCTAGACTTGGTCTTACTTAAATGCAAACGAGTGGTATGTCTGAGTCCGATAGCAAGCTGGAAGTATGTCCTGGCAGTGCAATGTCGTGATGTCGCAGTACTAGCTGACGCCAGACACCGTTAGTAATTAGAATTCGGTGACACGCCCAGCCTGGGAGTCATTTGCTAAGTTTGTACCGTTGGCAGAATAAACCATACTTGCAAAACTCTTAGAGAACATCTGTTCAAGAAATGTACCACTAACAGCAATTAGTGCTATTTACCCCTAGGCCCACAAAGCCCAGCCATTCTGAGGGGGGCATCCAGAAGCAGGACTTACACCATAATAATGTACTCCTTATACAGGGACGGGACCCTCTAAATCCAACCCTAACAACAATATAACAACTGATTCGCTTTTTACAAGCTTTTATTTTGTTTGACCTGTCCGTCTGTGTGTACCTAATTGCAAATTAAATCCGAAAACTTATTCTATGTAAGTCGCTGATTAAGAAAAAAGATGCAAAATAAGCTAAAATAGGAAGATTATTTACCTAAATAAAGGAAGGAAATACATTAGAGAATACTTATGCCTGTATTTAAACTTTGGGTTTTCTGAGTCATATAGACAAAAAGATCATCACTGTCATCCCGATTTCGTATACTATGAAGTAGGGCTAGATTGAAGTGAAAATTTAATGCCGAAATTTGATATCCTTCCTAAACGTGAGGCTGTAAGTTGTGTCACTGTCAAGATTTTAATTTAATTAAAAGGAGTAGCTAAATATTTAAGGTGATGCTGTATTATTAAGAAATGAGGTTGATAGTCACTAATTCCTTGCACGTCATACTGCTGTCGTTACTTTCAGCTAAATCGGTATGATACAATTTTACATTACGGTTATAATGTTGGTAAGTAAGGAAGTTGAGCGCTATTAGAAACAAGTTACTTACAAAGTTCCCTACAATGCAGCAAACGCGCTCACAACGTTTCGTACCGCAGTCGTTTTTAAGCGTTCGCTGATTTATTGCGTGAAAATTGTTCGAAATTTTTTAAAATGTATTTGGATTCGGATACTGCCGACAGCGATAGTGATGTAAGTACGTACGTTAGCGTTTGCAGACGAACGTATGATGAGACTTTGAAGCAAAACGCCTTTTTATTTACTTTTTTAATTCGGAATAGTTAAGAGCCTAAGAGCCGAATGTATTCAGCCGCTCTCATTGTGTAGTCAACGTTATTTTATTGCGTGACGATTTGATCGTTTATTTTTATCGCAGTCATAGAACTATCGTAAAATGAAATTTAGTGACTATTAACATTCAAGTAATAATTTCTACTATCTTTATTAGAACTGCTTATTAGATTTGTCTTCCCTTTTATTAATTATACTTTAATACAAATTTTTGTTTGCAAATATACTATACGTATGTGTAATATTTTATGTATTATACGAGTAACCAATCATAAATATTATCATTTTATAAAGAACTTGTAAATCTCTCCTTTTATGAAGCCAATACTAAATTACTTCAGAAGCGCTTTATGTGTAAAAATGTTGCAATATATCATCTGAAGTCTAAAAAGTAAGCATTCTTCAAGCACGCAAACCTCTAATTAATAGTTTGTTTACGCATGCTTCTGCCCGAATTATGTTAGCTACATTTTAATAGTCTATTTACATGATCCGCCCTAATAAAGACCTAACAACGAACGCTATGCAAATTCGGAAAGCTTTTCAAATCTGTGGAAACCTTAACAGTATTTGATTCGCTGTCAGCCAAGGCTTGCGTGTTTCGTGTCTAGTGCAGAAAAAAATATTTTTCCACCATGCTGCGGGCTATGATCAAACGAGCTCTTCACAGCGATGATCAAAATGCGCTTTTAAATAAGACCCTTAACGTGATAAATGTATGTTATCAACTTTTCACAGGTAGATTTATGTGTTATATGTGTGTTCGAATATTTTTGGCCTTGTTTTATAATTGATGGTTGAACTCCTAACAGAAAGAGGTTAATAAGTCGAAGGCTACCTTGGCCGATGAGGATGCGATGGACTGGCTCAAACCACGCTCGCTGATGAAACCTGACTATCAAGAAGAAGTACCAGAAGCCGTGAGTACTATTTTCAATATATTTCAATAATATATGGTGTGAATTATATATTCATAATGGAATCACAATACCTATAATTGTGTATACTTCATCCGTACCATTAGATTGTCGTTGTTTGTAGATCAAAAATGGAGTGAGTGATTCGTCTAAAAATAGACTTAATCGATGTTAATGACCTAAACGAGTCTCTGAATTATCTTGTACCTACTCGCGACCCGTCCGGCTTTGCACGGGTGCAATGCTGATAAATTACCCATGTATTATACATATAAACCTACCCCTTGAATCACTCTATCTATTTTTAAAAAATAACATTGCAAACATCAAAATTCGTTGTGCAGTTTTAAAGATCAAAGTGTACTACACGTACCTATGTACAATATGTACATAGGGACAGACAGACAGCAGGATGCGACTTTGTTTTATACTATGTAGTGACATATAAGTTGTAGAGTATAACAATTTTCGGGTTTCTTTTAACATATCCCATGTACAAATAAGTATTATATATTATAATTACATGTTTGTCCCACTCGCGGTGGAAACTAACGGTGTTTGGAGCTCCGACGCACTAAAGTTCCTGAGGGAAGTGGGGCGTCGGTTACGGGAGAGAGGCCATGACACCCGTTCCGAGTCGTTCTTGGTGCAGAGGCTGTCCATCGCGGTCCAGCGCGGTAACGCGGCGAGCGTGTTAGGCACTTTTGCACCGGGAACGATTCGGGGCGGGCTTTTTGATTCGATAATATTTAGGTTTAGATATTAGTTTTATTGTTTAATTTTAACTTATTGTTATATGTCAGAATACGTAATATTTTAATAAAGTTTATATATGTAATATATTGACGACGCGTTTGGCTCGGTTTGTAGACACCTGCCTACTGAGCCGGCGGCGGTCCCGGGTTCGAATCCCGGCCAGGGCAAGTATTTGTGTGATGAACTCGAATATTTGTGCTTGGGTCATGGTTGTTCTATGTATTTAAGTATATATTTATCTATATAAGTACGTATATCGTCGTCTAGTATCCATAACACAAGCCTTCTTGAGCTTAATTTGGGACTAGATCGATTTGTGTGAGGTTGTCCGATATTTACTTGTTTACTTGTTTATTTATATTAAATATAGAAACACAGATTATTACTCTAAAATTTTCTAATATTAGCTACTTTTATTTTGCCACTATATCTCATGTTTGTCACCCCTGTATATTGTGTTCCCTATGCTTTTACAACGATACTTTTAATAATATCTACTATATATTATTTTATTTTATTATATAGTACGCGTATATCTAGTACTTGTGAGCCTTATAATAATAGAGGTTAATTTAAAAGTAGTTTGATTTGTGTAAGATTATTTATTTACTACATTTTGATTTTATTTAGGATCTAGACGAGGACGTGGGCCGTGTGCTGACCCAAATCAACCCACAATGGGTTGCGGACGAGGTGGCTTACCACTACGGCAAACATATGTTCACCACCAAACCTAAGCCTATATTCGGGAGGTCGTACCCACTGTTCATCTTCCAGGGAACCGCCATTCGGAAGGATTCGGATGAGGCCAAGGCACAAATTGCTGCGGGCTACGGTAAGTTCACAACCGGTCGTCAGAAAGAGATTGCTCTTTAAGCGATTAGACCGCCTGTTTCCTAACTCTATTGTAATTTTAAGTTTTTTCTGTGTTTGTATTTCTTTCGTGTTGAGGTGTGCAACAAAGAGTATCTATCTATCTAACTTCATGTTTCACCGATTTGTCTTCCTGTCGACGTATGAAATGTTAAGGATTTCAGAGCTTCATTCTCTAATAATCAAGTTCGGATACGGGATAGCGGTGTTATATTTCTATTATAATCTTTTGTTTGTGTTAAAAATATTACTTAGATTTATAGAAGCTGTAAATTTTAACCACAGCTAAAACGAACTTAAGCAAACCTGCGAACTTTCCCATGTCTATATACCGAAAAATATGTATTTGGGTTCCTTGTTAATGACATCAATGAATTAACGAAATGGCTTTCCATTGAATACTATTGCCAAACCTTATTATATTGTAAATATACTAAAATCTAAAACGATTTAGGCTTGAGACTAGGATAAAAACCATCCCGGGTCTCTCCCGATACAAAGTTGCCACGTTGAATCGCGATAGACAACCTTTGCATCAAGAAGAACCCGGAACGAGGGTCGACATTTGAATTGAATACTAGTACTCGGTAATTTGAAATGTTGCCAATTGTTAACCACAGATTTTTTAACATGTTTATATTGATAAAGGTATGGTGGGCTTCGACGACGCTGGTCCGAAGCGGGCGAAAGTGAAGAAGACTGCTGAAGACGCGGCAGAGGAGGAGGAGGAGCAAGAACAGGAGCCGGCGGCGCCGGAGGAGGGCCATGTGGACGGTCACTACTTTCGTTACCTTTAGAAGTAGTGCCGTTTTTATCCCTTGGCCCACAAAGCCCGGGACTAGAGACCCAGCCAGTCTAGGGGCCCGAATCCCAGAAATAGGACTTACACCATACTTATGATCTCCTTAATTATCACTTAAAGTACTACGACCAACTATTTGATTTGCTGAAAATCATTTTGAGATAGGGGAGGGGGCCACAAATGCCAAGTGCCTAGGGCCCCTGGCGTGTTTAGAAGAGTTTTAAATTTGATATAGGCAGGGTGGAATTCACCGATGGTGGTCCGAAGCGTGCGAAGATCAAGATGACTGGTTATTTCCGGTTCCGTACCTAAAGACCCTATTACTGTCACCTGATGGTATCTCATGAACCCTAGCTATCAGGATTACAGTTGACATTTTCACAGATGATGTATTTCTGTTGCCACTATAAAAACAAATACCAAAAACAGAATAAACTAAATATTTACGTGCGACTCACATACAACTAACATCATCATCCTCCTAGCCTTTGCCCCTTTTTTTGAGAATGAATTCTCAATCAGGGTCGGCTACCTAAATCCCAAGATGTGGCGTAGGCACTAGTTTTTACGAAAGCGACTGCCATCTGACCTTCCAACCCAGAGGGGAAACTAGGCCGTATGGGCTTAGGTGGTTTCCTCACGATGTTTTCCTTCACCGAAAAGCGAGTGGTAAATATCAAATGACATTCCGTACATAAGTTCCGAAAAACTCATTGGTACGGGCCGGGTTCGAACCCGTGACCTCCGGATTGAAAGTCGCATGCCCTAACCACTAGGCTACCACCGCTTCGCACTCACATACAACTAACGTCGGTTAAAAATCGGTTGCGTTAACTTTGCACCATATTTGTACCCGGCGCAATACATACCAGGTGCAAAGTTAACCCGGCCAGTTATTTTATTTGATGGTACTCTACCTGCGCGAGTCCACTCGCACTTGGCAGGTTTTTTATATTTTATTTTTTACACCCGGAATTGACGGTTCTTATACATTCAACTTTCACGACAAGAATTTGTAATAAAAAAATATTATTATTATTTGATGGTACGGACGTGTTCGAGTTAGACTCGCACGGCCGGCCGGTGTTTCGTAAAATTGATAATCTCATAAATATTGTTCTTGGATTTGAATATAGAGGAGCAAAAAGGCGAAGAAGAGAAAGCAGCAGAGGAAGCCGCGGCGGAAGCGGTGGAAGGAGAGCAGGCAGAAGCAGTGACAGGAGAAAACGAGGAAGTTGCTGAAGAGGGTGAACCAGAGGAGGGTAAGGAGTTCTCAAATCCACGCGTATGCTTTTAATTGTTTGTACTTCAGTCTTCGTCATTTATTATCCAATTATAAAACTTGAATCCAATTAAACTCATTTATTTGCTCCAGGCTAACTTCTTTTTGTAGATTTTTTTTTATTGTTGTTTGTTTATTGTTTTTACAAAAAGTGATAAGATGCTGCTCACGAAAAGTAACTGTCCATGGAGCGATAACCACTTAACATCGTAATTTTAACATAGGACTGCACGTACATGGATACAGGACTACACATATGGGACTTAAACAAGAAATTTGAATAAATAATAAGCATTTTAAGGTATCCCGTCATTGGATGAGCCTACCTCACACGCCGTAAAACAAAATAACTGCTTATGGTCACATACAGACAGATTGCATGTTAGTAAACAAAATACAAAAAAAAATAAAATCAGTTTTATCTCCCTTAGCTGCGGGACCAGAACTTCCCGGCGACGAAGAAATAGTCATAAGGCCGCGGGTCAAAAAACTGGCCAACCAGTTCAACTTCTGTGAGCGCGCGGCTCTCACCTACAACAACCCTCGGCGTGTGAGTTTTCTAATTTGCGTATAAAAATCAGCGCTGTAGATTATAGTCATAAAACCGCGGGTGAAGGAGTTGGTCAACCGGTTCAACTTCTGTGAGCGTTAATATTATTAAGATTATCGTGAGACATATTTAATAAAATGTTTACAATGAAGCGAAAAAGAAAATAAAAACATCTTTAATAATGATTAAAATGGTAAAAACTCACGTAAAAATTGTCAGGAACGAACGGCCCGACATGTTTCGAACTCATATGGAGCTTCATCAGGGGCAGCTATCCGTGCTGCTACGCAATCAACTCACGACACTCGAGTCCAGCGGGTCGCGAGTCGCGTAGCAGCAAGGATAGCAGGTATCTGCTGCCCCCATATGACTTCGAAACATGTCGGGCCGCTCCTGACAGTTTTTTACGTGAGTTTATACCTTTTTAATAATAGACATGTTGACTAATTTTTTTTGAGGATGTCAATCGATTCTATTTTTTATTGTGATCAAATGTCTATATGGGACTGACTACACTTAAATTGCTCTAAAAGTCAGAAATGACCGTCAAAGTTCAACATTTCTACGTAGCGCTAAAAACGCTCCATACAAAACGCGTCAGGCTAGTGACGTCACAGGCCGGTATAGGTACCAATAATTGTATGGAAAAATTAAGAAAGTTGGCATTTTCACCGTGAAAAAGTGCGTTTAAGTTCATAGTTGTAATACAATTATTGTTTCGTAAAATTATGAGGATTCTGAAAACATTTTCAAAATTTATTTTGGGTTAAAAAAAAAATCATAAAATTTGCGTACCTTTGAAGTAACATATTTCCAAAAAAGATATATATTTCTGGATTTTTTTTCTTTGTTTCGTGATATATTTAGCTAAATTTATTCATATAACTACAGTACGCTGTAGAATTCAACATCAGTCAAATAGCCTATTATTCTGTGAGTGTGAGTATTAATGCTCTTATTAGTCACCTGTAAGCATAACTTGCATATAAAAATAAAGCCGAGGGTCCAACTGGCCAACTAAGAAGAATCTCTGCAAGCGGGCGGTTCTAGCCAATAACAACCCTTAAGGAAGCAAGTAACCTTTGGCTCATTCATTAGATACATTTTGCAGTATTTTTTATAATTATAGTCAGTGGAAACCCAAACGGTGCCGCCAGCGAGGGCAAACTACTGCGCCGTAGCTCTGCAGAGTGTCATATTCGACTACTACCAAGAGGACTGGGCCAGAAAACTGAAGGAAAAAGAGGACGAAAAGCCCAAAAGAGTAAGAAACCGTTTTTATTTACTTATTAGGAAGCACTTTCCAAAGGAACTCCTTCTACTCGCATACCTACACATTGAAAGTCATTCCGTACTGGATGTCATTAAATCGTTAGCCATCATTCTGAAATGATTAACTTTACAAGAGGTTTGGACGTAAAAAAGACATTAACTCAGGTTAGGTTTTACTAAAATTATGACTAACGATTTTTTTTTCAGTAGAAACCTCTTTACAAAACTAGGTAGGTAACTATATAAATAAGACAAAGGTAAATGAAAGAAAGAGCTATTATATCGTTACGTCAATCTCATAAAATTTTTGATTCCATACCTAATTCTACGCTACAGGAGCACCCTCTGCGTCGTAGTATGTGTTAAAAATGCATATGCGCATTAGCCATACCCTAGGATGTGCGTCTGCACGCACGATGCCCAGTCCCCATTGCTTAACAGCAAGTGCAGATATGGCGCTTTTCTCAACGTTTATTAGAATCTTTTTATTCTGTTTTAATGTGGAAATAGCACATTTTTTATTTTTCTAAATATTGAAAGAAAGATAAATTGTGAGAGAAGAATGTAATGTGATCCACTAGGTAGGCAACACTTAGGTATAGTGAAAAAAAATAAAGTACTTAACTTTTTCACTCTTGTCACAATGACATTAAGGGTACGCGTTTCAGTTTCCATTTCTGTACATTCGAGGAAAGAATACATGGCGTGAAGTTTTTCCTTTTCCTGGGTTTATGCTCCCGCAAAGCTCCTAACCAACTCCCAAAAAAATGGGCTAGCTTTTGTTTGGAGAATGTCCTAAGTATAATTTAGAGATGGGTCCATCAACTTTTTTTTGTTGCTGGTATGATGATGTCCTCTAGGTCGGCTGGGTCAATCTTTAAATCTACGATTTTCGGCGGTTATACTTTCCAAAAACTTTAATCGCAACAGTTTGAATTCCATTTTATTTAGATTATCTTGGCAATTGACAAAACCAGTAATTTAAATTGTCAACACTTTTTTAAGAAATTCTATCACTATTTGTCCCCTGGGTCACAGGACAGAATAACAACAAGAAAAGTTTATCCACCAACATAGTAATCTATATCTTTTCTAATCTAATCTTATAACCTAGCCAATCTGACAAGGAGGAATGTCCGTGATAAATCGGATCACACTAAACTGGCAGTTCGTCATTTAAGATCTAAGTATCTATACTATTATAAAGTTCTAGAATTGTATTGACAATCCGTTTTCTATGGAGAGGGGTCATGATTTCGGGAAAAATCTTAATAGTGCGATACAGGGTAGTCTTTTGTTTTGTATGGGGGCACGGTGCCATGCCAGTCTGGCGCTATCTGTTCGTCATAATTTCGTTGTCCTCTCATTGCGTTGAAACGGCTGGTCCATTTTTAACCAATTTTATTACAGCGATATTCATAGATGGACCATCTAGATGGTCATTCACACTTGCTAGTTGCGAGCGAATTTTCTATACGAACACGCTGCGTGATCGCCTTCATATACAAAATGAAATCGCAAGTGTGATAAGGCTATACTACTTTTACCCGTCTCCGGTAAGAAAAAAAAAATACGCGGACGAATTTGCGGGCACCTCCTAATGAGAACATATAACTAATAATAAATATTACACAGTTGCGCAAGAAAGTGGAGAAACATGCGAAGACCGCGCAAGAGATCCACGACGAGCAACTAGCGAAACGAGTGCGCGAGGCTTGGGCTGTGCTCGAGCGGCTTGTCAACCAGAACATCTACGACGACATCGGTAACTTGGCTTATGCTGATATTACCTAACACTTCCCTAAATCGAGATAATTCCATCGCACTCCTTCATATTGCTGCATCCCGCATCCCGCTCGTCAGTGAGTAATTTAGGAAAGTGTAATAGCTGTATTTAAATCTAGCGATTGAATGTAGCATACGTTGGAAGCTCGCAATGTAACGAATAACGGGTTCACGGGCTGTCTAAGAGATTAACCGCACGAAATTGTAACTCTCTGTAACCTCCCTAATTATGACACTGCAAATCCTTATTCTGATCCATACATTTGTATCGTGCGGTGTCCATTAGTACCTGAGAGAGAATAGTAGAGGCTTATAAGTAACTTATTTATTTATTATTCAAATAAGTTCCACAGTATTACAGTAAAAACCAAGGTACTGTGAACTTTAAAAATACATATAAACAAAGACTTAAAACTACGAGTAGTTAGACGTAGGCGACACAAATGTCATTGTTATGTACAAATGTTACTATCCCGGAACTGCTGAAACACGACACCCTTCGGCCACTTGCGATGGTGTCCTGCAGCGGCCGCGGCACGCGCACCACAAACGAGCTGAAGTGAACGTAATGGCGGGACTGCAGCTGGTGCCCCCTCAGCGAGAAGCCAGTCTTCCGGCGGCGGACGTACTACGCCACATCATTGGATACGGCGGGTGTAATACTTTACATTACACATTAAAAAAAACATTAAAAAGTACTTTGCTTTGCCAGCCACATCAGGTCACACGTTGGTAGCTTGAGTCACCGTCGCCAGTCGCAGCGTGGATAATGCTTAATTTTCTCGAACCCCTCCCAATACAAAGGTCCACCGATTGAGTAGATAATAGAAACGAAAATCACAGGGCTACACTACATAGTATGTGTGCTAAATACGTGATCTATTCGATTTAACCGCTTTGTCCTTGAAATTAGTTACCATTATTGAAATGTCCCCAGCTCAAGACTACCGCTATTGGGACGACCCATCAGATGAGTTCCGCGAGGGCATGGGTTCTTTACTGCCTCTATGGAAGTTCCAATATGAGCCGATGCGAAGCCACGCTGTCTGCGAGGTCGCCTGGAACCCTCACTACCAGGACTTATTCGCCGTCGCTTATGGATCACGTAAGTATGTCTCATACCCAGCTCAAGACTACCGCTACTGAGACGACCCATCAGACGAGTTCCGCGAGGGCATGGGTTCTTTACTGCCTCTATGGAAGTTCCGATATGAGCCGATGCGGAGCCACGCTGTATGCGAGATCGCCTGGAACCCTCACTACCAGGACTTATTCGCCGTCGCGTATTTATGGATCACGTAAGTATGTCTTATAACCGGCTCAAGACTACTGCTACTGAGACGACCCATCAGATGAGTTCCGCGAGGGCATGGGTTCTTTACTGCCTCTATGGAAGTTCCAATATGATCCGATGTGAAGCCACGCTGTATGCGAGGTCGCCGGGAACCCTCACTACCAGGACTTATTTGCCGTCGCGTATGGATCACGTAAGTATGTCTCATACCCGGCTCAAGACTACCGCTACTGAGACGACCCATCAGACGAGTTCCGCGAGGGCGTGGGTTTTTTACTGCCTCTAGCAAAGTTCCAGTATGAGCCGATGCGGAGCCATGCTGTATGCGAGGTCGCCTGGAACCCTCACTACCAGGACTTATTCGCCGTCGCGTATTTATGGATCACGTAAGTATGTCTTATACCCAGCTCAAGACTACTGCTACTGAGACGACCCATCAGATGAGTTCCGCGAGGGCATGGGTTCTTTACTGCCTCTATGGAAGTTCCAATATGATCCGATGCGAAGCCACGCTGTATGCGAGGTTGCCCGGAACCCTCACTACCAGGACTTACATCCAAATCATCCAATGCTATCCCGGAATTCGTCAACATAATAAAAAAATGTTGCATAATATTCCACGCCAGATCTTATACTAACCTAAGTATCACTGAGGATTTTTACTCGCCATGTGCCATGTTTTAAAGTGCACGTATTTGATATTTACTATTTGTCGTTAAGTAAGTATATATCGTAATTATCGTAAAAGTCGGCTTTTGTAGTAAATCTATTTTAATGGAACGTAGGTATATGCGGAATTGTAAAGCATATTAGCCATGCCTATGGCATTCTGCTAGTGTGCTACTTTTCTTCGGCTGAACTTGGACCTTTTTAGGGTTCCGTACCCAAAGGGTAAAAACGGGACCCTATTACTAAGACTCCACTGTCCGTCTGTCTGGTTGTCACTAAGCTGTATCTCATGAACCGTGATAGCTAGGCAGTTGCCATTTTCACAGGAGATGTATTTCTGTTGCCGCTATAACTAATAAAATACTCCCATACAACAAACGTGATGTATTTGCCGTTTTTTTTATTTAATGGTACGAAACCCTTGTGCGCGTGTCCGACTCGATACTTGGCCGGTTATTTCTCCTTATTTTTCTATCCGCAGAGAGCATCTGTTACACAAAATACACTTGATCATACCTCGTATCATAATTAAGCGACTTTGTTTCTTATAGTGGATTTCACCAGCCAACAAAAGGAAGGATGTCTGTGCCTGTACAGCATCAAGAACCCGGCATTTCCCGAGTACGCCGTGATCACGGAGTCACCGCTCATCTGTCTCGATGTGTACCATGAGACTCCGTACCTTATTTGCGTTGGTAAGACCTGAAAACGTATTGTATACTGTTAAGTACGAGTAACTGACGAAACTTTCAGTTTATAAATGAATGTTTACATGTCAAACGCACCTGACATTAGTGAGGTTTTTTAGCTAACTGCCTTAACACACTACAGGCCTTTCCCGAGTTGAGGAAAACAAAACTTGATGGAGTCCTCTCACTATGTATTTAGTTAAATTAGGCTTTTGCGCCCCTGAAAATGTACCCAGGGCTTCCCGCGTTTTAGATCCGGCTCTGATTGTTTGTTGTTGAAGGTAATGTACCTATAGGCAGAGATGGGCATTAACCGATTAATTTTTTAATCGATTAACTAATCTTCGGTTACCTTTGCATCCGACCGTTCCCTCTTTCCGCTTCTCTGCTTTCCGCTCTCCGCACGCCGCTCTCCGCTCTCCGCTCTCCGCACGCCGCTTTCCGCTCTCCGCACGCCACTCTCCGCTCTCCGCACGCCGCTCTCCGCTCTCCACACGCCGCACTCTGCTCTCCGCACGCCACTCTCCGCTCTCCGCAAGCCGCTCTTCGTTTTCCGCACGCCGCTCTCCGCTCTCCGCACGCTGCTCTACGCTCTCCGCACGCCACTCTTAGTCTTATCTTATTTTTCCTAATATTAATCGAGAGAAAGTTAATCCAATTAATTAATCGATTAAAAATTTAATCGCTACAAATTAATCGATAATTAACTTAATCGAGATGAAATCAATCGGAACACGTCCGATTAGATTAACTAATCGTCAATTTTAATCGTTAATCGAGATTTAAAAAGTTAGTCTTAATCGTTAATCGATTAACTTTTGCCCATCTCTGTGTATATAGGTTACTTAAAGGTATATAACTATATCTGCACTAATTTTTGTGTAACAGGACGGTATGACGGCAACGTCTGCGTATACAATGCGCAATTGACGTTGCAGTCCTCCTACCAATATAAGTCGGATTCCGTCAGAGACAAACACAGCAATATTGTGTGGGAGGTAACTTATTACATAATTTTTGGACGCACGTTTTATGAATATACCCAGTCTTCTATGGCCTTCGGCTGAGAATGTTTCAGCAGGGCTAGCATATCTTGCAGCGACTTCGTTTGTCGCGCGACTCAGCATCTTTTGTCATGCTTGCACGGTATTAAAAGGAAAGTGACAGATATATTATAGTACCTACTTGTCGCGCGACAAAGAGTCGTGGTGTTTATATAAGTTCAATCAATAAGTTCCTATTCCTCATTTCTAGGGCTTACCTACCTATCTTATTTATATTTCTAGTTGCTACCAATCACTGATAAATCCAAGGTGAAAAATATACCGCCAACTAGCTGTGGCATTAGAAGTAGTAAATTAGAACAAATTAAAAAGTATATGTACTATACTTAATCGGTCAATCCAGATCCGCTGGGGCCCTCGTCTCTTGGACGGCGAGGCTTCATTCTTCTCCATCTCGGGCGACGGGCGCGTCGTCCAGTGGGCTGTGATGCCGGGAGAACTGCAGGCCACCACCATCATCACTCTACAAAGTCCTGTGCCACCGATACCTGGACCTGACGGCACCATGCTCACCGTTAACAGTAACTAAACTTTAAACTCAAAAGGCGAGTTACAACAGAATTCATTGGCCACATTTGAGGAGTCTTCCCAGGTTGCATTAGCGCTGATACCTACAGCCTTTATTTTATTCACCTTAAATTGGCGGTATAAGGTTCTAATTGGTTAGCATTTTGTTCGCTGAAGACGCGTGGTCGGATGAACAATGTTTATGACACTATCATCATGCCACAGCTCCTTGTGGAGCTCAAACCTGGGGTGGCCGTGTAGAAAATTGACCATCTGGGTAAAATAATAATTGAAGAAAATTCGTACTTATGCAAAATGTGCTTCGCGGAATGTACGATCTTTTGTAGTATGAACGTAGTTATGGTCCCACGTCCCGCCACTAACTATCTACTCATACATTGTCCCAGCTTCTGATAAGGTCATCAAATTGTTCCAAGGTTGCGGCAGCTGCATCTGTTTCCACCCCGAGAAGGCGGAGATTTTCATGGTGGGCACCGAGGACGGCATGATACATACTTGCTCCCTGAAGTATAACCGGAACTACGTGCGTTCCGTCCAGGTTCGTATAAGTATAGTTTTAAACACTATGTCAGGAATGAAACTAGAAGATGCCAATATAACAATTATTACATTAACTCCAATCAATCACGGCTTTCACAAATACCAACATGATAACATTAAATACAAACTATAAACTTACCTACTATACTCTATAACCCTAAAAAATCGTCCAGCCGTCCCGCCTAATCCCTGCATTATTCAATTGTTTCCAGCAAAAGACACCTCGTGCGGAGTGCCGCACACGTGCATACAGCCCGAACTTACCAACTGTCTATGATTTTTATAAATAACTACAAAATACTATACGACAGTATACTGTTCCGAATTCATAAAACGAGTACAATAATGAATATATGGTTTGGATATCCATATTTAATGAACCTTACAATGGTAGATTGCGATTTGCGTTTTATACCTGTCTCGCTAGCTCTCATCACGCGATCCAGATAGGAACTCAGTTTTCACCTAAACCCGAATCGCAATCTGAGAGCTCATTATTACGTTACGGACTTATATATAAATAATAAATAAATAAATAAATATCAGACAACCTCACACAAATCGATCTAGTCCCAAATTAAGCTCAAGAAGGCTTGTGTTATGGGTACTAGACGACAATATACATACTTATAGATAAATGTATACTTAAATACATAGTAACAACCATGACCCAAGCACAAATATTCGAGTTCATCACACAAATATTTGCCCTGGCCGGGATTCGAACCCGGGACCGCCGCTCAGTAGGCAGGTGCTTGCAAACTGAGCCAACCGCGTCGTCAAAACAAATATATTACGGACATTTATATATTACGGACTTGTAAATAAATAAAGCATAGCTGGGCACCGTTAATCAAATAGTTAACTTCGTTAATCGTTAATCCGCTACAAAAAAAGTTAGCTTCGTTAAACGTTAAAGCGTTACTTTTCGGAAGAATTAACGCAAGTTAACGTTATTCGTTAATCCGTTAATATGTGTAAAATTGCATTTTTATATCGTTGCGCTAGTGAACTTACGTACGTACGACGCTTAATAATAAATAATAATAATAAATATCAGACAACCTCACACAAATCGATCTAGTCCCAAATTAAGCTCAAGAAGGCTTGTGTTATGGATACCAGACGACGATATACATACTCTTAATAGATAAATATATACTTAAATACATAGAACAACCATGACCCAAGCACAAATATTGGAGTTCGTCACACAAATATTTGCCGTGGCCGGGATTCGAACCCGGGACCGCTGACTCAGTAGGCAAGCGCTTACAAACTGAGCCAACCGCGTCGTTAAACGCTTACACGCAAAAAGTATTTGTAGTCTAAGATCCCTTTAAGAACGACCTTCACCGAGATGTTTATTTGATGAAATGTATTTTATATTTAACTTAATATGTCAATAAATATATTGCATATGGGTTGCCTAACAAATTTTAGTCCAGGGTATGTTTAATTAATGATTAAAAAAATTTTTTTTTTAAACATTTTATTATTAGATAAATTCTATACCAATCGAAAGTATGAAGCCCATAGAATATGCAAACGTTAGGTTGCCTATTCTTTTCCCGTCACAACTATCGGGTAGCCAGGTTTAAACTGGTAAATCTATACTAGCATTTTGCAACGGTCTGATTATTGAATTGAAATTAAATAACATTAAAGATTATTTTATTATGAACACGGTGGTATAGGGTTGCCTGCGAAAAATCAGTCCAGAATTCCGGTTGTCGAATTTTGAAAAGTAAAATATTTCTGCGAGTGAATGTGTGCGACTGAGAGGTCCCAACCAAAACCATCCCATACGATAGAAGAGGACACAGCATAGCAGCTGTTTGAAGCCCGCCCATTTAAAAAAAGAGAGTGCGCATGCTATTTGTGCTTGAAAATGAAAAGGATAGCGATAGACTCGTATATGCTGTACATTATTTTGGAGTAGTTTATTATTAAAATAGAGAAATAGTTATTTAACTTTTTTTTTATCAATTAATTAATGAAATAATGAACTTTATTCTGCAAGTAGGCCACAAGGGCACTTTTACATGTCTGAGTCTATCGACATTTCACAAGAGGTGACCACTGTTGAGAAGAAACTACGAAAGATTAGATATATTAGATTTGTTTTATTCTACTACCTGTGTTTCTACTTGAATCACTTAAAATTAATGCCGTTTAAATACTTTTCACCATTGGTTAAAATTCTCCAACATTTAAAAGTATGAGAATCTCTGAACACCATGATGACGTAGGCTTGTATCAGTCACGTGGTTCGCGAGTCTCGGAAGAGAGTACCAGGCGGAGTATATTATTATACCATGAATTTTATTGTATCTATAGCGACAATCTACTCCAAAATAATGCACATCATATACGAGTCTATCGCTATCCTTTTCATTTTCAAGCACAAATAGCATGCGCACGCTCTTTTTTTAAATGGGCGGACTTCAAACAGCTGCTATGCTGTGTCCTCTTCTATCGTATGGGATGGTTTTGGTTGGGACCTCTCAGTCGCACACATTCACTCGCAGCAATATTTTACTTTTCAAAATTCGACAACCGGAATTCTGGACTGATTTTTCGCAGGCAACCCTATACCACCGTGTTCATAATAAAATAATCTTTAATGTTATTTAATTTCAATTCAATAATCAGACCGTTGCAAAATGCTAGTATAGATTTACCAGTTTAAACCTGGCTACCCGATAGTTGTGACGGGAAAAGAATAGGCAACCTAACGTTTGCATATTCTATGGGCTTCATACTTTCGATTGGTATAGAATTTATCTAATAATCAAATGTTTAAAAAAAAAAAATTTTAATCATTAATTAAACATACCCTGGACTAAAATTTGTTAGGCAACCCATATGTAATATATTTATTGACATATTAAATTAAATATAAAATACATTTCATCAAATAAACATCTCGGTGAAGGTCGTTCTTAAAGGGATCCTCTACTATTGCTGGCCCGATCTGGATACATATTCCACATATAATACTCAGTCAAATGTGGCCATGGATTCTCATCAGGACCGCTGGAATCCGATCCACGTCTTCCATGATATGGTTTTAATTACTACACTGCACAGTACACTTTTTCTGTCTAACACGCAAATGATCACTGACAGTAATTTATAATAACAACAAACACTCGTGACTCTAAGCACCGGCGGTAAGTAATGAAATGATCAAACGAAACAAATCTCTTCGCAGTTTTCTCACTCGCACGCGCCGGCAAAATATATCTTGTTTAGTTTTTGTCTCATTCTCTGCCACGCGCCGCCCGGCACTTGTCTGAACCTGTTTTTCGCGCCGCGCCGCGGTGCCGATGCCGTGCGGTAAATAGTAGGCATTGGATTAACGATTAACGGACTTCTGCATATTAACGGAAGTTAACGTGTCCGTTAACATTTTTAAATGTTAACTTAAAAGTTAATCAGTTAATAAAAATGTTAACTTCGTTAATTAACGATTAACGGATTAACGAGTTAATGCCCAGCTATGGCTATTCATCCTTACTCGTCTTGTAAACTACTTTCTTACCTCAAAATGCACGGTTTATAAAATTCAACTAAAGACTTAAATTTTCGGTGGTGTGCCCTGAGAGCTGCCCATTGTTTGACGACATTGTATCGTATCGTAAATGCATCTGCCTACTGAGCCGACGGTCCTGGGTTCGAATCCCGGCAAGGGCAAATAGGTAGTTGAGTGATAAACTCCAATATTTCTTCCTGGGTCATTAATGTTTTCTCTGTATTTATCTATATAAGTATTAGTATATATATCGTCATCTAGTGCTCATAACACAAACCTACATAGAGAGTTTACTGTGGGATTAGATCGGTTTGTGTGAGGTTATCCGATATTTATTTCTTATTTAAGTACATTTACCTATTTATTTATGTTAGTGCAAGGGGATATACTATATAATTATAAGTCCAAAGAATCACCCTGTACATACGTTTTCCCCCAGGGTCATCACATGCCAGTCTACAGGATCCACTACAACTACTTCAATAACAGCATCTATGCATCCTGCTCCGGCGATTGGAGGGTTAAGATTTGGGAAGACGGGAGAGAGTGAGTACCTACATTCGCATTCAACCCAATCCCGATTCTCAATCAATTATTTGCCATAGTCATTGCGGTCTAGCAAGGCATAATACATTGCAATATTTTCTACATAATAGCTGTGGAAAAAGTTTTGCTGTTTTTAGGGTTCCGTACCTCAAAAGGAAAAAACGGAACCCTTATAGGATCACTTTGTTGTCCGTCTGTCCGTCCGTCCGTCTGTCAAGACCCTTTTTCTCAGGAACGCGTGGAGGTATGAAGCTGAAATTTATATCAATTACTCAGGTCTACTGTCCCTTGAAGCTGTGAAAAAATCAAACTTCTAAGCCAACGCAATCAAAAGATACAGCCGTTTATGCCGCAAATTTTCGACACTTGCTAGGGAATCAAAACCTACAGGGTGCTTCCCGTGAACTCAGAATCTTGAAATTTGGTACGAAGCAACGTCTTATAGCATAGATAAAGGAAAAATTACGAAAACCATAAATTTTTAGTTACATCACATAATATATATTTTTTTAATAATTTTAAACTTACTACCCATTTCCTCATAAACGCGTAGAGGTATTAAATTGAAATTCATACCAAATACTCAGGTCTATAATACCTTTAAGCTGTAACAAAATCAAACTTCTATGTCAACGCAATCAAAAGAAACAGCAATTTAAGCTGCATATTTTGAAACTCGCAAGTACTCGCAAGGGAATCAAAACCTAAAGGGTACTTCCAGTCGACCTAGAATCTTGAAATTTGGCATGAAGCAACGTTTTATAGCACACATAAAGGAAAAATTCCGAAAACCTTAAATTTTTAGTTACATTACAAAATATATATTTTTTAATAAATATAAACTTATTACTTTTTTCCTCATGAACGCGTAGAGCTATCAAGTTGAAATTCATATCAAATACTTAGATCTAATTGCCTTTAACCCGTGAAAAAAAAAATTATAAGAACTTTGTAAACCTTGCAGGTTTGTACGGAACCCTCGGTGCGCGAGTCCGACTCGCACTTGGCCGGTTTTCTTCATCTGGAACGAATTTCTAGTGCGAAATAAATACGATGAGCGGGCAATTCCCCTTTCCTTGGGTCTGCATCTACTTATATTATAAAATTCAAGATATATATTTAAAATCAGTTTTTTATGGAAAATTATCATGATTTCAAGAAAAATCTTAATAGCGCAATGCAGGATCGTCTTTTGTTGTGTATAGGCGCGCGGCGCAATGCCAGTCTTGCGCTATCTGTGCATCATAATTTCTTTGTCATCTCATCATCCCGAAACGGCTGGGTTTTTTTTTACCAATTTCGGTGCAGGGATAGATGGGCATGCAAAGAATGGTTATATAAATAAATAAATAATATCGGACAACCCCACACAAATCGATCTAGTCCCAAATTAAGCTCAAGAAGGCTTGTGTTATGGGTACAAGACGACGATATACGTACTTATATAGATAAATATATACTTAAATACATAGAACAACCATGACCCAAGCACAAATTGGATTTCATCACACAAATATTTGCCCTGGCCGGGATTCGGACCCGGGACCGCCGGCTCAGTAGGCAGGTGTCTACAAACCGAGCCAAACGCGTCGTCAAGGTTATATGATACTGTTTACCCTAAAAAAGTAGGTAGATAAAAATGAATCTCTACATGTGTTGCTAAGCGCATTAAACTCGGGAATGAATCGACAACTAAGTAAAATAGCTATATTTTATTATTTTATATTTATTTATTTAATCTTTATTGCACAAAAGAAAACTTATCGTACAAAAGGTGGACTCTATTTTATTTATTTTATTTTAAAAAGCTATTTTGTTTAATTGCCCGTAAAACGTAAAAACCTCCCTTGCGCGTTGACAAATCACAGTCAAGTAGCTTTTTGACGGAACAACGTGTGCCGCCTGTGCCGGTCCAGCTAGTGATACTTACAATAAAACTAATAACTTGTTCCAGCGAGCCACTTTTCATGTTCGAGCTCGGGTCTCCGGTGGGGGATGTGAAATGGGCCCCCTACTCCAGCACTGTCTTCGCGGCCTGCACCGCCGATGGCAAGGTAGTTAGAAGTTACTGTTTTATCTGTCATATCATGAATAATAACAGAGTGTTAAATATACTTTTACTAGCTGTTGCCCGCGACTTCGTCCGCGTGGAACCTTTATCTTGAAAATTTTACATCATTATTTTCAGGTCTAAGTAATGTTGAAATTGCTAAACGTGCTTTTTTTGCAATTGTTTACGAAATAGTAACGAACCCTTCGTACGCGAGTCTGACTCGCTCTTGGCCTCTTTTACTTTTTTCGGCTAATTTGCTCTAATTACGCGGTATCGTTATAAAATCAGGTAGGTACATCTACGAAATATAGCTCTACTAAATTCGATGAGTTTAAGAACGACGTTTATAAATTCTTTGATTCGAATATAATGCCTTTACACAAAGTTTCAAGTACCGCACTCAAAAAATGTTTGATCTACATACAAATTTTCAACCCCTTTTTCACCACCTTCAAGGCTGAATTTTCAAAAACGCTGAAATGTGTTTTCTTATTTTTTAATAAAATACCTTTTTACAAAGTTTCTAATTCCTTACTTAAAATACAACTTATACCCGATACAACCTTTCATCCTCTTTTTAACCCCCTTAGGGGTAGAATTTTCAAAAACGCTGAAATAGCTTTTCTTGTATTCTAATTATATGCCTTTATACAAAGTTTAAAATCCCGCAATCAAAAATATTTTTGATCTTCATACAAATTTTCAACCCCTTTTTCACCACCTTCAGGGCTGAATTTTCAAAAACGCTCAAATGGCTTTTCTTGTATTTTAATAATATGCTTTTATATAAAGTTTGAAGTCCCGCATTCAAACAAATTTTTGATCTTGATACAAACTTTCAACCCCTTTTTAACCCCCTTAGGGGTAAAATTTTCAAAAACGCTGAAATTACTTTTCTTGTATTCTAATAATATGCCTTTACACAAATTATTCCAGTACCGCACTTAAAAAAATATTTGATCTCCATACAAACTTGAAAGTTTGTATGGAGATTTTTACCACCTTAGGGGATGAATTTTCAAAAACGCTGAAATTAGTTTAATTCTATTTTATTTTAATACATTTTTACGAAGTTTCAAGTTCCTAACATAAAAAAAACTTATACCCCATACAACCTTTCATCCCCTTTTTAACCCCCTTAGGGGTTGAATTTTTCAAAATCGTTTCTTATCTCTTGTACGCTTTATAAATGCAACCTACTGTGCAAATTTCAACTATCTAGCATTTGTAGTTTCGGCTCTGCGTTGATGAGCCAGTCAGTCAGAACACTTGCATTTCTTATACCTATAGATTTAAACTTTATTGCACAATACAAAAAAGTATAAATGGTGTACTTAATGCCTTTAGGCATTCTCTACCAGTCAACCACTGGGTTAAACAGAAATATGTAGTCGGTGCAGCAACAAAGTTACAGAAACGAAGTAATTAAAACACAAATCAATAATATAAGATATATATAGGAATGTATATGTATATAATTACCATAAACTTACACGAATACTTTATAAGAGAGATTGTCCGAAAGATGCTTGCGCAACATACGCCTGAATGAGAGTTTCCTCTGAGCTTAGCTGAACTTAGTTTAGTACCTTAGGATATTGTGTAGGTATAAAAGTCTATTAAAAATCAAACATGTTTCTATCGCAGTGTACTTTCTGCACCAGCACCTCTAGCACAACTGGGAATACGCTACTATTTCTTGCGCGAGATATGTTACCTAATCTCTTTCTTTGTAGAGTTTGTAGTACTGTGAGAGTGACGGATGACGCTATGTCGCGCGGCAAGAGTCGCTAAGCATAGTTGTGCTAGACGGGCAGGCATCAGCTGCTCATCGAGAGCAATCAAAATATTATTTAAATAGGTAGGTACATTAGTTTGAAAATGGCACTACACACAAAATCAGTGTGCCACATGGCACATTGGTTAATATTAATGATAATGATAATGATAATGATAATGATAATGATAATGATAATGATAATGATAATGATAATGATAATGATAATGATAATGATAATGATAATGATAATGATAATGATAATGATAATGATAATGATAATGATAATGATAATGATAATGATAATGATAATGATAATGATAATGATAATGATAATGATAATGATAATGATAATGATAATGATAATGATAATGATAATGATAATGATAATGATAATGATAATGATAATGATAATGATAATGATAATGATAATGATAATGATAATGATAATGATAATGATAATGATAATGATAATGATAATGATAATGATAATGATAATGATAATGATAATGATAATGATAATGATAATGATAATGATAATGATAATGATAATATAGCTATATGCTCCAGGGGTGGAAGTGTTAAAGGCATCACGCCGCGAGTAACTTCGGAGAAAGCGCAGCACACCTCTCGACACCCCTGAGCCCTCACGCTCGTGTTGCTTCCGGCCGTCTGTACGACGGCATTACAGGGCCCACCTAGTGAGGGGCGAGTCACCACCCGCCAGAGGTAACAGTCTTACTGATGGTTACGGCGGGTGACATTTTACTATTGCAATAACCCAAATAAAGAGCACGCATACTCCATTTTAATAGCCCGGTTTTTTCTTTTCCATATCAATGCAATAGTTTAATCACCTGCTGGGACCTGTTCATGGATGTATCATCCTATTGATATGATCAGGAACGGGTCCCAGCAGGGCTACAGCCACAGCAAATTTCTCCAAGGGGCCTCTACGTGTTGGATCCATATCCCCACGCAAGCCTTTCAAAAGACCGGGACGTATGAGCCCGAGACTATGAGTCGAGAAACAAATGATAATGATAATTTATTCACTGAATATATGGTAAGTTACATAATAAGGTGGTATAATATAAACATTTGATCCTTAATATATTCGGCCTTTATGGCGTGTGAACATTTGCTCAAACTATTTTCTAGGTAAAAATAGCATGCACATGCATCCATGATGATTATTTATATACACATAGCTTTAATGTTTTAGCATGTCATTTACAATAAAGTCAGACTTAATAAGCACATTACAATTATTATATATTTATTGTATTTTAATTACATGCACATAATATTAATATTACTTATTTTAGTTTACATTAGTTTTATTTTCTCCTTAAAAAAATCTTCAAGACAGTAATAGGCTCTGTTAATGAGTTCCTCTTTTAATTTAACTTTAAACATGTGTATATCCATTTTTTTTAATTCATCAGGCAGATAATTAAATATTTTAGAAGCCGTTCCTAGCAAACTGTTTCGCAGTAATGCTGTTTTGCCAGGTACTGTTTTAATGTTAAATTTGTGACGCATGATTTTAGTTTCCATCGTCTTTTGTGGAAACATGTTGGAGTTTGATTTTACACATACTGCAACTTCATAAATATAAAGACTGGTCAGTGTCAAAACATTTAGTTGTACGAAGTAAGGCTTACAACTGTCCGTTTGTCTGAGGTCACAGATGGCACGAATACATTTCTTTTGTGCACCAAAAACAAGGTTTTTGTTTGTGGTATTTCCCCAAAAAATAGCACCGTAGCGAAGTATAGATTCAATATATCCGTGATATGCTAATAAGGCTGTGCTGGTATCTGATATTTTTGAAATTCGTCGAAGGGCAAATACAAAACTATTTATTCGTTTTGATAATGTTTCAGTGTGTGTTTTCCACTTCATGTTATCATCTATTTCGATTCCTAAAAATTTGGTTACATTTGTCTGTTTTATATATTCATCATTATATTTTATGTCAAGATTTGTACAGTTTGATTTAGAATTATAAAATTGCATTATTTGGGTTTTGTCAATGTTGATTTTTAGTCCATTAGTTTGTATCCAGTTAATAATAGTAGTGGTCGTATTTGTTATTTCAGTCCTGTATGTAGTCATGTCATCAGATTTAATTATCACGGTGCTATCATCAGCAAATAGAATCATGGGGTGTCGTATGTGTTTGGGCATGTCATTAATGTAAATTATAAAAAATAAAGGTCCCAGAATGCTTCCTTGCGGAACACCGCGCAACAAGGGTCTACATTTAGAATAGAAAACAGATTCTTCCTTTGTTTTAGTACATATTCTTCTAATTTCAGTACACTGTATTCTATTACTTAAGTACGATTTCATTAGGTCTAGTGCGTTTCCTCAAACGCCATAGCGTTCTAACTTTGCTAATAAGCGGTTATGGTCCACAACGTCGAAAGCTTTCGATAGATCCATAAATATTGCACAAATGGGGACTCTTTTATCTATACTAAGAGTAATGTTTTTGACTAATGCATAAATGGCTGTGGATGTAGACTTATTTTTACGAAACCCATTTTGTTCTTTAACGATTATGAGTCATTTTCAAAATATGTGTACGTCACGAAATTGTCAGTAAAATGTTTCGTTAGGAAATGTCAGGAAGTTGTAAAAGTAAGTCTGTATTCATAATTAGGTAATATTGTAGTAGTAATGGTGTTATATTTATGAGGAATATCTTATATATTGGTTCCTCTTTAGAAATAACAAAAAATAACCATTATTGCATTGTAATAATTATTATTATTTAATTATGAAAACATTATAAAAAATGGTTTTAAGTATCTTTAGCTAGACGACCCAACTAGACGATTTTTTTCTTTTTTCTTCATTGTTTTCAGGGTTTTGCTCTTTTACTTTTTCAATGTATTTTTTTGCCGTTCGGCACCGGTTAGCGGCATTCTGAAACTAAAAAAAGATGTTGGTTATATTCTGAATATAAAAATAAAACTAAATATAAAAAGTATCGCTAGAGTGTGGGTAGCAATGCGATCAACACTAAATACAATAGGGTAAGCGTTAAAAAATATTCTTTTTTCTAGACATAGGCCAGTATTTCCATACAAAGAAAATTTAGTATTTTCGAAAAGTTTGATAGGGAAGATAAAATCAAAATTAAAAAAAAACAATGGTTATGTTAGTTTAGTTTCTAGTTTTTTTTTAAGTTAGTTTTAGTGTTATATAAGTTTTATTTGATCTTGTATAGTTTTTAAGGTAGTTTATTTTTGTAGGTACCTACTTATTGTATAACTTAAATTTTTCTATGTATATAGATACACATCGGTAACTTACGTATAACTAAATATATACATTTAAATAAATCAAAACAAATAGTACTTAATTAATAAATATTCAGACTTTTTGTTTAGCATTAAATAATATAGGTATACATATTTTTTTATTTCATCTAATTTTGCGCGCGGTAACCTATTGATAAACATATTCCGTTTTCTTTTAAATTATCTGGAGTAGGTAGGTATGTATCTAGTTACATAAAAATAATCTGTAAACAATTATTGTTTCTCTCCTTTATTTTTATTCGTTACATTTTAACACGCATTTTCATATCTTATTTATTTTCATGCTTTACACATGAGACCACAGCTTTACCGTCTACAATTTACTGACGTTAGTAAATGTCAGGAAATTGTTCGTCAGTAGGTAACATGTAAAACTTAACTTAAAAAATAGTTTTACACAAAATATAATCACATTTACCAGTAGATTGAAAGCGTAATCTATTATTCTAGTCATAATTTAAGTTTATTACAATTGCGGTAGGTGAATCCTTGAAAATGTACTTACTTTTGTTGAGAATACTTCGTTAGGAAAAGGTAAATTTATTTTTTCACAATAGAACCACAGGACTTTTTTTCTTGTCTCAACGACAAAAAAAATGGTGGCGCGTCCTTGTGATGTTTCTTTTCGTGACAAGACCAGTGTTGCCAGTGATTAAAGTTAGATTCCTACTCTTTGCGATACAAAAGGTTAGTTAATTATGTCAATAAAACAGTGTCATGAAATTGTAACGATTGATAAGGACATATTTTTAATATATAATTTTTAGTTTCTTTAAGGTAAATTTTAATAGTTTATCTATCAGACATAACACTTAAAACATTGCTTTTTAATTACGATACAAAAAACTAGGAAGTTTCTACTTATACAAAAATTCTGATAAAAAATATTGTTTTCAATGTCGTCCAAATACAATAAAAAATGTATGGAGTTTTTTTGTTACTTTTTTTTTCACATTAAACTTATGTAAGGATTTGAATCGCAATTCATTGCTTTTTATCAGAAATAATATGCAGTATGCTTTATATTAGTCTGTAAAATTTAAAAACTGATTTATTTTAATCGTAACCATATTTTTTTCGAGGATTTTTTATGAGGACACACATTTTAGTAGTAATGTACAAATATTTTGAAAACGACTCTTATGTGTTCTTGTTCCATGAAATTATAAATTTGATCATAGATAATCCGTTCTGCTATTTTTGAGAGTATTGGTAGTAGAGCTATGGGCCTATAGTTTACTATTTTTTGTTTATTATTTTTCTTGTATAACGGCTTGACTATTGCCGCTTTCAATTTATCTGGGAAGATGCCTTTTTCGAGCATTAGATTAAGAATGAAAGTTAAAGGGAAGGATATTACATCAGCGCAGTGTTTTACCACATCTGTTGTGATTTCATCAATCCCTGCGCTTTTGGTATTCTTTAACTTCTTTATATATTTCATTACGTCGTAAGAGCTTATAGGTTTTAGGAAAATGGATTTCGAAACGTTTGTAGGCATATTTTCATTTGTGTTCAAGCAGTTGGAATTAATTTCTGTGCTATCTATATAAAAGTTGTTTTACAAAGCGATTCGTTTATTTACCTACTGGGTCGTTCTCAAAATATTTGCACCGCTGCGTTAATTTTGCATTTTTTTTTAAAGTTGCGATTTCATCTTTAATTTTCATAGGATCGCTAGAAATATATTCAGACAATGGATATCACGTCGAGGGAAGTAGTTAAATTGAATATCTTAGAAGATATAGGTGTTTGAAATTTTAGGTCGACAGGTGAAAGACATCGACGTCAGGTAAACGACATTTGTTACCAAGTTATCGACAATGGGTGCAGGTTTGCGACAAATATGTTCCAAATTAACTGAATTTGTTAGCAGGTTGACGACGACGGTTGCAGGTTAGTGACATTTTAAATAAAACCTACGTTGAACAATCAACTAGTGCTTTTTTGATTGTTTTTATTTTTATTTTTTCCTTATGTTAGTAATTTGCATAAAGAAAACAAGCATTTAATTCTCATCTCATATGATATTTCTTAGGAGGTTTTTTGAAGCCTGTGCAATCCAGAAAGGTCATAACCGGCAAAAAAATGCAAAACTCAAGCATACCCACGTGATTTTATAAATTTCTTATGAAGGTTCAACAGCCAATCATTTAAATAACGTTTCTGCATCCTAATGCTGCCTCTTTTGAGATATTCTTTCTTACCTGCTGAGTTACCTACTGCTGTTTTCATCATCTTCGAGGAATTCCTTCACATCTGATAACCAGAAAGCCTTCGGCTGCTTTAGGTGGGATAAGCTATGGGAGGTATTGTCTGAAGCTGCCAGCACATCTGGTAACACTTTATAAAGCCTTTACTAGTCTGGATACAGAATGGTGTCGGTAGGAGATGTCACGTACAAGAACTTTAAGTTCCGGAAAGGCGTACGACAGGGATGCATAATATCCCCAATACTATTTAACAAATATGGAGCCCTTGAAGGTACGTGGTAGACATCGCCTATTTTGCATCACCCGAAGCAGAAGTGGCCCAACTTTTGGAATGACTCAAAACAACCAGCCTCAGAATGGGTCTCGATATTAATAAAAATAAGACCGAGCTGATGATAGTCGACCAATACTAGTCGACAAAGTACTAACCTGCTTCAAGAGTTCGATACTGTTGATCAGTTCCAGTACCTTGGCTCCATTGTCACAAATAGAGGCACATGCAAACCAGAGATTCGCAGGCGAATCGGAATGGCCCAAAACAGTGATGACCCAACGCGGCAAAATAATATGGAAAGATAGAAACATCCCTAACCGGACTAACATGCACCTCATCTGTGCACTTGTCTTTTCCATATTTCTTTACGGGGCAGAGACCTGGACGCTCAAAGCCGCTGACAGGCAGAGGATTGATGCTTTCGAAATCTGGTGCGGGCGCCGCCTGCTAAAGATTCCTAAGACAGCTTGAAAGTAAAATGGAATACTCAAACGAAGCTACTGCGGTAATATATATGTTTTTATAACAACGAAACATGAGTTGAGAAACGGCGAGCGACCTATAAAACCTGGTTTTTAAATAATTTTGTATAAGTGTTTAAATAATTGTCGTTCGCCTGCCGTATGTGTCGTTCACCTGTTTTTATATAGACAAGTGAACGACATACAGGTGATGGACAAAATGAAAGTTATGTCATCAAAACAGATAAAGTATTTCGTTGATGAACTGCATATTTATACACATAAAAGTAGACCATACTTTACGCGTTATAAATTAAAATGAATGCAATAGTACACACGTCAACCAAAATATGGAAGGCAGAATATAGACTACAATACCCATTACAAACTCCCGCTTGCGTAAGTGTATATATCATATTTTTTTAGTGCAGCACACTGACGACGTGTCACTCGGAACAGTGTTAGGTGGCAACTGAAGGTCTCGATTTATGCGGGGTGAGGCAGGGGAAACGAAATAGTAGTCACACAATTGTAATGTTTGTCTCATGACAAGTGAACGACAAAAATGGCGTGGACAAACTTAAATTGCAAATAATTCGCAACATAAGCATAGTATTATTATTCGATATGGTAGTATTCAATCTTCATCATATATGAAAATAAAACAGAGTACTGAACTTAAGCTAAGTTGGTAATGTATATGTTTTTATTACAACGAAACAAGAGTACCTCGCGTTGGGACACGGCAAGTGACCGACAAAACCTAGTTTTAAATCGTTTTTTTGTCTATTAATATACTTTAGTTTTAATTAAAAGCATTTGGCCTCTATGTAAAAAGTGTCTATAGATATGTGTTGATAATTGAATATTTAAAATAATGCGGTGTAAAAAACTTCTTCTAAGACAAACCTGTTGACAGGTGGCGGTGCAAATATTTTGAGAACGACCCTACTGTATAATAATTTTAATTTACTTTTTGTATAGTAATGTATAAACACTGGGAATTATTAATACTAGGCGATTTTTGTTTCAGGTGTATGTGTTCGACTTGAACGTCAACAAGTACCGTCCGATCTGCGTCCAAGCCGTGGTCTCCAAAAAGACGAAGAAACTCACGCGTATCGACTTCAACTCGCGACTGCCAGTCATCGTCTGTGGGGATACTAAGTATGAATCAACTAACTTCTAATTATAATAAAAGATTAAATTATTATGTTTACAATACTAACAAGTAGGTACAGTAAAAGGCGATAAAGTTTGCACATCGATCTTTGGAAAGAGGCAATCGGCTAATTTCGACTTCGTATAGCGATATCTGTGTCGCACACACCATGACGTTTGTTTTGTCAGTCGTGGTTCAAATGCGAGAGAGTGCAGTCGCATATCCAAGTCAATATATATATAGAGTTGCTAAAACTTACACAAAATTAAATTTGTACTATGGCATCTATAGGGAAAAAAGGTAAGCCGTTACTTTTCCAGTCACGCGAAATTATCTACAATGTTTATAAATATTTTGTAACTGACGCCGACCAATTTAAAAAACATGAGAATGTTAATGTAAGTAATTACACTTTTTGTCGATCTTTAAACCCACATTTAAGTATCCTAGTAGTATAACATCAGTTGCTAATGCTCAGTCAACCCCTTTTAGGAATGTGGGCCTGAATATATATATGTATATTATTTTTCCCCAACAAGAACATTATAGCAATAACTATAATATATAATTACCTACATCGAGTTTTACAGCTCTATATTATATTCCACGTGAAATCAAAACAACAACAAAGTACTTAGTTCTAAATTCAAATTCTGATGAACGATTAATCTAATAATTGATGTACATGGAAATTAGCATTCGTTTGTATTCGGAAATGCGATGATTGCCGATGTGCATTCTTTATCGCCGTTTACTGTATTTGCAATTCTAATATTTACAGTTAAGGAAAATGAAACGCTTACTCTTTGATCTTTATTGTCGTTGTGACAAGAGCGAAAAAGATAGGTACTTATCCACGTGTTTCAATGTCCTCGACTCGACATGTATAGTCGCCATCAGATATATCGCAGCATATGAGGCGTTCATAAATATCTGAACATGTCTGTAACCCCCAGTCAATAAGAGTCGTGTTCAGATATTTATGATATGAACGCCTTATATGCTGCGATATATCTGATGGCGACTGTGATTTAACTTACCTAATATATATAAGCTATCCTATTCGAATTTTATATCTACTTAGTAGATATAAAATTCGAATATGAATGTTTGACGTCATTCGGGCATCCAATTAGACAATACAAAGTAAATATTATTTTAATAATGAATAATGATAGTGTCCTTACACCGCCTATTTATTCTTCCCGTTAATAAATTAATGTAGTATTTGGAAAGAATAAATCATTATTCATTATTAAAATAATATTTACTTTGTATTGTCTAATTGGATGCCCGAATGACGTCAAACATTCACTACTAAAATGGGCGTACAGCTTTTAAATCAATATTTCGTCCGCTCTCGCAGCGCCTCCATAGCTCAGGGGTTAGAGCACTGGTCTTGTAAACCAGGGGTCGAGAGTTCAAATCTCTCTGGGGGCAGAATTCAAAATTGCTTTTTCTTCATTTTTTCTTATGTTAAATGTTTTGTTTTTCCTTTTTCGTAATGTTTTGTTTGTTTTAGGGGGTCCTGTCACGTTTTAAAGCTGTCTCCTAATCTGCGAGTCATGTGTAAGCCGCCTAAGAAAGCAGTTGGGGTTGATCAAAGAACACTACAGGTAAAATCATAGGTAGTTTTTCTTTACATGGAAAATATTTGGATAATAAATCCTCTCTGTTTTGACCCCTTAAATGAATTTCAATCATATACGTGTCAATCCTGTCATACATTTTTTTTATAAGAGTTAAGAAATGTATAATAATATAAATTTCTACACACATTTTAGACAACAAAGACAATCATCCGTAGATTTTTTTAATAAGGATAAAAATCCATGACCTAGTTCCTCTCTTTTGTAAGACAAATACCTTCGCATTTCTATTCTTACTATATTTTTTAGATAATGAAGTTGGATAAACTACTGACTTTAGTTCGAGACCCGCCCTACACCGTTGGAGTTCTGGATGAGAAGTTCGAAGATGATAATTGAAGATAGATTTTGATAACTATTTTCCTATTTGGACCTATATTCATTGTTATATTATGCGTTAAACTATTTACTTAGAAAATAAAACTCAATTAATATTTGAAGACATTTTATTTATACCTAGTAAAGCTCTGAAATTAAAACAACCTTGGGCCTAAAACTACAAGTAATCGATAAACTCTAAAAAAAAAAACAATTCCATTTCAAATGGTTTTCGAAAGTCACGTTAAAAAGACAATTTTGGTAATGGGAGTCAAACTGGACCAAATAAGCGTGACTAACCTTAGCTATACGAATTTATTTTGTATTTAGTTTGACAATATAACAGACTGTAAGAATTCGGCATAATCACGTATTGAAATGCGCATTGTACCAATTTAATCATTCAAATATATTCGGTCAAGTTTGGATCTTGAGGGAATATTTGTCGCGGGTGGATGAAGTGTTTACCAATTTTTTTAAACACATTTACCTAATAATGAACTAAATGATGAAACTCTTTTTTAGATAACATTTTTGTTATATAGATTTTATTCTATTTATCCGTAAATAATGACATGTAAATATTTTTTTGCTCAAATATAAAATAAACAATTTTATTGTTGTAAAACTTCATCCGCCAACGATTTTAATTTTACTTACATGATTATAAAATACTTTTGAGATCAAATTTCACTATAATCTAAATACACTCGTGTTTCCATTCATACTATTAATAGCAAGAATACAATTAATCTAGTAGAATCAAAAATACTTTTAAATTTTTAAGACTAGTATTTTCTTTGGTCACACAATTATATTACACTTGAAATTGTAATAAGTGTACGCTCATATACTTTAAAAAGAATTTTCATATTAACTAAAATTGCTATCAAATACGTAAACCATTTGTTAGCAATTCAAAGGCTTTGCCAACTTATTTTGTAGGTTACTAAAGAACGTTTAACATAAACACATCCTTGACTCACAATAAACTTAATTTTGACGTTCCTTCTTCCCATTATTCAATTTATTTATACCGGCCATGCTCTAGTCCAGTGTTTCTTAACCTGTGGTCCGCGGGGGGTCCGCGACCATATGTAAGGGGGTCCGAAGCCTTATCTATGGACTATTTAACAATCATAAATAAATGCCACCAAAAGTCTCGTAATCGCTACGCACGCCGTGCGTGTTAATGCTGCTTTTTTATTAAGGGGGTCCTTAAGGGTCCGTGGACAAAAAAAGGTTAAGAAACGCTGCTCTAGTCATTCAATAATACTGAAAACGTTTCACCAACCGATAGATGGCGCCACCTAGCAACCTCTCTATTCTACATACAGGCTGTTTTTTTTTTGGGTCATGGAGCAGTAGTGAATGGGGTACTGGGGAGGGGAGGGTCACACTTAGTGACTAGTGAAAGATTTTCAGTGTGACCCTCCCCAGTACCCCGTTCACTCCTGCTCCATGACCCAGAAAACATCCTGTATATATATTTTTATGGCGCTTACGTAGAGCGGTCTGTATCGATCTGTAGAGCGGCAAACGTGGCGTGCTCCTTATATCGCTATGCTTTTGTTCGTACCTAGTGATAACGAACTGACCCGAAGAAATTTCTATGTATCATACATACAGTAGTGCTACCGTTAGGTAATCGACCAATCATAAATAATCATAGATCCAATATTGTGTTTGGTGACAAAGTATAATATATTATTACCTATACAGAGTAGATTACGATTGAAAAATAGCAATAAATACATTAAATAACTGATATCTATTTTGGTGTATTCGGTTCCACGTCCAGACATCTTAGTAGTTTTTAAAATATTTATATTTATATAAATAATAGTCGCCAAGACGCACAATAGGGAATTCCATCTTGCTTTCCATACTTTTATTTTACTTACCATATTCCTGATTAAGTAAGACACAATATTATTCCCGTCTTTTTTGTACTATTATAATATAATATGCTTGTTGAATATTTAAAACAACAAAATGTACGACCAAAATGTATGATGGCCGCATATATCACGTGATAAATAAATGATAATCCATCCGTCCCCCTCGCACTCGCTGATATCCGAATAGATTTCGAATTTCAGCACCTCTACCAAAACTGTGACACGCTCTTTCTCGCGCGAGAAATATTACCTGTTTCTTTCTTCGCTGTACTGTGAGAGTGAAAGTGACGTTTTCATGAACTCAACTCGCATTATTGTATAAGTTTCTTTTATTGTTCTTCCCATTTGTTGATTAACTTAATTTTGTCAACTCACGTATGTAGCCGGCTTACACTTGTAGTCGAATCTGTCCCACATTAATTACCTGTTATACTTAAGAAATGCATCAGTGTTAATTATACATAATTATGTATTAAAGTTAACGTCAGTATGTTGCCGGAGAGGGAGTGCATTCTGCCGTCATACAGTTTTTACTAGTACGGAGGATTCCTGGCCTTACTCTTTTGCATACCATTCTTCATACTATACTGTATACTCAAATGTAAGTAAGGAATAAATACATAATTTAGAATAAATAAATAAAAGTGACGACAAGTGTCGCCAAGCGCAATTGTGCTAGATGGCAATGAAGTGTCAATTTCATTAGTAGGGGGAGAGTGCTATGTCAATATTGTCTATGGGTCAGTGTTGCCAAAATGCAGAAAACAAAAATCAACTACTTGGTTTCTGCCGCGGTAAATTGAATTTGTCCCATTCATAACCTGTCCCTTTCATAGCACTTTCCCCCTAAATAATGTAGATTCAAAATGGCGGCATTAAGGGTAGAGCAGTTTGGGGCCGAGCCGGTTGCACCGCTCGACGGCGCCGGCGCCCAGCTTCAGCTCCAAGAAGGCGCTCGCGTCGTTCGGCGCCGGCGCCTGACGACCCGCGAATTGTATCTGCATGGACAAAATCAGATTATTATTTTAGACTATCTGTGCCTGGTGTTACCCGTTCATCCCACGGGAACCCTATTTTTCGGGATAAAAAGTAGCCTATGTGTTAATACAGGGTGTCAGCTACCTTCATACCAAAATTTATCAAAATTGGTCCCGCTGTTTAAGCGTGAAGACTTAACAAACACACTCAAAACTTTCGGTTTTATAATATTGATCTGATTAAGATTTTCGTAACAAATCATTCTGGAGGTCTTTGTATTAAGACTTTGAGTTAAATCTTATGTCAACTTCTCCTTAGGTGCCTAATATTGAAGGCAACGGTTAACTGTAAGCATACTTTCGACGATATTATGGTATAAGACTTTTTATGCAAATTATTATTCTTATGTTTTTTATTAATAAAGATTTATTATGATTATAAATTAAGCAAACGAGCACAGGCTAAAGGTTACAAATTCGTCGTCACCCTGAAGTACCATCCTTATATGTAAGAGCCGGGCTCTTGTTGGTTGAATAATTTCCAGCTTTTTCTACATCCCGATTTTCTTTCACTTCTTGATATGATGAATAATATTTATTTTTCTTTTATCTGCTCCATATACGTCTTTCTTGGTCTTCCCCTTTTTATCCTTCTATTATTACAATCGTGACGTATGAGGTATATATAGCATGGAAGTTTATTCTTAATTTCACCAGCCTTCTTATTGGCCGTGATAGGGAACACGTCGTCTATTACCAACCGACAAACCAGACATTACAATCTCTTGAACAGTTAGTATTTATTTCTCCCAACACCTGGTTTGTAGGTTAATTGTATGGTATAAGAAAACAAGGTATGGCATTCCGGCAAGGCAGCCGCAGCCTTATGACGTAGGCTGATTGGTTGCCGCCTTATGGTAAAATAATTAATAAGGAATAGATGTTCAACGCCAGTCGTACAAAAAATAGATATTTTGCATTACATTTTCTTTGAATAAATGTTTTTTTTTGTCGTAATAATTGATTTTAAACACTCTTGATTTTAACACATTCATACAGGTACCAAGGGAATCGGGGCGTATTATGATATACTACTGGCAACACAGAAACGGATTGACAGAACCAACCAATCAATCATAGCTTGATGACGTCACAAGTCTGGTCTGTCATTCGGGAATGCCATACCTTGTTTTTTTATACCATGGTTAATAGTAGACGTTCCTGACCTGGCTGTCAGGTTGATCGTGATGTCACAAAACGTACATACAAGCGCGCTCGAGCAAACGCACACACCGACATTGCTCACGGACACGATATCTCGGACCAGTTCAGACCAGTGCGAGCGCGAGTGCCATCCACTTGACGAGTCCGTGAGCAATGTCTATGTGTGCGTTTGCTCGAGCGCGCTTGTATGTAGATTGATTTCTGTTCCTATCTGTTTTGTGGTGATGTGGAGTCCTAATATCACTTACTTGAGCGAGCGGATGCAGATGCCTTTCGGGGAAGTCGCGCTGGTGCGCCAGCACCCAGTCGGCCGGCCACATGCTGCCGTTCCTGGGCACGAACGGCAGCACCAGCACATACACGTTGTTGGTGGCGGAATAGGCGACCCTGTCGACGGATAACATGCATCTGATACGTCACTATAAAACATTTTCACAGTAATTGTCATAGAGGTCCGTTATTTTTTGTTTAAAAGTGATTATCCACATAATCTTAAATTCTTAAATTCGATCATGCCTGTTGATAAACAGTAATGAGTTTTACGGTGAATCGAGCGCACCCAGAAAATGGTTGTGTGTATTTAACTTCAAATTAAACCAGATTATTATTAATTGGTCTGATCAGAAACACCACCAGCTTGTCTCCACACTTTCTGCTGCTATTTATTAAAAGGCGACGCGGTTGGCGCAGTGGTTAAGCAACTGCCTACTGAGCCGGCGGTCCCGGGTTCGAATCCCGGCCGGGGCAAATATTTGTGTGATGAACTCGAATATTTGTGCTTGGGTCATGGTTGTACCCATAACACAAGCCTTCTTGAGCTTAATTTGGGACTAGGTTGATTTGTGTGAGGTTGTCCGATATTTATTATATTTATATTTATTAAAAGGCAGTCATCTTCATGAACATAAAGGTTGAACACGCCAAAACTGGGGCACACAAAGATTAATATTAAATAATTTTAATAATAAATAACCACATTATATTTTGCACATTTAATGTCGAATTTAATGAAGTTTATAACAACATTTCCTATTTTAGTAATTGTCTACACTGTAAGCCATACTTCTAACTTTCCTGCGCACACGGCTCATAAGACCTTTGCACCATCTCATTAGGACACCGTTTCGACGCCCATGTCCATACTTTTTGTAGTTCAGAGACCGATTTTATTTCTCCGCCTTTCTTTTTTAAGATTCCCTTCATAATACTCCAGTACTCTTCAACAGGCCGCAGTTCTGGACTATTTGGGGGGTTGCATACTTTGGGTACCACCACGATTCCGTTTGCTTCGTACCATTTCAACACTGCTGTTGCGTAATGACAAGTAGCAAAATCTGGCCAAAACAGCGGTAGTGAGTCGTGCTTTCTTATGAAAGGCAGTAAACGTTTCTGTAAACACTCTTTTTAATAAATACCGCTGTCTGTTGTCCCGGTGGTAATAAACGAGCGACTTTTTTTTTCGCAGCTACATATTGCCTGACAAATAAGGTATTTTTTATGGGAATTAAGATTTTTTTTTTAATTTACGTTCTTCAGGAGCGTCTGTTCGACTTACGCTGGTATAGAACTCTTGGCCAGGAATTTGTTTTAAGTTTGCCTTTGCATATGTTTCGTCGTCCATGACCACGCATGCAAACTTCGTAATGAAATTTTCATAAAATTTTCGTGACCGTTTCTTTGCAGATAAGTTCTGTCTCGAGTCTCGATCTGGTGCAGCCTGGGCTTTATAACTTCTTAATCGTGCCCTACGTTTAACTTTTTGAACATAGGACTGAGACATTTTCAGTTTCTTGGCAACATCGTGAGATGAGATCTTACGATTTGAGGCAAGAATCCTTACAACACTCTCGTCCTTTTTTTTATTCTTGACTCCCTGCAACCCACCACTTCCTGGCTTACGATCTATTGTTAAGCGTTCACGAAACCTTTTTAATACGCGGCAAACCGTAGATTGAGAACATTTCAGTTTTTTTGCTAACTCTCTATAGCGTAGCATTGAATTTTCTACATATTCGTGCAGAATGGGTTCGCGTTGTTGATGTTGTTTGCTCGACATTTTGACAGCGAATTAAAAAAAGAAAAAAATATATTGACGTATTATAGGATAGTTCCTTGTAATCAAATAGGCGTCTAAAAATTTGCATAACTCTATTTTTCGCTTAATAATAGCCGATTTTACATGCCCAAGTTTTGGCGTGTTCAACCTTTAATTATATGTCTTATATTAAAAAGACCATGTAGCCATTTATTAAAAGGCTGTCATCCATATGAAAATCGTATACAGACGGCTACCTTATCACGGCAGCTTCTTTGTAGTACTCCCAGACAAAGCTCTCGGGGTAGTACCATCTGGTAGACGATGATTGTTTAATTAAGATTGTAGTAGTAGTAAAACCGCGGTACCTGTAGTAGTGGCCTTTGGTGGCGCGCTCCCATACGAACCCCTCCGGGTCGGTGCCGCGCTGTAGCCACGGCACGCGCGACACGTCCGACGCATGGATGCCAATTTCCACGTGCTCTGCCCAGGGCAAGAGGTCGCCACTGGAATTATATTAAAAATATGAATTGAGACTTTGTAACCGGAAGGTAATCTGGAAGAGATTGCTACCCTTACACCATGACTGCGTCAAGAACGGCGTACTGTCAAGCCAACAGCGGCCGGCCTTCGCAAGCATTACAAAATTGATACCCTTTTTTAAATCTCACCTAGAAACCGCAAACCTCTAGAAAACGACACTCATGACGATTTTTGTGAACCTACGACGTGGTTTTCAGCCAGCACCGCGCGCCGGCTGGTGCTGTTGCCCATATCAGTCCAGGACGTCTTCGCGCGACGTGCGGAGCGGCAGCCGTCGGAAAGAGAACGTGTAGGGTCACGTACGGTACGGTGTCTCGTTCACTCCTATGGCCGCCACCCGCCACTCGCCACTCTGCTGGTCGCGCGAAGACGTGGTCGAGCCATAACACATGGATCACATTGCAGCTCATATTGCAACAGCAGAACGGAGGGATGTTGCCGTGGGCTATCACATGGGATATAAGGCGTCCTTTGCCTGATGATGGTGTCGTCCAACCGTCAAGTTGTCAAGGGCAAAAACGCGCGCCGGCCTGCGGCAGTACCCGGAGGACGTGGGTCGCGCTATATCTCATTGCGTGTAGTATTGCGGTATTGCGGTGTGGCAGGATGTAAGACACTGTGTCCTGCAATGAGGGTAGTGCCATCCAACATATTAACACTCAATATATACAAGAGCCTTACCGCACAACTGCGCCAAGTAGCGACGTGGTCTCGAGCCAACACCGCGCGCCGGCCTGCGCCAGTGCCCGGAGCACGTGGGTCGCGCTGCGCCGCATATTGCGACGGCAGCACGGAGGAGTGTTGCGGTGAGACAGTATGTAGGATGGTGTGCCTTGTACTGATGGGAAGCAGCGCTGAAAATACACATGTTCTTTAACCCTTTGGCCACCCAGCAAATATTTATGTGATGATGATGAACTCAAATATTTGTTCCTAGCTCATGGATGTTATCAGTATAAATGTATCAGTATATATTTATCTTATATTATGGATATTGTTCCATAGTACAGTACTTTGCTTAGTTTGGGACTAGGTTGATTTGTGTGTACCTTAATATTTTAATTTGTTTTATTTTTATAGGATGACCTGAAATTATCTATGATTTTTCTCCCTCTGTCAGTCTCGACTTCATGTGCCAACATTTTTGTGTACTTAGCTGCCTTAATTCAGAAAGTACAGATACATTGTTTAACTGTAGTAAGTATGTAAATTTAGTTTAGATATGAATTATTTTAGCTTTGTATTAAATAATGAGATAATTATATCTTACTGGTGTTTCTCGCTTGCATCCAAACCACTGGACCCTTCCATCTTCCCGGATCATGGCTTTGACTCCCAACATCTTATAAAGAGCAACTCGGGAGTCTCTTGTGTGTCGCAATGACTTCTGTCTTGCTGAGGGACTTTTTAGCACTCCCCGTCCCACTGCTAGCTTTCCTTCGAGAATTTGCACCTGAAGAGTTGCACTTTTATTACCAAATAGCCGGCACTTTCAAATACTATAAGAACAAATGCAGAAAATATAAGCCAGCCTAAATCATACAGACATCCTGGGTCAGTCATTCGTAGAGTGGTTAGTTAACAGCCCTGGGTAAATAAATCTTCTTAAGGAGAGATGTCAGGGATCTCAGGTGCTTAAAATAATTCACCAGTTACATTATTTAAAATTATGAACAAGCAAAGTACCTAAGTCTTCTGTATACAGATATCTCACATACCTTCAGTTCTTTTGCAGACATTTGCAAATATAATGCCTCCGGGAAAGGCAATGAAAATGGCTGTGGGAAAGTCTGCAGGTGAGATGTCTTGATCAAGAGAGCATGTAGACCATGTACCGCGTCACAGATCTTCCCAGAAACATCCTTATTGTACTGAAGGGTCCAATCTGCATAGTTCCATTTGATATGCTGGCAAATTAGACGCGCATTCCCAACTCCTATAGCTACAGCGGGAGCCGAGGGCGCGGTAGCTACGACGGCCGCTTGCTGAAGCACTCGCCGCGAAACTCGCGTAGAGTCAGGCACGAACAACACATAATCAGTCGAAATATAAGTCATAGGATTCAATTCCTTCGGCGCAGCGTCGAGCCTCAACTCCAAGTTTATCACCTTCACGTTCCGAAGGGTCTCATTGCTAGCGGAGAAAGGAAATGGTGGGTACGGCGCCGTCTCGCATACCACCACCACCGGCACGTTCGGGAAGGCCGACACGAAAGATTGTACGCTGTCTGCGACATCATTCTCGAAATCCTCAAATTGCCGGAACACTACAGTCAGCAATTTAGATATATGCCGGGTGGTTCGAGGGTGTAAAGGACTTGGGGCTACAGTCACAGGAGCTATGGGATACAATTTAAACTGCGGACACAAATAAACACATATTCCTGTGATCGCAAGTAGAGTTATCAATATAATACGACATCGTATAACACGTAAAAGCATTATTTTCAGTCAGGTATTTATTTATTCATGACATCTTGTATTTAATTTTGAAACTACAGTGATTTACTTTACTGCATTACTGATAATGGTGATAATATCATAATCATAATATGATAGACAGATTAGACAGAACCAAATACGGAACGGAACTTTCAGAATAACAGAACTTTGTCAATCAATGGAACGAATGAAATATTTTGTAATGAATGAGTTTGTTCGAGGTTATGTTAAAAACTTTAAAATGTGGAACCGGTGTAAAGCAATTTCTTTAATTTTTTTTAATTTTCCATAGTAATTTTTGTAATTTTTAGTTTTTTTGTCTGTTTTGTTTTGTCTGTGATGACTGATGAATTTGCATTCATCATTCATTGCATTGTCAAAATCAAATCAAAAGTCAAGATTTCAAAGTCGATTAATACGTACGTACGTCGTCGCATGTTTACCGTTCTCAAAAATCAATTAAAACCATCTCAACTGTAATTATGGAAGATCAAGATTTGGACGTGTTGGAGCCATCGCTACGCAATGTTATAGAACAGACGTCTCTACGATGGATCTTTGTTGGGGGAAAAGGTGGTGTTGGCAAAACTACGTGCAGGTATAATAGCCATTGTAACCTCTCGAAACAATCCTGTTATTTCGTGACTGTGGATAATCACAAAAAGATTATTTATTTTTCAGCTGTAGCCTTGCCGTTCAGCTGTCGAAGGTTCGCGAGTCAGTGCTCATTATTTCCACTGACCCAGCTCACAACATATCAGATGCATTCGACCAGAAATTTTCTAAGGTAATTTATGTTCCAATTAAAAGCCGCCAGTACCGGTAATGCCACAACCAATTAACCGTTTATTTGCAGCCATTGATATACTGTTTGTTTTAGGTGCCTACAAAAGTGAAGGGTTTCGAAAACCTATTTGCAATGGAGATTGATCCTAACGTGGGCTTGAATGAGCTGCCAGAGGAGTATTTCGAAGGAGAAACTGAGGCTATGCGGCTGGGCAAAGGAGTCATGCAGGAAATTGTTGGCGCATTCCCTGGCATTGATGAAGCTATGAGCTATGCAGAGGTGTGTAACACTGTTGATTTCAATCATTACTTCTTTCATGAAACAATAACAGTCATGTAAACCATATTTTGTTTTCTAATAAGAATTGGATAATACCACTTCTATGTAATGAAATTATTTCGTTGGCCAACTTTATCTATTTTCATTATATGGTTATTGTTTTCAGTCACTGCTCTGTTTTGTCTGATTGAAAAAATAATGATAATAATTTTAAACTTTTCCATTTTACTTATTGAACTTAATAAACTGCATGCGTCACCCACAATAATCAAGCATATTAATGTAACAGTCTGATCAAGTGTCACAGTATAGGAGTAGGATAAGGCTCTCAGGAAACATAGCAATCAATCTAATTCCTAAATTTTAAAAAGTCATAATGGAAGTATCCTACTATCCATAAATTTAATTTTGTGTCAAACACAATTATAAGAATATTATTTTTAGCCAAAAACTATTCCTTTTCAGGTCATGAAGCTTGTCAAGGGAATGAACTTCAGTGCAGTTGTGTTTGACACTGCACCTACTGGTCATACACTGCGTCTGCTATCCTTTCCACAGGTTGTGGAGAAGGGGCTCGGAAAGCTGATGCGGCTTAAATCAAAGGTAAATATTACTTTATTTCAGTACTATTGCATTCTTGATTTTGATGGCTGCATTAAAGTAACCCATAATGTCCCATATAAACTTAAAAAATATTGAATGAGTGAAACGCCTGGTATTGAAAAATTTTGCTCAATTCTGATAATGGCAACTACAATAGAAGGATTTAAAACACACATTCCTCATTTATCATCATCATTGGCCTTTTACATCTATAACAGGTGAGTTAAATTCAAAGTATAAATTAAGCAGCGTCTAATCATCATCATCAAAATCATCAGCCTATTCTTGTCCACTGCTGGACATAGGCCTCTCCAACTGCACGCCATTGTACGCGATCCTCGGCTACTCTCATCCAGCTTTTGCCAGCCACCCTGCACAGATCATCGCTCCACCTAGTCTGAGGGCGTCCAACACTACGCTTGCCGATCCGCGGACGAAAGTTTTCAACCAGTGCGTCCTACCCGTAATGACATACGGTGCCGAGACGTGGACACTCACGGTTGGGCTGGTCCACAAATTTAAAGTCGCTCAGAGAGCAATGGAAAGGCCAATGCTCGGAGTTTCTTTGAAGGATCGAATTCGGAACGAAGTGATCCGTCAGAGAACCAAAGTTACCGACATAGCTCACCGTATGTATTAGCAATTTGAAGTGGCAGTGGGCAGGCCATATTAGCCGAAGAACCGATAACCGGTGGGGTAAACGTGTTCTTGAGCATCTAATAAAGTACGGCATTTACGAAGATGGCTGGATAACCCAATATGAGTGTGACAGCCACAACCGCATGATTGACAAATTAATGTTGCGCCTATATAATACATAGTAATTCTACAGTCAGCATCAAAAGTAGCTGACAATTTTACTTCTGACTTATATAAAATTGTATAAAAAAAATTACAGCAACTTTGATGCTGTCTGTTCATGTAAGTATGTGAGAAATTTGCTAATTTATTCTAATTCTTAACTGTACACTGTTGTCAGAGTGGTTGTGGTTATGGATTGTCCTCTTCCACATAGATGACAGCTTTAGCAATTTTTCTCCATCTCTCTCAGTTTGTGGCACACCGTGTACTCCATGCAAATTTATTACTTAACTTGTTTTTATATTTTGTAAATTGATCTCTACTTTGAAAAAAAAACTTCTCATTTTGCTCCAACAATGCATATCATATGGAGCCCATAGGCTTATGTCGTTATTGCATAAGCAATTTTTAACACTATAATTTACTAAATTTATGAAACATGTAATGTCTCATTTTTTTTAATGTGGGTAGGTACACCACAATTTTTATTTAAGCTTCTCTTCCCCCAGGTAGCTCCTTTTTCAATTTTTCTTTAAGCTGTGATCTTTGTATTTAAGACTATAATTTACTATTTATTTATTATTAAAGTATGAAATTACTGTTTTTCGGGTTCCGTACCTCAAAAGGAGAATACGGAACCCTTATAGGATCACTTTGTGTCCGTCCATCTGTCTGTCCGTCAAGACTCATTATCTCGGGAACACGTAGAAGTATCGACATGAAATTAAAAACATTTACTCAGATTGAAGCTATAAAAAAATTAAACTTCTAATTTAACGCATAAAAAACCGGCAAAGAGCAAGTCGGGCAGGGCACGCTCAGTGTAGGGTTCCGTAGTTGCCCATCCTTCACAATAGACGAAAATTACGAGAAAGATTTAAATTACGAGAAAGATTTCAAGCTCTATAAAAAGGTCGTAAACGCCAAAGTAACTGTAATTACTTATTACCTTCTGGAAGTTATCGATTATACGCGCCAGATTAAGCGAAATGTTTTAATATAGTATGGCACTTAACCAATATGTGTAACGTCCGAAGTGTAGGGACACCGCGCGGCGCTTACGTCATTTTAAAGAAAATTATGAATTATTGCAATAACTCAAAAACGGCTTGACCGATTTTATTCAATATAGTTTTCATTGAAAGTACTTAACCCATTCACCGCCACAGTCGGCCACAGCCGTCAACGGAAAGTCGTGCCCAGGACGCCACGACGGCCACAGCCGTCGTAAAATTGGAGAGCAAAATTACATGTTAATACAAAAAATATGCACTTTTATTATTGGTTGAAGTTAAGCCTACCCAATACGTACTCTAAAACCGAATGTATGAACACAATACAATATAAAAAACTTGAATAAATCAACTTTGATTCCTTCTATGATTTTATACAGCAACTGCTACTGTTACCAACGCCCAAGACGGCGCGAGCCGTCGCATAGGGATGTGGCCGCCAACGATATTTCATAACTTTGTTTAAGTAAAAATAAGTTTTATGGGACCACTTTATTTATGTAAAGTCTGACCAGAAATATATGAGGATTGTCAAGGGGGCGCTATTTATAAGAATTATATGGCAACAATTTTGCAACCAATCGCAACCGCACTATAATGACATTAGTTTAAATACCTCAGTTCCTATGATAACCTCGTAAAATCATTTAATGGAATATACTGTTTCCTGACTGTTTTTCGTGTAGTAAACAAGCATACACATTATTTAATAATATTACGTTCACGACTGTGATTGGTTTTAGGCATTTTCTTTGGATATTTTTAAATATTTGTCTCTTAAATAAACCACCACGAATGACATTGACATTGTTGACAAACCATCAAAAATCATTGCCAGTGTAAGAAATTAGTTCCAGTGAAATTCCGCAATATGGCGCATCCTCATATATTCCCTTTAAATAAAAACGGGCACATATAATTTTCACGACTATTTTATACCTACATACACTTATATTGAAATTGATTCCAGTTTGAACATAAGGATCAGGGAAGTTAAATAGCTTGTACAAATTTAACCTTTACCTATTAAACATTACGCAATAAAAAGTATTCTATACAGATTAAATCTTATTACAGTATGAGTTATTACTATCCTACCTAAAAGTATCGATAAGAGAAATAACGCATCTTCCCAACTTTAGAATTAAAACAATTACCAATGCCTCTGACGCCCGTGTCGGCTGGAGACGTCCACGCGTGACGTCATCCCCTCATTAGTCAAACGGATAGTGTTGTAACTCGGTCACTGAGTTTTCTCATATTATCACACTTTAAAGTCGATTTATTAAGTGAATTTCAAGATCAATTATGTTATTAATAATGATTTATTATGTAAATTTAAGTACTTTTTTATTCAATAATATTATACTGAGTCTGAGGTGCACTTTTACGTAAAAATAATCGGACATCGATATCTCTTTTGGAATCCCTATATTGTCTTGTCCAAACTTTTACGTGGCGTGTAGGTGGCAGTGCTTTGCTTTGCTTCAAAGCGGGGAAAAGGTTAAAAGGCCTCATTTTCATGATTTTTTCCATAATTTTCCGACCCGTGGTTGAAAAGTTAGAGGGGGGGGACACAATTTAATTTATCAAAAAATAATTTTGCGAGACCCCTATTATTTTTAAAAGACCTATTCAACGACACCCCACTAGTGTTGGAACGAAAAAAAAAAATCATCCCCACTTTAAGTGTACGGGCGGTAACCGAAAAAAAAACTTTTTTTTAGTTTTTATTTTACCGTTTTGTCGGCGTGATACACACACATACCAAATTTCAGCTTTCTAGTACTAATGATCACGGCGCTAAGCCGCGGACGGACAGACAGACAGACGGACATGGCGAAACTATAAGGGTTCCTAGTTGACTACGGAACCCTAAAAAGATACTGTCGCTTATGCTGCAAAAACGTATATTTCGACACTCTGAAGGGAATCAAAATTTATAGGGTATTGCCCGTTAACCTAGAACTATGATATTTGGCAAGTAATACCGTCGTATACAACAAGTATAGGGAAAAATAAGAAATCTATGCATTTGTAAATTAATCATAAAAAATATAGTCTTTATTTAAAGTATCAAAAACAGTTTTCCAACGGTAAAGTTGGATTTGTCGCTCAAAGCAGTTTATCTTTTCGTTAAAGTAATATGCAGTGTTTTTATAGTTCGTACGGAACCCTCGGCGCGCGAGTCTGACTCGCACTTGACCGGTTTTTTTTATCTAATTATAGCTAAATGTATGTAAGTGTTGTCCGGCAATACCTATCGATTTCATAATTTTCATATCATTTGGATTTGCCATTCGTAAAATGTTCGTATAAATGTTTGCGTGAAGAAATCAATTTCCTTGAAATGTTCTATACTAATCGGAAACATACTTTATGTCATCGACGTTATGGTTATGAGTTAAAAATAAATAAAATAAATATCGGACAACCTCACACAAATTAAGCTCAAGCAGGCTTGTGTTATGGGTACTAGACGACGATATACGTACTTATATAGATAAATATATACTTAAATACATACCAACCAACCATTAGTTATGACCTGATATGTGTTTTGATAATCTGTTGTATTTATTGACTCGGTTTTTATTTTAAGTATACGAGAGTATTACAAATATCTTTGATTTGACAGGTGGCGCCGTTCATCAACCAGGTGGCAACACTGTTCGGAATAGCCGAGTTCAACTCCGACATGTTCAGCAACAAAATGGACGAAATGCTCTCAGTGATCAGACAAGTCAACGCCCAATTCAAAGACCCCAACCAGACCACTTTTGTTTGCGTTTGTATAGCTGAGTTTCTCTCCCTTTATGAGACCGAGCGATTGGTTCAGGAGTTGACCCGCTGTGGCATTGATACCCACAATATCATTGTTAACCAGCTGTTATTGCACACCTCTGCGCCTTGCCAACTCTGTGCTGCTCGGCATAAAGTACAAGAAAAATACTTGGAGCAAATCGCAGACCTCTATGAAGATTTCCATGTTACAAAACTGCCTCTTCTGGACAAAGAAGTCCGTGGAGCCACCGCCGTTAACTCCTTTTCGGAGTACTTGATCCACCCTTATAAGGTCTCACCTTCTACATCTACATGAAGTTATTCCATTAAAACCATATCGTAAATTTCTTCTTGTGGTGGTCTATACTGACCATAGTTCTGCGGAAGTACATGAAGTGTAGGTACATCAAAATAGAATTCTAAAGTTACGCAAGGCGATCAGTGCGCTGTAAATGTATATTATAATTGTATACGAAGATTTTCACAGTATTCGTAATTTTCCCGTACCATTGTCGATATTTTTTGTATAACTACGGTCAGCTATAAATTTATTTATTACGAACTATATATTCAGATTAGTATATGGTGCTAGCGTCGACAAGGAAATTGTTTATCCATGTCAAATTAGTTTTGTCTACCCGTAATACATAGTTTAATGTTTGGTATCACTGTCCACATACTTATCAAGTGAGACTTCGAACGTTTATAAGTAAATTGTAAAGTATTCCCTATCCGATTAAATGTATATAATTATACTTTCGTTTTTCGTTTGATTAAATAAAACCATAACACGTGACTATAATCAATTTATTCAAAATCATAAAAAAAGAACAATTAATTTATTCAAAATCACAAAAAAGAACAATTACCTACACAATTTCATCAATAAATAAAGCACACAAATCAAGACACTATTTTGGCTTTTTCAATTACACCATAGATTCAAGATGATATTGCTAAAGAGCGTAAGGCATGATGACTAGCTTAAAAAAAATACTGATGTTACATTGCACATACGATTTGATTTATTTAACTAATAAAAAGACGCTCTTTTTACCCACCATCAAATATTTGAAATAATTCCAGCTTTCCACAAAAAAATACTAACAGAGATGCCACGACGGCAGCGGTGCGCGGTACGTGTGTCTCGCTCACTCGTATGGCCGCCGCCCTGGGATCTCTCACTCAACCGCTGCGCCGTTTGTCCCACAAAGTTGTGGTATCACCGTAACGCGACAGAGCCGTAAAATACAACTCCGTCACGGTTATTTGGGCCATTTTTTCTAAAGTTGTACACCCTATTTTTTTGTCGATATTTTAGGTATTTTCTTCTCAGAATCACGAGCTCTTTAGATCTAATTAGAAGAAAAAAGTGTCCCAATGTTTTTTCGTTCCATTCCGTCACCATTTATTTCCATATAACCTACTACAGCGGTAACGGAATGGAAAAACAAAAAAATGTATTAATATTTTGGGACAGTTTTTTTTTCTCAAATTAAAAAAAAAAAAGTGGGAAAGCGAAAGATGAAAAAATATTTGACCAATTTCATGCCCATTCCCCAATCGTGACAATTTTATGAAGTTGCGATAATTTCCACATACCTATTGCTGTTGTAATTTGACATCTGTCACGATAGAAAAATAAGTGGTCAAGTTAGTTTTTTCCTTTTTTTTGACTAGTAAAAATTTACTTCTTCAACTACTTTCACAACTCTTCTTAAACCTGCAAGGAAGAGATGAAACCTTATAGGGGCTATAAACAATTTTATGCCTAACATTAATTTAGCATTCGAATTGACACTAAATACAGTATCAATCGAAATGTACAATTTTATGGTCGTTTTTTGGCAGTGTTGCAATGGACAATTAACTTAATTAATATTATGTAATTATATAATTCATTAAATACCAACTAGCAGACTGTAAATAACAGTTTTAATTGTGACAGCTAACGTGATTGTATGCAAGCATTGAATTGAAGAAATGCGTCTTCTGTCTTCATATTAAGTTGCGGAATGAAGAGGCGCCACTCTTGGGTTTTAATCCAGTCACAAAAAAATCGACTAAACAGTCAGAACAAATAGTTTATAACATCCAGATAAGATACATCGTCAATTCGTCAGTTTTATGGCTTTGAATGTTGACTATTTAGTATAGTCGGGTAATGAAATGATTCGTCGCTTTTCCACTTTATGTGAAGGTATTAAGGTCCAAAAATGACGAACCTTTTCATTCCGCGACTGCACACTACAAAATATAAGCGTACTCGTACGGTCACCATCAAAAGTCGATGACAATATTTAGTGTGTAATTTGACATAGGTAAGCCAGTAGTAAAAATGTTAACTATATTTTCGATGCTGACCGTACCTACATAAAGTCCACCAAATCTGTTCTTTACACAATAAGCTTAACCGTTGCAAATTTATAATCATGGTCACTGCGAGTATTGCTACCCGTCTAACACAACTATGCTTCTAGACTCTTGTCTCGCGACATTGCGTCACCTGTCACTTTCTCACAGTATTGCATAAAAAGAGAGGGTAATATATCTTGCGCGAGAAAGAGTTGCGTGTCATAGTTGTGGTAGAAGTGCGGTCACTTTCATAAGACTAAAAACTAATATTATCGTCTGTACATTAAATGCTAAAATGACAACAGTTTTAAACTTGATTCCACGCAATAACGCCTAAGTAGACACCTTGTTCGCTTAGTTACTTTAATTAGATAATTACTATCAAGAAGCCTATACATCGTACATTAGTTTTCATGCTGTATTTTAAATTACTAATTTGAGTCACATTTTATCTTTTAACGGTGATATTTTCTTTATAATTATAGTAAGTCCAGCTTGATTTTCCCGCCAATTTATAGTCCAATACGGGAAACCCTTCCCGTATTGGACTATAAATTGGCGGGAAATAATTGTCCCTTAAAGTAAAATAATTCGCATTATACGGTTTTTGTTTAAGGCAACAAGGTTATATTAAGTACTATTGGGTATGAACATTTTCTAACGGATCTTGGGTGTGCGTTAGGTACAAAAAAGTTTTCAACCTCTGTAAATCTTAGAGAAGATTGTTCAAATGCATTTCTGCTGCACTAGGCCATTTTACTGTTTTAACATTCCGTATTATTTTCTAACAGTTTTATCGAGATTATGTCAGCACAATACAATACGAAACGAGTGAAAAAATTATAAATCCCTTAAAAGATTATACTTAAGTGACTTTTGGCAACTAAAATGTGTTTAAAACTATGAAAAGTAATGTCAGTTTCAATTTATAATAGATTCGTCAATTTTGTTATCTAGATAAAGATTTAAAAATTCAATTGCTAAAATGCATTTGAATAATCTTTTTTCTAACATTTACAGGTAAGCAACCTGCTACCTAACGCACACTCAAAATCAGTTAGAATATTTTCATACCCATTAAGTACTCAATATACTCTAACTGACTACAAAAAATCACGCACATGTATGTTATTGAAGTTCAAAACCCTTCGCGTATTGGGCTAAATGTCTGCCAGCCTCGAGACATAATTTACATTAATTTCATAAATACTTTTATAAATAACTTTAGCTAAAATAATTATCATTCTAACTACTCATGAGTCATGCATGGCACATGTCTCATGAGCGACAGCGAGCGACGTAAGTCAAGCATAAATATTGTCTTCAATGCACTGTTTGCTTTGCAACATGCAGTGTAGTATATAAACTTCTTGATCGCTAGTATGTCTCTATATCTAAAATAAAAAGAATTTAAGATTACTTTCTACAATAACAACCTTTCTGAATTTCAATAAACAGGCTCTATGGCAGTGTCAGTTACAATCTTATTTTACATGGAATATCATTTAAAATGAATAATATTATTCATTAGTTGAATAAAATGCCTTCTCTGGCACTAAATGCCACTAAACACAACTCCACCCGTATCTATCTTAACATATTATTATGTTCTTTTAAATTGTACCAGCCATACAATCTAAAAAAAGGTTTAACATTCCCATTTGAAACTCGTTACATGCCCATTGTGATACCTAGGAGAATATTTTCAAAAGGGCGGTTTTTCACTTATTTTACTGCCAATCTAAAAATAAAATAAAATGTTCAACAAGATTAAGTTTAAACAAAAACAACAAATATTTAGCCCTTCCGAAAAAATCTCAAATATTGAGTCTTGAAAACCATGACCTTAAAATGACGATAAAGGGTCGTGGCACTCAAGTTCTTGACTGTACACAGTCATAGAAATGGCGTCTCACTATAAATCTATCTACACAAATATGTATATTTTAATCCATGGGTGTGAAACGAGTTTTGTAAAGTAAATAAACTACATTCGCACGCGAAAACTTAATCACGCTCTCTCGTAATTTTTAAATATAATATATGTACCTGACCTTGTATAAAAAAAATGCTTTGTGCCTCTAAACTCTTCTCGCACGAATTTACTAGACATTTAAAATAAACGGAGCCTATCAATAGGTAGTATGAACCTTATTGGAGTCATCCTACTCTTACTCCCCTTATAATATCCCTCTTTTGCCCGAAAGTCAAGGCCACTAATTATCTCTAAAATAGTTCTGGATTTAGGGACCGCAACGATCAAAATGGTCACAATTCGCAAGTCATAATTGCTATTCAACATTTAATATGGTTACGGATTTAAAGCATAAAGGCAGTAAGCCACGAGGCTAAACTAGACAGGTATTCGAGCAGTTATTGTCAGCTCAATTGGCAGTGTACAATTCTCAGCAATGAAATAAGCTATCACATGACTTCATATCACCAGCTGGCGACAATTTGGCAGTAGCTTTTGTCTAGACGTGTATCTGGCAAATTCTGGTTTACTCGTAGAAGATCGCGGGTACAAATACGAAATTGGGGTCTTGGCAGATTTGAAGATTTCTTTCTCCTAACTTCGTTGCATTGGGTGAATCCTCAGGACGTTTGTTTATCGTCATTCTTATCGCAACAAATTTTGGTTCAGATGATGGTAAAAGTCATGTTAAACTTTTCATTTACTCATGAATCCTAAACACTTATTCTTATTTGATCACAGTTATAGCGTCTCGTTTTCCATTGTGATAATAACATAAGACCAGATGGATGATAAAACCGGAGACGCTCGAAGATTCGCCGTCATTAACATGTTTTTACTTGAATAAAAATAAGGAAAGTGCTGCCAGCTGGTGATTTTCGACATAAGAATTTGAATTGAATTTAATAAGAAAACCAAACCAGACCAAACTCTGACCCTCATCCGTCTTCACTGCCTATTTTCCCGTTCATAGTGTTTGTGCCAACTATTGATCTGCTGCAAAAGCGTGTGGCGTACTCATCTCAAATATGCGTTTCGTTATAAACAAGCACCAGATCATTAAGTAACAAAATCCATATCTTGCACAGCGAACGTCCATCTTGACCGGCTATCTGCCCGTCTTTAGTGCTTGTGACAACTGTACCTTTGCTGCATAGAACCAGACTGGAAGAACAACTTTGGTGTGAAAACGTAGTGTGTAGACTGTAGACGGCAGGGGATGGTCTCGGATAAGCGCTATGACTAAACTGTAGAAATGCGTTTTTTTTTAATATGAAAACGTCAAGATCCAAACCTCGAACAGCTAACGTCCGTCTTGACTGCATATATTTGCTTGTAGTCATTAGTGTTTGTGTCAACTATTCCTTTGCTGCGTAGGCATGTGATAGGTCGCTAACACCGAACCAATGACGACGCCTAGCAGGGCCGCGCCGCATGCGCCCGCTTCGAACAGCAACTTTGGTGTGAAGACGCCCCATATCATCAGGTGACGGCAGTGGATGGTCGCAGACAAGGCGCACATGAAAGACTGCAAACAAATAGTGCATTATTTTTGAACGATGTCGAGAACTTTCTAAGTTATTTTAAACCTCAGTTTTCTATATAGTACATGGAAATCGTGCTTTAAAAGTGGGGTTGCCTTGCATTAAATCGGGTAGTTCTGATTTTTGTATATGTTGCCTACAGTGAAATGGTTATGATAAATCCAATTTTTCGTCCTCGAAGACCCGCCGGATCATTGTGAAATTCTTGAAAAACCATGAATTTTTCGGTGTTATTTCATTTTTTGTTAGTTATTTCCACCAAACGCATTTGTTACAGTAAAAATCACTATGAACACTTTTAAGTACACAAAATTTGCAAAAAAATAAAAGTAATTTGGTCACATTAGACCCAATAGTTTCTAAAATACAGCTATTCAAATGTTAACAAATTTACCTAAAAAATATTTTTAAAATTAGTGGTGTATTTTGAGGAAATCGGTTCCAGTCATGTCCAAAACTTGCAAAGTCGCTACGGCTCCCATATAACTATGGTTTTCGATGGGTATCCATCTGACGCTTTAGAAAAAAACACCAAGAGCACGTCTTCGTAGAGTTGGAACAAAGTCCTCATCTGACGTTATCTTCTTGTTACCTATCGACGGATTCCTTCATCCACCAAGCACAACCCGTAATGGCACTGTTCTTTCACGCTTGCAGTGGTTGTGATACAACTTCAGCACTTTTTGGCCAAGGAAAAATGAAGTTTCTGTCGACACTGAAAAACCAGCCGCGCCTCAAACAAAATGCTGCCGTTTTCCTAATTCCTCTCACTCACATCTGAGGAATGAGGCCTCGCACTCGAGGCCTCATTCCTCAGCTGATGACGAAGCCATCAGCTCCTCAACCCCTGCTTAAAATGATATCCTGTAACTGCAAAAAAAGTTGGTAATACAACTTGTAGTTGCAGAAAATCTGGCCTCAAATGCTCGGCTGTTTGCAACCACTGCAGCGATCAATCTTGCTAAAACAATCCTGACTTGATATGTGACGACATTGATGAACAATTCATCGACGACCCATCATTGGATGGCGGTTTCGAGCGGCCTGAGCCGGTCGATGAAGAAATGCTAACGGAGTAAGCCCTCCACAAAAGAAGTGCTGTAGATCTGGAAGATCAGCCTGGTCCATCAAAGATGTACAAAAAATACTAATAATTGTTATTATTACTGTGTTTCTGTAAATTATAATGCTTATTTCATACGTCGCATTTCATTTTACAAACCCTTCTATTATTTTGTTTACTCACCTCAGCAACTTCACACAGCTGTATCTGAAGAACTATCGAGTCTTAATAGACCAAATTGGTCTCATTTATTTGCGGATGGTGTATACTTTAATAAAATATATGGACTTATAACGTAAAATGGGTCCTTAGTTGACCTCGTTGCCGAAAACTTAAAAAAACGTCTAAAAATATATATTTTTCGAGGTTTGGCTAATTTTTGAACGCTTGCATCTTACAAACTATTTGATTGATCGCTCTCTCACTTTAACATAATTTGTTGAAAATTTAGTCTTCTTTAAAGTTTACATAGTGATATTTGCGGTAAAATAGGTCCCTCGTGGTAAAAATTGGTGGAACCTGAAAAAACACCGAAAAATTCATGGTTTTTCAAGAATTTCACAATGATCCGGAGGGTTCCCGAGGTCGAAAACTTGGATTTGCCATAACCACTTCATCATATAGAACACATAAAAAAATCAGAACTACCCGATTTAATGCAAGGCAAAATGTACCATTTCCATGGACTAATAAGTTATATACTACTCACCCTAATAGAGAAGCAAAGTGCGACCTTGAGGCAAAGCAGGAAGACTGCCGTTAGCTGCGCGCGCGCGCCCGCTCCATTTGCTCCGCGCCACAGTGCGAGCAGCGGCGCCGACACGCCAAACAATAGCGGCATGCCTGCAAGCAAGTACATGGGTTATTGGTTAAATAAATATGTTTCTCCCAACTTTCAATTTGGTGCCGATGCAAGGATGAAAATGATTGCATGAATTTTGTGACCGTTTTTCTTACGGTCTTACTAAATAATAATAAAATAAATAAATATCGGACGACCTCACACAATTCCATCTAGTCCAAATTAAGCTCAAGAAGACTTGTGTTATGGTTATGGGTACTAGACGAAGATATGCATAGAACAACCAACCATGACCCAAGCACAACTATTCGAGTTCATCACATCACATAGTCTGGAATAAGGCGTCCAGCGGATGTGGACCATGGTCACGTGGTGTTCCGTGCCGTAGCAGTGGTACGAAGTTAGCATCACCAGAGAGGTCACGCTAAGTAATAGCACATCAAGTGCACCATTTCTCCCTAAAGTAACACTACCCTGAATGCATCCTAGCATTCTGCTTTCCCCATTTGCAATTGGTGCCGTGACCAGGATAAAAATTATCGCAATAATTTTGCGACTTATTTCTAAAGGTTCTCACCAAATAGCTCTAGTAGCACAAAGAAGCCAATGATGGGCGGGGCCACGGCGGTGTAGTGCGGGTCGCCGGCGTGGAAGGCGGGCGCCCAGCGGATGTGGCCGATGGTCGCGTGGTGGCCCGTGCCGTAGAAGTGGTACGAGGCTAGCAGCACCCATAGGCAGGCTACGCTTGAGCTGCAGCGGGTTGAAAGTGCTGCAAAATTAATTAGAGAAATTGGATTGTAGTACCGGAATTCCGAGATTGCTCTTACCGCCCGTGATAGGATCACTTTGACAGACTTTAGCATTCGACACGTAGGAGACAAAAAAACTATTAAAGTTAGATCCGCAATATACATATAGAGAATTGGCGATTGACTGGGCGTGTATGTGACTTTTAAATACACTATATTTATTAATAAGATAAACAATGTAACTTACAGGATTTAGCAGATCCCTCGTTCTTCATCAGCGACACAATGTTCAGAGCCAGGAACCCGGAGAGAAGCGCCAACGCAGCCGCTGGTGCGAGCGCAGCACCAAGCACCAACGTGTTTGCCACGTAGAGGAGCAACGCGGACGCTAGTAGCGGCAGTGTTGATCCTTTACCATCCCGGCGCAGAAGGAGTATGGTTGTGCCAGCAAGCGCAAGCCACGCCCCTCGCGCTAGCAGCCTAGAGCGCGCCGGCGAACCCAACGATCCCCATCCGACCGCCCAGTGAGCGCACGCGAATAACCCGGCTATGACTACCCCATGCCCGCGCCAACCTACATGTCGTCTCCCAACCGCTACTACAGCCGCCACAGACCCTAGAGCTAAAACAAGTGCCGCGCGCGAAGCTTGCGTCGGCACGGACCCTCCCGCCGTCCAACACTCCCCTTGCTCCTCGCGACACCCCCTGTACGTCCGCGACACGGCTAATACTACACCGAACAACGCCCACATAACAGCCGCTTTTAACGTCCCTACATTCCACGCCATTAAACCCAAGACAGAGAGAGACAGAAATGAGAGGCCTGCTCCTTCTTCTATGATGTAGCTATTCGATACCAGGACCGCAGCGGACGCGACGAGTGCACCTCTAGCGAAGCGCTCGTAAAACGACGATCGACCCTCGTACCATCTCGTGGATATGCCATCCCAGTGCATTATGACTAGGGCAGCAGTTAAAGCGCCGGATACTAAACCGGTTGATAAAATAATCGAGTGGATAACATCATCGATCAATTGGAAATAAAACCCGGTATAGCATAGACTTATGCAAACGGCCATGCAAATGTATATAGTAGGAACGAAAGAGCTTGCAAATATTAGCGGGACGCGATCCACTGGAAGACCCTCTGTGATTAGCCAGTTGAGGAATATAGCCAAAATGAACAGTAGTAGGGCTCGAAGCATCGATAGTGAGTCAAATTCCACCCATACTTCTCGGAATACGCTGCGAGTGTTGTTGACAAGTGCCCTGAAATGAATAAAGCATATGATAATAATAGTATTTTATGCAACCTTTGTATAAGAGGGGGCAAAAAACGCGAGTGGCATGGGTCGGTCGCTACGCTCACATCGTAAGAAAGATGCAAAATAATTTATTTATTAAAAAAAACATTCGAATTAAGTGGTAAAATAAACAAAAAAGAAAATAATTACATGTTCCCGCTCGGAATCAAAAAATAAAAAAAAAATAGTCTCTGATAAACTTTTTTTTTATTTACGTCCATCTGTCAAAAAAATATGAACTTATACATAAAGGTATACGTCACTATGCTAAACATCTGTCAAGAAATTGAACTTATACATAAAGGTATACGTCCACTATACTAAACATCCATGCACTGAAGATAAAACTTTTTTTAAGTTGGCAGCAATGCCTTAGTACAATAAGTTTTTTTTAAATTGCAAATTGTGTGAATGCAGCTGTTTATCTTGTAATCTGTGGTACTAAGTGATGCTTTTTTGGCGACATTATAACATCGTTTAGCATTGTTTTTTGGGCAATAGAGTATAGACTTTTACAGACTTGCATTATTTATGTCTTTATATTAGAGTTAGTAACTATATAAATGACAGAAAAAAGTACTGGAGTAGAAAAAGTTATTTACTGGTAAAGCCTGACCAGAAATATATGAGGATTGTCAAAAGGGCGCTATTTATAAGATTTATATGGCAACAATTTTGGAACCATTGCACTCTTTTCCTGACTGTTTTCGTGTAGTAAACACGAGTACACTTTATTTATAATCTTACGTTCACGACTGTGAATGGAATTCGGCATTTTTTGAATAATTTTAAATATCTGTCTTTAAAAGAAACTAACACGAATGACATTGACAGTGTTGACAAACCATCATAAAATAATTGCCAGTGTAAGAAATTAGTTCCAGTGAAATTCCGCAATATGGCGCATACTCATATATTTCAGTCAGTCGGTCAGGCTTTAATATCATACTTTTGAAATTAACGCTTCACTGAAGTAGTATGAGAAGATTAAGTCGAGTTTAAAGGGAAGTACTGCCGAACCCTGTCAAAAACGAGTGCATGGCGCACACAGTAAAATGTCGACGTTATGTTTGTGATACCAAGAGTACATTAACGTACAGTCACTTGCAACTTGAATAACAATCCGATTCCAGTAGTGCTATTAACATATTGACCGCCAAGCGGTCTAGCAATTTACCGTGCCACTGACGCCAGAGTAAAAAAAAAAAGATGTGCCCCAAAATCTACAGGGATTGAAAAATACTTGTAGCGGTTAGAATTACAAAGTTTTTGATCATTGAAATTTGGACGGCTGTGGCCGACGTGGCGTCAGGGGCACGATTTTTTGTTGACGGCCACAGCCGACTGTGGCGCTCAAAAGGTTAAGCCCACTATATACAGCGCACTGCGCCCACCGTAATTATAGACTCAGTCTCCTAAATTAACTGTACTAAAAATGTGTGCAGTTACACGTTAAAGGATTACAATTTCAGGTAAAGCAATCCCAAAAACCGAATTAGGTCAGATCGCCTGTGTCTTACTTGACATCGGCGATGTAGGTATTGAGCTGGTCAACGGTCTCCACAGCGGCGGCGTGGCTCATTTGTTCCCTCGTTTCGTTTATCAACAGAGCCAGCCTGTCCAATGGTACTTGCTGGGACTCCTCGCCGTACCTTATCAAATATTGCGTTATCTGTAAATAAAAATATTCAAAAATATTTATTCTGCTAGTAAACAGAGTCCAAGAGTTGTATTGCAGGTTTATTCAAATCGGTCCGAACGTTTGAAATGATAGTACCTAACAATTAGATATTTAGTAAACAATCTTATACAAATAGACAAGATATCCTTCTAATGTCAAGCCTTTTTTGCGATTGCTTGCTGTAAGTATGTCATGAATCATGATCACAGACAATCTTAGGATGAAAGCAGTGGAAGACCGGTTGTTGCGGAGTTCCATGGGGGAAGTCTTTGTTTAGCATATGTTTGGGTTGTTGTGGTGACGATGATGATACTGAATTAATGGTTAATTTCGAGATTTCATTCCGCCAGCTACGTGATAAAAAGGGCGTTAATAACTCTGGCAAGAGTTGTAGAAGAGGAAGAGTAAAGAAGATATGGATGGATTATTTGACGGATGATGGAGAGGAAAGGATTAAAAGACGAGATGGCCAGTTAAGAAAGGGTGGAAGGGAAAAACATGCTGCGTTAACTCCAAATAAATGGGATAAAGGCAAGCGGATGACTTACCTGTTTCAACACGTTATTCATGTGCAACAGCGTGACAGCCACACTGTTTTCCGGCAGCACCGACAACTGCAGGTTCCCGAGAGATGGCGCCGGCGGCGGGCGGCCGAGCGCCGCGCTGACCGTGGCCGAGAAATCCGTCTGTTGCACCTCGCTGCCCGGCGGCAAGAAGTCGACGTTAGAGAACCCCGCTCCGCGGTACGCGAAGAACGCTGCAGTCCGTTCGGACCTGCTTTCTCCTCCATGATCTCCTGGTAGTAATAATCAATTCTTTAAGACCTGTGACTATTTTTGTCTTTTAAAATTGGAATAAAAGTTTGTAAAGCTGAAGCGATATGAACTTACGGTCAAATAACACAACTCAATAGAAGTGCGGCCTGGGTTCAAAATACATATAATTCTATTAAGTCCGTAAGTTACATTATTGAAAAATATTAGACACGTTTTTTTTGCTTTTTCAAATTAATAAAAATTGACAAAGATAGAGATCATCAAAGTTTTGGAGTGGGGGTTGTGACATCACTTGTAAGTAAAAATGGTACAAACAAGTAGGGCCATCCGTCAGGGTTTCCCCGGATTTGTCCTAGTTAGGAGGACGTTCGGGGGCCGTCCGGGGAGGTTTTCAAAGTGTCCGGGGAAAATCCTGACATTTTTATTTGAATAAAAAATAACGCGATCAGATTGTTTTAATAATATTATTTTCGGACACGTCCGGGAAAAAAATGCAATTTACACCAAATGTACGGGTTTTTTAAGTCTGTCCGGGTTGGGCGAATTTAGAGATGGCAGCCCTACCCACAAATGACGTCATCATCGTCATTTTTTGTTTGATAATCAAAAGAAAAATTACGTGTTTAATTTTAATAATCTAACTGTTGGACTAAACAACTTTTCTTAGTCCAGTTGCCTATTCTAGAAAATAATAACATTAAGCAGGTACATCACGCGCATGCGATTTTACGATGTCATGGTTGTTGTTAGGTATACTAAACGGAGAAGAATGAATAGTGTCTATATAAAGTTTCAAAATAGCTGCCTAGGTGGTGTGATACTATACAGCACGGCTACGGCGGATATTTTCATTGAAATATTTTTTATTTTTCGCACTTTTGCATTTTGCTTACTCTATTAACATGTTTAAAGGAAAGGAAAGATAACCAACAGTTAAAATATATAATAAAGTCTACATTATAAGGTTATTGTATCTAGGTTGGGTATGTAATGTAATAAATCCATTCCATATAGTGTAATTGTTTTAGAATCACACACACTTGTAATTCAGATTAGTAAAACCAACACCGTTATCAGGAACATAGCAAACACAATTGCACAATTAAGCAATCATTATACTAAGTACGAACCATTATTCCATTCAAGTGAGTCTAAAACAATGTAAAAAGAAATGTGTTTGTCAAATTTTATATACATTTTCCATTTCTGAAATATCCGTCTATCCTAGCTCACTATATTTATAAATGTCTTTGTAAACTCACATTGAAATTCCCCATTTTGATTCAAGTTGATTTATTCATGAAAAACATTGATTTCAGCAAAAAAATATATATGTTGAGATAAGAATACATTTAGTAAAATATTTACTAAATAAAACAAGGATAGCATATACAAGTAACAAAAACAAAGACCAAATAAATGAAAAAAAAATACAACTCGACAACATTTAGTTACTATCAAGATCATAAAGAGTTATCTAATCTAATTTTAAATAAATTACTACAATGTAAATACCTGTCTCAGTCATGCCATGGTCACCAATGACGTAAAGAATGACGTCTGTCGGAAGCAGTTCAATAAGCTTTTCTAATCTAGCATTGGTCTCCTCAAGTTTCCTTGTCATCTCATGATGGTTAGGGCCGTATCTGTGGCCAGCGTGGTCCACACCCAAGTAGTGAGCAAGAAGAAGGTCCCAGTCAGATTTTTGTGCCTCATCATATATTTTGGAGTCCACTTCTACAAAGAAAAATCACAATTTCTAAAAAAACACAATAACAATTGTACAGAAGTTATAAATACTGAAAACACTTGTTACAATCTCAAAAATCTTTTAATTTGTGGATAAAGGCCTAACATGGTGTTTCAAAAAGCAATGTCAGTGGAGTACCTAATTAGCAAATTATGACCAGTGCCGCTCTTTTCATGTGTTCATATTTTTTACTCATATAGGGTTGGTATAGGGCAGCTATGGCCTACTGAGTTTTTATGAAGAATACCTTTATACCAACTGTCACCAACTTTTTGGCCCAGGATTTCATAAGCAAAACATATTCGCAAAGTACAGAAAAAAGATTGAGTATCACTGGTATAAGGCCTAAATGTCATAATGTTATGTTGATAAATGGAGATGGTACTGGGTTTCTGTGACATATGCAACTGCTAGCCTAGCTAGTATTTTACACTACTGTCACATTAGGAGGTGGCATTGACTTTTGCAAAATTGTCTTTGATTACAAAGTAGATATATACTCCTTAAATTTTAACAAAACAAACTTAACAGACATCCTTTGCCTAGAATGCCTTCACAATATAATCCTCTCACAACTCAATGCGCTCCTGGTGCTGTCACCTGAGTGCAACTTATTTGCTTGGCAAATGGCAGTGTGTAGTGAATGGTTAAGATTCTGTAAGCGGTGGATGTCAAGTACTCAACTGTTCCTATTATTACTGTGAAATATGATTTTTTTTTGTTAATGTTAGTTTAAGTTTTGATGCAATGGTTATTGTTATTACTGTAATGTCATGTAGATGTTTTTATCATTTATTAAAACATTCTGAGTATGACCCTTCACTTCAAACATCTCTATTTCTTTTTTACAACTTACATTCATATTGAACTAAATAATCCATCAACAATTACAATAGCATGAAACTAGATTTATATAATCATCTATAAAAATTTAACACAATACCTATATCTACAGTATCCAAATCCCAAGTGTGAAATGAGTAAAGGGCATGAGATCTCATCCATTTTCCCGGAATGAGCCGAGACCAGGTGTCATCTCCCAGCAGCACAGCCTTGCCTCCAGCTCTAAACAGCTGCAATACAAAATAAATATTTTAGTGCTACTTAGTGGCATTTTGGTGTCAATATCAATCATATCAAAGAGAAGAGACCAAGGCTTTATACTGTGACCAAGGTGTCTTATTTATAACAAATGTTACTTTGGTGGATTAGTTGTATCATAAGGTTGCATCTGTTATAATTAATGCATTATTATAGATTGACTGTATAGAGCCTACTGGGGGTAAACAAAATACTAAATTTGACAATAATAAGTAAATTAGCAAGGCTCAAACCTGCAAGGAAATTGAAACACATATTTCGTGCTCTCACCACTTGTCATTGTAATTAAGTGTTCAAAGGTATGTTTCCATTCCTTTACTGCACAATTATAAAAAAAAAGAGTAATCCGGTCTTATTACCTGGTCTACAGTATTGTCCTCCTGCAGCTCCACAGCAGCAAAATTAGAACTGACATCTATGAAGGTCGGTAAGGAGCCCGTGACGAGCGCCTTGATGCGCTGCAGCGTGGTGGTGGGCGGGTCGGCCATGAACCGGAACAGCCTCGCGCGGTCCGGCCAGCGCTCCAGCGTCCGCCTCATCACCGGCAGCCGGTTCTGATAGGGCAGCGGCTTGGCTAAACCCTCGTCATATTCCGTAAAGTCGTACCGCAACGCATCCACTAATACAAACATAACCCTGTTCCTTTCCCCCGTGCACACTATCGGCGCACCAGGATTAGACAAAATACGACGGATCTTCTCATCGTCTGTACAAGCTTGGGTAGAATTCGACTCCAACCCGTCACACCCCATGTTACTCAAAGACACGCATTCAGTCACATCGCTCAATGTCTTGCGGGATAAAAGGAAACCCTGGCCGAACATGAGCACGGCCGACATTATCAAATAAGAGAACCAAAGTAGGTATAAAATATAATTCCATTTTTCTTTCATGTTTGATACTTTGCCACAGTTTTAAGTTACCATTGATTGTTATAATTAAAGGTAATGAAGGAGGCAGAAAACAATGTCGCTGATCTAAAATCACCGAAAATTAAAATTAAATGTCAATGTCAAGCTGACATTCGTCATTCTTCTTTTATCATTTGACATAACATTTATGAATCATGGTGACTTTAAATATAGCTCGAACAATATACGGTGAATTTATGCAATGGCAACACCGGAAAGAACGAATGGAAAATGGAACTATCAAGTCTGTCAAATATAATGTCATGTTATGGGTATTTAACTTTAGGGTTGTATTTTTCTTTCTTGTTTATAATCTCTCTTATCTTGGAATTTAGTTTGTGCGCGAACATGTGATTTTTCCGGTGTATCTGTTCGTTACTTTTTATGTTTTTTATTCAGATGTGGTAGTATATAATTCCGTGCCGAATAGATGTAAACAATTTTCATGCATATAAAAGTTCAAGTCGTGGAGCCTTTGAAACTGCGAAAACGAAACCTGTGGATAGTATGTTGTATTTGAATCAGGTACAAAAATGTCACTACCATCCAAAGTTAATAAGGAAAACTTTCGTCTTTTGGACCTCTCAAGCGACGAGGAATCGGAAGACCTGCAGCTAGAAATAATTCCTAGGGGGAAGAAGAAGATCACTAGGTAATTGTAATTGTTCTCTACTGCTGCTGCCTTATTCTATTGCTGCTGAAATACGGTTTCCAATCCATATAACATACGCTCGAAATATATATGAAACATAATAAATAATGTTAACTAAACATGTCTGAATGGTGGCTAAATGAAATAGGTTTTGGCCATGTTAGTAATGCCTTGGATCAGTTCAAATTTCAGTTTTTGTAGAAAATTTAGCAATAATTTGTTATTTTTATTTTTTTTAATAGAATTATACCTCTACGTCTTCTACAAAATGCCAACATCCATTGCCATCTTCTCACATTCAAAATTACAGAGTTTCAATTGTAAAATTATTTTATTTTATTTGTAGACGGGAACGTAGCAGAGGCCCCCCAAAACCAGCTGAACCAAACATAGGGGCTGAAGTACGATGTGCACTCCGGTGGGCAGTCCGTGGTACCTTGGTTGGATGGCTTTTGATACTTACATGGATCTGTGCTGCACTCTACGACCAGGTCTCTACAATGAAAGCAACTGTTGACCATGGTTAGTAGCTATATTATTTTACCCATTATGTTTAGTATATTTATCCCAAAGATTGAAGATTGAAAGATTGTATCCAAGAAAAGATCAACATATTGGAATTTAATTTCACTACATTGTTTTTCTTGGAGTAACCGTGGCTCCTGCAGCTTGCATTATATGCTTTATACATCTGGAAAACCAGAGACATACCTTCTTAAGAGCTAAATGGTGAGAGCATTATTACCAGTGATCGGCAAGGCCCATGCAACACTGTGGTTCTCATGAAAAATGCACTATATCTGTACTTAATTAATTTAAACCACTGCCCATAACTCCCAACTTTGCTTCACTGACTGTATGCCTTCCCATTAGGTATGTACTACATCTGCAGTAGCAAGTGTCATAATATTATCATGAGACTGATTTGACACCCATGTATTTTCTTTATTATCTGCTCATGGGTATGTTATGCTAATCAATAACAGCATAGTTGCTAATACTGACTTAAGTATATAAATACGAACTAGTGCAAGATGGTTTGCCCTTATACATTACAAAGCAGCAATACTGTACTCAATATATTGCATTTTCCTTATTAGGGCATGAAAATGCTAAATTAACACAAATATACAGTAGAATCCGTTTATCATGACTCCACCTATATTGACCAACTGCCTATTATGACGTGACTACACAACAAACTTTGGTTTTCATATAAGATTCTTCGTGAAAGAAGTTGGATATAATGACTCATTTTTAATAAATTAGTCCCGTTAATATGACCAACATGATTCTTTAAACTACCCTCTGCCTGCAATTTTCGTTGATCCCCGACGACGTTCGTGACTCGTTTTTGTTTTGAATCTCAGTGAGTAATTGACACTTAGAAGGTTAGGCATTGCTTTTAGCAAAAAAAAACAAAGCATTTACGATCGAGGTGAAAGGTGCAATAATATGCAGTTTAGAAAATGGGGAATCAAACTCTTCTCTCGCGAACGAATTTGGCGTGGGGCATTCGACAAACTCAGATTTTCAAAAACAAGAACCAGATAAAGCAATCTTTTTTTTTTTTCACTAAACGCCTTGTCTGAGTTCCGCTTATTTATTTATTTTTTATTTATTTAAACTTTATTGCACAAAACAAAAGTCAGTACAAATGGCGAACTTAATGCCTAATGGCATTCTCTACCAGTCAACCATAGGGCCAAACAGAGATGCTTCAAGTGGGTGCAGAGTAGAAAATTAATCGTTCGGAAAGCATCTAAGATACAAGTGAATAAATGTATAATATATAATAACTTTACCATAACTACAATGATACATATATTTACATACTATAAGATGTATATCATATATAATATAATAATAAATACGATGAAATGTCTACTGCATAGGATGATGGACACTATTCGAGCTCTTGTTCGAGCAGGTGCTTACGTAGCAACCGCTTGAAAACTACCTTGCTTGGGGCTTGTCTAATAGAGAGGGGGAGTGTATTCCAAAGACGACTTATTATGACGTGATTGTCAGTTCCTTTCGATGTCATTATAAACGGATTCCACTGTGTATGGTAATGTATGTATGTATGTAAACACTATTGTACACAAAACATGAAATACATTTCAAAAGGAAAAGTATGTATAAACGCGAACTTATCCCTTAAAGGGATCTCTTCCAGTTAACTTAATTAATTCCACAATAAATGCTTTTTTTACATCAATAACCGATATTTTATAAATGCGACGATATATTTTTATATTTCAATTAAACTAAGGATGCTATGTCTACGCACAAAAACGTAGACATATATATGAATGACAGCTATATGATAGGTAAGATAATAACCAGAATCTCATTTAATTAGTACAATATCTTTTTTGTAGCAATTTCCCAGTAGAGCAGCTAATGAATGTTTTTTTTTATGTAATCATCAATCAAAGTACAGTCGACAAAAAGCGGAAACCGCGAGAAAAAGCTACACAATAAACAGACCTCTTATGATATACCTACCTAGTCTCTAGCACGTTAGTCTATCCCCTTAAAATGCAGACAATAAAGAAAAAGGAGACGTAGGTGTACCTACCTTGATAACGCACTTAAGCCATGTTCACACTAGTGCCCTTTCCTCTATCGCCGTCTCCCTGGCATTGTATAATACAAAAACGACCAAGATAACGACAGAAGAAAGCGCAAGATGTACGTAAAAGCGCACCAGTGTAGCTTTAGGTAGTCTGCAAAAAATCCCCAGGGCGAATGTTATAACTATAGTACAGGAGCACATTGTACCTACCAAACATCTGTACGGCTCTCATGCCAACCCCGCCCAGGCCACTTAAGTGCCTCCCCTGTAACTGAGGCAGCTATTCTGTACGAAATGTCTGCTATTAACGTTGCTTTGACGTCAAACTTTTGATTGCTCTGTGTTAGTTTCTTGTTATTACTTTAATAATAATATAATTTATTGTTCCGTTGTAACAAAATGATATACTGAACATATATTATTTATTTCAGGTATGTAATGTGTGATTGGCCAAATAATAATTATATTAATGATTATTACTAACATTGTGCTTCTCCTGTAATTAGGGTGATGGGATTGCAATCCGGTCCGAACGGATCCGGCACCATTTGGTAACCTCTCGCAAAAGTGTGTGGTTTCTTTCTAAATTGCTGTTATATTACAGAATACGTTATAATTTATTTTATTCGCCTCCGGATCATGTACACCCGAAACAAGAGATTCATTCATAAACATATTGTTACGAGCGTGGGATTCGTGTTAGATAGAAAAAGCACAAATTAATCCACGAATTAAAACGTCACTCTTTATTACAAAATTACACTCATATTTTACACAAACTGTACTTAAAAACGTTAGACGCACTAATAATTTGAAGATTCTTCGCTCCGATTTATCACTTTGTTCGCACCGTATCGTAGTTGAAACTTAAGTGACTCCTTGCCGGCCGTCGGTGTTCCTTTATACCTCGAGAAATGACTCGAACGCTCCATGATTTGTCCACATATTGCGCGAATATTCCAGTAAGTTCCAGCCTGAGCGTCGGGAACATTGGCTATCTCTAAATGGCGCAAGCTCTGTCACTCCCTTCTCGAATGTTACGAGTATCAGGCCAGGCGTGAAAACGACGGCAACTTGTTTAAAATTTTGATCTTCTAAAATGTGATAGAGCTAATCCTGAAACGGTACAAAATTCAACCTGCTGAAAACGTTTCTATAGCACTAAAATTGACGTTTAAAGTTTTGGTCTTCTCCACTGGCATAACAATATTGTGTAATGCAATCCGTAGCGGACACTGCTCCACTGTGGTGTCAGTGGAGCAGTGTAGTTTGGATCCCATTTCGTCACCAACAGTTTTGTACATATTTTTTGTAGTTGCGTGTATGTAAACAATACCAACACAAATGGCGTTCATGCAAAACTGTAACTAGAGCCGTATAGATTTCCGATCCGCATGAGACGTTCACAGGTGGTAGAGCAATTATTAATATTTAGGCTCATGTACACGACGTAGTATAAACAAGGTAGGTACGTAGGTACATACATATATTTATGTACTTAGAATGTTTAGTTTTATATAACGATACGGCGGCCAGCGTTATATAGAGGTAGGTAAGAGATTAAATTTTAATAGCCTGTCAAATGGATATTTTGTATGCCTGTCATAGGTAATCATTGTTTGTATTAGCCACCTTTTCTCTCTCATGCAATTGCTTTTCTCTCCATTGCCGAGCCTTAATGAAAGGTATATTAACATAACACTTACTAAGGCCGTTACACGTAATTCCCGCCCTGAATTAGGACAGTACTAAACAAGTAGAAATTGTCATTAGAATAAATTGAAGTTAACGAGGTGCTACTTAGTACAAATTGCACTTCTAATCACGCGCAGTAACACGAGGAATTATACAAGATATAGAAAAATATGAAATGACCCGTGACCGATTCTACGGCTAAATCTTCCCAGCCGGGGCCTATCAATGTTAAATTTTATCTAATCGAATATTATTGACTTATAAGTCGTAGAATTTTCTATTATAAGTATAAGGCGAATGAGATATCTAAAATAGATTAACCAGTCCTTCTTAAATTGTTTTAAGCCTTTGAGGTCCTCCTCCACTTATCAATTTCTAAAATTATCGGGACTGACAATGAGTCGAATAAAGTTTATTTGTCATTTATAATTCTTGAATTGTTACTGATGAAACGTAATATTTAAATTCGCCTTAAAAGGCTTCCAGGTTAATTTGTCGATCGGGACAATTTACGGAAACTTGTCTTAGTTTCTTTATTACCTTGTATGCGTTGTTCTATTTCTATAGGAATTTATCCAGTAGTGGAATGACATATGTTTATTATGTGTGGCAGGTCAGGTGATTTGGCGATGTCTTATCCAGCCGCTCTATTTCCGACGTACGGAGTACGCACGCGCGACGCGCCTGCGTGACGTCACAGCTAGTTTGCTCCCCATCTTCCACGGGGAGTATCGCGTTCTCCGTACAATAACATCCTTAGTGAAAGGTAGTCATTGAGAAATAGTGTTTGAAACGAAGCATCGTATGTTTCAACCAAATATGCTCAATTTCCATATATTCTTTAATTGTTTTTAAATCGCACTCATTACAAATACAGTTTTCTGGAGTGTTTGGTTTATCGGCGGCCAGTTTTACACGTTCATGTGTTATTGTAGTGACATTGGCGACAGTTTTAATAAGGTTTCAGTGCTTGAGTATTAGTTTCCCATGAGTGAGCTTAACCTTATGTTTTTACTGCATTGTTATCGCAGGTTTAATCTATTCGATCGATTCATACGATGCAAAGTGCGCTATTGGTGAATTACTGAACAATGACTTAGTTTACTCGCTATCTTTTTAGATAATTAAAACTCAGTTCTAATGAAGCTATCAAAATTATCTATCATTATCTGTCACTTGCTATCGATTACGCTTTTAATCTAGATAATGTAGTGTTCCATTAATTAAAGTACAAAAGACTTGCAAAAACCTAAACGAATAAATACTTAAGCCATAATAAGCATGATTGAAAGCGAATTCTTTAATGTTTGTTCCTTCTCTAAGCCTAACACGTAAATATCGATGACATAGTTGCACCTCCTACAGTAGCCTTTTTTTTGTATTGTTTGGATCTGCGGGCCCATGGGGGCCCTTTGCGTGATTTGGCACTGACACGCTTCGTCCATTTGGACAATGTGCCGAGAACCCCTACAGTAGCACTATTATAGTTTGCATCGCATACATTTCTATCGTGGCTCTACGAGAGAGTAGTGGCGCAGTCTCGCGCAGGCGCGCGTTCATTCACTAGTACTATGGTCGATAACAGTAGGTACCATACTCCAAGTCTCTAGTGTGAGTATGCTTCTAACGCAAACAAATATTGAACACGTTTCATTATGTTATTTATATGAAATGGAACCGATCGAGCAGTTTTGTTGAGTTGACAACTTACACTCAAGGTTCTGATGTCTATGAAGTTGTATGCATCGAGTTCCACCAATCTTACGCTATATTTACTACATGTCTAGTTATCAGTGCGCTTAGTGTTAGTTTACTTTTAAAGCAAAACACGTATCGGACGCGTTCCTGATAAACGTTTGCTTTTGCGAAACGCCGCTAGATTCAGACATGTAAAAGTAGGTACCCTTGTGACCTACTTAGAGAATAAAGTTAATTATTTTATTATATCATTATTTTGCTAACAACTTACACTCAAAACTTCAAAGTCTAAAGGATATGTCATCGAGTCCCACCACATTTTACGATATGTTTATTTATCAGTATCCTTAGTGTAAGTTTCCTTATAACGCAAGACACCTCGGACGTATTTTACGTAATGTTTTATACGAGAGAGACGTTTTGCTGTGTTGGAATGGAACTTAGAATCATGGTTCTGAAGTCAAGAGAGTTGTACGGCTCGAATTCCACCACAATGTTTAGATAGAGAGGTTTATCTTATTAATACTTGAGATTATTTTCGCAATTTACTACACAATTATGCAGTTTACTACACAATTATTTGTTGACAATATTAGTGATGGGTACATATATTTGGATACGATTATATTGTTTTAAAATTTAAATGTACGTCTGTATGGTTAGTCCGAAATTCTGGGAACAAATTATGTCGAACTAATGCAAGCGACAAATAACCTCACTTTCAGTCTTTCGCTTCTGCCGTATATCCTCTAGCAGCCCAATGCCAAATATCTACAAATCAAATGCAACTTTCCCTTAATTTATAATAAGATTTAAAATTAGCTATTGGAAAAGGAGACCCTTGGAGTTAAAAAATAAGCTGTATACATGCTTATGTGCTTATGTAGGTATAATAGCTTATTATAAGTCATTGAAGCGCTTAATTAGAGTTATCACAAATATGATTTTTACTCAACTACTATTAATAAAAAGAACAAAAGGCTATGATGTTATTTCTTACCCGCGCAAACGAAGTTGCGAGCGCATTCTAATCTTAAATAAAATTCCTAAGACTGTAGGTATGAACCATCAAGAAATCTGTGTCGGTCGAGCAATTAACTTAATGTAGGTTGCCGTTCTCGGCTTCTTCGTAACTATCTCAATTAATTCCTGTGCGTTGAAAGCATTGCAATGTTTACGTAAACAACAGACAAAAATCTACTGTCTGTACTCGAAGATCAACCAGCGGAGCGCCTTTTTAGGGTTCCGTAGTCAACTAGGAACCCTTATAGTTTCGCCATGTCCGTCTGTCCGTCCGTCCGCGGCTTAGCTCCGTGATCATTAGTACTAGAAAGCTGAAATTTAGCATGAGTATGTGTATGTATCACGCCGATAAAACGGTAAAATAAAAAATAAAGAAAAAGTTTTTTTTCGGGTACCTCCCGAACACCTAAAGTCCGAACGTCTTTCGGACTGGCAAGCCTTCAAGGGGTACAGTACAAAACTCCGACATTTTATTTGTCCGAATTCATCACTATTCCGAATTTTCATAATTCCGAAAACCATGTTCGGGTGAAATATTTTAACTTTTTTTGGGATAATATATAACCCTAACCTAACCTGATTAAATTGTGTCACATACCATCCACAGCAAATATCATCGTTTGGCGTGATAGCGTTTTCGGTATTATTAAAATTCGGATTTATGATGGATTCGGGTAAATGAATCTTCGGAATTTTTGGGTGTTCCGGCCTACGAGACAATAGATCTTTTAAAAAAACATGTTTCGTAATTCTGTAATTTAAACTCATAAACGGTTCCCTAAACAACATGGCCTACAGTTCCAATAAACAAATGGTCGCCTGCAAGTCGTCTGAGCATTAGAGACACGTTTGCTTCGGAATGTTTGCACGTTGTCCAGCAAGATCAAGGGCGCGCCAATCGGTTTCATTGTCAACGAGTAAAGACCTCAATCGATATTAAACTATTTGCTATTATATTCTTGTTACCTGTTATTTAGCGCTACCACTTTATGTGTAGTTATTTTTTACATTAGATTAACGGATTAAGGAAAAAGGTTAACTAGTAATTATTTAGCCATCTTGTATGTTCTAACTATGGTAAGCCACTAACCACGTGATATTTCCATGAGACTATATTAACCAGTTCCTTATTTAAAATAAATATCCTTGTATACTTATCATTAGATATTGGTACCTATTGTAATTTATGTAGATATGTATTTTATTTATACATACTAGACCAGTAACCAGAAGTCACGTAGACCCTTCGGTGGCGACCTTAACGATCTCCTAGTAAACACCTAATGCGGTCACGTATATCGGGTCTCGTTTCCGCGCAATTACATTCTTGTCCACCTACCTTTCCATAGTTCCTCCGTATACAATAAATTGCAGTAATACATAGTGAACTAGCAGGATTAAATTGAGAAAATAACCGTTTGAATGAAATTGCTACTGTAAGTTGTCTCCAACATTCTGGAAATCGATAATTTCATCGCGGATTGCAGAATTTGTGTTTACGTCAAAACATTGTGCACAAAAATAGCATAGTTACCTACCCATTCTTATAACATCTCGCTCATTAGAATTTACGTCAATATTAAGACTTGATGACAAGCTCGAAAAAACCCATATATACCAAGCATCTAATACTCTACGGCCTTTTAGATTCAACTTGACAAGCTCCAATATTTAAGGCTTTTTGACAAGCTCAAGGAAACTCATATACAACAAGCATCTGAAACCTCATGACCTTTTAGATTCAATTTGACAAGCTCAACTTCAATATCTCGAGGTGATTAATTCGCTAGCATTCGCCGCTTGAGCGTCGACTCGTGCACACGCGTTCAGATAAGTGACAGTGAAGTGTGATCGGATGCGGTAGCGATCCAGAGAGATGGAGAGCGCGGTCCACGCGGCGGTGCCGCTGCGCGTAGGCAAGAAGATGCGCAAGAGGCGGGAGCTGGACGCTTTAGTCGGGGGCGGGGGCGCGCGAGGAGGGAGACTTCTGTCGGCCTCGAGTGATGAAGGCGAGCCCTGGGGCCGAAGGGCCTCGCGCCGCCGCCGCTCGCGCCCCTTCGTCCGCCTTGCCGCCGCCCTCGCCCTCTGCGTGTGCGTCGTCTCCGCAGCCACTGTTCTCTGGCTCTTCGTCGATGTTCGGCGACAGATCGTCTCTCTTCGGATCGAAATGGACAGAGGTTCGTTATTGATCGACCACTTAAGATACAGCCAATTGCATTGTTATCGCGAAATGGATGTCTCCATTTAGATAAACACGCGCGCTTTTTAGATAAATATGCATTCATCTTGTTTATTTATTTAGTTTAAATATATTTAATTTAGTTTATATATATGTCAAGAAGACATGAAACTTATACCTTTGCTGAATCTGGATAAAAAATAATTTAGGAATAGAAGTTCCCTTGTAAATGAATTGATTGGCAAGGCTGTATGCTGAAGGATCCCTTCTGATTCACACTGTTTCTAGGTTCAACGTTCCTAGTCTATTCTTGACAATAGCGAACAGTCGTATCCTGTGTCAGGATGTATTAAAAATTAAGTGTTAGAAAGGTCAACTGCAAACCCGCGAATTCTCGTTTAAGACAGTATGATATATCGCGATATCGCTTTTTAGCGATAAGATCGCCTATTGTTTGCCTCTATTGTAATGTTAAGTGTCATCTGTATTTGTATTTCTTTCTTCTTGAGGTGTGCAATAAAGAGTATTCTATTCTATATATTATGAGATATAAATCAATAAATATTTAAGCAAATTTTATACAAATCTAGTCCAAATAAAAATCTAGTGGCTTATACCTACTAGAGACTCTACAAAAACACATACGGGGATTTCCTCTGGCTTTTTATAGATATTGTTATTCTGTCACAAGTGACTAGGCTATCTAGGTCACATATACCTAACCACATCAATATCATATGTTCGAATTATAATCATCGTCCACTGCTGGACATAGGCCTCTACCATGCACGCCACTAAGCTCGATCTTCAGCTGTCATCCAGTCTTCGAATAGCTCTCAATAAAATACTCTTTTTACGTTCACCTTGGTTGAATCTACATTACATAAACGTGTTATATATTTATAAAAAAACTTCCTCTTTCAATAATATTTTATATTCACTTTCGTCCGATGAGAAAGAGTAAACGAATCAAGCTCTTAATCAATGCTGTAAGCGACAAGTTGCTTTTGAACCCACTATTACTAATTAATTAATTTTACTGGCAAGGCTGTATGTTTAGTAAGTGTCGTTAATATCGTTGAATAAAAAGACAATAACAACAAAACGAAATATTCCACAATTAGAATGTTTAATGTTATTTAATATTAATTTCAGAAGAAAGAAAGAAAGATTAATGTTTTCAAATTGATGCTTGCTTGACATACTGTTACTGAAATTATATAATGCAAAATTATAGATAGCCATATGAAAGCTGTAGCGCCACTGTCCGAGGGCCCAACCGCAACTTGACAGGCTGTATTAGGTGGGTCATTGTCAGATTTAGGTGCGCGTCTTTCCGGTGGATATTTGCAAAATTAAGGATTCCAGGGCCTAATTTTCTGAGTAAATGCCTGTGAGAATAAAGAACGTTCCCTCTTCTATAATCCGATGTAATAGCAACATAACCTAGATTCATACAAGCTCTTAACTTTTGACCACCGAAGGGACAAATTTAGTTTTTTGAACTGACAATGACCCAGGTACTTACATGACTCTAGAATTTTCTAGTGACTAATGAAGTACGAGCCAAGTTCAAGTTAACCAATTATAGAAAGGTCTCGTGCATATTAAGGCAAAATATTCCGTGACCTAGAATTGCGACCGTGAAATTTGGCTTCCGGACGATTTATTTATGTTATGAGTTTGTTTATATTTAATTAAAGCGATATAAATAGCAGACTTGTTTGCTTGTCTCCAGGAATATAACATTAATTCGTGTTACGTATTCATGTATGAACCAGGTTACATTAATTTAGCGAGCGTCTGCTTAAAGATGTATCATACGTACTATATATATGCACAAATGCATGGCTCATTTATACTTAAATGAATTCATACATAAATGGGCCATGAAATTCTGCAACTCATTGTACATATGCCACAAGACCATACTAAAAGTTTTGCTTTACTTACTATTTACTTTTAAATCTTTTTATCGTCATTTTTTATACATACAAGATAAAATATTATGTGCAGCGTTGTAAATGTAAGTCAAGAAATACTCGTGACATCTTCTCTTACGATGTGAGCGTAGGGAACCCATGCCACTCGCTTTTTAACCCCTATAGTAGATTTTTTTTAAAACGTCTAAATGGTCATAAAGCCATTGTCTGAGGAGAAATTTAATATCAGCTTTTCTAAGTCACAAGGTTTACATCGGAATAGCATATTAGCGGTTTCTATTTGTCCCATAGTGTACTTCTTTCTATACAGGAGTAAAATAATGGCTTTGTAGGATCATGTTTACAAGATGAGTTTATCTTAGCTTAGCTCAAGTGGAATTAGGGGTAGCCAATCACTTCCTAAACAACGTTTCATAAATATTAATTTTACAAACAACGTTAGACAAATGCACGATTCACAAATTAGACGTTGCATAAAATATAGTTTTACAAATAGATCATAATACAAATTATTTATTGGACAAAACATCATATCACAAAACATTATTTCACAAATTATTCATTTATTATTCTAGTCCAATAACAAAATAACGAATGATAAAACAACGTTAATGAAATGCATTGTTTGGTAAACATTTCGTTTAATAAATCATCATGGTGTGAACGCCATTCATATGTGTAGTTTTCTACGAGTAAAAATATTAACATACTTAATTTTTAACAAAGTATAATTGTTCTGATGAGCATACAGACGTCTTAGTGTTCAGGTTATAGAGGTTTTTTAGGTAACATAGCTCGAAAACCGAAAACTGTAGGTTAGGTTAGGTTTGTTTTATGACCATCTATAGCGGAGCTAGCGAAGCGAGCGGAGCGTCAAAATGCTTGCTTAAAAATGGAACATTTATACTAATTTTAATTTTTACTAATTTAGCCTAAAAATGGCAAATATTGAAAAAAATATTTTTTGAACCCCAATATCTCGGTAAATATCGCTCTGAGAGAAAGTTTTAAAAAACAAAGCATGCTTACTTTAGTGTAATCTACAAGATTCAATCTAATTTAAGTCCAAAAACAGCAAAAAAAAAAGTGTAATATTTTTTTAAGTCCGACCCCTCTTTGGTACAATCTGACCGAAATAAGTATTTGCCTGTTTAATATTTGGCCCAAGTGTTTCGAGTGTTAAACTTTATACCGTCCTGCGTTTCGTTACATAGAGAGTTAATTTTAATATTTTTATGAAACAATAGTTTATCATATAATGTTTTGCAAAATAACTGATTTGTAAAACGATTTATTCGTGAAGTGAACATTTTTTAAATGAAACTTCGTCATTCAATATTTTTATAAAGCGTCTAAGTTATTAAATGTATATTTGTCGAGTAATTATTTGTAAAATGAGCATTTTAAGGAATGATAGGTTTGTGAAATGAATAGTTTGTAAATCGTTGTTTGTTAAGTGATTATTTGTAAAAAGTTGTTTAGCAAATGATGATAAACCACCAGTAGATTTCATATAGAGTCTTTGTGGAAAGAGAAGAGTCGTGGCAGCAACGAGAACTAACATAAGAAGAAGAAAAGCGGCTAAAAGCCCCACTGCCGACTTACAAAAAGTCACAGAACGTGTGTCGTGTATTAAGTAATTAATACTCCCCCTAAGGTAAGTATGTTCATTCAAAATATATTACTTTACATAAATATGCAGGTCAATCATTAGGTATCTTAAAATAACTGACTAAGAGTGATAGTGTTGTCAGCATAGCAAAAACAAAAAAATAACACTGGCATGCCCTCAAATCCTACGACACTTCTCTTTCCGCACAGACTCAGTATTTATTTAAATGCTCGATACTCGATCGCAAGCCAAATAATATTACCTAATGCTGTTTTGTTATGTGCGAATCACTTTTTTTGGGGGTCAGTAACTTGAAAAAACATGTATTTTAGCGAATATATTTGCAAACAATGACAGATCGATTTGTTTTGTTTAGTTGTTTATCTACTGTTTCGTGATGTCATTTCATTACTTTACATTACGTCATTGCCAAATAAACAAACACGTACAAGTTACTAGAGACCGAATAAACTGATTATAATTAACTCTATTCACGCATATTTCCGTATTAAATAAAAATATATGATGATGGATATAAAGAGGTTTCTTTCTATGATACAGTATGCGTGTTCGCACTGAATACTCTATTAAGATAGGTTGGTAGTGGGCGGTAAGGTAGGAAGTGAAAGATTTGCTCAAAATATGTACACTTATAAATATAATTAATAATATTATTAAAATGTTTAGCAGTCCCATGGTATACGGAAATAAGATATGGCACTCTGGAATTACAGTCGAGACTTGACGTCATCGCGCTATGATTGGTTGGTTGGTTCTGTTAATCCGTTTCTGTGTTTCCCGGGACCATACCTTATTTTCTATCATGATCAGTCCCTGATAATTATGAATAGACCATTATGTAAATCTGTGAGCGTGATTGTATTGTAAACTACAGTGGGTGTGCCTTGTGACTTGTGATTGTTCGTATTAAGGAACGAGACATTTCGCGCCCACGTTTATAAGGCGATTTGCATGTCTGGATGGCTTACTCACCGTGACTTACTTTTACCATCCTGACATTGAGATTATTCAAATTTCTTCTCGAGCATTCACGGGGTTCAAAGGGACCAGTAAAATATTATTAATGAAATTGTAGATTGTTGGGAAATGATGATAAATACTTGTATCTGAGTGTTTTAATCATAATGATGTTAAACACACTGCTTTTCACTTCGAATGCGGGAAAATTAAAAATACCAAATGCATGAGCGAGAGTTCACATTTTTTTTTTAATTATGACACAACTTAGCGTGCATAGACAATTGTTTCCTTAGGCGATTTTCTAATTATCCGTATTACTATTTATTGTTTTCATTTAAACCCTAGGGGATAAACAACCATTTTGACCCTGCTTCGCGGAGCTAAAATAACGTACTTTTCGATCAAAAGTAAAAAGGATTTTACCATATCGTAGACTTATGACCGTAACACTACTGATTGGGCATATTTTAATAGGGATGTCAAACGAGCCCTCGTTAATAAGCGCGCGATAGCACATTCCAATTTTTCCATAACAGTAATTTCTCTGTATACGACAGCAGTTTAATGGAAATACTTTATATAACGTTACTTACCTTGTCATTTGACTGTTGGAATTGGAAAATTGTTGTGTAAACACATTACTTTAGTACCACAATATTGACACTACTCGTATGGTATAGTGATATGACAACTATTCTATCTGATATTCTTTATTTCTTGCGGATGATTCCATGATCATATCGGCTCCATAATTGCAATACCAATAACTTTGAAGTTCCATGTTCGATTTAGAGTGAGCATACTTTCATCATTCATGAATATACAAATCCGTCATTAGTAATCAACAAATGGAGCAGCTTAAAATATAGAACAGGGATATTTTATAATCAGCATCCGGCCAGTGATAATCACTGTACGAGTAAGTATAGTTGCTTACAGCCTGGCAATGCGAAAAACATTACCCGCGAGTTGCGTCTATGTTTAGGTACCTACTGCCATCTTGAAGAACTTCATACTAAGCCCCCGAGGGCACCTCGGCAGGGCTCGTTCAGTATGCGATGCGTTTGATTTGAGCTCACAGACAAACCGCTGAACAAATTTCGATGGAATTTGAATCAGGTCTAAAACTGAGGACTATAATGTGCTGCTCAAATGAAATAAGAGCCATTTAAATTTCACACACGAGAGTGCATCTTCTAGGCAAGCATGAAAGCATGCTCCATTTTAGGCCTTATTGTCACCTAACGTCAAGTGTGGTCGAGGTGAAATGCTTGGCCATCTGGAATAAAAAATAAATAAAATAACACGCGATTTCTGTTTTCATGGTTCATTGGATTATTTGATTTGCAAAGTCGACGGCTTGCTTATCGCGACCACGGTGTGACCTTCATATCTACGTCGTCCTTTATTCATACAATCTGAATATTATTACAAAACATAATAGTGTCCTGGCAAAACTGGTCGGCGACCTTTTTATTGACGTACCTATAAATTATTATACATGAATTATTCATATCGACTAGACAATGTTGAGGCTGTCCAAATTGTGTAACGAGTTTGCCTATCAGTCAAAGCTAATCTTATTAACACTTTCGCAACCAGATATAAAATTTAACCCTACCCCAGAAACCGAGAGCCCGCTAGGTGGGTAGCTTTTTAAGCAAAAATACGTGACCGGCATCTGAGCAAAGATTACGAGTGCCTACCAGGCGGGTTCCTGGTAGCGAAAGTGTTAAGAATATAATATGGCATAGTCCATAGATAAAAGCTCAAGCACATTGGATGAAACATAAACGTGTCCGCCGCCGCGGGTACCGGACACGTTCATAAATATATAATTAAATAAGCCCTCAACTCTTTAAACCTACCAGATTCATAATGACCTGTGTAAGATTTTACAGAGCTTTAATATTATTTAAAGTAGTATGGAATAACTTTGCGAACACAATTTGTGCTCGATGAAGACTGCACCTAAAACCAAATTCTGTTGGATGATTTAGATCAATTTCCATGGAACACCTAGCTACGCACAGACCCCGATATTACACGAAGGCGGATGAAATTTTCAAGGCAAGCAATGATAATGTGTGAACCTTCGAATTTCCTCAAATAATGACCCCGATCTATAGAAAACGGATTTTCAATACAATATTAGAATTTTATAATTGTACAGAGGTTGGTTCTGTTATATACAGTTGTTGCAAAATTTACCGAGACATTCTCGTAACGCTCACTCGTTTGAATGTAGTTACTGGAACTAAATCACTAGTATTATTAAACTATGTTAGATTAAGTTAATGATTAATTACTAGAAGTGTAACCTATTCTGATGTAAAAATATGTCAACATATATATTAAGTGAATATTATACCTACTAAGTACCTACATGACATGACTAGCAAGGTTGACGTGACTTGTGCTCGTGAACATAGACACCTAATGGAGATTGTGTTTTTGTTTACTTCACAAAGAGACTTTGTTGAACTATGTAGTAGTATTATTAATAAACAGCAAACGGTCTAGAGAGTTAAAATCATATTTCCTGGGAAATGATATGGATCCGGGTGCCTGTCGTATCGCATAACGTTTTTTGTCCTAAAAATGTTTGGCCGAGAATGTTTGGCATACTGTTGAATGGCATACTACTCGTTTGTCCTAATAATTTTTGCGCATACTCATTTAAAGTCCTAAAGAAAATTTATCCTAATATTGATAACTCTAAAATCTAATTACCTAAAGCATAATATTCCTAACATTAATTGCCCTAAGAATTATTTTGCCTATTATTAAATTGGCTAAAATTACAGCACCTAAACTAAACCTTCAGGCAGGTCAGATTTTGGTTAGGTTAGGTACGACGACGAGCAAAGCGAGGAGGAGTGTTAGGTAGAACTGTGACCCTAACGAGCGAGCGAAATAATATTAAAATGTAGCAGTCAGTAGGTTAGGTTAAAGACCGAAAACTGTAGGTTAGGTTAGGTTTGTTTTATGACCATGGATAGCGGAGCGAGCGAAGCGAGCGGAGCGTCAGAATGCTTGCTTGCATGGAGGTATATTAAAATTTAGCACTTAGTAGGTTAGGTTAAAGACCGAAAACTGTAGGTTAGGTTAGGTTTGTTTTATGACCATGGATAGCGGAGCGTCAGAATGCTTGCTTGCATGGAAGTATATTCAAATTTTGCAGTTAGTAGGTTAGGTTAAAGACCGAAATTTTTAGTTTAGGTTAGGTTTGTTTTATGACCATGGATAGCGGAGCGAGCGAAGCGAGTGGAGCGTCAGAATGCTGGCTGGCTGCATGGACGTAAATTACAATTTAGCAGTTAGTAGGTTAGGTTAAAAACCGAAAACTATAGGTTAGGTTAGGTTTGTTTTATGACCATGAATAGCGGAGCGAGCGAAGCGAGTGGAGCGTCAGAATGCTGGCTTACTGCATGGAGGTATATTACAATTTAGCAGTTAGTAGGTTAGGTTAAAAACCGAAAACTGTAGGTTAGGTTAGGTTTGTTTTATGACCATGGATAGCGGAGCGAGCGTAGCGAGCGGAGCGTCAGAATACTTGCTTAAAAATCTTCGAGATTTAGGTTTAATGAAACGTAGTCAAAATATTCTTAGCACATTAAATATTAGGAACATTACAATTATGCACATCAATCATTCGATAGTTGAATTTTAGCCACATCAAACGATAGGACAAATAATATTTAGGACAAACAATAATAGGAGCAACAATTTCGGACAATCAAAAATATGCGGAACAAAGTGTATGCCATACGTTATTAGGACAAAAGACGTTATGCGACACGACGATAGGACTAATAATTGTATGCCATCCGATATAGACCCTATGGATCCATCATCCAAATGAACCTCATATCCGTTCTATACTACGGTGTACTCGGGTAATTCCAAACGTCGGGATATTCCGAACTTATACTGTACGCGGCAACATTATTCGAGCTAGCAATACTTCCTTAGATGCTGTTAAATGAACATTCGTCGAAATATTGCTATAGTGTAAATGATGTAGCAGCGTTTAGTTAGATTTAGTAATTTTCGAAATATCCTGACATCGGAATTGCCCGAGTACCTACAGTCCTACACATTAGTTATATTTAATTAATTGCTCGGATGGATTCGTATTGATAAACTGCTCACTCACTAGATAACGCACTCATGCATATTTAAATTGGGCGTTCAGTATAATTTTAGCAGGCATCAGAAAAACTAATGAAATAGAATAGAACATAAATTTTGTCTGTAGTTCTTGTGCTTTATCATCATCATCAAAGGCCATTCGATCTGTTATAGACTACAAGCAGTGCTTAACTCTTCCATAATTCGAAGTCTAGTAACAGTAACACATTTTTTACTTTATAAATAAATGTCTTGTCAACAGTATCAACAACTAGCGGGGCCGTCGGCGATGCGCTGCAAGTATGCCACACCGCGTCCAGAGAACTCCGCGGCAACGCGAGTATCCTGAGCGCGCGGCTGTCGAAGCTGGAGCTAGAACATGGGGAGTTAGTGAAGAGGGTGGAGCAGGCGGCTAGCGAGCTGGCTGCGGTGTCGGGGCAGCTCGCCGCCGCGCCCAAGCTCGCTGACACACCTAGAAGGATCGCAGAGCTACAGCAAACCGTTGGCTCATTCGGGTCACAGGTTAGTGATTGTGCTGGCATAAATAGACTTGACCGATCGCATCAGCCGACCAGAGAACTCCGCGGCAACTCGAGTATCTTGAGCCCACGGCTGTCGAAACAAGAGATAAAGCATGGGTAATTTAGTCGAGAGAGTGTAGCAGGCGGCTAGTAAGTTAGATGCGGTGTCGGGCCAGCTCGCCGCCGCGCCCAAGCTTGCGGTGACCTAGAAGGATCGCAGAACTTCAACAAACCATTGGCTCGTTTGGGTCACATGGGTGTGTGATTAAAGAGTGAAGAGAAAGGGTGAATCCATTAACACTTTTATGACCAACGTCCCTAGTGGGCTATCATAATTTATGCTACTTTTTGCTTTGCCACTGGCAAGGATTGCAATTCCAGAATTAGCAAGTATGCTGGCCAGTATTGAAAATACCGGAATTTCCGATACTGTCCATACTACTTAACAAATTCCGAAATTGCAATCCCTATACCTAAGAAGTCCTATACTTATAATTACAGTAAACCTGCTGGGAATACTGCAGCTATAAAGAATATGTCAGTTAATGTAAATTCCACATTAACGATATAATCCTATTATTTCTCCAGATAACGGGCTTCGAAGAAACCCTAGCATCGACGCGAAAACAGGCGCTAGCGGCGAGCGCAGGAGTGGAAGAGGTGAAGAAACTAGTCCAAGCGCTGGACGCAAGAAGCAATGAAACTATAGCCAACGTCTCCGCCAACGTGAAGAAAGAGGACGAGCTCAAACAGGATATAGAGTCGCTCAACTCCACGCTGGCGGGCCGGGTGGACTCGCTAGAGAATAAGATACAAATATACACTGTAAGTTCTTCCTCTTTCTAGTAGTCTAATCTATATGCAATAGTCAATAGTCATCATTAGATCTGCCGATACCCCTCCACTGTTGGACGAAATCCTTACACAAGTGGCTGACAAGGAAGGGCGCGCGCCGCCCTCATCCAAGAATTTACCGCGATCCTCACTAGATCGTCGGTCCATCCTGTTCGGGGCCCTCCCACGCTGCGCTGTCCGATACGCATGCACGCTCTATGTTTTAAGGATCCACAAACGGTCCACGGTGGGTAGCTCTCATCGAATGATTTCCCGCGATTTTGACCTTCCCTCCGTACAAAACTGTGTATTTCAGAATACTACCGAGTTAGAGATCAAAATATATCAAACCAACCAGATACCGCTACTTTCGGTGGTGTATGAGAACTTGTAGCTAAATTTGTATTACAACTACCAAAGAGAACCATCAAATAAAGTGACATCCGACACTCATGAGCGGTATTCCGTCATTCCAGAGGACGACGAGCACGGCAGCGCCGAGCACTCCGAGCACGACAACGACCGCCTCCACTGCCGCCGCCACCGCCGCGCCAGGTAATCACATCAATTCTATATTGATTTAAATTTATACGATTTTCACGAGACTGAATCGCGTTCAAAAAGTGTTTATTTAATTACCTCGACGTCTTTTCAGTTTCTTTCCATGAACGTAACAACACGTTCGAAACGTCGATGTAATTAAATGAACACTTTATGAACGCGATTAAGTGCCTTTTTGCTATAACAGATCACATTGCATAAGACAATGCAATTTTCAATAACAATAAAAAGATAAAACACAATCTTTATGTTATTACTAAAATATAAATCTCTGAATGATAAAAAGTATTCAGTGTAAGGATTGCATTACTATCATATTTAGTGAGAAACATTCCCATTTATCGCAAATACAAAACTGTGTACTCAACATTATGATTATTATCGATAACACTTGAATACAATTGAAGGCAAAATAACATATTAATTATCAGTCAAGTTCCGGAGTATCGGCTATATACTTTCATGTATTTTTGTTTTGATCGACTATCGGCCTTGATGGGTATAGGTAAGATAAATCCGCCTTGCAATTGAAATGGAACAATTACCAGTTTTAATGGCTTTTATCTTTATTTGTAGATTTGATTAAATATACGAACTAATACTATCGATTGTCAATTTCTGTAGTAGGTAGATACAGCGGGACAAGCCCACCTACACTATCGAAAGATCTAAAAGTGTAGATGTTATACTACTAACGCCATCTTACTTTTGCAAACTAACTATAGTAGCGTGGCTGTACTGTTGTAAAAATAAAACATAGAACCAGTCACGTGTTAAGTGTTGTTTTGTTTAACTTGTGTAAAAAAATATAGTTTTTGATAGCACTATTTATAACTCAACGGGGTGTTTTTTAGCCCACGATTTTTAGTGGTACTTATTTGGTTTACTGGTAACGACAAATTTTTGGTAACTGACGTTGAAAGTCAGTGAATGTCACTGATGTAAACAAAGATGAAACATGACTAAATATTCCGCAAATTTCAAGTAATTTTTGCATAATAAAGCTAAAACTGCCCACTTCCAATATGATTCAATATTTATTTCGCAAGAAGAACGAAGGATTGTACAGCATTCCGGTAAACAATGTTTTGAATTTGGTTAATGACAAATCCTTGACGAATCGCTACCGACGCAAATATATGACGTATGCACATTATTGCCACATGAAAGCTGTTTGTAGCGCCACTATCCCCGGATTGGACCGACACTTGTTAGTCTTACAATAATAGTCATTCCTTTGAAATCTGTTTCAGCTAAGTAGCTATCATTTTATGAGAAGTTATTATTGACGTTTATTACGATTACGTTCTCTTTGTTTTCAGGTCCCGTCAAACCAAACGTCTTAGGAGTAGGCCAATGAGGGAACAAATCACATCTGAACTCAAACCTAGAAGTATTTACACGAAGCGTAAGGATTGCTCACAAGATTCCGATCGCGGGATCTTTACGTCCACACAACACATACTGTAGGCGTTCAGTAGGGCCAACACAGCCTTGCGACTTGGTCATTTCGACGATACGGCACAGATTACAATTTTCAAATGTCATGTCATAGGCAGCGATACACGTTCAGTCTGGCGTCAGTTCATTCCCAGTCTGGTCTGAATGACTATAGAATGATTGTATAACTCTCTGATAGACTGACGGTCCGGACTGGTGAAAATGAATGAATGACAGTAAACTGACAATCCAGAATGATCGACTGAACGCCAGATGTTGAGCGTGTAACCAATCTCTTAATGTCAAAAAGAAGTTTGACTTCAAGTAGGTTCAGTATTACATCGTTCTTCATCTCTATCACAACTGTGACACGCGTCTCTTTGGTGCGACAAATATTGTTTTTCTTTTGAGTCGATACAGTGTGATTCTGATTACGTTCGCCTGAAAAGGAAAGTCGCTGCATTTTATCACAGATTTATGCTTGGTAATTGGCGTACCTAAAGATTAGTTACCCGATTGCTAACCGTTTCTATACGCTACAGTGCGAGAGAGACGGCGAAGTCGTAAGATGTGCCAGCCTCTGAGAGACGTGGAAATGGATACCCTCCTGTTGTTTGATAAGGATAGTCTCTAGCTGTCAATATTTTTATGACGAAGAGATTTATATTAGAAGGGACGACTAGCCATATTAGTCTATTGATTTGAAGAAAGCCGGAAGGCGGTGTGGTTGTACGTTTGCATTTTTAGGGTGTTAAGGACGATCGACGCACGGAGTGTCTGCGGGTCGTCGAAATAAGCTCGTGTATCGTGTATTTTTTGTTTATTTATAACAGTGAGTATTGAAATAATAGAGTGACATTGTCGAAAAACTTTACGTATGTAAGCTGTCGTAAGAGTGACGGTCGGCACGCGGCCATGTATAGTGAAACTGCTGTTCTAAATGCACGTTTCTTCTGCAACAACCCTATTGGTTCCATACTCGCTTTATACTTAGGAAATGTGGAAATAAATTATTCTTCTGTTTTCAGTTATTCGCTTTTAAGTATACAGTAGTTTCGATGTTCATTTGTCGTCGCACGCTATGAAACGTCGCAGGCACTTGGTGTTGTTGCATTGTCGTTCAACTGTGGATTACACATGACAGGATGTTCTTGTATGTACTTTGAGTAGCCTCTGTGAGAACGATTACATGGACCGATAATTTAAGAAAACTGCGAAGTTTTATACAAATGTTCTACTAAGCGCCATTTTAGCGAAGTTTCTGCCTCATACATTCTATTAATACTCAAGCGCTACCTATAGACATATTGAATACCTTGCTCTAAAGTTTGTATAGACATTAGCAGTATTCTTGAATTAATGGTCCATGGCGATAGTAAGTTTTTAATCATACGATTATTTCGTGATACCGGTTTGTTTTATACTCTGATTACTATTGCGGACCATAGTTGCTTGTGGTAAGGGGTCGATTGTAGCCAAGGGTGTCGAGTAACTCCAAAGAGCATGAAAGTAACAGAGTGAAACTGTCTGAATGTTTAACTTTAAATACAATACGAACTACATATAAATACATATTAAATGAAATAAAAGCAACTGTTTCCCCAGCCTACACTACTCGCGAAGTTAGCCGAGTCCTGTTGACCTAAGTATTACTTCCTCTATCGAAGTGCCTCTCCACGCTATCATAATCGCTCAACTTCGGTCATTTCGCGAGTAGTGTAGGCTTGCATTTGGCTTTGGCATTCATAGGCCTGTTAGCGTTACATTTGCTTTTATTTTGCACGTACTGGATCACGAGGTGGCGTTACTATCATCCGAGACTTCCTTACACTCATGTTGAGATTGAGAATGACCGAATGATAGTAACGTAAGGTCAGTCGGGATAAGCGCGCCACAATGAACATCGAAAAGTACAGATGTTATTATTGTTATACAACTAACTTACGTGTGTGGTTGTAAGATGGCGTCAGTAGTGTTACATCTGTCATCATCATCATATCAGCTGATAGACGTCCACTGTACAAAGGCCTTTCCCAAAGTTCTCCACAACGATCGGTCTTGCGCCACCCTCATCCAATTCTGCCCGCGATCCTAACCAGGTTATCGGTCCACCTTGTTGGGGGTGTTCCCACGCTGCGCCTTCCGTTTCGCGGTCGCCACTCAAGAACCTTTCTGCCGCAACGGCCATCGGTTCTACGAGCAATGTGCCCCGTCCACTTAAGTTTGGCGACTGTCTGAGCATTGGTTTCTCTTGCATATCACATAATTTCGGAAAATCTGTACTCTTCGATATTTTTATAATAGATGTGATTACCCCAAAGAGTGTAATCACTCAGATTACCCCGTGTGGCGCGAGTATCCTGACTGGCCTTAATCTACTTATGCAGCTATTCTAAAGACATGACCTTTCTCACTTTATTACTCCCATACTTTCGGGGGATATATATTCTGGTGATACTAAGCTTCTAACGGGATTTAGTTAAATTTGTTCATAATTTTCATCCTCATAAATATTTATCAATTCCCTCCCCGTAATTTATAAGTTGCAATAATGGCGAAGAGTGAGAACGATACCAATGTAAATAGTTTACAATAACTAAAAATAATTTAAAACTTTATATGAGCGTAGAGAATATACAGTGTGGTCGCACTCGGTGTTACGTGGTTTTCGATAAGTGCGTGAGTTTTATTACTTGTAATAAATTATTGTTAATAGATCAATTATTACACAAACTTTGTTTCATTTAATCCTTTATCTACATATTTGCATTCTTAAACATAATTGATATTCATTTTGGAGACTTATTTTTATTTTTAATGTTGGGGCACAAAACACCTAATTCAAGCTACAATTGTACCGTTATAAAAATCTAATTCATCGTTCTTTACAAAAATTAATCGATTAAAAAATACTCGTAAATGACTGAAACTAAAACTTTTTTACCGTAATCAAGTAAAAAGTATCCTATAACCGTCTTTAAATGGGCACCCTGTACAAAACTTGGTAAAAATTTGTCCAGCCGTTTCGGCATGATGTCGATGAGAGGACATCAAAGAATTATAACCAACAGATGTAATGGCACCATATACTAGTATGGCGCTGAACGCCCATACCAAACAAAAGACGATCCTGCATCGCTAATAAGAATTTTTCTAAAATCGTTACACCTCTCCATAGAAAACTGATTTTCAATGTAAATCTAGAATAATAGTATAGATATTGAAATTATAATTCGTGTATTTCTTAATAATAGTCGGCCTAGCTACCATATTTACTATTATTGGTGCCAAGCGGGCCTATAATAATCGCGTTCATCATAGGGTAGAATGAATGTATCTAAGACGTATATAAGTTGCTATATCATTAATCAGGGGGCCTATGATGGTTGATTTTATCACGCGATAAATAAGTGACATAGCATTCGTCACGTTTTGACACAATGCGAGTGTGAGTGACAGATGCTTTGTCACTTATTTATCACGTGATAAACGCAACCATCATAGGCCCCCTGGAAACCTTAGATGACTTTTTACACTATCCCTAACTCTTGAATGTTCTGCTTCGGCTTCGGGTCTGATTACCCCTTGACTAGGCCGATGTTTCTGGCGACCTCAGCGAAGGCGTCGACGGCGCGCGTGACGTCAGCGTGCGTGTGCGCGGCGCTGAGCTGCACGCGCACGCGCGCGCCGCCCTTCGGCACCACCGGGTAGCTGAACGCCACCACGTAGATACCGCGCTCTGGAAAATTAAGTTATCTTTATCTTTTGTGCAATTTTTTTTTTTTTATACAAAATAGCCATGTATTTAACCTCGATTGCACCTGATGTTAAGTGACAATAAGGCCTAAGATGTAGCATGCTTACTTAGAATGTACTCACAACTTAAGTTGTACAAGTTCAAACATTTGCTACTAGTAGTCTTTCCGATCGCTAAGATCAAATAAAGTCACTTTGGTACAAGGTGCAAACAACCGTATACTTGGGTCGTTTTCACTTGTGATTTGATCTTAGAATTCTGGATAGACTATACCCTTGAAATTGGAATACCTAGACCGCGACCCGAATGCTCCGACTTGTCCAGGAACTTGTTTGGCACCACACCACTAATAGCTAAACATCAAGTAGAGATTTTTACGTGACCCTAAGGCCGTAAGTGGGATTTTCTGCCATGGGAGATAATCTCACTTCCGGGCCAAGGCAAGACGTAAAACATTAACCATGGGCTGTAAGTCGTAAAACCCCAGAACGCGTTCGCGCCACAAACACCTGCGATCTAGGGCTTTCACGAATTCACGGCCCTAGGTATGTAATGTACCTACTATATTAGCTAATTCGCACTAATCAAAGTATGTATCTATATACTAGTAATAAATATCTTACAATACCTACTAGGTACATGGTTTTCTAGGACGCGGATTACAAAAATTAAAATAGGAGACAATTTTTTTAAATTTTCGTACTGGGTGTCGTTGTCTATTAGGTTTTTAAGTAGATATTGTATTTGAATTGTGGCATCAGTTTTGGGTAACCTGTTGGAAATATTTTGTATCGTCATTTACACTGTGATTAAAGTAAAATATACTAACGTAGCATGCCCGAACCGAACTCAATAGCCAGCGGTGCTTCGATGACCATCACGAAGCAGGTGGTCATCTCAACGAAAGTTGCAGATATTCTTGTGCAGGCGCTCTTAGTTGCATCTAAAGACTATTCAACAAAATATACTAACGCAGCATGCCCGAGGCGAGCTCGACGGCCAGCGGGGCTTCGCCGACCATCACTGGACAGATGGGGTGGTCATCTCCAGCTACTGTGAGTCCGGCTGCCTTCAAACCCGAACGGAAGTTACGGGTATTCTCTTGAAGACGCTCGCGGAGCTCGCTGCTGCCTTCTACGAGGTCCAGGGACTGTAAAATAAAAATAAAAAATATAATTTTAAATAAAATAATTATATTTAGGTAAATATCATAGTACATAGATAGATTCAGGCGTTACTTTGCGAAATCCCATGGTAAATCCTTTAGGCGGTATCCTATTACAACTCCGAAACATTGTTTCCCATCTGTAAGTCTTACCCATCCCATAATATTTTCAGGTATTTATGAACACCATTTTAAGGAACCCCAGTTTTGACAAAAAATGCTTTAGGCACTATTCTACGAAAGAGCATCACGGTCAATAAGTTGTACCTACCTAGACACTTGCGAAAGTATCTTCTTCTTCTTCAGAAAGTTACAGGTAAATACTAAATACAGCAAACCAACCTGCGGCAAGTGTTTCGATTCACTACGACTACTACGAGGCATCATCAGGAAGTGCTCATGTTGACGGTCCGGCTTTCACCTGAGAAACTGAGCTGTCCTGGGTTTTCCCAAACATGTCTTTTGAGGTTGGTGCCTCTCACTTCTCAGTAAACAGTTTTGATAATATGTATTCACTTGTATCTTGGATGCTCTCCGAACGATTAATTTCCTACTCTGCACCCACTTGAAGCATCTCTGTTTGGCCCTATGGTTGACTGGTAGAGAATGCCATTAGGCATTAAGTTCGCCAATTGTACTGACTTTTGTTTTGTGCAATAAAGTTTAAATAAATAAATAATAATTGTTGTGTACCTTCAATGAAGCGACTACAACAGGAGGTGGCGGCGCGTTGGAGAACAAGTACGGTCTCGACACATTTCTCAGTAGAGCGACCAATTCTTTAGGTCCGGCAGTGTAGCCCCCCGCTGCGCCGCTCACAGCCTTGCCGAGCGTCGAGCAGATGATATCGGCTGCACCCATCACGTTGCAGTATTCTTCTGTGCCCCTGGTAGACAGAAGATTAGTCCATATGATGTAACCGTATTGGGCAAACGTTGATGCACATGTAAATGCTGTCACTGTTTATTTTAGAAGATTAAGAGAGTAATAAACATCAATTAAGTACTTTAATGTGTATAGAACATTGGCATCTAGTAGGACGGTATAAAGATGTACCTTAAGTAGCAATCTATCTAAAGGCAGACCAAAAATTGTTGAGCAATATTCTGTTTGTATTTTTATCACATACCATTGCATTCGATTTACGGAGGCTAGGAGATCGCCACCTTGTGGGTACCTCATGGAGGTATGTAGATAAGTACTCACCGTCCAGTGGCCCCGAAGAAGCCAGTAGCGTGGCTGTCATCTACCGCCAGTAGGGCTCGGTACTTGTCCGCTAAAACTCGCAATCCTGGCAAGGGAGCCACGTTGCCATCCATCGAGAACACGCCGTCAGTCACAATCAGCTTGATGCGCGCTTCGCTGTGTGCCAATAAATGCTCCAGTTCTATATATAAAGCCAAAAAGATAGACGTAACTATAGTTGACGCAAATAAATATTTAAAAGAATGCTTGCCTTTAAAATACGATCACAATTATATTATACTAAATTTTAAATTAGTGGATTAAGAAATACAATTTGCATGGCCAGTAGGTATCTGTATAAGAGGTCAGCAACCTAACCTTTAAAATTACGGATTTGGACCAATCAATGCTTCCAGCCATAAATATTGAACTACCTACTCAGAGTTTGCACCGTAGCACGATGCCATATGGGTATCTCATCCATTTAGACCAGCCGATGCTTCAATTTGTAACGTATGGCCATTAAATTGCTTACCATTGAGATCTCTATGCGGATAGCGGTATTTTTGAGCCTTGCAGAGCCGTATTCCATCAATGATGGAGGCGTGGTTGAGTGCGTCCGAGAAGACAGCGTCTTCGGGCGTCAGTATTGACTCGAACAGCCCGGCGTTCGCATCGAAGCACGAACCGTACAAGATTGCATCCTCACGCCCATGGAATTGAGCCAGTCGGTGCTCTAACTCCTGTAAGTATGAAATTGTATTGCAAAAACGTCTGCTAAAGCGTCTCATGAAGCAACTGGTTAGAATAATTAGATGGTTCGACAATTAAATAGTTCATTATTCTAGCGATCAAAGCGCCTGCGATCCGATCCTTTGGAGACAAGGGTTCAAATCTTAAAGATGGACTCGGTCACTTTCCATACATCACAGGTTTCATACATTCAACGTAACGTCATCTATCGAGACGACTACCTAAATGTATACAATTCGGGATCAGGATTAATCGGATGAGGTCCAGCACGCAATGTAAGTCGTATGTTGATTTGAATCGGCGTGCATCCATCGTCTGCCATACTGACATTACTGATGCATTAATTAACCTTTTGAACGCCACAGTCGTCATATCACGGAGGTATGTACATCGGAATAATTGTGCCACTGACTGAAAGTTTAAATATGATCTAAAGTTTAGTACCTAATTCAAGCTACCTACTACAAGTGTTTTTCAATCCCTGTTCATTTTGGCGCACTTTATTATTATTTTTTATGACGGGAGTGGCACGTCGAATTGTTTCACAACTTGGCGGCCAAAAGGTTAAGGTCACATTCAAAAGGCATGGCTATAGATTCATAATTTCTTACTAACCTTGTGTAATGTTTGTGTTCCACAGATAAACCTAACGGAACTGAGCCCTGCACCATATTTGCGAAGGCCCTCCCTCGCTGCCTCCACTACTTCTGGGTGATTCTGTAAAAAATCGGATCATAAAACTCTGTTTCCGGAAAACATCCACCAATTGACTTAACATTTTGGTAATAAAATGTAAGCTAATTCACTCATCTCACGGTGGATAACCGGAGGGTTATGATAAGGTAGTTCTAAATTCCTAATAAAGGTACAAAAATCAAATAGTTAATATACGCGATATAATCTGTTTAAATTGTTTATGCAAATGTGTGACAGTTGCGGTAACTGAAGGAAATATTCAGTATACTTAAGTTTTACTGTTGAAAGATTTATTGTTTATTGATTTCACTAGAATTTTATTCTTGTTTAGTCTAGTTCTAGCTTTTTAGGGTTCCGTACCTCAAAAGGAAAAAACGGAACCCTTATAGGATCACTTTGTTGTCCGTCTGTCCGTCCGTCCGTCTGTCAAGACCCTTTTTCTCAGGAACGCGTGGAGGTATGAAGCTGAAATTTATATCAATTACTCAGGTCTACTGTCCCTTGAAGCTGTGAAAAAATCAAACTTCTAAGCCAACGCAATCAAAAGATACAGCCGTTTATGCCGCAAATTTTCGACACTTGCAAGGGACTCAAAACCTACAGGGTGCTTCCCGTGAACTCAGAATCTTGAAATTTGGTACGAAGCAACGTCTTATAGCATAGATAAAGGAATAATTACGAAAACCATTTTTTTTTTTTTAATACCTAACTTTGCACCTAATTTATATGGGGCGCTATACATACCAGGTGCAAACTTAACTTAACCACTTAGGGATGGAAAGTGTTTGTACGGAACCCTCGGTGCGCGAGTCCGACTCGCACTTGGCCGGTTTTTTTTTACTATCATGTTTATACTCACTGATAATCCTAAATAGTTGTTTGCGCAGAAGTTTAAGAACTCTCCTTCCGCTCCTTGCACTCTCACCTATAAAAATAAACATCAGGTCATCAGTAATTTAAAAGAATTCATCGTACCTACTTATACGATATGACTCTACTTCATTAGTAGGTATTAAATGGTCCAAAAGTAGTAGACCACTTTCTTTTTAGCTGACAGTACCTACTTGAATTTTATATTATAATAAAATATTTCAATTTGAAATGTAAAGCGCCAAATATTACTGCAGTAAAAGCGGAAACAAATATCGGTACCTATACCTACCCTACATTAACTTTCCAACATTGCATACTTATATATCATCATCATCATCATCATCTCAGCCATAGGACGTACTTATATATAGGCACGACCAACTAGTAAGTAGATATAGGTATATATATGTTTGGGCAGAAGTAGCTAAGCAGAATAACACACCAACAATAATCTGTACAACCCTTTATTGTGTAGATAATAGAGTCCGTGTGCATATAAATTTGATCACTTATTGCTTAGCGTGTGTAGCATCTTCTGCTGCTGACTGTAGATTAATATTTGTTTTCGTAGATTTTCGTGGATAAATGTATTATTTTAGTAGTTTTGCAGTAGATTCCATGATTTTTTTTGCATAGACCGTTCTATATTTATTTAAAATTTACGGCACAAAAGAAAAACGTAACGTACAAAGGCGGACCGTCCGCCTAGGACTAAGTTTTACCTCCCGGTGTAGACCATAGCGGACGTAATGCCATGGGAAATACCCAGAAAAATTAGGCATTTATCGATAATACCGCCTATAAAATTCAAGTATTCTCGGGGGAGGCCTAACCCCTAGAGAACGCGTCCCCGGGTCGCGGATAGGGGAATGCTCGGCAGATATGCAGGGTAGGAGTGAAATAAAATAGCTCCCGCGGACCAAACAGGCCGGAGAAGGACACTTCGTAACAAACCCCGCCTTCAGAGCTCAAGTGAGGTGTGCAGGTGTGCTGCTTGCTTAGGATGGAGTATGCAGAAGGGATGGTAGCGTATGAACTCAAAAGAAGGGTCACCGGTAGCTCCCAGGCTCTCCACGAGGGCTACATCCTTGGCGTCAGGTGGCAACCGGCCGTAAAAATGAAAGCCAATTCTTCACTCCAGTATCAATATGAAAGTGCGCAAAAATGAAAATACTATAAATGCTAGGGCGTCCCCCTCAAGCGACGGTCAGAATGTATCGAATGCTATAAGAGCTAGGGCGTACCCCATAAGCGACGACCATCGACGCAACGCAACGAACATGCGTATAGCTACGTGGAATCTCGGTTCCCTGACCGGACGCAGTCAAGAACTGGCGGAAACTCTTCAAAGAAGAAACATCGACATTTGTTGTGTTCAAGAACTAAAATGGAAGGGATCCAAGTCTAGAGACATAGGAAGAAACTACCAATTGGTGTATCATGGCACGTCAACTACAAGAAATGGAGTAGGTGTTGTCCTCAGCGAAAATTTCAAACAAAGGATTATCAGCGTAAATCGATGTACGGATAGAATCATAGCAATCAAGCTTGCGCTGGATAATAAACCGTGTCTTAACATCGTATCAATTTATGCTCCTCAGACAGGTTGTACCGCAGAAGAGAAGAAACTCTTCTGGGAGGAACTATATGATCTAGTTCAGAGCATACCCCCCAACGAACACAAAGTTATAGCTGGGGACTTCAATGGACACGTTGGACGAAGGAACGACACCTATTCGGAAGTACATGGATGCTTTGGATACGGAAGCCCTAACAATCAAGGGGAAACTTTACTGGACCTTGCTACCTCTTTTGACCTCCCAATCATCAACACATGCTTTAAAAAAAAAGACGAACATTTGATTACCTATAAAAGCGGGAATAATGCAAGCCAAATTGACTACTTTCTCATGGATAGAGCAATGCGTAAATATTGCAGAGATTGCAAGGTCATCCCAGGGGAGCCTCTCACTACCCAACATCGCTTACTAGTATCATGCCTAAGAGTACCCTCATCTAATTTCAGGATAAAAACTAGCCCAACACCTCGCATTAAATGGTACCATTTAGATAAAACGCAAGGCGATACTGTTAAAACAGAGGTTGAATCTTACCTGACAATGCCTGATCCTATCAAATACGACTCAAATGAAACCTGGAATGCATTGCATAAAGAGAGCACAAAATCTGCTAAACAACACCTGGGCATAACAAAGGGCAAGTTACAAATCAACAAAGAAGCCAGCTGGTGGAATGATGATGTTAAGTCCAAAATTAAGGAAAAGAAAGATAATTTCAAAGTATGGCAAAGGACACTCTTGGACGAAGATCGTATTAAATATGTGGAGAGTAAATCACAGACAAAAAAACTAGTAGCAAGCTCTAGAGCTAAATCACGGGAAGATTTCTATAAAAGTCTCGAACGTGCAACAAATTATAAAGAAATCTTCAAGTTAGCCAAATTCAGAAATAGAAAAACACAAGATATAAAGTCGAATAAGTACATAAAGGATAAAAGTGGTAGGCTTCTAACACAAGATAAAGATATAAATACTCGTTGGCGAGAATACTTTGCAGAACTATTAAACGAGGAATACCCACGGGAAAGTGTGCCGGAGTTAGCATGCGTATCTGGCCCAATAGAACCAATAACACCCGAGGAAGTAAAGCTTGCTATACGCCGAATGAAGAACAATAAGGCGACTGGGCCAGATGAAATTCCGGTTGAACTCTGGAAAAAAGTAGGTGACACCGGCGTGACTTGGCTAGCTAACTTTCTCAATAAGGTTGTAGAAGATCGCAAAATGCCCGACATGTGGAGAAAGAGCGATATTATCCCTTTCTATAAAAATAAAGGTGATGCTGCCGAATGCGGAAATTTCCGAGCAATAAAGTTAACTTCGCACTCCTTGAAAATTTGGGAAACCGTGATAGCCAGGAGATTATCTCAATTAATAAAGTTAACGCCAAACCAATGTGGCTTTTCAAGCGGCGTAGGAACAATAGATGCTGTCCACTCTATCAAATTGCTTTTACAAAAGTATAAATCATCTAAGAAGGATCTCCACTTCACTTTCATAGATCTAGAAAAAGCATTTGATAGAGTCCCGAGAGATCTTATATGGACAGCGCTCCGTGCACAGCACATACCCGAACAGTACATCGATATAATAAAGGATATGTACAATAACGTAACAACAAGGGTACGTAGTCCTGCAGGATTGAGCGAGGAATTCCATGTGAAGGTGGGAGTGCATCAGGGTTCAACTTTGAGCCCACTTTTATTCAATACGGTCATGAACTTTGTCACTGAAGATCTGCAACGCCCGGCTCCATGGACATTACTATATGCTGACGACATAGTGCTCGTGTCGGAATCCGCTGAAGACCTGCAAAATGAATTGTCCCTATGGAGCAACCGCTTGGAAAGCCGAGGACTCAGAGTAAGCCGAAAGAAAACGGAATACATGCATTGCAAGTTCTCGGGCGCAAATGCGAACACATCCCCACCGCTAATAGATAATGCCCCCCTAAACAAAGTATCAAAATTCAAGTACCTGGGATCCGTGATAACTAGCGAAGCGAGTACCAGAGAAGACATAGAAAATAGAATTCAAGCGGGTTGGCAAAAGTGGAGAGCACTGACTGGAGTGCTATGTGACTCGCAAATGCCTGTGCGCGTAAAGGGGAACATCTACAAGAGAGCAGTTCGACCTGCCCTTCTGTATGGAGCGGAATGCTGGCCCACGCGCAAGCAAGATGAGCATAAGCTACACTGTACAGAAATGCGTATGTTAAGGTGGGCGGGAGGCGTAACGAAAATGGATAAAGTTAGGAATGAATACATCCGTGGCACATTTAAGGTTGCGCCAATTCCGGAAAAGATGCGCGAGAGTCGTCTGAGGTGGTATGGTCATGTAATGCGCAGGGACGACGACCACATGACTAAAAGGGCGCTAAATACCATTGATGAGGGTAAGCGAGGCCGAGGCCGCCCCCCTACGACTTGGACAAGTACAATTATAAAGGACATGAAGACGACAGGCGTAAGCCCTGATATGACGCAAAATAGAGAAGAATGGCGCAAAACGATACGGAGAGCCGACCCCAAATGACATGGGAAAAAGGCTAGGATGATGATGATATCGATAATACCGCCTGTTTTTACCTCTATTGCATTTTACGTGTAACCTGTGTTTATTTGTAGGTAGGATACTTTCCCGTTGATCTATTCTGTTCCCTTGTTAAGCTAGTGGAAATCTGTTTATATATGTAGAACAAAATATAGGTAGTTCAATTTCTTACTCTAGGTATCTTCGTACTTGGCAGCTACTACGTAAGTTATGATATTATAACTTCGTGAATCACATGTTAGCTGCTAGATTTCTAGCTCCCATAACAAAACGTTACACATATTATACCTATTACCTACGTAATTGAGTTTAAACATGAAACTTCATTTACCAATGTGTACCTAACTACCTACTCACAAACAGATCTGTAAATGTATTTGTGAGTAGATTCACAGATGGGTGTGTAATGATCGATATAAAAATAAATGGTATAAGTATGTTGGATATAACATCATTTGATATAAGTAATAAACGTTTGGTATAATTTTAAAACATCTATTTTTATTTCGTATATTTATTATTTGGTAGAACACTTATTTCCTATAACCATCATATGGTATAATGTTCATTTGGTATAACAACATTTGGTATAATTTCATATGGTATAAAATACATTTGATATAACAACATTAAGTATAATCACTCATTTGATATAATAAATGTTTGGTATTTTTTTAAAACATCTATTTTTATTTCGTATATTTATCATTTGGTAGAACACTTATTTCCTATAACCATCATATGGTATAATGTTCATTTGGTATAACAATATTTGGTATAATTTCATATGGTATAAATACATTTGATATAACAACATTAGGTATACTTATGCTTAATAAAAAATGTATTAATTTTTGTGTGCGAATTGACAACATTTCATATTTATCATCATCATCATCATCATTTCAGCCTATTGCAGTCCACTGCTGGACGTAAGCCTCCCCCAGGGTTCGCCACATGGCGATTTTCATATTTATAACAGGTGGAAATTAATATAGAGATCGACAGGGCTTTATGTCGTGTACCTTAAAAAAAATCTTTGAATTTATTCTTCTGTATTTAAAGAAGTATAAGAAAATACATCAAATAACTGCAATCTAAGACAATAAGGGCTGAATAGGGTTGTTGTCTAAACCAAAGAGCGAAAAAAAAATTATTTTATTTTATTTGACGTTGACAGATGACAGATGCATACCGAGTTTTATTAAGTTTTTTTAATAAGAAAACCGACTAAAGTAACCGTTCCATTAAGTTCTGGTTTTGGTGTTGCCACATTTTAAAATGAGTATGTTTTTATAAATTAATAATAAAATAAATAATCATCTCAGAAAATAAATAAAAACAGAGATTACTTCATCTTTTTAAGCAGAATTCAGAAAAGTAATAAAATGATAGTCTTAAAAATATGAAATGTTGTCAATTGCGTTTTATTTACCTAACCCAAAGCTTTTTTTCTCTTTTTTTTTCTAACCTAACCTAACCTACATTTCTAATTGAACTTTTGGTTTAAGTTTTTTTTAATGCGGGCGGCTTCGCCCCCAAGCCCCCCTGTGTGGGCTCCGCCCCCCGCCCCCCTATTTCTCTATATCATATACGTTATGCCATTTGAACTTTAGATAAAATAAACATTATACCATAAATTCATCAGAAGAAATATGCATTATACTTAAAGAATGTTATATTAAATGTTATTCCATAAAATTATCAGTATATGAAACAATAATTATATCAAATGTTGATATATTAAGTGTTGTTATATCATTCAATAATTATATCAAATGAGCGTTATAGGGACTGAAATTATATCAAAAGTTGTTATAGCCATCGTTACGCACCCTTCACAGATAGATGCATTAAGTATGTAAAGAGTATCGTAATCGTTTGAAAACGTAACAACCGATTACAAAAAACTAATAAATAAAATAAAATAAATTAGAAACTTACTTTGGTATCCTGTGGCGATGTAAGGATCCTCTCATGCTTCCAGGTCTTGGCCTTCTTGATCTCCTGCAGCCGGTCATCCAGGACTTCCCGCAGTTTGGTTACTCCTGCCCTCTCCTTGCCTTTCAACTCGTGGAGCTGGCGAGCTTGCTTGCCATTTACAGCAAATACTGAAATATAAAGTTAGGTAAAAAAAATAGTTCTATAATTCAGTAGGTAAGTAATTCTTGAGATCAATGGTTGTTACCATATTGCAATTTAAACAAAGCTTAGTAATCGTTCATTACCGTATGTAATCGCTTCTACTACTAAGCGACCACAACAATCACTGCTGTGGCGCGGAGATAATCCCATTAGTCCAATACTAAATATTAATATTAGTAACCAGGACATTACAGTGTGACGTTATTATCTTCGTAAATATTCGTTTATAACTGAATTTTCCGCCCAAATGGTCTTAGTGGCTCACAAATCGCAATTATCGTTATAATAGGTAATTGTACGAATACCAATGCCAATACCAATGCAACAAAACACAGGAAAACAGAGCCATAAATTAAATTATCTGGTCGTCTTCTAACACTTTGCAATTAACCAGTAATAAAATATTCCAAAGACTAGATTTACTTCCTAAGCCTTTCGCGTGAGGGCTGGTACCTACTTATCTATGGATGGTTGTGAAAAATTATGAAACAAAGTTTTAGCACGAGTAGGTAAGTGGCTACACGCAACCGGTAGAACAGTTCTGTTCACAGCTGCTGCTGAAGTACCATGAAACATTTCAAAACCCGATTGCAGTTAGAGTTTATAAGTAGGCCAGTTAACTAGATGTTACCAATGCCGCGTGGTACTTAAATAAGCCCTTAAAATAATCTAGATCTGTTCTGGTGCGGCTCTAAGGAATTATGTTTTCAAAGTAAAGTATGCGACCGTAATACACGACAAGGTCAGCATTGGTTTTTGCTAATTTTGCTTCACATGTAGCCGTTACCTATTGTTACTTAGTATACCTACTTAACTACGTCTGCGAAGTTTAAAATAAGGTCACTCTATTGCACATATCAAGAAATCTATAGTTTTTTTTTTGTTTTGCACTTTTTTATTTTCAATCACATTTTTCAATATAAAGGAATACGGAAGAATACTTAATTCTGTGAACAAGTAGCATAAATAATAGGCGACTTGTTTTTGTACACTACAATATCTTAGACGACCTTTATGACATCACTCCAAAAATACCCTACAAACAAACAGCAAAGGAACTAATTGAACACCTCCAGATTTTTCGCTTTAATCATCCCCATAAGTTAACACGATTTCCCTAAACATTTTAGTACCTATTAGTACTTAATAAATTAGATAAAAGTTGTACATTACCGGTGCGCAGGAGTGGCGAGCGTAGAGCCATCGCGGCGAATGGAGGCGCGGCCGCCGCACCGGCACGACACCTACTTGTTAGTATACCAGTCACGCAGGTTTCTGTTTACGTTTAATGTTGTTTTAGTTGCTACGCCGCCATTGGCGAGCCAAATCAATGAAAATGTAAGGCTTTTCTTCAACATTTGAACAGTGTAGTGACAAGCAGCTACTATTAAACAGCTATACCGTAATTAACTTAAGGTCAACTTAAGAACAGTCAGAAGTTTCAAGTCATGTTTAAACTTGTTTAAACTAAGGCTATCTAAAGGTAATGCTGAACTAGTCTAGGACTTTCGCTATCATTAGCGCTTACGTCAACTCTAAGATAAACTGGAATGTCTTTATTATGATAATTTCGATTTGTGTCTTCAGTTAGTAGTCGGCTTCAAAACGTACGTTGTAAGTCTCAGTCTCAGAGCATTATTCGGTAAATGTTTGCATATGCATCTTGTAACAGAAAAGTTAAGGCAGGTATATCCAGGACATTGCTGCCTGAACGGCCATCCGTTCTCCTGCCAGTAGGTACCTAATATTAGCTATGTCGGGTACATTGGTTTTTCTGCGGATATCCTCATTTCTGATTTTTCCGCGCAATGAAACTCCGGGCATAGCGCGTTGCACGTTGCACGTTGCGCGACTCTTGGCCATCATATGAGTCCCATTGTGAACGGCCATGTATCAGTTCCGTAATTGATCACTGGCTGCACGCTCTGTCCAAAGACTTTTGTCAGTGGAAAATTTTCGACAAGATAACGCAGCTTTCCAAACACTGCCTCGTGACGTGAGGGTAGCGTAGCGGGGAGTCGATAGATGCTGTCTGCACAGGATCGCACTTTGTGGCGAGCTATTGGACAATTTATAATAAGCCGATAAATACATAAAATGATTAGAGAAAGACTATTAGTAAATATAGCTAAAATATATATATAAATAGCATAGTCCAACAGTTACACAACTAGGGAGGCCTCCATGACCCTACTTTACTGTATCGACGGCCACTGTAGCTGAAGATATTTTCATGCGTGGCCATAACTTATAATCATATTTTTGACAGAGCGAGCGCAGCGAGCGAAGCGTCTCTGCTTCAGCTTCGACAAAAATTATTTCAGATGTTTGGATGTTCTGCTGATGTTCGGATTTTTTTAAAGATTCAGTTTTTCGATTTTATTCAAAATGGCATAGATATGGGGGTTGAAACCGAAAAAAATACAAATTCAGTAATTTATAAACGACAGCGTCGAAGTTAATGTGAGATAAAGTATTTTAGCCGCGACGATTTAGCCACAAGCGTGTATCCCTAGCTGTTGACGACGAAGTCGACACCACGTGTTGTTTGTAGCGCCACGCTCAAAGGATCTGGTGGTGAAATAGTAGACAATTTCCACGAGGCTGAGGAAGGAAAAGCCCATGAACAACCCCGTAATGCCCCCGCGGTTGACCACAAAGTCCACTCCTCCGTATAGTTCCGAGCACCGTAGTTAGCGTAGTGAACAGATCCTCCCCAAAGTAGGTCACCAGGCCAGAAGGAATGCGCCTGAGTAAGAACAGACAGAGGTGTTAATTTTTAAAATACAAAACATGTATGTTTTTGAAATCCATAAGTAGGTAATGTAGGTAGGTATAACAATATCTTATGGATGTTATGGGATATTAGATTCGAATACCTATAATATTTATAATGGTCGCTATTGAGCTGAAATTGTTGAATGATAAATTAATTACTGTATCAACAATCTCTGGGAAATTATGGAAGTATTTGTTCCACCCGTATTAAACAGTAAGTTTTACATTAGGTTCGTCTCGAATCGAATAGAACTGAATAAGTAATACACCACATGATCGCGCGGTAATATTATGCTCACTTAGAATAATAACGCGTAACGCGTAACGCGTAACGCGTTATTATTCTAAGTAATCTAAGTATGCTCAGCATTCGGCCCGGTTTAATTAGCTAGGAAGTGTGAAAAAGGAGAATGCGACAAATGGTAACAAGATATTGCTTGTGGACGACTTATTTAAGTCTGGGAGATTCGTCTATTCTGTTTCCTCCAAATAATGATTTGAATGCCTCATACGATAGCTCTGCTAGTGTATGGTATTATTAACCATATAATATGTATATGCTATTCACTATATAAGTATTTTAAATATAATATGCAGAGGTCGCATTCAGAGAAATAGAAGCGTCGCTCGGCACGGGTTTACGTCCCGCTTAAATTACTGTGGATCGCATAAATTTGCTAAACTTAAAAAGATAGAATGACGAATTTAAAAATGTGAGCGTTTTTAATTTTACCTTGATCCTGTTTTTTTCCTAGGGCGGTAACATCAAGTGCTCGAGTGGCTTACTAATTGACTTTATTTGTATCCTACCATCCGTGGGCTAAGTATATCAAGATTCAAGACCTATGTTGTTCATGTTGACAACACGGTAGGCTCAGTTTGTAGATACCTACCTACTGAGCCGGCGGTCCCGGGTTCAAATCCCGGCCTGGGCAAATATTTGTGTGATGAACTGAACTCGAATATTTGTGCTTGGTTCATGGTTGACCCAAGCACAAATATTCGAGTATAGATAAATATATATTTACTTATATAGATAAATATATATTTATCTATATAAGTATCTATATCGTCGTCTAGTTCCCATAACACAAGCCTTCTTGAGCTTAATTTGGGACTTGATCGATTTGTGTGAGTTGTCCGATATTCATTTTTTATTTTTATTTATTTTATGTAGTTAGAATGGAGAGAGGTTGTAGACATGCCTGTGTGGGACACCTCCGCATAATTTTTCAGCTCCTTGCATTACTGCAGACATTATATTTATTATATTATTTATTTTTTATTCTGCGCATCCAACAGACTCCAGCTATTATCGCCAGGTCATCAAATTATGCTTATTTCCTGCTTAACGGCAGTAGGAAAGTTAGGAATTCTGAATGATACAGCACTGCATTGTAATCACGGCTTGCAACCTATTGTCGACGACTTGGCCTTCTGGCAGACTGCCAGTTTTCCCGCTCTTTACACCGCTGACATGAGTGTTGCTGGATACTCATGTAGATAACTTGGAATACCAAATATCTACGTGCACTTCATGTATTGACCGTTAAATTATTTTAACAATTTTATTGTCTACATTGTAAGCTATCGTTACGATTGAATCTACCTAATTGCGTTGTGGAACTTGTGGATAGGTAGGTACCTATCCAAACTCACTATGCTTGGGATAAAACGTGTTTATCTTTTAATGATAGCTGTGATTAATAGGAGTCTAGAAACACTAGAAAGTTGGTTTTGGCGCTTCGCCGCTGCATTACATTACGGCTAACGTGAGCGTCAGGATGGCGGGTGTACATCAACGAATGGAGCTGCGGTATACGTCAGGAGTTAGTGCTAGCAATGTGCTAAATGTGCGCCAAAATTGGAGTAATGTGCTCTTTAAACTCCAGAGATATTTTAGAAATAAATGACGCCCGCCTGACGTCAGATCTAGCTAATGGCTGCCTACTGAGGGGTGAAAGAACTGCCTAAGGTTAGTGCTCGCAATGTGCTTCCACATGTATGAAGCACAATCAAATTCAAAGAGCGCTTAAAGAGTAATATGGAATTGAATAAGTATCTATATAGACGCCTGCTTATTTGAAATAGCGATATCACATTTTCCTTACAGACAGTTCAGGCACACACAAAACACGCAGGCGCTTTACACAAAAAGTAAATCTCTTATTCTTTAACCGCTCTCTGAATTTGATTGTGTATTCTTCGGCGGCTCGTCCAAAAGGACGAGCCGCGACAGTTCCAAGCAGTGCAAAGGGCCCCCAAGGACCCGCAAGCCAAGAGATAAAAAAAAAAAAAAAAAAGAATTTGATTGTGAATGAACACACAGAATAAATTTAATGTAAATTAATTGTATTCAATGAACAAAATATTATCAGACCAACCCAGCCAATTTTTTTAATGTACTTACGCGGGGACGGGCATGTCAAAAATAAAAGCTGTCAATTAAAATGTCTTCGGTTTGGCGTTTTATCCCGATTCCCGCGACTGAAATGGCTCCGTTATTTTACTGGCAACAATCAACTTTTTCATTCACATGTTACTTAATTCCATTCACTCAATCAGTGATAGCCAAGGTCATATATATTTTATCTCACTCGTGTACTACCAGAAATGAGTGTGATAAAATGAGATAGCGAAAACAAACAAAACAAGAAAACAATTCATCGGCTCGTATGTCCTCGTTTTATTTTCTTTTCATCCTTTAAGTTGCGTAGACGCATGCCTAGAACTGTCACTCGCTGCAAATACATGTAAAGATCGAAGAAATTTGTATATTCGTTTGTGTTTGTTTGTATTCTAGTGGTTCTAGTGCTCTGGAATACGTTATCTACTCCCTCTGGTATTAGTAGAACAGTGAAGCCGTGTAAATTGACTTGGATACCTCATTTAGCTAAGTGGAGTCGTGTACCATGTCTCTGAAGCTGTGCGGTGTGTTGGCTGCGGCCCTTCTGCTGGCCCTGCCCATAGTGTTAGCTTGCAATGAGGCTATTTGCGCGAGTGTTGTGTCCAAGTGCATGTTAACTCAATCTTGCAAGTGTGACTTGAAGGACTGCTCTTGTTGCAAGGAGTGCTTCAATTGTCTAAGCACCTTGTACAGTGAATGCTGTAGCTGTGTTGGTAAGCATTTTGTCATCTTTTAGTAAAGATCTTTTTTTTTTAAAGTGCAATATATTATACAGAATCGTAATGTCATCTACATGCAAATTACTTACCTGAGTTTAGACCTGGTGGTAGCTTAATAACATATCTGAAGTTTCTGTATGCCAAAGGTCTAAACAAATCTAGATGATTGATTCTATTTTCGAGCCTAGTTAGCCTTGGGTGCCTAGTTAGCTGATGAAATGAAATAATCAATTTAGTAAGTAGGCCAAGAAGCTTGCAGTACTTGGAAAATTGAAGATCAGCCACAAATAGGCACTAGGAAAACACCTTTAATATTCTTTATACAATATACATATATTCAATTTTTTATTATGTAGTTGTCCCCAAAAACTTGCCCAAAACAAAGGCATATATCATAATGTGTAACTGCAAGGCAACAGGGATTATATAAGGAAGGAAGAAGCAGTAAATTAACACTTTATTGCAGATATGTGTCCTAAACCAAATGACACTGCAACGGCGTTGTCCAAGACTTCATATGTGGAAGAGCTGGCAGCGGACAGTGTCCCGGTGCTGTTCAGCAGTCTGACCAGCGACCCAGATCCAGAAGAGAGATGGCTGTCTATTACTTACCCTGTGGACTTTGACATCTCTGCATACCGGCCAGCTAAAGATAATCAGCTGGTGTATCATTTGCGTAAGTTTTGGATTATATTGTATAATTACTGCTGGTGAATGCTGACTCTGGCACCTGCCTGCAATATGGACCTCCATATGACAAAAAATGAGACATTGAAAGGCAATCAAATTTGGCATTAAAGGATAACTTAAATTGGATTCAGTTTTCAGTCCTCATGACATAGATGATGCAATCTATAACATAAAAATTTAATCTTTTAATTGATTAAGTATATGGTGGAATTAAACTGAACCATGTTACTTATTGCCATTGTCACTGAACATGTACAATTTACTTGATATCATATAATAATTATGGAAACAGGTTCACAAATCATAATAAGAAATCACACAATGTCATATTTGTTTTAGATCAGATCAGATACTACCAGGCCCGGACTTAGAGGGCCAGGGCCCTTAGTCACTTGGCATTTGGGGCCCCTTCCCTATCTCGAAATGCTTTTCAGCAAATTAATTAATAGGGATATTTTAAGAGATAAATAAGGAGAACATAAGTATGGTGCAAGTCCTAATTCTAGGACTGGGGCACCTAGACTGGCTGGGCCCCCAGGCCTGGGCATTGTGGATCTAGGGTATTGTTTATTAAATCTACTGTTTCTTCCTATCCACCATTAATATTTTTTCATCAAAATGGGATGGACAACAGGGCTCTTAATTCTATGATGGCTCCAACTTCGCGCCCTCAAAAGGGCTCCAAAAGACATAGACAACTTCTTTTAGTGTCTGTAGAAGTCTTGATCTGATAAACCTTGCATGACAATAGCATTCAGGCATCTCACATTTTCTTCCTAGTTCTAGTTGCAACCTGAATGGTCCTACAGTTCTGACTAGGTTGTATTTAAAAAAAATAAAAAATCTAAAATTAGATACTTACTTTGCAATTTAACTATCATTCAGCTTGTGAGTTGATTTAATAAATTTCTGGTAAAACCTTTAATATTCAAAGCGGGTCAAAACTGTAGAATGAAGTATAACATTATAGGGGATCTAACGGTGATTTAAGAAATGTATTTTGTCAGGCATTAATAAAACCTTAACTAAATTAAATCTAAACCTTAAGCTAAATAAGATTATAAGACTGGCTTAAAAACATTAAAACCTAACTTCATAGTTTAAGTAGACATAATTATACATATTATATCGTATTAGTACTAGGTAATGTATTAGGTATTATATGTGAAATGTGAAAATCTTAGATCGCCTCAGATCTCAGATCGCCTAGAACGAGAGTCTTCTTACAACAGATTTGCGAAAGATGAAGCCGCTTTTGGTTTTAAGTATTGCGCGTGTCTCCGAACCGAACCAATCATAGAGACGTTTTGCTTGTGACATTGACGTTGTGACAGAGGCGCACACGGACGAAACTTAGCCCATGCCTAACCAAAACTAGCTTTCCAAGCTAAGGTGAAAATATAAAAAACTAAAAACCAGAAGTAAACAATTGGGAATAGTCTGATTTAAACTTTGACACAATAGAAGTTTGTATTATCGTGAAGTAGCTATTAATCTAAATGTATAACCAATAGTTCAGCCTCTTTTGCTAGCTGAAAAAAAACTAAAATTTGAGTCACCTGCTCATTTTAATCAATAAATAATGAAGCAAGCATTTTGTTTGTTACAAAATATAACATGATGTTAGACAGGGTACCTACATCCTAAATCACAACCAACGGCATTCATTTCACACAGCGTAATACCTAGAATAATATCAATTCTAAGAACCTACCAGTTTCGCTACGCTGATTAGATAACTGCAAGCTTCCAGCTACTTAACGGTTACATACAATTAGGAATAATACAGTTAATCTCCACAAAAGACCCCACATGTCGGTAATAAAAAGGTTCCCCACGGATTGACCCTCTAAATGAGTCATTATTAAGGAATGTCTACCTGCTCCGAGTGTTCAAAGACTATATCGTCCTTTTACTGTCTCAACCTCGTATCTGACTGAATAGTTAGATAGGAAAATCACTCGTGTTCTAAGAAGAATAAAGACTACTACCATATGAAAATATTCAATCATATACTAGGTTCATAAAGTACGGGGACAATATTTAACATTGCATTTGGCGTGAATGCGTATATAAACATAATATGCGAAAGCAACATCTTGATTGTATGAATTAATCGGCAGCTGCATCTTATTATGTTATTTGAATCATATCTACAGTTGTCAGTTCTCATAATACTGATTTTGTTGGAAACAAAACGGAATATTAATGGCTTATTAAATCGTAATTTATGTTAGTTGATAATTAGATAGGTATTTTAGGTTTGGCAGAATAAAGTGGGGTCATGTTACGAAAAATGAATATTGATGCTACAGTTCGCTTGAAGGTACAGTAAAGGAAATTGAACGGCGTACCTTTTTGACCCTTATTGTCATTGTGATCAGAGCGGAAAGGTACGAGCGTATGATGCTCCTGGCAGCGGTAACTGCTTAATATCAGGCGGGCCCCATGCTTGTTTTTTTATTTTTATCATAAAAACTTAGGTGGTATGTAAAACATTTATATTTCGCCAAACTGAGGACAGTTTGTTGGCGGATAAAGCGCTTACAAACATTTTCGTGTGCTACCACTTATAAATTACTTATAAATTATTACTTACTAACTGCACTCATTTTATCGCTACCCATCAACAACAACGCCGCCCCCCGCGGCACCACGCTGCGCACACCGACACCGTCTTGGTAAAAAAAAAAACACAGAGACCTAGCAGACTCATTGCAATTTAAATACCTATAGATGCGATACGATAATAATAATTTGTATGCGTCAAACCACCAAATCACCATTAATGTCGCGATCTAAGGAGTGATCCTTAGATCTTGAAATAAACGGTGGCTCACACGGGGTGCGTAATAGTCGTTATAATATCCTATGATATAATATTAGTTATTTAACGATCAAGGGATATAATAAACTAAATAAATTTTGATATAATTTCATACGTATATATGTAGTACGTTATAATAAATGTCTTTTATACAAATTGAAATTATACCCACTGAAATCATGCTTATTGTTGTTATACCATATGAAATATTATATCAAATGTTGTTATATCTAGTGAAATTCTACGAAACGCTGTTATATCTATAATTACACACCCGCTCACACGACCTTTCCTATTCCAGAGAGCATAGAGCAAGAAGCAGAGCCGGTGAGCCGCGACGTGGTCACTTTCAACTGCACGGTCGCCTACATGTCCCAGTGCATGTCGAGCGACAAGTGTCGCACGCTGTGTCGATCCATGGGTGCCAGCAGTCTTCGGTAAGATTAGAACTCTATATAGAGATCGGACAGCGCCGGCTTTAGCCATACAGGTGCTAGGCGAGTCATTCATTGTGTGACGTTCTAGCGCCCCACGACTGCCCCACGATCACAGACCTGGTTATAAAAACGCCCTTTTGGAGCCAGCGCCCCGAGGCCGAGTGGCCGCCCTGGTTCGACCCCCTAGGTATTAACCTAGCAATAAGTTCCGTTGTCAGCTATCCGAATTACTTACTTTCTAGGAAACACGAAGCAGAAGGTGGTAAAAGGACTTTAAATGAATTTGCTAATTTTTCAAAACAGGTAAAACTGTAATGTACAGTCAGCAGCAGATGTAGCTATGTAACTAGGATAATTAACAGACTCGCAATAATCTGTGCAACCCTTATTCTCTTGATAATAGAGTCCATGTCCCATGTGCATATAATTTTGAACACCTAGCGTACGTAGCAACTTCTGCTACTGAGGAGGTCGAGTATTTAGCACTTCGAAGATATTTCTAATGGACTCGATATTGCGTCTTAACCTTAAGTTCCTTCCTCATAATTCTAAATAAATTATTATGAGTAGGCACTTACAGACCCGTGGGTCTAGGAACTCTTAATACCACGCCGAACAATTCTTAATCTTGCTAAATCTTATAACTTTCTTGGGAATTCGATTCTCTGATACTGCAGGGTGCCTCCATATTAATATAAAACGCGGTCGCCAATCAGATTCCGTGGATACTTACTTTACCATTAATTTCAAATTATTTAATATTTCTCATTATCGTTTCCAGGTGGTTCCATGACGGCTGCTGCGAGTGTGTGGGGGATAAATGTTTGTCGTACGGCCTAAACGAAAGCAGGTACGTTCAAATTAGTACGGCAATTGGTTCCGTGTGCCGATTACATATAAACAATCGACGCGAAAATAGCCCACCGCTGAAAGCGACGTAACAATCCGTGAACCATGTGCTTCATCTCATAGTTTGAAAAGAAAAGGCTATAACTACTGTTGAGGTGTTAAAGGAATACGGACTCTCAATGTCTTGCATAAAATTAATATTGCTATAATATGCTTAAGGAAAGTTTAAGGAATCGTTTAATTATAATTTCTTGTACTGTGTGCTTGGTCTTAAAATCATTACGTTGGTATTGTAATGGTAACATAGACTTTATATACCGAAGAAATACAATGATGTACATATTTAGAAATAATGATAAGACCGGAATGATATACATTTACAATTACATGATATTTGTAGGTAAATTAAGGTAAGGTAAGGTAGGTAAGCAAGCAAAAATGTATGAGCAGTTGCATCAACAGATTCGCGGTCATTTATAGTTAGAATAGTTGAGAAATAATGGCGATGACATTTGTTATCTCAAAGATAATTACATATTTCATACAACCTATTGTAACGTGCGTAAGTAAGGATCATAATATCCGTAAAAGCGGTTCTAAATTTAGATAAATTATACTGACGAGTTCCAGGTAGATTCGGGCTGGACGATGAGTCAGTGAATCTGCGGAACCTGTTAAAATTAAATCATATCTTTATAATATTAGCTTTGATTTATGTCAATGTAGTTGTATCCAGCCACCTGTGCGGGCGAGGCAGGCATTTACATATCGCGGACGCGTATCATATAACACCAGGTGTAGCCGGTGCGTAGAGTATTTATGAACCAATCAATAACTCGTAATGTCACTAAGGTGTGATCATGGGATTTATTCTTGGGCGTGTGCATTTATTATCGATGATAATGATCTTGCCATATGAACAGTTAGAATCGGTTTGTCAGCATTAAATTGTGCTTGAGTCATTGGTTTTGCAATTGGTAAATTTTTTTAGACCTACTAATGTTACTAGTGCCCATTAGCAGCTTTGCCCACATGGCAAGTGTAGGTATTGCTATTTCTTTTCAAGTATCAAGAAACGTGCATTATTCTGTGATAAAATGTACGATACTCTCGTAAGTAATGTTACAGTCTTGCCTATATTCTCCTTACGAAACCTAACGTTTATTTTATACATACATTATGTTGTAATGTAAGAACACATATTCTAATACATAATTATAAACTACATAACATAAAAATCATTTCAAAGATAACACAACTCCTATTACCTTATTTCGTAATTGTTTTCTACCATTTTTTACTTATTTAATAAATTACAAAAAAACAGTGGCCAATTGCTGCGTCAAAAACGCCCCAACGAACAAACACGCTTCCGCTTTTATTTGAATTTATTGTATTATTTTGGACACTAATTCCAGATGTCCCGGCTGCCCCGCCGGCAAGGAAGACGACGACGAGCTCGCCTTCGACGAATTAGACTACGGAGAGGAGGTCATGTCCGTCGCGGACTCCAAGCAAAACTCTTAACTTAAGCGTAAGATCTGATCGATTTCTCTATAAAAAACTATTTGTAGACAGATTGATTACCAGGTAGCTGCCGCTTACATATAGCGTTTCAACGTAGATCATTGCGCTGCAGTTTCGTATGACAGTTAAACATTTATAATTTGCAGAAGTTAAATCTAAACTCCACTGTAATTCTCTAGATCCATGATAATTTGTGGTGGAGTTATGAGATAATAATTATTATTAAAGCAGTAACGTCTGCTAGCGTAAACCAAATGCTTACAATGAAGCGAAAAATTTAATGGTTCACGCGGGGTTCGAATTGTAATTGACGACTTGATTATCTTCAAACATTGACCTACTATACTATGATACCAGAATTTGCATATGATTGGATGCAAAGTGCGTCAAAAATTTAAGTTTGTGGATGATATCACTACAAATTCATTGTTCTCCCTGATAAAACTAAACTAAACTAAACTTAATTGTGCAATTATATTCATCTGATTACCATAAAACAAGAATCATGGTTTTGAAAAATAAGTTCTGAATAATATGAGATAAATGAGTACATTGGAAATTAGAAAAATATGTCGAATTATGATTGCGGCCTTTTAATATGCGGCGTAACATTAAAAAAAAAACAACTATCTGTATGTTATAGTCTGGCTAATGAAATATTACTCAAACTTTTGGCGGGAAATTTAAAAAAATCTGCGGCTGGTCACACTTTGTGTAGTAGGAATTATAGTTTTGATACTAGAACATATTTTTGATTTTCTATGCACACGTAAGGTACCTAAAGAAATAAGTTAAATATATGTTGACGTGTACTCATAGTCAGCTCACATAATTTCTACCACTATGTACAGTACAGTCAACAACAAACATAATTATATGTTTTTCTACTCCTGTACTTTTTTCTGTCATTTATATAGTTACTAACTCTAATATAAAGACATAAATTATGAAAGTCTGTAAAAGTCTATACTCTACTGCCCAAAAACACACTGCTAACCGATGTTATAATGTCGCCAAAAAAGCATCACTTAGTACCACAGATTACAAGATGAACAGGTGCATTCACACAATTTGCAAATTAAAAAAAAACTTATTGTACTAAGGCATTGCTGCCAACTTAAAAAAAAAGTTTTATCTTCAGTGCATGGATGTTTAGTATAGTGAACGTATACCTTTATGTATAAGTTTAATTTTTTTGACAGATGTTTAGTATGGTGAACGTATACCTTTATGTATAAGTTAATATTTTTTTGACAGATGGATGTCAATAAAAAAAAAGTTTATCAGAGACAATTTCTCTTTTTAATTTTGTTGATTCCGAGCGGGAACATGTAATTATTTTCTTTGTTGTTTATTTGCATTTTATTTATGAAATGTCGAGTCGTAGAAAAAGTATTGTATGCAACGTTGTATAAGTAGGTCAAAAAACGCTCGTGGCATCTTTCTAAACGTAACCCATGCCACTCGCGTTTTTTGTCCCCTCTTATACAACGGTTGCATAAAATATTATTACACTTTCTAACTAAAGCGAAAAATGCAATGGAGTGTAAATAGGTCTAGCTCGATAATACCATATGAATCCGTCACAAAAAAAATACACAAGTACTACGCCAAATTTCAACCCGATCGGAATATTAGAACTAGTACATAAAGTATCAAAATTATTTATAGAGGACCTACCTACTAACTTGTTTAAATCATAGACAATTGGTAATACCACAAGGAAAATATCTGTCAACATTATTTGGCTAGCCAGACTCTATTTCTCATTTTTTGTAGCTGTCAGTAGGAAACTATAGCGCCGTATAATCACTTCGAAGAACGCTTTATGTTTGCTATAAGCTACAACGATAGCAAGAATGATGAATCTCTTATTTATTATAATTATTGCAATTCTAAGTATAAAGATTGGAATATGCTGGCGATGATCACAAATGTATGTATTTATGTTGATAAATTACACCCTTATTTCAAAGTCGTTAAGGACTAAAGTGTATTGCCTACCCACTTCTATTATTGCAAATATTAAGCAGTATTTATTTATGTATAAATGAATTGCTACTTAAAGTATATACCTACAAATGCAGTGCTACTGAAGTCAACTTTGTATACTTTTTTAAATGTAAGATCGTACAAAAACGACACAATTCTTAGTTATATAAGTAAATTTATGAGCTTTAAATTTATTTGATACAAAACTTTACCATGGTATGTGTTGTTTACAAATAGTCTTAAGTAACAAACCTTTGTTGTTGTTTGAATTACAAAGTTGTTGAACATTGAAATTTGGACGTCGTTTGACGACGTTGGCGTCAGCGTCAGCGTAGGTAACAATTATCCGATGTTGTGATTATGTCGACGGTGGCGTTCAAAGTTTAATAGTGTAAGGGCATAAGTAAATCCTACAGGGTTTATAAACATAACTTAAGAACCCCGTTACTACGTCCATATTTTTAAATCTGTATAATGTATGTTGGGATAGGATGGAATAATTAGATCAACAAGCAAACATCGTCCTAAATGTCATCCACGAAAGTAGAACACGAAGACTTGCCAATTTATCGATAAACCATTCGTTCCCAACATCTCTCATACATATCCATTGCTAAAACGTTTGACTGTACTGTAACCGCTAGTTTTGTCAGTTGGCTACGACCTTCTGTTTTTTGCCCTCGACGTCTACATTTGTTTGTTTGCTGGGGCTGGAACGTTCTCCATGCCAATTAATTAGTTATACTTGCTACTAATACTTCTTCAGGAGACCGCCACTCCCTAATATACCGAGCTTGAATCCGTCATCGATGTATGAAAATTAAAAAACATCTCTCAATGCCTCCTTGATTTCTAATTATGGAGAGCATGTAATATTAGCTTTATTAGTTGCCATTACGTAGTAGTGGCGCTTCATTCTTAGTATAATATTATTAGTATGCACTAAAATTTGGATCAAATTTTTTAACTATTTATTTATATTTGTATTGAAATTTCCGTCCTCTCGCGCCTATTATTTTATTTTGAAATGTTTTAACTTAAAGTAAAGTATGTAGAATTATGTCAATTCGGTATGTACAGGAGGTACTGCCGTGTAGCAAGTCTCCGAGTGCCAAATGTGTTGCTTGTACAAAATATGCCATGTTTACTAGAATAGTGTTGACACCGACTACTGAATGCTTACCTTCCATATTCTTCAAATTCTAAAGAAGGAATATCATACATTTTCGATTTGGCTGACTCGAATAGATAAAATAACGTTGGGGTGGTGGGGTGGTTGACACGTTGGACCGATTCTCGATCTCTTCCATCAGGTCACGCACTTCATTTTTTTATTTTTTGTGCATTGATCTTTGTGTCAGTGTTTCAATAGAAATTGTGGTATTTCCACTTAAAATAATAATAATGTAACAGTACTTTTATAAGTTTATTAAGTAAACTAAGATATAATCATCGCAGGGAATTTGACATGCTAAATGATCTTGCATGTGGCAAGTACTCCCTCCACAATCATAAATATAAATCGGCAATGTTCTTATGTTCCATCGAAAGTAGAGGTATTCAGAACAAACATTCATACATATTTGCATTCTCCTTTACTGCTGAAAGACCCGTCGCTATGCTAAATTTGAAGATTCTAAAACAATAATGACTCCAAGATTATTAAAAGCGAATCAATCGCGAAGCGAGCCGAGATCGTTGAGCATTTTTTTTTATGGTAATCAGGATGATGATATAATTTTGATTTTCTTTCTTGTCTATCAGATAGTAATCTGTAAAAAAAAATCCGATTCCCAGTTGTACTATGGAAATGGGCGTGGAAAATAGGGCCTAAATGGGATTCCAGTAAATGACAACACAACAGTGTCCCTTTTCTTCGAACTTGGTCGGAGATACTGTCTTAAACTCATGATACCATCATTCTCATCGCTCTTTAGCGATAAGACCGCCTGTTGTCTACCGTTTTTAATTTGTTTATTTGTAATTTCTTGTGTAAATGTTTTTGGTGTGCAATAAAGCGTACTTGTATTGTATTGTATACCATTGGTCATGGTATGTGTATATCTATCGCTATGTTTACTTACTTCATCATCATTCATCTGTTGATAATTATTTTATGTTCCCATAGCCTTCTGCATCACCTACTCATTGTGTGGTTTATTTTGATCAACTCCTGTACCCAAAGGTTGTCAGAAAGAGATCGCTCTTTAGCGATAAGACCGCCTCTTGTCTACCGTTATTAAAATTATTGTATCTGTGTTTAAGTTGGACACTTTTTTGGGTGTGCAATAAAGCTATCTGTATTGTTTTATATTGTCAGCATTCAGTAGTCGGAAGACTATAGTTTTATTTATGAACAATGTAATCGTATTTCCGTATTAACCGCCATAAATGCCCTAGTGCAGTGCCTTAACAATATTGCGTAAGATTATTTAAGTTAGTGAGTAAGTTGCCTTTTGGAGTATTTTACATTTTTTTTTACATTTACATTTTTGGTATCTGAGTGCCTTTCATAGGAAATAAATAAATTGTATGATTTATATATAATTAATTAGTTTAATTTTGACAACAGTCATGACTTCCTATTTCCTTATACAGAAACCGTACCGAATCCAAAAGGATTCTGTAATCCGCCTCATTGCGAAAAAAAAATACCTTCTTATCTGCGAATCCATTCTATTGCTTTTGCTATGCGCTTCACGCCAGTAGGTACCCATAAGTACTCATAGATGGAATGGGCGCAATACAAATTTAACATGGGTATTGCAATAATCACATTTTCACAAATAACCGAAATCGACTTCAAAGAAAGGGAATCTTCCGAAAATAACAAAACTATAGTAACAACACGGTAATCGCTATTGATGTGCTAACGAAATTCGAGTAGTTCTGATTTATTTATTTATAATCGTATCGTATGGCAGGGTTGTTGTTGTTTTCGTCTGGTTACGTTTTATGACACATTTTGGCGTAATCAGTTTATAAACGACGGAGTTCTGAGGTTCTGACAAACAACAAAATACATCTGTATTGAGAACATCGTCTTTTTTGAAGTCGGTTGAAAAGTATAGCCATCAGGAAAACTCGCATACTCGTAAGGGCCAAGTGGGGAGCGGCCTAGGCATTTAAGAAAGCTTGACCTTCTCACAATTCATACTATCCTCTCCATCCAATTCTATCAGCTTGGCTAGCGATGCTCTGGGATACTCGACATTTTTCGAAATGTTTAACAATTGATTTATCTATGTTGTATATGTGGTCGGCGCGTAAACCGCAGCGCATGCTCGCTCTGGTAAAAAGGAGTGAGAATTTGTCAGAGTTTGTCACTGTTTGCATTAAGGTCACCTGAGGTAATTGCTTCTATCGAGGCAAATGCGTCTTTTGATGGTATCATGAAAACGAAACACTTTAAACTACCACCAACGCAATTTTTTTAATTCATTTTGCTGTGCCAATCTTTAGGCAAGAAGTGTACGGGTGGTCTTAAAATGTTCCGCTTCTATTATATATCATCAAAAGACGCATTTGCCTCTATATACAACAATTACCTCTAGTGACCTTAGTATAACCATAGGATGCACCCAAATTTTGCAACGGCGCTAGATTGAGAATCGCGTAATTAGGGAAGTACATTGTGAAGGGCACGATTTTAACGGGAGAAGCCAAGGAACAAAGTCTACTTATACCACATATTCCAATTATACCGCACATAATTGACCATTTAACTCTAATTGTTTTTTTAGGGTTCCGTACCTCAAAAGGAAAAAACGGAACCCTTATAGGATCACTTTGTTGTCCGTCTGTCCGTCCGTCCGTCCGTCTGTCAAGACCCTTTTTCTCAGGAACGCGTGGAGGTATGAAGCTGAAATTTATATCAATTACTCAGGTCTACTGTCCCTTGAAGCTGTGAAAAAATCAAACTTCTAAGCCAACGCAATCAAAAGATACAGCCGTTTATGCCGCAAATTTTCGACACTTGCAAGGGAATCAAAACCTACAGGGTGCTTCCCGTGAACTCAGAATCTTGAAATTTGGTACGAAGCAACGTCTTATAGCATAGATAAAGGAAAAATTACGAAAACCATAAATTTTTAGTTACATCACATAATATATTTTTTTTTAATAATTTTAAACTTACTACCCATTTCCTCATAAACGCGTAGAGGTATTAAATTGAAATTCATACCAAATACTCAGGTCTATAATACCTTTAAGCTGTAACAAAATCAAACTTCTATGTCAACGCAATCAAAAGAAACAGCAATTTAAGCTGCATATTTTGAAACTCGCAAGTACTCGCAAGGGAATCAAAACCTAAAGGGTACTTCCAGTCGACCTAGAATCTTGAAATTTGGCATGAAGCAACGTTTTATAGCACACATAAAGGAAAAAATCCGAAAACCTTAAATTTTTAGTTACATTTAAAAATATATATTTTTTAATAAATATAAACTTATTACTTTTTTAAATTTATGCTCCTCCATCTTTCCCCATTGTAATGTTATGAATTTCATTTTGCAATAAAAATACCATAGTTATGACTCGATTGTCGTAATGAACGAACTTTGTAAACCTTGCAGGTTTGTACGGAACCCTCGGTGCGCGAGTCCGACTCGCACTTGGCCGGTTTTTTATTGTCAATATCAATTAACAAGTTCTACGCGTACGAAGTCGCGGGCAAAAGCTAGTACCTAAGACATATAAGTCTGTAGAATTCCGTAGATCGTCGCTTGAAAAATCCGTAGTTCTACAGAATTTCTTCCATTCATTTGACTATACTGAAGCTTAAAATGTTATTTACAAGTTAGTAACTTTTGCAAAAACGTAGGTGGAAAAGCGACTGTTTCAGAAAGGATTAAAAAAATTGTTTGCAGGAAAACATTCAGTCTCGCTTATCACATGTTTTGGTGATAAATCATCAAACTTCACGACGCACAATTTGGCTTCAGGCCGGGCCTGCCGACTGAGTGTGCGATTTTGTGCCTTAAGCGAGCTGTCAGGTACTACAAGGACAGAAACACGCCCATATATGCGTGTTTTTTGGACTTGTCAAAGGCATTTGACTTGGTTGTGTACGAGAAACTGTGGAGTAAATTAGCGAAATCGGGAGTTCCAAGTCAGTAGGTACGTAGCGTTGCTCAAGCACTTGTGCAACAACCAGGTCAACCGGGTGAGATGGGGGGCAGAAGAGTCTGACGAATATAGGCTGCAGTGCGGGGTGAGACAGGGAGGGCTGACATCGCCTCTCCTTTTCAACCTCTACGTGAACGAGTTGATCGAGCAACTCGGCAGCGCACGTGTCGGTTGCCATATAGGCGATTTGTGTTTTAATAATATAAATTACGCGGACGACATGGCGCTGCTGGGGCCCTCGGCCGACTCGGTCCGGCAACTTATTAAAATTTGTGAGGGCTACGCCGTGCAGCATGGACTTAGGTACAACACGGCCAAAAGTGAGCTACTAATTTTCAAAGCACGTAAGTACAACCCGACGGTTGTGCCTAGGATCATGCTGTGTGGCGTGCCACTAAAGGTAGTCGATCGGTTCAAGTATCTAGGGCACGTGCTCTCAGAGGATTTGAATGATGATTTGGATTTGGAGAGAGAGAGAAGGGCGATGGCAGTGAGGGGCAACATGCTCGCCCGCAGGTTTGCACGTTGTAACGAATCAGTTAAACTGACGCTCTTTAGAGCTTACGGTCAGACGTTTTACACGTGCAGCCTGTGGGTGAGGTTTACACAACGGGCCTATAACGCATTACGCGTTCAATATAACAACATCCTGAGGATGCTGTTGCGGCTGCCGAAGCATTGCAGTGCTTCTGGTATGTTCGCGGAGGCGCGGCTAGATGACTTTTTTGCCATTAGGCGAAAGAGAGTCGCTTCAATGCTAGCGCGAGTTCGCGGCAGCAGCAACGCGCTTCTCAGGGTATTGGCCGAAAGACTTGACTGCCCGATTATGAAGACTTGGGTTGAGATTGCTATTGGGAGAGCGAAGTAGACGACGCTATTACGCTATCTGGTACCTCGCACTCTCAGAAGCTAACATATTTTTCCTTTTTAATGTCTACTAACATAGTTGATAAGATCGCTGACTAACACAAATATGGATCTTTATGGTCTGAATTAAATGATTTTTATTTTATTTTTATTTATTTTATTTATAAATAAAAGTAGTCTGACATTTCGTAGGTTCACCAATAATATCCGTAGGTCTTGGCACAAATCCTAAATTCCGTACATCTACGGATTTTTCCGTAGCTCTGGCAACTTCCTATGATTTCGACTATTTCGAGCCAATATTTACTTCAATTTGCTCACCAAGAGATATACTTATCGATAAATGTTGCTCTCGAATATTTATCATAGAATTACTGTCTAAACGAATAGAAGTAGGTTGAGCAGCGCAAAGATATGATAAACGGTCATTGCCTACAAAATTAGATAGTTGAAATACATACTTACCTATACGCTGAACCGGGTGAAATATGGTTTTAGCAGCAGTAAGGCGTTAACTTCGACATAATGCTTTGCACGTTAAAACAAATTATCTTATTAAATAGACTATTGCTCGTTTTTGCAACAATTTACTGAAATTACCAGCATTTTTGAAACGAACTACAATTACAAGCGAATTACAAAAATATACAGCCGCGTGTATAGAGATGGAGGTAATGGAAAATTAGTCAAAATTACGTTTTATAATAATAATAGGAGAAGGACAAACTCAGCAAGTACCTTGACTTGGCTCACGAGGTGACCGCCATGTGGGATGTTGACTCGACGATCATTGTCCCGATAGTCGTTTCGGCGAACGGTCTTATAGCGAAGAGTCTCGACAAACATCTAAGAGACTCTCGCTAGATGGCTGGATCAAGGGCCAGATACAAAAGGCGGTACTCCTGGACACGGCGCGCATCGTCAGGAGGTTCCTCTCTCTGCAGCCCTAACCACCGGTAGCCTGGGCCCTGCCCCGTTGCCGGCGGCACCCTAGGTTAGGTATTTTTTAGAATGTGTTTTTATTTTTGTAATGTATTTTTTATATTTTACTTTTCATATACATTTATTGTAAAAAAAACCTAGCCTAAGTATAAAAAATAATAAAGGGAATAATAATAATAATAATAATTTATTTATTTCGGACAAGCAAGGTATCCATAGAGTGTTAGTAAAAACAAGTAATATCTTAATCTAGTGTTAGTATTTACAAATTCATTGGTAATTTTAGTATGTCAATAATCACATTTAAATACAACAATTTAAACGGATTACATCGCGCATATCAATTATTTGAGCCTCTCTGAGCCTTTGAGTAAAATGTGTGACAGTCGCGGAAACCAACGGAAACGATACTGTTTTTACGATACTGTTTTATGAATATATAAAACACGTAACGAATTCTGCCCCTATCTTCAGGGACGTATTTACCCTAGAGCCATCCGGGCCATGGCCCGGGGCGTCAACAAGGCAGGGGCGGCGTAGGCGCCCCTGGCCGATTGCATTTTGTTTTGGTTTTGGCGCCCTGCCACCAACTATTACTTCTCACCTTTTTTTGTCAGTCCACAATTTGAAATTAACATTAAAGCCGAAAAGTGTCGCGCTCGCTGCACTCGCGTTTTCATCTGGTTCCGTTATGACCAATTTTTTTTTATTTTCTTCTATAACCCAACGCTTAAACTTGCTATGTCTACGTGCTTGATAGATACAACTACTATTATACTAAAGAAAAGTTAAATATTTCCTTGACTTCTGGCGCAGCGAAACTTATTGGCCCGGGGCTCTACATTTCAAAATACGTCCCTGCCTATCTTCCCGTGGAGATAGGTAGGTAAATTGGCAGCACAGTCGGAATGCAGTCGCTTGCGTAACGTAGGTAACCTACAATTTCTGAATAATCATAGTTAATGCATAATTATGATATGATGATAAATATATGTGTTCAAACTGTATACATTTGCTCCTATACTACATCTCTTTGTATGCAGTACTGTGAGATAGTGACGGTCGCGCGACAAGAGTCGAGAATTATATAATGGTGCTAGTGCTACTTGCTAGACGGTCAAGTTCTAGAGTAGAGCGAATTTAGTGGCTTATCTACATAGTAGCCAAATGGTGATACGGATAAGCGCCAAAAGAATGCTAAAAGTAAAAAAAGAACAAGTGCGAAAATATAAATTATTACGCCTTTTGAGACGCATGCGTAAGTAAAGGTCGCAGGACGACAATCTATACGCTGGAAACCAGCCTTCATGGATAAGCGACTGTAGTCTGTCTGTACCCTTAGTTAATGAGTTAACGAGCCGTGCTCGCTAGCTGGGTAAACTAACTGTATGGAGAATTGTAGTTCTACAAAGTAACTAGGGGTGCTGTCATAGAACTGTTTGAGATGTACTATTCTCCATACAAATCGTTTACGCAGGCGCTAGCGATTACGGTCACGTTAACTCATGCTAAGGGCCCAGCTGACAGATCTTGGGAAGAAAGGCTTTTCTCGTAGCCGGATGATGATAGGCGCCAAAACAATGCCAAAGGTGTCAAATAAAACAAGCGCGAACAAAATATGACACCTTATGAGAAGATGAAGGCTGGAGGAGGATGCGGCGGATGACAGCCTGGTCAACAGCTAAAGGGCCTGCGCTGATTTTCCACAGCGAACAGTCAAACGCTTTCAGCATCCACCCGCGGTCTTAATTTTTTGTTTGTTATTGTTATGCCCATATTCTGTAAATCTACGGCCTCTTATGATCGGACTTGTAAAAGGTCTTGAAGTAAAATTGCACGGGAAGGATTCTTAGCTTTTAGCGCGTAATGTAGGTATACCTAGACTACATAGCTAGTAAACACTAAACTTATCTCGTTAAAATTGATGAAAATATTTTGTTTTTGCGTGATAAACGCCGATAATATCTTTCTCTAAGGTAGAGTGTTATTACTTACAACATATACTATAGGTGAGTAGGTATGAGTATGAATGTCTATACGATAATACTTGACTTTGGGGGGGTCATCGCGGGCGAGTTACGGGCAGGTAAACAAACGGCGACATACCGGATTTTAATGAAAAAACGCAAGTCTACGTAGCAGCACCTTATACCTACTCTGCAAACAAGTTTCTTAGCAAAGCAATATAAATTCGTGTTTAACTTGGAAGAACAATGGATTTTTAACCGGTCATTGCATAACTAGATATGTATAGGTATATATATATTGATCGGCTTTTAGTTTCATCTTTTCCGGCCAAGGCCTTGAAAATACTCTCTGTAAAGTTCGTAAATTTCATGATATTTAGGTAAGTTATAAATGGAAGCCTAGACTACACCAAATTTAATATCGTGTTTTATTCTGTTTACTCATTTCAGACAGATTGGTTTGTTTTTTCATTTGCTGACCTTGACGATAATTTTATTGAATGCCATCATATCAATATCACACTCAAATGATAATGTATGACGAATACATAATTCGAACTTCACAGCTATCGTGAATCTTGGTGAGTCTTCGACATGAATTAAACCCGGCTAATTAATTTGGCGTGTAACCATGTAGCATTAGCGTTCATTAGGTTGTCGAGCGCTACACGTGACTCGTAAGGGACACCGGTTAGCTAACAGTTAAACTGCATCCAAATAATTCCATATTATTTATAGTGGGCGAATCAGCTGATGGCGCGCGCGCAGAGCGTTCGCCGCGGCCGCGCGCACCGCACGGCGCAGGAGCAAGCACCTTATCGCCACACGTGAACCACACCGACTGCGGGCTAATGTCGCGATTAATTACGAGTATTTACGAGGCTCGCAGCGCGCATACACGACGCGCTCAGTGATATATTGTGATACACCAATTATGTAATGTACCTAAATATTTGGTGAACGTAAACTAGTTGCGAGTGCGTGTAAGGGTTGATGTGGGTAAGCAGGATGAGGAGCGACGTCATGGTGCCCAGCGAGCTGGAGGGGACGGACTACCTCCTCTCCTCCACGATGCGGCTCGAAGACAGCTTTCTGCAAATACTCGGTGAGACAACATTGACATTGCGAAACGCGCGTGCCGATGCTAATGGACTTATAAATTACTTGCGTCTTTCTAAGTGAAATATGCTTAGAAGTTGGACACAATATACCAAGCTGCTATAAATTATAAGATAAAACAGTTTCATTTTAACTATTCGCGTTCGTTTTATTCAGATTTAAAATACGAACGACTCGGATTTTTCATTTGCCGGTTTTCAAGTTTCACTGATTCACAATTGTAGTTTCATAGTAGAATATAAGTTGCTATTAACATTAAAAACCCAGAGTTAATAATTTCCATTTAAATCTACTTTTCGAATTCCAACTGACACAAAATTCCATGATGCGTATGTTAAAACACGGCATCTTTTGAATAGCGCTGCTTAATACCACTATTCATTCTACGCACTTATTATCCTTAAGTGAATAATGTTACAATTGCAGACATAAAGTCTCGTCTGAAAACTGAGTAAACTTGACTTTTGCGACCTAGCCGGTGCCTACATTTCATGCTCTAGCTGTCTTCACGTGTTTCGGTAGTTAAACATATCCAATTTAAGGTACCTACTTACGTACGTAAGGCATCTAATTAAAAGCTGCCTTATAAACTTCATATGTAAGTATTTTATTGACATAGAGCTTTTTAACTGAACACAAGTTAAAATAACATAGTTCTAGGTTTTAGAACATGACCCAACCTTCAACTTTCTTCAATGAAGTAAATACATGTTATTGTGAATTGCATGTTATTGTGGATAATTAAGTCATCTTTCTCATTAGTTTCCACGTTATGTCTAGGGAAGTTGATAAGAACCGTGCAATTACAGTATTATTTTCAATGATTATAATTAACCTAGCACTGTTTTTTTGCTACAAATACTCATCAATACATTATAGTTTTTCTATCATCTTAATTACCTACACAAGAACGGTTACTTTTATCGTGTGTAAGCATCGGTCCCTTTCTGACACTATGAGATTATTTACATTATCATTATTATCATTCGATAATTTATCCTATCATATCTATAGGCCCACATATGTGTCTTGTCTAATAATTGTCTTTCAATGTAGGGGAGACCGGGGATGGTTGACTAACTTTTGGCTTCAGGTCATGTAACTTCGATGTTTGAATCAATATAACGGAAATAATAGTTGTTACAGGTAGAAGAACTATTCAGGTAGCTAAATTCTTGGTTTTTAACGCACGAATTTATCATTACAATACATATTTAGACGATTTTCAAAACCCCTGACTTTTAGTCAACCTACCCCATCTCCAGGGTAGGTTGGCCATGAGCACGGGGAAGGTTGACCTAGGCGGCAATCCATACTAATAATGCGAAAGTGTGTCTGTCTGTCTGTTACCTGTTCACGCCTAAACCGCTGAACCGACTTAGATGAAATTTGGTATGGAGATAGTTTGAGACCCGGGAAAGGACATAGGACACTTTTCATCCCGAATAAAATTAGTGTTCCCGTGGGATGAGCGGGTAACACATAGAGGCACAGCTAGTAAGTAAATAAAGGAGATTATTGTACAATAAAACAATAAATTTGATTAAATGTTATTATTGGACTACATTTTTTTTTAATTCAGGGTAATTCTCAATTAACAAAAGAAAAATAACTGTTATTTCTATTCACTTATGAACAGCAATTGTTTGGTTATTGTTTTCAACAATAATCAAATTGCAACATGAACATAAATTATTCTTATACATAAATGACTTCTAAGAGTTGATCACTTGGTTTTATGAAAATATTAATTAACACGTATAATAATGAGAAAATAAAAATCTGTTTTATTTTTAGATAACGTTAGATTAGACTTTCTTTTGTAAGCTCAACTAAATTATTAATATGTATTATAAGTCTATTTTAATTAGTTTTTAAATATTTCTCGTAAACAAAATAATAATTAACATCCTTAAATTAAGTGATTATCACAAATAAACGACTAATCAACGAAATTACTAGTGCATATTCGAATGCAAACTTGCGTGTTTCGTACGGTGTTAATCCATAATAAATGACAGCAGCTCTTTCAAATAAACTTCCAGTTCGTTTTCTTCCACCTTCTTCGTCCGCCTTCTCCAGGGTCAAGTCAGCTCTACTGAGGTTCAGATAACTTTCCAATTTTTGCTTCATTTTAGTAAAATAACGATGTAAAGTTTTATATGAAATTTGGTATGTCTTTGATGTCGCGTTTATACTATGATTATCGAAAATGACGGCGTGACAAGCTCTTTCCAGGACGTCTTTTGGTACATCGCCTTTTTCAGTTTTTCTTTTGTACGTCCTGATTTTCTGTAAAAACACAAATGTAATATACTTAAATGTAGTATAATATGTAGAACAACCTAACAGTGACAAATACTATTTTAAGGACAATGTTTTGAGATTGGTGATCGTAGTTACCGCAATAAAAATTGATTCAATAATATATTTACACCAAAGGGGTTGGTTGACTAATTAATCTACCTGTGCTAGAGCACAGAAGCGTTGCATAAGAGCAATTTGTAAATTGAAACCAGTAGAAAGCTGCCAGCCATATTTTAAATCTTTAAAACTTTTGACTTTACCCTGTATTTATATTTTCGAATGTTGCATGTTTGTGAAGTGTAATCCGGAGTTGTTTCCAATACAAACGCAGTCAGTTAACCTCCGTCAGAGGAAACATAAACTGAAATTGAATGTAGGGAATACCGCTCTGATGGAAAAAAGTTTCATATCTATGGCACCAAAAATATTTAACAAGCTTCCTGAGGAGCTAAAATTGGAAACAACAAATACTTTTAAATATTTATTAAGAAAGTATTTAATGGATAAATGTTATTATAGTGTTAAGGATTATTTTAATGACTAAATAGACACAATTTATTTATTTCTTAATGACAAATTTTAGAGACCCTCTTTTTATATAGTGTAACTGACAGTACAATTAGTTTTTTTTTTTAAGTAATGGTTATTTTATTTAAGATGATTTTAATGATCCTTGACATGTTTTAATTTTAATGCTTTTAATATTTTATGATTTTCAATAATTTTTCTTTTTTATGTACATGGCGAAATTTCGTACGCCAAAAGGCACATCATAGCTGTACTATGTCTCACAAATGTCACCTTATTTTACCTATGCATGACGAAATAAATACTTTTGAATTTGAATTTGAATTTGCCCCTAATAAAATTGGTCAACCAACCTCAGACGCCATTTTGAATTTCAACTGCATGTCCTGTCTAAACCTTGAGGCTATTTGGAATCAATGCGGTATAATATAGAAAACGACCATCATATTTACCTCTGACACAACCACAACAATATTTTAAACAAACAAATAGGCACAATAACAAATAAAGTACGATCGGAAAAAACTACTTACCGAGATTAAAAATCAAACACGTGATGCCACTCGAGAACGACGCGCGACTGCGGCAGCGCACTTCACACAAGTTAGCGGGTCACGGAGACGCGTCCTTGGCCGTGATTGGTTGCCGGAAAGCACGTGATAGTGGCGAGTTATTTCGGCTTAGTCTACCTACCCCTATAGTCAACCATCCCCGGTCTCCCCTACCTAGCTATAAAGGAAAGAAAGCTAAAATGGAGTTGATCGTTTTACCCTAGTAGTGTTTATAACTAGTATGTTATATTTCAAACATTCTGTTTAGAATTTATTTGGCACGCCAGCGTTTACATACTAATTTACTCTAATTTACTGCCGGTTAACTTCCACCAAAGACAGGTAGGTACGTATAGTACGTAGGTACGTGACATGGATATGTTCCACCCAGTATACACCATAAGGTTTAGTATATTTGCAATATCATTGTAAAGAAGGCGTCATCTTGAGAACTGTCCATCATTCTTTAATCATGTTGTGATGCGCTATCATAGAACCTAACAACTAGAATTGCAGCAAGTGCCCAACGAGGTTGCCTATCTGTCCATCATGAATAGAATTAAACCTTAATTACTTGTTCAAAGGTTCAAAATGTGTAACCGATCGAAATGTACATGGTGAGCTATTATGGACATTGATAACTTGCATACCAAGATCTCAGTGAGTAATGTTTGTATGTATTTTTTGCGCGTATAAAAACCTGTGTTCCCCAAAACGGGATTAAAAACTGCGACCAACCAAATTAACCATTTCACATGATCGACTAAACTAAACTAAACCAATAATGAGTACCTTATTTACCTACGGATTTTTTAGTTAAAATACAAGCTTCATGTTGTCGCCTGTTAAAATAAAAAAAACTGTCACCAGGTATTACTAACTAATCTTAGAAATGACGGGTAATGATGAGTTTTTAACCAAACTATAAACACTGTTTTTAAACAAATTGTAATCAAAATACTTACATATTTAATAGAAATAGTAGTATTTATTGTTAGTTATTGTCAATTTAAACTACCGCATGTTGTGTGATCGATCGCGTTGAACTCTTTACATCGCCCAAATTGCGCTCGCACTACGATACCGAGGTAATTACAGAATTTCAGGTTCTGTTGAATTTTCCTGAGCCTGTGAATATAACTGCTCGGCCTGCCTGCCTGTCTTTATGGAATATATACTCATGCGTACCCAAGCAGCTAAAGTTATTTTTCATTTACCTAAATAGGAAGCAGTTTCCGTAATTTGTTGCCAGTTGTTAACATGAAGTTTTACTAGACTAATGTGAACATTGTACGAAATAATGTTTGTAAACAATAAAAGTAGTTTAAAAATACTGTGCAATATTGGTACTTAAATCAAATTTAGGGTAATATTTTTTTCGTGCCATATGATTAAGAATACAGAATTTAAATTATTAGTTATGCAAATCAATGTATTTATTCATAAATAATATATTAGGTATCGTCCGTAACCGCAACGAAAACAATACAAAGTAGATCATCGGAACTTATTTTTAATTTTCCTAATACCTATTCGGCAAGTTAAGGAAATGCTGTGATTGCCATTATATCGATATCTTTTAAAAACATTGCTTTTATCTGCAAAAAAACATCATTACAAGTGCTATTATAAGAACGTATGCTTGTTTTATCTGACATTAAAAACCTCCTTAGCGGCTGTGCAAAAAACAAGAAGTGCTTAGCAATATTCCCTGACAGGGGTATTTATAAAACGAGTCCTTAATAGTGATAACGATAAAGCATCCACGATTATCGATGATTTTAAATTAAAATTGGTTAAGGAAGTATTAAGATAACACGAACTGTGTCGCGACTTTACAAGATTCGGCGGTATTAACACGGACGTTCTGGATATCAAATAATTTAGAGCAATAAATTTTATGAATCAGGTAATATAAAAAGACGTTCTTATCAACAGCAACCATAAAAATAGTGCAAATCTATATGAGATAAATGTGTATATGGGGCGAACGTATCAGCTATCTTTGTAGCGTTTTTGATTAATAAAATTATGGTATAAATAATAATTATTGATTTTATGGTGTATTCCTAACACTTTTTGAAGGAACTCTCCTCAATTTGAAACTTATTTATTGTTTGGATTATAGCTCTAAAAGCAGGGGCGTAGCTAACAAGCTACCGCCGTTTTAGCCGTATCAATGATATGGGGCCGGTCACAAGGGCCCCGGCTTGCTATGTCTTCGCTCGTCGTCGAGGCCTTCCGACATGTTTCGATACAAAGCCCGCCTTGGGCTAGCTACGCCTCTCGACTAAAATGTTCGATAACTGTTGTTACCGTTGGTCACCTGTCATAATAATAATAAATATCATTGCCCTTAGGCCACTCATGTGTCGCTATTTATGGGGCCCATCTAGCGGGAGGCGAGTCATTGTCTAGGTACCAGTGCCATTTTTGCTATGAGACACTTTTCCTGGTAGACGTCCGGCTGTCTCAAACTATAGCCCAATTAGCCAGTCCTCCATTTCATCCCCATACCCCATTTTGTATTTAGATTCCACATATTCGTCCATAGTTCTTGCACCTAGCGGGCGCTGTCTCTGTGTGCGTCCCATGACACGGATAGGGACAGCATCCGCTCGATGTACACCTTACAATTCATTAAATTGTCGAAAGGGCCTCTACGCGTTGGTTTCGGCTCCGCGCACGCCTCCCAAAGGTCTGGGACACTATTGTCCCGTGAACGGGTGCGACATACAGGATAAAAATATCAGACGTAGTCTACCGAGTGTAGACAAAAAAACATGTGCACAGTGCAACACACTGTTACAAAGTTGCAAGTAAGGATAAATGTGAACGACCGATTAGAATCGGCTAACTAGTATCAGTCGTACCGTACCTAAGTAATGGTTGAGTAGGGTGTTTTGAGTTTAAAATCAATGAGATATTTTGTAAAATGTCATGCTTTTGAATGTTAAGCTTATATTTAGGTATAATTAATTATAAATATTATACTTGTATTCTAAGCAATAGATTACAATTAACTTGCACACGTCTGCAGCAACTTACGACTGTACAGAATGCTAATTGGTATTAAGTCCTCCATTTGAACTTTTATTTTGGGATAAAGTTTAAATAAAGAAATACAGTTGTATTTGTATCATATCATATCGTCATATCTACACTTTTTTTTGTTCTAGCTCCACACAGAGCAGTTAAAATACCTAGTACCCAAGCAGTTGTCAAATGTGTCCTAGACAGATCGACTAAAATACATAGATATCAATGAGATGTTTATATAGGTTGCTACCTATACATTGTTGGCAATCATTCCCTTTTCACTCTGACATTAAAGCATTTTAACATCTGCGTTATATCATACCATCTGCTTGGGATACAATGATATTATGTAATCTATTATTATGTAAACAGGGGAAAGAAATATCTGGCTTTTAAAATCTGTTCTCAATAAATAAGGTTATGTCTTGTACTATTATCTATTCTGTGGTTATGTCTATAAAGTCAAGACAACCAAAACAGCCATTTCATAACGGTGTGCAAAATGTATGGATCCAAAATGTAGAGTTTATTAACTTATTTTAATTTTCAAATATTAAATACGTTAAAGTAAGTCATTTGCCTTTTTTTGTCAGTTCTAGCGGAGACAAAACAATTTGCGAACTAATCATTAGCTCGCAAATTATTTGTAGAGCCATTATCTAGTCACGGATGTCGTAATCTGCTGTATCTACAAACTAGGCAGATAGGCAATCGACAACGCGGTACCGCCCCGCCCGCCCTCTTAAATATTGATAGAAAACTTACTTATAAAACATCTTTATTTCTGCACGCGTCAATAGGATTGTGTCCTATATTTTTAATCGATTTCATAAAAGAAGGAGCGTTTTTTTTATGTTTGTTACTTCAGAACTTTCGGCAGGGTGAACCGATTTTGATGATTATTTTTTATTTGAAAGCTGGTAGTCCCGTGAGGTCCTATTTAAATTTGGTCCAGTTCTGACAAAGATATCCATGAGAAAATCATACAAGTGTTATTGTATGTTCCATTTCGCTCATTGAAGTCGGTTATTTTTTTTTTAAAGCAAAAAAATAATAAAATATTTTTTTAACAAAAAAAAACCGACTTCAAAAAAACTGAAAAGACAAAAATAACCCGATCATGTACAGATTACATTTGATTCACCTTTTGAAGTCGGTGGCAAACCTCACGTAAACTTGCGCGGCCTTTGTGATTAAGTAGTTATTACTTACTTGAAAACGTGATTCAAATTTATAATTTTTTTTTAAGTCGGTTCTTTTTTATTTATTTATTTTATTATAAAGATTTCATTCGGTCCTACTTTTAGTGGTTTCAAATTTCTGGGCTAAACTTTAATATAAGTAGTGTCATACGAATATGAGCGGAAATCTAAATAAGGTACAAAGGTTGGCATTTACAAAGTATAGTCAAAGTTTGTCATTTTACAATTAGCGGCGTCAATCATTATTCAATTCAATTTTTATATAAAAAAAAATGGCTACTGCCCATTGGGTCAATTCTGCCAGTGTCAAAGTTGACGAACGTTGTACGGTGAGATGAGCTTTTTGTAAAGTGATAGCGATTTACAAATAAACCACACGGACTATCGGGCCTTGACCCAGGAAGGGCTATGAACGCTTCAAGTTGAATCCTTCATTAGCTATTCACTCATACGTTAGATTACTGCACAATACGCTATCAATACTACACATTGAACAACAAAAATGAATAAATAATGAACAACGAAACTTAAACGCATGCGGCCATCTTGAGACACGAACCGACCATCGTCAATCATTATTGTATCTATATGTAAATGTGAAATTGTGAAGTGACACCGTCAGTTTATAAAGGTAATATCACTAGTTCGTTTATAATGTAACGGTAATCCCAATTATACGGTGTCACTGTCATATGTAACTCACAAGGAAAAATTTGCCATTTACAATTTTGATCATGAAATACTTACAGCGTGATAAGTTTGCCTACATACTTTAGTTGCTATATTTTATTTGTAATATTAATTTAGATACAGCATATAGAAAAATTATGTTACTTTGATAAAAATGGCAATTTAGTACAAATTTAATGTTTGTAACATGTACGAGTAGCTTAGTTCCGCGTATCATGTTTAAAATTGTTATTACCTATGAATGTTTATTTTATTAGTATTCAAGCTTGAGTGTTCAATGAGCGAATAACAAATCAGGATTGTTCTTTATATTACTTATTTCATAATAACCTTTAGCCCAGGTAAAAAAATATTATAAAAAAATAAATTAGTTATTTAGAAATAAAAATAATTTTAAAATAGTACATTAAGTAAGTACATTTTAGTTTGTTTATGTTTCAAACCCGTAAATTTTGCTAACTTTGATGTCTCGTGTTTATAAACAAGTCATCAATCATTTCGATTATTTCTTTACTTTAAGATATATTTTTTCCTACAACTTATTTATTTTTCAATTCAATATGAGTCAACATCCCTATCTATCGGTTTGGAAAGTGACCTTAAGGTATCTCTTTGTTCACTATTCACACAACAGTTATTGTATTCGGCGTCAAGAAGCAAGGTGAAGAGTTTATCGGAAATTTCAATGTCTCATATTTTTAGTTGTAGCATGTAGTTGCCACTCGATTGCTTCGAATTTTGAGTTGGACTCTATTTATATAATAAAATAAGAGCGGTGTCAGGTAGCCGTAGTTACTAAAAGCAATTTAACATAGTTGCTTAATTTACATTAGGTACATAGAGGTCTCATTAATCATAAACATAATGTACAGTTATGTATAATTTTCAGCAGGTAGTACAGTTAGTTACAGAAAATGAGTAGGTATACTATAAACACATTGGTTTGGCAAGCGGCGGCGCATTGAAAGACGTTGAGATGCGGAAAACGCCGCATTCGCCAATCATACTTAGGTCCATGAGTACATGATGGAAAGTCAAGAAGATTGCCCATCTTGGATTTTTCTGGTTACTTTATGTATCTAATAGAATGTATGTTCACAGTCTCTACTAAACATTTGTGTGCCACAATGTTGCATCGCATAGATCCACCACCATGAATTATTCTTATATATTCTTTATTCAAATAAGGTAAATATCCCAATATTTGACATCCTAAATTCCAATAGTTAACACCCTGTTTGTCATCTGCTCATATCTATTAGGTATTAAGTATGAATTAAGATTGAAGGTGCCTTCTATTGGAACAGCGTCAAGCATTGGAGCATTTACGTTAATAATACCTAATGATTCGGAATCCTTAACCTGATTTTAATTAGAAGCAACATGTAATCTGTACGATCATATCCACTAAAAGAGCCCGATTGAAATGCTAAAGACCTATTACAATATTCATGATCATGACGGTCAGACGGTCTAAAGTAGAACAATACAGGTCGCAACCCCCAACCGGCCGGATTCGTTCGTTACCCGCCCTTAGTGCGTTTACGTACATAAATTATTTAAGAGGATATATCACTGCTCCTTTTCTCCGACTATATACTCATCAAATTCTGTGAATAGTTTCGCTAAGAATAAACAATTTTTTTATCGATTCAGTTTTTCGAAATATGATATCTAAATAGATATTAAACATTATTGCACAAAACAAAAGTCACTATAAATGGCTGACTTAATTTCAAATCGCATTCTCTACCAGTCAACCATAGCGCCAAACAGAGATACTAGAATATGTATTATATTTTAGTTTAACCATGTAACCTCCTGCTAATTTTGGACTTCTCCCATTATCTATTCAGCGCAATAATCATAAAATTGTGACCTTCACTTCGTGATAACACACTTGGAAAATACTTAACTTATTTTTGATGTAATGTTTGGCGTAAGATAACAACTAGCTACACAAACGTAGAATGTTATATATCTACGCTACGAATAATATACATGTGTAGCCAAGTGTCATTCCTCTTATGACCTGACCAATCCCAACTTCTCAAGAGCATGAGTTTCGTTCAGTGCCAAAACTGCAATATACCTACCTCAGTCTTGTCTTTCAAGGATGTTATTTAGTGAAGAATACATAGTATCTATTCTACCTTTGTCCGTGACCTGTAACTTCAACTACCGATGATTCTCATCTAAGCAAATGTGCTAGTTTTACAACATTAAGTAATGAATAGTTAAAGTTAAACGATTATTAAGACATTGTACCTCTATGTAATAGTTCCTTAAAAGTTGTATACTAATAAATTTTTGAGCACTTAAATATGTAGACTATGGTCATGTGGATGTATTTGTAATAAATCATTTAATTTGACATCTTGAGATGTGAGAGCTCCTTTCTAGAATGGGTACGGCCAGCCAAACAATTGGTCTACCCCTTTTCTACTCGCTTTCTCGAGTATTAAGGTCCAAAAGTGGTAGACCTGTTTCTTAGCTGCCTGTATCTAAAATAAAACTGCCTATTATTCATTTTCGCATTGTAATAGAGCAGCATTTTGTTCAATTTCGGACCGCCGCGCCGCTTGAAGTGTTGTTTGTGTCTGTTATTTTAGACTACTCTCTAACATATTAAACAAAATCGGACTCGGACAGTTGGGTAGCTTTCATTGTATTTTTTTTCTACAAAAATCCTTCATATCTCGCAAAATATTGATCCTATAAGTAAGTGCATGGTCTCATTCGATTCAGCGCGAATTATAGAAAATAACACTTCTCTAGTCTAGTTTTAAAATGTGCGTCTTTTAAAATATGCCCCTGCCCATAGTGCCCATTCCTCCCCCAATGGGGGTAGGACCCCAAAATGTTGAGTTCGCTTGCCGCGGGCGACGTAGCTTCGATCAAAGTGCCGTCCTTTGGGGAGACCTATAAGTATACTGCACTGTACGGGACATATTTTAGCTAATAGCAATGATTAGAAATTAGAACGAGAATCTAGGACTAGCATTATTCCTTCCGTCAGTTCCTTCTGTGGAAAATTAAGTAATCAAATCAAAATTTTATAGGCAAGTAGTTATTGTGATTGATAAAAAAGCTTATTGATTTTTTTTAAAGTATCCTTCGACTTTTTCTGCTACCCAAAGGTTGTCTGGATGAGATCGTTCTTTAGCGGTAAGACCGCAAACTTTTACCCATAAATATGTTATTCTCTTCCATGTGGTGTACAGTAGAGTATTCTTATTATTATTTTTGATAGAGCTCGGATGTGGGAACAGATGGACATACAATATAAATATATTCATACATACCGGTCAAAATCATAATCATAACCCTCCTTTTTGCTTCGCCGTACTCGGGTAAAAATCAGATAGCTGTTCCAAATTCAGTAATCGAGGTCAAACTGTCACTACATTCATTTGTTATTTCGGCCCATCCCGCCATCAAAAATAACATCGTAGCACAGACAATAAACAACAGATAGGCCAGACCGATGGATGGTAAGAAATGAAATATCAAAATAGCTGAATGCTACGCTGCACGCTGCTGTCTCACGGCAAAAGAACGTAACCTCAAAACAGCTATCTAGAGAAAAATCCTTTCTTGATTTTGATGTTTTTTGTTTTTACGGTTCCGTACCCAAAGAAGAAAAATCGGAACCCTTATAAGATCACTTTGTTGTCCGTCCGTCCGTCCGTCCGTCCGTCCGTCTGTTAAGGCCCTTTATGCGTGGAGCTATCAAGTCTACAGTCCTTTGAACCTGTGAAAAACTCAAACTACTAAGTTAACGTAATAAAAAGATACTTACGGCCGTTTATGCCGAAAAAAACGTGTGTTTGGACACTCATAATAGGGTAATAATAAATAATAATAGGGTATTTTCCGTTGACCTAGAACTATATTACGGGAAAGTTATACCGTCTTATTACTACAAGTATAGGGAAAAACCTGAAAACTACACATTTGTAATTAATACGATTCGAAAATCATATTTGGAGAACCCGGTTGCGTTAACTTTGCACATTATTTGTATCCGGCGCCGTACAAACTAGGTGCAAACTTAACTTAACCTGGCCATGCCATCTAGGTCTACTTATATGGTAGACGCCATTATTAGGAATCGTTAGTTAATCGAATCATTAGTTACAACAAAATAGCGTAACCCGGATTACGTGGCTTTGCCATACGGAGATAGTACGATTTTTACTTCGCTACAAACCTTGTCGCTATCTATTTGGGACATTTTTATGTAATCGTAGAACACGACCAAGAAACTATGGATAAGTGTGTTTGTGTCCACTTGACGTTGCCTCTGTTGTGTTGACGATATAATGATATGATATGTCAATAAAACGAGGCATTCAATTGGTTAATATTTGTATTTACGATTGATACCTTATTTACGCTTTAAATTTTTGAGCAAGCCACTCTTATAATACCTACGTTAATTCTTTACCAACTTCAATTTATGTGGCGGCCAGGGCCTCTATATCGACATTATAGACTATCATTTCATATACCTAAGTTTCGTCTTAGGAGTTGTTATGATAAACATTTAACCTAACCTTAATAGCCTCTTTATGATGATATTCATTACCGCACTAGTGCTATAAGGTAGAGGAAAAAAGGGTTTACTTTCTGCTGACATTATGGCCGAATGTGGCAACAAGTCTTTTTTTGAACTATTAATCGGAATTGCATAAGATTCGGATTGCTATAAAACTTATGCACAAACTAAGCAATGCTTATACTATGGGCACTAGCGACGAATACCTATGCATAATATATGTATACATCCATACTAATCCATACTAATATTATAAATGCGAAAGTGTGTCTGTCTGTCTGTTACCTCTTTACGTTACGCTTAAACCGCTGAATCGATTTTGATGAAATTTGCATAGGGATAGTTTAAGATCCGAGGAAGGACATAGGATAGTTTTCATCCTAGAAATTATACCTAAAAAGATTGAAAAGTGAGTGAACATTTCTGTTGGGGTGCGGTGGCCCTGTAGGAAATGTATATATTTATTAGACCAAAAGCACAATTGCTCTTAAATTTGCTTAAGCGCTTTTAATAATCCATTTTATCAAGTTCCACGCGTACGTAGTCGCAGGCAAAAGCTAGTACGTAAATGTTTAGAAATCATCTATGACCAAGAAACATCACACAAATATTTGCTCATGTCGGGATTCAAACCCACGGGACCGCCGACTCAGTAGGCACTACAACTGCGCCAACCGCGTCGCCAAAATAAGATTAAGTAGGTCACTAGGGCATTAAGGTAAAGCCAGAAAAATATCTTGCCTTCCTGTTGATCGTTGACCTTTCGCTCTTGTTGATGACGACTGACGAGTGCCTGAAAAAATAATAAATCCAATCTTATATACGTCAACGGTACTTTTAGCTACCGGGAGTCAATGACAATGATTTGTAAGATTTGAAATAAAGATAGTCACAAACAATACGGTTTGAAGCTAAAATTAAGGCGTTGTAAAATATTAAAAATACTCTACATTATTTCATAACCGAATATTTTGGATCGTTGTGAAGTCAGAAACCGCCGCTAACTAAAGTAAAATCCACAGACCTGCGGACTAAATTGACAAGTAAGTATGAACAAATGTTGCCACAGTTTGGCCAGTGTCGTTCTCATCGATATTAAAATTATTGTTACATCGTAGGTTTAAGGTCCACTCAGACGGGACAATCAAATTGGCAATTTGATCGGCTAATCTATATACCAACTTTTTCCAGTGATTTTGACAGATCAAATGGTCTGTAGACCCCTAATTAGAGATAAAAATTTAATGTCAAACCAGCAATAATGTACATGGAACATGCAATTATATATTTATGATAATTGATAGTTTATTGAATACATACATTTAATTAAATGAATTAATAAAAGTATTGTTCTTTATTTTCAAATTCCCAACAATGTGGTCCATCTTTTAACAAAAAAAAAGCGGGTATCTTCAGAAATAGTTGACCGCTGTTTACAAACTACTTTTATGTATCTAACGATATATACGTTATCATTTCCATTACGAGTGTTTATTGAAATTGTTACGTGTTATTATGGATTCGCAAGATTCGGGACCAGAGCCATGTTCATCAAAACGTTTGCCTCCGATATAAAGGAGAAAAAAATCTATTAATGGAATTTAAAAAGAGACGATTCATCAAGTTTACGTTTATATTTATAATGAGATGGTAGACAGATTGCAGGACGAACAAAATATCCCAGAGGACATTCATGACAATAAAAACGAGTGTGTCATGAAATCATCCGAAATTCTTGGTATTTCAAGAAGTTCGGTTTTTAAAGTTTTGAAAGAATACAAAGAACAAGAGAAGTTTACAAAATGTTACAACTCGACCATTTAGTGGACAATGTTTCGGATCGTTTTATTATAAATGTAACTGATGATGATAATGTAGATGACGAAATAACGGAGCCTGGGAATGAATAATATTTTATAATAAAGACTAGTTATCGTCGGACAAGGTGTTTTATTTTTTACCTACAGGCTCGAAAACCTTTTTATGCTTTAAAACTAGTGGGTAAAAACTCATTTTATCCATCCATTACCACAAAAATCAAACAAACCAAAATTTGTACCTCTTATTTGAAACTAATATACTTATTTTTGATTTAAACTAGTCTGTTATTTGTACTTTACAACTTGTCGATATATTGTTATCGACATATACGCTTCACTATTTTTATTTTGCTGTTCCTGGTATCATTTTACCTGTCAGTCAGTTGTCAATTTAGTCCGTAGGTCTGTGGATTTTAGTTTAGCCATAGTTTAGCCAAGAGCCGTCATTGCGATGATTTGTGCAGCGGTTTGCCTTGAGCCCGCCTGATTACTCATGGGATCATTACGGCTTCTAGCGCCAGCTCTAACAGGTACGAGTACCTACCTGTACTAAGGCATAAAATAAATGAAGCAACTGGTTGAAAAATTCAATGTCTCATGCATGGCCTCAATAGGACAATGACGCGGACAATGCGCCTATAGCGCTGCTATCTCTAAATTCGCCGAACCCGGACAGACTAAAAAAACAGACATTTGGCTTAAATTGCATGTTTTCCCCGGACGTGTCCGTAAATAATATTATAAAAAAAATGGCTTTATTTTTCGGACAAACACCAAACTAGGACAAATTCGGGAAACCCGGACGGATGGCAGCCCTAAATGCGCCCGTGTTAGCCCAGAAAAGCCGTTGGGTTCGATTTCTGCTTTAGTCTTAAATATTTGGTTTACACTAGCTGAAATTACAGCTTAAATAAAAAATAATTAGGTAGAGTTTGATCCATGCTTGATATGCTTTTCTAAAAGTAACGAATACCTATGTTGTAAAACTATTGTAAAACATTGAAAACTATCAACTCGGTATGGTAAGAAAATCATTGACTGATTTATGCAGACAACAAAGATTCTGTCCCGATCACAGACCATAAGAATACTCCGTGGTCCCGATATAAAACCGATTTCACGTCAAACTACCCTATTTGGGGAGTTCATTGGATCGGTATACAAGTAGGTACATAATAATATGTAGGTACCTTTATGCTCAATAACAAAAGAGGTATATTACATAACTATACGACTGTTTTTACCCACTTTTGCATAGTGATTGTTTCTCATAGTGATTTTATTGCCCGCGTGAGTGAAAAATATCATGCACCGTACAGTCCCGTAACTTCGCCTGGGATACCTATCATCGCCTATTTTTATAAAAGTTAATATTCCCGTCTAGTTTTTAGACTACTACAAACTAAAACTATTAAATAGAAAGTATTTTTTTATGCATGGCGATATTCTCGCATCAACTGTAGCTAATTTCAAAACTAGGCGGGAATTTAAACTTTTATAAAAATAGGCGATGTTAGGTATCCCAGGCGAAGTTACGGGCTTGTACGGCATCATTTTATATATTACTAGCGACCCGCCCCGGCGTCGCACGGGTGCAATGATGATAAATTATGCATGTATTATACATATAAACCTTCCTCTTGAATCACTCTATCTATTAAAAAAAACCGCATCAAAATCTGTTGCGTAGTTTTAAAGATTTAAGCATACAAAGGGACATAGGGATAGAGAAACCGACTTTATTTTATACTATGTAGTGTACCTACACGTGTTTACTACACGAAAAACAGCCAGGAAAAGAATGCATTCCATTAAATGATATTACGAGGTTAACATAGTGGAACTGACAGGTATTTAAACTAATGTCATTATAGTTTTACCTAATTGGCGTTTGTGCTAAAAAGTAGGTACAGCCAGGAAAAGCTTATCTAAACAGACCAATTGATAAAAATTTGCTAACGTGTGTTGTTTGTTATGCCGATATTCGTATAATCATGTTGAAACGGTTATAATGGCCAAAACTGTTGTCTAACCGCGGGTGTCCAAATCTTTCACGCAATCAATCACGCGGGCGCGATTATGGACAGGCCTACTGCATCGGTATGAATGGATCGCGTCACACAGCTGAAGCGACCGTGTCATTGAACGACCTGCAGCCCTGCCAACTGCAGTCGCTCAACCGCTGCCAACTCCTGCTATCCTGGTAACAAGGACCAATGTCTCTTTGAAAATACTACCACTTACGCCCTTTTAAACTGCAGCGTTCAAAAGCTGCCAACTTCTCCTCTCCTGGCAACAACGACTAATCTACCTTTGAAAATAGTAGTCTCTACGACGTTTTAGAATCTGTAAGGTAGATGTCGTGTGACGTCATCGATATTTATACCACAGTATTATTAAACATTATGCATTTGCGATTATGCAAGGAAGCATGGTGGAAGCGTGACCTAGTATAATTAAGTACAAGTAAAGATGCGAACTCTCGTCCGAATCTGAACTGGATGGGCATGGTGACCAAAGTGGGCATTATAGTTAGGTACCTACATTACATTATACTTTATCTTGGCGTTTTCACTAAATGCGGCTTGAATAGCAAAAATTGCTAGGTACCTATATATCGAGTTGCATAATCAATAACAATGGAATTACACTTCCAATCCTAAACCTTGGTGATTTTTAGTAAAATTACTAATCTGGAACTAAATTAAAAGTCCCCTCACGGTTTCGTCGGCTTTTCCGTGCGTTTACGTTGAAGTATAACACTATGCAATGACGTCATCTTTTTGTAACTACTACTCGATCGTTAGGAATACCTAACATTGACCTCAATAAACTTTTATATTGTCACGAAAAGACAGAATCGATTAATATTATTAAAATAAATAGGCAACATGCCAAATACAACTCAGGATGGAAAGAAACTCGACTCAATTCTTGAGATACATCTCTCAGACATGCACTGCAACATTGTATGGTAATTCTATTTTTGTTGCACAAAATCATACTCAAGACGTACCTATCCCGAATATACACAATACACTACAAAACAAAATGCTTTATTGCACACCAAAAAAAGTTTCTTCAATCATTATAAAAACGGTTTACTCACGTAAAAATTGTCAGGAACGGCCCTGCCGCGCTGGATCGCGATATGGACGGCCTGTAAAATGCATCCTGCACTATGACTCGGAAGCGAATTAAATAGCCAGTAAATATTTGTAATAATTCACAAGCGACGCGTGTGTTACGCATTGAAACGTATCGTTTCTCGTATACCTATAAGCATATCGAGAAATAAAAATAGAAAATAGAGCAATCATAACATTTATTTCAGCCTCCGCGATGTCGGAAAGTCGAGGACATCTGCCGATATTATTTCGTACCTAGCCGTTAAAGGTCGGGTCTTAGGTGACGTGAAGAAACAAAACAAAACAATAAGAAGTAAAAATACGTTCAGTACCTGGTTCTAAAAAATCGCTGCTCAAAAACTGGCGACGGTGCATTTAAAAGTGACGCGCCGTACTTACTTGTAGGACGTAGGTGCCACATTTACTGCAAGCTCTCCACAAGAGACTTTGGCGCCCCGTAAACGAAGTCAACGAAATGAAAGCAAAATACCTAATAGTCGTGTGACGTTTATATCACATATTTTCTGTTTTAAGACATTTGAATTTTGAGTAGCGCTTTAGAGAGCTTGGTGTAATAGTACATTACATAAGGGCGGAGAAAATCGTGAATGTCCCAGATCGCAGGTAATTGTGAGAAATATGCGATCTGATCTGGGCTTTACGAATTACCGCGCGTGGTTTGTCTAAAGTGTTGCGTCTTGCCTTGGCCAGGAAGTGATATTTTCTCCTCCTCCAGTAAATAAATCCCACTTACGGCCTAGAGTAGTGAAGTAAAAACAAAAACGGTACGGATACGCCGCGTCACTGCGTAAATGCAATGTCAGTTTTCAAAACAGGGATTTGGCCGAGCTAATTACGATGCTCGGAAAAGAGTGCCATAGAACTCGCTCCATATATGATAAGTATTAAGTTATGATAAATTAAAAATTCCAAAATTGGGATTTATGACGTATGAATTAAAATCCTCTTACCCATGGTGACGTAGGTAACTTCGGTAGGTAAGCCATCTTCCATAGATACAATGTTTTGAATACCATGAACGACGATAACGCTATTTATTAATACAACTTATTCCACAGACCTAAAGGTTCTAAGATACAATTCTATTAAGTACAACCGTATTCTCTGGTATAAACCAAGAAAATCAGCACTGATTCCATGAAAACCGTCGCGGGTGCGGTACGTTAACGGTCACATGGGGACAACAACTAATTTATAATTAACAGTTTAGTCTGTTTACTAAAGAACCATAAATTAGTAAGAATGACATGATATTTAATTGAACAGCTACCTACTTGTATGGTTACCATTACCATACACTTGGGAATGACAGATAGGTACATCGTCTAAATTATAATAAACTGTTTACTAAAGAACACGCGCTAGCGCCACAGACACGGAATCATTAGGCTAATTGCAGTCAACTACCACTAGTTACAAGCTAATAATACCTACAGGCTACGCTACCTAGCTTGTGACAATATATGCTTGCATGCTGAGCTGAGAGCAGTGTGATATGGGCAAATAGGTGTATCATTTTTCTTTTCGAGAACAGCAACAACATAATCGAGTGGGTTGGGTACATTACATTACATGGTCACTATGTAGAAGTAGAATTACTAAAGGATCGGTTTGCTGAACATATATAAGCATAACGCATTCTATGGGTCAAGTATAAATTGATTTTGATGGCCTGGATGATGTTGATGATCATTAATAATAAAGATAACAATGCTTGAAAATAATCTTACTAATGCCATCTATTGTCCTTTTACAGTACAACAACAATCAATATGTTCGACTACTCACCACTAGATGTCACTACAAAGCACCTTTTTTTTTGTTATGGCAACACAACAGCTTTTCATTCATTCTTTCATTCATTTTGACAAACTTCCGGATGTCAGTTTGGCAGCTGCTGTCAATTATTTACATATATGTTGAAATACTTGTTACCAAATAAATGTTTAATTGTGTAGAAAATAACAATTACTTGGCTGCTAAAGTAGTCAGGAGTGAAGCGCCAGTAAAAAAGACAACTGATGGAAACATGGGACTCTGTGATGAAGGTATTTATATACTTTGTTCAACCTTAATCGTCATCGTGGTACCGCGATGAGGTAAACAAGTTAATTATCCAAGACATTTAAGTGTATATTTTTCGTATTTTTAATGTGTAAACTATTTTCGTGTCTACTTATCTTGAAGTAACTATCCGATTTGTTAACTGCGACTGACCACTTTGGTTTGTTTAGCTGAGTGACAAGTTTTCAGTTTGTTTAGTAGTAGGTATTTGTCTTAACACTTATTATCCTTCCATGCAATCTCATCACGGAACTAATGTACGAGAACAGGTTTGACCTCTAATCTTGTTTACACAATGTTTATGCTGGAGATATTATGAATAGAAGGGTTATCTGCCACTGTATATTTAGGTCAATGGAATGATTTAACATGCTTTTATTGACAGTTGGATGGAGCTAGCATATGCTATAAACTATTTAAAAACCAAATATGTTGTTATTATGGTGATAACTGCATTATCTATAACAGTATAAAATATAAGCTATATATTGGAAAACATTGACTTACTGAAGACTTAATTTAGATTTAAATGTAACATATTATTTTATTCTCAGTGTGTGTTTATAGAATGTCATACAATCAATTCAGCTACCTATGTTACATTGTAGTCTTTGTCAGCTACTATTGTCAATCATTTGATTTTAATGAAATTAAGTTTTCTTCTTTGCAGGATTTGTATGCATCATTATTATTATTTATGATATGATTTCCAATAAGCAAACAAAAGTTTAGGTATACTGTTTAATTCTTAAGAGTGCTGTAAAAAGAGTACATTCAATGAATATTGCAATATGTTATTATAAAGTATTGTTAAATCAACACTGAAGATTGTCACAATCAATATATTAAAGACAGACAGATAACAGAAATCACAGGTAACTAATAAACAGTATTGCTTGGTTATTTATGATTCCCATAATAGGTGTTAAAAAGAATATAACAATAGATTTTATGTTGCTTACTAACCAAGACTAAACATATTGACAGAACAATAACATAATAACATATTGTATGGTAGACTTTTAGAAAATTCAGGTATGTGTAAGAAATAATTTTAAAAAGATCCTTAAAAGTATAGCTCCGGCACATGATTGAATTTTCAAAAAAATTACCACAGAATATGTTTTAAATTATATCAATTCCCACTAGTTCACCTCTCCCATACTTATAGTGATCACCTCTTCCATAAGTATAGAAGAAGAGTTTAAGTATAGTGGGAATTGATTTGGAGAAAGTAAAAATGTAGAAAGTGCCTGAAACTTTTGCAGCCTGAAAGAAAATGTAATTTTTTGTGTTATTAAAGTTAAATAAGAAGTCTACTTTCCTTAGATGTATTAGCTATGCATTAGGTGTAGAATAATAGTATAAGTCTATGAAGTCTTTATATGAGGCGGCTAAGGTTTTTTTTTAATGAGTTTCTTCAAATAGCCCTACCTATTTTTTGTGAAAAATCAACAGTTTTATAATAGCAAAGATATTATTTTTTCGGATTTGCTTTAACAATACGTAAATATTGATTTCCCACTCACATCTAAATATAACTCCATATAAGCCCTTAATATTTATTGAATTTGGTGTATTTAACTTCATAAATGCATTAAAAATTATATATTTCAAGACCAGTATGGAAAATCTAAAAGTGTAAAATTTTAAGATGTTCGATGTACTCAAAACATTTAAAATGCAGATTGAGACATCACTACAGTCCAGGCCCCTTTGTACTTGCTTACACTCAACATTATATGCAGGGTAATGCAATGGCTAGCTGCACGGCTCTAAGGATACAATTAGTATCAATTGTGCGTACCGCGGCGGCCGGCAATTGGTTGTCCAGTTACGTCGTTAAAGCTATGCTGGTTCTCGAACGAACTGGCGTCAATCTAAATGTTTGTTGCTAATTACATTATATACCCCGCAACTCGTTTTGAGTAAAAAAAATAAACTAATCTGAAAACACTATTTCGTTTATGTTTATTATATTTATTCGATCTGACCTTGATCTGAATTGTTAATGCAATTAGTAAGGAAGTTGACCTTTACAGTAAATTCATCCATTGAACCAATAGACTTGGTAATGAAACTGCAAGCCTTATTTAAACATGCCGTCGTCGTCACTATTATCTATATACAAAGTTGTATTTTATTTTGCTCGAACAATAAACGGAGTGCTAATATTCACTTCCAATGCAAGCCTCTTTTAAAATAGCAACGATGTGGATTTTTTATTACTTACTGTATTTTATTGTACGTAATAAAATCTGGCTTTGGCTAAAAGATAACAATCTAGAAGTTAAGGGGATATATACCTAGGAAACATAAATTTGTAAAAAAATCTCGTCGAGCATTAATTAAATTTTAAACAATACCAGGCAAACGATTAAAACGATTAAAACAATATTTGCGACATTCTCGTGCGTCACACTTATCTTACTGCAAAGGTGATGTGCTTCTTATCGGATTTTTTCCTAGTTGACTGGAGTATAGATCTGCTTAGCACCGCGTCATGATAGCTTCCGGATGGGAAGGGTTGGGTAATGTGCTGCCAAATCCGGCGAGTCGCGGATCGCGCTACCTCCTCACCTTGCCCGTTATCTAATAGGTACCTATCTAATATCTATTACTTACATCGTAAATTCGTAACTGACAACTTTAAGATTGCTGCAATGTATTAAAGCTTTATTACATTGTTTACTTTTTTTGTTGAGTACTACGCCGTATGAAGGAATAGATGAGATGCGCCGTACCTACGTTTTACTAAAGTTTATCTAATGACAGTATTTTGCACAGACAAAAACCATACGATGTGAGCAACTTCACTACCCAAAGGATGAGATCGCACTTTACCGATAAAACCACCAGTTTTCTATCGTTTTTATTTGTGTTTTCCGTGTGTGTGTGTGTGTATTTTAAAGTGCAATAAAGCATCTCTGTAGCAATCATTGTACTTAATAGTTTTAAAAACCACTGGGATTTTTTTACACTTTTTGATTGAACGAGACCATTATAAAGCAGGTCGCAGTGGCCTAACTTGGACGTGACGTGATATTTTAGGGACTAAGGTGTTGTGCTCCCGGTACTCTATCGGTATTCTCTACAAATCCGAGCATATTAGTAACGCCTCTGTGGCTCTTAAGAATCCAACCTAAATTTGCTATACTTGGTCACGGTCAGAGATGTATTGGATGCCAAGCCCCTGATTGGCCCAGCACTGATAGATTCATTATTGTTCAAAAAGTTCCTATGGAGTTCCGGTACAACTAGATCAAGAACGATAAATTGTTGCGCAGGACATGATAATGACCCAATAACCTATTTCAGGATTAGATGTGATTTTAATACATACTATATGCCTGTACGATTCGTAATTTTTCACCCGATTTATGCTTTATGGTATCTTCGACACGTTTTATCCGATTGAAACTTTTTTTTATTTAGTTAGCTGTTATCTGATTGATTTGTCATTTCAACAGCATCAGCATGTTTTACCTACATATGAGTTAGTCATTCGGTCAGACGTTGTTTTCATGCGTCGCTATGACGCCAATGACTCATGGTTGACCCACGATCGGGTATTCCTGGAAAAATGTGCGTTTGTTATAATTTATGCAAGCAAATTACAATTAACTGTGGAATACTTTAATGGTGACTCCAGTAGTTACGGCCTAGCCTAGCAACAGTCTTGATTTTATTGCTGAGAGAGCTCGTGATAAGGGAATAACTAGGTATTTATATTATTGAATGAAAAACTTAACATTATCTTGGATATTTTGCAGTAGGTTGGTATAGTATTTCCTTTTTTATAATATTTAGCGACAAGAAAATTTAATTCACAAGTTAGAGAATTTTTCTTACCCGCTTAGTTACTGTTCATATTCCGATCAACCTGCGCTATCAAAAGCACAAACAAAATATTTGTCAAAAACCGGCCTAACATAATGAAAGGCTTCGCAGTCGAAATAAATGTAGACTACTTCCGAAAATTGTTTTAAAAAACTGTCGAATGATAGCATATGCTCAAGTAGGGTGTCTATCATTTCATCGAACTTTCTTTCGTCGATTTTCATGTCATCGAAAACTATTCCACGAATGTCTTTTCATTTTTTTTCTATTCACATAATCATCAATTCATTGCTTTTCGAATCATCGATCAACTATTCAACGTAAATTGTTTCGAATTTGTCTCAAATCGTAGCTTAACTATTCATCGAATTTACCTTTCATCGAAACATGATTCACAGATGGCACGTCCCATTTATTATTACTGCCATGAAAAATGTTTCATCGTAGTACTACTACTAACGTTACTTAACGTTACGGATCATAAAAAAAACATAACCTAAACCTAACCCAACCAAGTCGGGATTCAGGTCATAAAAAAAAAATAACCTAAACCTAACCCAACCAGGTCGGATTTGGCCAAGTCGGGTTTCAGGTCATAAAAAAAAAAACCTAAACCTAACCCAACCAGGTCGGATCTAGCCAAGTCGGGTTTCAGGTCATAAAAAAAAAACCTAAACCTAACCCAACCAAGTCGGATCTAGCCAAGTCGGGTTTCAGGTCATAAAAAAAAATAACCTAAACCTAACCCAACCAAGTCGGGTTTCAGGTCATATTGCCACGAAGAAGAAGAAGCGTATTATTGAGTATAGTAACACTAGTGAAACGATTTTCTATGGTATAATAAGTATGGGAATTAAAACTTACGTTAAATCAAAATTATAGTAAAAGCGATTCGATGAACGACTACGTCGATAAACAAATAAAATAATGAAGTGAAATTCGATGTATTGATTCTTGTGTGAAAGGTAATTCGAGCAAATGTACAAGCGATGTAACGAAGTTCGATGAATGATTCCTAAGTTGTAACAAAATTCTGCGAATAGTGTTATGGGAAACGATAATCGATGAAACGATTTTCGATAAAGTGATGGATTACCGCTCAAGTACTATAGAAGAAACAGGACAATTCTGATAATTTGTTTTTAGGAATTGGGGAGACCTATTTTACGTAATTATTAACCGACTTCAAAAAAAGGAGGGGGTTCTCAGTTCGGTTGTATGTTTTTTTTTTTTTTTTTAATGTTTGCTACCTCAGAACTCCGTCATTTATGAGTCGATTTGGAAAATTCTTTTTAGGTTCATGAATAGACTTCTCAAGCTTGGTCCCATAAAATTTTGGTGAAGATCGGATGACGAGATCCATGAGGAATCGAAGGAATTCCTGAAATTTTATAGGCACTTATAATATTTTTCATATATTTTATAAAGCTATTTAAGTATGTATTTGCATATGGTAGTCATCATCTTCCAATGCTGAGCTGATGATGGAAGGTACAACTCCTCAACGGTTAGGAGTTAGGAGATAATTCAAACGAGATGCATGCCTTCAAGACCTCCCTGATCACCCTGCCATAAGTGTTTTTATGAAACACTAAACGCAAAAAAAAATTAACAAAAAATAGAACCGACTTCAGTAAAACTAAAAAGCCAAAAATAACCCGTTCAAGTACAGATTACATTTGACTCACCCTTTGAAGTCGGGGCCAAACCTCATGTAAACTATAAAATATAAATATAATAACTGAGTGGTTTGGGATCGATTTCAAAGGAAGAGTCAAATGTAATCTGTACTTGAACGGGTTATTTTTGGCTTTTTAGTTTTACTGAAGTCGGTTCTATTTTTTGTTAAAAAAAATTTTTTGATTATACAATTTGTGCCTTTCGTCACCATATTTATTCAACAAAATGATTAATTTGTAATTTCTGTATGATTCTAGTACCTATCTTATCTAGAAGATCTAACTCTGATTTAATCACGTGTGCATTATAAATGACATGAGTCACATGTTGTAGATACAGTCATTAATTTTATGAAATAAATAAATAAATTTTAATATAAGTATTAAATAAATTTTTATGTAAGTAGTAAAAATAGTAATATTACTGGAAATTTAATGTCGACAAAAATATATTATGTAGATCAACAAGTGTAGAGAACTTAACCACACACACAGCGTCACACTAATATTATAAAAGCGAAAGTTTTTGTGTGTGTGTTGGTAACTTCTTCTCTCCAAAAGGGCTGGACAGATATGCATAAAATTAGAAACAGAGAATTATTCCCCTTACTTGACACATAGGATACTTTTTATCCCGTAAAAAAGGTCCCCGTATGATAATGGTTATGTTTCAACGCGAGCGTAGCCGCGGGCAAAAACTAGTAATACATAAAAACTGTCTAATACGAGAAGTTCGCTCTTTGCACCCTATTAGATGGCTACATCGTCTGTCTCGCTCCGCGGTCCAAAGTACATGTTTAGTAGAGCAGTCAGTTGCATCATATAAACTAGGTTCAATCAACTGCCTTATATCGTATTTATTTGTTATTTAAAACCGCATATTTGTGAAAATGTCATCTTGGTATTTCTCTCACCTATTTAAGAGTTGTTTGTTGAGTCGCATAGTCAGAATTATATCAAAGTTTTTGCTCAACTTAATTGAAATGGTGTCTCTTCTTAACGAAGGGGGCGCCCTTAGAAAATAATAATTACAAGTCCGAGTGTAATTGACCAGAAGTGACGCAGGCAGGGAATCCCACATCTCGGCAACAAGGCTGTTCGAAAGAAGAACGAGTTTCGATTTGTGTGGAAAAAACTGAAGCGTGCAATTTGATTGATACTGTATTAACTAAAACGGATTAATAATAATAAAAATAAGGGTGCACGTAAACATATCCGTGGAAACCTCATGCTTATGGGTCCATTTTAAACTGCAACTAAAGAAGGCCTGATTAATATTAGTTTTCATTGGCCTATTATCAGACAGTACTGTTATGATTAATTTTGAGTACATATTCATCTCTGATAACAAAGACTTAGTTTATATATCTTTATCGCAAATATGTTATCAAACATCGCGCCATGACAAGGTCTAAATCCTAAAGATATCGGAATTTACTTTCATATTAGGTATTAAGTAACGGCTTTGTAATGATGACAGTGCATTGCTACTCCTTATCAGGCACATCACTAATTAGTAACCTATTCTTATGTACAGTCAAATTAATGAATAATTCCTGATTTGAATGTGGGGTGACCATGTGGCCCACCGGTCCACGTGTGATTCCACCCCGCCTCCCATACTGTAGAATTTATCGTCTCCAAAAGTTATAACCCGCCCCCCCCCCCCAACTCAATCTTTCTGTTTATCCCTATGATTGCCTGGTAGAGTATCAGGGATTAAAGCCGCCATTTGTACTAGTTTCGTTTGTGTAAGAGAAGTAAGCAAACTTTTTTGTTCTGGCTCGCAAAGGCGCTACGCTGCTTTGTTATTGGGTAAACTGAGCAAATTAAGCAGCTTAAGCAGAATTAAATTGAGATTATCCTATGGTCTACACCGGGAGGTAAAACTTAGTCCATCGTTTTCCCAAGATCTTAGTTATCTCCGAATAATTTACGCCTCTAAGTAATTTCTGTATGTATTCTATAATTCAATCCGAGATTTGTATATTTATGGTGAGGGTGGCAAACAGCAAGAGTTATTTACACGCTTATTCGTCGTTGACGTCATACAACGCATTAGGTAGGTGACATCCACGTGTTTTCTCACCAGTTAATTTCAATATGGAGACGTTTTTACCGAATAGCAATGAATATAAATACATATAGTAAAATATTTATAGCTTATTTTTAATTCATGAAGGATCCGCCAACCATTTTACCTCCAACCATTCATTACCCACAATAGAAAAAAATAACTCCATGCGTGAGGATAAAGTACTAAATTGCGACAAATACGACATCCGAACTATTATAAAATTCTAGATTTATATTGAGAATTCGTTTACTATGAAGGGGGTCATGATTTCAGAAAAATCTTAATGACGCGATGCAGAATCGCCTATTGTTATGTATGGGTCTGTTGGTCAGAATTTCATTGTCCTCTCAACTCTCATCACGCCAAAAGGGCTTGACCGATGTGAAACAATTTCGGTACGGGGATAGCTGTACATCCAAAGATGGTCATAGGATATTTTTACCCGACTACTTGTGCGTTATAAAAAGGTTTACGCGGAAGAGGTCGTCCTTAAATTACCTACTAACTTTTCGTGAAATGTAAACTCATGGCCGATGTTAATCTTCTGTTTATATTCTAAGCCCAGTCTAACTCTTACCACTTAAATGTATATTTGTTGGAAATATACAACAGTTAAAAGCTCAAGTGAAGGACAAACTTATTTTCGGTGACTTGATTCAGCTGCATGTTTTTCGTGATAACAAAGAACTCAGCTGATAAGGTGTATACTTAGTACTCGTAAATAACAGGTGTAACGACTAAGTTCAATAAACTCATCTTCGGATCTCTCCACAGGGCTGTTATAATCTCCTATTTCTAATGTAATGGTCATACCCGGGAGTTTTTGGTGCAAGAATGATTTGACGCCTACGCCTACGTTTGGTTATGATATTTAGTTTCCTCTCCTGTTATTGCAGTCAATAAAAGCGCAATATGTGCTGCTTGTGCTTTTAATTCACAAACTGACTTGAAAGTGTTGGAGATTTAGCTCCCTGGTTCAGTTACAGCCTATTCACGCTTGCCTTGAAGACATCCCAATATTCCACTATTAGTGTTCGAGTTCAATAAACTCATCTTTGGGCCTTATTGTTTACTTACTATTTATTTTTCATATCACCGAACATGGCATTCGTGACACGGTATTTTATATTGATGTGTGACAATGATAACTTCAAAAATGATTATGACATGTATATATTTATTACGCATCGTAAATGACAGAGACACATATTTTATATACTTTTTTGGCCTTGGTATCAATCAGATTAGCCTTGACAGGTAAACCAGTAAATAACGATTCCGTGTGTATAAAACATTACGTAATTTGTTAAACTTGACAATTTATAATATAATAAGTACGCTTTTAGTAGAAAAAATATTACACTAAGATAAAATAAGAAAGATTTATTACTTAAGACCAGAGCATATTAGCTTGATAAATAAATAACATCGACTTATTTAACTATGTACGTGTTTTATTAGTTCAAAATTCTAGATAAATAATTTAATTCTTATGCTGTACCACTGATACCACCTCCTGGTGTAGGTATTGCAATTTGCATTTAGTAGGTACGCAAAATTATTAAAATTGGTAGATAAATATAAAATATACTTATTTACCTACTCTTTATGTACTTTGAACATGATCCCTTTATGAATGTTCCAAAGTGCAAAACAGCACTTCTTGAAATGATTAGAGTAAAACCACCTAATCATGTAACAAGTGACTTCACCCGTTGCCGCAAATATAACAAAAACTTTTTTTTTATTTGAACCTTGACTCGTGCTGTGCCAATAAGTTTGAAATTATTATCTGGCGTATATGGTTTCGTATGCAGTAAGGAGTTAATTAATGTGGCGATGAGCTTGTGTAACGCCGAAATATACCTACACTACAGGTAAATGGACTTTGAACTCTCTAGTGGCGATTATAACATGAGAGTCCAAAGTCCAGTTGGTCATTTATGTTCGTGCAAGTCACGATGATGTGGACATATAATCAGAAAACCCAGTTGTTTGCTATAAATACTATGTTGGTTTGAGAAAAAACGTAATAGAGATGAATCTACTAGGATTTCGCCTTATCATCTAAAAGTGGTTTTTGTATATCCGGCTTCAGTGTTAACAGCCATCTTTATTTATTGACATACAAAAATATAGCAAAATGCATACCGCCAGCATCCATAGCACAGCTTGTATCCGCTACAGGTTTTGTCAATAAGCATTAGAACAGATACAGAGAAAGAGAAATATTATCCGCATCGCGCATCGTCATAATGTAGAAACAGAAACACAGTATTTAGTAGTGTTGTAGTACGTAGTTGTATTTTCAACCGACTTCAAAAAGGGAGTAGGTTCTCAATTCGACTGTATGTTTTTTGCAAGTTGATTTAAATTGTTTGCTAGTTTTAAGGGTTCCGTACCAAAGGGGTAGAAACGGGACCCTATTACTAAGACTCCTCTGTTCGTTTGTCTGTCTGTCTGTCAGTCCGTCTGTCACAAGGCTGTATCTCATGAACCGAGATAGTTAGGCAGTTGAAATTTTACCGCTATAAGAACAAATACTAAAAACACAATAAAATAAATATTTAAGTGGGGCTCCCATACAACAAACATGGTCGGTTGCGTTAACTTTGCAGCTCATTTGTATGTGGCGCCATACAATCCGGGTGAAAACTTAACTTACTCCGGCTAGTTAAGATGCGAAGTGTTTGTACGGAGCCCTCGGTGCGCGAGTCCGACTCGCCCTTGGCCGGTTTTTTGGATCCTGCTTGATAAATTGCCTAAAGCTTTGTCCACACTGTGCCCTTTTCAAGTTCAACTTGCGCTTTCGTCTATTGCGATCTCGCTCGCATCGTACAAAAATGACCAAGATAGCAATAGACGAAAGCGCAAGTTGAACGTGAAAAGGGCACAGTGTGGACATAGCTAAATATTGTCTCGTAGCAGTGCGTCCTAGTGGTAGTTCGATTATCTTTTAACTTAAAACGTAAGATGTATGTACATATATGCATCTATGCATCTTACTTAACATACCCATTTTTTGGGTAGATTAAGCCGGAGTACCTAAGTTCAGCAATTTTTTTCTAGACCCAGAAAGACTAGGTGTTCGAATACTACTTTAAGCATGCTGCCAGGTATTGGCTCCTATGGACGCCACGCTACTGATCTGATACTGATGCATATCCAAACGCATTCTCAACACTCCAAAAGTAAAGAGCCATCGTATTTTTTGTTTTAAATATGAATATATTAATACTAAGTTAATGGTGTATTTCTATATGATGAACACGGTAAACAATGCGTTACATTTTCGCTAACCGAGTAGACACAATTACCTATTGAGGTATAAATCGCATAATAACACCTTTTACTCGGAATTGGTTAGGTAACGTCATCTTGACGTAATCGTGGCCAGGAAAATACATATATACTCTAATTTACCTCTGTAGTACCAGATGGGTCATACCAAACGTGACAGTACATGTTAAAGGTATAGCAAAAAAGCGTGACATAGGGGGGGGGGGGGGGAGAGGGGTTCAAAAAGTCGACATGTTGCGTGACGCAATATGTAGACGACCCCTTAATTAAAAATTTAAAAATCCCCCGACTCAAGTAGCTGGTTATCATGAGACCCTCACTCAATAAGTGATATAGAAAATGCTACTAAAACTTAACTCTGGCTTACTCTTGTCGCTTGTTTCAATTAAATCTGAATATCTTTGAAACTACTGTTGCTCTTATTTCCACCAAACATAGCTAAGAACCACCTCGAAAGACAAGTCTTTCGATCAAAAAATCTCACTCTAATTGGTCCATTACGTTTAGAAGCTATGATGCCACAGACAGATACACAAATACACGTCGGGGGTTAATAAAATAAATAAGGAAGCCTGATGCTGTCTCATAGCGCGTTTGCTATTAGCGCGGCCCGTGCCGTGGCGCGTACAGAGTCAATTTTGGTATAGGCAGTATAGGTAAACTATACAGGGTGTCCCTAAAACCAACGCCGAAATGAAGAGGGGTGATAGAACAGCTCATAAGCAACCATATTAAGTTAATTTGACCTTAATAAAAAGTTCATGGTTTTCGAGATATTTGCATTTTAAAAAAACTCGTGACTTTTGAGGCCCTGCGTCAGTATGTCGATTGCCACCACTGCAAATTTAGGTATTTTTTAAATCTGTTTTTTGCAGGATGTTACTAAAAACATATCCTATCGAATGTAATTTCAATTTATTACATATCATGATGCTTTGTCGGTAAAAATAATAAAAAAAAAAAACGAATTATAGCAATTTATTAAATTTAGCCAGCGGTTTTGATCGAGTTTCATTTAAAAAAAGTATTGTAAACTTACATGGCACACAACATAAAAAGATAGTAAATTTATTGTAGTTTTCAAAAAGGTACAGCATTTTCTAATTTACGCAGCAGTTTACGAGATATTGATATTTGACACCAAAAGGAGCTCATACTGCAGTTATTCCATAGTATGGAACCAGAGCCCCTACTAGGCTCAGAGTTTGAATTTCGAACAAAAAATAGATTCAAAGAATACACAATTTGAAATTGGAACACAATTTGAAATTCGAATTCAAGTCGGCTTTCTGATTAAAGAGTATTTTAGTAATTTTAGGACACTTCGTCAATTCGTTTGATGTTCTTTATTTAGTTTGGTTTCTTATTTTCTTAAATAGACTTGATTTACCAATAGAACTCGTGTTTGCCTTGTGATTTGGATTTTTGGTACAATTTAACTTTGCTTTGTGCATCTTGGACTCGAGTTCTGCCTATTGATTTTAACTTCGATTTACTTTGGCTCTGTTAAGATTAATTGTAGTGCGTTTGTTACAAATATGCCAGAGAATTATACTCCTCAAGAATATGCCAACATGCATTTTGTCTATGGGGAATGTCAGGGTAACTCTTGTGCTGCAGCTAGACTCTATCGGGAAAGATATCCAAATTTAAGGCATCCGGACCATCGAGTATTTCGAAATATTCATCTCGCATACTCACAAGGCGTTTTGCCTGGCAATCGTGGTGGATTGGGAAGACCTAGAGGAGATTACGATGAAGATGTTTTACAAGAGATTCAAAACGACCCATCCACTTCGACACGGAACATTGAACGTAATTTAGGGATATCAAAATCTGTTGCCAATAGAATATTACGTCGATATGGATATCATCCATACCACATACAACTATACTAGAGAATTATACTCCTCAAGAATATGCCAACATGCATTTTGTCTATGGGGAATGTCAGGGTAACTCTTGTGCTGCAGCTAGACTCTATCGGGAAAGATATCCAAATTTAAGGCATCCGGACCATCGAGTATTTCGAAATGTTCATCTCGCATACTCACAAGGCGTTTTGCCTGGCAATCGTGGTGGATTGGGAAGACCTAGAGGAGATTACGATGAAGATGTTTTACAAGAGATTCAAAACGACCCATCCACTTCGACACGGAACATTGAACGTAATTTAGGGATATCAAAATCTGTTGCCAATAGAATATTACGTCGATATGGATATCATCCATACCACATACAACGTGTTCAAGCGTTGCTGCCCCGTGATTACCCACTTCGTGTTCAGTTTTGCCAGACAATGCTGCAAAAACACAGAGAGGATCCCAATTTCATAAATATGGTTTTATGGTCTGATGAAAGCACTTTTAAGAGAGATGGATTTATGAACATGCACAATTTACACAGTTATGCATTAGAAAATCCTCATTTAATGAGGGAAGATCGGTCGCAGTACCAATTTAAAGTGAACCTCTGGACTGGAATATTAGATGGGAAAATAATTGGCCCATTTGAATTACCAGAAACGCTGAATGGTCCAAGTTATCTGCATTTCTTAGAGAATGAGTTGCCAAATCTTCTCGACGACGTACCTTTAGCTACGCGGAGGTCAATGTGGCTGCAGAATGATGGCTGTCCAGCACATTATGCACGCGAAGTGCGACTACATTTAAACCAAACTTATCCACAGAAATGGATCGGCCGTCTGGGTCCCATTTTGTGGCCTCCTCGATCTCCAGACCTAAATCCTCTGGATTTCTATTACTGGGGTTATATTAAAGAAAAAGTTTACAATGAACCGATTAACAGTATAGCGGAGCTGAGACAACGCATTTACGCAGAGGCCCAAAACGACGTATCAAGAAGTGCACGTCACATCAGTCGAGCATTTTTAAGGAGATGCCGAGCTTGTATTCAAGTCAATGGCGGACAATTTGAACATTTAATTTAGTTACATAAAACAGGTATCGTATTTTTTTAATGTTTTTAGTTTTTTTATTCACTTAACAGATAAAAATGGCAACCAGTATTATTTTTGCATTATCTTATAAACCGCTAAATAATTAAGTCACTTCAATACCATTTTAAAAACAACTCTAAATTTGCTATCTTTTTACGTTATTTGCCAGGTTCGCTATGAACATTTCATTATTTTTTATTCTAAAATTGAATTGTGTTCCTATTCTAAATAAGTATTCTTTAAATCGATTTTTTGTTCAAAATTCAAACTCTGAGCCTAGTAGGGGCTCTGGTACCATACTATGGAATAACTGCAGTATGAGCTCCTTTTGGTGTAAAATATCAATATCTCGTAAACTGCTGCGTAAATTAGAAAATGCTGTACCTTTTTGAAAACTACAATAAATTTACTATCTTTTTATGTTGTGTGCCATGTTAGTTTACAATACTTTTTTTAAATGAAACTCGATCAAAACCGCTGGCTAAATTAAATAAATTGCTATAATTCGTTTTTTTTTATTATTTTTACCGACAAAGCATCATGATATGTAATAAATTGAAATTACATTCGATAGGATATGTTTTTAGTAACATCCTGCAAAAAACAGATTTAAAAAATACCTAAATTTGCAGTGGTGGCAATCGACATACTGACGCAGGGCCTCAAAAGTCACGAGTTTTTTAAAAATGCAAATATCTCGAAAACCATGAACTTTTTATTAAGGTCAAATTAACTTAATATCGTTGCTTATGAGCTGTTCTATCACCCCTCTTCATTTCGGCGTTGGTTTTAGGGACACCCTGTATATACAATTGCGTGCTACTCGGGAAAAGGCCCTTTGATATTTGTCTTCGTGTGGCGGTGACATTTAACATTGTGTCAAAGGCACAATGATATCGTTTCAAATTATGTTCGTATTACATAATATTTAATTAAGATGGTGATGTCTCGTACAGGATGTCGTTTACTAGGTATCTATTAAAAGACCGAGATATCCACCTAATGCCCTGTCAATAATGATATTTAACACACTGTAGGTCTCGTCGGTGATATTATACCTAAGTTTGTTAATCATTCAATAGCAAATCTGCTTTTTGCTTGAGTTATAAAATTCAGTCACATCCAAACGAAAAATAGTCCAAAAGCAATCGACCCAATCCCATTTATTTCGAAACTACATGCTACACACTATTTGTCACACACACACTATTTGTCAAAGGAAATTTCCTAGTAAATACTCCAATATACTCGTACATACCAATATTTGTGTCGAGTAAATGGATAAGAACGAATATAGTAGGTAACTATTTAGTATTGTCAATAATTATGTTTATGTGACAGGGTTGCGCTAGACAAATCAGAATTATCGCGTAGCTCGTACGTTCCCATTTAAGTTCGTAGTGTGTGACTTGAACCAATATTATGGCGTTCTAACCTATAGAATTATTATTATAAATATGTAACACCATCGATAATCTGCGAAGGTTGCAACTAGTAATGTGCCGCGGTAAGTTACCTGTTACCAGTAACATTATGTTTAGAAAAATTACTAGTAACTTTCCAATCTTACCAGTAAGATTCCAAAAAGGTGGTAAGATACGAGACTAATGTAATTTGCGGAGTTGAATAAGCCTTATGCAAAAATCATTATCATCTTTTGTCTCTTTCACCCAAATTTCTTATCTTGCATAGGACAATCGGCTTGCAATCTAAATTCATATTTTTAACTGTAATTCAGTGAATAAAGGATTTTGACCTTACAAACGGTCCGGTAGTTTTGAATTTTTGATATGTTGTCTAGGATGGTTAGTCAGTGATTAAAATGCAAAATGCACAATTCCCCCCCCCCCCCTCCGCGCCCGCCGCCATATTGAAAAAACCGGCACTCTCTTCATATTTTTGCTCATATCTTCCTTTAGGAGCATTTTAGCTAGAAGAAAGCTGAAACAATGTTATAGAGAGTTAAATTTACTACATTTTCCATTTTGTATTTTGTTTCTAGAACAGATAGTTACGGAGATATGCACATTTAAAAAAACTTAAGAAATTGCAATTTCCAACTCAAAAACAAACTTTTGGGTTATATCTTCGTTTAGGAGCATTTTAGCTAGAACAGTGCTTGGGCAATTTTGTAGAGAATTAAATTTACTATAATTTACATTTCAAATTTTGTTTCTAGGACAGATAATTACGGAGATATGTTAAAAATAAAGTCACATTTTCCGAAAATGTATGTAAAAATGGACATGAGTTTTATAAGCAATTATATTTCCTACATGTTTTAATTTGTCCTAGACTAGTCCGTAACTGAATGACAGCGTTCTAAACCAAGAATTTTGAGAAATTTTCGGAAAATTTGACTTTTCCTGTTTTTTAAATGTGCATATCTCTGTAACTAACCGTCCTTGAAACAAAATTTGAAGTGTAAATTATAGTAAATTTAATTCTCTACAACATTGCCCAAGCTTTATTGTAGCTAAAATGCTCCTAAACGAAGATATAATCCAGAAGTTTGTTTTTCAGTAGGAAATTGCGATTTTTAACGTTTTTTTAAATGTGGATATCTCCGTAACTATCTGTCCTAGAAAAAAAATATAAAATGGAGAATGTAGTAAATTTAACTCTCTATAACATTGTCGAAGCTTTCTTCTAGCTAAAATGCACCTAAAGGAAAATATGAGCAAAAATATGAAGAAAGTTCCGGTTTCTTCAATATGGCGGCGGGCGCGGAGGGGGGGGAATTATGCATTTTGCATTTTAAAACTGACTAACCATCCTAGACAACATATCAAAAATTCAAAACTACCGGACCGTTTGTAAGGTCACACATAGTACTTTAGTCTCTATTCACCGTATTACTGTCCGTCCCGGGCGTGAGCTGTGCTCATCCCGCATGATCAAACTCACTCTTCCTTCTTACCATACCGGTTTTATGTCAAACTCCTTATAACCTCTTCTTCTCTCTTCTTCCTCGCTTTCTCATGACTGAAGGGTCGTGACCATTTGAGGCCGTTATCCGTTGCACCGAAGCTCTCCACTACACACGGTTTCCGAATTGACGCCTGTAGAGTTTCCTGAAAGGCTTCTTTCACGGCATCGGTCCATCGATCGGTGATCGCCCGCGGGCCCTTTTTCCTTTCACGTGGCCAACTACAATGAGCTTTTCCAAACTATTTGGCTCACGTCTAGCCACGTGACCGAAGTACTGCAGGATCCGCTGCAGGCAAATGATCGATAAGCGGCTTGTTAAGTATAAGGCACTTGATCTTTAATTCGGCCAGGATCGAGCAAATGCTCGATCCCTTGGGCGGCCCGTCGCACAAATGTGCGACGTGCCGTCCAAGGGATTCCTAGCATTTTTCGCCAGCATCACATTTCAAATGCGTCAATGCTTTCCGAATGCGTGCTTTCAGGGTCCAGGTTTCTGAAGCGTATAGAAATATAGAAAGATCAGAGTTCTCCTCAGCGTTGTTTTAGTTTTCTGCTGATACCTCTGTTCCTCCAGATCTTCTCTAGCCCCTTCACTGCCACCTTTGCTATCTGAGCTCTTCTCACAACCTGTTTCCCACAGTCACCATCCACAGCAACCAAAGCTCCAAGTAGACAAATTTGTCCACGGTATCGAGATCGAATAGTTCTGCCGTTCGTTGCAACATGCCTGCCCTATCTACAAACATGAGTTTTGTCTTAGCCCGATTAAAATGTAGAATTGTAGACCTACTTCACGCTCACTTTTTGGACCCTCTGCAAAAGCTCAGCTAGTTCCGTTTCGTTAGAGCCTATAGTGGTAGAGTCGGTGGCAATTTGGTAGTATCATCTGCAGACCGTAAATTATTAACCCAGATAGCCCGACCAGGTGTTATAACACCGCTCATTTTTTTTTAATAATTTACTCTAATGCTTGTTGCGATTTCAGATATCGCAAAATTTACCCAGGTTCCAAAAAGTTCGTTTAGGTGAAAGTGGGTTGAGGTGTCCTCCGATTCGTACGCCTCCATACCAATCCTCCAGAACTTCATGATGTGTTCGCCTACGAGATTGAACAGCTGTGGTGAGAATACACCCTTGTCTAACTCCACGATTGGTCTGAAAGGGTTCTGATTCGGTGTCTCTACTCTGATCCTAGAATTGCCGTCGAGGTACAGGTTCTGCACAAGGAAAATTAGTTGATCTGGTATACCCATCTCTCTCATGACTGCGAACATCTTCTTCCAGCTGATGCAGTCAAAGGCCTTCGCACAGTCAATAAAGCATGGGGCCATCGGCACGTTGAACTCCATAGCCTTCTCGATGAGCTGCTTGATGTTCAATATCTGTTCGCTTGTACTCTACCTCTGACAAAACCTGCCTGTTCCTTTGCAATCTGCCCGCCGATAAAACTTTCAAGTCTTTTATTGAGGATATGCAGAAAGACTACTCGCATGGGATGATGATAGGTATAAATGCATCCGAATATCCGATCCCTGGACTTGTGACTGTTGTGAGTGAAAAATATGATGCGTCACAATAAAACCTGGAAGTCAAGTGTGTTGTCATTTTACAGAAAATACTACTAATGATAAGAAAAGTTACACGTGTCGTGTAACTTTTGCAGTGTGGTGTATAACTTTGAAAATGCTACCAAGTTTACGTATCATATCATATTTTAGATCATATCATTATTTATTTATCCATGTACTTATCCATTTTTTATTTCGGACCTGGCAAACTTGATCTTCTTCTTTGTCGTTACACTCTTGGCAGAGTGGTCGTGGCTGTCATTCCTTGTGTGGCAAGCCTAACCACACGGCGCCATTCTTCTCTCACAGCCGCGCGTCTGGTGCTCTCGTTCAAAGGACAATTTGTGGCCGATTTGATTTGGTCAGTCCACCTCATGGGAGATCTACCGCGTGGTCTAGTACCGTCTATTTTGCCCTGGACCACCAGGCGCTCAATGGAGAAAGCTCCACGTCTTGACACGTGTCCGAAAAAGGTGAGGATTCGGGACTTCACTAATGACGACAGACGCTGTTCTATGTTCAGCTCTTGAAGAATGGACTGGTTGGTGCGAAATTCTGTCCATGATATGCCAAGCATTTTTCTCCAGCACCACATTTCAAGCGCATCTATCTTACGTTTCTCTATCTCTCTTAGAGTCCAAGTCTTGGACTAATTTTGGTCTTGCTGCGGTTAATTTTTAGGCCAAACTCTAAGCTCACTTGCTCCATCCGACTAAGAAGTTCCTCCATGCGGCAAACACTAGAGGCGAACAGGGTGGTATCGTTTGCGTAACGTAGGTTAGATATTTTAGATTAAGCTTGATCTGGAACGACTAAAATAGGTGTCTGTAGATTTACGAGGCGGTAATATTTCTAGTAACATTGGTAAGATACCAGGTATCATTGGGTATGTTACTGGTAAGATTGGTAATTTACTTTCTGGAGAAAGCCGTGCATTTCTCTTCACTACGAATGATGTCAATACTGTCCATTTTCAGTATTACGCAAAACAAAACTTTGAATTTTAATTAAAATCCTGAATCTTACCGTATATTTCCAATTTTTAGTAATATTACTAGTAGTATTACTGGGAAAATACTCACTTTGGTAGTGTTACCGGTAGCTACCCATCACTAGTTGCAACACGCATACCTACAAGCAGATAGTAAAAGGGGCGGGGCCGGCCTAATGATTTATGGCCTCACCGGTACTCTAGCCATCCCCTATTTTGAGTTTGTTTCACTTCTATGCTATCGTAAAACTCTAAAATTGTATTGCAAATCAGTTTTTATGGAGAGGTGTCGTTATTGAAGGCAACATCTTAACAGCGCGATGCAATATTTCTAAAGCCGCGCGACACAAGCACCGCACAGCACCATCAGTTGATAAGAATGTCTTTGCCCACTCATCACGCCGAAACGGCTGGACTGATTTTTATCAATTTTGGTAGGTACAGGGATAGCTGGACATCCAGACGGTTTAGGATAGTTTTTTACGGCAAAGAAAAAGTTTTCAGCTGATGAAGGCAGCTTCTATTCTAGTGTTACATAAGTAGATGTCGCAAACATCAGCAATGAGGGATCGATTAAAAAGAAATCTTGATTAATGAGGCATTGATAACATGATAACGCACTGTGTCCAAGAACCTATGCCTATGTGTACTTACTTATGATTATGATGGAAATTTAGTACGAGCTCTAGCGCTTCTTTCCTCGCTCCTGCTGCCTCGGGTGACAGTACCCGCTTATATTTTTTTATTGAAGCTGTAACGTCTGCTAGCTTAAACCAAAATGTTTACATGGAAGCAAATTATTATGAATTTTTCGTTTCTATGTAAACAATTAGTAGCCGCTTAACGCGTTCACTGCCAGCAACGCACATATGCGTTTACCGTCATAGGTCATACAAGTTTGTTCCTAGGCCACGCCCCCTGGCAGTGAATGCGTATTTTTTTCAATTAGATAATATATCTACTAACCAGATGGCGATGGCGATATTCTGATAACTAAATCTGTGACTTGATGCTTATCTATAGCGATTGAAAGACTACGATACGAATGACTTGGTAGATACTGTCAAGTATAAATTTGCACTACCGCGGTGGCAAAATGGTTGTCAGGGTTGTCTCATTTGAATGAAATTGGAGGCGCTCGAAAGTTTTAAGTTAACACAGCAAATCGTCGGGGGTATTGCAATACCGCGTAAGTAACAAGTGTAGATACGAATCAATATTCAAACAAATGCTAAGTATTCTTTTGAAATGAGAACTTTATCGACAGCTGTTATTTACGTGGTATTGCACTATCCCCTAAGAAAACGAAGTATAATAGAAGTATATAGTCCAAACAAGTATTTGAAAGTTGAATAATGTTATTATCCAGTTAGTAAGATACTATTTCTTCGAGGAATAGTAGCATATTATAACTTATTATTTTTTGCGTGGACTTTTTATTTATTTGGGTCAGTTAACTTTTTTCTGTTGCTCGTTGTGTGATGTCCCCTGGCTCACTCTTTAAAATTACTATTGTTGGCGGTTACATTTACCAGAATGTTTGAAATTCAAACAATTATAAGCCCATTCTTATGCAGACTAACTCCTGGCATTATCAGTTATATAAATTGTCAACACTTTTGTAAGAAGTTTAATCACTATTGTCCCCTGGGCGACGGGACAGAATAACAACAAGAAAAAGCTGATCCACCTATTTAACGATAGTCGATACTATAATATACTAGAGCGATATTTTATATACGAAATTTTAGGAAGAAACACCAAATTTTCCACCAAAAGCACAAAATGTACGTTATAAAACGGGTTACAAGGGCTGCCTTTTAAGTTCTGTCGTTTGCAAACCTCCCGTGATAGCATAAAAAAGAACTAGTGTCATCTTAAAATATTTGAATTTAGAATTCGAAAACAAAAGAATGACTCGAAATCGGCCCAACCGTTTTAGTAAGTACAGCGTTCGTTCAAAGTTGACAAGTCAGTTGTGAAAATAGAAATTTCGAAGGAAAATTTACGTGCGATAATTTTTTACAACTTCAAAAGGGGCTTAACGCGACTTCAGTGCTTCGAAGAGTTGACTACGGTTTTCAATGATAAAGCACCATGCCTCCGGACTGTGGAACGCTGGTATTTAGAATTTCAACGTGGTTGAGTCTTGGTGATAGACATCGTGAAGGTCGACCAAAAACAGCCGTAACCCAGGAGAACATTGATGCTGTACGGCAACTGATCGTCGAAGATCGCCATGCGACATACCGTGAGATAGAAGCTTCCTTAAGTATTTCAGGGACCACTGTTCACAGTATTTTGCATGATCACTTAGGCGTAAAAAAGTTGATCTCACGCTGGATACCACATTTACTCAGTGAAGACCAAAAAACGGCTCGCGTTCGATGGTGTCGCAAAACTCTGCGGCAATTCAACCGAGGAAACTCGAAACATGTTTACGACATTATCAGTGGTGACGAATCTTGGATATATGCCTACGATCCCGATCCTAAACAGCAGTCGACTGTTTGGGTGTTCCAAGATGTGCCAAAACCGACCAAAGTAATACGCTCACGGAGCACTTCGAAAAAAATGGTCGCCATGTTTGTGGCGAAAAGTGGCCACGTTGCCACCATCGTGCTCGAGGATCGTAAAACGGTTAGTGCTGACTGGTATACCACTGTCTGTTTACCAGAAGTCATCGGCGAGTTTCAAAAAAATAACCCAAGACGTCGTATAATAAGACTGCACCACGATAATGCGAGCTCATACACCCGGCAAACAATTGCGTTTTAAAAAAAGCAAAACGTCGAAATTCTGGAACACCCGCCGTACAGTCCAGACTTAAGCCCTAACGATTTTTTTACTTTTCCAAAAATCAAGCAACGACTTCGTGGTTAACGGTACCAGACGCCTGAAGAAGCGGTTGAGGCATACAAAACGGCTTTTTGGAGACCCCGACTTCGGACTGGAATAAGTGTTTCGAAAACTGGTTCGATCGAATGAAAAAGTGTATTACATACTTATCATTATCACGGTGATTGCTTTGAAAAACAATAAATACCATTTAACACTAAAATTGTCTTTAGTTTTTTCCAAACGACACAACTTAAAAGGCAGCCCTCGTATAGGCCGATACAGACGGACAGCATTTAAACTGCAATCTTGATACAATATGGAAGGTGGTTCTGATTCTTATGCAGTCACGTCGACTGTCCGTATCGGCGTAGGCGTTGGAAAATACTAGCATATAGGTATGTTTATCGGTATGAAAACATTAAAAAGACTGTGGATTAACCCTACGATGATAAGCGTGAACTTTACATTATAATGGTGATTCTGCAAAACATGAACCGGTTTCATCATGACATGAGGAAAGTCACGCTTACGAAACGAAGTGTTTTTCTTTTATCAGGGTTTTGCCCCCCTAAGATTAGTATCAACTAACGTTGTCCGTTTTGATCATCCGCACGTGTTTTACTTATTTGCTTTTTATTTAATGTAATGTTATAATTTAATTATTATACTCGTTTAAATAAAACAATTTTAACGAATTATAATATCACGTACTAATTATTTGAGCCTCCCTGACATTGCGGTAGACTTTTCGTTTAGATTAGTTTATTTAAATGTGTGACAGTCGCGGATACCGAAGAAAACATTATTATACTCGTGTTATAGATTTATTATTAAAAGTAAAGTATAGCAACAAATAATGAAAATGAGTCCAATAGCTTCATTGTCAAGGAATTATATGGATATTATATTAATATGACCGATCTACGAAGATCGGAAGTTTTGGTGGGCCAATATTTATCCTCGAACTTGGCCAAGTAAACGGACCCTGTAGAATACCAAGAGTTGGTGGATATGGGTATATACGGACCATCGAACTATCCAATTAAATTATGTTTATATTCAAACTAAGCAGACGTTGGAACCTTCCTAGGATCACACGTCATTCACATTATCAAAATCCAATGAGACATATAAGAAACAAAAGGAAAAGATACCTCATGACAACTAATTTTTGTCTAACTCTTCATTAGACTGCCTAAAACTAAAAATCCATTTATTTTATTTGAAGACTTATGAGATTTTTTTCTTTTAACTTTTCATCTCTTACGTAGATTATTACTAACGAGTTATAGAGAAGAGAATTATATAACTCACACTTTTAGTACCAGCTTTTTTACGCCCAATACAAAAAGAGACCTTTTATACATTAAACGTTTGTAGTTATCTACTGCGTCTGCTTGTGGCATCATAGCCTTCAAACGCGTGTATTATTTTCAATCCAATTATTTTGAATAACAAGTGTTGTGTGTGTTCTTTGCGGTGGTAGCTACGTTTGACCTGACCAATCAGTAAAATAATAACGAAGGAAATTTTTTAATCGAATTCTCACTTATTTACTAAAACATGTTTTCTTGTTCTAAACACTTTCGGTTTGCAAACAAATATTTCGCTTGATATCATTTAAAGTCTAAATTTTAAACGACCAAACAAAGAAAGCAGTCTCGACAACATTCCTCATTAACTCCTAATGTATTACGAAACGTGTTGTTTATGGGTTTGCGAAGGGGAGTAGAGCGGAGACATGGCGTCGTAGTCACCCGCGATAGCCGCGACCCGGCGCGACCCGCGATAAACGTCTCGCCCGAGATCCTCCGCACATTGAGATACTCGTATCTTCATTAATTTTGGGGCCGTAAATCAGACGTATGTGCTTCTTACCTATATTTTGAGATCAGATCACTCACCCTTGTAAGTCTTAAATAGTTTCTACGACATGTATTTTGCCCCTGAAAAAGAAACTATTTTTCACACCATACAAAAAAACCGGCCAAGTGCGAGTCTGACTCGCGGACCGAGGGTTCCATACAAACTTTCATCTTATCCCATCTTAATTGGCCTGGTTGAGTTAAGTTTGCACCTAAAATGTATGGCACCGCATACAAACGAGGTGCAAACTTAACGCATCCGAGTTCTCCAAATATGATGTTTGAAAAGGACTATATTTTTTATGATTTTATTACAAATTTTGTAAGAAGTTAACTCACATTCTACCGAATAGTAAGTGGAATCTGAGTCCTGTGTCCGAAATCGAAAGATTTCAAATGTGTTCTCAAACCGGTAATTTCGTTGGTTTTCTTCATGATAGTTTTTAGCGATAGGATTAGTGGACAACTATCCGTGCCAACAAGGACGAATGGACGATCTTACATGTGGACTGCTAAAAAACACAGAGAAGATAAGTGGCTAAATTCTGAAAATATTGGTGTTGGCGTAGTCTACCTTCCGTCTGGCTGTCAACAATGTGATAAGCCAAATCGCGCAAATATAAATCTGCGCTTGAGCTTACCATACTATTTTAGTGCATTTTGTGGCGGTTGTTTTGTTTAGATTTTCTTGCTTGGTTGCTATGCTATTGAACTGATTGTCTGATCCTATTAATTTTTGATAGTCATTCCAATGAGTCTAATCGAACTGGTACAACTAGTAAACTATAAATCTCTTTATGGATACTAGAGGGTATTACAGTTGGCAACATGTGTTGACTGTTTGTTTGTGAATGTTGTGTTGTAGTTTTGCAACAGACCCGCCCAACTGTCTCGAAGTTAAGTCAACAAGCGTATCATGGTCACGTTTATCGTCCACAAACTCGGTGACTATTAATTTTGCATTTGCATGGAAAAATAAAGAGAGAGATGTTATCTATGGCGATATCAGTCAGAACTGAAGCAAACAGATAGGGTACCTCAAGAAAAAGAAATCTCGTGTAGCATAATCCATACTAATATTATAAATGCGAAAGTGTGTCTGTCTGTCTGTCTGTCTGTCTGTCTGTTACCTCTTCACGCTAAAACCGCTGAACCGATTTAGATGAAATTTGGTATATAGATAGTTTAAGTCCCGGGGAAGGACATAGGATACTTTTCATCCCGAATAAATTTAGTGTTCCCGTGGGATGAGCGGGTAACACCGCGGGGCACAGCTAGTTATGTATAAAATGTGGCATAGAAGGAGGCAAAAATTTAAGTTTAATTTAGTTTGTTCAAAATGGTAGTCAGTTAATTTCGATTATTGTCCAAGTTCTAATAGGATCAGATTCTGACCCAATAGTTACTTAGGTACATGACGGGCGTCAGAGCAGAAATAGAAGCCTCGAGGAATAAAGTGTGCCTTCAACTTTTTCATGGGTCATAATCATAACGTTTTTGTAAAAAAAAAAACTACTAATTTATAAACCTATTACCTACTTATAAATCATCGCAAAAATGTGTACGAATTCGATACCTGCAAATAAATCTTTGCAATAGTAAAAAAATATTGACGGATTGGTGTTTTTCGTACAACACGACACTTATTGTGACATATTTTATAGATAATGCTCATTCTGCAGATTATGCCTACTGTTTACGTTTTATTATTTTCAACATTTTACTCATACATTATGATCTCGCGACTTAACGAGCAACACGGCTTTATCTATATCCTGGACGCTATTAATAAAGAAAAACAGCTGGCAACAAAGGAACAAAGCAAATGCGTGTGATCTAATTAGTCATAACGTTCGCTAACTAATATGCTGTTATGGTAAAAGTTCGTCAGCTGCTGTTAGTGCGTCGCCGCATCCGCTGCTGTTCCGATAATGAATGTTGACTCACGCGCAGAACGCTGATCTCGCACTCGGGTCATTCATAGGTGACAACTTTACCTTGTCAGCGGTTTTCGCACTCGGACGGATATAGGTGTTGTGGTCACCGTACCCGCTCTTGTCAGTCGAACTAGCGTCGCGAGCGAGACAGGCCGCGTCCGGCGGTTTGAAGTGTAAACATGACTATCGCCCGGACACCAATGTGATAAAAACGAAAACAATACGTCGAATCCGCTTAGTGACCCTCCCGAGTGTTACAGTGATTTTCGAATATCCCGCGCTTATCAGTTATTGAAAACATTCGACTGTGTGTCAACATTGATAACGGTGACAGTTATTTCGGCGCGTTACATCACCTGTTAATTGGAGTTATCAATAGTTATCGATCGTGGATCGAGGGTGTCAGTTGTGGGTGAGAAGTGGAAGTGGTAGCACTTCTTTTCGGTGGTGCTGGGAAAATGCCAGTGTTCGGTTACGACATGTTGACATCATCCGAGCCTTGCCCCATGGGGTACGGAGCGGCGCCGGAGTACATGATGCCGGGGCCCCCCATGGCCTGGGACAAGCCCCACGAGCGACCAGCCTACAGCTTTACGCACAGAAGCCTAACAGAAGAACTCAACCGCCCGCCCATGGCGCCCATCACATACAATAACTCAAGTGGAGGTTGGTTTCCTAAAATCTCACCGATGTTGTGCCTGTATGTAATGGTACTGCAACTCATTTCAAAGAAGTCAAGAGTTCAGGGATCAAGTCCTACAATATTCAAATTAACCGAGCGTCGTTATTGATTGCATTGTGTTACTAGTGCCTTTTGTATCGCGTTTATTGTCGAAAAGTCACATAAGGTTAAGATGCTATACCTAATTACAACACGTTTTCATTATTATGATTGTTATTTTAATCTAAAACTACTTCATTCGACAACTATAATTTGTGCCCGCAATCGACTTATTATCTTTATGGAATGTTTCCATTTTTAAATATTCTTCAAGCTTCAATATCATATCACAAGTGTAGTAATACACTGTTATCGCCGAAGCGATAAACGAAGGCGCCTTCGCGGCGAAATAATGAGCTTAATACGTAATTAAACACTTGATTTAGCGAAAACTGAAACATGCATTTGCAGCGACTCGCGAACCGGTATTATGCAGAATGGAAAAATTATTCACTACCTAGTATCGAATTACCCTACTTAATAAGGTATATGTTGTATCTAAATTTGTATTCAAACGAATGTCATTTGCAGTTAAACAAGAAACGGATTCAATTCTGTTTTATATCGAAAATCGTGATATCTATAGGCTCAAGATTGCTTTAAAACATGTGTTGGTGAAAACACGATTTTCTTCATACCTTGGTATTTCACACAAACTTAAAAGAACCGTTGGTAAAAGCTTCACGAAGTTACGAGTACATGTAGGTACACTGTTCATACAAATATTCCTGGAACTTTTCAAGAAGGCTTTTAGGGATTAGTCTAGTGTGAATTCCTACAGAAATATATTTTCATACAGTTACATGTAAAAATCAATAGAAACTTAGTAACGACTACACATTAACTTTTGAAACTTAAGAGGCCTTTTAAAATGCTGATTGTGTTAGACATTTTTCTCTATGATGGAACATGTATCTTAACATACCTATTATTGATGTAACTACCTAGAACAGGTTTTATTGGGATTTATTTTGGTGAATATATATTTGAAAACAAATTTATGGTATATATTTGAAACCTACAGTTCGAATTTTTCATTGATATATGTTGTTTCAAAAACTACTCGAAATTGACAACATTCACGCGGAAAATTAGTTTTTGCAGCAATGAAAGCATGAAATAGCTATGTTACTTACTTATTTAGAACTCGGGGAAAAGTATTATTCACTTCAAAAAGTTGGTTGAAATTATCATTATAAGTATTTGACATAGTATGCTATGCCATGCTTTTTAAGATGTTGAGTAGGTATTCTCATCTTTTCTACATACGCTTAATATTTTTTTTTTATTGTATACGTAAGTATTTGAGTCCCAGTCAAATCTTAGAGTACCTTACTTATGTGCTTCGGGCAACCTGCGAGCTTATCATGGTCGCGATTAATACTCTATTAAATCACTACATAATCACTACATAAGTATAAAATAAAGTCGCTTCCAGCTGTCTGTCTGTCCCTATGTATGCTTAGATCTTTAAAACTACGCAACGGATTTTGATGCAGTTTTTTTAAATAGATAGAGTGATTCAAGAGGAAGGTTTATATGTTGTATAATATACATGCATAATTTATCAGCATTGCACCCGTGCAAAACCGGGGCGGGTCGCTAGTAAATGATAAAGCATCCGTCAATGTTGCACCCATCAGGCACCCACGTGCAATACGTGCTTGGCAAAAAGTGACGGATGCTTTCTCCATTATTTATCGCGTGATAAACGCAAGCATTATGACCGCTGCGTACCTATGATGGTTGCGTTTATCACATGATAAATAAGTGAAAAAGCATCCCTCACGTTTTGATAAAATGCGAGTGTGAGTGACAGATGCTTTTGTCACTTATTTATCGCGTGATAAAGGCAACCATCATAGGCCCCCTTTTTGACAGAGATGACAACTGATACCTATGTTCCATCAATATTGTAGTGATACCTTTAAGTGCCAAAGATGCATAGGTAGGTAAAAGGAAAAAACAATAGCGACGTTTTGAATTCTGTTAAGTATAAAATATAATAGGTATAATGTAAACAATTATCTAAAAGTTGTCGACACAACTCGACCCACGTCAAGGCTCCCCAAACCAGCTCGCTGACGACAGACGCTGCTGACGGCATCAGACGTTGAATATATTACTTGATGCTTAGCTGTTATATTGTACAACTACCGATACATGTTTTGGATGGATGTACCTAAGCGCCGTGATCTTAATCCGCTAGCAACATGGATTGTGTTTTTATAAAGTTCATATTGACTATTTTTTATTCATGTAACTTACGATAAAGAGCCAATTACAGGATCTCCCGTACAACTAGATACTTAGATTGATTGATGATAATAAGTAAAGTAAGTGAAAGTTTAATTTCGGGATTTTTATTATAAAGATGCAAACAAGACTATCTGCTCAAAACCTTTTTTCGGATAATTTTGCACTATCGATTGGTATAGATTGTTGGGCGGCAGCCCACGGGCCACAATAGATACGTTATTTAGACCAAAACATAGTTATACATAGGTAAATTGAAAAATTGAGCAAGTGCGAGTCCGACTCGCGCATGAAGGGTTCCGTACCATAATCTATAACAAGTTTGTTGTATGGGAGCCCCCCTTAAATAATTATTTTATTTTATTTTTAGTATTTGTTGTTATAGCGGCAATAGAAATAAGTACATCATCTGTGAAAATTTCAACTATCTAGCTATCACCGTTCTTGAGATACAGCCTGGTGACAGACGGACGGACGGACAGCGAAGTCAGTAATAGGGTCCCGTTTTTACCCCTTGGGTACGGATAAAACGATAAACGCAATCAGAAACATTGTTTTTATAATATGGATGGATTGATATCGTCTTTGAAATAATACGTTGTTTGTTGGTGTAATTTGTTCACTATGTAATCGAATCCCCTAAAAGTATAGGTACGACAAGGATACGAAATTATAGTGTTTTCATATCATGCGTTTTCACGTGACATTTCCCTTGTCCTTATCGACAATATCAACTGCCAATAACTTACAGCGCATGGTTAAATCGGGCTTTAACTCTTTATATAAATATATTATCATCTATAATGCCTCAAATCGTGTAGGTAAGTTACCAAAGGTAACCATCAACGAAAATGTTTTGAAAATGCATTTGTTTACCGTTGTATTTCCTTGTCCACAGACAGCGACATGCAGCTAGAAACGAGTAGCAGCGAGGCGAGCGCAGCCAGCTCGGCGGCCGTCTCCCAACACTGCGCCATATGCGGAGACCGGGCTACGGGCAAGCACTACGGTGCCTCCTCCTGCGATGGCTGCAAGGGCTTCTTCCGGCGCAGCGTGCGCAAGAACCACCTCTACACGTGCAGGTAACGAGAAAACAGTGTGTACCGTACCGCACCATCGGTGGGGAGCGGCAAGCACTACGGTCTTTCGCAACTAAATGTTTTTAAGGCGCCCACTTTGCGTGACTCTTCCCAACCCATTACCCAACTATATCCGAAAGCGTAGCAGATTTCTGAGAGAGATCAGTCTTTTAGATTAACATCAAGTTTGCTATACTAGAAGATTTAAAGTACGTAACTCACATTCATTTGGAGTTGGCCAACCCGACTACCCGACCTTGGGAGCATTTAAGATTCAATTCTGTAAAGCTTTCATGTCATTGCGAAGAGACATCCTTCCTGTAAATTCTCCCAGCGGGATAAAATTACATCTAGTTTTATTAGACGCACGCAAATACGGTACATACAAACATGTTGTCATAGCACTCGACATACATAGTCGCCACTAAGGAGCCAGACACACGCAGACACACGTGATAGATTGATGACATAAAATCATTTTGTATTTGATGGCACAACATAAAAATATGCCAACAAGCGGTTGTTAATGAGCTCCATACTTGTTTCACACCATTTTCAATGAGACGCTAAAAACTTACCATTGGCGGTTTGCGGGCGAGTTGAAAGCGAGTGTACAAATATGGCGTTCTCGCGACGATTTCGGTGCGCGCTCGCGGCTTAATCGCTGCGCATTCGCGACGATTTAGCTGCGCGCTCGCGTCGCTTTCAAATCGCCAGTGTGCTAAGGTTCTTAGGTACAATATTATTTCTGATTGTCGGTTATGATATTTTGCACTGGGTACAAGAATTAATGTTTATGTAAGTATATTGTATTGCATATTTGTGTATGTTTATTTATTGTGTTACTTATATTACTGATATATAATAAGTTTCTCTTTTGGTATAATGTTGATAGTTGACAGGCCCTGCACCATAAAATGTTTCTGTTTAGCCCAATGGTTGACTGGTAGAGAATGCCTTATGGCATTAAGTCCGCCATTTGTACACTATTTGTTTTGTGCAATAAAGTTTAAATAAATAAATAAATAAATATTACAGGCCTCTATGTAAATTTTCAGGGTACTTAAAATTCGACATCTTAACATTTTCTATGACTCGCTCCTTTAACTTTGTGGTCCTTTAACTGTTTTTGTTTTATTTATTACTTAACAACATATTTATTTATTATGTCTAAGTATTTATGTAAGTATATCTGTATATATTTTTTTATGTATGTTTATTACTTTTGTGTTTTATGGTAGTCGTTCATTTAGTCTACGCTATTTAGCGATATGACCGCCTGTTGTTTACCTCTGCCTGTTATTTTATTCCTTGATGTTGGAGGTGTGCAATAAAGAGTATTGGTATTTGTATGACAAAGTTCAAATCCCAAAGTATTAAAATTGTAACATGATCTCTGTAATATTGAACCAGTTATGCGTTAAGCCTTAATAAGCATTTTGAAATGACACTGATATTGTAATCATATATTTTTTACATTCCAGGTTCAGCAGAAATTGCGTAGTGGATAAGGACAAAAGAAATCAATGCAGATATTGTAGGCTAAGGAAATGCTTCAAAGCTGGCATGAAAAAAGAAGGTGAGCTATTTAAATTTATTATTTATAAATTACACATATTGAACCGAAACAACGGGGTCTTAATAAAGTTACTCCTTTAATCATAACACTTCGAGGAAAACAAAAAGGAAATTAATTTTTGTATCACCGTAAAACCCCTTAAAAACGCTGGTAGGTAGGTATTAAAGTCACGTTATTGTCATGAGGTTCAACGGTGGTACGGTACAACTTCTCTTACTATAGGTATCTTGTGTTAGTCAAAGAATGGGAAATACGATACGTCTTTGGATATTCAATAAATCGCTATTCGTCATAGTATAATGTCAATGAAAGTTGGTACCCAGATAATGAAAGGAAATTTTCGTAGATAAAATTCCTGTTAAATAGGTAATATGTATTTCATTAAGTTTGTAGTATAGACTCAGCCTATCTAACATGGAAATGCAAGTGGGAATAGTCAAAAAGGATTGGAATAGGATTAGTCTCATTATATTTATGTTTAGTAATGTTTTTACTCAGCCTTAAATCAACTCATATCCGTCTTGCGACATAATCAATTAATCATATTGCATTATGAAAACATTATCGATGATTGCTTGCATTGAGTGTAATTTGACTATGCCTTACTGTATTCACAAACATTTAGAACGATTTTCATTGTCAATGTTTTCATTATAATACAAAAATTACATTATATGCACTTGTTGTGGAAATGTTCACGTGGAACCTTAAACTCCTAATTTTATAAGCATGACAGCCTCCGCTCCGGGCCCATGATGGGTATAAATAAATGGGAATAAATGACAAGGCATCTGTCACTTTGTGTTATGTTAGTGCGAGAGGGACATATGCTTTGTCAGTTGTCCCTTATTTATAGCGTAATATACGCGAGTATCACAGGGCCTGGGCTAGTAATTCTGTTCGCACGTTTAATATTAATAATATTGAAAATCTCGAGGGTAACGATTGAAATGGGTTTTTTTAAGAATATTAATTCAAAAGTCAATAATGAAAATAAAACTTAAAGCGTTTCAATGCGATATTATGAAAAGGGGTAGCGTAATATTTCTTCTCAGTCTAATCGGGTCTTTATATTTCCTTGGTTCCCAATTACCTAAAACTGTAAACTATGGAAAATATTTAATAAGGAAAATGTAAACCTAATTATGTGGAGAGTTCACATGTTATGGAGGGCTAAGGTCGTCAACCGATATATGCTCATACCGCGTTGGTTTTATTGTCTGTCTCAAGGAAACGAGATTACAATATTAATTAAATGTACCTATTTACTTTAATTAATTGCCATCTATCTATATCGCAAACAACATTTCGTCGTAATTAGCTGCATATGTCATTATACGGTAAACACGGTAATGAAACCAACACAATTTATTTGTAAACCCATTTATAATGAAATCATTATAATTGTGTTTGACTATTTCAATATTTGAAACTGCCTAATGTGGTGTGTTTTGACGTAAGGGAAGGGAAATAACGGTATTTCCTTACGATTATTACTCATTTGTTTCATTACCATTCATGGTAAAGAGAAATGAGTCATTATATGTATTAGGTATGTATTTACTTTACAGTATAAGCTCCCTACTGCTTCCCATGGCTTCACTCGCACGTTATGCGCGCAAGCCAGATTTTGAATCAGTTCATCTCTGTAGAATTACAAACATGTTTTCGTCGCGAGTCTGATGTAAGATAAGAATTAAATAATCTTTGTAAATTATTAATATTGGTCCACATGTGCCCTACGTGTGTATAAATAAATTAATAGTAGGTTTGTTAGACGCTGTTATCTTAGAATAGCCATGGTGTCAACATCAACGTACAACATAAGTGTCAGCATCATATAAAAAACTAGTAATAAATATATACTTACATATCATAAAATGTTAACCGCGTACTGTAAGGCGCAACGAGGGAAAGCCTCTAACAGGATGAACTGACGTTCGCGACAGGATAGCAGGAAGCCAATGGTGGCGGCGTACGATAGTTCGTAGATAAACTGGGGAAAGGGAAGGCCTTTGTTCGGCAACGTCTATTGACTGGTATAATGGTAATGTGTTTTGTTTGCAGCCGTCCAGAACGAACGGGATCGCATCAACTGCCGCCGGCCATCGTACGAGGAGCCCACCCAAGCCAACGGGCTCTCCGTGGTGTCGCTCCTCAACGCGGAACTGCTCAGCAGAAAGGTCATAGACGAGGTGAGACAATAATACTAACTACTTATCAAATATTAATATCTTTACAACTCGCATAGTTGTATTACTTGATGTTCCCGTTAATGCAATCCATTCCGCATTTTGTTATTTGAACTATTAAAATGAAATAGCCACTTCGTGTCATTTAAAAGAGTCTGTACAACGCGATACGTTTATGCTGGTTGGTTTGCTGAATAGAAAACGATACTCCAAGTCCCTAAATTTGACAATCTCTGTATATCCCATCAATATTACTCGGCGCTCTATTTTGCTGTCAGATATATGTATTATGTATACTAATTCGTTTCCTAGTGGCTTACTTTCTGTCAGAACTGGAGTAATATTGGACTAATGAAATATATAACACTAAGACATGTGATTATTTGAAGTAAGCTGTGTTTACTGCAGTAGGTATTACTTGAGGCAATAGCGTATGTTATCATGAAATCGTCTCTAAGAAGTAAAAATATAGTTATTATTTTATCTGATAAGCAAGTTAAATGCATATTTTATCGTTGTGCTAATAGAACTACTTGATCTGTTTTTAGCACTATAATGTCAAAGTAAATATTGTATCACCAAGTCTTTTCGCAGTGTCACAAGTCATATAGGCTCGTCATTGTGCTGTATATATTATTGTTATTATAATACGAGTACACTGTTTGTCAGCGTCATTCTTCTTATCAGGCGGGCCTGATGAAAATCACTATAGGACCCAGAGGGAGTCGTGTGACAGGATCAGACGGCAATTTCGATAACCAGTATTGGTATATGATATACTGTTCTGTTTCCTGCTGCATTCACACATACCTACTACTCTTGACCCAGTTTAGCCATTTTATATGCGGACAACTTGTGCTAGAGGTGCAGGCGCAATTAATGGATCTACATGCCTGGATACCCGACGAAATGTCAATTGCAATGGGGTAGATAACCTTTTTGTACTTGTTGACAGAGCGAGCAAAGCGTCTCCATAGTTTTGTGAGCAGTGTCAGTAATTATATAGAATTCGGTTGTCGAGCTTGTTTTTAGAAAATTTTCAAAATGCTGCCTAAGGTAAAAGGCGACCTTTTAGTATGGAGCTTCATACATAAAGGCTCCATACTTACAACTAAAAAGTCGCTTTTACTTTAGCACGGCAGAAACGTAAAGAAGAAAGAGCACGTTAAAAGAGCCGTAGACCTCGTAACTAGTGAGTTATTATTAATATGAAGTATCTTGTTGTCGACAGACCATCAACGTGTCAGATGCGGAGATCAACAACCGCAAGCTGGCGAAGATCAACGACGTGTGTGACTCCATCAAGCAGCAGCTGCTCATCCTGGTCGAGTGGGCCAAGTACATCCCCGCCTTCACCGAGCTGCACCTAGACGACCAGGTACATATTCCCGTCAGACCTCGGACTACACCAAACTGGATGAGGTATCTCAAAGACGATATAAATATAAGCTACCAGCACATCTAGCACAACTGTGACATGCGACTCTTTCTCGCGCGAGAAATATTACCTATCTCTTTCTTCGCTGTACTATGAGAGAGTGACGGGCGATGTTATGTCGCGTCTAAGAGTCGCGAAGCGTAGTTGTGCTAGACGGGCAGTGCCGTCGTGTTAAAGAACTCCGTGTGCAAGGCGAGACATAATTGGCTTGGTTTTTCATTAAGAGCAATAGAGATAAGCGCTCAGACGCTCTAATATGGGGATGTGCTTCTATAGACGACGTCCCGCCACTGTTAGGTACGTCACAAATCATCAATCGTCACAGAGTTATCTGTCGTCACAGACAGATCAAATGTCTCATCACTTTCTGCTCTCACAATCGAATGTCTGACTAGCGTTTACACCAAGAGTAGTAGTCTACAGTTGGCACATTTTATCCTTACTAGTAGCACAAAATTCGAAACTACTCCTACTTCCGATTTGTTATCAGAAACAGTGCTTAGTGCTTCAAACCTATGTAAGCGTTCATAGTAATTATACATCTTGTACGGGCAACGTAGCAATGGTATGTCAACTGGACACTGACGGAATTCTTGGCATGTATGAAAGCGTTTAACCATTGAATGTTGCACCGGGTTAAACGGGTTCTTCAAGATAACACATCATTACAATTTACAATATTAGGTTAAGTATTAAAGACAGTGTATAAGAGATGGGCATCCGAAATGGTCTCCACTCAGCAATGCTGTTGGCTTTGCTATGTATAGCAATGCCCAAGGCGATGGTTTTCTGTGCAGCGTTCGTGTTTCGTTCTAATGCCTTGATCACACGTACCGAGTAAACGGGCGAGACAGTGCTCTGTCTCGCCCGTTTGTCTTGTGTGTGACAGGGACGAGAGCACTGTCTCGCCCACTGTCTCGGTACGTGTGATCAAGGCATAAGTATAAGTTCTCGTCGTAGTAATATGTAGTTTTGTCCAGGTGGCTCTATTGCGAGCGCACGCGGGCGAGCACCTACTGCTGGGCTGCGCGCGCCGCTCGCTGCATCTCAAGGATGTCTTACTGCTGGGCAACAACTGCATCATCGCCAAACACAATATAGGTGAGCGCCGTCAACTATTTATTATACCTTTAGGTTATAGGTTAGATTAGAACTGCGAGCCCCGCAGGTTCTAAAAGCAGCCAGAAAAGTAGGTTAGGTTAATAACAACTGATACGACACCCACAGATACGAACTGCTGCCAAAAAAATTGGATGACGTAGAAAAAATAATGGATACAATAATATTATGCGCCAAAACGCGATATGCATAAAAACATTATGACATTCCTTACTTATGCATACAAACATCATTAAATTTATCCGAACCAATTAATGAGTAATACAACTTATGCGCAGACTATCATGAATTCATGACAAAAGTGGTTATGCATGCCAACATTGGCGATTATGGCTAAAAAAATTATGTAACTCTTTAAAGCCCATTTATACGGGACGGGACGGGAATTCCGGGCTACCAACGTACGACGAGTTCAATCGCTAGCTTAAGGCAAATAAATACCCGCCGGTTATAGAGCCGGGGCGAGTTTTTACAGTTAAGGTGAGTCGGGGCTATTGTAGCTATGGGGTTATTGTATCTTCTTACCATTATAATGGTCTGTGACCCTTAAAATGGTCTGTGTATATATAGGATTGTGTATATATACCATTGGTCTATGTATCCTATATATACACAGACCATTATAATGGTCACAGACCATTATAATGGTAATAAGATACAATAACCCCATAGCTACAATAGCCCCGACTCACCTTAGGTATATTAAACTAAACAGCATAATATTAATTATAATATAATTATTTCAGACGGGCGCATGGACATAGACATCAGCATGATCGGCATGCGCGTGATGGACGAGATCGTGAAGCCGCTGCGCGAGATCGACATCGACGACACGGAGTTCGCCTGCCTCAAGGCCATTGTCTTCTTCGACCCCAGTAAGTATATTAGATTTACTGTAATACTCTAATACGGGGTACGTTACGCTGCGGATTCTAACTAAAGTGTTCGTCTTCGTCATGGACAGCAAAAGAAGACACTTATAAATGAAGAACGTACGAAACAGGTAAGTATTTGGCAAGAGGAACAGTCGAGCAGCTGCACTGTCTAGCACTGCTGACATCCAGCGGCACAATCCCTTCAATTCAATTCTACAAATTTAGTTGTCCCTCTTCTCTTCGAGGCAATTGATGAAACATCGCGTCCGAAACGTCGAGGTATTGAAATAAAGTCAGTTCCGTTTTGTTATAATTATCTAGCGACACCTTAAAAGTGCAGCACAACTCAAGGCCACGTCAGATATTCTTCTAATAACATATGATCGGTTACCGTAAAATGCAGAGGCTACTTTGGAAAAGTATTTTTACGCCATGTCCTTATTTTTTGACCATCTGTGGCAATGGAATTACCTTTAAAAATGACCTAACCTGTTACTTCATTTGCTCAATCGAACTATGAATATTTGCGTTTTTATAACCATTTTAAATCTATCAAAGTAGCCCCAAATTTTCCTAAAGTAACCCCATTTTACGGTATTTCAAGCCTTGTGTACTATGAATACCGCCGCGCAGATGCAGTGCAGTGCCACTTTTTGTTCCGTAAATGTGGTTAATGCAAATGGCCCATATTATATTGTTCAAGTTAACGAGTCACAGGTAAATAGGTAATCAGCGAAGGGGAGATAACGGTTCAGACCGCGTGTTCGATGAAATTGATGCAATTTTACTAGTTAAAACTTTAGGTAAATATCTACGAATCGCTCAAAATTTTAGAAACAAGGGATATTTACACTATGGGGGGGTTTTTATTCGTTATTATGCACTATAAGAAGTGAATCTAACCACGCTCTGCTACCAAAAATTGTTCAAGTTGGGGTTAAGGGATAAACAATTTCCAAAATAATATGATATATATGTCACGTCGTTGTGTGCACGTACCTGATATGAGCTCCAGGAGAATTCCCACGGGATAACGGCACGGCACAGGTTTCCAGGATTCACATTTTAATTAGGCACCTCACTCGCGTGTTAATAGGAGTGCACATCAAATCAGTCTGTCAATGTCATCATAAGAGGGAACAAGGGCGCGGGGTGGCGCGGGTGGGGGGTCAACGAATACTATAATGAACATATATGATCTTGCTATTTTAACACATGATACTTTAACGTAAAACCTTTCGTTTCAGATGCCAAAGGACTATCCCAGCCGCAAAAGATTAAGCAGCTCCGCTACCAAGTGCAGATAAATTTGGAGGACTACATCAGCGACCGACAGTACGATGGTCGCGGCCGCTTCGGCGAGCTGCTGTTGAGCTTACCGCCGCTGCAGAGCATCACGTGGCAAATGATCGAGCAGATACAGTTCGCCAAGCTGTTCGGTGTCGCTCACATCGACAGCTTGCTACAGGAAATGTTGCTCGGAGGTAAGATAGCCTGCTGCTAGCTAATAGCTGTCGCTCGCTGCTACAGTTATTGTGTATCGGGCCGTGAACGCGACCATACCCAAACAAATTGCGCCTTTCTAAAGTTGGGTACTAGTCACGTCTCTAATGGCGCCGTACGGTTTTAGGTGTCAGTTGGAGCTTAGTCAAGGGTATTGAAACTAACTTCAGAGATGCCAACTTACGCGGCGCAAATTGTACCATTGCAGTCATCGAAATGGTTCTAAACGATCCTATTAGCAGTGTATAATGGGTTATGCTCTGGGGAACTATTCGACATGATGCCCACAGCCACATTCTATCATCGCACCGCTCGTCGGTCAGGGCGTTGGTCCGCATACTCTGGAGCCAAAATGATCGCGTACACTATGGAACACAAGCTATGGAATGAGCTCCCTGTCGAGGTTTTCCCGGAGGACCACAGCGTGAAGGTTTACAAAAAAGGGGTTTACAGATTTTTAATGGGTCGGCAACACGCATGCGAATCCTCTGGAATTGCAAGCGTGCATAGACTGCGGTAACAGCTTCCCATCGGGCGGGCCGTACGCTCGTCTGGCACCTACGTGTTATAAAGAAAAAGTGTCTCTTGAATTGGACAAATCTGACCGACACTATGAATGTGCGTCGTACAGTACATTGGATGCACTGTTCGCGGAACTGTTCGCTCCCGAGCTCACCCACACAGAGCCAATGTGCATGTACATCTACTCGCACAAACATGGCTCACCCGCGCTCGTGAGATAAAAGTACTGTAACAGATAGTAATGTGCGTGAAAAAAACTATAAATTATAATTATACCTAACCTTAAATAGTTTAAGAATTGTAACAAATATTTATAATAACAAATTGACATGTAAAATATTATTTTATAAATAAATGTTTGAATTTGTGTGATTGTTCCAGGCGCTTGTGCCGAGCCGGCAGCGGAGAGCGGCGCGGGCGGCGCGTCGCCGGCGGCGCAGGCCTCGCCGCCGCTCGTGCCGCAGCTGCCCGACGCCGCCATGTTCGAGCCCGCGCCCTTCAAGCAGGAGCCCAACATGTGAGCGCCGATATCCTGTCACCGATATACCACGAGTGGCGTGGCGTACATACAATCTGATGCTCAATGGCTCGTCTAAATAAGGCATTTAGCCATCTTACTCATCTTAGACTCTTGTAGCTTGCCTCTGGATACTTTTAACGCCATGCCACTGACATACATACATATTTTATAAATGTTTTGTTTCTAAAAACACTCGTTTTGCATATAACACCGGTTCCGGGGTTTGGTACACTTATGTAGCTTTCAACGAGCATATATAACAATATCTAATGTCTGTGGACCGATTTTTCGGAGGATTTCTATCGTGTTCATGCAAAAATCGAGCTCCGACAAATGTGGTCGATCCATTAGTAAAGAAAGCATTCGCTCAAAAGGACCGGAATTAATCCGCAAAAGACTAATAATTATTTTCTGGGAGTTCAACTATCATTGTCATTATCTGGTAGGCATAAATTAACCAATTTTTACCTATTTTAATATTTTATTGTAGTTTTATTCGATATCGACCACATCATTCTAATCTTTTGTGTCAATATTCCACTCATACCATTAGTGCGCTCTGTGAGAAAAATGCACTAGGTACCCCTGTATGGCACGTATATTTATATTATACGTACTTTCTGCGTTTTTCTTTACGAAAATTCATTCATGTAACCAAATATTTTGTGCCTTATTGCTTTATAGTTCACAAGGGTTAGCAAGTGGAAAAAGGTTAATTTGCGATGGAACTGTCGCGATGTTGTTCTAAATAGCAAAAGCGCAGCATTAACTAAAGTAAAACTAGTAATATATTTAAATATATTTTCTCAGATTTAACATGCTACGCCATTGCAAACGGAACATATCATCTCATGATACTCATTAAATTTATATCTAAATGAGATTGAATGCCCAATAGTTTCACGATAACCAGAGGAGGCTATACTCATAAGATAAGAATAAAACTAATTTACTCATGCATTAGAGATAGAATAATGTCGGCATTTATTTGTCTATAGATCTCATCCACGTTAGCTTCATATTTGTGCTTGTATCATCTCATTCGCTACATGTTCATTTCATTTATGGGCGCTGGGTGGTTGTATTTTTTATGAGTATCTATAATGTTTATTCTTTATTGTCCAAATCAGGAGCCCGGAGCACTCCTCAAGACTAATGAAGAGTGGCGACATAATCTTGTTATAATACCGCGCAACTTCGAATGGGGGTAACGATAAGCCCTCCCGCACACTGGTGCAAGCAGCTGACCGTAGTTAGAAAACCTGTTTCTGATAGGTTCAGACCTGTATGTATACGTCTGTTAAAGTGTCAAAATATGAACTATTTATACTATATTATACGTATTGTCATTGCGACGACGCGAGGATATATTCGACTGTTTTTAAATGTTGCAATGAATGTTTGTTAGGGTACCGGACCCGTTTTACTCTATAATTATGTGGTGCCTGTATTTTGTAGAATTTATACACATAGGTGTAGGTATATGACCATTTCGCCCAATATCAGAGTTTTTTTTATTTATATAGTATTAGTTTGTAAGTATGGATACTCCTAAGTGCAATTAACTTTTTTAACTCGGCTGTGCGACTCGAAATGTATTGTCGTGAACAAAATCATATCGATCAATTTACTAAGACATGTGTGAATCAAGTATAAATCGACGCTATTAAAACGTTTGAGAACCATCTGTAAATATTGTTTTTCCTTAGTAATACTGTCAACTGATTATTCTTGAATATTAGTTACCATTAGTAAACTTAGGTGACGGTTCCATTGATTTATGTCTTTAGAAATGTATTGTTTTTAGTTAATTCCTGTTGAGTCAAACAAGTTGATTTGTAGGCATTTTTATATGAATTTTAAATTATGTGAAACGTGTGATTTAATGTGGACTGTATCTACACGATAAGTTATAGTATTTAATGCGCTTCCTTTATTATAATTTTGTAGTCCATTTATACCATTGCTATGAAGTGCTCAATAAAAGTTTCCTTTAAGTGTCTGGAGTTCTGTAAGTTTTACCATATGCGGTGAAAGTTATGTGTATTAGAGATATAGTACGAAATGTTGGGTTTGAGTAGATGTTACGTAAATAGGTGCCTTATTGTCCTATTGAGGTGTATTGTTGAAAATGTACATACTATGTTATGATTTTTTAGTAGAATATATTTTAATAAATAATAATCTGTTACAATAGCTGCGGTGTTTTCATTCAACATTGAGTATAAATCATACAAAGGTAATACTGACTACGAAAGGTCTGTCCCTGAAGGGTTAGCTTGCTGGTTTTTCGTAGACATCCATGTACCCTTTTCTTCTGTCGATTCGAGTCTTGCAGTACAGGTAAAGTACGGAGAGCGCCGACACCGCAGACATGACCAGGAGAGGTACGTACAAAGAAAACATCGGCATCTCATCTCAGGTTGAAGAACTACTAATAAGTATATGCTGTAATGTATAGTTTTCGATATAGAATGGAATTTACGCAGAAATACTGATAAGAAAAACGATAACTCAATGACAACGGACGTCGCGTTGTCAACATGTATCGCTGCGCTGCTAAGAGGTGGGATTATTATCAGCTTATTTATGGACAGTAAAACGATAATAATCCTCCTTCGATAGAATAGTTTACTGCTCTCCTTACACTAAATATCGTCCTCTTACAAATGGCGCAAAAACGTCTGTTGGCACATTCACTGATATTTCCCGTATTTCCCTGACTTGTTTGATTTTCATGATTATCTTTCAACAGGCGTTTTTAGGCCAGAATAAATAAATAAATAAATAAATATCAGACAACCTCACATAAATCAACCTAGTCCCAAATTAAGCTCAAGAAGGCTTGTGTTATGGGTACTAGGCGACGATATACATACTTATATAGATAAATAAATACTTGAATACATAGAACATCCATGACCCAGGCACAAATATACGTGGTCATCACACAAATATTTGCCCTTGCCGGGATTAGAATACATTGAATAAATAAATATTTGTGGAACAATCTTACTAACCAGTGAAATTGATTCACCCATAGTAAGCAATAATGACGCCGAAGGTTTTTTTAGATACCCAAACGGTAAAAAACGGGACCTTATTACTAAGACTCCGCTGTCCGTCCGTCTGTCACCAGGCTGCATCTCATGAACCGTGATGGTTAGACCGTTGAAATGTTCACAGATTCTGTTGCCGCTATAATAACAAATACTAAAAAAACAGAAAGGGCTCCCACACAACAAACATGATTTTTTTGCCGTTTTTTGCTCGATACTGTTACGAGGCTGTATCTCATGAACGCAATATCTAGACAGTTGAAATTTTCAGATTATGTATTTCTGTTCCCACTATAACAAAAATACAGAAAATAAAATATTAGTTGTACAGAACCCTCGGTGCGCGAGTCCGACTCGCACTTGGCCGGTTTTCTCGGTAATTCATCAAACATAAAACCCTTGGGTTCCCTTGAGATCTCATGGGATATCATGTCTTGCTCCTCCGCTCCACTTTTCGTTTACTATCGGGCAAACTGAAGATGTGATGATGAAATATATTTTAGTGGAATATAATGATAGTTAGGTGGAATGCTGACATTAGGCTTATTTGATATGTCGTAGAATTTCAAAATCGTGGTCATTTTCTCTAAATAATACATCTATGTTTAAAATAATAAGGATTTATTACATATTCAAAACTTGTCACATTATCTACATTAATTATAAAACAGGAACTTGTAGAAAATGTATCCTTGCAAAATAGGTACATGGTTGCTTTGGTCAAAAGAACCAGACAAGAATATTTGCTTAACCAACTAATTCAAGCTAGCATAGTACACAACTTAACACGATTCCTGCCATTTAACAAATAATAAACGCACTTATAAAGTGCAAATAAATTCGATAATTTGAATTTTTATAGCATCTTTTGACTAGTAGGTGTAGGTGCATAGTTGAAATTTTCGCCAAATTTGTATCATTTATGAGGATGCTTAAAAATACTACTTCTCAAAGTACCTAATAGTGGCAGAACGTTTGTTGAGGTAGTAGTTGTATTCGCCCGTTTGAATATTTTACAATAAGCAGAAAACCAAATTATATATACCGTGCGTAGCAATGTCCCCATACCATATTATTGTTCTTCGCGTTCTGGCTTTAAATAAAAAGTTGATGTATCAGGAATCTCACCAATTATAACCAACACATACAAGATAAGGCACTAATTTAATTTGACAATATTTACATAATTGATTCATAATGCATGTCTTTCTTCAAATGGATAGGTATACCTACACGGACTTTCTGGTCTAAATAGATAAAATTGTACTTCGATGCCTCCGTAGAAAACTTGCGAATCTATTATTTCGGTAAAGTTGGAGTTTTGACCTTACCTGTAAATAATAATTTAAGGTAAAGCAATCCCACGGAGCTCTAATCTTATTAATGGCGGAGACAGCATTCGTCGATGATTTTAGACGATTCGGTCCGCCATACCCTTTCTAAGTCCCAGGCTAAGAGTGATGCATACGCATTATATTATTGCAACGATAACAAAGTTCAAGTTTTTCAGTGTATAAAACTTGCAGATTCGCAAGCCTTCCTTACTGGACTGACTTAAATACTACCTAATTACATTATTGACACGAGATTATAGTGAGTTCTTCCCCGCGCGGCTCTTCTGGCGCGTGGTGTGCGTGCCGACGTAGCAGAAGCCGGTGTCGATACCGTGCTCCCGGAGGTAGTTCATCCATTGGATCTGCTTCATCGACGGGTGGTCGTTGTCACTCTTTACTTCCACGAATTTAATCTGCATAATAATCATACATTTCTAAATTTGCCTGGATATTCGTATAAATTAGTAATAAAATAAGTTGCTTCACTAAGCTTGCCTGCGTTTTTAGTTTTAACCTCTCGGATGCTTAAGAGGCCTTATTCCTTTTAAAATTTATTTTTTTCATATTATGACGAATATATTGATAATTTCAACCAACATTTTGAAGTGAATAATACATTTTCCCAAGTTCTAGGTAGTAACGTAGCTATTTCATGATTTTATTGCGTGCAGTCGAAAATAAGTGGAAAAAACGAATTTACCACGTGAATTTTGTCAATTTCGAGTAGTTTTTCGAACAAAAATTATCAATGAAAAGTTCAAACTGTAGATTTCAAATATGTACCAATAAATCCCAATAGCCCTGTTCTAGGTAGTAACATCAATAATATGTTATGAAACATGTTTGATCATAGAGAAAAATGTCTAAACAATCAGCATTTTAAAAGGAATAAGGCCTCTTAAGAGCAGACTTGGGATAAAATATAATTCAACTTTAATTTAATTAGCGAATTTTTGTATATTGCAAAAAATACATTTACGAACCAAGACTATCTAAGCAAAAGATACTAGGGAACATGACATGTCATTAAAAAAAACTAAGGGTTATCGATTATCATTCCTTTATCTTGAGAAATGTCTCAAGCTGTTGCGAGCTATCGTTCCACCAACGATTATTCAATGGAACCTTATTTGCTCTTACAATACAAACAACAATGTTCTAACTTGGCCATAATCATTGATAGGTATGTCGTTACCTACTAAATTACTACAGATGCGTTAGATATTAAGGTGGTTGTCAGCCCGTACAATAACAAAGCAACCTACAGGCTGTCAACCCAGGTTCATCTTCACTCCCGCGATTGTTGCATGGAGTGCGACAGATGGCACACATATAGACATATATTATGAAAGCTTGAAATGTGTTTAGTCAGCTAATTTTCACCCGACTACTGTAAAGTCAAAAGGAAGTTACGTTATAAGTCGTCATCGACAGACCCGCTCTGCGCGTGGCGATCATCCGCGTCTACGAAGCTGCTAAAGCGCGCGTGTAAACATCGCTACAGAAAGCAGTCCCTTCCAATAAGGCCGTGTTCAGACCGGGCTGACTGTCGGTCGCCCATTACCGCCCAAAGTGAGCGAACGTTACGCAGTTTCCATACATATTCACACATTCGGCGGCCGACAGTCAGCCCGGTCTGAACACGGCCTAATACAGTGGAGCTCACCTCCTTGGTGTGGATGTTCCACAGCGTGACGTCGGGGAAGCCACTGTGCGTGTAGCGATAGTCGCGCGCAAGCCGCGCGCACAGCGCCGCCAGCGCGCCGCGGCCCAAGCACGACGACACCGCGCGCACGCTGTCCCAGCCTATCGTCCGATTGATCCCCGAGATCTCGTCTGCCGATTAGATTAAATGGTGTACTTCCTTTTCGCCGAATTATGTTTCGCAAACGTTTCATTTCGCAAAAGTTTCATTTCGCCAAAAGCATTTTTCTCTGAAACTGTAAACTATTTCAGATTGTTGTAAATATCATCCTTTAGATTAGGTTAGGTTAGGTTAGGTTTGTTTTATAACAATTCGAAATAGTTTACAGTTTCAGTGAAAAATGCTTTTGGCGAAATGAAACTTTTGCGAAATGAAACGTTTGACGAAACGTAATTCGGCGAAAAGGCAGAGAACCAGATTAAATATTTACAAAAGTACATTTTAGGGTGACTAAATCGTCCGAAGTTCCGAGGTTTAGTATTAGCAGAGTTAATGATTTTTGTTCATCAAATATGTATTGTACACAATAGGAAAGTAGGAAAGTTGAGAGTAAGTATCTATAAATTAAATTTATTAGGATAGGGTTGACAGTAACACAAAGCTGTATTACTTAACTTAATATTACTTACTGTATTTAACTTTTTTTATTCTACGCATTCAAATTGGATGTCTACAAATTTGCCCTACGAATAAATTTCAATGCATCTTTTCTGGACATGTTTCATAAATGCGAAGACTACTACAGTACAGAGTAATGCTGCCAAGGGTATAGTTTGAAGAGGCGAAGGTAAAAATATAATCGACACAGTGAACAAAGAAAACAGAACCACTATTTTACAAATTACCTGCAGCTTATAATAATAAATAAATAAATATCAGACAACCTCACACAGAACGATCTAGTCCCAAATTAAGCTCAAGAAGGCGTGTGTTATGGGTACAAGCCGACGATATACATACTTATATAAATAAATATATACTTAAATACATAGAACGACCATGACCAAAACAAAGCCACAGTCGCCTTCTGGCAATGTCGAAGAATGATAGGCAAAAGGTGGGGACTCGCCCCGCACATCATTCTGTGGCTATACAAAACGGTAATCGTACCTATGATCAGCTACGGAGCAGTAGTATGGTGGCCCCGAACGCAACTAGCGTGTGCGATTGCCGGCCTGCAGAAAACACAAAGACTGGCATGCACGGCCGCATCAGGCTGCATGAGGACCACTCCTACCGCAGCACTAGAGATGATCCTAGGTGTCACGCCACTGCACATACATATACAAAGAGAAGCAGCCGCTACGGCGATACGACTAAAAAGCCTAAACCTATGGACGAATAGTAATACCCAACACACAAAGATCTACAGTGAAATGATCAAAAAATTCCCTACAATAGAAGCACCAATTGACAAGATACCTAAAACATTAACCTGCAAGAAGGAATACGTCATACTCCTAACAGAAGACCCGAATGAGGGGCTCAACCTAGAGGACCTGAGAATCTTTACGGACGGGTCAAAAACTGAGAAAGGAACGGGATGTGGTTAGGGCTTGCATCCCGGAATTCCGGAATCTCGAAAATCCGGAATCTCGGAGGTTTTTTCCAATATTACAATTCCGGAATTGAGGACGCTCAATATCGAAAATTCCGGAATTGAAACGACATTATTTAATGTAGTTCCTAGATAGTAATATGAGATGTTTTACGGATGGTAAGTTTGTTTAAGCTTAAATATTATATGTATTCACATGTACTCGTATCTTTAACGCTCTCAGAACGGTTAAAATTCTACTCTACAAGTGGGTAAGTACTTGAAGTATCTCTGTTTTGACTTTTGGCCCTATGGTGGACGGGTGGAGAATTTAATTTGGCATGAAGTTCACTATTTGTAAATATAGCATTAATGCTATAATGCTAATTAGCATTTGTTACAGTTAGCAGTGAGAACCATTTATAGTCGAAATGTTGTACTGGTTATTTCGGTAAAACACTAAATTGCAGATTATTCACCAGGAATGAGCCAAATTCAACGGTTTTAATTCCCATCTGTCTAAGATCTTGCCACTATTTATCTACCCACTACATAGATATTTCAAAATCTCTCATTGAATTAAGGCTCCACTAAGCATTTTAGAGATATGTCTTTATTCATGATTGTGGCCTCGTGATGGAAATCCAAGGGCATTGTTGTTAATGATAGGAATGTAAGGAATCGGGAGTAACAACATTTTCAAGATAATTATGTGCTCGGTAAAAACTTACGATAGTGATCAGCGGGGTATGAAATATCAAGGTATAATAAAAAAGTCATACATGACACAATGTCATAGGAGATCTCGAGTAATTATACAATCAGGTCAATAAATCTTTCAACCAGAGACAGAATAAGAAAGCTGAAAAACTGAATCAAAACAACTGAAGGAAAAACTTTGATCTAAGAATTCATTAAATGAGGAGGTCTTTTTAGATTCCCGTTGACTCCACGGAAGCTCAAAATACGTATTTTTGACAGTGGGATGACTGATAACAAGCAACTTGTGTGGTACTGTGCAGATCACCACGATATGGACTAAGACATAGCTAAGCAAGCTTTAGATTACGACACTTTTGATGTGTACACTAAGTAAGATACTGGAGCGTTTGTGCGAACATCACTGTAGGAATGAGAACAAAGAAACAGACAAATATGAGGCATTTGTGTATTAAATGAATTGTACCTTTACCCCGACACCGATGGAGAATGACGCAATACAACCGTCTAAATATATTATTGGTCCTGCCGTCCTAAGAATATGTACTTTGAAAAATGCTTATCATGTAAGATAAGATATCCAGACATTTCATAGACTATTTAGGGTGAAAATCTCTTGACATATAGAAAGCCTCTAATCATCAATAGTACCTACATCGATTTCCGCCTTCAATAGTAAAAAAAAAATACTCGTTTTTTGTATTTTTGTATGTTTAGTCAATTCCGGAACCAGTTCCGGAATTCCGGAATTGAGTGCCAATCTCGAAGTCAATTCCGGAATTGGAAAACCATCCGATATTGCAAGCCCTAGATGTGGTGTATTCTCGGAGGATTTGAGTATGCACATCTCTAAACCCCTAGGTGTACACAACACGGTATTCCAAGCTGAATGCGTAGGAATAATAGAAGCCTGCAACGCTATAAAAAGACGCCAGGTTCAGAACACAAACATACGAATACTTTCAGACAGCAAATCCGTACTACAAGCACTAAACAGTGATATGTGTACCTCTGCTCTAATATACGAATGTCATCGCTGCATCACAGAAGTGTGCGATGACAAAAATACGGTAACATTACAATGGATAAAGGGACACAGCGGCTCGAGAGGCAATGACGCAGCGGATGAATTGGCCCGTAAGGGATCGGAGACACCGCCATGCGGGCCAGAGCCAATAATACCCCTACCACAATCTTACATATACAACATAATGAACCAGCACACATTATACCAACACCAGAAATACTGGGAAGACATGGGAACGTGTAGAGAAACAAAAGAAATACTTCCGAATAGGAATCACAAACTCACCACCATCTTACTGAGAATCCACAGGAACCAACTACGCAAGATAGTAGGATTAATAACGGGACACAATACTCTGAACAAACACCTCTTCAATTTAGGTATAACAGACAGCCCAGTATGCAGAGCATGCATGGAGGCAGAAGAAACCACCAACCGTATTCTACTAGATTGCAAACAGGTAGAAGGATACAGGACGAAATACCTAGGATCTCCAAGTACCGTACACGAAGCCATAGGCAACATCAAGGCTTTACTTAGGTTCGTGGAGGAGCTGGGGTGGTTGGAGTAGCGCTACCCCCTTTTCACGCAAAATAGGCACGTTGGATGTCGACTTGCGGAAAATGCCCAGCGCAACTAACTAACTAACTAACGACCATGACCCAAGCACAAATACCTATTATACCCGGGAAGGCCGGCTCAGTAGGCAGGTGCTTACAAACTGCGCCAAACGCGTCGTCAAAACTTACGTTCTGGTCTGTTATTCCACGTATCTTCCATCATCTTCAACACTTCCTCCTCAGTAGAGTTCTCAATAAGGCTCAGTCTATCATCGATGATTAGCCGCCGGTTCGTGTAGAAGCTCTCAGAGAACAGATCCAATGGGTAAACTTGGAAATGGCACAGGAATATCCCGCGGACGCCGCGCGGCTTCGAGTATATGATGTCCCAGAATAGGAGGAAGAATATCGTTGTGATGATCCTGCCTTCCCAGTGCTCGCCTGATAAAAAAATACTAATTTAATCGACATTATAAGAATTGTTGGAGATACGCATATTCTCCATCTACATTCTCCAACAGTTCTTCTAGTAGAAATGCAGTTTTCGATCTGGACTACATATCTATAAAAAATGTCTATAGTATAATAATAGATCATGTGTCGGTATGTAGGTACTACAGTCACTTCTAAAAATGTATGCTGAGGACCTATTAATTTACCTACTATATTTTCTACAAAATTTTATCAAGTGTGAAAAGGTGACCAAAATAAACTCCAGACGAATTTATTAATTTCTTTTACACATAATCGAACAACTTTTGATCGAGTCGAGATCGCGAAGTCGATTTCATAAAAAAAATCTAGTGCGAATTACCATCAGTGAATGCTCCAGTAGAGATGCAATGGGTGATACAATACTCTTCTACGCTTTGGATGACCCTACCCTCTGAAGTTTTTGTTTCGAACCTTGATTTTCCTTTCGACGTATTCCTGTAAAATAAATTGGTTCTTGTTCAAAAATATGTTTTAGAAGTGTGTCATTAAATAAAGGGTTGAAAAGAATAAATACTGAAGTACTTAATCATCTTTAAATAGATATACAAATATTATTTTTACAAACCTTACAAAAGACAAAAACGAGGTAAGGGTAATATTTAAGCCTTAAATACAAAGATCAAAGCTTAAAGAAAAATTGAAAAAGGAGCTACCTGGGGGAAGAGACCGGGAATCGAACCCGGTACCTCTGGATTATTAGAGGAAGATCTGACGAATTTTTCCTTATGCTTTTGTGTGTCGATCTTTGCATTGTTTTATTAATTTATTTGAAAGGTTTACACCTTAGCGACCTCTATGTGAATACGTTAATATTCGCATCTTACCGCACCACTTTACAGTGGTGACCGAGCAACCGAGAGAGGGCGCTGCCAGTTTTATAAATTTATGAAACATGTAACGTCTCATTTTTTTTAATGTGGGTTTTTTAGTGGGGGTCTTCCCCCAGGTAGCTCCTTTTTCAGTTTTTCTTTAAGCTTAATCTTTGTATTTAAGGCTTAAATAAAAAATTGTGGTGTACCTACCCACATAAAAAAATGAGACACTACATGTTTCATAAATTTATAAGGTAATATTTATTAATAAGAACTAAACGAATAACTCACTCCATTGGCTGTTTGTACACATGTTCCGCACTTAAACTGTTTTCAAGAATTTCTTCTTTACTGGCATGCTCCAGGAGCTCCACCCTCAAGTGCTCGCTCACTTTGTTCGACTTCTGCCGAGCGATCTTGATGGCGCGGCGTCGCATGATGTCCTTCTCTTCTTCAGATAAGTTGGACTTGAAGCCTTCAATTAACACTGCAGCTGCCTGCAAGTAAATGCGAGAACATTCAGTATGGTGACTTCCTTTAGGATTTGGTAGTGACGGCCAAGCGCGGCACGGCATGAGCATGACGCTAGTAGTAGTAGTAGTAGTAGGAAGTAATAGTACATTACTGCAGACGCCGGGTAAGAAGGGCTTGCCGGGTGAGTAGGCATAGACAGCCGTAGGGAGGTCGGATAGTTATACGAAGCCGGCAAGCCCCTTTCACGGGTAGGGATGTATAGTGTTTTTCTCAAACATATGCAATAGAATAAATAAATACACCACACAAAAAAATATAATTCAGCTTATTAGCCTGTTCATGAACAAACGCCATATATAAAAACAATTTACATCCCGGCTTAGGCCTTCAATTTTGTATGAGATTCCTTTACCGTTCTCTCGAGTTATTCCGCCCGAAACGTGATACTTCGAAGCCTGTTATAACGCACGTTATGATGATATTTCATTGCATGTTTGAGAAAATAGTTTTCCCATTCAGCAGCGTATCAAAGTGCAATAACACGTCTATCACCACTCACCGTATCACACCTCCCTAGTAAGCTGGTCAATATCAACGCCTTCTCCGCATACCAGTCGGCCTTCTTGTGTTGCCTGAACGCCGTCTGCAGGATTAAGCACGCTAGTATCTCTAATGCGAGCTCGTAGTACTCAACAGATTTCACTTTCTTCAAATCTTGTATTCCAGAGTCTAGGATCCTTATGTATAGATAAGCCGGCGTGAACCTTCGAAGCCAGCTGGGTAAGGCTTTGTAACTGAAAATAGGATATTGTTTTATAAAGACGCCCAGAGCAAAGAAATTTTCTGAGCTGCTTCGAGTCTCTTTGTCGATTCTGTTTTTGTTTATTTATTTGTTTTTTCCTTTACAATAGCGGTTTTATTCAGTTCTAAGCTATGCCTCGCGATATCTACAGGTCACATAGCCATTAGATTAGGTTTATATCTTCATTCAGAAAACTTACCGTAACATATCTTCGTCTCCTATTGCTTTATAAACTTCATAAACTTGTTTGACCAGGAGATGCTTTTCAACAGAACATGCTTCACTTAAGAAATCCTCATAAACATTATGTGCAGTCATGTACCTGAAAAACCAAATATGCTAACCTTTTTTACATAGAAAACTATCGTGAGTCTCAGACATATTAAAATACTTAAACGGGTTTACTCACGTCGTAGAAGTCGAATAACGCTCGACATGTTTCGAATCGGTACGCGATTCATCATCAGGAGAGACGATCAGTCGCGGCGGCGGCCAACTGATCAATGCGGGCATGTGCCCTGTCCGCGCGGCTGCTCGACGCGGGTGTCACCGGCGGAGGCGCAAAACTACCCTCATCATCACGCACAATGCCAATTGTCGGGTTGCACACAACACTCACTACGTCATTTGCTAAGGTCTCGTCCACACTAACCACCGATGTAGTATCCAAAACCGTCCTCCAACTAGGGGCCACTGACCATCCACAATCTCGGTTAAAATTCGGATGACGACTAATTTCGATAGCCTCCCGTACTTTCCACGGAATGGAAAACTTTTCTCTCGCCAGCACAGTTACCTTATCGAACCGAATATAGTGAGACGTATCCGAATTCAGTGAATGTTCCGTCACTGCAGAACCCCGGGTATCCTGATTTTTCATACTACGTATGTGTTCAGTCACTCTTGTGGAAATGTTCCGGCCAGTCTATCCTATATAGTTCTTCCCAGTGTTCGGTTGGCCGCCGCCGCGACTGATCGTCTCTCCTGATGATGAATCGCGTACCGATTCGAAACATGTCAAGCGTTATTCGACTTCTACGACGTGAGTAAACCCGTTTAAGTATTTTAATATGCTAACCTTATTTGCTACCTCTTTATTGTTATGTTTTAGGGAATAAATAAATAATAAAGAAATCTACACTTGTTTATTTATCTGGCCGCTAAAACTATGCGAAATGGTCTTTTTATACCACAGCACAAGCTAAAATTGCAATACAGGGAGATAATTACAAGGTCAATTGTTGAATCTATAAAATTGGTATGGGATCATCTTAAAGTAATTGGATCATAATCATAATGGTATTTTAATGTAAAATGAATGAAACCATTAAGTGAAATGCATAGCATACATACCTTTCAAATTCGTCATTGTTTTCAAAAACAACACTAGCATTGTCAAGTTCTATGTCTTGGTCTACTGGATAAGTCTCCCTTTTTATTTTATCGTGAATAAGGGCCAGCTCCAGCTTCTTGTCCCTAATAAGACTGTAGTCCATGCCGAGGTACATAAGTACATACAGCTGATCAAGTGCTTTTCTGCCAGAGTCTGATAGCTTGTAGCAAGAGCCAGCCCTCTCCCGCATTCTAAAAAAAAAACAATTTGTAGGGCAAATAACGAACACACATTTTTTGCCTGTTATACTATAAACAATGAAGAGTATTCATCTACATTGATATTGATACTATGAAAGATACATGTTGATTGAAATGGATTCATAATTATGTAACAATTATTAGTCAGTCGTTGCATTAGTTTCATACTGTGTCCTTCACTCTACACAACCCAATTCCCACCACCTTACCTATTGGAGATGTGTTACCTATTACTTTAAAAAAAAGTAAGCTAAAACAAGCTCGCCTTGACCAGAGACTTTCTTTCAGAAAATTCAAATACATTTTTCATCAACTTTACTTACATTCTCAAAACTCTAGAAGTGTTGTCGCTAGTTTGGCCATTTGTAAAATAGCTGCAAATATTAGAAGTGCGTCTGCTGTAATTACGCAGTGACTCAATGCCCTCTTGCTTTGATCCACCTTTCAGTTTCAAATCCTTGCAAATTAACTTCAGCTCATCAGCCTTTAAAAGTATTGACAATTCTTCAAATGTCATACAGTTGCTACCTAAAAAGTAACTTGATGCTTGTGAGTATTGTCCTGTTTTTTGATATTGAGACACAAGATTTATTTTCTTCTCCCTTATGAGTGGTGCGTTAAATCTTATTAAAATAAATAAACAAAGCCATGTTTAATTCGTTATAGCCTCCACTTTAGGATAATAATAACTATGTCAGAAGTTTATTAATTAAAACTGAGGATTAGGGGATGCCATAAATTTTTCCTTGTCAACTTACTCTCTTTTAACCAATTCCTTTCAACTAATGAATGAATCATTCTATCAAAGACAGGATCATCCAAGGGTTCTTTGTCCTCACTGACAATATCACTGATCTGTTTCCTTCTGAACCAGCCCTCCTTCCTCCAGAACAGCCTGCATATAAGTTTCATACCAGGTTTTGCTGCCGACTGGCTATTTTGTAAGAGCTGTTGCGCTTCAACATTTAACAGTGGTCTCAATTTATTATCATTGAGGTATCTATTTATCAATTGTAAAAGAAATATAGCTGGAATGAATATATAAACCATTACTGAATTACATTAACATTTAAAATTAATAAAACAGAAGATTATAGAAGAACATGTACGAGACCTGGCCGCCACCCTCAATTGTTTGCCAATGTTGTAACTAATAATAATGTCTCGGCGAATAACCCAATTGTCCGAATGTGTCACACATTTAATAGTATTTGCCAAAAATGCAACATATTTTCAATGACGTTTTATACGTTTAAAGCCACAGTGTCACAGGTCCTTAAATGCAAATAATTATTTAGAATAGTAATTAGTGTTAGTTTAATGTAGTTACTTCCGCTTTTTATTTAGAACTGTAATCTAAAAATGATCTTGTGGAGTTGCAAACAAATGATGATATATATATGTATAATATGTAATTATCGCATAAACTGTTAGTTTGTAACTTGTTACTGTTCCTACATATTATAAATAAATAAACATACTCTTGTCATCCATGCCTTCACAAGAAAAATCAAATAATATATCCTCCACAGACTTTTCTTCACAAAATTCATTTCCAATCAACTCTTTACTCAAATTTCTCTTGCTCTTAATAGGTGTCCTTTTCTTCACACTACGATTCTTTGTTGGGGAAAAAAATCTGTCTTTGGAACTCGGAGAGTGGGTTTTGGAAGTTGATCCATGACTTGGAGTGGTCTTTGGGGTTTTCTTGGGCGTTTGCAAAGACTTTTTCGGCGATGGAGTATATGGAATGGTCTTTTCACTGTCATTAGAGCTCTGTGAGAGACTCAGCGGCCTTGAGGGCATAGGCGTGGTGAAATCATCATCATCACTTAGTAAACTCAGTTCTACTTCAATTTTCCTTTTAGTAGGAGTTTTAGTGGGTGTTGAAGCTTTAGTAAGACTTAAATTCCGTTTCTTTTTTTTAATAATATTCATATCTTTGCCGAAGTTTGGAGATGCATGCACTTTCGTCTTAAAAAAGTTTGTTATTGTCAACTGCTGCGACATAATATTATTTTTACTTTATATCAGTATCATTTAACAGAAAATAAAGCAATTATTACACAGTACCAAGCCACAAAACACTAAAATGATTTGAATTGCACCAATATGACTTATTTATTCGTCGCGTTATTGCTGCTTGATGTTCTCAGACTCAGATTTCGCGAAATTTTTGCTGTTTTCGCTCGCAGCTCGCAGTCGCCGATAAATAAAACGTCAAATTGACAGTGACAGTGTGATAGTGACACAATGCTTGCTCATAAAAATTGCAGCGTTTTCCTAAGTGTCTACAATAGCTCCAAAAATATGGCTCATAGCAAGATCCTAGTTAACAGAAGAATAAGTGTTTGCTAGTAACAATGTAATTGAAATTTTCAACATGTTTATATCATATCGATATGTGGAAATAATATTTAATCATATTTAATAATTGGCATAAATTGTAAGTAGTGAACTCTAGCTATCTGGTTTGAAAGACCACATCTGTCGAATTAAGTACTCGTGTATTCTAGATGGTTACAAATATCATAAAATATAAATATATATACCCAATTTGTAAAATACTAACGACAAACAACGATAATGCCATCAGGAGAGTATAGAAGATTCTCCTTCCGTATACCTAGTGGACCGAAACGCAGCATCACCAAACCAGTTGGTATATAATTTAAATAATTTCTTATGATTGAATAATTGCATGTTTTAAGTTTTAAAGATTGAAGACTGTACACAAAAATATTCGTTTTGTTTGCACAGTTAATAGGTATATTTGTCTTTTTACCGACACGGGGGCTATACCTTTTGTTAGTTTCTTGACCGAGAAAATAGTCGACGGCTACCGCGTCCTCGCCCTTAGTTGGACCAGTGCCTTAATATGTAAGCGAATGAGTACCGAACGTATTAACCGACCTGTATTGTATATTTTAGTATATTTGAATATACTACCATCCATGTGATGCAAGATATTTCATATTATTTTCTTTTAAAATACGTAGTTTCATTATTCCATGAATACAGTTTTCTTCTTACTAAAATCGATGACATGGTTCCTAAGAACAGATCTTTAAAGGTCGTATAGTTTCACTTGCCTACTAAACGTTAACTAACTTAATGCTGACTGTACAAACATAGCAGAGCACCGGTAAAGTTAGTACCTCGTACCGTACAATAATATGGCATAACCGCCAGATAGATACAATCTTAACCCAAACGGCAGTAGTTATCGATCAAACTTCGCAATGTCCGATAATCAGCCGGCGGCGCCTGTGCCCAAACAGGTTCGCTTGTACCAGCCGACGTATCAACTGAATTCGAGAAAGCGTTTCAACATCGAGAAGGTGGAGAAAATACTCCATCAAATACTTGACCCAGAGCTGGAAGAACTTGAGTACAGCGAGAAGGTGGTTCCCGACCTGTGCGTCACCCTAGCTGAGAGCATCCGCAATGCTGTCAAGGAAGAGAACTATGACAGGTGTGACATAATAATTATGATACCCTATAGAAGGTTTCCATCCCTCTCTCCGTCTCCTCTCCTTTTTTATTCGCGTAATACCGTTAGGTATGAGGCTGCAATCAATTCTCAGATGACACCTACCTACGCTTTTCAAAACCTAAATAACCTCATCTCGCGCACTGGCTCAAATCTTAGTCAGGCAGGAACAAAAGCAACACAATAAAAAAACGACAAGTGATATGAGAGCCAACCAACATGTTCCAAATACCTATGCACAAAATCTCGAAGACGTTATTGATTCCCGGTTTTCCCCCCAAGTAAAATCATCACTAGGCAATATTGTATTGTTGTTCTATTGAAGTACGGGTACCTGGACAATTTAATCCCACAATAAACAGATTCCGGCACGTTTCAATTTATATATAACATTTTAATCATATTTTCTTTGAAAACCGTCACAGTTACCTACGATTAAAATTTAGCATATAACCACAGATTAATATAATAGTTATATAACTGCATCAAAGCCCCCAAAAGTCTTGAATTAAAAGGATATAAATATTATATACCTACCATTTTATCGCGCTACTTAATTAGCTTGTTTTATTCAGTAGGTGCGTTACCGGCTAGAGGGTTTTTCTTAAAGCAGAGTTAAGAAACGTAGCACATTAACTTAACTAAGTATGACAGTGACCTCATTTAATTAATAAACTTCGTAAATCTAATAAAAAATATGTTCCAGCAATCATTCAATGTTAGTAACTTGTTGACCTTTTTTAATGGTGTTAGTGTCCAAAAGTGAAGAACATTTTCATCCCGCGCCTGTACAGCGAAGCTTAGTATTTATATTGACAAGCATTTGTGTAAATTATAAATGGCAGCCCTTTATACTTACTTCGTTTAACTACGGGCGGCGTGTCACACCTGATTTTGGCGAATGTCAGCAGTCCGCATGTGGCGTGGCATCGATTCCCATTTCCCATTGGTTTGTACTTTATGTATGTGCTATATAACAGCTAAAGCTAATTAAATTTGCTAAAGATGTAGTGAATAATTTTCCATAGTATTTTGTCGGGTAAGCTTCTTAGCTTTCATAAAAGTCGATAGAGAAAACATGCTAAAACGACTTATTCCGGCAAAATGCGGTGGAAAACTATTATTCACATCTGTACCTTAAGAAGACGCGCCACTCCTCTATAGTCGAAAGCTACGGTAATGAGTAATGACGCTAAATGTAAAGTGCCTGTTTCAGATACAGGATAATCGTCTGCGTGACCATCGCCCAGCGGCGGCAGCAGAGCCTGAACGCGGCGCACTCGTTCCTGTGGGACGCCGAACGCGACGGGTTCGCGTCGCACGAGTTTCACAACCCGCACATACACGCCTACGCGGTCGTCTATGGGATATACTTCGACTAACTTTAACTGTCCATTACTTTAGATTTAACGAAATTGTAATAAGGCTTACCTATTCGGTAAAACTTAAACACCTTAAAACTACCCAACTATAGTCCAATATCCAACTATGGTCCAAAACAAAACTCGTTTATTTTTATCAAAATTCATATTCTATCATTGATTTTATATGTTTTTATTTAAGTTTGTTTAATTATGTTGTTCACCTTAGAGTTTATTCGTAATAATTGACATAATATTAACGAGTAATTTTCGGATTAAATTGGACCATAGTTGTGAGGACTGGACTAAAGTTGGGTAGTTTTTTTTTTCATTTATTATTAATAAAATGTATACACAGCGTTTTATTACATTTAAATTTCGCCTAACTGCATAAAAGTTTGTTGGCGAATATGTATACTCTACTTTGTTTTCCTGTTACACTGCGTAACTCACTAACCACTAATTACCTAAACTACCTACATTTAACCTTTTGACCGCCACAGTCGGCTGTGGCCGTCAACAAAAAATCGTGCCCCTGACGCCACGTCGGCCACAGCCGTCCAAATTTCAATGATCAAAAACTTTGTAATTCTAACCGCTACAAGTATTTTTCAATCCCTGTTGATTTTGGGGCACATCTTTTTTTTTTTACTCTGGCGTCAGTGGCACGGTAAATTGCTAGACCGCTTGGCGGTCAATAGGTTAAATATACTACTGACAGCTGCACCTTTTACGGCACCTTATTCTATGTTGATTGAAGCGATCTTAACTCAGAACAGTCTTACGCTACCCCTACACTACCTACTCGCGAAGTTGGCCAAGGCGCAGTTGCAGGAAGTATGGGCTTCCGCAGCGAAGGGCCCCTTTCTCTAGTCACTATCATGTTCGCCCAAGCTCGGCCATCTTCGCGAGTAGTGTGGAGTCACAGTAAACCTTTTGAGCGTCAAAGTCACCAAATCACATCTATATATTGCCATGACGTTTTTGCTGCCATGAAGGTGTTTGTGAGCTCAGTGAGCTATCATTTGATTTACTGTTGATTGGCGCCTGGGGAACAGTTCAACGAGCTGGCGCTAAAAGGATTAAAGTGATAAAACTGACCATTTGCTGACACGGGGTAGCTGGACAGTCATGGCGGCAGCATGGAAGCTTGGGTACTTCTTCCCATTGACATGATTTGCCGTATTGGTACTTAAAAAGTTAAATTAATAAGAAATGAACTTTTAGGACGAATTGTTTTAAACCGTTTTGTATGTAATTGTTAAGATGAGGGATAATAGAATAAAAGACACCAGTAAGCATTTTTACAGATCATACATATTTATTTATCCATTTCATAGTATAGATATCACACTGGCCCGCCCTTATAAAAATAAATGTGTAATACAATAACGACCCAGCCTCTAAGCAGCAGGCGGCGAGCGGTGGCGGAGCGTCTCTCAATAAATATTGGCATCGACCTATAACCTACCGTACGCCGTACACCTTACACCGTACAGCGTACACCGTACATCGTACACTACAACAACAACACGCGCTAACCAGCGCCGCCGCCGCCCGCGCCCGCGCTCCTATTGATCGACTCAGTTAGTAATCTTATACAAGGAAATTCAAGGATAAATCTAAACCATTATACAGGTCGATATACACAAGATTTAGGTAATAATATATGTTTACATTACAAGAAATTCGCACATAGGTATTTGACACACAAAGCGACAAAGATTACTGATTAGAAATAGATATTGGTCCGAGACACTGAAGCGAGTCGTATCCGCGTACAATACAAGACGAAACTAGCACCAAGCCACCGTACGATAACAAAAGCATCTCGCGACTAGGTATAGTCGAAATACAAAAGCTAATGAGTCAGTCTGGATCGTCAGCTCACAACCGGCAGCGGCATCTACTGGGACATTCAGTTGGCATCCGTCGATTACTAGGTGCGCGCCGGCGCTCGCTAAATGTTCCAAAAGGGTAAAACGTTATAAAAATGCTAAAGTCCTCTCTCGCAGGCGAGCGTCCGGCGCGCTCTACTTCGCTACTTGAGCATTCCTCTCTCCGGCTTCCGGACTGGGCCGAGCCTCCGGCGACGTTCGCATGATATGTTTAAGAGTACAGATAAAAAGTTAAGTAGTACTGGGTACATATAATTAGAACCATACTGTACATTATGGCGGTAAAACATCACTTACAACCTTACAAAAGATAGATAAATTAACACTAGGTTTATATCAAAAAGAAATGCAGTGAATATCGGTATCAAAATATTATCCTAATTTTACATCGTGTGAATGCGTTTCGTGATTAGATATGTGATATTTGTGTGTAAAGATACGTAAAAGCTTCTCAGAAAGAGATAGTCATAGTCAGTGTATAAAAATATGACTCGATCATTAAATGTAAGCTTCGAATCCGTCCGAGTTATCAAAGAGCCCGCAGACGGCCACAAAAATACAATTTTGATATTATAATATTACAAGCTCGCCCCCGCGAGGCGCGCCCCGCGCCTCACGAGACTGCACTCTAAATAAATTCTGTCAACTCTTCTTAACTAGAAAATGATTTACAAAATTTTAAGTATAAAAATATAAAATAAATGCATCCGAGCTCAAATAAAAATGTCACGTTTAGGCAGCTCAAAACACCGCAAAATATCTAGCATACTACGAAAATATCACACGTAACGTTTTCATTGGTTCGTTCGTTAGAGTAGAGACGACGGCGCGGAGCCCGGGCGGGAGGGTCTCGTGGGCCAAATTTTAAACATTTACTAATAAAATATTAAAGCTTAACATACATAAAGATTAAGCATCTCTGCACCTTACATATAGGTATAATAGCCATTCAAAATAACTGCAGATTAAAATATCTCATCTTAAAAATAAAGTCTTAAACGTTAAACTATAAAAAAATCGTAGACGAATTGAAACGATTCTAACTTAGGCCAAATTAATCTGAGAGTACGAAATATAAAATATAATTATCTTTTAATTTCGCTGTCGCATACGAAGTATCTATACCGGTCGCGTAACCGTTCAATAATTTATCCTCGGAAACTAAAATAAAAGGGAAGAATGTAATGATAGACGGATTAAACACTAAGTAAGAATATGTACGACATTGCTCGATCCGGGTGCTTCACGGTGATCTCGGTGAACATAATACAGTGCATCCTACTGAGGCATCGACCAATCTCGTATGCAAGCTTATTCATATAGACGAAACATAATAAAACATCAGGCAACATAGTATAGACGGACGGCGCGCGCCGGTCGGCGCGGCGGTCCAACGAACAGCTTCAACTATAAAATAATCAATTGGCGGTGGTTTATCTGGTCCTGTCCTCGGGGGAGACAATTCAGCTAGACTCCTTCTCCTTGTCCTTCGACTCTGTAGACAAGTTCAAACAACGATCGATAAGTCTACAGAAGCTTATAGGTACGCCTACTCTGTAGAGCGAGCCGAGACTTTAATGAACGTATCTCTCTAATATGTCTTTGCAAAGTACGACAGTTTGGTTCTCAGCTCGCGATACGCGAGTAGGCATGTTTACAACTAAGCGCCTCATTACTTCGGTATAAGCTTTATCACGCAATAAACCGCATTTAATGGGTTCTTCGCTTAATAGGCAATCTGAAATTGATCATATGGCTCCAAGTTGTTAATATTCTACTCATCCAGTTATAAGTCCATGCCTCGCTATTTTGTTTTCAACCACCTTCAAACACTGCATTCTTATGCAATTCAATGCCTACAAACACCAACGCCTTTACAAATTATTAAATACCGTGTATCTTTTCTATGGTGGGTTTCGGGCAGCAAATGCATCGCTACATAATATCTTGCATAAATAAATAAAAAAAAAGTTTATAAGTACTAATAAATCAATAAAAAGTATGCTTGTTTCACTTCTTGAATAGCGGAATATAAATACGGTTTTTATATTATGGTTGGACTAAGTATACTGTCTAACTGATCATATTTAGAACCTTTTCACATCAACGGCTACGACACATTCAAACTGTTCTTTACTGCGACGAGGGACTTGAATGTACAAGGTACCTATATACCGAAAGTTCCAGAAGTGAAACTGCCTACAATCTTAGATCTATAAATGAAGGTCCTCGACCCAACTCATGACCTGTCTGGCTAAACGTTACATCACGTTCCGACTAGATTTTACTAAAACTTAAGTGTATCGCATTCCTGAACGGTCAGTGCCTAATATATAAGGTACTAGTTATTTAAAGGTTCGTTATTTTATTAGACTTACAGCCTCGTAAGTATAATAACTAATAACTAGGGTTAGAACTTTTGGTAGTATATCGTCGTGGTTCTAAAATCTACGGAGTCTATGGTCTATGAATCACGGTATATGATGATATATTAGATATCATGATTTATGCTGTGAAATCATTACTAAACTCAATTTAATAGAGTGTAATTAAGTAATTATAAAAAACGGTAACTCACGTAAAAATTGTCAGGAACGGACAGACAATGTCGTTGATACAATAAGTCAAGTGTGCGTGGTATCAGTGGGTAATAGTGAAAATGCAGTGACAGACAGTCCAGTAGTGACAGCGCAAGAGCCCTGCCCTCCCCGCGCCGCGCTATCTGCGCGTGCGCAGAGGGCGGCAAGAAGAGCGATTAAAAGTGTAGTGAGTCGCGAGTCGCGTAGCAGCACCAAAGAGGAGAGAAGTAATATATATGAAGAGCAGCACGGATAGCTACCCCTGATGAAGAGCTCCAAATGAGTTCGAAACATGTCGGGCCGTTCCTGACAATTTTTACGTGAGTTTATACCGTTTTTTATAATTAGTAAAGATGTCTCACGATAGTTTTAATAACATTAGTGTAATTAAGTTTAATAGTAAATTAATTAGGTAGACACTAAACAAATTGTTCTACACTAAACAAATGTACTTTTCGGCTGCCCATACCCGTACGGGATAATAAGTCATTACGGTGGTTTCAAAACTAAATTTTACTATTACAGCGATGAAAAAATCGTACTATCTATATACCGTCATATACAGTTTTACAATTAGCGCCTCCATGGAATTTCGAACCCCGGTATGCTACCAAGTCCCTATACTCTACTAGAATTACTGCTAACTATGGTCGCATAAGCTCGGTAATGCTCGCCACACATTCTCGGAGCTCGCTTCGCATCGTGGTGTGTGGTGAACATACCTAAGGCTCATCCTGAGCGATGAATGCCCAATTAGCTCACAGTGAACTCTTCTACCACTGTCTGAACAATAGCACACCACGCGACTCGAATCCGGGCATATGGGATGAACCTTTTTTATGCCGTCTGCCTCAGTTTGCGAGCATATACTGCATTTTTAAAAGGATTCTCTGGCCCGATCGTGTAGGCAAATTATACACGCTGCCTATGTTTATGTAAATTTATATTGGTAGGTTTAATTATATTGGTAGGAGTTATCAATTATCAATCTTACTCGTATAAATCAAGCTAATAGTATTTTATTTAAAAACATGCAATAGCAAAATTTTATATTACTAGCTCGTATCTTGTGTTGCGTCGTCATGATTTGTTACAAGTACCGCACACTATACGAGCTACGCAACACAAGATTATAGTCAAACACATTTACATTACATACACTTACATTTGTTTAGTGTAGAACAAATTCCTTAGATATCATTTGCCCTCCGATGTTCAAGAGGGGCTTTATGAATTGTTTTATGAAGTTTTTATCTATTTCTATATGATACGATAAAGATATGTAGGTGATAGTAAAGCTAACTTAATTATAAAAAATCTACTAGTTTACCACTTAATTCAAACCTTTGCTACGGAAGCTGCGTGGGATTCGATGAGTGAAGACGCGAGTGGTAGTCGCCGGTCAGAACCATTCATCATCATTTGAATGAAATATATAATAAAGGAACCGTTTAACAGTTCCTACGTCATTCGTCTTCTATGCTCTTGTGTAGTCTACCACCAAGGCTCCCGGCTCGCGCGCATACCGTGAGCGATGTAACAGAATAGGGGGTAGACGACTTTTTTTATGCATTTTTATTGGATGTCTATCATTTTATCGAAATTTCTTACATCGATTTTCATTTCATCGAAAACTATTCCACAAATGTCTTTTCATTTTTTTTTCGAATCACATAATCATCAATTCATTGCTTTTCGAATCATCGATCAACTATTCAACGTAAATTGTTTCGAATTTGTCTCAAATCGTAGCTTAACTATTCATCGAATTTACCTTTCATCGAAACATGATTCACAGATGGCACGTCCCATTTATACAAAAAAATAACCTAAACCTAACCCAACCAGGTCGGATCTAGCCAAGTCGGGTTTCAGGTCATAAAAAAAATAATAACCTAAACCTAACCCAACCAGGTCGGATCTAGCCAAGTCGGGTTTCAGGTCATAAAAAAAAAACCTAAACCTAACCCAACCAGGTCGGATCTAGCCAAGTCGGGTTTCAGGTCATAAAAAAAATAATAACCTAAACCTAACCCAACCAGGTCGGATCTAGCCAAGTCGGGTTTCAGGTCATAAAAAAAAATAACCTAAACCTAACCCAACCAGGTCGGATCTAGCCAAGTCGGGTTGCCAGTATGGCCTATGGTCTTAGCCTGTCCGGAAGGACGAATCATTAAAAAAAAAAAAAACACGTTTCGATGAACGACTACGTCGATGAACAAATCAAATAATGAAGTGAAATTCGATGAATTGATTCTTGTGTGAAAGGTAATTCGAGCAAATGTACAAGCGATGTAACGAAGTTCGATGAATGATTCCTAAGTTGTAACAAAATTCTGCGAATAGTGTTATGGGAAACGATAATCGATGAAACGTTTTTCGATAAAGTGATGGATTACCATTTTTATTTTATAGCTATTCATAAAATATATCAAAGAAAAAGTGAAAAAGAAGCACCTGTATTTTAATTTAAAGTGCCTTAAAATAATTTTGATTTTAATATTTCCGGCTATAATGCCTACTTCTGTCACGGTAGCAAATATCAAAATGTTTTGAGGAAGGAGTGTGACGTCACGCGCTGTTATTACTATCCGCGGTCACGCGGTAACAAGGGTGAAACATTTATATTAAAAAAAACTTAAAACAAATAATTTAAATATAACAAGTTTATGAGTGTATTTATCGATAATTCTATATCATTAAGGTACTATTAAAAAATATATATGTATTTATTTTCTTTTAGTGTCTACACCCCTATTACCTACGTCGTAAACTTGAATCATCGGTGAATTGAGATCGATAAAAATAGGCGTCTTAGAATCTATAAAAGCAAATGCATGTAGTGTCTAAAGCTAAATTGAAGCTAAATTATTCTAGCAAAACCTAAAAAGTAAATCTTTAAAATATTCTAACGTTTATCTTATTTCGGGACGGTGGGAAATCAGAAGAGACAAGACGAGCCTCATTATCAAGTTTTATGAAATGAATATTGCCTCGCCTACAGTGTCATATCATCGAACGGAGCAAAAAACGAACGATCCGTGAAAGCAATTTCCAAGTTTCGATACCAATCTTACGAAGTTACGAGGGAGAGGAGATCTCGATGACACTGAGGCGCATACTAGCAAGCGGCTTTTAAGAAAGATACCATCCTAATGGAATGTGCAAAATATTGATAACTATAATACAATTTGCAGCAAAGTCAAAGGATGTCGATGGTAGTCCAAGGAATTTTAACTACTTTCATGACCATGTAAGTAGGTATCCTATCCAGTATTGAGTATCAAATACTACTTAATTCGAGAATTAGAATATCTTGCAGGAACGCGACGCGCGTTTAGCCAGTGCGTGCGTAGATATAATACTTAGAATATAAGCGTAAACCAAAAACGCATAAAATACTATGTATACGTAAGTACGATGCGAAGCTTCTACGCATTACGCATGCTCGGTCACAATGGATCGGGACTGACCTTCGTCGCTGTTACCGTTAGTGAGCGGCTCGTCTTCTCTCTCACCGTTCTTTTCTCCGTTCTCCGCGGGCTTCTTCTCTTCTTCTTTGTCCTTATCCTTCTTTTCTTCGGAGCTCTCCTTGGCGGGTTTCTTCTCCTTGCCGGACTTGCCCTTGGCGGGGGTGGCGGGCTTCGGTTTCGGCTCCAGCGACGGATCGAGCACCAGCTTGCCGATGTTCTTTCGGTCGTGCATCTTCTGCATCGCTTCACCGACCTGCACACAAACGCACGAAATTTACAATATTACTCGAACGGTTCGATACGACAATGGTTTAAATCGTGAAGTAGGTACGCTCTGGAATAGGGTCCTTTAGCGTCTATCCTTTAGGCACCTAACGAAACTAACGAAAGTTTACTTGAAATGCAGGACGAGAACCAACAGAGAGCGTCACCTATGGATCACGAAACCGTCCGCGTTCCATTGTGTCGTTTGAACTCGTGACTCGAGACGATGGAAACTCGATAAACTTACGTCCTCCAACGCCCAGGTGGAGTCAACCAACGGCTTGACCTTCCCGTCCAACCACAGCTGGAACACGGCGTCGACGGCGCGGCGCACGTACTCGGCGCGGCCGTGCTGGAACAGCAGGTGCCGCAGGTTGAGACCCGCTAGGCTCTTGTTCTCGTCGAACAGCTTGATCGGGGACACTTTGTCCACTTGCCACCACTGTGGAGAAAAATGGGATTAATATGAACCGAAACTTGGGTGCGCCACTGAATATCAGTTACTCTTCTTGATACTGGCTAATATACATATCTAATATTGTTGGCAATGTAGCCAGAAAACATCCTGATACTTGGCGCTTTTTATGGTTAGTTAAAGGTAGGTATACTCTATTAAATAGGTAACTTTAGATAGGTACTAAAGGTAATTTAGTGTTAATAGGCTTAATATCAAGCCTGAGGACAGAATTTAGTTTAGTGGACGATCTGCATCAGGTACTGTAGTCCTGTCCTCCATATTTCGCAAATTAATGCAGCTTTTATTCAGCGATGGTACTAAACTTTTGCGCGAGAAGTAATTATGATTTTACGAGTAGTTCTACTTCTCTTTATACTTATCAAAAAAACCTTATTGCTGAGATAATCAATTCGTTTAAAAAAAGGTATGCTGAACTCCCGTATAAATATTATATACAAGAAGAAAATACTGGCTACGAACGTAAACCACGAGTTTCCATGTCGAGCTCTATCGCCCCCCCCTATCGCGAAAAGCTCTTAACAGTTGACACCGCGAGTTATTTTATGGACAATTATATTTCGCGTAGAAAGTAAACTGAACCACGCAACCGTCTGATAATATCAATGGAGGCTAAGCAATAGAACGCGGAATTTTAATGGGCGAGGTACAAAGATATCTAATTTTATTTTAGTCTGACGCGCTTCTACCGACGACTGATAATAACAGGGCTCGAGCCTCGAACGCTCGGCGCTGCCCGTACCAGAGCTATCTATATGTTGTGAGGTATAGGTAGGTACTACTAACATGGTGTATGATGAACACGTATATGAATATGTAGATATGTAAACATATTTATACGTTATAAGGTCTCCTTTTATCATTAAATGCGATTAGCATTTGTTCCGCACAAGTACCTATTTACTTAAAGGATTTTTTATTGTGACTAACGCATAGCCGTATTAGAATAATTTTATAAATATTCTTTCGTTACTTTTTAAAAAGTTCATAAAACCCGCTAAATTTGAATTTTAAACCGATGACTAAATGTTTAGACCGACAGCGTGACCCGCGCGGTGCCTACGGAAGGAAATACGGTTGGACGTTTGCACAGGCCGCGACGGACACTGGTGTCTGCCATTTTAACTTTTCAGAAAATAATTAATATATCGCTATTTCTGTAAGTCGCCCATTATTTTTGAGATATTTCTTGACAATAATTGCAAAAAAACCAACGATTTTGGGACGATTCTCGATTTATGGTCCGGCCCCTGGGGAAAGTAAAACTGTCGGCCAAATGGTATCCGTCATGGCGTTCAACGTGTTAAGATAAAGCCTGTCGTTATTACGATAACTTTAAACCAAGGAATCAGAAAAGAAGCAACTACAATTGTGTACCTATTTCGTGTATTACATACTAATTTAAAAATGTAGGACGACGCTTATATATAAACAGATCCGAATAACTCCCATATAAAGTAAAGTAAAAGTTTTAAAACAAAGCATACATAAATTCCAGGACGTCCTAAATAAGTTTCAAAGTCTCTACATTACATTGTTACGGGTAATGATCGCGTTCGGAAACCTCTTGGCAGGGCCCAAGTTCCGTTATTTAAGAACCCTTTAAATTAACTTCCATGTTACGAGATAACTCACACTTCGAGATGTAACTAAGTAAGTGTCCGCAGTGAAAGTATAGATCCGTATTCGAAACATGAGTTAAGGACACATTTGCTGATATGATATCAGTATGCGGTCGTTTTTCATTGCTAGCCTTAAACTAAAGTTTATGATCTACACTTATTGATACATATCGCCTTTAAATAATGGTTTCTTCTTGTTCAATGTATCGTGTACGTTAAAACGTTCAATGTCCCGTCTGTTAAACCGAATAAAACATATGTCACATTAATTAAAAGCCCGATTTCTTGGTAACTCCGCTATCAAACTCGCCAGAGACGTCAATTGGTAGTCTTAAAGTTGACTTAGAAAATGATGTTGACGCACTGGTGTCACCAGTGGGTACTGTGTATTTGTTCGTGTTTGCGGTAAATATCAGATAGTAGCGGATTGTGGTACTCACGGCACGCGCGGCGCTGAAGAAACTCTTCGTCTCGCCGGTCACGATGTTGGACGATCCTGAGATTAAATTGCCCGTTACAAAATTTAAATTAAAAACATTTTGAAGGCACTAAGTGCACTAACTCGTTATTAGAATAGAATAGAATACTCTTTATTGCACACCTCAAGAATAAAGAAATACAAATACAAATGACACTTAAAATTACAATAGAGGCAAACAATAGGCGATCTTATCGCTAAAAAGCGATCTCTTCCAGACAACCTTTGGGTAGCGGAATAATATAAATGAAATGAGTAGGCGATGCAAAAAGTAATCAAGAAAACTACTGAAAAATTAATAAAATCTACTAAAACCTATAATAATATATATTGATACATAAACATACATAAAAATATACATAAATGAACATAAGAATAAATATATACTCATATATAAACTTACTTAAACCTTATATTTAAAATAATATTTCGTGTAACGAACCACAGATTATGTCAGTCACAGTGACAGAGTATTAAAGGAGAGACAAGTAATGTTCTTTGAGGTGTATTTTGAAAGTAGCAACGGATTGACTACGTTTCAATTCAACAGGGAGAGAGTTCCACAATAGAGTAGCCTGAAAGGTAAATGAGCTGTTATAGAATTTGGAAGAAGAAGAAGGGACAGCCAGAAGCAAATTTTGAGAGGACCTAACAGAACGAAGGTAACTGAAACGCTCCTTGAGGTAGCAGGGAGTTGCAGGGTGAAAAAGAATATTGTAAAGAAGAGAGAGAATGTGAGAGTTACGACGAAAGCGGATAGGAAGCCACTTGAGCTGCGAACGGAAACTGGAAACATGGTCATATTTACGAAGCCCAAATATGAACCTGATGCAAATATTCTGAATACGCTCAAGTTTATTAAGCTGCTCTTCTGTGAGATCAGGGTAGGAGATATCAGCATAATCTAAGATTGGAAGAAGTAAGGTTTGGCAAAGCGCAATTTTGGTGGCGATTGGAAGAAAATTACGGAGTCTTCTAAGAGAGCTCACCGCTGCAAACATCTTCCTGCTGACTTCATTCACCTGAGGCACCCAAGATAAGGTCTGGTCCAAAATAATACCCAGGTCTTTGACTTGTTGTGAAAAAGGAATTAAGACACCATCGAAATAAATTGATGGCAGCTTATCAACATCAACCCTAGCTATAAGTTTAGCACTACCAACTATAATAGCTTGGGTCTTTACTGGGTTTACCTTGAGACCAAAGCTATAGCTCCAGTTCAAAATGTGTGCCTAGTCGTCATTTACAGAGTTAATAACAGACGGAAGTTCTCCAACTTCACCCTGCAAATAAATTTGAAGATCGTCGGCATAAAGGTGATAGCGCGAAGAAAGGTTACGTGTAATGGAATGAATGAAAATAGAAAACAACAAGGGTGATAGCACTCCACCCTGCGGAACACCGGCCAAAGTGTTGCACCACGAAGATCGGGAATTATCCACCTTTATTCTCTGCCGACGACCACCTAGATAACTACGAAACCAATCAATAACCGCAGGAGATATGTTAAGAGAACGTAGAGTACCTAATAAAATATCAAAATCAACAGTATTGAACGCATTGCTGAAATCAAGAAGCGTTAACACCGTTAATTTCCGCTTATCCATACCTTCTCGAATATCATCAGTAATTTTGATTAGAGCAGTAGCCGTACTATGACCAGGACGAAACCCAGACTGGAATACATTGTGCAGATCATTGCGGTTAAGAAAAGATGCCAGCTGTTTATGTACAAGACGCTCAAGCACTTTAGATAGGAAGGGGAGAATGGAGATAGGTCGATAGTCCGAAAACACGGAAGGGTTGGGCTTCTTGGGTATCGGGATAATATTGGCATCCTTCCAGAGCGTAGGGAAAATACTGGTGGATATAGAATTATTGAGGATAAAGGTAATAATGGGTACAAGGAGATCAAGGAGAGGGAGGATCATATTACGGCTAATGCAATCCACGCCAACGGCATTTGAGGTAATCGCTAATATGTTCTTCTTAACATCACTGTCGGTAAATTGTGCAAGAGAAAAAGGAGAAAAGTCAGGAGTTGGAAGCGACGAAAGATGATCAAGAGTCTTAACTTTAGTTGAGCCATTGAAAGTGGCAGAAGTGGAAAAATGCTGATTAAGCTGATCGAAATTTATATCACTAGTATAGGGGTTCTGTTGTGACTTTCCAACTCCAAGTGACTTAAGAAATTTCCAGACTTTTGCAGGGTCACCATTCTCCACAGACTGATGGATATGACGTCTCTGAGCATCACGACAAATCCTGTTGCATCGATTACGCAAGGTTATTGCATGAAAGGTAGGGCAATGTTTTCTTTTATGATCATTTCCTGTATGATGGTGTCGCGGATGACAGGCAATAGATAAATGATAAAGTATCTGTCACAAAGGCGATATATGAGTCGACAAATAAAAGACGCTTTATCATTTGTCTATTGTTCGATATAATGCTTCAAGAGTATGATATTCTTACCGTAAAGGATGTACCGGCCCATGGGCTTCAGCAGCTGATAGCCACGGTTGCACTCCTCGCCGCACAGGCAGTCGAGCACGATGTCCACGCCATCTGGGGTGATCCTGACACAAACAATAGCACCTTTCAGTATAAAGAAACTCTGCGTAATATTAGGGAGATCTAAAATAAATCTGTTGTCGCCTAGTAGAAACGATTAAGTAAAAGTTCTAGTAGGTACTTAGTTAGGGCACATTTTTAACAGTCATGTTGAAGGCCAAAAAGGTAATATAGAAAGTGAAAGAGGTTTGATCTGCGATTCAATGAATCAGAAATCCGCTTTAAAGATACGGGAAGCACTATTTCATATCTTTTTAGAATTTTTCTTCCTTTTACGATAGGAAAACGTAGTGATTACAATACTCTTTGGGAGTGATCTCGTCCACGAATGAAAGCGGCCATTAAGAATATTATTGCTCAAACTCTATAACTGACTGCAGCTATATCCATTTCCCTCCAAGCACCAGGCGAAGGCAGTAGATATATCCGAGGGTATCTTTAGTTTATTTACATCCATTGAACTTGTGTGGTGCGGCTTGTTTACGCTTTAAAGAGCTCACCAGATGTAAAAATATCTTTTTCTATTTACGAGAATTAAATGCCGCGGTTGTTATGAAGCAGCTGCCCTAAGGAGCGGGTTATAAACGGAACAATTAACGTGTAGTAAGTCCAATATGATTGGACCTTGACTTTACCGCGCGTTCGTGCTCCATGCTATCAGATTGTGTGAGGCGGTTAGGAGGAGGGGGTCAAGTTAAATTGGTGGTATTCGACACCCGAGCCGGGCTGCGCTTGAAATATGTAACTGTAATAAACACCAATTAACAAAGCCTGAGATCGAGAACAATTTGGCTTATTAGTTCAGAAGCGGTAACCGAGTCACTCACACACAGATGCCTACATGTTCAGCTTTAAGTTATGTTATGTCAGACGCATGCTATGAAATTCGTAGAACTATACCAATTCAAAAAGAAATGTGTAAAGGTTTCTAAACGAGCGTCTTGTAGGGGTACTCAAGCCAACTGCTTATCGTTTAAAATACACTCGGGTGCAAAGAAATCGGACCACCCCAGCATTTTTAACAATTTTCCAATTTCTGTAAAAACTGTAAGGGTGGCCATAACATATTATATACCATATGAATGGTAAGCTTTTCCTCTATAAATTCATCTGATTTTCGAAGGTGTGCTGCCAATACCTTCAGATTTTCAGGGCTTAGAACGTTACTGCCCTAAAAATGCGTACTGGAGTAAAACTTTTGCCTGAGGGAAAATCTGTGGTTTTAAGGAAATCGAGGAAAAATGAAAACAATTTTCAGCATTTTCATATTGTATATTGCCTCCTCTAGCCCTACGACAGGCCTTCATACGGTTTTTCATCGACCGTATTAATTTTCTTACGGTATATTGAGGGATGCCCGCCCATTCTTCTTCGATCGCATACCTAAGCTCCAATAAAGTTTCAGGGGCGGGATTTCTGGCTCGGATTCTTCTTTTCAGCTCGTCCCAAATGTGCTCGATCGGATTCAGGTCAGGACTTCGTGCTGGAAACTCCATAACGCTGATGCCCACCTCCTCCAGGTAGTCCGTAGTGGTCCGGGCTGTATGCGGCCGTGCGTTGTCTTGCATGAGGATGAAGTCATCGTCGATAAAACCCTTAAATGGAACCACATGATCAGCCAGGATTTCCTCTACGTATCGAGGAGCAGTCAAACCGCCCGCATTTCGCCTTGTACCTGGCCCTGTGATGAACACAATGTCCGTCTTCGCTTCCATAGAAATGCCAGCCCAGATCATGATTGACCATAGGCAACACGTTCCTCGATGCAGCATTGAGAAAACCGCTCCCCAGCTCTCCGGTAAACTCGTGCTCGTCCATCATTACCGAACAAAGTTATCCTGCACTCGTCGGAGAAAAGTACGGACCTCCATTGCTAAAGGGTCCAATCTTCATGTTCGCGAGCGAAGACACGTCGTGCACCGCGGTGTCCTGGGGTAAGTTTTGGGCCTTTGGCAGCCCTGTGAGCTGTCAATTCCTTCTCCTTCAGTCTTCTTCTGACAGTCCATCGGCTGATAGACACATTCCGGGTCTCTCGGAGCTTCTGCTGAAGCTGAACAGCATTCAATCGACGATTTCGTAGCGAGGAAACAGCGATAAAACGGTCATCTCTCTCTGAAGTACTGCGAGTTCTGCCTGTTCCGGGTCTTCTGGAGAACGTCTGATCTTCGCGGAACCTCTGGTACACACGTTGAACTGATAACTTCGATAGGTTCAGTTGTCGAGCCACTTCACGTTGACTAAGCCCACTCTGCAACAGGGCAACTGCTTGGGCGGCTTCATTTGGGGTAGTATCCATGTTTCTTCAGTTTTTCAGGGTCGAATCGATGAGAACAATGTTCAGGAAGACGTATCAATTACGAATGATGCATAAACAATGATAATTACTGGTTTTATGCCTAATGGTAAGTGGCCAATTAGTGCATGCGTTAACGAGGCAGTTGGAGGGGGGTGATTTCCACGCCCACATTTTGCACAATATCCATTCCCGCCCTTGAATATTGGTGTCATTTGATAGGGCAGAAAATTATCTATCACGTGGTATTTAAATTGTTACGGTCGAGCTTACAGTTTTAATAGAAAATGGAAAACTGCTAAAAATGCTGGGGTGGTCCGATTTCTTTGCACCCGAGTGTATTCCAAGAAAACAAGTAAAAGCACCAAGCAAGAATAATATTATTATAGTGATTGACAGTAAATTGTTTACGCCGAAGCCTCAAATTGCTCGTAAATTTTGTGACACAATTAAACATCTCATAAGTTAGGCAGATAACTGCAAATTAACATAAATCTGCATATAATAATAAACATCGGTTTAATGAGATTTAAATCGTTGTCGAAATAGTAGAAGCGCGGAACTTTACCTACCGTACATTCCCCCGTCGCGCTAACACAAACAAGGGATTAGGGAGATGAAGGGCCGCTGAGCTGGTTATTATTTTTAGCGCCTCGTGATTTCATCCCTTCATTTTTAGAATTCACCGCGCAATCCACTCGTACGATACGCGTGATTCACATTAATACATTGTTTATATGTTAGGTATGAACAGACAGCTAACAATAAGTAGATTCTACGAGATTACTTAGGATCACACTTCTATTGTAATATCTACAGGTAAACCGACACGAAATAAAGTAACAACATGACAAGCACACGACGCCCCTCGCTTAAAGGTAATGCAGGTTGCGCTAGGTCGGGACCTAAACAGTTCCCTAGGTAGATTATGATGCGCCCAATACTGGTTTTAGAAACAACTTCTCGATCGACCGTAATTTCCAAAACTTATTGGAGTACTAATGGCAACACTAATTTATGGATTTAAATGTAACGACTGTATCAAAATTTTTGCAGCGTCATGCCCTTAGGCTATACCATCTTCTTCAATCCGCCGGCAGCATCAGAGGCTCAGATGTTCTGCTCATATACCACGGTCTCTATTTGAAGCTTCCACAACAGGTAAATTGGTGACGCTATAACAGACATCGGCGTAGCTAGGAGAACAAGGATTCCGGGGCAAAGGGAAAGATTGTGGTCTCATGCCAGTTCCAGGCTTGACCCAGAATTTATGCTATAGCTATGGCAGGCCCTAGGACTTTGAGTCCCTTGGGTAGTTACGCCACTAGCAACAAAGCCTACGTTACTTACTTCCTAACTTCGCTGGTGTAGTCACTTCCGCGCTCGAGCAGATGGTCGATGTTGTTGTTGTTGGCCTTCAAAGCTTCGTGTTTGGTCTTCGAGCAAACCCCAAATACCGTCACGTTGTCCACGGTCTTCGCGAGCTGGGCTACAGCTTGACCCTGTCAAGAGAACATATAAATTATAGCCTGACAAGTTGTGGTTTGGCCCTAGGCTAGTGGCGCTACAAACAGCTTTCATGTGGCAATAATGTATATAAGTACGTCATTTATACGCATTATAAAATGTTATGTCAACAAATTATTTCGAATACGGATTTCGTCCTAATGAAGGATTGGGTAGAACTGAATCAGATTCTGAAATAAATATTGATTATTGAATCGTATTGAAAATAACTTTTCTTGCATTAATTACCTACTGATGAAAAAATATTTAATAATTGTGAGATATTTTGCTCTATTTTCTCTTCGTGTATTTTAGTTGGCATTAGATGGTTTTCAGCATCTGTTAGCAAATAATACCTACTTTTATCATTATCACCAGTAAAATAAATTGGGTACCGCTATCGCCAAAGTGAAGCTAATATGCGTCTCACTCGCACTTGCGCAGAATGCGCTTCGGAAGCGTATTATTGGTCTCGTTCATACCAATCATCTTAGTCGTTCATTCGGTTCCGTGAACTAAAGGACCGATGATCGATTTAACTTTTTGACGAGGAACTAGCTCCTTTCGGTCCGTAATGGGATTTCATTCCTTTTAGTTCTTAGTTCCTGACCGACTCAAGCCTAGTTGGAGTGTAGTAAGGTTAGAATGGTGAGATTTGAAAATCAACTTGTTGGGCTATATTAATCGGAGCTTCGCTACTTGATTCGTTTCACCGGGGCTTGGTTCAGTCTCTTAGATCTTGTCTTTTGTTGCTGCAATTGCTACATATGTTCCCCGTATACCCATATTTATCATGTCTCATATGGTATTTAGACCGATGATTTATGTACTTTGGAAAGTGTCATGCACTAAAAAGCATCCGTGTATCGGTGTCACCGTATAGATTTAATATGAAATATGGCACACTACAAGAATATTATCGGACTTTTTGGCCAAAACCTCACGATGGCATAAAAATATCTACCTCTACATATAATAGTACCGCGAGGTCCTCGAATCATACGGGTGAGAGCGTTCCGCAACGTTCGCAATTGAATTCTCATGTTCAGCCTAATCGAATCACGGCGTAATTGACACTTCGATATAAAGTGGATCATAATATGCGACCGGCAGGGGACAATTATGGAAGTAGCGAAGAAGTTTCTACGGCAGCACCCTTTGTAAACCTATTAAGTGTATTGCCCGTTTGGTTTAAAATTGATACTCGGTATTATTGGACAGACATAGTAATTGATTGGACCCCACCCAAAGTTAGCCTTTCGCAGACACGAAAGGTCATTGACACGAAGGGTTGAATGACGTCATGGGCGGAAGCGACGAGATTCCTAAGCACACAACGGTTTTTTTCACCTAATTCAGAGCAGCAATTAGAGAACTAGTTGGATTGTTTGCACGGCTATTATGAAGTTCACATACTCGCGCCGACAATTCCTGGAAGACTTACAATGTTGCTACTGAGCTTTGAAGACAGAACCACACAACAATGCAAAGGCAAACATATCTGCCGGGAATCTTTCTTATCGCTGTTTCGTATTTGTTATGATTCAAAATGTTTGTTTAGTTATCTAACCCGATAAAACCTTTAAAGTTTCAAGTGACTGACAGTAAGCGTAATATGTTTATTTTTAATACGCAAACTGAGCTGATATCTAAATAGTTGAAGTGAGACTAAACCAAACCCGCTAATTAGTAACAAACAGACTTCTGCTTCCAAGATTTTGAAATATAAAACCTAGGTAAATTAACAAAAACGAAACTTAATCCGGATCGAATTTCTGCATTGCCTTGGGTGATTCTGATTGCTGCAACGCATCATCGGTAAATCGGCATCTTTGCCAATGTTTCACTCTTACGAAACAATTAGCTTACACATCGTAAGTAGGAGGTCTCAGATCTGCATTATTAAATTTATCAATAAATCTTTACTTGTCTCGCTTATTTGTGTAAAATATACGAGTATCAATTGGTCCAGTCCTTATAAACTGTCAGGGAAGAAAATTGAACTAGAAAAAGAAAACTCACCACACCACCACCAGCGGAGTGGACCAGCAGGCTTTTGCCGGGCGCGAGATTCGCCATCTCGAAGAGCAGCAGATAGGCGACGACGTAGTTGGTAGTGACGGCTACAGCGTCCAGCGGGGTCATCCCCGTCGGCAGTGCATACACGTACTGCGCAGGGACCGACACCAGCTCCGCCCAGGCTTTGTACTCGGGCAGGGCCACTACTTGGTCTCCGACCTGTACGAAATTAATCATGAATTGAAGATGATGTCCAAAGATTATCAAACTCTGAAAGTGAAGTCGGAACTTATTCGGGTCTCCTAAGGTGATAACTTCTCCTGCAGTACGAAAGGTACTCGAATTGTACATACGACATAAAGACCAGAAAGGTCTAACGTATATTTAACCGAAACTTTGGATGTTGTTTTACCCGTCATACTAATTTAAGTATCTAGTACGTAGTCCGTACCGTACCTAATAGTGTTTCTAAGCCGTAAGTCTTCTTAGTCTAGTGTGCTATTGGATACTTGTTCAGATGCTTCGTATAATTCCATAGACTAGAAGTAAATATTAATTTGTCACATTATTATTAACAAGAATTATACAATTATGTAAACCATAAATTACTGCTTATTTTTCCTACAACTTCTGGTGTTAACATACAACGTGTTTAGCGTTAAATTTACGGTTTTATAACTACCACGTACAGATACGATCTTAAAATTTAAGCTTTAATTGATATCCATGTCCGTTGCCGGTGGAATAGATATTAATATACTGCCATCCTGTTATTTTCCTAATTATGTAGGTACTTTAATTTAAGTGTTATAATGCAAATTATTTATTGCTAGTATTTCAAAAGAGAAACCTAAGTCAAGTTATTTTCTAGTGGGGTTGCAATTATTTATGAAGCTATTTCCTTTGTTTGATGGATAGACCCACAGGTGGGTAATCTAGTATTAACTAAATATGAAAAAAAAAGTCTTAATTAGGCACGAGGCTTTATTCCGATATTTACCGACGATCTAAAAAATGGAAATCGGTTTATACAATTTAAATATCGCTTACGACGAGGTTCCTCACAAGTATTACAACTAATTAGGTAGCATCAGCAATACCTACTTAAATTATTTGTTTATTGATTTATTACCGACTTGGAGTAAATATTCAAGTGCAGTCCCTCATGCGTAGCAAATACTGGACATTGTTCATGCATGTACATATTTATAATGGAAACGTGTTATTTGCTTTCATCTATTTGCTTACCTTGGTAAGTGTTCGTTGACTAATTGACATTAAATTTACTGAAGAGGTGTTTGTCGAGCCCTAAGTAGGTTAATAACTTGGTTTAAACTGCTTGCTTGCTTAAGTCATTTTTATTAACCGACTACGACGCAAAAGGGCGTGGTAATTTGTTGAACGCAAATGTGGGTTGTGTATGTTGCACTTAAATATTTATCTTTGGGCGCATATGGACGAGCATGCTTTGTGTAGAAGCCACATGTGTAATCTAATTCATTTGTTTGCCATTCTTATCGCATAAAATTAGTACCCGAATTAAGATATTCCAAAAAAGTGGACATTATTTTCTAAATTAAAAGTAAAACTTTATAAAGGACAAATCTTCCATTTTAGTTTCTTTAAAAGAAGTTGTAAAAAATAACATAATATTTCTCTACTTAAAGTGCTGAATGATACAAAGTGATATCTAATTTCTGTATTTAAATATTCATTGATGAAGTCAAGGCGCATATTAAACAAAAGAAAGTGATATAATTTAAATCTGACCTTGAAGTTGGTGACTCCCTCGCCGACCTGTTCGATTTCACCGGCGCACTCGAAGCCCAGGATGAACGGGGTCTTCGGCGGCGAGTCGATGGCACCCTGTCGCACGATAAGATCCTGGAAGTTCAGCCCACTGGAACAATAGAAACAAGACTTTAGTCTTAATAAAATAGTCTGGCATTTCGTTGACAGCTGTCACAAATGTCCTATAAGAAAAAAGAACATAAAATGTAAATCATTATGAGATTTATGAGGCATAATATAATTTTACATATTAACTAATTTATCGTCATGTTTGTTCCATTAAAATAAACTTGAAAGTACTCAACATTTTAGAATTATTTTCCGAGATAACACGCGGAACGCTGCACTCGTTTTCTGTAACAATAACTACCTAGGTACGTAGGTACTCATATGTCGAAACAAAAACAATGCTATTCTTCCCTACAATTTTAACGATTACATTTTTGTACCAGGGTGACAATACCGTCAAGCTTAAAGGGGCTGGGTTACTCACACTCCAAAATAAGAACAATTAAACCAAAATTAAACCCATTTCCAATTGCCGGCCAACCTGAAATTAGTTTACCGGTATTTCCATTTTGTTGCGACACCATGACCCTCAAGTTTGTTTTAGGTAATTATGGTGAAAGGCAGATAAATATGCATGTACATATACAACCTTTTAATATAAGTTTGGACCTCAGTTGTATGCGACGTCATAGATACCAGGTCTAAACTTATAGTACCTACCTAGGTAGTACTACTATTAAACGAGTTGTAAATTTTTGCTATTACATACTTAGTTTTGTATTGATTTGCTCCATATTGTAAATCGCGTCATCAAATTCCATGCTTAACATACTTTCAAGAACACCATAGCACCACCCCGCGAGTTCAAGAATCAGTGATATACCTAAATGGCTGCGTATATACTAACATTGCATTTAACACATCATTTGGAACCTTCAGCTAAGCTATCTGGAACGAAAGCAAGAAACAGCCGTACAATGAGCGTCGCTCATCGTGTAATGCAGTGTGATGCACAGCACCACTGTTTGTTTGTTCGTACGAACGCTCGGTTTAACTTTATCGTGCAACGATTTAATAAAACTGGTAATTAACAGAGTGGGGCATGGAATGCGGCAGCCATTTGTTATTATGCCAGAGGCACAAGCGGCATAAAGATACCCACATTTAAATATTTAACATGACGTATCAATCAACATCAATATGTGACCCTCTACTACGTCTTACTATTGTTACGCTGTGTATTAACTATGTAAGTCGATACCAGAGCAGTGATTCAGATGGTTAATCACTCAGTTTAACAATTCATAACGGGTATACTACACTACTCTACAGAGTAAACATAAGAGTGTGGACTCATCCTTTTCAAAAATATGTATGTCCTATCGCCCTTATGTAATTTTTTGTACATAAGTATTTACGAAAGGATATTTGACACATATTTTTGCACTTGACTATTATTACTACTAAATATTTCAACATGCAGTGACGTTAAAAAACTTATGAAACGTTCACTGATTCCTGTAGGTCGAATGCACAGAACATTTTCTATTCCGTGGCTCAATGGGAATCGGCAAAATAAAATGTGCTCCAGTTTTTTCCTGAGGCGCTGCGGGTTTGATGTGTATATTTGATCGAATGAGCTATAAAGATAGTAATATACTTAAACAATCACAAAACCAGATCAGCGCCGCCTGCGTCATAGCCGCAGGTTGAGAATGTTTAGTTTATACGCACGACTTCGGAAGCACCGTTGCTACTATATAACTGTTTTCGGGAACCTGTTGCGAAGCATATCGCAAACAAATTGCAATCCGTTGCAATAATAGGAAATAACTAATAGTTTTTCTAACTGCTCAAATTTAGACATCTAGTTCAATTAATAATCTGGATACAATTAATAAGTTGTAATTTTTTACACGCTATAAAATAAGTAGAATCACGGCTATATTTATCGCATATATAGGTAGCTCAACCTTCAGGTATCATATAAATGTGTTAATTAAATATGTAACAACAGTCATGCACGGTGTAGATTGTTTGGCGCGCTGCGTGCCCTGCGTTACAAACCGCGCGGTGGTCGCCGCCGGCAGGTAATCGATACGATTTGCGATTGTCCCCTCACTTGCGACATTGAGTATCGCTCTGTCTGTATAACTTATACCTACTCGTCTACAGTCTACGAATGCATGTTACGTCTTCATTGTAATGCGTCTACTTGTAAGGGTATGCCCGCATACTTACATGTCTGCATTAACTGTCTGTCTAACCATAATTATTAGTATATTTCCTACCTGCATATTTAAAAGATAAATTAGCAACCGTTAGTCAGAAGTTGAGTGACGACTGGGCATTTGGTGCGACTTTAGATCTTTATAATCAGCAGATGGGAAGGCGAAGGTATGAAGAAACAAGCATTAAGAAAATACTCTTGTAAAAATACATATGAAGGAGTGTTGGCTTAAGAGGTACGGGTCCAGAAAAAAGGTTTCAGAGAATAAAGGAAGATCCACTGGGAGTACTTACTAATTTTATAAAATATGCAAATAATATCCTGAATTCTAATTTCCTCTGCGTGATAATGGGTTGGGTTACACTGAGAAAACTGTTCATCAAAAACATAGGTGAATTCAGTTAAAATGATGATGATTTCACGTAAAGTAGGGAGCATACTGATATCACCAAAAGGTACGATGATACTACTGCCGCTGTTGCTCACTATATTATATGATGAACTGTCACCACGCTTTAGGAGGAAGCAGACACATATTTCGTGGTTCGTAACAAGCGTTTATGGTGAAAGTCATCATAAGTTGTGGGAAGACCCCATATGACAATATTACCGTCATCATACATTAGTATGCTTTCCTCATAATTTTAAGTGATTTCCTCTTACTTCCGATATTTCCTTTTATTTCTTCCTATTGTCTTTAAATGCCGATATCGTATTATTGTATGATTTCTTACTTCTATATACGCTCTTTCATCTAATTTTAGTAATATCATATTATTTACTCCTAGTACTTATCTAGGCTTTCCTGATATTTTTGTATGCTTGCCTGCTATTGTTTAGGTGCTTTCCTCATATTTTTGTTGTTTTCCTATTAGCTCTTCCTACTTTTTATCTACGCTTTCCTTATATTGTTGTGTTCTGTCTCGTTATGTCTACTCACTATTTATCTATCCTTTCCTATTATTTTAAGAGGACACTATGCGTCTAGTGGCATTCTTGTCACTGTAATAGTGTTTTCTACTAGACTAAATTATTTTATTAAAGTCAAATATCAAATACAACTCATATTTTATGTAATGGAAATTGTATCAATTACTTTTCCCCATTTTAACTTAACGGGGACAGCTGGTGACTTTTTCCGTTGAGTAAAAAAAGTGAATAGTTAATAGTAATGGATACAAAGCTTCATTTGTATTCGATATTCGATTTTAATCAAGTAGTTTAGTTTAATAGAAAACACAATTACAGAGACGAGGAAACCTTTACACGCACTGCGTCCTCTTAAAATAAATAAATAGACAAATAGTGGGCATACATAACAAGAAATATATCAGAAGTACTTGATGCTTAACCAAAAAAGATCACAATATACCAGAGCGTTATTGAGAAGACAATGATAGAAAGAAAAAAAAAATGTTTTTAGCAAAAAGGTTTTATTGATTTTAAATTACTTACAATTTCACACAAAAAGGGCATAAGTAAATAATAAACTCTTAGGTATATCTTTAAAATTTAAATACATCTATGATAAAATTCATTTATTATTAGTTTAATACAGATGGTTTGCATTCATTGATTTTTTTATTTCAATTCCGTACACATAAAGTTGTTTATGTCTATGTCAATAAATTCTATAAACATCTTTGTACAACATTAAAGTTGAACATTATATGCAAATAATCTACCATGGGCACAAGATAAATCATCTCGAGTCGATTTTTTGAGAAGCAAGCGCTCGAAAAAGCATGCATACTCGTACCTATATAATGGAATAAGCGAAACATTTGAACGCTCTGGATTCTCAAAATTCAGCCCACTGTATATTGTTTTTAAAGTAACATACTTACAGCATATAATATAAACCATGAATGTCAACGCCGTTATGGATATCACATTATCATTCTCCTGAATTAGTGTTATTTTTACTAGAACTAGAACATACATAGTAAAGAAGAGGCGATACCGAATTACATATCTATCGTCACACTAGCTTTTCCAATAGTAATTTGCTTAAACGCCCGCGTTGTGCCGCGGTTAAGGCGCCTGCTTTGAGGCCTTCGGCCGATGTTTCCAATATGACTCGCACCTAAAACAAAAATGTATTTATCAGTTACATATAACATCTAGGTCAGTTAGTTTTTCCTAGTTGTAATTTTAAAAGAGTCGCCGTGACACGCCCCGTGATATAGCTGATTGACCTGCTCAATAATAAGGTCCATCCATATCATATAACATAGCGCTCACCATATACCACTTGTCTCATCAAACCAAAACAAAATCACAAAGCACAAAAAAAACAAGGCGCCAATTAGGCTGGTTTAGTAATCAATTAACAAACAATACGACTAGTATTAGGTTGTATATAACTTCAACTTACCAGCAATTTTCTCAATGTAATTGGCCAAATTCCATCTGCCATAAATCTGCTGTGATTGATCCATCATCATCATCAGCACAAAGACGTCCACTGCTGGACATAGGCCTCCCCAGAGAACGCCACTGTGACCGGTCCCGCGCCGCCCCCATTCAGCGGACTCCAGCTACCTTCACCAGGTCATCAATCCACCTTGTGGGGGGGGCGTACCCACGCTGCGTCATCCGGTGCGTGGTCGCCACTCAAGAAGTTAATTATTCATTTCACATATTATTCACAACACTGTTCGCGTAGCGCGTGCACTTTCGTTGAACAAAAAATGGCTACTGACTTTACTCATGCAATATTTTTTTGTTATTACCATGACTTTACTGTGACGGGCCTGTGACTTACGCACGCGCGTAATATAATTTCGGAACGGTCATCGTAATTTTGTACTTTCCGCGTATTTTTGTGTGATAGCTTTGTTTTTTATTAGGATGTCATGATATTCCAGAATTACCAGTGTTAAAAAATATGATGCTAACAACGTAAATAATATGACAAGTCATACCTAGTTTCAGTACGGTGCTTTCACCGTATTTCAATTTACGTCCATCAATTCTACTAGTAATTTCTTAAAACAATATGGTGACAGTTTCCTCGTGTAATATAATTATAATCTTTCTTTGGAGTATCATCGTATTTCTGTAATATAGTTGAATTTTAACAGGACAGCATGATATTTTATCGAGATGGTAATATTATATTCGGTGACTAAATCTTATGATGAAAGGTCATCACATTATTACATTACTTCATCTAGAAATACAGTTATTTCGTTATATGGTACAATTCTAGCGTGATATTTACCGAGGATCACTTTATTTTAGTATAATTAATCATATTCCTGATCAATATAACGATATTTTAAAATGAAGCCGAAACGACATTTTTCTCAGTGTAAGAAGGTACATAAACACTGACAATGTGGTGGTCCACTATAATAATAATAAACTGTGTCCTTCCCATTTCAAACCCGGCTAACGGCTCTTTGCTGCAAAGTAAGCCATACCTACTCGTTTGCTTGCTGCAATTAGCATGTCGGATAATAGTCTCATTTACTAACACACTTAAAGGCCGAGCTACCTCTAAATTCGATTAATTTTACTACCCTGGGTTATTGCTGTTTAAACAATTAGAGTTCTCTTTTTATACATTTTATCGCCGCAATATTGCCTTTTACTGCGACTCGTAAACCTTAAAGCAGCTATTGGTGTTAAATCTTCGTATACTTACCCAACAAGGAAATGCACATTCAAAGCAACGCCAAAAATATCCCTTTTCACATAGGCAACTAGTGTTTCCTACATACATTGTAACTGTACCTACTCCTCGGTTTTCCCAATCCAATTTGTGTTGCGTGTTTACGATCCAATCGGCAGAGTATCGTATAACAGGGATTTTCAGGTTGTTTGTAGCTGCTGCTATTTAGGAACCCTTTCTTATACCTATTTGCTTTAATCATTCTAGATTACTACTTGAAAATGGTCTGAACTACATATTATATGTAATTGAAAGTAAACGAACGGGTAATAACGGAACCGCAACTAGAACCGTTTCCTCTGTAAAAGCCGTCTTTAATACTCGTTTTCACGTTTTATTGGTCATTAGTAAATTTCAAGTAACAAACATTGCCCTTATTGTTAACACGTATTCCATTTTGTAATATTATTTGATTGCATAAAGTGAATATAAATGCATCGTGGGGATAGTAATGCACATGCCGGCACCCCTCGGGCGACACGCAACCCCGACAGCCCCACAATACTGACATTAATGCATTAGAACTTCGTAATTCCGAATAATTACAGCGACATCAGAGTGGCATGAACCGTGGCTCAGTCACTCGCTCGTTCGCACCCGCATACTTTTTATTGGGTGAATTGGACGCGGGCACTATCGTTTTATCATCAAAAAAGCTTTGTGCTATATCGACGATTCCTGGGACCCACATTGCCGGGTCGGAATGTTAAGCCGAGATAATCTGTCGAGCCTCGTATCGAATTTTACACACGCTACCTGACCGCTTACTCGTATTCAACATACTTGAATGGCTTCCTTTAACAACAATAGTCGTAATGCGTCTCTCATACGCAGGTAGTAGTTTTTGTTATTAATCCGTAAAATTACTGACGCATTGTCAGAAATTTTATAATCCGTTGTTGCCACGGAAATTCAGAATTCAAAGATTGTATCTCGATCTTATAAATTTAGTTTTAAGTTTGGAGCACCGACGAAATTAAAGCGGTTGTTACCAGTTGCGTGTCAACAAAACTTCAACACTTATGTCAAGGCCCCAACCCCGGGGTCGTCGACTGTTCCAATTCCCCAAGCACCCGAGCGAATTACCATGAGACTGCCTACAACCGTGTCCTCCTTTGACTATCTTAATTACTTACCAGCAATTTCCATATTCTTGGTAAACACCCGATTAAAAGACGGAATATACCTACTTCTTTTATCACCTTGTATATATTTACGTGTCGAGTTACCCTTAAGTTAAACAGTGATATCTGATTGCAAGGAGATCGTGACTGGATCTCATGGAACAAGAATATTAAAAACAGAAGAAGATAGACGAATCATATGGTCAGAAAAGTGGGACTCTAAGGGTAACAATGATGTTGACGATAATGTTTATGGAAATCTGTTTGAAAGGAATATATGTATGTACCTAATTGTAAGGGGTAAAAGCGTAGAAGAATTTGATAAGATAAGATACATTTTTATTGCTCTCATATAGTGTCCAGATCTCTAAATTCTTATCTAGCTAACAGTAAGAGCATCAATGGCAAATGGCAGCAAAGCATCACAATCTGGCTTCCCTGAAATGTAAGCTTCACATTTTGCAGTGGTCCGAGAGGCGAGAAGATCGATTTCTACTTATCAAATATTATGTTTAAATGTTTGGTAGGCCGAATTAGATAAAATCCAGTTTAATTCAGTATTTTGTTTTCTTTCTTTACGTTTTTCGATAACGCAGGTAGGTAGGTAGGTAGTAACTAATAGTAAAACAACTTAGACCCATTTAGTAACACAACCCCAGACGAGTGTTCTACATGATACACTTTAGATGAAATTTGAAAGAAAAACTAACAGTAAACTTTGTAATGGATGAGTAAGCCTCGCGGGGTAAATGAGTAATTGTAAATTGCATTGGGGTTGAATCGGCGTCGGCGGCGGGCGTCGCGACGTCGCGCCGCTGCCGGCAGACACGATCGACCTGCATGGGGTGATATATTTTTAACCTTTGCCCTATGCAGTACAATAGCCCTAGGTCACCTACTTCAAGTCTCCAAATGAGAAATTCTACGAACCGAAGTTAAAATAATTCGTTTAATTAGTGGATATAATCTTTTCTCACAAAGAATAATATACTTATGAGGAGTTTTTTCTATTCCTCGTAGATCTCGTCATAGACTATGAAGAGACCAATCTGGACTGGAGATGCCCCGCAAACAAAAGAGTATTAGAAATGGCGAATATTTAAAGTAATAGAATAGGTACTTTAACATACCTACATGTAAACAACCTCTTATTTTTTGAAGTCTGATGGAATATAAAAAAAAAACATTAAGAACTAATCCAATGGAAAATATGAACGATTTAATACCGATGTAGTAATTACTTAAATTTTAATCAAAATAAACTAACAAAGCGTAGCCGAATAACTATTCAGTCCATAGGCAATCTAATTTGAAGTTAGACACATCGGGACAGGTACGTTCGCCTAAGTTCGAGATTCAATATGCGTATAGTATTTAGCAAAGGAAACCTAAATATATATTATTCAATTCATAAAAGTGAAAAATGGCTGAAAAAATTGAATTTCAAAATATGGTTTTCAATCTGTATTTTGAAATGCTTAAAACGCTGTCCGCCATTTTCGCTTACGATAGTGACGTCATCGGTCATGTAAACAAAACTGAAAGTCTACTTTGAGTAAGCGTCAGAACAGAACCCCTGGACCAGTAGAGATTTTGATAAAATTTAGCTTTCTAGCTTTCACAACAATACAAGACATTTGTTTTAGAGCTAGTAAGATCATTAATTACCATTTGAAATATATTTCAAAACTGGGTCTACTAGCCTATTAAGGTGTCCTCGATTACCTACTAGAATAAGAATACTTAGGTAATAATATCATTGATTTAGTTTGGTTCCAATCTTTCTAATATATACAGAAACCTAATAAATATAAAATAAATGAATCCAACAGAAAGCTACTCGCCATAACAATTAAACTTTAGAATGAATTTGAATGCCTCAAGTGTTTGCGCATCGGGTGTTTTTCCTAGTGGTTTTATGGGCAAAACAGTGGCAATTGGGTCAATCTAAAATTCGTTGCAGATAAACTTGTCCCAACGAAAAAAAAGTTTGTTTTTATAAAATTAGTTCAAATATATGTAAAATTTATACAAGTTTTTAATTCAATAAAACAAGGATCATCATCATTTCCACACCTTATTATTAATTTCGTATAAATTATTAATATTTCGGTTTTTTAAACGGTAACATAGTGGTATTTGTGCAAAATATTTGTTCTTGGGTCATGGATGTTATGTATATGTATTTATATATTATGTATATCGTCGTCTAGTACCCATAGTACAAGCTTTGCTTAGTTTGGGACTAGGTCGATTTGTGTAAGATTGTCCCTTAATATTTATTATTATTATTATTATTATTATTTGGTGGTAACAGAGTTGTTTTTTCTATGAACGATTTTCTGCAACGAATTTTAGAATGACCCAATTATCTTTGCTTCCAAAGCAAGTAACAAACGGATTGTTGGTGTAAATTTCGCAGCATTCAGTGAAGGAATTTGCGCAAGTCGAAGTCGGATGTCGAGCGTCACGTTCCATTGCGCTTCGGCGAAATCCTTCAAGCGCAGGCGCTTGTCGTTCTACGCGAAAATGCATCTCCAACATACTTTCATTTTCAATACGTGCGCATTTGAAGCGAAGGAATTCAGGTAATCGAAAACGTTGGATCAACAGGACGTTTTCTATCTAAGCCCTGGTAAGAAAAACAAATAAAAGGCCTTCATTTTAAAGTTAATCTTTCTCAATCATGCATCGTTATTCCAGGAGGCGTGTAGCGGAGCGAAGACGTCATTGTAATGCAGCGTGGGTGCTACATAGAATGGAATGGTAAATAATGAAGGATGTTTGGCTTTAGCTTCATACTTCAAGTTCTTGGATAGAACCACGTTTCTCGCAAGTTATGTGCCAGTAAATATTATTGGTTAAGTAAACCGGCGGAGTATCCTTGAAGCTTAATTTGCATGGAATCCCATTAAAATTCGCCTAATTAGTACTAATTGGGTCCAATTAGGCGCTTTGATGAATAAGGCTTTAAAAATTACTGCTGGGAGATACATAACATTCTCAGAATGACGTGAATTTGGGCATAATGTAAATCTGCGTAAAAAATTACTCAATTATTAAGTCCCCGTAAACTTTTTATCATGTTTTTAAGAAAATTAAATAAAAAAAATTGCCTTGACAAATTAGCTTGAAATATGTTAAATTTCATCCGATCGAATCGTTTATTATTAAGATGCATTATTGCACGTATTACGAAGGGAGGTAGTATACGATCCCATCCTGGAACGTGTGTTACCTGATTTGCGTAACTAATATCAGGTAAACTAAACATACTAGTTATTTATCATAACAAATGAAGCAATTGACCTCCCAGCTACTAAGTACGTTCTAAGCCTAACTATGACTTATAGCCGATACGACGAGAAATAGTTCGCTGTATATTACCATGAGTACGAACGCACTAAAAGGAATTTCCTCAGTACGTACTTTCTGATTCATTTGTATTCCGGTTCGGCGTGTTGGTGAGTTAACGCACACGATTATGCGTATATTACGGCCAGGAAGCTGACTCCGCTTATTCCCTCATAATACGATATGAACGGACTGAATCAATGTTGGGTATACACGTAGGTACGTAACATACGACCTATCTGTTATTTAGCCGCCGTAACCGCAGCACAATGCGTAATTATATTAAATAGTAGTCGTGCTTGTCTTATTAATTTACTTGAATATGACATGTGTATAACTTTGATGAATAATAGAGTTCTTGTTTCGTTTACCTAGTTCCTGTAGGCACCATAACCGTCATTTAAAATTTCCCCCGGCGCATATTTGTACGTTTCTTTTTCGTACAATTTGTGATAGACTATACTTGAAGGGGTCTGAGGAAAACTGGCGAAGTCCTTTTTTTCAAGTCAATGTTATCTAAAACAGAGGTAAAACTAGGTCCTGATTTTTTGCCAATATTTTTACTTCAGCCGCGCCAGCTATATCAAAGGATTTAACAACTTCAATCTACTATACTGTAAAATTTTGTCAGATGTGACTTAGCCAGTTCTTCCTCTTCGTCTTTCACGAGGAGCTTCCGCGGGCAATTGGAGAGGGTGTAGAAAGAATTTACACTGAAAATTTGAAATATGGCTTTACTTAACAAACAAACGGTTCTAGCGGAGTTTAATTATGGATCCTTTTATTTATGGCATCATATTTCATTCGTCGTGTATTGATGGCCTTCCATCTGTAATCATTATTTATGTACCCATTTTAATTATAAGCATGGAATGCGAACTAGGTATGAAAAATGTCGCATGTTTACTAGAATTGTGCCAGTGTGTCAAACAAATAGCGTGACTGGACTCATGGACCGCATTTTTACTTAAACAGTCTAGTCGCAATGAATTAACCATGTCCAAAAATAAACTGGGACCATTCGTGCCGTCACGTCACAAAGCTTATAAGTACATCATTAAGTTACTGATAAGCAAAAGGACACATCGATATCGCCAAAGATTTTGCTTCGAGGCAGTAAAAATACATAAAAGCATCAAACTTAGCCATATCAACCCTTTTATGCCTCGAGGGTTGAAAGGGTTTCCGCAGTTACATTTTTTAGAGGCGCGCAACCTTAAAATGTTTCTTAGTTTTCCGATTCGGTCACCAATTTAGGGATGACAAAGCACCTGCTTTTTAGACGGCTTAATATCCGGCTAGCGGTTTGGGCCAGCAGAGTGAATACAAACAATGTAACGCGTGCGACCACGGCGTGACGGCTCTATCGGCTTCCGATCTCCATGCCGCGGCCTGTGACTAGGGCTGTCTGATGCCGCCTATGGTAAAGTCGGAAATGAACGACATAGCTCACATATTTAGGTCCTTACAGCCATAATACTGTGTGTTACTAAGGCGCGTTTTGTGACCGCATCGTGTATACCTTGCAGGTTCAATTACACAAATGCGCTCATATACTGTGAGAAATATCTACATATCATCAGCACTGCAGTCTCTGACGGCTAGATTCTGAACTGAGCAGTTAGCGTGCTTAAGCTGTTTTTTATAAGTTATAAATCTCTACTCCGATTATCCATCAAATGTAGGTAGCGTTACTGAACGCTGTACTAAGACTTCCGCTTTTTCTTTCATACAAATTTAAATCCTCATCAACCGTAATTTGGACATCTGGCTTAAGTAGCTAAGTATGTAAGTAAATTTATCTTATCTACATGTCATGAAAATACTTGCGCTGCTCATCGGTCATGGACAGCCCTGACTAATAGGAGGCTGCAGGGAGTCGTCACAGTTTCATACATCATAATGGCCTCTGCATTTCGTTATCTGACATAATTGCCTTTACATACTCTCGCGTATTACTCCTACCGGTATGCGCGTCAGGCTCGGAGCAGCTATATTATGCACACCACGTGCTACTCCTGTGTGGCACTTTTAGACACATGTTATGTATAAAAACTTTAACGGAAATATCCCTGTTCGTGATTTTTCTGAATACAAGCGTTAATGTATTTTTAGGATGACATTGGAAGTTTTTTGATAAGTGAAAAATTAATCGTTTTCATCGTACACTGTGCTGCGTTAGCGAAATTAAGGATTACAGGGCCTAATTTTCTGATAAAACTCGTATGAGAATAAAGAATGTTCCCTCTTCTATAATCCCATGTAATAGCAATAACCTGGATTCATACAAGCTCTTAAGTTTTGACCACCGGAGGGACGACTTTTGTTTCTTGAACCAATTATGACCCATAATTAATTTTATTGAACGTTCCAAGCTTGGTGAAGTAAAGCAAATTAAAACAAATTTGACTTAACTGCTTAAATAAAGCTATTAATCACAAACAAGTTCGAAATTTTGTAATTGAGTGTCTAAACGGGTAAGCCTGTGGCCGCGGCCGGGGAATGGTGCGGACGAAAAGTTTTCACGAGTTACTCGCTAATTCCCAACAAAGGGTTCAACACTCCGTCACCGTTTTAAATCGAGATTTCAGCATTACAATCTGTTGGAAACTTTAGGGACAACATTCAGTCTAAGATCAGTCCATTTTGAACTCTATTTCTTGGACAGTTAAACTTGATACAATCGTAAGTGTGTACGTACATGACTATGGGCATCATTAAGTGTTACTAGTGCCTTGGCTCCAAACCAAGTAATTGACGGAGGAATGTACATTTGCAAGCTCACCACTAATTAGTCACCCTACATAGCAACGTCATACTACAAATATTCGTCACAGTCATCCGCGTTAATTGTCCTGTCAGGAAGTGACCGGCGACGCTACGCGTAGGGGTTACGCTGTCAAAGGGTCCGATGTCTGCCGTTTTGGGCAACGAGTTACTTTTTATCTTATCAAATAAGTATGAATTTAACCTTTAACCTTACTTGCCCGGAATCAAGCGACTTGATGTTTAACAGAGACATTTAATTACCTAGTACTAACGAAGTAACGCGCAATAGTAGGAATTATTAAGATTTAGAAGAATGTAGTTTCAAAATGATCATTAATAATCAATTATATCGAAACAACCTTTGGTTAAATGAACCGTGAGTAATATTACAGATATAGTAACATCGGATATCTACAATTACCATCACATTCATGTTTCCCCATGTGCTTTCTCGAATTCCGTTCAAACGCGTGCTCTCAAAGCGTCTAATGGCATGCTATAAACAGCCAAGAATTCGATTGATGAACCACCAATTAACGCTCTCAAGAACCCACTGTTACACAATAACTGATAATAGCCATTGATTTACGCTTAGGACGGCTTTAATGAATCGGAAGCAATAGTTTTGTTTCAGGTTAAATCCATCTACAAGCTGAAGTTGGTACGAGAGAACTGGCAAATTTAGTACGAGAATACTCTTAGCAACTGTTTGTACCTACGGCTTAAAGGAAGTGTGTGTGTAGAGCTTACGGCGATTTACTTCGACGGTACACAAACACATTTCATTAACAGCTTCTCATTCATTATGTCATTTGATGTGAATGGTTGGTAATGTAGTAGAATTTCAGGATAAAATCAACAGTATTTTCCGAGACGATGGAAATGAATGCGTTCTGATTGCCTCCTTCCATCAGCTAACGAAGTCCGAACGGCCCAACGACCAGCATTTATTTAACACCCGCCGTGGACTAGTGAAGATTAATTCTCTCCTATAAAGTTGAAATATATTTTATCTAGTTTACTTTTAGCATCAAGTAGGTAGTTTTGTGTTGTTTGGCATTTAACAAAACTCAAAGATATTAGAAATCATTTAAAATGTTAATTTTGTCTAATGTATATTTCTATTTTTCACTTTGATTAATGTGATAAAAGGTCAACAAAACGCAAACTATGAAGCGTAAATAGTATGCTAAAAGATCGTTTCGTAATTACAAGAACCATATCTAGGAGGTTATGATTATGACTTCTGAAAAACCGGCCCTCACTGTCTCCATATCGGGTAAATAATCTCCGACGGTTCACGAGGTCAGCAAAAAGTCTATATCGTGCTATCTTCTTTCCATGAAAAATGCCCACAATTTCTTTGTTTTTATCTCACAGAATCGATAACGAAAACAAACATAGATAACATTTTATCATTTACCAGAAAATAAAAAGAAAGCTTTCTAGATAACAAACTCGCACAGACAATATGCATTTTGAGTCATTGTTGGTGCAGCGCCTACGTTACTGATTTTTATATTATCTATATTTTAGGTACTTATTAATGACGAATGACAATATTTTACATAAACAAACCTATCCTGCTAGAAACACACACGAATCACGCACCAGAATCAAATCGAGCATTAGCTAATAATGTATGTAATCGATTCCAAATCAAAGCATCACTATGCAACAACCATGACCAGTAATCCTCAACGCGATACGTTAAGAAAAACAGTATAATACGATATGTTAATGTAGCACGCCCTTAACATGTGTATGAATGCGGGCGCAAAAAAATGACTCAAAATACTGGCAACGAACCCGATGCCGTCACTGGGTAATAAACGGAATATCATTATAGTGTCCCAAATGTTGGAGCAAAAAATGTTGACGGAGCGCTAGGGCGTGTGTTGAAGGCAAAGAAGGGCGCCCTTACTACGTAACTAAATATAGATCTGCGACTCGACTCCGTACCGGAATTTATACTCTAAACACGTCTTGCGTTCCCGAGCCCAATCCTACACGACTAGCGGATTAATGCTGCCAGAGCCACCTACTTGCTCAATTAATTTAACTTTGCGCCTTCGAGTCGTAGTCGGCTCGCTACCCACAGGAATGTTCTGACCACGCGTACCTAGTCCTGTTTCACACAAACAATGGGAACAGCAAAACACTATAGTTTTTATAGCTGCGCAAAATGGCGACGATGAAGCAATGTCGTGGCATGGATTATTAATTATTTTTTCAACCGACTTATTGCAAAAAACGAGTAGAAATAATGTCCCTCTTTTTAACTAGGTATAAGAAAATTGTGGTTGCTCCGTGTATCGACACGGAGTAACGACTAATGAATAAGGAAATAATAATAATATATTTTCCTCCATTTTTAATGCTCGAGTTAGTAATTACTAAAGCAAAGGTTTGTTAGGATTATCTAAGGAATGGTCAAGCTTTTAAACAAATAAAGGTGAATACAGAAAGTTTTCACTTATGTACACTCCTTGATGTAATGACTTAATATCAATTTGTAAAAATAACGGCCAAGTGAGAGTAGAACTCGCGCACCGAGGGTTCCGTTCAAGCATCCCATCTTCACTAGTCGGGTTAACTTAAGTTTGCACCTGGTTTGTATGGTTATGCATACAAATTAGGTGCAAAGTTAACGCAACCGATCACGTTTATTGTATGGGATGGGAGCCCCACTTAAATATTCAATTTAATTCTATTGTTATAGCGGCAACAGAAATACATCATCTGTAAAAAAATCAACTGTTAGCTATCACGGTTCATAAGATAGATACAGCCTGGTGACAGACGGACAGACGGACAGACAGAGACAGACAGACAGACAGACGGAGCGGACAGCGGAGTCTTAGTAGGTAATAGGGTCCCGTTTTTTACCCTTTGGGTACGGAACCCTAACAAAGTATCTGAACATAATTGTACCTAATCTGTAATACATATAACGTAAGTTTAAGATAAGTATGTATAATACTAAAGATATTATTTTATTACATGTAAAAAAACTAGCACGTGTAGTTTATTAATGTTACCTGTAATATCATAGAAGAGGTCCAACCTGTTCTACTAACTGTAAGTACGTACTTCTAGTAATTAGTGGTTTATTTTAACATGCCCAGACGTATTGTAATACAACGAATATATATCAATTTGTTACTACAGTGTTACAAAACGAATCAATGAAATCAGTCAATGATTTCAAGATTACGAGTATATAACCCTCTTTAGACCTACACGTGCACAATAAAATTGGATCAGAAGAATTTATACATTGAATACCTTTTCCTATTTTTTTATATTCTGAAGTTAAGCCAATATTAATTTAAATGGGGCGACAAGACTTCTCATCTTGCGGGATAATCCTGATTTATACAGCGTAAAGAAATTACTGGCCCTCTGAACAGCGGGGTATTAGACATAAATTAGAAAATCACTGAACAAACAGTGACTACATCTTGCTGTTTTACAGTTACTTTTGTAAATAAGCATATTCATACTGTGAGACAAATTTTATTACCTCCTAAGAGGTCGTTGAGCATTACGTTCAACAAGTAGGTAGTTGGTAAAGTCAGTAACAACTCACGCCGCCCGGCCTAAGAATCGGGCCGATAATCGAAAGCTATCGCGTGAAGGAAGATTGTGCTCGATTGTATCGGATATGAATTATTAACATAAGAATGGAAAGATGCCGCTATTCGAGAGTAGAAAAAATATCAACACAATGTGCTTCTATTCATTTATCGGAGAGCTCGGTTAATGGGTGCTATAAAAAATAAGCATTGGCGTCGAAAGACGTAGGGCCTGCGGAGATTGGTCGGCGTGAGGTAGTGAAGTGAGGTGAGGGCAGGGGACGCGTCGTATTGATCCGGCGCGCCCTCCCCCGCCGCCTCGCAGACATTACGGGCGCCGCCACCCCTCACCCCGAGTACGACGAACACCTCCCCGTGCTGCCGACCACCCTGCCACGACGCAACCACACCCCTTTCCCATGCAACAACCTAGTCACGGGATTTTCCAATTCATTCTGTCCAGCAACACTGAAAAACCTACAATAAAACCCAATGAAGACATACGAGTATAATACCGATGCGTAAATATGATAAATCCCATAAAAGCGGGACGAGATCGAGATTGATTTTAGATTCACATCTAAATAAGGGCACACGCACGACAACGTTTAAGGTTCCGAGAAATTCCGGTCCGATATTTTGGAGATTTGTTACCTGTCATGCGTGTTTTATTTGTCAAAAAAGAAAAGAATGCGGCTTGTTTACTGCCATATAGAGAGGGAGTTGATTCGATTATGGGCACAATAAGCGAAGGAGCATTTTCGTAAGTTCAATGACTTGGCAGACTCACAATGTGGCCGCGACCCGCCTGCAGCATCTGCTGCGATGAAGGATTTTATAGATAGGCACATGTTCCGACCGCGCTTCCGCCTGTCTCGGGACTTGGGGAAATTGGAGATCACTATTCTGCCACACAGCTTTATCATTTCTATAAGTATAAATCGGATGCCCTCTTTACGGCACCGGTAAAAAGATACGGCACCGGAGTAGATATATCTTTTCCGTTAAAATAACTTTAAATTTCAGTGTTACATTTATCCTATCATATAGGTAGTACTTCCAGGCGTAGCTATAGCTACCTACGCCTGAAAATACTCAAACTCCTGTCGGCTGCCATGACTATCGTATGTTTGAGCTGACTAATCGATGAGTTATCGCGCTTGGAATTAAATGTAAAGCGATAACAAAGCTAAATGCGCTGTAACAAAAAATCAATAACTAACATAATTGAATAATATTAATACATTATCAATTTATCATATGAATTGTGCTTTTTTTATGTTCTATTTAATTTAGATATATAAGAATTCCGATTGTTTACGGAGACGAGAGGATACGACGGATTTATTTATTGATAATAGCACTTTATTTGTTTTCCAATGTAACATGATGAGTCAATTACGATACTACCGTGGCTGACTCATATGCGTAAGTTAACTATAAGTACCTACGAGAATAAAGACTATGACACATCTCCTCACTGTACCGCCAACATTTAGTTCATTCAATTGTTTTAACAGACAGATCTTGAAAAGTAGAACAATCCATAATAAAAATAAAACTTCAATGTTCACACAGTTTTTAACGAGTTTGACTGTAAACATAAGCTGCCCATCAAACTGACCATGATTGATTGAAAGATGTATAGGCAGTTGCATCTTGACACAGCGGAAGATAACGTGTTATTATGAAACATGATTAAACGACCCTTTTTTATGACTATAAATAAATCAAAATTAAGGTCAATATTACTCTTTACGTCCCCTATTTAGTTGTGCTGTGTTGAATCACAACATAGTATAAAAGAAAGTCGCTCCCTGCTGTCTGTCCCTATGTATGCTTAGATTTTTAAAACTACGCAACGTATTTTGATGCGATTTTTTTAATTGAGTGATTTAAAAAGAAGGTTTATATGTATAATACATGCATAATATAGCAGAGAAACACTTTTCATTTAGTATTAGCATTGCACCCGTGCGAAACCGGGGCGGGTCATTATAAGAAATATATGCCTTATAGTTATCTAAACTTTTACGGAAAATGGTCCTACGCAATAAGGGCCACAATGATAGTTGTGTGAACTATAGAGGCATCGTGGATGTGCAATCTCAGAAGCCAGTCCACCTACACAGAAGTTGCAGTCAGGTAGAATGGCGAGTTATTCCAATCGAGTTAGCTCAAGAACATAGCTTTCTAGTGACTCATAGGAAGAGAGCTATCTCGCGCAGACGCTCTCAATAAGGAAGAGGGTAATAAACAAATTCATCTCTCCCATCTTATGTGGCTTCAAAGCCCATTAAAATGCACAATACTGCACTTTATACCATAGAGCGTGGTCGGTCGCATCACGAGGGGCAAATGCTATTTTTAGTCTTTAAATTGATACGCCAACAAAGGAAAGGATGTAAGCAATTAACGAGCACTTTCGCCACAAAAAGAAGACCAATTACGCCATGATATAGATGGTTCAAATTCCATTTGACAAAAGATTTTTACCCGTAATTGTTTTCAGTCGAGATAAACTAATTTAGTTTTGACGAGAATGTTTAGAAATCAACGCACCATACAAAGTATCTCAGACAGCCATAAAACAGGGTTTCCCTAATGCCCGTATTTCTAAGAAGTGGTATATGACGTAGAACAGATGCCCGCTACAAAAAAAATACGACGATCGCATTTCCCATCCCTCACTACTTATCTCAACATATAATTAAGCACTCTCGGAATCAAAAAGAAAGCCACTCACGAAAGGCGTGAGTACGCCGATTGTTCTCGGAAGAAGTCTCACGCTGGCACCGACTTGACCTAATTGAAAATAATGGTGTGTTATTCATTGGTCAGATCCCTTTGAGAAGTCTTACTAAAACACATTAGCTGAACAGCAATCGCGCGTCTTTACCCCGACTGCACCAACGCTCCACGCATCATCGGACAGATTTCATTTTATAACGGTCACAAGTCATTAATTTAATGGCACAGTTAAACAAGGCACCCTTGTTTCGCAGCCAGAACTGATTGATCGGAAGAGAAACAAATACTTTCGTTTATATACGTAAGGGGGCTACTAGACATTTTGTTTACGACTTTGTTTTACTGCATATACTTAAGTTTCCTTTTAGTTATACCGATAAAATAATGCATGTGCTTCTAATGATTATGAATCATCTGACCCGGCAGCTCGCTCTGCGATTTTATCTCAAAACTGAAATGAGCGGCTTAATTAAGTGAGACATAATCCAGACCGATTCAGCTTTCAGGACTGGATTTATTTTTCTTATACAAAACAAAAGTAAACAGAACTCTGTACACACATCGTGTCGACAACAAATGCCATTTAAATGGAAATGATTCACATCGATCGCACACTACTGTTGTAAAAGTTATTGTAAGGAAAGTTGAATTACCCACTTACAGGCTAGTCTCTTCGTCGTCGTAAAGTCATGGCCACCAGAGCGGCGCCGCGTGACTGGAGGCTAGACAGGTATTATTTAAAACATTCGGCGGTTACCTTACATTATAATGACTATTTAATTGTGGGTCAACAAACTCGAGAGATAATAATCTAGTTAAGTAGTTTGTTGGGTATTTGTAGAGCGATACGTTACCCTTGAACGCGTTTAAGTTGTTTTTATTTATTTGAGAAGCGTGTTACACTAACACTCAACTCACCAAAAATACACGGTCTTTTCAAAAAAACGCTTCCGAGAGCAATAGATTTCATGAGTTTACCGACTGCATAAATCATTTTGTTTTGTTTATATTGGAATAAATAAGTCAATATACGTGAGGCTTATTTTCTCAACGGCCGGAGTGCCGGTGCGCGCGCGCCGTGTGGGCGGAACTCACACGTTTTTGTGGTGCAGTCTAGACTCAGAACTTGTATCTGGTAGGGTACCGGTCGATGCGACCGGTACGAGGCGCGAGGCGGCCGAGCCGCTTCATAATTCGCAGCAGCTGGCGTTTGTCGCGGTCATTTCCATAGTAAGCCGCGATAAGCCGGCTAAAATTAGCGCGACCGGAGGATGCACCTCCTTGCACCTAGCTAGGGCCGCGGAGAAAGGCAACAAGAATGTACGAATCCAATAACTTAGTGCTCGTTTTGGATTAACGCTACTGTGTCGCAGGATGTGACCCACTATCGCTTCGCGCTTATCTGACAGCTGACCTGTGTCATACATACATATGCATTATAATTTGACTAAAGGGTCAATCATGAATATTTTAACCCAATTTCACTCTCTAGTAGTTTCTTCGATCGACTAACGCCTAATAACTAACTTAAATCGTGTGCATGTAAATCCCTTATGACTTTGGTTTATATAGACGATAAGGTCTGATAATAATAATGGCATTATGTCTTTCCTGATTATATTTTGCAACAATTAACTTGATATCGTTGATTGACAGTTTTGCCAATGGTTGGCATTATGTCTTTCCTGATTATATTTTGCAACAATTAACTTGATATCGTTGATTGACAGTTTTGCCAATGTTCATGTTATGGAGGAAGTATTGATATGGGCCTATTTTGAGATTAATAAAGTTAGGCACGTAAGAGTTATGTAGGTACCTACTTTTAAAAGGTCGCGTATCTCTCGTTTGTTACAGTATGGACGAGTTTATCCAAGGAGATGATATTAGCTTGAACTTAATACAATAAAAACAATGATTATATAAAATACTGAAATAATATGATTTTAAATAAAACCTAGACTTAACGCTGACGCTGATGTTTAAAATTGTAAATTATCCGACACTAATAAAAAATCTAATCTAATATTTTTTTACGCAAATTAGTTATGATTTAAAGCGCCATTCATAGTATTTCGATAAGAAACATATCTTTGTCGGAGCTTTATTATTTTACTCTACTCTTTTGTGATTAATCGAATACATGTAAGATATAAGTATGGAAATGTAAATGATCGAGCCGATTGGAAATTAATAGGGCGCGCGTAGATCATTGTTAAAGCATATTGCTAATAATAAAGAAATATTAAATAACTTCCCACCAACGAACTTTTAATTCCGAAGTGTCATGTGCACTGTGCAGTCGCGTAGTGTCAAGTTGAGGCTAATAAGATAAAATAAAGAATGTGATGTCGGTCTAATTATTTCCACAACATTTTTAATTCTTATGATACGGCTAGGGATACGATTTTATAGCAAATAAGCCAGTTGAAGGAATAAGGGAGTGATAGAAATGCCTAGACCGTGAAACGGTTATTTAGACCAGATAACAGAAAAAAAATGTAGTCTTACAAAAGCCATCTTGCACTTATTGGGAAGACGGGTACTACAAGTGCCGAACTACTTAATAATTATGATGATGAAGTCCGATTGACTAAAAACATCCACACCACTTGTGTAAGGATCGTTGGCCATCGTTTTGATATTAACCAAGGGAAGTACAATACGAATTCATCAATCATCGTTAAGTAAGAAAATTGCTCAAACAAATATCAGTTAACTTTAACAAGAAAAGTGGTCGATAACTCATGACCGTGTCGTCTCGGCAGAAGCGTCGAGTTTGAGGCGAGTCGGCTGCATTATCTCAAGCACTGGAGCGATAAAAACGAACAAAGAACAATGTCAGTGGGCGCTCAACTCACTTTCGCACGAACTCGCTACGATGCGGCTTCGTATGACAAAATATCATTAAAATTGTAATAGCCTCGGCGACGACACGCTCCGCTGCGCCGCATGCGTGAACGCAGCTACTTCGATCCGAACGCGATTTACTTACCATAACTATTCACTGAATAAACAATAAGCTATCTAGCGAAATCGATAGAGATCACGACACCCACGGGGCTAGAAAGAACGCAATCTCCCACTAATCCGCTCATCGTTATTCTGCCCTGTCCCGTCGGAAATGGTAATGGTTTTGGCGAGCTTCCGAAAGCCTGTTTAATTATTTCGTTCAGGCTTCGCGATGCAAATAATTGGTGGGTTTAACGTGTAGTTCCGTCGCGATGGGCGCTGGAGTGTGAATCCTGAGGGCGCGTCACAGGCCGGCCATGGATTCGAGTGCATGCTAAATTTTCAATTGGTTGAATGCATCTCGGTGGCAGACGTGAATCAGCAATGTTAATGAGGCAGGCGAGACAAGCGTATGCGACCGGGGCCCGGCGCGGTATTGTAAAATCAGCAGCAGATATATCTACACAAGCGAAGACCTCAAATGACATTCACGCGATAATAACAAACGGGTATCACGGTCAAGCTTGTGAAGATACTGTGCCAACATGCCCTGAGATAAGACTAGGAAGCTAGACTAAAAACGCGACGATTTACTGATTGGAAATCTAAGCCAGATCGAATAACGTCGTTCGATCTTATAAGAGAATGTGAAATTTGCACTTTAGTGTGACTTTGACCCTCCTTAAAGTCCGAAATGGCAAAAATTTAATATTGTAATTTCTTTTGAGTTCATTTGAACCCTAATATATCGCATTCACTTCCAACATCCAGTATTCGGTAAATATATAATTGCAAAGTACCCTCTTATACCTTTAAGGCATAATCATCCAGCCTACAAATTTTAAAATAAATTTAACGTCTTATAAAAACACGTTGCGTTTAAAACGCACAGGAAACCTGTTCGGATCCAGCGTTTCGGATATTTTAGCAAAAAGTGCCGAGTGGTAACCGTACGGGTATACAATGCGAACTCACCAGGCTTTGACGCGTATGAGGACCTCGCCCTCGGCGACGGTGGGCTCTGGCTTCTTCAGGATCTTGACGGTCTTGAGGCCTCCGAAGCCGGTGAGCACGACGGCGCGCATCTCCTTGGGCGGCGGAGTCTCTTCCTCCTTCTTCTCGGCGGCCTCCTCCTTCTTGGGAGTCTCCTCCGGGGGAGTCTCGGTGGTGCCGTTCTCGGTCGGGGTCTTCTCGGGCGCCGCAGCCGCGGGGGTGTCCGTGCTTTCCGTCATCGTGAGCGTGTGGGGTGCGTGCGGAGCGATACGGGTAACGGACGCGGCGAGAATGAGCCCGGGTATCGTGTGCCGGCCGGCGAGTGGACGCGTCGCGGTACGAATGAGGGGAGGGAGTCGGCGCGCGCACTCGGGCGCTCGCTGGCGGGGCGAGGGTGCCGCGGCGCGGTGCGCGCGGGGGGCGGGTGCGCCGCGAACAGGTGGCCGGAGCGGAGCCGCCCGGCCGGTTTGCAGCCGCGCCGTGCACCCCCGGCTGAACATTATGGGTAGCCCTGATCTTCGTATCCTGTCGTTGCGAAACCTTCGGCCCAGACCTAATGTTTTGCTTCAGCGACTATTATTTACAACCTATATAGATAACATGTATAAAAGTAATACATGATTACTTAAATGTGTCTCATTTTTTAGGTACACCGTAAATGATGCTCTTAGATTGCAGCATTACCAAGAAAAACTGCAGGTTTTATAAAAAAAAAATTAAGTAGGTATTTAATTGGTACAGAATTACCCGCATGAATCATCTAAGCTTTACCATAATAATTACAGTGACAAGCATTGAAAAATCCAAATTATAATTAAGGAAAAAACACCTAGGTACCTTGCGCAATAAAGAATAAAGTACCTACAATAGGGCTAAGACTTATAAAAGATCATACGTTCTTTTTAAGTCTTAGCAAAATAAAAACTAATCATAAATAAGTATCAGATAGATTTTCGTATTCCATCCTAAAAATGATAATAAGTCAGGATAGAGAAATCTAGGGCGGTTATCACGTTGCCGCCGACCGCCGTGTCCCGCTGAGGGTCCGCCCAAGTCTTATTACCTATATATTATTATATTAGACCTTCCCTTATCTAAAAATATATTTCTCAGCAGAATTCGGGATCAAAGCAGACATCAATGATTAGATGTCTGCTAACTTTTTGATCCAAGCTTCGGGGCCGCAACAAACAGCTATTACAGAATCGCGAAGAACCCTCCCTACATATTACATGGATACCGAAGAGTCAAGGTCTCCCTATTTCTACCTGAACGTGACCTGAAGTTTAATAACCTATTTTTTTTTTTTCAATTCGAGCGCTTGGAACAACTACCCTGATATTCTGTGCGTGTTTCGAAAGATAGACCTCTTGGAGCGTGAAATAATAAATAAGTGTTTTATTACGGGGCTGCTGGTTTTCATTCAAAACGGCGAAGGGTGGAGAATAGGACACTTGTTAAAGTAGTTCGTCATAAAGATGGTGAGTCTTGGCGGCAATCACGTTTTAAGAACTGGGACTCAGTTCAATTCCAATCACATTACAGATTTTTTTACCGCGCTCTTGGTGACACTGGTGATGAACTGATGACATGACTTATACCAGGCGGGGCGCACTCCGCGATTAACGTTTCCCGCTACAAGTACATGCCGGTGGCCGCATGCATGCGGACTATTCAGTGGCTGACACGCTCTGTCTCGGAACGCACGTACCTACACTATTTTCGCGCGCGTCTCGCTCACGATTTACGTCACAAGTGAACGTTCCGCATTCATCTGTTGATACCAGTGTTATATTATAATATAAAGTGTTTAAATGAGTAAAAAGACAGCGAAAATATATTGTATCGCAGCGGGTTGTAGGAACAATGATCGAAATTGGAATCACGCGTTTTTAGTTCTCCCAACACGTCCGAAGGATGCTGAAAGGTAAGAAAATGAATAAGTAGCTACTGAATAATAATAAAAAACATATTGCAGGTGTATCTACTTCCATATTTAACACTGGTTACTCAGAACAATTTTAATTGTCAATTGTAGATTATTTGCTGATACCTATTTGTCAATTTAAATTCTAGTAAAATAAGTATGTCTACTACTAAATCAACAATCATAGAGGTTTTTATAATAATATTTAATATCAAGTTTGTAAAATTACTAGTAATGAATAAACAATTGAGTAATAGTTTGATAGGTAAGTATATAAAATATATAAATAATGAGTTAAAAGAAATGTATTGGAAGAGATCCCTAATAGGGATAAGTTCGCCTTCGTACATGTTTTATTTGTTACTAGCGACCCGCCCCGGCTTCGCACGGTGCGACCGTGCGTATTTTTAAAGATCTAAGCATACATAGGGGCAGACAGACACATCAAGAAACGACTTTGTTTTATACTAGGTGTGTAGTGATGAATATATATAAATAAATAAATAAATATCGGACAACTAATCAAAAACAAAATGAAGCTCAAGAATTTAATTGCATGTTAAGGTAACGCATTCGTTGCATTATTTTATTATATTATACGTATTAAAATGTTTAAAAATTAAGCTAAACTGTTTTGCGGCCTGGTGTTTTTTTCGTCCAAATTCTGAGATTGATTATTTTATAGTTAAATAATGAAATAATAAATATAATGTATGAAGAATAAAAATATATTGCTCTCTATATTGAATGCAAGAAATAAATGGGAAATACATTTTTATTTTTAGTCGTTGACTTGACAGCCCTCGCTCTCGGCGACGCGGCAAGCGAGCCAATTCATTTTCACCGTTGGCACGCAGCTTTAACGTTCCGTTTGGCTTGCGCTGGGGACGACGACTTGAGAAGGGCCATAAATCATATTTTTTCGGCTAAAAAAAGCGGCTTTTGTAAAGATCAAAGTAGTGTGCCTTCTGTACTTGTACTATTATCTATTCTGTGCTTATACTAACTTCCCTATAGTGCAACTGCAACGTGCAACCAACATACATACTTAAAATTGACAAAGTGTCTAGTAGCAAATGCCAGAACAACAAGATAAAAACACACACAAATGGGGGAAAGTAAATACATTTTTATACAACGAAGATCTCATCTATAAGTCAAATTATGAAGAACATTTGGGTGTTTTTTTGTAACGTCGACCTACAATACAAAGAGTCATAAAACTGGGAAAGGAAACAATCATTCCGAAACGTGGAGCTAAATTGAAGAACATATATAATGAAAGCTGCTGAACAGTAGGCAATATTACGACGAATATAATATAGGTACACCTTCCATTACGGCTCCGGAATTTGGAGGTGAGGCTGCCTTTGAGGACGCTTTAGATTATTAGCAATATCGAGATAAAATGTTCCATGTCTAGGGAATGCAATGTCGCGAGATTGGGGTAAAGGCGAGATCTCGCGAGTTTATGAATAACAATACCGCGAGATCTCGCCAATTTCGAGATCTCGCGAGATTGGCAGTTTGGTGTGTTTATTCTTGCAAGTAGTCATAATAGTCATAATACTTGAATAAATTAGGAAACAAATAATAAGAATTTATAGGTTAAAATGACGTAAGTGCCGCGCGGTATCATTATACTTCGAACGTTACACATATTAGTTAGGTGCCACAATACATTAAAACAGTCCGCTCAATCTGGCGCGTATATTCGATAACTTCCAGAAGGCAATAAGTAATTACAGATACTTTGGCGTTTACGACCTTTTTATAGAGCTTGAAATCTTTCTCGTAATTTAAACCTCGGGCTTAAAACCGCTGTTTGTCTGTTTTTATTGTGAAGGATGGGCAACTACGGAACCCTACACTGAGCGTGGCCCGACACGCTCTTGGCCGGTTTTTTTAAGTAGTAAACTTTGACGTATCTAATCAAATAAGAAATTAGGTAAATAAAAACCAGTCAATTTCTCTTCTAATATTAAACAAAAGTCTTTTGATAATAAAACAGTTATTTTATAAGAAAATAAGTCAAAAACTAAAATGAAACTCATTAACTAAGTTGAGTTGACTATTAAACGGAGAATATTTTTTGGCCGAGATCGATCTCGCTAAAAAAAGGCCGAGTTCTCGCGAAAACGAGGTTTCGCGAGAACGAGATTGCATTCCCTATCCATGTCTATATATGAAAATTATCTTCTAGTCGAATGCCCTGAGTATTGTTTTCTTTTTTGACAGCCTGTTTAGGTGTCCCACAGCTGGGCAAAGACCTACCCTTCTATTCTCCAATGTTGTTTAAGCCTGAAAAAGATAAGTTATGATACTTTATCCCTACATTAAAGTTCAATTATGTGCGAGTAGGTATATAAAGGGTTACTGTACAAACGAATAGATTTGGCAAGTAATGCGTAACGAACTATTCCTAGGCGCTTGCGAAAGTTAAATCTTGAATTAGGATTATTAAATCATTAGTATTTTCAGATCAGATTCCTATAACACAGGAAAATCAGCCGCCCATAACATAATGTGTTTTGTATTATGTCTGCATTGTTATTGCGTGATAGCGTACGCCGGTGCAAGCGACTGCACTTGATAACATTATGGCATTGTTTGCGTTCGAATGAGGTTGCAGAATATCAGCGACCTTACTTAATAAAAACACGCTTGTTTATGTGCTTATTGTTGGAACGGGAACTTCCAATTAAAGGCTAATGAGAAACAGGCCGAGATCTTAACGCGATTGTACTGCTTATACGCTTATGGGAGTATTTTGGACTGTTTACTGTTTATTTTACAGGTCTTCGAGACCAAAGCCACAGATTAAATGAGATTGTCCTTGCATCCAATCATGCTTTAAAATGTTTGACTAAAATGTATGAAGTCTTCAAAGGAGTCATAGCATATAATTAATAATTATAGAGAAAGTAAATTCCCTTTACTTGTGCCATTTGGTACCTACTCATCATTTCTTCCAAAAATACAGAAAAATAAAAAGTACCTACATTTAACTTCTAATCTCCAAGATGACTATTGTCAACAAAATATTAGAGAATTATCCAATCTTAGAATTGTACCTATATCCCTAAAAATAGTAGTATTAGAGAATCATCCAATCTTAGAATTGTACCTATATCCCTAAAAATGTATGTAAACACTTTATTGTACATAAAAAAACAAGAAAAACACATTACAAAAGAATAAGCATGTACAAAGGCGAACTTATCCCTTTAAGGGATCTCTTCCAGTTAACCTTTAATAGTAGTATTAGAGAATTATCCAATCTTAGAATTGTATATCCGTAGGTATGTCAAGATGTTTGGATGTCCAATACTTTCCGGATGTTCTCACCTAGAGATCGCATTTCTTAACCGATTCTCATGAGATTTTGTAGGTTCGATAAGCAAATAGATTTTATTTCGATTCAGTTTTTCGAAATGTTTCATAATAAGGTTTTTTTAATAGTCATAATGGGTTACCCTCTCTAAATTATAGCGTAATAAGTTGCGGTTTTGGCCGGGGATAGTGGCGCTACAAACAGCTTTCATATGGCAATAATGTGCATATGTCATAGGTATATTTGCATTATAAAATGCTAATTAAATTCCAAAATTATAATAACCAAATTCAAAACATTGTTAACGAAATGCTGCTCAACCCTTCGTCCTTCCTATGAAATAAATAAGTACCTACTGAAACATATAAAATAAAAATTTGACTTTCATTACCGGGGATTGTTTTGGCTTTTTATACGAAAATTAAAATTTTGCGGAAAATTCAGTCTTAGATATTCCTCTTTGTTTACATAAGAGACATTCACTGACTTCTAACGTCAGTTACCAAAAATTTTCCGTTGCCAATAACCACTTAAAATTTGCAATATGGCGTGGGCTTAAAACCAACTTGTCGGGCTATACCATGGTAATGATTTTTCCTTTGCTTTGTTCTAAATTTAGATACCTACGCGATCCCCGCAGGACCGTTAGGCAAACATTAATAATGTTGGAAAAAGAGTCTACACACAAGTACGAAAGAAACATTTTGTGTACTTGTGACGACAATGTCGTCGATGATATAGACTTGGAGAGTGGAATCTCATCAATAGTCATATAACACATGTATCTTTTAATTTCACGAGCATAACTATTGCTTAAAAAGAGGCACCGGCTCTATTTTCTTTTAAATAGATTTAAGCTACTGAATTAATGGATTTTAACGTTTTAGGTTCAGAGGTTCTACATTTCTCATTGAACTTACTGTACTTTATTATGTTTTGTACGGTAGATATACATTGTACCGAGTATGTAGGTACCTACTCGGTACAATGTATATCTACGAATATACTGTAATGTTACAGTATATTCGTGGGAAACCCCGAATGAGCACCTTCATTTTATGGCAGTACCAATCCTACAAAAATAGGTGACGGTGATTGTTACTTTTGTGCGCCAATAATTGAGTATTCTAATCTACAAGTCACAATAATATTGTTATCTACACTAAATGAACGTACGTAGGAAGTTCGAGGTAAATCAGGGTACATTTTATCTACCTCCGACTTCCTACGATGAATTTGAAATAACTCATTACTTAGCATGAATTTTTAAATACATTGGTTCCGCTATTTTCGCACGTTTACCAAACAAAACGGGATTTACCCGCGTATAGGTATATTTCTTTCACACAACTTAGGTAATACTCTCCGATCCCTTGAGACATTACAATTGCAACACGCTCGAAACGTCGACATAAATAAAAATAAGAACGCAATTTTTGGCGACCGTTCTAGCGGAACGATATTGATTTGATTTTTTTCTCCTTTATTACTGAAGTGAAAACTATAAAATGTAGTACATACATAAACATAATACAAAATTGGCTAAAAGAAAAGTACGCGCGTGTGTTTGTTTTCAACAGATTTCAAATTCCAAAGAATCTTACATTCCTGTGTTTAACCATGAATACAAAGATCAAAGCTTAAAGAAAAATTGAAAAAGGAGCTACCTGGTGGAAGGGACCGGGAATCGAACCCGGTACCTACCTCTGGATTACCGGTCCAGCGCGTTAGCCACTTCGCTACCCTCGCTCCACGTAGACCTGACGAATTTTTCCTTATGCTTTGTGTGTCGATCTTTGTTTGCATTGTTTATTTGAAAGGTTTTTACACCTTAGCTTGGTGTACCCACATTAAAAAAAATGAGACATTACATGTTTCATAAAATTATAAAAAAATCCTGTGTTTTACTAATAATAATTGCCGTCTTCGTGTTTGAATATCCTGGCCCTTTACAAAGGCATAGATAAGTTCACAAATATAGAGTCTAGTCTGGCTAGCCAAATAATGTTGACAGATATTTCCTTGTGGTATCACCAATTGTCTATGATTTAAAGAATTTACTAGGTGGGAACTCTATAAATAATTTTGATACTTTATGTACTAGTTCTAATTCTAACATTCCGATTGGGTTGAAATTTGGCATAGTACTTATATAATTTTTTGGTGATTGATTAATATTATGGATTATGGTATTATCGAGCTAGGTCTTATTTACACTACATTTAATTTTTCGCCTTGTATATGGTTAGAAAGTGTAAACAAGTGTTTGTCGTTGACTGAACTATACATAGTGGTAGAAATTATGTGAGCTCAGTATGAGTGCACGTCAACATATATTTAACTTATTTCGTTAGGTAAGGCTTACGTGTGCATAGAAAATCAAAAATATATTCAAGTATCAAAACTAGAATTCCTACTACACAAAATGTGACCAGCCAGCCGCAGATTTTTTAAATTTACCGCAAAAACTTCGAGTAATATTTCATTATCCAGACTATACCATATCAGAGATGCAAAGATCATACTTCCGTATAAGTAATAAACCAGTACCTTTTGATACTTAACAAGATTTTGTGCAAGACATTAAAAAACGATTGTTAAATTTAATTAATTTAATTTTTTTTTGCAAGGAACCGGGAAATTGACAAGTGGGTCTTGGTCCATTTTAAGATGGGTCAAATTTTAGTTGCGCCTATTAAGACATTTATAAGATTAGAAATAAAACTGCAATAAGGCGATTAACACGCTGAACCGGTAATCCAGAGGTACCGGGTTCTATTCCCGCTCTCTTCCGCCAAGATACGCATTTCAATGTATCTTTGTGTTTGATGTTCCCACATTAAGAATAATGAGACATTACATGTTTCATACAATTAACAAATACACGCACAAACTTTTAGCCGAAATATATATAAGCCACCCTTGATGATCCGCATGTACCTACATGCGTTCCCAACGTCGCAGATGTCATCGGCTCCTAATCGATTACGATATGTTTGTTGACAGACGAATAGAGTGTAATAATAATTGCTTATTGTACCCGTCTGTAACAGTCTGGGACTATTTTGGACTGGATCACCGACATGAGATATACGTAATTAAATATTAAAAACAGTGACTATTCATTTTCAAGAAAATCCATACTTAATATTATAAATGCGAAAGTGTGTCTATCTGTCTGTCTGTCTGTTACCTCTTCACGATTAAACCGCTGAACCGATTTAGATGAAATTTGGTATATAGATAGTTTCAGTCCCGGAGAAGGACATAGGATACTTTTCATCCCGAATAAATTTAGTGTTCCCGTGGGATGAGCGAGTTACACCGCGGGACACAGCTAGTTCAACATAAGTATAACAACGTCCGTAACTTTCCGTCCGTCAACACTCATTAAAATAAACCATTAAATAAATAATGTAACAGTTTATATAGTTTTATTTACATGTAAGTACATATATATGTAGTGAATCTATATTATAGTACCTACCTACCTAGTAAGAGTAGTAGTTAGTACCTAATAAGATTATACACAGTGCATCAGCTTTACTAGTTCAATACAAAACTTGTAATAAATTAAGATTATTTTGCAATACGGTTGCAGTTTCCTGTGATATCATTATTGATTTTTACGATTAGAACTATTAAACTAAACAATCGATACTAATATTATAAATGCGAAAGTGTGTCTGTCTGTCTGTTACCTCTTCACGCTTAAACCGCTGAATCGATTTTGATGAAATTTGGCATGGAGATAGTTTAAGATCCGAGGAAGGACATAGGATAGTTTGCATCCTGGAAATTATCCCTAAAAAGATTGAAAAGTGAGTAGGTATTCAGGATGACATTGATGACCCTGTAGGAAATGTAATTATTAAACCAAAAGCACAATTGCTCTTACATTTGCTTAGGCGCTTTTAATAATCCCTTTTATTAATTAAGGTGATTAGGTGGATATGGATATCTATCGTGTTGTACGAGGTTGCTTCCATACTTCCAAGTTCCACGCGGACGTAGTCGCGGGCAAAAGCTATAACTGATAAATGTGTTAAAGCATCCTTTCTCGTCACACAAGCAGGTCACTGCTTCGGTAAGAAATGCCGTTTTTTGATTTCCAAGCCTTATTTCAGGGGGCCATTTCACGAAGCTACAAGTTACAAACCAAAGTTTCTTTCTAATATAAGAAGTTGAAAGGGGACTTCCGCGTTTATCTTGTAGCTTCGTACAATGAGCCCCTGCAGGTCGTATACATATAGTGTAATGCCTTGCATTACTAGGCCAAATATCTGCTGGCCATGTTCACATGACAAGCGCTTAACGCGCGTTTACAACTACATACATTTTGTTCTGGCCGTACACATGCCAGCGCGCTTTTTTGTATGGAGTTATAGGGTGGTAGAGTACTTACAGGGTGTATTTTAGGGTTAAGCGAAACATTTTCATGATCTAATTCGACTATCGTCCTTTGCTTTTCTCTTGAACTACATAGGTGTACAGTAGACGACGTGAAGGGGATGAGGCTCCAAGCCTCATTTGATTTGCCCTTGACACAGCTATACCTGGCCAAATCGAATGAAACACAAGTACATAGAGTTGGTTGGTTGTTATACTAGCTGTAATTGATTATAGAAAATGAAATAAATAACTAACATCATCGTGGGGCATCGTGCTCCGGCGGGGGTAGGTCTTCGTAGAACTCGTCATAATTTTCGTCATCGTAATTATCATCATCGCTCCAGTATTCCTCCTCGTGAATATCACGTTCCTCGTAGATTACGTTGTCGCGAACATTGCGAAATTCTTTGTGAAGCTTGTTTTGTTGAATCTGGAAAGAGGGTTGATTATAACAATAATGGGTATGGTGGAAAGGTAAAGTTGGGTAATATATTCGAACATTGGCAGCGTTACTCACAGCATACAAACGAGAAATTAAGGTACCATATAGTTCAAGCTTTGTTTCCCACGAATTTTTAGAAGTACTTTTTTATATAAAGAGGCACGTGAAGAATTTTGTCTGACTTCATAAAATATAAGTACGTACGGTATCAATACTATGTAACACATATTTTTTTAAGGATGTAAAGTTTCCGGAGTTTTGACTGAGTGGTCAATAATTCAATGTGTGACTCTTGAGGCATCGCGAGCGTAAGGGATACGGGGCTTACATTTAAACGTGTGACTATAGCCCGATACGGGAAGGGTATAATTACACCTTAAACTAAAATAATTCGCATTGTACGTTTTTTTTCTTTTATCAGCAAAGTAATATGGAGTTCTAACGGGTATGAACATTGTCTAACGGATCGTGAGTGTGCGTTAGGTATAAAAAAAGTTTTTGTAAGCAACCTTTATAACTCTAAGAAAATATTATCCAAGTTAATTTCTTCTGCACAAGGGCATAGCAGTTTATTGTTTTAACATTCGTTATTATTTTCTAACAGACTTGTCAAGAGATTATGTCAGAACAATACGAAACTAGTGAAAAAAAAAACACTCCCCGAAAAGATTATACAAGTGACTTTTGGCAAATAAAATGTGTTTAAAACTATGGAAAGTAATGACAGTTTTAATTTATAACAGATTCATCAATAGCTTTATTTTATATAAACAATCGAATTTTTAAATCGTTCTCTAGGCCACAAAATTTTACGCAAAATTGACAAGTCGGCGTAGTGAACTCATTTTCATGAAAGTAATCTATAAACATAGAATTCTAACCAATTCACCCACGGGAATAAATTATATTACTTCATTAGTTGTACGCGACATTTAAATTTGAGCGCGAACGCTTTGCATCATGTTAAGGCTGCACCGAGCGTTAGCGACTAACCCATAGAGCGCGAGGAATGCGTATTTAGATCGGCGCGCGGCCGCTATTGTAAAAGTGTATGGAGAATTAAAAGCACTTGTTATAAATCTGGACCTTTAATACCAAACAATAATTGAAATATTTGATGCGGACAGATTGTAATGTAAACATTCATCTTTCAGAAAGATAACCTTAATTAACAAAATGAATCGGTTCTTAGAAATATACATTTGACTTTAAGGTTGTTTACAAATATTATTCCATCATCTAAATAAATAGGTTTGAAAAGTTAGTTCTATTCATATTGCACCAATACATTGCCGAATTATATTCGAGTAAGTAATTCCGAACGTCATGTCATTCAAAATTTCATTCAAACAAGAGCTGTATTACCTTAGGTTAAGGCGAGTAGATACGTGAAATGGTGAATAATACATTTTAAGTCCTAAGGCTTGTAAGCTAGCCAATGTAAAATTTTGATAAAAATGTTTGTTACTTAACCTGGTATATACTATCCTACGGGAACGATGTTTTATTTTTCCAAGATAGTAGCCTATTTCTTAAGTTAGGGTATAAACTATCTCTGTTTCAAATTGCATACATATCCGTCCAGCTGTTTTAACGTGAAAAAGAAACAAACATAGACACATACTGTCGCTTTTATTTACTCGCAGTACGGATACTGCTATCACAATATAGTTGTATCTTTTATATCTATAAATAGTATTTTACATTGAAAACTCCCGTGAGTCTCTATATGAAACGGGTTTCCTAACGTCATTTAAGTCGAAAAAATAATTAAAAACCGACGAAGAGCATTTCGGGTGACGCTCAGTGTAGGGTTCCGTAGTTCATCATGCTCATCCTTCACAATAGAAACGGCTCGACCGATTTTGTTCAATATAGTTTTCATTGAAAGTACTTATGAAAGTATTACGCGTTTAGGTTGCTGTTGGGGCTGCCGCGTTACTGCAGCGCATCGGGAATGTCCGCCGAGGCGCGCGTTGATGGCTTTCATGCTATTTTACGCAAGCGAGTAGCCTCAATGATGCGACGGTTGCGCGGCAGTGCCAACAGCATCCTAAAGGTTGTGGCTGGCAGGCTGGACTGTCCCATACAGGCACATTGGATGCAACTCCATGTGCATGGGACGACTGACTTGTGAGCCACGCTCCCACTCTGTCTTGTGTCTTTGGTTCGTTTTAATTTATTTTTAGTTTTTGTATTTTTGTTTTTATATTGCTCTGTCTAACACTAGGGGTAAGTTCTATGTTACTAACACATTATATGGAGCCAAGCTCTGAAATAAGTGATTTTTATTTATTTTATTTTATTATAAGGCCTTATTTTCATGAACTTACCATAATTTTTTGACCCGTGGTTGAAAAGTTAGAGGGGGGGGGGACACTATTTTTTATATTTTCGGAACTAATATTTACAAAACTGCTAACCTTATCAAAAAATAATGTTTAGAGACCCCTATCATTTTTAAAAGCTGAAAAAATAATTCACCCCCACTTTAGGTGTTTGAGAGGTAACCGAAAAAAAAAAATATTTTATTATACCGTTTTGTTGGCGTGATACATACACATACTCATGCCAAATTTCAGCTTTCTAGTACTAATGATCACGGAGCTGAGCCGCGGACGGACAGACCGACGGACAGACGGACATGGCGAATCTAGTTGACTACGGAACCCTAAAAAGAAAATAAAAAAAGTAAGAAACAAACAAAAAGAAAAACGATTGTATAGTCACTAATGCATCGAGTGCTGTTTACTTTTACAAGTCTCACAAAATGTATGTCTTGATTTGGTAAAGGATAAAAAAACTGGAGGAGATAAATAGTACATAACTGCAGAGGCCGGGAAAATTCAGTTCGTGTTTGAGTATGATTTTGAAGGAAGTCCGAGTCCTTCAATTAATACGAATCCACGAACTGACATTTCCGTCGAGCCCTGTACGTTCAATATACAGACATTTAATTAAAATTATATATTATAAATGGATAAGGATATTTAGTAATCAGCAATATATATTTCTTTGTTGAAACTGTTTATTTTACTTGTCAATTTTTTAAATTCCGTTAAACGAGTTATACGGTTCATCTCCATTCGTCACTCGCACTACAAGAACGTATGAAGCAACCCAATGAGTTTTTTTTCATTCAGACCTACTAAGATTACACTCAAGAATATTAAAACTTTTATTGTAAATTAATTAAAACATCATAGTAATGTTTTTTTGCTTACATTAATACGTCAAAATTGTAATTTTACAATTCCACATAAAAAGGCCATAACATAGGTTTTTATTGACTTGTACAGTTAGAAAATCTTAAATATTTTGTCCTAACAAATATTTGAAAATAATGATATACACTCATATATCTGAAATGATTCCGTCCAAACCAATAGAAAAAGTTATTTTGGACTTGCGAATCTTGCGATCTCCGAATGATAAATAAGGTATGGCTTCTAAAAAAAAATCGTGCGTTTAGAAGTTGCTGATTTAACCATTCAAAATAAAGATTGGTGATTACTTCCAAGCATATTTGGAGAAAACAGGCTACAGGAATACAGGCTTCGGTGGAAATGTCAGTTCGTGGATTCGTATTAATTTAAGGACTCGGACTTCCTTTAAAATCATACTCAAATAGGAACTGACTTTTCCCGGCCTCTGTAGTTATGTACTATTTATCTCCTCCAATTATTTTTTTTAATCAAGTAATACTGTTACCCAATCAAGACATACATTTTCGTGAGCCTTGTAAAAGTAAGCTCATGTAAAGCACTCGATGTTTATTGGTGACTTATTATAACATCGTTTATCTTTAATCTTTTTCTTTCTTACTTCTTTTATTTTATATTTCTATTTTGTGATAGCATTATCCATACTGCGAGTAAAATTTCCCATTAATATCATGAAAGCGACATATGTGTGTATGTTTGTTTCTTCTTCACGATAAAACGGCTGGACGGATATGCGTGCAGTTTAAAACGGAGATATTTTATACCCTAACTTAACAAATAGGCTACTTTTATCCCAAAAAAAAAAAACATTGTTCCCGTAGGATAGGTTTTAACGGGAGCGAAGCCGCGAGCAAATGCTAGTAACATATATTTCTTACCAGAATTTTACATTGGCTAGAATACAAACCTTAGGACTTTAAAATGTATTATTCACCATTCCACGTATCTACTCGCCTTAACCTAAGGCAATAAGCTTTAGTTTGAAATTTTGAATGATATGACGTTCTGAATTACTTTCCCGAATATAATACGAGATTGTATCGGTGCAATGCGAATAGAACTAACTTTTTAAACCTATTTATTAACATGATGGGATTATATTTGTAAACAACCTTAAAGTAAAATTTAGTTTTATATTTCCAAGAACCGATTCATTTTGTTAATGAATCATTGATTTAGTAAGATCAATAAAAAGACGCACTGTCAACTCTTCTAAAAGTTGCTAAATAAAAGAAGTACAATAGTACACCTAATGAACGATACAATATAAGATATCTTATTTAACCAAGATAAGATAGTTACAAAAGTCAAATTTTAGCATTGTATTTTATATAAAATCTGAAAAGGCCGCCCGGACTTGGTGTCAGTAAGACTGCACCGAGCGAAATGTGAACAAATAGGTAGTTGCCGTTAAGGCGTTAAGTAGACAACGTCAACACTAGTCGTTGAATCCATTTCTAAACTACATATTTAGCACTCTGAAGAATATGTTAACAAGTTCTCTGTGGAAAAATTATAAGATTATTAATATTTCACCCTAGACAACTAAGTAAAGTTGGACGAAAATTGTAAAATCGTAATCTGGCGTTAAGTGTTTTTTTATACTTTAACAATTATTTCATAGTTCAAAAAAAGATGAATATTTAGATTACAATTTGTCCGCATCAAATATTTCAATTATTGTTTGGTATTAAAGGTCCAGATTTATCAAAAAGTGTTTTTAATTCTCCATACATTTTTAATGGCGGCCGCGCGCCGATCTAAATACGCATTCCTCGCGCTCTATGGGTTAGTCGCTAACGCTCGGCGCAGTCATAACTTGATGCAAAGCGTTCGCGCTCAAATTTAAATGTCGCGTACAACTAATGAAGTAATATAATTTGTTCCCGTGGGTGAATTGGTTAGAATTCTATGTTAATAGATTACTTTTATGAAAATGAGTACACTACGCCGACTTGACAATTTTGCGTAAAATTTTGTGGCCTAGAGAACGATTTAAAAATTCAATTGTTTATATAAAATAAAGCTATTGATGAATCTGTTATAAATTAAAACTGTCATTACATTTCATAGTTTTAAACACATTTTCGTTCCCAAAAGTCACTTGTATAATCTTTTCAGGGATTTATAATTTTTTCATTCGTTTCGTATTGCGCTGAAATAATCTCTCGACAAATCTGTTAGAAAACAATACGGAATGATAAAACTGTAAAATGCGATGCCCTAGTGCAGAAGAAATTAACTTGATTTTTTTTTTCTTATATTTACAGAGGTCACTTACAAAAACTTTTTTTATACCTAACGCACACTCAAAATCTGTTAGAAAATGTTGATACCCATTAGTACTCAATCTACTCTAACTGACTACAAAAAATCACGCACTTGTATTTTATTGAAGTTCAGAACTGTTCCCGTATCGGGCTACTATAAGTGGCGTGAAGTCAAGTAAACCCGATCCCCACCGGCTTGTCTATTTTAGAGCATATGTGCACTTTTTAAAAGCTTTTATTTAACTTGCAATGTATGTATCTAAGTAAGTAAGTAAACGCTTTATTGTACACAAAAACAGTTAAAAAATACATCTATATCTCATGTATCTAAGTATGTTTGTTCGGGTGAAATCTTGCAACTCAATTTTGAAGCAGATATCGTCAACCGATTGAGCTGAAATTTTGCATACTTACTTAACTTTGATGACAATACAATAATATGGTACCATGGGGCTGATCTGATGATGGAGCCGGAAGGTGGCCATAGGAACTCTATAATAGAAAAAGCAATCCTGCCGAGCTTGGGCTCTTTAGGATAGTCTCAGTGAGCATTTGATGGATATCCAAAGAAAAGTACAGTCGGCTATAAAAGCTTGCCACTAAAATGACATTTTTGACAGAAACTTATATTTACTGCCCATAGAAAAAATTAAGCCGACCGCTTCGGATTGCCCAGGCATTTCTTTGACGGTACGCCACTGGTGACTATCTCGACGAGAGAGGATATATAATATTTCGTAATTGATGGAATTAGGCATCGCTTCTCGACAGTCTTCCTTTTTAGTGAAAAATAATTTATAAATGGTCCCATACGGCCCGGCCACGAATTCGCACGACCAGCGGATCGGCGAGTGGCGGTCATAGGAGTGACTGAGACACCCGTGGTCGGGCCGGCAGCAATGGATGGCAAGTAATTGAATAACTGTCTAGACAACCTCTACTTCCAAGTTTAAGTTGAGTAGAATTCATCTTCATTGTAGTAACAATTCTAAATTATGTTTATTCGATAATACATTGATTAGGGGATTGTGTGAATTGAGCACCCTCTTTTATGCCCCTATAGTCATCAAAGACGGATTAATACAACAATAAAAGTATTATTATACCGTGTAACAAATCGCTGTTTGTCAAAGAATAGGGGTATTGCATGTAATATATTAAACTATAAAAGAAACTAGCTAAGCGCGTAGGTCCACTTGTCGTAAGGACTGCGTAGGTAGCCATTTTGGCAGTTTCTTTTTTGTTTATCTGCGTAATAATACGTTATTTAGTCATTTTTAATATAACCCTCATTTATGGTACTTTTTTAAATTTTATAATAGCATTGTCGTTTGATCTACAATCTACATTATGTATGCACAATTTCAAGCAAACACGTCCACTTTAACTGTTAATTCATTAATTCCTACTTTATAGAAAAACTATTATACTATTCTTATTAACTTCCAAGTATTGAAGCAAACCAACAACAATATCCACATAAGTATATAGGGTTAAGCTAAATTGTTGTAAAGGGCGGGCGGGGCGTAACATAAAAATATAACAAGAAAATAAAACAAACTATCGATTTGAGATTTGCCTTGTCTCTCTCTCTCTATATTTACTTAGTATTTGTATTTATATTAGTAACTCGCAAAAACGTAGATTAAAGCTAGATTCTATTGTGTTAACTATTGCATTAACATTATTTTCGTGTGCAAGCAGTGCAAGTAAAACCATTATACACAATAGACTCATTGAAGGAAAATGTACGTAGCGGAAGGAGTATGATAATACATCCTCGCAATCCCGCGACCTATTTTAGCAGCGGTAAAGTCCCGGGGATGAAACGGGCTTCACAATTGCAATTGGTAATGTGACTAAGATCGCAGGACCTTTCAGTGGCACAATATCCATTTGTGTTCCGAGATTGTATAAAAACCTTAAAATGTAGCCCAACATTTTCACAAAATTTCTTTGGAAAGGTCTCATATCTGATCAAATTACGACACGATGCAAGAGTTTTTTAGACCTAGCGGTAAGGGACAAAAAAGGCAAATAAACCATTTGTGATGCAACCTACTTTTCTCTATACTCTTTACATCGGAATGGCGCCAAACAACAATGCATTGTTTTCGCAGAGTGGTATTTGCGTAGCCATGTTGGAATTCAGTTTTACTGTACGCCGTAAAAAAATTATTACCTAAATTATTAAAGCTCGCTATCGAGCTCCACCACTTGAAAATTAGAAAGCCTAAGGTAAAGTCAGAGTAATAACGACTTTAAACAAAACGCACTTCCAATGTAATTACGTAAAGTTAATGTAGCTCTAGGCAGTCAGGTTCGAAATTATAACATAGCGACATGATACCACGTTTTCGCTGCGACAGGACGTCTGCTGCAGCTTTCGACACTTTATAAAAGAAAAGTTTAGTACCTGTCTCTTCAACAAGAACGCCGCCAATTCCTGCTTCTGATTCCCAACTTCGTCGTCCACCGGCCTCTCGGCCGGAGCTCTATACGATATCACATTATTGTCCACATCCACGTTTCTCCAAGCGTCGGCTGTCTTCTTTCTAGCCGCCAGAAGCCTGGACATGATCCTGGCGTGATCTAGCCCATATACGTTGTTGGTCATCTCGGGGATTATTTCCTCTTCTATTGGCAACTGGTCTTCTATTTGTTTTATTTTCGCCTGTGGATAATTTTACAGAAATAATTTTCCGTTATAATCTTACAAAGTGCCACCAAGTTAGTAATTGGCGTCTGAAAGACATTATGGGTTGAATGAGCTGGCCCTGAAGTGTTTCCGGACCAGAGCTGTATAACATGGATTTAGACATAAGCCAACAAACAGGGCACTTAAGAATCGGCAACATATGGGCTATAACTACCTACTACTACTAACACAGAGCGTATTTACTTCTTTGATAGGTATAGGAAATCTCGGGAAATCGTATTAAAATGTTCATAAGAGATCTAATGATATTGAAAATTATGGTTGAGTCAGGAATCAGACATGGTTAAGAATTTCATCTTTAAGGACAGTTTATCCAAACAGTTTAGCGGCAGACAGTCCACTCAGATTTTTGGGTGTTTGTGTTTAACTCATACCTATGTACGTTGTAGCCACATTGGATTTCGAGCATTTTTAGTGCAGGTATAGTATAGCTAAAGAGAACGTGAGGGATACCTTTCTTTCGGCTACGATAAAGGTAAGTTCTAATCGCGTTTGGTCATCATGGTTATTATTTTATGACATTATACAATCATTATCACAACAGCCAAAGCCCGATACAAAATCTGTCACTACTCTTCAAAGCCTCTCGTATCTCAGTATTGAATCCAAACAGAGATACGAACTCTATCACAAAGCGCCATATAGCCACTGATAAGCAATCACCATTCTTACTAATCCAGTTAAATCATTACAATACATCTCCCCTTAATTACCTCCTAGGAAAATATTTGAGGAATTCCCGGACATTTAAAATTCCTTAAACTCTGTATGAATGGAGCGTTTGTGATTCACAATAGGGACAATTGAAATGGACCACAAACGCCGATTCACCCGCTTTAGGAACTACGATAAAAAATGAGTCAGACATTTATTAAGACTGCGCCGAGCGAAATGTGAAAATAGGCAGTTGCCGTTAAGTAGACAACGTCAACACTAGTTGTTTAATCCATTTCTAAACTATATATTTAGCACTTCGAAGAACTTCTCTGTGGGAAAAATATAAGATTATTAATATTTTACCCTAAAAAACTATTATACTTTAACAAATAACAATGGAAATCTATTCTGATTTTCAGTTTAAAAAAAGATGAATGTTTACATTACAATTTGTCTGCATCAAATATTTCAATTATTGTTTGGTATTAAAGGTCCAGATTTATCAAAAAGTGCTTTTGATTCTGCATACATTTTTACTATGGCGGCCGCGCGCCCGCTCTATGGTTCAGTCGCTAACGCTCGGCGCAGTCTTAAAGGTTTGATGGTACAGACGATGACGTCACAATTTCGCATAAACACATATTTGGTAGACATCTCGAGGGAAAAATAACTCGCAAAACTCCTAGCATATTTATAAGGGCAGAGAACTTTTTAACATCTATACTATTATAAAATATGTATGTATAAATAGTTATAGGATAATTTTTACACGACGAAGTTGCGGACACCGAGTTTTATAAAAGATTGAACATTAGAACAAACCACCAATGACAACAATCACACTCACAAATAGTAAAAACGGTTACACTATACACCAATAGCATACAAGGCTGATCCGTTTTCGTTGATCATGATCATGAGAGTGGATATGAATTTCATGCAAAATAAATTTCTAAAATAGGTACACACGTTCAAATAAAATTACAGGCACAAAGGATAATGATATCAAGGTTTTTGTTTGGCAGTACCCCAATTTCTAAACTCACTCTCATATTATAAGAACATTCTAGATTTCGAATATCAGATGGATGGATGGAGGATGGAGTCACGATTTCGTCTCTAATCGAATCCAAGAAGTGTATGTGCGCTTCTTGCTGATCTATGTAAACAAAGTAAAAGAAATATAAAGCAAGCACCTTCATTTCTGGAGACAATTTGGTATTCAGCGTGAAGTCTGTCCTGAGCAGATGGCCCAAGTCTGTGGGCTCATAGTCCTCCCCGTAATCGGCCATGGCGAGGCGTCGATCCAAGTCTACTACCTGCGCTTCTTGCCAATCTATATAGACAAAAAAGATCATTGATTTAAAAAAAGGCTGGGCTTGATTTATAATTAGTTATCTCAGTCAAATGATTTAATAAAATTCATCTTTTTAAAACCATAAGAAACACAAAAAATATCATGCTTTCAGTGTCGATTTGTTCCTATGTGTTTAACATAGCCCCCAGACCAGAATTTTATGGAACAAACATTTGGCACTGGGAGCATGTCCATTATTTTCTTCAACATATAAAAAAATATCACTGTCCATTTAAACAAAAAACAAAGATATGACAGCTGAATGGCTTTCAGTTCTCCTAAAAGTTTATCCAAAAATAGCCAGTCTAATTTTCCATTTATTTCATTTCTGTAGAGTACAAAAGGTCTTGATCGGAAATTACCTTTCACAAAACTTATATAGGGTACCACACCCATGACTCTTAAACTGGACAGTTCAGCTCTCAGGGGCCCAGCTACTTTATTCAAGACCTCCTCTGTCTGCTCGTCTGTTGAGTCTCCCTTGCACACCCAGAAAACATTGACCGTCTGGAAGTCTGGTGTTACCTTCACCTGCAGAAAAATACAATAATTATAGCCTTGTTTTAACACTTTCATGAACAGATGAAAAAATTAACACTGCCCCAGTGACCAAGAGACTATTAACACTTTCACAACCAACAACTGTCCTTACAACCTTCATGAACAGATGAAAAAATGAACACTGGCCCACAAACCAAGAGAGACTATAGATTAACACTTTCACAACCAACAACTATTCAACCCTTGTAACTTTCATGAACAGATGAAAAAATGAACACTACTCCACAAACCCAGAGAGACTATAGATTAAGACTTTCACAACCAACAACTGTACTTATAACTTTCATGAACAGATGAAAAAATAAACACTGCCCCACAAACCAAGAGAGACTATAGATTAACATGTTACAACCAACAACTGTCCATGTAACTCTCATGAACAGATGAAAAAATTAACACTGCCCCACAAACCAAGAGAGACTCTATAGATTAACACTTTACAACCAAATTCTCAGATGCCGACTCGGTCACAAGGCAGACTAGCTATGAAAGCACCCACCTGGCGGGCTGGGCCAGCATCTGAGGAAACATTACAAGTCCCCACTAGGCCCTTTGTTGGTTGTGAAGTGTTCATCTATGGAATACTTTGACTAATGAAATGAGCTTCACATTGTACCACATGCTCATCATTGCAAATGTCTTGACTAATGATGAGAGATATCAAGACACCATATCATCAATATTATAAGGTACAATCCCATACAAATTCTGTACAAAAAAATAAATGATTATGCTATACATCTATATCTATGGTCAGACTTATACAGTTTAACAAATTATTCAGTAGGCTATTTTTAGTATAACCATGTCTACTTTTTGTGGAATGCAGACTAGATTTTTTTATTACAGCTTTTCAGGCAGAGCTTTTATTTATGACAAATTAATTATTATATAATATAATCTTATTATATCGTACTTTCAAGTCGCGTCGGCTGACGGCGGGTGCACTCGCTGCCTCAGTATTACAGTTAACGTAACATTTTTACTATTTAGAGTAGTTTAGTTTAGGCCCAGTGTCACTATTAGGGTTAATAACGTCACTATTTGGGAAAATTGCTCTTATAGACACAAAGATCAACACACAAAAAAAAAATTGCTCTCATAAGTGGTCCAAATCGTTATATTTGGATTGCTGGCCAAACGTCTTAAGACGACCGACGTACATATATGGCAATTTGATTAAGTGCGGTGTTATTTTACCCACATTAAAAACGGTACTTTTACTTTTACTTTCAACTTAACTCAATGCTTGCTAAGCACGAATTAACTCGTTATTTCTATAATTAATGTTTACCTAGCTTTTAAAGTTCTCATGTAAGCGGAACCATGTTTCTTATGAGAAATAAATATTAAAAAATAAATTGTGACTTTTCCAATGCGCTTGCGGTCAAGTCACTAAAATAAAATATATTTTTGTTCCAAATTTAAAGAAATTTTGAGGACGTTTAGAAGTTGCGCAACTTAACAACTTTTTCAAAAAATCATAAAATTCGTAATATTTCTCAAGTACTGATTGTATCTTTTTTACGCTGTTGCTGTTAATCATAAAAACCTCTTCCTGGACAAAAAAGTTTTAGTCGTAGAAAAGTTTAGCTATAAGTAATTTATTTATTTTACTGTTACATATCTTCCTTACTTCATGCTCTTAGCAGATGTTGACATATAATCGCAAGTTTTTTTTTTGTTATAGTGTGTGTATATAAGTTTCTAGAAATTCATTAGTAAAAGTTTTACTTAAGGCTAAATTTCTTGTGAGTTATTTCTTTAGTTTTTGTTTTAATATTTAATATACCACGAAGGGTGAAATCCGTATTTGAATAATGCTCAAGAATTAACGCATTTCTTTTAAATTCAACACTGTTACGCAACCTCAATCAGGCTCTCATACATGTAAAAGTGCCCTTGTTTCATTATTTCAATTCATTATTTCAATATAATGTTCAATTAAGCTGAAATTTGGCACAGAGCGGCCTTTTGGGTAAGTGCGTTCTTTGTGCGTGCGGTTACATAAAAATCAAAATTTTGGAAATACGAAACACCTTAGTCACTATATAAGAAAAGCGAAACCTAGAACCCTGTAATATTAGGGCAGTGAGATGTTTCATTATGCATATATCTGGAAAAAAACGGCTCACTGATATTATATCCAACGTTTTAATCGTCTTTATAAAAGGTTCGGTTTCGGTTTCGGCCGAAACTTTAATCAAAGCCGAACCTTCGGTTTCGGTTTCGGCAAAAAATCATGTTTCGGTCGGTCACTAGTTACTTATTATCTTTAGTAGGTACTATATATATTTCACAGTGGCTGGTTGTATTGATAAAGAAGACAAATCTCATCCAATTAATCTTAGAAGTCCAAAGACAAGTCAGGTTTACAAAACTGAAATTGACAATTTGACTACTTACTTTAGATATCTCAATACCACGGCCAACTACATTCATAGCAATAGTACCAGTAGATAGTAAGTCCGCAATTTGCTTCATGAACATTTTATTCAGCATTGCCATTCGCCGCTCGCCACGTTTGCCGGGCTCATGCTTCACCTTAGTCAAGCTCTTTACGCTCGGCATACTGTTCATTTTATCGTCAAACGTAGCCGGATAAAATTGCCTGTATAAAACAACCTATACATTACCATTACATAAAGAGATAAACTAAAGTTCATTAACAATCTTTCTTTCTACCTAAGGAATATCAAAAGTTATGAAACCGATTATTTACAAGAAAATTTAAATTTACTTTTTCGCTTTTGGGTTGACCATTTTCATAAGTTTGAGGCCTTGTTTCTTGATATTATACGTTACACAGGAAACGTGGTATAGTCGACGTATCATTTTTATCTTAAACTTAAACTTGGATTAGAAATAAAACAGTTCTCATGTATAATTTTAAAACTAATCGACCATGTTTATAATTTTATGAAATAAATATGCAAAACATGTCGTATTCCGTCGCCGGTCGCTGTCAAATTTTGACATTGACATACGTAAAACCCGCTCCAGACCTTCCGATCCGATCCGATGTATCGGAAGAAATGTCTTAACAATTGCACTAAACATTATCCGATTTCTTCCGATAAATCGGAAAATTGCACTAGACATAATCCGATTTCTTCCGATAAAACGGACAATTGCACTACACATTATCCGATGTATCGGAAGAAATTTCCTAACAGTTACACTACACATTATCCGATTTCATCCGATAAATCGGATCGGAACGTCTGGAACGGGTTTTAAGATAGTTGATAGCACAGAGTAAACTTTTTACTTTATTTATACTGGTTGTTAGTTGCCATAACTAAAAAGGATATATACATACATACATATTTTACAAAAAATTCGCTCTTTCTGACTATAGTCAAAGAGGGCGCCAACGCGTTGGCTAGCTCTCTCTCTCACTAAGCGTAAGCGTGAGCGAGATGGAAGTGCGTGCTCGAAAGCGCGAAAATCGTGTTTTTTTGAGTTGTGCATTGTATATTGAAAATACTTAGTTTTACAGTTTTTGAGAACTTATAATTGTGCATCTATTAAGCTAAAAAACATTGTTAAAAACGGAAGGGTTTTGAAGATCCAACCGAAAATATCTAAAAAAAGGGTTATGTTTGAGAGATAAAAGTATCGAGAAAATTGTAACCAATCGTGTTTTCACGCTGACAAGATTTAAGAAAAACTGTTGAATTGTCTTATTTCCAAGGGACAGATTTTTTGTCACTATATATACAAAGGTACTCTGTGGTCACTATGGATGTCAGGTAAATGATCCTAGATCTCAGGATCATTTACCTGACGAATTTTGCATGGGTGGGCTCTTAACCTAATTCTTCCCAGCCAATGAACTGTCAAACCATACAAACTGACTCACTTTGTATTGTTTGACAGTTCATTTGCTTGGTAGAGTTAGCGTGGTTTAACTCTATATTATGTCCCTGATGGTGATGGAGTCAGGCCACAGTCATCCCCCACCGTGGAGGTGATCTGAGGGTCAGACCAGCGTTCCCTATCTTCTTCGTTCACTTCGCCCCTATCCCTAATGTATTCATTGCATTCCTTCATGCCTGCCAGCAACATATTGCCCAGGTGGTCTGCTATATTTATTAGCAAATTAATATAAAAATGAAAAAAGTGTAGCAGGCGTATTTACGTTCAAAATAAGAAATATGTAAATGTATCATATTAAAAGATACAAAAACGTGTGGCAATTTCATGAATAAAACCCGCTCCAGACCTTTCGATCCGATCCGACTTATCGGAAGAAACTGCACTACACCAGTATCCGATTTCTTCCGATAAATCGGACAACTGCACTACACATAAGGGTGCGCTCACACTTGTATCATTTCGCCGATCCGTTCCCCGTCGCGTAACTTCACCGAGTATCATGAACGGTAAGTGTGGACGTCGCGCCGTCGCGATCATGCAACGCTCGCGCGAAATCCATGTTGATACGCGTATCTTCGGTACCCCGCACACTCGCGATCAGGAAAGTGTTGCCGTGCCGCCGAGCGTTGCATGATCGCGACGGCGCGACGTCCACACTTACCGTTCATGATACGCGGTGAAGATACGCGACGGGGATCGGATCGGCGAAATGATACAAGTGTGGACGCACCCTAAGAAGTTTACATATTTACCGGAAGTATTTTTTTCATTTTTGTGAACATGGCAACTTTCATTATAATCGTTTTCCTAATTTTTATTGTCTTGTATATTTCTTTTGTAAAATATATAGACTATCTGTCCGTTTTATTTTTAATCATATTTTAAAGTAGAATGATACTCATTGAAAGCTGCAGCATAGACAAATCACAGACAACCACCCACAACGCACAAAAAGGCGCGGGTGTGTGGGTGTAGGCGCATTCTTCCCGCCAACAAGCTGTCAAAATTGTCAAATCGGGATAACTTTGCAATCCCGATCCACTGTTGTTTATTTTTAATAAATCAAGCATTGTTATACACGTTTATTAACTAAAACTTTTCCGTAAACATGTCTAAATCAGAAGATAGTGAGGAAAATTGGATATCAACGATGGATAGTCTATGTTCTAAGCTAAACGTAGACCGAGTTGCTGCTAAAAAAGCTAAGGAATCATTTTTGGAAATAAAACGTAATTACACTCTAGATGTGAGTATTTCAACGATTAAATATTTGTATATTCAATATTAACGAATATAACTACGTCAAGTTTTTGTCATGCAATATTATGATATGCATATACAACAAAATTCATTTTCTGTCCTTCTTTATTACGTCAACAATCTTTATATCCAAACAACATCGATTAATTTTTGTTATTGCCGTCTTAAATTTCCTAATTACACTGCATACACCACATGAAACTGGAAAAGTAATCTGTTTATTTGTAACTTTGAGGTTGCTATGTTAAGGTCCTCAAAATATTTTGGAATATCAAGTAGGCTAAGTATTGCCAACATAAGAGCTACATAGTTAATGTTGGTGGGATTTTAAACTAACTACACCTTGTAATAATAACTTTCTCAATTGTTAACTACCAAACGACCTACAAATTAACATATATATATACATCTACAAAAAGTATACTAACACAGAACATTGTTATATATGACAATCATAATTATGTCTGTAATATATACCCTTAACTTTATCTTGAAATATCTGTTTATATTTGCATAAAAGAAAGGTCTGATAATGTTGCAAATACATTGTTCATAAAAGCTTGTAATACTATATATTATTTGATGCAATGATTTACAGGGAGAAGCTCTACACTGGATGGCATGTGCGATGTATGTGGCCTGCCGCAGCACTCGCACTCCAACACTGTCAGGGAAGGCTGTGGAAGGGAACTGCGTGTCCTTGACCAGGCTTCTTCGAATTTGCAACATAAGGTGGGACTAAATTCACATTAATACATTTTGTATCAGCATTGGATGTCATTGGACGAGGGCAGCAAGATCAAGTCTTGTGGATAACTTTGGGGGATGCCTTTGTTCAGCAGTGGACATATATTGACTGTTATAGGATGATGATGATTTGATATCATTATAAAAAATATTTTAACTAGGTTTTATTACTAAAATGGTATACATGCTATAATAGAGTGGCAAATTCAATACATAACTAAACCTAGCTCAGAACCTAGTCATGTTTCATTTTTATTTTTATTATATTAAATAAACTTTATACCTAAATTGCAGAGCTAATTATTATTTATAATATTTTTTACATTCAAATTTAATTGTAGCAATCAAGTGTTTAATAACCTAAGAATATTGATGTTTTTGTCCACAGTCTTATCCAATTTTTCAATAAAATAAAGAAATGGATGGAAATGGCAGCCATGTCAACAGATTTCAAAGAAAGAATATCACATTTGGAGCACAAGTTTGCAGTGTCAACTGTGCTCTTTAGGAAATTCCAACCAATTTTTCAAGAAATCTTTTCAGGATTAACAAATGAACCTATGAAAAGCAGCACTAAAAGCAAAAAGCCAAAGTATGTACCTTATATTGTTTATAGTCTGTTCTGGCAGTAAATAAAGCATATGCCACTATAAAAAAAATGTATCCTAGTAATTTTGTTTTAAAGCATTATTGTGTCAAAATAATTACTTTTCTGCCGGTTTCACTTAGTTCTCCACATTCACTCTATGATGATTAAGTTTTAACCCCTCGTATGTGATGTCAACTTGATATGCCAGATTAGTTTAACTTTTCTTTATATTAAAACTAGCCATGAATAGCCTAGATAGGTGTTCCTTCATCAATGTTTTTCCAGATTACAACCATGCACAACAAACGCGCTGTTTGAGTTTACCTGGTGCCTCTACATTTGTGTGAAGGGAGAGTTCCATGCCTCAGCTGATGACCTAGTCGACATGTACCATATTCTGTTGTCTTGTCTGGACTTTGTGTTTGCTAATGCTTTCATGAGCAGGAGGATAGACTTGATTAATCCGGGATTTAAAGGTAAAAGTCTTTTGAATTAGTGTAAATTTAATAAATGTTCTCATCCTTGCATTTCAAACACCACAATGCTCTTTTTGTCATTGAGACAGCGTAAGGAGTAAAAAGCAATAAGCTTAGTATAGTCAATTTCAAATATAAAGATTTCATTCCACTTAAAATGCTCATTAAACTATAACAATAAGGATAGACATTTTTGCTGCCTGGTGTTTTACACACAGTGCATGCCAATTTTAGAAGCATAGGTCCTGAATTAGCAAACAATAATCATTATGATTAGGCTTTCATATTTAACTGAACAGATGCACTTGTTTTGTCTGCTTCGAAATTCAGACCATAAAACCAAAAAATCAAGATCTCAGAATATTTAATCTCTTTAAGTAAAAGTAGGTAACTGATCAGGATCGTCCGAGGACTTCAGGAACTTCACAATGTTTAATGAATATTTCCTCCATAATAAATAGGTTTGCCTAGTGATTGGCTCAAAGATGATTTTGAGTTGCCAAAGAAGCCACCATGCACCATATCTACGTTATGTGAAATCAAAGAAGGCTTGGCTGTTGAGGCTGCCACTATGAAGGAGTACAGTTGGAGGCCTGTCATCAAATCTTTCTTTGAAAAGGGGGTAAGTAGAGTGATACCTAGCAGTGATTCAACCCATTTAAGTGACAGTATGGTTACTTACACACCTTCAGTTGACTTTGCTTGGCATATTTTGTTTCCAGCAAGATGTGAATATAAATGATGCTACTAAATATATTTTGAAATATAAATAAATATGTTTGTCTCACAGTAGTTTGGGTATTATGTTATAAGTAATCATTTATTTTTATAAATAAAATAAAATTATAGTTATATATAATGTGACTGAGTGGTAAACATAAGATGAATGGTGCAATAGAATCGTACCATAATTGATTAGTGATTATACCATACTTTCACACCAATACTAAACGATATTTTTATTTTCAGATCCTTCAGGGAGACAGTGACCATTTAACTGGTCTGTTAGATATAGGACTATTTGACATAAATCTAAAATCATTAAATAATGTTTACGAAACATACGTACTCAGCGTAGGAGAGTTTGACGAAAGAATATTTTTAGGTAAGTATAAAAATAATTTTACGTGTTCATTTATGCATTATAAAATATTCCACATTAAAAAAATTCAACCTCTAAAAAGTTTAAAAATTGCTGAGAACCTGTTTTGTGTAATGACAATTTACATCAATTTGACATAAATAAATATATTCGAGCTTAACTGAAATATGTCTGATTACTTTTACAATTATTCAATCTTAGCCTGCCTCACAGAATATAATGACGGTCAAGTTGCGATTCTTTTACATGATTATTTACTTAATTGATTTCTTGATATTAAATCTAGCTGTTCTATATTACAGGTGAACATGCCAATGAACAAATCGGTACTAAAAATAGAGTGTCCGGAGAGGAGATATCAGAAGTAATCGCCACTTTTGGACCGGTAAGTTACATTTTGCGTACTACAGATCACAATTTTAGTTAATTTGAGTCTATATTTGCTCGAACGACATTAATATACGTTAACATCACATGCAATTAGATTTCCACAATTTATCTGTCCTGTATCGAGTATAGATATACAACATATACCTGTGAATATAAATTAACGTATTTATGCATATCTTAGTTTTCTCCATTTTCAAACGTAATCAAATACATATTTTTGACGATCACGCTTGAATTAATTTATTTTACTTCAATAATAGGCCTACTGCGCTTCATATCCTATCTTATTAAGCGGAGTTCAATAAGCGATAGCAACTTACCTCTCATGAGCGGTGGTTTGCCTTTTCGCCGAATTTTCACTTTGCAGAATTTGTATTCCTCTGTAGTCTTACATTTTCCGTAATTCTCGCTAATGTCGTCCTATTGATTAGGTAAGGTTAGGTTTGTTTTATAACAATCCCAAATAATTTACGGTTTCCGAGAAAAATGCTTTCTACGAAATTAAACATTTGAAGAAAAATAGTTCGGTGAAAAGGCAAAATAAACCTCACTGGCATATAGTTTAACAATGTTTGATGATCACAGAGTGGCAAAGCATGCCCCGACACGCCGCTCACAGGGCGCGGGTACCTGGGCAGGCGCGCGCCGCGCACGCCGGTGTCCGAGGCCACCAACAGCCTGGCGCGCCTCGCGGCCTACCTGCACCACACCAAGCCGCAGCCCTCGCAGCACATGACCCGTCTGTTCGCGTGAGTATACCGGTCTAAGAGACCGGTAGTAGTACTACAATGCCAACGTGATTAAAACCCTTACTATTAGATGAGTATCGCTCGGTAATTCAAATCAGCCATTATCTTCTGTTCTTATTCGCTCTTGCCTAAAATATTAACAAATATTGCCACACAACAAGTAGCATTCTTGTTTGGTTCGTAATTCAAGTCTTATTTATAGTACAGAAACCCAAAGCTTATTATACCAATCCTTGTCCCTCAGTGAATGCGGCGTGACTGAAGACATGATAAACACCAGCGTCATCCAGCCCTGCATTCGCTGGATGGAGCAGTTTTGCAACAGCCTAAAGGAAACCAACTGCAGCCCAGAGATGATAACCTTCCGCTGCAACATGGTCACGTGTCTCTACTATAAGATCTTCGAGCACATCATCAAGGAAGAACACAGGAAGAAACCGCACATTTCACTCCAAGTACGTTATATTACAACAACAATTATAGCATCACCAGCATAATTCTTGCAAGCACTAGATTTAACAGTTCTGAAACCTTCACTCTACACTCCCACACCTCTCACTCCACTGCAACATGGGCACGTATGACTTCTACAAGATCTTCGAGGCATATCATCAATTTTTTTTCGCACATTTCACTTCAGGCAGTTTACAACAAAACAAATTGGTTATAACTGTTCTATGCTGCACTGCAATAGAGTTACTGTATAAAATAAATTAAACGTGGAAAGCGTTTTAAATAATTTAGCAAGACCATAACATAACCAACATGAATGTAATTGTAACATCTTGCAGGTCCTGGTGGATCAACAAACGTACCAGCTGTCCCTGTTCGCGTGCTGCACAGAAGTAGTTCTGCACGCGTACGGCGCCCACTCCCTGCGGTTCCCGCGCGTGCTCAACATGTTCCAACTCAGCGCTTTCCATTTCTACAAGATCATAGAGCTGGTTGTGCAAGCTGGACATGATAAGTTCAGCCGCGACCTCGTCAAACACCTCAACGCGGTAAGCAACAAAATATGTTTGATCCTATTGGTCTGACGTCACCAACAGTCGCACCCGCTAATATTAAGTGGTGCTTCACGAGTACGGCGCTCATTTCTTGCGTTTCTCTCGCATGCTCAACATATTCCAACTCAGCGCTTTCCGTTTCTACAAGGTCATCGAGCTGGTTGTCTAGGCCGGACATGATAAGTTCAGCCGCGATCTCGTCAAACACCTCAATGTGGTAAGCCACAAAATATGTTTGTACCTATTGGTCTGATGTCGCCAACAGTCATATCAGATAATATTAAAAGTGGCGCTTTACGAATACGGCGCTCATTCCTGGCGGTTCCCGCGCGTGCTCCACATATTCCAACTCAGTGGATTCCACTTCAAGATCATCGAGCTGAGCATCGAGCATCATCTGGATGTAGGCGGACATGATAAGTTCAGTCAGGCCCTCGTGAAATACCTCAACGCGGTTAGAAACTGACCAACATTTAATCCTACTGGTCTGATGATTAAACATACATGTAACCTAGCCGGCCAAATCTATGATCTATGGTTCTAAGTACGAAAGTTAAAAGCACTTGATAATAATTGGATCGTTACGTCATTGCAGTTACTCGAAGGAATGGTCAAAACTTTTCTAAAATGTATGTTTTTCAATGACTTCAGTGGTGACAAGTTAATAATCAAACAAATAATGTGCAGGTGGAGGAAGAAGTATTAGAATCTCTAGTGTGGACATCGGACAGCCCTCTCTGGGATCGCCTGACTCAGGGAAGTATACCGGCCTCCACTGATGTATACCTACAAGATTCGCCACTGCGCAGGGGCAATGGTATGTACTACCCAACTGATCAACATTCACAACCACATTATCAACCTCAGTGCTAACAGATCCATTAAACAAAATATTTTTTATATTGCGACGAAGATCAAAACTATTAATTGCGCACACTAATCTCCATTTTATTTTATTTTTCTTATGAGGGTTCGAAATTATCAAGATAATTACGCTTCTTGATAAATTATATCACCAGTGTAAGAATTACTTTGTTATATTGTTTCATAAGTTATAACTAATTCTAACAAAATAAATATGAAATTTTATATTTTTTCGTTTAATATTTTTCTTGTAAAGGGAATGCACTTCGTTGCCCCTAATGTTTATTATTATTATCATTCTATAATTATGCATCTCTTATTATCACGATAATTATTATTATCATTGATAATTATCCTTTCGAACCCTGCTTATTTTACAGGTGGTTTGCAGTCGCCAGTTTCAACAGTCATCGACCGGTTTCTGCTGCCGATGGCCGATCATGCTAAGAAGCAGCTTTTCAAAGACAACATCAAGCCAGGGCAGTCCCTATTAGGTAAATAATATGCTCATTTACTCGGCTAGTTTCGCATTCACATACTACAAGCAGACTATCTTCACGCCGCTTTCGTCCGAATGACACCAGCATGAAAATATCTGAGTTCAATAAAAATGATAGTTTTATTAGGTCGATATAATTTCGGAGCATGCGCACGAAGCTGCTTACGATTCCCACTACCTACAATCGATGGGAACACCCCCACTACTTGTACATCGTAAAGTAGTAACTTATAAAATTCTTGTAACTTATGTATTGTATTTGTTCCAGTACCGAACACTAGCATAAAGCAAGAGCCTCAGACACCGACACCTCAGAACTCAAACGCTGCCAACGGGGAAACGACGCCCAATTCCACGCCCAAGAAGGCTAACAACTCATTAGTGTTATTCTTTAGAAAGGTAAAAGTCTCCCTATTGATTCCATTCGCGTGGTAAATTCGAACAGGTAAAGGCAGACTAGTAACAGTAAAAGCATTTGTGGTAAATAGCATGTAATTAATACAAAATAATGTCATGATCTTAATTTAAATATGTTTAAATAATTTAAATGAAATAGTATATAACTGCAGAAGCCGGAAAAAGTCAGTTCATGGTGATTTATACTCGGCTAAGTCTCGTCCTTCAATTAATACGAATCCATGAACTGAGAGTTCCGCCGAGGCCTATATAGTGCTTTTCTCCAAATATGCGAGGAAATAATCACCAATTTACATTTTGAAAATCTGCGTCTTTTCTCACACATGTCATTTGTCACATCAGAACTGTATTTATCTACAAACATATCTTCTGTTCAATTACGATTATTGCTATTTGTATAAAAATAATAATATAATATTAATAATTTATTTCCTAAAACATCTTTTACAATTATTCCACTTGACTAGAGACTATAAATATGTAAAATCTGAGTTTTACGTATTTATAGTCTCTTTTAGATGTGCTCTTCTCTATAACAATTTGCCAATTTCCCCATTATACTTCAAATTTCGTCCATACTTACCCGACTCCCTGCTACAATTTAAAATAGAAGGATTTTGCGCTTTCGGTACATCACTATAGATCTTGTTTTTTTATACAGTTCTACAGTCTAGCGGTCGTCCGCATGAACGACCTTTGCGCGCGATTGAAATTGAACGATGAGGAGCTGAAGCGCAAGATCTGGACGTGTCTGGAGCACTCCATCATGCATCAGACTCACCTCATGAAGGACCGCCACCTCGACCAGATACTCATGTGCGCCGTCTACGTTATATGCAAGGTTTGTGTGATGCAGCGCGCTGTACAGTGTACTGGAGCAGTCCGTCATGCATCAGACTCACCTCATGAAGGACCGCCACCTCGACCAGATACTCATGTGCGCCGTCTACGTTATATGCAAGGTTTGTGTGATACAGCGCGCTGTACAGTGTACTGGAGCAGTCCGTCATGCATCACTCACTCAGTTTTTGACGTGATAACGTCTTAAGGTGCGTACGGATTTAAGGCACGCACGGCTCGTCGCGAGCGCGTTGCCTCATCCGGGTATAAAATGTGAAAAAGTTTTGCTCGCGAGCAGCTCGCCGCTCAAGGCGAGCATGCCTCGGGCCGAGCCGCTCAAATGCGTACGCACCTTTATAAATCGATGAACGCCGTTGTCACGTTCCGCCTGAGCCGAGCGTGCAAGCAAGAGCGCGGAACAAGCGATAGAGAGGCACGATCGGCCTAAGCGTTCGGCTTGTGACGCATCTATCTCTCCTCCACTCCATTAGCCAGCATACGTTATCACGTAAAATTATCGTGCGTAAACCGACTTTACAGACAACTTTACACCCAATTTTTATTCATTATGAAAAGTTGTTAATTTAGTTTCTTATTTCAGGTTTCGAACAATGCTAACAATCAAGTGGAACGAACGTTTGCGGACATCATGAAGTGTTACCGACAACGACCTCTGGCGGACAATCATGTTTACAGATCGGTCTTGATCAAGCAAAGCACCGGAGATAGTAAGTGCTTAATGTTGTCCTTTCTTATCTCCCTAATAATAGTAGATGCAACTGCTACATAATGAGAGGTCTTATAATACGAGTGTGGTTTTATGCAACGAGCCGTAGGCGAGTTTCATAATAGGATCACACGAGTGTTTTAAGACCTAATTATCAGTGGTCGGAATTAGGTGAGCTAAAATACCTACAGTTCGCGGTGAGACATAATATAGAGTGGTTACAACCGGATAAAAATAATGTTTTATTTGGATTCCGGGTATTCAATATTCATCCGGGCACTGTGAGTACTAGCCGTAATGATGAAAATGGTTACATTCTAGCCATAAAGTTAAAATTATAATGAAAATGTGAAATCTATTGTAAATTAGTCATCCGTGTTTACCTATTCATTGTCAATGCTTGTCAGAGTGGCGTATTAGCGTCAAATTAAAATCGATCTAACAAACTTGTAAGCATAAAATTTTACCATGAGTGCATGTCTTACTTATGAATTTGCAAAAAATGAATAACAGGAAATCAAATTAGAAGTAGATATTGAGATAAATAAGAATCTAGTGCACTAAAATTCCCACGTGGCATATTAAAATTAGGGTTGACTTACCGTATGGGATTCAGGTGAACGAATATATGAAACGCAGCAAATCGTAATCCTTGATTCCAGACCATGGTCATAATTTGAAGGATATCCAGTATACCATAAAACAAGCCAAAGTCAAAAACAAATCGTTACGATAAATCCAGTAAACCACACACGCACTAACATAACTGACCAGGGTTCTGGAGCGAATGAGTCCATCTACCTATCTGAGTATGTACTTGACCTTTTACTATCTCCCTTATCTTTTGAGCACTAATTGTTCACACCGCTTGGCTCTAACACGCCCCTTTGAGAGTCATTAACAAACAATGCGCGGGGAAACACATATTATTCAGCTTAGAAATCCTGTACATAACTTCTTTTGTCTAGCCCTTTTTACTAAAAACTAACATTAAACATGCTGCACTGTAAACAAAACATGTCACGTTCAATATTACAACAAGTACCCAAATAAATATCGAATACCCGGAATCCAAATAAAACATTATTTTTATCCGGTTGTAACCACTCTATATTATGTCTCACCGCGAACTGTAGGTATTTTAGCTCACCTAATTCCGACCACTGCTAATTATGTACAGTTGCATACACTACTTCATCTACACACATATTCGTAATCATTTACATAGATTTTCTTTAAAAAAAATAGAACACTCAGTCCTGCCAGTCAGGCCGCAGCGGTGCAACACATGGGCGGCTCGCGGGGAGATGACCATCACAGTATCCATTTGGGGTGACCTCGCCCCCGCCGCGGTACTGTTATTAAAGTACAGCTCTGATTTTGGTCGCTGCCAAGTAATGTAATAGTCTATAACATCTGAACTTGTTATAGGAATTTAACAAGATGGGTGTAGATAAACTCCTTTATAATACAGATGGCTGATGTGACTTTTCTACAACAATTTTATCTTCACCAGGTCTTAGTTCGCAATCGCCATGAGTATTGTTAACGCAAAACAACTGGGTACTCAGAATTGTGGCTTTCAGAATTTCACTTTAATTTTTATAAACATATTAATTTTCTAGGCTCACCAGAGAGGGGCGATTTGATCAACTTTTACAACAAGGTGTATGTGCAATGCATGCAAACCTTTGCACTCCGGTTCACTGGAAGACATGCAGATGTAAGTATTATTTTGCATTATGTATATGTCAAAAACGAGTTTATTTAGTACTGTGATTTGATTGAAGTTTTGTGTACTCATACATAATGAGCATTTCGTGTCTTTAATTCCTCGTATTTTTACATTCCTTAAAATTTTACATAATTAAAAATTACAGACAATATTGTAACAATCTAAACCCGAGTGTACATACTCGCGCAAACCTAACTATACCCGCGAGCTGTACTCTTCGATATGAGTAAAAAAAGGACGTCGTACAAGTCTCAGCCGAGCTCGGAAGTCAAGATAGCTGCCCGTCTAGCATAACTACGCTTCGATCGTCACCCGTCACTTTCTCACAGTATTGTACGAAAGAGATTAAAAAAGAAAGTATTGTACAGTAAAATATGTCGCGCGAGCAAGACTCGCGTGTCACGGTTGTGCTGGTCACGTTCTGATGCGGTTTCTGAGTGTGTAACTTGAACAATATGTGTATCCCTTAGGAATGCAGTCTGTCGCCTCTGCCGGCGGGGCGCGGCGACGCGCTGTGCTCGCCCGGAGGGCAGCGCGTGTCGGAGCGGCACCAGCTGTACGTGAAGCCGCTCACGTCGCCGCCGCCCGCGCTGCACCAGCTCACCTACCGCTTCAGCCGCAGCCCCGCCAAGGTAGCACCGATATACTTACAGTTTGTCGCCTGTGCTCGCCCGGAGGGCAGCGCGTGTCGGAGCGGCACCAGCTGTACGTGAAGCCGCTCACGTCGCCGCCGCCCGCGCTGCACCAGCTCACCTACCGCTTCAGCCGCAGCCCCGCCAAGGTAGCACCGATATACTTACAGTTTGTCGCCTGTGCTCGCCCGGAGGGCAGCGCGTGTCGGAGCGGCACCAGCTGTACGTGAAGCCGCTCACGTCGCCGCCGCCCGCGCTGCACCAGCTCACCTACCGCTTCAGCCGCAGCCCCGCCAAGGTAGCACCGATATACTTACAGTTTGTCGCCTGTGCTCGCCCGGAGGGCAGCGCGTGTCGGAGCGGCACCAGCTGTACGTGAAGCCGCTCACGTCGCCGCCGCCCGCGCTGCACCAGCTCACCTACCGCTTCAGCCGCAGCCCCGCCAAGGTAGCACCGATATACTTACAGTTTGTCGCCTGTGCTCGCCCGGAGGGCAGCGCGTGTCGGAGCGGCACCAGCTGTACGTGAAGCCGCTCACGTCGCCGCCGCCCGCGCTGCACCAGCTCACCTACCGCTTCAGCCGCAGCCCCGCCAAGGTAGCACCGATATACTTACAGTTTGTCGCCTGTGCTCGCCCGGAGGGCAGCGCGTGTCGGAGCGGCACCAGCTGTACGTGAAGCCGCTCACGTCGCCGCCGCCCGCGCTGCACCAGCTCACCTACCGCTTCAGCCGCAGCCCCGCCAAGGTAGCACCGATATACTTACACCGAGTGCCCGCAAACTTCGTCCGCGTAGAAGATAAACTCATAACCGTAACCCACACTTTTACTTCTCCGTAGTTGCGTAAAAATAAATTAGTATCCTATAACCATTAGGGATTACGCAGCAACCCGCCTCCCGAATAATAAGATTGGCATTTGTGTGCAGGACCTGCACGCGATCAACACGATGGTGTCGTGCGAGGTGGGCGGCAAGCGCGCTCACGACGCGGCGCACGACGTGGTGAAGCGCGCGCGGCTCGGGCTGGCCGCGCCCGGCGTCGCGCGCAAGCTGCAGGGGCTCGTGTCCGACCGGCAGGCCGTCTGAGGTAACACTTATTTATTTACTAACATTAGTTACACAGCATTACGGCCATTAAACCGACGCACTGTGAACTACAAAACTACTAAAACTTGTCCAGTCGTTTAATTGTGTAACAAACATACATACTAACACACACACTTTCGCCTTTATAAATATCAGTATGATTGCTCCTCCTTTTTACACTCCATATAGTCCGTAAGCCCGCTCCAAGATTGCCTACGTAATATGACATCACGATAAAATGCATGGCACACGGTCGAAAAAGTTGTGCTGACCGAGAATCAAAAGATTATCGCACAGAAAATTGGCCGGAAGTTTGAGAAAATCCTTCACTTCCGGTAAAAATTTTAGGGGTGTACCTAGTTCTAAATCTTTCAGAAGAGTGCTGAGTCAATTCAGGGCTAGGCAGATCCACACATGACTCAAGCTGTCATTCCGGAAAATACCTTGTCTTGCGGAGCACCCACCTGGTTGACAAAGGACTAAGGTCTACAGTCTATACTGCCTACGTAAGCTCTACCTAGCAGTAAAAAAACCGGTCAAGAGCATGTCGGGCCATGCTCAGTGTAGGGTCCGTACTTACCCATCCTTCACAATAGACGGGCTTAAGAGTCCGCAGCAAGCTCGATTCTTCATACAAACGTAGTTACGTCCTTATTTTAATATAACATGTCACATTATCATGAAATTCTCTAAATATAATGAGATAAGATATATCTAGGGCTAAAACTAGTTAATGACTCTTGAAATGTTAATAGAAAGAAAATAGAGCGAGTACAAGTTTTGCATTTTTAGACCCCAGAAAGTTGTTCAGTTTGGCGGCATACTACGACCAAAATATAGTTTAGATTGAAGTCAAAACCTATTTCCGGTGTCGATTAAACTATGCAGTTTGATAAGAAAAAAGATTTATCAAAATTGATCTCGTAGTTTTAAAATGAGAGCGTAACTACGAAAACCTTAAAATAAATTACAAAAAATTGTTGCGAAACTGCAGCGAATTACTCTAGCGCGGGGAACGGTCCGGGGGGGCGGCGGTAAGCACCGCCCGCCGCTAGCGCGCTCTCGCTTTACTGCTAGCGCCCTGTCTTCCTCTAGGTGAAACAACAACATTTTAAAGCGTAAGCGCGCGATCTCAACGCGGAGTTGAGCGGACCTTGCTGCGGACTCTTAAAACAGTGGTTTTAATCCCGAGGTTTAAATTACGAGAAAGATTTCAAGTTCCATAATAAGGTCGTAAACGCCGCGTCGTAGACTTATTTATTTTTAGAGACACTATTACTATAAAACTTTTATAATAAATTTCGTCAAGATATCACAAAACGTAGGAAACGTATCCGATGAACAACTTTGACCCCGTCTGCCAAGCACTTCCGGCCATTTTAGAACTGGCAGACTTATGTTTACACTCTCTACGATTGAAGGGCTACGTGATGCCACCTGTCACGTAATGATGTCACGTGACGCAAGTACACCCCTAAAATTTTGACCGGAAGTGAAGGATTTTCTCAAACTTCCGGCCAATTTTCTGTGCGATAATCTTTTGATTCTCGGGCAGCACAACTTTTTCGCCCGTGTGCCATGCATTTTATCGTGATGTCATATTACGTAGGCAATCTTGGAGCGGGCTTACGGACTAATAGAAAGCACTATGAAATTGACAGTGAAAGTCATGTCATGCATGATGGATGATGCGATATGCACTCCACGGGTCTTTTTGTTTCATTTAATTAATATTTACGTTTTTTATTTTCAGATGCATTTGCCGCATGGACCCTCCATTCGCTATGAATTATATATTTTATTTTTCGGTATAGCAATAAGATTACCTATTTCGTTTTACTCGCGAGAGGCGGATAATAACAACGGCAATATCTTATTGCTATATTACCATGAGTCTATTTATTACGAATATTAACCAAAAACCGCTTCTTGCTCTCTAGTGGCTTCACTTGTTAATTATTATGACGATATTTGAGTTTATTACGAACTAGAAATCAATTCTGAGAGTTACGAATGCCGGCAAGGATGTTCGGTAACGCCCGTGGCTGGTTCCAAGTTGTACAAGGTGCTAGAGCAATCGTCAAGACATCGGCAAGCTTTGAACTGACACTAATGAACCATATTGATCTCATCTTTATTTATGTTGGTTATGATTTTAAATAGGTACCTATGCCATAAATAAACTAAACTTGCTCATTGCTAATGTAAACTAAGATTAAGTTAAGAATTGAGGAAATGGCTGTGTCAGATCAGGTTAGTTCATAAGTTCATGTAATACCGGTTCAACTTAACAACAACAATAACTACTGGCGACTGTTCCGACAGCCTTCACATTTAAATTATGTACTCGTATCTTATTAGGTTAACTGACAAGCTACAATACGCGTTGATATCAAATCGATTTGTATGTAATTTAAGATAATCACAATTTATTACACAAAAAATAGTTTCTTAGTGACTTGACTAACTTGAATAAGTTCATTGAGTTAAATTTTAAATACAAATGTATACTTTAATTTAATGATTATCAGTTATCGTGCACTTGCTGAATGGAGCTGTTATTTCAGTTAAATTTATTATTTGCTTCCATATTAATTATATTATTTGTTAGTTGTAAGTAATCAGAGTAAAAATAAAATCAAATTTGTTTTAACATTAATCAAAATTAAATGATTGTATATTTCGGACATAACCATTTTATCATGTATTGTATGAAGAGTTTACTATCTAGAATTAGTAAAAGATGTGTATGTCAATATCGGCTTTTATTTACTACATCGTTGGTTATAAAGTTATAATACTTAAAATTACCTTATATTTATAATATTTGTATAAAATGCTACGCTACGGAATCTACAAGTTAAATAAGGAATTAACTATGAATTAAGATGCGTTTTCACGTGTGTTCTGAACTAAGGGTGGTATTCCACTTATCCGATATCTTTATCCGATGTGCATTTGATCAAAGAAATTGGGTGACTCTTCGTTACAAGAATCTCTGACATCTGATCAGATATTACGAAAGACACTTAATGCCTACGCAAATAGTATAAAAACTTTAACCAAGATATTGGGTAAGTGAAATACCACACTAACATTTGTTCAGAACACTTAAAGGTTTTTGATGTGGTTTTAAGAAGATTGCACGCTCAGAACTGTTCAGAACACTTAGTCAAAACGCACCATTAGATAATGCAATCGGTCGTTTTAGTATGGCAAAACTGGACCGTGATTCACGTCAATCAAGCAGAGAATCACGTTTCTCTACAGACTGACTGTGCAATGTCAGTCGCAGAGAAACGTGATTCCCTGCCACAGTAACATGTATGACAAGGTGGTTCCCATATCTGCGACTGACTGTAGATGTCGCGAGTTACAGAAATTATTACAGCTAACTTCGTTAAACACCAAACCTAAAACTACTATTCAATATTGAATATCGGAAATACGATGGGGTATCCCTGGATTTATTCTCTCTAAATGTGAACACAGCGCGATGGGCGAAGGAGCTAGATGTTAAATTATAGTTTCACATATTTGTTTTATGCGACATGTATGCCATACGATTTAATAAATATTGAATATGATTTGATCAAAATCAAATAAATTTCTATTTTGCCGAGTCGATATAATATGAGGAAAATATGTGGACTAAAGACACTAACATCTGATGATTAGATTATTAGGATTACTGAATACAATACTAAAGATCTGCCACGATCTGATATACTACATCTATGAGCTAATCCTATTAATATTATGGGTTCGTATTTACTAAACACAGTTGAATAAATTGACAAGACATATACATACATTGGTTTACATAAATCGTAAGTCATATAATAAATTAAAACGACTGATTCAATACAATTTTTGAAATAGCAGTCACAGACTACCTAACAGTACTTACAGACAAATTCGACTCCTATGCTTGACAATAAAAAATAAATTACCATGTTAATCCGCTAGTGGGTTGGACTGTCGTACTGCATTAATATTAAAATAGGTAGCCAATTCTGAGGCTGATTGAAAATATGAAGAGATTCCAAGTGGCATTAACATTCCATACCTCACAGAATATCCCGTCGAACCGAGTTGGGGTGATCTTAAAAGCCAATTAATGCCATGTAATAATATTAGTATTTGCATGGTTTTTTTCTACTTATATGTACATAGTGATGCCTGATGCATCAATTATAAATTCAAGTCTATTGTGAGTGTCTGCTCACTCAATAGGATAGATTATGTATGCATAATTGCGCAAATAGAATAGCAGAATTAATCATCAAGCTCTAAGAGATATTATACCGCCAAAGTCTTTGTATATATAAGTCACTAAAAAGGGGCAGGTGAATAATATGCCAGCATTGAATAATACACCGAGAAATCGTTTTGTGGGCAATAGAGGAAATGCCCCTAACGTTCACGATCGTTTTAAAGCGGCGGATATAATGATTCCTATATATGTGTATGATGTTGCGGAGTCGGCGTCTGTTGACGATATGATTGAGTACGTCAAGACTAAGTCGGGATTGAACGTTAAGGCGGAACAGGTGAAAATGAAACGGAATAAAAACTATAGTGCTTTTAAAGTCTTTGTGCCTAAACATAAGCTAGATATATTTATGAAAGACGATTTCTGGCCGGATGGAGTGGCCTATCGGCGGTTTTTTGACTTTAAAAGCAAACTAGGCTTAGCCGACTCTGTGAAGATACCAGGTGAGAATAATAAAACTTGATGTGTAATACGACAAAGCTATTAACCTTTAATTGTAAGAATATTATGAGGTCTGTCGATTGTGTGAGAAAATTGTGTCAAGTGGCTGAAATTATCGCTTTACAAGAGACCTGGCTTCTCGAGCACGACTTGGGTTTCTTAGGAACCATTGATAACCGGTTCGCTTTCACGGGCACCTCCGCCGTTGACACATCGACTGGAGTCCTTCGAGGGCGTCCACACGGCGGCGTGTCCTTGTTATGGAGGAAGGACTTATTTACTACCGTGTCTGTAGTTCAGTGTAACAGTGTACGTTTGAACGCGATAAGGGTAAATATGCAAGAGCGCGCTATGTTAGTGTTTTCTATTTATATGCCAACTGACTGTAGTGAAAATCTGGTCGAATTTACGAACTGCCTTGCTGAGATTGGTGCGATTATTGAAAGCCACGATATCGAATCTGTATTTTTATTGGGGGATTTCAACGCCCACCCAGGTACAACTTTTGCAACTGAACTTAAGCAGTTTTGTACCGAGCAATCGTGGTCATGTGTTGATCTAGACGTGTTGCCTACGGACTCCTACACATTTGTAAGTGAGCAACACGGTTGTCGGCGGTGGCTTGATCACGCTATTGTGACTAGTGCTGCACGACAAACTGTAGTGAGTGTGTCAGTCTTGCATGACACATATTGGTCCGACCATTACCCCATGTTAGTCGAATGTAATATGCAACTGATTAACCCCAAGAAAGAAGTAGCAGCTCTTAATAATAACCGAGAAATAATTTGGGGTGATCGTGATTCTGCACAGTCGGCTATGTATGAGGATCTATGTAACTGTAATTTTAAAACCTTAGAGTTGCCGGCAGAATTCTCCAACTGTTACAATGGAATTTGTGACGATAAATGCCATACCGAGTTGCTAAACAGAATGTATATACACATTACTCGTATCCTGTTCGATGCGGCTAAAAAGACTAATAATATGACTCGTAAACACGGTAGTCAAAAGAAGCAGGTAACTGGCTGGAATCGTTATGTTCGCGAGGCACACGGGAAGGCCAGAGTGTTTTTCAATAACTGGGTTCTGCACGGCAAACCAACTTCTGGTCATATATATGTAGACATGGTAGAGTCGCGAAAGGTGTTCAAGGCCAAGTTGAAGTGGTGTCAAAATAATGAACAGCAAATCAAATGTGACATAATTGCTGAACACCATTCCAACAAAAGCTTTGGGCAGTTTTGGAAAGCTGTGAATAAACAGAGCCACAAGCCTGGCCTTCCTGTGAGTATTGCAGGTGCGCATGACCCTAAAGACATAGCCAACCTCTTCCAGCGTCATTTCAGAGTAGAGTCACCGCTGGGGCCATCTTCGCGGGTGTTCAGTGCTGACACCATTTCTCCGGAGGGACCCCTCATTATAACCGCGAGGCAAGTAGCAACAGTAATCAAAGATATGGTTAGAGGGAAGTCGCCGGGGCATGATGGTCTCAGCATTGAACATCTGCAGCACGCTGGTGCACATTTACCTAGGGTTCTTGCAATGTTTTATACCATGTGTATAAAACATTCTTACCTACCTGACGACCTCATGCGCACCATTGTTGTTCCGATAGTGAAAAATAAAACTGGGGATGCTAGCGAGATATCAAATTACAGGCCTATATCCTTGGCAACTATAATAGCCAAAGTATTGGACAGTGTGTTGGACGGCCACTTGGATCAGCATTTCCGCCTTAATGATGCACAGTTTGGTTTCAGGCCGGGGCTGTCCACGGAGAGTGCTATCCTGTGCCTTAAACACACTGTCCAATACTATACAAAAGGGAGAACACCGGTATTTGCCTGTTACTTGGATCTGTCGAAGGCCTTCGACCTTGTGTCCTATGATGTCCTTTGGGACAAGATACGCAATGAGACGACCTTACCCAATGAATTAACATCACTTATGAGATATTGGTATAACCACCAAAAAAACAATGTTAGGTGGGCAGGGTACATGTCGGACGAGTATGGGTTGGAGAGCGGGGTGAGGCAGGGGGGGCTTACCTCACCTCGACTCTTTAATCTTTATGTGAATGGGTTAATCGAGAGGCTCAGCAGTACCAGGGTCGGATGCCATGTCGATGGTGTTTGTGTAAACAATATCAGTTACGCTGACGACATGGTGCTGCTGAGCCCTTCGATTGGGGCCCTAAAGAGCCTTCTGGCAATTTGTGAGAGTTATGCGGCGACCCACGGACTCAAATATAACGGCAACAAAAGTGAGCTCATGGTCTTTAAGGCAGGAACCAAAACCTACCCCCTGCCATCTATCACTCTGTCAGGCGTTCCTTTGAAACAAGTTAGCCAGTTCAAATATTTGGGTCACTGGGTTACCGATAATTTGAGTGACAACGTGGACATCGAGCGGGAGCGAAGGTCGTTGGCCGTTAGATGCAATATGTTGGCCCGCAGGTTTGCGCGATGCACAGAAGAAGTGAAGATCACACTATTTAAAGCTTTCTGTGTATCATTCTATACATGCAGCCTGTGGGTCAATTATACGCAGAAAGCGTCGTCAGCGAACTTCGCGTCCAGTACAACAACGCGTTCCGGGTGATGTTGGGCCTGCCACGCTGGTGTAGTGCGTCCGGCATGTTTGCTGAGGCGCGGACTGACGGCTTCGCGGCCGTCATGAGAAAGAGATGCGCCTCGCTCCTGTCCCGTCTGCGCGGCAGTCCCAATCGCATCCTGAGCGTGTTTGCCAACCGCTGGGACAGCCCCATGTTAGCCCGGTGGACGAAGATGCACGTTGTCAAGTGTTGATGATGCGGTATGCTAATTTATTTATTGTATTTTTAATTACTAGGTTTTAATTGTTTTAATTTTATTATATTGCTAACATTAACTCTTAAGATACTGTATTCATTATTATTAACACACTTGTGTATGGACTCAGTCTGAAATAAAGATATATTATTATTATTATTATTATTATTATTATATTAGAAGTAACTAGACAAGTGTTTTTAGTAGTGTCCAGTATCGGGTTGTGTTCGTGTTCACAGCATGGAGTCGCTGGACAGGTCGGTGTCCCTGGCGGAGTCGTGGTGCGCGGCGGGCGGGTCGCGGCGCGCGCGGGGTCAGGCGGCGCGGCCCTTGCCCTCCTTGATGGCGATCACGTAGCGCTGCGCCACGCGCTCCGGCGGCGAGTAGCCGTCCGCGTACGACGAGTCCTGCACGATAACACTACTCATGTTCGACTGATCATTTTACACAAAACGACTAGGCCCCAGCCTACGTTATGCCATGCTCGTGTTGAGGTATAAGTTCGTAGCCGACCGCGTAAGTGCAGGACAGTGACAAGTATTTTGGCTGCAAATGTGATGAAAAAAATGTGCACGTTATGCACGATAATTAATCACAAACACAAATTACGCTGCTCTTCCTGGACACGTGACATTTACTCGTTTCAAACGAGACAAAGAAGTCGTACGGATCAGCAACGCCTGCCGGTAGCCTGTTCATCAGAGCGGTAGAGGAACGTGGTCTGCGATATTAGAGAGAGAGGTGCTGATTGTACAGCATGTGACAATAACTCACCTCAAATAAAACTTCATAGGGGTCAGCAGCACTAGCCGGTAGCCTGTTGACCACGGCGCGGTAGAAGCACGTCGTCTGCGGATACAGTGCCATCACTACAGCTCCTTTAGGGAACAGCGCATGTTCGTCGGTGCGCGGGTCGGCCCGCATCAAGGGAAGAGGTACGACGCGTCTCTTGCTCAGCACGTGACGATTCTTCTGCTCTTCGTCAATGTCGTCAACTTCGTATTTTCCTTGGGCCGGCAGCCAGCTTACAACCTGTCAGGTTAAACGGGAAACTGTTTATATCGAGTGAAACTGGTCCCAGGAGCCCATAAACGAACCCATATACGAGAAAAAAAGTAAATGTCGTATAGGTATCGTAATTGGAACAACTTTGCAGTACATTTGAGAGGAAGAGAAACATAACTATCAATCTGTTTAGCCGTATTAGCACGATAACTGATGTACATGCACACGTACAGCGTGTCCAGCATCATCAACACGGTGTAGCTCACCTCGGCCAGGATCCAGTTCTCCTCCTTGTCGGAGACGCGGACGAGCGCCGCGACGGCGTCGCCGGCGCGCGCCACGTGGCCGGCGTCGGCCGGCACGGCGCCGCACAGCGCCGGCGCGCGCTCGCCCAGCCGCCCCACGTGCAGGGGCAGCGTGGCCGCCGCGCTCAGCAGCATCTTCATTAGGGCTCCGCAGCCGATCGTCTCCTTGTTGCCGGCGTGCCGGGCCTGCAATAACCAATAGTACAAACGAATGTATCCATATTCTCATGTCACTCGAGATCACATGTCGTGCGGTTTTTATAGAAAAAAACAAGGAAACATACTGAATTGACGTTTCGTATCGATAACAATATTAATATCTATGGATACTAGAATAGAGACCAACTTGTGTTTTGACAGCTGTTCCTAATTTAAACTCGTAACCTTACAAAAATCGGTACTGTAATAACATTACAGTAAAGATTTTACCTACTACCACAGACAAAAAAATCTCATAGTAAAATTGGTTGTAATAATGCTGGTCATTTCCTACGACTTCTGAACGCATTTTAGAGCACTAATGATATGTGCGTAGATAAAATAAATTATTCTAACGTCGGCGGATTACCCTTGCTTTAAATGAAATGAAATGAAATAATTTATTCAGTAAGTAGGCCACAAGTAGGCACTTTTACGAGTCAGATTGTGAATCTACCGGCGTTTCGCAAGAGGAGACCGCTGTTGAGAAGAAAGTCGAAATAAATAGGTATCGGACAATTTTACTATGATTTGCAATCTGCTTCAATTTGTATGGAAAACCCAAATCATTAAGATCTGGGTATATCTTACACTAGCCAACCTAATCCCAAAGATTTAGTATGCTTGTGCTGGTTGATAGATGAAATAATTTATTTCACAGAATATCTAATTTGGTAAATAGTCAATACTTGAAATGGACATACCTGAATTCGCCTTTCATTCTTGATGCTTCGAATTTCATATATCCGCATGAGAGCAGCACGAAGCACCCTCTCTTCCTGTTCTGCTGCTGTCAGTCCCGCTTTATATAAGCTTTTCAGTTGCATTTGCTAAAAAAAAGCAACATCATAAGCCCGTTGCACACTACGCTAATAGTAGCTTAGACTGCTTGGATGTGTGTTAATTATTCAACAATATTACCGGACATTACCTGTTAATTTAGTTTAGCTACAATTTGAAACACAGAAGGAAATGAGGGTGAAGTAACTTATAAATAATAAAATAAATAAATAAATGTCGGTCAAGGCAAATCAACAGACTCAGCACTCCACGCAGTGGTAAGCAATATCGAAATCGCACTAACAAGGAAAGGCTCATGCCTGGGAACCTTCATTGACATAGAAGGTGCTTTCGATAAAACAAATTTTAGCAGCATCAAACAAGCTCTAGAACATAGACAGACACAGAACATAGAAGACATGACACAGAACCATTACTAATAGAATGGATAATGAACATGCTAGAACAAAGAATCATAAGACTAGCAGAAAACAAAGATCAGCAAGCGCTAGTCGTGAGAGGATGCCCGCAAGGAGGAGTCCTCTCACCCCTTTTATGGAACCTAGTGGTAAATGATCTGATAACAAAACTAAACGAGAGTCATTTCACGACCATAGGATACGCGGACCACCTTGTCATACTTATCAGTGGGCTGGTAACAAGCACACTGTGTGAACTCACACAATCAGCACTAAAAGTAGTAGAGAAATGGTGCAAGGAGAATGACCTATCGGTAAACCCCAAGAAAACTGACACAATTCTCTTCACACTCAAACGCAAACTGGGGTCATACGAAATGCCAAGCCTCTTCGGTACAAAGCTTACACTCTCCAAACAAGTAAAATATCTAGGGATAACCTTAGATGACAAACTGATCTGAAACAAGCATCTTGAGAACAGATTAAACAAAGCCACAGTCGCCTTCTGGCAATGTCGAAGGATGATAGGCAAAAAGGTCTCGCCCCGAACATCATTCTGTGGCTATACAAAACGGTAATCGTACCTATGATCAGCTACGGAGCAGTGGTATGGTGGCCCCGAACGCAACTAGCGTGTGCGATTGCCGGCCTGCAGAAAACACAAATACTAGCATGCACGGCCGCAACAGGTTGCATGAGGACTACTCCTACCGCGGCACTAGAGATGATCCTAGGTCTCACGCCACTGCACATACACATACAAAGAGAAGCAGCCGCTACGGCGATACGACTAAAAAGCCTAAACCTATGGACGAATAGTAATACCCAACACACAAAAATCTACAGCGAAATGATCACAAAATTCCCTACAGTAGAAGCACCAATCGACAAGATACCTAAGACTTTAACCTGCAAGAAGGAATATGTCATACTCCTAACAGAAGACCCGAGTGAGGGGCTCAACCTAGAGGACCTGAGAATCTTTACGGGTCGGGACGGGTCAAAAACTGAGAAAGGAACGGGATGTGGTGTATTCTCGGAGGATTTGAGTATTCACATCTCTAAATCCCTAGGTGTACACAACACGGTATTCCAAGCTGAATGCGAAGGAATAATAGAAGCCTGCAATGCCATAAAAAGACGACAGGTTCAGAATACGAACATACGAATACTTTCAGACAGCAAATCCGTACTACAAGCACTAAACAGTGAAATGTGTACCTCTGCTCTAATATACGAATGTCATCGCAGCATCACAGACGTGTGCGATGACAAAAATACTGTAACATTACAATGGATAAAGGGACACAGCGGCTCGAGAGGCAATGACGCAGCGGATGAATTGGCCCGTAAGGGATCGGAAACACCACCATGCGGGCCAGAGCCTATAATACCCCTACCACAATCTTACATATACAACATAATGAACCAACACATATTATACCAACACCAAAAATACTGGGAAGACATAGGAACGTGTAGACAAACAAAAGAAATACTTCCGAATAGGAAACACAAACTCACCACCATCTTACTGAGAATCCACAGGATCCAACTACGCTAGATAGTAGGATTAATAACGGGACATAATACTCTGAACAAACACCTTTTCAATTTAGGTATAACGGACAGCCCAGTATGCAGAGCATGCATGGAGGCAGAAGAAACCACCAAACATATTCTACTAGATTGCAAACAGGTAGAAGGATACAGGATGAAATACCTAGGATCTCCAAGTACCGTACACGAAGCCATAAGCAACATCAAGGCTTTGCTTAGGTTCGTGGAGGAGCTGGGGTGGTTTGGAGTAGCGCTACCCCCTTTTCACGCAAAATAGGCACGTTGGATGTCGACTTGCGGAAAATGCCCAGCGCAACTAACTAAATGTCGGACAACCTCACACAAATCAATCTAGTACCACAGTAAGCTCTAGTAGTAGGCTTGTGTTATGGACACTAGACGACGATAAACATACTTATATAGATAAATACATACTTAAATACAAATAACATCCATGACCCAGGCACAAATATTCGAGCTCATCACACAAATATTTGCCCTTGCCGGGATTCGAACCCAGGACCTGCGCCACTGCGCCAGTCGCGTCGTCTTACTACCTACTTATATAAACATATTATAGCTTTCAAGACAGGTTTTCAACTTAATGAAATAAACTACAATTATCTAGCCTGTTTGTGTGTGTCCCACTGCTGGGCAAAGGCCTCCCCTCTTTCTCTCCAGTCGTCTCGCTGAAGATCAAGTTGCTCCCAAACGTTCTCAAACGCGTACAGGTCATCCCGCCATCTCCGTTTCGGTCTGCCTCTGCACCGGTACCCATCCTGCGGTATCCACTCAGTGGATAGGTTGGCCCAACGTTCCGGATGCATTCGGCACACGTGTCCTGCCCAGTCCCACTTGAGCTTGGCGGCCTTGACACCCACATCTGTAATACCTGTTTTGGAGCGCAGTTCGGTGTTTCTGACACGATCAGTCCTGCGTACTCCAAGTATGCTGCGCTCCATCGCTCGCTGGCAAACCTTGAGTCGGGACTTCTGAGCTTCCGTTAATGACCAAGTTTGGGCGCCGTAGGTTAGGATAGGAGCATAGGAGGGATACACATGTCGACGTGTTTGCGCTTCAGAGTCAATGGAAGGTTCCCCTTCATTAGCGGCTTCAATCTTCATGGACCGGAAGCACTTCCAGGCATTTTCAATGCGTCAATCGATTTCTTTAGACTGCCTGTTTTCGAAGGATGCTATCTGGCCCAAGTATATATACTCGTCGACGTTTTGTATATCTTCCCCATCTACCTTTACCCTATGTTTCACGCTAATGGTCATTAACTGTGTCTTTGCCCTGTTCATTTTGAGTCCGACTTCAATAAAATATAATATAAGGCACAATTTGGAAATGTTGGTTCTTAATTGATGAGACTATGCGAGGTATCTTGGGAGCCTAAAACCATAATTTATACTTCATGTTTTTATGCCCAATGCAAAGAGCAGCCTTTGAGGTTCTGATTATATGCAATGATGTAATGATACTTTTTTTTTTCCTTTCAAATCTGCAATCAGTCGCCAGACTATAATCAGATGAGTTGAATGAGGAATGGCGGTATGTAGATTTAGAGGCCAGTGCCTCTTTCACTACTTAGATAATGTGGTTACGTTTTAGTCTTTTAACCACACTGGCGTTATTGAGCAAGCCCGAGGCTAGGGGATTGCGGTGGTGAGTGAGTCGAGCAATGTGCTGTTCCTTATAGCGTTCAATTTCTGATGCTACAGTTGCCATGTTCACATACTCGTGAATTTCATCGTTCCTTGTGAACCATGGAGCATTTGTAATGGTTCTTAGTATGTTGTTTTGAACCCTTTGTAGGCATGCTATGTTGCTTTTACTGGCAACTCCCCATATAGAATCCCGTATGTCCAGATAGGATTTAAGATCGCTTTATAAATAAGAAGCTTGTTGTCCAGCGGAGAGCACTGAGTTTCTTCCCATGAGCCATAACAGTTGTCGAAACTTGTAGTTCACTTGATGGGTGAAGACCAAAAAGTTTGCAACCTTAACTCACTCAATTAATATTTGTGTCAGTCTCAGTTGTGCGACGACAGTTAACCTTTCAATAACATACCTTAGTGTTCTATTTTAAGGTTCCTTATTGTATCGTTATTTTTTGTCGCACAACGGAACTTTTTCAATTGTTTTTAATTCCTCGCTAACTACGACTTAATTTCATCCAACTTTTTGGTCCTGACCCTGATCTCTTTTTGCCTTGATGTGATTTTTCCAGGTCATACGTCTATCTAAGTGGAATCCGAGATATTTCACACAGTCTGTTTGGGGTAAGATGCTGTTTGCCATGTGTACTGGAGGACAATTCTCTTTCCTTAGTGTAAAGGTGATGTGTGTTGACTTCTGTGCACTAGCTTGCATGCGCCACTTTTGAAGCCAGTCAGAGGTGGAGTCGAGTACTGTTTGCAGCTTTGCACTCGCCGTATTGGGATCACTATCTACTGCCAGGTAAGCAATGTAGTCAGCATGGCAACAGTGACGTCATCATTAGTTAGCAGGTCTGCAGTGTATATGTTGTGCAAAACAGGACCAAGGACCGATCCCTGAGGTACTCCTGCTTCAATAGGGTACAATGAAGAGCGCGCTCCTCCTTGCTTTACTTGAAATACTCTATCAGAGAGGTAAAATGTAATGATACTGACTACCAAATAATTTATGCTACGAATATTGAATTTCATATTATAATACTTGCTGAGACGATCCAGAAGAATCCTCATTTGAGGGTGGAGACTCTGCTGCTTTTTCTGCCCTCAATATGGACTCTATACACTGTTCATTTCGGCCTCTTTCCGCTTCAATGTCGTATATGAGCCTATGCAGTGATCTAAGGCGCTCCTATGAACAATAAGGGAATAATTATTGCACACAAAAAAAGAAAATAAATAAATATCAGACAACCTCACACAAATCAATCTAGTCCCAAATTAAGCTCAAGAAGGGTTGTGTTATGGGTACTAGACGACGATATACATACTTATATAGATAAATATATACTTAAATACATAGGAACAACCATGACCCAAGCACAAATATTCGAGTTCATCACACAAATATTTGCCCTGGCCGGGATTCGAACCCGGGACCGCCGCTCAGTAGGCAGGTGCTTGCAAACTGAGCCAACCGCGTCGTCGAAAGAAGACAAGCATAAATAGCTCAATATTCATTATCCACTGTGCTGTTCCCTATTTTTGTTTCAAATACATCTTGACGAACTATAACTATCAGACCTGCCTACCTGCACTTGCTGGGCTGCAACATCAGCGGTTAGTGGCATTGTCGGACAATTTATTAGACAATTTCCAGCTTAAATATCCTACGTGCAGCCAGGTACAGCACACAAATACCTGCCGGCAAATAGAACAAGAACATAGTACCTATAATAAAATAACTGCAAGGATAATTAAGTTGTATGAAAATGAAACACCAGAAAGTAAAATGTTATGGTAACAAAAATTACCAGTATAGCTATTTCATGCCAAGTCAAACTGATAGGCATTAGATTTTAATTTATTTGTTATTTACAAACATAAATAGCAAACATACAGCATTTATATACTGAAAATTTAAAAACACATACACATCATAGTACCATAAAGATAAACTTAAAACTTAATCACTTAATGAGTGAATGAATGAAACAAAAATCAGTTCATTCAAACTCAAACTGTTCAAGACTATGTTTTAACTACAGCACAATTACATAGTATTTATGATTTTCAATGGAACTGCCACGTGTGAAGTAGCTTTGGAATCATAGACAAGGCCAGCTGTCAACCTTTTTTTTTAAAGATTGTCATTTGTCAGAATTATTTGGTTTGGCGTTTAAGTTTCGGTTATCAGTATTTTGCCAAACAAATCTATAAATATCTTTAGAATTATGATATGTTTATGAAATTGTTCATATAATTAAATATTCGGTTGACCGAAAGTAAGTAGTGCTACTTATATTTTTTATTTAGGTCAGTCGCTCACAAAAAAAATTGGTTACCGGTACGTCGATAGCCGATGTAGCATCCTCGTAATAATCAAAATTATTGTCTCGGTCAAAACTGTGTTGTTTTATATACCGTGTTATTTTTCAGATATTCCGCAGTGTGTGCGTGTGTCCGCAAATATTGTATTAATGATACAAGAAGTGTCCGGACATGGCCGATAATGACGATTATTTAGATACGATTGACAACAATCATTTAGACGGGACCAACGGTTCCCTAAACATGACCGACAGCAGCCTTGGCGTGAGTACACCCTCTATATTTGTAAAGTAAGTAAGTAACGCGTGAATAGGCCCTTAGTGATCGGGTTATTTGTCAACACTGGAGTTTTTGTTGATTACAGAATACACTTTCCTAACAAACACTTCCAAACTATTACCTAATTGACTTGTAATTACAGCTATTTAATTTAAAATATTGAAGTTCATGCACTTTTTTCTATATGTAATAATTACCATGCTGGAATGTTTGTTATGCAGCAAATAGAGGGATAAGTAATTAATTATCAATATATTATTATGATTTTTTACGAATAATGGTCTAAGCAACATTTAAAACTGACACATTATTTCTTGAAAAATTAAAGTCCGCAGTACTTATTTACTTGTACATTTGAAATTGTTAACTTGTCTAGTCTTAACCCAATATCTTAGTGCTTATAATACAAATTTTATTAAATCTGTTGTGGAAGGATATCAATGTCATATTTTTTGAACAGGCTTTTTATTGTCATGGTATTGAGGTAATCAAACTAATAATATTATATAAGCGAAAATTTGTATGTTTGTTGCTTCTTTATGCTCAAATGGCTGGAACTATTTGGATGAATTTCAGTCCATACTGAATTTACCTCCATGGTAGCTGACACCCAGGATTAACACATAGGCTAGAGCTTCCCTCTGGGCGCAATTAGTTGTCATTAATTGACCATAGTTATGCAGAAAGCGACCAGCGTAGATTTTTTGTCAAAGTGACTTAAGTCTTAATCAATGAATGAGTTTGGTCGCTTTTTGCATTATTAAAAAAAACTTTGGTCGCTTTCTGCATAACTTGGGTCAATTAATCTTAAGTATATATTAATCAAAAGAAACAATGTAGGCATAAAAAACAGTGATTTGGAGATAAATTGGTATTCAACTGAAAGGTATAACAGTAGTATTTTTTAATGTATTATAATTCCTAGCAAATTTTATTATAGAAGTATGATGGTTGCAGGGTGGAGATGAGGCAGTCGGAGGAGAGGTGCCGGACCTGGCAGCGATCAAGGCGCGAGTGCGCGAAATGGAAGAAGAGGCAGAAAAGCTCAAGCAGATGCAGACAGAAGTGGACAAACAGATGAGCATGGGCAGCCCGCCGGGGCTTAGTGAGTGTTATATTGTATTTATATGTTGCATATATGTATTTATCTATATGTGGTAAACTTTACCAGGTAAAGGAATCTGTATTGTATACTTTTCTTGAACCTGGTAAATATTATTACCAAAGGATTAAAAAAAATACTACAGGTGCTAATAATAAAGAAAAAGGGATGAATTTTCAATCTTTCCATTGTTAATTTCTTAACAAATGTTTAGAAAATGCATCTTGATGATTTGGAGTTACATCACTAAGGCACCATTGTGTCTGCAGTACTTCCCTGTTGCAGAGATTGAGTTGCTTGTGTTATTTAGTACAATGGTTGACTAGCAGCAAATGCCTTAAGGCATTAAGGCCGCCATGTGTACCTTTACTCATGTATGTTGTGTAATAAAATTAAATTATTTATTCATACTGTGTACTACCCTAAAAAAAATTAAATAAAAATCCCAGTAAAAAGTAAATATGCCAAAAATTGTTTGATTGCAGCTAGCCCACTGAACATGTCAATCGAGGAGAAGATAGAGGCTGACAACAGATCGGTGTATGTGGGCAATGTGGATTATGGAGCTACGGCTGAGGAACTTGAACAACACTTTCATGGTTGTGGCTCCATTAATAGGTGAAACATTATGTTGCATTAATTATTATTGCTTAATAATTTTATTTAGAACTAGAAGGAGCCCGCAACTTTGTCTGCATTTTCTTTTTCTTAGCCATAGTCCGGTAAAAAGTATCCTTAAACTATCCCTGTACCAAAATTGTTTAATATCCGTCCAACCGTTTAGGCGTGATGTGAGGAAATACTAAATTTACCGACAGATGGCACTGACGGTTGGCGCCACGCTGCTGCATCGCGTTGTTAAGACTTCCAATACTGATTTTTAATACAATTTTGTAAAGGTATAGATTAAGATAATGCACCTACACATAACAATCACACTACACTTATCAAGAACATGAACATATGAGTTTACTTGTCATATATGTTACAGTACGATTAAAATCAGTTAACACTTCGGCCAACCTCGATAATTGTCGTGAATCCCTCATCTCTCACATAGAGTTATCAATTTACAGATATGACCGATTTACAAAATTATTTTCGTATTTGATAGGGTATACTTCCGAGATGGTCCCATGTAAATTTTATCAAAATCGGTCTAGCAGTTTATGAAATATCAACAAAAATCGGTTGAAATCGGTTTTTTAAATTTTTTATTTGGTGATTATTATTAATTATTAATCCGACGTAATATCGTAGGTACTACTTACATTAAACAGTAAAATATTTACTTATATATGTTTTTTATATATGGTATACCTACAAGAATGTTAAAATTCATGTTGAATCTGCATAATAAAATTCTTAGGTCTGTTAGAAATGTCATCTTGGCAGGTATACATTGCGTTTATGATACTTCAAATTGAATGCTACCTAAAAGAAATCGCGGTAATGTATTTCGTGTCATTTCCGTCTCCGGATTTAGGCGATGATACCCGAGAAAAGCCGAAGGAAGTGTTAACTGATTTTAATCGTACTGTAATTTTGTTGCTATTATGAAACAAGTATTTACGATCTGAGCCCTAAAAATAGAAGCATAACCACTAATTTAAGTGTGACACAGAAAGCATTTAAATAAGATTTTAATATGTGCAAAAGGACTTTTTTGTATACTTCATCACTGCATTGCCCTAATGACCCACTGCGGTTGAGTTGAAATAAATTTGCAATATTTGAAAAAAAATTAGTGTTCTCGAGAAAGTGCTCGATGAATACATTTTTTTTTTTAACTTTAACATAAACACAAAGTGTTTGTTTACATCATGCCTCAGTCCAGTTACCCATTCGCTACGGAAATTAAGTTAACTTTTAATTAAATCAGGTGAGATAAGGCCCAGTACCGCAGTAAAGGTGTTAATTATTTTCAATGTAGTCACAATAATATTTACCACATTTTCGGGTTTAAAAGATGGAAAAGTATGTATAAAATATTGTTTTAATTTTGTTTCCAGGGTTACAATATTATGTAATAAGTTTGACGGACATCCCAAAGGATTTGCGTATATAGAGTTTGGAGACAAAGACAGTGTACAGACCGCCATGGCCATGGACGAGTCATTATTTAGGGGGCGTCAGATAAAGGTGAGTCTACTGCTTTTTTACCTAGTTTAGCTCGCGATGTATTTTAATTGTAAAAAAGCCACTTTCTAAGATAAAAATGTCCTATGTATTGGCACAACTGTCTCAAACATAAAAAGTCGTATCCTTTTGTTGTATAAAAGGGTGGGCTAGTATTAAGTTATAAGTAAGGTTTAGAACTGAAATGATACACCTATCCCCAAGCCTTGAAATTACCTATAAGCCTCCTATTTTGTTATTGCCTTTTCTTCTCTTCTGTCATGAAGGATAAACGTCATAAACTATATTGTATCGTATATGCGTATATTGTCAGATTAACGAGGGCAAAAATAACTCTGGCTACGTGGTGTTACTGCCTTTGTCCTACCGTCTTTTTTTTCCGAATGATTTGATTAAGTGGACTACTAGGAATTGTAATTCGGACCACATGAACAATTGTAAATCCGCTTCGTCCTACCGATCGCACCATATGAACTGATTTTTAATGGTACCTATTCAATTTTTCATGTCCCAAAAGTTAATAATTTTGTGAGAAATTTGTTGTCTAACTACCACATAAACTGACGGAGCTGATTTCAATTTTATTGGATCTACGGAACCCTTAATATTAAACACGATACGTTGACCAAAAATGACTTACGTGAGTTACGAGGGGCGTCTGGAAAGTTCTAAGCCTAAGATAGAAAAAAAACAATTTACACAAATGAACTCGTGTTTATTTTTCAATATAGTCTCCTCCTAAATCAATGCATTTTTTACATTTTTTATACAGTGCTTTTAGGCCATTAAAAAAATAATCTTCATTTTGCCCTTCAAAATGCTCCTGTACAGCCGCCTTCATCTCTTCGTCACTTCTAAATCGCTTTCCCCTCAACTCTTTCTTCAAATTATTGAATAGAAAATAATCGCTTGGGGCTAGATCTGGGCTGTAGGGTGGGTGGTCAATTTCGTCAAAACCAACTTCCTTCAGAGCACGCCTCGCAACATTAGCGGTGTGAACGGGTGCGTTGTCTTGCAAAAACAAAATAACTTTCCTTAGTTTACCCCGCCTTTTCTCAACTATGGCTTGTCGCACCTGTCTTATTAGATTTGCATAATAAGTTCCGTTTATCGTAGAGCCTTTTTCTAAATAATCGATTAAAAGAATGCCATCACAATCCCAAAATACCGTAGCCATTAACTTAGAGGCCGACTTTTGCACTTTAAATTTCTTCGGCGGCCTTTCACCCTTTTCAATCCACTGCATCGACTCAGACTTACACTCCGGATCATACTGTCTGATCCATGTTTCATCAACAGTTACTATTCGGGAACAAACTTCATCTAAATCATCTTCGCACAATTCTAAAAACGCCCGAGAAGTTTCCACACGACGTACTTTATCGAAGGCCGTTAGCATTTTCGGTACCCAACGAGCACTGACTTTACTCATGTACAAATGTTCATGTAAAATTTCTCCGACTCTTTCTTTACTAATACCTAAGACCTCAGCTATTTGCCAAACCTTAATTCTTCTATCTTCTAATACCAGCTTTTTGACTTTTGCTACGTTTTCTTCGGTCACTACCGATATTGGCCGCCCTGAGCGGGGGTCGTCTTCGATCGATTCCCGTCCGAGTTTAAATAAGCGACTCCACTTTTTGACTGTGGCATAAGAAGGCCCAGAATCACCGTAAATAATAGCCATTTCCTCAAAAATACACTGCGGTGATTTGTCACTTTTTGTAAGGAATTTAATTACAGCACGGTGCTCAATTTTCGTAATATTCGTTGGTAATTCACACATGATGTACTTTTCCGTTGAATATCTCGAAACAGAATAATAAAAACGTGACATGTTATTTTTTAATAATTTGTTTTTAAATGGCCTTTCTAGTGGCCAGTATCATAAACGCATATATAACCTCGAAATACCTTAGGCTTAGAACTTTTCAGACGCCCCTCGTACGTGTATTAGTAATGCTCCCTCAACATTTTTCTGCTTTTCGTTGCTAAGTTTTGTTGTGGTAAAATTGGTGTTCGTTATAGAGTAATACCAAGCCATCTTTGGTTTTAGGGATAAATAATTCTGGTAAATTTTTATCTGGATCCGTTGTCAGACTGCTTGGTCCGACCAGACATTAAATTGTAATCTCTACTATAAAATTTATTATAAAATTCTAGATTTGTATTGAAAATATTTTTTTGTATGGAGGTCTAGGGGATCATGATTTCAGGAAATAATTTAAAAGCGTGATGCACGCCAACCTGGCGCCATCTGTTTTCATAATTTCCTTTGTCCTCGCATGATGCCGAATCGGCTAGGCAAATAACTAATTTTAGTACAGTACAGAGATAGCTGGACATCCAAAAATGATCATAGAATATTTAAAATTCGTCTGCGATAAAGAAAAAAATACGCTGACGAAGTGGCGGGCACCTCCCAGTACTGATAATCAATATTTTAATCTCTCGCAAGAAACGCAAGAATAATGTCAGTGACGGATATCTATTGACAGAAAGCTACCTAATACGCTGCGCAGTATGCAGGTTCGCGTTACTAATGTAGAACGCGTGGTCAGATTGGTGGTAACACGTGGTCTAAGAAAACGACAGTTTCTATAGTCCGACTAGTTAATCGAACCAACAGGAATAAAAAGTTCATGTGGTACGATCGGTAGGACAAAGGCAGTACGACTACGTGGCCAGAGGGAAAAATAATTAGCTTGAATTTTTTAAATTGTCTAGGTTCTAGAAATCGGTTTCTATATGGATGCGTCGACACATGTGTAAGCAGGAGGTAAACTGTAAACTTTTATAATTAAACGCATCGTGCAAAAACTACTGACCCGATTTTCATGACAATTGGTGTATTTATTATATGTATAGCTTCTAAATTACACATTGAATATAACTTGTAAATCAGTACATCACGCAAAAGGAATCATGACTGCGACACACTGCTTAAGCTAGGAGTAAAACATGTACCACCTCTCGCGAATATGTCAAATTAGTTTTGCCAGTATAGAGAGTTGGAATGAAATGCACCATATGCAGACTAGCTATAGCTAGCTCACTGGTGCGTGTTTATTAGGGTTCCGTACCCAAAGGTTAAAAACGGAACACAATCACTAAGACTCCCCTGTCCGTCTGTCACAAGGATGGATGTATCTGATGAACCGTGATAGACTGAAAACAACAGAATAAGATAAATGTTTAAGTGGAGCTCGGCTCAGTGTGATCGGGTGCAAACTTAACTTAGCCTGGCCAGTTATTTTAATTGATGATACCGAACCCTTCTCGTGCGAGTTCGACTCGCACTTGGCTGGTTTTTATTAAGAGTAATGAAGAGGTTTTCTGTCGCTGGTTTTTTTTTATAGCTGCGCTATAAGTTGAGTCGCTGTATCTCGGCGACGAATGTCCCCATTATAAGTGTCTACATCCGTGTGCTGCTCTGTGGCGGCGCCACCATAATGAAAATCAATTATTTATATGGTGAAATGATGTACCTTGAAGGTACACCATGTACATATCATGTTTTTGGCTGTACTTGCACCAGGGCACGAAATAATGGACATTTTATGTGGCGCCGCTGGGGAGCATACTCTGCAGCGGCGCCACAGATAACTCATAGATAGAAATGACATTAGCTATTATTTTCTTATGGAAATTGATGTACTAGTGCTATGTACGAGGGCTGTTCCGAAAATAGTTAGTCAACGGCGTACTATTAATTGTATTCGTTTAATTTTACTGTAGCCTAAAGGCAAATTTCATTACGAACTCTTTCGCGTAAGAGTCACTGGCCAGTGACATTCAGTTATTTTTTTATGAAATCAGAAAAAAAACATGTCTGTCACTTTTTGTTCGCAAAAATGGAGCTAACGCGGGAAGCATTTCGTGCTATGATATATTATGATTATAAACGAGGGTTAACTTACAAGGATTCTCATGAAAATTTAACTAGTGTTTTTGGGGCCTTATCCCCATCTGTTGCCACTGTCAGTTACTGGTTCCGTGAATTTAAGCGTGGGCGGAGCGACATCAAAGATGAGCCTAGACCGGGGCGACCGCCAACGGCAGTCACTCTAGAAAATGTTATCAAGGTGGAATGGCTAATCAAGGAATCTCGAAACATTACCCACCGAGAGATTCAGGACGAACTGAATATTGGATCCCGGGCAGTTTCTACCATTTTGCATGACCACCTTCAAGTTCGGAAGGTTTCGTCTCGATGGATACCACATTTTCTCACACAGGAGCAAAAAGACATACGTGTCGATTGGTGCAAATTTATGCTAAAAAAATTTGATAATGGTAATTCACAACAAGTGAGCTACATTGTGACATCCGACGAATCTTGGATATATAGCTACGACCCATTTACAAAACAGCAATCAACACAATGGGTCTTTGAAGAAGATGATTTACCTACTAAAGTAGTTCGCGGTCGAAGCGTCAACAAAAAAATGGTTGCTGTTTTTTTTCGACGTAATGGACCTGTAGCCGTAATTCCACTTGAAGATCGGAAAACAGTTACCAGCCAATGGTACACTGAAGTTTGCTTACCACAGGCCTTCCAGGAGCTGAACGTCAGTCGTCCAAGTACTGGAGCTCGGGGCATCATTTTTCATCAAGATAATGCTCCGGCCCACACGGCTGCCAGAACCACGGAATATATTAGCAAATCAGGAGTGCAATTGCTACCACACCCTGCATACAGCCCTGACCTGGCTCCGTGCGATTTTTTTCTGTTCCCCACGTTAAAAAAATCATTACGTGGGCGACGATTTTCGACGGCGGATGAAGCAGTGGACGAATTCAGGCGACTTTTTTTTGACCTTCCGCAAGAACAGTTTTTCTCCTGTTTTGAAAGTTGGTTCAGTCGTATGCATAAGTGCATAAAGGCAGCAGGGGAATACTTTGAAAAGTTGTAAATAAAGTTTTATTATATTCCTTATAGTTTTTGTTTAACTAAAAAATTTCGGAACAGCCCTCGTATTGTGTACGTATGGAAATTTGACATTATTAATTCGTGATTAAATTTAATTTAATTTATTTCACTTGGCTGTTCGTGTTAGTTTTCGTTAGCCCCTACTGTTTTGTAAAAAAAATAAACGTCAGAATGTTTACAAGTTTATCGAAGTGGTAGGTTAGAACGCGGAATCATTTAAAATAAATAAAATCACTCGTTAATAAAGATTTTTATCAATACGTACACAATAAATAGCATTAGTACATCAATTTCTATAATAAGATAATAGCTAATGTCATTTCTATCTATGAGTTCTCTGTGGCGCCGCTGCAGAGTATGCTCCCCAGCGGCGCCACAAAAAATGTCCATTATTTCGTTCCCTGGTGCAGGTACAGTCAAAAACATAATATGTACATGGTGTACCTTCAAGGTACATCATTTCACCATATAATTCATTGATTTTCATTATGGTGGCGCCGCCACAGAGCAGCACACCTACATCCGAGTACAACCGAACGGAGTAGTATAATGTATATTTCCGTGGGCAGGTGATGCCCAAGCGCACCAACAAGCCGGGGCTGTCGTCGACGAACCGGCCGCCGCGCGGCGCGCGCGCGCGCGGGCGCGGCTTCCGCGGCTTCTCGTCCTACTACAGCGGCTACCGGCCCGTGCGGCGCGGCAGGTACAACCCCTATTAACGGACATCGACGACCACTATTAGATCGAATTACCGAGCCGAGGTTGTGCATGATCGCTGTTACGTGTTATATGGTTTCTTTTCTTTATGTTATGCTCTACTTATGTATTTATTTACTGGCCGGTAGGGCCCGGGATTGGTATGTGATGTCACGGTTACCCGTGTACCCGTGTCGAGAATTATGAAACGTCTTGAAAGGAATATCTTTAGCACTGTTACATTATACATTAATATTCAAATGACACAGCGATTTGCACGGGGATAACAATATTGTCACATTGCACACCTATCCGACTAATTTAGAATTTCTTGTATCTAAATTTATTTATTTCTTAAATCGTTGCTCTTTTTATGTTCGGTGTCGTAAATTGCACTATATAATTTGTACCATGTAATTCGACGTAATAGTGCTCGAGAAAACTTTAGAATGCAGCTCACTGTTGGCTTCGTATGTGGTTGTAGTGGATTCTTGAGTACTGGCATGGCCGCTCCGAGTGCAAACAGGTATCCTGTTATTTAGTTGGAGTTATATTTCATGAATTATATCCTGCGTTCTCAAGGATAAGTGCATTTTATAGTATGATAGATATGCATGTGGGCCGCGACATCTTTTGTTCGTAGCGAGAAGTACAATGTAGAAATTGTAACAAAGATCCCTTATTTTTTACTATGTTGACAAAAAACAATATTTATACCCACTCTACTCTATTATGTCAAATAAAGTTTTTTTTTATAATAAAATATGTATTTTTAATACCTCTACCTCTTCCTAGTTTCAGTTTGCACGTTGGGGCCGTTTGCATGAGCGAAGTAGTGCATCCCCCGGTAGGACGACGATGGCTACTGTGGATATTAATGTTGGCGTGCCTTGTTCGCAGAGGTTTCAGGCGCGGCATGTATTACTCTCCGTACTGAGTGCGGTAAGGGGTCGCCGCGCGTCGACGACCGCCGTAGCTATAGCCGTGTAATGTTAGAGGCGCCGCCAGCGCCGCCGCCGAGCCGCGCCGCGCGACCTCTGCACCGGACTAGGCTTCCCTACTCACGCACCCTCCGCACCCACAACACTACGATTTATGTTTAGGTTATGTTACGCGTTATCCTGGCTCACCGCAGAGCGCCACGCCGTATATGAGATCACGTGGAATCAATTCTACTTCTAAGGTAGCTCCGATGAACTAGATGTACGCGATGTGTTGCTGTTTAGTATACAGAGATATTATTAAATAGGTAATGTGAGGAGAACAATTCGGATTACTTTTAAGCCTATTGAAATTGTAGTATGTAAGAGAAATATTGTGAAAAATGACGACAAACTATTTTGGATAAGTAATTCAGAAAATCTATTGACTCGTGTGAATCTTATCTAAGTATAGATAATTAATTACTTATAAGTGTTTTGTTGAGCGTGGTTTAGGTGTGCCTAATGATTTTGTTAGATGTTCGATCTTGTAGTATTATTCATATCGCATTTAGATGTTATATTATAATACAAGGTGATGGTAAAATATTGACAACATTAGAGCGGATTAGATATGCTAGCCACGAAATTCGAGTAGTATAATATCTATTAAAATGTTCTGCAGTATTTTTACTGTAGGTATTGTGTTGTGCCGTGTTTCTGTTTGTTATAAGTACATCTTATTATCACAACATTTTAAATAGAAGTGGATAGTCACATTTTGTTATATAATGGATAATGATGTGATGTCTCATATTGTATCAGTGAATTAATTTATGTCATATTTCTTGTTTATTTGAAATTTGAAAAAAAATGAAATAGCACAAAAAAGTATTGAATGAAAAAGTAAAAAAAAATGTGCTGGTTAAGAAATAATAATTAAGAATAATTTTAAGAACTCCTTCAATGGTTTTATTAAATCGTAACCCTATTTATTCATAAGATACCAGCCAAATTTTATCAAAATCGGTCCAGCCCCTTTAGCACAACTACGCTTTGTGACTCTTTTCGCGCGACATACCATCGACCGTCACTACAGCGAAAGATATAGGTATTATTGCTCGCGCGAGAAAGGGTCTCGTATATGATAAATCGCAGTTGTGCTAGATATGGAAAGTAACATGACTGCTTATCATCGAAAAAATAAATTTCACTCCAGCAGGTTAGTGAAGTGTCTGATTAATCATTAGAAAAGTAAAAATTTCAATTAAATACGATCCGCTGTCGTTTTACAGTTGCACTGATAACATAACCCAAATAAAGAAAAGTGTAATAGTTATTTGTTATACAAGGGGGGAAAGTTGTATTTTACCCGCGAGTGTTTATTTGAAACACGAGCTAGCGAAAGGATCCTATGATTGACTACGAGCGAAGCGAGTGGTTCAAAATAGAATCCTGAGCGTAGCGAGTGTTTCAATACACGAGACGTAAAATAACTTTTTGCCCGAGTATAACACAAAACTTTTCACCTCACTACAGCGAGGAAAAAAGAATAAGGGTTTGTACTATATCTTTGAAAAATATCTGCAATAATCAACCAATTTGCCATTTATTAAAACTAAGGTCTAATTAGCTTTCATGTAGGTATTTTAAACGGGATTTTTCAGAAAATAAGCTCATGTCAAATTTTACTTTAGCTGCGTTGAAACGTCAAAACTCTTTCTCCACATGTGGATAAAAAGCGATTTTCTCAATGGATATCAAACAAACAAACTGGGCTTTCCGAGCTAGTGAGGTGAAAAACTTATTTAATTCGGAAGATATTGTTATATCCACCACTTTAGATTGATGACTCGCAGAGATGATATCCTCATTACCTCAATGGATATCCTGCTCTTTTTCTCGTCTACATCATGGATTTAAAGTTAATTCTCGTACCGCTCTCGACAAGTGTGTACAGCCACACTTAATTAATTATGTGGAGTTGTTTCCGAACGTTGAATACTATACAGTATAATATCCGAACGGAACGCATATCATTTGGCAGTTTTGGTTTTGGCAAGGCAAAGCAAATGTCAACATTGTCAACAACTAATCGTAAATTTCTTTCTTCTCCAAAAGTAATAAAAATCTAATATTTATTATCAACAATCGGTAGAATAGGCAGCATATCACAATATGTCTGCTGTTACTTCTGAATATTACGATTTTATAAAAAAATTGGAAGAAAATGATGATAAAGTGATACCAAATCCCTTGGAACAGCCTGTAGATTTTGAGTTCAACGTAAGTAATTTAAGAGCCATGTGCCTTAAATGTAACTCAACCTGCAGTAATAATGTCAACAATTAAATTAAAATTACGATTTTTTCTATTGTAGAATTCCACATGCCATGTCTGCAACGGCTACTATGGGCCCAGTTTTGGCGAACCTGTATGTGTGACTTGCCATGCTTTCCTCTACCCAAATTTTCCATCGTTCTGCCCTAATTCGTACTACTATAGCGAAAAAACCGACGATGGCGATTCAGGAAATGATGAGCCTTCAGACCTCAACTACAGCTCTGACCGGAGAGTCAACAGAGTTTGTATGGTGCCTGCAAGCTGGTGGTACATAGTAAGTGACGTATTTATGGAAGTGATTCCATAAATGACAGATTGATTTAAAAAAATACTGATGGTTTACTGTTTCTATAGTACCATATTTGTTTAGGTAAACAAAAACCTTGGGATTCAAGTCATTGTTAAATCAAAGTATATTATTGCATATAATGCATAGTTAAATATTATGTTTATAATTCTTGAAATGCATATAAATATACTAACACATACAAGTCACTCAATTACTTCTTATATCTCTTCATCTGTAGGGTGGGCATGGGGGTATTTTTTTAAATGTGGTTCATGTATTAACTTTTTTATTTTAATCTAAGCTTAAAAAGTCTATTGACGCACCTTACAGCAGAGCAGTTCTATCTATTTATTAAATACCATTGAAATGCTTAAGTATTAGAAAACGGAGATCTGATCTTAATGATTGATAAAAGTAATAAAACCATTTTCAGAATTCATTGGACAGTGAAAGCCCAGAAGATGAGGCCAGTAACTCTGGCAATGCTGCCAGTGGCAGTGGCACAGGAAGCAACAGCAATGGCAATGGAAACGGGAATGGGTCTGACCATCCCGACATAGGTGACAATGAGGAGAAGGCTCAGCCGCCTGCCTTGAGGCCTCCACCCTGTTTGGCCCACTCCTTGCAAGCTTTGTCTACCCCGCGCCCTCCTGACAATGTTGCACCTGAGTTAATTGCGCAGTTGCCTACTGAAGGTAAACAAATTGTCACACACAAAAAAATAAATCAAACATGTGGTTTTCATTATTTTTAACCTTGTGAGTGCCAAACATGGAAATGACGTCGACGGAAAGCTGTGCCCCAGGCGCTACGATGTTATTAGTAGCTATATAATATTGATATCATACTATCTACTGCCAGCTTGGTCAGAGATTATATACAAGTTACTACGTAACAGATACACCAGTTGTTTGGACGGTGGGCGTTGCCACCTCTATCGATGCCCCCTCCACTGACTCGCTCCTATTGGACGCGGGTGACGCAACGTCATTGGAATGTGCGCTAGGGTTGCCTCCGTTATAGCTTTATCTTGTGCCTTCGCTTGTTTGGTCAACCAGTCTAGTCAGCAGAGGCGTGGCGTCCATACAACCCGATTCCCACTGGGTTGCCCACTTCAGGACGATTGAACTCTCTTCTCTTCTTGATTCTCTATTCCTTCCGAAGAAAAAGTAGCCCAAAATAAGTTCCGGCTTGCCTAGAAATTTGTTTGACGCCACGCCATTGCTTGTCAGTTATGTTTTTTGTAAACATTCCTTTAATTGTACTTGCATTTTATACAGGGTGTTTGGTAGCTAGGTGCAAAGCTTTAAGGGGGTGATAGCCGAGGTTTTTTTGAACATTTTCAGCCATATATGCCTTAGACGAAAGTTATTTTTTTTTATTGGAATTAAGAGGGCGCGGGGCTTTGGTCAGTTCCCTCTCTCGCTGAGCGTAAGAGGGAGCGAAATGGAAGTGCCTGCCTGGGAGCGCAGAAATCATGTTTTTTCGGTTTAATTATTAAAATAATACAGATTTTGAAAATGTAAGACGAATACTGTTAGGTAGCGCGGCTATTCGCAATATATTTTGTTGTGTATATGTATTCAATGTTTACGTATGAGCCTGAGCGCGTCGTTGTCATAGCGACGGGGTGCGGGTCGCGGGGGGAGGTGCGCGCGAGCCGCCTCGTCACGGGAACTAGCCGCGACCCGCAGTGTTGCTGTGTATTTGCTCCGTGTCGCGCGACATCGGTGTTGGCATAATGGCCTATGGTCTATGCCCTAGATGTATCCGAGTTGATTAAGAAAAACACACCTAGAGTAAGGCATAGACAACATGAGGCGAGCGCAAAACCAACCTAGATATAGCGCACGAGGATTGTGCATTTGTCCGAATACATTTTGAATAAATAATTCAAAAATTACTTAATGGTAATTTTCATTTATAAAACATGGTGGCAGCGGTTTATTGAGCACAATGGATGAAGCACTAGCGGAGATCGTCCAGCAACAAACGGTGCTCTTGAGGTCTATGCAGGAACAAATCGCTAGACTCTCACGGACTCAGCCGGCTCCGTCGCAAAACATAAACGTACCTTGGCCATCCGCGATCAACACTAATAAAGATCCAGAAGATGCCTATAAAACATTCCAATCTTCATGGAAGGATTATTGCCGCGCGACGAAAATAGATAATTGGTCGGCTGAAGAAGAACCGAGAAAGGTGAGCATACTATTCAGTGCCATAGGCGAAGAGGCCTTAAAAAAATATGGAAATTTCGGTCTCACAGATTCCGACAAAGAGACAAAGTCATGCATAGAAATATTAAACATAATGAAGGTCAAAATGGTTCCAAAGAAAAACATAATCTACAATAGATATATTTTTTTATGCAGAAACCAGTCACAAAATGAACCTTTTGACATCTTTTATGCAGATCTGAATCGATTGATCGAAGACTGTGACTATAACACTTTCAAAGATGAGATGTTACGAGACAAAATAGTGCTCGGTATAAGAGACATGCCATTGAAAAAAGAGCTCTTAAAAAAAGACAATCTTACCTTAAAAGAGTCCATTAACCTATGCCGTGCAGCAGAAGCAACTGACAGACATATAAAGGAATTTTCAACACCTTCAACTTCAGACATAAAAAAAATAGAAGAGAAGAATATCAAACAAGGAAAATGTCGCTTCTGTGGGAACAACCACATATTCAAAAAAGAAAAGTGTCCAGCCTGGGGTACTGTATGTACTAACTGTAAGGGAAGAAATCATTTAGAAAAAGTTTGTAAAAAGAAAAAACAGATAAAAGAAGTCAAAGAAAATAAGGAGAAACGAGATGAGGACAGCGGCAGCGATTCAGAACCTGATTATTTTATAAACAAGATAGTTGCTGACAACAACAAGAACTTGGCGGAGTGCAGACTAGAGTACAGAGTCAAAAAAGAATGGAAAACAACTCAATGTCTCTTAGACACAGCTGCGGATGCATGTATAATAGGTCTGCAAAATGCTGAACAAATGTTGGGTAAAAGTTATGTACAAGAAAAAATGCGACCATCAAAGAAAACATTGTTTGGTTTTGGAGGAAATAATGTGATGATCCATGGAGAAATCGATATATGTCTAAAAACAAACATTTCTGGTCTTAAAACTAAGTACACTGTCACATTCCAAATTGTACATATCACACACATTCCACTATTGTCATGTAAAGCGTGCACACAGATGGGTCTTGTGAAGTTCTGTAAAGAGGTACGATGCAATTATTCACAGGAAACACAGGACATAATAAGCAAGTACAGCTCAGTTTTTGAAGGCAACGGTAGTTTCTCAGGTGAGCTTAATCTGGAAATTGATGAAGCGGTCCCACCAGTTGTCCAGAAGGCTCGTCGCGTTCCAGTAGCACTGTGGCCAATCCTGAAAGAAGAATTGCAAAAATTAGAAGAAGAGGGCATAATAATAAAAGAAGACAATCACACTGATTGGGTAAGCAATATTTTATTAATCAAAAAGAAAGACAGTTTCAGAATATGTTTAGATCCAATTCCTTTAAATAAGGCGATAAAAAGACCAAATCATCAGTTTACCACTGTGGAGGAAATTCTGCCAGAACTGGGCAGGGCTAAAATATTTTCTACTTTTGATGTAAAGAAAGGGTTTTGGCACTTAAATTTGTCTGAACAGAGCAGCAAACTCACCACATTTTGGACACCATTTGCAAAATATCGCTGGAAAGTCCTTCCTTTTGGTATTTCATCAGCGCCGGACTATTTTCAAATAAAAATGAATGAGATGATTCAGGGACTATCGGGCGTTGAGGCACTTGTTGACGATTTATTAGTATACGGGGTGGGTGACACAATGTCAGAAGCCATTATGGATCATAACAAAAACCTTGAAGCTCTATTCGAAAAATTGGTAAAACATAATTGCAAACTAAATAAAACTAAGACTAAACTATTACAAACGTCAGTGAAATATTATGGCCATGTTTTCACTAATAAGGGTCTTCAAGCAGACCCATCTAAAATAGAATCTATTTCAAACATACCAGAGCCCAGAAACAAAAAAGAATTACAAAGATTTCTCGGTGTAGTCACATATCTTAGTAGGTATATTCCTAACTTAAGTGCAGAATCCACATCCTTGAGACAATTAACTCATGATAAATCTGAATGGATATGGAGTAAAAAAGCAAAAAAAGAATTTCAGACCCTCAAATGTATAATAAGCGATATAAAAACATTAAAATATTATGACAAAAATGAACCGCTTGTTGTCGAATGTGATTCCAGCGAAGGAGCCCTGGGAGTGGCGCTGTTCCAACAGAACCAGCCAGTTGCATATGCCTCACGGTGCCTCACCCCAACTGAGAAGAAATACGCACAAATTGAGAAGGAGCTTCTGGCTGTGGTCTTCGCCTGCACACGGTTTGACCAGCTTATTATTGGTAATACCAAAACAATTATTAAAACAGACCATAAACCACTTCTTAATATATTTAAGAAGCCTCTTCTACATGCTCCAAAAAGATTGCAATCTATGCTGTTGACATTACAAAGATACAGTCTAGAACTACAATTTGTATCTGGGAAAGAAAACATCATGGCAGATGCTTTATCTCGATTTTATCTTGATTGTAAAGACATTGATAAGTCTAAAAACTTTAAAATATTCGAAATAATTGAAAAAATAAACCCATTAAGAAATGTACCAGTCTCTAATAACTGCGTCAGAGAAATTGCAAATGCAACACTAAAGGACAGTAATTTTATGATTCTCAAAGACTATATCCAGCATGGTTGGCCAAAATTCATAAGAGACATACCAGATGCTCTGAAACCTTACCATAGTTTTCAAAGTGACTTAACAGTTCATCAAGATATAATACTAAAAGGACAATCTATATTGATACCAGAAAGTTTAAGAAGAGAAATGCTCAATAAGTTACATAAAGCACACTCAGGAATTGAAAACACATTAAAATTGGGTAGAGATGCTGTATTTTGGCCATCAATGTCCAAGGACATTAAAGAGATGATTACCTGTTGTACCACATGCAATAAATATCAGCCAAGCCAGCAAAAAATTACTATGCAAAGTCACATCATACCTGAATATCCATTTCAAATAATATCAATGGATGTATTCTTCTTCTCTCATAAAGGAAGACAAATAAAATATTTGATATTGGTTGATCACTATTCAGATTTTTTTGAAATTGAAGAACTAAAAGATTTATCGTCTAAACCAGTAATTGAAGCGTGCAAAAAGAACTTTTCACGGCATGGTACTCCAGAGAAGGTAATCACAGATGGCGGAACTAACTTTGTCAATCAGGATTTCGCATATTTTGCTAATGAATGGAATTTCACACATGTGACGTCATCACCCAATCATCCACAAGGAAATGGTAAAGCGGAGGCTACAGTAAAAATTGCAAAAAAATTACTACAGAAGTCTACAGAGAATGAAGAAGATTTCTGGTCCAGTTTGCTCTGCCTCAGGAATACTCCTAATAAATTGAACTCAAGTCCTGCCCAAAGGTTATTCTCTCGTAGAACAAGAGGTTTCCTGCCTATTATCAAACAATTATTAAAACCAAGTATAGTAGAAAATGTTCCCGAAGATATCCAGAGAAAAAAGGAGATGGTGAAGCACTCACATGACAAGCGAGCTAGACGAGCATCTCCACTAGAAATAGGACAGGCGGTATCAGTTCAAATGAATCCAGCTTCAAATAAAAAGTGGACGCCTGGAATAATCTCTGACATACTTTCAGATAGGTCATATCTAGTTGATGTTAATGATACAACATATAGGAGAGATCTAGTACATATCCGTCCTCTTGTGCAGAGCTCCAAGGATCCATCAGACACAGAAACACCACACATTATTGACATTCAACCACACCAAAATATAATGCCTTGCTCTAACATAGACCAAGAAAATGTAACTCTAGGTATCACACAAAATACTTACCCATCTCCTAAGAATGTAGAGTCTACCTTAGATGACTTAGATTTACTTGTAACTCGGGATCAATGTTCTTCTCCCAAACCCTCAACTTCGGTAGTAAACTCACCTATTCTTAGGTCATCTAATTCTAATACCAGGGATAACCGACCTAGGAGAGAAATAAAAAAACCTTCCTATCTCAAAGACTATGTTAGTTAATCTTATAAACCAATTGTTGATGTTGTTTAATGTATGAATAATTATGTTAATATTTTTATGTTTACAGTTACAGTCTGGTAGCATGTTACCATGGCTTGGCTATAGCTAAACTTGTGTTGATTATACCTTAACTTTTGCCAAGTTGTAATTTCGTCAATGATGTCTAAATCTCTTAGTCTTTATGGTGTTTGCAACATTTTTGTTCTTTATAAAAAAGGCAACGTGTTGGCATAATGGCCTATGGTCTATGCCCTAGATGTATCCGAGTTGATTAAGAAAAACACACCTAGAGTAAGGCATAGACAACATGAGGCGAGCGCAAAACCAACCTAGATATAGCGCACGAGGATTGTGCATTTGTCCGAATACATTTTGAATAAATAATTCAAAAATTACTTAATGGTAATTTTCATTTATAAAACAATCGGCTCGGTCAATTATTGGTTGTTTTCGTATATTTTTCGTTTCGTGTTTGTATGTGTCGTGTATTCGTTTTAATAGTATATTTTAATTTTTCGCACTCATTGACTTTAATTTGAGAACCCCGCACCTAACTACAAAAAGCTGGTCCTACGAGTTCGGATGTGTTAAGTGTTGAACTATGAGTGTAGAAAGTCGGAAACCGAATACACGCAGTCGAGCGAAGATGACGAAACCGGCAGAAACAGGTGCAGATGCAGCTCAACAGCTCGCGCGTGACTCCGCGACGGGTGGTCGTAACGACCACGGGGATATAACGGAATTACCGCCGTCGGAGACATGGACGCCGGCATCAGAGCGCACCCTAAGGCTACGAAGCAGCGCCAGCCACTCGTCAAGACTTAGCCAGGCCGCCCGCGAAGCGCAAAGAATGCGCGCGGAATACGATGCGGAGGTCGAAGTGGCTAAACTCAGAGAAAGTTTAATTAAAAAGAAGCTAGCACTTGATATGGCGGAGCTAGCAGTACAGGAAGAAGAGCAGGAGGGATCGCTCGCCAGCGGCGCGAGCAGAGTATCGGCGCGCGTGGCGCGCTGGTTCGAGCACGCGCCCGCGGTCCCGCCTCCAGAGCGCGCGCGATCGGCGCGCGCGGCATCGCCACCGCCGACAGGTGACTTCATGAATGGGTCGGCGCGCCTGCTCAACAACGCGCCGCCGCCGGAACCGTGGCGCGCGCGCGCCGTCACGCCACGTACGCCGCCGCCGCCGCCGCCGAAGAAACAAACGGATATCGATCGCCTGGCGGAGGCCATCGGTAAGCTGGGGCAGACAAAGAGAGTGCCGCGACAGGTGCACGAGATACCCAGTTACGATGGTAACGCAGCGGACTGGCTCACTTTCAAGAAAGCGTACCGATGCACCAATGAGATGCACGATTTCGAACCATATGAGAACATGGCGCGCCTCCGAGTCGCGCTCGTCGGTGAAGCGAAAGTCGCGGTCAGCGACTTATTGAGAACCTCCTCCGATCCTGAAGAGGTCCTTAAGGCACTCGAAGATGAATTTGGGCACCCGAGTCGCGTCTTAGAGTGTGCCATCAAGAGAGTTCGCGATCTACCGAAAGTTAGCGAAAACGGGAACGAAATTCGTAAGTTTACGAATGCTGTGCGGAATTGTGTATCTGTGTTAAAGTTCGTGCCGATGGATATTTAAACAATCCGCAACTGATAAGTGAACTTTTAGGTAAATTAACGCCTTATCAACGCGCTCAGTACGGTGAGTTTGTGATGCGTTTAGACAATAATAGTGGTGTTGATTTACGAGTGTCACCAAACCTAAACATTCTAGTGGACTTTTTGAGTCAACTAACTCGAGCGTCTTCATATTACACGCCTGTAAATATAAGCAGTGTCGGCGGAACGTTTGAAGCGCGCGCGCCGCCGCCCGCAGGACGGCGCGATAAGGGTGTGGCCGTGCGCACGAGCGGAGCGAGTCACCGTGTACATACGCAAGTGGAAGCGATTCAAGAACAATTATCATGTGTTAAGTGTGCACGGGCTCATAACTTGACTGACTGCGGTGAATTTAAAAGTCTTACCCCGAATGAACGTTGGGAGTTTGTTAAGGAAAAAAGGCTGTGTTTTAAGTGCATCGTGAAAACTCATTCGAGTAGGTTTTGTCGCGCAAAACGCTGCGGTAAGTGCAAGTGGTCACATCACGACTTGCTACATAAGGACGCGCAGAGCGCTTCGCCGCCCGCGGTGGGACCACCGCCTTTGCTGCCGCCGACGTCGGTGTCGGAGTCGGCGCCCGCGCCGCCCGAGCCGCCTGTGAAATACGAAACTTTAACAAACGTCGGTGAGTGTCAAGCGCGTGCGTTGTTAAAAGTGTTACCGGTGACAATAGTAACAAGTAATGGTGCCGAACATTCCACATACGCTTTGCTAGACGATGGCGCTTCTGTATCGATCATAGACGATAAACTCGCGAGTGATGTTGACGGACCCGTAGTGCCTTTGAAGTTGATGACCGCGCGCGGACATTGTGTGACTGACAATAATTCGCGAAGTGTTAAAGTCGTAGTGCGCGGTCCGAACGGAGTTAGTCACGACATTTCGGTGCGCACTCTACGTAATGTTAACTTACCGTCGCAGACGTTACCGGCGCGCGTGCTTGAAGAGAACGTGCACCTCCGGGACCTCGGTTGCAGTGAAATGAGGGAGGCGAAACCCATGGTGTTGTTGGGCCAAGACAATTGGAAGCTCATCGTCGGCCGGGAGATTCGACAAGGTAAATCTGGTCGCCCAGTCGCTTCTCTTACAAAATTGGGGTTTGTTATTCATGGTCCATTAGGAGGGGGGGTTAGTGGTAGTCGATACGACTCTGCCAACTGCATGCTCACGCCGCTTGACGATTTGCACGCTATAGTGAAAGCTCAGTTCGAATTAGAGGCAATAGGTATTTCTGAGGTACTACGTAAAAATTGTAAATCGGAGCGCGCTTTAGAAATATTAGATAATACGTGTCGCCGCGTGCCTGACAACCCTAAGCAGTGGGAAGTGGGCTTGCTGTGGGCTCGTGATTGTATTGAGATGCCCGACAATTACGAATACGCGCGTAAACGCTTAGCTGGTATAGAACGTAAAATGGATCGCGATTCTAATTTCGCTGACGACTATACAAAGCAGGTGGATCGATTGTTAGCCGCGGGTTACGCGCGTAAACTTGATGATAGTATTAGGGCAAGTCCTGTGTGGTACCTACCACATTTTGGTGTCACGAACCCAAACAAGCCCGGTAAATTGAGACTTGTGTTTGATGCCGCTGCTACTTACCAAGGCGCGTCATTGAATGCTCATCTGCTTAGTGGGCCCGATTTGATGAATTCTTTGTTAGGTGTATTAATAAAATTCAGGTCGGGTAAAATAGCCTTCACTGCCGACATTGCCGATATGTTTATGCGTGTCAAAATTCGTGAGGCTGATCAAGGGGCACAGCTGTTTTTATGGCGTGGTCAGGATCGGGTCAATGAACCCGCGATTTATGTCATGGATGTCATGATTTTCGGTGCCGCCTCGAGCCCCACATCAGCCATTTATGTTTTAAATAAAAATGCAGAGGAGCTCATGAACACGCACCCCGCGGCAGTGGAAGCTATTAAAAATAAACATTATGTTGATGACTATTTGGATAGTGTTGATTCCATAGAAACGGCACAACAGCTGATCGCTGATGTCACCCACATTCACCGATCAGGTGGTTTTGATATCAGGGGGTGGGTGACAAATTCAGCAGAATTAAGTGAAAAACTGCCATCTGTTGTGCCGGGTCGTGTTAAACTGGACAAGTCGGAGAATGAGCGCACATTAGGTATGATCTGGTGTCCGTCAAGCGATTGTATGAAATTTGATCTGTCGTTCAAGCGTTTGCCGATTGAATTAGTTGAAGGTCAGGTCAAGCCTACTAAGCGCGAGTTCCTCAAGTTTATCATGAGTATTTTTGATCCATATGGTCTAGTATATCCCTGTGTGATACAGTCACGGGTTCTCATGCAACGTGTTTGGCAGTCGGGAATAACGTGGGATGAGTACATCAAGGACTCTGAAGCCGTCATCTGGTTTCAGTGGCTGAGCAAGTTAAAGGCTTTATCGAACGTTGCCGTGCCTCGGTGGTACGGCCTACAACGGTCGTCAGTAGTAGACCTTCATGTCTTCGGAGATGCCAGCGAAAAAGCGTACGCGGCTGTGGCATTTCTAGTAGGTACTGGTGTCGATGGTAATAGAGTATGTACAATGGTTGCAGGTAAAGCACGCGTAGCTCCTGTCCGAGTTGTCTCAATTCCGCGCCTTGAGTTGCAAGCAGCGGTGTTAGCATGCAGGTTGGCTGCAGTGACTATTAAGTCCGAATTAGATTTCGATATCACCAACTTGTATTTATGGACTGATTCCAAGACGGTCCTTATGTGGATAAATTCTGACGCGCGGGACTACCAAAAATATGTTTCTCATAGGTTGGCAGAAATTGATAGCTTAAGCAAGAGAAGTGACTGGCACTGGGTACCTTCCGAGTCCAAACCTGCTGATGAGGCGACCAGGATGGACTGGCCTAATGACAAGGGCATGTGGCTTTCGGGTCCCCCCTTTCTTTGTGATCCACAGGTACCCTGGCCGAGCTGGAGCCGCGAGGAGCCGCCCGACGATGACCCGGAGCGCTTGGAGAGGGCGCTCGTGACAGCCGAGGCTGGCTGTCCTGTTATCGACGTGGCGCGCTACTCCAAATGGACGCGAGCTGTGCGCGTCACTGCGTACGTCCTTGCCTTTATAAGCACGTGCAGATCTCAGCAGAAGACGGCGGAGCTTACAGCAGTGAAGTTACAAGAGGCCGAGAAGCAGTCGCAAGCTCACTTCTTCCCTGATGAGCTTAAGGCCCTGCAGGCTGGACGCCCGCTGCCCAGGTCAAGTCGCCTCATAAAGCTTGACCCCATGTTGTACGAAGACGGACTGCTGCGCGTCAGGGGACGCCTTAACGCTTCGACTGAAATGTCATTCGAAGTGCTGCACGCCGTCCTATTAGAAGCGGAGCTGGTCGTTAACAGCCGCCCGCTCGCATACGTCGCAGCTGATCCCGATGCGCCAGTCGTGCTCAGACCAAACCATTTGCTGCTTGGGACGGCGGCGGGAGATGCGCGCGTGACGGCTTACGACCCCACTGATTTGGATGCCCGCCGCCAATGGAAGAAGGCGAATGGGCTGGCGGACATGTTTTGGCGACGCTGGTCCCGACAGTACTTGCCCACTCTTCAGCGACGGCAGAAGTGGGCAGCAGCCACGGGCTCCATCAAAGTGAACGACGTAGTAGTGATATGCGATGGCAAGCAGCCTCGCAACACGTGGCCCCGTGGCATTGTGAAAAAAGTGTTTCCGGGTAGTGACGGCCATGTGCGCGTAGTAGACGTTAAAACTGCTACTGGGACGCTGCGTCGTCCCGCTGCACGGTTAGCCGTGCTACCTACCGACGGTAGATTTGTCGATTGAAGCCTCCAACTGGGGGGTGGTAATGTTAGGTAGCGCGGCTATTCGCAATATATTTTGTTGTGTATATGTATTCAATGTTTACGTATGAGCCTGAGCGCGTCGTTGTCATAGCGACGGGGTGCGGGTCGCGGGGGGAGGTGCGCGCGAGCCGCCTCGTCACGGGAACTAGCCGCGACCCGCAGTGTTGCTGTGTATTTGCTCCGTGTCGCGCGACATCGGCTCGGTCAATTATTGGTTGTTTTCGTATATTTTTCGTTTCGTGTTTGTATGTGTCGTGTATTCGTTTTAATAGTATATTTTAATTTTTCGCACTCATTGACTTTAATTTGAGAACCCCGCACCTAACTACAAATACATTATAGATAACATCTCGTTATGTTATTATTAAAAAACTGATAACTTTCCCTGCAGTATTTATGACATACTAAGGGTTTATGTTGCTTTTTTGAGTTAACTTTTTAAAAAAACTATCGAGGAAACTACAAGTACCTAATCGTGTTTCTAAATCATATTATAGAGTGAATCCTTAAATATTTTACATATTGATTGCATAACTAAATGTTCAGTAATAACAAAACAGCATGATCGAAAAAAGCTAGGCCCCATAAAGAATTTTAGAGAAGACTTTACACTAAACGTTAATTCTTAAACAAAATCTTTTACTCCGGAGTTTGAATAATGTTTTTTTTTTTTTTTTTTTAATTTATTCATGACCATGGTTACAAGACCTTCAGTCGAAGTCATAAAAATACAATCAATCTTATTTATTTGAATAATGATACCTTGCAGTGTTGCTGGGCATCTTCAGCTACCTAGACGACCTGTCGCTGAGCGCGTGCGGCGCGGTGTGCGCGCGCTGGCGCGGGCTGGTGCGCGCCAAGGTGCGCTCGCCGCGCTGGGCCGCCTTCGCTGCCAGACGGTGGCCGCTGTACCGCCCGCTCACTAACAACCGGGACTGGCACAAGGTATTACCATATATCACTGAATGCTCCTTACATTTCCTTATACATCCTGGCAGCAACAACCGTTATAACAAATTGTTTCGTTATAATAAGTCACAGACAACCCCCACTAGACGGAGCATGTAAGGCGACCCGCGCGCACCAACGATATGGTACGGCAGAACATTAAAGTATGAACACGGCGGCCACCGTTTAGTTGCGTCCATGTTTATGATCCATGCGTACGTCAACGAAAAAAGAAATTAAATAAATAACATGGTAAATTGTAGTGTTAAGTGGTGTAGAGAGACCTCACACACATGGACGCAACTAAACGGTGGACGCCATGTTGATACTTTAATGTTCTGCCGTACCATATCGTTGGTGCGCGCGGGTCGCCTTACATGAGCCTTACACGCTCCGTCTAGTGGGGTGGTCTGTGTAATAAGTAAATAAATGTACCATTTTTTCGTCGTTAGGCTGTGGGCATTTTGTGTCGCACTTTTTACTTTAAAGGTTAAAAGGGTTTAAATAAAAGGATCTAATGTCTTAATTGTTGAGGGATATTTATCTACAATGTCATTGCAAAATAAAGAACTGATTTTATAATGCTATATTTGTAGGTATAAACGCATTCTTAAGGAAAAATGTTTTGTTTCACCAGATCTACCAGTCGCTTGTAGAGTCTTGCTTCTGCCGCAACTGCCTGGTACAGATGTGTGTACAGGCTCAGCCTCCTGGCGAGGAGAGCGCCTGGCGACACAACCGCTTGCGTATAGAGCTCAAGGTAATGGGTATAACAACTTACATAATTATGTACCATTCAGACAAGAACAACTACCTATTTCGGGTAAAGGACACGTCAAAGTTTGCAACGTAACACGGAATTAAATGTTCAATGACAAAACTTCACAAAACATGTTATGTGTAACTTCCCGGCTGATTAGGTACCAGGGGCGTCACGTGAAAGAAAAATTCTGGGCAAGCCGGACTGATTTAATATAAGAGGGAACTCTTTTCTGATAACAATAGGCAAGATTTTATAAAATAGGCAATCTGGTGAGAATCGGTTTTTATGGACGCCACGCTACTCTTGAGTAGGTACAGACTAGGGTGGCGAGGAAGTAGTTTTTTTTCCTAATTTTTTCTATAATCTACATAAGAATCCGCAACTTTTAATGCCCATCACCCTATCTAGTCATTAAATACAAATTGTATTATCTATAAAGCTTTCGGAATCCAATTACGATTTCTACTATTTCTAGTAATAGATTCAGACGTTACCTTACGTTTCAGCTCGTATTAGTGGATTATAGAGTGGCTACTTACAATAAAGGTCTTGGATATAGCTATCCAAGACCTTTATTGTAAGTAGCCACTCTATATCCAAGACCTTTATTGTAAGTATACTGTGATACAGATGATGCGCAACGACCCACCGGAAGGTATCGCGGCGACTCCGCTGGACGCGCGCTGCTGCCACTGGCAGGCCTCCGTCACCGGCCCCGCGGGCTCCCCGTACGAGGGCGGCATCTTTTATCTTTATATACAAGTGCCTTACGCGTGAGTATCTACAATTACAGGACAGGACCCTAAGGCTGACTTGCACCATAAGACTTAAAAAATAATATTTAAATCCAATTTAATCATAAATATTCGTCCACGCCTTGTACCACTATTCACACCCATACGATTCAGTGACCTATTTTTAGTGCTTATTTATACGTCTTCTCTTTTCGTGTGCATCTAAAACGAATGTTCTGCTCCATTTTACTATTGGTTTTAGTGATACTATCCTTTAATCTTGTAGTTTCTACCGTTATATTACTGTAAATACCCCGTATCTCTGAAAATTGGAATCATGCAACAAAAAATACCAATTTTATTGATTGATTGTACCAATCAAATCAGATTTTCATAGGATACATATGGCCCATACTAACCAATGTGATTAGGACACCAAGGACTTCAGAAATGAGAATCAATTAAAAACACCAAAGAAAAAGTCGCGCAGTTGTGTCATCACAAATGCACGCACGAGCTGCTAAGTGTTTATAAAAACATGCGTCTTGTTATGTAATTTACTGCGCTTAAGTATATAGTTGTTATACACGTTTTTCTGCGAATAATTAGAAGAAAAATCCGTGTTTCTAAAAGTAGAGTTTAGTGTTTATTATTATTGTGGCCTATTCCGCAGGTACCCGATGAGCCCGCCCGTGGTCCGCTTCCTCACGCGCATCCTGCACCCGAACGTGTCGCGGCACGGAGACGTCGGCATCGACTCCGTGCACCACAACTGGTCGCTGGCTCTGACCATCAGCAAGGTGCTCATCTCCATCCAGAGCCTGCTCACCGACCCGTACACAGCGGTGAGTACAGCGAGTGTCACCGACGCGGCATCGACTCCGTGCACCACAACTGGTCGCTGGCTCTGACCATCAGCAAGGTGCTCATCTCCATCCAGAGCCTGCTCACCGACCCGTACACAGCGGTGAGTACAGCGAGTGTCACCGACGCGGCATCGACTCCGTGCACCACAACTGGTCGCTGGCTCTGACCATCAGCAAGGTGCTCATCTCCATCCAGAGCCTGCTCACCGACCCGTACACAGCGGTGAGTACAGCGAGTGTCACCGACGCGGCATCGACTCCGTGCACCACAACTGGTCGCTGGCTCTGACCATCAGCAAGGTGCTCATCTCCATCCAGAGCCTGCTCACCGACCCGTACACAGCGGTGAGTACAGCGAGTGTCACCGACGCGGCATCGACTCCGTGCACCACAACTGGTCGCTGGCTCTGACCATCAGCAAGGTGCTCATCTCCATCCAGAGCCTGCTCACCGACCCGTACACAGCGGTGAGTACAGCGAGTGTCACCGACGCGGCATCGACTCCGTGCACCACAACTGGTCGCTGGCTCTGACCATCAGCAAGGTGCTCATCTCCATCCAGAGCCTGCTCACCGACCCGTACACAGCGGTGAGTGCAGCGAGTGTCACCGACGCGGCATCGACTCCGTGCACCACAACTGGTCGCTGGCTCTGACCATCAGCAAGGTGCTCATCTCCATCCAGAGCCTGCTCACCGACCCGTACACAGCGGTGAGTACAGCGAGTGTCACCGACGCGGCATCGACTCCGTGCACCACAACTGGTCGCTGGCTCTGACCATCAGCAAGGTGCTCATCTCCATCCAGAGCCTGCTCACCGACCCGTACACAGCGGTGAGTACAGCGAGTGTCACCGACGCGGCATCGACTCCGTGCACCACAACTGGTCGCTGGCTCTGACCATCAGCAAGGTGCTCATCTCCATCCAGAGCCTGCTCACCGACCCGTACACAGCGGTGAGTACAGCGAGTGTCACCGACGCGGCATCGACTCCGTGCACCACAACTGGTCGCTGGCTCTGACCATCAGCAAGGTGCTCATCTCCATCCAGAGCCTGCTCACCGACCCGTACACAGCGGTGAGTGCAGCGAGTGTCACCGACGCGGCATCGACTCCGTGCACCACAACTGGTCGCTGGCTCTGACCATCAGCAAGGTGCTCATCTCCATCCAGAGCCTGCTCACCGACCCGTACACAGCGGTGAGTGCAGCGAGTGTCACCGACGCGGCATCGACTCCGTGCACCACAACTGGTCGCTGGCTCTGACCATCAGCAAGGTGCTCATCTCCATCCAGAGCCTGCTCACCGACCCGTACACAGCGGTGAGTACAGCGAGTGTCACCGACGCGGCATCGACTCCGTGCACCACAACTGGTCGCTGGCTCTGACCATCAGCAAGGTGCTCATCTCCATCCAGAGCCTGCTCACCGACCCGTACACAGCGGTGAGTGCAGCGAGTGTCACCGACGCGGCATCGACTCCGTGCACCACAACTGGTCGCTGGCTCTGACCATCAGCAAGGTGCTCATCTCCATCCAGAGCCTGCTCACCGACCCGTACACAGCGGTCAGTATTTACTACTTTGTATTGTGTAATGATAGCCCTAATAGTCTACAGTACATGGGTCGTTCTTCTTTTTTACCTACAATAGTCCGTCCTTCGTCTTATTATGGCATCTCAGAGTAATCATATTCGGTTTTATAATGTTCGAAAAATCATCCATATTTTTCTATCTATCAATATTATGTAATCTGTCAGTTTCTCTAACCAGCATTTTTTTTTCAAACGTTTGTTTATTATTTCGTAAAATGGCGTGACAGAGTGGTAAGCTAAAACGCGGTCTCCCCTTAAAAGGACCACTCTGTCACGCTATAAAAAAAAACACAATAAAAAAACTGAATGGGCTGTAAAATAAGTTTTAATTAGGTAATAGTCCTAATAATAAAACAAATGCATTTTTTTTTTAATTCTACTCTGAAACCTCAATTATCGATAGTTCAAAAGCCCAAAAAACGGAAAACCTTCGATTTAATGTAGATAAAAAAGAAGAACGACCCACATAGATTTTATTGCGACAGAAAACGTCTGCTCTATTGTTTTCATTGTGCGTGGCATTTGTTACACATAGACTGAGTCCCTCATACTGAGTGTACCTGTACACACTACACACTAAAAGTTACCTAATCCATAATCATGGCCATGCCCCGAATCATTGAATAAAAATTATTCGGGCTTTAGGTTTACAATCTGGGGACCTTCACAACATTTGAAATTGTGAATGAGGGTCATAAAAACACTCACTGGCTGCTATCTACTCTAGTATTTTACTCGTGTTTTTTGACCCCTCTTATACAATTGTTGCATAAAACACGGCACGTCTTTATTGTATTTTCCTAACATGTTGCTCCAGGTATGCATGGAGCCCGAACTCGGTGAAATGTACGTGCGAGACCGCGCGCGCTTCGAGAGCCTCGCTCGCCGCTGGACCTGGCGCTACGCCATGCAGGACATCCTGCCCTATTGAACGCTTGCTGCGAGGGAGTGAACTGGTAGCGATTATAGACTATTATTTATCGTCATGGAATTACTATGGAATTCGCATAGCAGAGCAATGCCAGTACTCCCCTTGGTATAAGCAGGCGCGATTACGTCACCAAGCAGGATTCAGCCCTTGAAGGTTGAGGGCATCCACGCAAAAGAAATCGGTCAAGTGCGAGTTTGGCTACGGAGATGATACATATCAACCTGTAGACGTCAAACAAGGTTGTGGGCAAAAATATACTCAAGAGGTGGGCGTGTCCACATGTCCACAATAGTAGTTCGGCGCCTGGCTGCATGGATCCAGGCGGACTCAACAGTGTAATTCGGCACACATTCACGCGCGATCGGTGTGTGTGTGAACGGTCACATTTTGAACGGCGAAGTGGTTTCTATAAGTAGTTAAATTTTTAATAATAAAGTAGGCGCAACATTTGCTACGATCAGAAGAGAGAGTCTTCTTAACTCGTTATGTTATTTAGAAGCCTGTGGTATAAAAGTCTTATCTCACTGATGTAAGAACATTTGGAATATCTAATCTTGTGCAAGGAGCACTAGATTGGCATGAGAATAAAACAGAGAATGAACAATAGTGCCAAGACCGTAAATTATTTCAACCTAAAAGATTGCACTAACGAATAAACCAGAAGAATATTGAAGATAAACAATATCAGGTCTTTGCTGTCGCGCAGCCGGGTAAAAAAAAGGTATTCGGGCCAAATCCATTTAATCCATAGAGACAACGAAAATAAGTATGTATGTGGTTTCTAAAGAGTTCAGAGTGTACTACAAACTAAACCTAATACGGTGTGATAGTGTGTATCAATGTTATAGTTTTATATATGAACATAATATTGTTATTTATACTTTTAATGGCATCTAGAAGGTTTTTCAGAAAAAATGACAGGCCTGAAGTGTAATAAATTTTTGTAAACCCAAAAAAGTATACTGTTTTTATTTATGGCAAATGCATATGCTTATGAATAAGGGTTATGCATCTTTCCTGCTGGTATCACCAAGGTTAATGGCCCTGCATTCTTATTGTTTTGCTGGACCCTAATAGGTCTTGCATTGTTAAAGTGAGTACGTGCCACTGCACTCACTTTAACAATGCAAGACCTGTAATATTAAGATTTACAGTCTGTTTGATATTATAACAAACATTTGACACATCACAGGACCCATATAACGTAAATCTGCGCGACACATTGAATTTAAAAAAAAAAAACAAGCAACTACATAGTGGTCTTTCAAGTATCTATAAACGTTTTTCACTTTCTATTTGATACAATTGAGTTCATGTTATATTTACGGTGTTGAATTAGTTAACGATAATAAACCATTACTCAAACAGTTACGAACTACGTCTTATATTTTTTTAAAGTTGTGTTGTGACTAAATCTTGCGTTTCGATTCATGTGCCATTTCTGTAAATTGGTAAAAATCGATTAAATCAATAAGTTTATAACCTAAAGAAAGAACAATAAAACCAACTATTACTTTATATAGCAAAATCCAGTGAGTCGCGCGGCTCGTAGCTCAAAAAAAATTGACTTACACAAAATAGACAAAAATATATTCAGGTTTAAAAAAAGTTCGTCGATAAAATCGATTTGATCAACCAAGTTAGATTTGGCAAACAATATGTCTTTGCTACATCACTACAAACATCAACAGAGAACTCTCAAATGTTTGTTATAATATCAAACAGACTGTAAGTTGTATGTATCCAAGCTATTTCATTGTTCACTTAACAACATACTATTTACCATGAATTTTTATTTTATTTTAACCTGGTAAGGGTCTAAAAAAATTACTGTTTCCATCTTTTTATTTGTAATATACAAAAAATAGTGATTAATATCTGTTTAAAAATTTCGAAAATCATGGTAACATGATGGTTTCGTAAGACAGTCAATAACATCCTATTTTCTAAAATCAGTATGGGCCATACTGTATGGCGGACCCGCATGTATAAGTACTTCAAAAGCAAATAAACCAGTCCACTCCGCTACCTTGGAATTTCTAATCTCTAATAGGTACATGCTAATTTTTTAGAGGGTACTACAACAACAACAACAACAACAACAAATCCACTTTATTGCACACCTCAAATACACAGGGATACAAAACATGAGAGATATACAATAAAAAAATTGACAGAGGTTAACAACAGGCGGTCTTATCGCTAAATAGCGACTTAATCTCTTCCAGACAACCTTTAGGTAGCGGAGTAGATCAACAGGAGGGAGGGTACTATGCTAAGCTGAGGACAGACGGATGGGCGGATATGGCGAAACCATAACGGTTTCTTGTTGACTACGGAACTCTAAAAATTAAACAAACATATCTATTACAATCTCGTTTTATTCCATTCGTATTTTATTCCTTGGGTCTATAAATAGATTGAAAGCTACTGCTGTTCGTCCCTTTCAATTTTTTGTTCCATCTTTGCAACAGAGCTTCACAGTCGCATAGCTGCGGTATACAATCGTTAGTTGCCGGGTACAGGCAGTAGCCCGGGTAGGCGCCCTGGCTCGGAGGCAGCCACCGCCGGCTCTGGGGGAGCCCCCGCGCCCCGCCCACGGTCTCTCGCAGAGAGTCCAGAGGCACTTTACGGATCTTGGTTTCTAGCTTCAGACTCCCTGGCGCGAAGTAGTGAATATACACCGTGAGCCACAGATAGCCCTAAAATATTAAAAATAATACATGTTTTTGACTTACATACTAACGAAGGAGATAAAAATACAATATCTTACTTGTATGTCAACTAATTCTGAAGTAATCAAATGCATGGTTTTAATCTACTGCTCATTCCACAATGTAACAGTCAGCAGACACACAGTTATTATTATCAAAGTGCAATTGAAAGATAAGAAAATTTGTTCGCATAATACTTTGTTATCGGATGTGGCAAGTAAAATTAGAATTTATTGTACACCTTGTGCAACGTTGAACTAGATTTTATGTATATACCTACTTAATTATTCAACCACTGATTATTATTTTTTCTAGTAAATGGAAGCAAATATTCATTTTTTAGCTTTTTAAAAAGGTATCATTTATCCACAGACCAAAATTTCGAAGACTTAAAAATTGTCGAACATTGATTTTTGATGTCTCGTTAATTTGACGAGACTGCAAGGTCCTAAATGGCTAGGAAATTTAGTTCTGTCTTATACTTATATTCCTGGCTGTTTAGTGTTTACACGTGGCCTACATTTTTTTTACATTTTAAGAACACTACATGTCTGTATAACCCCATGAATATTTATTATTTTTTATTGTTTTTTTATAAGTATAAATAAACGTCATTTTCATTTATCGAAAAGCTCTTGCATCCCATTTCTTGCAGCTGCAGTTGCAGCAGCAGTTTCTGCCTCCAGAGCGAGATCTGTCCCTGGAACCCGACCTCTTTCCGCCGCATGCTCGTCTAATACGATGTCCAGAGTGTGACCTTCCTCTATATTTTCCTCTGGATCTGTCCCTGGACTTGCCGCGAGAGTGGCCACGTGACCTACCACGAGAGCAACCTCTGGAGTGCCCACGGGATCTTACTCTTGAACGGCCACGGGATCTTCCGCGGGACCTGCCTCGCGATCTATCTCTAGATTTACTTCTCGAGCGATCTCTGGACCGATTCCTAGATCGAGAGCGGCGCTCCACTGTCTGAACAGAACCCTCACCTTGATCTTGGCGCGTTAGCTCTTTGCCGCGAACTTCGATGACTACTGCCGCATCCATCGTCAGGTGATTCGTAGATCTGTAACACACAATCTGCACTTGCAGTGAGTAATTAAACTGTTTCGTGAATACTGTCGAGAAGATTAGTGATGCTGTGTTGAATCACTTGTGTTGTGACTGTTGATTGACTGGGAGGGATGCCGGGCTGCATTATATATACATTAAATTAATTGCACAATATTTTAATATTATTGTCTACACATTGCACAAATTGTGAAATCGCTGTTACACAATAATTATATAAGTTATGTAATATAATATTTTCACAAATTGTGCAATACTTGGAAAATTCCCACTTTCTCAGAATAATGATGGTCTAAAAAGTAAAATATTGTGCAATAAAAGTGGTGGCTATTCCAAATATACCATCGTGCACATACCTTGATTGTCTTTATACGATTTCGGCAGTAGGTAAGTATGAAAACCGTGGATATAATGCTAATTAGAAACTTGCGGCTCCGCTTACATGACATTCTTATTGTGAGCCAACCCACTTTCATCCTCTATTTTACCCCCTTAGGATCACTGTAGACTGGAGCCGAAAAGTCCGTGTAGAACTGACTATAGTCCATTTTACACAGCTATATAAACACAAACCTAATTTTTAAATGAGCTTCTTTTGAGCTTCACAAAGACGCAGCCTGATTGGTTTTTTCTCCGTTTACAGACAGCCTTAAATCGAAATATTCAGAAGTAGGTATAACTATGACCATGATCATTTTACTGAAATGAATGTAGTTACCTACTCATTTTTAGGGTTCCGTAGTCAACTAGAAACCCTTACCTATAGTTTCGCCATGTCCGCCTGTCCGTCCGCGGCTTAGCTCCGTGATCATTCGTACTAGAAAGCTGAAATTTGGTATGAGTATGTATTACGCCGACAAAAAGGTAAAATAAAAACTAAAAAAAAAATGCTTTCGGATACCTCCCGTACACCTAAAGTGGGGGTGACTTTTTTTTCGTTCCAACAATAGTGTGTGGGATGTCGTTGAATAGGTCTTTTAAAAATAATAGGGGTCTCCGAACATTATTTTTTGATCATCTCATTTTTTGATTGTCAGCAGTTTTGTAAATATTCGCTCCGAAAATAAAAAAGAAATAGTGTCCCCCCTCTAACTTTTCAGCCACGGGTCAAAAAATTATGGAAAAATTCACGAAAATGAGGCCTTATAAAGTCCTTTCAATGAAAACTATATTGAATAAAATCGGTCGAGCCGTTTTTGAGTTATCGCAAAAATTCATAATTTTCTTTAAAATGACGTAAGTGCCGCGCGGTGTCCCTACACTTCGAACGTTACGCATATTGGTTGAGCGCCATACTATATTAACCCTTTAACCGCCATCAATTTTTCATCAAACTTGCTCGTGTCGCCGCCGATATACCTATATATATAGATATTCGTCTTATTTATCACTGTGGCGAAATGAGCTGGAAATGTTATGTCTTATATATCAGACTACGGCGGTTAAAAGGTTAAAACATTTCGCTTAATCTGGCGCGTATAATCGATAACTTCCAAAAGGTTATAAGTAATTACTGTTACTTTGGCGTTTACGACCTTTTTATAGAGCTTGAAATCTTTCTCGTAATCAGAATTATTTTAGCCGTCTAGTGCTATAATGGAGCTTCTAAACGGGCTATTTTTTACTGCAATGCGACTATGGCCGTCCTTCTCTGACACCCTACGCTAGAGGCAGATGCAAATAATGGCCGGGCCACAAATTGCAGCAAAACATGGCCCGTTTAGATGTATAACATGGATGGACGATGCACTTTTGCATTTCGATTAGGCAGTCAAAAGGATTCCGAAATGAAAGTAACAACTATTATTGCTATGACTTTATTTATACTTAAAAGAAAAGAAAATTGTCAATTTACAATCCATTAGTCAAATAGACCTTTATTTGCAGAACAAAATATATAGAGGCCGTCTCCTTAGAAATAAAAACACCTTATCTACGGAGAGTTGGAAATGTCCATGTTGTCTGGGGAGTTTTTGTCTTCCGCGATGTCGGGGGCTTTCTCGATAATTGAAACATCTTTCTCCTCTATGGTGCTAAGGTTGGGGCTGCGCTCGCGAGACCTCCTGTCGTGCGGCGTTTTAGAGTCGCGGTGGGAGCGACTCTTAGACCTTCTGCTCCCAGACCGCGAGCGCTTGCGGTCACGAGAGCGAGTCCGCTTTCTGTCGCGCGAGCGAGTGCGCTTGCGATCTCTTGACCTCGATCTCTTCCTGTCGCGAGACCGAGACCGCTTTTTATCGCGGGATCTAGATCGCTTTCTCTCCCTCGATCGAGACCGCTTCCTATCCCTGGAGCGGGAGCGGCGGCGCGAACGGGATCGCTTCCGGCGCGAGCGCGACCGAGATCGGCGGCGAGAACGAGAGCGATCACGCTTTCTATCCTTCGAGCGGGATCGCTCCCGCTTCTTAGACGGGCTGCGCTCCTTATCCGGGTCCTTTTCTTTATCATCCACAGGAGTTGACGCCTTGGATTTAACTTCGGAACCATTTCCGTTAGTTTCAGTTTCCTCTTTAACCTCTTCCTTCTCCTTGTCGACCTCTTTGTTGGGCGGCGGCGGCGGGGACTTGGACTTGTCCTTTTTGTCCTTCTCGCCGGATTCCTTCTTGTCCTTCTTGTCGCGCGAGCGGTCTCGCTTGGAGCGCGAGCTGCGGTGGCGGGAGCGCGAGCGCGATTTCCGGCGGTGGGATCGGGACCTGAAAATAAGGTAATGAAGGTTATAAAAGGCTAATTTATAAAATTATTGTGACATTTGTAACTATTGGTGGAACATTTGTTGTATGTATGGAATTAGTAATCTCGTAGGTCGTAAAGCGGTTAGGCCTCGCTAAGCATAAGTATGCTTAACGACAAGCAAGTGCGCCATCTATTGATCTATTTTGTAGTTATATATGCGCCATACGTCAAGCATGGAATAAAACCTTTGCTAAGGTGCCACCGTCTACACAATAAAACTACGATACAATATATAGGTTAGGTTAGTCTGGTGTCTAATGAAAAAAAAAAAACTAATGACATTGACCTTGACCTTATTGACAGCTTATTTTTTTCTCAGATAGGTCGAAGACTACAATTCTATGCAGGCATAGTTGTCGTAGATTTCGCTTATTTTCTTTTATTTCTTTACATACCTACAGGAAAATAAATTCAAATATTTTTTTACGGTGTACACGACGCAAAGCTCTCTCGATCTCTATGTTAATTTCCACCTGTTGTCAATTTCGATGGAATGTGACGTTGTATCGACTATTTGCGCATGACAGTAAACAATGAGAAGCAGTTGATCATTTTTTTAAATTAGTATAGTATAGTTGAAGTAATGCAAGCTGAGCTAATCCACTTACCTGCATTCACAATAGCATTATGTCTAATACAATCCTATCTGCTTTTGTTCTCTTAAGGGCCAACCTGGCGCCAACCAGTTACTTACAAAAAAAAGGATAGAACTACATTGCGTGGATATTGAATTTTTAACCTTATTCCTTGTTGAATAGGTTTAAAATGGTTGATGATGAGAGTTCATAGTCCTTTTTCAAGAGAATACGTTCTTGTGAAGAGTCGGACGGTTGTAAAATTCCAAAAAGTTATGATCACCATTATTCTGTTAGTGCATTTTGTAGTCTAATGTCCAAGGAAATAGAGTCGATAATCTATATTAACCTTCCAAGGTGGTTACAATCTGCTTTTACTACGAGCTCGTTATCTTAATTTGCGGTTTACCAGTTGTGGTTTGTTCAATGGTATTCAGTTCTTAAGTGGATTAGCTCAGCTTGCATTACTTCAACTATACGATTTCATTCATTATTTAACAGTCTTCTCTAGTTACAAGCTCAGTCGACGTGCACATACATAGCCAACCAGGCATTGGTGGTCCTGAATTGTTATGTAGTGAAAGCGAATTATTGATTGTTATGATATCCCATTATCGTTTACCTGGAGCGATGGCGATGCCGGGAGCGCGAGCGGCGGCTGCGGTGTCGGGAGCGCGAGCGGGAGCGCTTGCCGCGGTGCCGCGACCGGGAGCGTCGCGAGCGCGACCGCGACCGCCGCCGAGACCGAGATCTAGAACGCGTTCTGTAATTATACATTATTCATTCTGAAATAATTCTACCTACAATCATCTCTATTTGGCTAGGTATAGAAAAAGAAAAATTCCAGGCATGGAGGGGGCAATTAGATGGAACCCTACCAAGTATATCCTTTAAAATGAAGACAATAATACGTATATTGTAACCATTCTGATTTAAAAGCTGTATCGCGAATCATACATGAATTAGACCTCTTTAGTAACTTATCAATAGCTATTAAATTAAATCGTAATTAATCATAGGTAGTAATCAAACCTATGAACTGATAATTCAGTGAACATATTCATTTGATTAATTGACAAATAATTCAATAATTATATTGAGTCAACAGAAGATATCTTGAGCTAGCTACCTGAACTCCATACAAGTAAAACACAGTTATTGATAGAATGGCTGATACTTGAACAATTAAAAACCACGAAAGGCTAATCCATTGAACACTAAATGAAAAGGATGTTAAAAATCCTTGCTCATATTGTAATTGCAAATGGGTGTAACTTCTATAAAAGAGAAGAGGATTTGCATAGATATGAGTTACCAGCGTTAGTCTTTTCATTCTTAGAATGTATTATGTAGTTTATAAAGGATTTGTTTGCAGGTAAAACTGCAGGAAACCCCTTGTATAAAATAAGCACAAACCTCCTTTTGTCCTTAGAGAGCAGCCCAATGACAGGATCGATGGCTGCAGAGATCAAATGTTGGGCCTCCTTCACCCGGCACATGGCTTCTTCAATCTCACGCTGCGCTGCCTCGTTGCTCTTTGTCTGAGGCTTGGAGATAGCTTGAGTCGCATGGAGCACCTGAAAATTATGTTACAACTTTCAATTGTAAAATCAAGAGATCGTCTAAAAAATGAATCATCTATTTTAATTGCATAAAACCCACAAACAGATTTGTCAGTATGAAATGTTTTGCAGGATAAATAAATATCAGACAATCTCACATAAATCAACCTAGACCCAAAGTAAGCACAAGTAGGCCTGTATGATGGGTACTGGAAAATGATGTATACTATATTTACTATGGCCCAGAAACAAATATTTGAGTGAGGATTCAAAATCAGGACTGCCTGCTCAGTAGGCAGCTGCACTACCACTCCACCAACTATGTTGTGTTAATATTAAACCCTTGTATGCAATGTCAAAAAAATTCCTAATCAACTTGAAACTAAATGGTATCTTAACGTAAACTTGAAATGTCCAGCATGGATCCGTGTTTAAGCATACAATCGGTTAATTAAGGCATAGAGATTTATCAATATCCAAATAACCCAATTATGACATTTTCTTAAGATTACCAACAATCCTGTTTTCAACTTTATTGCTATGCATTGCTACACTATCACATTGGGATAATGATAGATCTAATGCTGGTATAATTAAATAAAACTATTTCAATAAATTTTATTTGACTTGCTCTTTAACATTGGCCATTTAAGATTGTTTAGATCATGAATGTCTGGTTCTCTTTAGATACCTTTTAAGTTATTGACTAGAAGTTAATAGAATCAGTGGAAGGCAATAAACTTGAGAGATCCAACACAATTAACCCGAGCATGACCCAGGGTATGAATGACATACCCTGACATTATTAAAAAGAGTTGGCATTTTTTAAATCTTTGCTTGACAACACTAGCCCGCTCAGTATCTGGAGGGAGGGGTGTGCGGGAGGGGATAGGATAGCATGGACCTGCTTCGGGTATGTCACCCTGCATCATTGTAGATGTGCTTTTTTGACTCGGAGCAAGACTGACGGTGCCAGGACTGTCCATACAAGGACAGAAAAATCAAATATTCCTGTAAAGCTTGCAGCAAGCCCATACTATGTATGGAGCATGCTAAATTCATGTGCGGAAATTGTGCTGATGTTGATGACAGTGATTAACCATAATATTCAATTTTTAAAAATATTGTTATGTTTTCTTAAGAAGGGGATCTCATTATCTTTCAGTTAAAAGTTGATTTTTATTCTAAAGCCTGTTTATTTTGTTTATTTGTTGATTTTTGTAAAACTCTAAACTTTTGTTTGTATAATTACATAGTAAACACAAATAAATAAAGATAATTTCATGATTAAAACTTGCGTTTGATTTAAGTTCATTAAATAATTAATTGTTAAACAGTATACATCAGAAAAAATAACATGAAATTAATAAAAACTATATAACCGGTACATTACATTTCAGGCATGTCATACCCTGCCTCATGCTTGATGTAACTTTTTTCCACGACATGCTTGCCAGGTTAAAATTCAATCAAAGCTTTAAAGAAAATAATAAGTATGCTTACCCGAATTGTCTGTCCTTCAACAGTGGAACCATTGAGTTGCAACGCTTTCACAACACTCTCTTGCTCTGACATTTCAATTAGCACATATTTTTGCTTGTCTGCATCGCGGTCACAAAACCGCAGATACTTCACTTCTCCTGCCTGCCCAAAATGGTCCAGTAACTGCTGCTGGTTCAAGGCACCCACATCACCCACCAATATAGTTCTTCGAATTTCTTCAATCTTTCTTGAATCGTAAGTCACAGGAAGTGGTGGATATGGCGGTAACCCTAATGATGCTATTTTAGGATCATGAGTTTGAATCACTTGGTTTGGAGGGACGCCTTCCAAAGTGTTTATAACATGCGCGGGAAGCCGTGGCTCGACTGTACTGAGGCCCGGTACTAGCGTGCCGTTGCTAGACATCTCCAGGGCCCGGTGTTCGTCAGGTATCTCACCAGACTGCATGGGAATCACGATCAAAGCGCGATCGATGAACACCGTATTCGTCATATGCTGGGCTACATTAACTGTCGCCGAATCATAATACTTCACGTAACAAATACGTGACTGGACTGGGCAAGAGACATCACGAATTGTCGGATACAATCTAATATCATCTATTTTACCCAAATAACCGAACAGGGTCTGCATTTGATCCTTCGTCGCTTGAGGCGCGATGTTGGTGACTTGTATCACCCTCGTGCTGCCCGAAACCATTTTTGATGATTTACACATCAGTGCTTCTTTAACTTGATACTTATTTTACACTATACAAACATCTTAGGTGTAATACCTACATTTTAAACCGTTATTATGCCGACAGTATATTCGTATTATTCGTGAAACAACACACACGCGCACGCAAACCTCACTTCGCTTTTGCAGTTTTTTTTCTATTTCTATCTATGCCAAGCCACAGATATAGTAATAATCCTTTTATGCCTTTTCGCCACCGCACAGACCAGACAGAACATAGCATGAGCTGTTTAAGATTAGGTTAATTCTGCCATACAATACGATCATGTCTATGAATATTATTAGCTGATCAATAATAGTACATTACTGCAGAGGCCGCGAAATAGGGGATTATTGGCAGAGTAGTAATAGATGGCCGAGTGATAACGAGGCCATCTAGAGATACGAGGCCGATAATCCCTGTTCGCGCCGAGGCTTGTATAGTGCTTTTCTCAAATAAATCCAAGGAAATAATACAAATGTTCAACTTATATATTCATATAAAAACAAATTTATTTCAAATTTAATAAAAAAAAACAATTTTTTTTTTTAAGCTGTTCGGGTCAATGTTTTTGCCACCAAATGTTAAGATGATTCTATTTATTAAAAAATGACAACACCTTATTAATTAGATATTGTTATATTTTTTAACAATAAACGTGATTCCTTGTTTATTTTATTGAATATCTGATTTAATCTAATTTAATAATCTAGTTAAATATAAGAAATAAAACTTAAATATACATGCACAAACTAAGTTTTTTTTTATTGGCAGTATGCCATAGATTATCAATAAAAGAATTAAACCCCACTGAAACAAAAGACAATCTCTTTGTTGGCTACGGCCAATAATGTTGTATGAAATTCATTTATATCGTTCTAATTTGAAATTAGAACGAATCTTCAACAATTGCTATACAAAGACGTATTTCGCGGTCTATTACCACGATCATAAGAACGACATTTCCTTGGATGTTTGAAAAAAAAAATATTGTAGTAGTTAGCAATCTGTGGATCAATTGCTCAAATGTCGCTTAAGAGCTAATTTTGCGTCATTTTTGAAAGAATCACGTCGATTTTTTACGATTATTTATATATTGTAAATGTTTGAAAGATGAATGATAAAATATTTGTACTAAAAAGTAACTTAACATCTGGTATATATTATCTCTAATATAAAGTACCTATAACGCCTTCCCCCAATCCCCATTCGCTGCAGAAGTAAAAAAAGCACTCCACAGCGCGTGCATTAAACCGTCATAAACAAAAAGCAACTAATTTCTGAAATGAAATAATAGAGCTATCAGGCTATCATTATTTTTCAGAAACAATTTTCGCTACATTTGCGAGATGCAAGTTGTACTCTATCGAATCTTACGAAACGACGTCGTAGTTACATATATATCTATATTTTCAGTAACCAAACAAAAAATGAGCTCTGAAAGGGACATTGACCAACTTCGAATTACAGGAAATACTTTTAGTCACGAACTCACTACGATAAAGTCAGAATTAGATATTTTAAATAAAGAATTAGAGGTAAGCGTGTGTTCTGAATTCTGGAATAGTATTTATACATCGCAACTCTCGGGAAAAGTTAACTCACAATTAAATACGTTCCTAAATAACAAGTACAATATACGTATACCTAATAAATACTTCTTAGATCGTTACTATTTACAGCACCGCGTGAGTCAGGCTTTCTTTATTATCACCCCAAGAAACAGCGCCATCTTTATATACAACTATACATAGGTAATTATTATTATACAGGAATCAAAATCGCAGATGTCTCAGGCACGTCATCAATTAGCTATGATAGACATTTGTACACGCTCCGAAAGAAGTAAAGTTAGCAGCCATGTTGAACATTTAAATGCTCACAAGGAAGGCTTTGACGCACTGTTTAATAAAGGTAACTTGCATGACTTTTGAGATTATTTGTAATCTAAAATGTCTTTTCTTCTCATTCCCATCCATAGCCAACGGCAGGTTAGAGCACCTTGCCTAGGGCTGCCATCTCTAAATTCGCCGAACCCGGACAAAGACTTAAAAAAACCGGCCAATTGCGAGTCGGACTCGCGCACGAAGGGTTCCGTACCAATATTAAACAAAAAACACGTTCTTTGTATGGGGTCCTCATTTAATGTTTACTTATTTTTTATTATTATTATTTGTTGTTATAACGGTAACAAAAATATACATTCTGTGAAAATCTCAACTGTCTATTTATAACGGCTCATGAGAAAATATCATGCAAAAAGCCCTATTTTTGTATGGGATGCCCTTAATTATTATTGTTTTATCATGAATAGTATTTGTTGCTATAGCGGCAACAGAAATGCATCATCTGTGTAAATTTCAACTTTCTAGCTATCACCGTTCTTGAGATACAGCCTGGTGACAGATGGACAGACGGACGGACAGCGAAGTCTCAGTAATAGGGTTCCGTACCCTAAAAAACTAGGAAATTTGGCGTAAATCAATTTTTTTTCCCCCGGACGAGTCCGAAAATTATGTTATTGAAAAAACAATCTTTATTTTTTATTCACATAAAAAGTGACTGGGTTTTTCCGGGTCACTTTTTGAAAACCCCCCGGACGGCCTCCAAACTAGGACAAATCCGGGGAAACCCGGACGTATGGCAGCCCTAACCTTGCCTCCAACGCAACTACGAGCTACGCCACCACGCGCCAAGTAAGTAAGGTGCGTTGGGTTATGGGGTATGATTGAACGGGAGTTACACAAGATGAGCAGTGTTTTTTTAGGGTTCCGTACCCAAAGGGTAAAAACGGGACCCTATTACTGAGACTTCGCTGTCCGTCCGTCCGTCCGTCCGTCTGTCACCAGGCTGTATCTCAACAACGGTGATAGCTAGACAGTTGAAATTTTCACAGATGATGTATTTCTATAGCCGCTATAACAACAAATACTAAAAATAAAATAAAATAAATATTTAAGGGGGGCTCCCATACAACAAACTTCTTATAGATTATATATATGTATAGGTACGGAACCCTTCATGCGCGAGTCGGGCTCGCACTTGCCCAATTTTTTAAGTTATATGAGGATTAGGTACAGGAATGTAAGTACCTATGAATCCATAATAGCCTTTGTCCTATTTGTAAATTCCATAATGTGTGTGGTCATAATGATGTTTTGCCATAATAACTATTATCCTAATGTAAATGCCATAATATTGATTGTCCTAATATTGAATATCCGAATGATTATTTGCACTATTTTCTTAAGTACAAGTCATCAAGTGTCCTATCAGTTACATATCCTAAATACTGGTTGCCATAATCATCATATGTCTTAATAGTTACTTTTCCTAATTATCATCACGTGTCCTATTAGGTACATATCCTAAAACATGATAATAGCCAGCCTACATGATTTTAATGCTGATGTGAAATAGGTAATAGTATGATTTTTCGGCCCTGTCGCAGTTCAACCTAACACTCCTCCTCGCTTCGCTCGTCGTCGTAACTAACCTCACCCCAGTCGGACATGCCTTAATGTGAAATGGGTAATGAATCTCACTTTACATTAATAAAAACGCCTACTATAAATATGGTAAATATTCGACTTTAGGATATTAGGTAATGTAGGTAATTATAGCATATGATCATCATGGCAAGTAATCATCATGGCATTTGACTTTAGGACATGTGATTTATGGTTTTGTATATTATGACTCGTAAGTTTTATGTGTTAATAGATTAGTACAAAACATATTAGGTATTTAGATAATTAGGTAATATAATATTATGGTTTATGATCATTAGGATGTAAGATCATTATGGCAAATAATCATTATAACAAATGATTGATATGTCAAAAGTGTTTATAGTAAAAGTGGTATGGCATTTGACTTTAGGACATACGATATTATGGATTACGAAGGAGACCCATGTTTTTAGTAAACTGGACATATTAATCTATATATTTAAACTAAAACGAGGAAGTTACTAATACTTACTTTTAATATGAATAAAGTTTAAATACAATTCACACTCTTAACTTAAAACGTCTTGGGACAAGATAAAAAAATTACCGGAAAAGATTGATATTGTTTTCCAAATCAGTTATATTATATGCGCCTTAGACAAATTAGATGTATACGATCTAACAGTATAACAAAGTAGTACTTTAAACTTTCATTCATATTTGAAAACAGACGTTATTTTTACATTACGTTGAAAATAAGAATAGATTTCCATTAATTAAAACTTATTGAACCGGGTCTATCGCGATATTTTAGTTTCGCGATAGTTCGACTATCCTCCATTTGTTAATGTTTATTATCACCGGCACGGCACACAATAATACACATTAACAAATGGAGGGTAGTCGAACTTTTATCTTCCTACCCATCCGTTTTATTACACATTTCGTCGGGTAGTGATACATTTGGCCGACATCTCTAGAAACAACTCGCTGTTTCATCAGTACGCCTGGGACCACGGCACGTGAAACCGTGTTGAAACGTCAATGAAGGTAAATCAGAATATCGCGATAGACCCGGTTCAATAAGTTTTAATTATGTGTTCAAACCGCGAGAGTATAAAGTGTTATATAGATTTCCATTGTTAAAGTATAAAAAACACTTAACGCCTGCTTACGATTTTACTATTTTCGTCCAACTTTACTTAGTTCTCTAGGGTAAAATATTAATAATCTTATAATTTTTCCACGGAGAAGTTGTTAACACATTCTTCGAAGTGCTTAGAAATGGATTAAACAACTAGTGTTGACGTTATCTATTTAAGGCGAGTCATAATATCAACGTCCTTGAGGATCTGGGCGGAGCCTAACGTTATTCCCCCCGCTGACCGTGCGCCCCCGGAACAATACTTCGCTCATAATCTCGTTGAGTGGCGTCCAAGCAGCTTCACACTCGCATAGTCCGAGCGAGAGTTGAAGATCAACAACTTATTTAAAGGCATTGAAAAATCTCGACGTAAAATAAATCATTTAAACCATGATATAATTATTGCGGATTACTAAATATCTATTTACCCACTACAGTAGAATATTAAAAATAAAATGCGTTAAAGCTATTTTCCAAATAAAATAAGTGAAATTGGCAATTTGGAAGTCTCGAATCGAAAAATACTTTTTAGTTTCTTTTGTATGTGTAGGTACCAAAAATTGTTAAAATGCCGACAAGATTCTTGATTATACGTGTAAAATCATGCAGAAATAAAAAAATACCGTTTTATAATAAATAAATCATATCGTGACCCACCGGATGAACCGATATTTTAACATAGTAGTGGAGGCACAGCTTTATCCCCCGGGTCATGCTGCTCTGCTCATATTTAAAGTAAACAAAATGGTTTGTACGAACAGTTCGTTCGTACGTGCAGTGCTCTCCCTGTATATTGCTCTAATGAAAAGATGAACTGTAAATAATAGAGCGACAAACTCAACTTTACCCGTGCAAAACGGAATTACGTCCTTTACTTAGAAACAGTTATAGTTTTTTATGACTTAATGACATTTGTAATGTTCCCAGATTTTTCCTTATACTTGTTGTATAAGACGATATTTTTTTGCCAAATTTCAGTGTTCAATGGTCCAAATTTTGATTTACTTGAGTGTCAAAATATACCGACGCTGGAAAGGAGAAATTATCTAAGCGACATTTTTGGGGATATTGAGTTATACACACTGTTGGAATCGGCAGATTTTTCTGCATCGAATGGGTTGGGTCTCGTATCTGTCTGACAACTTTTGTGTAGCTTATCCCGTCGGTGATTTAGAAAATCTCTAAATTCTTTTCTCTACTAAATGACTTGATTTTTGAGGTTTTTTTAGCAAAAAGGAGATTAGATAAAAGTTCTTTGCATAATAATGAACCTTAGAGCTTTTTTACTTATTTGTCAAAACAGATCAAACAACTAACAGCCCGCCTAGCATAAGTAATCTTCGCGACTCTTGTCGCGTCACATAGCACTATCTCCCAGTATAGCGTCTTGTCACTATCAAGCCCGTCACTATCTCACAGTATAGCGAAGAAAGAGATGGGTAACATTTCTCGCGCGAGAAAGAGTCGCGTGTCACAGTTGTGCTAGAGGTGCTGGTACTGTTGATTTTCAAAACAATATCATTTTTCGTGCCAATATGGTTCTTTCACACAGCCAGTTTTCGTCATGAATATAAATTTATAAATGTGCCTATAAACCGACCATAAAATAATGCTCGGTCGGTGATAGAGCCAAAAAATGGCACTCTTTTCTATTTCCTCTTATAAGTATTGCAATTCTAGTTCCTTCTCTATCAAAGCGTGTCAGGCCCTTGACTTAAGCACGTCGATTATGTAGTAAGTAGCATATATAGTTGATTGAAAATTAGGGTATTGTCGAGTATCCGAATCTAAGATCCGAGTAATACGAAAACTTTATGCACTAATACTCTAATACTGTACTCACAGATAAATAAAATAATGCACATCGGTCTTTAGAAAGACACAATTCAACAGTTGGCTGTTTACGACGATTTCCGAACACTGGCGACCGTCCATCAATCATCGTTTGAAATTAAGAGGAACAAACGTTAATACTTTTACGTTTATAATATTATTAGGATTATTTTTATATGTTGATTGTTCTGTATTTGCATACTCAGTTATTTACTACTTTATTTATATTCAGTTACCAAGCGGGGGTACATAATCAAAGTACGTACTATTTTCAGATGATGTGCGTAACGGAACGTGATACCTACCTGAAGGGCTACTGCGATGTTCGAAATTTTACCGTCGTATAGTGCTATTCCAATCACTCTCAAATATACTTTGACAGTACATAGAGAAGGATGGCACTATTCGACAGTCGAATTTTGAACATCGGAGTAGCCCTGCTGGCATCACTGGTTTGACATGACCTGCCAGACCAGATGAGTGTGTGACGTTCGTCAAATCAAATGTGATTATTCCAAATTTGTAAAATTTGATGTATTTGATTCTTGAAATTACGCGATTAGTTCCCATATCAGAATTTATTGTTTTTTTACAAAGAATAGTTTGGTATGCATTTCGCGAAGGTATATAGTAGTAATACGGTGAATAGAGACTAAAGTACTATGTGTGACCTTACAAACGGTCCGGTAGTTTTGAATTTTTGATATGTTGTCTAGGATGGTTAGTCAGTGCTTAAAATGCAAAATGCACAATTCCCCCCCCCCCTCCGCGCCCGCCGCCATATTGAAAAAACCGGCACTCTCTTCATATTTTTGCTGATATCTTTCTTTAGGAGCATTTTAGCTAGAAGAAAGCTTTGACAATATTATAGAGAGTTAAATTTACTACATTCTCTATTTTTATAGGATAGATAGTTATGGAGATATCCACATTTAAAAAAACGTAAAAATTCGCAATCTACTGAAAAACAAACTTCTGGATTATATCTTCGTTTAGGAGCATTTTAGCTACAACAAAGCTTGGGCAATGTTGTAGAGAATTAAATTTACTATAATTTACATTTCAAATTTTGTTTCAAGGACGGTTAGTTACGGAGATATGCACATTTAAAAAACAGGAAAAACAGAATTTTCCGAAAATATCTCAAAATTCTTGGTTTAGAACGTTGTCATTCAGTTAGGGACTAGTCTAGGACAAATTAAAACATGTAGGAAATATAATTGCTTATAAAACTCATGTCTATTTTTACATACATTTTCGGAAAATGTGACTTTATTTTTTACATATCTCCGTAATTATCTGTCCTAGCAACAAAATTTGAAATGTCAATTATAGTAAATTTAATTCTCTACAAAATTTCCCAAGCACTGTTCTAGCTAAAATGCTCCTAAACGAAGATATAATCAAGAAGTTTGTTTTTGAGTTGGAAATTGCAATTTCTTAAGTTTTTTTAAATGTGCATATCTCCGTAACTATCTGTCCTAGAAACAAAATATAAAATGGAAAATGTAGTAAATTTAACTCTCTATAACATTGTCGAAGCTTTCTTCTAGCTAAAATGCTCCTAAAGGAAGATATGAGCAAAAATATTAAGAGAGTGCTGGTTTTTTCAATATGGCGGCGGGCGCGGAGGGGGGGAATTGTGCATTTTGCATTTTAAAACTGACTAACCATCCTATACAACATATCAAAAATTCAAAACTACCGGACCGTTTGTAAGGTCAAAATCCTTTATTCACTTAATTATAGGCCCAGACGAAAATCATTGATTAGTTTACGTCAAAACGATGACATGTAGGGAGTTGTTGCAACTAAAATGATTTGCTCTCCATACAAACTTTAATCCCGTTTTTCGTCCCTAAATGGGATAAAACTTGATATAAATGATAGCCTATGTCCTATTCTGATATATAAGGTACATAACTGGAAACTTTCATCATAATTCGTTCAGTAGTTTTTGAGATTAAGTGGAACGTACATCCATCCATCCAAACTTTCACGTTTATAATATTATTAAGATAAAAAGAAAAGGGCGTATTTTGGAGCAATAGTAAAACTTGAAATTACACGTAGTTCGTGATTTAAAATTCCTTAATGAGTACCGAGTGACTGCAGTCTCCAGAACTCTTGTGATGTTCTCATTAGTTATAGCTATCGTTTGCTGCCATACATTGGCCTAGAACTTCTGGAAATCTTTCAGCAGATTACACATATGAATTGATAAAATTGAAATTTCACGTATTTTATTTAAACTTTATTGCACAAAATAAGTCAGTACAAATGGCGGACTTAATGCCAAATGGCATTCTCTACCAGTCGACCATTTTCTGATGAATAAATATTTAACATTTTTAAAGCCTTTTATTTTTTGTTTTTGCGGAGTTGGAGCATATTTTTTTGTCTTAGAGATCTCTAAATGTCACTTCATAAATTTTAATGTTTGAAAATAAATATTTTTCTCTAATTAAAACATTAATCGTGAGGTTTCATTGTACCATAAATAGCTTTTCATGTTTGAAATATTTCCTCCAAAGGCGATTAGATGATTTTTCTTGATTTATTTCATGCTGATTTATGCACTATATATTTACCTGACTATAAAATGAGCATCGTGTGCACATAGATTTATATATTTTTTACTGTGTCGATTGTTGTGTAAAATTTTGATATTTCTATTTAGATATTAATTTTACCTGACTAATTTATCGGGAAACGTGTCGTTTAGATAATTTTACCTAATTCTATTTTGACGTCCATTTTGCGTATGCGACGCTAAATCCTAAAATATTCCATTAATAGACAAATTAACAAAAGCAACATGTATAAAACACGATGTTGTTTATATAAAATGTTTCATATAAAAAATTGTTTCACGGAATATTTAATAATTTTTTTGAAAAAGTTCGTAGTTTTTTAGCTCACCTGTAAAGTTAGCTCCGTGTCGCTTGGATAATTTTTCCTTTCCAGCGTAGATACGTTTTTGCAGCATAAACGGCCGCATCTTTTTTTTACGTTAACTTAGAAGTTCGATTTTTTACAAGGGACTGTAGACCAAAGTACGAGTAGAGTCGTCCCTAACTATCATATCGTTTCTTACTTACGTGCGTCGTTTGTCAAATTTGATTGCAAATCACAATATTAAATCATTTATTCAACAGTAAATAATGCATAAGACAAAGTGTAAAAGTCAAATCCGCAACGCAGGCATCGTCAGAGAGAATACAAAAATCTAATCAGCGACAGGCTTCGTCAAATAACACACCAATAACGTGACATCTGCAACAGGCTTCGTCAACGTTGTGGATCGATAGCAAATATCTTGGAAGGTGAAGAAGGACTTAAAAAGGCTCGCCCCGAGTCGCACCTGGCCCAAACGTTCCCATTACACTGGCAGCGTTCCCACGTTGTATGGCCAATGAAATCTGTTGAACCAGATACGACCCTGAGCGAGGATCACACCCTCTGTCTCTGAGCCTGCGACCCACCTCCCTTATAAAGTCCCTAGCCTCAGTACCCCACGGTCCCGCAGTCTCCACTGCCACAGGCACAAAATCATACATTGGTTCCAGGGTAGAGTACTTGGTGTGCTTGAGTTTTGCCGCACATTCTGCGGCGGCCCCGGCAGATCTAGTAGTGTGGCTCAAGTGTGACGGTGCAAGCGTGCTAACACACGTAGCGTCCCATAAGAGACACCGTCCCTTCTGCCATGGAACCAATGTTAGGCCATCCGGCCTTTTACCATCGGTACGGCATAACCCTGGGGGCTCCAACACGCAGGGAACGTTGGCTGAAACCAAAGCCCGCCGAATGACAACGTTAATGGCATAATGCCTTGAGAACCGCCCGGCGCACCTCTGACAACTCAGGCCATGGTGTCCGTTTTCTTCGACCATGACCCCACAGATGCACCGATGCGGCTCACAGACCTTGGACCCTAGCCGCAAAGCCACCGCGATTCTCAAAGAATCATTATCCAGCAGTGTGCCCAACTGAGGTGAGGGCAATGCCTGAAGCCACGCTCCTGCTTCCACCTTGGCTGCGGCCCCAATGCGTGCTTGATTGGAACCTTGTGCAGCGCCCAATAAAGATGCATATATATCTTTGCACAATAGGTCATCCCAACCTCCCTGAGCGGTAAGGTTGTCCGGTCGCTCGTCGCTTTGACACAAGGCAGTCCATTTGGCCTGCGCCTCTGTAAGATATGGTACTTCGGTACTCCCACCATTATTAGACCAAATGCGAGTGACGAGTCCCGAAGTACCATAAGCAGAGGCAAGGAACGCTACCACACTGAGCTCTCGACAGCGACGTATTCCTAGCCCGCCATGACGAACCGGAAGAGCAGCCTGACACCACTGTGACTCATTCAGGTGCACATTAAGTATAGATTCTAGCGCCAACTTAAGCGTGTCATCAAATTGCAAGTGCAAATTGACAATTCATTTCGAACTAAACGTCATCTCGATTGATATTAGAATAGAGGTCAAATCATTTTTTTTTGTTTTTCAGAGATGTTCGAAATTTGAATAAATAATATTATCGTAATCGATGTTATTATTTAGCAATAATAACATTTTTACGGATAAGAAATTTGTGCTAAAGAAACAGTCTATTTTTATGGTGGTCATAATGTGCGGTTCTTGAACGCATCATGGAGGGTTTATGATATTGGGATAGATAAAAGATTTAATAAAATAACAAGCTTTCGATAACTGAATGTACTTATACATGACTGAAAAGTTTTTTTTCTTCAGATTATTTTGCATATAAGCCTGTGCCGTCCCTTTGTCGGGTAAAGGCCTCTCTATCTTTTTTCCACTCGTCCTTATTTAGATCAGCAATTGTCCAACCCTTTTGTAATACATCCAAGTAGTCCCACCATCTCCATCGTGATCTACCGTGACGCCGAACTCTATTGGGCGGGTGTAGATTTCTTGATCTGCAGATCGGTTGACATGCGGCAAACGTGTCTAGCCCAGCTCTACTTTAGTTTAGCGGTTGTCTGGGTTACGTCAGCTATTTGTGTTTTGGCGTTCCTTCCGCGATCGATTAATTTGATCCAAGATAGTTTCATTGCCCTCTGGCAAACTTAGAGAGAAAAATTCTGAGCATTAGTCAAAAACCAAGTCCGGGCATTACGATGAGTCGTAATAAAGTTATATATTTTTTCATTAATTCAACTGTAATCCGATCAATAATATATGGCTTTTAAACGATATGTAATAAAAATCAGGTTTTTATTTTATAAACGGTAAACAATTGGAACAGAACTTATGGCCAGGCTTAGGTATGTGTATGTCTAGGCCCGGCGGATATGTTAATAATTACTAACACTTATTTAGATTTAAATATGAAGTGGGAAATTTATTGATGCAAATATGTATTCTGACTATATTTACATAAATAAGACCTCATGCCAAAATTGTCACTTGCCTTCGTGGACTAGAAAATTATTGTAATTTTTGATAATGTGTTTTTATATTATTATAGGCCATGTACTATTGACGCAACGAATACTTACAAATATTCGTATTCGTAAATTAGCGTTTTACCGAATATTACAATGGTATTCAAACGAACAATACTTGTACTGCATTACGTTATTCATATCTCTTAGGGTTGAATTCATAAAGATCATTAGACGTTATCATACATAAATATCTGTATTATCAGTTTTTTTTTACTAACCGAAATACCTAAAGTTCTCTAATATTACACAGAGAGGGGCCCTTAAACCCACACCAAAAGTGTTAGTTTCTGGGAATCCTGTCTGGTGTAGGCTCATGACTGAGAATATCTAAGTATCCAAATGTGCTCGGGAATGCTAAGCAATGACTATTTTTTTTATAAGTACTTACTTAAAATTAATAGATACCTAAATACTAAAAAATTAACAGTTGAATTTAATTCTATATGAAAATGAGGTTCTGTGAACTATTCTCGTAAAATATTCGAAGTGCTTTTTGTTATGTCGCATAGCCTAGTCGTGTGACAAAACGGACTACACTCTCTTAAAATACACTTCAAACGTACGAAGACAGATCGAACCTCCGCGGGATCCGGTACTATAACAATTTTCCGTAACTTGATGGATCGCGAGAGCAAGTGACACAGCCTTCTCCTTCGACGGTTAGATTTACACTGAGCTCGCCACCCGCGCACGGCCGCGCTCGCGGAAATTCAGTTTTTTTGATGCTTTATTAGACCGAATTTCAATTTTACCAACTTTTAAACAATGCGATTAAAGATAAATGAATTGTCAATGTTCTTGCGAAAGAGCCGTGTAAATATCACTTGTAGTTTAGAAGCCTTAGGGAAATGAAAATTTAAAACGACCCTATTTCAACATATTTTTTTCCATAGTAATTATTGCTTTAAAAAAAATTCCATCTATAATTTTTTTAAGGAAATAGTCATAAATAACATATATTTTTTTTTAGAATTTTCCGTTGGTTAGATTACGAGCCTTAGGACTTTAAAAGTCACCATTCCACATACACACTCGCCTTAACGGCAACTGCCTAATTTTTTCACATTTCGCTAGGTTCTTCAAGCGCACGACGCAAATTTTTACCCCGCGGCGGCCGACGGTCAGCCCGGTTTGAACACGGCCTTTAGGCGAGGTTCTTCAAGCGCACGACGCAAATTTTTACCCCGCGCCCCTCCCGCCCAAAAACTACGATCGCCGCTCGCTCCGTGAACTCTGCGACGGAGGTCACGCGTACCGGCCACAGTGTAATATAATTTACAGTAGCGTATCGTTGCGATCGAAGTTACATAGTTTAATACAAAACCGGTCAAGTGCGAGTCGGACTCGCGCACCGAGGGTTCCGTACAAACACTTTCCATCCCTAAGTGGTTAAGTTAAGTTTGCACCTGGTATGTATAGCGCCCCATATAAATTAGGTGCAAAGTTAGGTATTAAAAAAAACTACTAACTAGATCTCGTTCAAAACAATTTTCGTTGGTAGTTTTTATAGTAATGTACATCATATGTTTTTTTTAGATTTTTCATTTTCTTATTTTAGAAGGTAGAGGGGGGGGGGGGGGGGGCAACTTTTTTCCACTTTGGAAGCGTCTGTCACGCAAACTATTCGGTTTAGAAAAAAAATATTTTGGAAACCTCGATATCATTTTTGAAGACCTATCCATAGATAAAAAAATTTGAGTTTCAGTTCTAAGTACGGGGAGCCCCCAATATTTATTGTTATTTTTTTATTTTTGCATCAAAATCTTAATGCGGTTCACAGAATACATCTACCTACCAAGTTTCAACAGTATAGCTCTGATAGTTTCGGAAAAAAATGGCTGTGACATACGGACGGACAGACAGACGGACAGATGGACAGACAGACATGACGAATCTATAAGGGTTCCGTTTTTTGCCATTTGGCTACGGAATCCTAAAAACTATGAAAATTATGAGGATTTGTTTGCGTTACGATTTAAAGTTTATAATTTTAAGTATTGCGTCATATTTTAGGGAATCCTAAAAAACTAGTATGGGGAATGAAATGAATGAGGCGGGGTGGCGCGTGGCGGTTCTGTATGATAATACTCTTACTTATTCTGTGTCAAAGGTCCAAACTAATCCACCAGACCTTTTTTGTCATACTGTTTCCCAATAGAAAACGGACTAACAGTTCCAGAAGTTCAGCTAGATACAAAAACTAAACTATACACAATTAATAATTAATTGAATGATGATTTTTATAATTTGGAATGTGATGACGATCCTTATTGGGAGCGAATTGATTATTCCGGTTACAATTTTTTTTTTGACATTGTTACAGTTATTATTATTTTGGCGATCATGATGTGAATACTTATATCTTTGACAAATGCAAATGTATACAGTTATTTTCAAAAGAAATAAATTTATCTACCTAACTATCTATCTACTTATATGGCGTTAAATACAAATGACGATAGGGATTAAGTGGTCAAAAATATCACACTCGCAGGAGCCTCATATGCCACCATACTTCTCGCGCTCCCACACACTGACAATAATTGCTAATAAATAATTGTCAATATTGTAAAAATCGAATCTGAGATTTATGTACAAACTAGCGACGCGCCCCGGCTTCACACGGGTAAGATGCCATATTAAGCATGTATTATAAACATTGACGTAATAATAATACCTCAATGATTATAAAGCCTGACCAGAAATATATGAGGATGCGCCATATTGCGGAATTTCACTGGAACTAATTTCTTACATTGGCAATGATTTTAATAATACCTCAATGATTATAAAGCCTGACCAGAAATATATGAGGATGCGCCATATTGCGGAATTTCACTGGAACTAATTTCTTACATTGGCAATGATTTGATTTTATGATGGTTTGTCAACAATGTCAATGTCATTTGGTTTGGTGATTTCTTTAGAAGACAAATATAAAAAAAAATCTGAACAAAATGCCGAAAACCATTCACAGTCATGAAGTCAGGAAAAGAGTGCATTCTATTAAATGAAATTACGAGGTTAACATAGTGGAACTGACAGGTATTAATTTCATTATAGTGTGGTTGCGATTAGGTTGCAAAATTGTTGCCATATAAATCTCATAAATAGCGCCCTCTTGACAATCCTCATATATTTCTGGTCAGGCTTTACTAAACATTAGGTAAGATGAAAAAACGTGATTTGAGCTTAAAAAACACACCTTGACGAAAATTGACAATAACTCACAATTAAATCACACTGAGTGAACGGCAATGACTGAGTGGCGGCGGGGATCAACAAAATGGCGTTCTCAATAAAGTTATCAGGAACAAAAAATCTGCACGAAATAGGGACTTATAACGGTTTTTTATCTTAACCTGTTTTCCAACTTATCTCAACGCACCTTACTACCTTCATTTATTTCCAGCAGGTATATAGTGCGACAGAGACGCGAGTCACGATATATCACACGACAGGACGGCAGGTTTGGAGCTTTTTTTAGCTTCACTGGTATAAATGCTGCTACTAATCTCAAATCAACCCGCTTAGGCCGCTAACCCTAACGCCACCAACACTAAAATCAAAGCACCCTCAAACAGTAAACAAATACCTTTCTCTAATGAAAAGGTAATGGTGGTAAAGGTAATTACTAATGTAATATTTAATTGCCTTAGAACGCGCCCTATCCAAAGTGCGCGAGAAAGAGTTAAGGCACAAGGAAGCCGAAGAGATAGAGTTGGAGCACCAAAAGCGCAAGATGGCGAACGCCAGGAACGAGCAGCTTGCGCGGGAAGCCGCCGCGCTCGACGCCGAGAGTGACGCCATCGACCAGGCTTGTGTGGTGCTAAAGGTATTAATTTTGACTAATTTTCTATATAAGGTCACCTGAGACTATTGCGACTATGAGGCAAATGCGACTTTTGATGATATCATAAATGCACAACAGTTAAAGATCACCCATACCCATACCCTTACTGCCTATAGTGCCAACTATTAATATACATAAATAAAATAGAGAGCACAGTGGTAGGTAAATAAAGTCTTGCGTTTCTATGATATGATATCAAAAGTCGCATTTGCCTCATAGTCGCAATAGCCTCAGGTGACCTTATTTGAATTTAATTTTCTTTAACTAATATTTAAACAATACACTACTTAGTTATTGACACTTGCACGAGTTACCGAAATTATAATTATAACACTTACTTACTTACTTTAACAAAGGTTGTCTGCAAATACTAAAAATACTACCTACCTACCTGACACTTTCTGTTCAATACCGTGCACGCAAGACAGGAGATCCTGACTCGCGCAACAATCGAATTCGCTACAAGATACCTATGCTAGCCGTACTGATAGCATAGCAAATCTTTACATGAAATACCTATCTTATAAATTTATGAAACATGTAATGTCTCATTTTTTTAATGTAAGTGTAACACCTCAAATTCATGGTTTAAATTAAATATCTTGTCATATTATATATATACTTACAAATATAACTTTAATGAGTTAAAAAAAATTGCATTCGCTACCGCCTTCCGATGTCAAGTTATGTGATTGATCAACTTTGGAACCTTATTTCAGAAACGAAATAATGCGATAATGCTGAAACTACGTCGTAAACTTGTCGAAACAGAAGACGTTCGGCGTGAGCTTCTCAAACTTACAGAACAGACCAACGGCAAACAATAATTATAATCTGCAATAAGTAGATTGTATCAAACTTATTACCAATTGTAAATGAATACACACATTCATGAAATAAGCATTACATAGAGTTTATTGATAAAATAACATAACAAATAAAGTTTACAATTACGAAAGCACTAATTTATTTATAGGTATATATTAACATAATACAGTCGGTAACAATAGCATATAATCAGGCGAAGCGTTAACAACTAGATACAGCTATCCATCCATCCATCTTAGCAAAACTATATAGGTATGAACTTCGTCAGGTTTACACAATATACAGATAATAAGTGATATAATTTGCCAACCAAAAAGTCACCAAAACTGCGTAACTTACTTACCAAATAGAGATATCAGTAATGATTTATTCAAAATTCCATAGAAAGAAATTTCCAAACGGAATTTGTCTGTGTTGAAGTTTCCAGAAGTTTACGTATATTTGGCCAATTTTTTGAAAGCGTTCTGACACGGGTAGGTACGTCTAAACATAAAGGGTAAATAGTCATTACTTTTCTTGTATCTTTTAAGATATATAAAGCGTATACATCCCAAATCACCTAAAGACACATATTATCTACGATATGCGTATGACCGGATGGTTAATAGCGGGTGTTTTCCGAACAAATACACTTTGCTTTTTGTGCACTCATCAGTATTATCCTAAAGGCCCCCATACATGGGAAGGCAAAACTGATCAGCCCGTCTATGCACAACTATGCTTCGCGACTCTTGTCGTGCGACATAGCGCTACCCCACATTTTTGCACAGAAAGAGACAGGCAATTATCTCGGGCGAGAAATAGTCGCTTTTGATTTTGCTTTTGCTAGAGGTGCAGGCCGATGTGATTGAATCGCTTCAGTCCATGCGGCCGCCGTAAAACGTGGTGACCTTAAGGCCGTTTCATTCATACACGGTACGGATTTAAGTCCGATCAGATGGAACTGAAGGTAAACCTGGTCATGTATGAGGGCCTTTATTGCTGTTGGCATTTAAGTATGACAAATAAATAATCCCATATTTTGAAAATACGTTATTCTCTAATTATCTAACTGCAACAGTAAGGCAACACTTCGCTTAGTCCAATGCGCAGAAGGCTTATCGGATGGCAAGTAAAATGCTAATACAAAATTAGAAGAATGGCCAGTCGTAGCTAAAACACCTTTTCTTTCTAGAGTCTTATAAAGAGGACATTTATACCGTGTGCCTTCAGTGAATTCCGACTTTAACTTTGGATATAGCCACATTGCAGGCATATTGTCATTCAGTATTTTTGGGAGCTGTTCGCCTATTGCATAAGCGTTTCTATCCCAGCGACCTCCATCCATGAAAATTCCCTGTATATAGACGCCATATTCGGCAGCTTCATTTTCATAATCCACATGACGGACTTCAAAGTCGAAAACTAGCAAATCTATTGGAATTGTTTTAGCTCGAGCATAATTTTGTACAGAGCCGGTAAGAAAAGCTTGCGTAAAAAAGAAACCAGAGAGCCAAAATGTTGTAGGCTTGCCATTTTCGTACCAATCATATAGCATGTGAAGTCTTTCCACAAAATCTGTAACGTAACTTGGTAACGGCTTTAAGCTAGGATAGGAGACTTTGCGCCAGTTATCTGGAATTCTACCCAGTATCATCGCATTGGCTTGCAGATCTAAAGCTGGTGACATCACAATGAGACCTTTGACAGCTTTTTGCAAATCTTTCAATGAACTTTCAATTTCGTGTAGCAGTTTATTGAATCTTTGCATTTCTTGTACCAACACAGTATTCATGGATTCATTATAATCGACTGGATATTTTTGTTGCGCCAATTCAACGTCAAACGCAGGAGGGAGTTTGACCAGTATGTCCGCAGCCATATTGATGAGTATTGCCTCTGTATTGCCCCCTTCTCCTCCGCCGCCTGTACCCTCTACAAGTACTAAAGCCTCAGTTAGAGCCATGGATATAGAATAATCACGAGTTATGCCAGCATTCATATGTAGACCGTAGACTTCTGGTGGCGGGTTCACAGGTACAGATTCTATGTGCTTTAAATAATCTTGATATTCGCATCTACGGGGCAAACCGTATTGAGGCCCAATGTCACAAAATGTATAATTAGGATCGTTTACGACCCCTGCATTCACATAGTTATCTAAAATAGTAATAATAAGTCGTCTATCCCAATCATCGGTAACCCGACCGCCATAATTACACTCTCCTGTCAAATATTTTATGGCCACATATTGAATTTCTTCATACTGATTTAAAAACAATTGTAACTGCATAACAGATATTTGAAAATCGGAATCGTTAAAACCATACTGAATATTCCATCCTAAAGGACCAAACTTTTTTCGTTCTTGTACCACAGCATGAAAGAAACTTATACCATATAAAAGTTTGCTAAAAGTTTTATCTTTTCCTGGGCAGCCTTCAAAGAATTCAGTTTCTTTCAACGGTTCCGACATGTAAGACCGATGTAAATTATGCTGAAGTCCAGTTGGGGGTTCGTTAGTCATTTTCACCCCGACTTGCAAAACAGATTGAGGAAATTTATCAGAAGGATAGCTAGTGAGCCAAAGCCTAAAACTGAGGTCAGTGTTTGTTAAGTCAAATGATTCAATAATTTTTTCGAGAACAGGTAGCCAAGATACCGCTAAGTGACAATTTTGCAAACACACCCAACCTGATTCCAATTGAGCTCTTTCTATCATTGCTTTGGCGATTGGTCCTTGTCCTTGCCCCAATGATATTGAATTGAATCGATTTGAGTAACCCATTCTTTCACAATATTTTATAAGCGCACCCATGGGATCTGACCCCGGCGAAAGGATGAAGATTAATGGCGCCAGACAATTGGAGTCGCCAAAAGATTTCCCGATATCGAAGGGTGGTGGTGTGACATAATTACGGCCCAATTGTTTTTCGACAAATTCAGAAATTGCTATTGTTAGCTTATCAGGCCTTAATACCCTGACCACTAATAATTTTTGAAATGGGCTCAATTTAGTATCCCATTTACCAGGCAAAGGTTTATTCTGAGGGTTCATATCGTCATAAACTTCTTTCCACAAATTTATATTTTTTACAAAATCTGCTTTCATTCCACGGTAAACTGGCAAATCATCGATTCGACACATCTCGTCCCATGCTTTATCTGGTACCCAATCATGCGGTTTTTTTAAGGGATTCTCGATAGCTATACCTCCAGTTATTAAAAAAATGAATTCATCGTAGTCCATATCCTCAGTAGATAACATCATTTTAGAGCACATAATGAAAGAAAACATTAGTTTATCTTTATCAAACAGTGATCTACACACATTACTGTATAAATTATAAGTAAAAGTGTCTCTCAAAAACTTTAATCTCTTCTCTAGATCCTTGGATTTGTTGGCATTTTCGATTGATATAATATATAGACTGATAAACCAGGTCAATGAGTACTGATACATAGGATCTACATTTGGGAGTTCAGTGACGCAGTAGTATAGTACTGCCGAATGCGAAGCGATAGGTCTATATCCAAGTCGAAACTTCTCTATAACAATTTCAGTTTCCAGACTAGCTTCTTGTTTTTTCATGATATCGATAGCCAGTAATTTAGATGAATCTAAAACTTCTATAGCGCTTTCATCCTCTAAAATATCACCTTTAGATTCTTGTAAAGTGCGCAATATATCATCTTCTACACCTTTTAGAGCTGCTTTATTAGCTGCACCTTGGACAATCAGTTTTTCACGCTTTTCTTGCAAGTCAGGGCGCTCTTTAGCTACAACTATTCCAAGTAATTGATCTTCTAAACCATCCTTAGTAAGAGCAAAATTAATTAAAGTTACTTTATTGAAGACTTCGGGTAGATAGTGCGGGTTTCGTAATTTTGTAGTCATGTAAAGCCTAAAATTGGGATGGTATTCTATTACGTTTTCACCCAGTGCGATAAATTCCCTACCACCTTGCATATATGTATTTTTTAATAATACTGGATCTAATGGTGCTTCTACGTCCTCTAATACACACTCAATTAAAGCAGGTTTGCCATACTCTAAACATGTTTCTATGACTTTCATGTATGTTCCATCTGTAAATTTAAGTACTTGAAGATCATTGGATTTTTCCATCGTTTTGATCCATTTGTTCGCTTGTCCCTGAGGATCAATCAGTAATGACCATCTCATCGAACTATCTTGTATAATACCATTGTCAATTGAGAATGCATCTCTAGGTAAACCCGCAATACACCAATTTTGTATTTTAATGTCAGAACCCAAAACGTCTTTGAGGACATATACCTCAGAATGGGGCATGTCTAGTTTAATTACTAGTTGACGCCACTGTTCCGTAATAGCAGTTCTCACTGGTAAAGTATAAGGTGCTAAATATGCAATTATTCCACATGACACTAAAATATCTCCAGCTAAATTATCAAACAACAGTTGTAGATTCTCAGCAGCAGCGGTCCAACGCACTTTCTCTCCTCCTAAACCACCTATCAATTTTTCAGCTCTCCATAGCTTATCTATACATAATTGTACTTCGTCTTCAAGAGCTTTTTTCTGAATATTTGCTTCCATTAATGCTTCATTTAATTCAGCTAGTTTAGCTTCCAAGCGCGCTACAGTTGCTTTTTTTTCCTCCAATAAAGCCATAGTTTCGGAAAATTCTTTTTCAGCTGCAGCCAACTTAGCTTTCTTGGGAGCCACTACTTTAGCGACTGCATCATACATATCCATAGCAATTATCCATTTGCACAAGCCTTCAGCGGCCGTCGATGCTTTAGCTATAATATGAGGCTGAAAGTCTTTATTTGGTAAATACTCTTTTCTAATTTTTTTCATTGTCTCTACCGGTATGTTGTCCTTGTCATAGCTTTTCAAAGATTCTAAGAAACCCATGTCACCTAATATTCTTTTACTTGGACCCCAGTAATCAAAAATTTTTTTGCCAGGATTGTTAGGATCAGGAATCTTGTCTGGAGCTATACCTTTCATAACACATACTGCAGCCATGACTAATTTTACAGTTGCTGGTGGATTCTTCATAGATTTGACTATGGTTATATCAGCTGGTTTCAAGGTATTTAGAGCTGCAACAGCATCTTCTAAAATCGGTAACGCAAGGGCCAAATCAGCTTCACAATCTTTTTTCAACTCTGTTGCAGCTGCCGCTTGTACATTTGCGACTTTTTGATCTTCTCTAACCTGTGCTGCGGCTTTGTCAGCAATAGCAGTTTCTTTTTCAATATCTTCCATCATTTTAACTGATTTAGCAGCCATTACAATTAGTTTAGGTTTCAATTCATTTAAGTCACGCTGCATTATCTGCACAGCATCAGCTGCTTGGCCCAGTTTATCTAAGCCATTTATATATCTTAGTTTTCCTGCCTTTAGTTCTCTTTGTTTTCTATTCGTTAAGGACGTGAAAGATTTGATTAAATCCAAGTAAGATGCAGATGTAATATATGTTTTTCTTCGATACTGGTTAAAAAAATCCGCTGATACATGGCGAGCATCTACGTGAAATTGTTGACAGGCTACAACAGCCGCTGCTTTTACTTTATCGGGAACATTTACTTTCCCCATATAATGATTAGCTACCATTGTCAATGCATCTTCAGGCCAACTATCGTACCAATCAATAGTACAACAATTGACGAGTGCTGGATAAAGCCTAAGTCGTGTCCGAAAAGCACTGCCGATTGGGCTGAAGCACAATACACAATGCAGTTTTGCCTTACATCTCGCGATAAAGAAGGCCAAGATTTGCAAAGGGCCTATATCTAGATTTCGGTTGCCCCCTTGTGCTGCTAATCGTACTAACTCGAGAATTTCTTGTTTTTCATCTAAGCCATATAAATTCGGGACTTCACCTGAGTTTAACAAACTATCCAAATTTTGAATAAAAACCTCTTCTTTTATTTGACTCTCGGTAAACAAAAATGTTGTATCTTTATTAAGACCCCCTGATTCACGCAGGACTAATTTCACGTCATCTTGCCAATCTTTGACACTGTATGATTTAGTAATCTCTGGTTGAAAAACACTTTGTCCTAGCACTGTACAAGCTAACCGTGTCAGAGACTGACGACCTGAACCACCAACACCAACTAATAAAGCATTCCCTGACGGCATTGACAAAAGACGACAAATTCTTGATAAATGTTCTAATGCGTAATCAAACAGTACTATATTCATTTTTGCTTTATGCATTGTATTGTACTCCACTAACATAGCAGCAGAAATATTTAAAAAGACTTCCTTAGAAGGCAACTCGTCGTAACGCCTTTCACCTTCACTGCTATCTAAATCTAAATAACAACCAAACATCAGACTTTTGATGCTTTCCTGTGTTACTTCACCTTTGTCATTTGCATATGTATCTAATGCAACTTCAAATGTATCCCTCATGAAATCACGTGTGCTTCTTTTTAGAAGGTCGTAAAACCAACTCCGATCATCATCGTCCACAAGTCTATCATAAAATACACGCATAATTTCATGTACCCAAACTCGAACAAAAGTCTTTTTACTTTCCGCCGATTCCTTTCTTAATAATGCACAACCCTGTATAACTCTCGAAAAATCCCTTAGATTAAAGATGTAATGTGATTTGGCAGGCGTTGGTCGCAATCCATCGCCAGCCTGCTTGTAGATTTCCATTGTTGCTGCAATTATATTTACTATTGTAGACTGGGTATCTTGACCAAAACCATTTCTCTTCCAACCAAGTTGCAAAAGAGTGGTAAATATTTTTGACATGCTGTCAATAGAAAACTCATTTATTGAATAAATGTTGAAATGACGCAACATTCTTGGATATATCAGCTGTCGGCTGCCACCGACGGGGCCAATAGCTCCATAGAAGAATGTATCCAGTAGATATAATTTATCTGTTGTCTTTAAATCATACCAATGTTTTTGGTCAAAAAATAGTCTTAGTAATTCAATAGCAGGTTGTGCGCCATACTCTTCTTTAGCTGGCATATTCATGTCATCTATAAAAATAATAGCTATTTTGCCTTTTGGGGGACCGTAAATATTTTTTCTTCTTTTGTTTAATTTTGATATCACTAAATCCTGGGTTTGATTAGCTGAAGTAGTAGTTGTAAAGGTTATTAAACCTGGAGTATATTTTTCCATGTCAATTCTGTTCATTAAGAAATTTTGAACATAAAAACTTTTGCCAGTTCCTGTTGGACCGATAAGCAATATTGGTCTAGTAAATTGTGTATGTAGCTTTAATAAATACATAAACTTCTCTGACTCCAAAGTGGGTATGACGGTTTGCAAAAGATTAATTTGTTCTTTAACCACAACTGCTTTAACGGCATCGGCCCATGGCTTCCAACAACCTTTACTCTTATACACGTAATAATGATCAACAATCATACCTTCAGAAGGAATAGAAACATCTAAACGATCTATATTAGGCGGTATTCCCTTTTCGCCTCTGAAATATTCTTTGACAACGTCATCATATTTTTCACGGGAATCAGTATTTAATATGCCACCCACACCCCATACTAGGGCAGCCATGAAAGAAGCAAGAAACCAACAACGAGTATACTTCGTATCTTCTTCACCTTCGATGGCCTGATCCATGAACATTTCAACAAGTCGAAGGGTGCTTATTACTAAATTGACTTCTCCCGCTGTAACCAACTGCACACAGTTTTTTCGAACGTAGTAAATCAATGGATCCAGTAGCCATTCACACATATCATGAATGTATTGTTCGTTTTCGTCAAGCCATATAGGATTTAATGTTTTTAACCATGACCTGTAAAATGGAGCAAAACCAAGTGACGCTGACTCCATATAAATCATGCCACATCTAGATACTGTAGCTGGAGAGGCTTGGGAAAGATCCATCACTTCGAATATCATTGACATTACATTCGACATGGCCATTACTTCTCCAGAGGTCAAACATAGTTTTTTGTTATCATCCAAAACAGTGTTCATATTTTCAATCCACACAGCATCTACGGGCCCGTCAAAAACAATCCATTTCCTTTCAGGAGTATCTTCAGACGCAAAATTTCTGAACATTGTGGCTACAATACCGTCTGTCCATTCGTAAGAGACAGGGTCGAATGCCCCGTAAAGTTGTCCCATTGTAACAGCTTTAGGGTTAAGAACTTTATAGGTGCTCGCACAACCTCCCGGTTGATTTCTTTCTTCCATTAACGTCAGTGATTCGGCCAATATTTTCAACGTCATTGATTTTCCAGAAAAAGGATCCCCGACCAACATAAAACCATGCCTAACAATCATCATTTCGTAGGTCTGAATTATTTTTATCATAAAGCAGTCTTCCGGTTGAAGATTATTTCGTTCGCATGTAGTATGACAAGCATTTAAGAACAATTCGTAGTCTGGTTTTGGTAATGTTATGCCAGGAAATAGATCTGAAATAATGCCTTCAAATAAGGGAACATCAAATGATAAAAACTTTGGTAAATTTACATCAGTTATTGATCTCAACAGCAATATACTCTCGCTTTCATTAGGAAAACTGCGCTTTAAATTACCTGCAGCAGATAATACAGTTTTAACTGCTCTCATTCCATAATCGTAATGATTTTGAGAAGATAGCTGTTCAGAGCAAAGTTTATACGTCGTGACTATTTTTACGGATAAATTGCGAGCGTCTAGAAATCCAAACGAGTATAGAGATATTTCCCCTATCATAGCATAATCTGGAACCATCATGGCTACAGTGCGAAACAATACTTTTAAATTATCCGGTAATTCTGATCTTCCAGCATAGCCTGGATTCATTGTTATGCAAACATAACACGCCGGATTTAAGGTTAATGTGGTACCTTCGAAGTCAAAAGTTTCTACATGACCTCTCACTGCCTGAACAATACATAAAATTTGTTGAGCTATTACAGATAAAACTTCTACTTCAATTCGATTAAATTCATCAAAACACACCCAAGCACCACAAGACGCTAAACCTTTAAAGAATTTTCCCATAGCTTTGTAATCTAAACCGTCGGAACAATTAAACACTACACATTGAACTGCAAGGGCTTTTGCCAAATCTTTCGTAGTTTCTGTTTTCCCGGTACCGGCAGGACCTTCCGGAGCGCCGTTTAAATGTAAGTAATAGGCACCAATCAGTGTGCGATAACACCTATCGGTCAAAGGAGTTATCACTAATCGATCTGAATTTCCTAAGTACTCATAAGCATAATTGACAGTAGCATTAATAATCTTAACAAAAACTCTTTCTTCTTCCCAGTAATAACGCAGCTGTGCCAGCCACTGAAAATCCGTAACTTCTGTTACATTCTTACCGATAAGTTCAGATATTACATCCTTTGCATGCACATCTATTACAATAAGAGCTTTTACAGTAATACTACTAAGCTTTGTTAAGTCAGTGCGTCGAATTACAGCAACGGTTTCATTCAATTGCCTTGTTAAACCACGATGAAAAGCTTCAAGCTCGTGTAGTTTATGTGTTGCTAGCGCTTCGTGAACATCGACGGCCCAGTATACTTGAGACACACCTAATACAACCATGCCTTCCCACGACAATATCCATTCCACCCGTCCTAAATTTGGATATTCGTAATAAGATAATTCTGTTTCCATTTTAACCGCCTTAAGCATTTGATCTTCTACTTGCACAAGCCATTTTTCAACGGAACCTCTTGCAGCTTCTACACTTATGATTTCAAGAAGTTCTACTTGCTCTCCTTCCATTGATACCATGGCTGATATATTAAAAACTGGATCAAAAACTAATCTATTTATTCCCTCAAAACATTTTTTTAAATGAGGCTGAACTTTGAGCGGGTTTTTTGTTTCAGATAATATTTCTAGCATTTCATCATTTGACAGAAAGAAAAATCTAGGAAAATATAGTCGTTTCTTCTCTAAATAGTTATTGACCCCTTCGTTGATTTTTTCTAACATAGCTGAAGCAGCTTTGAATGACTCTAAGACGCCCATTCCTCCGGCGATTTCGAGAGCATGGGGATCCTTAGCAACACTCCCCATGTACCTCCGATATATATTGTTAACTTCTACAAACATGACTCCTTCTTCTGGCATTTGTGCTACGATATCTTTAGACGAAAAAATGGGTAGTAAATACAGCCATTGACTTTGAACCTTTCCCCATTCGTCGACTGTTGCGTTGACTCTTATTATTTTTTCATACCAAGACCGAACTTGGGTTTCAAAAGGTTTCACAAAAGCAGAGCCCCGCATACCAATCGTTTTAAGTATATGATCATCTAAAACACTTTGGATGTCATCTAACCCTGACAATATAAAAATGCCGGTGTCCTTGTATGGGCTAGTTTTGAAACATATATCAGTCCATTCAGCGATCATCTTATTGAGATTTGTTATAAGTGCTAGTTCCTTAGTTGCAGCTACACTAATTATTTCATATTGATCTATATCACCCCAAAGATTAAAATTGATAATTTTTCGTAAAGTGGTGCCAGCAGTAGGGGTTAAATCAAATCCAGCTATAGATGACATTTCGTCCCAGTGCCTTTGTACTAGAGCTCGATTGCACATAATATGTGCCATAAGTACATTTGGCCGCCACTCTTTAAGCTCGGCTACAGCTTGCGCGCAAAGTTTCATAGGGGCTGGAAGATTATTCATATCTGTGTCATCCACCAAGCCTTGAAATCGTCTTTCATTTCCCTCAGCGACTTGTTGTTTTATTTTGGTTCGATACATTTTGGATAACTTTAAGAATTCTTTGTAGTAAAAGTCGTGATCTTGTTCAATTTGTTCATGTTCTAAATATTCAAATACACCGTCCATCCAAGTATAATAACTACGTTTCCATCTATGAAGTAGATGGACGAGATTATAGAAAGGTAATATGAAGTCTTTAAGTTCTTCCAGATCAATAAACTTTGAAATTGGGAATTTAAATGTTTGTTCCTCATTATTTATCCATGCCACTAACTTATCACAATCCGCCAGACGATAGGCCAACTTCCGTAAATATTCAAGATACTCCAGCGTATGATTGATGTCATCCATGTTGTCAAGCTGCTCTAAATAGGGAAGCATTTCGCTTACTTCATTATTTATATACCTTACCTGACGTAACAGATTATCTTCCATTTCCCCTTTGAATGCTTCGTAGGCGGCAGCGTTTTTATTGAATATTGGATTTATATCTTTCAACCAATTAACCGTACGCGTATTAGATGCTACATGCTCAGGAGACAGAGATGTCATTTCCAGGAGATTAGAAATAATATTTATTTGTCTTGAAATTCTGTCTTTCAATTGCTCAACTAGAACTGTTTTAGCATGTAACACGTAAACTCCTTGCTCTACTAATTCAGCTGCATTTTTAGGCTCTGCCAGCGCTTTTTGTTTGATTATTTCAAATTCATTACAAATGCTTTCATTCTCATCCATATGTGTTTTCACAATTCCTGCTATGATATCATTTATAAATTCCAGTGCCTTTCCTTTTAACCCGGCTATCATTCTTAATTGACACACCACAGATGGGTTAAAATATGCATTTTCTAAAACCGCTGTAATTTCAGAATCTATCTCTTGAAAGTACAATATTTTATCGCGGGACTCTTCAAATGTTTCAGCATGTTCTATAAATTTTAAAAGCGCTGCTTTAGCAGGAGCACCATAAAGCATATCGTATTGTAAACGAAGTTGCTCTAAATACTGAACAAGTGGGCGAAATACAATTTCTAACTGTTCTTGTAGCCTACGATGTCCATCCTTACGCAACCACTGATTATATTGTATCGGCAAAGCATCATAATCGTAAGATAGACGAAGATACTGTTCGATAGGCATCAACCTCTGGGCTATGGTTGATATGGCATCAGCTATGTCATGGAAACTTTGGTATACGGTTTCCAATGTCTCGTCATAAATAAATTCTCCGTCAAAATCTAAAGCCAAGTTCAAAATTGCCACAGAATCTGGATCCTTCAAAGCATCAATAATTGCATCGATAGATCTGCGCATTAATTCTTGTATTTGCATTGAAATCATTTTCTTAGCACAACGTACAAATAGAGGAATTGTTTTTGGTCGCATACCCCTTAAACATCGTGGATTTTTTAACCAATTCACTAATATAGCGTACCAGGTACTTGATACCAAATAGTCTGCACGTTTAATTTTTTCCATAATCTTCGTTCGAAAGTCGATCAAAGACATAGGTCCCATAGCTCTATATCGTTTCAAATTTATAATAGCCGCGGGAAACGTCTTTTCTGACGATTCTATAACAAGTCTTATAAAAGGATGCAAAATTAGAGAACCAGCTTGAAGTTTCTTACGAAATTTGAGCATTTTGTCGTAATTTGGGGTAACCCCATTAAATTTAAAATATGGTTCCTCATACCTTTTGCGCGAGACGCCGGGTACTTTACGAATAAGGGTTTGCACACCATGATCATGAAGGTATCGATTCCACTCGGATTTGCTTTCGTTTATTATTTCTTCTGTGAAGTTTGGAAAAGCGTTGCGTAGTTTTGAAGGGACGAGGCTAATGATTCTTTTTTCCCAGGACTTGAGCATGGGGGGAGGCTGTATCTTGTCCGCGTTTTCCCGTAGCACGGCGATGTGCCGCTCCTGCACGACCTCTAGGCGGTCGCGTTCACGGCGCGGGAGTGGCCCGCGTGCGATTTTGACCTTCCGCTCCGAAGCCTTCTCTTCCAGGACTTGCCGAAACAGTTTTTGCTTCTCCTGAACAAGTACAATTTATGTAAATTACTTCTTACCTTCGTCATAGATTGATAAACACATTTTTAAATATATTTTTCACCTCACCAGCTCCAACATGGTGATTTTGCTGCGAGATAAGAGATAACAGTGAACAAAATGCGATTTTGTTTCGAGCGTGAGTAGCAAGTAGCTTTTTAATTTTTTCAATTTTTGGCCATGAAATTGTCATTAATCAGCCACAGGTTAATTATAAAATACGAATCATTCGAATCTAGATGCACTCTGTTTCTTTCATATGTATATAAAGAGAGGGGATAAAAACATATCAATTTGAAATTCTATTTTCGAATCCGACGTCGAATGAGAACAGTTCGGATACGCGTTACCTATACCATAAAATTCATTAAAAACACCCGAAAAAGTTTTATTGCAACATATTGTTTTTAACGACCGAATATTAAAATAATTGTGTCTTTTATATAAAACAATAGATTATTGCTCAAATGAAATAAGATTTTTCAACTTATTACTTACCTACTGTAAAATAAAAATAATTATTTATTTATAATTTATAATTTCACCAATTTATCATAGATGCATATTCGAAACGCACTTTGAAAAATATCGAGTTTAAAATTGTAATTGTTATTTTCTTTTGTGTTTATTTTGTTTGGTGCTTTACAAGTATAAATATTAATCAATCTATAAACAAAATCTCGTAATATAATATGTATATATAAATAAACACGTCATGTATGTGCTAAATCTTCCAATTTGATCAAATAATGACAATAACCGTGTTGGTTGGCTGATACGTATAATTTCAATTAAACTATATTGTTATTCCTTTTGAAGCAGCACTTATCTATTTTCTAATTTAATAATATCATTGAAATCAGCAACAAAGACTATAAACATACCTACACCTGAGTGGTTGGAAGAAAAAGTACAAAAAGTCGAATATGTCTCTCGCTGATGAGGTGAAAAGTTGTGTGCTACACGAGAGCAAAGTTTTTTGCATCTCATGCTGTTGACTCGCTACGCTCGTGATTCAAGCATAGAATCCTTCGTTTGCTAGGGACTTAAAATCAGCACTCGCAACAAAAAAAAACTTTGCTCTCTTGTTGCACAAATAACTATTTTAATATATTACATCGTTCTTAAGTTCTTAACCACAGACAACACCCAGGTAGAGGTGATCTGTGTTCTTAACATAACAGCTAGACTACATTTAGTTTCTACTACTATTCGACAAAATTTCAAAATTATTATACCAGATGCAAGTTGTCCCGATTCCATATTAGCTGAATAAAGAAACAGCTGGGTGGTAAGACCCTCCGGCTAGAATTATTTTACACTTAGCATTGGAAGACAAAGGCTAGAATTATTTTACACTTAGCATTGCAAGACAAATAAGCAAAGCAGGAATTAATATTAACACAATGCAAGTACCACTCTCACTCGTTTTGATTTTATATCCAGGCTAAATTTTCACCGCGGTCTCCGATGATGAACAGTTTACTTAGTACTAACCTTAGAATGAACATTAAAGCTTGTAATCCAGTGAAAAAAGATTAAAGGGGTTTTACCTTACAAACGGTCCGGTAGTTTAAATTTTTTGATATGTTGTCTAGGATGGTTAGTGAGTGTTTAAATATAAAATGCACAATTCCCCCTCATCCGCGCCCGCCGCCATATTGAAAAAACTGGCAATTTCTGCCGACTTTTGCTTACAGGTAGGTACCTTCGTTTAGGAGCATTTAAGCTAGAAAATAGCTTAGACAATGTTGTAGACACTTAAATTTACTATAACTTACATTTTAAATTTTGTTTCAAGGACAGATAGTAGCCGAAGTAACTCTGGCCGCGCCATCTTAGACAACATATGAAACATTCAAAACTACCGGACCGTTTGTAAGGTCACCCCTAGTACTTTAGTCTATAATCTATATTCACCGAACTACTTCTCAAAAGGTATATAGGTATGCATTGCATTGTCACTTTGCTTCATAAGTTTATAAATACCTTGATCCGATTGTAAGGCGGTTGTGGAGTAAAAGGTAATTTGTCCATAACGTGAACATCAGGAATTGGAAGCATCTTCGGAATCTTGCATCCGGTCTTCGTATGTAAAAGTTTTCTGATTTCGTATTCTTCCATTTCAACGTAAGTCGCTTCTTTCTTCGTAAAATAAAGTCTTAAAGCAGCTCCTTCAGAAATTTCATATAAAGACGGTTGTAATCCATTATAGTAAAATTAATGAATGATCAATTATTCCTTTTGGACAAATATTCTAACATTTATTGTCAAAATTGCATTGACAGAAGAACATTCAACAATATTCTCAAATTGTTTTGTAAATAAGTTCCGTAGCAATGGCAACGGTGTAGTAAGTTTCTGACTAATTGCGACCACACGGGGAAGATAATACCGAATGGGATTGGTTCATTAAAGCTAAAATATAGGTAGGTGGGTCGTTCTTCTTTTTTATCTACACTAAATCGAAGGTTTTCCGTTTTTTGGGCTTTTGAACTATCGATAATTGAGGTTTCAGAGTAGAATTAAAAAAAAAGCATTTGTTTTATTATTAGGACTATTACCTAATTATAATTTATTTTACACGGAGAGAAAATTCTAGTTTAGGTAACCAGAATAAAGTTAATGTAACCAGATTGTCGTGTAATATACAGGGTGTCCCTAAAACCAACGCCGAAATGAAAAGGGGTGATAGAACAGCTCATAAGCAACCATATTAAGTTAATTTGACCTTAATAAAAAATTCATGGTTTTCGAGATATTTGCATTTAAAAAAAACTCGTGACTTTTGATGCCCTGCGTCAGTATGTCGATTGCCACCACTGCAAATTTAGGTATTTTTTAAATCTGTTTTTTGCAGGATGTTACTAAAAACATATCCTATCGAATGTAATTTCAATTTATTACATATCATGATGCTTTGTCGGTAAAAATAATAAAAAAAAACGAATTATAGCAATTTATTAATTTTAGCCAGCGGTTTTGATCGAGTTTCATTTAAAAAAAGTATTGTAAACTAACATGGCACACAACATAAAAAGATAGTAAATTTATTGTAGTTTTCAAAAAAGTACAGCATTTTCTAATTTACGCAGCAGTTTACGAGATATTGATATTTTACACTAAAAGGAGCTCATACTGCAGTTATTACATAGTATGGAACCAGAGCCCCTACTAGGCTCAGAGTTTGAATTTCGAACAAAAAATAGATTCAAAGAATACACAATTTGAAATTGGAACACAATTCGAATTCAAGTCGGCTTTCTGATTAAAGAGTATTTTAGTAATTTTAGGACACTTCGTCAATTCGTTTGATGTTCTTTATTTAGTTTGGTTTCTTATTTTCTTAAATAGACTTGATTTACCAATAGAACTCGTGTTTGCCTTGTGATTTGGATTTTTGGTACAATTTAACTTTGCTTTGTGCATCTTGGACTCGAGTTCTGCCTATTGATTTTAACTTCGATTTACTTTGGCTCTGTTAAGATTAATTGTAGTGCGTTTGTTACAAATATGCCAGAGAATTATACTCCTCAAGAATATGCCAACATGCATTTTGTCGATGGGGAATGTCAGGGTAACTCTTGTGCTGCAGCTAGACTATCGGGAAAGATATCCAAATTTAAGGCATCCGGACCATCGAGTATTTCGAAATGTTCATCTCGCATACTCACAAGGCGTTTTGCCTGGCAATCGTGGTGGATTGGGAAGACCTAGAGGAGATTACGATGAAGATGTTTTACAAGAGATTCAAAACGACCCATCCACTTCGACACGGAACATTGAACGTAATTTAGGGATATCAAAATCTGTTGCCAATAGAATATTACGTCGATATGGATATCATCCATACCACATACAACGTGTTCAAGCGTTGCTGCCCCGTGATTACCCACTTCGTGTTCAGTTTTGCCAGACAATGCTGCAAAAACACGAGAATGAGTTGCCAAATCTTCTCGACGACGTACCTTTAGCTACGCGGAGGTCAATGTGGCTGCAGAATGATGGCTGTCCAGCACATTATGCACGCGAAGTGCGACTACATTTAAACCAAACTTATCCACAGAAATGGATCGGCCGTCTGGGTCCCATTTTGTGGCCTCCTCGATCTCCAGACCTAAATCTCTGGATTTCTATTACTGGGGTTATATCAAAGAAAAAGTTTACAATGAACCGATTAACAGTATAGCGGAGCTGAGACAACGCATTTACGCAGAGGCCCAAAACGACGTATCAAGAAGTGCACGTCACATCAGTCGAGCATTTTTAAGGAGATGCCGAGCTTGTATTCAAGTCAATGGCGGACAATTTGAACATTTAATTTAGTTACTTAACCCTTCCAGTGGCAGAAACCGGGAGCCGGACCCCACGTCAAGTGGCAGGCATCCGGGAGCCGGACCTGACAAAACAAGCCGTTGAGTGGCAAGGTTTCTGATTGCATGACAGGAGAAGTGGCACAGCCATCTTGGCAAAATATACCGTTAAGTGGCGGGCCTCCCACGGGTGGTCATCGCGAATTTCCGCATGTTACAAAAATTATCTTTTCTCAAAAAAAATGTACAGATGTTGTATATAAACTATATATCGTTGGATTCATCATAAAATGCCATATTTATTGTATAGAAATTAATGCCATTCCATTTATAAAAATTTTGCTAGTCTTGATCAATCGTCGAATGACTAAATTTTAACCACTTTATGTATAAAAATAACTATAATTAGGGAAAAAAACAGTGATCCGCAGAAAAAACTAATTTAATGGCAAATCTATATATTTATTTACACCTATAACCCTTTTTATTACACCTCACTATACAATATTTTCTAACCACAAGGTTTTTAAAATGCTCACGGCTCGGCGGTCGACGCGTAATGGTCGGGGGGTCGGGAAGATGACGCAATTTCTAACGAACTTTGCTTTGCGCGTCAATTCGACCGTTAGTGAATGCCGTCCTTGCTTATTGACGAATGCATCTTACAAGTGTGAGCAAGCAAAATATAGTTTTGACGGTTTTATTTCGGGTGCGAAATAAGACATCGCACAGGGTCCGGGAGCCGGATCCTGCCACCCAACGGCTTGTTTTGTCCGATCCGGCTCCCGGATCTCTGCCACTTGACGTTGGGTCCGGCTCCCGGTTCCTGCCACTTAACGGTACATTTTGTAAAACAGACGCGCCACTTCTCCTGCCATGCAACTGGTGGCGCTGCCACCTGAAGGGATAAAACAGGTATCGTATTTTTTTAATGTTTTTAGTTTTTTTATTCACTTAACAGATAAAAATGGCAACCAGTATTATTTTTTCATTATTTTATAAACCGCTAAATAATTAAGTCACTTCAATACCATTTTAAAAACAACTCTAAATTTGCTATCTTTTTACGTTATTTGCCAGGTTCGCTATGAACATTTCATTTTTTTTTATTCTAAAACTGAATTGTGTTCCTATTCTAAATAAAGTATTCTTTAAATCGATTTTTTGTTCAAAATTCAAACTCTGAGCCTAGTAGGGGCTCTGGTACCATACTATGGAATAACTGCAGTATGAGCTCCTTTTGGTGTAAAATATCAATATCTCGTAAACTGCTGCGTAAATTAGAAAATGCTGTACCTTTTTGAAAACTACAATAAATTTACTATCTTTTTATGTTGTGTGCCATGTTAGTTTACTATACTTTTTATAAAGGAAACTCGATCAAAACCGCTGGCTAAATTTAATAAATTGCTATAATTCGTTTTTTTTTATTATTTTTACCGACAAAGCATCATGATATGTAAAAAATTGAAATTACATTCGATAGGATATGTTTGTAGTAACATCCTGCAAAAAACAGATTTAAAAAATACCTAAATTTGCAGTGGTGGCAATCGACATACTGACGCAGGGCATCAAAAGTCACGAGTTTTTTTTTAATGCAAATATCTCGAAAACCATGAACTTTTTATTAAGGTCAAATTAACTTAATATGGTCGCTTATGAGCTGTTCTATCACCCCTCTTCATTTCGGCGTTGGTTTTAGGGACACCCTGTATACGACACCTATCTAATTTGTCGAGTTTACTACAAAAATCTGGTAATAGCTCACAGGAATATCTACCACAGTTAAACATAATGCTGGTACACATAATTAAAATGTGTGTATAGTGCACAAAAACCTTTCTGTATCCATTACCAACAGGTTTTGTTAAGTATAACGGAATTGGTATCGTTCGTAACACCATGCTTTATTTTGGAGATAACCAGATTTATAGTAACGACTACTAGATTATTATAGTGGCTATTAACAAATTTAATGCAAATATTACCAAGTTGAGATTTTACCAAACTATATATTTTTTACACTTTACTACTTATTTAGTGTTTACTACCAACATTGTGGTTAGCCATTATCACATCAAATGATTGAGTTTACTAAAATATGAAATTAATATTGTTCAGTTTACTATATTTTTTTGGTAATTACAGCAATGTTGTATTTTTTGCTTCACAATATTTAGAAGGCGAATGGGTCTTTAAAAAAATATGTACATACTTACCGTGTTGTTAAAAAAGTTGAAATCTGTCTGTTTCGTCACGAAATTTTCATATAAGTATAATTTCGCGACTTAACTTGCAGATTTTAACTTATTCTTAATTAACAATACGGTAACTATGTAAACTTTTTTTAAAGACTCCTTTGCAGCAAGCTTGTAATACAAGCCGTACTAAAGTAAAGACCTTCTGCGCCAAGCTATCTTTATTTTGTATTTATAGAATAAATGCTTATTACTCAAACTTTTTGTATCAGAAATAGTACCTAAACAAAGTGATAGCATGACGTAGAAGGGACTTTACTCTTCGGGCCTGCTAAACCTGCAACCTTCTGAAAATAAAAAAAGTATAATGAAGACATGGTCAACAACAGTTTTAAGTAAAACAAAACATTAAACGTTTGTAAGTTTATTATTCATGTTATCTAAAAATCAACATGGAGGTCTTACATGTTAAAATGTCCCTTATACATATTGGGAATATGTTCCCTGCCTAGATTTCTTATACCTTAAGCGCTCCAAACAAACAGACAGAAAAATTAGTAAAAGTTCGACTGATCTTAAAATTGGGATGCTTCATTACCTGTTTAATAGGTTTTTTTTAGTATAAATATGAACATGACACCTTTTAAGAGCGGTCGGACTTCTACTCATGTCTGTAAGTAATCTGTAAGAAATCGAGGCTGGGGACATATTAGGAAACAATTTGGGAAGGAACATTATGAATCTGAACGATATACTGCCAGGAGTGCCAGGATTCCGATAATTTTTCAATGTCTTTGTCCATTTCCTGATTTGGAACACTTCTATAATATCTATTTAAACGAATCACACTATTTGTCACAGTCAACGTCTCTGCACGCGCACGCACTGATCGCTCCGAAAGATGAAATGACTCTAAGTTAAATGATAAACAAAACAATGGCAGCCAGGCGGTGTTGCCAACCAAAGTTCAGGCAATCCATACAATAAATATTGTATTATTTAATGGACAGCTAGCAATAACAAACGAATTATGGGGTAGACAGTACTATATGAATCTAGCTTATTTAAATATCTAAAACAATTTTTGTTACTTGCGTTATTTAAGAGACAACCTATTATTGTATCGTTTAATGGACAGCTAGCAATAACAAACGAATAATGGGGTAAATAGTACTATATGAATCTAGCTTATTTAAATAACTAAAACAATTTTTGTTACTTGCGTTATTTTAGAGACAACCTAAATATTGTATTGTTTAATGGACAGCTAGCAATAACAAACGAATTATGGGGTAAACAGTACTATATGAATCCAGCTTATTTAAATATCTAAAATATTTTTTGTTACTTGCGTTATTTTAGAGACAACCATAAATATTGTATTGTTTAATTGACAGCTAGCAACAACAAACGAATTATGAAGGTATACTTTACAATTATCGAAATTTTATCTCTACAAAAGTAATATGTACTTATAAATAGCTTTGAGTATTGTTTACTAAAATATTTTTACTGGAATATTCTGGCATTTATTAAAATACGACTATTTGTTGTTATAAGTCAATACGGTAAATGTAACTTAATTCTGTTTCTTTATACTAGAATGAAATTTACAATATGTTCTGGTAGTATTGTTATAATAATTTCTTTCCGTGTACAGCCCATTCAGTTTTTTTATTGTGTTTTTTTTTATAGCGTGACAGAGTGGTCCTTTTAAGGGGAGACCGCGTTTTAGCTTACCACTCTGTCACGCCATTTTACGAATTAATAAACAAACGTTTGAAAAAAAAATGCTGGTTAGAGAAACTGACAGATTAGGTACATAATATTGATAGAAAGAAAAATATGGATGATTTTTCGAACATTATAAAACCGAATATGATTACTCTGAGATGCCATTATAAGACGAAGGACGAACTTATGTAGGTAAAAAAGAAGAACGACCCAGGTACCTAAACTTAGATGAAGTAGAACCTACCATTTCGCATCCGCGTATACCCGAAAGGGACAGGAGCAAATAACACTGGGTTACCAGGTTCTAAATAATTTTCCCGTTTTCCAGTGCTAATGCTAACTGTTGACGGTGAGGCATTCGTTTTAAATGCATGTTATATTGTATGGGACTAATAATAAAATAACTTCAGTAAAACGTTAATGGGACAAATAGTAAATAGCAATATTACCAATATTCATAAAATAAAACAAAATCGCTAAACAATAATGCCATTAAAAAAAAAGAATTTATTATTCATTTCACTTTATTCTTAGCCCTGCCCACTCGTCCTGTTGCACGAATCCATAATTGACGTACTGCAGAATCTTGTTTTGGAACTCTAAGACAAAAATCTATAATTACCATAACTCCCTGAGTTAAGCGTAATTTACCAATTATTGTGCTGGTATCCCTTACAATCGTATTATAGAGCAGCCAAATTAAAAAGTAGTAAAGACTACTGACACTGATAAGAAGTAAAGCGACTACTGAATTTGGAGGGGTCGGCGGCAGCGGAGCTCTGTCAATTTGACAATCATCCGCTAATCGAAAAAAAGTGGAACTCTGATAAGGCCAAAACATCTTGTCTATGTATCTGTCGCTCTTAACGGTTTCTGTAAATAGTTGTCCCGTTCCCTCCTGGTATTAGTATTCCCTTGTTCCCTTGTCATGTCCAGAGATACTTCGTCCATGTACCTAAATGATTTATAGTTTATAGTCCATTAGTTGGGAGTTGGGCTTTCAGTTCATACCACTAAACAATTCAAAGAATTCTTCAATTTAAGAGCTGCGCGCTTGTCGGCGTAGCAACCGCCAGGGAGTTATTTAATTTTAAATAAAAGACAAACAAACACTTGAGTGATGTGAATTATATTCCCAAACAATGATGCACATTTTAGACAGATTTATTATTTTAATAGATACGTAGGTATATAATTTAATAGGTACACGTTGGTTTTCTTATAAAAGTTAGCTCTTAGTTTCCTAAATATCTATTTACAGCCACGATTGGAATAGTACATGACAATACACACACAAAATAAAAATGTTCCATTCCTAATTAGTTGCAAGAGTCATATGAGACTACCACGGACAAGGCCGTCTTAAAGCATGACGGGGCCCCGGGTTAACAAAAAAAAACGTATCAACTGCCTGTTGTTGTATCAACTCCATTTTATTGGTTTGGATCTAAATAATATATTATGTATAATGCTTTCAATGGATTGGGTTATAAGCCGTGATATAACCTTATAATAGACTTCTTCGCAGTATCAAACCACCTCGTAAAAAGCTTTTCTGTGAACGTAGACCTTTTGTAGACAAACCACGACGGACACCCTCAACATTAAAAGAAAAATAATACAAGAGTGATTTATTGCAGCTTATTAAATACGAAGCTTCTGAAAACTACACTCAATCGATTTGGCCCTATCGTATAACGCAGATGGCACGATTTTGCACGACAGCGGTAGCGGTGCGCGGTACGTGTGTCTCACTCACTCGTATGGCCACCGCGCTCTTATCTCTCGCTCGACCACTCGCCGAGCCGCTGGTCGCGCAAAGTCGTGGCATCTCCATAACATTGACTGTAGTTATTTCTTTAACCCAAAAACTAAGGAATGAAAAATAGGAATAACAAATGAACTAATGGAGCAGTACAGAAGATTTGACTGTATCAGTCTTAATTCGATGTTTTTGTATATTACTTATGTAATGTCAAATAGGTACCATGGCACTAATATGAGAATCTAAGTACAATTACCATTATTATAGGAACGATATAAGTCAATAATTTCCATTATAAAAATGAAATGTACAAAAATATTATTTTTTATATGTAATTTTATAAAAAGCAAATCACTTAGTGTTTGTACATTAGGTATATAGCAAATTTCAATGCATCCAGCATTGACAAGTACCTAATTAGTTCAATTCCATACTTACATGCTATACAAACCATATACACCTAAAATTTAACGACTAATGTAGTGACTCATTTCATTATACATATATGCATAACAATTAACAATAACATGCCTGATTGCTTTTGATAAAAATGATAGAATTCTAATACTAAAGCCTTGGTTTTCTACTCTTACTTAGTCGTTTAATTCAGAGGTGAGATTTCTCAATATATAGGTAAGTTAGCATAATTGATTAGTTTAGTAATAGTTAAGACACGGACTTCCAAACAAATCCTAGTTGGATAGACAGTTTCCGTAGTTTATATTATAAGTATTTTTAAAGTACTACCTACATATCAAGAGCTCAGTGCTGCATAAATGATTTAATGACTCTTTGAACCTGCTATTGAGGTCAACAGTGCATGAGTGTACATTCAATCCTGCATTTAGGTACGTTTACTTTTAATTAATTAGGTACATTTATTTTATGATTATCGCTCAATTAGTATGGACGTTCTATTAATTTCTATAGTGATTATCTACATAAATAATTAATTAATGACCACCGCGAACGTCGAATGTTTTATATTGCAATATCAACGCATTTAAGCCGTTGCATGGGACTCTTCGAAATATCTTGTTCATTGCATGAGTATTGAGACAAATATCATGTATTGGTAACTATTAATATAATTATGGATATGAAATAGTTAACTGTTTGTGATGTAGGTACCTACATATTTTACATTCTTGTATTATATCTGATTGCCATACGCTGTAGACATTTTAATTACACCGAAACCAATTATTTCGTATTCTGTTCAAGTTGTATGGCTTGACAGTTCATTTGCTTGGCAGAGTTAGCCTGGTCTGACTATAGTTTATCTTCACGCGTCTTCGGTTGTCGCGCGACTTATTTATACAATAATTGACATGTTTCGATATTTACAAAAAGGCTGAATTTTGTAGTCTTACTACAAAAAATGCAGTAGTGGTATACTATCGCCTCTAGAAAAATGGTAAGTATATAGGCGGCATTATATCGATACCTTAGAGAACAAACGTACTAACTTTTACTTTTCTAACTTTTCGGAAAAAGTCGCTGCAATTAGGACGTTAGTGCACAACTCTGTGGTTTAAATTTCATTGTGGTGCAAAATAATTGTAACCAGTACGAGTACGAGTGTGAACGAAGGTATCGATATGAAAAATCGAGAAACCGGGTTCTGCACTGATGACGGAACATTCACTGAATTCGGTTACGTCTCACTACATTCGGTTTGATAGGATAAACTGTATACTGTTTTTCATTCCGCGGAAAGTACGGGAGGCTGTCGAAATTAGTCGTCATCCGAATCTTAACCGAGATTGTGGATGGTCAGTTCCCCCCAGCTGGAAAACGGTTTTGGATACTATTGAGGGCGAGACCCGATAACTGACATTGCGTCTGATGACTCATGATTCTCGCCTCCGCCGTTGACGCCCACGTATAGCAACCGCGCGTACAGGGCGATTGCCCGCAGTGTTCGATTGGCCGCCGCTGTGACTGATCGGCTCTCCTGATGATGAAACGCGAACCGATTCGAAACATGTCGAGCGAGCATATTAGACTTCTACGACGGGAGTAAACCCGTTTCGTGTGTTTTTAATATGTCTGAGACTCACGAGAGTTTTCTATGTAAGACTTTCATAACTCAAATGTTTACAATGATGCTCGTGAATACTGTCAGCATATTATACCGACCACCGCTGCGTAGACGCAAGGCTGTCGCAGCACACGCTGAGTCCGTTCTTTCTGTCACGTGGATGATGTCGTCTTTGACTTTATATCTAATCTTGTATAACTAAAAACTGCGGTGGCTCCGACCTAAAATGACTTGTCTAATTTTGTATGGTTTTAGGTAAAATTTCCGATTACGTACGTGAAAATTCAATAAATAAATAAATTGTAAGTATCGTGAGAACGACGATGTTTTTTTTTAATATTGCATTTTCATCTGTTTTTATTCTTTTATCTCTGCGTTGTGATTCTTGTGTGGTTTATGAATTCATGTACCAATATACATATACCTAATCACTGTCAGTAGTTCGGCTGCCACCATAGATTCAAAATATTAATAAATATCTACTTAAAATATAGCACATATCATATATTCGAGTAGGTACATAGTATTGTATATGCAGGTATATCTATAGGTAAAATTACATGACTATTCTATCCCATGATACATGATTATATTACACCACTTTTAGATTCCACTTACTTGCCCTTATCAGTATCAATAACCTCAACATAATTATTACCTAGCGACATTGCAACACTGATAAAAGCACGCCGGAAAGAGTCCTAAAGTCGAGCCTCGACACTCGCCGCGAAAATTTTAGGCGAAAGAGCATTCAAACTTAATGTCTGTATAATTTCATTAAGATAATAAACTTTTCTTTACTAAAATTGGGGTAGGCTGGACCCTTATAAATACCTATTAGTCAGCCACTTTTTGATTTCATTTCTTTATAAAATTAGACGAACAAATAAAAAACTATGCAGACCATTTCAACCTTTACCCCAAAGTTTTATTGCTTGAAATCTGAACTGAATCACCAGATAGTAGTTTTAGGATGAAGCTAGACGAGCGTAATTTGAGTCGCGTATTTTCGGTCGCGCCATACTTAGTGTGACGTGATCACGTGACATGATGTATGTAGTGTGACGTGATCACGTGACATGATGTATGTCGCGACCGAAATTACGCGACTCAAATTACGCTCGTCTGGCTTCACACGTATTGCAAGTCTTTTGTAAAATTCGACCTCATTGTTTTCAGGGTCTATGATTTCAGTCCGTCATCGACTTCTTTATCGTTTTAATATAATTTTGATTACTCGCGGCGAGTGTAGACTTGCTTAAAATTTAAGAGATTACGCGAACTAAGCCCGGAGTACTCGGGGCTTGGGGTAGGGTCATACGCTGGCGCCCAGCAGCCGCTCGTCAGCTGAATGGTCTTCTTCTTCCGAAGCTGACTTCTCCTTCTTGATGGACTGGTAGCGCACCTGGAGAGGTTCCGTTTGTAAATGCTAAAGCAAAGCTTAACTTAGTAAGATGACTGTGAGCGACTTGTTTCAATCAATCGACATTATAAAAACTATATATTTTCTATAGTTAGGGAGGATACTCGAACCAAGGAACATAAAGCCAAGTCCTTCCGTCAATATTCGTAGAATCTTAAGGCATATACATTTCCTAATAACATACAAAACTCGTCTTTGAGTTTAGATAGAGCTAGTATTCTTCTGAGAGATGGGTAGGTAGTTTTATTGAATGATGATTATAGACGCATATGCCAAACCCAAACATTCTTATATAGGTAATAAGATGCTGAATACCTATACAAATATTTCTATCAAAACTTTTTGTTTCTTCAACACAGTAATTTTTTTTTCTGGGGGTTGATCGGTACATCGTCAAAATCGTAATCGATTAAACGACATCATCACCATTCCCTACCTTTAATTTGCCTATCTATTCCCATTTATTAGGGGTTGGCGCAGCGTATTTTTTTCTTCCATACTCAATATAAGTTCTCTTAAGTAACGTGACAAGATCTCAATTCACATGTCTTACGGTGAGTGTATCTCAGCTTATTGCATTATTATCGCGTATAAAATAACCTTCAACCCGCGACCGACACGAAGTGCGTCGTTTCATCGTAACAAATAATCAATTGACTTATAATTTACAAGTCATTATAAGACCTACAAGTATTTGCAACATGCAAATGTTTGTTTTTTTTTATTTAACCTACTAGACTAGTTTCGCTACAAAATTCCGAATTATACGTATCCATAAAAACATAATACACTTAATTATCGTAAGTAACTGAACGTCTGCACGTTTTCTACGCCATTAAACTTCTTATCACGTTACGATCGGCGTAACGTTATTTGACCAGCGTTATCAGTTAGTTTTTTTACGCCGAAATGTTCCACGATCAACTGTTATCACCTTGGCAAAATTTGTATTTTGCATAATCCGTTTATGCATATAGACAACTATTTGGTCGGAATTTTTAAAAATCCAGTGCGGTCGTAAATATATATGATATGTATTCCGTTCAGGACACGCAGCGATTAAAGCGAGGTCCCCATAACTTATGCCATAAGCGTGTAGCCGTGGGTTACGGGCCACACACACACGGGATCACATTCGACTAATAATAACTACACAATCAACCAAATACTGCAATTACATATACCTAGGTGAACCAGATATGCAGTAGCTAGAGCATATTACATCAAGTCAGGTCAAACGATACATAGCTAAAGATAGTAGGTATATTATCTTACCTTCGATTTTAACTTCGAACTAACTCCTCTTGGATGGTACATTAGGAAGTTGTCTGTGACCCAGAAAATTAATATCTGAAAATGGAAACAAATAATTTTGAACAAGGATCAAGAGTTAAAATCAACGCGCATGTTAGAGTTTAATAGGTATACTAGTTGCCTTATTATTAAAGTCAAATACTGGCCGATTCAATGAAATCATCAATATTATTGTGATGGTTCACTAATATGTTGCATAAAATTGATACTCATATTTTCATTTCGCACGACATGAAATGACCTTTGACAGAATCATCATTTCTCCGAATTTTATTTTGCATAATTTTTTTTCTCATATCGTGATGTTGCATAAAATTGATACTCATATTTTCATTTTGCATAACAACCTTTGACAGAATCATCATTTCTCCGAATTTTTTTTTGCATAATTTTTTTCTCATTGTGATGTCACATAATTTTTTTTATCAGAACATTCATATGGCAGAATATGAATAAGCATAATATTTACATGTCCCATTCAGTTCAAAAAAAATACCAAACCTAACCCATTAAGTTCGGTTCTAACCTAACCTACTTTACTGGCAGCAGTTCGGTTCTGTTGTGGTCATAGTTCTAACCTAACCTAACCGATTTTACTGGTATCAGTTTAGTTAATAATCGCCTAATCTAACCTAAAACCTAAACTAGTTTCCTAGCACTCGTCTGTTCCGTAAACTATGTCTTTATGCCATAATAAATTCGGCGATATCAATGTTCTGCCATATAAAATTATGAGAAATGAATAGTATGCCAACTGACAATTATGATACTAAATTATTATGCTAAAGAATCATTCGGCTAAAAAAAATTCGGTGATAGCTGTTATGCGAAATGAAATTCGGAGAATCGATATTATGCAAGATATTATTAATAAAAGTGGTGTAGATATATATTTTGAAATCCTATATGACATGTCCATAAATGTGTTCGAGCCGCGCAAGTCAAGCGAACAGCATTCGAACTGCATATCCATCCAGCTGCAAAATGGCACTTCAAGGGCAGTTCTTATGCAGTTGGCGTGAAGCTCGGGTTTCCTAGGATAGCGGTGCCGTCATATAACGGCCGTCTTCCTACTTCGTACTAGTACGAAGTATGGAGAGGTTTGGCTGCTGTAAAGCTCTGGTTTCCTAGGAAACCAGAGCTATACAGCAGCCAAATTGCAAACCGACTACGCAGTCCTCTTGCAGTTTGGTTGTAGTCAAGCCAACTGACATTTTGTAGCTGGGTTGCAGTACTTGCTGTTCCAATGCTGTCCGTCTGTATCGGCCCTTACCTATACGTTTTTCTACTAAGTAAGTATGTGGGGTAAAATTCTTCACTTTCTTCTTGGAGTCTGATGGTTATCAAGTTATCTTACATACGTTTTTTCCGCGTGAACTGTACCTGTTTATAACATTACAGCTGTGCCGCGAATAAACAAAATAAAGCACGTCAAACCGTCTCGCTCTTTTACAATCTTCTCGCGATTGTAAAAGCTCTGGTTTCCTAGGAAACCAGAGCTATACAGCAGCCAAATTGCAAACCGACTACGCAGTCCTCTTGCAGTTTGGTTGTAGTCAAGCCAACTGACATTTTGTAGCTGGGTTGCAGTACTTGCTGTTCCAATGCTGTCCGTCTGTATCGGCCCTTACCTATACGTTTTTCTACTAAGTAAGTATGTGGGGTAAAATTCTTCACTTTCTTCTTGGAGTCTGATGGTTATCAAGTTATCTTACATACGTTTTTGCCGCGTGAACTGTACCTGTTTATAACATTACAGCTGTGCCGCGAATAAACAAAATAAAGCACGTCAAACCGTCTCGCTCTTTTACAATCTTCTCTGATAATGATGGTCAATATTTGCACAAGTGAGAAATATTCCTTTCTACGTAAGCGGATTGGGTACTAATAATAATAAATATGGCTTGTGTTTAAACGCCTACCAAATATGTTGATAAATTACTTCCAATAAATTCTTAATGCTCACCAAATAGTGTATCACAAACTATTGTATAAATAAAGCTAATATTTCTTTTTCTTACATGCTATAAAAATATGTGACCAAAGACCAAATAATCTATATTATTGTTAAATGGATGTCACCAATATTTTATATTATTACTTCCATTTTAGTCATTTTTGCCGAGGCAAAAAACTAACTGCTGACCATGAATTTTTTTGTTATACCAAACATATTACTACGTACCCCAAACACAAGTAACTTGTTTATCACTTTATGCCTTCAATTAATATATGATATAGTACTTAAATAAATATTCGCTACTATTTAAATGCTCACCAAAATGGCTTTTATACCCTTAAATTAATAAATCAATATTGAGGTTTCAATTACGGGTAGTATTTAAATGCACATAAAGGTTCAAGAATTTTCTCGGTGAGCACTAAGACTCTTCTCGTCCAAGCTCTTGTCCTCCCCGTCATCGACTATGCTGATGTGTGTTGTTCTAATCTCACCCAGGCCTCCCTGAATAAGCTGGAACGCATGCTAAACAATTGTATCAGGTTTGTTTTTGGCCTTCGTAAGTATGACCACATCTCGGAGTTTCGCCGTCAACTAAACTGGCTTCCTGTACGTGAACGTAGATCTCAAAGAATTCTCTGCACTCTCTTTTCGATCTTATTTGATCCAACCACTCCAGATTATCTCAAATCCAAGTTTCAATTTGTAACTGCTCGCCCTGGATGCACTCTCCGTACTTCTCGTAGACTTAAGCTAGTAGTCCCCCTTCACCGCTCCGCTTTCATGTCCAATTCTTTCACGGTTCAGGCAATACCCCTCTGGAACACTCTCCCACTCAACATCAGGCAAGCTCAGAGCAAGGTCTCCTTCAAGCGCATGTTGCGCAAGCATCTCTTGGACAGTCTCTCTTCCTAACTCTCTTCGAAATATTTTACGTTTGGTACATAATATATGTATGTAAGTATATCATATAAAGTATTCGTTTAAGTTTATGGTAATTATTTAATTAAATATACATTCTTACATATAGGTATCTTTAGGTAATTGATTTGTGTTGCATTACTGTTTGTCTGTAACCTTTGATCCTGCACCGACAACATATTTCTGCTTAACCCAGTGGTTGACTGGTAGAGAATGCCTAAAGGCATTAAGTCCGCCATTTGTACTTTTACTTATGTATTTTGTGCAATAAAGTTTAAATAAATAAATAAAAAAAAAACCTTTTTCTATGCAAAACTAATCAAAATTTATATCAAAATTCCTGATTGCACAGCAAATCTTGCACTCAAAATGTTACTAAATATACTACAATTTAAGAGGGGGGGGGGGGGGGGCAGCTGCCCCCCCTAGACATCCAAAAATAAAAATATGTCCAGATCATTCTTGCACATCAAAACTCAAATGAATTCAGATCCAGGCCAGGTCAGGGGCAGGAAGTTGAAATGAAATGAAATGAAATGAAATAATTTATTCAGTAAGTAGGCCACAGGGGCACTTTTACAAGTCAAATTGTGAATCTACCGGCATTTCGCAAGAGGAGACCGCTGTTGAGAAGAAAGCCGAAAGAAACTCAACAGTAAGTCATTTTTTCGTAAATAATACTTAAAACAATTACATGATACATTTGAAGTGTTATAACTAATTACACTGGTACACGTAAAGGAGATGTAAGATACTCCAAATCAATGTTAAGTAGGAACATTAAAATAAAATTTTAACGATAAATTTAAAATATTAAATATTAAATACTAGCTGTGCCCCGCGGTGTTACCCGCTCATCCCACGGGAACACTAAATTTATTCGGGATGAAAAGTATCCTATGTCCTTCCCCGGGACTTAAACTATCTATATACCAAATTTCATCTAAATCGGTTCAGCGGTTTTAGCGTGAAGAGGTAACAGACAGACAGACAGACAGACAGACAGACACACTTTCGAATTTATAATATTAGTATGGATACCCAGAGATGTATAAAGTCTCTGGGTGTCACAACATGCAATAAAATAAAATAACTTAATTATTTAATTCCACAGAGATGTATAAGGTCTCTAGGCGTCAACGTGAATAATTTACAATAGAAAATAATTATTAAACCTAAATTTCTTAGAGATGTATATGGTCTCTAGGCGTCATAACATGCAATAAAAAGATTTAAAATTATTAAATTTCCTCAGAGATGTATAAAGTCTCTGAGTGTCATACTACACTAAGCTGTTTCTTAGAGATGTATACAGTCTCTAAGAGTTCAAAAAGTAAAAATCAACATATAATAACTTCAATCGAGTACAGGATGAAGTTTCTCACGTTTACTTAATTTTCGTTGAGCTACCGTCAGTAAAGCTCAAAGTGACACTACGAAACGTGTGGCGACGTGTCCCACACCGACAGTTTACACTTTGTAGAGAGTACCGAAGAAGAAGAACTGGTCTACATATAAAACATGGGTACTAAAATAAAAAATAATAGAACTAATATATTGGATCTGTGAGCTGAAGACCTCGCGAGTTTGTTCCGTAGTTACTGAAATTTGTATATTTTACGTTTGCAGTCCCATTATTATCCGTCATTTTGGCAAGAAAGATCTGTACGTATGCTTAGCGACCGTACTTAAAAAATTACATGAAAATCGCCTGAGAAATGCGAACGGTAGGCGAAAACATACGATTTTTTTTTGGCCAAGTTGTAACGGAGATGCTTCACTCGGTCGGTTGATGAAGCTTTGTGATTTTAACGTAGCTCTATTGGGCAACCTCGAGTCTTTACTTACTCGTCGCGTCCAGTGGATCTTCGGCTCGTGGCAAGATCTCTCAGTGCCGTGACTCGCGATTTTCCGCACTTGCATCAAAATGTATTGAATATCATTCAATTTACGTTATTGCTAACGAAAATTTTTGCTCTCGCTGCGCTCGCGTTTTCATCTGGATTTATTTTGACCCTACCCCTCGAAAAATTACGCACTCGTTACACTTGCGTTTCATCCGTTTCATCTGATTACAAGTATTATTAACCGTCCCTGTCCAAAAAATGTCGCGCTCGCTACGCTCGCGTTTGACCTGAACATAAGTATTATTAACCGTCCCCTTCCAAAAAATGTCGCGCTCGCTACGCTCGCGTTTGTTCTGAGCATAAGTATTATTAACCGTGCCCTTCCAATAAATTTCGGGCTTGCTACGCTCGAGTTTTATCCGTCTATAAGTATTATTAACCGTCCCTTTCCAAAAAAATTCGCGCTCGCTACGCTCGTGTTTCCATCTCTGTATATTATGATATTTATGATTATGACTATAAACCGAAATACACTTCTATATTTACGTGCTTGGTGAAGCTTCCTATCCTCTAGCAAGGCTGTACCTTCCTTCCTTTTCCTCATCCTGCATTTATATCAACTGGGCCTGCGCCCCCCTGGACCTTCGGCTGGCGACGCCCTTGCCTACTGGGTTCTTTAAAAAGATGAAAGTAATGCCGTGCTGATGTGTATTTTCTAATTATCTGCAGTACAATTTTTGCTAGGCATTTATTTTATTTGCTGTGCAATAATAATTTTAGATTGACGGTAATATATTTTGACTAAAGGTTAGATAATTTGATTACACTAAAGCAAAATAGACTGCAATTTTTGGTAATAGTTTTGATGTTTTATGAAAACAATATTTGGTGAGCAAAAAATCCATTTTGAGAAGCAAAAAGATATACGGACTCAACGTAAAATTATTCTGGTGTATATTAATTTTGGAATACAAAATGATTTAGTTTGGGGAGCTCTGTATAGAGTGGGTTTAATTTATATGGAGGTAATTCATTTTATTTGGAATTTAGTTTTAGGGTATAAAAGCCATTTTGGCGTTTAAATTGTAGCGAATAAATATTAAGGGACAATCATACACAAATCGACCTAGTCCCAAACTAAGCAAAGCTTGTACTATGGGTACTAGACGACGATATACATAAAATATAAATACATATATAGATAACATCCATGATCCAAGAACAAATATTTGCACAAATATTTGCCCCGGCCGGGATTCGAACCCGGGACCGCCGACTCAGTAGGCAGGTGTCTACAAACCGACCCAAACGCGTCGTCAACAATAAATTAGTCCATTACGATCTGATCTAAATGGGCATTTCAAACTTTTTAATCATTGAAGATGTATATACAATTAATAACTAATTTAGCGTATCTAAGTGTAAGATAAGATAAGTAAGCAGACTACATAACTCGATCGGCTGGGAGACATGGAACGAGATTAAGCAGAGTATCGAAGAGAGTGACGTAATAATTAAAAAATGCTTGTAGCTAGTTAATCAAAGGCTCCGGTGCGAAAGAAAAATTGGGGTCCCATGTCAGTTTGAGGTTTGGTGGAAAGGGGTGAGGGCCCTCAGAGCTTGGAGGCGCCGGGGCACGATCTCGCCTAGCACTGATACGCCTACGCCACTGCCCTAGTACTAGTAAGTACGTGCAAATAGGCTAACTCTGTAGATCAGCGAAATCTTTTTTGCGAAGCGAAGGCGGGAGGTGTAGTTATAAAAACTCATAAATAACGGAAATAGCCTATAATCCTTCACGTTTTATTGGATTACGTTATGTTAAGTCAACATTATATACTAGTACAACAAATAATAAAAGGCCTTGTACTTCACACCATAGAGCGCTTACCTATATACGACATTTACCTATGCCTCTGATTCCATTTCATATCGTCGTTAGAAAGAGCACGTTTTACGCGATAGAGGGCACATTCGGCACACGAGTTTTGTTCGACTGTCAATGTTATATAAAATATACCTATAAATGATATTATTAAAGACTACATTTTGACGGCTCGCGCCGATTTGCCTTCGCTATACCCACAGACACAGTACACCCATCCCCCCGACCCCCCGACAGCCAGCTCCAACTTAGGGTCGGAAATGGGCGCGAGCGGCCAGGGTGCTCGCCACGCACGGCAACCGCAGTACTAACGCTAACGCCGACTTGACGAACGTAGCTACATCGATCACTGGTGGATTAAACACAACTATTACTAAAACAAATACACTGAACACTGTACTCACGTTGACAAAAAAGGGTATGATGAGCATCACGACTGCCAGCTCCAACTTAGGATCGGACACGGGCGAGAGCGGCAGCGTGGCCAGGGTGCTCGCCACGCGCGGCAGTCGCAGTATTAAGGCCAGAGCTGATTTGGCGAACGTCGCCAGCGCCGCGTATAGCACGCACTGGCAGATCCACGCGGAACACATTGGGGGTTTGCCTGTGTGAAAATGAATCAAATACAATACCCATTTACAATAGTGAAGTAGATTGAGTACTAATAACATATTTACAATGTTGGTGCTGGTGCTAAACTGGGTGATATCCAAAAATTAAACAAAAGGGCTTGTGGCTATTTTTTTCTATATATTGGTCCTAGGAGAATCGGGCACTATGGGAAAATCTGCTTATTTAAAACAATGTAAGTTGCCAATAACAAAATCTATAAATCATTATAATCATAACCATTAATACACTTTTTAAGAGAACTTTAATATGCTATTAAAAGCATGAATATCTAAATTAAGTAATAAAGTCACTTACCATATTCACCAAAATTTATAAGTGGTATGTCGTAATTTCTGGCACAATATTGAGCTAGTCTGATGCCTGCCCAAATAATCAATAAGCCTAAAGTAGAGTCCACCATGAAGTTAACTATGTACCTGGTTATACAAAAAACAAAAATTATAATTAAATTCCTGAAATAAATATATATATAGTAACTTCATACTCTTCATAGTATAAAAATAGTCAAACTATTATCAGTAATTGTTAATTGCCCATTATGATATGAAAGAAGGACACATTCTCATTTATGCAAAGGATTACAAAATAAATAACTAACAATATTATATCTAATTGAAGTAAAACACGATAAGATTTTTTTCCAGATATTGTGCATTACTTACCAAGTACAAGTATTTCCTTCAAAATGTGGAGAGATCCAAACATTTGCGGCGTGTATGATGAGAGCCCCCAGACCTTGCTTTGATGTATCGTAGAACCAAATGAGCCATGGTCTTCTGGCATAGCGGGGTTCACAAAATCTTTTACCTGAAATAAAATTGTACTAATGTTTATACAAAATATAGACAACTTCATTGGGAACTTTAAGGCTACACCAATTTTATAAGGCACAATAGCCTAAAACTAGGCATTTGCCATAAGTTTTTTTAAACATGCAATTGTAGAAACACAAGAAGTGCCTTGGGTCTTACAAGTTTATACAGAGATACAAGTTTATTTGAAGATCTGTTTAACTCACACAACTTCTGAGAGACTTCTTCCTAAAGACTTTGATAAACAAATTTAGGGAAATGTCTGCTTATTAGTGGAATAAAATAAATAAGTGCATATGGTAAGTAATTGGTGACCAATATACCTTAATAATAGCAAACTATGCTATTACTATACTGTTATGACTTGAAATTATTACAGAATTTATTACAGAGTTGGGCATTCAATAACAAATCGTCATTTTAAATGACGTACCGCAAGAATGAATCGACTGACCGTCAGTCAAGTCATAGGTTATTTTGAATGGCGAGTTTTACAATAAATCAAAATAGGAGAAATTGAGTGAAACTAATTTAATTGACATTCAATAAAATCAATCTGTAATTGATTACTTGAAATAAAATTGTTTGATTATAATATATTTTTAGCCTTCCTCAAAAAGAGGAAGTTCTCAATTGGACTATACAATTTTTACATCTTCGTCTTTTATAAACCGATGTGGAAACTTATTTTTATGTTTGAAATTTTAACAGGGGCCCTTCAGAATGGCTCATATCATTTTGGTGAAATATTAACTACGAGATGCACCAGGAATCGAAAAAACTCGTCAAATATTATAGGTAAAAATTTATTATGTCGACTTCCCTTTGAGGATCAAGTTGTTCGTGCGAAAAGTGATCCTTACTATCTTCAGAAGGCGTTTCTAGGACCACATTTCCATGGCGTTGTAGGTACTTATCCATCTTTCCAATCACTCCGCTGCTGGCCTTGTGATGGCACACCTCTGTTTAATTTCGACTTTTCAATATCTAAAGTAGAATGCATAAAAAATACTTATACTAAACAATCACTCTTAATCAAGATAATCGCCATTCATATAAAATGTTATTTAAAATGGACCTCTAACAAACTAACTCAATCAAAGCGTTAGCGGTAATCAGAATGACATATTCTTGTTTTTTTATATTTCACGCCATTCAGAATGACGCCCTCTAGAATAAATCTTTTTTTTTTTATGTGAATGACGTCTGGCCGTTCATTCTTATTCTCATTCAAAATTAAATTTGCCCAATCTGCTTTAAAGTAACAAATACAATGTTATAAAAGTTTGTTCCTAACATACAATTATAAATGAATCCAATTCTTTATTTACTGTAAAATTGGCATCATTACAACTATTAAGTGTCATCGCGTCGCAATTCTGAGTAGTGTATAAACCTTGACCTGTTGACTTATTGAGAAAGTAGGAGGAAACCCCTTACCGATCAGGCACGTGAACGCCAGCACCGCCAGAAGGAACTGCATAAACCAGCCATATCTGTCCGTTAGTGCGTCTTTCGAGCAATGGAACTCGGTAAAATAAGTACTATTATTCATTGCACTATTTTTATAATTCAATAAACACGTTCACGTCACTAATAACATTAAACACATGTTTCGCTGAATCACATTATATAAATTACACCATGTTTATTTTTTAACTGTGATAATACTAAAAACTTGTAAAATATATCAAAACTATGAAAAAACATACACAATAAACATTTTTCGGACTTTTTTCGTAAATTAATGACGGGACGGGAGTCAGGATGACAGTCTGCAATGACAGTTAGTGTCTCTTATTAGTCTGTGACAGTTAACTTGATGAATGACAATAGAAACGCCAGCTGGGATTCGAAGTGTTTCAGTTACGATTAAAAACTCTCCGTTATTCATACCTTGCGGCTTCATTGATGCGTCATGCGGAAACAGGGTTGCTAGACCACCTTAAAAAAAATAAAACGGTAAGCCCATATTTTTAAAGTAGTGAAATCTTTTATTAAGATTATTTTTCATGCAAGTTTTAACGCATGAGTCTGTCCAGCTTTACCTGTAACACCGCCCACTCCTTTGGTCATCAACTGTACTAATCTAACATTTGAAAACATTCTAAATGTATTAATCTGTCCCTTAAAACACATAATTTTAAAATGATTAATAAACGTTAACTGTACCTTCTAAATGGCAAACACTGCCCAAAGCGTGCCCCTCGTTTAGCTTATTTGTTGCAATCATGTTAGTTGCATGCGGTTCTTTAACCAGGTCTTGGTGCTTGGTGGGCTAGCCTCATCATAAATATCATAATCAATACATACCTCAATCGGGGCGCCTGCATGGCTAACGGCCCGGCCACGATTTCGGTCTTAGTGGCGAGTGGTATCGGTGCGTTTGTGTTGCTCACTCGTATGGCCGCTCGGATCTCGCTCGACCGCTCGCCGCGCCGCTTGCCGCTGAAAGTCGTGGCATGTCCGTAAGGCCGGCCCTGGTTGCAAAGTGTGCCGCACGTTATACTGGCGTGTTGCGTGCCGCACCGCAATACGTAGTCAGCATTTGTCTAGTATTTCTATCGGTTATAAAATGGCAACATTAATTAATCTACCAAACACCAAACATCTGCCATTGGCCATTGCCGCCATTTTTATTACTTTTTTGTGGACTGAAATGGTCATTTTAATATTAAATGAACAGTAATTGTTTTGAGATTAAACTATTTCTCAAGCTGATTTAAAGTGCACTATATACAACAACATTATTCCAGTAAGTAGATGTGAGATTTTATCCTTATTTAAGTTTTTACGCGTTTGTAGTTGAAACATAACTATTGATCGATTATTTTCCGACCGGCTTCAATTGTAATTTATCGGCAAGCTGACTTATTCTCTTGTTTTGAGTTGCTATCGATCAATTGTAGGAAGTATACATGTATCTGCTACAAATGATCGCGAAAGGATCAATTTGATCTTATGAATACTCCCACTGGAATGATCATGACATGATTATTGTTAATAAATTTAAACCAAGTTACACGAAAACAAATGGGTTCCTGCTGTCATAATATATGTAGGGCTTTTTTATTCATCCTGTATAGAAAGAAATAACTGGAACAAATTGTACGGACTATCCATGATGTAATAGAGGTTGGTAAGAGTACCATTGTTGAAAACTATCAGCTGGGACACCTTGGCTCCTTTTATACTTTATGAAACTTGCAGTCAAACAAGTACGACAGCTGAAATACAAAACAAGTGTTTGTATGCATACAATTTTACAAATGTTGTATAAGGTACTTTCCCGGCATACCTTGAGAGTTATAAAAATTGACTACATTTAACAAAAAATTATACACTGCCAGTGTTATTTAAAGACATTACTTGGTTCTATAAATTTCTTAATCTCAATTTTGGGTTTAGTCTCAATCTCTTTGATTGGAATGAGGTTATTAGATTTACTATAAATTCCTTGTATAGCAATGATTATCATGTTTTAGTTACATGTCTAATTAAATAAAAAGTGCAATGGTGACAGTTCAGTGTAAACATATCTATAGAGCTAAATGTTTCAAACTCTATCTCTATGGCATAGCCTACACACTAACTGCAAAGTTTAATTAATTAAAATAATTAATTGGTTAGATGATAAACATCTTGAATGTATCAGTTTAGTTCAGATAAGAATGTTCACTGCAAGATATAAGGATAATTACGTAAAGACATTTGTAGGGTCACATTAACATCTTTACTGTGGGTTAACATATTTGTAACTAACCATATTTGTAATTGATCCTTATAAAATAAATAAAATTAAAACACATTTATTTCAGACAGATTCATCCATTTATTGTTTATGCCGAGATGCCACAGTGAAGGTCGCAATTTTAACCAAAAGGCTCATTTAACATGTTATAGGTATTTAAATGTATCAATGCAGTTTTCCATTACCAAATAACTTGCTGTAATTTTATTAATCTTGCTTTAGATTTTGTACATCACCACTACGGTCTGAGAACATAATCTGACAGCATTTTGTTCAAAATATTCTGTGCAGAAAAAAGTGGGTTAACAGTTTTTTTGCTTTCTCCCCATCCACCACCCCAACTATAGAGTACCCAAACATTTTTGAAATCAGTCCAGCTGTTTACTGTTACAAGCCTATTGTAGCAGTAACTGAGGTTTGCTTGTCTGATCTGGCCGTATGGATAAGGTCTGACCAATATAATACAAATAGCTTGACCATCATGCTTAAAAATATCTAAACAACAACTAAAGAATATTCTCTAAGTCTGCGTTTCTCAACCTGTGGTCCCCCTGGGGGACCGCGAGTATATACACAGGGGTCCACTGCATTCGTATGTATGGACCATTTAACAATAATAAATAAATGTAATAAAATAAAAAAATGGGTGAATAGTTGAATATCACCCAACAAACTGACCTCAGTTCGGCAGGATATAATATTTTGATATTAAACTCTTTTTTTTGTATTTGTAGTATGGCTGGGAAATCTATCACTGTTTTTTTTTTATGAAAGGGGTCCTTGCACATGTGCTTGATTTCTTAGGGGTCCGTGGACGAAAAAAGGTTAAGAACCACTGCTCTAAGTATTATGTAGATACTTGTTCCTCCTTCTTTAGCACTTACGTCCATCAGTATACTAACATCCAAATTTCAATTATCAAAATCTTTGTAATTCACCGCCACAAGTGATATTCAATCCCTGTTGTTGCACAGCTATGATGTCAGTGGCATGTTGAATTGTTTCACCGCTTAGCATTCAAAAGGCTAAACCTGCTACAGCAAAAACTAAGCAGAGTTCGCGCGCCGTCAAACTGGCTGTCAAAAGTAGAGAAAGACCTAGAAAAAGCCCTGTTGACAATAAAGACAAAACAGGACAGATTAGCCTGACGCAGAAGATTACGAATATTCGACCCGAAATAAATGGACAAAGAAAAAAGATTATTATCTGGATAATGAAGGAATCTGAACTAAAAATAAAGAATGAATGAATAAGATAAAGATATGCCAAGGTCGAGAAGTGCGCAAACAAGGAAATCCATTTGTACTTAACCCTATCCAACATTAAAACCGCTTACTTTACTTTTTTCGTCTTTAAGTCTTAATTAATGACTTTTTCCCTCGCCTCTAATGTAACTGGGTTTAGCTCGGCAATCCATCACGAAGCCAAACAGCTATGAAATCTCTCCACTAATTTATCTTCGGAATAAAATAACTTACTACACTATAGGTCTACGAAAGATACGTCATGTCGTACATAGTTTGTTTTGAACATTTTGTATCCTGCAAAACAGATAGTTTAATTTGTTAGCCTACATTTTATCTCTATACAAATAATATGGTTGATCCGTATGAAGAAGCGTATATTGTGTGATTGAAGGACAAACCAACAGAAACTTTCGTATTTAGAATAGGTATGGGTTAAATCATTATTCATCATCAAAATTCTTTGCAACGATCGATCGTGTCCCGTCCCAACGGCTTCCCATGATCTTGCTCGACCATGTAGTGAGTAGGTAGGCTTGATTGAGGCCTCCGCCGTCTTTCGGCACGAGGGAGGCCCCATTCGAGAATCTTTCTACCCCAACGGGACGGGTATCGGTTCTATGAGCACATGCCCCGCTCATTGCCACTTACGAGAAGGTCGGGCAACTTTCGGAGCTTACTTGCTTGCTTGAGTATTTCTCATGGGTTAAATATTACCCATTTGAGTATTTCTCATGGGTTGAATATTACCCATAGATAGCACTCACTCCTCATTGGCCACCGTCGCATCGCAAGAAAATTCCCACGCCGGTTTTGTGAATAAATCTCCCAATCTGAAAGAAATACCCCATTTCTTATAGCGACACAATTGGGACATAGTGTATGCTAATATTGCTTGGCCATAATTACGTATTCAATAACTCATCAGTGTTTTACCTGTCTATGGGGACATTATAGAGGCATGTTATTTATTCTTTCGCGTGCGTGCGGGAGACTTATGGGTGCTTTTACGGTGTCGCCATTTAATTTGAACGTACATGCAATGTACCACATGGTCATTACATGCTATTGGAGAGAACGGGGAATGTAATTGTCGCCTCATCCCTCAGGTCGCCGCGGCTTGGCAAGGCGGGGCGGGGCCGATAGCCACCGGAATCGAAAGTAGAACGTAATAATTATCGGTGGTGGGCGCAGGGGTGGTGGTTCCCGCGGCTCGACCGTCAACAAACCGTCGCGCGGCAACTGCTCATGACATATGCATGAGAGCGGCACGGACGATGCTACCGCTTAAATATACAAGGACCGACGGGGAAATTACCAGAGAGGCAAATACATACAAGATGTCTCCAGCCCGAGTTGCCGTTGTAGCGTGCCGCACGCCCGCGGGCTCTCCAATTACACTCACGAAACGTCCGATGCCTTTCTACTATTCTCGACTATTTTTACCGCCTAACCACCGCCGTCTCTTCATAAGTCATGAAGACCACCCCATTATAAAGTTAAATGCATCATTGTAAATTCCTTTTGCCTTCGTGGGCTATCACGCAAATCTTTAACGCTGAATACTTGATTTTAGGTAATATCAACGACTTCATTTCCTTTTCACAAAATGAATGATTATTGATTATTTCATTCGTGTGCATGACGAATGATGATTTCTGTTTAGACGTTGTTCAAGGACATCTTTGTCTGTGAATAAATTATGGATTGGTTTTGACGGTTGAGTATACTAACTCAGTGGTTGTCATCTTATTTTGACCTCGTGAGACCCGGAGCGTAGGATCTGTTTCATGAAAATTTACAGATGTCTATCTAATCGTACAATCTATTTTAAAATGATGAAAATTATATGTAACTACTTAAATTAGTTAGACTGATTCACATTTCACATCTAGCCTAGGTTACGTGTGTTTTTAAACGATAAGACGAGCTCGTGCACTATAAACAGATGCAACTAGACCTAGACAGTGTACCCTACGTCAGGCCACGGGTGGCTTCCACCCTCCAGCCCGTACGGCCCGCATTCGTAGACCGCCGCAAAGAAGTTATGATCGATAGAAGCATCAAATATTAACGCACTCCACCTGCCCACGAGGAAACGGAATGGATAACCGTTGTCTGAAAGGCCACAAGGGGGCGAACTCGAGCCACAAACTTCCCCTCTTTACCTAATTGCATAACCACTTTCTTCAAATACGAAAGTACTTATAATTTCCAAATTTCATGACTGGGACGATTAAATATTTAGAAACACTTTCTTGGCTTTGTTGATAATGGATAATGTTTAATTTCTTTTAATAATCCACGGCTGGTCGGGCGTTGTGATCGCTCAGTAGCAATATCCTTGATGAGAGTTGAGTTAATCATGCGACTGTCCAACTCCAAAACGATTCATTGGTTTAATTTTGATATATGCCGATTAAACCAATTATATGATTATGCAAATTATGTTAGGACGAATGAACTCTGCTCCAATTTCCACTATCAGCACACTTAATTTACATATCGCCGGGGATAGTGCAATACCGCGTAAATAACAGCTGTGGATAAAGTTCTCATTTCAATAAAATACTTAGCATTTGTTTGAATATTGATTCGTATCCTACACTTGTTACTTACGCGGTATTGCACTATCCCCGACGATATAGCAAGTGTTTCTAACTATCAGTGCTTATAAAATATTACTTTTACTTTTAGAATGCTAAGATCTGTCTATAAATGTACAAAATTTGATGTATAAGTTGGTTAATATTCGGGTAGAGATAGGGCTACAATGTACGCGTAGCTAAGATTAGTCGTTTAGTGTCTGTAAGTAAGGTTGTAATGCTCTCACGGCTCGTTGGGTCCCGAAGCCGAGCGGGCGAGTGTGCCCTGGTGCTTGAAATACCTACTCGTTATTGCGTTGTTTATATCAAGTGGTGATCATGTGTCGAGATGACACCACTTCACAATCTTATATACGCTCCTTCCAATTATTTGGCAATTTTGGCATTGATTAGTAACTAATACAACGAGCTTATCACATGTCTGTAAAAATGTAAGAATAGTGAACTGTTCCGCATGGGATTCCTTGGGATATTTATATAAGACTATAAAACAGATAAATTTATAGATCCTCTCCAATAGAAATTCGTTTTGGCAAAAGCCTCCATCAATAAAAGATTAGACCCTTACCGACCTGCGTAGAACTCGTTTGGAGTCCTCAAATTTATCGTGTTAGAATCGTTTCGAAGATAGGTATATACGAGACTGGTGTGTTCCTCGGTGTGTCGTACCTGCCTCTCGGGCTATATTACGCAGGATAACCGCATATTTATCCCATGAATTATAGGTGCCGTACGCTCTAAAAGATGACGTGAATGTGCCAGCCGTGAAGCATGAGCCTCTCATTTATTACAATATGAAATATCTGAGCAAATATAGGTACACATTTTGGCTCTAGATATCGTTTGCTTTACTTTACAAGCATTAATATGATAATGGCGACACAGAATACTCTACTCGTATCTGAGGTTGTGCTGCTATTTCTTACATGGCCCGAGTGTGATTATTAGCCTGATAATTTTACATTTCATATAAACAAGCGAGGTCTTAAAACGTTATATAATGTAAAATCATTATAATGTACGTTCCATTCCATCCCTTTACCGAAATTAGTTAAAATTCGGTCAGAATCCAACAGCTTCGGCGTGATGACCGGACAATAATATTTAAAAAAAAGATACCTATGACTGTGAAAGATTCGGCTGGTGCTGGCCGCCCATACTAATCCTGTAATCCTGCATCGCACTGTTAAGATTTATCCTGAAATAATGATAACTTTCCATAGAAAACTGATTTTGCACTCAATTCTGGAACTTGTTCCGGAATTACACAAATGGCTCATATCGATGTCTGTTTCTTTGTTCTCATTCCAACAGTGATTTTTGCACAGACGCTCCGACCGACGACGCAGTATCCGACCTAGTGTACACATCAAAAGTATAGTAATCCAAAGCTTGCATAACATTCTTAACAATGTCTTAGCCCACCTCTTGGTGATCAGCATAGTCCCAAACGAGTCGCTGATCATCAGTCATTCTATTGTAAACAATACATATTTCGAGCTTCCTTGGAGTCAACGGGAAGCTAAAGGGGACATCCTCATTTAATGATTAATCCAAAGATTAAATTTCTTTCAGTTGTTAATTCCGTATTTCAGCTTTCTTATCACTATATAGTTTTAAACAAAGTTGCTTCCTGCTGTCTGTCTGTCTGTCTCTATGTATGCTTAGATCTTTAAAACTACGCAACGGATTTTGATGCGGTTTTTTAATAGATAGAGTGATTTAAGAGGAAGGTTTATATGTATAATACATTCATAATGTAGTAGAGAAACACTGATAATTTTAGAGGTTCCGTGCGAAGTCAGGCGGGTCGCTAGTTCTGTATATATATCTTGATTGAAAGAAATGAAATAGCCTGATTGGAAAATTACCTGAGATACCCCATGACATCGTGTTATGTATGCCTTCTTTAAATAACCCTGACCTTCCATACCCCGCCGCTCACTATTGTAAGTTTTTACCGGGCACATATCTATCTTGAAAATTATGTGTCTTATGTTTCTATCATCGACAGCATTTTATGTGTCACTTAGTGATCTGCTGTAGTATAGGCGTCACTGAAAATCAGCGTCATGAAGTGAGTATTTCTTACGTCATTACATTATGCTGAGTGACGGCCTTTTTAGCATTAATTTAATCTACATATAAGTATTACGCGTTAATCATGTTTATGTCTATATTATGCTAAATAAACTTATTTCTTTCTTTCTTTCAATGCCCTTGGATTTCCACGAGACCGCATTAATTTCTTTAAAATACTTAGTGGAGCCTTAATTCAATGGGAGACTTTGAAATATCAATATCAAGTGGGTAGATAAATAGTGGCAAGTGTCGCGACGGGTGTTATAAATATGAAAGAATATTTATACAGTTATTAATTGCGACATATGAATACAGATAATTTAGCATGTTATTGTAACGATTCAGAATAACTTTCTATATCCATAATTATATTTGCGTTAGAGCCCGCCTTTCTGGGCGGTACAGAAGAATTGCTTCTGCCAACTCTTTATATTACTTATAGGAGCCCGCCTTTCTGGGCGGTATAGTCTGAATAGTCTATCAACTCCCCTAGGATAAAGTTTCGTACTAAGAGCCTGCCATTCTGGGCAGTATAGAGTCTGAATACTCTAACAGCTCCACTACGATATAGCAACGTACAAAGAGCCTGCCTTTCTGGGCAGTATAGAGTCTAAAAACACTCTAACAACTCACTTGACGTTCTAAGACATACATACATATATATATGAGAGGCCGCCGTATAGGCCAGCACAAAGCACCTGTCTATGCTATGTCTACCCTCATATCAAGATCTAGGATGAGAATCTAATTGCGTGCTAGATATATAGAAGGCTTGCCTTTCTGGGCAAGTCACGACCTGTCGGTCCGTCTACCTTCTATATCACGCCTATGTAAAGGGGGTGAGTTTTCTCACCCCTCAGGACCTCCAAACATCACCCCTTATAGTCCTGCCTCTACCACCAAATCATATGACACTGTCCTCTATGACAATGTCCTTATTCTCATCCATAATATACGCAAAACCGCGGAGCAACAAATCGCGGATCATGAGACTTCATCTCTGAATCGCCACAATACACACATGTACTTACAGCGCAATAAAATGAACTAAGGCAACTCACCAGTAACAGCAGGTCTGGTAAAGGGGAGCGCAGCCACGAATATATCGTGGCTCGCTCGCCTCCGCAGCCACCAACTTCACCGTTACCTCTCCTGTTTTTGCCGCCATTTTCTCGCTGTCTTTTCTTATATATTTTTTTATGTTGCTCTCTTACTGTCAAACAAAAGGTTGCGTTCAGAAATAGGTAAAGTGTACATCAACAGACAAAATTAAGTTGAAAGCATGTTCACACTTACCAATAATGTGCTTGTAAAGCCGAGTTCGCGGTAATCCGCGACACTCCCAACGGCGAAAAGATGTTATAGCAAAGCTATCAGCTGACGGGTCCATTCGGCTATTTTCTGTCTAGCCCGAATAGCAGCATCCCGTCTAGACACAGGCTCAGCCACTTCGGTTATTAGTGGGGTTTCATTATCAGCCGTTCCTACATTATCTTCTGCTATTCTCACGTCACTGGTAGGAGACCGCTGCTCCTCTGCGGGTTTCACATTGAGCTGTACAGGTCGATTGTCATCGGGATCTATATCCATACATTCGTGACCTTCTATGGGACTTGGATCACTCTCTCCCAACTGGTCATACATCGGATGTTCACCATCTGGGATTACAGGTACTGGATCATCAACTATACAAGGAGAAAGTCCATCAGGTTCGCTTATGGGTATCGGGTCAGTAGACACATTATCTTCACCGTTGTTAGGTTCTATCGACACATCACTAATGTCAGCTTCCAACGGATACAAGTGGCCTATAGAACGTGTGAACTCTGTATCACCGATCATCACCTTTGCTATCCGACACTGGCCATCTGCACTTCTAATGAGGGATGATATCTTTCCAACCTTCCAATTTTCTCGGTTCTTGGCAGCATCTTTCAGCTGAACGATATCACTGATCCTCGGCTGGCGATCTGACTTCACTCTGGGTTGCTTATAGGAGTGTCTGTATCGTTCACGTAAACTAGTCAGATAGTGAGTCGTGAACATCCTTTGGAACTCACCAATGATTGCGTGTCCTCGTTTCCAACTCCCTATTAGGTCGATTTTGGTGCTTGTCTCATTTCCAGTAACATGGGCAGAAGGTACTGGCACTAAGCAGTTATTGAACGACAAGAAGTCCGAAGGTTTTAGAACGTGCTCTGGCTCCGTTCCAACACTCGTAAGTGGTCTGGTATTAATCACCACTTCTACTTCTTTTGCTACTGTTAACAATTGATGATCATTCAGGAGATGTTTATCAAGCGTACGCTTCAAGCAATTTTTGACCAAACCCACAAGTCTTTCGTAAACACCGCCATGCCAAGGCGCTAGTTGTGGTATGAACTTCCATTGTATCCCATTTTCTTGGCAGTAGGGGTTAGACAGAACCTCAGAAACGAGTTTGAAATAGAGTGCATTGTCTGATACGATTTTCTTTGGTAGGTTTCTAGTCGCTATTAATCTTCGTAAGGCGAGTAGACATTCCTCCGCTGTCAAATCGTTCACGATTTCTAAATGAATAGCACGGATGGCTAGACATGTGAACAAACAGATCCATATTTTCTGTTTTCCAGTGCTCGTATCTACAAACAAAGGTCCCATGTAGTCTATTCCGACGTAAGTGAATGGATTACTATAGTTCACCCTCTCCGAAGGTAGAATAGCCGCAGGTGGTAGCTTGTAGGGACCTCCGCCATGCTTTATACATTTTGGACATTTGCTAAGTACCTTTGAGACTTGCGCTCTGCCTTGTGGTATCCAATATTTGTTTCTCAAGATATTTAGCGTATGCGGAACGCCAATGTGATAGTTATCACAATGTACTTTCTGGATTATTTTATCAGTAAAAGAGCTGTGTCTTGGTATAAGGATTGGATGCTTGGTATCATATGGGCAGCTGGCATTGCCTATGCGGCCCTTGCTTCTCAGAAGTCCATCCACATCAACAAATAGACCAAGATTTCTGGATAAATTGGTTTCCTTACCAGATACCTCTTCTGGAAAGTATTTTGCTTGAAGCTTCTTAAGAGTCTCTACTTCATTATTTTCATTTTCAATTATTTCAACATCTTCCGATGGCAACGCAAATTCCAGAGCAGGCGACTCGTCCTCAGTATCGAGCAAGTGTTGTGTGGTGTCTTCGTAGTTATCTTCATAGCCTTTAGTGGTCATCTCTGGACCGTCCACAACGTCCAGAGCCTCCCCGGCCAAAAGTAGTACACTCTGATCTCTTACTATATTAGAAGGCCAGTTCGCCTCTTCCTGAATCAGAAATTCAGGTCCATGAAACCATATGTGTTGTTTTGCTTGCCATAGCTCGGGTCTAGTAGCTATATCAGCTGGATTGGCTTTAGTGTTAACATAGTATGATTCCAACTCCTTGTTTTGTTTGATCTCATGTATACGTCGCTGTACGAACGGAGGCAGGAGTTTGCTAGATTTCATCCAAGCTAGAACTATCTGACTATCAGTCCACAAGACTTGTCGAGATATAGTCACGTCAATTTGATCATTGATGTATTTGATGAGCCTACTACCGATGAGACATGCTAAAAGCTCCAATCTCGGTATTTTCAGATCGTCTTTATCTTCATGTGGTGTTACTCGAGATTTCGACATCAGGAAGGCTGTTTTTGTTTCCTTATCTCCGATCATACGTAGGTACACGACTGTGGCGTATGCATCCTTTGAGGCGTCACAAAAGCAATGCAGCTCATAAATTATTTGCCCTACTGGCATACAGTGTCCAACGTATCGCGGTAACCTGACGTTCTTGGCCATCTTCAACTCATCAAGTACGGTTTCCCATTTCTCTTTCAGATCGTCGGGAAGAGCTGAGTCCCATTTGATCTTGCGAATGCAAAGTTCCTGAAATATTAATTTTGCCGGCAAGATTGCGGGAGAGACGAAGCCGCAAGGGTCATACAGTCTAGATATCGTACTCAGGACATCTCTCTTAGTGATAGACTCCTTCCCTACCTCTTCTGAAATTTTGTCAAAGTTCAAGATCAACTTATCCTGTTTCAAGTCCCATTTTAATCCAAGAATCTTTATGACATCTGTCTCCTTTGCCCTTTGGTCTTCAGGAATCGTCATTAAAAATTCCTTATTGTTAGACATCCAGTCTCTGATGTTCATAGAAATTTCATTGAATGTAGTCCTTGTGTCTTTATATAGTTCCACGGCCTTGTCCATAGAGTCAACTGCCAGTACTAAGTTGTCGACGTAGCATTTGTCGGCAATTTTCGTCAGTAGATCTTTGTTGGTACTAGCAATATGATGTCGTATAGTAGCTGTTAGTAAAAATGGACTAGAAATTATACCAAAGGGTACCCTGCAAAATCTCAGGTGTATAAGGTTATCTTCAGTCAGTTCTTTTGTAGGGTCTTTCACCCACAGAAATCTAGTCACATCTCTGTCTTCTTCTTGAAGAGATACCTGCAGAAAGGCTTTCTCAACATCTGCTGTTATTCCTATCCTTCCAGTTCGAAACTTCAGTAATAAACCAGTAAGATCCTCCAACATAGATGGTCCACTGTATAAGCATTCATTGAGACTTTTCTGACCCTTAACTTTAGCGGAAGCATCATAGACGATACGGCCTCTTTTGTCTCTCTGCTTTACCATGTGATGAGGAAGATAATGGATAGGCGGATTGACTTGAGCCCACGAAGATGATTTTGGTTCTACAATCTCTATGATACCAGCGGTCATTTGTTCTTGAAAGATTTCATTATATTCCTTCAAGGTGTCTTCGTCTAATTTCTTCAAGAGAGACCTCAACCTTCCAAACGATAGGCCAAAGTTGGTGGGTAGATCAGGCGGAAATTGTATCCACGGCCACTTCACTTCATACCGACCTTCCTTGTAGAGTGTTGTGTCGTTGAAGTGTTTAACAACCTCCTCTTCCCTACTTGTTTTCGGGGAATCAAGGATACCAATACTCTCCAGGGACCACAGAAATTTCATGTCGATATTCCTCAATGGTAGATCAGGTTCAGTAAAATAACTACCTTCGGGTTGATAGCATTGACAGTAGGTTATTACTGATAAAACATTATCTCCCTTTTCTTCGATGATATTTCCGGAGATCAGAAAGCCAAAATCAGAGTTTATGAAGTATAAGTGGTCATGTACCTTTATTCTCTCTGCTCTTATGAAAGAAGAATAGTAATCATTACCTATCAGTAGGTCGACAGCTTCTCCAACTGAGTCATCATCAGCGAGGAAATCTATATCTTCACAATCATTCTCAGATCCAAGGGTTGCCACTGGCAATCTATCAGTAATGTGATTTACGATATTCACTCGTATTGTTTGTGCAATGCCACGTTTCGTCTTCACTTCGACTTCTACTGATGGGCTTAACGTTTCTTTAGGTGTCTCTGAGCCAAAGGTATATATCATAAGTAGATCTGAATTATCCGGGTTTAAGTTTAGTTTTCTTGCTGTCCGGGTAGTTAAGTAGCTTCTCTGACTACCACAGTCCAAGAGAAGCCTTACTGGTGTATCATTAATCTTGGCTACCGCGGTCTTTGCCGCTGGTATCAGTAGTAGATTTTTCAACTACTTTCTGTCCTTGTTGGGTCCTTTCTCTAAGTTTCTTGTAGCATAAGGCACGATTATGTCTACCACCGCAGTGGACACAGGTTAATTTTGAAACACATTTGTTACTTCTGTGTCCCATTCGAAAACACATGAAACACCTGTCTTTAAGTTTACCCTTCCGATCCTTTAAGGTAGTGAACTTGGTGCATTGATCTGGGTAGTGAGTATCTTCTCCACAAAAGTGGCATTTAGCTGCATGTTTAAATCTCTTCTCCTTTCTTTGGTCCTTATTATACGGCATGGAAAGTTTTCTCTTCTGTCCTTTGTGGGCTATATGTAAAGATGAAGTGGTGCCAGTCATGTCCATCGGAGAGTTATTTGGAATTTCACTGCCCGGAGCTGACAGTTCCATTGCTGTAATAACATGATCTAATGCCTGTCGAAGAGATGTTACTGTAGTCTCACCACCAGTTCTCAAGTTCACCTGGTATACCACAGTTTCAGGAAATTTTGAGATAATGCTAACACGGAAATGACTACTGTTTACATCTTCACCTAAGGTGTCGAGGACACGTAGATGTTTCTCAATTTGGTTTAATGTTCTTCTACAGTTTCCTGCGATCACGGCTGTCTTGGGTAGATTAATCAGAGCTAAGTGATGGGCATCTATTACTAACTGTTTGTTACCAAATCTCTTCATCAACATTTCTCTTGCTATAGGATAATTAAGACTTGTGGTACCCAATCCCTCAAGTGTCTCCGCTGCTTTCCCTGTAAGGCATTTCAACAAATAGGCCAATTTCTCCACGTCCTGTAAGTTTTTACAACCTATGTTTGCTTCAAACTGGTCCCAGAATTCGGTGAACTTCAGTATGTCTCCTTCAAAGGTTGACAGGTTTAGTTTAGGAAGTTTTGCTGTCTGGGAGTTAACCTGTGTAGTAGAGTTTTCAATAGTTGATACCGCATCAAATGCTTCAAGTTGTGAGAGGACATCTTTAGCAGCAATTTGTGCCTCTATTAGCTTGTTGGTGTCCGTCTCGGACCCACCAGGGCATTTTTCTAAATAAACATATGTCTCTCTTTCTAGAGCTTTCACTGCATTTTTAAGATTAATCTTGGTGGTTGAGAGCTCAAGCACTGAAATGCCAGTGCCTATGGTCACCATATTTTTGGCATGATCTGACAGCTGGATTAGATGTTCATACCTCCTTTGCAGTCTGGCACTTATGGCAGCCTCCATTTTGGTGCTTACTGAAATTATACCATAATTCCAGTAAGATACTAATAGGATTATTATATATAAAACAAATGTCAATATGTTATTACATATAAACATAAATACCTTATTTTATCAGCATCAAGCTTGAAGACTGCCCCAAGTATAGTCGGTCCAGTTTAGTTCTTGTATCTGCTGAAATATTAATTTTATTTACTTACATAGTGAATTACCAACACAGACTTCATTACTCTCTCATAAACAGATATTCTTCTTAATTTAGAATATGTTGTTGTATAGAATTGGAGCGTAGGACACCGTTCTGCCCCACCATGGCTATTATATAAGGTCAACATAGCCGATAGGCAAATAAAAAAATGAACACATGAAATAATGTTCCGTAATAAGTAGATACGAAATATACGAGATGATGTCGTTTCTCCTCAAGATTCCGCCGTAATTATAATGAAACCATTAAGGCGATGATGTAATCAATACTCTTAATAACAAATTATTAAGAATAAAACATAAAAAGAAAAGGTACATACGAAAAAAGTACCCATTGAAATGATGTACTATTGAGTGTAATCTACGTAGTATTTATTACTTAAAACTAACTCAAAACACCATTCCCAGTGAATAGTGACCGGAAATTCACTTACCTTAATTATATTTAACACTAATTCACTGTATTAATCACGAAAACAACTTCACAAACAAATACACAACAATTTTCATTCCCAGTGAAAAAAATTGACAAATGAACAATACAAAAGAGCGGCAACGGGGAAATATGAGAGATGCGTTCGGAAACGCGTACCAACTTAACGATGCATTCTCAACATCGCACGTATCAAATTGGTACACAGTGTGTTGTTGCATTTTACGTTTAACCAAGTGACACGTAAAGAAACTTATTATTGTTAAAGGTATTAAATATAAGATCCAATGATTAAAATAAAACAACAAACACCAGCAGAAATCAGTCATTTATTTTATTGTATTTGGTTTTTACGTGTGTACACTACTTAAACAGAACGCAATAAGAGCGTCCTTAAACACTCCGATTTAAATTAAAATCGGACAACGTGAGGTAGCCTCCTTAATAAAAGTATTGCCAGTTTAAAAAACCGTAAGGAAGTCTGATAAAATGATAATGATGTTAAAATTAAATGAAAAAGTATGATTTTGAAGTACTTGAGTACTGTGAAAGGCCCCGGGTTCGATCCCAGCATCTCCACCAAAATATGTCGCGACGGGTGTTATAAATATGAAAGAATATTTATACAGTTATTAATTGCGACATATGAATACAGATAATTTAGCATGTTATTGTAACGATTCAGAATAACTTTCTATATCCATAATTATATTTGCGTTAGAGCCCGCCTTTCTGGGCGGTACAGAAGAATTGCTTCTGCCAACTCTTTATATTACTTATAGGAGCCCGCCTTTCTGGGCGGTATAGTCTGAATAGTCTATCAACTCCCCTAGGATAAAGTTTCGTACTAAGAGCCTGCCATTCTGGGCAGTATAGAGTCTGAATACTCTAACAGCTCCACTACGATATAGCAACGTACAAAGAGCCTGCCTTTCTGGGCAGTATAGAGTCTAAAAACACTCTAACAACTCACTTGACGTTCTAAGACATACATACATATATATATGAGAGGCCGCCGTATAGGCCAGCACAAAGCACCTGTCTATGCTATGTCTACCCTCATATCAAGATCTAGGATGAGAATCTAATTGCGTGCTAGATATATAGAAGGCTTGCCTTTCTGGGCAAGTCACGACCTGTCGGTCCGTCTACCTTCTATATCACGCCTATGTAAAGGGGGTGAGTTTTCTCACCCCTCAGGACCTCCAAACATCACCCCTTATAGTCCTGCCTCTACCACCAAATCATATGACACTGTCCTCTATGACAATGTCCTTATTCTCATCCATAATATACGCAAAACCGCGGAGCAACAAATCGCGGATCATGAGACTTCATCTCTGAATCGCCACAATACACACATGTACTTACAGCGCAATAAAATGAACTAAGGCAACTCACCAGTAACAGCAGGTCTGGTAAAGGGGAGCGCAGCCACGAATATATCGTGGCTCGCTCGCCTCCGCAGCCACCAACTTCACCGTTACCTCTCCTGTTTTTGCCGCCATTTTCTCGCTGTCTTTTCTTATATATTTTTTTATGTTGCTCTCTTACTGTCAAACAAAAGGTTGCGTTCAGAAATAGGTAAAGTGTACATCAACAGACAAAATTAAGTTGAAAGCATGTTCACACTTACCAATAATGTGCTTGTAAAGCCGAGTTCGCGGTAATCCGCGACAGCAAGATCTTGGACAATGTGAATTAAAAACGTCAAATTTGGCTCAATCTTGGTGAATAGTCTGCAATTCTAAGTTTTACCATAATAATAAGTATTAATTTCGTATTTTAGCGCAGTATAAATGGTTCTTAATTCTGCTAACTGTTCCTATATTTATTTGTTTAAACTTTATTGCACAACACAAAACAAAAGTCAGTACAAATGGTGAACTTCTCCACCCTTCAACCACAGGGCCAAAACAGATATACAGACTTCAAGTGGGTATAGAGTAGAAATGTAATCGTTCTGAGAGCGTTTAAGATACAAAGCAAAGTGTCAATCGTAATAGTCAATAATGCTAAATAAGTCGCCACCTTCCTAACTCGTGTATAATATTATCAAACCGCGATAAGGATTGAGAACATGCGTCGTTTTAAAATTTTCATCACAATTGCTCAACTGGTGACGTTAAAGGGTAGTTTAGCCAGTTCGCTGACCGTCGCCAGGTTATTTTTTAAATGCAAGTTCTTTCAATGCAGTCCAGCCACGGACTACTTAGCCTATAGACGTCGCATGATAGGTTAATTGCATGGAGGATATTGCACCTATTTTTGATTATTCAAATATCAAAACTAGGGAAGGGACAAATATCGATTTTTAAACGATTTCAAAAAAGGAGGTTTACGTGAGGTTTGCCACCGACTTCAAAAGGTGATTCAAATGTAATCTGTACATGATTGGGTTATTTTTGTCTTTCAGTTTTTTTTGAAGTCTGTTCTTTTTAGGGTTCCGTAGCCAAATGGCAAAAACGGAACCCTTATAGATTCGTCATGTCTGTCTGTCCGTCCGTATGTCACAGCCATTTTTTTCCGAAACTATAAGAGCTATACTGTTGAAACTTGGTAGGTAGATGTATGCTGTGAACCGCATTAAGATTTTGATGCAAAAATAAAAAAATAATAATAAATATTGGGGGCTCCCCATACTTAGAACTGAAACTCAAAATTTTTTTTTTCATCAAACATACTTGTGGGGTATCTATGGATAGGTCTTCAAAAATGATATCGAGGTTTCTAAAATATTTTTTTTAAAGTAAAAAAAAATTGCCCCCCCCCCCCTCTATCTTCTAAAATAAGAAAATGAAAAATCTAAAAAAAAACATATGATGTACATTACTATGAAAACTACCAACGAAAATTGTTTTGAACGAGATCTAGTAAGTAGTTTTTTTTTAATACCTAACTTTGCACCTAATTTATATGGGGCGCTATACATACCAGGTGCAAACTTAACTTATCATCCCTAAGTGGGGATGGAAAGTGTTTGTACGGAACCCTCGGTGCGCGAGTCCGACATAAATAGAGAGAAACATAAATAGAGGTTCCTAGATAAAGCTTTACTTTAGATAGATGGTTTATTTTCATAATTGAATTTCTCATGTTATTATCGTAAAGTGAGATGGAATAGAGTGCATTGGAAAAATCTGCTTATATGCGCGTTTTATTAATATCGTGGGTGAGCAGCAGAAACACGAATAACGAGGTGGCGAAGTTGACATTCGGAAATCACCAAATTTCAAAACTCTCGGAAACTTTTCCAAGTAACCTGTTATTAAATTTCGAACCAATTGACAGAATCGCTAGTTTTCACGCTTAGTTGCGTTGCGTCAACCCCTTACGGTGCATTAAAACTAAAGTCAAAATACCCCAATACATATTCTGGTCTGATTTTTTCTATATTCAAAATAGAGGATTTGATACCTGATGTATGGTTAGTAATTTAATGGATAAAACTAAAAGGAGATCCGTCTTAATTTCGTAACACTTAAAAACGGGTGGCTGAAACAGTCCTTGAGTTTTACGCGAATTATAAAATTACCTAATAAGGACTGTTCAATTTACTAAGCGGACACTCTAAAACCTCATTGAAAGTTCTGATTTAAAAACGATTGATAAACAATTAACGGCGAGGACATTAGAAAAGCTATCAACGTCAATTGCTACATATTTGGTCTTCCAGTGTCAATTATTTTTCACGATGGAGCGTATTAATTTGGAAGATCCGTGTACCGGGCAGTGTTCTCTGCGAAAAATCGCAAATATGCACAAGACTTCAAAATCCGCGGTATTCCAAATCATTAAAAAATTTGGAGAGTACCATACGCTTGATGGTTGACCGAAATCTAGGCAAAGAAGCGGTCCGGCAAATTATCTATCAGTTCGCGAAATTGCTAAAAAAGCAAGCATAAGCGTAGATACTGTTCAAAATATAAAAAAAACCGGCCAAGAGCATGTCGGGCCACTCCCAGTGTAGGGTTCCGTAGTTGCTCATCCTTCACAATAGACTTAAGTTACAGGAATGATTTCAAGCTCTATAAAAAGGTCGTAAACGCCAAAGTAACTGTAATTACTTATTACCTTCTGGAAGTCAACTTTCGTCCTTTTAAGAAAATTATGAAATTTTGCGATAACTCAAAAACGGCTCGTCCGATGTTGTTCAATATAGTTTTCATTGAAAGTACTTATAAAGCCTCATTTTCATGAATTTTTCCATAATTTTTTGACCCGTGGTTAAAAAGTTAAAGGGGCGGGGGGGGGGGGGGGGCTATTTTTTTATTTTCGGAGCGAATATTTTCAAAACTGCTGACTTAATAAAAAAATAATGTTTAATGTTTATATTTAAAAGACCTATTCAACGACACCCCACACACTAATGCTGGAACGAAAAAAATTCACCCCCACTTGTTCGAAAGGTACCCGAAAAAAAAATTTTGTTAGTTTTTATTTTACCGTTTTGTCGACGTGATACATACACATACTCGTACCAAAATTCAGCTTTCTAGTACTAATGATCACTGAGCTAAGCCGCGGACGGACGGACGGACAGACGGACATGGCGAAACTATCCTAGTTGACTACGGAACCCTAAAAAAAGACGCGGAAAACTGTATAACTTCTTACTAAAGGAAAAATCTCGCTGCATTTTAATGAACGACGAAACGTTAGTCAAATTGGACTGTAGTACATAACCGGGACCCCAGTACTAAAATGCCGTCGTTGGACAGCATGTTCCAGATGAGGAGAAACCCATAAAAATTGATAAATTTGGGAAGAAAGTGGCCTTAAAAGTGCATCCTAATTTGCAACAGGAACCATTGGTGGTGACATTTACAGAAAAGAGTGTATTCAAAAACGACTACTTGCCATCTATCGGAAGCTTAACATCCCGCCTTTGTTTTGGCCTGATTTGGCAAGTGCCGTCGACAGTGGAGCTACTAAAATAAAAAAAAAACATTGAATTTGTTCAAAAAGAAGACAATCCACCAAATTGCCCGGAGCTCCGTCCTATCGAGCGGTACTCGGCCATTGTGAAGAGGCACTTAAGAAAGGATGGCCGAGAAGCTAAATCACTGGATGAATTCAAACGAATGTGGTTTGCAGCCTGCAAGTAAATAACAAAAAGTGATGTGCAAGCACTTACGCGTCATATCCGGATAAAAGTCCGAACATTTTACCGATGTAATTAAATTCCTTTTTTTTACAAATACTAATATCTTTATTTTGCAATTTTTTATTAAATATTATCCTGTGTGTTTTCGTTTTAAAAACAATAAGCCAATTGAAAGTATATTGTCAAAAAAAAATGTTGCTATGCTATTTTCAAGTGTCCGCTTAGTAAATTGAACAGTCCTTAGGTACCTTTCGCCCTAGTTTCGATCATCAAACTCAATCCATGCCTTTGCTATAATCACGGATAATAACTGTGATGTAATTTAACAAACCGGTATTTAAACAACATTGGCGACACCTGTGTTGTTTCACTGGTAAGTAGGCATGGTGTCTGCCTTGAGACAAAAAGTGAGTATTTCTTGGGCCTCCCATAATAGCCTACCTAAAGAACTCCCCAGAAGGGTGGTGCACGCTCTGGACGCGTTCCCACTGCTCTGAATATTTCAGCGACTTGCGAGGAGAAAATTATAGACTTCGTTTTCAGCCCCGCGGCTTCCACAATTACTCATTTAAAATAATATCAAAGAAGACTGGACCTTCGGCCCACTCGTCACGATAAGTCACCTGTGCTTTTCTCACAATTTCATACTGCAGTATTGCAGCTGATATATCACACGATGGACTATTCTTAGATCATTTCATTAATTAAACACTATGAACGACAAACCAAGACAAACTTGGTTACTGGAATATACTTCAGAACTATTTTGTGTCGTGATTTTCTGTGGTTCTGATTTTGTATTTTCCCTTTTCGTTATACGACATTATTGCAGAAATCTGAAGAATCAGATTCATAGAGTACATATTATATCTATAAGGTGCTAACAAATTAGATGCCAATACTTTCAGAGCTGATTAGTACTCGCCTTTGGAACGATACTTAAGTATAACTCATTCAAAAAATCATGTTAATTTTTAGAGACAAGTAGGAAAATAAGATTGGTCCGTAAAGACACCCTGAGTTGTTCAATAGTCTAGTCTATACCTCTTGAGTGTCACGTAACCAGCCAATTCACTTAAATAAAAAGACGGTTGTAATTTTTGATCATTCTTGTAAATAAGCGTTTAGGTTTAATACAAGTGATTTCATTTACCATTGTGTTAAGTTTTTAACTTGCTAATACTAATTGATAATTAACACAGGTCAGTTGTTGATTTACGACTACTAAAAGTTTTCCAGCCCTTCTTGTGGCATTCAACGATTTTTACCTCACAGAAAGTGATAACAACCTTGTCAGTTAAATGCACAGTATGATTATGTTTGGGCAGAATTTGTTTTTTTTTTTCAGGAAATGAAACTTAATTTCAATTTAAAGTAAATTATTTTGATGGCATCTAATTTGTTAAGCAGACTCTTGCCTGCAAGAAAGAGCCCAAACTTGTTACGTTTCAATAATAAATATTTCAGATTTTTTTTTTTTTTCAAGTAAGGAGCAGTAATGTTATAATGCAGTAGGTATATATTCGGAATCAGCTTATAAAGCCGCATAGGATTCAGGAGACAAAATGTTAAAATCCCATACAAAAAGTAAATGACGCCATAGCTCCTGCCTGCAGTAAAATTTTAAGATGGCTCTCCTTAAAATGTTCTTCTTAGGGTTCAGAAGGTTCAACCTGCCAAAGGAAACCTGGTCATCAAATGTCGTATATTTAAGTGGACACCGCCCACTATGATGTAATTTTATCAACATGGTTTTGATACCATATGTTTAGCTTTGCCTTTGATAGTCGAATCTCATGATTTTTTTTATTTGTTATTTCATTGTCGGTGACGTGTTATGTCCGTGAGATTTACAGGTAAGTGTGGTACAATCCGTCAGTTCTCAGATTCAGAGAGCGAATAGGTTCACTCCGTCCATATTCCTATTTACAATTAAGAACCACCTTTTATAAAGTCACAAGACGTGGTTGTTGATAAATGGCTTGCTCTTTTCAAAATCGAATAAGGAAGATAGAGGGGACGAGTTAGAAAAGTGAACGAGATGGGAATAAGGGCGAGTTCGGATTGTGGACTAGCTGGAAATTTTGAAAAGATGGGAATGCAGACGAGATGGGATTGTAGACGAGGTGGGAATGTGGACGAAATAGGAATGTTATGTGAACCTAAACGACTGAGAGGTTCTTATCTGGGTCGAGTAAGACCAAGTAAGACAGGTATAAAACGCCAATGGCATGCTGATAGCTCACGCACTGTATGTTTGCATATTTTAATATTATCTTCGTTTGTTCAGTCAACATTATATAATAACATTAACTTTCTAAATATCCAGTTAATATTTGAACCCCTTTGACATTTTGCAAATAAATAAATCTAACTAGTCCATGCAAAATCAAGAGGTCGTAACGCAAGTGTCACAAGTAGTAACCACCTAACCCACCTAAGTTATAATTTTAGGAGGTACTCATATTTGTTGGTATCCTGTTGCCTAGGTTACAATTGTCTTTGACGGCCGTCGCCTCATCATCGTGGGGCTATAGTTATTGACATATAAATAACTACATAAAATTAACCAATTATTAAAACATCGAGATATGCCTTAAGGTCGTTCGAGTTTAATAGCATATAAACAATTAAAGTTATATTATAATTTACGGAAGAGATAGATTTGCGGATTTCGTGTATTCAATCAATAAGAGGGGATATCAAATCAAATCAATCATGGATAAAGCGTGTACGTGGTGTAAAATAAGGAAGATTTCTTTCTGTTGCACATTTGTGCATGTTATTTACTTTTGCTTGAAAATTTAAACTTAAATTTTAATTTAAACGGTCTTGACGATGTTTATAGATTAAAATAATCTTCAAATAACTCCCATTACGTGATCATCAGGAAGCTCCCGAGAGACGGACATTTGTTTGAAGGGTTTACAAATATTGCTTATACTTGTACCAATAAAAATCTACAATCATTTACGCGCTATAGGCAATTTGTTAAGTGAACTCAGAGGCGCGCATTAGCGGCGGCAGCGGCAGCTAACGACTCGGTCGCATGCGAGTTACACTCAACTGTCCAAATATTGGTGGAAGTAAATATCTGAACGTACTGTACCAGTCCAAAAGAGAAAAAAGTTATAAGTCGAAATCTTCAAAATCCTGTCTACTTTTGATTTTGATACAGCTTACGTTCAAATAAAAAAAAAACTCGCTTCATTCATATATTTATGAAAGTTTTCACTTTCATGGTGTGTCAAACTCGGAACCGAACAATATAAAATTTCAAATAATAACAAAAGTTGATCGACCTCTGAAACGGGCAATGCGAAATTATACGATAAGCTTTGGGAAATGGGAATCCCCTGGCAGACAATCACCGTTGGAGATCACATCAATATTGTGGTGTCACGAGGTGAGCTAAGCTACGGCATGTAGTTATCTTGGTTTAGAAATGGAACATTCAGGGTGTCTTGCGGTGTGACTCGTTAAGTCGTCTTTTCCGGACCACAATGAGAGGTGGGGGTTATCGACGGGGCCGGTGGTGCGCATGTGCCCAGTCGGCGCCCTGGAGTCTCGCCGGTGCCTACTAACGCCCGTGCCTCCTCCGGCCGATGCCAGTTCCCTCGCGCAAGCCTGCCCTGACGGACGATCTCGGGTGCAATATGCCTTACGCGATACCAACGCATTTACGACATGCTCCTTCCAAATGTACGGCTCGCTTACTTTAGGATTTATAAAATTTCTTAAACCAGCATGAAACTAATTAAGCCCTTGTATGTTGTTCTAGGTCTGATCAACCTTGCATTGCATTGCAATCCTCTCGATAAGTGATAGGTGAGTATCCTGAAAGCCTTTGTTGATCTTTGTTATTTGTTTTTCCCATGTTTATTTTTGCTTTCTTTAACCTTAGCATCGTATATAACTTTTCCTGGTTTATATTTGCGGATACAAAAAAGGAATTAAAAGAGTTAAATAACAATTTAAACGGAAGAAAGTTTATGTTAAGTGTACACTGCACTTTATGCTATTACTGTTATTAGCGCTTTACATGTTTTCGTCGCTAGCAACAGCGCATGCCCAACTTCATATGTGGATAGTTATAAGACTTATAACAATGATTATGGGAGTAAATAAAATATAAATTAATGCTAGAATAACCGAAGAAACGTTATTATAAACGTTGTACTTTTTTCACGTTTTTTAAATAGTTGTGTTATGAAAAAATAATAATATGCATATTGCACTAAAGTGTTAATAATTGTTTTTTACATACATTATACACAGGATATAATATCCTTTCTGTATATCTTTATCGCTATTATTAAATTTTCAGCCATAATTACTTAATTAACTAAATCTGCCACCTTGTCTCCTATCAGTCTTCAACTCTACAAATTATGTAGTTCTATGGTGGTTAAAATCAAATGTTTTCAAACAAACCAAATACATCCAAATTGTATAGATAAACCGTCTCAGTTATTGACTTAGTTTAGTTTATATCACATGGAGAATTCGTGGTAGGCCCGAAAACAGTCTGACGTCGGGTTCAATTAAGCTTGTCGACTTGCCGAAAGGGGGTAGCTGAAACGCTAATTTCATTTCCGTTCACCAGAGGTTGGCATTATACCGATAAATCCTGTTAGTAGGCGTAAAGTTTATTTTTTTGCAATTTGGTCATTGCTTACTATGACACAAATGAGATATTAATGAGCATAAGAATCGTTAATCAAAATCTAAACTTACATTCTTGAGGGAATCGAAGTTAAAACCGTCTTCCATGCATCAAAATTCTTCGTCTCGTATGTGCCTACCGTAGAGCATCGGCGAGCCGTAGCATAGCAAAAAATGTTTGCGACAGCTGGTAGAGAGACATTTTGATCAAGGCTGGTCGAGTTTTTTTGCGCGTTTTTCGGAGGTTCGTCTTTGTGCGGGAACACCTGCCGGCGACTTGGCCGCCGGCTCCTATGCGCTCACCTTATAACACGCTTTTAATCGTCCTTTACCTGATTCATAAATAGGGTTGCAATGTCTATCGTATGTAAAAACTGGTCTGAGCTGGACGAGTCTGTGAAGAATATATTACTTAATCCACATTATTTAGATATACCGGTGTTAGAACATTTCTAAATCTTATACATCTCTATATTCTTAACTCCTGCCTACCAGCATTCGTAATTTGTCAATTTGATTTTAACCTTGCCAAATAGACGAAAATTCAACTATTTTGGTGTAGGTAGGCATAGCAATTCAGGTGGTTAAGAAAGACCAAAATATTAGATGCGGTTAAATATTTCTTTCATACTTATTACCACTTACACTTTTACTCGCCTCGCCAAAAAACTGTAGTTAGCTTGATAAGTACGACACGAAATACCTACACTTATCAGATTGAGAACTTCAACCCCTCAACAGTACCTAAATCTAACTGAGTAACAATAGAGTACAGGAAATTACAGAATGTTTCAGCTTTTGGTGTTGGTAACCCTTTCGTTCGTGAATTGTGAGTACCACCTGCGAAGTCAATGACCCCGGCACCTGCTGTTGGCAGAGGCAGACGCCCTATTACCATACGCTGGCACTGAAATTGCCTCAAGGATTTGTTATGTTCGACAGAATCTGTATAGGCGCATTGAGAGTTTTGCCTTAGGATGCTTATAGCCAATGGCAATTCCCTTCCGTTATTCATTTGGTACTTGTCATACATTATTCTGATTCTTCGTCTGATGGGTATTGACGGCAGTGTTACATTTTCGTAGTTAGCTTTCTCGTCTTCTCCATACACAATAAGGCACTCGTGAGATAAAACGTGTTTTACTCATGTCAATGTTAAATTTTAATAAATTTGTTTAAAATAACGTTACTATCCACGTTGTAGTCAAGTATCTAGAAACAATCTTCTGTAAATACCCAAACTGAAGTAGTGTGTATGCCTTGTGTTACATTTTAAACATTTTAACGAACTATGCCGTGCGGAAAATAATAGCAGTCTTCAAATATATATGCGACTAAACCTGTGCCAAATACATCAAATTACGACTGTCAGTGACAGACGGACGCGTAAATTTTGTTTATTCTTTGACAAACAAGAATAGTGAATCATAGAAATTGTAAACAGTTTTACATTTGAATAGAAGATTTTAAATTAGTACGCCAACTCTTGAAATGTAAAACTAAAACGCATACAAAGGAAAATTATGTTCAGAACTGCGGCGGACTGCAGTCATGTTGGCAACTCGACACGCTAGCTCTAGCTCGGAAATAGTACCAACTTTAATAAAATTAATTCAACTTGTTATTCTATGTTAACATGTAAAATTAGGTAGATAGGGAACGTGAAAAACTGAACTTTGTAATTAGAATTGTTAGGACCCTAGATTTTGAAATTAGTAAATGTATGTAAATTGAGAAGTGGGTGGGAATAATCCTAACGTATTTTGTAATTATATTTTCATTGTTATCCTAAATTAAGTTTGCAAAAAATGTCTACATCGAAAACATATCAAATAGATCTTTACGTCGTACTTTTTATGTCGTACTATTTATGTCGTACTTTGAGTGATTTTTGTCGCATGTGTACAATAGCTATCTATATTTGCCGCTGACTATACCCTTTATATGCTACGTGTGCAACGAAAATAAAACTCAAGAGCTACCCGTCGCTTTTTACTCTAGTAGTTATTTCTCTTAAATGTCAAATGTTACGTGTCTTTGTTGTTTTAAGCGTGTGATTTTTTTTACAAAGTTAAATAGAGTGCTGTTGATAAAATTGCAATCACTTTTAACCATAATAAAAATTACATGTATGGGCCATAAAACTTTATGACCTTGGTCTTTAACTATTTTGTTGACAGTAACACGAGAGAATAAAACTGTACGACTGGAAAAAGCTTTTCGAAAACTAATATGTCTAAAGTTCAAATTACAATAGATTCCAGAGTCTGATTGGTATACTTTAAATAATTTCTAACAAAACTAACGGATATAAAACAATTATGATACGTATGATAGGGCTTTCAGTCACATTGGATCCATATAATAATTATGATTCAATTTCCAATATTGTAGTGATTAAAAGGGCAGACAGTATCTATATAATACTTGTGCTATGCGTGTATAATATGGGTTAGCAATTAATCAGTAATTAAGGTAGCGGGATCGATAGCAGCCAGGCGCCGCCGGGCCGCCGGCGCGTCCTGCATCCTGTCCTAGTTGTCTAGTACCTACACTCATTAACCGGTTAATCTGGCTCCAGCCCCATCCGCACTAATAATTACAGTTTTATTATCTTATTCATATACATCATATACCTAATGCAATATATAACCCTAGCGCCAAAGGCGGCAAATCAAGACGACGTCATTTTTGTGTGTCGAATGTCGTTGTCGCATTTCATCATAGTTTTTAACCGACGTAAAAAATTCATCGGTATGGTATGTTAGTATTTTCTTATTATTTTGCTTATGTGTGTTATCCAATTACTCGAAGACGACTAGATCGTGTTATAGGCAAGAGCAAGACCCATCGTGATTTCGGTTTTTGTTTTATTAGGTAACTTCCATAATTTCCTTTAGTCTATCCCCGGCTTTACACTATCGCGAAGTTGATCGAGGCAAAGTTGGCCGAAGTATGGCTTTCTCCAGCGAAGTGCCTCCTACACAATCATATTCGTCAACTTCGTGAGGGTAGCCGGGGTGGGGTATGATTATGACAAACTACGATCGGTAATTAAGGTGCTATTAAATTTATACATGTAAAAAAATCGGCTCTTGTTAATTTGCTAGTCCCAAATTGCAATCTGCAAACGGGTAGCGAACAAGTAAAAAATAACTTCTGAAAAACCCTATTATCATGACCGCTCGCCTTTCACAAAAAAACTTACTGATAGGTATTATATAATTGTAAACATTTCTTAAAAAATGACTGGGTATTATTGATGGACCAATTTTGAATGATATTTAGCACACTCAGACAGGGCAAGGATTAAAAAAATATGCTTAATTTAAATGCAACCGTGGTATAGTATTATGTCAGTAGGTAACTTAAAAAATATGCTAGGGAGAGATCGCAAACAGAATATTCTTTGTATATTTCGGTACTCGTGTTATAATAAGGCACTCGTACGTGAATACTCCGAAAAGCCCGCTACTGTCGGGAGAATCTCGAGACTCGAGTACTGCAGCTATGCGATTCAGCAATTTGTGTGATATGATGTGACATCATGACATGCGCGAGTTATTTTTTGCGCACCGGGAATTTGAAACCAAAATAAAGTTACACGGAAAGGAATAACTTTGCATTACACGGCTAGAGTTGAACGAATAGTTCGTTTAAATTTTCTGCTTATTTCGTTCGACCCTCTTGGTGGATTGATACCAACACCAACAATTCTTATAATCGAATTAAGTTAACACTATTTTGGTAAAGCTAACTAAGGGCCTTATCAGTTATCACATTTGTGAGTTGCAAGCGTGTTTTCTATACAATATCAGTTGCGGCGAAATCGCTCCGTGATGCCTTCATACAAAATACGCTTGCAACTCGCAAGTGTGATAAGGCCTTTATATGTTGTAGGTACTTCCCAAAGTACCTACCTGATCTCACTTTCGACACAAAATGAATAGAAAAGGATGCATTACAAATATAGTGGTCCGTCCATAGCACGGCGTCGAACATGAACTTAGAGTTACATCCCAGTTGGAATTGTGCTGATTTAGAACAGCCACCGCTATTTATTGCCTCTATTTTCAGGGTTCTTGTTCTATTTTAAATGTAGGTGTATTGAAGTAAAACGTACACATAACTTAATACTTACGTATCGTTACGTCTTGTGGGTTTTGTTGTTATGCTTTTCAAGAAGATGCATTTATAGATGCGTTTCAACAAATAACCCCTCTTACCTACTCGGTGATCGCATGAGAAATCGTCTAAGAACATAGAGTTTTGATCGGTTACCATGCTATACGCTGACGGTATTATAAAAAGATGTGGTCGATCATGTAATCACACTAATATTATAAAAGCGAAAGTTTGTGAGTGTGTTTGTATGTTTGTTGCTTCTTCACGCTCAAACAAGTGGACCGAATTGGGTATGGAGGTAGCTGGCTCCCTCGATTAACACATAGGGGCGCAGCTAGCATAAAAAAGTAGAAACTAGGCAAGACCATCGGTAACTTTTCTTATGGTGAAACGTTATTATGGGACAACTCTAGCATTTATTTGTTTATCCAGAAACGATCGCGATGAAGCGGGATGCGTACGGCGACGATGGCCCCGTCATGAAGCGGCAGCGCCAACCCGACGACGAAGTCACCTTTCTCATACCCAGCAAGGTGAGTGCTCAGCTTATTTCCGTTTAGGTTCACTTTGTCCTCCTAAGTTCTTCTACATTCTCACTTCGTTCAAATGGTCAACTTTCTTTCTCATATGGTCCACATTCCCAACTCGACCAGGTTCCGGTAATATCGGCCACATACTCACTCGTTGACTGTAGATACTCTATATCGGTTCAATGAATCGGTTTGCTGATCGATAACTGTAAATAAAATGGGAATGTAGAGAGTAAGCCAGCGAGGATGTATTTCCAAATAGTTTTTTTTTTTTGGGAATGTGGTTGAGATAAGACAGTGACCAAACGGACGTAGGTATTATCATTGTCCGTTGGTCCGTCCATTGATTCATTGAACCGATATAGAGTATCTACAGTCAACGAGTGAGTAAGTGACCTGGTCGAGTTGGGAATGTGGACCATATGAGAAAGAAAGTTGACCATTTGAACGAAGATACCTACTACAGGGCCACGGTCCATTGTCGCGGCTAGTGATAAGCGACACATCACTGATTGGCATGCATCTCTAGCACAACTTAGACACGCGACTCTTTAATTCGAGACAAGTAGTTTTCCCTTTTCATTCAGCGAATTCGCAGCCAGTTATGCTAGACCTGCTGGAACCTCAATCTTCAACAGCAGGGCTTCATTTAGCGTTCTTTCCTTTTGCTTATTTCTTAATGAGACGAATCGATTTCCCGTTTGCGAAAAAAAATTATTGATCAATCACAAATTCGTCCTTTCAGCTCTTATCGAGCGTAATTCAATGGTTGTTTTAATTCGATTTGTTAATGGTAAATTGAAAGTATCGATTGTTACTGATGTGATTGTTTTGCTAAAACCTAGACATCATAAATTATAAGCTCGATGTCAATTACTCCGGTATCACTCTATTTAAGAATCGTCTTATACAAACGAGCTAATTATTTCTATTATTTACCTAGTGATTCGAATACTAAAAAGTTTTATAACTTTTCTATGGTTACGCTTAAATAATATTGAGCTCATTTCATTCTTACATATGAGCGGGTGTTTAACCACAGAATAGATAATAGTGTTTAACTCGTAAGATGGACGTTAAGAGTGGCGCAAATATACTATTTCTTTGAACTCTGTTTCACCGACAACTGTAGGAGCGGTTGCAACATTTCTTAATGCTTACACTAAAACCAGAGACGCCACAGCCATTATTAGAATGCTCTGACTTTGATGCAATTATTTCACATGCTAAGCAGTTACAAAGTTTCTACCGAGATGCGCGAGTATGAACAAAGCTTGCATCTCGCTTGTGTTTTGTACATGACAGTATAATAGTAAGTAAGTATAATATAACTCACGTAGAAGAAGCGAAATTCGTGATTGTTTTAAATAAACTCATTGGCTATAAGTAAGACTGCAGCGCCACCGCACATTTACCTATTTGTAACTAGAGAGGATCGTCAAGTAATAAAATGGTGGTGAAATGACAAAATGTTAATTGCGACAATAAGCAAGCACTTTTTATTACTCATTATTAATTTTATTACAATCCCGAAAGTTCATAATACCTACAGTTGAAATATCGATGGTCAAAATACCGAAAATCAAAATACCGAAAGTACAAAAAGCCGATATTCGATATACCGATGCTCAAAAGACCTATCTATATTGAAAAGATCGAAAGTTCTAAATATCTAAATTTTATAATACCGAAAGTTTAAAATCTCGAAATTTTATAATCCCGAAAGTTTTGAATCTCGAAATTTTATAATCCCGTAAGTACCATTGTCAGTAAAATGCCAATGAAAAAAATTTTTTTTTTCTTTTAAGAATATGATCATAACTACAACAAAAGGAGCGTTTTTTAGGGATATAAAAAAAAACTAACCTAACCTAACCCGGCCGAGTCGGATCTGCTCTGAAAGGTGAATCATTTAAAGTTTGAGAATAGGTTGAGGTGAATCAATCACCTTTCAGAGCAGATCCGACTCGGCCGGGTTAGGTTAGGTTAGTTTAGTTTTTTTTTATATCCCTAAAAAACGCTCCTTTTGTTGTACTTGTGATACGTATGTATATGTGTGGGCGAGCATGGGTGCAAGCGCTTTGTTTCGCGAGGGCGGTGGGGCTGCACTGCCCGCAGCGCCGGAGCCGTTGCGTTGCGGCATCAAAAATTGCGTATCATTTACCATTTGTTAGAATACTTAGGCACATTAGGGCATCTACCCTCATATTTCGTGCACGCGCAATTTCGCGTTAAACAAACTATTTTAATCGTTCGGCATTTGAACTGTAGGAATTTTTCCGTCGGGATTACAGTCTTCGGGATTTCATCCTTTCGGTCAAACGTTCTTTCGGGATTTTAAACTTTCGGTCAAATAAACATTCGACATTTTAATTTTCGGCCTTTCATCCATAGGTCTTATGAAATTCGGTATTTTGAACTTCGGCACTGTAATACGTACCCTTATTAACATTTTTTACAACGGTTTTTGCTGTACCCTCACATAGCCAATATTTTTCGATTGATTGCGCATTTTATTTTCAATTATTATCTACCGTTAACACTGTACATAATGCTATTCTATGGCAGGTGGCTGGCTCTATCATCGGAAAAGGAGGCACCAATATATCGAAGCTAAGAACGCAGGTCAGTATTTAAGATAGCTGGAATAGTAAGTTCGAATCGAATGTTTATTTAGTGCAATAAACGTACGTAAACAGTAAACACAGTGTAAAATAGTCCACACTATAATTATGTAGAGCTATTTTTTTTATAGCAATGATTTATTGTTTTGCGTTTTATTTTGTCTCATTAATATTTATTTTATGAACAGGTAGTAGAAAAACGGGTATGAACTCTTTATTGTAATATTATCTCCATCCATATGACGCAAAGTTTTATTTTCCAGTATTTGTAGCGTAAGCAATTGTAATTCAGTTTTAAATTTATACGAATAACGTTTTTTCACCACAGGTCTGATAACTTTATCTTAAGTGTCACTACTAGAGCGTTCACGAACCGTCCAGCGGGTAAAAAAATAATACACCGAGAGAAAACACCCGCCAGACCCATGTCTCCTAACCGTTCTGGTGATGTTCGCATTTCGACCTCTCACGACTCGCTTCGAATGCTAACATCACCCTTCTTGTATAGACCGAAATCTAAGTTCAAATAATAAGTAACGCATACCGGTGATCGCGAAGAGCACCGGGTTTGCGCGAGCGGCCCGTCCGTAGGCTGTAGACAGAATAACCCCCCCGGCAGCCAGTTGCAGGTTTTAGCGCCCCCGACTCGCCTCCGTTGCGTGTTGGCGGCGCACCGGCCGGCTCCGGCGCCCGCGCGCGCCCGCGAGCTCGCGGCGGCGCGCCCGGGCGCCGCGAGACGGTCGGTGCGCCGCTACAGCGTGTCTTGGTTACCGGTCCCGCCCCGCCGGACGCCGCTGCCCCGCACCCGCCGCCCCGCCACGCAGTACAAAGCCTCTATAACAGTCCCAGATTGCCCCGGCCCCGAACGGTAAACTATTACGTCAACATCTACTCTCAACAAACTTTATAATGCCCGAGTGGAGCGGTGCTCGCGCCCGCTCGTCAACAGTCAGGTGTTGGATCGTGTTTGGACCGCCATCACCCGGCGCTAGGTGCTTCATCCCGTTTCGACCACCCGTCCCTATCATTACACTCCGCAGGACGATGCACTCTCACACCGAACGCCCCCGACTCTGTCGAGCGCGCGGCGCACTCCCGCGGCACTAGTGCTCGAGGAGAGCTCCCTAGGACTGTATCCCATCACTCGATATTTCTCTCCGCACAGGACCGTTCCGACCGATCTCTTCCCCCGCGCGTTCTTCGCCATCACTACTTCATCGCCATCATCTTCCCGCGCAGATCCCGCCCGGCAAACAGACCTCCCTGACCGTTGATTTAATGCGTTGTTTAGTATTTATTGTATTGTGTTGTGATGTCATACGGCATACGCTATTCTTCTCGCCAAATGTTAACCATGATCGTTTTTCAGGGTGCTCTCCATAGCAGCTCCGGAAGTGGATACGATTTTGGATATCGTAAAGGATATTCTCCCAAATTTGTTTGATGTAAGTTTCACTTTTCGTTCATTTCTGGAACATTTCAATAAACTAAATAAAAGAGGAATAATAAATGTGTTTTGTCATATCAGCTTGGTGGAGCTAATAAAGGAGGAAACGGCGACGACGACCTGGACGTTCGTCTACTGATTCACCAGAGTCGAGCGGGTTGCGTGATCGGCAAGGGTGGCGCTAAGATAAAGGAATTAAGAGAGGTAAGCTCTAATTAAACCAAGTAAATGTTATTTTATTTAGTGGCGCCAACATAATTGTACCTACTGAGCTCGAGCAGATGCAGATGCAGCGAAGCTTATAATATCATCTGCTGGGAGGAGGTAGGTAGGTACAGTTATTTCGGATGTTTTTTATTGTGGCGATATTTGGCCCACGTGGTGCCCGTGATGGGGCAGATGCGAGTGCAGCTGCCGCCGTGGATCTCGAGCCTTTATCTATTTATCGGGCGGATGTTTTACATTATAGTAGGTACACCACTTGTTCGTCATAAATCATAATGGGCTAATATAATAAAATAAAGTCACTGAAACAAAAATATACCATACCTATGCCGCATTAGGTACTTGACGTCATAAAATAAAACGGGAAGAAAGTAATACCAATTTGAGGAAATCGTGCTTGTTGATACCTTTCTTTAACAATATGGTTTTCATGGTTCTTTGTTTCCATAAAACATTGTCGGCAACTAACTCGATTAAGCTATAAACTTAGATTACGAGGAACAAACAAGTTTGAGTGTTGCGCAAGTATGGCCGCCGTACCCCGCATCCTCCATCGGATCGGGCCGCTGATGAAGTTTTAAAACGTCTATCGTGGCAGCCGGTAACTTCGCAATCTCCACGCCCCGATCCGCAACAAACTAATCTGCTTTGCTCCGAAAATGTTAGGAGACTGAACTAGGCACTATTATAAAATTGGAAAATAGCATTAACCCCTTTGGATTTCATATTTTTGGATTAATTATTGCACAACATACTCAGTCCCTATCGAAGTATGTACTACGTATTATGTTCTGTAAGAATACGCTGACCGTAGTTTAGGGATGAATTCCGCAAGTTTTTGTTACGATCAGCTGTTCTCGTCCTTTTGTTACACTTTTCCATTGTTAGAAAGGAACATTCTATGCAAGCGAAATCAAAAGACATTATCGGTGGAAACCGGTATTAAAAAGTGCAATTGTCATGTCGAATCATTTATGTAACAAGACTTCCATTGTGCACACGGCACAAAAAATACAGGGGTAGAAGAAACGAAACAAAACGTTTTGAAACGAAGATTGCTCTTCGCAAAAGGTTGTACAAGATACCTGTTTTACAGCATTTACCACCTACGTAAATGCTGTAAAATCGAGCGCACCGCAATGTGCCCTGTTAGTATTTTTAGGAGAATACCAACTCGATGGCGAAGTTTTTTCTATAAACTCCTATCAGGTTGGTGACTAATTAGAATTGCATTATCGAGTATGAAGTCGGTTGTGAAGATTATACCATAGTCTTACTAGATGCTAGGGGCCGCGCGGGCGCGGGCGCGTGCTGGCGACGGCAGCTGCGCCGGCAGGTGCGAGCGCAGCCGCCGGAAGGCCGCACAAAAACACTCCGCGCACCTGGGGCCCACACTACCCTATAAACATACCCATGCCCACGCCGACTTGCACAAAGCGCCACGTCTTTAAACGAACGCGCTCACGACATATGCCGTACCCCTACCCCCATGATTACCTTCCGACCGGCGACCAGGTACACGCGCAGGTGACCCACAGATGCTACAAATACTCGTATTAAGTATGAAACGCCCTTCTCTACTTTACGAATTCTTTCCCCTTATCATTTTATCGCAATTCATTCCGGGAGCACCGAAATTAATCTTGGTAGATTTCAAACAAAAGATTCCCGACTTATAAACAAGATTTGGCAAAAGGGCAGGTACTGCGTCATTAATCCCCGCCATCGAGAAACGTGAGTCGGGAGTGTTTCTCGGTCGATTAACGTGCTCGAGAGCACTTACAAAAGTTAACTTTAACTTGAGGCGACTGTCTAGTACACGAGAGCGCTCGCAACTTTCCTCTGTAAAGTTGAAACAGTTTCGCTGGCTTCATGGGGTGTGGTGATTGTTTAATGCGATATTTTCAACGACGCCGGTTCTCGCAAACGGTCCGGAGTTCATTTAAATAACAAAAGATCATGAATAGTTAGTCTACGATGACGGCAAAAATTAGCATTTACTAAAAGGGTTTAACAGAGAATAAATTGTTGAAATAAAACCGAAGACCGATTTATGGTGGGTTAATATTAATACACATTTTATACAATAGAAGTGTATAGCATGTTTAGTCAGAACAAGCGTCACGTGTGAAGTTAGAGGTTTCGATTCGTTTCCCTCCGGTCGGAAGCGCGCGGCTGCGTCTGCGACGGCTCGGGTTACGCGGGAAATGGTTTTTTTGTTACCTCCACATCCTCCCCTATAGGGAAATAGGCGGAGCAAAAAACGCACTGCACTTGGTAAAAAACAAGTAGCCGACAATCACGAATCACGACACGATAACAATCCTAATAATCGTGTAACGTAAATAATTATACAATTAGGAACCTTAAGAGGAAATACCTACCTGCACTGCTCATTTTTCCATACAAATTCCATACGTCTGTTCCCTCCTCCAAAACTTATCCAATCTGTACCAAATTATAGGATCCGAATGGGAGGATAGGAATGGGAAGAAAATGTTCAGTGTCGGACCGTTTCGATTTTCTTGCTTATTATTATACAATTTGTGTAGTAGGCCTCTGTTTTAGGCCAAATATCCGCCACAAACGGATGCCTAGTACACAAATTCCAAAATCATTTGCGTAAAACCAAAACGGTCCGACACAGAAAAAATATTTCCCATTCTGTTCCTATAAAGTCTTCGCAAATATTGGTTAAGTTTTGGAGGAGGAAACAGACGATAACGAAACCTCGATTTGTATAAACCAGTTACGTTCAGTTTGGACCTCATTTATATGCGACGGTATAGTTACCAGGTGTAAACTTGACGTAAACTGATAGTATGGGAAAAGGAGCAGTGATATATCCTCTTAAGATACGTTGTTAGATGGTTAATTGTCATCGCGCTACGGAAATCATATATTTTTTAATTTTATGCTTAATTCGTAAACATTTTGGTCTTAAGCCACTAAATGGGGACTTCTTCGATGACGTTTCTCCTTAATATAGTCAAACTAATGAAAATTTTCATTACGTAAAAACTTGACTTTTATATGTCACCAAGTCAATAAAATATCCATACACAAATGTAGTCCGAACTGCAGCACATGTCGTTTATGTAGTTGGTAATTACCAGACCTCATTACCGGCTGTCGTGGTGACACCGGCAATTACGAGTGTGCCGCACGCGACCCGCTTCCGCTTCCGATCGGTAAGGCTTCCATCCGATACAGAATATCGATCGCTCATCGATGCCCCATGCCCATGCCCCACACGATACCGTCATATTTTATGTTATGACATCAGCTTTTATTTGACCCCTTTATGGACATAAAATATCAATAAAACGCCGATGAATTGTGTGGTAAAGTTTCGTAAGTACGTGACGGTTCATCAAACAAAGGAAGCTAGGCGGCATTCTTTTTAGTTTCCCTCCTCTATTTATTTTTATCGCCACCATTAATTACTATGTTCGAAAATTCTGCAACGTCGCATATCGTGATGCACGTCGCTCGGGCGGATTAGAAGGAAATCAATCTCGTTATTTATTACTTACTTACTTAAATCAATTAGTGGAGTCTTCCCTATTCAGAGGTCAATCTCGTGTTTATGATAAATGGCAAAGTCCGACCTTACGTGGCGTAGGCGTGGCGCGTGCCGGAGTCCCGGAGCCCCACAAGTGCACGGCGCAGCGAGGCCGAGGGGGGCGCGGGGTCAGGTGTTGCACGGCGGGGCCGTCGCCGCCGCCGCCCGGCTCACTCAGTCCGGCGCCGTCGACGGGAGGGGTCGTTCGCTCCCGACCAATACACGATGCTATTATAAAATTGTGATTTTAATTTTAAAATAATTTGGGCGTATATTAAATTAAATGCAATTGATAAAAGAATTTAAGTGGGAATATTTTGGTGTTTTCTTCCGTTCGATCGAGTGATCAGCCCATTGAAGACAATGAAAGCCTCTGGTCGGATAAAAAGTTTGGCATTAGTGTCTAGTGTCCATCGAACATTAGTGACAATAAATGTGGGATTATGTGATCGGTGTTCGGTCGGGCTCGGCGTGTCGGGTGTTGTTTGTGCGTGCCCGGCACGTGCGCGGGTCGATGCCGCCGCGCCTGCGCGCCGCCCGCTGTCACTCGACGACGGTCACCGCTCCATCCACCACTCGCCGACAGACCTCCTCGACCACCAACGGTCAGTCCAGTAACCAGCAACGCAACTATCTCTGTGTTCTAGCTTTCCTCTGGGAACGTGGCGTGTTCTCACCTCATAAACGGAATATGTTTCTGTTATGTAATTTGTTTGTGGCTAGTTTTCCGTAATGGGGCTTATAGTTATTTTATTAATTCAAAAGTTAATTACAATGTTTGTAAATGAAATTATTAGACTCGAATTAATAATTCATTCACTTCGTTGAGTGCCAGGACAATAGAAATAGTTTTCAAATGGACAACTTTTTGTTGATTCTATTTATTTGGATTATAGAATAACTTTTTTTAAATATCCTTTCTACTTTCTCATGGATCCATCAATGGGCTATTGTTCGAATTTTGGCCCAGTATTTAAATTTAATAGAGGCTACCTGCGCGAAACCTTTCTGGGTATGGGTTACGGCAAACGTTGTGCACAAAGGGATCGCATGTGACAATGCGGTTTTTTACCCCGCGATACATATTTTATTATCATCTGAAAAGGTTCCTCGTATTCAAACTTCATTCGCTTCCCGTCGCCTATTATTCTAATTTGACAACGTCGGTTGCAGAAAACTGGCGCCCGGCTGAAGATATTCTCGAACCCGGCCCCGCAGAGCACGGAGCGAGTGGTGCAGCTGGTGGGCGGGCCCGACGCCGTCGCGGCTGCCGTGCGGGAGGTGCTCGACCTCGTGCGAGAGGTACGTACTGCGTCTCATTTTTGGAAATTCATACTATCACTCTTCGTTTCAATGATGATACTAATGCGAGACCGGATATTAATTCCACTCTTTCTTTTCAGGTTCCCATAAAGGGCGCCATCCAGAATTACGATCCTCACAACTACGATGACTTCTACGCCGACGAGTACGGCGGCTTCGGCAACGGGCAGGGCGGCGGCGGGCCGCGCGGGGCTCCGGGGCGAGGCCCGCCCCGAGGCGGCGGGCCGCCGCGCGGGCTGCCGCCCATGGGCGGGCCGGCCGGCCGCGGGCCGCCGCCGCCGCGCCCCGGCCCGCCGCTGGGCCGCAGCGGCCCGCCCGGCCCGCGCGGCGGCTTCAACGACTTCTCCGGCCCCGCGGGCCCCGGCGGGCCGTCTCGCGGCGGCTTCGGCGGGCCGGCGCGCGGCGGCTTCGGCGGCGGCGGCGGCTTCGGCGGCAACTTCGGGGGCCGCGGTGGCGGCGGCGGCAACTTCGGGGGCGATAACGACCAGCAGGAGACCACCACGCAGGTCACCATTCCCAAAGATGTGAGTGTCGAGTTACAAAGTCTCGTTCGAAATGCTTCACATAATCGAGACCTAAAATAATATATGACTATTGTTCTTTGTCCGTTTTCAGTTGGCGGGCGCGATAATCGGCAAGGCGGGGTCGCGCATACGTAAGATCCGCGCCGACTCGGGCGCCGGCATCGAGATCGCGGAGCCGCTGCCCGGCTCCAACGACCGCATCATCACCATCACGGGCACTCCGGGCCGCATTCAGACCGCACAGTATCTGCTGCAGCAGAGGTACAACTAATACCGTGATATTGACCCCTTCACACAAAGTTAACCATGTTTAGCCAAAATTAACAATGTCATAAAAGATCCATAGCGATAGGAATGACTTTTTAATTATGCAAAAAATTACTTACATTCTTGAAAGACTACTGATAAAGATCAACTAAAACGGCAATGTCATATGTACCAAATTTTATCTTGCATTCTCCAATCTAATATCCGCGTCATTACTAACACAGCATTATTTTACTACTAGAATGTTTGAAGAGTTCCCTGAGTTGGCACCAAACAAGTCTAAGATAAAGTAAAGTTTGTTGATCGGCTTCGACTGTGACGTCGTTGTCGTTTCAAGGTAAAGAAGCAGAAAGATATTTGTAGAACTATTTAGTGTTCCGTATGTTCTTCGATGGGATCTTGAGAACAGTGTTCTAAATTAGTACTTTGTTATCATAAATCATTTATCTTCACAGTATGGGATCATCGAATAAATTATATCATGCTTCATCAGAGAATTTTACTTTACCGAAGCCAAAGGCTAATTCAAACTTGGCTCATTAAATGTCTGATGAAGCCTCATGTAAATAGTTTTAAGTATTTGTAGTTAATACCTCATTATCATTGTGTCATTAATAAACTTGTCATCCTCATTTATAACCAGCTTAACAACCTCTACACTTGTGCTAACATGAATGTGGTGAATAACAATGTTCTAGGTGTGTCACACTAACGGGCGTCGTCTGCCGTGCTTTGTATGGAAGACTAGTGATTTTGTTGTTTGATTCATTAACAAAAAATCACCAGTCTGCCTACAAAGTAACGGTGCTATCTTCGGACGAAGATCTTCCTCATGCTGTCACTGTCACCTGCTAATTCTACTAACTTGTGTAACTCTTAATTGTCATTCATTGATTTTTTTTCTTGTGCTATTTGCATGTATGTGTAACCAATTGACAGTTATTAGAGTGATATAATTCTATTTGACAGTGTTCACGAGAGCAACCCGAACCTGGGCGGCGGGCGCGGCAACTTCTGATTGCAGGCGCTGCACGCCGCACCTAACAACAACTACACTTGAAGCTTTATTGAACCACCACACCATGCATGTACAAGATAATGGCCGCGACGCTCGCGTAACACTTTCCTCGTCAATAATGTTTGTATTTACAGAGTGAATTAATGTAAGGGAATGCATTTATCATAATTTATATATATATAAAAGAAATTTAACTAAGATTGTGTCAATAATTTGATGAGAATTTGTTACATCGATGTATTTTTAAGTAAATAGTAATAGAAATAATGGAAGTTTATTTTGCAAATCTGTTGTTTACTTTATTACAGTCACCTTCACAAATATACCTATAAGCTAAGCTTTCTTTAGTTACTGAGGTCATCTTAAAAATCCAAACAGAAGTTGGCGTCTTATAGACCACTGAGGTTACTAAATCAGTTAACTTCAAATTTGATATACCAGGGATATCGGCCAGTTGTAAAAAAAAAACCTAACAATATCCGACACACACCTAGAAAAAGCTGATGATCTTCAAACGACAGAACAGATTATCCTACATCATAATAAAGCCTAAGATCACTTGGTCAAGTTTCCTTTAAAAAAAGTATATCATCAGTACAGATTACAGACGATGTATAATGACGTCGTTCATGCGATTGAGCTCCGCGTAATCTCTACAAGAACAGCCATAAGTTTATGAATGTTTGCGCGATTGGAAGTAAGTCGGTAAGTTGGCATAATGAATGATTTTAACCCTTAGTAACTGGTAGTGGCGATTATGCTGCAGTTGGGCAAACCAAAACCTACAACCACACCGGCCTTACTTGTGCTTCCCATTACTTCCCTCATGTCAACTGGTGATAAAGCCTAAGGGTGCGTTTTCACTTAGCATGCGAACAACTTTCGTTCTTGCGTAGATGTAAAACACTAATAATGCGTGTTAGTGTATCCTGAATAGTGTAGTAGACTTTGGAGCGAGCGAATGAATGTTTGTTCAGAATACCAAGTGAAAACGCACCATATGATGAAACCTTTTGAACGCCAAGCGCTAAAGAAATTCACCTTGTTAATCAACAGGAATTGAAAAACGCTTGAAGCGGTTTGAATAATATTTTTGATCAATCAAATCTTGTCGTCACTAGACGACGTTGGCATCAGTGGCACAATTTTTCGATGATGTGATATGACGCCTTGGGCGTTCAAAAGGTTCATAAAAATATATATACGTCTACTCTTTTGCTGCCAAATTGAGAAAAGTAGACAAATTCAATCGAACCTCGACAATGTAATTAAATATTTAACGCATTTAATAGGGTAAGGAACAAAAACTTTGGAATAGAGAGCTTGTTAGCCTTAGAGGCCTTTCATGGTGTCTGTTACTGATGATATGGCACGTTTGCATATCTTGCTTCCTGCTCACAGGTCTATTAACCCCTCGTATGCTTAGACGCGTATCCGTGCCAGTTCATGAACTGCCTAAGTACGGATACGTTCTAGCAGACAGCATACAATGACGTAACGCGGCCGCACCGAGGTGTCAAATTCTGAATTGGTTGCCGCATACGAGGGGTTAAATGCCACCAAAATATTTATTCGGGCGTACAAATGCAGAACTAAATAACTACGCCTTTTTATGCTATGTACTCCCAGGGCACTGAGGGTGGTATAAAATATCCGTTTTATTAGTCATCCTGCCGAAACTGACTGGTCTTCAGGTATATGACATTCGACTGAAGAAAAATTACGTGACAACATAGTCTTAATCCTTACAAAATACCACAATTCTTTATTGCACAGTGCACACTAACAAAATAAAATTTACACATGAAACCTGTGCATCCTTATCATCATTTCTGTCTGGCGTGCGTCGTGTTTCGTCTTGTCTTTAGTTAAACTGAACAAATCTATTGTAGGAACAGCTGTCTTAACCACACCACACCGGTTTTGCACTGATTTTGGGTAGTCAGCTAAATAATAACTTAAACAAGTTTCTTATAGAAAATTATATTTCAAGAATCACATGTCTCTTAAAATATGGCAATGTTATAAAATTGCTAAAATACCACCAAAACTTAAAGCTTTTGATCAGACCAAGTATAAGAACATGATCGTCATGGATTATGACCTGGTGGTAGATCATCAATTATTTTCGATTCCACAATTTCATGCTTATCTAAATAAAACAGTATATAAACTAGTGGTGTCACAACTCCTAACAACAGTACACAACAGAGTAGGTGATACCATTTTAAACCAAAATCTGCACCATGGGATGTCAGTTCTTTTACCACCACTGTTTCAACAGATTCTCTTGGTTTATTTGGCAACAATTGGGTATCTTCCGTGACTGACTCAATTGGTTCTGCATCCGTGTAAGGAACCACAGCTGGTGCTAAAGTGCTATTCAATACTATAGCATTGCAGTCAATAGCAAAATCATTGTTTCCATTTATTTCTTTATCCTCTGTCTGACTATTTGCCTGTGGAAGCCCGTTGTGGTTATGTATCACAGAATGTGTGCCTGGCATATTTTTAGAAGTGGAAGGTACAGAATCTAGTGGAGCTGGCATCAATTCTGTGAGTACAGAGTAGGGTGTGACTGGCACTTTTATGGTTCGTCTTGCAAATATTTCATTGTCTTTATGAATGTGGTTGATTCTCTTTAATTCCGAGATCTGAAAAAATAACATACATATACTACAACATTCAATTTCAAGCCAACAATGTCATATTCACTAAAGGTGGATGTTGTCATTGATAAAAAAATAGCAGTGCACGCACACAGATAACATTCAAGAATATAACAGATTACCCTGTTCAGACACAAGTTAAATAAGCATGTCCATGTTCATACCCTCATTGCCAAGGTCATAACATATGTTCTGTGACCATAATAATTGGCATAGTACTTTGGAACTGGTTGAGCTGTCATTATGATGATTTTAGCAGTGAACAGGTTAAAAAATAGAAAGATTAATACTTTTCACAACTTAATGCATAGATTGGCATGTTTATTACTCATTTTTATTATTATCTGATTTGAGACTGTTAACATGTGAGGGCAGCATAAGTATCATCTAAAGCTGAACAATAATTCTCACTGATTATAAAATGATATCTAGAAAATTTATTCTGCTCTCTTCATATCACATATGTATAAGATAAGATCCCAACACAATAAAAGGATTCATGTAAATACAATACCAACAAGACATTTACCCACTTACTTTAAAATGTTAAAATAAACTCTTTCATGAAAGGTTGAAGGTTGGTTTTTACTTATTGTAATTTAAAGCCCTTTTACAACTAACGAATTCTATAGTAAGCTAACTATGCTTTCAATATGTATTTCCTGTTTACTTCTAATGGACTAAAGAACCAATACGGTTTTGATCAGAGTAAACAACCAACACGGTTTTAATACATTTTAAGAGAAGATTCATTACTAAATGATATTGACTTACGGAACAATAGAATCGTAACGCAATAGCCTGTAACGTGTCGCCGTCTTGAACCTGAGCCTCAATAAAATGATCTTGCGACCTCATCTTGTGCAAGGGGATTTCTGCAGAATCTTCGCCGTCGTCCTTCTTTGCACTCATGTTATACCCACTCAGCTCATCTCCGTGCATAAGGCGCGTCCTGATAAACAACTTGTATGAATAACACGTAAACACAAAACGGGTTTCGTAAACTATTTCCGACACTATCCTACACTTACCTCTGTTTCATTATTATCTACTCTAGCACTAATTACTATCATGACCTAAGAAAGAGTAGATCTACCTTTAAATACACTGAATAATTATAAAAGTTATCATTAAAAGAAACAAAACAGCTGTTAGCTTAGCTCTTTGTTGACCAAAAAACTTGGAATTCCGTTCTTGACAATTTGGAAGGAATATTTCTTTGACGTCAGTTGTCCATAGACACGCTGAACGTTTTTTGGAAAAGTTGAAAAGCATTATTATAATTTACACTAGTAGCTTTATCATGTTTATAATTGTTGGAGGAAAATTAATAAAAACATTTAATTTTATGTTAAGTAAAACGAAATTACTTATACAAAAGAAGCTAAATTGGTATTAAAGAATGAATTGAAGGGAAAGTTCGTAGAAAAATGCCTCTTAGAATAATGATTGATTTTGACAGTTGAGTTGAATGCTTATCTTGCTTCCAAATTTTCGAGATCTCTTGTAATAAATACATTGTACCTAATAAATAAGTAAATGTACCAAAAATAACTAATATTGATTGACGTTAAGAGTGGACAGTGTGCTTAAACCCTTTCGGGCACGTATTATTGTTACTTCCAGGAGTTCAGCAAAACGAGCTGCAGCATTATGGACACAAGCATATTATAAGTTCGTTTCAAAGTTGTTTATGTTGAATTTGTAAGTCGTCTTCATGTTGATTCTATGCCACAATTATTTTCGCGTCAGCCAAAATAACAAAAATGACAATGACGACATCCAGCATGTTAACAAGAAGAAATTCGTGTTTGGTTTGTTCATCCTTTTATTGGTTGATGTTTTGTGGGTGGTGTCATCCGAGCTGACAAAGGTAAATAATCTATTTAGCATTCTGCACCTACGTCATATTCATATTACTAGAAATAAAATATATAAATTACAATCCTACTTGCAATATTCTTATTGTATAAAAACAATCGGTACCATGGATATATTTTTCTATTACAGTACATCTACATAGAAGAGAAGATTGATAGGCCATTCCTGGTGTCTTACATTCGAAGCTCATTGTTATTTGTATATCTTGTGGGGCTGTGTTTTTCACCTCCTACTAGAGATCCTTGCCGACCGGCTGATTATACAGTAAGTTTATTTTTCTATTTATTAAAATATACATATAATATTATTACAACACACAGCCTAAATCTTAGAACCTAGACAACTGAGAATTATCACCTATTAATTACTGAGTTACATTTACTGCTTTGAAAAGTTTACATGTTAAACATACTATTTTCTAATTAAGTCAATATGTTCATAATTAGCATGACTTATTAGCATACATCGGGGATTTCAGAGCGGGAACGATTTGAAAAAGAGTAGAGATAAACAGATACGTTAGTCTGAGAAAATATCATATTATGCCTAATGAATAACTACCTCTCTGCGAATTGTATACACTCTATGAGACAGTTTTATTTTAATTCATGTAGTACTTTAGCTTTATTACCAAGCCTCGGTAGATAACAATAAAAATAACTTTAATTAAATACCTGCACTAAATTTAGTAGTTGACATGATTTTCTGAATAAACTATAAATATTTTTCCATAATTGGAATTGTTAATCTGCGGCGTCTTGCTGTAAATATCCATTTCAATGAACTGACCGATCTTTCCACGTCGACAGTTGTAATAGGTGCATATTTAAACTTTTTGAAGGAATCAATTGATGCACGAGAAGTTTGCGATTGGAGTTATATTTTCTTTGCCTTTTAACAATTTATATTTAATTTTTAGCGTGCTAATATGGCTACTATGACATTAGCTATTTGCCGACCGACACCATCCGTGGTTTCGTCAACACTGCCGTAAATATATTATTTTTTAAGCTCATTTCGTATTGTATTCATTTTTTCATCGTAAACTTTACTCAAATGAACTGAAGAACTTTTTTACAGTTTTTCCAAATTTACTGGTATAGTTGCCGGCAAACTTTTTTAACAAAGATGCCGGATCTGCACATGTCACACAAATCATTCACATTTGTACGTAAATCAGCTACTGCGCAGTCAAAATTAATATCGGATTGGTTACCTGCGTCCATGGTAAGTATATTAATATTACAGCCCACAAAAAAATTCACGAGCTCACTATTGAAATCATATTTTATACTTGTGTGTTTATTGGACGCAACATGTCGCGTCGCGTTACACCAAATTTCGTTTGAGCGAAGCTAACATTGCATTTGGTGCAAAAAATAAAGAATCTTGAACCTCTGTCTGGATTATTTTCTATCCATCACGAACGCACAAACTCGTAATGAGCTTTTTTTCTTGGAGGCATATTTGTATTGATTATTATATAGTATTTTTAAAATTCGATTGCATTGTAAATTATCTATTAGGGTACGGTATGACAATAAGTGCCTAATATAATGTCAATATTGATATAAATGAGTAGGGACTTAACTGAAGAGGTTGATAATGACTGACCATTATAACATGTGTACCTATATGAATGATTATTATTTTATATTTTTCAATTAATTATTCATGACGTAGAAACCTGCTAGAGTACATTCTGTTTTTTAAGTCAATACCTACTCTTTGGCTAATGTCAAACGTTCCCGCTCTGAAAACCCCGATGTATGCTTATTAGACAAAGGTAATTCAGAAATGCAACGAATATGGCTTAACCTATTATCTAGCCTTTGTTGACTACAACAAAGCATTTGATTCTTTAAAGCACACAAAAATTTGGGAAACACTTGAAGGTCAAGGTGTCGAAAATAAATACATAAGAGTGTGATCAACAACATATACAAAACAATGACGGCAAGGATAAGAATAGAAAGAGTCTGCAAACACTTCCCTATCAAGAGAGGAGTCAGACAAGGGAACCTGCTGTCACTGAAACTCTTTTCGGCAGTGTTGGAACACATATTCAGAAATCTTGAATGGGACAACTATGGACTAAACGGAGTTCGTCTAAACCACTTGAGATTCACAGATGACTTAATTCTGATTTCCACAGACCCAAGAAGCCTAGCATTTCTTCTCAAACATCTATTACTTGAAAGTGATAAAGTTGGACTCTCAATGAATGCAACAAAAACCAAAGTAATGATGAATCATACCAAATCACCCATCATAGTAAACGGCGCCGAAATAGAATATGTTGAAGAATACACATACTTTGGATAGCACCAATACACCTCACAACAAAAGAAATAAACAACAGAATACAGCTAGCATGGAAAAGATATTGGTCTCTCAAAGATGTTGTCAAAAATCCTCAAGTACCAACCAAAGCAAAGAAAAAGATATTTGATTCATGTATTCTACCCGTAATGACTTATGGATGTCAAACATGGAGCCTAACAAAACAAAATATGACCAAAGTCTAGACGTGTCAACAGAGCATGGAGCGAAGTATGTGAAACTAAAAAACCGAGTAAGACTAAAAACATTACGAAACCAAACAAAAATCACTGAAGTACACTGTAACAAAACTAAAATGGAGGTGGGCAGGTCATATAATGAGAAACAATGGAGACAAATGGGTGAAGGACGTTACCCAATGGTGTCCAAGACAAAATAAAAGGAAAGTGAGGCAACATCTAAGATGGGAAGATGAAATTAAAAAAGTGACTGGTGCTACCTGGATAAGAAATACACAGGATAGAGGACTGTGGAGGGCTTTAGGGGAGCCCTTTGCGAAATCGCAAGACAATCGCCAAACAGGCTCATAAATATACAATAGAACCCTTGGTGGGCGAATCAGAGTCGCACTTGACCTGTTTTTTAATTCCAGTGGATTGATGACATCCATCACAGATAACAGTGATATAATAAACTACACAATGATATAACTGATAAGGAACTTGTTTCCTATTACCTAATATTTATTTGAACAATGTCTTTTTTTCAGCAATTGTTAGAGCCCAATGCCGAAGCAGATGAGGATAACTTTTTTAATGAATCAAATAACAGTTTGGTAAGTCTTCAAAACATAGAAGACATTTGTTTAGAATAAATTATTTAGTATTATAAATAATTACTTATTATTAATTATTATGTATCTATCAGATGTGAGCTCAATACAAAATAATATCTAGATAGGTAGATGTTGTTATGTTCCCAAATGTTTCCTGAAGAACTCTTTTTTTTTTGTACTCTAAGTGGTCTCATTTCTTACAAATCGGACACATTTTTCAGTACATCAAATATCTCTAGCTAGATGTCTATATATATGATACAGGTATGTAGGTTTCGATGATGATGAATAAAATTTTACTATTATAAATCACTTCCTTACACCTATTACATACTCCATAGTGAGAGAACCAAGGGTTACAGTACTGTGACAAACGTGAAGAAGTAAATTTTATTAGACACAAGTAGCTAAATGTTTACTTTCTACAGGGTGACTCGACATTCGTGCCAGTCCGCGCCGGCGAGACCACCGACAGCGACGATGCGGCGCCCCGCGCGGTGCGGTTTAATAAAGTTGCTGAGGTATGCTTCATCTATCTAAGGTGTACCCTGTATTCTAATACTAAGACAATCATTCAAAGTTAAATACGAACAAAAGTACTTACTTGTAACAAACCATAACATCACGTTTCGACAATCATCCGTGTTGCAGTGGCCATTGATATTTGGGATTATCACAGGTGAGATTTTTTTCTCAAACAATTAAAAATTTAATCTTATTTTCATTTTCTTTGTTTAGGAAAAAGATGAAAATTCCAATTGTTGTTTTACTTGTATCACAGATGACTCTTATAGTATAAGTGCATTATAATCTAAATGAAAATTAGACTGTGCTAATTTGGTACTTTTACTTTGCTATAATTTTGGTTAACTGTGCTTAACACACATTCAATTCCTAAAAACATTCACAAACAAATATAATCATATAATAGTTAGTTAATCATATTATACCAATGAAACCGGGATATCAAGCAATTGAACTTACCATTTATTGCCAAGACAACATCATTGAAGACACATCTACTTTAAAATCAAATATTAAATCAACATTATGTGGAAGCACTTGGAGGGAACTTCAATCGGCGGTTGATTGTGCTGTGAAATGACGGATTACCGCGTAGTTACAGAAGCTAATTTGAATTATCATTAGCAAATGACATAGCTTAGAAAACATTATTTCTTGCCTAATTGTGAATATTCTCAATGGATTGGGTGCAATAATACATTATAGTTAATGGGTGAAAATCAGAAGCGTTTCAGACCTCTCATTATGCAACTGTGAAAGGTTGAACACGCCAAAACTGGGGCACACAAAGATTAATATTAAATAATTTTAATAATAAATAACCACATTATGTTTTCCACATTTAATGTCGAATTTAATGAAGTTTATAACAACATTTCCTATTTTAGTAATTGTCTACACTGTAAGCCATACTTCTAACTTTCCTGCGCACACGGCTCATAAGACCTTTGCACCATCTCATTAGGACACCGTTTCGACGCCCATGTCCATACTTTTTGTAGTTCAGAGACCGATTTTATTTCTCCGCCTTTCTTTTTTAAGATTCCCTTCATAATACTCCAGTAGTCTTCAACAGGCCGCAGTTCTGGACTATTTGGGGGGTTGCATACTTTGGGTACCACCACGATTCCGTTTGCTTCGTACCATTTCAACACTGCTGTTGCGTAATGGCAAGTAGCAAAATCTGGCCAAAACAGCGGTAGTGAGTCGTGCTTTCTTATGAAAGGCAGTAAACGTTTCTGTAAACACTCTTTTTAATAAATACCGCTGTCTATTGTCCCGGTGGTAATAAACGAGCGACTTTTTTTTCGCAGCTACATATTGCCTGACAAATAAGGTATTTTTTTGGGAATTTAGACTGTTTTTTTTTAATTTACATTCTTCAGGAGCGTCTGTTCGACTTACGCTGGTATAGAACTCTTGGCCAGGAATTTGTTTTAAGTTTGCCTTTGCATATGTTTCGTCGTCCATGACCACGCATGCAAACTTCGTAATGAAATTTTCATAAAATTTTCGTGACCGTTTCTTTGCAGATAAGTTCTGTCTCGAGTCTCGATCTGGTGCAGCCTGGGCTTTATAACTTCTTGGTCGTGCCCTACGTTTAACTTTTTAAACATAGCACTGAGACATTTTCACTTTCTTGGCAACATCGTGAGATGAGATCTTAGGATTTGAGGCAAGAAACCTTACAACACTCTCGTCCTTTTTTTATTCTTGACTCCCTGCAACCCACCACTTCCTGGCTTGCGATCTATTGTTAAGCGTTCACGAAACCTTTTTAATACGCGGCAAACCGTAGATTGAGGACATTTCAGTTTTTTTGCGATATCTCTATAGCGTAGCATTGAATTTTCTACATATTCGTGCAGAATGGGTTCGCGTTGTTGATGTTGTTTGCTCGACATTTTGACAGCGAATAAAAAAAAGAAAAAAAAATTTTTACGTATTATAGGATAGTTCCTTGTAATCAAATAGGTGTCTAAAAAATTTGCATAACTCTATTTTTCGCGTAATAATAGCCGATTTTACATGCCCAACTTTTGGCGTGTTCAACCTTTACATAGTAAGAGGTCTTAAAACACGAATGTATTTTCATAATAGGATCACACAAGTGTTTTAAGGCCTAATAATGTACAGTAGCATACACTACTTCATCTACTCACGCGAATATTTATCATCATGTCATAGATTTTTTTTTGTTATCTATAAACTAAGTAAGTACACAGTAATGTGGGGAACGGATGTTGAACCCAGGAGTGGAATTTAGAAGTTGTAAGAATTCAGTAAACCATTGGAATATCAATGAAATAAGCACAAAACAAGATAAACAATGTTTTCTATTTGACTTTTATATTAAGACTACTCAAGACAGATGACAGCATATATTTTACAAACTAAAAACTTAACGCCGGTCTAGCATCGAAATGCAAAGAGGTTGCACCTCAACACCTTCTCTCGATGTGTAGACCTAGGCTTTTCACCAGCTGTTCAAGTCTGGGTCTAGCTAGCGGCTTTGTGAATATGTCTGCCAGCTGTAGCTCAGTGCTGATCCTCTTCACAGTGAGACTTCCATTCGCCACTAATTCACGTACAAAGAAATGACGAATTCGTATGTGCTTGGTTCTTCTATGGAACTCAGGATTCTCGGCCAAACGCACAGCTGCCTCATTATCCACATACAACACAGGTAGACCTTCTGTCTTTACCAATCCACCGATAAGACGTGTGAGCCAAATGCTTTCTCTTCCGGCCTCGCTGGCTGCGACTATTTCAGCTTCCGTTGTTGAAATTGCAACGCTTTGCTGTCTCTGGCTGAGCCATGATACTGCTCCACCAGCATATAGTACTCCGGTAGTAGATCTTGCTGTCACAATATCCCCACCATGGTCTGCGTCACTATAACATTCTATGTTACCCCTTTTATAGTTTCTCCTGTATAATATTCCCATGTCTGGAGTATACTGCAAATAGCGAAGAATGCGCTTCAGCCTCACGCAATCTATTTGAGTTGGGTTTTCTAGGCTTCTAGAGACCACACTCACGGCGTAAGCGATATCTGGTCTAGTGCCAACCATCAGATATGCGAGCGCACCAACCACTTGTCTGTAGTTACTAAGAAAGAAGTCTTCAACCTTCTCTGGTTTTTGAACTACATCATCTTTTGCTATTGGAGTGGTCACAGGCCTGCACTCTTGCATTCCAAACCGTTTCAAAATTTTCTGTACATAGGCCGTCTGATGAATTCTTATATCACCACCTTCTCTGGTTTCTATCTCTATCCCCAGAAAATACGAGATATCTTTCGTAGTAATTTTGAACCTCGACTTTAATTGCTCAAGGAACTCCTCAATTACTTCCTCGCTTGAACCAGCAATCAGCCCATCATCGACATAAAGAGCCACAATCAGTTTTCCATTAGCCTTCTCCCTCTTGAAAAGACATGGATCAGCCTCGCTGACTACAAAGCCTATTTCCTTGTAGAAGTCCAGAATAGTCCTGTTCCAGCAACGAGGAGCTTGCTTTAGACCGTAAAGACTTTTCTTTAGCAGACAAACTCGACCCGTCCCGTCGTCATACCCTTCTGGTTGCTTCATGTATATCTCTTCGTCAGAAAGAGATCCGTACAGGAAAGCTGTTGAGACATCGAACTGACTTAATTTCATGCCTTCACTAGCTGCAATACTCAACACAGCTCGTACTGTTGCCATCTTGGCTACAGGGCTGAAAGTCTGATCGTAGTCTTCTCCCTTCCTTTGTCGAAAGCCTTTTACCACTAGCCGAGCCTTGTACTTATTGACTGTTCCGTCAGGGTTCAGCTTCACCTTGTAAACCCATTTGCATGGAATAGCTTTCCGGTTCTTAGGTAGCTTTTCTAGAATCCAAGTTTTATTTTCTTGCAGGGATTCAATTTCACTCTCCATAGCCTTATTCCACAAATCTTTATCAGGGCTGCTTATTGCTTCCTTATATGTATTTGGTTCTACATATGAATCCGTGCCGACATAAGATACATAATCATTGAATTTATCCGGGCGTCTGAGAAGAGTTCGGTCCCTTAAATGCATACCATGTCTTGCTAACTGCTCGATGATCTCGCCTTCATTTTCATCATTCTCTATGACGCGCTCTGCACCACAGTTCTCCTCGTTCTCCCCCTCTAATTCAATAGATTCGTCTTGTTCTGGCAACTCTGGCAACGCATCCTCGAACTCTGTATCATCACTAGCAACAGGAGCTTCAACAGCGTCCTGGTTTTCCTGTAGTCCAATCTCAACATGTCTTTCAACTAGTGCGTCTTCGTTCACTTCAATGACGGAATTAGGTGTTTCTTTTCTGACATATAAAGGAACTTCCAGTTCGATCACTTCTTTCCCAACCTCCAAATCTTGGGCATCAATCTTTGATTCTATGGGTCTTTCGTTGAATGTGACATCACGAGATCTTACGAGAGAGTTCGATTGCTTGTTCCATAATCTGAAGCCGTCGTCATCATCATAGCCAATTAAAATGCACCACAACTCGAAAGGAGACTTATCTTCCACAGACGTTGGTCCTGTTCGGTTTAAGATATAAACTGCAGTTTTTACCAATTCTGCCCATAAAACTTGAGGAAGCTCTCCATGTGCATCATACATCGTTGCTCTGACCATTTCGACGATTGTGCGGTTTTCCCTTTCGCTACAACCATTCTGCTCTGGTGTATAGGGCATTACCAGGCGTTGGTGTATTCCGTGCTTGTCCAATTCCTTTCTTACTTTCTCGTTGTCGAATTCACCTCCGTTGTCACTCAGAAATTCCTTAATTCGGTGACCTGCTGCCTTCGCTTCTTCCAACATCAAACGTAATAGCTCAGGTACTTCCGATTTATTTTTCATTATGTAGACGTAACGGTACTTGGAAAATTCATCTTTAAATAGGACAAAGTACCGAGACTTTGAACAACTAGGTGGGAACGGACCACAGACATCCGAATGTATGCGTTGTCCTGGACTTACAGCTTTTTCTCGGACACCAAACTTCTTTCTGTGCGTCTTACCAAAAATGCATCCGTCGCATAAACTCCCACTGTCCTTTGACTTGACATCTAGTTCTCGTTCAATGACTCTCTTCACGTGGCGTTTGTCTTGATGACCCATGCGCTCGTGGTAAAGCTGTAACGTGTCAACTGCGTTTACCATCACGCTTTCCTTCGGTGGAATCGGTCTACAGTACAGTACAAACCGCCATGTTTCTGTCTACTGCCGGTCACACACAGTTCCCCTTTGATGCTAAATGAACATGTTGTGCCTCGTGACTCAAACAGACTTTCTGTGTTCACATCGTGTGCTGAAAGCACAGAGAAGAGATTCTTTGTGACCTTCGGAACATGCCACACATCATTCATTACGAATGTCCTCTTCTTTGTCTTCATAAGAATCGAACCCTTTCCTAACGCTTCTATTACTTTCCCATCAGCGGTGGTCACCATGTGCGGTTCTTGGAAACGCTCGAAATCCTGGAACAGGTCACTTCTCATTGTAACATGGTGCGTGGCGCCATTGTCAACGTACCACTCATCCCGATCCGTATTACAATCTGTGACATTTGCTAACACAGCCATCATGTTGGTCATACCAGATTTCCGACTTCGTTCCTTCTTGGGACAGTCCTTCTTGAAGTGTCCGACTTCCCCGCAGCCATGGCATTTGAAGGATTTGGTTCTCTTCATGGTCTTTTTGCTGTTTACTACCAGTGCTTCACCAGAGGATCTTGACACGCATCCAGTATCTTCCTTGGAGGTTGTCGTCTAGGCCCTTTCATGGGCACACAGCTGACTAGTCAAATTGTCCACGGTTCTGTCCTTCTTTGATATCATAATCCAACTCGATTTAAAAGAAAAATATTCTTCTGGCAGGGTATCCAAAATCTTGCAGATTAGCAGTATTTCAGGCAGTTCCTTTGCTTCATCCGCTTTTATGAGCTCTTGATTCAGATTGTGCCACAAATTTTTTGCTTTTGATACGTGAGTTGCAATGTCATCCGAAATGTCCATCTTCATTTGAAATAAACTCATACAGGCATGATACAAGCGGTCATCGTTCACGCCGTCATATAGCCGATGCAGTTCATCCCACACATCACTTGGACTCGTGAACCGTATAACCTTGTCCAGTGCTTCATCGGTTATATTGTTTGTAATTAATAATAGAGCCGTACTCTCCAATTTCAAGTACTCTCCAAGGCTCTTATTATAGGCTGTCATTGCCGCAGCAGCAGTAGCAACGTCACCACCCGCCGCCGGCTTCTCTGGCTTCCTAATTTTACGACAAACAATATCTATAAGGCCATCCATGCCTCTCAGGAGTGCCGTCATCCGATATCGCCATGGCACCCAGTTGGTGCCATCCAACTTTGAAATTTGGATTTTACTAAGCTCCATTTTAAAATCGTTACTTCTTACGTGATACGCCCATAACCTAATGTGGGGAACGGATGTTGAACCCGGGAGTGGAATTTAGAAGTTGTAAGAACTCAGTAAACCATTGGAATATCAATGAAATAGGGTGCGTCCCATGAGATATAACTACATAATATATAATTTCATATTAATAACGTTCACAAGATATAATAAACTTTTGCTATAACATCAAAATCAATATTTTTATTAGGAATAACGGTCAATTAGCATAAGACTCATGTTGTAGAATGATTTTTTATATAACACTCAAATACTCTAAATTTAGTTGATATAACATACATAACGTATATCGATCATAGTATATACTTTCTTTTCGTATAATGATTAGAAAATATAATAGCGTATGATATACTAAATAGGTTATAACTGCTACCCCACCCCTATGCCCCTAAAATGGAACATGGGTCAAAAACCGAAAACTGTAGGTTAGGTTAGGTTTGTTTTATGACCATGGATAGCGGAGCGAGCAAAGCGAGCGGAGGGTCAAAATGCTTGCTTGCATGGAGGTACCTACATTAAAATTTAACAGCGAACTATTGCATACGTATGTTCACAATTGATAATGGCAGATTAAATTCTGGCAAGTAAGAGTCCGTTTGGAAGAACTGCGATAAAATGGAATATGGGTCAAAAACCGAAAACTGTAGGTTAGGTTAGGTTTGTTTTATGACCATGGATAGCGGAGCGTCAAAATGCTTGCTTGTATGGAGGTATATTAAAATTTAACAGCAAACTATTGCATAAGGATGCACACAATTGATAATGGCAGATAAAATTCTGGCAAATACGAGTATACCGTCTGGAAGAACTGCGACAAAATGGAATGTGGGTCAAAAACCGAAAACTGTAGGTTAGGTTAGGTTTGTTTTATGACCATGGATAGCGGAGCGAGCGAAGCGACCGTAGCGTCAAAATACTTGCTTGCATAGAGGTACATATATTAAAATTTTACAGCGAACTATTGCATAAGTATGTACACAATTGATGTGCAGGCGGTTATTCTATACGAGCATTATGCATTTTGGTGTTAGATGTATTGAGTAATATACATTATAAATCTGAGGTATTATGAACGTTATACGTTATGATCGTTATATACAATGATATTATACTTAAATAACGTTATACTTAACAAAAATAGATATTTTGATGTTATATCTAACGTTCGTTATACACCTTGAACGGTATACAAAACAAGCTTATACCATATGAGCGTATATAATATGAATATTATAGTATAAGTTCTTATACCTTATATTACTTACCCATTTTACAAACTAAAAACTTAACGCCGGTCTAGCATCGAAATGCAAAGAGGTTGCACCTCAACACACAGTACTACGAAAAACTCCCGCAGAGCGGAGGAATTAATGAGGCGGCGGCGAGGGCGGGGTCGCCATAACATCATAATTATATTGTAATGTTATGAAATAACATCACTGATTTTGATCCTCTATGACCCACCGCCGTTGTTGTATAGTAATGTAAGTCGTTACCTAATAGTATCTGAACTTGTTGTAGTAATTTATCAATATATGTGTATAAACAATATTTACGATAACTATATGCGTTTTTTTCTATGAATGGCTTAGTAGGTTGAATAAAAATGCGTAAAATATCACTACAGCTAAGAAACGCTGCTGGGACTGCAGGAATTTTAACTTCTATCTGCACATGATAATGTAATGTTTAAAGCAATGTATTTGTCGCACAGGTCCGAGTGATGTCTGCAGCGATGGCGGGCGAGGCGCTGCTCGCTCGTCTATCGTGGGCCGCGTCCCTACGTGCGAGCGAGTTCGCGCAACGCCGCGCCGCCGCCGCCGCCACGCGCCGCCACCTCCGCATGGCTGTCGTGTTCAGCGTGCCGGTATGTAGTACCGAGCGAGTTCCGCTCGCCTGTCGCGGGTCGGATCCCTACGCGACAGCGAAATCGCTCAGCGCAACTAAAATTATTTAAAAGGCTTGGTATAGGAAAAACGCTTGCGGATTGTGGCCCTCCGTGAGGCCACTTCGGCCTAGAGTGGGCCGTGGTGTTACGAGCGAGCAAGTTCGCGCAGTGCTTCAGCTTAACGCCACGGATTCCCGAACTGGAAGGATCCGCGGGGCAGTCCGAACTTCGACCCATCATTGACCTGACCAATAGGTATTGATGATGTATTAACCATGCCTGTGCTAACTTTGGGCACGTTCTAGGGATTTGGTATCGATAGAAAAAATGTCGATACATATAAAAAAAACTGGTTACGTACGATATCATGAAAAATTAAAATAAACAAATAAATACACGTTTTAATTGTTCATTGTTTTTATTTTAAAATGAAGAGGTAATAAAATATATTTATTTACGTTGAATAACATTTAGATATTGACAGTAACATCGATATATTATTTTTACGATAAAATATTTTGCTACATCACTAGTATCTGTGCTCCGAGTTAGTACATTGCTATTAGATCTTACTCATAATCTCTGAGCTCGTTATAGAGATGTTATTGTAGGATGTGGGTAAAATTAATGACACAATAAAAGACGGTTGGCGACTAAGTGCCGTAAATTGATCTTAAATCTCCTCATTGCAGTGGTTCATCTCCAACTACCTGTACCGGCTGAGCCTGCGCACGGCGCACTCGGGCTCCGCCACGCTGCTGGCGTCGGCGGCGGGCGCGCTGGCGCTGGCGCTGGGAGCCCTGGCCGCGCCCGCGCCCGCCGACCGCCTCACGCTGCCCAAGCTGGCCGGCGTGCTGCTGACTGCAGCCGGTCTGGTGAGTTACTGAGCCTGCGCACGGCGCACTCGGGCTCCGCCACGCTGCTGGCGTCGGCGGCGGGCGCGCTGGCGCTGGCGCTGGGAGCCCTGGCCGCGCCCGCGCCCGCCGACCGCCTCACGCTGCCCAAGCTGGCCGGCGTGCTGCTGACTGCAGCCGGTCTGGTGAGTTACTGAGCCTGCGCACGGCGCACTCGGGCTCCGCCACGCTGCTGGCGTCGGCGGCGGGCGCGCTGGCGCTGGCGCTGGGAGCCCTGGCCGCGCCCGCGCCCGCCGACCGCCTCACGCTGCCCAAGCTGGCCGGCGTGCTGCTGACTGCAGCCGGTCTGGTGAGTTACTGAGCCTGCGCACGGCGCACTCGGGCTCCGCCACGCTGCTGGCGTCGGCGGCGGGCGCGCTGGCGCTGGCGCTGGGAGCCCTGGCCGCGCCCGCGCCCGCCGACCGCCTCACGCTGCCCAAGCTGGCCGGCGTGCTGCTGACTGCAGCCGGTCTGGTGAGTTACTGAGCCTGCGCACGGCGCACTCGGGCTCCGCCACGCTGCTGGCGTCGGCGGCGGGCGCGCTGGCGCTGGCGCTGGGAGCCCTGGCCGCGCCCGCGCCCGCCGACCGCCTCACGCTGCCCAAGCTGGCCGGCGTGCTGCTGACTGCAGCCGGTCTGGTGAGTTACTGAGCCTGCGCACGGCGCACTCGGGCTCCGCCACGCTGCTGGCGTCGGCGGCGGGCGCGCTGGCGCTGGCGCTGGGAGCCCTGGCCGCGCCCGCGCCCGCCGACCGCCTCACGCTGCCCAAGCTGGCCGGCGTGCTGCTGACTGCAGCCGGTCTGGTGAGTTACTGAGCCTGCGCACGGCGCACTCGGGCTCCGCCACGCTGCTGGCGTCGGCGGCGGGCGCGCTGGCGCTGGCGCTGGGAGCCCTGGCCGCGCCCGCGCCCGCCGACCGCCTCACGCTGCCCAAGCTGGCCGGCGTGCTGCTGACTGCAGCCGGTCTGGTGAGTTACTGAGCCTGCGCACGGCGCACTCGGGCTCCGCCACGCTGCTGGCGTCGGCGGCGGGCGCGCTGGCGCTGGCGCTGGGAGCCCTGGCCGCGCCCGCGCCCGCCGACCGCCTCACGCTGCCCAAGCTGGCCGGCGTGCTGCTGACTGCAGCCGGTCTGGTGAGTTACTGAGCCTGCGCACGGCGCACTCGGGCTCCGCCACGCTGCTGGCGCTGGGAGCCCTGGCCGCGCCCGCGCCCGCCGACCGCCTCACGCTGCCCAAGCTGGCCGGCGTGCTGCTGACTGCAGCCGGTCTGGTGAGTTACTGAGCCTGCGCACGGCGCACTCGGGCTCCGCCACGCTGCTGGCGTCGGCGGCGGGCGCGCTGGCGCTGGCGCTGGGAGCCCTGGCCGCGCCCGCGCCCGCCGACCGCCTCACGCTGCCCAAGCTGGCCGGCGTGCTGCTGACTGCAGCCGGTCTGGTGAGTTACTGAGCCTGCGCACGGCGCACTCGGGCTCCGCCACGCTGCTGGCGTCGGCGGCGGGCGCGCTGGCGCTGGCGCTGGGAGCCCTGGCCGCGCCCGCGCCCGCCGACCGCCTCACGCTGCCCAAGCTGGCCGGCGTGCTGCTGACTGCAGCCGGTCTGGTGAGTTACTGCAGTGTCGACGTTAGCGGCAAGGCCTTACCACTTATATGATACTTCTCTAAGCGGATTATACTGTAGTTTATTGCCAGCAGTTTATTAAGAACGGATCAAAATTATGAATATCGTATTTACCCAATGAAATGAAATGAACATGAAAAAATATTTATAACATTTGTTTAAAAAATGTAATTAAAATTATGATAATTATTATTTATCAGTTATCAATGTACAGTATATTTAGTTTTTATGCATAAACGCTCTGATCAAGCCATAGTCCATCATTCTGTTCTATACGCTCCTTAAACTCGATTCAAGGAAAAATAGAAGACACATGAGATGGTGAGACCCTGCAGTGGCCTCGTAACGTTCCCTATTATCCCCGTTTGCTAAGATCGAAACGAAAATTAATTCGATATGACCTCTATAAAATAACAATCCGGCACTAGAACATCATACAAAATGCTTTATTCCACACGAGAAAAGTTTACAAATGAAACAAAGATACAACATTTTAAAACGGATTAAATTTTAGTGTTCTTGCATCTGTCTTTATGCAAGACATTTAAAAACTTCAAGTCTCCACTTACAAGTAGTAAGTTGAGTTTCTTTCGGCGTTTCTTCTCAACAGTGGTATCTTGTGAAATGCCGGTATACTCAGACATATAAAATTGCCCTTGTGGCCTAGGGTATTATTCAGGCGCCGGGAAAGAAGAGTTCTCCGGGTGAGCAGGTATGGGAGGCCGGATAGTGATACGAAGCCGGCAAGCCCTTTGTCACGGCTAAGGCATGTATCTCGAGTTATCTCGCCCGAAACGTGACTTCGAAGCCTGTTATAACGCACGCTATGACAACGTTTCATTGCATGCTTAGAAATATTTCATGTATGACTAATTGACCATGAATACCATGATAAAGTGCGTGTGCGTGTGTGTGCGGCAGGTGGTGGTGGGCGTGTGCGAGCGGCTGGACTGGGCGGGCGCGCTGGCGGCGCTCGGCGCGGCGCTGAGCTACGCGGTACATCTGCTGCTGTTCCGGCTGGAGATGCGCAAGGGCGAGGGCATCAACTGCCCTCTGTTAATTGGTCAGTTTACACCAATCATCGTATTTTAGCATGCCTGGTATTCTTCTCCATTTTATTATTTGGTTTTTTTATGCGCAAGTGAAACTCCTTATTTGGGCGCGACAGAAAAGCCTAACGCGTAATTGGGATTCACGTCGATTGACGTCGTGATTCACGTCGAACGAAGGGCTGCAACAGCTGATAATGTCGCCGCTTCATTTCGGATGCTTAGGTTTAGATGTCCGTTTGTCCGGATTACCGGCTGTTCTCGCCTACAGGCTGCATTCCTCAACTTATTCTCGTGTTGTGAGTACGTTCAATAATAGGCTAGTTGGCCCATTGATGAAATACATATATTTGAAATCGTTTATAATGATCTTACTAGCTCAAAAAAAAAAATTGTATTTTTATGAGAGCTATAGTCTGTACGTTTAGGTATTTAAAAAAAATGTAAACAAACCATTTAAAGGGTTGTTTATAAGATAACGTTTGGTTCCTGTTATTTTTTTTATATTATAAAATAATTGACCTCACTACTGCAGTCCGTTCCATTCAAATAACACGCGTTATCGCTTAATTTTACCGAATATATACAAATACACGAAGACAAACATATTTTATCAATTTTTTTTTTCTCAGTAAATCGTCAGTAAAAAGTACCCATATTTGCAGGTTTAAAACGCAAGGCTGCATTATACTGGAACAAGACTAATATAAAAAATATAGTTTCATAAATATATTTTAATCTTAGAATAATTTTTAGTTTTAATCCCATAAATTTGTTATTTTTGATGTTTTATTTTTGACCCATATTAAATGTATAGACTAAAATAGAAAGTCACAGGTTTAAAGTAGCAACACCTACCTTACGTGATTTTTTACTTTGTCGGTTTGACAATCGCCATTGCTTGCTGTCAATTTGACAGCTCCGGTTTGTTTAAATTTTTTTAAATAGCTAAAAGTACAGACTATAGAAAGCAAAATTGTATTAATTGAAAATACAAATTTTTTGAACATACTAAAACGCCGTCCACCATTTTTGCCTTTTGCTTATCTGTGGCGTGACGTAGAATACTGAGTAAATAAACAGAAGGCCTACTCCGATGTTCGAATTTCGACCGTCATTTAGTGCCGTCCCGCTCACTCAAATATACTTTGACGGGAGATCGAGAGTATCGAGGAGATCGTCGGAGACGTCGGAGTAGCCCTTCAGTTTTCTTTACGGGACCGGTGACGTCACAATCACGAGCGAATATGGCGGACAGCGTTTAAGCATTTCAAAATACGGAATAAAAACCGTATCTTAAAATTCTATTTTTTCAGCCATTTTCTACTTTTATGCACTAAAAATATCTATTTAGCTTTCCTATACTAAATACTATACGAAATAAACATTAGTTTAACAATTTAACAGTAGTCAACAAGCGAGCCTATTGTATATCTTTTTTGTCGAGTCTATTTTTCGAAGTTTATCCTCCAGCTCACAGAGCCAATAGCAGGGACGTATTTACCCTCGGGCGATCCGGGCTATAGCCCGGGGCGCCAAACCGACAGGGGCGGCGTAGGCGCCCCTGGCCGATTGCATTTTGTTTTGGTATTGGCGCCATTCAACCAACTATTACTTCTCACCTTTTTTTTTGTCAATCCAATTTAAAATTAACATGAAAAATAACAAAAACTAGTTAGTCTTGGTCAAAAAATGCTTGTAAGTTCGTCAATATCCTCGGGGCGCATCTGTAAGTAAGAACATGCTCCAAATATAGGGCGCGCGCGCCGAGCGAGGTCGCGGGGCGGCGCGGCGAGAGGGGCAGGGGCAATAGGCCATACATTGTATCAGCGTTGCCAGTTCGGATATTTTTACGCTATATCGGTCAACTTTGTTACTGCGCACCCCCGCACCGAAAAAATTCGCTCTCGCTGCGCTCGCGTTTTCATCTGATCGTGTTACGTTACTACACACCCCCGCGCCGAAAAATTACGGGCTCGCTGCGCTCGCGTTAATATCTATTTCTGTTACAATGTTTTTTTCTGATTGTGTTACTACGTTCCCCCGCGCCGATAAATTTCGCGCTCGCTACGCTCGCGTTTTTTTCTGATTGTGTTACTACGCACCCCCGCGCCGAAAAATTCCGTGCACGCTGCGCTCGTGTTTTCATCTGATTGTGTTTACTACGCACCCCATCGCCGAAAAATTTGGCGCTCACTGCGCTCGCGCTTTCATCTCATTGTGTTATGGCCAATAATGTTTTTTTTTCCTATGACCCAACCCGTACACTTGCTATAACTAAGTGCTTGATAGACACAACTACCATTATATAAAAAAAAACGTTAAATATTTCCTTGACTTCTGGGGCGGCGAAACTTATAGGCCCGGGGCGCCAAATTTCAAAATATTTCCCTGGCCAATAGTCATTATTATTGTTTATTTATTGTTCTTGTTCGAGATTTTACAAGAGCGACATTTATCTTTGAACCAATCGTGTAGGGCTGGTCGGGTGCGCGTGCGGCATGATGGGCTGGGCGCTGGGCGGCGCGCTGGCGGCGGGCGGCGCCGAGCGGCTGGCGCTGCCGGCCGCGCCCGCCTGCTCCTGGCTGCTGCTGGACGCGCTGCTGGGGCCGCTGCTGCTCGACTCCTTGTGGTTGTGGTAAGGGCACCTACTCAATTGTAAATGTCGACGGCAAAAAGCGTAAACGCTGTAAAATCTGGTAACTGACTTCACTAGATTGAACTATGGGAGAGCTGTAACACCTAGCACCCTAACAACGCCCTACAGCCCTAGCCCTACAATAAGGTATAATAAATAAATAATAAGTCAGGATGTCTGCACCAAGCGACCTAAGGTGACAGACGGAAAGGGTCTGAAGAGGGATTTTCCCATTGCCAACCACACAAACTCATGTGGTCGATCGTACTGATGGTTAAGGGTGTCTTAACCACAATGGGAGGAAACGTGAAATGAATCAGCGTCTACGACGAGAATATAATGACTCATTTATTTACACTTTCTTATGACTATTTATACACCAAAGGTTTATATCTATACAGTGCCTTATTTGTGTATTTCTACAATTCATCACAACGTGAGCCGTAATATTTCGTGCGCTGCAGCCTCTTGTCCTAGTGGTCGTCTGCTGAGTTGCAATCCATGTTTACGGCACGTGAACAAACGCTGTAAACGCCAAAGGAATAGTATTTTTTTTTTATGTAATTTAGAACCTGACATGTAAAAGAGCTCTTGTAGCCTACTTGCAAAGTTTTTAGACTCGCGTACCTTAATCTGTCAATTATACTGTCTCAGACAAAATCACAATAACGCACTTTTTAATTCTGTAACAAAATTCTATACTCTATGGTACCCGCTACAGAACTTAAATACTCATAATACATCTCTCTAATAATTTCAAAAAGAGAACATCAGCATATGACGACGCGAATGACGATTAAAGTAAAAAATGTTTTTCTGTATTTTGCTCGTATAAAAAGGATTGTATGCAATAGTTACACAATTAGGTCTTAAAATCTCGTACCTTACTTAGGCCACTCGACAAGCCTCGTGACCTAAACGCGATACTCGACTTTAAGAACCTTCATTGTGCAACGATTGCATAAAATACTATTTGAATTTGAATTACATGCGGCTCGATAAGTAAATAAGGTAGCTAAATAAACTGATTTTTTCTGCTTGTTTTGTTTATAATTTGTAAAAATGAATTCGCTGTCTAGTGACGAAAATGATGCCCAAATTATGGATTGTTCTCCTAATTCGAGACACGAAGGAAAATTAGGTTAGGAGTATTAGTTACCGGCTACGAGGAGCAATGAAAGGAGGAATGAAACAAAGATGAATATTTATTCATTATTTATTACCCGCGTATTTTAGCGAAGCTGCAAAAAATAAATACATAGGTCTTAAGACACTCGTGTGATCTTATTATTATACCACACCCTCTCACTGCGCTCGAGCGCCAAAACATCTCGAATGAAATTGGTGTATTTCAGAATCTTGTCTAACAATCTAATCGACTATTGTATTGGCGCAGGGGCCGGTCGCTGACGTCGACGCGCGCGGCGACGCTAGCACTAGGTCTGACGTTGCCGCTAGGTGCGGGGTGGGACGTGATTCGCGCGGGCGGAGCGTGGCGCCCCATCGCGGGGCTCCTAGCTGGTGCAGGCTGGTTCCTGGCCGCCGGCGAGCCCGCGCTCAGCCTGCCCGGCCCGGCTGCCTGGCTGCGCCGCAGGAGCGACGGCCTCGAGTGAGTGTAGTGTTACAGTACAGGGGCCCCATCGCGGGGCTCCTAGCTGGTGCAGGCTGGTTCCTGGCCGCCGGCGAGCCCGCGCTCAGCCTGCCCGGCCCGGCTGCCTGGCTGCGCCGCAGGAGCGACGGCCTCGAGTGAGTGTAGTGTTACAGTACAGGCGCCCCATCGCGGGGCTCCTAGCTGGTGCAGGCTGGTTCCTGGCCGCCGGCGAGCCCGCGCTCAGCCTGCCCGGCCCGGCTGCCTGGCTGCGCCGCAGGAGCGACGGCCTCGAGTGAGTGTAGTGTTACAGTACAGGGGCCCCATCGCGGGGCTCCTAGCTGGTGCAGGCTGGTTCCTGGCCGCCGGCGAGCCCGCGCTCAGCCTGCCCGGCCCGGCTGCCTGGCTGCGCCGCAGGAGCGACGGCCTCGAGTGAGTGTAGTGTTACAGTACAGGGGCCCCATCGCGGGGCTCCTAGCTGGTGCAGGCTGGTTCCTGGCCGCCGGCGAGCCCGCGCTCAGCCTGCCCGGCCCGGCTGCCTGGCTGCGCCGCAGGAGCGACGGCCTCGAGTGAGTGTAGTGTTACAGTACAGGCGCCCCATCGCGGGGCTCCTAGCTGGTGCAGGCTGGTTCCTGGCCGCCGGCGAGCCCGCGCTCAGCCTGCCCGGCCCGGCTGCCTGGCTGCGCCGCAGGAGCGACGGCCTCGAGTGAGTGTAGTGTTACAGTACAGGGGCCCCATCGCGGGGCTCCTAGCTGGTGCAGGCTGGTTCCTGGCCGCCGGCGAGCCCGCGCTCAGCCTGCCCGGCCCGGCTGCCTGGCTGCGCCGCAGGAGCGACGGCCTCGAGTGAGTGTAGTGTTACAGTACAGGGGCCCCATCGCGGGGCTCCTAGCTGGTGCAGGCTGGTTCCTGGCCGCCGGCGAGCCCGCGCTCAGCCTGCCCGGCCCGGCTGCCTGGCTGCGCCGCAGGAGCGACGGCCTCGAGTGAGTGTAGTGTTACAGTACAGGGGCCCCATCGCGGGGCTCCTAGCTGGTGCAGGCTGGTTCCTGGCCGCCGGCGAGCCCGCGCTCAGCCTGCCCGGCCCGGCTGCCTGGCTGCGCCGCAGGAGCGACGGCCTCGAGTGAGTGTAGTGTTACAGTACAGGGGCCCCATCGCGGGGCTCCTAGCTGGTGCAGGCTGGTTCCTGGCCGCCGGCGAGCCCGCGCTCAGCCTGCCCGGCCCGGCTGCCTGGCTGCGCCGCAGGAGCGACGGCCTCGAGTGAGTGTAGTGTTACAGTACAGGGGCCCCATCGCGGGGCTCCTAGCTGGTGCAGGCTGGTTCCTGGCCGCCGGCGAGCCCGCGCTCAGCCTGCCCGGCCCGGCTGCCTGGCTGCGCCGCAGGAGCGACGGCCTCGAGTGAGTGTAGTGTTACAGTACAGGGGCCCCATCGCGGGGCTCCTAGCTGGTGCAGGCTGGTTCCTGGCCGCCGGCGAGCCCGCGCTCAGCCTGCCCGGCCCGGCTGCCTGGCTGCGCCGCAGGAGCGACGGCCTCGAGTGAGTATCGCGCTAATAATATGGAAAACATTATACGGAGACCCCCATCCGGAAGCCGGAAGCAGGCGTGCTGTCAATGGCGAAACAAGTTCATTCAGCTTCCGACTAGTCCTTTTGGCGGTCCCATACAGCATTCCACTTCAAATCTTCGGAGCCACCTGCGGAACAGATCTTCGAGGCAGCATATTACCTAATCTAACTAACTTGTTTGGTTCGCCGTGGCTTTCGTTAGTATCTAGACAAAAAAAAGAAACATTTTAGTTCAGAGAGAAAGTTATTCTGTGCTCCCATAAAATGAACGAATTTCAAATAGCTACTTTTAGTTCTCCTTACAGAACCCATCACACACGAATTGATACGTGTATTTCCCAACTACACGCAAGACGAGCGTTATGTTATGACTTTTTTTTTGTTTCAATCTACAGAGTGATACGAAACATCTCGGACCTCGACGAGCAGTCAGAAGCGCTAATTTCGTCGGACGAGCCCACGTAGCGCGCTCTCTGAGCGCCAGTTTGTGTGGACACTTGTTATATGTACGTAACTTACCCGAAACGTGGCTGACATATGCGCCTCACACACCAAGATGAGCGCTCATTGGTAAATACTCGGGAAGCTTGGATATTTACCAACGAAGACCCATCTCTATTCACACGTATGTATCACTTATATTTTATTAGATTAGTTACACTTAAAATATGGTACGATTCTCGAAAATACATCAAAACGTAACTTTGTGATGACTGATGACTAAAGAAATTTAAACATATCTCCCACGATATCGTAACTTGGTGCAGTTCGGTAATGGTGAATTTTTCCTCGCGTGCCGCTTGCCGATGTCGCCTTGCAGATGTCAGATGGCAATCGATCTAAAGTAATACCAAAAATTAAACAAAGCAGAAAATAACTTCTATAAAATGATCAAGTGGTATAAAGTCGTCACTAAGTTTCGTTCGATTCGGAACGTCCTAAGGGTATCGTACTTATAGTGAAAATTTCGACTGATTGCTTGATCGACTTCGTATCAATCACTAAGCTTGTGTGCAATATAAACTTTAAATTCTAAGTAAACACAAACGCGTCATGGAAGAGAAAAACATGCGATGCACCATCCAAAAAGCTAATATAGTACTGGAGTTTGCAAGATCGCACAGCGTGCAAAGGCTGAAACATTTGGCTTTCAATTTTACGCTCATGATGAATCCTATGTTTTAATCTTAGGTGTAGAAAGGGATTAACCCGTCGAGCGTGCTAGTGTCACATTCAGGGTACACTTTAGATGGGCATAAAATCTGACGCGCGCTCCACGAGTTAAATCTCTTTGTCTCATCGTAACTAGCCTCTTGTTAAAAAGGGATACCATTCGTCGTTGACTGACAGCATAAATCTGGATATTTTACTATATTATTATTGTAGAGCACACACGCAACGTATTTTTGTCTCTCACGCAAGAGTCACCGACGGGCAGCTTACAAAGTCTACCTACGGCATTAAAACGTCAAATATATGGTTTTTCATTCCTAATGTAGCATTTATAAAGTAAACATAGACATTTTAAATGCATGTTAACCATAGCGTAAACGACATTCCAGATAGTTGTTGTTATTTATTACTTTAGGTGTACATCTTATACAATTAGTGTCCGGTTGAACTAACTGCATATGACATAGTTGACTTTTAGAAGGTAAAACTGTATTATAACAAAACGGGACATATCGCATTCAAAGAGATGTTTATTCAATAACGTCGTCGCTTCGGATGTTTGTAACGTCCATGGTCTCGAAGGGACTCGATTAAACGGAACTAATTAAATAAACGCCATTTTAAATGCGATTAAGTCCCGTTCTGTTATAATAATTTGTGAAAATCGTGTAAGTATAAATCTATATAAAATCTAACTGTTTTACTTACCTATACTACCTACCTATATAGTCCATAATATTCTTGAAATGTAAACGACGGTAGTGAAATTTTGTATACATATTTGTGACCTCAAATTACTGGGTTTTATGTTTTAAGATATGAGAAGATTTTGGTGCTTAGGTTGATCACAATTTGCTGTACTGTATTTTTTATATATCATTTGACATGAAAACAGTATCTTTTTATAAATGCTTCGTATTTCATTACTCATTACTACCTAGATATTTTGGATGTCAAAAGCTTTATGTATTGTAATCGATCTTAGGAATAGTTTCAACGTATTTTTACATTATAATAATGTACATTGATGTTTTTAATCACGTTTGTACTTGGTTGCTAAGTTGCACAAACGTTTATTTATTCTATATTCCATGAGTCCTTTTTCATCGATTCCTGATACGGGGAGACACAGTAACCGGACAAGATTAAGGGCACCTTTAGAATAAAATAGACTTTTGTACAATTTGATAATTACACAGATATGTGCTTCTCTGCTTTAACTATTGTCTACTATACCAGATTTGTTTGTCTATGAACATCTCTTTTATGTAAATAAATTAAACATCCGTTGTAAAAACCTTCTATATAAAGTGTATAACATTAGATATTTTATATATTTTATCTTGTAGGTTGTACAGTCAGAAGCAAAAAGATCTGCCCGGAATGAAAACTAATATAAGTAGTAGCAATATATTTACAAAAGAGCAAATGTTTGTGTTTGTTTAATCTTTGTTCTTTGTCTTGATAAAATATTTGTTACTGACTGTACGTGTATGTGATGACGTCACTGACAAGCTAGAATTCCTTCACGAATGACAATATTCTCTTACATTATATCTGTGCCTTTCTTTGTAGTAATCTAATCTCTTTTAGTTTAGGAGTGTCAAGGTTTAAGCAATTTTGATCCGGGATCTCGGTAATATTCAATGTTTTAGATAAATTGGATACATAACATACTACATCTTACATCTATATAGGGTAAATCGCCAATAATTGGCCACCGTTCAATAACTGGCCACCTCAAACTAGAAATGAACTCTGTTCACCTACAAACTGAATTCATTTTATCATATCGTGGCTAGTTATTGAAGGGCGGCCAGTAATTAACAGCTTATACTAAAATGATTTATATTTATAGGTGAACAGAGTTAATTTTTAGTTTGAGGTGGCCAGTTATTGAACGGTGGCCAATTATTGGCGATTTACCCTATTTACAAATACGGAACTATGCATTGCTTATTCATTAGGTATACATATTTAAAGGCCTGGAGCCCATAATGCGGAACGTTTAAACACATGGGGTAGAAGAAGAAGGAATGGACATTATCGAAACAAAAACATGCGTTGATAATAGGCTAGTTGACCCAGTTTTGAAATATATTTGAAATGGTTAATAATGATCTTACTAGCTCTAAAAAAAATGTCTTGTATTTTTGTGAAAGCTAGAAAGCTAAATTTTATCAATTGAAAATTGGAAATTTCATAAACAGTCAAAAACGCCGTCCGCCATTTTTCCCTTTTGCTAATCTGTGGCGTGACATAGAATTACCTGTAAATATTCGAAATTCGACCGTCGTATAGTGCCATTCCGCTCACTCCAATATACTTTTGACAGGAGATCGAGAGGGACGGCACTATTTGAAGTCGTCAAAGTAGACTTTCAGTTTTGTTTACATGACCAATGACGTCACTATCATAAGCGAAAATGGCGGACAGCGTTTTACGCATTTCAAAATACAGATTAAAAACCATATTTTAAAATTCATTTTTTTCAGCCATCTTTCACTTGTATGAATGGAAAAATATATATTTAGGTTTCCTTTGCTAAATACTATACGGAATAAACATTAGTTTATTACAATTTGACATGAGTCAACTAGCCTATTCTTCGACGATTTTTCTGCATTGTAATGTGTTGAATGTACATAAACATAACATCTAAGACAGTACATACGTACTAGAGATACTCACTAGCTCTTTCGCTCACTGAAAATTCAAGTAGCTCAGTATCTCATCTATCATCTCAGTATTACTCGCTCGCTCTCGCGTTTTTCTCGTTGTTTCGTCTTTTAAATCTAGATTGTCTCTAGTTCTCTATTCACTCGTGAACGATATAGTCTAAAGATCTACTGAGCTAAATGAGCTGAATGAGTGATACATATCTCGGTGAACTATAGACACAAATCACTCTTTTCACTTTAGTGACAAATTCTGCGCATACCTACAGTTCATTAGCTCTCAGAATGGGAAAGGTTTGGTTGGACTAAAAATTAGAGGTTCTTATCTGGATCGCGTATGAGCGAGCGAGGCACAGACGGGTATAAAACGGGAATCACATTATGGCAGCTCACGCACTGTAAATTCATAGTTAAAATAAGTCCAAGTGATCGAACTTCTGCTCTGAGTGTGGACGCTGGTGACACTGACAATCGAAGTTCATAGGTTTATTTAATTTAAAATTGTGTCGCGCAGTATCTGGCGAGTCAAGTAATAAATAAAATATTGTTTTTTATAATCGCGTATAAATATATATTTTATATCTGTCATAATTTCACAAAAAAAATCACAATAACGTACTTTTTAATCCTGTACCAAAATTCTATACTCTATGGTACCCGCTACAGAACTGTAATATTCATAAGACATCTCTCTACACAACTCTAATAATTTCAAAAAGAGAATATAAGCATATTTGATTTAAAAAAAAGCACGCTACTGTTCACTGATTGGTTGAAATTACTTGTCAAAAAATTTAACCAATCACGAGGCACCCGCCATTACCGTCGCGATCATGTTTTTTTTAATAGGTCAGTTTTAGTTGAACGAAAAATTTCATCCAAAATAAAAATTCATAGTGGGGAATGACGATCGATTAAAGTAAAAAATGATTTTCTGTGTTTTGCTCGTATAAAAAGTATTGTATGCAATAGTTACACAATTAGGTCTTAAAATCTCGTACCTTACTTAGGCCACTCGGCAAGCTTCGTGACCTAAACGCGGTACTCGACTTTAAGAACCTTCATTGTGCAACGATTGCTTAAAATACTATTATGTATATTCCCGAAAGATGCCCAAGAATTTTAACTTTTCACATTCCATCAAAAATGCCTTCAAAGCCTCTAAAATTGAGGTTTGTGACACTTTGCATAGTAAAAGGATCTAATAAAAAAAAAAACTCTTTACGGATCTTAATGCGAGTTTGCAAAGTTAAGCATATTCACTTTCATTTTTGAATATTTTATGTTATATTTGATATCATGTTACTAAGTACATGTGTAAATCTAGATATAGCAACAAATTGATGTACTTATACTTGTCTGTAACTAGGAAAAATCGTTAAGCAACGCAACAGTAAGCAACAAAGTGGCTACGCAAAATGATGTACACACAACTGTATTATCAGGACAATTCGACTCACAGTTTGCATTTGCAGGCCATTAAGAGCACGAATGTTATTCTGCGTGGCTACCTTTTCTATTAACAGTACATCTACAATTATGTCAATGTTTTGTTCAGTAATTCATCATATTTATTTCATCAATTATGTTCAATTTACAAATCCGTTAAAATAACTCAATATTGCGATTGTTGGAAATAAACAAGCAAGATACAGCATTTTTTACGAGTATAAGCATTACATAGGTTCAAAGTTGTTTCATTGTGGGAACACCTCATTTATTTTTACGTCACCCTAGTAAGTGGGATTTTCTAGGAGAAAATCACACTTCCTGGCCAAGGCAAGGCGTAAACATTAGACAAACCACGGGCGGGCGGTAATTCGTAAACCCCTAGATTGCATATTTATGACCCTCACCTTCGGTTCGGGCCACAAACACCTGCGATCTGGGGCATTCACGAATTCGCCGCCCCAGGTAATGTAACTATTGCAATACCTAAGTACTAATCTGGAAACATTTACACAACACAATTTTTGTTACTGCCTTGTGTCAATATGGATTAGATATACATTTTTCTTTGTGTTTGATACTTGTAAAACATTGATTTAATTTATATTGACACATTCCGTACCATATAACGTGGATTCATACCTACCAGTGTACGTGAACCATTTTGAGAGAACCGTATTCGTCCATGCATGATTATTCTCCGTTATAAGAAAAAAAAGAAACTACAGCAAACACGCCTACTGCTTCAATGGCAATTCCTCCGCCCTGGAAAAACCAAATATGTGCCCTTCAAACAAAATGTACGACATTGTCGCTTACCATAAAGACAAGTTAACAGGTTATTGATATAAAGATGCAAACAAATCCGTCCTTACGGTAAGCGACAAATTGAACGCTTTTCGTTGAAAAAGTCACATGTATAACCCTGATTCATCATATATATTGTCACCTAGGAGATCCTCGTGCTCTTTAGTAGCAATTCCTTTGTAAAATACCTGTAATAATACTAATTATAACATTGCCAGTATTAAATGGATTATATGTGTTACAAGAGAAGTGGCAATATATTTTATTATTATCTTGACTGGTGCATCTTTTATTTCATTACCTTATCCTGCTCGAAATGGCCCCTACGCACATAACGTTATAACAGGCTGCGAAGTATCACGCTTCGGGCGGAACTACTCTACGGTAAAGGAATTTCATACAAAATTTAAGGCCTAGGCCGGGAAGTATTTTTTTTTTTTGAAACTTGGCGTCGGTGTTCATAATCAGGCTAAGCAGCTGAATTATGTTTTTAATAAAATTGGTGTATTTTTTATTTAATTGCATATGTTTGAGAAAATCACAATAAATGCCTTAACCGTGAAAAGGCCTTGCCGGCTTCGTATCACTATCCATCTATACGTACTTACCCGGCAAGCCCTTCTTTCCCGGCGTCTGCGGTATGTTCTATTAAAAGGTCGCGGGGTCCACCAGATATAGGGAACGTGCAACTGCAAAACGACGGTGCTGGCAACTGGCACAGGGGCGACAAGGGCCTATCGGTGTAAATCGTGCGGCGGTGACCTTGTAATGCAGCGTCTACGCGTAGGGTTGACGGTTTAGCTACCGCGGCACAATGAAATAATAATTATTAGGTACTTAATGAAATATGTTTATTTATTTAAGGTTTAAAATATATTTAGTATAATAGTGTTGACATATGTTATATTATAAATTGCTTACCTTTATATATTTTCTGTTTTTGCGACTTACTTTAAACATTTTATTATTCTCTTTAATTACGGCGAAGATTCGAAATCGTACGAACAGTTTTTTCAAAAAATCTAATGGGAAGCATTCACAAGGCATATCAAAAGTTATATGCTGCATCTCGGCCAACAAACTGTTTCCCAATGTTTGAGACAGATCGTCTTTATTTTTAATAAAATAGGTATTCCTTTCCTTGAATGTATTTTCAAGCAATATGAACGGGTGCGCCAAAGTTCACATAATTTTTCAACCCCGATTATCGGAACTCCGAAAATGTTACTCATACAATTTTTCATCATAATAGTCACTATTTATACTTAGTCACTGTTACTACCGATCATAACTCCGAACCATTTAAAATCATAATGTCAATTATCATAAATATCTCTAATACTACTTTTTGTTTTCATACATTTATTCATCATAACTGTTTTTGATCCTATTTTTCACTGTCATACATTTTTTAAGCAGACTAGTTTGTACTCATAAACTCCACAATCCTATATTTTATAAGCAGATTGTGACAAAATGGAACGTGGCTCAAAAACCGAAAACTGTAGGTTAGGTTAGGTTTGTATTATGACCACGTATAGCGGAGCGAGCGAAGCGAGCGGAGCGGCAAAATGCTTGCCTGCTTGCTTGCATGAACACTTGTAAATAATCTACTATTAGGTACATCAAATTTTTATAAGCAAATGCAGTGCCAGGATGGATTCGGGAAGAAACTTTATTTACTAAGTGTATAATGCCGTTAGGAAGAGCTGCGCCAAAATGGAACGTGGTTCCAAAACCGAAAACTGTAGGTTAGGTTAGGTTTGTATTGTAACCACGTATAGCGGAGCGAGCGAAGCGAGCGGAGCGTCAAAATGCGTGCATGCTTGCTTGCATGTACACTTAACTCGGTATAACTCAAAACAAGTATTATGAATAAAAACATATGGAGAAAAACTGTATCGATGCTTAAATGTTATGATTGACAAGTTTATCGTAATTTATGATTCTGAATGAAAGAAATATGAAAATCAGCATTATGAGTACACACATAATCTTAGTGACGACATTATGAATTACGATGTTCTGAAAACTGACTATTATGAACTCGGTTGGTAGTAGTACAAATTTATGAGAGACAAATGTATGAAGTTAAAAATTCGGAAGAGTGATGATTCTGACTACAAATCGGTAGTAGAAGAAAAATTCGGAGGATCAATTTTATGTGAGCCAATATGGACCCAATATGAACCTCTAGCAGCCAAAATAGTTTTGTTTGCGCGGCCGGTACATCGAAAAGTATGAAAACGAATACGACGCGGCGCGAGCGAACAATGTGAATTGATTCGAGCAGAGACGGCGGCAGCCCTTTGAGTCGTCGAGCCGGGCTCGACTTTCCCCACCTCGCGCGTCCTGCGCTCGCCCCCGCTCGCCCCACGACACGCACACATAGCCGCGAGTTCTGTTACTGCACACACAAGTGTCAGTGTCGTTTCTTTTTACGTTAGTATATATATTCTTTGCAACTGGTGCCTTTAATCATAAGGCCAAGCGCGCACCACGAGTTTCTGTCGTGCGATTATTTTGTCGCAGAAATGCAACGTATGGGTTTATATGTCTGTGCGCGCATATGCGAGAAAAAAATCGCAGCTATTTTTTGTCACATTTTGCTGCGACGGCTCGCGACGCGATTGTCGCAAAAGTAAAATGCAGCATACGGAGTTGTATGGCCCCGCACGCACTGCGATAATAAAATCGCCGCGGCGGCGTCAGACGGCGTTCCGCTCTTGAAGCGTCAATATGTCTCTCCGATGGAGACTCAAGGCGAGACGCTAGACGTTGGCCATTTAATTACGGAAATAGAAGGAAAATCCCCTTTGTGGGATAGATACTCAAAATCATAGCGATCGCATTTTGAAGACATGTTTGTGGAAGGCGGTTTGTCAAAACGTTATACCTAAGTGGGACGAACTCTTCAACAACAAAAAGATTTTTGTTTTTATTTTATTTTTTTCCTACTCCTCCTCCGAAGGAGTAATAAGGCAAGACAAGCAATTTGTATGAAATCCATGCTGAAACTGAACAATCCATCGACTTTTTCGTCGCAGTGCGCGCAGTGAATGTTTTGCGACATTTTAACAACGCGATTCTAAAATCGTGTCGCATAAATAAAATCGTGGTGCGCGCTTGGCCTAATCTTTTACGTTATCAATTCATGACATTGTCATTTATAGTGCTGCCACCTATAAGTTCCTGCGCGTTCCCAGTGCACAACGAAGGTGCCGGCAATATAACACGATAACTTATCATGTTATATTCAGTTTCCTAGAAAATACAACGCATTTCAATTTTGGGTATATAATGAGATGCAAAAAATCTGTTTATTGACATGAATTAGATTTGCACTTTTCCCACTGAAAGGCCAAAGACCAATGATATCAATGGAGGGTAAAAAGCTCTCTTCTTTTTACTTTACTCGCCAGATTTGTTAGATCATATTCCTAAAAATCGGTATTTCATTGTAGCATAGAGTAAGGAATTTTGATCTATGATTGTAGTAAATATTCCTGTAGCGTATTTGTTAAGATGATGTATGACCACCCTTATAATACCATAGAGTTTGTTCCTACGCATGCATAGCCTATAATGTTTGTCTGTGTCGACACTCTACTTCCCGTCCTTCTTCTTCTCTCTGGCTCCGCCATTGCCGATGGTGCGTACACGATTTAGTTGTGAATATTATATATTTAATTACGCTAAATATCGTCAACTGCTTGTTATAAACGTTGTCTATCAAGCTATAATAAACGCTGTTATAAATGCTTGCTGTCTGGTTTTTGTTCCTGATACTCCACTGCGAACCTCAACTGCTCTCGGCAGTTTTATAGGTTATGTTGCCCAGTGCATAAACCATGATGGTATAAGCTTTACAAACCAGACAACAATTAACAGCAGTGGTGGCATATATATACATCTACGCGACTCATCGAAAGTCGTCGCAGCGTTCGTCGTAGTCCAACTTTGTCGTCGGTCGATTGCCGTGTCGTGGCGAGAAGTTTTGACACGTGAGTTCTAGCTGCATATTATAGAAAGAAATGGCTCAGGAGCAAGCTGCATCTGCACCGACCTATTCCAGTCATCATATTGAAAAACTTAAAGGTGTTGAGAACTATCCGACCTGGAAATACCAAATTCGGATGTTACTCTCCTTGGAAGGTCTTTGGGAAGCAGTGTTAGGAACGGACCCGGATGCCAGCCACAGCAACCGCGCGCTCGCCCGCATCGGTTTAAGCGTGTCCATGTCTTGTCTACAACATATACGCAATGCCGATACGGCAAAAGCAGCATGGGATGCGCTAAAACGTGTTTTTGAAGACAAATGTTTATTTCGGCGTGTTCTCCTTCTGCGACAGTTACATAGAGTGGAATACTGTCAATTTAACTGCATGTCTCGATACCTCGAGGCGATCATGGGTCTGGTTCACCAATTAGCAGACATAGACAAAGTCATTGATGACAAAGAATTGGTGGAACTGATTCTCAGTGGTTTACCTGAGGAGTATGATTCTTTAGTTAGTAATCTGGAGACTGCTAGCATCACCAATGCAGACTTGACTAGTGAAATGGTTCGCTCAAGATTATTGCAAGAAGAATCTAGAAAGAAGGTTGGCAGTTCGAGTCTTGATGAAGCTGCTCTCTTCTCCAATTCAAAGAAGCTTCATAGCGGGGCAGTAAAGAAAATAATTTGCCATTATTGTGGCAAGGCCGGCCACATTAAGGGCAAGTGTTTCAAACTTCGTAAGGATAAGAAGAATCGCTCGCTACTGGCTACATCGGAGAATGACACAACAGCATTTTTTGTGACCAAGACGGGCTGGTACATCGACTCTGGGTGCTCCAATCATCTGTGCAATAATAAGAAGATGCTCAACAATTATGAAGAACTCCCGAAGGGAGGCAGTAAGGTGACACTGGCCAATAATGAGACTTTGACGGCTGAAGGCATCGGTGAACTACAGCTACAAGGAGCTGTGAATAAAATAGATAAGGTATTATTTGTTCCTAATTTGTCAGCTAATTTATTATCTGTAAGCAAACTTTGCGACAAAGGTCTTACTGTTGTTTTTGATAGAGAGAAGTGTAGTATATATAAGAATTGTGAAATTCATGGCAACCCAATTACCTCTGCATCTTGTAAAAAGGGTCTATATGAGTGGAATTGTAATCAGGATAGTTGTACTTCACAAGAAGTGCATTCTTCTATGTTCTTGTGTGATAGGCAAGAAGCACAGAGTGCTAATGCTGCTGCTTCTGTGTTGCCAGTGGAACTCTGGCACAAGCGGTTAGGGCATTTAGGTCTACAAGGTATGTGTACATTGAAGGACCATCTTGCAACTGGAATATCATTTCAGGTACGTTCGGATGTCAAGTGTGAGACCTGCCTGCTTGGGAAGCAAGTTGCCTTGCCGTATCCCGTAGGCGAGGCTACACGAGCATCAAATGCTTTAGAAATTGTACATAGCGATGTGGCAGGTCCTATGCAGCAGAGCAGCCTTGGTGGTGCGAAGTACATGCTAAGTTTTACAGATGACTATACAAGGAAGACCTACATCTACCTGATGAAGAATAAACATGAGGTAATTGAACATTTTATTAAATTTAAAAATGAAGTTGAAAAACAATTAGGTTTGCCAATAAAAATTTTACGTTCAGATTGTGGTTCAGAATACTGTAACAATAGATTTTCTAGTTTTTTGAAAAAGGAAGGTATCATCCATCAGACATCTGTACCTTATTGCCCGCAACAGAATGGTGTCTCTGAGCGTCTTAACAGGACTCTCTTAGAGAAGGCAAGGTGCTTGTTGTTTGAAGCTGGATTGCCTACGAGTTTTTGGGGTGAAGCAGTGATGTGTGCGACATTCCTGAAAAACAGGAGCCCTACATCTGCTTTGAAAGGAAATACACCTGAGGGTCTTTGGACAGGTTCGAAGCCTGATCTCGGCCATCTCCATGTGTTTGGGTGTATCGCCTATTCATTAATTCCTAAACAGAAACGTCGTAAGTTGGATGCTAGAAGTAAGCCATATATATTTGTTGGTTACAGTGATAGAACCAAGGGTTTTAGATTATTAGACCCACTGAACCCTAATAAAGTTATTTTATCTAGAAACGTGATATTTTTAGAAAATAAGTTTTATAAAGATTTAAATAAATTGAATTTTAATGATATTGACAATGAGAATTTATTTTATGAATATGAATTGTCATCTGATGCAAATGATGCTCTTAATAATAATTCAAATGCCTCTAGTCATAATAATGAAATTCAAATGAATAATGATAACAGTTTCTCTAGTCAAAATAATGAAATTGAAATTGATACTGATAATGATAATTCTAGTCCTCAAAATAATAATGCTGAATTGTCTAGTCATAGTATTAATGATTTTCCAATGGTTTTTTCAGATCCGGAGGAGTTCTGTACCGGTAGCGAAAGCGGGGAGCCAGGATGCCGTTCTTCAGACCCGTGTGACTCGTCGGTCGAGTCTATAGTGCTGTCGCCACCGTCACATTCAGGGGTAGTGCGTTCCGCGCACGAAGAGGCGCCTGTCATCGGGTCTACCAGACCTGTTCGCTCCACAAGGTCTAAGCCGCCGAAAAGGTATGATGACTATACGTCAGATTTCTCCATGATCGCGCACAGTCTCATGGATATCGAGAGCGTACCTTTATCTTATAAAGAAGCCATCAATAGTCCGCTTAACAAGGAATGGTCAGCTGCGATGCAGAGTGAGTATGACTCTCTCAAAGCTAACAGAGTTTGGACTTTAGTTGATAGGCCCCTTAATACCAATGTAGTAAAATCGAAATGGGTATATAAGATTAAAAAGGATGCATCAGGTAACTTCGAAAAATATAAAGCGCGACTTGTTGCTATGGGTTTTACTCAGGTATATGGTATAGATTATACAACTACGTTCTCACCTGTAGTAAGACATTGTACTATGAGAATTCTCTTTACTCTAGCTTGTCAGTACGATTTGAGCATGGATCACATTGACGTAGCTACAGCCTTTTTAAATGGTAATCTTGACGAAACCATTTACATGGAACAACCGCCAGGTTTCGATAATGGTAATAAAAGTAAGGTCTGTTTGCTTCACAAAGGGATCTATGGTCTTCGGCAAGCATCTAGAATATGGAATAGTAAGGTAAACAAAATATTGTGTGAGAATGGTTTCATACAGAGTAAATCTGAACCCTGCATTTATATTTGTAAAAATAAAGATAAAAATAGTCTTGTTATAGTGGCATTGTATGTTGACGATTTTTATGTGTTTTCCAATAATAAGTCCTGTAAAGATAAACTTCTTAGTGTCTTGTTTAAAGAATTTAACTGTAAAAATTTGGGAACTCTAAAGAACTGTCTAGGTATCAATGTCATGAGAGAAGGAAATGTTTTAAAATTAGATCAGAGTGAATATATTGCAAAATTGCTTAAACGGTTTAACATGGAAAATTGTAAAACTGTATCAACACCTATGACTGTTGGTTGTAAGTTTGATGACGATGTTGAAACTTTGTGTGATGAAACTTACAACTATAGAGAGCTTATGGGCTGTCTAATGTATTTGGCAGTGTGTACCAGGCCTGACATAGCTTATGCTTGTAGTCAGCTAAGCCAATATAATTCAAAATTTAATAAGAGTCATTGGCTTGCAGCTAAAAGAGTTCTTAGGTATTTAGCAGGAACAATTACTTATTCTTTATATTTTATAAAGAGCAGGGAATTTAATTTAACTGCATATACTGATGCTGATTTTGCTAATGATGTTCTTGATAGACGTTCATATACTGGCTTTGTTGTTAAACTCGGTTCAAATACTATTAATTGGGAATCTCGTAAACAACGCTGTGTGGCGCTCTCAAGTACTGAGGCTGAATATATGTCAATTAGTGATGTCTGTAAAGACTTGTGTTTCATAAAGAACTTATTGTCCGAAGTCTTGTCTGTGACACCAAACATCACTGTGTTTAATGATAGCCAGGGCGCGCACAATTGGTTATTGGCTAAAGAGTACTGTCATAAACGAACAAAACACATTGATGTCAGGTATCATTACATAAAAGAATTGGTACATAATAAAGTGTTAACTGTTAAGTACTTGCCAACTGAACAAATGATTGCTGATGTTCTAACGAAACCTTTAAGCTTCAATAAGCATTCTGAATTTGTTCACAGTATGAATGTTAAATAATGTAATTAACGTTTTGTATATTGTAATCATACTGTGATGTAGAGTCGTATAATAGGTAAATTTCTATATTGTTTGCTTGAATACATGTCTTCTTGTTCGTGTTAGCATGTCACCTGTTGTACGATGTATAGAGTAGAAGTCTCTACATAGGAGAGCATTGTATCAATGCAAATGTTAATATAATTGATGTTATATTACGTTCATATCTTCAAGTAGAGTGAGATACTCGTAAATATAAGTTGTTTATGTTTACTTAGTGTCTTTGTGTCTAAGCATGTAACATGGTGTTATAAGCTGTGAGGGGTAGTGTTAAGATGATGTATGACCACCCTTATAATACCATAGAGTTTGTTCCTACGCATGCATAGCCTATAATGTTTGTCTGTGTCGACACTCTACTTCCCGTCCTTCTTCTTCTCTCTGGCTCCGCCATTGCCGATGGTGCGTACACGATTTAGTTGTGAATATTATATATTTAATTACGCTAAATATCGTCAACTGCTTGTTATAAACGTTGTCTATCAAGCTATAATAAACGCTGTTATAAATGCTTGCTGTCTGGTTTTTGTTCCTGATACTCCACTGCGAACCTCAACTGCTCTCGGCAGTTTTATAGTATTTTCCCATTCAGATTTTAGGTAAAACGCATAAAATGTCTGTATTTTATTTTAATTGTGGTACCTAAATGTTTCTAGTCGCATTTTTTCCTAATCGTATTTATTTTCTGAAATATACTTTCGCAGTGATTAGTTTTCATAATCGTAAAAATCACTTTTGCTTTTTATCCTGTCGTTTTTTTTTTTCAGTATCAAGGATTCTGAATGTTTTTTTACCCTTACGCATTTTTTCCTTCAGATAGATAGGGGAAGTCCGGGAGAGGTGAACCCCAATTTCATTAAAGATGCTTAAAATTTTATGTATTAGTCGTAGCGTCTTGTCATTGGGCTCATGTATTGTCTCATCTTGTTAGGTATAATTTGATAATAATAGATTGTTGATAAAGTCAACATATATTTTTTTATTTCATGTTTTTTGAAAACGGAAAAATGGATCAAATCTCCCACCCCTACGGGTGAGTTGACCAGGGCTTGAGGGAGAATTGACCATAAATTTGTCTAGAAGGAAAAAAATATAATAACTATTATTTTGTTATTAATATTTCACGAAAAACACTGCCATAATTAGAAACGAGACTTTCTTACAGAAACAATCAACATTTAACATTATTAAGCTAGTTTTTGACTTGTAAATCATACAAACAAGATTTTCATTTCCTAACAGAAAACTGATCAATTATAAACACTAATGGCACATCAATTATCACATATGATTATGCACATTTATAAATAAGCTTTAAATCCAAAATTATACATGAGTTTTTCTTACAAATAATCGATAGTTAACGACATGAGGCCGTTTTTTGTAAATTTTAAAGAAAATAAATTATGATCTCACTTCTAACAGAAAACTAGGCACCTCAGGAACATCAGGAATCACGTACGATTATACACATTAATTAACAACATATAAAACCATAATTATTATTATGAGTCTTTCTCAGAAGAAATTATATTTAACAACATTTTAGACATTTTTTTCCTACATATTACAAAAACTGAAATATAATTTCACTTATAACCAAAAACTATGCAAGTGTTAAACAATAATCATCAGGAATCACAAACCCGAAAATATAAACGAGTTTCTCTTACAAATGATCAACATTTAATAATATAATAATAAAATAATAATCAACTAAAGAGCAGAGCGGGACATTTGAACCACTGATCATGTCTCCCACCGACAGAGTGGTAAAGTCTCCCGCTACCCCCTTGCCTTACAAAAGTGATGTTTCCTATAAACAATTGCAACGGACGATTCCACACACACTAACTCAAAAATACTACAATAAACAACGAAAACGATGTGATAATAAAACAGATCTTACCTCTAAAACTGTTGAAATTGCATAAGAAAACAAAAAAATATTTTTATTCAGTTTTGAAACGCAAGAACACGTTTTTCTCGCTCAAAGCCGAACCGTACTAATGGCGGCCAATATGGCACACTCGCAGCCACCGCCTTTATGCAAGTGTCTTTCGAGCTATCAACGGCGCCGATGGCGTGAAATTTGAATGAAATATTTGAGATGGTTCAAGTCTCCTACCTGGTCAGATCTCCCGGTTTTCCCCTACACATGAACTATACCGTTCATGATACGCGGTGAAGATACGCGACGGGGATCGGATCGGCGAAATGATACAAGTGTGGACGGAGCTCATTAGGCAGCACAGACCACCCCCACTAGACGGAGCATGTAAGGCACATGTAAGGCGACCCGCGCGCACCAACGATATGGTACGGCAAAACATTAAAGTACCAACACGGCGGCCACCGTTTAGTTGCGTCCATGTTTATGAGGTCTCTCTACACCACTTAACATTACAATTTACCATGTTATTTATTTAATTTCTTTTTTCATTGACGTACGCATGGATCATAAACAAGGACGCGACTAAACGGTGGCCGCCGTGTTCATACTTTAATGTTCTGCCGTACCATATCGTTGGTGCGCGCGGGTCGCCTTACATGCTCCGTCTAGTGGGGGTAGTCTGTGTTAGGCAGTCAAATCTTCCTCAAGAAAGGAGCAATTTATTTATGGCCAAGTATTTAGTACCAAAATGAATCACCAAGTAATATCAAAATGAAGGTCGCTGGAAGGTCTTGACAGGTGGACTGATGACCTGATGAAGGTCACAGGAAGCTATATGTGGACTGACGACCTTATGACGGCCGCCGGGAGGTATCGCCAGGTGAACTGATGACCTGATGAAGGTCGTTGGACGGTCTCCTGAAGTGGACTGATCTTAATTTAACCGTAGTCGGAATAGTGGGCTCATACAATAATAAGGCTCATGTATGACTCGCTACGCAAAAGGAAAGTTTAAATATTTAATTATTACTGTACCTATGTATTAATGAATATGAAAATCGGCTATCCAGAATAAAGGAGTCTAGAAAATGCACTATCAGGAAAAACAGATATTGGAAATAAAGTGCTAATAAAATAGGCTATCGAGAATATATCCGCTTAGAAAATTCACGATTGGTAAAAATTGCGACAGAGAAATATTAGCGATTATGAATATAACGTACAAAAAAATACGAAACAATATATAAAACTGAATGGAAAAATACGCTACAGGAATAACTACTGCAATGAAATATCGATTTAAGGAATAAGATCTAACAAATCTACTCGCCATAATGATATTTAAATTTAGTAATGTTACATTGTAGTCTTTGATTTAGTATTTGACATGTCCTGCAGTACTTACGTTCCTACTGTGAACTATTCGCGAATGAATCGACATGGTCGCGACCAAGGAATATAATACTCACAAGGTCGCGACCTAAATTGAAAAACCGTAAATTTAACCTCAAAACAAAACTGTCAAAGATACAACACTAGTAACCTCCGATTATATTATCACTCAATGGATACGAAATATACGAATATATAAATATTTCTCTATCTTCCAATGACATAAAAGAGTGAGAATGTCGCGTATAATTAACTACGGTATTAAACATCTATGTGCTGCAACAAAAGGAATACGTCTCAAGAACCGAGTCGCAATTGTACATAATGTTAGTCGAAGCAGCAGCAGCACTACTCCGAGCCCGGAATCTATTATAAACGATTTGACCGACTGGGAAACTTTGAGTAAAAAGAAAAAGATAAGTAAAGCTATGAAATCTTATTTAGAAAGAGCTCAAGCACATGACGAGTTCATGAAAAGGCAGGAGTTTGAATATAAAATAGGAAAGAGACATCTCGCGAATATGATGGGTGAAGATCCCGAAACGTTCACCCAGAAAGACGTGGACAGAGCTATTGAATATCTATTTCCGAGTGGTATCTACGACCGCGCCGCCCGGCCTCTGATGAAGCCTCCAGAAGAGGTATTTCCAGCAAGGAAAGCAGCAGAGTTTGATGAAGCTGGCAGGCCACATCACTTTTTATTTTACACCGGCAAACCAAATTACTACAAGCTGCTGTATGATGCAGTCGAAAGCATACAAGAATTATATAATTTTAAGGACAGAGTGATCAGGAAACAAGCTACACCTGACCCTAACGGCTCCATTAATCTTATAAGCAGTGTTTGGCTCGGCAAAGACCAGCTTGAGCAGGTACTGGTTGAACGACTATCAGACCTGGAATATGACAATTTCATATTAGCCATGGAAAGGCTTGTCTCTTTACCTAATTCATATAGGCATAAAGAGTTCATTGAGAAATATCGCAAACCTCTAGTATCTCAAAAATTTGCACTAGAGATTCCAAAACCTGCATATGATGCTGAAGGTAGAGCTTTTATTACTACATATGAATGTTTAAGAAAAAAAGCAAGAGGTGATGTGACTATCCGCTCACCGGGAACTGGCAAAATAACAATAAATGGCAAAGATTTGACATATTTTGAGGACATACAACCCAGAGAACAAGTGATGTTCCCTCTAGTATTCACAGGACTGCAGGATCGACTAGATGTAGAATGTAACGTTGAAGGTGGTGGACCATCAGGGCAGTCTGGAGCAATTAGATGGGGCATTGCATGGGGACTGCGCAGCTTTGTGGACAAAGATATGTTGGAGAAGATGCAAGTGGCAGGCCTTCTGACTCGCGACCACCGGCGCCGTGAGCGCAAGAAGCCTGGCCAGCCTGGAGCCAGAAAGATGCCTACATGGAAGAAGCGTTAATTTATGTATTTTCAAATCAAAATAAACCATAGTTTGAGTTACTTACACTTACTGTATTCTTTTAAACATTCAGCTACGAAACGACTATAAATATTGACACAGGCAATTTTTTTATTTTTTTTTATTAGCCATGTTTGTGTCCCACTGCCGGGCAAAGGCCTCTCCCCTCGATTTCCATAACTCCCTGTTCGGTGCTATTTCTGTCCAATTATTTAGGAACGTGTCCAGGTCGTCCCGCCATCTCCGTCTCGGCCTGCCACCTGCCACGTCGTCGCCGCCCATCATCCGGCACCCACTTCGTGGCTCGACTAGCCCATCATGGTAAATTATGAAAGAATTTTTTTAAGCGATCCACTACAATCTAATCAGGACTACAACCTGCGACCTCTACGTTTCCAGCATAGGGCTCTCCCAAGTGAGCTATTAGATCGCTACGTCAATCACACCAAATCTTTCATTCCATAAATTTACGCCACAGGAGCGTAAACCGCACATCCTAGGGTATGGCTAAGACGCATAAGCATTTCAAACACATATGACGCAGAGGGCGCTCCAGTGGCTAAGAATTATGGGATGAAAAATTTGGTGTGATTGACGTAGCGATCTTAAACTAAATAAAAGCTTGTAAAAATTACTTATATAAATATTACCTTTCTATGTAACGTACCTTGCATTGTAAATATTGTAATGACTTATGTATGGGTCTATATATAGGAAATGTATGGGATAGAGACAGAGCAGGCGCCGTTTACAACAAGTAACGCGATTTAGTGTATTTAGGCATGGGCGGTCTTCTTGATTTATTGGTCCACAGTATGTGTATGTATAAGTCGTAAAACACAGGACCAATAGAACTGTGCACAAATATTTCTTTATTTCTAGTAACGTACCGTAGCTAGTCCTACACGGGCCCCCTGTGACCCGGGGACCCTGTATTATTGAAACGGCTGATACCATGGTAGCTACGCCCGCAAACAGGGGCTACTCGAAAATTAGAGAAATATCTTAAAATATAGATTATTTATTTCAGTGTTTAACAATTTAATTTAGTAAGGTTACAGTTTGATCAGCTTTTCTTCTTGTAACTTTTTTTCATAGACTTCTTTCTGCCACCAATCTTCTTTTTGAACATTTGGTTCTTCCTCTCTGTGTTGTGGATGCGCTTCTTCATTACGGATTTCAGTTCTCTTCGCTCTTTTTGTACCTCATGTGACCGGACGTTGTTGAAGAAAGCCAAGCCATCTAGAAAAAAAAAACAATATACATAAATCGTTTTAATACTCTCTAATCCAGTGAATAAAGGGGTTTTACCTTACAAACGGTCCGAATTTTAGGTATGTTGTATAGGATGTTTAGTGAGTGTTAAAAATGCAAAATGAACAATTCCCCGCCATATTAAAAAAAAACAGCCATATGGAATATTAAAAAAATGTATCTCTTGGTGGGATATTTGAAATTGAATAGCCCTTCTCACCAATAGCCCCAGGTATAGGTAGGTATACAAGTGAAGTAACAGCCTCATGGCTCAATTTCATTGGTCGATAAAGGTGGTTTTCCACCGGCGAGGCGAGGCGGGGCATGGAGGGGCGAGAATTGAAATCGCACTGGCCCTTTTCCACTAAAAATTGTCATTAATAGCTATCGCGAGCCCGCGCGAGCCCTCGCGTGCCTACCCGAGCTCGCGGTTGACATCATCGCGCGACCGCCGCACCGTAGATTGTAGGCTTGGACGTAGATGTAGTGCTGTTAAGTTCGCAGTGAAATACACACGTGATTGCTGTATCATGTCTCGTGAATTAGTATTATTAAATGTGTTAAAGAAGAATCGGGTGAAGATAATGCAACAAGAAATAATCTCAGTGCTTTCAAGAAAACGAACTCACCGTTTGTTTGTTTATAGTACATTACGTAACACGGTTGGTAAACGAGGCATTACAAACGAGAGAGTCTATTAGAAGCCCGAAGCCGAAGGAGAGAGCTTTAATGACACGAGTTTGGAATTCCTCTACCACCAGAGTCACGTACGACTTTTTCATCACACTTTGGAGGGAATAAAACAAAAGTAATAAATAGTAGTCAATACCAAAATTACTTACCGCCCTAGGGCGTAATATACGATTTACCGCCCGGGTTTTTAGCATGTAATCCCTTAAAGTGTGACAGAAATTACTTACCGCCCTAGGGCGTAATTTACGACTCACCGCCCGCTTTTCTAGCATGTAAACCTTTGTTTACAAGAAAGTGTGATGAAAATTATATTCTACCACATTTTTTCCGTGAATAACATACTATACAATACACCTGCCAAATTACAGCTTAGTATTAGTAATGGCGTGTGTGTGAAATAGTACGACGAATAGAGTAGTGGACGAAAGGACCCTAAAAAAGAAAATCAAGACATAAACGGCAGCGGTAACGAACAACAAAACGCCTATCGAACGCGTGAAGCGGTTTTTCTGTTAATTAATTTATAATCTGACGAAAGCAAGACGGTTAATTTTTACATCAACAAATATTTCAATTCATGTCACGCACATCGATGACCGAAGATGCGCTGGGAGGGGATTGAAAAAATGCAATACAAATTAAAATTCCCGCCCCGTCTCGTCTCTCCTCGCCTCGCCTCTCGTCTTCCCGCTTCGCCGGTGGAAAAATCAGATTTAATCTCTACCCTATTTTAAAAGCAATAAGGTTCATTTTTACACAAACAAATATTTCAATTCAAGCCCCGCACATCGGCGTCTCTCCTTACTATTTCCACCGAAGATGCGCTAGGCAGGGATTGAAAATTTGCCGTACTAATTTCAATTCTCGCCCCGCCACGCACCGCCTCGCCTCGCCGGTGGAAAACCACCTTTACTCGGTCGATATACGGTATGCGGGGACACCCGCAGACGGTATAACAACGACGGTATAACCTATCGACCAATGAAACTGAGCCAGTAGATTTCCATAACGCCTAATAATAATCCCTATGGCATCAGTTTCAGTACTGGCTCAGTTTCATTGGTCGATAGGGCCCACATGCGGGGTGCGGTAGATTTCCATGAGTCATGCCATTATGAGTTTCACTAGTTGTTATACCGCCTGCGAGGAGTCCCCGCATGCCGTATATCGACCGAGTTATCGACCAATGAAACTGAGCCATAAGGCTCATGATGGATTACGATATAATAGTAACATGGAAACTCAGGTAGGATTGGTACAAACTGCAGCAAAACATGGAAAATAATTAGTGATTTTTTGATACAACTTTTATTTATTTTATTAATTTTATTTATTTATTAATTTGACATTTCTATCTGTTTGTTTAAAATTGTGACATGTAATTATTTAATCTGTTTTATTATTAATTCCGCTGTTTTTACTATCAATTTCATCACATTTTATCTGTTAATATTAATATATGACGATCATAGTATAAGTGCATGTAAATTGACTTCGTGTAATTTATATTGACATTTTATATTATGAAATAAATAAATCTAAATCTAAAATCTAAATCTATCTTCACTCATCCAGTTGGTAAAAATAATGTACATGCGTTTTGTAGGAAATCAAATTCCCTACCAATTTTATTCTGATACTTGTTTTCCTAAGCTAGTCTGTAACTGAAATACAGCGTTTTATAGCCAGAAGTTGATAAATTTCCGGAAAATGCGACTAATATTTTCTTTAATGTGCATAAGTACCTATCTCCATAACTTACCTACTATCCTAGAAACAAAATTTAAAATTATTATTGTGAGCCCATGATGTCCCACTGCTGGACAAAGGCCTCCCCACTCTTCTTCCATTGTTCCCGGTTTTGGGCTATTTCTGGCCATTCCTTTATAAAAGAGTCTATAGCTCGTCCCGCCATCGCCGATGAGGTCTGCCACGTCTCCGTTTCTGGCTGCTGGGCTTCCACTCTGTAGCGATCTTGGCCCACAGCTCATTCGGCATTCGACAAACGTGACCAGCCCAGTCCCACTTCAACTTGGCCGCTTTCTGAGCTACGTCGACTATCTGAGTCTTGAAGCGCAGCGTGGTGTTCCGGATGCGATCCTTTAATTTTACACCTAATATGCTGCGCTCCATGGCTCGCTGGCAGACCCCGAGTTTGAACCTTTGAGATTCTGTCAAAGACCAAGTCTGAGCACCGTAGGTGAGAACTGGAAGAATGCACATGTCCAATATGTCCATGAGCCTTCGTTTTAGTGATAAGGGGAGGTCACCCTTCATCAGGTGTTTCATGGACCAATAGCTCCTCCAGGCGTTTTCAGTCCTTCTTTCGATCTCTTTTTCTTGTCGCGCCTGGAAGGAGACTAATTGGCCCAAATAAAGGTAATCATGGACATATGCAATGGGTTCACCGTTTATCTCAACCCTACGTTTAGGAAATTTTATTCTCTACAGCATTGCGTGAGCTCTTTTCTAGCTAAACGAAGTCATCAGCAAAAATCTGAATCAATTACTGGTTTTTTCAATATGGCAGCAGGCGAGGAGAATTTTGCATTGTAAACACTCACTAACCAAGGTAATTATATATACATTCCTATATATATCTCTTATATTATTGATTTGTGTTTTAATTATTTTGTTTCTCTGTAACTTTGATCCTGCACCGACTACATATTTCTGTTTAACCCAGTGGTTGACTGGTAGAGAATGCCTAAAGGCATTAAGTCCACCATTTGTACTTTTTTGTACTGTGCAATAAAGTTTAAATAGATAAATAACCACCCTGGACAATGTAGAACTACCGGACAGTTTGTAAGGTCAACCTCAGTCGTTTAGTCTCTGACCGAATCGAACCGAACTACATTATCATTACGCGAAGAAAATTGTTTTTCCTTTGTTTTGAAATTTACCAAAACGATTTTTTTTCCTTTTTTTCTGCAATCAGCAAAACTATAAGCAGGTTAGTTGTGTGAGGCTTGACGTTTCGAGTGTGTCCTCCAATGAGGGCATCTACTCATTTAAATTCCATTTTCTTGGAGCCGGGTTCAATCTGGGAAAATATCTTTCCTTTTCAATCTTTTCATAGTCTCTAGCTGTTAACTTCATTGCTAGTTCATTCGGATGTTGTTTCAGTCTTTCGTGATATTTTTTAGTTACAATGACGTATGTATGTAAACTCTTTATTGTACATTAAAATATAATTATAAGGATATTAAACTAATGATATGTACAAACGCGAACTTATCCCTGTAAGGGATTTCTTCCAGTTAACCTTTGAGTAAATGAGAGAGAACAGAGAAGATCCAAGAAGATAGGCAAAACTATTAAAAATGCACGGAGACACTAAAGGCTTGCGCAAAAAAAAAGACAAAATCTTAAATATACCTACATAAACTTACACATTATGAATATATTTATTATAATATAAAACAAACTAATAAATATATAATAATAAAAATAATAAGTATTCAATTTTAACAATAAATACAGCACTCGACGAAATTAGGGGTCTAGAAGCCATAACCTTTTTAACTTTTCCTTAAATGATGCCACGGATTGCGATTGCCTGACGGGCACCGGTAATGAGTTCCACAGTTTTACAGAGTGAACTGTAAAAGATTTACTGTAAGAGCGTGACTTATTGGACGGGAACGCGAGAGCGAGAATGGCGCTCGAACGCAAGCGGTGACCACTGCCAGCCGCCATATAGGAGAATCTTTCGGAGAGATACAGAGGTGAGGAAGGATTGAACAAAACATTGTAGAGCAGTGACAAGACATGCACATCCCTACGACGGCGTATCGGAAGCCAACCGAGTTGCGTACGGTGTTGCGAGATATGATCATATTTTTTAAGACCAAAAATGTAATCCAAGGTATCGTACATTATCGACACGAGGAAGTGTGCCATTTTCAAGTGTAACTGGCGGGCAGTTGCCTTTCCGCAAAGTGAATGTAATTTGTGCAGATTTGGATGCACTTGCTTTATCCTCCATTTCTGAAGCCACTTCGCTACTTTGTCTAGTCCATTTTGCAGCATTGCGGTTGCATTTCGTGGATCCTTATTACTTGCCAGTATAGCAGTATCATCCGCAAAAGTAGCAGTCGTAATACTGTCCAATTGAGGTAGGTCAGCTGTGTAGACTGTATAAAGCACAGGTCCTAATACTGAGCCTTGGGGTACGCCAGCGTTTATCTCTAGGAGCTTCGAGGACTATCACTCTCCATTACTTGGAACAGGCGCCCTGACAGGTACGACTCGAATAAAGGAAAGTAGCTGTGAGGCAAATAATTGTGAATCTTGCAGAGTAGTCCTTTGTGCCATACTTTATCGAATGCCTGTTGGATATCAAAGAATGCTGCCGAGCAGTACTCTCTTTCTTCCAGTGATTTCCTTATTCTTTCCACCACCCTATGGACTTGTTCAACTGTAGAATGCTGTTGTCGGAAGCCAAACTGGTGAGCAGGAACAACTTTTGACTCCTAAACTAATGGGCCTGTATGAAGTAACTTCGTGAGCGGGTTTCTCTGGTTTGTGGATCATTAGTATGCGTGAGACCTTCCATAAATACGGATAATATTGTACTCTCAGGATTCCAATACATAAAATTGTCAGGAACACAACGGCTTTTCTTGGTAGATTTTTTAGTACTTCCTTTGTTATGAGATCGAAGCCAGGTGCTTTTTCATCTTTCAGATCCTTGATTACTCTCCACGTTTCCCGAACAGATACAGGGAGTGGCGGAGGAGACATTTGTAGAGTATGACATAATATGGCATCTACTTCTCCTTCTGATTCTAAGTCACAAGCGGCGTTTGGGCGGAACACGTTTTGCAAGTGTTTGGCAAAAGCATCTGCCTTCTGTTGTGGGGTTCGTGCCCAGCCATTAGAATCCCGAATTGGTGGTTTGGCTAGCTGAGGTCGATCTATGTTTTTCGTTAATTTCCATAAGGAGTAGTTGGTTGCCTTAGTTGCCCTTAGGGATTCTAACTGTGTCTCTAGAGTTTCATTGTGCCAGTTTTGAAGTTTTTCCCTAAGCTTTCTGGCTTCATTTTCAAATGAAATTCTATCACTAGTTAGTCTTGTTTGATGCCAGACTCGCCTTAAGCGCCTTTTCTCAAGTAGTGCTCTTTTGATGTTCGTTTTGTGCGGTCGAGTTCCGGCGTGATTAACCAACAAGCTTGCTGGATTAAAATAGTGATATATTTAGCTGCGTATTCGATATCATCAGGTGTCTTGAGAGCAACCTTTAAAGATTTTTTTTCATCTAAATATTCCTTAAAAGCTGCCCAATCTGTGTTTTTATTGTAGAGAACTTCCGGGCTTTCCTTTTCTATGATCATAGAACTTATTGTAAGTAACACGGGAGTGTGGTCTGAGGAACTGTCATGACATGGTTGAAACGATAAATGGAATTTTTCGTATTTTATTAAAGTTCGAATTTCCATTGAAGTGGATTGTACTTATATCGTATTGCGCATTGGGCGGAAGAGGCTAAAATTTTGGTTGAAAGATTAAAATTTCCCTATTTTTCCATTCGCGTTTTTTCTCTACACCTTATTTTCACATTATGTTTAACTTATACCTAGAAATGAAAATGTAAACAAAATTCCTTTAATACCTTTCAAACGACTATCATCTTGAGAAAAAAATAAGTTTTCTTTCCACACAGCCTTAACTTCTGGCGCTTCTGGCAAATCCTTAACTGTATTAGCATACTTCTTCACACCTTCAGTTTCATCCTCTGCCTCAGATTCGGACGAGTCATACACAAAAGGATTTTTTTCGCCAGGGTCCAGTGGATTTTTTATTTTCTGCTTCTTCTGTGACTGTATGGTTGCTGTTGCTTCAAGTTCTTGTTCATCTAATAAACAAAATTACATGTTAGTATTTATAACTTTATTCAGTTTCAAGCAAGGTGATGACAAAACTGATCTTACCTTTAGAGGCAGTATCATCCTCTCTACCAAAAAGACTTCTAAGACTAAACCCTGCAGCAGGCTGCTCAAAAGCTTCTTTAGTAATTTCACTTTTGTAGAATTGCTCCTTTGAGACTTCTACTTTTGGAGCTTCTGGTTGCGGTTCAGCTGGTTCAGATACATCTTTTGATTTCTTTTTAAATTTTTTGGGTTCATGTTTCACCTCTTCAATGGGAACCACAAATTTTGCATGTTCCGGATTCATAGGGTCAAATCTTATCATCCCCATACTTGGTCTGAAACATGAAAATTAATTAGCACTAGTACAAAAATCATCTAACAGTCTGATGTAATTTTTTCAATAGCGCTTACTTTGTTTTCCTGTCTTTGTCTGGTTTATTTGTATGTGATTTGATAGCTACACCAAGAACATCTTCTAATATTTTTATTTGAGTTGACTTTTCATCTCCCTGTGTCACATCGACAGCTTCGTTTTGATCCCCATCTTGATTTTCTTCAGTTTCTTCTTCGGATTGGTTATCTTCAATAAATCTTTCATCTAAGACAAAGCGTTTGTCAGATTTGTACCTCGATTGTAAATCTAAAACCTTTAAATACACAACCCCATTAAATACTATTTACTATCCGGTTCAGTCCACACAGAGCATACATATAAGCTGTAAATTACCCAAAAACATTGGAATCTTCTTTTTTAAAACTATTAAATGTTTATGCTATAAAAAATATTAAGTTATGAATTTTACTACCTTTTGTCCTTTCTTGCCCTCATACTGTTTTTTTATTTCAAAGTTGACCTCTCCATCACTCTCATCATCATCAAAAAGTGTATTTTTCTTTTGCGATTTTGGCTTCAAGTGGGTGTCTGTTAATGCTTTCGATGATTCATCCTCCGTGTCAGAAAATCTTAACTTTTTGTTGGGGGTCTTGTCCTGAAAAAATAAATTACAATAACTTAAATCATGCCTATAACTTCACATTTTCATGTTCTTTAAAATTTAACATTCAATCAAGTATTATTTTAAACTTACCACACTTATCAACCCTGTTTTAATTATTTGCTGTTTACTTTTGAATTCTTGGCGCTTTTTTTGCATTGATTCCATTCTTTTCTTTTCTGATTCTAACTTCTTTTTGTCTACTGCCGAGGTATTCTGTCCATGTGACTGAACTCCATCTCCGGGTGCCTTATGAGTCTTCTGTTTATGTTCAACCACCTTGTGGTCTTTGGAGTTTTTAGTTAGTTGAATACCATTTTCATTTGTATCAATTTTCCGTTTTCTAGGATTTAGTCTGTCACCTAACTTGATGACAGGATGGTGCTTTGATGGTTCTTTGTGATTATTCTGAGAAATAAATTATAATATGTCTTTTAACAAATAACTAGCTAACTAAGGAATGTATGTCGGTAAGGAACTTTTTCATAAAAAATCATTCTAGTTAATGATATATAGTTTTATATCTTTTACTATAGCACAATTAGACTTTGGTATGCTTAGTATTAAACATCTGTTACCTTTTCTGCCTTTTTCTCTTCATTCTGTTGTCTCTCTCTCTGCAAACGCTCCAGAAAGCTTTCCCGTGCCCTAGTCACATAGAGCTTACTTCCTTTAAAATCAGAGTTACTGAAATGCCTGATACCTGAAAATAAAAATAAATAAATAAACGATGACGCAGTTTGCAGTGCATCTGCCTACTTAGCCGGCGATCCTGGGTTCAAATCCCAGCCAGAAATAATTCTGATTATTAACACAAATATTTGTTCCTCGGTCATGGATGTTATTAAAATATGTATTTATATACTATGTATATCATCGCCTGGTATCCATTCCATAGTACCAGCTTTGGTCTGCGTGTACCAAAGGGGGTCCCATATATTATAATGCTCATTTTATATACAAGTGAGTAACTTAAGTATAATTGATTCCTTATTATTATAGCCATATTAATGATTCAGAAAAAACTCAGTTCTGGTGATTCACTCACTCGCTTCGCTTGCTCGTTAGGGTTGCAGTTCTACCTAACACTCCTTGCTTCGCTTGTTGTCATACCTAACCTAACCCAAGTCTGACCTGCCTTAAGGTAGATTAGGTAATGATTCTGACTTCAGGAACGAGATATTTATTTAATTGCATTTGTGGAATAAATGCCCCTGCTTGTTCCATGTTGCTTACGAGAATCAAAGATCATGAATACTTACAAGCTTCAATTTCGGTATTTGCGCTGGATATCGTAACGAATGCAAACTTGGACGATTCATTTTCCGCACCAGGTTTAGACTTAATCTCCAAGTTGGTTACTTCTCCATAGCTCGAAAAAGCAGTGCGCAAATCGTCTTCTTTAAAGTTGTTGGGAAGATTTCCGACAAAAAGTCTTGTATGAGACATTACGATTGATGGCTTTTATATACGTTAATTTAATTACAAAATTTCCATTTACGAAATATTGGGGTTTTTCAAGATTATTTTAAGGTTACATTTTGTAATGTGTATTTGACATTGACATGCCTGTCCGTTTTTTATTTATTTTATTTCAATAGTGATGTTCGTTCGTCTGCAATCGGTTAAAACCCGCTGCAGACCTTACGATCCGATCCGATCCGATTTATCGGAAGAAATTTCCTAACAATTGCACTACACATTATCCGATTTCTTCCGATAAATCGGACAACTGCACTACATATTATCCGATTGCTTCCGATCGGTCGGATCGGATCGGAAGGTCTGGAGCGGGTTTAACTCATTGTGGTCATTTCATTACAATGCAGGACTGTGAATGACTCACTTTAGTCTGGTGTACGCTATACTGTATCTGTGACAAATGCCAAACAAACTTCAAACTGAGAAATACGTTATGCGTTACTCTTCGACGCAAATATAGTATTTGTTGATTTCAAAATTTTCAAATAGAGGCTAAAACGATTTAGATACCTAAAGAAATGGACGGATTAGTCACAAGAATATAAATACAGTTGGACTTAGTTACATTATGATGTAAATATTCCAGTGTTTAGTGGTTTTTCTGAATAACTGTTAAGTTTATGCAGTGGACTGGCGTTATGTAGTAATTTGTCTCGTAATGGAAAGGAACAGTAGTGTTTTCAAATTCCAAGGATCCAACATGGTAAGCATTTAAGTATAAAGATAGCATAAATGGAATTTGGTATTGAACTAGATTATGATAGTTAGAGTATTTGGCTGCCTAGGTGTCTATATTATAATTATATTTTTTTTTATCTACAGATTGTCAGTGCTAAAGGCCCTAACATCGACAGGAACATGAGCACCAGCTTCCGCTCCAACCTCCTGTCTTCCACCATGAAAATGCCACGAAATTTTGAAAAGCAAAGTTTTGCAGGATCAGTAGTTAGTCAAAGAAGCTTAACTGGCAGAGAGACCTCACCCACTGGCTCAGTTCGGAGTGACATGCAGCCGAGGAATTTCCACCAATCATTTTATCAAAAAGGTTTTCCACAAAGATCAGTCTTTAGTGGCAGAGGAGGGTCACCAGTATCCATGCGGAGTATAGGTAACCCATTTTTATTTGAATGTAAAAGAAGGTTACCTATGCACATTTGGTTGATAAGAATAGGTCTAACAATATGATTTATTTTCAGACTCATCGGCTAGCCTAGCAACAGACATTGTACAAGCCATCAATAATGGCAATTTCAACAGACAAGAGTGGAAAATGATACAGCAAGCCTTCAGCCGAAGTAATAGACGGAAATATGAATATAGAAAGAAAGCTGAGAGGAGACGTAAAATGATGAGGTATTTTAAAAACTTACGTAATGGGGATGACTCCGGCGAGCAGGGCAGCAACTCGTCAATCAGCAGTGACGACTGCCTGTCCACCAGGACAGGTTATAGTCATAGGTATGACAGAAACTACAAAGAAAATATTCCCCGGAGCACCGCTAGCTTAGATTGTCGATCAGAGGAAATATTCCAAAGAGACAACAGAGAAACATATGATTATTCTGAGATTGACTCGCAGAACCCTTACCAAAGAAATGTTGACTTATACAACCGTGAAAACAATTATCACAAAGACTCACAATTTGGCAACATGTATTCCAACAAAAATGGTCGAATCTACAATAAGAGTACATTATATACTCAACATAATTCCATGAGTGGTCCATTGAATACATTTTCAAATCAAAAGTATAATATGAATGGCCAAGCAAATCAAGCAAATATGTTTTCCACCCAGAAAAGCACCTTAAATGCCTCTATATGCTCCACAAAGAGCCTGCAAAATATGTCAATGATGTCACAAAGAGATAGGTTCAAGGGTGGATTTCAATTCCCATCTCAAAAGTTTAACAAGTCTTCAACACTTCATGAAGAACAGGACCAACTTGGAGGTAAACAGTTTGCGAACAAATTATGCGCTAATAACAGGCGTCATTTACGTGAAGATCATATTGATGAGCATAGTGACGAAAATGATGATATATTTCTAGACACAACAGCAAAATCTAAGCCTGTGGCAAAGAAAAGTGAAACCAGGCAAAAAAGAAAAGTTGAATGCTTAAATGACATACCAACTTCTGCCAAAAAGAAACCTAAAACAACAACCAGCACTGTTAAAGCTAAAAATCCCACTCCAAACAAAGATAACAATGAAAAAAACGATTTTGAGTTTATCAAGCCACAATTTCCTATAAGAAAATCTGCTCCTGCAAAGCCACGAGAGAAATTGATTTCGAAATCAACTGGTGCTCCAGATATTGTTTTTAATGATCAAGAAAAACAAAAGCCACCATCAGAGACTGTTGCTCCAGCCAGCCCCGAACCAGATATTGAACCTGAATTGGCAGAAAACACACAGCTGACTACTAGTGACATGTCCATGAGGCCTAGCTTTATGAAGAGGAAACTTTTTACCCAGACACTTGATGTCACAGAAAAAAAGAATAACAGCTCAGATAGCTTAGGTACAGACAGTCCACAAAATATCTACAGTGCATTATGTAGAGAAAAACATAAGACAAGAAAACTGGTAACCAGTCAGTCCCTGTTAAGCCGCGATCTTAATCAAGATGACAATAATCTATTAGATTTGATACATAAAATAGTGCCAGCAAATCAGGTAAATGCCACTATCACAGCTAACAACACCAAATCGTTTAATTCAAGGCTCAGTGGAAATAGAAATGCTGAAAGTGATAAATGGGACATTACTTCAATAATATCCACATGTAATAATGAAAGTGTTAGTGAAACATATACAGATGACGAAATATTCAAAGTTGCTGATGATGTCAAGAAAAATAAACCTCAAGAAAAACTTACTGTAAAAAAAATTACTCCAGAGCATAAAAATAAGGTTCTAGATGATAAAATAGAAACTAATAATATTAAACAATTAAAAATTGTTCTGGATAAAGTACCAACTCCCACAGTCCCCAAGATGCAAACACCTGTTAGAACCTGTAAGTTTATTTAAATCTTCTTGACTAATATAAATATAATGTCTTGTATACCTGTTTTTCAATATTAACAATGCATTTAATTTGTGCTTAGGTCCTGCTAAAAATGTTATCGGAAATAACATTGATGGGTTCTGGAACACTGACGTGGAGAGTGACTACGAATCTGTGGATACGCCGCTTCGCCTAAAAGAAATAAGCCTCCAGGGTAAGATAATAGAGATTTCTCATTAAAGAGTAAGACAATGTTAGTTATGAAGTTATTAGAAAGTGCGCAATATGCAAGAATATTTATAATTTCATTGTAATATAATAATGCTTCTTTTTTACAGAACAATCACCAAATCGCGTTGATAGCCCCAAGCAGAGCAACGCTGAAATTCGACCTACTAGTTTATTAACAAAAATGTCGAAAATAAACAAAACACATGAGTCGAGTTCTAAAATTGTGAATAAGAATGATACAACACTTGTCCAAGTTTTGAAAAAGCAAACAAACAAGAAAATGTCAAGTAAACCCGAAAAAATAACATCGAAGAAGTCAAATGATGTTACAAAAACATTGAAGAATACAAATGATGATGCAAAAACATTGATGAAATCAAATTTTGATACAAAGAAATCTAAGAAATCGAATGATGATATAAATATGTTCAATAAAGCAAATGATGATGCAACAATGTTGAATATAGCAAATAATACTAAAAAAACAATAAAGAAATCAAGTGATAACATAAAAACGCTGAAGAAATCAAATGAAGATACGAAAACATTGAAGAAAACCAATAATAATACTCCTCAACAAAATGAAAAAACTGATAAGCCTAGAAAAGGTACTCCAACTATCTCATTAAAAACAAGAAGGCAAATAAATTTATCAGCTACTGTGGGGTCAGTGAAAAAACCTTGCCTTGATAAAAAAGGCCTATCACCGAAAAAAATAGCATCAATTAAGAGTAAAACATCACCTTCTAAAATAGCACTTAATAAAAAGAAGCCTGTCAATGAAAAGAAAGCAGCACAGGAGAAAAATAACAAGACAAAAACTACTCAGAAGAAAGAAAATGACAGTCAATATGAAATGAACAGCTCCAAACAATTAGAAGAAACTACAAAAACTCAAAGCAAAGTTGCTAAAGTACCAAATAGCATAGGAAGCCTTAACGATACGATTTGTAAAAGGTTGAGATCACGGGCGATCGACCTCTCATCTTCCTTTAATTCTGACAAATTTGAACTTACCATGTCTCGCACAAGAAAGTCTCGAACGCCAAGCAAAAGAATTTCGTTTAATAAATCGAAAAATCTATTAACCAATAATAAGACGCGGAATAGAGCAACCAAGGCGTGAACTGTTAGACTTACCTTATGTTTTACTGCACACATTCTTAGTGGTTCACTCTTTATTTAGTATTATTTTAATAATTACCTACTTGTTTTTTTGTTGAGGACAAATCTGTCTTCATTATGAACGTCAAAGTTTTATTGTAATTATTGTAAATGTTTTTGGAACTTGTTCATGCATCATGTTTTAATTTAAAAAATATTGTAGAAGTACTGTTAGGTGTAATCCGATAGAAAATAAAATTATGTTCGTTGTAGCACATATACTTAAGGTAATTCGTACTGAGCTATCTGCTTCAGAGCTTGCAAGACTGGTTTGAAAGATGTAAATGGGGTTAGTAGTAGAAATAATGAAATAAATATTATGCGTAGGAATCTGCAAAGGAAAAGAGGATGAGACTTATATTCACTAGGTGTGCTAACAATATGATGTCGAAGAAGACACATCATCAGAAGCCAGTGTAAAGTCTAATAAAATTACAGATTTTTCCTACGTAAATGTTATGTCATGTACAAATAATGTAATGAAATGATTATTAATTATTTTATGTTATAATAATAGGACACGTAGCTTAGCTTTCTCCCGCTGCCGGCGGCAACCTAGAGTAGGTGTTTTTGATGATTTGTATACTTAGTATTTCTACTGCATTTTACTTCGTGACTACGTTAAAATTCCTATTGTAAAGACAAGCAAATCATTTTGAAGTTTAAACGCGATCGTTCAACTTTGTCATCTATTCTAAATGGATGGCTTACGAACTCGCTGGTAAATTATAGTGTACATTAATTTTAATAATAATGATTCCGATGCTAAGATTTTAATATAGTAAAACCTGGATAACTGGGAACAGAGGTAAGTGGATAACTGGTAGTGTCGGGACAGCAGCACGAGTTCCAGCTATGGGGGTTTCCAAGTCCCACTTAACCAGGTTTCACTGTAAATGATTTAACTTTAAATGTTTTTCTTTAATAGCTTCAGTTTTACCTACCTCTGTACATATAGTTTTGTCATTATCATAAAGTATGTTGCTAAGTTGTAGGATAGGGGCACATTAATATAACAATGTTAATTTGAATGCTTATGATTCTTTGATTTTGATGCGATGTTTTAATGGTGTTGTGAATACTCTTCAATAATTTTCATGACTACTTAATATTACTCAGGGTCGGAGTCGGCGCCTTTTGCCGGCCGGGCCGTAGCCCGCGCGCCCGCGTTGGCTCTTGCTCGCAGCCATTTCCATAAACCAGTACACCATTATCTGAGCCTGCGGGCACTCGGTTACGGGAGCCACCCGCCACTGCCGGCTCAGACCGACCATGTCTTGATACGCATATAATAAATAAAAAAATCACTGCTTTCTTTTTATCTTCGCGTAAACCTTCTAAGAACTATATTTTACGGTTGGCTCAGTTTGTAGAGATCAGCCTACTGAGCCGGCGGCCCAGGGTTCGAATCCCGGCCAGGACAAATATTTGTGTGATGAACTCGAATATTTGTGCTTGGGTCATGGTTGTTCTATGTATTTAAGTATATATTTATCTATATAAGTATGTATATCGTCATCTAGTACCCTTAACACAAGCCTTCTTGAGCTTAATTTGGGATTAGATCGATTTGTAGGTGTGAGGTTGTCTGATATTTATTTTATTTTATGATTGTTTGTGACTGAACGACGGTCTCTGTTACTAACTGTGAATGCGAATGCGCGCCGATTCTGCGCAAAGCGGCGGAAGGGGGAGCCAAATATACAGGCACGCGCTGGTGCCAGTATATTTGGCTCTCACTGGCTAAGTATAGCCCACAGCAGGAGCTAAGCGAGTTAAGTGTTCAAAACAAGATGACCAGGAAGCGAAACTTTGGTGCCGATGACGTCAGACGCAAAATATCATTGTGGGTAGCTATTTCTGCTGCTGAGTGTACCTAGCAGATTTTAGTTCTGGCTGTCAATAAGAATCTAGAAGGCTATACAGGCATCCTCGCAACTCCCGGACCGATTTAAATTCAACTGAATTTTGCGTATCTTTTATTAGATAAGCCTCCAACATTCGATTTAATTCGTATGAAAGTTAGTCGGGCCACGCGCATCACGTATGCAATTAGCATTATATACTTGGTAGTACGTACCTATAACATCTGTACTTTTCGGTATTTTCTACTGTAGGTGCGCTTATATCCCTTGTGGCGCGCTTGTCCCGACTGACCTTACATCAAGTAGGTAGGTATATCTACGCCCACGACATATTTCGCGTTAAGTCTACGGAACTACGAATCTTTGTAGAGAAATAAATCGCATAAATGGGATTATGAGGCTCCTATTTGCTGATGGATGACTTTATTTAATAACCGAAGTATATTATAAGGAGATCCGAACCTACATCGACCTTCACCGAGCTGATAATAGAATAGAATGAAACATATTTTATAATGAATTTAGTATATTAGAAAATATATTAAAAATGGGTTTGCTAAAAATATCCTGGACATGCTATTTTTAATTATTTAAAAAAAAAACTTTTTTTATTAAATGTTGCAACATCGAGATAATATTTTTTTTATCCTGAGTTAAAGTACCTATAGGGGGAAGTCCCCTAACGCCGGACGGCACCTAACGCCGGACACTCGAACTATCTCGGCAACTAGCAACGCGAGCGAATCAAGGACAAGTGGTTGCCGAGCTTCTAGTTGCCGAGATAGTTCGAGTGTCCGGCGTTAGGGGACTTCCCCCCAAAACGTATAGAATGTGCAGCCGTTGGGTTGCCTATTATTTTTCAAGAAGCTTCTACCCTCCATAGTTTACATACCGAGCATGCGCACTTCCTATTTTATATTCGAGGTCCCATCACGTGCGACAGCGATGTTGGGTCCTGTATTATTAATTACCTATTACTACACTGTATACCCACTCAATTGCTTCGAATTTTGAGTTGGACTCTATTAATATAATAAAATAAGAGCGGTGACAGGTAGCCGTAGTTACTAAAAGCAATCTAGTGGATACTTACCTCGGATCTCTCTGTCACACATTCCCACTCTCGTTAACCTTTTGACCGCCACAGTCGGCTGTGGCCGTCAACAAAAAATCGTTCCCCTGACGCCACGTCGGCCACAGCCGTCCAAATTTCAATGATCAAAAACTTTGTAATTCTAACCGCTACAAGTATTTTTCAATCCCTGTTGATTTTGGGGCACATCTTTTTTTTTACTCTGGCGTCAGTGGCACGGTAAATTGCTAGACCGCTTGGCGGTCGATAGGTTAAAATTGAAATCTTTAAAAAATAATCTGTCCAGGATATTTTTAGCAAACCCATTTTTAATAAGTAATATATTTTCTAATGTACTAAATTCATTATAAAATATGTTTCGTTCTATTATCAGCTCGGTGAAGCTGAAGATCGATTTAGCTTCGGATCTTAGACTATTATACATATATGTATGTGTCTTTTTCACATGTTTAGTGTATGACTTACCTACTCATTTACGCTTGAATATGTGAATATAAATATAATACCTAAAGGTTGGTTATATACGGTTGTTTTTATTAATTCAATACATACTTTCTACCAAGTCATGACAAAGACGGAATAATACGTACAATTTCATAGTTACCTATCGAAAACCCCCGCCAGAGCCCTAACTTCCGAACTAGATCGAAGTCGAAGGTTTATCTAGTCTAGTCTTTCACATTCAATTGTGTAGAGGTTTTTACGTGACTTTAAACCGTTTTTTATAATTATTAAAGATGTCTCACGATAGTTTTAATAATATTATATGAAACCCTTGAAATACAATTTATTGGGGCCACCGACTGTAGGAATGTACAATTTCTTGAAAGCTGAATTGTGTATTGCTTACCGATGTATAATAGTCGTTACTTTCAATATTTCATGGGCTACAGTTAATTAAATAACGTAAGTTAGGGCGTCGAGGAAACCTGATTCGTATCGTTTCGTCCTCGCTCATTAGAGAGAACGATAGGTACGATCTTCAGACTTCGAAGTGATCCTCCTAAAGTATGCAAAAGGAACTAAAAAAATATATTCGTTAAGACTACATAATGATGCTAAAGCATATGGAAAAGTAAATAAAACACATTTATAATAAAGATTTATTTATTTATTTGATAAGACATTTACAATCTGAAATCAGAGGCAACGGAAAATCTAATGTTAGGACAATTTACATATTCAAAAGTAAATAAATTATTAATGTAGAATGTAGTCATCAATTGTCGAATGTTATTAACAAGTCGTTTGTGTCATCCTCAATTTCAGTGTTAGCACTTCGTTAAAAAATGTTACATTTTATTTTAATATTAGGTAATATTCTGTGCTAAAATCCATTAGGCTCTTATTTTGTTCATGCATAATTTGATATACAGTTTATCTACACAACCTAAAGTTATTGGATACTTCGAATTTAAAAGGACATACACAAACATGGTACTTTTGACCAATAACTACTATCAATTTCCAGATAAACTATGGAGATAAATTTGTAACAAAATTCTAAGAATATTTACTTTCGTCACAGCAACAAATAAGAGTATTATTACAGGGCGAGCAGAGGCAAAGTTTAGTTATTTTGTATAATAGTTTTAGCTGTTCTTCATATCTTACTTACGAGATTTTAGGCTTTTGTTGTATATATATTTATATAATACGCTTGACGATTGTATATAATACGCTTATAAATTTTACATATCGCTCTCCTTATTATACAAATTCCATTTAAATGCGTCATCTTCGAGTTTCATGAGTGCAAGCATAATGCTACGAATACTCCAATTAAAATATTTTAACACCAAATTAATCAATACTTATTACTAGAATGTCGTTCGTTTACTCAAAATGCATGGAATATTAGTCTTCGACAGTTGCTTGTAGGTACAGCGACCCAAATTTTTTGTGCGGACATTTAATTTCACCCACAATTTTACTTACATAACTTTGCTATAAAGCGTATGCTGTAAGCCCGCAACAAGGGTATTTAATAATAGAAGACTAAATAGAAATGTTAATGTCTGAAATAAATGTGTGAAAACCAAATCATGTCAATAATCTAAGCCTACTCAAATATCTCTCGCCTAGTAGGAATATTATTAGTCAAGTCGACCTAGCGGGGTGCAAGCACGCTAGTGTAGGCAAACGTGATAGTTAACAATTCTATTGAAAGGATAGTCAAATTTTCTCGTGTATTGTTATACTTTGTTAAACAACTGTAGATATACCCTACATTACATGGACCTTACCAAACGTTTCGGTTAAATTAATGTCCTTTATGAACTACACCGCATAATACTGGGCCTTGGCCAATAACGTACAATGCTTATTACAATACAATTCCACAGCCCTCTAGAACAGTATAGTTACATGCCAAACTTACAAAATTTTACTTCGTGGCGTGACGACGCGGAGACCCAAAAGAAACTCCGCGTAGCCATCAGATCTAACATTCACTTTAAAACTGTCTAAACATTTACCATCAATATATTTCGGAAAACTGCGAAATTTCAACAGAATTAAACAAGTACATAACAGTAAACATCTCATAATTAACAACCTATTAAATGCACGTAAATAGGCACCGACAGCCCAAAGTGATAAAAAAAAGGACATTAAGCACACATCTGCAACAAGCAGTCAACAACCTCGCCCCGAGACAGAGTAAACAATACAAGAAGATTTATACCATCGAAAGAACTTACACAGAAATAGACAGAAAATCAGTCAAGAAACAATGCTCTCAGTGTATAAAGGAATGCGCTTAGGTATGTCACAGCCACGGACGAAATGACCGTAAATTTCTTTTATTAGTTATCGTGGAATCGAGTCTGATAAACATTTTAGATTGGAGTTTTTCAGCAAATATAAAACACGTACGGCTTAAAAGAGTATATAACTTATAACTCGTATTGAGAAGACTACGAGTACCGGCAATTCAGTCCATTAGGTCGTGCGAATTTGTGCAATGTTCTAAATGTAACGTTCAATACAGCTCGTACTGATTCATTCCGAAGACGGTGTTATATATCCAAAAAAGACCCCATTCCGTAGAACATTTCAACAGCTCTAACCTACCATGGTCAGATTATTGTTAAAACTGCGAGACTACGTAATTTCCATTATTTGGTAGAAGTCACTAACCTCTTTAATATTACCAAAATTGCATTGTAATCGTCATTTAATTACTACCACGCTAATCTGAGCTCAACCCACGATTTCTTTAATATAGAAAAAACAATTATCAAGATATCAATACGTCCTGGGGGGTTCATGTTGCGCTACGTGGAACGTAGTGCCATTGTGCAACGGGCACGATTTGCTGGCTGTAAAACACTAAGCACTCGATACTGTGGATGTTAAGCAAGATAATTTCGAGTTAATATACAAAGAGCTATGATACGCATACAGTTGGAGTACGTGTTCAGTACTCGTCCTCTTCGGGAGGATGCGGGTTGTCGCCGTCGATCTCTTCTGGCGGCGCAAATCCATCCTGTAACGCCATTTTGTAAATATTGTTAATATATTTGATTCGGTACTTGATTTCAAAAACGTATCAAAAATTTAGATACATATAAACGTATAGATGCAAGTGCAGTGAAAACTATTCGACATCTGGTACACTGAAATTACTACTATTTCCGCACACTGTTAACGTGATCAACATTAAGTGGTGCTTTCATAAAAACGATATATTGTAGGTAAGTAGCTTCCGTTTCTGAAGTAAATTTTCCGTCTCCCAAGTTGCCCCATTTGATGTTCCAAATCGTGTTAGCTAAGACTTACAAATTAGAAAACATCTTTTTTTATTTTACTGATAGAATTTTGTAATAAAGTACAAATGTGTGTAATTTTGCAGTAATTTAAAGATCCGAATTATTACTTCACTAGATTAGATGTGGACAGCGTTTGGAAATAATCGTAGTTTTAGTGTATTACAGTCAAAGCATAATCATACCATATAATAATACTTTATAATATACGTATATGTTGCCCAAAATAATGACTCGACAGCAACGATAGTCTGACGTTATTTTTGGAATAATTGCTTTGTAGCATTTCTATTAATTTAAAAAGGCCTTTAATTATGGATTTTAGATTAGTTCAATATGATACAACTTTGGAGTTACAGAACCGGTTTGATAACAATGACAACAAACACAAAATCTAAAATATACCTATAGTAACATAACAAACAATATCATCAATATCATTATCTAGCACAACTGTGGTTCGCGACTCATGTCGCGCGTCATAGCATCACGCGTCACTCTCTCACGATACTGTACAAGAAAGGGACAGGTAGTACATCACGCGCGAGAAAGAGTCGCGTGTCAAAGTTGTACTAGAGGTGCATGGTACCATTTAAAACCTGCTTCACGCCCCTGCCACGAGTTCGACGGCAAGCGGCAACGGCGGCCATACGAGTGAGCAGCACACCGCTCGGCCCTTTCGCTCCCACCTATGTCTGCCGCTTGCCGCCGAAGTTGTGGCAAGCAAGTCCGTCACAGCCTGCTGTTGTAAATACCAGTGGTGGCCGATATCAACCGCTATCCATTGTATTTTGTGATTGTTGTATATTTTTGCAGATTCATGCGTTGAATAAATGTGTTTTCGGTGTTTCATTCAATAATATAGTTACTTCTTAACAGAGTTCACCAAACGTAACCTTGGTTATTCAAAATTAAAATACGAAAGCGTTGCTTATAAAATAAATGTTACATCTATTACAATACCACAAAGAGGATAAATTGAATATTATTTTGAGTATTTATATAACATCCTTAAAAGCAACATCTCTGGTAGGTACATAAGAATAGTTTAGGGACATCTAATTAATCATTCCTGACAGTTGTGTCATGTCCGTAAGGGGAAATCTCCCATAAGGACATGCCAGCTGACTGTTAAAACGTAAACTAAGTCTAGCCTAGTTAGGCTTCCATAAAAAACTTGTTTGCCTTAGACTAATAAGTGACATCGGTCTGGTGATCATTTACCTCAGTTGCGTATAAGATATCCAGGATCTTTTGGACGATTGGGCCATTTTGCTGCTCCTCCATTTCTTGACAAATCACCTCTATGTCCCTGAGTTTCCCGAAGTAGAAGTCTCTCTCCTTCTCGAGGCCGTCGACTGTGGCCTTTAGTTCGTTTACCTGTACAACAGTATTCATATTGTACATATACTATGTATGTGTGTGTAATGTACACAGGACTTTCTTTCCACGCAACTGTATACCTGCTATAAACGGCTTGCGATTCAAATGATAAATTTATACTTCTTGGTAAAAACAAATTTACATAAATAACTTTTTAGCTATAATATTGTCTGCTCACTACATTAATTAGATTTTATTGTTTTATGTTACTTCATACTTTCTTTGCGTGTGCAATAAATAAAAGGTATTGTATTTACTTATTCCAATAAAATATAATCTTATAAAACTTTTGCTAGACATTTCTAATTATTTTATTTATTTAATCTTTATTGCACAAAAGAAAACTTATCGCACTAAAGGCAGACATAATGCCAATAGAAATTATCTACCACTCTTTAATATACGGATAACCCACGTGAAATTCTGCCGTGCTAAGGTAAAAGGTGATCTTTTCTTTGGGGCTCCATACAAAAAGGCTAGCTGAGCACGGCAGAATTGTATTCTGTAAATAGATCTGTAAGATTAAATTGGTATCTGATGAGTAATTTACCTGAAGGTTCAGTTCGTCCAGAGCCTTTGAGTCACCCTTCGCACTTTGATTTAGCCTGGAGAGGTTGACTGGCGGCGATCGCACCGCGTTATTGGCCTTTCCAACTGTGGAACAGACAATAAATCATTAATACTGCTCTTTATAGCTTTCCTCATTTCTAATCCGAACATCAAAAAAAAATTTACAAAATCCATGCACTTTGACTTTATATACAAATTTTCAAACTTATTGAATTGATGATTCAATAGTTTAATTTTTAACTTGTGCATATTTTGCAAACCCAGTAAGGTCATATGCTAATTCAATTGTTTCTTATGCATTGAAATATTGATACATACTTTTATAGAATACATTTGATAGAATAAAAGACAATATACACCATACACAATATACAAAATATTTACACAACTGCACTTGGTATAAAATTTAAATAATTGGAATATATGAAGCGAAATAAATTAGATAAGCATGTGAGGATCATGCTAGACCACAAAGTTATAGTGATATTAATAAAGGTGAATAGAAGAATGAAGGATAAGTATACTAAATGTACCCTTTAGAATTTAACTAGTTTTTAAATAAAATAATATACTAAATGTTTATCTCAATAATCGTTTATGATTATAAACTGCAATGGTTCATATTAAATATACAACAAATACTTGTCTCAATGATTCATTCATAGTATGTGTCATTGATATGAAAAGCACAACTAAAGCATAATAATAAAGAAAACAAAATAGTACTGGTTTGGGGTCTAGCAGGCACTCGTGCGACGGGCGCTGCTTGCGCGACATGCGCGGGCTTCTTGGCCGCCCCGCGCGGCGCGGACGCCCCCCCGTGCCCCATGGGCAGGCCCTCGCGCGCCGCCAGCGCGTCATACTCCGTGCCTCCGTAGTTGGCATCAAAGAACTTCTTGAACCATTGCAAAAATTCAAAGTTATCCTGGAAGCGACCCTTCACCAGTTTGTCAATGGGTACTATCTACAAAAGAAAAAAAGAAGAAAGTAAAATAACGACAAGAACTACTGTGGCGGCCGAGGCCGGGGATGAGGGCGCGCCACACTTAGAAAGTTAGCTGTTGAAAGCCAAAGCACACCGGATGCTTGTTTGGAGGACATCTCAACGAGTGTGGTATCTCTTATGAGAATGCAGACTTTACAATGCACGTCACTTGCATATCAGTTGTGCTTCAGCCTTAAGTGACATTCCGAGCTGACATTTCTGAGTGTGGATAAGGCGGTGATGTGAGTGAGTGAGCGGACGTACTGCCCGTGGGCGCGGGCGCGCGACGCACGCGCGGCTGGGGCGGCACGAGCGGCGGCGGCGCGCACAGCGGCACCCCGGCGCCGGCGTCGCACGCGCCCGATCCGATCATGAAGCCGCCCCGCGCCTCGAACGCCTCATACTCGCGCCCGTCATAGTTAGCATCGAAAAACTTTTTAAACCACTGCAAGAACTCAAAGTTGTCTTGAAACCTCCCCTTGATCAGCTTGTCCACTGGTATTACCTATAAAATTGGCGCTTTTAGGATCTATATGGAATAATCTGACAAATGGATATTATTTTGTTTCCTCTAAAATATAAGACATTACGTCATGTCGATTCGTGGTTCCCCCACCACCTACTTCGCACTCAGCGAATATACCTACTATTGTTGACAATTGACTTGTAAAATGTTTATTTTTACCAATAAAGAATCTGAATCTGTAAGGTGCCCTTAAGAATATTGCAATTTTTCTGATATTGTGTTAATTCATGTTCTTGTAACACTTCCAGCAACTTCCTCATCATTTATCATTAATCTATGACTACTGCAGATAAGATTAAATTTCTTGAAAAATGAGTTGCTTACTATAGTTAAACTATAAATGCAAAGTAGGTCTTATTATTTATATACAAGGCATAATTATGAAAGTAATGTTCACATATATTAGTTGGTGCATATTAACAGACTCAAAAAATATAAAAAATTACTGCTATTTTTCATGGAACAACTCAAAACACTATTTTTATTCCAAATAGACGGGAGGTAAAAGATTTACATGTTCAGTGTGGTACAGGTCATATGGACTTTGTACAAGTGTGGTTAATTACAAGTTAACTTAATTAATGCAGGAAGCTAAACCTAAACTGCGTCCCAAGTGAAGGATTTCCTGTAGGTGACACATCCATCTTTAATAGTGTTTGTCAAATACCCTATTGTATGGCTGTGAATGTGCATTAGGGTGTCCCAAGACATAAGGAAAAATTTTTTTTTCGCGAAATAAAATACGCATACCCTATATTTTTATTCCTTTTGACCTCATTGACTCAAATAATAAATATTATCGCGATTGGACAATGATAACCCGTGCCGACTTGATGCCAAACTTTTGATACGAAAACTTGTACTGACTTACTATAGGAGGAGTTAAGAATTTAATTTTTATTACTTAATTAAAACTCCAATACGCCCGAATAGTATATTATTTACTCATTTACTTTAAAAATAATATTATTGTTAAAATTTTCTTTTTAACGTTTGTTTTTTACAGTCGACCTGTATTTGAACCAGTAGTATCACAACAAAGAATTTGCACTTTGTCTTCTAAATTCCAGTCTACAATTGCGTTTCAAACTGCCTGCGCTTATTCACTTCCTGTAGATCTTTCTAATTTTGGCACAGCAATAAGTTGTCCTTTGTTTTCATAAGAAATAACTACAGGAAGAAGTTCCTCTTTTGATTTCCGAGCATTTAATGCAGGCAAAAGCTTGCCGTCCCAATGAACAGTCACCAATTCCGGTACCTCATTTTGGAAATAAATTTTTATGGCTTCAGCGCGCTGTTTCCGTTTTTCTGTGCGAATTCTTTGGATGGAAGACTTATTTATCGGAAATTCATCAATATCCAAGAATGAACACAGAATCTCTCATACTCAGTTGACTTGACACCTATCTAGCGCTGCTACTAATTTTGGAGTAATGAAATCTTTCCGCAAAGGTGTTTTGCTGGGTTGCGTGTTCTCGACAAGATTCCGTACGTCCTCTTGTAAATCTAAGTTTTCATTGGATTCAGAAGACGAATCGTCTTGTAACGGTATCTAAGATGATGTCGCACGAGTCGTCTCAGATAAATATTTAGCACGTCGTTTTTCTTCTTCAATAGTTCTGAGGCGCGCTCTTTCCTCTCTATCAGTTAATTTTTTATCCACTCCTGCTAAGTGACCAGGTCGGCCTGGCTGTCTTTGATGCTGTAAAAAGATTATATCCTCATTTATGTTTATTAATTGAAGAGCCTCGGCGTGTGCAATATCAAACAAATTATTTAAATTGTTGACAACGTCTTGATGGCGCTGCCTAAATATGTCTTGTGTCTTTTGTGCATTTTTTGCAAGTGCCTCCAAACTTGATATAAGTTTACAAGTTTCTTCACACAATTAGGCAAAGATTTAGTAGGAATACGCGCCTTTTCCCAATAGATAATACACTCGCGAATAGTGAGATTCGCGCTTTCATTGACAGTTAAATTAACTTCACGGATATTGTAAAATAAAACTGCTAAAACTTGTCCATTAGACGGAAGTTTTGAACCCGTTATTTGATGTTTTACATCACCTATTAAAAATATAGCCCTTTTAGAACTGCTTAATTCCACTGACATATTGACTGATTGAAAACAATGCGTGTTCTATAACCAAATAACAAGTAATCACAAGCAAATCGACACGTTAGGTCGCGCCAGCCTTAGAGAGCAAGTACTGACATGTATCAATGTAAGTCGGCACGGTTTACCGTGGTCCTACCTTCTCAAAATTTTATTTATAATTGGTTTGACTTAAAAGTAAAAAAATTAGAGGGTATGCGTAAAAAAAAAACGACTTTGATTTTTTTGGGACACCCTAATGTGCATCAACTTATGAATGGAATGGAAACACAACTATTGTAATTATTTCACTAGCAGTGAATATAATAAAGACCGCATCATGTTTTCAACACACAAAATTAAGTCTAAACAATCCTAAAACTAAAAAAATAAACACTGACTGTTTATCTCATTAAAATAAAAAGTCACAACTATTCAACAAATTTATCATATCATCATATCATAGAAAAATTAATTCAAAATAATTGAGTGATACTACAAATGATAGTTAAAATGGTCTAATAGAGGATAAAACGATTAATTACCTTGTCCACTTGCATTTTTTTAAAACCGGCTTGTAAAATTTTGAAGTTTTGTATGTACTCATGTTCTAGATTTGTTTTGAATTTGATACGTTTCATGGGCACGCTGCCGGGGAAGAGCATATCCATGAACTGGCAGTACGCGGCGCCGGTGCACAACTCCTCAATCTTCGCGAAGCTCGACTGCAGGCAGTCGTTCACCCACGCCAGCATGTCATGTCGAGAGAGATTCTCCGATGTCACGTTCGTAGAATACACGTTTACTGCCATTTTATGGTGCAATCCTCACCTCTGTAACCAAAACACTAAGTTATATCCGAACTAAAATATACTAAGAAAAAGCCGATCTAAAAATAGGCCGTCGCATATACACTGAGCGACGTTATTTTCACAAGCTTCAATGTAAATACATACTGTTAGAATTGCCCCAAATACAGTAATTTATTAACAATGAGTTTAACAGCGTTCGTTGTAAAAATAACAGTAAAACTACTCGACCGACGGCGGATGTGGTTATGATGACAGGCATTGAGTTGAGGACGACTCATCAAAAATCTGTCGATTGACATTTGGTTCGGCTTATCGTTTAAGCATTTCTTTGATATATGTTATTTACGTACCTGTTTTAAATACAACCTTAAGGATTACTGTTTACCAATTACACATATATATATTTAAATCTTGAGCAAAGTTGTAAAAGCGTTACAATTACAATTTTGTCCTAAACGCTCGCCTTTTTAGCTTTTTTGAGTACAGACATAGACTAGAGAGAGTTTAGTTTTAGTTTAGTTTCACGCGTCAGTGAAAACCTAAACCGGTTTTTACCGAAAGAAGTGAATCGTTTTTGCTTTTATTTTACATTCAATTCAATATACTCTATGGTTTTGGTTTTAATAATCTGTATTCACCATAAATATGTTAGCTAGAGTTCAAACGAGATGAAGACAGGGACGCCACCATAACAATACAAATTGTCAAACGTCAAACTGTTTAATATCGCCTGCCTGTGGAGAACCAAAACTCAAAACAAAGCTCGTATCTCATTGTCAATCTACTTACTAGATACGAGGTTTTGAAACGCACTGCTATTTTTTTTGTGAGTTTTGGTGGTCACCACACCAGGCGATATGTGTTGCGTTTGCGTTGTGTTGTGATTTTAGGAAATGCAGAAAATTCCATTGTTTGTTTGTTCCTCCTTATCGTATTTTTCATGTCATGTCATTGTCATTTTAATACGTTTGATGTAAAGTAGTTCGTAATGCAATTAAAATAAAATACCTATGCCTACAATGATAAATTGATAATGATTGATAATGATTTGTGGTTCCTGATGATACTATAATACTTTAAAAATTATTGTAATTCATGATTTTATAGGTGTCGGTTTGAGACAATTTTTATTGATAATGTCCATAAATCACGAGAGAACCAGCGATGATGAGTTTGAGACGAGTGGAACCACACATACCATTAGTGAGCTACCTGGAAGACCATTTAAGATTACGATGGAAGTGCCGTTATTTTTAATTTTAATGGGAATATCCCTTGCAGGTATTTCTAGTTTGTATTTCTTTGAGCGACTCATTTTAAAGATAATAAATAGTAAATGTAAGGCATGAAAATAATAATAAAATGTATTTATTATAACCTCATAAAGGACAATTTTACAAACTGGATTAACAAATTGTTTATTATAACCTTTGTGAGAGTATGAGAGAGTCTGAACTAGGTATAGACCTATCTGTATTACAAACAAAGCTTTTTATTTCAGGGACTCCTGTGAATAATATTCTCCTGTATCGTACTTGTGTTCATACTCTAAACCATACTAGAGATGAATGTAGGGGATTTCTGCTTCCGGACAAAACAAATGAAACGAATGACTTGGAGAACGAAGTTCAAAAATATGCAACATTTATTTCAATGGTGAGGACGGTCTTAGAGGCATTAGTGCCAGCTGTTCTATCCCTATTTCTTGGTGTCTGGTCAGATACTCATGGCAGGAAGCCTTTGGTTGTCTGGCCACTGTTTGGTAAGTCAATATGCTTGATAACAAATAATAAAAACCGGCCAAGAGCATGTCGGGCCACGCTCAGTGTAGGGTTCCGTAGTTGCTCATCCTTCACAATAAACTGCTGTTTTAAGCCCGAGGTTTAAGTTAAGAAAGATTTTAAGCTCTATAAAAAGGTCGTAAACGCCCTAGAAACTGTAATCACTTATTACATTCTGGAAGTCAACTTACGTCCTTTTAAAGAAAAAATATTTAATTTGGCGATAACTCAAAAACGGCTCGACCTATTTTGTTCAATATAGTTTTCATTGAAAGTACTTATAAGGCTTCATTTACATGAATTTTTCCGAATTTTTTTGACCCGTGGTTGAAAAGTTAGAGGGGGGGGGACACTATTTTTTTCGTTTTTGGAGCGAATATTTACAAAACTGCTGACTTTATCAAAAAATAATGTTAGAAGACCCCCATTACTTTTACAAGACCTATTCAACGACACCCCACACACCAGTGTTGAAAAGAAAAAAAAAATCACCCCCACTTTAGGTGTTCGAGAGGTACCCGAAAAACATAAAATTTTTGAATTTTTATTTTACCGTTCTGTCGGCGTTATACGTACACATACTCATACCAAATTTCAGCTTTCTAGTACTAATGATCACGGAGCTAAGCCAGGGACGGACAGACGGACAGACGGACATGGCGAAACTATAAGGGTTCCTAGTTGACTACGGAACCCTAAAAAGTTGAGATTAGCCATTGGGATGGGTCACCAACGACTCTCATGTCATTTAATGTTTCCTCTACCAGCAATCTGCCTAGCCTAGTGGGCACTTGTAACTTTAACTCAGGTGCTGATTCAGCTCACTAGGCAGGAGTGGAGCATGTATTGCTTTGAAAGAAAGGATGAAATAAATAAATAATACTATTTATAAATTATTTACACATTGTATGAGCCTCACAAATTTACCTGCATGCTTTGTTCTGCTCATTTTTCCATACAAATCAAGGTTTTTATGTCTGTTTCTGTTTATGATTTTTTTGAACCTGAACGGGAAAAAAAATTCGGCCGTTTCGATTTTTGCGCTTATTATTATACAATTTATGTTGTAGGCATTTTGTTTTTGGCCAAATTTCCGCCCCAAATGGATGCCTAGTACACAAATTCTATAATATCTTTTGCCTAAATATAAAACGGTCTAACACAGGACATTTCTTTCCCATTCAGTTCTTATAATTTCGAAAAGTATGGTTAAGTGTTGTTGGCGGAAAGAGACGAGAACGAAATCTCGATTTGTATAACCCGGTTACGTTAAGTTTGAAACTCATTTCTATGTAATGCCATAGTATGGGAAAAGGAGCAGTGATATATCCTCTTAATCTTAACTTTTTGTCTGGTTATTTCTAGGTCTTGCGATGTCATCAATGATGACTGTGGTGTACAGTATGTTTGATGATTACGGCCCATGGTGGTTCATTCTGGCGGTGCTTCCATTTTCGTTCACTGGAGGTTTCACTGTGTTGATCACAGGAGCCTATTGCTACGTCAGTGATATCACAACAAAGGAAAAACGGTCAATTAGGTAACAACATTTGCGTTCACATTTATATTAATAATTTCTATAATATAATTATGAACATATTAATATGAAAACAATAACTTTCAAATGACAAGCAAAAGTCCCAATAACTGTAGCTAATTAACGGTGCTAAAATAAAGAGACAACGATTAAATTGTCTACCTACGTGTTACAGGTATAATGAGCTATTATGCTGTAGGTACTCAGTCATAAAAAAAAACTCAAGAAACATTTTTGTAGTAGGTACCTACCTCTTTTTACGTAGGGTACCTTCAAGTACTTACTAATTTTGTCTAATAAGCTTTAGGGAATCACTTGTATACGCACCGTCCAAAGTAGCTGACAATAATTGTATTTGTGTTCAATTTGACATATTAATAGGCCAGTAATAAAATTCTCAGCTACTTTTGATGCTGACCGTACGTGCACTTGTTCACCCAACATTTGACGTATCAGTTCTTCGTGATAAATACACCCTTACAGTCCACGGGTCTGCACCGCAATTGGGATATGAAACCATTTCCGGGAATAGGGCTCTTATATCGCAATAAACAATTACATCGTGCCAATATGACACCTGTAAAAAAATATTCAAATTTATTTTTTTGACTTTCACTTGTCCGTGCCGTTTTACAGTAAGTACAAGTCAATCCAATCGTGACGACATCATGAAATGCTTACTATGAAGAAAAATAATTATACGTTTCTAATAGGCAAACGGATGTAATTAGTATCTTAAACAGGGTTTTAACAACAAAAAATGGGGTGTTTATTTTTTGGTATATCCCAATTCACCACATTAGACATTACAGAAATAGCGAATCGAGTGTCCGGGGTTCTTCTATGACTATGGGTGTGACATAGATCACTTTCTTCTTAAAGTGTACCCACTTCCCCCCCTTCAAATGTAAATTCATGGTTTATGTTGAACGAGATGATTAATTGCCTAGCTAACTACATGTAACTAAGATATATGATGGTGTAGAATATTTGTGTTGATTGCAGAACACTCCTCTACAAGCACTCCTTTATGGTAATAACCTTTTTTAACAGGTTTTGTCGTAAGTTTTATGGGAATGGGAGAAAACATTAAAAACGTACAAATACCTGTAGTACCTAATTAATTAATTGCATAGTATCTATAGGTACTCGTTGTCTAAGTAATGTTACTAATAATTTTAAAGGGTATAAATAGTAATCGTATGACTAATTTACTAACTGGGCAATCACACAATGACTCGAAATTAAACTTAGGTAACCTCCAATACAAGCGCTACATTTGGATCACACTTTTCGAGCCAGAATTTCCTCATCTGAAAAGAAAATTCATATCCTCTTCCAACACATCTCGTGTCGTTATTTTTCATTGAAATATCAAGTTATCTATTTAAAGTTCTGTGCGCGCTCTAAGTCGCGATTCGCGAAATGCACACATGCATGATCTAAATCAGTGCGATTGGAGGCTAAGATACACTTTGGTCCTGGTGTTAGCAGAAGTAGTCAATATTAAAGTAGTCGAGTACTGACTAGATGAAATATGAATGGATATGTAAGCCTGTAAGTTTATAGAGTAGTTAGTAGAGTAGTACATAAGTATATAGTTTTCTTTTTTCAGGATGACACTGCTAGAAGCGACATTTTCAGCTGGAAGCATTTTAGGTTCTCTATTAAGTTCGTACCTTCTTAGGAGTGTGGGAAATATCTACTTGCTACTTATAGTGACCGCATTGTATGTCATAGCATACGTGTTCACGAATGTATATTTGAATGAATCCTTGTCTGGGGCAATTCAGGTAATTTTTGCCTTCATATGACCCGCGGCTTCGTCTATTGACTAGGAATGAAGTATCCTATGAGTAATCTATGGCCTACTCTATGTGCCAAGTTAAATAGATATCCATATCCTAAACTAAACATCTTAACAAACTTCACATTTATAATGTTAGTTGGATTGGATATTGCCTTACTTAAGGCGACGGGTAATGCGAAACTAGCGCCACTTCCGATTTTTTTCTTATACCTTCATAATCTGGTATTTTTTAGAAATACCTGAAGTCTAGGAGCTAGCAAACCACCTTTAATATTTATTAAATCACTATATACAATTTGTTCACTCTAATTTACCCTGCAAAATTTGTTCACGTCAAAAGCGGCCACAATAGTTTTGGGCAAGTTTTTAGAGACAACGAAAGAACAATAAATTGTGTATAATGATTTAATATATACCAAAGGTGTTTTTCCTGCTCCTCAAATATTGCGATTGCTGAAAAATTATCTGGTTTCGAAGATATAATAAAAATTCGTAAGCTTCGTAAATTCGTAGCTTATGCGAATTTCTTAAAATTTTATGCGATGATTCTGTACAAATTAATAATAATAAAAAACATTGCATTTCAGGGAGGCCTGTGTACAGTAATAGACTTCCTTCTAGTCAAAGAAATGGTGACGGAATGCTTTAAACGACGACCAAATTACGGAAGAGCAAAGATTTTCTTACTCACCTTAGCAAATACTTTAACCATTTTTATACTCTACGGAACATCCAATTTAGACTACTTATACACAAGGGGGAAGCTTCATTGGGCGATGAAAGAATATACTTTATATTCAGGTGCTAGTACACTGATCGCCTTTTTGGGCTCTTTTCTGGGAATAGTACTTATTCAACGTGTTATGGGTGTAGGTGATATCCCCCTGGCAATCGTTGCCTTTCTGTCTGCAGTGGCTGATTGCTTGGTCAAAACGTTTGCGGTGACTACATGGCATATGTATTTTGGTAAGTATGAAACAACAACTTTGCTTTGACCCTTGAAAACATTTACCTGTTAACGTTAGTAATATCTTAATTCTCAAGTTGCCTACCACCGATCATGTCAGAGATTTGTCATCTTAAAATATGTCCCGCGACTACCTTGCACTAGTTGCATTTTCCTTCCTATTATGTTTTCGAACCTGACACTTTTTTTTATATTCCAGCCTCAGCAGTATCCTTCCTCAGGGTTTTGTCGGCGCCGTTGATTAGATCCTTCTTGTCAAAAATGCTACCATTGGAAGACATCGCGAAGGTGTTCGCACTATTGTGTACAATGGAGTCGATATGTCCAATTCTAGCGCCCGTTATATACAATACGCTCTATGCGTATACCATTAACAATTTCACGGGTGCTTTCTATGTACTGAGCGCCGGTATTAATGTGGTGTGCGCTATTATGTTAGGGTAAGTTGAGAACTCCTCACTATTTAATTTACTTTTTTCAAACATGCAATGAAATATCGTCATAACGTGCGTTATAACAGGCTTCGAATTACCACGTTTCGGGCGGACGAGAGAACTGTAAAGGAATTTCATACAAAATTGTAGGTCTAAGCCGTGAAGTAGGTAATGTTTTTTAAACATGGCGTCTGTGTTCGTGAACAGGCTAAACAGCTGAATTATTATTTTTTGAGTAGCGTATTTTTTATTTCATTGCATTTGTTTGAGAAAAGTACTATACATGCCTAGCCGTCAAAAGGGCTTGCCGGCTTCGTATCACTATCCGGTGTCCCAACGGTTGGCCGTCTATACCTACTCACCCGGCAAGCCCTTCTGCGTAGACGCAGACCTACAGTAGGTAATGTACTATAATCAGAACAGTAAACTTGAATAGTAGCTACCTAGTTAAGAACACAATCGGATAGTATTAATATTCACATCGAAATAGCAATATTCATAACCTTAAGTTTCCAACAGTTGTTGAAAACAATGTAATCCTAGGCTAATGGTAACCCGTTCTGGTCTTTATACTTTCACCGCCACCATAATAAAAAAATATATTTTTGTTTTAGATTCGTGCAATATTATATGTGGACATCAACGCCTTATCAGCCATTACAAGTATCACTCTGAGGCCATCCGGTGTGTACCTACTTACAAAATCTGGCTTTAAGTAAATAAATAATTTACAATATAAATCAGTAGGTACGTAGAATGCCTTATGGATTTGAATCCTTTTTAAGCGGCAGCGTATGGCAATGCTGTAATTCTATAACTACACTGTGCCTGATAAAATACTGTGATAATGATAACATACTGACACTTGAACCAGCGTTTATTACTATATTTTTATATTCTGTAAGACAACAGTTTAATGTGATTAACCTTTTTCAGCACCAAATATAGTGTGTAAATATAACTAATATCTAAGTGATAAAAAATCTGAACATGATGACCAGTGTAGGGAGTTAAATTACGAGTTTACAAAATCCTATTTTCTAATATGACTTAATTTAGTACTCTTATGACAAGTGCTCAAATAATAACAAACTAATTGAACCAGTGAAACGCTTGGCATAAACTTATTGTATCCCAGTGCTTATTTTAATATTCGAATCGTGCCTACCCGCTCACTTAGTGTCTCATCTATTACGTAGGCTTGTAACCTTAATATGGCCGTACATGAGGCCCTACACTTTCCAAAATTAGTCACTGACGAGAGGGATGCAGCAATATGTGAGACACGTATGGAGATAACTCCACCTCACTCCTTCGTATTGCTGCATCCCTCTCGTCCGTGGCTAATTTAGGAAAGTGTAATAGCTGCATAAGTCCCCCGTACCTGAAAACACTAAGTGCTATGTTAAATACATGAAATTACAGTGTTTTGCTTCTGAGGTACGGAGGCACTTCAGTGTTATGCTTTTCTGGTACCGAATTGAATAAAGGTTACAAGCCCTACGTAGGAACTTGTATACAATAATTATGTCATACTATACGTAGTGTGTCTGACAGTAACGGTATTTAAGACAGGGAAGAGCAGTGCCCTTACCATGAGTTTACAGTTACCCTTCTCGTTAGCGACTGCGTAAACGATTTGTATGGAGACTTTTAGTTCTACAAAGTAACCGCGCCCCTAGGCGCTCTAAGTACCTACTATAATTTTCCATACAAATTCCTTACTCTGTCGCTAGCGAGTACGATCACGTTGTCTCATGTTAAGAGTACAGTTGACTAAAAATTTCGAAGTTTGTATCATCCTTTTTTAACTGTAACTGGTATAGTGCCCGAGCTGTCAGAATGCGATTCGCATTCTATGCCTGTCTCGCTCGCTCTTAGGCGATCCAGATACGTACTTCTCAGTTTTCACCCAAACCCGAATCTCAATCTGAGAGCTCACGCACAGTACTCTCCTGTTGAAATATTTGGGTGAGACGATGGATAATATTAACAATTTTGGGTAAAGTGGGGTTAACTGTTAAATAATATTGAATAGCTTTTACGTGATACATTCAACCATTCTGATTTATGACTTTCCATATTAATAAATTAGAATTGTTGAAATTCCTTTGTTGATTGGAGCCGTTCGCGTCGTGTACCTGAATTATGAATTAGTATAAAATCGAGTACTTAAAAGTAGACACGTTTTCAATTTCAAAGAAATGAAGGGTTTATGGTGGGCCAGGTTATTATGCTAAGTATTGTAATCCGATGTTTGTAATATCTATAGGTATCTACAGCAATATTTTTTTACCTGTACAGTATGTATTGGATGAATTCGAATGATCTCGAATCGAACATATATATATTTATGCTAATCAATTGGCGTCTTTATTTACCCATCCTAAGCTACCGATGCTCCGTATTCGACTTAAATTCAGTATTTCATGAAATAAAAATGACCAAAAGTATAAATGAAAGTAGACTAACTGATAATGGTCTAAATGTAAAAATGACGAGATTGTAACTCCCAATATAGGCGATGTACGGTCTAGGCAGGTTAGGATCGAGCGATATTAAGGTGCCCGAAGGGCAAACTGTACTTTAGAGGTATTCGAACGATAAAATAGCATTCCGGTACCGATATCAATACCTTAGGTATCTAAACAGGCTTCCGTCCTAACGGTACCTTTAACCTTTTGACCGCCACAGTCGGCTGTGGCCGTCAACAAAAAATCGTGCCCCTGACGCCACGTCGGCCACAGCCGTCCAAATTTCAATGATCAAAAACTTTGTAATTCTAACCGCTACAAGTATTTTTCAATCCCTGTTAGTTTTGGGGCACATCTATTATTTTTACTCTGGCGTCAGTGGCACGGTAAATTGCTAGACCGCTTGGCGGTCAATAGGTTAAATACAAGTAACCTCGCAACTAGCGCGTAAGGTTCATCATCAGTTCTTCAAGTCTATACTCCTTTCACTCTTCACTTCGCTCGCTCGGTCAATTAGTTATGCAAAACGGTTGCTTCCATTACAAAGTGCAGAAATCATCGAGATATCCGTTTAATCGGTCAGCGTAAAGGGTCAGCTCACACCGAGACGCGACGATACTGGAAGAGGCCGGTGATTTCGCGCTGTGCCGCGCGCCGCCGTGAGACTCATCGCAACGTAGCGAGGCGCATCGTAAAATCGTTGGCAGCACGACGCCGCGCGGTGCAGCGGAACGTGTCTACTCGCCGCGTGCCGTGCACCCGCCCCGCCGCGTAGTAGAGACAAGTCGCCACGGCGGCCTCAGGCTGCGCCTCGCGGCTTAGCGCCGCTCTTACACGCCGCCGTACCGGCGATGCACCGCTGCGTCGCTCTACGCCGCGAGGCATCTCGAGGCGCAGCGCTGCGTGGCGCAACGTTTTTTAAATACCCTAGTAACGTTTATATAACGTGCCTATTAAATTTATTTATTTGGGTACCGTTAGGGTCAGCTCACACCGAGACGCGACGCTGCGCGCACATTTCAATAGAGTGACTCAAAATTATACTTTATTTACTACATTAAAAGGGACACATTTCATCGTGAGAATTCAAAATACGTTGCACCACGCAGCGCTGCGCCTCGAGATGCCTCGCGGCGTAGAGCGACGCATCGCGACGCAGCGGTGTATCGGCGGTACGCGCGGCGTGTAAGAGCGGCGCTAAGCCGCGCGACGCCGCGAGGCGCAGCCTGAGGCCGCCGCGCCGTGGCGACTTGTCTCTACTACGCGGCGGGGCGGGTGCACGGCACGCGGCGAGTAGACACGTTCCACTGCACCGCGCGGCGTCTCGCTGCGCAGCGAGGCGTCGTGCTGCCAACGATTTTACGATGCGCCTCGCTACGTTGCGATGCGTCTCACGGCGGCGCGCGGCACAGCGCGAAATCACCGGCCTCTTCCAGTATCGTCGCGTCTCGGTGTGAGCTGACCCTTACTGTTGGATAAGAAGAGTCAATGCATCGACAGGGATAGTTTTAGAGGTAAAAGTTTCCATATACGTATATGCAGCGGGACAGCGGGACAGCGGGACCCCATGTAATTATGGTTTAGGTCCTAAATAATCGTTTCTACCTGTCGATTTATGTACTTTAACCTTTTGAGCGCCACAGTCGGCTGTGGCCGTCAACAAAAAATCGTGCCACGTCGGCCACAGCCGTCCAAATTTCAATGATCAAAAACTTTGTAATTCTAACCGCTACAAGTATTTTTCAATCCCTGTTGATTTTGGGGCACATCTTTTTTTTTTACTCTGGCGTCAGTGGCACGTTAAATTGCTAGACCGCTTGGCGGTCAATAGGTTAAAATTTACCTTTGCAATTTAATGAAAAAAAAAAAAAACTGTGCCAGCGGGGTCCTTTGTTGATTGTAAGTTTACAGACTAAATGAATTACTATTCATGGAGCCTCTTATTTCTACCTTCCAAATAACTTTTCACTACACCCTAGATATAAATAGTTCTTGAGAAATACGCGTTCGAAGATTTTGTCATTCTAGCAGGGCCCTTTGGTATTTAGTGACTTACATGACTCCAGGTAATTTTAAAAAACAGCCGGTTATTTCTACTTACTGAATCAATTATTACCAAAGTTATTTGGAAGGTAGAAATAAGAGGCTCCATGAATAGTAATTAATTTAGTCTGTAAACTTACAATTAACGAAGGGCCCCGCTGGCACAGAATTTTTTTTTTTTATTAATTTGCAAAGGTAGAAATTTTCAAGTACTTAAATCGACAGCAGTGCCCCCCATCTGTACCGTGGGAACCCAGAACGATACCTACACGTCGCCTGTCGTGGCCGACACGCACACGCTCGCTCAGCCAGTCGCATAGAGTATATTGAATGTTGCCAGTCGGTTGCCACACGCGCCCACGGCCGGACGCCGCCGGTCGCGCTATAAAATAAAATCACCAAAAAAATGGCTTCATCGCGAATGAGACCAACGCGCTGCAGTGTTGCGGGGTGTAAAAACATAAAAGCAACAGACATTTATCCTTTTTTTCTTTGCCGACAAACGATGAAATGTTACTAAAAAATTAATAAGCACCTACCTAGAAACGCATTGCATACACTGTTATAATAGATACATGTAATGTTGAATAAATAAACCTACCTACTTAATATACTTAAATTCATAGAAAACATCCACTACTTAATATCAACAAGTGACAATAATTTACTCACTAAGATTTACCAAATCAGTTTAGTGTGGCGGGAGAGTGCATTGCACGGCCTAAAAAGGGCGTAAACGTCGGCGTTGTTCTTGACACTTAAGACCTTTTGCAAGGAATGCATTCGCAAAGATGAAACGCGTGATCAGATTATTATAAAACAACTTGTACCTAGTGACTGTTTCGAAGCTTGTAATGCTAGTATTATACAATATGTAACACATTATACAGGGTGTCCCTAAAACCAACGCCGAAATGAAGAGGGGTGATAGAACAGCTCATAAGCAACCATATTAAGTTAATTTGACCTTAATAAAAAGTTCATGGTTTTCGAGATATTTGCATTTTAAAAAAACTCGTGACTTTTGAGGACCTGCGTCAGTATGTCGATTGCCACCACTGCAAATTTAGGTATTTTTTAAATCTGTTTTTTGCAGGATGTTACTAAAAACATATCCTATCGAATGTAATTTCAATTTATTACATATCATGATGCTTTGTCGGTAAAAATAATAAAAAAAAACGAATTATAGCAATTTATTAAATTTAGCCAGCGGTTTTGATCGAGTTTCATTTAAAAAAAGTATTGTAAACTAACATGGCACACAACATAGAAAGATAGTAAATTTATTGTAGTTTTCAAAAAGGTACAGCATTTTCTAATTTACGCAGCAGTTTACGAGATATTGATATTTTACACTAACAGGAGCTCATACTGCAGTTATTACATAGTATGGAACCAGAGCCCCTACTAGGCTCAGAGTTTGAATTTCGAACAAAAAATAGATGCCTTGTGATTTGGATTTTTGGTACAATTTAACTTTGCTTTGTGCATCTTGGACTCGAGTTCTGCCTATTGATTTTAACTTCGATTTACTTTGGCTCTGTTGAGATTAATTGTAGTGCGTTTGTTACAAATATGCCAGAGAATTATACTCCTCAAGAATATGCCAACATGCATTTTGTCGATGGGGAATGTCAGGGTAACTCTTGTGCTGCAGCTAGACTCTATCGGGAAAGATATCCAAATTTAAGGCATCCGGACCATCGAGTATTTCGAAATGTTCATCTCGCATACCTACTCACAAGGCGTTTTGCCTGGCAATCGTGGTGGATTGGGAAGACCTAGAGGAGATTACGATGAAGATGTTTTACAAGAGATTCAAAACGACCCATCCACTTCGACACGGAACATTGAACGTAATTTAGGGATATCAAAATCTGTTGCCAATAGAATATTACGTCGATATGGATATCATCCATACCACAATACAACGTGTTTAAGCGTTGCTGCCCCGTGATTACCCACTTCGTGTTCAGTTTTGCCAGACAATGCTGCAAAAGCACAGAGAGGATCCCAATTTCATAAATATGGTTTTATTGTCTGATGAAAGCACTTTTAAGAGAGATGGATTTATGAACATGCACAATTTACACAGTTATGCATTAGAAAATCCTCATTTAATGAGGGAAGATCGGTCGCAGTACCAATTTAAAGTGAACCTCTTGACTGGAATATTAGATGGGAAAATAATTGGCCCATTTGAATTACCAGAAACGCTGAATGGTCCAAGTTATCTGCATTTCTTAGAGAATGAGTTGCCAAATCTTCTCGACGACGTACCTTTAGCTACGCGGAGGTCAATGTGGCTGCAGAATGATGGCTGTCCAGCACATTATGCACGCGAAGTGCGACTACATTTAAACCAAACTTATCCACAGAAATGGATCGACCGTCTGGGTCCCATTTTGTGGCCTCCTCGATCTCCAGACCTAAATCCTCTGGATTTCTATTACTGGGGTTTTAAAGAAAAAGTTTACAATGAACCGATTAACAGTATAGCGGAGCTGAGACAACGCATTTACGCAGAGGCCCAAAACGACGTATCAAGAAGTGCACGTCACATCAGTCGAGCATTTTTAAGGAGATGCCGAGCTTGTATTCAAGTCAATGGCGGACAATTTGAACATTTAATTTAGTTACATAAAACCGGTAAGTATCGTATTTTTTAAATGTTTTTAGTTTTTTTATTCACTTAACAGATAAAAATGGCAACCAGTATTATTTTTGCATTATCTTATAAACCGCTAAATAATTAAGTCACTTCAATACCATTTTAAAAACAACTCTAAATTTGCTATCTTTTTACGTTATTTGCCAGGTTCGCTATGAACATTTCATTTTTTTTATTCTTAAATTGAATTGTGTTCCTATTCTAAATAAAGTATTCTTTAAATCTATTTTTTGTTCAAAATTCAAACTCTGAGCCTAGTAGGGGCTCCGGTACCATACTATGGAATAACTGCAGTATGAGCTCCTTTTGGTGTAAAATATCAATATCTCGTAAACTGCTGCGTAAATTAGAAAATGCTGTACCTTTTTGAAAACTACAATAAATTTACTATCTTTCTATGTTGTGTGCCATGTTAGTTTACAATACTTTTTATAAAGGAAACTCGATCAAAACCGCTGGCTAAATTTAATAAATTGCTATAATTCGTTTTTTTTTTATTATTTTTACCGACAAAGCATCATGATATGTAATAAATTGAAATTACATTCGATAGGATATGTTTTTAGTAACATCCTGCAAAAAACAGATTTAAAAAATACCTAAATTTGCAGTGGTGGCAATCGACATACTGACGCAGGGCATCAAGTCACGAGTTTTTTTTAAATGCAAATATCTCGAAAACCATGAACTTTTTATTAAGGTCAAATTAACTTAATATGGTTGCTTATGAGCTGTTCTATCACCCCTCTTCATTTCGGCGTTGGTTTTAGGGACACCCTGTATATAGGCACCTACCAAACTTTATTTAGTAAGTACCTACTGTCATCGGGATATATTTAGGTTACTTAGGTACCTACACAGAGTTGTTTTTGTTTCAGGTTTCTGGTATGTTCATATAGAATAGGTAGGTAAGATTCCGATATACCTACTCGGAAATTAAAACGATTTAGATGGTGTGCCGCAGCACATGTGAATACCTATTTCTAGTAGGTACCTAATGATAATTAAATTTGACTAATAAATTTAAATAAATCGATCGTATTTTCATTTATCTTGACTTTTTATAAAATCGTTTCTAAGCGGTGTCAACCCTAGCCTCGTTTTGCCGGCACGTGCGGCCAACGACCCGCGCGTTCAAGGTCGCTCCATTGTTAAATTGAGTAGGCATGAAAAGCAGTAGGTATTTGCCTTTTTATTCAGACATGGGTATCTGTTCGAAGAACTATTATATTAATCTGTGTCGACAGGTAGAAATATACATATACCAACTCGATTATTTAGGACCTAAACCATAATTACATGGGGTCTCGGAGCATATGTATACGTATATAAAGTTTCCGGCTGTATGTTCTGGTGCTGGGCTATTAGGTGGTCGACAACCTTTGGTTATCGTTATCGAACGTGAACCGCCTGACACCGAATCGGGACCCATTCATCATTTTAATGAACACCTGAGGTACCCTTCGAATGATGAATTCATGATATGATCATCAATGATGTATGTGAATAAAAAAAATCTGTAAATTCGTAAGCGACGTTTAATAAACCTCTCACTTCAACAAAAAACTGGTACTTAACAATATGAGTACAAATATAACATTTTAAATCAAATCTTTAAAAACTTTTGGAATTCCGAAGTCAAATTAGTAGTTAAAGTACTTTTTAATTATTGCCATGATGGCAGTCTGAACTATATAATAATATACATATAATATAACTATTTGAACTATTACAACCCATGGCCGATGATAAGGGTCCAGAACCTCTTATTCTTAATCATCACAGATTACAAAACACCCTAACATTCAGCTTATTTTGTAAATTAAGCTTGGAATTTTAACTCCACTACTGTTCACATCGAATAACGGACTTTGTACATTGTGAGATTCTAATAATTACGACAAAGAGCTATCATTAAAAGTAATTAATCATGTCGACAAATGATTCAAATCTTAGCCATTTGATATGTAGAGGTGGTGATGGGCTGAGGAAGGTCAGAGGAATTTAGTATGAACAATGATTAGCCAGTGCTGTGGCAGTGTTAACAAAAGTTAAAGTAAAGACAGCCTGGCCATTTTTTATAGTCATACTATGTGTTTGGTCTATAATCCTCAACATACATTATTAAACCTTTGAACGCCAAGAATGTAATATAAAACCAAACTATTTCCTTTCAAATAAGGTTTAATTTCACTATCTTGTGACAGCGTTTGACGTGTGAGTAAGACTTCAGTATTTGACGTAAAGCGTTCTAAAGATTAATAATATAATAATGTCGATTGTCCATGTTCACTGCTACATATCTCATGCTTGCATTTTACAAAAAATCGGGTAAATCTATATACTAATGTAACTAATTAAAATTTAAACTGAGCAACTTTAATAATAACATCACAGAATGGTAGGGATAAAATAACTAATTAGTATTCATGACAAAAATAGTATGGAAGAAAACAAAAAGCAAAACTTAAAAAATATAGCCCTTACTTAATGAAATGCTATGAAAAAAAAAAAACAAGAATCTTAACACAAAGTACAACAAAAAGATGCATGTGACTACAATCAGGAATATTCACGAAACACTGAGGTTTGTTCTATTGATGCCGGAATTAAGCCTTAAGATTATTACGCGCTTATTTCTAAAATACTTGTCAAAATTAGTGGCAGTCTTGTAGTTATGTCTAAACTATTTTTTCTTAATATTAACTCCGTTTAAGGGGTAATGTTCGGCCGTGTCTCAATTACGAGTGCCAAATTCCCGAACATTGTTTGCGTTTTTAATACAGTCAGATATACCGCAATGTTTTTGGCTTCCACGCCTGGTAGTCTGGTACTGCGATCGATTCATTGTAGTTGTAGCGCGGTACAATATTCGAGTATTAATCACACGTAACCAAGACTTGGATTAAATATATATCTACATTTGTAGTCACTTCAACTTTCACAGCGTCACCAGCACCAATAAATCTGAACATTCACTTGTTTCATCACATGGCCTAATTTCAAGAAGTCTTTATAACTACCACTCTTCTTCAGGCTCCTGGCCCTGCGAAACAGCGGCGCTCGCATTGTTGAAGTTCTGTAAATGAACAAGACAATGTAATATAGATTTATTAACATAGATTTACTTTGATTTTCGGGGTTACATTGATCATTAATTTTTAAACCACACCAAGTTTGCGTCTGAACACGTTCATAGTATGTTTACTGATTGGAAACCTTAATGCGTTCATAAACAAATTTATTAAGTTTTTAAAAATTATTTTCAACACAACTGAGTGTGTTTTCACAAGGTCTTATTTCTCTATAAAACTCGGACAAAAATAAGCCCTTTTGAAAAGACACTCCTAAACTTATTATGTATAAGAAAGCTGGCCTGACAGCATGACAGTTTGACGTTCGTTAAATGAATGATATAATTATAAGCTCTTGGATATGTCAAGCCGTGGATAAGCCGGTTACCGGTGTCTGTTGGGTTACAGAACTAATCACGTTAGCGATTGATAAAGACGTGATGTATTAATAATGTTGTGTGCAAAAGATAAATAAACAAGAGATATCTACATTATTTTATTTATTTATTTTTACCTACCTAACTACCGTACCTTCTAAGCTATTAAATCAGTGGTGATGAATTAAAATGGGCGAATAGTCCTTTATCTACGATACATAATATTAAGCAATGCCTAAAACTAGAATAGGTCAAGGTGCTACAAGCATGTTAAAAGGCTAGCCGATAGGAATCGGGTTCTCTGTATGCCACGCCGCAGATAAAATCATACCTGATCTCCTTCTGTCCACTTGTAAATATAATAAATAAATATAAATATCAGACAACCTCACACAAATCGATCTAGTCCCAAATTAAGCTCAAGAAGGCTTGTGTTATGGGTACTAAACGACGATATACATAGTTATTAGGGTGGTCCACAGTTGTATGGAGAAAAAAAAGAACATTTAATCTTAGCTCCACATGGCTAATTTTGTTTTGCTATCAAGTAATAATTATTGTACCAAATTAAAATTCATTTGGAAACGATTTACTGGTCGCCCAAACGCGAGACAAATTTCTGATGATCATATAAATTGCATTTTAAAAACAAAACCGAAAGATGATAATAAAGACTGTATCTCTTAATCGCTTGCGATAGTTGACGATAGTGACAATTTTATAACTTTTCAATGTCCTTTGCCCACATATAAAGCTCGTTGTAAGTTTTTCTATACTATTTTCTATACGAAAACTGCTACATTTTGGGCGACCTCTAAATGTTATGGGATTGATTTGAAAAATGGTGAGTATCATTTTAGTGGGTTTTGGACAAAAAAGAACCCTGTGGAGAAATAATATTCAAATATTGTTTTTATTGGACCACCCTAATACTTATATAGATAAATATATACTTAACCCTTTGACCGCCAAAGACGGCAAATCACGTCATCGGGAATTCGTGCCACTGACGCCAACGACGCCTATTGACGTCAAAAATTTCAGTGGTCAAAAACATGCTAATTCAAACCACTATCTGTGTTTTTCAATCTCTGTTGATTTTGGAGCACTTTTTTTTTTGGTTTGGCGCCAGTGGCACGGTGAATTGCTTTGCCGCTTGGCGCTCGAAAGGTTAAATACATGGAACAACATGACCCAAGCACAAATATTCGAGTTCATCACACAAATATCTGCCCTGACCGGGATTCGAACCCGGGACCGCCGGCTCAGTAGGCAGTACAAACCGAGCCAACCGCGTCGTCAAAACTTGTGAACGACAAATTTATATAATTTACTAAATATTTTTAATGTTAGCCTAAGTTTTTGTACAGAATGTATTATGCATTTTATTTATTATTTAAAACTAATTAACTTTTAGCAACCTTTTAAGACTTACGCAACATGACACGCAAAATTGTAATACCTCGACGATAGAATTGAATAATGATGCGAAAATAATTATGTACTTACTCGGACGTCACTGCCACCATATTTGTCGCCGCGGTACGTGGCGGTGCCTCCGCCCTGTAGGAAGTCTGGAATTGTCTGATCCGCCTGCCGTAATATTTTGGCCAAGTCCGCAACTAAAGCAGCGTCCTGTAATATGAAACATGTAATGTCTCATTTTTTTTGTTTTAATGTGGGTACACCACATATTCATAGTTAAAATATTCAATTACTTTATTGGATTGGGCTAACAACAAAAATACATCATACCAATAGATATTATGTACTCATTATTTTTATATTATTTTATGATAGCTTCTATCGTTATAATACTGTAAAATAATATTTAGCGCCAAAAAATGTGGTATATATATTTTTCTTGATATACAGATATACAGTTTCAGCCATCGTGGCGTGCTTGGCGTCACTGTCTAAACCAACAAATAAGTACCTCCTACGCGGCGGACACGGCCTGGAAAAAATTAAATCTCAAATGTCCGTGACATATAGTCAGCCGCTCACAACGGCCGCCGGCGTGGTGCACATATCTAGACTTTGACGTCACACTCGACTATAAATAACCATGGGTCAAATCATCTGACCAATAACGTCACGTTTCAGCTGCTTTGTATTTCCCACATTATTTTGCAATTTTCAATAATTATTTTCACATTGAAAAGAAATCTTGGTAGACATGGCGCTGAACCAAAATATAAAAATAAAATACCCTTATCTCGAGTGCATATACTTATTAAATGAGATTGTCGATTCATACGACGCATACAGATTAATGTGATTAGGACACTACGAATTACAGAAATGGCAGCCAAAATGTGACGTCTACTGAACGCTAAACGCTCCATAGAAAAATTTGCAGTTGTGACGTATTGTAAAATACACAATTGTATTGTATGCAAAAACACGCATTTTACAATAGTTTTTAAGTATTAAGTAAGAATTTGATAGTATAATTGAAAATTATTATAAATTTAATTGAAAAAGACTGACATTCTATGTAATGTGAGGATATATTTTTAGGATGAATTCCTTCTTTATGCCAGTTCACTACTAATGCAACTCTATTCATGTATTGCTAAAACATTCTGGTTATAATTAATGAATGAAACAATTTCCATGAGACTTACTTGGTCTCCGTCAAAGAAGGAAACTGCCTTGCCACGGTTTCCAACACGACCTGTGCGCCCAATTCGATGGACGTACTCATCAATGCTCTTTGGAAGATCGTAATTGACGACGATATCGACATTCTTGATATCTGCGGAAACATAATAACATTTTTAAACTTGCGAATAACGCTCCATCAAGTGAACTTTCTATAGCCTAACAAGCGTCGGACCGGCCCAGGGATAGTGACGCTACAAACAGCTTTCATATGGCAACAATGTGTATACGTCATATATTTATACATTAGATTTGCTCTAACTTCAAAAGCTATTTGTCAAGCGTTCGTCATTAAACAAATTCAAAATTGTGCAGCCCGGCCACCCCAACAACGACAATCTAATTAAGAATTTATGTTTTGTTTGATTATCTAGAGGTATCTTTATGTTTAATAAATATTACGTTTTGTTGTTGTTTATTAGCTATAAGAAATATGACGCTTTAGTAGTATAATAGGTAAATAAACGTGTAGTTTAAGTAGGATAGGTTAAGGACAATAAATAATCACACTGACTACATTTCATTCCCCCATAGAATAACCTAGTACTTGGATAAGTACTAAGTTATAACGATTAGATCCTAACAGCACGACGGCAGTCCGCAGACTGGCGGGCGACAGAGGGGAGATAACGCGGAAGGTATATCAAAATGGTTGGGAGGCGAGGTAGCCACGCCCCGCTCTCACCCGCGCCCCGCTGACGCCCGCACAGGTCGTTTTCTAGTCGAAATTAGGATCTAATCTAGTGTTTATCTGATAGTTACCAATTAGAATCTTGTTAGACTATAGTTAGGTATAAGGTACGATTGTTATTATATAAGATTTATTAGTGTTCTTTGATGTTTAAGTCCTAATTGTGTAATGTAAACAAAATTAATAATAATAAAGTGTTGCGGCAGGAGAGGGGGAGGCACGGATCGAAATATAAGGCGATACATTGCGCCGTACTAGCATTATTCGATCCAGCAAGCTACAAGTGCTAAGAAGAAATCCCTGCCCGTCTCTCTCCCCGGCCTTCAAGACTCAAGAAGTATTTCATTAGAAGAAATCCCTGCCCGTCGTTATACCGGTCAATCCAACGCTATACCCGTCAATCCAACGTTGCTCGTCAATCCAACGTTTCGCCTACCAGTCATAGGTGCGTCAGGCACATCATGGTCCTTCAGAAGCCGAATCAAGAAAGAAGATTCCACTAAGAAGAATATTCAAGAAAGAAAATTCAAGAAAGAAAAGTCAAGAGAGAAAATTCGACATGCCCGTTACAAGATCGCAAGGCAAGGGTCGGTCTCTGATCTCGCTACTGGCAGGATCGGAGACTACCTCGCCGGGAGAGGGATCTGGGCAGGGGGACTCCGCGACGGCAAAAACACGGACGTCGGTCACGGGGGACACGGCAGAGAGCGCAACCGCCACGTCCACCACGACCACGACCACCGCCGCCACAACCACGCCGTCAAAACAAGCTTGCCCCGCCGCTCCGCCGTCGATGATGTCCACGAAGACGACGTCAAGCCGCCGCGTGCTACGCATCGCCCAAGCTAAAGAAGAGGTCCTACGCATCAAGCTAGAACTCGCCCAAGCACGCATCGCCGTCCTCGAAGCCGAAAACAGCGACAACGACGACGGAGCCACCGTTCTGTCCGCCCAATCCAACAAGCGGGTGGACGAATGGCTCGACTCCAGTCAGCAGCACATACTGGCATTAACAGAGGTGCCACACAACGAAGAAGAGCAAGAACCACAGCCAGCCACGGTTCATCGAGACGCACCGCGCAACACCACAGTCGACGCCGGGCAGGGCCGCCCGCTCCCCGCGGAGCCCTTGCCGCCCGCCGTCGCCCCCCCCGCCCCCGCCGCTGCCGCCGCCGGGTGGGCCGGGAGGGGAAACGCGCCGCTCTCCGCCGCCGCTCCGCCGTTCGAACCAGCGCAGCCAGCGCAGCCCTACGCGCAGCCAGCGCAGCCCTACGCGCAGCCAGCGCAGCCCTACGCGCAGCCAGCGCAGCCCTACTATGAAGCAAGAAATGCACCGCCGTGCTACAACAGCGAGAACATCAACACAGAAAAGGCCATCGTCGCAGCGAATCAAGTCAACCTGTCCGAGTTGGCGTCCGCCATAGCCGTCGCTGCGCGTGCCGGCCACACCTCTCGCTACCACGCCGAACTGCCGCCGTTTAGCGGTTCACATGAAGAATGGCTGTCGTTCAAAGCCGCCTATGAAGAAACGAAGTCAACTTACACCGAGGCAGAAAACGTATCAAGACTACGAAGATGCCTGAAAGGGAAAGCCAAAGAAGCCGTCGAGAACCTACTCATCTACCACGGCCGCTGCGAAGAAATAATCAAGACACTAGAATCAAGATTCGGACGTCCTGACTCCATCGCCCTCAACGAGCTCGCACGCCTACGAGCACTGCCGCGGCTGACCGACGGACCGCGCGACATCTGCTCATTCGCCTGTCGCGTGGCCAACACGGTAGCCACACTGCGAGCCCTCGACCGGAGTCAGTACCTCTACAGCCCCGAGACGATGAAGGCGGTCACAGACAAGCTCACGCCTGCACAACGGTACCGCTGGTACGACTACGCCGCCTCTCATCCGAACAATGAACCCGAATTAATCAAGATTTCATCATTTCTTCAACGCGAAGCCGAATACTGCGCGCCGTACGCCCCGCCTGAGAACTATGACGTCACGGGGCAACCGCAGCAAGCAAGAAGAGTACACAAGACGTTCGCCGCCATAGAGAAGCCGCCTGCGAAATGTTCCTGTTGCAACGCCGATAGTCACCGAATAGAAAAATGTCCTAAGTACAACGCCGAGTCGGTCGACGAACGTTGGAAAATAGCTAAAAAACAGCGGCTATGTTTCCGATGTCTACGCTTCAAGAACAAGACGCATTTCTGCAAACGCGAGAAGTGCGAACAAGACGGCTGCGAATACTTCCATCATCGTCTACTTCATTATACCAAGCCGAAGGGGACCGCCATCGAAGCCGTCACGTCAACGTGGGTACCCCGCAGCCCCCGCGCCTACCTCAAGCTAGTACCAATAACAGTGCGCGGACCGGCGGGAGCTGAACCCACACTCGCCCTGCTGGACGACGGATCAACGGTCACACTCATCGACGAAGACATCGCACGAAGAGTGGGCCTCGACGGGCCGAACGAACCCCTACACATCGAAGCTATCGCCAATCAGAAGGTGAATGCCGCCAAGTCACGCCGAGTCACGCTACACATACGGGGCCATGAAGAGGAAGTGAAAATACGTGCGCGCACTATGAACAGTCTACAGTTGTCGTCGCAAGCCGTATCCGACGACGACATAGACGCCTGCGAACACCTGCGCGACATACGAGAGCACCTCAAATACGAAGCCCAAGAACCCCGTGTACTCATCGGCCAAGACAACTGGGACCTGCTTGTAACGAGAGAGATACGTCGAGGCAACCCCGGACAGCCGGTCGCCTCACTCACGCCGCTCGGTTGGGTACTGCACGGTACTAACTCGCGACTCGCCTGCCGCCGCGTCGAAACGTCGAACCACATCGTACAACACGAAGACGACATCGACAAACAACTCGCCGAGTACTTCGCCATAGAAAATCTACTCATCGAGCCGAAACGCCCGCAAAACGATCTCGAACAACAAGCACTTACCCAGTTAGTCCAGTCAACGCGGCATACTCCAATGGGCAACTACGAAGTCCCGCTACTGTGGAAAAAAGAAGACATGAAAATGCCAGACAACTACGAAAATACACTCAAGCGTCTTCACAACATTGAACACAAGCTGGACAAGAATGAAGCCTTCAAAAAAAGATATAATGAAGAAATGGAAGCATTCGTCAACAAAGGTTACGCCGAGCCTGCCCCGCCTACGAAAAATAAGAAGATATGGTACTTACCTCACTTCGCCGTACTTAACCCCATGAAGCCGAATAAAGTACGCATCGTCCACGACGCCGCCGCCAAGACGAGAGGCCTATGCCTCAACGACTGCCTACTCACCGGTCCCGATCTGCTGCAAGCTCTCCCCGGAGTACTGATGCGCTTTCGCCAACATCCCGTTGCCGTTGGAGCCGACATTGCCGAAATGTTCATGCAAGTAAAAGTGAGGGAAGAGGACCGGGACGCGCTTCGCTATCTCTGGCGCGGCGACCGTCGTGACGACACGCCACCACAAGAGTACCGTATGACGTCATTAATTTTCGGAGCTACGTGTTCGCCGTCGATTGCCATATACGTCAAGAACATTAATGCAGAATCACATAGAAGCACGCACCCTGAAGCCGCCGATGCGATAATCAAGAATCACTACGTTGACGATTACCTGCAAAGCTTCAAGAGCGAGGAGGACGCCATTCGAATAGCCAGCGATGTACGTGACATACATACACGTGCACACTACAACCTGCGTCAATGGACATCGAATGCGCCCGCCGTACTACGGGCTCTCGCGTGCGAACAAGGCGACAACACACACGTCGAGCTGAGCAAAACAGAAATGAAGAATGAACGAGTATTGGGCCAAGTCTGGAAGCCGACGACCGACGAAATCGCCTTCAACCTCGATCTCAGCCGATTGCCGCCAAACAGCCTCGACGTGTGCTGCCCTACGAAACGTCAACTGCTGAAGATAATGATGTCCGTCTTCGACCCGCTCGGTCTCGCCTCGCCCGTCAGCATTCAAGCCAAGAAGATACTGCAAGAAGTATGGCGCCGCGGGACAGGATGGGACGAAAACATCGACGCCGATCTTGGCGAACAATGGGCGCAATGGACGACGCAACTGAAGGCTCTACGAGACGTCGCGATCCCGAGATGCTACCCGCAGTACAGCTCGGCACACACACGCGAGCTGCACACATTCGTGGACGCAAGTAGCACTGCATACACCTGCGCACTATATTGGCGGGTGATAACCGACGACGGCCGTGTACACGTCACACTCATCACGGCGAAGGCGAAGGTCGCACCGCTCAAGCTGACGTCGATACCGCGGCTCGAACTGCAAGCTGCGGCAATGGGCAGCCGCATGGCCGCCGCCGTCATCGACGAACACGACTACAAGCCGAACAATCGGGTGTTCTGGACGGACAGCCGCACCGTGCTCGCCTGGCTGCGCACCGGCTCGCGCGCCTACAAGCCGTTCGTCGCACATAGAATAGCGGCCATAGAAGACACGACAGCAGTAAGCGAATGGCGTTGGGTACCTACCAAACTCAACGTCGCCGACGAAGCCACCCGCCAAGCACCCGCCGACTTCAACGCGACACACAGATGGTTCAACGGGCCCGCCTTCCTGCTCGACGACCCGTCAACATGGCCCGTCGAACAAGCGCAGCCGCACGACGTCAACACGGACGAAGAGAGAGCCGTACGCGTCGAAAGATGCAACATCGTGACAACGTCAACGTGGTTCCCACCGGCTGGCAGATTTTCCAAATGGGAGCGTCTACTGCGCACTATAGGCAGAGTGCTTCAATTCATAGCACTATGCCGCCCCCATCGAGCCAAGACGCTATACAAGAGAACAAAGAAAAACAAGCAGGCGGACGAGGATTGGCGCACGACGGCGAAGCGGCCCACAACTCGCCCCACGACGCGCCCGGCGGAAACTCGTCATACAAAATACCTAACGCTCGACGCAACGTACCTATTAGAAGCCGAAAATCTAATAGTACGAGAAGTGCAACGCGCTGCATTCGCCGAAGAGGTCGTCGCCCTACGACGGGGGCGCCCCCCTACCCCGCACAGCCGACTCCGAACACTGGCCGTTGAACTCGTCAATGACGTCATCATCGTGAAAACACGCATCGACGAAGCAGCGGGAATAGCGGAACGAACAAAGAAGCCTGCGGTGCTCGACGGCAACCACCCGGCGACGAAGCTGTACATCGACTACGTACACAGAAAATTGCATCATAGCGGCGTAGATGCAGTCGTAAACGAGTGCAAACAACAATACTGCATACTACGTTTGCGCACCGTCGCACGCGGAGTACTACATCGATGTCTGCCCTGTCAACGAAGAAAAGCGCGGCCGACTGTACCACCAACGGGAAATCATCCGCACACACGCCTCGCGCACCACGAGCGGCCATACAAGTACACCGGCCTCGACTTGTTCGGCCCGCTTACCGTCACCGTCGGACGCGGCACGCAGAAGAGATACGTGGCGCTGTTCACGTGTCTGACTGTACGCGCCATACACCTGGAAGTCGTACCGAGCCTTAGTGGGGACTCTGCGGTGATGGCCCTGCGACGTTTCATCGCGCGACGAGGCTGCCCGACGGAGATATGGTCGGATCACGGGACGAACTTTCACGCCGCGGACAACGAAATGCAACGAGCCGCCGCCGAAGCAGCTGCAGCGTGTCAGGAGGAGGCGTCGCAACGACAGATACGCTGGCGCTACATTCCCCCGGGCGCCCCGTTCATGGGCGGGGGGTGGGAGCGCATGGTGCGCGCCGCCAAGGACAGTCTCTACGTGGTGCTCAAGGACAAGGCCCCCAGTGAAGAAGTGCTGACTACGCTGCTCGCCGAGGTGGAGTTCACGGTGAACAACAGGCCGCTGACACACGTATCAGTCGATCCAGAAGAACCTGAAGCCCTGACCCCGAACCACTTCCTCATCGGAGGCGCCGGGCGCACGCCGCTGCCCGGGATCTACACCGACGCCGACGTCGCCGGGCGCAGCACATGGCGAACAAGCCAACGCCTTGCCGACCACTTCTGGACGAGATGGATCCGAGAGTACCTGCCCAGCCTTCAAAACCGGCGGGAGCCCTACGGACACGGCCGGCCCATCGAGGTTGGCGACATCGTCTTGGTGGCGGACGGCAACCTGCCGCGCAACACTTGGCCGCTCGGCCGAGTCACCGCGGCGTACCCGGGCCCCGACGGCGTCACGAGGGTGGTCGACGTGCTGACTAAGGGGAAGGTGATGCGACGAGCGACGAAGAAGCTGGTGATCCTGCCCACGAGCTCAGCCGACCTGCACCACGAAGATACGCAACACTCCGGAGAGTGATGCGCGGCGGGAGAGATGTGCAGCCCGGCCACCCCAACAACGACAATCTAATTAAGAATTTATGTTTTGTTTGATTATCTAGAGGTATCTTTATGTTTAATAAATATTACGTTTTGTTGTTGTTTATTAGCTATAAGAAATATGACGCTTTAGTAGTATAATAGGTAAATAAACGTGTAGTTTAAGTAGGATAGGTTAAGGACAATAAATAATCACACTGACTACATTTCATTCCCCCATAGAATAACCTAGTACTTGGATAAGTACTAAGTTATAACGATTAGATCCTAACAGCACGACGGCAGTCCGCAGACTGGCGGGCGACAGAGGGGAGATAACGCGGAAGGTATATCAAAATGGTTGGGAGGCGAGGTAGCCACGCCCCGCTCTCACCCGCGCCCCGCTGACGCCCGCACAGGTCGTTTTCTAGTCGAAATTAGGATCTAATCTAGTGTTTATCTGATAGTTACCAATTAGAATCTTGTTAGACTATAGTTAGGTATAAGGTACGATTGTTATTATATAAGATTTATTAGTGTTCTTTGATGTTTAAGTCCTAATTGTGTAATGTAAACAAAATTAATAATAATAAAGTGTTGCGGCAGGAGAGGGGGAGGCACGGATCGAAATATAAGGCGATACATTGCGCCGTACTAGCATTATTCGATCCAGCAAGCTACAAGTGCTAAGAAGAAATCCCTGCCCGTCTCTCTCCCCGGCCTTCAAGACTCAAGAAGTATTTCATTAGAAGAAATCCCTGCCCGTCGTTATACCGGTCAATCCAACGCTATACCCGTCAATCCAACGTTGCTCGTCAATCCAACGTTTCGCCTACCAGTCATAGGTGCGTCAGGCACAAAAATAATTCTTTTTCTTGCTAAATAAATACTGAATCCTATTAAAAAAGAACTTATATTTCATCACTGTAGATACTTTTGGCTTTATTATACAAAAATTACTTTAAATTGGCGGATTATTTAATCGTCATTCCTATTTGTTAACAATCAGTGACGTTCACTGACTTTCAAAGTCAGTTACTAAAAAATTGTCGTTGCCAGTAAAATAAATTAGTACTACTAAAAATTCGCAATATGGCGTGGGTTGAAAATCACCCCTGTTGGACTTTAATACTGTTAGTTTTAGTAACGTATTAAAAATGAGATTTTAGTACCTAATCCACGGGCTGCAACGGCAGTAGCTACCAGTATGCAGTGGGCTCCGCTCTTGAAGTTTTGCAGCGCCAATTCTCTCTCGCGCTGCATGCGGTCTCCGTGGATGGACGAGGTCAGCATTTGTTGTTCAGAGAGCACGGCGGCTATGAAGTCCGCATTGCGCTTCGTTTCCACGAAGACGAGGATACGTTTCCCATCTATACATTTAACATTTTAATTTAGTACCTTGTGGAATATTTAAATTGCAACTCCATTATACTAAGATATAATCATGGAAACGGAATCTAATTAAAAAAAATCCGTGAATGTTTTCAATGAATTTCAATTAGATGATCAATAGAAAGGTCTATTGATCATCTAATTGAAATCAGAGAGTAAGGACTCTACAACAGGATTTTGCATAAATAATCACAATAACTCAATTACCATTTTCCTCAATAAGTTTCTTGAGTGTGTTCTGTTTTTCATACTTGGTGACTTGATGGAATATTTGTTCCACGTCAGCGCTGGCACCTCCGACGATGCCGACAGCGACGAACAAGTAATTGTTCAAGAAGCGACCAGCTAAATGTTGTATATCCTCGGGGAAAGTCGCGGAGAACATGAGAGTTTGGCGTTGGTCCTATAAAAAGTAATGCAAATTAGGTTTTATTCTTTACAATTCAAAAATAATTATAATCATCTATAGAAAAGTTGTAGCACTACAACTAGCACTGCATTGTTACAACGACGCTAAGAAGACTTAAGTGCTGCCTATAATTTGATATTTAATTTAATTATTTGAAATAAAAATATATTATAGCTAACATATAATTTGATTAGTTGCCTAAATAGTGTATTGTATGCTGTATGATAATCTCTACCCGTATATGAATATGAAAGGTGCGTTTGCGGTTCCTCATGTGATCACCATAACAGATAGATTTGATTATTTTTTTGCATTGAAATAATATTACGGGCGGAGAGGGACATGTGCTACTTAATTTGCCAAAAATGCATAATTCTTAAAGAAAAACAGGATATGTTTATACTTACCACTGGAACCATGCTGGTATGCTCCATCATCTTCTCCACACTGGGCATGAAGCCCATGTCGAGCATCCTATCTGCCTCGTCTAACACAACGAAACGGATGCTGCCGAAGGACACACGATTGCGATCGACGAAATCGTGCAGACGCCCCGGCGTCGCCACCAGAATGTGGCAACCTCTCTGTAATTGTAATAATGCTTTTTGAATATTGGTCCACGATATGTATAATCAAGAGGTTGTCAATCATTGTTGAGATTAAACGAGAATATTGGCTTACATTACAATGTTATATTATATGACATTAACCTTGAATATGATGAATTAACTTTTCAGATTTATATATTTTTTGTACTGTTTGTTATTTTTTATTTAAATAGAGCGATCATTTTCGTCAGGACTAGGTACTTAGTCAGTAGTACATATTGTTCTAGCCGGTTCATTTGTGTTTGTACATATAGTAACATAGCATAGTAAATTCAGATGATAACAAGTGTTTGAAAACTAAAGTAAATAAAATAGAAAATAAACTTAAAGCAATACATATTGTTTCCATGATATGACATTTTCAGAAGTACTTACAGAAATATTATCTCCTTGATGCCTCACAGCAGTTCCGCCATAAGCAACAGCTATTTTCAGCACAGAACCGTGCGAAAACTTTCTAGCTTCATTGAAAATTTGGAGTGTCAATTCGCGAGTAGGTGCCACTATTATAACCTGGAAAAATATTACATGAATAAATAAATATAATATACTGTGGCTTGTATAGTCTTTACTTAACAATTTATTTCTATAATTACCTGTGGCTGAGCACACCCTCCTGTAACAACGAGCTCGCGACTGTCTTGAAGGAGTGTGTTTATCATAGGAAGTAGAAAAGCAGCCTGTAAGAAAAAAAAAAAACAAATTATTTAACTACAAAGTAGAAGATTATTTCACTCGCTTAGCTATTACACTAAATTGGAGTGCACAATGTTAACATGAATTAACGTTTAACAATGATATTGTAGGCTGGGTTTAGTTTTTGGTGTATAACCTGAAAATCTTAATGAAGGAGGCTTATCGTAAATTACACTCACCGTCTTCCCTGATCCTGTTTGCGCACAGCCCATCAAATCTCTGCCGCCCATGATAATAGGTATGGCGTGTTTTTGGATTGGGGTTGGCTTTTTATAGCCAGACTTAAGTATGTTGTCTAAAACATATTTTCTGAAGTTTGCAGATTCAAAACTGTCAATGCTTCTAGGCGCATTTTCACCAGTTACCTAAAACAAACAGTAATAAAGATTATAATTTTATTTGATGTATGATCAACACACCTTATAGCCTGGTTATGATTGAAACATCTAGTAGCTGCCAGATTTTTTTTAGTAACACAAAGGAAGTTTGATGCCCTTTGCGCAGTGGGATAAAACTGACATAAATAAAAAAAGGTTTTTTTACCCTACAGTTTAAAATATCTATTACAAAATTATTGTGACATAATATTTTCATCACTGGTTTGAATCCATTAATAAGAACATTTAATAGCGTCCTGCACACTGAACAAGCACAGTACAGGAAATGATAACGAATTATTACTATTTATTACTAAATAAATGTACCTAACTTGCCTATCTACACATATAAATGGGTCACTCCGCTTTTCAAAGTCATTCCCACCAATTGAGAAGTGAATCAAGTTTGCATGTAGAGTATAGCTAAGATTAAATATTATAGCAAAAAGCACCCGCATATGTATGTTTATCAAAATCAAAACTGTATTCTGTAATATATGGCTAAAATGGACTACTCGATGTTGTTCTCTTGCTTGTTCAGATTAGTAAAAAAATTATAAATGTTATTAGATTTAGATTATCGATAAAGATGAGCAACGTCTTACCCTGACTGCAATGTTGTCAAATTTGTCAAAATTGATCCCCGAGCTGATGCTGCTGCCGAAGATCTCGTCCTCGTTCTCGGTGGGCTCGGGCGGCACGTAGGTGACGGGCGGCTTCTTGGGCTCGCCGTTCTCGTCGAGCTCGGGCTCGTCGCCGCGCTCGGCGTCCCGGTCGCGGTCCCCGCGCTCGCCGCCGCCGCCGCGCCCGCGCCCGCCGCGCCCCCGGCCCCGCCCGCGCCCGCGCTCGCCGCGGTCTCGGTCGCCGTCGTTGTAGTCGTCGCCTGTCGCATTATGTCTGATCAGTTCCCCCGACTTTCCGTTTTGCATGCATCTGTTCGGGTACTTGGTAAACGGGTCATTGTCAGTTCAAAAAACAAAATTTGTCCCTTCGGTGGTCAAAAGTTAAGAGCTCGTATGAATCTAGGTTATGTTGCTATTACATCGGATTACAGAAGAGGGAACGTTCTTTATCCTCACAGGCATTTAATCAGAAAATTAGGCCCTGGAATCCTTAATTTTGCATATGTCCACCGGAAAGACGCGCACCTAAATCTGACAATGACCCAAACAAGAGATCTACGCGTTTCGGTTTTTCAGATGCACAAAGAAAACTTTTGTATCGGTGGTAACAATACTATTTGCTGAATGCCATGAATCACGCGACTTTTTAGGTTTGCTTATTTAAAATACCTTATTGAATCTAGATTTAGTACTTATTTAAGACGAAAATGTTACGTTTTTAAATAAATACAAAGTTTGTATAAGACAAATTGGGTAGTGATGACAAAATTCTTAAGAAACCTTAATAAGAGTAAGAAATAATGAGACAAAGTGGTACTTCAAAATTGTAAGTGCTGCCATTTTTAAAAACAAATTTGTGCCTATTTTTTGGGCCCATAACTCAGATAAAAAATTGTGTGCTTGAACTGAATGTAGAAAAGATATCAAGGAATTGTAAAAAAAACATAAGTGCCGACCCTTTTTTTACGACCGCCGCAACCCAACGAAACTGCTTATATTGCATGTTTACTTAAAAATAAAACCGCCTTGTCATGAACTTCTTCCTTAACCTTTTGAGCGCCAAAGACGGCAAATCACGTCGACGGAAAGCCGTGCCCCAGACGCCACGACGTCATTTGCCGCTATACAATGTCATACTATCTGCTGTCAGCTTGGCGTCAGGGACACAGTTTTTCGTTGAAGAGCTGAGCGGTCGAAAGGTTAAAGGTCGAGACACACTTGAGCGCGTAGATATAAAAAAAATGTGAAGGCCGCCACTCGTATCTACTTCATTGTTTAAATCTGTATCATGTTTCATCTATATCTATAACGTGTTACTCAACATCAAACACTAACAATAAACAGTTAAAGCAACACCCATAAGTGTAAAGGTATAAAAAAAAACACGGAAGTTTAACCTCGTATGCTTAAACACGGACTCAACTTAACGTTAAAATATGAGTTAGTTTCAAGTTGATTAGCATATTTTTGACGCATACGAGGGGTTAAGGAAACTTTTCAACACAGGGTATCAATTAAAAAGTTATTTTATTAAACTTAACGTGTTATTGCTTTACATCTGAAAACCGTGGGTTCAAATAAATCAAAATTTGTTTTTTCTTACTAACTTGATAGCATAATGCGCGTAAATTGAATAGTATCTACAAGTATAAAAACTTTTCAATGTATGGTCTTCAATTCAACGGAAACATTGTTTTCTTATCTTAATTCCGGACCCAGTTCGAACTAAAGGGGTATTACATTACAGGTTCATTCGTTAATAGAAAACCAAAAGGCTAGGTTGTATTTTATTACTATTGAACAAGTCAAATTATTAACTTTGTCAAGAATTTATTAACACTGCATTTCATGTGCCACAGGTTGCAAATATGCAACATTTCGGTCATTGACTGTGCTGACTGATTGGACTGTGCGGGTTACAGGTCAGAACCGTACTATACGAGATCTGGCGTGAGTCAAGGTAGCAATTTGGGACCATTGAAATTTGTGCTGATGATTAACGATCTTCCTAATGTGGTGCGAGACTCAGATTGCTTACTTTTTGCCGACGATTTAAAACTCGTGAAGCAAATCAAGGATGTATCGGATTGTCGTGTACTGCAGGAGGATATTGATCGAGTTATACAATGGAGTCATTCGAATAAACTTTACTTTAATGTGACTAAATGCTCATTGATATCCTTCAGTCGGGCTCGCAATCCGATACATCACCAGTATGTGGTGGAAGGGGAACCGATGGTACGACTTACTAAGGTCCGAGACTTAGGAGTACAATTTACTACCGATCTCTCTTTTAAGGAACACATTGTAGCTGTGTGTAAAAGAGCATACAGGAATTTAGGGTTCGTCATGAGACAAGCACAGGGTTTTTCCAACATAAGTGCTATACGCGCGCTCTACGAGGCTCTTGTTAAAAGTCACCTGGAGGCCAATTCGGTAATCTGGAGCCCACACGAAGCAAAATACGAGCTTATGTTGGAACGAACTCAGAACAAATTTGTGCGGTTTTTGTATCTCAAGCTCTATGGTGTGTATCCTTTTTACCCACTTATGTATCCGACATTATTTGTGTTGGGAATGGTGGGATATAACCAGTTGCGGGTCAGGCGAGAATCGTCTCTCGCTTCATATATATTTAAATTGTTGAGAGGGAAGATCAGCAACCCTGGGGTGCTGGCAGTGGTAGACCTATGTGTGCCGGATCGGTACGTGTGGCGGCGGCGCCGGCCGCCGCTGCTGGCCGAGCCGCGCGCGCGCACCGGCCTGCTGCGCGCGGCGCCCTGGACCAGGGCCTTGCGCACGCTCAACCAGGTTGCAACTCGAGTTGACGTGTTCCATTGTTCACTCGATGAATTCACAAAAGTGTCTTTGTTTGTTTTATGTTATTATTTTTAGTACCTAAATAAGTTATCGTACAATATTGTTTTGTGTTGCTACTCTATCGCATTGGGAAACTGTAATGATAGATGTAATGTTGTTATAAATAAATAAATAAAATAAATAAATAAATTGAGAAAGTGAAAAAAAAAAACAAACAAAAAAACAGGTCAAGTGCGAGTCAGACTCGCGCAACGAGGGTTCCGTACACTTTCCATCCTTAAGTGGTTAAGTTAAGTTTGCACCTGGTATGTATAGCGCTCCATACAAATGAGGTGCAAAGTTAACACAACCAATCCCTTTGTTGTATGGGAGCCCCCCTTAAATATTGATTTTATTTTTAGTATATGTTGTTATAGCGGCAATATAAATACATCATCTGTGAAAATTTCAACTGCTAGACAGTATCACCGTTCTTGAGATACAGCCTGGTGACAGACGGACGGACAGCGAAGTCTCAGTAATAGTGTCCCTACCCTAAAAAGTAGCCTGTAAAATTATTTTGCCGGCTGTCATTAGGTGATCTTCATATTAAACTAGTGGCTCTGCGAGACCTCACGAATTTAATTCGAACTTGCTGGTATTTGAATCTTTTGACATTTTAATATAATTTTTTTAAATTTCGAGAAAACTGGCGAAAATTTAAATAAAAAGATACATGTTTTTTTTTGCCCAAGCTGAAACGAAGACGTCGCTGGGTAAAAAATTATACCTATGTTACATACAAAGGTCAATATTTTTAAATCAAGTTATACATACGTTCAAAATCCTACCATTGCTGCAGAGAGTGACTTACCGCCGCCATTAGTGTCTTCATGATCCCTGGACTCCCAGCCGCCGCCGCCGCCGCGTCCGCCGCGCCCGCCACGCCCCCCCCGGCCTCCGCGGCCACGCCGGTCGCCGAAACCGTTTTGCATATCCGACTTGAACTCTGTAGTAACCAGAGACAACAATATTGGTTTAGGAATATGCTATTTAAATCACTAATTTTAAGATGTCTCGCTTTGTGGCAATCGCTAAAAATTCATGAAAATGTATTGATTGAGATGTTTTTTATTTCAATGTTTTCATGGCAGTGCTGGACTTCTAAGCTAACAAGATTATTATCCTAAACACACGTGTGAATAGTATCTCCATAATGTTTGACAGGATGTGCAGGTGTGTGAATATATCACAGAAATAGCAGCTTTTCGCATAAGCATAGATTAAAATTAATACTTTTCCACTTATAACTACTGTCTAGCAGTAAAGTAATTCTAAAAACCTGCACTAACCCTTGGTATGTCAAGGACTGATCAGTGCAAAGCATTTAAAGCCTATGTAAATACATATATCATTCATTCAATTTAATTGCCAATTTTTTACATAACATATGAATGACGGGTTAATGATAAAACAACCCGTTTTTAATAACATTTCATTTGTTGATGCAAATCTGTTTTTAAATTCATACTTTATTGTATTGTGGCTGTATTAAATAATAGAGATATAGATATGTTACCATCTTCGCCATTGTCAAAAGACTGAAAGCCTCTTCCCCGTGATAAGCTGTGCCCTTCATCTACATTTGAATCATAATTGTTTGTGGTGCTTCGGACAGGAGGAGGAATCACCACCGCCTGGAATAATTGAGAGTAATTTAAAGCATGAAAGATGATAAAAATACAAATAATGCAATCCATAAACTTACATAAAAAGCCACATCAATTTTTGACCCTTTATAAGTCAGTATATTCCATATAATATAAACGCCATAAAATACAATTCACTTTAAATTCTGCTGAGGCGGGAAGCACTGTTCAAGGTCAAGTTGAAATGTACTACATTAATGGTAATAATACTTACAACGTCCGCAGAATCATCCCACTCATCATCCATTGTCTGAAAATTGATATGTTAACATTAGTATTCCAACAAAGTAGAAAGTTTTAGGGTCTAAGATTTTCATATAGAAAATACCTACTACTAACATGTATAATCTTACTTTTGTGTGGCTTTAGATACTGTAATACAAGGTCGGGATAATGGCAATAGGTGATATAGCTAAATCAAAACAAAAGTTATAGTAACAGATAGCTTTCATCAAAAATATTCAGCAATCGCCTCGTCAGACTTCTACAGTGATAGTAAATTTGAAAATTGAATGTCGCGGTAGGTACAAACGCAATGTAAGCAACATTCTATATGGATACTGGACAATGCCAGGTTTCAGACCTATAAGTTTATTTATTAGTTACAAAAACACCAGTCTAATGTGGTTCTAAACTACGTACTTCGACATAAAATAATGAAATTAGATTATCAGCAAAACCCGGTTCAACTGGCACGTGTATACAATAAAAAAAATCTTGGTTTAGTGGTGTATGTGCCCAAATTAGATCATTTCTTGATTAAAATGAAATGAGATAACTCACCTTAGGTAGTTAGTTTTCAAAAGAAGTTCTTATAGTTTGAAGAACAAAGAATGTTCACTGATGAGTTTCAACGAGCTGCAATGGCGACGGGCGCCGGGCGAAGGAAGAGGAAGAGGAAGAAAACAAAAACTGGTTGTGATTGATTGGACGTTGGCTTGGTTGCAGTTGGACGAGACTACATTCATAGACAATTTCTTATCTATGTCAATGCTTCTCTGTGGTCACAATTTAAAATAATATAATAACTATTAAATTGATATATTCACATTTTATTTATCTTTGTTATATATTCAGAAAATATAAAAATATATTTGCTAAATGTTAAATGTGAAAACATTTCCGGTTTTTCACATTAGTGTGGACATCACTATAAATATTGACAACTGACAACCGAACGAAATAAAAAAATACAGCGTAGTGGTGACGGTGACCTTAGTTTGATATAAAAATAAACATTAATTATTGAAGATCCCGTATGTACACACATTTAGTGTAGACTTATCAATTGCAAAATGAAGGAGTTATCTCAGGGGCCCACGGAACCCCCAGTTATTCGAATTTAGTCAGTGTTCTATCCTGTTGGCGTCCCCTTGTTTTTTATGTTGTTTGTGCATTTGTAAACGATGGAAGGAGGCGAGACTGTTAAAGTGTCGGTAGTGATTGATCCTAAGCCTAACATAATACCTTGTTCAAACACATTTACAGCCGAAGAATTGTGTATATTATTATGTAAAAAGTACAAAATACCTCCACTAACCCGTACATTGTTTGCATTAAGACTCAGAGGAAGAAACTACTTTCTTAAAGATAACACCCGCGTTCTATCAAGCACGAGAGATTATGAACTTAGGATTCGTTTCAAGGTTTGTGCCCATTTATGACTGTCTGGTATTTGGTATCACAACCAGATACTTGCTGGATACTTTTACATCTCCAATTTCACATGCTACTTTGAATTTCTTTTAAATTAAGCTCTAAATTCTTGGCAGGTACCTAGAATTGGACTGCTTATTACATTGGATGAGACCACATATGACTACTATTTTCAACAAGCACGAAATGATGTCTATGAAAACAAAATTCCTGAAGTCAAATATCCAGAACACAAACCGGACCTGCTGGGCCTTGGGATTACTGACATGTAAGTTACATGCTTTAATATTACCTTTTTATAGTTATGGTTAGGTATGGTCATAGGAAACATGCCATATAAACACATACACATACGTTGTGTGCACATACTATAATCTAAATTAATTCTGTTAGAGCATAATATTATATTTGTAAAATGTGAAGATTTATAAGGAATATCAACTAATGTGTTGATCAAATTATATTCATCTATCAAACTACACATATATTGTTCATAGTGGTAGAGGTTGGCTACCAATTAACACATTCAACCATTTCCATAAGCAGTTGATGATTCTGACCTCAGAGCTCTTATGAACGAAATTAAGTGTTATGTATTTTTGTAGTTAAATCATATTTTGGGATCTTTAAAAACTTTGAAATCTCTTTATTTTCCATTTAAGTAAATGCCCAAAAATTCACATACCTACATTTAAATTAACATTTAAAAACATAAGTTATTTATTTCATTCAAAGTTAATGTGCACTTTATTAGTGGCATTAGATCACAAACTTTCCAGCTTTATCATTAACCAGCAGAATTATTGTTAATTGGTTATTGTTTATGTTATGAGTAATACATTCATAGATGCCAATTTCATTGCCTATGATATATTATGTGCATGATGAGCATAAAATAAATTATGATGTTAAACACAATGGTAAATAAGTTGGTGTAAAAAAAAAAAAAAATGTGACTAGCTTCATTTCATCTCATCAATAGACTACTCATACTTCTCATTTAACATTCATCAACTACTCACCAAGACGAACCTAAGGAGCCCAAACTTGGTAGGTTTTTCATTATTGTATTACAGAGTTCCTATGTCCACCATTGACCAAAATTAGCACAAAACTACATGAATAAATAAATAAAATCCAAAAAATGTTTTCAAATACATATGTAACTTCAATGGCACAATTTTTTTTATATTTTTTTTTACCACAACCAATATGGCAAAGTAGTTATTTTTCCATAGACATATTGGTATGCATTATTGTTATGGTAGCCATTAGTATGACTGTAAAAATGACAAACTTTAACAGTAATTTCTGACTCTAGGAACACTAAATGTATTTGCTCATATATAGATTTAGATCCCAATAAAAAATATAAGAGAAAATTATCTTTACACTTATTAAATATAATTATTTAGAATCCTTTTACCATAATGTATGTACAAAAATGGTGTGCTAAATAAGTTTACTTGACAAGAGTATTTACTCATTGTATATGTCGGCGGCCGATCGTAAAATCCGCCAGATCACGAAATTCCTAGGCATATCGTGAAACGCCGCCATTTCATGATTTGGCTAAAAGTTGACCAGGCATATCATGATATGCCTGATAAAAAATACGGGAGATCGATTAGAGCAACGCATTCGTCGATATTCCTAGCTCTATACCGGGCATATCGTGAAAATCCGGCAGATCACGAAATTCCTAGGCATATCGTGAAACGCCGCCATTTTATGATTTTGCTAAAAATATCCTAATTTCAATAGAGAAGACGGTTTGTCGTTACCACCAGCTGGGGATCCTGTTGTACATCTTATTAAAGATCAAGCAAGATACAAGACTGGAAACCCTGGACGTCAAACGGAATAAAACAAAAATTATATTCACTAAGATATACATATTTTTTCACGCCGCCGCCGAGTCAATATGAGCCGGTGCGCCGCCGCCGAGTAGGTACCTAAAATGTAGTTGGCGCAAAAAAAAACCCCTAACCTACCTATTTCTGGGAGCAGCTTCGTTTTTTGGGTCATAAAAAAAAAACCCTAACCTAGATAGTTATTTTTTTTATGAGCCTAAAAACTAAACTGCTCCCAGAGATAGGTTAGGGTTATTTTTTTTTTGTGACCCGTAAAACAAAACTGCTTCCAGAGTACTGAAAGTATTCCCAGAGTATGCCTAGGAATTTCACGATCTGCCTAAACGTCACTGCTGGTGGGTGTTACTTAGGCAGATCATGAGTGGGTGTTACTTAGGCAGATCATGAAATGGCGGCCTTTCATGATATGCCTAGGAATTTCATGATCTGCCTAAACGTCATTGGGCAAATCGTTAGACGTTATGTCTTGAACGATATGGCGGATGTCATTTAGCCAAATCATGAAATGGCGGCGTTTCACGATATGCCTAGGAATTTCGTGATCTGTCGGATTTTACGATCGGCCGCCGACATATATACCTAATATACATCCTAATCCACAGAAACCTTGAAATAGCTAATTTTAATATATTTTAATTGAATGCGAAATATCCCTTATACATTATATTTTTCCAACTTAATAATATTACACGCATTATACTTTTTAATTTGAATTGCTTCACAGAAACTCGTCAGCTACTTGGTTTACTTACAATTATAATTAATTACATTCCAACATTCCCTTAGAATCTCAAATGTTGCATGTCAAAAACATTTTATGATGTCACAGACAGATAAAAGACTTAAATGTGTTTACACATGTCACTAAAGTAATATAGTAGCATGTGATCAACTTACCACATAACATTTTTGAAATTGTGACTATCACATGACGTCGCTTTTTAGTTGTATAACTAGTTGTTTTAAAATTGATAAGTAGTATTAAGTAGATAAAATGTAACCTCTTAATATTGGTAGGTATTAACATTCACATTTCTCGAGTTTAAATATCTTGTAAAATATGAATTTCGTGACATAGCTTTTATGTACGGTTTTACACAGCTAGGTAAAAAATAAAATTCAGAGTAGGTAGTTAAAATTTTGATTATTAACTTTTATAACAATTTAATGCTTTTTGAGTTATAATAATGAATGACTTAAGCGCGTTTACTTTATTATTAATAATAATATCTGGGTGATTAATGATTCTTTGAGCGGTTTAACCGTCTTATTACTCTGTCCTCAATATTGACGAACCTCGTATAAATTGTTTGTTGTATAAAGTGTTTGTCGAGAAATGTAGTCTCAGTAAAATTTCGCAGATTGTAAACTGTAAATAAAAATGCCCCATTTTATCACATACGACGCGCGAGCATAACGGCCCAGCCACGACTGCATGACCAGCGGCAGCGGTGAGTGTCTAACAGCAAAAACAAAATCATACCGGTGTATAAAGCATGCCACGAACCGCGGTGCCGCTCTAGCGGTTATTGCCGAGCGAATCAGGTCGCGTCGGGAACAAATGTATCGGCGACTAGGAAAGATGCCACGACTTCAAAAGCAGAGGCGCGTGCGGCGGTTTGTGCGGTGTGCGTGGCATGTTTGCCACCCGCCGCGCCACGCGCCGCGCCGCTCACCGTTAAGACCGAATTCGTGGCCAGGCCACAGATTATATGCAAGTTGCCAGGCCGTTTCGCAGCTTGAGTTCAGGTGCGGCGGTTTAGTACCGTGCGTCCAATATATATTTTTATGACTTGCCAAGGTTGTTAAAAAATACTAAATTAACACTGCATATTTTGATCCAATCGCATCTGTTGACAAGGATCGAGAAATTCAGATACAATTCAGGCAGATAGTTTACTCCGAGAATAACAACAAATAGTAATATAAAGATAAATAAAAAATATATATATGGTAAAAAAAAACGATATGTAACAGAATGATCATAACACAAGTCAAGAAACGCGATTTTGTTAGTTTTATCACTTTTAGTGAATGCCCTTCGAATGCGAATCTGATATGTACCCGGCCGATTTTTCAAGTCGGCAAAGCTTTCAAACCGTTCGTTCCTAAGAGATAGACACAGAAAGTAAGTACTTAGACTTCATATACGGTTCATCCTGCATTTTTTCTTTTAGCAAAATCATACCTTTCAGAAAACGTTACCAGAAGCAGAGATATTTTTTTAGATAAAACATCTTAGTTATGAAACTACGAATTCTTTTTTCGCCGTTTTAATTTTTATGCAGCATGGCTGGTTTTATAGCATTTATTAATGTTAATAGGTAAAATTATACGAGTTGAAATAAAAATCGAACATTCAATATTATAAAGTCAACCTGGAGCAGTCGCGATAATTTGATACAATTAGATAATGGCGATACGCAATGCCCGTAATTAGTTAATATATTTGCAAGAATTATGTTCAATTTGCCGGTGAAATCAGTTTTCGATTAGAGTTTCGGCAGTAACAGTAACCGGTAAATCGGTAATTTATATACGACGCGGCTGGCTCGGTTTGTAGAGACCTGCCTACTGAGCCGGCGGTCCGGGTTCGGTGATGAACTCGAATATTTGTGCTTGTATTTAAGTATGTTCTATGTATTTAAGTATATATTTATCTATATAAGTACGTATATCGTCGCCTAGTAACACAAGCTTTTTTGAGCTTAATTTGGGACTAGATCGATTTGTATGAGGTTGTCTGATATTTGTATTTATTTATTTATTTATTTATATACGTTAATGTATATACATGTGTTACCTCACTGCGAGAAATCGCCTGTATTGTTACATTCGTGACTCCATTTTGTGCATTACAATATAGCATGCCTCCCTCACTGGCGAGTATTTTGGGAGACCGATGATTTCCGCCAACTATTATACAGCCTTTGCTTCTTTTACGTAGTACTGCGGGGATAATGTTAAATTGTTAATGACATGTGTCCTACTAGATCACGGATCAAAATATACTGGTCCTTTTAGCAAATAGTAAATCCCACTATTATTGTAAAAGCGAAAGTTTATGTGTGTGTGGAACGGACATAGTTTGTACCCTAACTTAACACAAAGGCTACATCTATCTAAAAAAAAACTTCAATGCGAGTGAACCCGCAGGCAAAAGCATTACGTGATAAATAATAATTCTAGGGCGAGATCTGTAATTATGAATATTTGATACGTGTCTAAGGGCCATATTAAATTAATGAGACGGTGAGCTTGTCAGATTGGCGCACAGGAGGTACATTTTGGTTTGACTTAGTTATACGAAATATTAAAATAAAACAGTTTACACAGTACCGGCCTGTGTACACTGAAAACCCATTTTCTAAAGTTCAAGCTACTATAACGAAAGATGCGAAACGCTGCCAATCACCGAGCGTCGTATCCTGTTCAGTGACAGTACAGTGATATAATGGACCATAAAACGTAATTGCTGCTACAAGGAAACAATGGTGTCTTAATCACAGACATTACAGGCCAATCTTCATTGTTCAAGATCCGTTTAGGAAGTATTTTTATCGGAAACTACGTGTAAACAGCTGAAAGAAAACGTTGCGTGCTCGTAATTTTAAGGTACTTCTGAGTCTTAATTTATAACTTAAAGCACTCATGGACATATTAATATTTGCTTCTAGAAACGTGAATTTGTGCATAGCATAGATGTTACTTGTTCAATCGTTTTTTAAATAAAATTATTCCAAAAGATTCATAAAGTAGACCTTACTGTTAATTGACTTCAAAAACAAGGAGGATCTCAATACATTTATAGAGCAATATGCATAAAAAAAATAATATATTACATTAACTAGAAAATAAATCTTAATGTCTAGTTTGTAACGCTGCTACTTGTAATAGGTATAGCCTGTGGTACAAGCAACAGCCTCGTTTGTTACCTCAGAACTCCGTCATTTATAAACCGATGTGGAAAAATATTTTTTTTTGTGTGAGAGCAGCGATCTGTAAGTCGGTCCCATCAAATTTTGATCACGAGATCTCAAATATTATAGGCAGATCCATGGCGGCTTCGGCTTTTTTTTTAGTATCCTCAGGTTAAACGATTTTTACTTGAAGTCGGGTTTTTTAAGTTATATTTCTTTTTAATGATTTGGTTATGCCTAGGGATTGAGCCGATTGACCGAAACCCGCTGCTGAAGGTTCATAAAATTTGTAAACAAAATGAGCTGAATCAACATACATTAACCTCCAATTTCAACTTGGCTGTGAGTGCGAAACGTAAACAAGAATAATAACATTGCATAATCACTTAATCAGATTTAATGAGTAGGTACGTACAGCGCTATATTGTCACTTCAATTTATCTCAATTTTTTTTCAGATAATTTTACTATAATTCGTGTAGTTCAAAACTAAGATCAAGTGGGGTTTTCCTATGGGCAAAAGCCGACGATCTTTCTAAAAAAATGAACTTTAAAAGTTTGTAAAAATGTCCCAATGATTATTCTCATTCATTGATGCTCGTGTTTGTATTTGGGTGGATCGACTTTTTCTTGTTGTTATTCTGTCCCATCACCCAGGAGACAATGGTGACTCAACTTCTTAAAAAAGTGTTGATAATTTATAATATTGCTATTTTCAACAAATATTTTAAATAAGAATGGGCTTATAACTGCTGCAATTACAAAATTATTTTTATATCGCCGCCCAAAATCTGAGTTTCAAAGAGTGACCCAGGGGACATCACCATAGCAACCAGCAGCAGAAAAAAGTTGATTGACCCATTTACTTAAAATTTGGCCCACGTATAGATCAGGTCATGGATAGGGTGCTTTATTCTACTGCAGGAAAATCCTAGTAAATAAACACTTAAACACCTGGGAAACGTCCAATCCAATATTTATTTTAATGTGTTTCGAACCTAGGACGTCTAATTTCGTTGCACTGTTACCACGAAGCTTGCAGCGTCGTTGACGATTCCCTTTGTCCCGAACTTATATATGGTAGCGTTACTATGAGAAGAATTTATTGACAGCGGACTGCCGCCCGCGGCATATAAATAGCAAATTTGAATTAATTATAATTTATTCATGGTCGTAACTTATCGCAAATGACAGATGTCATTTACATAATCGGTTTCGGCGAACATAAGAGACAATACTGAGGACTTAAATTATGTTACGATTTGGTACTAAAACACGTTTTTTATGCATTTTATGAATTAGGTACGAACGTCACTCTGCTTCCATTATTGAGAGTAGATAATATTAATTTAACTCGGAAGACAAGTACATATCAATAAACTAGTTTGTAAAACATTTATACAGTTTTATGCATTTCTTTACGCACTTTATTGTACAATCACTATCAAATATACCTATTAATGGCGGAATAACTACCAAATCCAAGTGGCACTCTCAATCAGTCAAACAAATGCATTAACTTCCTACTGTGCGAGAGTCACTGCTTAATAGTATTAGGGCAATTTCGCGTAAGTGTAATGAAAGTGACCATTTCATTTCATATTCTATTATTTATGGTGCAAATTTAAGTGTTGTTATCTCCAGAAATGTTGTTTTGTACATTATGACTTAGATTTGCACCATAAATAGTAGGAATCGCAATGAAATTGTCTCTTTCATTTTACACTTACGTGCAGGAATTGCCTATTTATGCTCCTCATTGATCAAGATAATTATGTATTAAAGTAAGCATTGTTTTTTGCAGGACTCGAGCGGTTGTTGAAAACAAAATGACGCAAAACGAGGTGGTGAAGAATTACAAAAAGTTTATACCAAAAGTGATAGTGCGAAAGCACGGACCCTATCCAAAGAAGTACGCGCACGATTTCCTGCCATCTTTAGTCTCCGTGGGAAATAGCGTAAAGTAAGTTACACACAAATTTATGCTAAGCTCAATAGTTTATTTTGATCTTAGGCGTTTGAGAGTCAATTTCAGAGCGTTTCAATTGTTCGTATTTCGGTGGCCGCATTGAGTCAATATTCACAATAAATCTAAAAACAATTTGGATACGAATTGGCAGGGGCCATCTACACAGTTGATAAAATAAGAAGAAAATAAAATGTTATACATAGGTAATCGTAAGGTTCGAACTTCTTATACCTAAGTAGGTATAGCAGTATACTTGTGGCAGGCGGTTTTCGCTACAAATTGGCCAAATTTACTACCAAATAATAATCTGGAAAATTTGCGTTACTTTAATCAAGTCTTCCAATCATTATTTTTCTTGTAATGTATTTGATTATTGAATTGATGTTGATATTGCATGTAGGCGAACGTAAATCGAGTCTGAGCCCCGAGTGCACTTTCAATAATGGTTGTTTATTGTCCGCGTCCGATCAATCGAGACGCTAAGTACGACATAATTGGCCAGCGTTGTCTTACCAGAGAGTAGAGTTGTGCTGGTAGAGTGGTCAATTTCATGAAATCGCGCTAATGGAGTCTGAACTCCGAGTGGACTTTCAACAATGGTTGTTTATTGGCTCCATCATAATAATCGTGGCGCTAAGTGCGACACTAGTGGCCAATGTTGTGTTACCAGAGAGTAGGGTGGGGGTAGAGGGTAGTGATAATTTTCATGATAAATTGTGCTATAATAAATCGAGCCTGAGCCCCGAGTGCACTTTTAACAATAGACATGTTGACTAATTTTTTTTGAGGATGTCAATCGATTCTATTTTTTATTGTGATCAAATGTCTATATGGGACTGACTACACTTAAACTGCTCTAAAAGTCAGAAATGACCGTCAAAGTTCAACGTTTCTACGTAGCGCTAAAAACGCTCCATACAAAACGCGTCAGGCTAGTGACGTCACAGGCCGGTATAGGTACCAATAATTGTATGGAAAAATTAAGAAATTTTGCATTTTCACCGTGAAAAAGTGCGTTTAAGTTCATAGTTGTCATACAATTATTGTTTCGTAAAATTATGAGGATTCTGAAAACATTTTCAAAATTAATTTTGGATTAAAAAAAAAATCATAAAATTTGCGTACCTTTGAAGTCACATATTTCCAAAAAAGATATATGTTTCTGGATTTTTTTTCTTTGTTTCGTGATATATTTAGCTAATTTTATTCATATAACTACAGTACACTGTAGAATTCAACATCAGTCAAATAGCCTATTGTTGTTTATTGCCCGCGTCCGATCAATCGAGACGCTAAGTGCGACACAAGTGGCCAGCGTGGTGTTACCAGAGAGTAGCGTTGTGGTGGAGTGGTCAATTTCATAATAACTTCTGCTATAATTTAAAAATCTAATTAAGTCGCGACTTATCGCCGAGTACAGGCAATAAAGTTTTGGTACATATTTACGAGAGGATTCATTAGTTACCCTTTTCGTCCTCATTCTGTTAACGTGTGTCGTTTTACTATAGAGCCATTCGGCTCTAAATGCTTGAAAGTGATTTTCAATCGCAAGTACTTGATATAAGGTTTTTCTTAAATATATATTTCATGTAAGTTACTGACTGCTGATTTTATAAATTGTTGACGATTACCAAAATCGAATTTTCAATTGGTTAGTGAAATTAAGAGCATAATGCTTAAATGTTATATACGACTTCGCAATTTTGTTGAAAGTTCAATTAGTATGTGTTATTAGTGATATTACCTACTCTGTTGTTATTAATTTATTATTCTTTGACATTGCACTGGACTCAAGAGGGCTTCATCGTCGGGTCAAATAATACCGACGTCCAAAGCCAAAACGACATGTCCTAAAATAAGTTTCATAGTGAGATACGCCCTTTAGATCATAGGACGGTAATATATGTTTCCTGTCAAGTGTCAACCAATAATACTTTAAGCCAATGGGTTTAAGTTCCAGGATTTAATGTTGTTGGTTTGTTTATCGGCCCACACTACACGTGTCAGTAATATTGATAAAATATATTTCAATTAATTGTTTTGTTTCTGCTGTGTTTATGGCTAATGAAACGTCGACGTAAATTTTTAATCAGGACGTAATTTTCTTTATAGTTTCGATATGTATCAGTGTTATTATAGTTCGAATCCCATTTGCTAAGCGAATCCCATTAGCTTTGTACCCGATGAACAATACCATTATCTGTATTGTTAACGGGGGCCACAGCTGCCACATCGAAATGTTATGTGGTGTAATGTATGTGGCGTTATAAGTGCAAATTACTTTTACACTAAGTTAGTCTTTAAATCGAACAAAATAAGGTTTACTCTTAAACGAAGAGAACACAGATGTTGGTCACTTCGTAAGTGAAAGAGTAGCGAAGCTCGTTTCGATGCTTATAATGACAATGAAGTGACCAACATCTCTGTTCTCTTTGTTTAAGAGTAAACCTTATTTCGTTTGACTTAAAGACTAATTTAGTGTAAAAGTAGTTTGCACTTATAACGCCTTACATTTTGAAGTGGCAGTTGTGGCCACAGCTAAAAATACAGACAAAGAGTATTGTTCATCGGGTACACAGCTAAGTGGATTCGCTCCACCAAAAGAATTACTTCTATACACAGAGATTCCGCATAATATTTTGGAATAAGTACATAAAGGACTATTGATTCATCATCTTACACTAAGAACACCTTAGAATTTGTTCTTTATAAATATCAGACAACCTCATCGTTCTTGATAATGATTACTACAGATTTTGTAATGAATATATAACTGGTACAGTGAAGTCTCCGGCACTTCCCCTTCGGCCGCCATCGCAATTGTGGTTCGCAACCACTTGCGATGATCAATAGTCCGATCGATATGTCCAATAATTCAGCACTTTCAGCACCTTTGTCTATTCCTACGTCACGCTATTATTTTGGTTATTAATGGTGTTATTAAAGTATTTTGGTTATTGTTAATCTGAATATTCCAATAATCCGACACAATCTAGATTTAGAAAAGTGCCCGATTATTGCGACTCTACTGTACCTGTTATTTATTTTACGTCACGATAGACCGTAAGTGGAATTTTCTGCCCGCTACGGAGAGAAAATCTCGCTTCCTGTCCAAGGCAACACTTAAAAAAAACCAGGGGCGGTAATTCGTAGAGCACCAGATCGCATATTTATGGTTTCCATTGAAGAAATGTCGAGCTTATTTGAACTATGATTTGACCAATCATAGTTAATCATATTCCGCACTGCGTAGCGACTCGTCTGCGGGCATTTCCACCTAAAATTTTCCGATGCATCTAGAAAGATAACTCCATATTTGATTGTTTAATATTTTATTGGTAATATCGCATCCAGATACACATTAGAGATCCTGCTGTTTATTTATTTTGGTAAAATATTAATTTTAAATGATCTTCTTTCCAGTCGCGTGAAGAAGTTGTACCTGCAACACTTGTACGGTTTGGCGCCAAATTACTTAGCAGAGGAGTTCGACAACGTGCTTTGGCGAAATGGCAATGATACCGTGCCCGTGCGCATCGTTGTCACCCCCTTCCACCCCCACGAGCCCGGCATTAGGCTATACAACACCATTACTAGAAAGGTGAGTGTTGCGTCATGAATTCATGATCATGGACTCGGCATCACGGCAGCGGTGAGCGACGGTCATAGGTGGGAGCGAGAGACAGCGCTCCGACCTTTCACTTGTACATGGCCGCCACTCGGCGCTGTGGTCGCCACCGGCTGTTAGAATTAAGTAAAATTTTAATTGTACGGCTAATATTGAAAAAAAAAACACTCGTAAGCGTGTGCACTCTGACTTTCGACGACATTAAACGCTTAATAACAGTTAGGCTCACTGAAATGCCACTAGGATTCACTGGTTATTTTTTTAGTGTAGGTGGGTTTATCCCGTGATCCCACTTATCCCGACTAACCTTATGTACGATTATTTAAGAATATGATCCTGCTGAAGCTATATTTATATATATCTATAAGTAATTGAATTTTGCGAGTTGTTTCCACAAGATTCGCTTATTTATTTATAGTTTTCCGGGTTATTGTGCCCGGAAATAACCGCAATATTTAATTGGTGTACATAACTTAAAATAGTGTTCCTGAAATAGCAACTATTCGACATTGCTTAATCATTATAATACATTGCTTAAATTTGGCGATGTCCATTGTCCACAAACGGAAATAGGTGTAGGTAAGTGAAATATAAGTAATGTTTATTTAAGTGTTTTGTCAGTGACGTCTGCTCTTTATTTGGTTAATGACCTGTCACGACCTTTATTTGTAATAAAAAGGAGGCATGCTGTGAGCGAAAAGAATAATCATATGATGGAAGTATAATTACTTTGGCCCAAAGACGTAAGTTACATGCGAGCGAGCTTACATAAAAAAAAACATTAATTGTATTTAGTCTACGTTCCCTGACGTTATTTGGGCTGATTTTTTTCGATGTCAGTAATATTTGGAATATCGTGTTCATCTTTCTGTGTATGAAAAACATGATTTTTCGTAAATCCTACTAACTTTGTATGTAAACAATGTAAAAATCCATTGGGTTACAAATATTCCATATTATCTTCTTTGTAACTCAGTGGATGTTCATACATTTTTTCTTGCACATCGGGATATTATGCTTTTCATACACAGAAAGAGTCTACAGTCCGTGAGCCATCAGATTGCGATTCGGGTTTGGGTAAAAACGGAGAGGTCCTTATCTGGATCGCGTTAGAGCGAGCAAGACGGGTATAAATCGCGAACCGCATTCTGACAGCTAAGCGGCAACCAAATATAATTCGTCTCATTTACTCATTAGGTCGCTATTTATATCGCTGAGCGTAATTAAAATCAAAACCAAGAACTTACGTTACCTAAACCAGCAGGGCTTCTTGCCGTGGCTTTGCTTGTCGCGCGAGTCAGCATCTCCTGTTTTGCTCGCACGGTATTGAAAGGAAAGTGACAGGTAGTATTTGTCGCGCGACAAAGAGCCGCGTGTCAAAGTTATGCTAGACGTACAGCAAACGTATAGGAAAACGTAACCAGCCGTGTACAAGGCTGCGAACTTTTGATGTTTTAATAAACAGTTTTTCTTATTTTCAGTGGTTCCACATGTGCACTATAGAAGAATTAATTTATTTGACGCGGAACGGTGAGATGTCTTTAGAAGTTTCGAGAAGAGGGACGCCACTATTTTTTAAATTCAAGTCAGAAGACCAGTTGTCCTCTTTTGTCTCTGTCTGTGATGGATACTATAGGTGAGTTATTGGAAGAAACATTGAAGGAGTGACTTATCGAAATAACTTGTTGATTTAAATGATTTTTCGATTTTAACGTGTACAATATGATTACCGATATTAAAGGGGTACTTAGGGGATAAAAATACTGTTAATGTTGAGGTTCTATGGCCCATTAATGGCGAAGAAGACATTATCTACACAGTGCGTTATCATTGCGATCGGTCTTCACACTTGACTTGGAGTGAAAAGCGAAAGCTACACTTTAGTAGGATCCACAGAGTTCCAAGATACAGGTTCCGATTAGTGTGAGGTCTGGATACTGAAATATATTTTAAATGCAATATTTTTTTTCATTTAATATTTATAGGGAAAAATACATCTTTTTAAAAGTCTACTATTTTACTGTTAATAAATACTTTTACAAGCTTTTATTTACTTTCACCTGTCCCGTTGTAATGGAATTTTGCAAGTTAGATTTGACCCGCTTTCCGGTTTCCGATTGAGCTTAAATTTTGGACGAATATGCAAATCGCGTGACAATGCAATATTATGATGACGTGGAGCTGATCTGATGTTGGAGCTGGAAGGTGGCTATAGGAACTCCGTAATAAATAAAGCAATCATATCGAGTTTGGGCTCTTTAGAATCGTCTCTGTGAACAATTGATATATGTTCAAAGAAAAGTACAGTCGGCTTTAAAAGCTTGTCACAAAAATGAAATTTTTGACAGAAACTTATTAATTATTGTTGTTACTATTATTATGTTAAAGGTTGATGGTGAAATGGATTTTCAATTTATCCAAAGACGACGAAACTCCGTCTTTAAAAGAATTGCAAAGGATCAAATGCCACGGTCCAGTTGGGTGAGTCTATGTATATTTATTTTATTTATTGCATGTCTTATATGCAAATAGAGCAAGTTAGATGAAAGTGTCGTAGAGAGATTAACGTTATTTGACCCAATGCCTCCTTAAAGTTTGGTTATAATAAAAATAACTTGTATAAAAAATTAAGCACATGTTACCTTCTAACATTTCTGAAAAGGCACCCGCCTGCAAATGCTACATCGTCTATTTATAAATAAAAGTTATTTTGAAAGGCCTGGGTATTGTACTGTACCACCCTTATTATCTAGTTAATATAGTTTGTGTGCATAACATTTTGAACACCCGGTGTGCGTAGGATCTTCTGCTGAGTGTATATTATTTGTAAATGCAACTTTGTTTATTATTTCTTTCCAGCGGCGCATTTTCGTATCGGAAGTTAGAGGAAAAGAGAGCCAAAAAACACGGTTGTTATATTTTAAGACAATGTCAGGACGACTACAACCTTTACTATTTAGACGTTTGTACAAAGAACAGGTAATTATCCACGAAATCCGCAGAGTAAGCTAACATATAAAACAAGGAACAATGAGTAACATATGTTTCTCATTAACTGGCGGCGATGTGACTTGTTGCACAATCAGCCGTCTCTATAGCACTTTATTGTACAGAAAGAGACGGATAAAGTGATCGTTTCGTGACATAAAACCGCGCAGATATTGTTGTAGTTTCCCATTCGCTCTTCAAATGATTTACGCTACGTAAAAAAAAACAAATATATGAATAACGATACAGGCTAGATACTGGATGCATTAAGGATTAAGTTTTATTGAATCTCTAGTATAAACCTGACAAGGGCTCAGGGTTCTAATAATGTTTTTATGCTGATTGAGTCGAATCATCCCAGGGTGAATAAGAATTCGTTGTTTTGTGTCTTGCAGCACGACAGAAACATACCGCATAGAATACCATGGCCACTGCTATATATTCAACGAACAGGAGTTCAGTAGCATTGAGAAGATAATAGAATACCACCAAAACCCGGACGGCAGAATATTCCTCAATGAATGTATACCGCCGTCAGAATATGGTAAGCTTAACATTAGCCTACTAATAAAACAACATAACATACTACAATGTAAAAAGTATTTGGTACAGGAACGCGTGTATTCAATTTATTCAGTATTTTGGGTATTTATTCGCAATTTTGATGAAAAACGTCGTATGTGGCATGGACACTATGATAAATACAAACTCGATTTAGAAGTTTGATACACCATCTGCTAATACATGTACATGACTGCATTAAATGTATGTTTATTACTACTATTTATTTCTCAGACAAGTCACAGTTGCTACTGTGTGGCGAACCACAGAAGAAAGGAGTCCGAATTGACCAGACAGAGTTACAGGAAATATTAAAAGATAATAAAAGCCCCCGATGCTTACCGAGCAAGGATATACTCCTTTACACAGGTAAGTTCTTGGGGGCCAATTTCCGAAAATATTTATTAAACATTCTAGATATTATTTCCGAATACTTCTCCAATTTCACTTTGTATAGGGCTGCCATTGCTACAAGCGGAGCGGCGAAAACGATCCAATCAGGATGCGTCTTTGTCAATCCCAAAAGAAGTGCATTTAAATCTGAGGACTCTGATTGGTCCATTTTACTCAGCTCCGCTTTAGTGGATAGGCAGCTTTAGATATCGTGCAGTAGTAGAAAAATAAGTTCTAACTTGATTGACTTATTTTTTGGACTAGGTATAGTTTTTTAACTTGAAAAAAGGTTTTTAGGTTAGGCTCTCCCTCGAGTTATAAAATAATTGCTGATTACTGTATTTTTATTGTAGGTTCCGAAAAAATAGGGTCTGAAGGTTTGACGGCAACATTCAAGGCGCTGTGGCGACTCGACGAAACCAAAAAACTAGTGGTTGCGTTCAAAACCCTACAGAGAGAGAAGACTAATGATTATTTAAAGGTAATACTCTAATTTTCAGCGCCAGTTCCTAAATGTGCTTCCCAGAAATCAAAGAGAATTACCCCATAACGATTTGATCAATAGATTGATAATGAGATTCATGGAAGATATTTTTTTTGTTTATACCGGCGAGACAACTCAGCATCTCCTTGCTGGGCAAGGTTTCCGAAAGTCTTCGAGACACAAGAAACGTTTTGGAAACTTAATCGAATTTGTATATCTGTAACCGTAAGGCTATCTGCCTGGCCACTTTTTACTGTAGCTGATAGTACTACAGAATTATATAATTGTTATAGGATTTCATCGAGCTCGCAAGTAAGTGGGCGTGTGTGCAGTCCAGCTCTATCGTGCGATTGTACGGCATCACGTTAAGTTCACCAACCGCTATGGTATTGGAGTACCTGCCCTACGGACCCTTTGACGACTATCTCAGGTTTGTTATCTAATATACTGGTATGAATGACCATTAAAACAGCTCACTTTCATTTAAATTTGACCAGAACCGTATACACCCAAAGCGCATACATATGTTTCATGTTCATAATTGGTAGGGAACTGCATAACGGTACCTATCCAGCCAGCGCGAATGTATCGAATGCGGACACTTGCATATATGATGATTCTGCTCCCCCCCCTTCTACACTACATAGTCTTCACATTTATGAATCAATAAATTCATACTACTCCACTGACGGACGCATCCATTAATTAGTCGTATATTATTCCATGAAACAGAGAGCACGGGTCCTCGGTGTCAGTGCTAATGCTGAAGAAGGTATCAGCGACGTTGGCTCGCGCACTATGGGACCTCAGCGAGGCGGGCGTGGTTCACGGCTACGTGCGCTGCTCTCGGCTGTTGTTGGCGGCGCGGGAACCGGGGCGACTGCAGGTCAAGCTCGCCGGGCCCTCGCTGCACCGATACACATCGCAAGAGTAAGTAGCTCCGCCTTCTGTAGTCTGTTGTAGCCGTGAGACTAGAGCGAGGCGGGCGTGGTTCACGGCTACGTGCGCTGCTCTCGGCTGTTGTTGGCGGCGCGGGAACCGGGGCGACTGCAGGTCAAGCTCGCCGGGCCCTCGCTGCACCGATACACATCGCAAGAGTAAGTAGCTCCGCCTTCTGTAGTCTGTTGTAGCCGTGAGACTAGAGCGAGGCGGGCGTGGTTCACGGCTACGTGCGCTGCTCTCGGCTGTTGTTGGCGGCGCGGGAACCGGGGCGACTGCAGGTCAAGCTCGCCGGGCCCTCGCTGCACCGATACACATCGCAAGAGTAAGTAGCTCCGCCTTCTGTAGTCTGTTGTAGCCGTGAGACTAGAGCGAGGCGGGCGTGGTTCACGGCTACGTGCGCTGCTCTCGGCTGTTGTTGGCGGCGCGGGAACCGGGGCGACTGCAGGTCAAGCTCGCCGGGCCCTCGCTGCACCGATACACATCGCAAGAGTAAGTAGCTCCGCCTTCTGTAGTCTGTTGTAGCTGTGAGGCTAGAGCGAGGCGGGGCGTCGTTCACGGCTACGTGCGCTGCTCTCGGCTGTTGTTGGCGGCGCGGGAACCGGGGCGACTGCAGGTCAAGCTCGCCGGGCCCTCGCTGCACCGATACACATCGCAAGAGTAAGTAGCTCCGCCTTCTGTAGTCTGTTGTAGCCGTGAGACTAGAGCGAGGCGGGCGTGGTTCACGGCTACGTGCGCTGCTCTCGGCTGTTGTTGGCGGCGCGGGAACCGGGGCGACTGCAGGTCAAGCTCGCCGGGCCCTCGCTGCACCGATACACATCGCAAGAGTAAGTAGCTCCGCCTTCTGTAGTCTGTTGTAGCCGTGAGACTAGAGCGAGGCGGGCGTGGTTCACGGCTACGTGCGCTGCTCTCGGCTGTTGTTGGCGGCGCGGGAACCGGGGCGACTGCAGGTCAAGCTCGCCGGGCCCTCGCTGCACCGATACACATCGCAAGAGTAAGTAGCTCCGCCTTCTGTAGTCTGTTGTAGCTGTGAGGCTAGAGCGAGGCGGGGCGTCGTTCACGGCTACGTGCGCTGCTCTCGGCTGTTGTTGGCGGCGCGGGAACCGGGGCGACTGCAGGTCAAGCTCGCCGGGCCCTCGCTGCACCGATACACATCGCAAGAGTAAGTAGCTCCGCCTTCTGCAGTCTGTTGTAGCCGTGAGACCAGAGCGAGGCGGGGCGTCGTTCAAGGCTACGTGTGCCGCTGGTTTTGGATTTCAAAACAATTTCATTGTTATTATTACATTCGCTAATTGGGGGATACGATACGTAAATCACAGGCCAGCTAGCGCAAGTCATCCTAAGCTAGATAAGACTGTGAAGTGGATATGACAAAACTCTTTTCATAAATAATTGTTTTGGCGTGTTGCACGGAATTCAAGTTACATACTAAATATTGAATGCGAAACTTGTATCGAAGATTTATAATGATTGGTGGTTGTTGTTGTTTACTTGCACCCTTGATGACTTACAATTTTTTCTTGCAGCGTCCACTGGGTCCCGGTGGAGTTTTACTCGGACATGAGCTTAGCGCGACGTTCGGTAGTCGGCGACATCTGGGCCTTCGCCACCACGCTGTGGGAGGTGTTTTCCTACGGCCAGTCGCCCACGGACACTAATCCCGTGCTCACTGCAAGAGTAAGTAATATACCGTGTGATTTTAAACAGGGTAATGTCTTCACTTGCGTATATTTTCATGCAGTCTTTATATATGTCCGCCCTTCCTATCCGCTTATAAGGACAAGAAACAGCTTTGACAATCCTTTAACAACTAAGCAAAATTTTGTAGGGAGTATTAAATGTATTGGAAGAAAAAATATGAACAGCAGAAGTTAATCAGATAATTATAAAACGTTTTCTCATACAATTAATGCAGTAAATAAATAAATAAATATTAAGGGACAATCATACACAAATCGACCTAGTCCCAAACTAAGCAAAGCTTGTACTATGGGTACTAGACGACGATATACATAATATATAAATACATATATAGATAACATCCATGACCCAAGAACAAATATTTGCCCCGGCCGGGATTCGAACCCGGGACCGCCGACTCAGTAGGCAGGTGTCTACAAACCGAGCCAAACGCGTCGTCCAACATAGCTGATTATTAAAACGTTGTTCGGTTGGAGCGCGCAGGTAGCGACAGTTTTGTACCGAATACACATAGAATACCTAGGTGAATAGTTATAATAATTGTGAATTGAGTAATTGTAATAATATTTAATAATAATTGAAAAATTATAATTATATTTGAATAATTGCTGACTAGGCTTAAGCTAGTCTTAAGTTAATAATAATAATAATAATATCCTTTATTGTGCACCACATGAAAAAGATTAATACAAAGAAATAAAGCAAAGTTAAATAGGGTAACAACAGGCGGTCTTATCGCTAAAGAGCGATCTCTTCCAGACAACCTTTGGGTAGCAGAAAAAGTCGGAGGATACATTTTAAAAAGGTAGTGCAAGAAACAGGTTAAGAAACTTAATTTACACATACATCTGAATTGTTTGTAATATAAGTTAAGTTAAAGTTAGTATAAGTTATAAGTTAGATATTTTTTATTATATTTTTATGTGACATGGTTTTTATTTATTAAACATATTAAATTTTTAATTTGAATAATTTAAACAAATATGACTTGTAAAATGCATTTGCTATTATCAATAAATTATGTGTATCTGATGATCTGTCTCATCATCCAAATCCTTTTGTATTTAGCTATGTTTAACTTTTGCTTGCAGTGTTAGTGCTGCTTTTGATCAGAGTTTTATCAATCGTTTAAGTAGATATAACAGATCGTAACTGTTTCCGTTGTTGTTTCATTAGAGCTACGAGATGGGCGAGCGACTGATGCGGCCAGCGCGCTGTCCGAGCGAAGTGTGGGCGCTACTGCGGCCTTGCTGGCAGCCCGACCCGCCGCGTCCGCAGGGCATCATGCGAGACATCAACCACATGTTACATGCAGGTATATGTACATTTAGAGAGCATTCGGGTCTTAGCGACTGCGACACGCGACCGATAGCAGACTGATCAACGCTAACACCACCGATGACTCAAGTTCACTTTTGACTATTACAAGACTAAAAGTGTTTCGGCCGCGTCGCGTGATAACAGTAGGAGCGACCATGTCGAGCGACACAAGCCGCTCTTGCTTTAAACGATGTTGATTTAATCGATGACTAATCCATATTAATAATGATAATACATTAAAATGTTATTATATTCGTTCGTTTCAAAACACGAATTAGAATGATTACATTTGTATTTTTGTTTGTTTACAGAATATATGCCTATCCATCAATATGAAGAACCAAAGATTTCCCTAGACAATATGGATCACGCGGAAACTGTTTCAAGTAAGTATTACACGTCGTCTTACGGGATGAACTGATGTTCTTGTCCTTGTTTTAAATGATATATCACTCGCTTGCAGTGGCGTGGCGCCAAGGAACCCCATGCCCCATGGGCAAGCCGGAGCAGAATTGACTTGACTTGAACTTATTCTTTACTAGCGACCCGCCCCGGCTTCGCACGGGTGCAATGCTGACAAATTATGCATACATATAAACCTTCCTCTTGAATCACTCTATCTATTAAAAAAAAAACCGCATCAAAATCATCAGTTGCGTAGTTTTAAAGATTTAAGCATACAAAGGGACATAGGGACAGAGAAAGCGACTTTGTTTTATACTATGTAGTGAAGAGCAATTGAGCACAGTGCTAAAACGCTCTAAAATAGACCAGCCGTTGGGGATCGGCTTCTTTGGACGCCAAACCACTGCTTGTTTGTCCTATCTGTAATGTTTAATGGTTGAGGTCTAAAAAGGTATCTTATATGCAGGTGACAGGTTTATTCCGAGCGAGAGCGACGCCGGCAGTAACAAGTCGTTGATATCGGAAGATAGCAGCGTACCTTCAATGAATGGCACTCTGTCTGAACAGTACAATAATTCTGTAAGTCACGGACACTATATTCATGATAAGTTTTAATAACATCCCTAATAATTGAAATATTTTTTTGTTTACTTGAAGAGTGTGTGTAGTAACTGCGGTGGCAGGATCGTAGTCGACAAAAATATTAAATAGAGGCGCGATACAGACGAATGGTATCGCAGTTGCTCTTAAGTTTTTAGGTATTTTTTTTGGGGCAACGGCAAAGGAGTCCGTTTAGGACTCATTTCAATACATTTGCACCCGAGAAAAGCAAGTGAGCTCGTCTTATCTATTATGCACACTTCCCAAGTAGCACAGAGGTTGCAAAAGCGCTTATACAGCCGTTATTCAGCATAAATTAACTGCATAAGCGCTTATGCAGCTTGTGTCCCGCTTGGGTTTGGCGTAAACAATATACCGCTCGAGAGCTGTTTTATAATTTATCTTTCGTTCGCTCGGTATCCAAACTCCAAAGTCCATTCTAAAAAGTCACGAAATGTAATATTAGAACTGGTCTAGCGTGGCTACTAACTGTATATGTGTGGTGTACAGTTCGGCGACAACCGCAGCTTCCTCTCGCTGGGCTCGCTGGGGCTGCCGGGCGGGCTGCGCAGCGCGTCGGCGCGCTCGCTGAGCTCGGGCGGCGCCGGCGCCGACGACTGCCTGCCCGGCTCGCAGCCCCGCCTCATGGAGTCCATCGTCAGCCAGGGCAAGACCTACCTCGTCACGCTCAACAGGAAGATTGGCAGCGTGAGTGCACACCGTTTCCCTTGAATTGAACACAAACATTCGTCGAATCGGAAAAAATTATCAACATCATCACTTTAAGTCTGTAGAAAGAAGTAAACTCAAAATGTCGCTCCGGGCAGGTGCGGCCGGCTAGCCCCGCCCCCTGCCACTAACAGACACTCGGATGCAGCCATACTAGGCTTCCGGCTTCCCAAAGTATCGGAAAAAAAAAAAAAATGTTATCTGTGCCATTATATTACACGCATAATAGTACCTACATTACTGCAGACGCCGGGAATGAAGCGCTTGCCGGGTGAGTAGGTATAGACGATACGAAGCCGGCAAGCCCTTTTCACGGCTAAGGCATTTATAGTGCTTTCCTCAATCATGTGCAATGAAATAACAATGTTGTTTAGCCTGTTCATGGACACAGACGCCATGTTTAAAAAAAAATACTTCCTGGGCCTAGGCCTTCAATTTTGCATGAAATCCCTTTACAGTTCTCTCGAGTTGTTTCGTCCGAAACGTGATACTTCGGAGCCTGTTATAACGCACGTTATGACGACATTTCATTGCGTCTTTGAGAAAGAGCATTTGGCGGTTCAATTTAGTGTTTTATCTACAGGGTAACTACGGCCACGTGTTCAAAGGCGTAATGGAATGCGACAACCAGGAGTCCGATCGTAAGGAGGTGGCCGTAAAGAAATTAACGCGAAATGCTGCTGAGCGCAATTCCACGCTGTACGAGGACTTCAAAAATGAACTCGAAATCATGAAGGTATGTACATATATGCTCATAGGAAGGTATGTCATAATTGCGCAGCATAGGGAATCATAGCAGCTGCAGTAAGAAAAACTCAATCATGGGCAGACTATACGGCACTAGGCAATGCGGAGCATTTAATCTTAGGGTTTCTTCAATAAATAAAGAAATATATCACTATCTCACACCCATTACAACAACATATTATAGCAAGGCTATATTGGCTATATTTGTTAATGTCACATCCAATCGCCGATGGCTGCCGAGACAGATGCGTTCGTGAGTAGCCCACAGCAAGGTGAACCGACGATCTGGTAAGAGCAACTGTTGAATGATTTCATGACCGGTCGTTGAATGTGGATTTCCTCGGAGAGACTATCCAGCAATGGATGTATTTTGGCTGATATGTTGATGACGTCTAATAACAGTAATTTTCTATTCCTCTCAGTCGCTGGTTCACGTGAACATCGTGGAGATCCTGGGCTACTCTTGGGTCGGCGGCAGCGACGTGCTGATCGTCATGGAGTACCTCGAGGAAGGCTCCCTCAACTACTACCTCAAGTTCCAGGGCGACAAGCTACGTACTGCCCATTTGCTTAAGTACTGCCTCGACATCGCCTCCGTGAGTATCCTTCGTCATTTAAAATTCAAATGATTGACTGACATTTTTACATAATGGCGAAACTTAACTGACGTCGTGATCGTGATCGTTGTTAATTAGGATTACCATATATATATATATATATATATATATATATATATATATATATATATATACATAAAAAGCAGTAAGCCTGGTGAGGGTCAAATAAATATACACAATTTCTATGGAATAAGCAAACAAAGAATGCTGCCAACTGGTGCCGTCCATCTGAATTTTTCACATTACCATTACTTAAAATTGACATTTACATTATTGCCATGTTCGTGCACGTTCCCTATTCTTGTACAGAAGTAATGGTCGAAGGAGTAGAACTTAGTATTGTGCTCGGTTACAGATTTTTTGTAACAAGATTTTAACATTCCACATGTCAGTCACTTCTTGTAATGCCTCCTATCTTGAGGCTGTGCTGCAGATTGAACATCAAATCATATTAAGAGCTCTTTGCGTGATAAAATCACCGTCCAAAGGTATTCTAATCGAGTTACGTTCCCAGGGCATGGACCACGTGTCCTCCAAAGGCATCGTGCACCGCGACCTCGCGACACGCAACATCCTCGTCGTGAACAAGTACCACGTCAAGATCTCGGACTTCGGCCTGGCGCGCATTCTGCCAAGGGAAGAAGACAACTACCGACTCAAGACGCTTAGACTCTTGCCTGTCAACTGGTCAGTATTGTGATACAAAACCTTATAAGGGTGAAGCCAGACGAGCGTAATTTGAGTCGCGTAATTTCGGTCGCGCCATACCTAGTGTGACGTGATCACGTGACATGATGTATGGCGCGACCGAAATTACGCGACTCAAATTACGTTCGGCTTCAGCCTAATATTTAGTGGTTTAGATTGTTATACATCCATACTATTATAAAATTCTAGACTTGTATTGATAATCATTTTTCTATGGAGAAGGGTCATGATTTTGGGAAAAATCTTAATAGCGTGATGCAAGATCGTCATTTGTTATGTATGCGCGCGGCGCTATGCCAGTCTGGCGCCATCTGTTGATCATAATTTCCGTTGTCTTCTCATCACGCCGAAATAGCTGGTTTGACAAATTTTAACCAATTCTGGAACAGGGATGGTTATAGGATACTTTTTTCCCGTATACGGTGAAGAAATAAAGATCGCGGACGAAGTTGCGGGCGCTTCCTAGTTTATAATAATAATAACTTCTCGCGTTCAGATTGTGACTTATGAATATTACTTAAATGTTTCCCAACTTGCTTCAATTCTCAACTGTTTTCTTTTCCCAACCAGTTTTTCTTTTGAGAACTTTTGTAAAACATAACCTAAATTAACATATTCTGGTGAAAATTCGTTTTGCTAAAGAGATTATTTTGAAATACTGGCACATTGTTCAGGTATGCGCCGGAGTCAGCCGTGAAGCCGTACCACTTCTCCATGAAGAGCGACGTGTGGTCGTACGGCGTGACCGCGTGGGAGATATTCACGCGCGCCGCCGTCGAAGTGCCCAAGTTCGACGACGAGCGCCCGCACGAGAGGGCCTCTTGGTGAGTCGCTTTTCCACTCAGTGTTGATGGGTCAATACTGCCGTCCTAATGCAAAAGGGCGGATGTTCGAAAATTAGACTTCCACTTCTTAATATTTTTCTCAAATGTACAATGAACTGTCGTCATAACGTGCGTTATAACAGGCTTCGAAGTATCGCGTTTCGGGCGGAACATCTCAAGAGAACTGTAAAGGAATTTCATACAAAATTGAAGGCCTAGGCCGGGAAGTAATTTTTTTTAGACATGGCATGAAGAGGCTAAACAGCTGTTTTTTTTTTTTTTTTGAGTGGTGTATTTTTTTATTTCATTGCATATGTTTGAGAAAAGCACTATACATGCCTTAACCGTGTCGTCGTAAATGTCGTTTAAGAGGCCTTATTCCTTTTAAATGCTGATTGTTTTAGACATTTTTCTCTATAATCAAACATGTTTCTTAACATATTATTGATGTTACTACCTAGAACAGGGCTATTAGGATTTATTGGTATATATTTGAAACGTAGTTTGAATTTTTCATTGATAATTTTTGTTTCAAAAACCACTCGAAATTTACAAAATTGACGCTGAATATTAATTTTTTCAATTTATTTTCGACTACGCAATGAAAGCATGAAATCGTTGTGTACTAACTACCTAGAACTCGTTGAAAAGTATTATTCACTTCAAAAAGTTCGTTGGAATAATCAATATGAAAATATTTTTTTTAAAAGGAATAAGGCCTCTTAAACAATTTACACATGAAAATGAAAACTAATATCGCCCATTTCTCAAAACCTGTCCAACCGACATGCGCGCTTTTGAATTAGGATCAGCCAATCCGTTCACTATACTAATCGTCAGTGGTCGTCGTTAAGTTTTTCCCCGGCCAAGCGAGAACACGCCGCTAGACTAGAATTAGAATTTGTATGGCAAAATTTCAATTCTTTACTACCATATCTTCGATGGAAATTGTATGGTTAGGCGAGGATGTGCGATACGAGAATTGAAATACTTGTTGGTGTAACCGGGTACCGCGTATTACTTGTACGTAGTTGCCTCGCCTGGCAGCTCGGGCCATGACACCTCGGCACTCATGCAAAATGACGCACGTTCCTCATTTATATCAAAAGTACTATTTACGCACTACGCGCGCAAGGCCATTAAAGGTAATTAAGAGAATCTCAAATATTATAAAGCATATTTTCTCCTGCAGCTTCCCAAACCCGAAGGACTGCCCCTGGGAGATATACGAGCACCTCATGAAGATCTGCTGGAAACTAGACCCGAAGCAGCGGCCCACCTTCATCAACCTAGTCCACACTTGCAAACGCTTTATGGAAGAGTACAAATGAGTAGTTTCGCGTGATACATTGACGGATTATACGAATGTATTGCTGAAGGAAAGAGGTAATTTTGCCATTGAAACTCTAAAGAGATCTTTTTCTTTTAGCAGTGTGACTCAAATGTAAGGAGTCGTTACCTAAGTCATGTCAGTAAGCGGAACACAAGTTTCGGATGCATTTGACTTGACAAAACTGTTGCTCTATTGAATATAAAGAGATAGTCATTTGTGTCGCGAGTGCTTTTATAAAGTTTGAGACTGATGCCGGACTAGTATAGTTTAGTGATTGTTGTGACGCGGTTTTAATTTTATTATAAGTGTTTGCTTGACTTGCCTTTGGAAGATCGATTGGTTTTCTTATTGAGTGTACAGAAAGAAACGTACAATTTATGTGAATTTTATTAAAACTCAACGTAGTGTATTGCAACGGCTCGTTTAGATGTAAATTATTAGCCAGTTTTGCTACGTCAAAATTTAAAAAAAATACTGCACATTTTATAAATTATATTATATTAGAGATGGCTAGCTTTTGCTTTCTTGTCTTCATCACCGCTCGTTTCTAAGGTCAGTCTGTACACACTTGCCTACTTAGAATGAAAATGACGGGCTAATAAGGCTGGCCAATCGTATGGGCGATGCAATAACAATACAATGGCCCATCGTACGGTTATGGAAAGTAAATATTCAGTAGGTTTACAAAACATGATTATTTAATTTCGTTTAGCTTTGAATAGTTACTTATCGTGTGACTCGACGGCGAGGCGTACGCAATCTGCATGTGCACAAATCTGTTACGCTGATTAATAGAACAGACTAAACATATAATATTTGCGATAATTCTCTAGATATGTTGTCCCATATGCTGATCGCCTCGCTTTTGTTTTTCTTGGATGAACGATGGGACTCTATACGACAAAAACAGCTTTGATTAGTTTTTTTAAAGGAGAAGAACTGGCTAAGTCACATTTGCAAAATTGTACATTTCAGACAATTGAACATGTCTTATGTTATGTCTGTATGGCGTAAGTAAAAATATAGCAAAATACGGGACTCAGCTAATGTTCCCCTGTTTTAGATAGTCATATGATGAACTGAGAATTTTTGTGGCCATAGACTAAAAAAAAAACTAAGCCATTTTTTTCCTTAGCTTTTATTTGCCTGATATAAAATTATTAGTGAGTTATGTTGCTACTGTGTCGCTTAAATGAATGGCTAGCATACGGGTAGATATTTGGTAACTTGTATATTTATTACTATGTACTCAATATTGAGATAGGACGCGAATCATGTTTTCTTAGTTGCATAATGCACAGTTGGTGCATTCACTAAGTTATACATTTTTGTAATTATCATTTTGTGGTTCCTGAAAGCATTTTCATCTGTAACTTTTTCATAGTTTCATTTTATAATCTTATTTATTTGTAAGTGATTTAACTCATATTGTTTTATGATAATGAGAGCTGGTGAGATAATGGTTGCAATATAATTTTAACGTTGAATGAGATCTATTTGTTACTGTAATATTAATTAGGTGTCTATAGGTGTTTTACACATGGCTTGGCTCTTAACGTGTTACATAGTTAAGATATAGTACTTCGCCCTTAAATATTCAATTCAAAGAGGAAAGTCGCTTAATCAAAGTAAATAAATTAACGTAGTAATAGTATATAAATTGCTCAATTGTTGCTTCACAAATTATTGGGCTCATACCCCATATTTACAGTTTTAGTCACATACGTGGCTAGGATTTAAACTTGTATACAGATTTAACTGACATTGAGAACCCCTTGGTTAAATACAGATACCATACAGTTTTGTACAAATAAGTCAACAATTGAGCGGTACATTTATAAAGATGCAAAAACAGTACAGGTAATTTAATTTAGCATACATTGTAACTTCTGCTAGAAGCTTTTATTAATCAGAGGTTTTATCTATTTATGCGTCGTACGTGGGCGTTCTTACTCTTCATCGGTGGGTTCAATATTTCTATTGACATGACACTCCTTCAGTGAACGTTACGGCCCAGCAATGACTTTGCGGCGAGCGGCATGGGCAGCCATAGGTGCGAGGAGAAGGTCTGAGCATGGTGTCTCGCTCACTTTTATGGCCGCTGCTCGCCGCTCCGCTGATCGCACGAAGTCGGCTACATGCTATAATGAAAATAATGATCTTGTAAGGGCGCGTAATATTTTGTGTTTATTCTAGACAATGCGTACCTACATAAAGCACCTACAATTTTAATTGAAAATATTTGCAAAATAATTTTAATGCTGTACAAATTATGTAATATTATATTAAATGTAAGGCAATTTTAGAATAATATGTTTTGCAGTAACTTCTCATAGACTAGAGCATTGGGTAAATGTGAGGGCCTACAAGAATCGTATTTGCAATGGAAAAATATATAGATATGACACATTTTGAACAATTAAGATTTAATGATAATACAGTAATGATGCATCGTTGTGCATTAATTCAAAATTATATACTTACTGACATAATTGAGTCCAATAAATTCGAACTTCCATTTAGCCCGCAGGCTAGTCTATGCAGAGTTTCCGCGTTATATATATGTCTACTTATTTAATATTGCTAGTCCAACTGTACTAGAAAAATCTCTGCAGTCATTATAAGAATTATTTTACACCGCTTCTTACCGTCGCAGCGTGATCAGTCTAACTTTGACAAAAAAAAAAAGCTTTTATATTCGAAAATCTGGAATCTATTATACTGGATAGCAAAGGAATATATAATATATATTGTACGCAATCACGCCTTCAAAATTATGTCGATTATAAGATCAGTCGGACTAAATGCGTCAAGTGGAGAAACAAATAGGTACATCTTTCGAATATTTAAAATAATCTCTTCCAGACAACCTTTAATTCAATAATATAAGCTGAAAATTTGGCAAAATGAAAGGACAACTTTTATCTATCAGGATATGTAGGTTATAGAGCTAAGTTTAATTTTATCTCTGTTTACCTACATATCCTGTTTACCTACGTATCCATTACCTATATAATATAATCTACATATCCTGATAGATAAAAGTTGTCCTTTAATTTTGCCAAATTTTCCATACATTTCAATCTTTTTGTACTACTTTGGGTAGTGAAATTGTTGAAGATTTTAACAATTTATAGTAGGTGATGCGGAAGGCGAATTTAGTTTTAGAATGTTGTGTTTCCATTAAGGACAGTAATGAGAAGTGACGCATCGGTCCCGACTGGACTTATTTATATTTTCAAAGACTTAGTGAATAAGTTAGACTGGTTACACTGAATATGAAATAATTATACCAAAGATGATATTAAAAAGATCGTTTAATTAGAAATATAGAACAATTTATTTTTAGAATGATATTAAGTGTATGTTAATAATATGGTTTAGTTAATGCTGCGATTTGCTGTTGTGAGAGAATTGTACGTTAGGTAAGTTTTTTAAGTAATCGTAATCATAAGTGTGTTATGTCGAATTTTTTACGACTGCATTGGTCTTCAAATCTTGAATTAAAAAAAATGGAGTGATGTTAACCGTTTGTGATCAGATGTGTGATGTGTTGGGGTTTTAAAGTAGAGACTGAAAAAAGGGGAAAAAGGTGCTAAATTGACGAAATTGGGCCTTATTTATCTTGTTGATCGTTTCGAGGTTTAGTATGGACGTAAATTGAGATGTGATGAGTTTATACGCGGGCAAGCGGCAACGTTATAGATCAATCGTGTTAGATATTTGGAAAATTCTAATATACTTGAATGTTAAAGGCAGTAAGCAATAAGGCTGAGAAATTTGAGTTTGCGCTGTGTATTGTATTATACTAGCTATTTAGGCGCAGGTAGGACGTACTGTTTTAGTGTCTCAATGAGTTGTGGACAAATCTTTGTTGGGTCCGTTTTTATTTCATTATCTACATTCACGCAAAATTTTAATGTATTTTTAGCTACGTAGTACAATTGACGTTTTTTCATCGCGATAATTAAACAATAAGAACAAGTAGCTCGTTCATCTTTACTATTATGAATGTGGTATGTATGTATACGTGTTGTGTACTGGTGACAAGGAACACTAGAAACACTAGAATGTTGTTTTGATATTCTTGTAAATGGGATACAGCGAGCTTTAATAGGTCAATTGATAGGACGATACGAGCTTGGAATAATAAAGACTTGAAACGGTACGTCTTTAAGGTTCGCTTTTATTTCCACGCCATTTATTGAAATAATTAAAAATACTATTGTGTGAGTGTATCCACATAATATGCTGTTGTCGTATCGGAAGTAAACGGCTTAATAATAATGGGCCTACCCAATTACACTAAAACGGGCACTTTCGATCACTCCTCAATTAAACAAACATCGCCCTTACCTGGATCATCTCGTATTGCATAGTGCGAAGTACCTTAATAAAACTATAACTATAGGGCGTCTCGTTTTGAATCATACTTCATACAAAACTAATAATGATTTGACCCACGTTAAATACTTATCAGCATCGAAAGTTGGTACCGTAAAACGGGTTACTTTAAAATGCAGGGGCTACTTTAGAAAAGTGTTTTTACGCCATATCCTTATTATTTTCAAGTATCTGTGGCAACGAAATTACCTACCTTCAACAATGACCTAACCTTTTACTTCATTTGCTCAATCGCACTATGAATATTTGCGTTTTTATAACCATTTTAAATCTATCAAAGTAGCCCCAAATTTCCTAAAGTAACCCCAGTTTACGGTAATAGTACATTACGGCAGAGACCAGTAAGTAAGCCATACTGGCCGAGTAGGAATTAGACGGACCGAGCCGTAGGCGAGGTCCGGATATAATACGAGGCCAGGATGGCTCTTACGGTCGAAGCAAGTATAGTGCTTTTCTCAAAAATTAAACAAGAAAATTAGATTAAAATTATATTTTGTAGGTGACATTCATATTCGGCCATTTTCCAATGAATATTTTTGTTATATCCCATTTTTATTATTACACATTGTGATATTCGTCGTCGCAGGCACCATTAACTCCCATGATAACAACCTATAACAAAAATAATAGTTTATAATTGGATAAAAGATATAGTTATATCGTTATCAAATAGTGGCAGCATTTATTTACCTTCGTCGCCAAAACGGTTATCATCTAGAGCTTGATTTAAGAACTTTTCTATATTTTGCTGCTGAATATTTGTGATTTCTTTCCTTTGTAGCCATCCGATTGTCTCAGAAAGATTGTTGAAATATTCTGACCTTATCACACATTATCTGACCAATTATTAACTTAATTTTCTTCCTTCCATTTAATGAATCTCTTGTATTTTTTTATATCTCCTTGGATTTAGTCGGAAGTAAATTATTTTAGCTAACTCTGCCTCCGCTTTTAAGTATGGAGGAGTCTATTCGGAATCTGACTCGTCTGAACTCATTTTTGCTGAATTATTTTAATAGATCACACAAACAAATTTGAAATTTTTGTCTTTTAATTTAAATCCCGCCTTAATTTCTTTTTTTTATAAATACTGCATTTAATTATTTGCACTGTCTTACAAATCTAAGTCTTAAAGATAAAATTTAATTATTGTTATACATTGTTGTATTTTCTAACTAATTTTCATATCATAAAGCTTACCTTCAATTTTAACTCCGAGGTTTTTTCTAAACGACACAAAAAAGGAAGGAATTCCGAAATATCATTGTCATTTTACACAGCACAATTATGAACTAAACGCTGCATACAAACTTCCGCACTAAACCTTGTCGCTACTTTTTTTTTTTAATATGCATCTTGAGTTACGTTTATTTATACTGCCAATAGTGCTAACCTCTTTTTATTTTACATTTGATCTTAGTGTAAATTGCAAGTGTATACTGCAATGTCGTCTCTTTCTATTTAATTTATGAAAAAGGGACGCCACTTTTTAATTTCTACAATTTGCTGTCGCACTGTACTTATAATTAAAACAATTTGTGGAATGCATCCTTTTTACATTTATATACGACCTCATCGCCTTCACATCCTTAGTTTTTTTATAGGTCGGTGACGATGTAAATCGTGTTTCGATATTCAAATATCTTGATACGTAATAGGAATTACATACTTACTCACTGGACAAATATTGATTCCAAATTTAAAATTTCGCTGTTTACTGGACACTTCTAAAAAGTCTTCGGTATGTTCCACTTACTGTAGTCTATCTAGCGATGGTAAGGCAACATTACATGCAATTTTTGAGAAAAGGATTTTTTCAACCAAGTTTGACATTTATATGCATTTTTGTTTTTTAAGGATACAAGGTATCTGTCACATTGTCCGCTTAGTTTTTAATGAGGCTGTATCGATTGGACCATCGTATAGGGAACAACCAATACATATAGGGCAGCTTTACTGGCTATTCGGTAAGATAGCAAACGTAGAACATTTTTGATAAAATCGGACTGTTTACTGAATTCTAGGTTTTCACTCACAATTAGAACACTGAAAGAAGTAGCTAATGCAATTTAAAATGTATACAAACACAACACAAGTAACATCCAGTCAGTCACTTTGAACTAACCCGAAGCAATAACTCCTTATTCGAGAAGTTTTGTAGAGACGTGTACAGACGTACATGCATATAAATTTATTATATTTGTCGTGTTACTTTGTATCTTTAATTAGAGGTAGTTATACAATATTATTTCAAATATCAAATCAAGATGGTAACCAAACAAGTTAAACCTTACATTGATGTATAGTTCCAAACGGCTTTCGAGATGATTGTTGCAAATGTGTGGATGTCTGTGTGTTCTGACTTTCTTTTAACTAAAGCTGTCAATTAAAATATGAGAATAATCGAATTTCAACGAAAACTGAAATTATTTAGCATCGATGTTGTGACTGTTAAGTCTTTTGGTATGAAAAATTGAACTAATAGTAATGACCCGTAAAATGTAATGGATGTCATTGTATATACGTAATTCCGTGTCTTTTGATCGCATAAAGAGGAGACCAGTGTGTACTATATATTTTGCTGTTAATGGTTTAATAAATGTGAAACCGTTTTATTGTTAAGTGATAAGAAGGCGGAGAGTTTCTTTCAGTGTAAAATAACATTAAACTGTTGAACTAATTTATTACAGATCATGTAAAAATATTAAACTTATAAATTTGTAACTATAGTTGGGGATTGAGCTAAGACTATCAAATGGTAAGGTACGGCGTGGGTTGGCTGCAGCTTTTAGAAATGCGCTAGTATTGTGATCTATGGAATTAATAATTACCTACACTACGTACCTATGTGTGACTGTATATCGGCTGCACTAAAGTCGTTCCTATGCCTATACAAAATGTACAGTTCATATAGTGTTCAAGTACCACACAAGTAGTTTTTGTTGTCTATATTTAGCTCCATTCTCAATTATACATTCGTGGCATTTTGCTGAATAAGATCTCTTATTTTCTTGGACTTGACTATTGTCATACATAATAATTATTAAGAATAGGTGCCTGAACATTTTTAATTCCACGTTCCGATTCTGCTTATTATGAATTGTGTTACAAGTTTTTAACATAAGTAGTCCATCACTTTAAAAAAACAATTATCGTTGAATAAGATATTATTATTGTGACTGTTTTGTATACGCGTGAGTAAAATTTTCTTTGTCTAAGTAGGTGACAAATCTTTATGATTATTGATAAGTAAGAATAATTATGATAATGTGAATTGTGTGCATATAACAATCGGCCTATTGGATGCAAAACGGGTGCAACTTGCTTTATTATTGTACACCACGTAATTTATTCATTATTATATTTGACTTGTATATTTATAAGGTATTGTTGTTTTACACTGAGTGAAATTGCACCATCTTTGTTATTTGCCATAAATTTATAAATAAATCTATTAATTATTAGTACAACTTGTATTTTTATTGCCATATTCATAATATACATTACCAGATGATGATATACATTACCATCAATCAAAAACAGAATGATGTTATTTTCTTTCGTGTTCAAAGTTATGACTGACAAATTAACTTTGTTTGCATCTTAGTTTTCTTATTCAAATAGTTCTTTCATTACACAATAAGTTGCTGATGTTTATATGTCCTTTGTATGAATAAAAAACATCATCAATCATATCAATCTTGATAGGTTTTAATAGTAAGTACCTAATGTTATTAAAACTTTTGTGAGACATATTTAATTATTGTATCAAGCGGTTTAGCGGTGGTGGCTCCACTCCAGCATGGAAGCCTGTGCTTCCGGCAGCGAAACATATTGTGCGTTTGGACAATCCCGTGGACACCATTAGTCAAGTGTGCGTAATGTCTATGGATGACAAAAGTGACTTTGGAGTGCCGGACGGACAAGTTGCAAGCACCCTCCGCCCCCCCGGATGTAGATGTACATGCACATTGGCTCTGTGTGGGTGAGCCGGCACAGCGCTCCCGAGCTCACCCACACAGAGCCAATGTGCATGTACTCTACTCACACAAACATGGCTCACCCGCGCTCGTGAGATAAAAGTACTGTAATTATACAATCAGGTCAATAAATCTTTCAACCAAAGACAGAATAAGAAAGCTGAAAAACTGAATCAAAACAACTGAAGGAAAAACTTTGATCTAAGAATTCATTGAATGAGGAGGTCCTTTTTAGATTCCCGTTGACTCCACGGAAGCTCAAAATACGTATTTTTGACAGTGGGATGACTGATAACAAGCGACTTGTGTGGTACTGTGCAGATCACCAAGAGATGGACTAAGACATTGCTAAGCAAGCTTTAGATTGCGACACTTTTGACGTGTACACTCAGTAAGATACTGAAGCGTTTGTGCGAACATCACTGTAGGAATGAGAACAAAGAACAAGACATAAATATGAGGCATTTGTGTATTAAATGAATTGTACCTTTACCCCGACACCGATGGAGAATGACGCAATACAACCGTCTAAATATATTATTGGTCCTGCCGTCCTGCGAATACTTTGAAAAATGCTTATCATGTACCTAAGATAAGATATCCAGACATTTCATAGACTATTTAGGGTGAAAATCTCTTGACATATAGAAAACCTCTAATCATCAATAGTACATCGAATAGTAAAAAAATACTCGTTTTTTGTATTTTTGTGTGTTTAGTGAATTGAGTTTCAATCTCGAAGTCAATTCCGGAATTGGAAAACCATCCGATATTGCAAGCCCTACTTCTTAGGAATGTGAAACAGATATCCCATGAAAATTGTTATAGAGGGGCGATGTATATTCTTAAGTAATAAAGTCAAAATGTTAAATCTCGGTTTCGTTCTAACTCGTTTTAGAATGTAGTACTTATTTACAATCACCGGCAAACAAGTCTGACAATGTTTGCAGGTACCTAAGTATAATATACCTTCTACCTCTGGAAGCAACGAAATTGAGATTTTCCTAAAAATAACAATCTAAACATCACACAATCTGACGTGCATTTGCTGTTCTTTAATTATTTTTTTTCGACTAGAGTTTGGACAACCCTATTGTATTCTTACCGTCGAAAATGGACGAAAATACAAATGATTCTGGTTCCTTGTCGGAAACCGTTGACAAATGATGAAACATTATCCGGAACGACAAAAATATAGGGAAAACGATTTTTATTTCAAAAAACGTCCTGCGCTCGTTTCCTTTAGTTATCCGTAGGTAGTATTATGTTGAAACAGTCGGCTGCGGTACTTTTGATTGCTTTGATCTGCTAATCGATATCTCTCATCAGGTGTTGCCTGGATAGTCTGATAGTAACCTACTAAGCAAACTTTGAATAAGTATTCCTAGTATGTCTCCAATTCGAGAACTTGTACCGATTGAGATTTCGACTTGACTGAACTTTTGACTTTGACAAAGGCGTTGTCGTAACTTGTTGTAAGTGGCGAGAAGACGCTCTGCTGAGTGGAGGAACTTTATAGGTACACCTGACGACTAAACTAAAATGTTGAAGGGAAGACAGAGAAAGATTGGTACGAATAGTCAAGTTAATACAGCCACGGTAACAACCGCATTAACAATTCGACTATGGAAAGTCAGAAATAATTAATTAATGATACGTGAACAAAAACACTAGACGGTTTTTTCACACAAGTCGATGTATTTCGTATTGTACAAAAGATCTAGATTTGTATTGAAAACCAGATTTAAATTTTTCAGGAAAACATGATTTCATGAAAAAAAATAGCGCGATGTAGGATCGTCTTTAGCACGGGCGCGCGGTGCCATGCCAGTCTGGGTCCATCTGTATAATATGATAGTATAATGTTACCTACAGGTACACCCAATAGATTTGAATTTAACATGACGTAACGCGGCATTTAAGCCTTACTTCAGTGACAGGTAATTTGTCAAAGCATGATGAATAGTTCAGATAGCCTGATGAATGTTAATTAATGTGAGGTTCCTTTGTTTTCGTGATACATGAATACCTATGTCGAAAACCAGTAGCACTATTTGATACTGGTTTTCGACATATTTATTAGCTTTAAAGATGACACGAATTAACAAAGAATATTTTATACAATCTCAATTTAAAAACGTGATGCTTACTTAAACTTCTCTACAAAACGAGACTGGATACCACTCAGTTCTTATGGGTACCTAAGGCCGCGGAAAGTTACCAATTTGGACGTTTCAAATTTACCCAGCTGATTAAAAAAAATTGGTAACCTCTAGTGTTTCAAAAATATTTTTATCATGACTACCATATGCAAATACTTAAATAGTTTTAGAAAATATATGAAAAATATTATGAGTGCCTATAAAATTCCAGGAATTCCTTCGATTCCTCATGGATCTCGTCAACCGGTCTTCACCAAAATTTTATGGGACCAACCTTGAGATGTCTATTCATGAACTTAAAAAGAATTTTCCAAATCGACTCATAAATGACGGAGTTCTGAGGTAACAAACATTAAAAAAAAAAACATACAACCGAACTGAGAACCCCCTCCTTTTTTTGAAGTCGGTTAAAAACGTGATGGTTACTTAAACTTCTCTACAAAACGAGACTGGATAGTGTATGCGTGATTTGAATGGTATCTTTGCTCTGTTTCCTTAGGATTCATACTCTGAACAATCCGAGCCGTCGTTAATGGAAAACTGGGGTAGGTAAGACGTGGATATTCCTTTAGACGTTGTTAGCGTGTGTTACTATTCGTACAGTACTTTTATCTCACGAGCGCGGGTGAGCCATGTTTGTGTGAGTAGATATACATGCACATTGGCTCTGTATGGGTGAGCTCGGGAGCACTCAGTGACGGCCCAGCCGAGCTCACCCACACAGAGCCAATGTGCATAAATACATGAACAACTTTATAATCGAACATACAGCTCAAACTTATATACATACGGGTCAAAAGAGGACCTCCTTTTTTTAATTCGGTTAACTAAAACGTTCTCCTAAGTGTAACAAATACTTTTCTGAAAACCGCATTAAAATCGATTCAGCCAAACGCGAAATAATCGCGGACAAACATACATACATACTTACAGGCCAAATTGAGAACCTCTTTTTTTGAAGTCTGTTAAAAAATCCTCACTGAACATATAATAAAATAAACCCAGGTGAGCTTCCTTATGGTGGAGTTTTGATATGAATAACGGGTAGCTAATAAATTCACAGTTTTCCCATGCTTAAAGGACTTCATAAATATCCAGAATTAGACTTCGTCATACTCCACCACACAAAGAGCAATCCTACTACGCAAGTTAATTTACAACGTGGGATAAAAGCATTATTAAAAATCAACACACACGCGGCTTTTATTTGGCGTAATAAATTACAATAATGGAAAGTACCACAGGATCAGAGTCCACGGGGCAGTGACTTTCCACCTTTATCAGCGGAGCAGGTAATCCCATTATGTCGGCCACAAATCTACCGCGAACTCGTGCGATATCATCATATTTCACCTCTGTCTCGCTCGCTGCAATTTGTAACTAGAAGCAAAGCTAATAAACAGAGAAAGCTATAAATAAGTAGTCTGCACTGAAACAAACATTACCTATATCTAGTTCTACTGTTTGTTCCTAACTCTCCCATGAGTACAGTAGGTATTACTTTTATCTCACGAGCGCGGGTGAGCAATGTTTGTGTGAGTAGATGTTTATTCAATAGGTATTAACGTGTTCTTTGCAAGTACTTACAAGGCCTCATTTTTATGACTTTTTCCATTACTTTATTGACCCGTGGTTGAAACGGGGGCGGACGCCATTTCTTGGATTTCCGAAGCTATTTTTTATAAAACTGCTAACTTTATCAAAAAAGAATGTTTGGAGACCCCTATTATTTTTAAACATTGAGGTTACGCCAATGTTTTTAAAAGAACTATTCAAAGACACCCCACACACTAGTTGGAACGAAAAAAAAACACCCCCACTTTAGGAGTAGGTACGAGAGGTACCCGAAAAAAAGGTTTTTTAGCTTTTATTTTACCGTTTTGTCGGCGTGATACGTACATACACATACTTACTCATATCAAATTGTCAGGTTTCTAGTACTAATGATCACGGAGCTAAGCCGCGGACGGACAGACGGACAAACGGGCATGGCGAAACTATAAGGGTTCCTAGTTGCCTAAATTTAAGAAGTATCATGACTCATTATTTTCAGCATTAAAACACCTAAGGGACTTATGCCTTGATCACACGTACCGAGTAAACGGGGGAGACAGTTCTCTGTCTCGCCCGTTTGTCTTGTGTGTGACAGGGACGAGCGCACTGTCTCGCCCACTGTCTCGGTACGTGTGATCAAGGCATTATAATTTAAAGTACTCGTTTCGTATTTGACCAAATCCAAGTTTTTACCGCTTCGCTGCGGCATTACTTATATTATATCACCAGACAAGAGTTTGATTCTTAATCTAAATCTATGATGAAACTAATTTATAGTCAATATTTATAACTTTTTTGTTACAGTGTACCTAGTCGGAAAAATAGTCGGTGTTATTTTTTTTTTAATATGATACATTTTTTTTTTTTAGGAACTTGATACGTATAAGTAAGCAAAGTCATCAGAATTCACAAACACCCTTAAAAATGGACCACTCTAGTGCTCGTGAAACGAGTGAGGTAAGGGTGTCGACTCGGCCTTTTTAGCAGAATATGGAACGACGACAGGACGAAATTCATGTACCTAAATGCTTTGAGTATTTATAAATACTCAAAGACCTAAATGTGAGGTAATTTGCTCTCTGAAAATTGTCAGTGAGCCCTTAAACTTAAATCCAATCAGGGTGATTTAGATCTAAATTATGAAACTTGTGCCCAATATGATATGATGACTATGAGGTACCTAAAACTGGCTAAGTCGATTTACTTTTAATAAATTGTGTTTGTAGTCTTTGGCGACAAAATTTCCCACTTCGGCAATATGATTATAATTTCAAGATACGTCACTTTGACACAACCTAATCTCCATCTCAATGAGAAAAAACTAGACAGGCTATTGTGATATTTCGGAGAAATTTCCTTAGAAACTTCGAATTTTGCCCGTCGCAAGTCATTTCGCTTGCAAATCAGCCACTAACCTAAATATCATTGGTACGAATATGACAACATGAAAAGTAATTATGTAAGTAGGTATGTAATTATGTAACTTCAATATTCTTGCGCTGTGTGTTTGTAAGATTTACCTACGTACCTAGGGCGGTGAATTTGTGAATGTCCCAGATCGAAGCTGTATCGCTGGGGCTTCAAGAATTACCGCCCGAGGTTTGTCTAAAGTTTTACGTCTTGTCCAGGAAGTGAGATTTTCTCCTCGCGTAGCGGGCAGAAAATCCCACTTACGACCTAAGGTGACGTAAAAAACTTTACCTTTATGTACGCAATTACAAGCTGAAATTTGAAGCACTACGTGCATCCATTTTGGTCTGTCGCGGGAATGGGAATAATTATGTTTTCTTTGACTGTTTGTAGTTTGCGTAATCACTAATCATACACAGAGGAAACTCTACAAACAGTTATTTACTTGATGTAATTGAGAAATGTACACATTTCAAGTTTAATTTGAAAATGCACGCGACATAAAGAGGTAGGTATCCAGAGCACTGGCGCTTTCTTTCTGGTGATGTTCATAATCATGAAGAAATGTTTAATGTAGAAGCTCTACATTGAAAACTTATTATAAAGTTGAACTTGTTATCAAACGCAATCTATTCAGACTAGGTTTTTCAGTGGTTTTGCTTATCGTCGCTAAACTATAGTTCGGGAGCTGTGCAATCTAAAGTATCCCAACGGAAAGAGACAGGTACTTAATATTTATCGTGACTCACGTGTCGCATTTCTGCTACAGGTTCGGAAAGCATACTTTCGCAGGGAAAAATACAAGCGTAGAGTTTGGGCAAGTGACTTTGAGCTTCGATGTGATAACGGAAAATATAATAGTAGGGAAAGTTCCGGTAATGCCCGGGGATCTATTTTCGGAAGTGCTTTTGAAACTGTTATTATCCCCTGTTTGTATTCACGTTTTTTTAAGGCATGGCATAATATAAGTGCAATAGCTAAGTGTATAAAAATACCGTCAAGGAAATCATAATAAGTGCTTGTGTACTCTTATATGAATGTAGGCGCAAGATTAACTGTTTTGTTTTTGAAAGAATAACCTCCATACGCACTTAATTCTCTTTTTATTTCTTGTTATATGTTTAAGTAATATCAGCGTTTCTCAAAAGCAGAGTTCTATGTGTTGAGAAGAAATGCCAGACGAAACTCAACAGTTACCTATGTTCTTGGTCTTTATTTTAATTAATGGTGGCATTACGCGAGGCCGCGAGCACAAAGGGCTTACGTGTAACTTCCTCGAATGCTTTATGCCTCTATGTAGTTAACATCCATTTGTATCAATGTGTTGGCCACAATATATTGAATACCATTCTGGAGACTAATAAACACTTGCTAGTCGATTAATCACCGAAGTCTGACAGGTTTCAATTACAAGCGATTTATAATACGAAACGATTTTCATGTACCTATACGACATTTATGTTGAATTGAAAATGAGGGCACCGTCTGGTCGGGGATACTGATATACCGGTAACTATGATAGATCTTCTTTAGCCGCGATGTCATATTTTACCTATACGACCTTCAGTCAAGAGAGTGGCATGAATGGGGAATTGATTTGGATGCAATTGGATGGAATTGAATTGAATTTTAGAGTTTCTAAGTTACATAAAATGATATTTTTTGAAAAACTTGATTTTTTTCATATACTCGTAGGTAAGTAGCAGTAACCCCGCCTCATTTCAATAAAAAAGTCACATCAAGGATCAGATATATCTATATATATTTTTTTATTTGAAAGTAAAAAAATATTTTACAATGCATGTGCTCGAAAAGAGCGTATTCTAGGCATTCAAACTGTGCGGAAAGTACTAATTTTCCGCACTAGTGCTTTTTACTTTTCAATTTTTGTTTAATTTCTAGCCGTATCTGACAGCCTGACGCAAAGAGGTTTTATTATTTACAAAAAGTTTGATAAATGAGTCAAATACCGATTATTATCACGTATAAAAGTACAACCAAACCAATATTTCATTAATTAATTCATTTAACACGTCATTAATTACATTAGACATAAAATTTGATTAATAAACGAACTGTTTGAGAATGTTATGTCAGTAATTTTACTGTTCACGTTCCTAGATGTCGTTGTTAGGAAATATGCAAAAGCTGCATCGCGCGAACGTTGTGTCGCCGTAGATTGTATTAGTTAGTGGCTTGTGAATTTATGTTATTTTTGTCTTGGACCCCTGTTAGACCGATAATAAAGAAATGATTTTGTAACTTTTTACACTTGACTTTTCTTTTAGAGTTCAGCCCTGAACATGGTCCGTCGAGCCGAATAATCGGTTTTGATGTATTTTTTGGCTATTTGAGTTGAGTAGTTCAACGTGAAGCTACTCTCCGTATATCGCTCCCACAGAGGGCAGTAGTGACGGGCTCTAGTATGGTTTTCACTATGCCTCGAAGAGTTTTGGCGACAGTAGCGCCATCCAGTGCAGTGGGTCGGGTCGACAAGGAGTTTTCAGCGAAAGTAGTGCCATCTAGCGGCGGAAATCGCAGGCAGCGCGCAGTTCGAGTGGATTGCGGCTACCAGGAGGTCAGCGGAGAGAAGGAGCTTCTACGTATTAAAAGTGGCTTTAGTGTGAGTGAGAATCAAGTGTAACCGTGAGTACATTTAAATTAATTTTCGGAAAGTTCAACCTTAGTGAGGCATGAAGATCAAATATATTATTATTTATTAACAAGAACATTTTAACTTTGAACAATTTAAATGTTTAGAAAATTGAACCTTAATATAAAGTAGTTTTAAACTTAGTAAATTTAGATAACTGTCATTGACTTAGAAAATTTTGGAATTGTAGTTTTAGGACTTAGAATTGTAAGCAGAAAAACGATGGAACGGGGAATCCATGCCCAATTTTGGCCAGAAGTAATTAAGCTCAAACACTTGTAATATTTTCGGAAATTTTATCATAAATTTTCTAAATCACAAAAATAAAAAAAAAAGGTTATTTAGTAAAATGTAGTTCTAATAGTAAGTTACTGTTATAATTATCAAAGATTTGAATATTAATATGGAGACACTGCAACGATTTCTTGGTTTTCAAAATGATTCGTCAGAGCGCATTTTTAAGGCTAGATCAAACTTCAGAAAGTCGCCGCGTGAACGAATTACTAAAAATTACATAGAAACGCGTCTTGAAACTTTAGGACAACTGTGGACGGAATTTAGATTAGGTCACAGAGAATTAATACAACAAACAGATCCACAGCTTTTGAAAGTCTCATCATACATGACGAGTGAAGTTTACGATAAAACTGAGGAAGAGTTCATATCCTACACTTGTGAATTAAAGGACAAGTTAGAATATTTTCAAAAGGATGTCAAACCTAGTCCAGTCAACCTTAGTCAAGTTGCCGCAAATCAGTATTCCAGTATTTTCGGGTAACTATACGGAGTGGACTACTTTTAACGATTTGTTCGTATCTTTGATCCACAAAAATGAATCATTAGATAGCGTGCAAAAGTTACAGTATCTTAAGGGCTACTTGACAGGGGAGGCAGAGCAACTCATTCGATATATACCTGTGACTGAGGCTAATTATCAGATATGTTGGTTAATGTTAAAAGAACGATATAGTAACAAAAAGTATCTGTCACATTGTATATTGCAACGGTTACTTAGTCAAAGAAGTTCAACTACAGAGTCGGCAAGTTCTCTGAAGGAACTGTTGGATACTTCCACAGATTGTTTGAATGCACTTACCAATTTAGGCATTGACGTTTCTACTTGGGACGTAATTGTTATTCATCTGATTTCGGATAAATTAGATCCTGAGACCCGTAAACAGTGGGAACTCAATGTGACAACGAGTACAGCTTCAGATGCCTTGCCCACCTTTGGTCAATTCAAAGATTTTCTGACAAGTAGATATAGAGCTTTAGAGTACATAGAACCAAATTATGTAAATATAGATACATCGTCTCATGCAATATCAACTCGGAATAATTCAGATCACATAAAAGTATTGCATGCTACGAATGTATGTAACTTAAAGTGTGAATTGTGTAGTGAAGAACACAAGTTATGTTTTTGTAAAAAGTTTGTACAGTTAGATCATAAGAACAGACGAGAGTTTGTCACAAATAATAGGTTGTGTTTCAACTGTTTAGGCAGTAATCACAGGGTACGGTTTTGCCAAAAGAACACTTTTTGCAGAATTTGTAAGAAGAAGCATCACTCCTTGCTTCATCCAGCAAATAGCATTCCCACATCTACTGTCAATTTAGGAAAGTCAGGTCACACAGTGGAAGCGGTTTCAGGTGGGTTAAGCGAGGTTGACGGGAAAGGTAATGCGTCGAATAGTTCACCAATAACATCACACATAGGTTGTAATAATGTAAATAGTCAGGTGTTATTGGCCACGGCTTTAATAGAAGCTGAAGGGAGGACAGGGTATCAGGTCATTCGCGCATTATTAGATCAGGGCTCTCAGGCAACTTTTGTGACTGAGGATACAGTTCAAAGGTTGGGCCTGAAGAAAGTCCCTATAAACAAAACTATATCAGTTTTAGGAGAAGACAGATCAACAGTGGCAAAACACATGGCATCGTTGAAAATTAGGTCTAGATCAGAACCAAACTTTGAATTAGAATTGAAAGCGTATGTTGTAAGTAATATTAGTGCAAATATACCAGGAAATAAAGTAAATATAACAGAATGGGACGAGCTAAAGCAGTTACGTCTTGCAGATCCTACTTACAATGTGCCCGGTAAAATTGATATCTTGCTTGGCGCAGAGACCTACTGTCAGATCCTGAAGGAGGGTCTGCTGAGAGCTCCTATGGGGTCTCTAATAGCACAGTGCACCGCATTCGGATGGATTTTAATGGGACCGGTAAACTCGGCAACAGATCAACATAAGGTCAATGCGTTTCATGCACATGTAGTGAGTGATCAAACAATAAAACAATTTAGTAAATTAGAGAAAGATTCTGTATTAAAAGCAAAAAGGTTAACATTTAAAGAACAAATATGTGAAGATGTCTTCTCTAAAACGCTACGACGTGCTGACGCTCGAATGAGTCGAGCTGATGTCGGGAAGTACATGATGAAACCGCCGTTTCGTCAAGAGGGAGCAACCTGTAAAAAAGAAGATTCACATGAAATGGTGAAAAAGAATATAACCTGAAAAGAAAGTATGCTAAAAATAAAGTTCAGAAAGGTAGATATACAGAAGTAAGAAATAAATACTTACAAGTTGATCACGTGATTTGTAAGAAATCAGATCACAAAAAGGAACTGGTAGCGCACAACGTAATCATCCACGAGGATACTCGAAGAACCCCAAGAAGGTTGGATGTGATATATCCTGTAAAAAAAAGAAGGTGATTCATTAAATTATACTCTCATTAATGAATAAAGAATAGAGCCACATGTATTAAATGAAATAACTTTTGTCAGAATGATAGTCAAACGCTAATTAGAAAACATTGAGGTATAAAAACAAGAGATACGAAGTACTTAGACTTACCTAGATCCAGCAGCACGAAGAGTTGTTATGATATATTGTCTGATTTATCCGCAACAGTTTCAAAGAAAAATAGATCACATATCAGACATTTCACCGCATGATTAATTGCATTTTATGTCATTTTAGGACAAGTTTTAACAGGAGTTATATTGAATTAGTTCATTTTATTTATGAGTGTAAGTACATGAGAATAGGTTAACTTTAATTATTTAGTTCATGCTCGACGCTGTCATAACTTCACGAGAGTATTACGAATGAGATTAATTTATGTTTCAGATAATATGAAATATTAACGAAAATATAAACTGTACTTAGTTGTTACTTTTACTTACTGAGGTAATTTTATAGGTCAGTTCAAATTCAATAATGATATTGTTTTCAAGTTCATAAGAATTTGTTAGAGCATTCAGTTTTATATAAAATGTACCTATACTTAGTTCAATATTACGCATATTTCGGGCGTATAAGCTGTACGATAAAAATATAACGCAATAGTTAGAATTAGAACATTAATCGTATTTTATCTGTTTGAAGCCGTGGTTTTTATAACTCTGATGATGCTTAGAACCAATTGATTTTCTGTTTATACAAAAATTTTGACGCATTATCTTCAACGCATACACAATAGTGGAGTCTTAGAGCACAGATTTTATAAACTTAAGTTGAAAATAAGATCACGGGAAAATATAGCGAATTCTGTAGAATGTTTTTGGCAGAGTCATACAGACAATACATAATTATATATTGATTTAAACATGGTCATTTAAATATATTTATTGTTTTTATAAAGGACAACACTGTCAAAGTCCAGACTATGTTATGAAAATAAAATTAATAGTTTGAAAATGTTTTGTGTACTTCTATGTTGTTATGTTCTCAAGAGACACAATTATTATGAGTTCATTAGTACATAAAGAGATTTGTTAATATACTTAGGTTAGAATTTATGAAGTATCAATTCGCAAGTTATGTTAAAGGTCTCACTAAGGACAGCCTGAAGTTCTATCATTGGCTCAAATAGTTCATAGCTGTCGAGGGTTAGTTCTGTCATGGTGGGCGGATGTGATGAAGGACAGTTTGTCCTTGGTGGGCGGTATGTTTGAGAATGTTATGTCAGTAATTTTACTGTTCACGTTCCTAGATGTCGTTGTTAGGAAATATGCAAAAGCTGCATCGCGTGAACGTTGTGTCGCCGTAGATTGTATTAGTGGCTTGTGAATTTATGTTATTTTTGTCTTGGACCCCTTTTAGACCGATAATAAAGAAATGCTTTTGTAACGGTTTTACACTTGACTTTTCTTTTAGAGTTCAGCCCTGAACACGAACTTTAAATCTTTATTCATTAAATAAATTTGGCTGAATGTACACGCGCTTGTGCCATTTTGACATAGACGAATATTAAAAAAATACTTTTGCACATGCGCAGTAGTAGATATGTCGACCGCGGTTTACAAATCAAATAACTCCGCCATTCTTTATTGATGTCTAGTTTATTTTGAAGTTGTTTTGTGCAAATCTGCTGAAATAATGGCGAGATAAAGGGACGGATCATGAATTGAAGCCCGTAAAATGTTATTGAAGAAGTAAAAAATGTGAACGACGGCTTCTTGTTGGATAAATCAAATCAAAACACTTTTTTCCAATGTAAACAGTCTTTGTGAGTATTAAAGTATTTTCTATTTTCTCGTACATGCATAGTAAAGTTTTGTACGGAACTCGTGTGTGATTTCCGACTCGTGTTTGTTTAATCACTCGCTCGTACCTCTATTTAAATACAGTTGCTCAAAAAGTGGTACTTTTCGTAGCTGCAAATCGCGCGAAAAGTTGGATATTTCGAACTAGTGCTTTTTACTTTTAATTTTTTTTTAATTTTCTGCTGTACTAACACGTCATGTCTCATCCATCCAAACAAAGGTCAATCACTTTCCGATTTTATTTATTACGTCATACAGCATTGCAAGTGTATATCTTATTGCTGCTAAAAATATTTATGCTTAAAATATTTTATATTTTTAATAGATAACCCTCTGATTGATCCAATATGCATATTGGATCAATCAGAGGGTTATCTATTAAAAATATTCAAAATCGGTTTTAATAATTTGTCTGAGTGAATATTATGCGTGACCTATAAAAATTGAAAAGAAAAGTAATGTCACAGATTAGAAAATACAGTATTAAGCGTGACCCACGCGCTGCTTTATAAATTCATAATAATCATGTATATATTTTGTGTATTAAATAATATATTTATTTACAACTATATGAAATGTAAAGAACTAAAACCAGATTCACGATGTTTATGGTTTGGAATCAATTAAATTACTGTGTAACATTATCATATCTCTTCTGAAATATTAAAACTATTTCTCTTGATTTGGCTGAATGACAGCCGACGCTATCTTGAAAAAAAAAAATATTACGATTAAAAGTAAAACTTTCTTTTCCATTCAAGATTGTTTTAATTATGTGTAAATGACACATAAGATTTATAAAATAAGAGTTTTTGATAGAAAATGATGGATTCTGATGTTACCAGAATAGATTTAACACCGCTCTATATACGAGCCAAGGCAAAAATTGCAAGTGAGAGTATTTTACCCGCAAAATCGAAAGAAAAATTACATTGCCGTCTATGAACATTTTATTGGCTGGAAACGAGAAAAAGAGAATAATTATTAACAACTTGAATAAAACTTTAAACTTACCAGCCTTAAATGCGACCCTTCACAATTGCTCTAAACATTGTAGGTACTCTTAATTTTTATCAGACAGAAATAAATATAATTGCCCCCTTTCAATTACTGTTTTAAATTTGTATTATTGCAATTTTTCGCAAATGTATTAAAAAACGTTGTTAGGTACACGTGTGGAAGTGTCATTTTAACTCGTCCCGAGTCTTGACCCTCGCCTTGCGGCTCAGGCCAAGACTCCTCAGGACTCGTTCAAAATTACATACTTTCCACACTTGTATCAAAAACTACAATTTCCTGCCTCGCAAGTTAAGCAAAAAGGCCCTTGGTTTAGTTTATAACTAGAAGATGCCTGCAACTTCGTCGGCGTATTTCTTTTTCTTTGCCGTAGAGTCGGGTAAAAAGTGACCTATACTCGTAACTAGGGCTTGCAATTTCGGAATTGACTTGCATGGACAGTATCGAAAATTTCGGAATTTCCGATACTGCCCATACTAACCAATACCGGAATTGCAAGGACTACTCGTAACCATCTTTGGATATCCCGCTATTCCTGTACTAAAATTATTTATAATGCATCCTAGCCATTTCAGCGCGATACGAGAAAAAAAGAAAAAAACTTATGAACAGATAGCGCTGTACAATTTTAGAATTTTATAATAATTAGAATATATACTCGTACACCTGAGGCATGTAATGTAATATAAACATAGTGGTATAATTAGACGTGTACCAGATTTTCATGTGATCTTATCCAATAAAACACGACTTTAAGTACAGTGCGTGAGCTGACAGAATGCGATTCGAGTTTTGTACCTGTCTCGCTCGCTCTTACGCGATCCATATAAGAACCTCACAGGATTCGGATTTTCCGCGTGTTGTGAGATGGTCGATTTTAGGTTATCCCTGGTACAAACAAACAAATCCTAGTAGTTTATATTTGGTATTGGAAATAGTTTATTAACATAATTAACTTTACATATCCTTAAGGCTAATACATAAGTAGTCTTAATCTAACTGGTGAGGGGTTAAGGTTAGCGATGGAAGGGAACGAGGAGGATAAGCCGCCGGATCCGGGCGGCACCAGTTCCAGGGACTACTCGTTCAGTAACTTGGAAAAAGAACAAAGAAAGCGTAACATCAAGGCCCTAGAACTGTTGCCGTCTGACAAGATCCACGAACCTAGAGAAAAGAGACCTATGCAGGATACCGTTAGTCAGGAACGCAACGAGACTCATAATCCGCTTTTATTCAAACACCCGGCCCTGGATGAGGCCCGCAAATACGGTTGTGACGATAAAGGCCCATTCATTGTACATGTCTCCCGAGAGGTAGAAGCATCTGATTCTGGAATTTCCCTCCAACCAATTAAGCGTTCTTGTCCTCGACACATAGCTCGCTACCTCTTATCGGAAAAATATTATCCCCTTTACTTTCCGATTCTGAGGTGGCCTGTTTATCAGAGGCCAAGGACGCTTGGAAAGAGGCCTGCCCCGGTACAGACTTTCCGACGAGTACAGAGATCCAGAAATTGTGGGACATGCCGATAAATCTAAGAGTACACAACCACCTTACTGACACAAGTCCCACCCCGAGAGACAAGGCCAGGCTCCTTGCTGTTTCTACTCGCGAGTCCGGATACTGGCTTCACGCACTTCCCTCAGTTAATTTCGGCACTTTATTAGATGATAATTCTTTCAGGGTGGCTGTTGGCCTCCGTCTAGGCCTAGACATCGTTGTTCCACACCAATGTCGTTGCGGATACCAGGTAGATCGTTTAGGTCACCACGGCCTTAGCTGCCCCAAAAGCGCCGGCAGACTCTCCCGCCACGCTTGTCTAAATGATATCATACGTCGGGCTCTTGTCGGCGTCAACGTGCCTGCGGTACTCGAACCAAATGGCCTCGCACGAGATGATGGCAAGAGACCCGACGGCATGACGTTAGTACCGTGGCGGTTGGGGCGGCCCTTAGTGTGGGACTCCACCTGTGTGGACACTTTGGCACCTTCACACATTGCAACAACGTGCCAAAATCCAGGTGGGGCGGCCACAAACGCGGAGGCGGCTAAACGCCGAAAATATATGTGTTTGGGTGACAACTATATTTTCGTGCCGTTTGCGGTAGAGACTCTAGGCCCATGGGGCCCAGCCGCTCATAATTTGTTTGATTCCCTTAAAAAAAAGCTAATACGAACTACCTGTGATCCCAGAGCTGGCGCGTTTCTCGGGCAAAGGCTCAGTATTGCTGTGCAGCGGGGAAATGCCGCCAGCATCTTGGGATCATTTCCGCCAATGAGCGACCTTGGCTAGTTAGGTTAGTGTAGGTTTTAGGTTTTTAAATTGTTTTACCACTTAATCCGCATGTTTTTTTTAATAAATATAATTATTAAGGTTGGACTTATTTTCAAAAAGACAATATCAAGGGAATCAAAAAAGACGGGATAAAGTCAATAGGCAGGAATCGCGTGTCGGTCGAGTTCAGTTCGGCCGCGGCAGCCAACGACGTCCTCGCGAACCCCAGTCTCCCTCGAAATAAACTGACAGCTTTCATTCCCTCATATCAGGTTTCTCGTATGGGTCTGGTTCGCGGAGTACCGACGAGAGTGGTCCATGGACGAGTTTGTTTCCGCCACCGAGCTGAAAGATGGTTCTGGAAGGATCTTAAAAGCCCGTCGCCTTCAGCGTAAAGTAACAAAGGACAATGGTCCCCCTACTTGGGTTCCAACCCAATCAGTAGTAGCCACTTTTGAGGGCCAGACTTTACCGGACAGACTTTACGCTTACTTATACATCTTTGGTCGTTGAGATATACGTGCTCCCAACCATCCAGTGTAGGAAGTGTCTGCGATTTGGACACATACAGACCCAATGTCGCTCGGATGCCCGTTGTTTTAAGTGCGCTCGTAACCACCCCGGGGAAAGTTGCAACGTTGCTCCCGAGCATGTCACCTGTATATTCTGTACAGGCAGACATTTTGCTACGGATCAGCGTTGCCCTGAATTCTGCCGCCAGAAGACTATTAAAAAAACAATGTCAGAACGTAACATCTCCTACCAAGAGGCCTCAACTCTGCACCCTGCTGTTCGCAGACCTTATGCTGATGTGGCTAAGGTCATGTTTGAACCGGCACCACAGGCTCCATGGCAGTCACCGCTGTCATGCCCACCTTCTTCACCTCAACACACTGCCACTAGATCCTACCGCCAATCGGTGGTTCGCCAGCCCAGAAGTAGGACCCCACTTTCTCCCGGTTTCGACCAACACGCCCACCAGAACCTCGTTGCAACACCACCTTCACAAGTTCCGAATGGAGTTGCTCTGTCTCAATGTGAGACCCGAGACGACGACATGATGGAGCTCCTCTTCAAGTTATTAACTAATATAGTCGCCAAGTGGAGCGACTGTTTACCGCCCGACGTTGCCCCTCTTATGATGACACTAGCGAAAAAATTATCCTTCTCCAATGGCTCCCCAGGCCAATTATTTACTTTGGAATAGCCGTAGTATTCAATCTAAAAAACCTGACCTAATTCACCTAATCAATGACCACTCTGTTTCCGTGGCGGCCATCTCGGAGACATGGCTGAGACCGGGATCTCATTTTAGGATTCCGGGCTATGCTTGCCTTCGGGATGACCGTGACGATGGTTTTGCAAGTTGTGCGTTATTGATTAGTAGAAAGTACTCTTATTTTCAAATTGCCCTTCCTCCCCATACTGATCAAATAAATGCAGTAGCTGCGAATGTTATGGGTATAAACTTCATAGCAGTTTATATTCCGCACCCAAATTTGACTTTAATACCTGATCTTTCTACTATCTTCTTCTCCGTCCCTCCTCCTCTTCTTATTTTAGGCGATTTTAACTGCCACAATACTTCCTGGGGTTCGTCATATAGTGATATTTTTTCCAAATTCCTCATAGACCTTATTGATGATATCAACACCGCTGTCATCAATGACGGCACCCCCACCCACAGGGTATACCCCGGTCAGGATCCCCAGTCTGTCCTTGACTTAGTTATTTGCTCGCCAGATCTGGCTTCTTTAGTTTCGCTGCAGGTGCTGAATCAGTCCTTCGGCAGTGATCACTTTCCAATTATCATCTCGAAACCAACCATAGTAGTGTCTTCACCAACCCCCGCTGCCCTCCTAAAATTCAAAATTGACTTAGCAGATTGGCCAAGTTTTTCTCTTTTTGTAGAAAACAAATTGAAAGAGCCTGATTTGAATACCTTAAGTATTGAACATAAATCTGCCCAATTTAAATCAATCCTTCTAGAAGCTGCAGATGAGTACATCCCCAAAAAGAACCCTCGCTCCTCCAAAATTCCGTCACCTCCCTGGTGGAATCCTGAATGCACGGCAGCGGTTAGAGAAAGGAACCTGGCAGAACGTACATACAACTCTTCTGGCCTCACCGAGGATTTCATATTGTTTCAAAAAACATCAGCCAGAACCAAGCGCCTGCTCAATAAAACCAAAAAGCAAGGTTGGTAGGATTTCTGCAAGAGTTTGAATCCTAGGACTCCTCCATCACTAGTCTGGAAGAGTATTAAAAAATTTAGAGGCTCCTTTCAATCAGACTCCCCTTCTTCACCTAACTACTCCATCTGGTTGGAGGAGTTTGTGAATAATATGGCTCCGCCTGCCGTGCCTTCAGAATCCTGCATAAGCCCTTCCCTCCCCCATGCCCCGCTTGGCCCACTGGACGAACCCTTTACATTTTCCGAATTAGCTTTAGTTTTGGATGGACTTCATAACAGCTCACCAGGTGAAGACGGCATTCCTTATGTTTTCTTAACCAAAATAAACAAATCTTCCCAAGAACACCTTTTGAGCTTACTTAATTCATGCTTTATGTCCGGGGACGTGCCGGACGCATGGAAGTCTCAAGTCATCATCCCCATCTTGAAATCCAACAAGAGTCCGCTTGAAGCCTCATCCTATCGTCCAATCGCCTTTTCCTCGACTATAACAAAAATTCTGGAACACTTAATCAAAAATAGGTTAGAATGGTTTGTAGAGAATAGGGGTTTGATCGCTGACACCCAGTTCGGGTTCCGAAAAGGCAAAAGCACCATGGACAGCTTAAGTATCCTGACAGCAGACATCAGACTAGCCATGTCAAAAAAGAAACACCTTATTGGATCCTTCCTAGACATTTCTGCGGCATACGATAATGTACAACTTCCACTGCTCAGAGCAAAAATGCTTCAGCTGAGCATTCCTGCGAGGTTAATACAATTCAATTCAATTCAATTCAATTCAATTATTTATTGATAACAACAGTTACAAGTCAAATTATTTACATTTCGAGGTTTACATACATCATTATTATTACATTTACTACATTACATCAAATTTATCATTATTACATATCATATTATTAGTATTATTACATCGATTTAATTATTTTTGTTTAGAAATTCATCCACTGAGTAGAAAGCATTATCTATTAGATATTCTTTTAAATTACTTATAAATATATCGTCTGTTATTCCGATTTCCTTACAGTTTTTTGGCAACTGATTATATATTTTGGGACCTATGTACCATACACATTGTTCAGACTTTTTCAGTCTGTGCCTGTTTGGGAGGAGATTATTTCCATTGCGACTATTCGAACTACGTTTCTTATATTCGTCGAAATTTCTACGAACAACTTTTGCCACCTCTAATATGTAAAGCCCTGGAAATGTTATAATTTTTAATACAAATAGTATGTAAGCTGTTCATGGGGCGTACCATCAAAGTCCGTATTGGAAATTATTACCATCCTCCCTTAACTGTGTGGCAAGGCCTCCCTCAGGGTTCAGTCCTCAGTCCCCTTTTATATAATATATACACCTACGACCTGGCGCAAACTGTCTCACCTTTTAGCAACATCCTACAATATGCAGACGACTTAGTCCTTTACTCCTCCGCCCAGTCAATTGAAGAAGCAAAATCCAGTCTATGCGAGGGCCTCAGCTACCTTAAAGACTGGCTTGATGACCACGGACTATCTCTCTCCCCATCCAAAAGTTGCACAGTCACCTTTACTCGAAGCAGAACCATCCCCTTTGTGGACATTGTGTGTGAAAATGAAACTATTCCCAGTAAAAGCTCTGTCAAGTTTCTTGGTGTGATTCTCGACTCTAAAATGTCCGGTATTCCTCAATTGGAATACATAGTCGGGAAATGCGAGAGAGGCGTTAATATTCTTAGGGCCCTGTCCGGTGTCTGGTGGGGTGCTCACCCATATTGCCAGAAACTTATTTACAATGCCGTGGTCCGCAGTCACATGGACTATGGGTCAATCGTTCTGGAACCTTGTAATAAAGTGGCTCTCCAAAAGCTCGAACTCATTCAGGCTAAGTGTCTGCGAATCATAGCTGGTGCCATGAAATCCTCACCTAAGAATGCCTTGCAGGTAGAGTGTGTCGATCCTCCTCTTGCCCTTCGCAGACAGTATCTGGCGGACCGCTATGTATTCAAGGCTTGCAGTATCTCCAATCATCCTCTCATCCCTCGCCTGGATGCTTTATTGCAGGAGGTCTCTGAAAACCCATATTGGACATATAAGACGGCACCAAGAGGCTTGAATAGCTTCAAAAAAATTAAAGACCTACCCGACCCAGTTTACACTACAAAGTCAAACCCCCTATTCGAAGTGGACTTTGAAACAATAGTTTTTACCCCATCAGTCATTCTTGATTTTGGCATATTTAAAGATGACCCTGCAGCAAACTCCAAATTTCAAAATATCTTATCTAAGTGGCAGAACTACCTACCAATTTATTCAGACGCTTCAAAGTTGGAGACGGACGGTTGTGTTGGAGTAGCAGTATGGATCCCCAAATTTCACATCCTTTTGTCGCACAGATGCCCGCCACATTCTTCTGTTTTCACTGGGGAGGCCATTGCAATCCTGGAGGCAGTCTCTTATGTAGAGACCCACAACATTCCCAAAGCTATAATCTTCTCAGATTCCCGGAGTTGTCTGCAAGCAATTTTAGGAAACCAGTTTAGAATGAAGAACAAACTCCCCGTAATTTTAAAAATTAAAGAAATTTTAAATATTTGTAATAAAAAAGGCCTTGAAATTACCCTTGCTTGGATCCCAGGACACTGTGGCATTGAAGGCAACGAGCGAGCAGACACTTGGGCAAAGGAGGCCATCAGAATCGGTTCCCAAACTCACAACAATATTATTTCATCAGACCTAATGATGCTCGCTCACTCTAGCATGATGGATTCCTGGCAAGAACTGTGGGACTCTTCTAGGCTCATTAAAGGCAGGCACTACGGTAACATTCAACCAGTTATCACTCGAAAGCCTTGGTTTTTTAAATTTCGGTCAACTAATAAATGGGTCACATCCACTATTTGTCGTCTTCGTCTAGGGCATGTTTGTACTCCGGTGTTTTTGGCTAAAATTAGGGTCCGGGATAACTCATTATGTGAATGCGGTCTTGATGAAGGTACCCTGGATCATATCTTCTTCAACTGCACCAAATTTTCATACTCTTTGTACGATGTGCTACCCAAAAATATTCCGCGGCCTGTCATTTTCTCTTCGCTTTTAGCTTCAATGGACACTCCTCTCACTGCTATCCTTATTAAATATATAGTAGAGCATACAGCACCTCACAGTTTTCACCCAAACCCATTGGCGTATATAGGGGGGTGGCCGGGTGGGCCGTGCCCACCCCAGTATGGCCTAGTGCCCACCCTAGGATTTTGGGTTACCGATAGAAAATCATGGTTTCATCTCCTAGGCCATGGCCAGGCCCACCCCCTGTCCCCCCCTGAAAATAATGTTAGATACGCCAATGCCCAAACCCGAATCGCAATCGGAGAGCTCACGGACTGTACATACAATTTTAAGCATGTAAGTAAATCATATTTTAATTAGGATGTGTAAATAGTGTATACACAGTAGGTACTACAAATGACCCACATCTATGGACTGAAAAGCCATCATTAATGCTTAAAGGAATAAATCACATTGTACACACATTTGTTCAAAAACGTTGACAGAAGCCCCTAATCCGCGTTGGTACGTGGGCGGGCACGAAGCAATCACGTCCTATCATTAATTACCATCATCAATAATTACTGATGATCGCACATACAAACATTTATATGCAAAATACGGTTTTTCCGTCACTTCACTAGCATATACGATTGTATATTATTTTACCCATTTTAGGGTTCCTCAAGCCTCATCTGCCTATCCGTCTGCCTGTCCGTGTGCTAGCTGTGTGTTTTAAACTGCTATATAGGATATAAAAAAATAACAAAAAATTTAGGAGATCCTTTCAAAAGACCTGTTAATTTCTGACGGTTGAATGGAACGATACACACTTGAAATTTTCATAAAATATGTATTACTTGCCTACTATGACAATTGACAACTAACTACAAATAGTAAATATACTTTTTTTATTTGATGGTACGGAATCCATTGTGAGCGAAACCGACTCGCACTTGGCCATTTTTGTACAGGTTGATCGGATCTTGGTGAAACTCTCGTCTTGATGGAAAGTGGAAATTAGGTCTAAGTTTCGGTTGGTACGCTTAGCCAGAGGAGGCCTGTTCAGTTATAAATATAACGGTCAAGGCTTACTGACACTGAAAACGAATTTCCATCAGAAGTGTGTATTCTTACACACTTCTGATGGAAATTGGTTTTCAGATAAAAGACAGAATTATTTATATATCCCGGAAAAAAACGTGTTTTCTACCTTACCCTACTTTTTGACGTGACAACGTCTTAAATTAGGTTGCGCTGGGAGTCACTCATGAAAAAGTGTAACGCCCGCTCGCGTCTGTTAGGAGGGCCGGTTGTCCCGCTAAAACTCGAGAACGGCTGAACCGATTTGGCTAATTTTAGTATTGAAATATTCGTGGAAGTCAAGGGAAGGTTTAAACGGTGAGAAAATATAGAATAAATGAGTGGAAAATAATAAAAACGATAATTTTATATTCCCATACAAATACAAACTGTTCGTACTTACCTGTCAAACATATGATGTTTGTTCCGTCGGTTCGGTATTTTTAGAATAATTACATGTAGATCTAGACTAAATACGGGTTTGGAATCGACAACATACATGCATAATAGTCTGATTATCGCATATTTAGATTTAAAACATGTAAAATAAAGACACTATAATGACATTAATGACACATGTGATGGGTGCGTTCAGAAAGTAACACTTAAAATGTTGTTAGGGAAATTGTGAATGGATATGATACAAATAAATATTCTACCGAGAAAAAGACGCGTTGTCACGTAAAATCTTCCTTCGCCCGTAAAACCGACTTTACAGGCAACCATTTTTTACAATTCTGAACCGTACCTACATTTTACAAAGACAGTGTTTGATCTCCGAAAAAACCACCTGCGTGTAAAATTTTAATGCTTGTTTGTGTAAAATGCCTGTAAAATGCGACGGAATTAGTCGTGGGGCGTAGTGACACGTCTGCTACGAGTAAAGATTGGTGGGTGGCTGTCGCGTAGGCCTTTGGCGTGGCTCGCGTCCTGTAGTGAGCGTGAACCCGTCCCTTCTGTGTCACACATCGGTTTATATTCTATCTCCATCTCTAAATATGCTTAATTACCCAGCCCAAATAAATGTAATGTTTAGGAATATCTCGAGAAGAAACATATAATATTGGAAAACGTAATAATCCCGGCCCAGCGATAGACCCTTAGCATTCATGAGCGGTCAACAATGTCTCATCAGTATTCGCTGCGAGATTGTAAACATCAACATACAATTCCAATATCATATTAGTTATGAAATTTATTTTATTATATAATAAGTAGGCATATTTCCGCTTCGTCGGCGCGCGGAGACGTGTTTAGCTCATCCGTCGCGAACACGTTTTTTTCCGGGATATATAAATAATTCTGTCTTTTATCTGCATGCGAAGAATTAAGTCGACCCATTGCCTTATCATGTGTGAAAAAAGAATGCGTATAGATTTCAAACATCAAGAAGATAGGTACTTATAGAATCAGAAACGAGGATATTCGCAAAAGAGTCAAAGTAACCGACATAACATTAGAATAGAAAGTGGAGTGTTAGTAGTAGTTAGTATAGGTATTCTAAAGGGAAATATTCACTTACCGACGAGTTTGACTGGAAAGAGGTTGTAGCTGAATCGAATAGAACGAAGGTTGAAGTGGCAATGGGCGGATCATGTAGCCCGGGGAACGGATAGGCGTTAGAGTAGCAAAGTAGCGCAGCGCGAGACGGCCCCCGACCAGGTGGATGAATTACCTTGGGAGGGTCGCAGGGAGTCGATGGACGCGGTCTGTACAGGATCGCGCCTTGTGGCGAGCCATGGTGGGGGCCTATACTCAGCAGTGGACATCTGTGGCTGATAGAGAGATAGACAGAAGTGCATACAAGATAATAGGTATAATATGTATATCTCAAGATAAGAAAACGCAAAACCGGTCAATTTTCATAGCATGACCGGTTATAACTGGTTATTTCTTTATTAAACTAACCGGATTTGCATTCCCTACATAAGTTGTAAGCTTAGGGCAGGCCCTTATTCAGTATTGTTGAACGAAGGAGCGCATTGTTGTCCAGAATTCATGGGCCATAAAAAAGACAGTTATCACATCCATAAATTTCCATTTGCAACGTCCACAGCCTCCGCCTTCCTCTGAACTGTTCAGCGGCATCTTTATTTAACATTTTTTCTTTTCAACATGAAAAATGTCACCGCTTTATTAGTGTAGACCGGGGTTTCTCAAACTTTTTCTAGTACACCTTTACGTGGACGGAAAATAATGATCCTCACGCCCACGACGAGATATGATGACTTTATGACATGCATGACAGAAAGTAAATCTATATCCTTTCAGTGTCAAGGCTCGTGGAACTCCTTAGCCGATGGTCATAAGTTAGATTTTTCTTCATGCATATGAAAAACAGAATGAGAGAACAGTTTAGTCAGACGTAATGCTAGCCAAGTTACTATTTTAATCTCGTCACGCTTCTCTTGTAGTAATCGACACAGCTCACAGGATTACGGTTGAAGTGCCAAATGGGCGGGCCATGTAGCCAGGGGAACAGATGGCCGTTAGGGCAGCAAAGTTCTGGAGTGGCGACCATGTATAGGAAGGAATGCGCAGCGTGAGACGGATGATCTAATTAGGGTCGAGGGGAGTCGATAATGTGGTCAGCACAGGATCGCACTATCAGCAGGCCTATGTTCAGCATCGGCAGTGGACGTCTGTGGCTGATAGATAGATAGATGCTTCCCTTGGCGATCGAGCCCAACAGTTTGGAAACTTGCGGAGTAGAATGAGTTATTTAATGATACCTAATTCTTGTTAGTTACGATGGACTCGGCATTGCTATTAGCTATACGTACAGACAGAGTAATCCATGAATTTGTTTAGGACGGCCCGTCGTCGGGCAACTATGTAAATTAAGGGTTAAATCACGACTAAACTCTTAATAACTTAGGTGCCCAACCTTATTTCCCAGTATCCAGGCATCACACAGACTCTCAGTCTGTATCGCTCATAACAGACGGATCCAATTAGTTTCAGATTGTATTTATCGTAACTGTACCTATTTTTTCCCTTGTTGTTTTTTTAATGAATATTGTATATATAAATAAGTAAGTAAGTAAATTGAAAACGTCGTAATTATATAAAAAAATTAAAACTCAAAAGACTCTGTATGAACTCAATGAATAATATATCATTAATATAAGAACAATTTTAAAAGCGCAATGAAGTATTTTTTTAACCAAAAAAACAGTGTTTCTTCCGGAAAATGCACGCTTTAAAATGAAAATTGTTTTCCAACGTAGGTATTTTGTCGAGTAATCTGAATTTTTAATGAAATTTGAATCATATTTTGATTTCGGTCGAAAAATGCCAGGTAGTGAAAAATTCTGATAAGATTTTGCTTTTTACTGGACTACAATGAAATAAAAACGCAAATTATGACTTTCCACACACACGGAGGGTAAACTTTTATAAAATCAGCCGCGCCAGTAGATTCCGTATAAATTGATATGTTGCGTTATAATATGAATATGACGTACCGGTCTACCAGAGTTCGTATTATGTAGTCATGCTTACCTATTTTAAATTATCTCTTTTCCTACACTGTCAGAATATGATAAATAGAGATGCAATAGCGGTGCAATTTATTAAATCGATCGATCACTACGTCACTTTGGCTTGCTTTGGCTTACATGCTTTTATAGTTCTAGTACAGGTTATATTTCCATCGAGCGACTGACGTCTCCGTTTCAGTTTGCCAAAAAATTCTTTCGTATATCACAATTCCAAATTTCTTTATTCCAATTTTGTGAGCAGATTCAATAATGTAGATTTATTGTAGATTCAGTTTTTCGAAATTAAAAAAAATGGCGGTAACATAGGGGTTGAAACTCAAAAAAAAAAAAACAGCCATTTAAAAAAACATTCACTAGCTCACGGAGCTTCTACTCATAAGTTGCCATGGAATTGTAGGTTCATAAAGTGGGATCAGTTCTTCTTTCATTTTAACGGGTTATATTTTCAATAAAGGAAATAACCGTGAAATAGATAGAATGTTTTATATTAGATATTAAATAAAAAAGGTAGGTAACAACCGATAAAGGTTTCTATAAATATCACTTCCCTGGGGCAATAATTGACGTCACACTGTAGGTAAATATCCGAGCACTCCTACACAAGCCCCGAACTAAACAAGCATGTAACCCGTAAGTATAGTTATAATATAAACGATATAGTGATGGATTAGATTTAAATATTCTGACATGAAAAGACAGAATTTTAAATAGGTAAGCATGGGTACTTATTAAAAAAATATAAGATGAAAAATCTAGTAGACTGGTAGATATATATGTATCACGCAACACATCAATTTTTTCAGCAAATTATTGCTTCTTGTGAATGGATTCATAATTTTCGTTTTTATATTACCGTAGTCAAGTAAAAACTAAACCTTTTCAGATTTTTTCGTATTTTTTGACTATTATAAAATTAAAAATAAAATTACTTACCGCTCTAACGCGTAATATAGAACTTATACAGCTATTACACGTACCTAAATTAGTCCCTGACGGGAGGGATGCAGCAATACAAAAGAGGAAGATGGAGTTTTCTTCATACCTTTCTCATATATCGCTCCATCCCTCTCGTAAGTGACTATTTTAGGAAAGTGTAATAGCAGCATTAGCGCCTGCTTTTCCTGCACGTAATGCCACCATTTACGTGCAAGTGTGATGAAAATTAAATTACATATATTTTTTTTCATACACCACATTTATATATAATACCAAATTAGGTACCTATTATTATCAATAGATAATAATAATGCGATATAGTATTTTGTATATCATATTTTAAATATCAGTTCCAGGTAAAGAAACCCGTTTCGCACCTACTCAAGATTCACGTACAACAGGATCCATTCTACGGCAATTAATTACGCTCCGTTTAGCGGGCCGGGCGCCACACCTGTGGCTCCAATTCCAAAGTGTCTCCCACGAAATTATATCTTATAATAGGTTATCGTAAATTGTGCTATACGTATAGGTCCTACGTCCTTCGCACGCTTTTGATGATTGGAATTAGGAATAACTTATAATAGGCTGTTTTTTTAAGATTAGCATTTATTAGTGCTCTGATACAGGTATATTTGACATCAGTATAGAGTTGTTTTGTCAATTAAAAATAGACCACCGTTTGATTTTCGTTTGCTCGTAGTGGGCTCAATTCGTGGAAATTTGATAACGTGTAGTTATTGGCAACGCAACATTATGCTACACTTGCTGTTTATTATTAATTTAATCATAAATGTTTACAAATGAAGCGAAAATTGAAAAAAAAATAATGATTCGGACAGGATTCGAACCTGCGTTTCCAACGGCTTTCCGGGCCAACACTGGCGTCCTCCCAATTGGACCACCGAACAGACAGGTTCAGACACAGGTTCGAATCCTGTCCGAATCATTAAATTTTTCAATTTTCGCTTCATTTGTAAACATTTAATTTAATCATACTTGTAGAAATAATGAAACGAAACGATATGTAATTTATTAATTAAAATCGTGGCTCATTATGGATAAATCTAAAATTAAACAATGTCCTAAAATGGGCATTAACGATTTTGATTATCTTTATGCGGGGTTTCGCCCACGGAGCGTATTTCACGGCAAACAGGTAACGGAACAAAATATTTGATTAGAAACTTACTTATACTGATTACTAATTCAACAGCGTACTGCAAGATCGCAATTTATCACAGGTAACGGATACTGGGTTTATAATCACCATTATGCGAAATAGGCTTGCTAAAGCGTGCTAAAGCTTTAAGTTTCAACTTTAGTGACTGGGTCATTGTCAGATTTAGGTGCGCGTCTTTCCGGTGGACATTTACGAAATTAAGGATTCCAGGGCCTAATTTTCTGATTAAATGCTTGTGAAAATAAAGAACGTTCCTCTACATATATATAATCCGATGCAACATAACCTAGATTCATACAAGCTCTTAACTTTTGACCACCGAAGGGACAAATTTTGTTTTTTGAACTGACAATGACCCGACTTTAGTCCGGCGTCTAGAGCCTAACACGAACACATTGTAATGGCTTCTTGAATGTGGGATAATCGAATAAAACCACTCAAAACATCAATTAAACTGAAGAAAATATATTCGAATAAAATTTAAAGAAACAACCTTTTATTTGATTTGGCAAATTGATCAATTGCTGAATCTGAATAATATTAACTTTTCAATAAACGAAATTCGTGAATATAGAGGTTTAATTTGATTGAGATAATAAATGGAATGTTCCGCGGGTATTTCGGATCTGGGTAAGAGGGTAAAACAGTCGAAAACAACCTTTTTGCGTCAACATTCACCGCAAAATAAAAGGGTGTAATGTGGTACACTACAGTAAATGGCGAGGCCTTTTAGATTAAATTGAAAACGCTTTGCGGTATGTACCGAATGTACAGTTGGCTACATTAGCCAAATATATGACTTAAAATTATTTACTTCTAGCCCATGCCTAATTTTGTTTCACATACTCGTACACTTAGAGTACTTAGTAATGTTCACCCAAGGGGTAAGTACTTAAAGGTATCATATATTTATAGGTCTTTTCATCACGTATTAATTTCATGTCTTAGTCTTATATGTTTATAAAAAGCAAAATACATAAATAAAAAATAAAAAACATAAACAGATCATTTAGAAACTTTAGTTCCTATTTTCAAAGTCACGATACCGAACTCCTAGCAGTTCTCGTACCTATACTGGTTAGTTAATAAACATATCATACGGTTAGCAATAGCAACGAAGTAACGATATTTTTCAAGTTCCGTGTGGTTTTAAAAGAGCAGATTTGACGGGATTCCTTTCAAGTGTATTCCAATATTATATTTTTTAAACTTTCGATTCTTTCTGAATATTTGGCTTCGGTTAGGAGATAAAAAAATACATATCGAAGCCATAGAGGTGAAAAAGAGAGCCAAGTTCTCATACCGAAATTTGTGGTATGTTAAAAAAGTGTCCTTCGCACTGATTTGATAAATGGTCGTCAGAAAAATGTTATAGAGCTTTAAATTTAGTCAGTTTACTCCTTATCCAACATATTTGATAGGTGTGTTTAGATAAATAAGTTTCAAAATCAACACATTTTTTTTTGTCAATTATTCAAGTTTATTATATGTTTGGATTTGTATTTGTATTTATTTATTTATTTTTGTATCGTTTACGAGGCTGTTTATTTTATTTATTATTTTATAACCTCAGATTTAACTCGTTTCTTTTTAGAACTTAGCTTCCATTCACCACTTTGTTCGGGTAGGTACTGTTCAAAGAGAAACGTTGCAATTTGAGCTGACTGTATTTGTTTGGTGAGGTCAACAGAGACAAAAAGTCCGCTAAAAAGGTATTACTGCTAAAGGTATTGACGATTTTGTTTTTCAGGAAATTGGAATAAAATTGGTAAGAGGATATTAAGGCTTTAAAAACGAGTGAAAGGTCGTTAAATGGGATCAATGTACCAGTGACTAATTAACACCTACTGTTGACCGCGTTAGTATGATTAAGACAAATAAATTCAAAATTCAAATCTTAATGCTGTAAATAGGCCTCAAGCAGGTCTGATTCTATATAATTCTATAGTAATATTAAAATCAAATTGCAATAATCTTACATTATAACAATATAATAGGAATATTGGGCACACTTTACCAGGAGATGTATATATGGTCTCCAGAGACATCCAGATCTGGATCCATTAGACTACAATACAATTAATCTTATGTATATAATCTTATTACACTGAGTTTCCTATTAACTAGTGCATTGTTTATACTCATTCCACATAGCTTACTACAAATATTAAATTAATTACCATGACTGCGGCGAGTTAGTCGAAATGCTTGATAGTTATTACCGCATTTTATATTTACAGGGCTGGCCTTAGCCATACTGACAAGTTGGGCGAATCATTCATTATGTGGGTGTGTTACCCTAGTCACCCTAGACCTCGTAAAAGAAAGCCCCTATAGTAGAGGATCCCGATATAGAACGACCTTCACCGAGATGTTTATTTGATGAAATGTATTTTATATTTAATTGAATATGTCAATAAATATATTGCATATGGGTTGCCTAATAAATTTTAGTCCAGTGTATGTATTGTTACAAAATAATGAAAAAAAAAATTAAACATTTTACCGGTTTTATTATTAGATAAATTCATAATAAAATAATCTTAATTTTATTTAATTTCAATTCAATAATCAGACCGTTGCAAAATGCTAGTAGGTATAGATTTAACTGTTTATACCTGGCTACCCGATAGTTGTGACGGGAAAAGAATAGGCAACCTAACGTTTGCATATTCTATGGGCTTCATACTTTCGATTGGTATAGGATTTATCTAATAATAATCAAACCGGTGAATGTTTAAAAAATATTTTTTTTAATTATTAATCAAACATACCCTGGACTCAAATTTGTTAGGCAACCCATATGCAATATGAAAATGAAAATGAAAATGAAAATGTTTATTTCGGTTTTGAACAGTTTAACAACACAGTAAAGGTTGGGACATTCTATTAAGCATTAAATATGCTTGTGCCAGAATGACCGCTCTTCCATCACTCGGACATTGTAAAAAAAAAAACAAAACAAAACAATCATACTTAATAATAATTGTGTGCGTGTGTGTGTGTGTGTGTGTGTGTGTGTGTGTGTGTGTGTGTGTGTGTGTGTGTGTGTGTGTGTGTGTGTGTGTGTGTGTGTGTGTGTGCGCGCGCGTGTGTGTGTGTGTGTGTGTGTGTGTGTGTGTGTGTGTGTGTGTGTGTGTGTGTGTGTGTGTGTGTGTGTGTGTGTGTGTGTGTGTGTGTGTGTGTGTGTGTGTGTGTGTGTGTGTGTGTGTGTGTGTGTGTGTGTGTGTCTGTGTCTGTGTCTGTGTCTGTGTCTGTGTCTGTGTCTGTGTCTGTGTCTGTGTCTGTGTCTGTGTCTGTGTCTGTGTCTGTGTCTGTGTCTGTGTCTGTGTCTGTGTCTGTGTCTGTGTCTGTGTCTGTGTCTGTGTCTGTGTCTGTGTCTGTGTCTGTGTCTGTGTCTGTGTCTGTGTCTGTGTCTGTGTCTGTGTCTGTGTCTGTGTCTGTGTCTGTGTCTGTGTCTGTGTCTGTGTCTGTGTCTGTGTCTGTGTCTGTGTCTGTGTCTGTGTCTGTGTCTGTGTCTGTGTCTGTGTCTGTGTCTGTGTCTGTGTCTGTGTCTGTGTCTGTGTCTGTGTCTGTGTCTGTGTCTGTGTCTGTGTGTGTGTGTGTGTGTGTGTGTGTGTGTGTGTGTGCGTGTGCGTTAAATATGTATATTAGTTTCATTAATATATCTAACTTGAGTAGGTAATGACTAGCTCCGTCTCTTCATAATTAAGATTTTGTAACCATTCAATTACAGCTACTTTACAGGAATGGCGGTGTAGCGGATAAATATCGATTGCGTTATTGATACGATTATATAAATAAGCAGCTTGGACATAAAATTGCTTCCTTGCAAAGTTGGACTTGCAGACCGGTATGGGGGCGACCTTGACTTGCCTTCTACGAGTAGATATCAACGGATGATACGTCAATTTACTATGCAAACGCATCGTTGCATTTATTATGTACAATTTTCTCATAGAAAGCAAGGCACAGTCCCTATACAACTCAGTGGTAGGGTACCTGAATGGTTTGGAGAAGATGACTTTAAGTAAGCACCTTTGTGCCCTTTCTACTTCTAAAATTTTTGATTTGTTTGCTCCCCCCCATATCGGTATGCAATAACACATGATCGATTGCGCTAAAGCTGTATACAACTGCTTAAGGAGATCATTAGAGGCAACATGCTTTAGTATTTTGAAGATCCATATCAACTTACGAATGCGACCATTTAAGTGTTCTATATGGTCGTACCACGATAGTCTTTGGTCAAGTATTATACCAAGGTACTTCGTTGAGGATACTTTCTTAATTAAAGTGCAGTCACAATGTTGAGGGTGAGTTAAGTTACAGTTGTGTCCGTGTATTATAAGCTCGAGGTTCCTAGAGGGCTGTGTATTTTCATACTTCGAAAAACACATGTAGTTTGTCTTGGTGGCATTAAGCGTGAGCAGGTTTTGTTTGAGCCAGAGAGAAATCATGTTAAGGCCCAGTTGCGCTTTTTCATACACTGCTTCCCAAGACGTGTCATTAAAGACTACTACTGTGTCATCGGCGTAAGAAAACACACTGCCTCCATGACAGGTGAGATTTGAAAATTCATTAATGTAAGCTAAAAATAGCGTAGGCCCCAATATACTACCTTGAGGAACTCCGTAAGAGATAGGTTGCTCGCTGCTTAAACAATCACCGATCTTAACCTTTTGGGTCCGGTCATGTAAATAACTATTGAGAAGTTTCAGAAGTATTCCTCTGATTCCCATGCTTTCTAACTTGTGTACAAGGACGGGGAGAGAGACGGTGTCAAAGGCCTTCTGCAAATCTAAGAAGATAGCCAGGCACTTAGAACCACTGTCCACGTATTGCGTAATTTCAGTGGTTAATGCTAGTACTGCATCTTCTGTAGATTTCCCTTGCCTGAACCCAAATTGTGACTTCGAGAGAATATTGTACTTATTGAAATAATTTACTATACGATTATTTATCAATTTTTCAATGATCTTTGATATTGCGGGTAGGACAGATATAGGTCTGTAGTTATTGACATCGTCTCTCTCTCCTTCCTTGTACACAGGTGTTATAATAGCTTTCTTAAGCAGAGTTGGAAATACCCCTTCAGCAAAGCATATGTTTACTAATCTAGTAATAATCGGAACCAACAAGGGTCTAGCCAGTTTCAATAGACCAACAGGAATATTATCCCAACCAGGAGCGCTATTACTTTTGAGATTAACCAAAATACTGTCTACTTCCTCAGGGCAAGTATCGAGAAGTACGAAAGAGGATGGATGAGTAAGCAAGATTCTGGGTTTCGCTAGGAGGGGAGTTCAAAGAAATATCTTCAGCAAGTTTTTTACCTTCGTTTGCAAAGAAGTAGTTTATGTTGTCAATAGAGGTGTTGGGAGAGTTATTCGAGTGTAGTAGCTCAGTTCCATTGTTGTCTTTAGTTTTATAATGTGTTATTTTTTTTTATGGTATTCCATAAGGCTTTGGGATTTTTTGTTGAATTTGCTAGTAGGTTTCTTTCGTAATTTCTTTTAAGTTTTTTAATTAGATTGTTACAGAAGTTGCGGTATCTCTTAAACGTAACCTTCATAATCTCATTGTTAGGTTCTTGCCGCAATTTTAGTTGCATTCTATTTCTATTATTTATACACCTGAGAATTCCAGGGGTAATCCATGGTTTTATGATCCGTCTGTTTCTAGGTAATTTCTTTACTATTTTACTGTTATCTAGAGCTTCCTGAAGTATTTGAATTAATTGTTCAGCTATGAATTGAGGATCTTGGCATTGTAATAGATTGTCTAGATTTTTATTGCGTAAATATTCAACGGCTAGTTGGTAGTTTATACGTAGGTGGGATTTCTGCCCGCAACGTGGGGAGAAAATCTCACTTTCTGGCCAAGCAAGGCAAGACGAAAAACTTTAGACAAACCACGGGCGGTAAGTCGTAAAGCAGGTCGCATATTTATGGTCATCATCTTCAGTTTGGGCCACAAACACCTGTGATCTGGGACATTCACGAATTCACAGCCATAGGTATGTAATGTACCTACTATTACGCTACAATTCAAATAATTGTTGTGGTAAAGTTAAATTCAACGATGATAATGACCCGCCTACAATTTGCATACCTACAGAATTGTTTATATTCCTTTGTTTATTAACATGCAATAGCTAATTTATTTTACGAGCAGCGGGATACTCAAACTTCCCGACCGCATCTTGTAAACAACAGCCGTTAAACTGTGCGCTTCTGTTGTAAATCGCGAGTTAGGTCCATCACGGTAAGAAGAAAGTTAGGGGAATCGTAATTTAACTTAAAACTGTTTTATAATTTGAAATGCTACCAATTCTACCAAAGTTCTGTAATATTTATTTACAATTAATTTCACACTAGCTGGGCTAGTACATCTTGCCGTACTTCTTTTGTCGCGCGACTCGAAGTCATCTCATCAGTCTTGCTCACACGGTATTGAAATGAAAGTGACAGATAATATTCGTCCCGCAACAAATAGTCGCGTGTTACAGCTGTGCTGAGGTGCAGTTTTATACAGGGTGTAATTGTTAAGTGTAGCCAGGCCATAATTCCGTAAATATAGCAGATATCTAACTTCTAATTGATATCGAAAGTGAGTTACCCAATGAGTAAAATTACATTTGTAACTTTTTTAAATTAAAGCTAAATATCCCAAATATGAACTTCAAACCCTCCCATACATTTAGTACGACGACTTACAAACCTCCAAGCACGTCGGCGTCGTACGGGAAAAAACTGCTTGAGATTCATTATTTGCACGAATAAACTGTAATTAAATAATAAAAGTACCGTTTATGAAATGATAAACGTAACATTTATTTTTAAGGAAGTATCATTTTTTTTTACTTCAGTTTGAAGTGACGCCCGAAGTGACGCCCTATCTGTGCGATACACTGACGGGCTCACTTAAATGTTTCTAAATGAATAAATTAAAATTTGCGGTGTAATTAATGCAATGGCAAAGCATACGCAATTTTTTAGCTGTTCTAGGCTGTGCATTGAATGGATGAATGAATGAAGCGTTTATTTACTGGAACATATTTCCCATGATATGTTCAACCCAGTACAGCTATGTGAAAATTTATGAGGGATTTATCAGGAAATTATGTTCGTTAATAACAATTTAAAATTAAAGCTAATAAAATTGACTACTTACTAATAATTTAAACAAAGTCAATATTCATTTAGCGTAGCGTCACTTCGAGCAACTGAAGTACCTAAAGAAAAAGTGTACTTCCTTGAAAAATTAATGTTACAGTTATTATTTCATAAATTGTAGTTTTGTTATTTTGTTACAGTTTATTCGTCCAAATAATGTATCTCAAGCAGTTTTTTCTCTTACAACGCCGACGTTCTTGGAGGCTGTAAGTCGTCGTACTAACTGTATGGGAGAGTTTGAAGTTAATATTAGGGATATTTTTGCTTTTATTAAAAAAAAAGTTATTAATGTAATTTTAGGTACTCATTGGGTAACTCTCTTTCGATATTAATTTGAAGTTTTCTGATATCTGCTATATTTTCGGAATTATCGCCTGGCTACACTTAACGATTACACCCTGTATATAGGGACACACGTCTAGTAAGTATACATAGGGTGGCAACCTGTGGCAATAAAAAGTATAAAATGTAGGTACATACATTGCGCGCATTATGTACATTTTAAACGATACTATTAAACGTTTAAAAACGAAACGTAGTAAAATGCGTGTTGTTGAAATCTAGTTCTCACAGTACGAGTATTCTATTGTGAAAATTGTTTATAATTATACGTACCTTTTACGTAATTCCATTTGGTAATGCACTTAAAAATGTTTATTATTTAATCTTGAATGTCGGTATTTTTTGGCAACGACATCAAGGTCTCGGGGAAGTAAATAAAAATCGGGATATAAGCTAAATATTGACTATTGCGTTCTATTTTTATTTTACCAAACTATCGGTGTGTTGGCAGTTGAAATGAAAACTTTGGATTCTTTGTGTAATGACGCGATAGCGACGATACCGTGGATTATGGTTTATTGAATTGAAATAGTTAATTTTCAGGCAACTGTGGCCCATACCTTAAGAGCAAATACATATAATAAAGCTGAAAATGGTCGAAAGTCTGTACCTACATGGAAGATATAAAAAAAAGAGGGCGGTGTATACTCAGAATCGATAACAAAAAAACGTTCCAACAGTTTTTAGAATTTTTGTCTGTTTGTTTGTTTATTTGACCACGTGAAAACGGTTGAACGGATTTTGATGAAAACTTTATTTATCTATCGAAAAAACCCCTGGGCATATTATAGGCTATACAAATTGGGGGTGGCGAGTTAGAGTTAGAAACGTAGGGTTGCAGGTTCCAGTCCTACTGATATTGCAGTGGATCACATTACATTTTCCTTTCATAATTTACCTTTGTGACAATACTTATGATTATTGTTTTGTTAAATTATGAGGATTCCGAAAACAATTTAAAAAATATTATTAAAGTTTAGTTACCTATCTACTTTTTACCAATAACATAAAAGTTCACATTTGATTTAACTTCGTGATTGGCTAAGATAATTCCCGCTAAACTAAACGAAATAAATGTCCCAAGCAGCACAATTCAAAAACGATTTTTTCGATAAATTTGCATACTATTGAAGTCACATATTTCAAGAAATATATTTACTTAACTCCTGATCCTACTTTTCGTCTTTCCTGATTCTCCTATATGTTGGCATGCCCTACTGTCATCCACTTCCCGCTCTTTCTATTAATAACTACAAATGTTTTGTGTTGTCTGTGCTGTCTTTAACATAAATGTTATTTGTTTTAGGTCTCCTACATGATATTATCCCATCACAAAAATCGAAATTTTTGTACCGATCATTTTACTCTGTGAGATATGTCTCAACGTCGTCATTGGCGAAAAAAAAAGATTTTTTATGTTTTTTATTTGTTTCATGACATATTGAGCTAGTTTTATTTATACAACGTCAGTATGCTGTAGAATTTAACATCAGTTTGTCATCCCTTTGTGTATTCTGTATTCTGCGAGCAAGACTTTGTATACGTAACTAGAAAACTTGAATGCTGTTACTGTGTAAACATTTCACAAATGTAACCAAATTTAATTAACTATTACGTACAAATCGTACAATATGTTCTCGTTACATATTGGTTCCATAGTCACGTTTCTATACCTCGTGTTCATGGCAGGATTCGACATCGTGAGCGTCTCAGTGATCCCCGTTAAATTAGCTTTGAGCTTAGAATAAGTGCCCCTAGAAGCAAGGATTTAGCGCTCGAAAGTAAAGGCTAGTTTCGGTTAGCCACGGGCTAAGTTTCGTCCATGTGCACATCTGCCACTATGTCAATGTCACAAGGAAAACGTCTCTATGATTGGTTCGTAGACACGAACACATAAAACCAAAACCTTCATCTTTCGTAAATCTGTTGTATGAAGACTCTCGTTCTAGGCGTACTTATTCTGATCTTTTTAGAACACACGTGAAATGCGTCTTACACGTTTAAGAATCAGGATCACCCCCGCAACTGTGTCAGCCACCACAGGCGACTAGTTCTCAACTATCAATAAAAAATATTCTACAACTGTCTCCGGATGTTTAACTATGTGCCAAAATTGGCTATAATCCGTGCAGCCGTTGTGACGTCATCAGGCCAGAAAGATATTCTGACCAAATGTATAATTATGTTTTATTAAAAAACCCTTAAATTAAACTATCTAAACAGGGGCCCTGTGGCATCGTACCAAAGACGTTGGCACCATTAACTCGCTGTATTGCGATACTGAAACGCTGAGCGAGGAGGCTGCCAGCCCTATCGACGAGTGCTGTTATAATATTGCAAATGTTTTTTTTTTCATTTTATTTTTAATCTGACATTTAAAAGAGCTCTTGTAGCCTACTCACGGGCTGTGAGTCACAGCATAAAGTTTGGAATTTTGAATTATGGAGTAGGTACCTAAATAGTAAAAAGCTTTTAGTTTCTGCGTCGGCGGCGCGGCGGCGGGGCAACTTCCTTGCCAAATGGGGTTTGCTAAGGTTATACAAATTAAGATTCTATTCTAATGAATTATTGTCCTGTTTCCGAAGACGTCGGTATTATAAATAGCAACAATATTTGCACAGGTGAAAATTACGTCACTCGCGCTACGAATGGAAATAAAAATATAATAACCGGCGAAATATGTGACTATCCACGTACAATAAGAATCTTCAGTAATTACTCGAGTAGCGTTCAGTAAAATTTAAATATTAATTAAAATATTATCTTTTCGTGGGTATCGTAACCTGCAACAAATGTTGAATTGATCCAATGTATTCGTAAAAACCATTTTAAATTACGTTACTATACTGCGCGACCCAAAATGGTGTTTATTTAGGTAGTTACCTCGACGTTTCGGACGTAATGATACATATTATATCCATGGTCTCAAAGGGACACGGAATTAAAAACGCGATTAAGTCCCGTTTTGATATAATAATGTGTGAAAACCGTGTGAGTTTAAATCCATACACTGGGTCATTGTAGGTGCATTCTAAACAAACTCAAAAATAATATCTTGATAAGATTAAACCAATGTAAAGTTTTAATAGCTGTTATTATAAATAACTAGAGACCCGTTGCGGCGTCGAACCGCCGCTAGAATATGGAAATCCGGTAGTGTTACAGAAAATAATGACTTTATCAATAAGAAGTTTTTGGGGAACGAAGAATAAATACTGTAAAAAAAACAGGTTAAAATGATGATATAAAAACGTTAAAACATGCCAGGCTAGAGCCAGGCCTGATAGCCAACTGCAAGCTTCATCGTGACAACTTTTTCAACTCTTTTGTAAAAATAACTTGTGCATTAATGACATGTGATCTGCTGATCTGTTTCACAAATAAAATGCATATTATTTTCTATTTAAGGAAAAATATAATTCATGACATTAGTCCCATATCTTAAAAAAATATTTTCATAGGACCGAACATAAGATTGGTAGAATTTTAATTTGTTGTTCTTTCTTCAGGACATAAATTTATCGATTTGATCGATTTCTATCAATTTCAAGAAATAGCACATGTATCGAAACGACATATTTGGTCACTCACTACGCAGGTTTTAAAAAGGAAATCATGGAGTGCGTAACTATTTATGTATTCATTTATAATCGTAAATACTTCAAATTATTGATAATAAAAAATGTTACACTCAATTGTATGAAATAGAGAGTAAAAAACGTTTATAGATAGGTACACGAAAAACCACTATTATCAATGCTTGTTTTTTTTTTTATGAAATTCAATAGATCGTGCAAATTTTCTTAATATGGGTGCTGCCTTGTCATCATCATCAATCATTTATTCAATAAAACAATTACACATTGTGTTTGAAATTCTTACTCTCTTTTCCATATCAACATTTTAAAAGGAAAAACAACCTGGCAATTTAGAGCATTGAACTAATAGCCCCCAATAAAAAAGACATTAAAAGTTGTCAGAATATGGTTACTGTCATTCTTTGTCAACAAACTGTAAAATTGTTTTTGCATATTCGTACGTTATAAGTGTTGCGGATATTACGTTGCCGACTCAAAAATAATATTTCATCATGCTGAACAACTTACTACAGGTTTGTGAGCAAATCATGCTTATTATTATTTCGTCATCTTATGTCAAAATAGGGATCACAGGTCACGTGGTTAGCGCACAGTAGTTTTTTTTCAAATCCATTTTTCAGTACCTTTTCTGTAAAAAAATTAAAATTCCAAGTTTTACGCACCTCTCCAGCATGAGACGAATCTAATGACATATCATTTATCAAAATCGGACCTGATGGATGACTGTAGATCTGATGGGATGTACCTACAAAAATCGGCCTCGCGTAATATATATGTAGAAGATTATGGAATTGACTTGTAATTGATATGGACATTTTCCAATAAGTGCCAATAAAGAATCTGAGATCTAAAATTCTCGTAAGTTAGCTTTAAAATAATGTTCGATCGGTAAAAATCGGAAAACGAGGTTATGCTTATGCTACAAGCTTGCCCACGATGGAAAAACATTATGCACTATATCTGTGAAGAGGCATAGAGCTGGGCGCGATAACCTCTCAGATATGCGTAATAAATACCACGTGATAAAAACACATACTTTTGACGACGCGTTTGGCTCGGTTTGTAGACACCTGCCTACTGAGTCAGCGGTCCCGGGTTCGAATCCCGGCCGGGGCAAATATTTGTGCAAATATTTGTTCTTGGGTCATGGATGTTATCTATATATGTATTTATATATTATGTATATCGTCGTCTAGTACCCATAGTACAAGCTTTGCTTAGTTTGGGACTAGGTCGATTTGTGTATGATTGTCCCTTAATATTTATTTATAATATTTATACAGTTGACTTCAAAAACTCCTCTGTTTTTATGTCGGCAGTTGTAGTGATCTAGCAAATAGTACATTGCTGCAGACGCCAGGAAAGAAGGGCTTGCCGGGTAAGAAGGTATAGACAGCTACGAAGATAGACAGATACGAAGCCGGTAAGCTCTTTTCACGGCTAGGCATATTTAGTGCTTTTCTCAAAAATATGTAATGAAAAAAAAAAAAATACACTACTGAAAAATATATATAATTCAGCTGTTTAGCCTGTTCATGAACACAGACACCATGTTTAAAAAAAATACTTCTCGGCTTAGGCCTTCTATATTGTATGAAATTCCTTTATAGTTCTCTCGAGTTGTGCCGCCCGAAAAGTGATACTTCGAAGCCTGTTATAACACTCTTTATGGCGACATTTCATTTCATGTTTGAGAAAAGGATTATTAACTAATGATTCAATTATTCGTCGTTGGATAGAGACTTACATGGCACGATTCGTACGAGACGTGGTGTAATGTAAGCCTACACCAATATTACAGTAATTAGGTACTCACCTCGGACTGGGCGCGCTACTTGCCTCTGCGTCATATGTGCTAACACCTCGCCAATGAATTGATTGTAAGTATGTGTAAATCACTCACTAACATATTAGTGTCTGCTATTGAACCAATGTCAAAGCCCTGTGACGGTTGAGTCAAATATAGGTTATCGAGAAATAATTTTCCGTTAGTCAACAATTTATGAAGCGTATGGGCTTTGCGAGTGAAATCAATTAGGAAAAACGCAATTTATTTGTAAAGCATTTTTGTATTAAAATAAATACAACATTATCATAACAGGAAAAGTCTGGCTCAGTTTTCCATTTGCGCTTAAGTGGACATTGCGTTCACCCCCAGGCGGCGGCAAAGTGCTCGCCTTAACAACTTTTCCTTTTCTTGGTATGGTATTATTGTGTACACGTAAATTTGTGTATCCGAAGTTGCTACGAGTAGCGTCGCGGTCAGTTTAAAGAAATATCATTTACATATGTAATCTTCTCGACAAAATTATAAAATCACGCCTTTCAGTATAATGCCGCTGTTAACAGGACGATTACTCTATCTATAATATTATAAAGTGGAAGATCCTTTTCTCAGAGACACGTTTCCACGTGTCAATCAAGCAGAAATTAATATCAAATACTCAGGTTAGCTACCCCTCAGAGGAAAAAAAACCTCAAAGTTCTAAGGTAACTCAATCAAAAGATACGAGTGCGAAAATGAACTCTTAAGAATGGCGCAGTCACAGTCACAGGAATAACAGTTACCTATCTATGAAATATATGCGGGAAATATTGCTTAGCAGACTACTTAATATTCTCGGGCAGGACAATAACTAAACAACCCGTAATAGTTTACAGCCGTGGGGTGTGTTGACTACTAGGTAGGTAACCTTATTTATTTGGTACATTCCTGTGCAAAATAAAATATTCGTTCGAACTTGGCAATAAATGAATGGCTGCACCAACTGTATTATGTTGACTGACCGAGAGAGCGAGTCGAGCGAAGTGGTTCTGTTTAAGCTTGGCCAAAAATCTTTAGTTTGTCCAAATTCCGGAGGCTCGGATTTCGTCGTTCTCGCCTACAGGTCGCATTTCTAAACCGATTCTCGAGAAATGTAGTGAGCAAGTTCGATAATTAATACAGATTTTTAGTCGGATCAGTACTTTGAAAATTTTAAAAATGGCGGAGATTTTAGCCATTTAACCCTTTATTTGGCAAAGACAGAAAAAGTGTACCTACATTTTGTAATTTTTTATTATTTTTGGTCTTTTAGGTACTTATATAAAATTTGATTAGAAAAAATGGTAAAAAAATCTAGCTTTTCCAGTTTTCCCGAAAACTAATGTATACCACAGTATACAATGCCAATAGAATGAAGTGAAGTGAATGTATACTGTGATATACAATGTCAAATATGCAACAGAAGGGTAATTTTAAATAAAAAAACAATTTATTTAGAAATTATTATTTTATTTTGAGCGAAAGCTCAGGAATCATTTTCGGGGGTCTTTCCCTGTCACAAAACAAAGCTTTACATTGCATTTCAGGCAATATACCGTTGTCAACTTCTGGCATATCAACTATGCCCGTTATAATTTGTAAGTATGGCAATAAAATCCACAAGTTCATGGTCGGTTAATTGAATCGATTTTCCAGTTTTTTCAACTGAGTAGTCTGTTCTGTTACGAAGGATAGGTATTATATCAGGAGAGGAGAATTTGTTAAAATAATCAAGGTATGAATCGTCTGGTATGTCTTCGTAATCGCCGTCATCTTGGTGTTCTCGTAGTATAGCTGCATGTTGAAATACTGCTTTTTGCTTTTTAAACTTTTTAATTTTTTTAGCCCGTTTCGCCACAGGGGCAATTCGTTTTTTAGCCGCAGTTTTTCTTGTGGTTGATGGTGTGGCTCGAGGGGTAGCATTGGTTACAGACGTAAGGGACGGTACTGAAGAAATTAATGGCATATTTAAAGTCTGGTTCCTGTGTCGATGAACGGCACATTTTTTGAATTGTTGGGGTCAAAGGAACATTTTCTTCGGCGCCACAAGGTTCTATTTGTGTATTAACTCTTTCTGTGACGTCTTCATCAGAGCTACATAGTAGACTTAAGCAAAAAATCCAAGGATGGCGTTGAAGACGAGCATTCAGGGGAAGAAAGGTCCCTAAATACTTGAACCTCTTTTTTATCATCGGATTTGGTATGAGGGACAATATTTCGCAGATCTATTCTTTACCACATGCTGTTAAGAAGCAAAGAAGGAAAAAAAAGCAAAAACACCCCAAAACCAAGCTACATTCAAAGTATACATACAAATTAAGTCCGTTCTTGGCAAAGTATATTACGGTATACATACAAGTTTAGTTGCCTTAATGCCCGTTCTTGGCAATGTATACTTTGAGATACAAACAACTTTAGGCGATTGCAGTTAGTGGCAATTAGTGCAAATCGAAATTAAAATGTGACACAATCCAATGGCAAACATTTACAATTATACCTAAACCGCATTTCATCCCAAAACATTGCTATAAATATTTTAAAAAGTAATAAATACTTTGTGAAGCGTGTGTGCACTCCGCAGGTCCGCCAATTTGACCTTCGACTGTCGGCTAAAAATTTTACCAGTACTCAGAACTATTTTTGCCTAAATTAGGACAAATTGTGTGGACCAGATAAAATATTAAATTTTCACTTAGATGTTTCGGAAGACTGTATAGATTTTTTTTGTGAATGTATCTCACAGTATACGACGTCAAATAAAGGGTTAAAAAAAATCGCAAGGTCTACAACTAGTACCTATTTGAAAGTTGAACACGTCGCTTTAATAAACATATCTCGGATGTCGGATGTATGTATACCTTACCATTAGAAACGTGGAATAAAGCCCCTGGGTTCCATTTTGTCGAGCGTACATAAATATTTGTTATCGGTTCAATAAAGTAGTGCAGTACTAGGTATCTAGTTTTCTTATGTGACAATTTTTTGCCAACTCGCGACATATAAATCACTAACTTAGGACAACTCGACTAGGAATAATATTACTATCGTGGATATATACAGTGCGGCAAAAATGTATGGATGCTGGAAGGAAGGAAACTGCCTTTAATCCATAAGTTACTTAAAGGAAAGATTCTTTATTTTTAAGAAAAGACGTACCTTAATTCACTTGTCTTACCCGGTAATTGAAGCTTATTATTTATAAAATAAACACTCGCAATTTTATTATTTTTATTGATAGAATAATTATTTGTGATAAAATCTCTCTAATAAACATTTGGTAAAAAAAATACTGTAAATCTTCATTAATTTTATTTATCATCAATGCTATTTATTGATTTAGACTCAGACCATTTTCACACATTACAACAACTCTCTTCTAGCACATGGACGTAAATTCACGCCGATATTTCGAGGTAATTAAATAAACACCTATTTAAACGCGATTTAGTCATAAAAATCAACAATTATAATACGAAAGAAAAACACCTATAATACAATTTTAGAAAATCTTTACGTTTAAAGTTTAAAATATTTAAGTAAGTATTTAAGTTAGCTCACTAACTTAAGTTTTAAGACACTTCCATCCAAGACCCACACATTATTCCACCCTGTATAAGAGCACACTCGAATTGAAATGACAAAATGAGGACAAAGAACTCTTACGTCGAATAATACGAGTAGAATCAGATAATGGCCGTATTTATTGGCCATTACTCGTATCTATTGGTACAACTTCATTAAATAAATAAAATATATTGGAATCAGCGCATTCATATCCACATACAAAAAAACAATATTCTTCGATTCCGTGACTATCCTCCAGATATTCTCCGTGTACTGTCAGCATAAAAAGTAGCTGACATTTTTACTTTTTTGTTTGTTTTTTTTTTTTTTATTTATGCTGGCAGTTCATGGATTCTCGTGATATGGACAGACACAAGTAACATATATATCTCCTTTTATAAAATCCCCGACTGCTGAGATCTTCTGTATTGTGTATGATTTTCTGTATTGTGTACACGATCTGCTCGTTAATCGACTGAGACATTTGCAGCGACTCGAGTGTGACTCGGGCGATCTTATCGTACTGCTTTGCCGGCAAAAAATATAGAGAGGAAAAAAGTTATATACAGTCTAGTCGTTTTGACCTCAATATTATCATTTAATGCCAAAACTAGCTGATTTTCGCAAGTTAATCAATACTAGTGGCTCTGACAGCTGTAGGCTGCTGTAGAAATTTGTTATGCTCATCGAAAATTTAATGACAATCGGTTGAGAAAATACGACTTCTAGCCGGAAATCATCTGAACATAAAAAACATCCAAACATTCGGAATAAGTATAAGAAAAAAGCTGATTTTGACAAACAATTATCAGAGGTTAGACAAGTAAGCATCATCATCATAGATATCAGCCGAAAGACGTCCACGGCTGGACAAAGGCCTCGCCCAAAGTTCTACACAACGATCGGTCGTACACCCATTGGAAGCACCGGTTTCCAACCCGACCAGGTCGGCCCGCCTTGTTGGGAGCCGTACCGCGCTGCGTCTTCCGGGACGCGGTCCCCAGTCAACAACCTTTCTGCCCCAACGGCCATCACCGGTTCTACGAGCAACGTGTCCCGTCCATTGCCACTACTTTCCTTATACTGGATAATTTTCATTATTATGAACTTCAGAATAGTTACATTGACCTTTAATTTGCTTTGTATTAAAAATAAATTGTGTTACGTTGTTTCATCGTATCCTAGGGTATTGCGGTGTTAATATTATGAAGTAATTTGCTCCCTCGTATTTATTAAAAGCTTATTGTAAATTTACATAGTTTGTTCACACGGATTTTTGCCGCGGTCTTAGTTGTGTGGCGACAACATTTTGCTTATCTAAGGGATACTGCATTTTCTGAGATAACGAGTAGGGTTTTATTTCACCGACAAGCGTGTCGTGAAATGCTTCGTTTCATCATTAATTTCCTTTTTGTCGACAATTTTCCCTAAAGCGATAGAATATTGTATTTTTTTTTAAATGTGCCTTCTCTTATAGAAGCTATTCTATCTATTCATCTGTTGGTAAAACAAAAGTAAGTAAATTAAACAGTAAGTCTATGTCACTCATCACAGGCACCATCGCATTTAAGGTAAAGATAAAAAAAAATAAGGTTAACGCTTTATATTTTTTTTAGCTTTACATGCAGGATTTTTAGGGTTCCGTACCCAAAGGGTAAAAACGGGACCCTATTACTGAGACTTCGCTGTCCGTCCGTCCGTCCGTCCGTCCGTCTGTCACCAGGCTGTATCTCAAGAACGGTGATAGCTAGACAGTTGAAATTTTCACAGATGATGTATTTCTATTGCCGCTATAACAAAAAATACTAAAAATAAAATAAAATAAATATTTAAGGGGGGCTCCCATACAACAAACGGGTTGGTTGCGTTAACTTTGCACCTCATTTGTATGGGGCGCTATACATACCAGGTGCAAACTTAACTTAACCATTTAAGGATGAAAGTGTTTGTACGGAACCATTGGTGCGCGAGTCCGACTCGCACTTGCCCAATTTTTTAGTTCGGTGTGTAAAATAAAAGATGGGGAAAGATGCTTGGAATATCGTGGACGGAGTTCCGCACCACCGTTACCATACTCCAGGAACTCGGCATCATGCAGCGTCTATTGGCCGTAGTACAACCGCGCTTACTGCAGTTATGTAAATATACCAAGTGTTGCCTGTAATAGGAGCAATAAATTAAAACATAGATTCTGCCTTTCAAACTGAACAACATTTGTTGAAGCAACTTCTGAAAATAACTAAATAATTAGAATAATGTTTAGATAAGAAAGCAATGTATTGCTAAATGTGCGATATTAGTAGAGTGACAGCTATGTCAGTGCTCAAGGAATGTCAATGTTGGACGACGCACTTTTAAAATACTAAGTATCAAATTTGTTTGATATAAAGAAGTTCCGAAAACTGTTTTTTTATTTTTTAAGTTGCTGAACAAATGTTATTCAGTTTGAAGAGTAGAAGCCTGAATTAACACATAGGCTACTTTTTATGCCGAAAAATGTAGTGTTCCCGTGGGATGAGCGGGTAAAGTCGCGCGGCGCTAGTAGGTATATAAATGTACTAACTGTTGAATAAACCATTTGTTCTTCCACAAAATAAGGATAATGATCATTTCGTTTATATTTTTAGAGACATACTTACAACATTGAAGGTTGTTATCAAGGCAATACGTAGTGTTTCTCTTAACATGCAGATGTGTAATCCAACGATAAAAACTTAATTCAAAACAGGGGGTTTAGCGTTAATGCTTCACAATAACTTTTTATGGTAAGCTTGCTATTAGTACTCGACATCAGTTCCTCGTATGATTTGTAAGTATATTACAGGATAGCCCGGCTATGAGTGGTAAAATAAAAGCGGTAGCGCTGTGGGCTATGGAAGTGCCGACATAGAAAGTTGATTCTCAGTTTGGCGCGAGCTTGCGGATGAAACGGCGGTGGCCCTGCCCTGCCCGACTCACAACTTAGTTACAGTGTTAGCAACAGGTGTATATTTTTATATAATATACCAGCCATATATTATAGTAACCTTACGTAAACATTTGAAGTGAGTGACGTATACTAAACTATTCAGGATTTGTGCGAACTGTAAACATAAACATTTTTTTTGGAATAACAGTTTTCGTTATGTAAGTATATAGTTAGTAAATAATATTTAGTATTATGTTTCTACTATTTGTCAATGTATTGATAAGTTTTTTTTCTTTACCTTCTGCAGTAAAAACATTAGGTTACTTTGTCGAAAATATTCTGTTATAATACAATTAGTAATCTTAAATACAGCTTCAGTGCGGTATTTAATAAATCATTATTTACGTTTTTTTTTTTCATTTATGGGATGTGAGATTTCTTGTGGTGTGTTTGGTGTTGTCAATTCTCGATAATAGGCAATGTCGAAAATTTTTTTTGAGGATGTCAATCTTAATAAATAAATAAATAAATGTCAGACAACCTCACACAAATCGATCTAGTCCCAAATTAAGCTCAAGAAGGATAGTGTTACGGGTACCAGACGACGATATACATACTTATATAGATAAATCATTTTCTTCGGCATGAAATGTGTGTGACTAACTACACTTAGATTGGTCTAAAACTCAGAAATTACCATCAAAGTTCAATATTCCTACGGAGCGCTAAAAACGCTCCATACAAATGGTCACCTAATCGTGAAGTCATTATATGTTATGGCTACCAATATTTGTATAGAGACAATAAATAATTTGCTATCGATATAGGTACGATCGCACCTTGTGATTTGATATTTCACAAAAAAATCCTTTGTCTAAAATTAATAAAGCATTATTTTCTGGTTTTTCCCAATCGACTCTTGAGACCTTTTATCAGCATTTTGTCGAGGTGTTTTCAATGACACCGACGTGCTTCTGTCTTTGAAATTAAAAACGCTTTGAAGTTGAATGAGCCTCAGCATATCTGACATTATTTGACTAGCTTTGTATTTATTTATTTTTATGGAAACATGAAATGAAATGAAAATGAAAATGAAATGAAAATGAAAATGAAAATGAAAATGAAAATGAAAATGAAAATGAAAATGAAAATGAAAATGAAAATGAAAATGAAAATGAAAATGAAAATGAAAATGAAAATGAAAATGTTTATTTATTTATTTATTTATTTAATCTTTATTGCACAAAAGAAAACTTATCGTACAAAAGGCGGACTTAATGACTTAATTTTTTATTGGTTTACATAAATTTACATATTACAGGTTTGGGATCTCCTATTAAGTATAACACCTCCTATTAAGTAAACATGCTCTAACCTATTGTTTTTTTTTATTCATGACTTTCATAGTGCATCGTTTTCTTAGACAGAATAATAAACAAGATTCTGTAGGTTCTTCTGCAAGAATGTAGGTTAACTTTTTAAATAAAATATTATTGTATAGACACTTGAAGGCATCCGCAAATTTATTTCGGCAAAGAAGGAAAAAAAACCTTTTTAGTTTAATCACATCCGGAAAAAGAGTATGCTATAGGTACTTAACCGTCTGTGAATGTTCAGCTACTCGAGTACCGAAATGAAATAGTTGATTTTTTGACTTTTTGTCAAGTATGTAAATGCGAGAATGACGGAGATGCTTTATGAACGCAACTATCACTACCTGTAAGCGCCGATGATCGAAACCTTTATAACAAAAATTACAAAATCAAATCTAAAAAAAAAACTTAGGAACTTAGAATGTTTTCTTTAACTAAAAGCTATCTGGATAGTTTTAGGCAGTATCTGTTCGGGACCCATTCCTTTTTTCCAACCAGTACCTGCTATATTAATGGTCATAACCATAACATAATAGAGCGACATTTTCACATAAAAAACGCTCGATTTCCTTTCAGTAGGTATTCGATTTTAAAATATTTTATAGAACCGAGAATTTCAATCGGTGAAAGGTATATCTCATATATATCGCCTCTACTGTTATTAAAACGCTATGTTTGCGATGCGAGCTACACAATTCACGTTACTACCCGTTCAAGTTAAGTTTGCTACCGATATATAACGCGTCGCACAATAATGAGGTGCAAATTTAATGCGACCGGGTTGGCGAAGTGGCATATACTAGCTATACTAAGCACATACTTCTTATCTACATAAAAGAAAATCTATGATAATGATGATGAATATGTGAGTAATTAAGAGGCCTTATTCCTTTTAAAATTTATTTTTTTCATATTATGACAAATATATTGATAACTAGCTGACCCGGCGAACTTCGTACCGCCTGAAAGTCGATAAATGTGGGTAGAGATAGCTACATTCAGACTACCACCACTGATAATGTACAACATTTCATATTTTTATGACTATAATTTTATTACTTTTCTGAATTCTGCATAGAAAGATGTAATGTCTGTATTTATAGCTAAGATAAGCGATTTCAGTGTATGAAATTAAGTTTATATATTTTTTCTGAGATAACTATATACTTATTTTATTATTAATTTATAAAAACTTACTCATTTTAAAATGTGGCAACACCAAAACCACAGTATACTTTATAGTACTACATACAGAATGGACCCGCACACCCCCGCCCCTTATTCGAGTTACCGCACCCCGCAAGGGCACCGAGTAGGAATCGAGTTTGCTGCGTAGAGCATTTGAAAGGGTTGTGATCTAACTGTGTATATGGGCTATAGGTGGGCATTGACTCGTGAAATAGTAATGGTGTTGGTGATGGTAATAATGATGATGGTGGAGACTGATGGTGATGATGATGAAGGTGGCGACTGGTGGTGGTGATGATGATGAATATGGTGGTGACTGGTGATGATGATGATGAATATGGTGGTGACTGGTGATGATGATGAATATGGTGGTGACTGGTGATGATGATGATGATGATTAGGTATGATGATGGTGGTGTTGATTCTGATGATGATGGTCATGGTGCTGATGATGATGACGATGATAATTGTAATGACGGTGCCGATGGTGATGGCTAATGATATAAATGACCCCAAAATCACCATCATCACCACAATCATCATCAACATCATCATTCTCGCCACTATTACCACCGACACCATCCCCACCCCCATCACCATCATCACTTCCACCACATTCACCATCACCACCACCACTATCACCACCATCATCATCACCACTATCACCACCACCACATTCACCATCACCACCAGAATGACCACCACGGACTACCACCATCACCACTATCACCATCAACACCACTACCGTTGTCGTGTGGTTGTGATAATTTTCTAGCTTATGTCATATTTATGTGCAATTAAAGCTGTTGCAATGCGTCTGAGGCAGCCCTGTGCGTCTTACACGCACACATTGACACTGACATTCAAGTTCAGTTTTTAGTAGGCAGTGTCCGCCCTGCGCCAAAACTTTGATTCAATGGAACGGCTACTTTAGTCCGATTTAGTAATAAAATAAACGGAATGTCATTGAGGTTGACATGACATTATCAAAATTCAAAATTGTCGGTTTGGTTTGATTCATATTACTGATCCATTACTGATTCTGGAAACAGTAACTATTGAACTCACATCAAGATGGTCTTCGCAGATAAATAATGGTATCTTTGGCACAACCAATTTCCCCACTGCTAGACACCAATCTCCTTTATTCTTATGTGGCACATTAAAGAAACGTTTATCGGGGGTTTTCGTCGAATCGTTCTTCCAATCGGGCACAAAAACATTACTTGGTGTATTTTGGAGGAGTATATTCCTCATCAACCCACACACGTGCGAATCTATCCATTTTTGTAAATTAATCCCAGCAAATACGTAGGTAATTAATTAAGTAACACGGTTAGATTTTCATTTGAAATCTCGTTAGTAAAATTCGGTATGCATCTGTCATCTGACAACGTTAAATAAAATATATATATATATATATATATTTTTTCGCTGTTTGGTCTGAAACGACAACCCTTAAATCTCTCAGCACTAGATTGTCTTAGATTGCGGTAATTTTATAGCCTAGCAAGCGTCAGTCCCGCCCAGGGATAGTGGCGCTACAAACAGCTTTCCTATGGCAATAATGTGCATACGTCATATTTGTATTATTAAACGTCAATCAAGGATTTGTAATTATCAAATTTCAAAACATTGTTTACCGGAATGCTGCTCAATCATTCGTTCTTCTTGCGAAATAAATACTGAATCCTATTGAAAAAACTTGACTGTCATCACTGTGGATTGTTTTCGGTTTATTATGCAAAAAATACTTGAAATACGCGGGATATTTAGTCCTGTTTCCTTTTTGCTTACATCAGTGACGTTCACCAACTTTCAACGTCAGTTACCAAAAAAATATCATTGCCAGTAAAATAATTTAGTAGGTAGGTACCACTGAAAATCCGCAATATGGCGTGGGTAGTAAAACCCCTTGCAGGGCTATGTATATATTCTTATATTTCTTTAAATACAGCAGAATAAATTCTAAGATTTCTATATTAAATTTCAACCTGTTAGAAATATGATATTGTCCATTATGATAGACACAATCACAACAAACACAAAATAAAAAAAGTCCAGAGAAAGTTTGGGTTTATTTGAAGATGGTAACTTACAAACTCGGCTACCAGCGTTTATTTATTGATCTTGAACAGACTCGTCGTGCCAATGTTACGAATGCGTCAATTCAATTTCATAATGTTGGCCGCATTGGACCATGGCATTGCAATTGTGGGGTCTTTTTGTGTATCTTTTCCTTTTTTTTGGCATATTATTAAACTTTTGGCCGAGACGATCACAACAAACCCGAAATCGTGCAAATCGGTTCAGCCGTTCTCGAGTTATAAGTGCTGGAACTAACTCAACTTTCTGTTATTGATATAGATCTCGGCACAATAAGCTAATAGAAACTCGAAACAAACACCTCAACCAGTCAACTTCAATTAACTATAGAACTACATAACGTTTAGCTGTAATTAGCGTTTTGTTTTGTTATACCATTTTTAACACAATAAAACAAACACATCAACCGGTTAGATACAAAATTCTTTAGCTGTCAGTTGCGTTTGGTTTTGTTATACCATATTTAACAAATGAACGGGTAGACTGTTTTTTTACTGATAAATTGCTTTCAGTTGCGTTTTGTTATTCCATATCAGTTGCGTTTTGTCACGTTTATGACGTTTTATGTCACGTCCCACGGGAACGTGATAAAAAGTATCCTATGTCCTTCTCCTGGTTCTAAGCTACCTCCCCACCAATTTTCAGCCAAATCAGATCAGCCGTTCTTGAGTTATAGTTAAGTAGTGTAACTAACACGTCTTTCTTTTATACGTATATATAGATTTCAACCAAATTTTTGAAGTGAATAATACTTTTCCCCGAGTTCTAGGTAGTAACATAGTTATTTCACGCTTTCATTGCGTTCAGTTGAAAATAAGTTAAAAAAACTAATTTTCCGCGTGAATTTTGTCAATTTCGAATAGCTTTTGAAACAAAAATTATCTATGAAAAATTCAAACTGTAGGTTTCAAATATATACCAATTAATCCCAATAGCCCTGTTCTAGAAAGTAACATCAATAGTATGTTAAAAAACATGTTTGATCATAGAGAAAAATGTCTAAACAATCAGCATTTTAAAAGGAATAAGGCCTCTTAAAGTACTGTATATAAATTTAGGTACGTAATTAGGCCTTAAAACACTCATGTGATCGTATTGTTGTGATGTACGTATTATGTTATGGACAGTTCCAGTTCCTTTTTTCCGAGCCTAGAATGACATGGTCTGACGTTCGGTACCTAGTACAGCTATATACCGAATGTTTATTTTATTCATAACGTATACGATAGCATGGAGTCTTCAAGTGAATCTGTCAGCAACACCTCGGCAAATGTACAAGTATATAGACTGGAATCTTTTCCCCAGAAGATTTCTTAGCAAAGCCCTTAGCAATTCTGAGTGCTGTCAGTTCTATACATCTTAATGGCGCTTTGATTTTGTACACGAGATTTAAAGAGACAGGAGGTATGTCCTAGTCATGGAATTGTGTTTTATTTTACAGTCTTTTTCAACCCACGCGATATTGCGAATTTTTAGTGGTAGGTACTAATTTACTTAACTGGTAACGATACATTTTTGGTAACGGACGTTGAAAGTCGGTAAGTGTCACCGAAGTTAAACAACGAGGAAACAGGACTAAATATTTCGCAAATTTATTAACGTGTAATAAACGTGGAAAAATTATAACTGAATTTTATTGCGGCATTTTTATACCGACGACCGTACTTCTCAAGTTGCTAATGTTCTCAAAATATTGTTCTGAATATCAAGTAGATGTACACGATGGCGAAACTTGTTGTTCTTATACGGAATAATAGCTGTGTAATATGAGAGTATTTTCTTCACCTGATGTCTTAGTTATATACTGGCAGCGAAAATGCCGGTTGAGCCATCTCAAAACGGACGAATGGATTTTGGGTATGCTGTATGTGTTTCGACTTTATGTGCTGAGAATAGTCTTTTGAATACCGACGTACTTATACAAAGACTTTCAGGAATAACATCTTTTATTATACGGTTTATCACAATCAATTAATTATTATTAACTAAACATGTCATAACAAAGGATTTCAGTATGAATGATGTTTAAATTATACAGAACTGATGGATGCCTATTGTGGAGACTAGACTATATAGGTAAATACATAATTCGGGAAGTTAGGTCCGTGGGGAAATTAACCTTATTACAGGTGGTTACGTCCTGTGTAAATCTCAATACTGACATCCTTTACTATAGGAATATATTAGGCTTCCTAAGATTACATTAAATTTTTGCGTAGGTCTGTGTGGTGTAGTCATTTTCGCTTCACAGCGGATGACCTTCATTATTGAACACACATCGTTAATACCCACTAGGTTGGGGAAATACAGATATTGAAGGCAATAGCAATAGAGACATATATTCCTTTCACGTAGTTGGTTACATAGGTACAAAGATTTTGGCTGACAATTTAGGATAAGGGTAAGACGAAACTAGCACCACTGCCGATTCGTTCTCATATCTTTTCAATAAAATTAGATACCTACATTTTCAGTAACTGAGTATTTAAAAAAAGTGTAGGTAGGTACTTAGATGAACATACTTTCTGAAAATTGCTTTCTTTGTCTCATCTTACACAGTTTTTCCCATAATTTAGTATAAACATTTTGTTTCATTTGTATGAACATTTTATTTATACAGAATCCTCATTATTCAACAAAACATAAATGTAAAACAAGCATGCGCTTAAACGCATTTTTCCCAGCCAAAATGCTAGTAATTAGTTGTTAATGGTAATTTCTGACTTTCAGAGAAGAAGGAGTGTAGTTAGTCCCGTACAGATATTTGATTTCAATAAAAAATAGGATTGGTGGGCATTTCTCAGGAGTGGCATTTTTAAGTGTCCGGGCTTGAAAATGGTTAAATTTACCATCGAATATTTCTGAATAAAATCAAGCTAGTACCTAACGGTTTGTTTCGTCTGGCGAGCTATGTAAACATTTCATGATAATTCATTAACATGACAATAAAAAAAAGTTATTACAAAAATTGACGTTCACTGGGAGCGTCCGCTTACCAGATTTGTTGAAACAAAAAATCATAACTGGATATTGGGTCTGGATACTATGATTTCAAATGTGTTCCCGTATTCAGCATTAGTTTATTAATCATTTTGTTCCTATAGATATAATTTATCTGCTAAACATTTTAAATAAAAACAATTTTTCGGAGCGTCCGAGGGTAACTAGTGATTTCGGTGGAAACTTTCAAACACGTCAGCACTGCCTTAAAGAAGTATACTAGGAAACCCGTAGCTCGCAGGCAACTAGCTTCAGTTGCGTTCTCCTCGTCCTCGCCGCTGAGAGTAGACGTCGGCTCAATGGCTTGTAGGTAGCGTTCGTGTGGGTTCGTTCGTCATTCGGTGGATTTGGTTACGTGTTTTGTTGAATTCGGTGGAACAATTTGTGTTGTTCAGTGATTGTGTGTCTGCAATTTTATAAGTGAATAAACTATCTCCGGGAGAATGTAAGTCCATAATAATTTGTTCGTGTCTATATTACTTTTAGTATTCCTTAAATCGATAAAAAACATTAAATTTTGAAATCGGTGGAATTGATTTCCATGGATTCGGTGTAATTTTTGACCACTGAAGTCAATAAAAATTGCCACCGCTATCAATTTTTACGATAAAACCAACTGGTTTTACATTATTTCTATATTGCCATGCCCCTTAATCGGTTCCTCAATGCTTATAATCGTGATTTTGTTAATGCAGCATAGTTCTGACTATGATTCTCTTGTTTACTAATTTCGGTGGGTTGCTGTTCGTTAGGCTGCTTTCACCGGCATCTCATTGGCATTTTAGCACATAGTTTACCCATCTCGTTGAACTGGTGCATCAGGGTATTATGCCTCAACAGCCTGACACTACAAATATTCCTAAGGGTCGTCATTTCAGCGAGCTACACATCGAAAACTATGAAGTATTGAGCCTTTGATTTCGGTGATTGTAAAATCTTAAATATCTTATGAACCACTAAGTTCAGAAGAGGGCCTTTGCTACCAATATTTTTTTTAAATTAGGCCGTTTTCATATATTAAAGTCTCGAATCAAAAATATGAAAAATAAAATTGACCACCGAAGTCAAGCAAAATAGCTCGGCCCGGAGAATCGCCCTGATTGTCATCCTCATAAAAATACTCATCGTGTCTATTGTCATCTTAGCGCTGGCTAACTAGCTTTAAGTAACGTCGTAGACGAGTCTTGTCTCAATTGTACCATTTGTACCTATTAAAATAGTGGCATATTAAAGTTCTTTAAAAGAAGATGTACGCCTATTGTATGAAATCTGAGTTGTGCCGAGCGCCTTTTGATGAAAAGAAAATCCTCTTACTTCTTGAGCCTTTTCCGTACGCCAACAATGCAATGCCGCACTTTAAAGTTAAATTTAAAATTCGTTGGACACGTTTGCCTGCTACTGCTGCTAAGTCTGGTAAAACTACTTACAAGATTTCGAAACGAAGTGATTTACATAAATTAAATTTTCTACGTAGGTATTTACTCGAAGTTCTACTGGGACCTTATAGGGTTAAGTTTGCTTTTCTCTAGTATTCTTAGTTATGAATGCATTTTTGCATATAATTTAGTAATAATATATAAATTGCAAATTGCATATAATATAATATGAGTACATATGTCAGGATGATTTGACAAATCAAGTCGAAATTTGTAGGAATATTGCGAAAACACGGAATCATTGGATAATAACGAAGAAATGAAGCTGCTAGTAGTTTTGAGTGAATGATTCCATCTAAAGTAGATTTTTCGATAAATCGACGGAGCCCCGCTGTCACGGTGCTTCTATTTCTGGGCGGTTTCCTTTTCGAGCATTTGAACATACCGAACGAACCTTACAACATATTACCAGGCGAAATTATCACTATTTAGGTGTATATGAAAAGGGTTTACTCACGTCGTATAAGTCGAATATACCTCGACATGTTTCGAATCGCTTTGCGATTCATCCCCAAGGGCGCCGATTTGTCGCGGCGGTGGTCAATCGAGCACACAACAATTTATATGTAAAATAGTAACACTGTTGTCTAATTATCCCTGTTTTCGAAATATTCTAAGAAAGTTCGATTTATCAAATCACACATATACCTACATTAATTCTCGACAAAATAGGGATTGCATTTTTAAACAAACATATTTTAGTAAATCCTTAAAAAAACTTTATTTCGTGTTACACGGCACTGGAAATTCTCAGTCGGGGCACTTTCCTATATTGGCAAACTTGTATGTTTTTGTGCGCACTAGAGATCCATAGACATTTTATGTGACTCTCGGAGATTGTAAACTCTTTCGATAAACAAAACTTTGCAATGGACATAATATTCATCTGATCATTGTAAAGATAGAGCAATAAACAATAACATTTTGATTGAATAACAATATCTCGCGGCTCTTGAAAATAAATCGCGAACCGATTCGAAACATGGTAGATTTGTACGACGTGAGTACACCCGTTCCGTGTGCACGGGTGCTCTCAAAACAAAGATTTCTTTCTGATCTCGTCTAGATATTTGTTCTCCCGATTAGGCAACCCTACCCTAATATTCATGAGATGTATACTGAACGTTTAAGTACCTACTTATGTAGTTCTTCGATGCAGCGCGCGAAATATGCTTCAATATCGTTGCATTTTTCAAGTAATATTATGCATGAAGCCAATATTAAAACGCCAGTATTTCTACTATGTACAGTATATTTTAAAGCGTTGTTGAATAGAAAATGTATTTCAAACTTTTTGATGTGAATGAATTACTTACGCATTTCAGTACCTAGGATGGTAGGATACGTAACACCGTATTAGTATAGTATATAATTATAAAGTATTGTCATATCAAAAATATAACACATACTTTACAATACATATTGAATCAATTATTGCTGTAATATAAATATAGCCTAAACAATTGTTGTTCAGTAACTGAACCTGTTTGAGGTAGGATCTAATGTATTATTTTATATTGCTCTTATTACAGACTACATCCGTTATATCGAAACATTCAAATTGAGATCGTTTTCTTTTCTACAGGAACCTCCGAAACATAGGTATTAGGTATGTTTAGAGACGGCAGTGTTCTTACGGCACTGCCCACATACTTAAATCTTAATTTTGACCAAACACTCGAATTCGAAGTACTCTAAGAGCTTCCGTTATGTATTTTTACGATAGTATGTCAAAAACATTGTACCTATACTTTGAAGAAGAACTGTGTGAATCTTTTTCGGTTGAACATTTCTTTTGAAAATAATATGAACCATTTTTATTTAACTTGACTCCTTGTTTATCTTTGTCTTTATCTATTTTCACACTTTTCCACTACTACCAGAGGCAAGAGCGGGTTGGGACAAAAGGAACGAGCATAATAATATATTTGGTATAATTATCTAAAAAGTTGCGGTTACATATACATAATTTCCCAAAGGATTATGAGTATAATTTTATTTGTTAACATCAGAGGAGAAATTATTTGACTATTGTTATTGATATTGAATCATGCTATTGTTTCAGGGGAATATTGGAGAAGTCTCTACACGATAAACCCTCGTTTTAAAGAAAACAACAACAGAGTGATGGTTTATGAAATCATATTATCTAAGTTACCACCTATAGAAACATGGCAGTTGACATGGGGGCATCTCCAAATATAACGCAGAAGCTCACAAGCATCTTCCAGGAAGTGTTAATAGCGACAGACGATGACGATACCAACAGAACAGCAAACCTGTACCACATTTTGTCCAACTTGAAAGTACACACAAGGAATAGCAGCCATGAGCCTTTTGATTTTGGTACGCTGGTTAAATTCGTGGATGGGTTGAGGAATAAGCTGAACTGGACGGCGTCCCCGGAGTGCAGCTATTGTTCCGGAGGCTTCCGTGATGTCGTGTTGGCGTATAATGGCATGCATGGATATTTCAGTCTTTTTGTAAGTTATTTTATGATATGACACACACATTCATCTATTAATTACAATACTTTAAAATTGTATTAAGAGGCCTTATTCCTTTTAAAATGCTGATTGTTTAGACATTTTTATCTATGATCAAACATGTTTCTTAACATATTATTGATGTTACTACCTAGAACAGGGCTATTGGGATTTATTGGTATATATTTGAAACCTACAATTTGAATTTTTCATTGATAATTTTTGTTTCAAAAACTAGGTACTCGAAATTGACAAAATTCACGCGAAAAATTAGTTTTTTCAACTTATTTTTGACTGTACGCAATGAAAGCATGAAATAGCTATGTTACTAGGTACCTAGAACTCGAGGAAAAGTATTATTTACTTCAAAAAGTTGGTTGAAATTATCAATATATTTCTCATAATATGAAAAAAATAAATTTTAAAAGGAATAAGGCATCTTAATTGTTTTATTTACTTTTGATATTGGTGTAGGTCATGTTCATAATTACGGAAAAAATCTTAACAGCGCGGTGCACGTTTTCTTTTGAACGTATAGGCGTTGATAAAAACGCCATCTAGCGATTAAACTACCTTTGGCCTCATTTCGCCATAACTTCTGAATGGAATTTACAGGGTAGGTCATCGAAAAGAAGTTTATGGATTCTTTTTACCCGATTACAGTGAAGAAAAAAGGGGCCTACACAGAGGTAGTTGCCAAAAAGCCGACGATGCTCTCCCTCCGCGCCTCCGACATTGAAATAGCACTCAGGCGTAGAACAGACTAATGCCACGTGGGATCGGGGTCTACCCAAGCCAATTTTCTAAGTTCTAAATACTTGTGCGTATCATTTCTTTGGGACCGTTTTAGACCTTCCAGACTGTCACTGTGCGCCGAGAGACGCGCTTTCTCTACATTCCAGCACACAGGCTCCACCCTCCGCTTTTCTTCGGACGAAATCGGCGAGCACTTGCATGTGCGAGTCTCGCCAATAGTTTATGTGCAATGACTCCGTCATAAGTTGCTCCATGCCGTTTTTGATTGGTCAAAGTGGCACACGTTCGAAGCCAGTCATATCAGTTCGCACACGATGGTCGGTAGCATAGCAACCAGGTGTAGTCACTTCTTAAAGCCTTGACAACAGAGCCGCGTTCAGATGTTCGTGAGCATCTTGATTGCTCCACTGTACTTCATAATGACTACTTAATTCACCCAGAACTACCAGCTTATTAAATTTGCTACCATGATCCTGATTAACGACCCTCAAGCCTCGAAAAATAAATAAAGTCAACCCTTGACGTGGGCGTCCACAAACGCAAATATGGGCGTCGGTCAACATTAATTAGCCATCAGTTAGCCAATTACTGCGCAACATGACACCGAGTGTCCTAACCCGAGCCAGTATGTTGTTGGTTCCAGATGGCTTTGTTATTCTTGGTGAAATATTCAGCGGCAGTAAATATTTCTAGGAATCACTACAGTCCGTAAGTTCTTACTTGTGAAAATAGCGTTCAGTGTTGGGTGAAATCAGAGGTTCAAATTTCACTTTAAAATGGAGTGAAAGTGAAGCCTATTATTCATCTTACAGGCAACCCAGAAAATATTAGGTATTTAGTTGTAGCCCAACCGGGTGTTTTTCAACCCACACCATATTGGGGCAGGGACCCGACCACCCTTTCATTTGCTTAAGCCTTTCAATGGGCTTCCCTTTGTAATGTGTAACCCAGTAAAAGACTTACCGATTCATACTGATAACCCATACATTTGACTATCCCTTATTAAGAGGGGAACCTAAGAATAAGGCTAACCCTTTCCAATTGCTAAGCGGTATTCTCTTCATTTTGCTATCCACTTAAAAGGGATACCCTTATTTTATAGCGCTTAAAATAAAACTTACCCTTTCATCATGTCATACTTTAAAGGCTCACGAGAAGGAGACAAGACTAGTTCTCTGGGCCAAAGTATGACAAGAAAGGCAATAAATTACGAATATGCCTGACCCTGTGGGAGTGGGCAGAGCAGTAAGTATTTTCTATTTTGAGTTTGCTTGACGTAGTTGTCGTCGTCACGTCGCGTCACATGGTAAAGGAAACCGAACCAAATTGCCGTTTTATTAATACTGAGACAGAGTGATACCAGATCAAGAATGAGTAAGTACTGATATTCAAACATTTAATTTGTCATAATTTTTCTTAAATGGACCTAAGCACATGGCGTATTTCAAGATTTTTAAGCGCGCCGTCGACTCGCATTTGTATGTGTTGATAGAATAGAAACGCGCATTGACGGCGCGTCTCATAGATGATCTATGCAATGAAAAACACGCTGTGTGCGTATGCTCTAATAGTTTTAGTTTGTAAATGATTTTTAGAGCATAAGGTGGCATAAGCACACGGCGTATTTTAAACGCCGCGCGGCGCGGCGGTTTTCATTCCATAGAACATGTAGGTAGGTACGAGACGCGCCGTCAACGCGCGCTTCTATTCTATCTATACAATACAAACGCGCGTCAGCGGCTCGCTTCTCGCTTATAAATATTTCATACCTACGCTGTGTGCTTAGGCCCTTGCCTATACTTTGCTACGTATTATTATTTAGGTAGGTATACCTAAAAAATGCCGGGAACCTTTTGATTATGACCTTGACTGCGCAGTAGCCGATTTACGTACAAATGTACATGCGCAGATACGCCATTTTTGTTCTAAAAGTTTGCCGGCCACTATAAGTCTCTTTCGTAACGTGTTTTGTCATCTGTACCTATTTATTGCATTTCTTTGTATAGTAACTGCCATTGAACCCTTCAGTCTTCACTGAGATGAGATGGCATGCTCTTAGCGGGTTTTTAACCCCCGACGAAAAGAGGCGTGTTATGACTGTTATGAGTATTAACATGTATCTGTGTGTCTGTCTGTGGCATCGTTGCGCCAAATGGGTGAACCGATTTGAATCCGGTTTTTAGTCAAAAAAGTCAGTATTTTCTTCTGTGGATTTGTTTTACATTCTTATTTATTTCAGACGCAAAAAGAACTTTATGTGTTAAAAATGAAGAAGAAACGCAGTCCCAAAGCCTCCTATCACCGGCAAAGATAAAATCTTACGGCTGTAAGTAAATGAATGTAAAAGTGTTTTTTTTTATTCTGTCTTTTATCTGTTTATTATGTCGATTTAAAACCCGTTGCAGACCTTCCGATCCGATCCTAATTATCGGATTAAATCGGATAATGTGTAGTCTAGTGAAATAGATCCTAACAATTACACTACACATTCATCCGATCCGATAATATTAGGATCGGATCGGATAGGATCAGGTCTGGAACGGGTTTTAGACATCATCATTTATATCCAATTATTTCTGTTTCAGGTGGTGCCGAGAACTCTATAGATATTTTTAATACTCAAAATAGTCAGGATTGGGAGTGTGACGAATTATATTCTCAAAACAATTGTAGTCCTTCGGAGAAAGAAAAAGAAGAAAACACAAATAATGCCCCAGAAACGAATAATGGTGAAATAAAAGAAGACAAGAAAACTGCTTGCTTTGTTTCGGTCGGCACACAGATTGACTCTATGGAAACCGAAGATAACCTTAAAGAGGCAAATACACAGTTCGGTTTGTTTGTAGCTCGTGAGCTGTCGAACGTTTCTATTGTAAAAAGACGCCAAATTATGTGGCAAATAATTCGAATTTTGGAGCATAGCTCAGTTTGATTTAGTACCTAGTTTCTGGTGAGTAATAAAAATGCAACAAAAAAAAAACATTCGTTTTATTTATAAAAAAACAGTTATTTCCCGTTATAAAATAATCAGTAATAGACAATCCAGTTAGTAGGGTTTACAAATAAATCATTTTTTATTACAACAAGGACTACGTTACTTTTATCCACTTGTTATTTTAATTATTTCACTTCCTCAATCAAAAGAGATACGTCAAATCAAATGTATTAATTATTCGCCTTTGTAATCCTTGTAATTAACATCAAAAAATTATAATTATGTCGACATCTTTTTTATTAAAAACACTCGAGGTTTTTTTTAATAAAAAAAGATATCGACATGACAAAATGCAATCGATGACATACTCGTAGCACTTTAGATCAAAAATTTAATCTGCTGTGTTTTTTCTTCAACATTAGGTATCATTCTCATTATTAAAGAAAGCATTATGTGAACTAAAACAAGCACCTAGACAATGGAAACTAGAATTAAACAATATCATGATTGAACTGATTATAAAACGATCAAAAATTGCCAATTGGGTACATTAAGTTGTCCAACTTTTATCCACTTGTTGTTTTAATTATTTCACTTCCTCAATCAAAAGAGAAGAGATACGTCAAATAAAATGTATTAATTATTCGCCTTTGTAATCCTTGTAATTAACATCAAAAAATTATAATTATGTCGACATCTTTTTTATTAAAAACACTCGAGGTTTTTTTTAATAAAAAAAGATGTCGACATGACAAAATGCAATCGATGACATACTCGTAGCACTTTAAATCAAAAATTTAATCTGCTGTGTTTTTTCTTCAACATTAGGTATCATTCTCATTATTAAAGAAAGCATTATGTGAACTAAAACAAGCACCTAGACAATGGAAAATAAAATTAAACAATATCATGATTGAACTGATTATAAAACGATCACAAATTGCCAATTGGGTACATTAAGTTGTCCAAATTTAATAAGGTTATAATTTTTCCTTTATAGTATACGTTATTTGGACTTAGTGTTACCTATTACTTTTAGATATATTGCATAGTTTTTTAGATATAATTTTTAATAACCTCGACCTAATAGCCAAACGTCATGGTTAAATTACGAATTTTCCTTAGTAATTCCATATAGACCTAAGTAAATTAATATTGTGTACATTACATTCGTAATTTGACCAAATGTCGCATCGAGGTTTAAAAAAAATATCTAAGAAACTATACATCATAAAAATACACTATTCGTAGATTCTGAGTCCATCCAAATAGGGTATACTATAGGAAAAAATATAATATGAATACTTACCTTAGTAAACTTAATGATCCCAATTGTCTAAATAACAAGAGGGATGGAACGTCAACACAAGTGGTCGCAACTTTTATGTTTTTTTAATCTAACAAATCTTTGTTCGATCTTATTAATAGCATGTGTTCTATCAGAAGTGAACCCAAGTTGCTCCTTAGGGGGCTAAGAATAAATTTTAGTGATGAAAACATTCGTTCTACCGACACCTGGGTTACTGGTGCAGCCATTATAGTACGCGCAACCATCGCTAGCTCTGAATTTAAAGTTGCTTTATTACTCCAATGTTCTATAATATTTGTTTCTAATGGTATCCTTGTTGCGGTCCGCAAATCAATAAGACAAGCATTAAATGATGACAATGTTTGCTGTTGACGTCCCCGCGCTCTTTCAGTTTGGAGCAACATTTGCTCCAATGCAGTAAAATCGGTGTACGAAGTTGAAGGTCCCCTATGAAGTTCTATTTGAACCTCCTGATCTATCATGCTTGAAGGTCCAGCTCGAGGTTCCTGGGAAACTTGACCTTCCTCTTCTGACAATGTCGTGCTAATCTGCCCGCAGTTACTTATGTACTGCTCTAACCTATCTTTGGTTTCATTCAGAAGAACTTGGGCCTTCTGGCATTGCTGTTGAGACAGTACAATGCTCACGCGACCATCTAAGTATAGAGCTTCCAAAACCATATCATTCTCTATTAGAGTTTTTTCTCTATTGTCCATAGACTTAAGTAGGCTGGACGCGAAGGGTTGGTCAATGTTGCTAATCTTGGTTTTACAATTCATCCAGTTGATGTAAGTCTCCGATTGTTAATTGTTCTCTTTGTAAAAAGAGAGTACTGTCGTACAATGGCTTTAAGCAAATGATTAATTGGTCAATTTCCTCCCAAAACTCATCTGATATCAATCTGGAAACTTCGTTAATATCTTCACTAAACGCTTTCAAGGATCGTAATCGAACAAGCATATTATATTTTGAGGTCCACCTCGTTGGGCAGTCAATGATTGGCACTTTTAGATTTGCCAGCTTTAATAGATTTCTATTTGTTGGACTACGCAACATTCTGGATATCCTCCTTACCATGTCTAAGCTCGCTTGAACTTCGACATTTTCATTAATTGCATCTTTAATAGCTAACTGCAAAGTATGGGCTGCACACAACATTCCGCGGACTCTGTATCGCTCAGTACTCAAAGCGTTTTGTAGTACTCTTAGCTCGCGATGTGCGGCATCTTCTGATTGTTCAGTCACCGGATCGTCCTCCTCAGTAGATATATCAGAATCGGAATCGTTTTCATCCGAAGTGTTCACAGGAACACTGTTATCTAAGAAATCGTTGGAACAATACGAACCTTCCAATAGTTTGACCATTTTCTTCATATTACTTCCGTTGTCAGTGGTCACAGAGTATATTTGATCGGTCGCAATATAAAACTCATCTAATACTTCTAAGAGTTTATCGTTTAAAAATTCGGCCGTCTGACTTTGAAAAATTTCAGAAACTGACAAGTTTCTTACAATTATCTTGTTGTCTTTCATATATTGAATGTTGACTCCAAAAAATTTTCTTTCCAGACACGTCGCTGAATCTACTTTTAAACTAATCAATTTTTCTCGGGTTTCTGATGCTATTTTTGATTTTATTTTATAGGCAGCTTCGGGTATTAATATTCTGACAGACTTTTCATTTATTACTTTAGTTTGCTGAGAATTTGAATACTCTACTTTTGGTGCCATAATTGGGGATATTTAGTGGTACTTACTTCATTTTACTGGCAAAGCGGCAAAATTTGGTAATTAAAGTTGAAAGACAGTGAATTTCACTGATGTAATCAAAGAGGAAACACTACTAAATATTCCGTAAATATCAAGCAATATTTGTATAAAGCCAAATCTATCCACAGTGACAGAAAGTCTATTTTCTTTAAATAGGATTCAGTATTTTTTTCGGAAGAAGAACAAAGGCTGTGACAAAGGATTGAGGTAACAAGGCATTCCGGTAAACAATGTTTAGAATTTGTTAATGAAAAATTCTTGACAAGTCGCTACTGCCATTTTATCATACAAATTTAATGTTCTTATGATATGAAAGCTGTTTGTATCCCTGGGCCGGACTGACACTTGTTAGGATGCGTTTATCATAGGGTGCGTTTCGATTGGCATGGCTATTTAGTTAATTCATTTTTTGACTTATTTAAAAATATAGGGGCTTGATAGTTGGAGCGAAGCTCCCATGGATCGACTCGAATGGACTTTGTAGCAATGCGCAGATCTCAGCGAGTTCTCAACCGATTTTAGAAATTTTTGTTTTAAAATGCAAAAATTAAATTTCGCTAGGTCGTGACGAAGAGAAAATTTTGAAAAGAAAAAAAACTCCGCTATAATCTATGGTGCAAGCTTAGCCGGTGGCTGACTCTGCATCGACCTAGTTATAAGCCAATGTAAGGAAGGACAAGTTATAAATTGGACACTTGTTTTTTTTGTTTTTAGTAACTATTAGGATTAGGTATTTGATACAGGTTATTTATTGACAGTAAGATGTTTTATTAAAAATTAGTAATAATAATGACATTGTAATAATTTGCACACCTGCATGCAGGTTGAATATGATGTACAAATTTAGCTTTAAGATCTTATCCTGTTACCATATACTGGCAAATAAAAAAAAATGTTTTTGATTTTTGAGATTGCGGAGTGGAAAAGAGCAGGGAAAAGTGATGTGTTTCCACTAATACGGAGCTTCGCTTACTTTTTTCTGTGATGTGGAGTGGAGACTTCACAGGCGCATGATAAAAAACGTCCCTTTGATAATATCTTGGTGATCGGTCCTGTAAAAATATCACTTTGACTTGTCGCGAGATAACAATGTTATAAAAACACGTAGTCATTCATTCAGTTCAAGTGATATTTGTTCTGCCGGTTGCTGTTCTTACTTTATATTGTTCAGTGTATTTCTAGATCAGAGATTTCCTTGTAAAATATAATAAATCAGATATACTTGATCATTAGGTATTTGTTATGTATTATATCGTCTTGAATATTTTCATATTATAAATTATATTGACCGAGCGAGCGAAGCGTCTCCGTTTCAGCATGGGCAAAAATGTTTTTATTTAATTTTTTAATTTTTTTATATCCTTATGTAGGCACAGATGTCCAGTTGTAAGTACATTCGAATGTGAAATTTAGGAGCAAAAATTTATAAAAAATATGTGAACTCGGCTCTATTGTTAACGGCATACAGGCGTGTCAGATATTTTTATTAAAATTTTTTGCTCATACATTTGTAATTTGAAGAACTCGACTGCAAGTATATGATCCGATTCCGTCTGTCTCGTCTATTGGTCGCATTTCTCTAGTGGTTTTCGTCAATTATTTGTAAACACGATCGTAAATTAGGTGAAAATTTACTCGATGAAATTTTTCGAAAATTTGGTAGGGGTAAATAAAAATATCATAAAATACGTTAAAATATCACATTCCAGCCATTTAGAAACAGGATCGTGAGGCGTACAGCTCACAGAGGCGCAAGTTTTTGGGTGAAGTAGCGAATAGTTTACATAAATTATACTTAGTCTGAAAGGGAATTATGTTACACGCAAGGGCGTCGCCAGCCGAAGGTCCAGGGGGGGGCAGGGCAAGTTGACATATATAACATTGGACAGTAATTTGCAATGGTTTTTTTTTTTTTTTTTTTTTTTATAACTGCACAACATAGTGGCTCCACTTCGCCTGATGGTAAGCAAAAAGGGGAGCCCAAGTCGCAATGGCAACTGACGAGAAACCAACGGTGCCAAGTCAGTTGACACTGCCATGCTGGCCCGAGAGATGCTTCTTCACGCTTCGTTTGAAGGGTCCCAAGTTATAAGAAGGAGGAAACACATGAGCCGGCAAGGAGTTCCATACTTTAATAGTTCGGCAGATGAAGGAATTGCCAAACTTCTTGGTACGTGTGGGAATATTCTCCACGGTGAGGCGATGACATCGCAAGCTGGCACGTGTGGTTCTATGACGGAAAGGGGAGGGTGGGATAAGAGAAAATAACTCTTCAGAACACTCGCCATGGTATAGGCGATAGAAAACGCTCAGCGACCCAATGTCCCTACGTAATTGAAGGGGTTCGAGGAATCTGGTACTTTTCTCGTCACCTATGATGCGGACCGCCCGACGCTGCAATCTGTCAAGCGCATCGAGTAGATATTGGGCGGAGCCATCCCAAAGATGCGAGCAGTACTCAACGCACGACCGAACTTGAGTCTTATAAAGAAGGCAAAGCTGGTCCGGCGTGAAGAACCGTCGCACCCTGTTCAGGATCCCCAGTTTTTTGGAAGCTGTGGTAATCAGTGACTCGATGTATTCGTTTTGGTTCAGATTGCAGCGGATATCCATGCCTAGCATATTCAGGCTATCACGCGAACCAAGAGGAGTGCTCTGGAGACTAGGAGTAGGGAGAAACGAAGACGTCTTGGTAGTGAACGCACACACCTGGGTTTTCTTGGCGTTGAACTCAACCAGGTTAACAGATCCCCATTTGCTAATGAGGTCCAGAACCTGGTCCAGTTCAACGACAAGATTCTCACGTTTCGCGCCGATTTCCGCCCTACAAGCTCCTGGCCGGCCAAAGTATCGACCATGGACCGTACTATCATCCGCATAGCAATGTATGTTCCCTAATGGTAGCATATCATTGATATGCAGAAGAAAGAGGGTGGGTGATAAAACAGAGCCCTGTGGGACGCCAGCATTCACTGTCATGAACCGCGAAGCGCACCCTTCGACGAGGACGCGGATTCTACGCTCATGCAGGAAGTCAGCAATCCATTTACACAGTTGCATGGGCAGACCGTAGGCAGGAAGCTTGGAAAGAAGTGCTTTATGCCAGACCCGATCGAAAGCTTTGGCAATGTCAAGGCTGATAGCCAAAGCCTCGCCGTGTTTATCAATAGCCTCCCCCCAGAGGTGTGTCACATACGCTAGAAGATCGCCCGTTGATCGTTTCGGTCTGAAGCCATACTGACGATCGTTAATTAGGGAGTGATCTTCAAGGTATCGGATCAGTTGGTCGTTGATGATCCGCTCCATGACTTTGCACAACACTGAGGTTACGGCAATGGGACGGTAATTAGATGGTTCAGAACGGTCTCCTTTTTTGGGGACTGGCTGCACATTAGCTTCTCTCCACGCTTCCGGAATACTACCGGACGAGTACGAGAGATTATAGAGGCGCGTCAATACCGGAGATAACTCCGCTGCGCAGTTTTTGAGTACAATCGCCGGGATACCGTCAGGACCACTGGCTTTTCGGGTATCGAGTGACTGTAGTGCCCGACGTACATCACGATGCCTAAAATGGATTGCAGGCATCGTGGCACCACAGAAAGGTATAGTTGGCGGTGGCAAGCCACAGTCATCGACACGCGAGTTGACGGCAAAGAGGCTGGCCATGAGATCGGCTTTCTCTTGCGGCTGGTGAGCCAGCGAACCATCAGGGAGTCTCAGCGGTGGCAGCGAGGGTTGGCAGAAGTTAGATTGCACGGTCTTCGCTAGTCGCCAGTAGTTGCGCGACCCAGTTGGGTGCGAGACTAGTTCCGAGCCTACTTGTGCAACGCGCAAGGCATCTGCTCTTATATACGCTCTCTTACAGACCTTGGTGGCAGTATTGTAAGCTGTTTTTAGCGAGCCAATATTGGGGTCATTACGGGCGCGGGCCCTGACCCAAGCCCGGTACGCCATCTGCTTGTTGCTAACAGCATCAGCACACTCGCGATTGAACCAGGGGCGTCGTCGGCTTTTACTGACGATATCGGAGTATGGGATGTAATATTCCATTCCTACATCGATCTCGTCAGCAATAGCTGCAGCACTCGCTGTGACATCCTTCGCATTGAAGCAGCGTTGCACCCAGGGGACAGACGCGAAATAGTCACGCATACCGTCCCAATCTGCTGAAGAGTAGTGCCAGACTCGACGCTTACCCACCGTGGATTGCGGTGGGACTGCGCTTGGCACTGTGCTGGATATCAGACAGTGGTCAGAGGTACCCAGGGGCGCCTTGACCTCAACCTTGTATCCAGCAGGGTGGGTAGTCAGCAATAGGTCCAGCAGAGAGGGCGTTTGATCTTGGACGTCTGGTATCCTGGTAGGCTGATCAACCAGTTGTGCAAGATGGTGTGAGAGAGCAAACGCGTGGGCAGTTCTACCGGCATGGTTGGTGGTGGAGGAGCCCAACCAGGAGTCGTGGTGGGAATTAAAGTCCCCCAAACACACCAATTCTGCAGTAGGGTACACGGCTTGCGCGTCATCAGCCACCCGACTCAGATAGTCAAATAATCGGGTGGTCTCAGCGTCCCCAAAATGGGGTCGATATAGGCACATGTAGATTCGGCTTTGGAGGCCCAGGTTCACATGCACCCAAAGGACGGGAAGGGAGGGATCCTCCAAGCAATGCAGACGTCGACAACAGACATCAGAATGGACAAACAGACAGACACCAGATTTCACGAGGAAATGCTCCTCAAGCACGTAGCCGGGGTACTGCAGGTAGGATGTGTCCATTGGACGTTGAATCTGCGTCTCCGTCAAGAAGAGCATGGCGGGTCTGGCCGTCTCGAGGTGTTGGTGGACGGCATTGAGGTTCGAGTGGAGTCCGCGGATGTTAGCGAACTCAATCTTGAATAGGGTGGTGGGGGAGTGCACCGCCGTATAACGTTCCATTCTTGTTTTACTTGCCATACTTGTAGGGAAGAGAGAGAGAGAGAGAGAGAAGCGTGAAGCGGAGGAGACCTGCCACGATACAGGGGCCAAAAAGAAAAGCAGTGGACTGTTTCACCATTAACTTGTCAGCAGAGGAGTTGGACTGACCGGTCGGACGGAAGGGCCCCCGATCCCCCCCGGAAGTAGACGCCGGGTCCCCACCTTCCGGTCACCAACCGGCACGACGAACTACTCCGAGATTATGCGCGGCATGAAAGGGCAGCCTCTCTAGGCGGTTAACCTCGATTGGGCCCCTGTACTATGCCGCGGGCGGCCAGCGGAACAACCGTTTCAACGGGTCTCCCTGGCCGACGGGTCAGCACAGTCCTCCAGACAATGGATAGACAAAATCCACCCCTATTCCCCAATATCGCGACAAAAATACCCCGTAGCACTGGTAATACACCGACTGAACCCGAAACGCCACTAAGGTAAGCAACTTCATGGGTGTTTCGCCGAGTGTACGGTGGTTGCCAACCAGGCGGGTATAACCCTACCACCGGCTGAGAGGCTGAATTCTCATGATATCCCTTATTCGCCTTTTACGACATCCACAGGAAGAGAGGGAGCGGTGATTTTTAGTATTCTTACTCCGTCACCGCACGGACAAAATGGGGTCCACATATAGCAGTGCTTGCAGGTAAATTAAGTTCAGCGGCGTTAGGAAAATCAGACAATTGAGTAATGTTGATACAGCTCGCTTAGTTTATCATAGTTATTTTCATAGTGTCATGTCATATGGTATTCTGGTTTGGGGCAAAGCAGCTGATATTCAGACTATATTTGTGCTACAAAAAAGAGCCATTCGTTCTATATATAACCTAAATTCTCGTGACTCCTTAAGAGACATTTTCAAAGATATAAACATCTTAACTGTAGCGTCCCAATATATTTATGAGAATATTATGTATGTTATTAGAAACCTAGATTCATTTACAAAAAAATCCGATGTCCACAGTTTTAACACTAGAAATAAAAATAAAATTGCTATTAGAAAGTTTCGTGTTCGTAAAGTAAGTAAATCATTTTTAGGCCAATGTATTCATTTTTAATAACATTTTTGAGAGGAAGGGTCTAAACAAAACCAGATGAAAGCGCGAGCACAGCGAGCGCGAAATTTTTTGAGAGGAAGGGTCTAAACAAAACCAGATGAAAGCGCGAGCACAGCGAGCGCGAAATTTTTTGAGAGGAAGGGTCAAAACAAAACCAGATGAAAGCGCGAGCACAGCGAGCGCGAAATTTTTCGTAACCATAACCTAAGTTGAAAGACAATAATTCAATACATTTTGATGCAAGTGCAGAATTATCACGAAGCAACGGACCGAGAGATCTTGCAACGAGCCGAAAATCTGCTGGACACGACGGGTAAAGACTCGAGGCTGCCCAGTAGGTCTACGTTTGTCGTATCAGTTTTGTTTTTTTTTTTAAATGGCGTTAATATTGGGGCTGGAAACGTAAAATATACCAATTTTAGAACAAACTCTGGTCTTCAGCTGAGCGCCACTTGAATAGTTCAATTTTTTTGTACCAATGTTATATTATATGGACAATTCTTCTTCTTCGGTACACTCTACATAGTCTGTACACTCTACCTGTCGGTGAGACACGTCGCCACTCGTTTCGTAGAGTCACTTTTCATGAGCTTTACTGACGGTAGCCGATACACTGGCGATCTCATCAAAGATCTCCCTCTAGCCCCTGACTGGACTTCTAGTCTCCTAATTACATCCATTTTGTGGAGGAGTTGGAATGGATTGGAATTATTACTTACTGAATTCATTTGAGTTTTGATGTGCAAGTATGATCCATCAGACAAGTCACGTGACCGGACATATTTTTGGATCTCTAGGGGGGGGCAGCTGCCCCCCCCTGCCCCCCCTTGGTGACGCCCATGGTTACACGTTAATGGACGGTGTATTAACATTGCTACCTACAATAATTTGCTAGTTAAGCTCAAACTCAAACAGAGGTACCTATAATATAGGTTTAAAGAGGTGTACATTAAAGACAGTCGCTTATTTACATTTAAATAGTACATTACTACAGACACCGCGAAATGGGGATTTCCCGGGTATGCCCACAATTGAGGCCTGTAGGCTGATATCAATAGCCCAACTCGCACTTGACCACTTTTTTGTATGGGTGCCTAGAACCTTTATTGACCTGGATCCGCGCCTGCTTACTAACAGCTGTTATACAGTGTAATCGCGAACAGGGTTGCGCCAACGCCAATAACTTAACTTAATTACAGAAGCGAAAACTCGGACCAATTTAACATTCATCAAGTTGCGGCTAGAGCTCAGCTTCAGCCACAATTATGGATTCACCTCGGACCTTCATTAATAACATTTAAATTAGTAGAGGCTTTTAGGTAAAGTGGAGCTGCCATATAACTCGTTAATGTGGATGAGCTTTTAAGCTTCTCTTATTTTTGAAAGCGTTATGGCACCGTGCCTAAGTATTCCACTTGTAAACACATTTAAAAAGTGATTGCACTATTATTACGGGTAGAGAGACTCGAGAGATTAAGAAACAAATCCGCTTCAGTTCAGAATGTACCTAATCTAAAAAAGGTATTGTCCATCTATCTTCCTAAAGCCTACGGAATAGTTGACGAAATATCATTTGTTTTTAATAGAATAATAAAATCATTAATACGTGCTATCAATAGGTGTACCTACGCAATTTATGAATGAAACGAAGGTGACCGAGACGAGACGCCGATGAGACGCCATTCTCCTGTCACTACGCGGTAAAACAAGGGTAAAACCAGGTAAAACGAACTAATAGTAGGTACCTACAGATTATAAATATTTCGTCTACGACGCGATGTGCTGGTGGCAGATTTTATATTGTACCTATGCATGTTTCTCCACTGGTATAAAAAAATAGAGTGCTCGCAATTTCGTAACCATAGTGGGATAAAAAGTAACCAGTAACCATCTTTGGATACTATAATTGGTTAAAATCCATCCAGCCGTATCGGCGTGATGAGAAGAGTGTACACGCCACACTGCTGCATCGCGCTGTTAAGAGGTTTCCTAAACTAATGACCTCTCTCCATAGAAAACTGACTTCCAATAGAATTTTAGAATTATATAATAGTATTGATATGCGTTGTACAACACACCGCAACATTTTCGATCATGCAGATTGTTTCATAGTGACCACACGCTCTGCGACGTAGCGCATGGACAGTGTGACCACCGCTTTAAGGTTTTCATCTTTCTTAATCTTTTTGCAGGTTTGTTTTTTTGGTAGCCTGGCGAATGCCTTGAACGTGGCGGTGCTGACTCGACGCGACCTGGCCGCGGCGCCTATCAATAGGCTGCTGAAGTGGCTGGCCGTGGCCGACGTCTTCGTCATGATGGAGTACGTGCCATTTGCCGTCTACAGGTACCTGGTGAGTATCCAATGTGCGTACCTACATACCGTAACCAAGCTCCAGCCAAACACCCTATTTGGTACCTTAGAGCAGAATGTGCCGGTGCTGTGCTGACGCGGCGCGATTTAGCTTCAAGTTGTTATCAGAATACCTTTCTGGCCCCCTATTGCAAGGCAGTAGGAACGTGCTCATTTACAAAGACAAAAAATTTAAACAAAAGTACCTGTCTCTCTTTTGTTTCACAAGAGCGAGATCACGATATAATCATGGCTCACGATAGTGCCAAATAACATAAGGAATGTTGATAGATTATGTGGTTGTAGACAAAAAAAAAATCACAATGTAAGTGAAAGTAAATTGCCTTTTCCTAAATTACGATGCTCCCCGACTAGCCCTGTTTGGGTTCCGTGAAATTATCCTGTACGTTGGGGAACATTACTCAAGATTCTGAGAATACATCACTCACGAGCTGTTTTAAGATGTTAAAGACAACGCTTTATCAAGATCAGCAACAAGCAGATCTTTGTAAATCAAATCTGGCAAATGAATGAAGATTTCCCAAAAGCCTGGAAAAGTGCGCGAGGCGCACTTACGGAAGAATATTTAGGGTCACTAACATAAAATGTAATAGCTCGAAAGCTAAATGCTTAGTACAAATAAATTTGACTTAAAAGTAATCGAGGTTAATTTAAACAAAGATTTATGTAATATAATATGTGCCTACTTTATAACAAGAGCTGTTTCGATTTATTCAGGATCCCATCATCAGATCCTGATCTGATGACAATGGGACTAGCTAGTACCTTTCAAACAAAAAAATCTAAATCGGTTCAGCTGTTTTTCTGTAATAGGGTTAGTGACCCCTATTATTTGTCCGTGGGGGTATGTTAATATACCCTCTTCAACAGTCTTGAGACCCGTTACGGCCTTGTTTGCGAAGAATTACTATTCCACACAGGTTTCCTTGTTTATTAGGCAGCCTATCGTATTTGCCGTCATCGTTCGACGCTATTATGTAACATCTGATAAGGGAAACCAGCCTCCGGTTAATTTGTGATTTGTTTGTTTAATATAATCCGGATTGCTGACGTCGATAACAAAGGGAATATAAGTTGGATTTGGTGAATAATGTCTGGTGTTATATTTTGATGGAAAATTTCATTATGAATGCTTATCTTATCGCTTAGTAATTGATTTGTGATACAAGTAGAGATTAAACTAAATTGCAAGCTGTAATTTGGCATATATCTACTCGTGTGTTGCGTCAACCAAAATGTGGTATAATTACTTATTACGTCTCGCATAGCCTCATAGTTTTCTTACAACCGCCCGCAGTTCTAGCACTACATGACACGCGATTCTATATCGTGCTACAATTATTTTCTATATTTTTCCAATTCGTACAGCGTGAGAAAAACAGGTGACGCTATGTCACGCGACAAGCGGAGTCGCAATTGTTAGCCTGGCAGTCACCTGTAAGCGAGTAGCAGGTAGCACAAACAGCGCCGAGCTGAGGATACATTAAGCTTGCGCACAATGAGCGAATGACGACGTGAGACCATAAGTGACGCACGCACTGCCGAAAGTCTGCCCCTGCCACTTGGAACCGCCTGTTGCTCGAGGGTAAAAAGACAAGCTTTGACAAATATAGTTGAGCAGTCAAACCCAAAACGTGGGGGTTGTCTGCCCAAAACACAATATCAGAACCAATGTCGTGACTTGACGTCGTTGAACAATCTGCATGTAGCTGAGATGTAGTTGTAGTTAAGTAGAGTAGATAAATGGAAATAGATGATAATGTTTATTTTTAACCGTTTTTGTCAGGTTCTGCCAGGGCAGCGCGAGATGCCGTACAAGTGGGCGGCCTACTTGCTGTTCCATATGCATTTCGCCCAGATCTTCCACACCGCCTCTATATGCCTCACGTTGTCTCTAGCTGTCTGGAGATACGTCGCTATCAAGTACGTAATACGATTAGGGTACGCACTCCTGGGATTTTTCGGTAAGGTGGTATCGAGACTCCTATACCAAAATTTCCTGGGTTTGCATGGCTCATACGATATTCCATTGTTTCCCAAACTATATGCCGCGGCGCCCGGGTGCGCCGTAGAGAGTAAGAAGGGTATACTCTCTTCTGAATATGAAACAACGGTATCTAGACTCCATAGGGAGCCGATTCAATATGCTAAATCTGTGAGTGCGCCGCGGGCTAAAATATTTGGTGAAGCCTCAGGCCTCAGCACGTTAAAGGTTAAGTTAAGTTATAGTACCTATTGATATATACATTCGTGACTAGCTGTGCCAGCGGTTACGTTCTCGTGGAATTTGTATCATGGGGTCCATTTCACTTTCATATAATAGGGGTACCTCCGCCTTTGATCTCCGCAGAATGTAGATGTTATAAACATAGTTAATAAGTAGTCTATGTCCATGTCCATTGAGCTTTCAATACTTATACTACATCATGATAGGTTCGCCGTGAACAGACTGGCAGACTTACATTAAAACTGAAATAAGTGTGTTAAAAATAAACAACATGAGTTAATGACCTTTTTCACATTTTTTACTCACCCGAGAAGAGCAAGCATTATTACTTTGATGTTTTCAGCATTTCAGCATTCATTAAATTACATCCGCTGGCTACAAAAATTAATGATCATGTTAAAATGAAATTATTTATACTGCCCTGTAATTTTCACGTACTCATCAACTGTGCAATTGTGCATAATAAAATTGATGTCTACTCCATGCCAAGCTATGTCATATTTTTATTTTCCATTTTCATTGAATAAAGAGAGCAGTAGTTGCAACCAACTGGTTTAACCCCTCGTATGCTTAGACGCGTATCCGTGCCAGTTCATGAACTGCCTAAGCACGGATACGTTCTAGCGGGCAGCATACAAAAACGTAACGCGGCCGCACCTAGGTGTCAAATTCTGAAGTGGTTGCCGCATACGAGGGGTTAATAACTATTCAAGAAAATGTCTGTTGTCCACAGGTATTCGGATAAAAGTCACATCTTGTGCACAGAAAAGCGATGTAGCACCGCCATACTAAGCAGCTTTCTCCTACCACCTATACTTTGTATTCCGACGTATATGGTAAGGATAAATCTCCGATCCAATTCTCATAATGCTTCTTGTCATTAAACAATCAGATTAATTAAATACCAAACTTGATTAAAGCTACGTACGTCACTCGCAGTAATAGCGTTTAAGAAAATCGTTTAAGCTTGGGTATATACTCAGCCAAGCTACTCATCTAAACTCTGACCTATGAAATTTTGTTGTAGGTATTTGACATACATACGGCGGTCGTTCTGGAGCCGACGGGGCCTATGATTCTCTACCACGTCGATGCCGACCAGGAGGGGAAGCTTTATCAAATCAACTTTTGGGTGCATGCAGTGGTCATCAAACTGCTTCCGTGTTGCATCTTGACGGTGATAAGTCTTTGGCTGATACGAGAAGTTTACAGAGCTAATCAGCACCAGAAGAAAATAAGAGTTTATTCCGCGTGTCCGACTAATAGTAAGATGATGAAAAGGCAGTACAAAGCGGATAAGCGGACGGATAGAACAACAAAGATGCTGGTGGCTGTTCTACTATTGTTCTTAGTGACTGAGGTCCCGCAGGGTATTTTGGGGTTGTTGAGCGGGGTGCTGGGGCGGTGCTTCTTCAAGGGCTGCTACGATCTGTTTGGGGAGCTGATGGACGCGCTGGCGTTGCTCAACGGCGCCATCAACTTCGTGCTGTACTGCTCGATGTCACGCCAGTTCCGCATGACGTTCGGACAGCTTATGTGGCGCGCTCATCTGCATCGATGGCCACCGCCAACAGCGTCGCACTCCGATGGCCATACCACGTAAGTTTTATGCTTAAATTGTCCAATACAATTTAATTAGAATGTGGAACAAAAACTATATTCGATATTATGTAGTTAATACGTATACTCGCGAGTTCCAAAGAATCCGAAATCGTCCCTCTTAGTCAAACATAATGCGAAGTTTGAAATCATGACGCTTGTGTATTTTGTACCTATAGTAAAATGCAAGCGTGTTTAATGAGCTGCACTGAAAAAGAAAATACTATGAGCAAATATTGTATAATTAACTTTACATTAAAACATACTTGCTCTTGAAATGAAACAAGTAAACTTGGTAGACAGGCTTACTTTGAAAGTATTGACTTTACGATCAGGTTGCCTAAGTTAGGCAATTTAAAGTTTGGTATAACAATCAAGTTTCTGATTCATTAAATTAGTCAGATATCAATATCGAAATTACTACGGTTTCCGTAACTGTTACACATTGAATTAAAACAATTAATACGGAATTATTTTTAATTTATTATTAGTAGTATATTTAGTATTTATCAACTTTAATATAGTAAATATGTTTTTTTTGTTTATCTATAAATAAACTTTTTAACATTAATACGGATTGTATCGCGTGTACCTATTCATTATTTGTGTTTTAACCTTTAACAACATTTTATTTAAATATCATAATTTCCTACATATCTAAAATTGTTGACCTCTCTAATCGCTAACCGGCTTTGATAGGATATACGAGGGGAGGTCCAAAAGTTCGCGGAATGGAGGGGATGAGAGTGGGGATGACCATCATTTTGAATACAATACAGCACTAATTGCAAACTCATTAAGAGTAAATATACCATATTTCAAACTAATTAGGTCATTAGGTACTTTAAAAGTTATCATCGAGCAAGCAAGTCAATCCGGAACAATTCTGCAAGTATGGAGCAAATTGAGTATCGAGCCGTCATCAAGTTCCTAACCAAGCAAGGAAAATCTCCTCAGACCACCCTGATTGAGATGTCAGCAGTTTGCGGTGATCATTGGCCTGGAAAAACAATGGTTTAAAAATGGCATGGTCTCTTTAAATTTAGTAGAGAGTGTATTGAAGACGACCCTTGCTCGGGGCGGCCCGCTGAGGCCACCACATCAAACATTATCGAAATGGTTGAGAAATTACTATTGGAAGATGCCCGGCTGAAGAAGAAACAGCTTTCTACATTAGTTGGAGTATCAGAAACCACCATTTTGAGGATCCTACATGAACATCTCGGCATGACTAAAGTTAGTGCAAGATGGGTGCCGAGAATGCTTACGCCGCATCAGCGACAACAACGAATCGACGAGTCAAGCAGCTTTTTGGAACGGTGTGGCGAAGAAACTACGTCGGTTTTGAAACGGATTGTTACTGGAGATGAGATTTGGGTTCATCATTTTGAACTTGAGTCTAAACAGGAGTCAATGCAATGGCACAAGAAGGGTACCCCACCACCTAAGAAATTCAAGGTGTCAGAATCGGCTGGAAAGATAATGGCTACGATGTTCTGGGATTGTCAAGGTGTATTAATGATTGAGGACAAAAGCAAGGGCGTCACTATAACAGAAAAGTATTACGCAACATTATTGGAGCAATTGCGGCAATGTATTAAAGAAAAAAGGTGAGGAAAGATAACCAAGGGTGTGCTGTTGCTTCATGACAATTCTCCAGTTCACAAGAGCTGTATTGCGACAACTGCCCTGGGCAAATGTGGCTTCTAAGAATTAGACCCTCCCCCCTACAGCCCGGTCCTGGCTCCCAGTGATTATTATTTATTCCCAAATTTGAAGACAGAGTTGCGAGGAAAGAAATTTCACACCGATGATGAAGTAAAGGACGAAAAATTGGCTCATTTCGACATCTAAAACAAAAAATATTATTTAATAGGTTTAGAAAAATTACTTTCCCGATCGAACAATAGTATTTTATGCAACCGTTGTATAAGAGGGGGCAAAAAACGCGAGTGGCATGGGTTACGACGTGAGCGTAGCGAACATCGTAAGAAAGATGCCACGAGCATTTTTTGACCTACTTATACAACGTTGCATACAATACTTTTTCTACGACTCGCCATTTCATATATAAAATGCAAATAAACAGCAAAGAAGATAATTACATGTTCCCGCTCGGAATCAACAAAATTAAAAAAAAAAAATAGTCTGATAACCTTTTTTTTTTATTGACGTCCATCTGTCAAAATAATATGAACTTATACATAAAGGTATACGTTCACTATACTAAACATCCATGCACTGAATTTTTTTTTTTAAGTTGGCAGCAAATCCTTAGTACAAAAAGTTTTTTTTAAATTGCATATTGTGTGAATGCAGCTGTTTATCTTGCAATCTGCGGTAATAAGTGATGCTTTTTTGGCGACATTATAACATCGTTTAGCAGTGTTTTTTTGGGCAATAGAGTATAGACTTTTACAGACTTTCATAATCTATGTCTTTATATTAGAGTTAGTAATTATATAAATTACAGAAAAAAGTACTGGAGTAGAAAAATGTATTAACCTTAAGGGGGACTATATCGAAAAAGAAAAATAGTAACGTCTTTGTATTCGATTAATAAGTCCGCCATTCCGCGAACTTTTGTACCTCCCCTCGTAGCTCAAGCAAATTAAGCCGAATATGGGCAATCAGGGGAAATAATTCGTGTAGTTTTGAAAATTGGTACAGTTATACCCTATAGTGTCTAGATGAACATACTAAAAGTCCTCGAGGGTGGGGGCTGTGCTAAGGGAGTAGGGGGGGGGGGGGGTTGAAGGTACCTTTTTTCTGATTTTCGCTCATATCTCAAATATCTGTAGAAATAGCATTATGAGTACTTCGGACAAAAGTTTTCACGTAAAATTCCCTACAAATTTGGTCATATTCATTTTTACTCTACGATCAATACTTTGGGAGCTCCAGGGTGTTTAAGTTAACAGAAATATCAAAAAATTGTCGTTCAAGAAAACGTAGTTTTTTCGTAGTTGCTCATCATAACACGCAAACGTGTTGCAACGTTGTTAGTTAAGCGATAATGATAACGTTGTGTAGTTGGGAAATTCCCGTTACCTGTAAATTCCCATTTGGGAATATTCCAAGTAAATTCCCATTGTTCCCGGGAATATACGAGCTCGGTGGACCCATTCCTTTGATATTTCGTTTTGAGCTAATTAATTGAATACAAGCAAACCATTTTCACTTTTTGACTCATCCTGAATCACCACTTAGAGTGATTAATTGATTATCATAAAATTTACCTGATGATGGACCCTGGAAGCCCGTAATGGATCGGATCTCAAGATACGTTCAACGTAGACATGTGCGGTTTTCGCATTTCAATTCATTTTGATAAGCAGTTAGAGCCGGTATCATTAAATAAACCTGATGATGGAATCCTGGAAGCCCGTAATGGATCTCAGGATACGTTCAACGTAGACATGTGCGGTTTTCGTATTTCTATTCACCTTGATGAACAATTAGAGCCGGTGTCATAAAATAAACCTGATGATGGAATCCTGGAAGCCCGTAATGGATCTCAGGATACGTTCAACGTAGACATGTGCGGTTTTCGTATTTCTATTCACCTTGATGAACAATTAGAGCCGGTGTCATAAAATAAACCTGATGATGGAATCCTGGAAGCCCGTAATGGATCTCAGGATACGTTCAACGTAGACTTGTGCGGTTTTCGTATTTCAACTCTTCTTGATGAGCAATTAGAGCCAGTATCATAAAATAAACCTGATGATGGATTCTGGAAGCCCGTAATAATCATAATCATAATCATAATCAATTTATTTGTAAAGCCAATTTACATGTCAGTTTACATGGCATACACATTAACATTCAATGGTATAAATAATCCTTATATCGTAAGCATATTCAACCAGTTATAAAAATAATAAATAAAAAACATTTGAAATTCAATAAAAAAAATTATCAATTAGTAGTAATAATGATATTGATCAATTAGTAGTGATTAAATAATAAATCTCAGGATACATTCAACGTAAAATAAAAAAAAAAAATAGTTTTATTTCTTAATTCACCAATTTTCTAAGCTTTTGTTATCTTTCACAACACCGTGTAGCTCCTAAAGTATAGATTGTAGAGTAAACATATATATGTCAAATTTGTAGGAAATTTTATGTAGAAACTTTTGTTCGAAGTAATTATAATGCTATTAAAATCTGAATAAAGTACCTTCAACTCTCCCTACTCACTCAGCACAGCCCTCACCCTCGAGGACTTTTAGTGTGTTCATCTAGACACCACCAGGTTTATTTCATCTGTGTTAGTATGATCATCAGGTTTATTTTATGATACCGGTTCTAACTGCTCATCAAGATGAGTTGAAATGCGAAAACCGCACATGTGTACGTTGAACGTATCCTGAGATCCATTACGGGTTTCCAGGATCCATAATCAGGTTTATTTTATGATACTGGCTTTAATTGCTCAACAAGGTGAATTGAAATGCGAAGACCAGACATGTCTACGTTGAACGTATCCTGAGAGCCATTACTTACGGGCTTCTAAGGCCCATCATCAGGTTTATTTTATGATACCGGCTCTAACTGCTCATCAAGATGAGTTGAAATGCGAAAACCGCACATGTCTAAGTTGAACGTATCCTGAGATCCATTACCTACGGGGTTCCAGGATTCCATCATCAGGATTATTTTATGATACCGGCTCTAATTGCTCATCAAGATAAGTTGAAATTTGAAAACCGCACATGTCTACGTTGAACGTATCCTGAGATCCATTACCTACGGGGTTCCAGGATTCCATCATCAGGCTTATTTTATGATACCGGCTCTAATTGCTCATAAAGATAAGTTGAAATTTGAAAACCGCACATGTCTACGTTGAACGTATCTTGAGATCCGATCCATTACGGGCTTCCAGGGTCCATTTTCAGGTAAATTTTATGATATTCACTTTAAGTGGTGATTCAGGATGAGTCGAAAAGCGAAAACGGTTTGCTTGTATTCAATTAATTAGCTTAAAACTAAATAACAATGGAATGGATCCACCAAGCTCGTATATTCCCGGGAACAATGGGAATTTTCGTGGAATATTCCCAAATGAGAATTAGCCGGTAGCGGGAATTTCTCAACTGCACAACACAAGTGTTATGATGAGCAACTACGAAAAAACTACGTTTTCTTGAACAACTACTTTTTAATATTTTTGTTAACTTACACACCCTGTAGCTCCCAAAGTATTGATCGTAGAGTAAAAATGAATATGACCAAATTTGCAGGGAATTTTATGTAAAAACTTTTGTCCGAAGTAATCATAATACTATTTCTACAAATATTTGAGATATGAGCGAAAATCAGGAAAAAGGTACCTTTAACCCCCCCTACTCCCTTAGCACAGCCCCCACCCTCGAGGACTTTTAGTATGTTCATCTAGACACCATAGGGTATAACTGTACCAATTTTCAAAACTACACGAATTATTTCCCCTGATTTTATTAATTTTCTTAGAGTAATAAAATTGCCGCCATTTTGTCAACTCTTTCATAGACCGTATTTATTTAATGATTTTTGAGATAACTTCTAAATCAAAGAATCTAAATCACCCTACCGAGGGGCCTTACTTTTAGGAATATTTATTAATCTTAGTTTAGTGTTTTATAAATTATAACCCATGCATTTGCTTTTTATCTTTAATTTGGGTCATAATAAATATAATTTGCCATCTAAATCCTTCCTTCCACTTCAACTTCAATTTAGATTTGTATAAGCTTAATAATGTACCTACTAGGTACATTAGATCAAATATCACTTTTTCACCTACGCGGTACATTATGATTATAACCATAGCTCATATACATATACATATATATCCCATACCTACTTCTATTACGGCAACGAATTAGAAGCAAAATATCCCCCGTCACACAATAAAAGTGGAACTTGAGTGAATAGAACATACAAAATTGTTTGTATAGCACTCTTGTTAACGTAAGATGTTGGGACGCATAACTTCCTTAAAGTGTTTGTAAAGAGCTTCCAAAGTCAGATATTACATTTCTTCAAGTATGCTTGAAGGATCTTTTTTGTGTGTCTTGTAATAAATTAGTTGTTTTTGTTCTAGAGCGAAAACGTCGGTTCCGTGAGGAAAGATCGTACAAGAGAAACGTGCAAATGTCATGCAGCAATTTCTGTAAATATTTAAGTACTCGTACATTCATAGGTAGATAGAATACTAGTCATTGATTATCGCCGTCTAAGTGTAACTTAGCATTATGTATAAATATAACTAAAGTGTTAATTGTAACTTAGACATAAGATTCTCGTACATTAACTTTACTATTTCATCTTCAGATTTTGTCGGTTAAATGTTTTGCTATTCTTGGAACTGCTCAAACTTAAGTTAACAAGTAAAATTATATGTACACTTAAGAATCATAACTGAATTCCAAAGAGTCTGTATATTTATTGTCATTGAAGATATTTTAATAGTTCTCTCAAAAAGTGGTGTGCTTCAAAAAATCGTATATCCGGGATACGATATTTTTGAACCGGGGCATAAACTTGATATGGCGCCCCTTGTCCCTCTGCTAGGCGCCTTGATTCGTTTATTGTGTTACGAAATATATGAATTTGGCGCCCCCTACGTATCCGTCCATGGCAAACCTCTTCGAGTAGGTAGTATTTGAAACAAAAATTGACAGTGAATATTTCAAACTGTAGGTTTTAAATATATACCTACCAATAAATCGCAATAGCCCTGTTCTAAGTAGTAACATTGACAATATGTTAAGAAACATGTTTGATCATAGAGAAAAATGTTTAAAACAATCAGCATTTTGGAACGGATAAGAAGCCTTAAATAATGTGATCTCTAACATGTTTCGGAGCGCATAATGTGACACTGACAAATTGACAAGCTTCGGTTTGTTGGCAAAAAATGCAGCCTCCACTGGGATTGAGTTTTCAGTATATACGAGTACATAACAATTTTCAATTTCACGGGCACTTCGGGCACGCGAAGAAGTTAGAAAGTACATTTTTGGTTTGCTTTGTTAATTTATGTAGGTATAGAAAAATCAATTGCTGTTCGTTTGTGTCGCTAAAACTCCAGAACGGCAGGGCAGATTTAGCTGATTTTGGTTTTGAAATGTTTGTCGTAGGCCAGGGAAGGTTTAAACGGTGAGGTATATTAGCAGCTTACTGACACAGACCGAATTCTACGCGGGCGGAGCCGCGGGCACAGCTGGTATTTTATAACTTTGTATTGATATCAATGATTTTTTTATTTTATAAGATTGATAGTGAATTTTTGGAGACGAGTGGGAGCAAGGTTGCCTACAATGAAAAATAAATTGTTAATTTGAAATAGTTGTAGGTAAGGTGAAATAAAATACTTCACAGTACCTAAACAGATTAAATATAAAATCTAATGAGTATTCTAACGGAACTCGTACTGTTAAATATAAATGTGATGATTTGACGAGTTTTATATACATAATTGTAATAGTTAGCTAGTAGTATCTATTAGTTATTAAGGAATACATCAATTAGGAACATTAACATTTTCAAAAGTGTTTTTCTCAATACCATTCGTATACGTTTTGAGAACTCAGAATTTACGGTTGGTTTTATTTTTATCTCACATTGCTTTTTAGATATATTTTTTCAAATCTACGATGCGACATTAGTTCACTGCCCGAATGTATATACCTACATAAATATAATTTTGGTCAATATGAAGTCAGTAAGGAAAACTAAATAAATAACTGATATTTTCGAAAATGTAAAAATGTGGTAACGTTTAATTTTTTTTCTTTTACTTATATTTTGTCAATTGCATTTAGACCAAAGTACATAATAATGTATAATTATGTACAATCAGGTGGCGAAGTAATGTCACATCAAGTATTTAAATCATTAAACCGGAAAACAAAACGCCTTAAAATGTCTCATCCGTAGGGTTTAAGTTCACATAACGTATACAATCGGGATAAAGTATAAAATACTTACCTCTGGAAAACTAAATGTTCCCAATTATTTTTATACCAATGAAAAATGCGAGTCAATAATTGTATAGTCTGCATAATTAGGCGTATCGTTATTTTTAGTAATTTAATTTTATATCAATGATATTTATAATGTTTATGGTCAGTGGGTAGATACTGATGTACTTGGTCCATAATTATGATCACAGATGGGATGGGTTATGGCTGGATCAACTGGGATATACATATTTTTTACAACCTAAACTCAGAACCCATTTCAGGGAATACGGTTCTTATACCGCAGTAAACAATTAAATGGTGACAATATGACCCTTGTGAAAAGTTATTCATGTAATACTTACTAACGAGAAAAACAATTCAACGAATCTTATTGGCAAACGAATGAAACTATTAATCTTAAATTGGCTGATATTTTACGATTTTAATATAAACAAGTGGGTTTATTTATCTGCATCCTAACCACCCGATAGCTTGGGCCCCCTACCTCGCTGCCGGCGGCACTAGCTTACGATTTTTATAATGTGCTCATCATATATATTTTGCAATGTTTGTCTTTTACTTTTTATATGTTGTACAAAATTTAGCCTAAGAAATAGTAACTAGTTGATTTTCATGAATTGCACTAGCCCCTTTAAGACATGCTGGTACAATCCGTGGCCAACTAGTACAAGTAATAAAAAAAAAATTGGGCAAGTGCGAGTCCGACTCGCGCATGAAGGGTTCCGTACCTATAGGTATATATATATATAACAAGTTTGTTGTATGGGACAGCGACAGCGAAGTCTCAGTAATAGGGTCCCGTTTTTACCCTTTGGGTACGGAACCCTAAAAACTATTAAGGTCAGTCAGGGTAAAAGTGCGCTAGAGGGATAAGCATACCTACCATATCGATACGTCAAAAAGTAGAGATGAGACTACTAACCCATATTGCGAGAACTCTAAATCTCTTCGCGATTGTCTTCCATGTGTCTTCGCAGACTCTTGGAATTCTTCGGCCACATCGCAAGAAAAGACGGTGGCAACCTCGAGCGGCTCAACATGACCGGCAAAGTAGATGGGAAGGCCTCGTGGACGAGACCCAATACGTTGGTCCGACCGGACCCGCACCGCTTTTGACTTTTTTACTACGCCGCCGTTCACACCGTCGTGGACAGAAACAGAGGTCGTACGAGAAAAAGCGATGCAAAAGGGAGGTCACGACCCTCAACTCGGACGCAAGGAGGATCGCCATCTTACAACCACACAACTATTTAATATATAATAAATTGGCAGAAGTAACTGGCGCACTTACCCCGGCGGACCTTTTATGCTTATGAAGCGTTACTTGATTTTGAACTCAATGTGACTTGTATTCGATTTTTTCAAGTTATGTGATTTTGGACCTTCAGGAAAACTAATGTTAGATTCACTGGTTTTATTGCTTTTCGCTCTGGATTAGCTAATAATAGATACAGTACCTTTACCATGAGTTAACGTGACCGTACCCGCTGGCGACAGCGTAAACAATTTGTATGGAAAATAGTACAGCGCCGCTAGCGGTTTCTTTGCAGAAATACAATTCTCCATAGAAATAGAGTTAAACCAAAATAAACATAAACACTCAGATACTTTTAGCGTTATTTATAATAATTATTACCCACAAATTTGTACGCCTAGTGGCAAGACATAGAGAACTTCTGTCTAATGTAACAACTGCTTTGTACCTATGTTTGACAAATAAATATATTCTATTCTATTCTATTCTATACTTATACTAGTCGCGTTCGTATTATCTCTTAGTATAACTAAGATCCGTTAAATAATAAAGATATGTACGTCTAAAAAACCTTTGAAAAAATACGGTCTTTTAAAAGTGAACTGTTCTTAAGCTAATTAATAGTGATATAAGCTTTTAAATAATCTAATTCTTTAAAAATAATATAAACGTCATCAATACAGTTTCTCTTGTACGGGTAATCATCATAAATATTGTACATCGAATACTGTACGGACAATCATTTAAGATACTATCGTAAAAAAGGTTTACATATTCTTTGATAAATAAAGCTTTGATGAAAATGTGTTCTTTTTCATTCCGGACATTAACAAATTTCAGTGTTTGCATCTGCTAAGTGTGAGTAGGTACTCACTTCATTTCCTCTGAGATTGTTGTATTTTTTTTACTAATACGTACTTATGTATACCGTGTGATTAATCTAGATGGGTTAATACGGAGAAGTCAGACACTTGTCATCACGCTCTTTACGGTACAAGTTGTATTCATGATTATCTTTATGAGAATTATTAATAACGAATGTAGAATAGCCTGGCAATTCACGAGGTGACGATATTGACATAATGATGGACTGTTAATGAATTAGTGAATGTATGAAATATACCTAGTTCACTGACCTCAATCCTTCAGTAGAGTTACTGTTTCTGTACCCGAGGCCCGCCGACGAAGAATCCTTTTGCTTTAAGTACTGAAGCTGAGCTGATGAATGAGGGTTCTGAGCTGAAGTATTACTCTTCTACACTGATGGTCTGAGGAGTCTGAGCTGAGTCATAACGCTTCTTACTGATGATCTGAGATGTCTGAGCTGAGTCATAACGCTTCTTACTGATGATCTGAGATGTCTGAGCTGAGCCATAACTGAGAAATAACGCTTCTGTGCTGACGATCTGAGCTGAGGTCTGAGCAGTCCCGCCTACCACTGGCGGTAGCCATCCCCTTTCCTATTTTATCAACCAAATACTAACTGATCTGTGTAAGTGATCTAAGAAACTCTTTTTATGACTGAATTGCTGGTATTACTACAACTAATTCATTAATCCCGAGTAGCGTCCGTCAACCCTGTCCTCGTCCCTGGTTCGCTGTACCCGCCATCTTTCTTTTGTCATAGTAACGTCACTTACGTAGATGCTAGTGCCATCTGCGAGAAGCGCTGGCCTTTACATTTACGTTCGCGATAGTTCGCGACAACACTATACGAATACGAGATAGGAAAATCTGTTCTTAAGAACGATGGCGTTGATTATAAATTATTTTTATTTTTATTATCTCATACATAATTAATTGCGTCTGAACCCGCCTTCCTCTCAAGACCAGGCAAGCTCCGTGCTTTCAATTCAATGATGTTTGCGTGACCTCTATCACGTCTATGCTAGAAGAGTTGTGAATTCTTTGGTTATCTGATTAGTAATGTTTCATCTGTATTTATTTATATATTAATATATATTTATCTAAGTATTTATTTATTAAAACTTGTTAAAGTTAGTTGTAAAGTTTGTTGTGTTCGGCGCGACTTTTGAATTGGCGAGTGGCGGCGTGCTTGTCTACTACGTACTGGAACTACTGGAAGACGCAATGAAGTCTTCGGCTAACTATTATTGTAGCTCTGCCGACGACGCAATTGTATGTGTCCCGTTTACATTACTCTACGAAGACCGAGGGGATCGTAGAGTACGTAGGTGTGAAGACCGGAATCATCCTGAGGGTCGTGACGTTGGAGTCTCGCCACAAAGTGAATTTTAAGTCTTATGAGTTGAGGGTTCCGACTGATCAGCGAACTTCATGAAGGAAGAATTTTGGCCGAAAGGTGTTCTATTTCGGCGTTTCCGCGGTCGGTTGCCAAACACCACGGACTTGCGTAACAGTTCGTTAAAAATGTGATCTTAGTTGTTTAGTGTTTTAATATTTCATATGTATGTTAGTAGTAGTAGTAGTATGTATGTTAGATTGTAAGGTATTTATCCTAGGCCTTTGATGCCTAAAATAAATGCATTATTATTATTATTTGTATGTCGCACCCATTCACGGGACAACAATGGTGTCCGGGACCTTTAGGAGGCGTGCACGGAGCCGAAGCCAACGTGCAGAGCCCCTTTCGACAATGTAATAAAATGTAAGGGGTACACCATGCGGATGCTCGCCCTGCCTGTGTCATGGGACGCACGCAGAGACAGTACCCGCTAGATGCAAGAACTATTGTGGTTGTATGGAGTCTAAACACTACTAGGCTATTGTATATGAGATGCGATGGACTAACTACTAGGCTATTGTTTGAGACAGCCGGACGTCTACCAGGAAAAGTGTCTCATAGCAAAAATGGCACTGGTAGACGATGACTCGCCTCCCGCTAGATGGGCCCCCATAAATAGCGACACATAGAGTAACCTAAGGACAACACCGGTGCGGAAGGCTAAGGGCGGAGAGGTGTTTAGAGCATGGATACCGGTATTCGATAATATCGAAAAACCGGAATATCGGACCAAAATTCCGATATTGAAATATCGATTTTGCTTTTTCCCAATATCGGTATTTCGATATTTTCGATATTAGAACGAGGATTTTTTTTTATAACGGCATAACATAGTGGCTCCACTTCGCCTGATGGTAAGCAAAAAGGGGATGACACTGCCATGCTGGCCCGAGAGATGCTTCTTCACGCTTCGTTTGAAGGGTCCCAATTAAGTTATAAGAAGGTAATTTTAATAGTTCGGCAGATGAAGGAATTGCCTAACTTCTTGGTACGTGTGGGAATATTCTCCACGGTGAGGCGATGACATCGCAAACCGGCACATGTGGTTCTATGACGGAAAGGGGAGGGTGAGATAAGAGGCACTAACTCTTCAGAACACTCGCCATGGTATAGGTGATAGAAAACGCTCAGCGACCGGACCGCCCGACGTTGCAATCTGTCAAGACCATCGAGTAGATATTGGGCGGGGCCATCCCAAAGATGCGAGCAGTAGTACTCAACGCACGAACGAACTTGAGCCTTATAAAGAAGGCAAAGCTGGTCCGGCGTGAAGAAGCGACGCACTCTGTTCAGGATCCCCAGTTTTTTGGAAGTCAGTGACTCGATGTATTCGTTTTGATTAAGATTGCAGTGGATATCCATGCCTATCATATTCAGGCTATCACGCAAACCAAGAGGAGTGCTCTGGAGACTAGGAGTAGGAAGAAACGAAGACGTCTTGGTAGAGAACGCACAAAACTGGGTTTTCTTGGCTTTGAACTCAACCAGGTTAACAGAACCCCATTTGCTAATGAGGTCCAGAACCTGGTCCAGTTCAACGACAAGATTCTCACGTATCGCGCCGATTTCCGCCCTACAAGCTCCCGGCCCACTAATATATCGACCATGGACCGTACCTATCATCCGCATAGCAATGAATGTTCCCTAATGGTAGCACATCATTGATATGCAGAAGAAAGAGGGTGGGCGATAACACACGAGCCCTGTGGGACACCAGCATTCACTGTCATGAACTGCGAAGCGCACCCTTCGACGAGGACGCGGATTCTACGCTCATGCAGGAAGTCAGCAATCCATTTACACAGCTGGATGGGCAGACCGTACGCAGGAAGCTTGGAAAGAAGTGCTTTATGCCAGACCAGATCGAAAGCCTTGGGCAATGTCAAGGCTGATAGCCAAAGCCTCGCCGTGTTTATCAATACGCTAGAAGATCGCCCGTTGATCGTTTCGGTCTGAAGCCATACTGACGATCATTAATTAGGGAGTGATCTTCAAGTTGTCGGATCAGTTGGTCGTTGATGATCCGCTCCATAACTTTACTCAACACTTGTGGTTACGGCAATGGGACGGTAATTAGATGGGTCAGAACGGTCTCCCTTTTTGGGGACTCAAATAAATCTTATAATATTACTTAATAATATTCTTATAATAATAATAGTGGGGAGGTTAATAATTCTTATAATTATGAAATTAGTTCCCTAAACAATTGATGCGTCGTTTGAAGTTTTGAAGTAATAAATACTGATGATGATGATTTGGTGTAGGGACGCCCGGCCGGAGACAGGCGGGCTGTCGATCGCTTGGGTGCGTTCATTCAGCCCAGTTCCCAGTTAGAGCCAACGGTTACTGTCCCGGCAGCGCTCCCATACAGCCTTCTTCCTCGAATCTTCTTGTTCTCCTGCAGAAAGAAAGGACATCTTTAAGGTTAATGTCCCTCAGCTCCTCCTCTTCCAGTTTATCTTTCCCGAAGATGCTATAGCGTACTATCGCATACATGCCACACTCTGCTATAACATGCTTACTAGTCTCCTCATGGCCACAATATGAGCAGCTTGGGTCACTTACTACACCCATGACGTTTAGGTGCCTGTTAAGGCTGTTGTGGCCCGAGATTATACCTGTTAATAATCTGAGATTTTTCTTACCTAGTTCCAGGAGATACCTGGTCCTTTTCCTGTTTATGCCTCCTAGGATCATCTTCGATTGTCGACAGTCCGTTGTCTCACGCCATTGTTTGTTGGCCTCTTCCTCCATTAGTCTGGCTATAACTCCTTTCGTGACTTCTGCCGATATTGGCAGTGCAGGTTCAGGTCCTATGAGTTCCCTTTCTGCCCCCAGTCTTGCCATCTCGTCTGCCCTTTCATTCCCTATCACACCCTGATGTCCAAGTACCCATGCTACCGTAATCCTTGTGTGCTCTCCAAGTTTGTTTAGGGCTTCCCTACATTCCACTACCAAGGATGAGCTTACCATCGGCTTGTCTAACGCTTTTAGCGCAGCCTGGCTATCTGTGTATATGACGACAGATCCCTCTCTCTGCGAGCATTCATCTATTATTTGCACACATCTCATTATGCCACATACCTCTGCCTGAAATACGCTGGCATACCTCCCCAGAGGTATGTGTACCTTCTTCCTCAGCTTCGGTATCACTACACTGGCTCCTGCCAGTTTCGTCGATTCCCGCCGAGAACCATCCGTAAAGCAGACAGTCACGGGGTGTTCTACCTCTATTTTCCAGTTATCCCTGTCTCCTATATGTATCCTATATTTCTTATCGAACATTTCTCGTCTCTTTATAAGGTCGTTGTTTTGGGTGATCATCCCTGTAGTGAACTCTTTAGTGAACTAACTTTATGGTGTTGTTTTAAATATACTTTTACAATACTTCAAGATTGATTAATGTCACTTATATTCTTCTACTAAATAAAATGCACGTTTGTTATTGAAAAGCTACTTTATTTTATTGGCGACGAAATGGACGCCGAACAATTTGCGCAATTCCTTAGCGTTCAACAGGCGCAACAGGAACAAATTTTAAAACTCCTTACCGTGGCACTCGCGCCCACCACAAAACATGCGGCAGCGAGCTCCACATCGACAGGTGGCAGCGTGACGAGCACTGCCAACTCACAGGAACAACCACGTAACAAAATGGCCACATTAAAATCGTTTAACATGGATCGGTACAACCCGGACAACTTTCGGGTAAGCGATTACGTAGACTTCTTCGAAGCCAAGTGCAGAATACACGACGTGAATAAAGACGACGAGATAAAGAAAGACTTACTTCTTAACTGCATAACACCTGACGTCTTTAGGGAACTAAAAACAGCACTTATTCCCAATTTTGAAACAAGTACATACACAGAAATACGTACGAAACTTCTTGATTTATATCGCGTAAAGAAGACTAGATACCGCGCACTTACGGAGTTTTGGGGCTGCGTAAGAGAAGACACAGAATCTATGGAGCATTATGCTAACCGATTAAAGGGCTTGAGCATAGATTGCGGGTATGACGACGCACTTCTGGAACGGCAGCTTCGTGATCGGTTTGCGACTGGGTTGAATCACACGGAGCTGGAAACAGATTTAAAGCAAAAGTGGCCTGATCTAACCGAAACGCATGATAAACAGACCACTGAAGTTTCTTTTGCTCAATTGTTTGCAGTCGCACAGTCACGTGAACAAGCAGAGCACGACACCAACACTACAACGACAAGTATCAAACGGATTACAAAAAAGTACAAAGCCAACTATCACCGACCAGAAACTTATACTAGCCCACGGAAAATACGGTCTAGCCAATGTCTTCGCTGTGGCAAGCATGAAAAACATAACGTGTCTGATTGTCCAGCCCAGAAGCATACATGCGAAGAATGCCACACACAGGGGCATTATGATAGTTGCTGTATTAAAACTGGACGAGCGTATCTGATGAAATACAGAGCCAAGACACCGACATCTCGACACAAACTGCAACGTGTAACAAACACCGCAGACAGAACATCTTCCGACTCAAATTTGTCTTCGGATAATGACGACAGTGACAACGAGCTGGTATGCAGTATAGTTCCGGCACAAAACAGAGACTGCAAGAGAATAGACACCATCATCAACGGCAGACGCTGTACAATGGACTGGGACCCTGGATCAGCATATTCCATTATCAGTACATCATTTTGGCGGCAAATAGGGTCCCCAACGCTAACTAAAGCACCCAAGTTAAAGGCATACTGCAACTACAAACTGAAGTCAAAGGGCCTCACGGACGTGACTGTGGAAGTCGAAGGGAAGCAGAAAATAGTACCAGTAGTAGTCATGAAGCACGCAGACCCAATGCTCTTTGGATTGCAATGGAGTGAAACATTTGGGATGACGTTTCCTAAACCTGTCTACTCAATTAAAAACGCGACACCAAAAACATTACAACAAGTCCTTGACAAATACAAGCAACTGTTTGACGGCAAACTCGGAAAAGTCGAAAACTATCAAGTCAATATTCACGTAAAACCAGGAGCAGAACCTGTACACCTACCAGCACGGCCTATCAAATTCGGAATGAAGAGGAACATAGAAAAAGAAATTGCACGTCTTGTGGATGAGAATATTATTTACCAAGTAGACCCCAACCTTACACCAGTAGAGTGGGCCACACCCACCGTCAATGTCGTCAAACCAAATGGTGACATTAGAATATGTGGAGACTACAGAAGTACATTAAATCCTGTTTTGGTAAAACATTTACACCCAGTTCCACTATTTGATCAATTACGACAGAAACTGGCACGCGGACAACTATTTTCTAAAATTGATTTAAAAGATGCCTACCTACAATTTGAAATAGCACCAGAATCAAAAAAATACCTTACGCTTGCAACTCACAAAGGCTATTTTCGATATAATCGGATGCCGTTTGGAATTTCCATAGCGCCATCTGTGTTTCAACATTATTTAGACGAACTACTCAGCGATTTACCTAACACAGCTGTATATTTTGACGACATCGCGGTAGCCGGAATTAACATGGAAGAACATCTACGTACACTATGCCTAATTTTTGACCGTCTACAGAAAGCGGGACTAAAGGTTAATTTAAAGAAGTGTTCTTTCCTAGAAAAGGAGATAGAGTACCTGGGACACACGATAGACAAAAATGGTATACGCCCTACAAAGAAAAAACTTGAAGCCATTTCCAACGCCGCCGTACCCACCTGTTCGAAAGAATTGAGATCATTTCTTGGGCTTGTCAATTTCTACGAACGCTTTATTCCACATTTACACGGACTATGTGCAGACCTCCATGAATTAACAAGCGGGAGACAACCGTGGCGCTGGACAAACCATGAAACGATGGTTTTTGAAGCTACAAAGGAATGTATAGCTTCATCAAGACCGCTAGCGGCATTTGATGAGGATCGACCTATCTTTCTTGCCTGCGACGCCTCTGAAAAAGGCGTAGGGGCCGTATTGTATCATAAAAATGGGAATACTGAACACCCCATAGCTTTCGCTTCGAGAAAGTTACGCTCGGCGGAATCCAAATATTCCGTTATTGATCGAGAAGCTCTCGCCATCTTATTCGGTATAAAGAAATTTGATCAATATTTACGCGGAACTAAATTCACATTAGTGACTGATCACAAACCATTGATACACATATTAGGATCACAACGAAACCTCCCAAAGATGGCTAACAACAGACTTGTGCGGTGGGCCCTAATAATTGGAAGTTACAATTACGAAATCTTGTACCAAAAGGGTGAAAACAACATACTGGCAGACTGTTTATCCAGATTACCCAACAATGATACACAGCCATCGGAATGTGAGCGTACAGTGCACAGGATAGAGTCACGCCTTCTCGAGAACAGAATGTCCGACTTACATCTCTCTGAGGACATTTTGAGAGAGGGAACTAGACAAGATGCCACACTGCTAGAAGTATTAAAATGTATTAAAACTGGCTGGAGAGAGTTACAGTATACAAACGATATTAAGCATTTTTTCAAGAAGCGGAATGAGCTCTCTATAGAAAATAAAATAATGATGTGGCAAGGCAGAATGATAATTCCAACGAGCCTGCGACGGAAAGTACTGACATACCTTCATAGAGGTCATCCAGGTATTTCAGCTATGAAGGCTCTGGCTCGTTTTTATGTTTGGTGGCCATCCATTGATGAAGACATAGATGATCATGTTAAGAGATGCATTCGATGCCAGCAAAATAGACCTCATAACCCAGAACTACCGGTATACTCTTGGTCTATTCCAGAACGGGTGTGGGAGAGAATACATATCGATTTTGCCGGACCTTTCGAAGGCACTTATTGGTTGGTTCTAAGTGACGCCTTGTCCAAGTGGATAGAGATCAAACCCATGAAAAATATAACCACACCAAACTTGTGTAACGTGCTAGATGACATCTTTTGCACATTTGGTCTTCCGGAAATGATAGTTTCTGACAACGGCCCTCAGTTTACTTCATCGGAATTCAAGGAGTACTGTAAACGTCAAGGTATTTCACACATAAGATCATCACCTTATCATCCCCGAACCAATGGTCTAGCGGAACGGTTAGTCAGGACTTTTAAATCGAGATTTGCCTCAGCGGCTGAGCCTCAACAACAACGGCTACGTGAATTCCTATTCACCTACAGAATCACTCCTCATAACGCCACGGGTAAATCGCCGGCTGAGATGATGTTTGGGCGAACGTTGAATACCCTACTATCCAATATACGACCCAATAAAAGGAGAATGATGCAATATAAACAAATGCAAGATAACATACAACTCTCGGCGAATAAAGCAGAGTATGTACCTGGCAATACGGTTTACCATAGGACCCGACTTGATAAAACCTGGCAGCCCGGAGTCATAGCAGAACGAAAACACCGCTATTCATATACAATTTCAACACCAAATGGAAACACCATTCGGCGACACGGAGACCACATCCGTCCACGGCTACCATCACCTGTTAGTTCCCAAGAGTCATCCAAAATTTCACAACAATCACCTTCAAGAAGTCCTACTAATACCGAGTTTTTCCGCACACCTAGCGCCTCTCCAAGTGCCGGATCGTCAAGGACGCCTGATACGCCCTCTGCACACATTGTACCAGAACGTCATGAGGGAGTGTCATCTCTAAAAGATACTCGGACAGGTTCACCTACAATAATTCTAGAACAAGATGAATCGCAGCATTCGCAGTCAAAGGTCAACCCGAAATCACCTTCTGCTTCTATACCTACACCAGAGCCACAGCAACGTAGTAAGCGGGTACCCAGACCACCTCGAAGACTTATAGATGAGATGTGACCAAAGATGGGGAGGGGACGAATGTAGTGAACTCTTTAGTGAACTAACTTTATGGTGTTGTTTTAAATATACTTTTACAATACTTCAAGATTGATTAATGTCACTTATATTCTTCTACTAAATAAAATGCACGTTTGTTATTGAAAAGCTACTTTATTTTAATCCCCATCTTCGAACATGCTTCCCTCTGAATGAGTGCATGTCCCTTATCCACACAACTTCCTCTCCATTCCTTACATGCTTTCATTCTATACCATTGCTCCATGGCCCTCTTCTCCGCTTCTATTTTAAGTGACTTGAGACCGAGCATGATTTCCATTGCTTGCGTGGGCGTTGTCCTCATTGCCCCCGTAATCATAAGACATGCCAGTCTTTGTACTTTGGATAATTCTTTGTGGTATTCTTTGATGTTGGCCTTATGCCACCATACCAGGGCCCCGTATAGTATCCTGGGTAGTATCACTGCCTTGTAAATCCAGTGTATCATATGTGGTTTCAGGCCCCATTTCCTTCCTACCGCCCTTTTACACTGGTAGAGCGTTCTTATGGCCTTGGCCGATTGCTCTCTTATATGTGTTTTATATCTGAGAGAACTATCTAGCGTTACTCCCAGATATTTTAGCTCCTTGACTACTTCGAGTTCTTTACCTTGAATGCTGATAGGCTTCATTTTCTCTGTTTTCCTCTTATTGGTAAATAATATTAGTTTAGTTTTATCGGGGTTCAGGTCCAATTCTCTGCCCCTGCACCATGCTAATATTTCCATCACCCCTTTCCTCATTATGTCTCTGACTACATTTAGGGCCACTCCTCGTACAAGTATGACTCCATCATCGGAGTATGCTTGTACGTATAGGCCTCCTTTATTTGTTTTCTCAATTAAGGAGTCTAGAAGTACACACCACATTAGTGGCGATAGACATCCTCCTTGTGGAAAGCCTCTTCTCGGGCTTATCCGTCTTACTTCTCCTCCGAGTTTCGCCGTTCCCCTGAGCATTTTGCTTATCCAGGACCCAATAGTAGGATTTATCCCGTCTCTCCTTAGACTTTCTTCCACCGCTTCGAAGGTCGCCTTGTCGAAGGCCCCTTCCACGTCGAAGAAACATCCTAGTGCGTAGTGTTTTGCTTCCAGAGATCTCTCGATCCTTATTGTCAAATTGTGTAGAGCCGTTTCCGTGGATTTTCCCACCATATAGGCGTGTTGGTTTCCATGTAGTGGCTTTCCACTCTCTCCTATTTTTGTTCTTACGAATGCGTCTATCACTTTCTCCAGTGTTTTCAATACGAATGATGATAGGCTTATGCTTCTGAATGACTTTGCATCCTGGTATGTCTTTTTCCCTGGCTTTGGTAGAAAGACTGCCCGTACTTCTCTCCATGCTTTCGGGATGTGCCCCAGGGCAATACTGCTTTTGAATATTTCCTTCAGATTCTCTTTTATCAGGTCGTAGCCCTTTTGGAGTAAACCCGGGATTACGCCGTCCGGTCCTGCTGCTTTAAAAGGAGCAAAGGATTTGACTGCCCAGGCCAGTCTCTCATCCGCTACTAATAAATACTACATTAATTCGTAAGTCAAAATAACAACATTATTAATACAAATCGCTCTCCACGGCCTACGAGTGTAGAATCGGAACGAGCGTTTTCTTCTGTTGCCAACACCTGCAGCAAAATAAGATCGTCTTTTACAGACAACACTTAAGATTGGCTATGTTTTTTGTGATCCCTGTTCCACCAGGCTTGAGGTCGCTCAAATACTACCTAAGGCCGTTTGAATAATAGTTACTTGGGCAAAAAGAGAGCAAAGTTGGTTTTTCTTGCGAGTGCTGATTTTGAGTCCTGAGCAATCGAAGGATTCTATGTTTGTTCTTAAGAATCCTGAGTGTAGCGAGGGACCCAACAGCATAAGATGCAAACAACTTTGCTCTCGTGTAGCACACACAACTTTTTACCTCAACAGCGAGAACCGACGTTTTATACAAACCATTCCGGTATGTTTATAGTCTTATTCTAGACTTTCAACGTATTTAAACAAGTTTTCCTAGAAATGTTTGATGTTTTACATTAATATCGAAAAAATATCGAAATACCGGAAAACCGGTATTTGAGATTTCAATATCGGTGAGAATACCGGTATTAGAAATAGCTCCGATATTCCATGCTCTGGGTGTAATACTGGGCTTTAAACCGAAGCCAACTAACCCCTTACGTTTCCACATCCGCCCCCGAGCCGCAACTCTCGCGACTCCACTGGCCGGCCGGTTAAGGCAAGAGAGGCGGAGGCCCTGACCCATCACCCCCCATCAGGATTCCCCTAGGAGCACTCAGGTACGTGGGGTCGCTACTCCCAACAGCTCGCCATAAGCTGCCCTGCGGCGACTGACTGCGCTGGTAATACCAGCGGGCGATGGGGTCGTCACATCCCTACGCCTTTATTATCATTTAATAGAGTATTTTAATATAAGTCCTCCGAACGAAATATAGGTATATATTATATGTATATGTGTGTATGTAAAGCAATATAAAGTACTTTATTACAATCATATATAAAGATGATGATGCGCGTGAGGGTGTGTCTACAAACTCCACGTCACGTACACGAAAAAACAGGTTTAGACCAGTTCAGTTTGTGGACAAGTGCAGGGCGCGCGCCATGTCTTGTTCGACTTCGCTGTATTTATTATGAACTTATTTATGAATGTGAAAATTATCGAACCAAATTAAATCCAAAATGACGAATGGCTTTTTAGGGTTCCGTAGTCAACTAGGAACCCTTATAGTTTCGCCATGTTCGTCTGTCCGTCTGTCCGTCCGCGGCTTAGCTCCGTGATCATTAGTACTAGGAAGCTGAAATTTGGTATGAGTATGTGTATGTATCACGCCGACAAAACGGTAAATTAAAAACTAAAAAATAACAATTTTTCGGGTACCTCTCCTACACTTAAAGTGGGGGTGACTTTTTTTTCGTTCCAACACAAGTGTGTGGGGTGTTTTTGAATATTTAAAAATAATAGGGGTCTTCAAACATTATGTTTTGATATAGTAAAGTTGTAAATATTCGCTCCGGAAATCCAAAAAATAACGAATCTGAATTTTCAACAACGGTTCAAAAATTATGTTTTTTTTTTCGGGTAGGTACCTAACTCTCGAACACCTAAAGTGGGGTGATCTTTTTTTTTCATTTCAATACTAGGGTGTGGGGTGTCGTCCAAATAGGTCCTTCAAAAATAATAGGGGTCTCCGAACATAATTTTTTGATAGTCAGCAATTTTGTAAATATTCGCTCCAAAAAAAAAATAGCACCCCCCCCTAACGTTCAACCACGGGTCAAAAAAAAATGGAAAAATTCATGAAAATGAGGCCTTATAAGTACTTTCAATGAAAACTATATTGAACAAAATCGGTCGAGCCGTTTTTGACTTATCGCAAAATTTCATAATGTTCTTAAAAGGACGTAAGTTGATTTCCAGCAGGTAATAAGTAACTACAGTTACTTTGGCGTTTACGACCTTTTTATAGAGCTACACTGAGCGTGGCCCGACATGCTCTATAGCCGGTTTTTATCCAAAATTTCAAATTGGTGCTAGGGAGCTAAAACTCGGTATCGGGGGGCATTTGGAGCTCACAAATATGAATCTGAAATCGGTGTCCGAAAATTCGGTCAAAGTCAGAAAATATCGAAAAAAACAAGATTTGTATGGAGATTTTTTTTTAAGAGTCCCGTATCTCGTAAACGGCTGGAGGTGGGATGCTCAAACAAATATCATAGGACCCGAGTACAGTCGTGGAGAAAAAATTCAAAATGACTTTTGACTTTTTATTCGAAAATTTCAAATTGGTCCGAGGGGGCTGAAACTCGGTATTGGTGGGCTTTTGGGTCCTCCGACTCAGAATATGAAATCGGATTTTGAATATTCAGTCAACTTCGGAGAATATCGGTCAAACAACCATTTGTAATCTTAGCTCGACGAAGGGCCGAGCCATTTCTGAGCATAACTTATTGAATCGAATGGGTCTTAGCCTCGGATGACTCCAAAAAGATTCAAAAAGTATGTTTTGTATTTAGTCCATCACTTTCACTCAATAGCATAGAACATTTAGATTCCATACGATTATTGAATACCAGAAAGTCTAATTGTCAATATCAATTAACGAGTTCTACGCGTACGAAGTCGCGGGCAAAAGCTAGTTCGTTATAATTATAATAAACTTCATTGTGCTATGTGCCTATCTAGAATTCTTTGCAAAGAGCCGCGCGGCACGCGCTGCCTAGATCAAAGATGAAATTGACGACGCGTTTGGCTCGGCTTATTTATAGACTCCTGCTTGCTGAGTCGGCGGTCCCGGGTTCGAATCCCGGCCGGGGCAAATATTTGTGTGATGAACTCGAATATTTGTTCTTGGGTCATTGATGTTATCTATATATGTATTTATATATTATGTATATCGTGGTCTAGTACCCATAGTACAAGCTTTGCTTAGTTTGGGACTAGGTCGATTTGTGTATAATTGTCCCTTAATATTTATTAAACTCATTTGGCACTTCGCATCCTCTTTAGTAGTTACCAAAAACCATATCGATTCTCTGTCTTGTCATGTTTTCATGTCTTGTCAATGTCTATAAAATAAACGTAATTTAATTAATTTAACGATAATGTTTATTTATATCAGTGGCGACGAGAATTAAAAGCAAAATGAACAGCGAACAATTTGACAAATTTCTGCAATTGCAGGCATCACAAAAAAAACAAATATCGGACATTTTACAACTGTTACTATCACAACAACACAAAGCGGCTGACGTGACTTCCACACCGAACACGACAAATGGCACGGAGTCATCCAGTTCTGCCAGCAGAAACACCATCTACAACAGTTTTAAAGGTGACAAATTCAATCCTAATGACACAACAATCGAAAACTTTATAGACTATTTCGAAACAAAATGCGGACTTTGGGAAGAAGACGTACGAAAAATTCAGAAAGAGCTTCTGTTCGCCTGCCTCACTCCTGAAACTTTTCACGACATAAAAGTTGCTCTGACACCACATTATGAAACCAGTACATATGCAGACATCCGAGCAAAGCTTCTCGACCTGTACAGAATTAAGCGCACACGATACAGAGCACTTACGGACTTTTGGAACTGCATACGCGCTGAAAATGAATCCATGGAACACTACGCTAACAGACTTAAAGAAATAAGCAAAGATTGCGGCTATAACGACAATCTATTAGAGCGACAACTACGTGACCGTTTTGCCACCGGCCTAAACCACCAACAGTTACAGATCGATCTGAAACAAAAATGGCCTGACTTACAAGAACTTTCAGACGGAAAAAAGAAGAAAGAAAGAAGTAACGTTTACACAAATCTTCGGCGTTGCACAGTCACGTGAACGAGCAGAAGGCGATGAAGATACATACGTCAAAGTCAACAAAGGTAAAAGGAATGCTAGACCTCATCAGACATCAACACATTCATCTCCACGCAGACTACGAACTCATCAATGTCTAAGATGCGGCCAGCCCGAAAGACATCCACTAAATCAATGCGCAGCCAAAGCTCATAGATGTAAAGAGTGTCATATACAGGGTCATTTCGAAGACTGTTGCATCAAGTCAGGCAAAGCATGTCTACCTAATCGAAGCGACAACACAACAGACTTTTACTAAAAGAAACAAATTGTACAAGCTGAAACATAACGGAAGCTATAACGACTCTTCACAAACATCTGACTCAGATGACAATGACGACGACACAGATACCGTTTGTCAAATTAACCCTACAAAAAGCAAAGACAGCAAGCGGATAGAAGTCAAAATCAATGGTGTTCATTGTACGTTGGACTGGGACCCCGGCTCCGTCTATTCGATTATCAGCACCAAGTTCTGGAGGCGTATCGGGTCACCCCCTCTCACGAAGGCTCCAGGTTTACGCGCTTATGGCGACATCAAACTCAAACCAAAGGGCCTTACAGACGTTACAGTACAGATGCAAGGGGAGGAAAAAATATTACCTGTCGTCGTCATGAAGTCAGCAGAACCAATGCTATTCGGTCTACAGTGGAGTGAAATGTTCAACATGGACTTCCCCAAACCAGTCTACTCTATCAAAAACACTCGACTCGAAGCTAACACCCTAAAGCAAGTCTTGGACAAATACGCTATTCTTTTCGACGGATAAATTGGAAAAGTCAAAAATTACCAAGTAAACATACACATCAAACCTCAAGCTGGGCCGAAACACATCCCAGCAAGATCGATCAAATTTTCGATGAAAAAAAACATAGAACTTGAGTTAGAACGTCTAGTTGAAGAAGGCATAATAACTCAAGTAGATCCAAACGTCACACCAGTTCAATGGGCAACGCCAACAGTAAACGTAGTCAAATCCAACGGTCAGATCAGAATATGCGGTGATTTCCGCAGCACAATCAATCTCGTACTAATCACACACGCACATCCAATTCCATTATTTGACCAGTTGCGGCAGAATCTCGCAAATGGAGAGAAGTTTTCTAAAATTGACCTAAAAGATGCTTACCTTCAATTCGAAATAAGTCCTGATTCAAAACATTTCCTAACAATATCGACGCACAAAGGTTACTGTACCTACAATCGAATGCCATTCGGGATTTCCACTGCTCCATCAATATTTCAGCATTACCTTGACAAACTCCTAGAAGGAATACCAAACGTGGCAGTCTACTTCGATGACATTGCAATAACAGGCAAAGATGACAAACAGCACCTTCAAACACTACGAATCGTTTTCGAAAGACTCGAACAAGCAGGATTAAAAGTTAATTTGAAGAAATGCACCTTCCTACAATCTGAAGTTGAGTACCTTGGACACACAATTGACAAAAATGGAGTCCGTCCTACAAGATCGAAGATTGAAGCAATTACCAAAGCTTCTCCTCCAACAAACGCCAAGGAGCTACGGTCTTTCCTTGGATTAGTCAACTTTTACAAGCGTTTTATACCACATTTACACAGTGTCTGTGCCGACCTTCACGCACTAACTGGAAGCCGATTGAAATGGCGATGGACAGACACAGAAATTAAGGCTTTTGAACAAGCGAAATCTTTGATTGTACGCTCCAAGCCTCTTGTAGCCTTCGATGACAATCGCCCGCTGTTCTTAGCCTGTGATGCATCAGAGAAGGGTGTCGGAGCGATACTTTTCCACAAGAAGAACAACGTTGAACAACCAATCGCTTTTGCATCAAGGAAACTTCGACCTGCGGAATCGAAATACTCAGTCATAGACCGCGAAGCTCTTGCAATATTTTTTGCAGTACGGAAATTCGATCCATACCTTCGCGGTATCAAATTCACGCTGGTTACCGATCATAAGCCTCTCATACACATCCTGGGGGCTCAACGCAACTTACCTAAACTCGCTAATAACCGCTTAGTGCGGTGGGCTTTGATAATAGGGAGCTATGATTACGACATCGTATACACAAAAGGTGGTAACAATCTGATTGCCGACTATTTATCACGAATGCCCAATCCAGAAGAGCTACCTTCCAAGGCTGAACTCGCAGTCCACAAGGTTGTGTCACGCCTGCAGTCAGTTAGACTAACCGATCTCGCGCTATCGGAGGAGATCTTAAGAGAAGAATCAAAAAGGATACCACACTCAGACACGTATCACAGTATATTAAAACCGGCTGGCGTGAACAGGAATACTCAAGCGAAATAAAACCATACGCTCGCAAACGTGGTGAACTTTCGCTAGAAAATAAGATCATAATGTGGCAAGGTCGAATTATTATTCCCGACACTCTAAGGAAAACTACCTTAACGTACCTGCATCGTGGACATCCAGGCATATCAGCAATGCGAGCACTGGCACGGTTTTACGTATGGTGGCCAACCATTGAGGAAGATATTGACACACACGTGAAAAGTTGCCGCAAGTGCCAGGAGAACAGACCTAATAACCCAGAGTTGCCTATCTTCTCTTGGTCCCTGCCAGATCAAACATGGGAAAGAATTCACGTTGATTTCGCTGGACCTTTCGAGGGTTTATATTGGTTGGTCCTCGCAGACGCTTTTTCCAAATGGATTGAGGTCAAACCGATGACGAAAATTACAACGACTAAACTGTGTGATGAACTGGACACGATTTTTGCTACTTTTGGCCTTCCTCAGTTTTTAGTTTCCGATAATGGCCCGCAGTTTACCTCTCAGGAATTCCAGAGTTACTGCAAAGACAACGGAATTAAACACATCCTCCCAAACAAATCATCACCTTACCATCCACGAACAAATGGGTTAGCAGAACGTCTCGTAAGGACTTTCAAAACCAGAATGTCCTCAAGCACAGAGTGCCTAAAAAAACGCCTTGAACAATTCCTTTTCGCATATCGCATCACCCCCCACAGTACCACTGGCAAGGCGCCGAGCCAGCTGATGTTTGGGCGTCAGATAGCTTGCGTCTTTGATAACGCCCGACCAAGTGCCAAAAGGTCATTACAATACAAGCAAATACAAGCAAACGTGAACTCAGATGGCCTGACGCCGAATTATGGACCCGGTGATGCTGTGTATGTGCGTGCCAGACCAATCACGATGGGAACCTGCCATAGTGTCACGACGGACTCATCGATATTCATACGTCATCAACACTCCAGTGGGTGTGGAAAGGAGGTATCACGCGGACCATATACGTCCCCGACTCGCCGATGACAACGAAGGTTCCTCAGAACGGACATCTCATACTCATCTTAGTCCAGTCGCATCTTCGACCCCAATACTGCACAAATGCCTATAGAGTCTCTAGTGCCAGGAAACGCATCTGAAGCTGTCCCAGAAGCTGCTTCATCGCGATCACCGCAGAATGCTCCCAACATACCGGCTACACCTACCACCGACGCTTAATAGACGAAATGGAAAATTTATACTTATAAAGGCGGACGAATGTTACAAACTCATTTGGCACTTCGCATCCTCTTTAGTAGTTACCAAAAACCATATCGATTCTCTGTCTTGTCATGTTTTCATGTCTTGTCAATGTCTATAAAATAAACGTAATTTAATTAATTTAACGATAATGTTTATTCATATCAGGTAGGTACCTCACACGTACCTCACACATCTGGTAACTAAGTTGGTAATCCTACTAGTCCTGTAACACATATGAAACAATCGTGTTAAATCGTAGTATAGAACATTAATTCCATGAATTCGATTTTAATCTGAAATCTATGTATCAATAATCAAATAGTATTTAAGTTGTCAAATAGTATAAACATAGTAGTTTATTATGGGTAATTTACCATTCATTGCTGTTGAAGAGCGGTGTCTCCTGACACAAGCAAGAATTAATTGCTTAATAGGAGGCTCTTTCATTAGATTTTAGTACTTATAGTAATAATTTATTTGAGTACTCGTACTGTATTGTCTATTACAAGGTTATAATTATATGTATACTTAATAAGTGTTAGATAATAATATCGAAAACTACACAAACGTACAAAATAACTATAAATGTCACCCGACAAATATGTAGGTACAGTACAACCCCGAGCTCCCGAGCGGAGTAGGTATCATTGGCGTTCTTGCCGCCGGGCTTTTATTACTGAGTTGTCTTTATACTGTGCCTAAAGGACAGTGACTTTACTTTTTATATTATTTGCGACAACCCTATTCATGGAGAAATAGCATAAAAACATAGAAACGCTAAAAATTCTATCTCCGACATGATAAAATGGTGAAAATTTGAGAGAAGGTAGGTGCTCTCCTCATACGTCCTTTACATGTAAAATAAAATGCGACCGTCAATAAACTATGAAAATATAAAATTATATGTCATAAAACAATAACATATTATCTTCGGAATTATACATTTTACAGTCCTGTATTTTTTTGACGTTGCTAAATATTGTTCGCGTAAGTCCCAGGAAAAATATTGGCGGTTCATTGACATTACTTGAGAAAATAAAGTATAAACATGTTTTGATGACGTCATTGACCTAACCTTTAAAAAATTGTTTCTTGAAAAGTAAACATGATAGACGACAGGGAGTTTCTGTATTGGCTTTCTTATATAATAAAGCAACGATTAAAGCCATAAAGACACGGTCAACAAAATTTAAGAAAAATCCCACACTGTGCGCGAGTCCGACGATTCTATTTTTTTTAATGTGGAATTACTACATTTTTATTTTTATAAATATTGACACAAAGGTAAATATGAAAGAAAATTGTAATGTGATCTACTACAAAGTATGCAGGACTCGAACTTCCGACGTAGTGCTCTCCCAACTGAGCTATTAGATCGTTACGTCAGTCACACCAAATCTTTCATTCCATAATTCTACGCTACTAGAGCGCCCTCTGGGTCAATGATCTTTTCAATGATTAAGCGCATTTGACCGAGTAAGCCACCATTTCTGATCTGATCCATTTACCCTAGGATGTGCGTTTTACACGCACGATCCCTAGTCCCCATTGCTTTACAGTAAGTGAGAGGACCGCGAGAGAGATGGCGCTATTCTAAATGTTTTTATAAAATCTTTTTTACCGAAACGTTGGGTCGCAGGTTCGAGCCCTGCTTACATTGTAGTAGAACACATTACATTTTTCTTTCATAATTTACCTTCGTGTCAATACCTTTTAAAAAAAGTGGTATTTCCGTATTAAAAAAAAAATAGAATCGATGAATAGATTGTATAAAAACAGGTACATACATACATTGTTCGTTACAAACTAAATAAGTAACTACTTAACTTACAAATTTTGTTACAACGTAACCAAATAAAAGTGTGTTAAAAACGATCTTTCCCGACAAAATACGAAGGCAAAACTTTATTCACTAGATTTGTACGTTAAACACAAGAGAATATTTTAATTATAATCCTAGCGCGTTGAATCGCCGGACTTAATTCAACCAAGAATAATTATTTAAGAATCATCTGAACAGACAAAACTTTCAGCAAAAAACCCATTCTAATCACTTCATTTGTTTGAGAGCCACGATCTCTAATACGGATTAGTTCAGCTTTGTACATGTTTTATTTGTTACTAGCGACCGGCCCGGCTTCGCACGGGTGAACTGCTATATTATGCATGTATTATACATAATATAAACCTTCCTCTTGAATCACTCTATCTATTAAAAAAAACTCATCTAAATCCGTTGGGCAGTTTTAAATATCTAAGCATACATAGGGACAGAAGGAAGCGACTTTGTTTTATAATATGTTAGTGATGACTGTATTTATAAACAGTTGTTGCGTACAATAAAGTGTTTACATACATACGATGCCACTGACAGACAGGCACATGGCAAACTTACAACACCGCTGCTTTTCCGTCGAGGGTTATTACCCTTTGGTGCAAATGAAAATAGTTTAATGGAATTGAAACCACCATATGGAATTTCATCTTAGAAGCAATGAGGTGACTCAACAAATTCAAAAACTACTCTACACACTCGAGAGGGTAGCAAGTCTAGACACAACCCATAACGATGTCTAGATCCAATGAAACTCGTTGAGCAAGACACGACGATACTTTAGAACAAACGTGAAATGTTATTTTTCCTCACGGGAAGGTATCTACAGTTTTTCATTTCATATACAACTAGCGACCCACCCCGGCTTCGCACGGGTGCAATGCTGATACTAAATATACTATGTATGTATTATACATATAAGCACCATATAAGTCTTCCTCTTAAATCACTCTATCTTATAAAAAAACCGCATCAAAATCCGTTGCGTAGTTTTAAAGATCTAAGCATACATAGGGACAGACCGACAGAAGCTACTTTGTTTTATACTGTAGTAGTATATAGTGATGATTATGGGTGCTGGTGGTGAAGGATAAGGTGATAGGCATTGCACATAAAGTATATTTATTGCGCCTTAAGTATATTTATTAACTAACAAATTGGTTTAATTTAAAATAATAAGGTCGATAATTGTATTAATAGTTAATTTGTCAATTGTATGTTATTGACAAATTAACTATACTATATACTCGTATTTTGTACTCTTTCGTTCTCTGCCTTTTCGCTGAATCATTTTTCGTCGAATGTTTCATTTTACCAAAGTATTATTTCGTAAAATGCATTTTTCTCTGAAAAGTTATAAAACAAATCTAACCTAGGATAGGTTAACCTAATCAATAAAATAAATTATAAAAAAATGTGATTATATAGAAAAAAATAAGTCAGCGAAGTGAAAGTTTGACAAAATTAAGCTTTCGACGAAAATGCACAACACCGTAATATACACTTCTTAGGCTGCTTGTGCGAAAATTAAACTTCTGTTGTGGTTTTATTCTGTGATATACACAAGTGATTGTAATTGATAATCCTTTTTTCAATGGCACGTGTATTTTTCCTGTAGACATTAGAAATAGAATAGAATAGAATAGAATAGAATAGAATAGAATAGAATAGAATAGAATAGAATAGAATAGAATAGAATAGAATAGAATAGAATAGAATAGAATAGAATAGAATAGAATAGAATAGAATAGAATAGAATAGAATAGAAATATTTATTACCACACTCATACATTTAACAATTATGTCAATAAGATATAAGCACGCCTCGTCAATTATTACATAAGTTACATATATATGACACTTACATTTGTTCAATTCATCCAAAATTAAGAATTTTATACATAATTTTATTTATTATAATTATATTAATTCATCAAAACTTAAGAATTGTATACAATATTATCTAGAATTACTACATTGCTAATAGAAAGTATAAATAAAAAAATAAAAAAGTGACCATAAAGCTCCTAGAATATAAAATCGGTGGACTAACCGTAATACAATGTTATTACATTATTGTTATTTATCTACTTCATTAATTTCAATGTCAAATTTCACATAATCATTATTCATATATTCCTTGATACTGTACAGTGTCCGATCCAACAACAGTGTTTTCAGACGCAGACGGAATGCATTGTCGCTTTTTATGTTTTTAATGCAATATGGTAGTTTGTTATATAGTATACACCCCATAGCATTCGGAGACCGTTTGGCCAGCTTTAGCCTGTGAACAGTTGGTATTACATCAAGAGCTCTTTTCGGATGGCGCGGATTGGCTTTGGATCGTAGGTACTTTAAATTCATTCATATTATATCTAACATACATTATAATTTCCATGATGTATACAGAAACGGACGTTAAGATACCCAGGTCTTTGAAGTGTTCTCTGCAGGTTTCTCTGTACTCAGCTCCCTTGAGAATTCTTACCGCTCGTTTCTGCATTTTCAATATACGTTCATGTTCTGTACAACATCCCCACAAAATTATACCGTAAGACAACATGGAATGGACAGTGTGTTATTACTTTATTACGTTTACGCTCTGCTTCGTAAAACTTCTCAACATCCATAAAAAAGCCGCCGCTATTGTAACGTTGCATACACCACATCGAAATGAATTAGAGTAAAAATCCAAAACAAAAAAAAGAAATCCTCTAGATTTAATGACATACTAATTTGGCCTTTGTGTCAAAAATGAGGAGAGCCTTGCTCTAAATTGACCGCGAACTGTTTCCCCCGCCTCCGACAAAATAAAACATTTCTCTTTGACCCGGCCACACCCGACTATAAAATATGACGTTATTTATTTGCCTCTCAGGTACTTGCAGACTAGTAACCATTATAGGCTTAGCTCCAACTACTATCTATCTATCAGCCACAGGTGTCCACTGCTGAACATTGGCCTCCCCTATAGCTCGCCACAAGGTGTGATCCTGTGCAGACCACATTCGTCAACTCCCTGCGACCCTCTCGAGGTCATCCGTCTTCCTAGTCAGAGGCCGTCACACGTTGCACTTTCCTATTCGTGGTCGCCAGTCCAGGACTTTGCTGCCTCGATAGCCGTTCTCCGTATGTGACCCCTCTTTTGCCACTTCAATCGTGCGATCCTGTGAGCTACGTCGGTTATACTTTGGTTCTTCTGCGCATATTCCCATTTCCGATGACACGATGAGAAACTTCGAGCATAGCCATTTGAAAAGTATGCGTCATACTAGTTTATTAATGCAACTGTTACATAATGAGAGGTCTCATGTTTAATTTATTACTTAAAATAGTTATTACGGGATAAAAAAAATATATCTCATCCACCTCCATAAAACTCATTGTTTAAGTATAAAAGCAGCGGAATATTCGATACCTGGTCTAAATTATAAAATATTATATAAACCCTATATGTCACGCCTGATGGAGAATGATGACTACATTCACACATTAAAATAAATCAGTAGTGAGCTTCAGAAACCATTACAATGATCTTACAAATAAATCCTGGCATAAAGACTGGTTAGGCCGTGCTTTATAAAATATATGTTTATCCGTATTTGACATTTCCCATAGGAATGTAAAATATAATTTTTTTTTAACAAAAAATAAGAACCGACTTCAGTAAAACTAAAAAACCAAAAATAACCCGTTCAAGTACAGATTACATTTGACTCACCCTTCGAAGTCGATCCCAAACCACTCAGTTCTTATATTTATAGTTATATTATAGTTTACGCGAGGTTTGGCACCGACTTCGAAGGGTGAGTCAAATGTAATCTGCACTTGAACGGGTTATTTTTGGTTTTTTAGTTTTACTGAAGTCGGTTCTTATTTTTTGTTAAAATTTTTTTTTTTTTGCTGTTTAGTGATTCATATCAAAGTTCTAGCGGCCATCTGTGGTGTTCATCATCAGTTTCCTGACACCAAATCCTATTTACTGAATGTAAATTCTTGACTTTATCAATAAATTACCGAAAGCGCCGTACATGTCCCTATAACATTTGAAGAGTTCCCTCGATTTCTCCAAGATTCCATTATCAGATCCCGACTTAGTGCCAACGGGACTAACTCGGAGTTATACCCTTTCCAATTAAAAAAATAAATAAAAAATCGGTTCACGGTTCTCGGAGATATCGAGTAACATACATTAAAAAAAATATAGTTCGAATTATTATGTGAGCGGCGACATGTACCTTTGGCAGGTGATTTTGCAGACGGAGCTGCTGTCCGCATTTTCCCTACAGTTAGACAGGTAGACGCATACAATAACAAAATGACCACTGAAAACGCTAAAGCTCACCGCGTCTACACATTTAACGCTGTAGATGAATCTCGCGAGACGGCAACGTATGGTAGGAAGCCAGCAGACAACGTTATCCCTAAGGACTTCAATAACTGTGGTGGCTTCTTACCAACCATAAAATTAGGCGTCGAATCACGAGTGATGCTGAGGCGAAACATTTCCGTTTCCGATAGGATATTATATCTTTAGTGTAGGTACATAATATTTCACGTATAAAACATTATTGTTAAATATTGAAACATTATATAAATATAACATAGGTGACATAGGTATTATTATTTTAATTTTAAGGAGATGCCTTCTATAATTAACCCTGAAGCATAAATAATGATTGTAAATAAATAAAACATAATTAGGTACGTGTTAAATTGTAATACTTTCGTCTAAGCACCAGAACTGTTATGTAGATATTGTACTGTTATTGTGTAATAAATATCGATTAAGAAGTCGATTAATAATAAATATCGATTAAGAAGTCGATTAATAAAAAAAAAGTCTTCTGTACTCAGAATGCTTGTCAGGACAATTCCAGTAACACCAAACACGACTCGGTTACGTTGTTTGGTTACCGTGTTCTGTAGGGTCCTTTCCGGTTCCAGCATCAGACCAGTTTTATGGTACCGTATTCAATAGCACCATGTACATTTGTTTCCTCCTAGTAATTTAACTATCCGAATCGGCACATCTAATCGCTACCTTCGAAACACTGGCCGTTTAGAAGTAAAGTTCTAGTGGCCATCTGTGGTGTTCATCATCAGCTTCCTTACACCAAATCCTATTTACTGAATGTAAATTCTTGACTTTATCAATAAATCACCGAAAGCGCCGTACATGTCCCTATAACATTTGAAGAGTTCCCTCGTTTTCTCCAAGATTCCATCATCAGATCCCGACTTAGTGCCAATGGGACCAACTCGGAGTTATACCCTATCGATAAAAAAAAAATTGAAAATCGGTTCACGGTTCTCGGAGATATCGAGTAACACACATAAAAAAAAAAAAGTTGAGAACCTCCTCCTTTTTTTGAAGTCGGTTAAAAATAGTTTTTACTTAGTAATTATTGAGCTTCTGGCAAATCATTAAATAATTAAAAATCATCTTTTGTTTTGCGTCTTAGACACTCAACCAATTTTTATAAAACCTACCATAGATATGATATATTGTATCAAACAAAACTGGAAGCTATCACTAACATAGTACTTTTTCTCAAAAATTGCATGTAATGTTGCCTTACCATCGCTAGATAGACTACAGTAAGTGGAACATACCGAAGACTTTTTAGAAGTGTCCAGTAAACAGCGAGATTTTAAATTTGGAATCAATATTTGTCCAGTAAGTAAGTATGTAATTCCTATTACGTATCAAGATATTTGAATATCGAAACACGATTTACATCGTCACCGACCTATAAAAAAACTAAGGATGTGAAGGCGATGAGGTCGTATATAGATGTAAAAAGGATGCATTCCACAAATTGTTTTAATTATGCATTTTCGCTGGCATGGTCCACCATTTTGTACCTGTTTATGTGCAATAAAGGTTGAATATATACATAAACATTAATTATAATTATTAAAATGATAAATATAACTGATAAACTATAATTATTTAAATTATACTTACATATTAAACAAATGTAATAAGAATATGACCTGTAACGAATGTTATCAATAAATTTTTCATTTTCATTTTCATTTTCATTTTCATTATAAGTACAGTGCGACAGCAAATTGTAGAAATTAAAAAGTGGCGTCCCTTTTTCATAGATTAAATAGAAAGAGACGGCATTGCAGTAGGTATACACTTGCAATTTACACTAAGAGCAAATGTAAAATAAAAAGAGGTTAGCACTATTCTATTGGCAGTATAAACGTAACTCAAGATGCATATTTAAAAAAAAAAGTAGCGACAAGGTTTAGTGCGGAAGTTTGTATGCAGCGTTTAGTTCATAATTGTGCTGCGTAAAATGACAATGATATTTCGGAATTCCTTCCTTTTTTGTGTCGTTTAGAAAAAACCTCGGAGTTAAAATTGAAAGTAAGCTTTATGATATGAAAATTAGTTAGAAAATACAACAATGTATAACAATAATTAAATTTTATCTTTAAGACTTAGATTTGTAAGACAGTGCAAATAATTAAACGCAGTATTTATAAAAAAAGAAATTAAGGCGGGATTTAAATTAAAAGACAAAAATTTCAAATTTGTTTGTGTGATCTGATCTATTACAATAATTCAGCAAAAATGAGTTCAGACGAGTCTGACGGCACTCCTCCATACTTAAAAGCGGAGGCAGAGTTAGCTAATAGTACATTACGGCAGAGACCAGTAAGTAAGCCATACTGGCCGAGTAGGAATTAGACGGACCGAGCCGTAGGCGAGGTCCGGATATAATACGAGGCCTGGATGGCTCTTACGGTCGAAGCAAGTATAGTGCTTTTCTCAAAAATTAAACAAGAAAATTAGATTATAATTATATTTTGTAGGTGACATTCATATTCGGCCATTTTCCAATGAATATTTTTGTTATATCCCATTTTTATTATTACACATTGTGATATTCGTCGTCGCAGGCACCTTTAACTCCCATGATAACAACCTATAACAAAAATAATTATGAGTTTATACTTGGATAAAAGATATAGTTATATCGTTATCAAATAGTGGCAGCATTTATTTACCTTCATCGCCAAAATGATTATCATCTAGAGCTTGATTTAAGAACTTTTCTATATTTTGCTGCTGAATATTTGTGATTTCGTTCCTTTGTAGCCATCCGATTGTCTCAGAAAGATTGTTGAAATATTCTGACCTTATCACACATTATCTGGCCAATTATTAACTTGATTTTCTTCCTTCCATTTAATGAATCTCTTTTTTTTTATATCCCTTTGGATTTAGTCGGAAGTAAATTATTTTAGCTAACTCTGCCTCCGCTTTTAAGTATGGAGGAGTGCCGTCTATTCGGAATCAGACTCGTCTGAACTCATTTTTGCTGAATTATTGTAATAGATCACACAAACAAATTTGAAATTTTTGTCTTTTAATTTAAATCCCGCCTTAATTTCTTTTTTTTATAAATACTGCGTTTAATTATTTGCACTGTCTTACAAATCTAAGTCTTAAAGATAAAATTTAATTATTGTTATACATTTTTGTATTTTCTAACTAATTTTCATATCATAAAGCGTACCTTCAATTTTAACTCCGAGGTTTTTTCTAAACGACACAAAAAAGGAAGGAATTCCGAAATATCATTGTCATTTTACACAGCACAATTATGAACTAAACGCTGCATACAAACTTCCGCACTAAACCTTGTCGCTACTTTTTTTTTTTTAAATATACATCTTGAGTTACGTTTATACTGCCAATAGTGCTAACCTCTTTTTATTTTACATTTGCTCTTAGTGTAAATTGCAAGTGTATACTGCAATGTCGTCTCTTTCTATTTAATCTATGAAAAAGGGACGCCACTTTTTAATTTCTACAATTTGCTGTCGCACTGTACTTATAATTAAAACAATTTGTGGAATGCATCCTTTTTACATTTATATACGACCTCATCGCCTTCACATCCTTAGTTTTTTTATAAGTCGGTGACGATGTAAATCGTGTTTCGATATTCAAATATCTTGATACGTAATAGGAATTACATACTTACTTACTGGACAAATATTGATTCCAAATTTAAAATCTCGCTGTTTACTGGACACTTCTAAAAAGTCTTCGGTATGTTCCACTTACTGTAGTCTATCTAGCGATGGTAAGGCAACATTACATGCAATTTTTGAGAAAAATAATTTACTTCCGACTAAATCCAAGGAGATATAAAAAAAATACAAGAGATTCATTAAATGGAAGGAAGAAAATCAAGTTAATAATTGGTCAGATAATGTGTGATAAGGTCAGAATATTTCAACAGTCTTTCTGAGACAATCGGATGGCTACAAAGGAAAGAAATCACAAATATTTAGCAGCAAAATATAGAAAAGTTCTTAAATCAAGCTCTAGCTAGATGATAACCATTTTGGCGATGAAGGTAAATAAATGCTGCCACTATTTGATAACGATATAACTATATCTTTTATCCAAGTATAAACTCATAATTATTTTTGTTATAGGTTGTTATCATGGGAGTTAATGGTGTCTGCGACGACGAATATCACAATGTGTAATATTAAAAATGGGATCTAACAAAAATATTCATTGGAAAATGGCCGAGAATGAATGTCACCTACAAAATATAATTTTAATCTAATTTTCTTGTTTAATTTTTGAGAAAAGCACTATACTTGCTTCGACCGTAAGAGCCATCCTGGCCTCGTATTATATCCGGACCTCGCCTACGGCTCGGTCCGTCTAATTCCTACTCGGCCAGTATGGCTTACTTACTGGTCTCTGCCGTAATGTACTATTATCTACACCCACATTAAAATCCATATGAAGCTGGTTTACTCACGTCGTTTAAATCGAATATTACTTCGATTCGATTCATATCATCATGTTAAGTAACATAAATCACTACATTGCTTACCTGTCATTCTTATTTGCACAACAGTTCCATTAGGAACTGAAAATAATAAATACCTATTTATTATTCTTCACATCATGTTTCATTTTCAAGAAACATCCACTCCAAAAAGAAGGTACGAGAATTCGTGCAAATTGGTTGGAATTGACAAAGGTGCCTCGCCGACATCACGAATGTATAAATAAACACTACCACCTCGCCATCCTAAAGCATGTGACACACTAGTGTCAGATTAAAAACAAATAAATAAACCGGAAAAATGCGATTCAGACTCGCGCACGAAGGGTTCCGTACCATCAAATAAAAAAACGGCAAAAATCATAATTGTTGTAGGTATGGGAGCCCCATTTAAATATTTATTTTATACCGTTTTTTTTTTGTATTTGTTGTTATAGCGGCAGCAAAAGTATATCATTTGTGAAAAGTCAACTAGATAGTTGACGCATACTTTTGATATGTTTTTGCTATCACGTTTCATGACCTACAAGCCTGACGACAAAAAGACGGACAGTGGAGTCTCAGTAATAGGGTCCCGTTTTTACCCTACCTAAATAGAACCTACAACGATTTTTTTTAGAACGCAACGTTCTTTAAAATTAATACTCCCTGATATCTTATGATAGCTTTTATTTAACTTGGAATGTATGTAGGTGCTTGCGGTGGAATCTTGTAACTCAATTTTAAAGCAGATATCTTCAACTGATTCAGCTGAAATTTTGCATACCTGCTTAACTGTGATGACAATACAATAATATGGTACCATGAGTTTGGTCTGATGATGGAAGGTGGCCCTAGAAACTCTGTAATATATGAACCAATCTTACTAAGTTTGGGGTATTTAGAATCGTCTCAGTGAGTAATTAATGGATGTTCAAAGAAAATTACAGTGGGCTATAAAAGTTTGTCACAATAATGTCATTCTTGAGAGAAACTTATTTTATTTATTATCTCCTTTTTAATTCTAATAATCATCAGCCCGCGGAGCGGCTTCGTCCGCATAGACACAGATAACCAGAGTTACTTCCGCATTTGTAATAAAAAATAAATAAATAAAGAATGAAACGGGTGCCCCTTGAAATTTTGACAAATTTTTATCGAATTTCATTTCATCGAAAACGATTCATAGAATATTCAGTATAAATATTATCTCTTGGAGTATTATGGCTTCATCGACTATTCATTACATATTTAAAACAATTATTAGAACAACGGTAGAAGGATTTTTAAATGCTTAAAATTACATTTTATATTTTAAAGATAGAACATCAAATAATTTCTGTTATTTCGTCGACGTATTATTATACAACTAATTCATTTCATACTTTAAGGCAGGTCAGACTTAGGTTAGGTTAGGTACGACGACGAGCGAAGCGAGGAGGAGTGTTAGGTTGAACTGCAACCCTTACGAGCGAGCGAAGCGAGCGAGTAAAACGCCACAACTGGGTTTTTTCATCCCCCTTGCATTTCGTTTAGTTCCTCACATAATTCATTGAAGTTGTAGAATAATAAATACTGTTATTTTTTTATTATAATGTAAAATTTACAATAAAATCATTAAATATGGAATAATAAACTATGAAACAAAGATCTGCGAAATAAAGTATCTCGTAAATAATATTTCTACAGTTTGAAAATCGGTGTTTTGAAAGTACACTATTTAGTTTTTCGATGTAATGAATATTCGATCAAATGGAAAAATGTGCGACGTTGACTTTGAACTGAAATTCGATTAAAAGTTTGTCGAAATTTCAAGGGTTACCCAAATTATTCCGTGTGACAAAAGGAGCGGACAGCATGTGCTGCGACAGCCAGGAGTCTGCGCAGCGGTGGTTTCAGGCCGATTAATATTTATATTATCTAATGCATCTCTATATACTACTATATTAAAGTAAAGAATATCAAGCAATCAATAAAATTCTTTCTCACTTCTCCTGCTCTAAAAATGCGTTATTTTAGCTTCGTGGAGCGGGGCTAAAATGGTACTATTAGCTTCAATTACCAGAAAAAGACATAACTGGTAACATTTTAATCTAATACAGTAAATGGCAAGGTAATAAAAAAAATGGTTGCCTGTAAAGTCGGTTTTACGGGCGAAGGAAGATTTTACGTGACAACGTCTTTTTCTCGGTAGAATATTTATTTGTATCATATCCATTCACAATTTCCCTAACAACATTTTAAGTGTTACTTTCTGAACGCACCCATCACATGTGTCATTAATGTCATTATAGTGTCTTTATTTTACATGTTTTAAATCTAAATATGCGATAATCAGACTATTATGCATGTATGTTATCGATTCCAAACCCTTATTTAGTCTAGAACTACATGTAATTATTCTAAAAATACCGAACCGACGGAACAAACATCATATGTTTGACAGGTAAGTACGAACAGTTTGTATTTGTATGGGAATATAAAATTATCGTTTTTATTATTTTCCACTCATTTATTCTATATTTTCTCACCGTTTAAACCTTCCCTTGACTTCCACGAATATTTCAATACTAAAATTAGCCAAATCGGTTCAGCCGTTCTCGAGTTTTAGCGGGACAACCGGCCCTCCTAACAGACGCGAGCGGGCGTCACACTTTTTCATGAGTGACTCCCAGCGCAACCTAATTTAAGACGTTGTCACGTCAAAAGTAAGCTGTAATGTTTTACTGAAAGTATTTGAGACTATTTTTATTCTATCTTTCTTAAGACTGCACCGAGCGAAATGTGAAAAAATAGGCAGTTGCCGTTAAGTAGATAACGTCAACACTAATTGTTTAATCCATTTCTGAACTATAATATTTAGCATTTTGAAGAACTTGTTAACAACTTCTCCGTGGAAAAAATATAAGATTATTAATATTTACCCTAGAGAACTAAGTAAAGTTGGACGAAAATTGTAAAATCGTAAGCAGGCGTTAAGTGTTTTTTTATACTTTAACAATCGAAATCTATTCTGATTTTCAGTTCAAAAAAAAGATGAATGTTTACATTACAATTTGTCCGCATCGAATATTTCAATTATTGTTTGGTATTAAGGGTCCAGATTTATCAAAAAGTGCTTTTAATTCTCCATACATTTTTACTATGGCGGCCGCGCGCCGATTTAAATACGCATTCCCCGCGCTCTATGGTTCAGTCGCAAACGCTCGGCGCCCTCTTAAGCAAACAATTATTTCTAAAAAAATTGTTTTTGCAGTTACAGAGTTTATTATTTTTTTCGTACTTAAATTACAACTCCAATAATTTTCAGACATTTATTGTACATTAAATTAATGGATGTTAGTTTAAATTAATTAATCAAATCGGTTTAAATAGGTACCTATTATAAGGTAATTCTATCATCATTATATCGTAATGTTATGAAATAACATCACTCATTTTGGTCATCCATGCCCTACCTCTTATTTTAACTTATTAAAGTAGGTAATTTAACAACATCGCTGCAGGTGAACCTGTTTGCGGTAAAACTCATTATGAAATGAAAACAAAAAAATTATGTTTTCTTCTTCTTCTTTTCTCGAAAACGTGCTGGTTCAAAAAAAATATTATTACATTAATTACCTAGAGCGGTGAATTGGTACCAGAATGTCCCTCATGGGTCATGGCAGGTGTTTGTGGCCCGAACTGAAGATGAGGGCCATAATATGCGATGTGGGACTTTACGAATTACCGCTCGTGGTGTGTCTGAACATGTACGGCCTAGGGTGGCGTAAAAGTTTTACGTCTTTTGGCTAGGAAGAGATTTTAAGACCTAATTGTGTAACTATTGCATACTAGTATTTTATGCAACCGTTGTATAAGAGGGGGCAAAAAACGCGAGTGGCATGGGTTACGATGTGAGCGTAGCAAACATCGTAAGAAAGATGCCACGAGCGTTTTTTGACCTACTTATACAACGTTGCATACAACACTTTTTCTACGACTCGACATTTCAACATTTCATAAATAAAATGCAAATAAACAACAAAGAAAATAATTAGGTACATGTTCCCGCTCGGAATCAACAAAATTTAAAAAACGCTACTAGGGCTTGTGTGGTATCATTTTTGTGTAAAACAGATATCAGCGATTAATTTTTTATGTTATTTATTCATAGTATCATAGAAAAATATATTTCCGAAATGGTAAAAATCAAAACAAGTTTTTTTATTCAGGGACATAAATTAGTTATATTTGCTGAATATTTAGAAATAATACAAATATTGCAAAGCAGAAAACTTAATCTACTTTCTAAAACTATATACATGTTAGGCACTCTTCACTAGTGAGGGAAGTAGTGTCACAACGTGCAAATTTTGGTATCGGATGAATTCACTTGGCACAGATGTAGTATACGTAAAACTAAGCTAATTTATCCCGGTAGCCATCCACCACCCCCTGGCGGGTAGAAAGGGGGGGCAGACAAAGTTCTATTTTCCCAATACCACAAGTGTGGTGTAATTTTCTGATAAATCGGGCATGAGGAATTCATTTTAGAGACATTCAATGTATAGTTTACTACAAAAAAAGGAAAATATTGATGAACTTATCAAAATTGGTTTGCATTTTTTTTACTCCACTATCAGTATCTTTGAAAATCCTGATCCAAATGTTCAAATTTGCACGCCACCGCGCAAATCATATCGGCTTTTATTTACCTACCACCTCAAGTTTGGTGTCATTTAATGATAAATTAAAGATGTGGCTTTCATTTTTAGTACAAATAATACAACCTATCATGTAAATTTTCCAAATTTCAGCAGACAATACTTTTACAAATATGTACTACAGCGTATTTATAAAAATATAGTCCAATTCATGCAGATTTCAAATATATTCAATTGATTTGAGACATCATCATTTGCTTGCCCTTATCCCATTTAGGGTTGTCGTATAGGTAGTTCTGGCTAATGTATGATATAGATATGATATTATTGGAGCGCTATGAAAGTACGGACGTACGTTTATGACTTATGACATTGGCTGTACCTATTCAATAACCAGTCTCCTTGATTATTTATTTATTTATTTAATCTTTATTGCACAAAAGAAAACTTATCGTACAAAAAGCGGACTTAATGCCAGATTATTCGTAATCAAGAAATCAACACAAGTAGTTTCAGCGCCATCTAGTTAAGAACTATACCGATACCACGCTGTCTCTTTTTGGTATAACGCTGTATATATATAGTGTCGGCGTTCAGTGGAAGAGGGAATAAAACTGCCTATGAAGCATGGAATACTTTTCCATCAGCAACCAATGGATTTAATTTGCTCGCTGATGGAGACGTAGAAAACTCTAAACAAATTATTCAAAAAATTATCATAACAATGTATGATAAGTAAGTATAAATTAAATGGTATCTATCTGGTCACAGGTGACTGGTATATATAGCTGTATTTTATTTTAACAAAAATACCCACGTACCTGTGTAACGATTTAGCGTTACTAATAATTAATTAAGCCTTAATAACTACTCATAAAACTAAATCTACAATATTATTTACTACAAACACTAACCTTAATTAAAAACTTAAATCTAATCGTTTACTGATATATGATATACTGATTATAAACTATTTGCATCTGTAATAAATTAAACCTCTTTATTCAGCACTGGCTGAATAACTACGTACTGGCCGAAAAAGAACTCGTGTAAAGAAAACAATAGACGATGGTGAAAAAAGGAACACGGCATGCGCTGGCATTGTAATTGTTGTAGATAGTAACCTTAGTTGTGTCTAGACTTTTTAATAATTAAGTTTTTTATAGTTATGTCATATTTTAAATTTACTGTTACACTTTCGAATATACATTTTAACCGTCAACATCTTTTTCTAATTTCTATTTACCAAAATCCTTAAATAAATATACTCTTCAAGGCTCTATATCCCGCGTATCACAACACGTTATCAGCACGAGAACGCAGAAGAGTAAAAGGATTTGTGTAAAAATTGTGAAAAAGTTGTGTTTTTTTTCATTGTGACTGAAAATAGTGATAGTAATCGAAATGTCACATGAAACTGGAGACTCTTCGAGTGTCAATAAGTCGAATTCCCCTACGAGTTCATCTTCAATTCCATTTTTTTGTATAAGAAATAAGGATGGATATCCTACCTGGAAATTCAAGATGAGGAATTATCTTTTACATGAAGACCTGTGGGCAACAATATGTGGTTATCCGGAAGATGACACGACCCCCGCTTCGACAAAGGTACGAAACGATGCAAAAGCGCTAGCAAAAATTTGCTTAACAGTTGACGGTGCAGCTATCACGCACGTCAGATGTGCCAAAACTGCAGCCGAAGCATGGAATTCTTTGCAGAAAGCTTTTGAGGATAAGGGAATAGGTAGAAGACTAGCTTTAGAACGAAAATTGTACAGATTAAGCTTGTCGGACTTTGAAAACATCGAACTGTACATTAATGCAGTTATGTCAACCGCACAGGATCTTGCGGATATAGACAAGGTTATAGAGGACACATCGCTTGCAGCCATACTTTTAGGAGGACTCACCCCAAAATATGATCCACTAGAAAATTGTAATGTCGACGTGACCACTGACTTGGTGAAGACAAAACTGCTGAACGAAATGTCTAAGGACGCAGCTGTACCTGGAGATTCGGTTTTACTTACTAAGAAGATGCCTAAGTCAAAGAAGAAGGAAGTTATATGCTACGAATGTAAAGTGCCTGGCCATAAGAGACCAGACTGTCCGTTAAGGAAGAATAAAGAGAAGGTTAATGTAGTAAAAGTAAACGACGCCACATTTACCGCTCTTAACACTTCTGGAAGCTCAAACAATGACCAATGGTACGTAGATTCAGGTTGTACAAAACATATGACGTCACGACGTGATTGGTTCCAAGATATTTCGGCTCTCAATAATGGTAGCGTTACAGTGGCTAATGGTGAACGAATTAAATGCTGCGGAGTTGGAGACATTTCACTAAACACACCCAAAAATGTTATCAACAAGATAAGTGATGTTGCTTTTGTACCAGATTTAAAAGCGAACTTGATTTCTGTAAAGAAAGCTGTTGATAATGGTTTTATTTGTGTTTTTGATACTACTGGTTGTAACTTTTATAAATCGAATACTTTTCGTTTTACAGGTGATTCCGTTTTACATGCCTCGCCCTGTGGTCGATTGTACGTTTTAGACGGTACTGTTAATGTTCCCGAGAATGTGGCGAACAATAATTTGACACAAGATGTGCACTCTGGCTGTCAGGACAATAGTTATAAGCTCTGGCACAAGAGGTTAGGACATTTGTGTCGTATAGGCATGAATCAACTGAAGAATCACGAGGTAGGCGTAAAGTTTAGTAAAATAGACAAAAGTAGTTGCATTGCTTGCGTGGAAGGTAAACAAGCACGAAAACCTTTCAAGAAAGTAGCGCATAATAGAGCTACTTCCCCTCTTGAGCTGATCCACATGGATTTGCTAGGACCGGTCTCTACAAACTCCTTTCAAGGAAATAGGTATATGTTGACTATTGTAGACGATTTTACGAGAAAGGTGTTTGCTTATTTTGTCCCTTCCAAAACTGAAGTTAAAAATAAATTCTGTCTGTTTCAAACATTTGTTGAAAATCAATTAGACAAGAAAATTAAAGCGGTTAGGACTGACGGCGGAAAAGAGTTCGTGAATAAAGAGTTTGTTGATTATCTTGCTTCAAAAGGTATCGAACATCAAACGACGACGCCGTACAGCCCTCAACAAGTTGGAGTCGCAGAACGTACTCACCGTTCCATTACTGAGAAGGCGAGGACGTTGTTGGCTGAAAGCTCACTGCCAAAAGCTTTCTGGGAAGATGCTTTCCAAACTGCCGTATACCTAAAGAACAGGTCACCTCATCGAGCTTTAGGTGGACACATTCCATATGACAGATGGTGTGGTCGTAGAAGTGATCTTGAACATCTGAGAGTGTTCGGATGTAGAGCACTTGTCCATGTGTCTTCGTGTCACCGGAAGAAATTGGATGTCAAGGCAAAGGAAGAGATTTTCGTCGGTTATTCTGAGAATCCAAATACATACATGTTTAGGGATCCAGCTAATCCTCGAAAAGTTATTACTTCCAGAGATGCAACCTTTTTTGAAAATAGTTTTACAACGTTGAAGCAGAGGCAGAGTGAGACTGTGGCACAGTCCGACTCCGTACTGATCTTTGAAGAAAACGAGCTCCGTACTGAGCACGAAGATCCACAATTCTTCGACTGTATTGGGAATACCGAACCTGAGGCTGGACCATCTTCAAGAGTAAATCTAGAGTGCTGTAGAGTCAGCAGATATGGACGAGCGTGAGTCAATTCATGAGCTTTCTAGTTTCGATGAAGAGCCAGAACATTTGGAAGAGGAACAATGTCTTCCTGAGCCAAGGTTCCCCTCAAGAAAAAGGAAACCACCTGATTTCCTGTCTTATAATGTATCGTCGGTTGGTGATAGTGAACCTGTGACACATTATGGAGGACATACAAGAAGTCGAAACAAAAGTTTTTATGGAGCAACCCCTTGGCTTTACAGAAAAAAGCAAGGAAAACAAGGTTTGTTTGCTGAAGAAATCTCTTTATGGCCTTAAACAGGCGCCCCGTGCTTGGTATAAAAAGTTGAACGAAACGCTTTTAGAAATTGGTTTTACAGGAACTCCTTCCGAGCCTTGCGTTTATACGAAACTTTTTAGAAATGAACTTATTATTTTGGGTATTTTTGTCGATGACATAATTGTCTTTTATAAATCAGATTTGACTTTTGACAATGTCAAGAAAGATTTGTCTACATATTTTTCTCTGAAAGATCTCGGACTATTAAAATGCTATTTAGGTTTAGAAGTGGAAAGCAATTCCGAGTATATAAAAATAAATCAGAAGAATTATATTATATCTTTGCTCGAAAAGTTTAATATGAAGGATTGCAAGACTGTGGACACTCCTTTAGTAAAAAAGACTATGGAACGACGAACTGATTGTCAAGTTGGTGAGTCTTATCCTTATCAGAACTTAATAGGATGCCTCATGTATTTGACGGTAAACTCACGACCCGATATTGCATACGCAACAAGTTATTTAAGTCAGTTTAATACGTGTTTTACAAAGGAACACTGGAATGCTGCAAAGCGAGTCCTGCAGTACCTGAAAGGTACTTTAAACTATTCTTTGGTTTATAGGAGAACAGGAGAACCTTTACGAGGTTACTGTGATGCAGATTGGGCGAACTGTGTAATTGACAGAAGGTCATACACTGGTTACACTTTCAAGTTAAGTGGCGGTCCAGTATCCTGGGAGTCAAAGAAGCAACCGACAGTTGCGTTGTCGTCCGCGGAAGCCGAATACATGGCACTAGCGTCTGCTACAAAGGAAGCTTGTTACTTACGTCGCTTTATTTATGAAATAACGGGTAAGTTTTCTTCAATTAACTTAGCTTCTGATAGCCAGAGTGCCATGAATCTCGTTCGAAATCCTGTACACCACAACAGGACGAAACATATAGATACGAGATTTCATTTTATTAGGGAAAAAGTATCTAGTAATATTGTTAATTTAGAATATGTGCAAAGCAGTGATATGCCTGCAGATGTCTTAACAAAGCCACTTGGGCCAATTGTACATAAGCGATGTATAGTTAAGTTAGGACTAGGAACTTAATTTTGTTTTATAGTCTTTTTGGCACAACTTCGATTAAGGGCGGCTGTTGTAGATAGTAACCTTAGTTGTTTCTAGACTTTTAATAATTAAGTTTTTTATAGTTATGTCATATTTTAAATTTACTGTTACACTTTCGAATATACATTTTAACCGTCAACATCTTTTTCTAATTTCTATTTACCAAAATCCTTAAATAAATATACTCTTCAAGGCTCTATATCCCGCGTATCACAACAGTAATGTTCGATCTAAAATTATAGTAGAGTTGTTAGTCCGCTGTTTTCTAACATAATTGTGCGCATCGGGTTACAAGCATGAAATTTCTACCACAGATAGAATGTTCCACGATGATTATTTTCAGATGTAGAGGGAAGTCAGATTCGTCCCCTGTGAGGCGGGAGAGCGGAGTGAATACGGCCAAGTATCCCTCTTTTCTTTCTTTATTGCTGGTCAGTTAAGTCTACCAGGACGTGTTTGGTATCGTTTCCGTGTAAAACAAATATCAGAACTTCATTTTTTATGTTATCTTTGTATAGTTCTATATAAAAATATGGGTGTAATGGCCGAAAAGGTAAAAATCACAACAAGGTTTTTTATTCAGTGAGGTAAATTAGTTCAATTTCGTGAACATTTTCAAATTATTATTATTATTTAATAAAGTTCATTTAATCTGGTTTCTAAAAATATATTAATGTTGGGCACTTCTCATACAAACAGTAGCTGAAAATATATCTTTACGTCGGCGTAACCAACGTAAATCTCCGAACGCATCCTATTTCGCTTCATTAAATACATTAAATAATGATTATTAACATGCTTTTACATATAATATTTAATATATACGTCCTAGAAAAACAAATTAATGTAATTAAAACATTTTTTTTATGCTTTTGTATCACGAGCACGCGGGCTAATCTCAACATCAACAATTTATTTAAGTTACTGTTTGTATGAAGAGTGCCCAATATTTATATATTTTTAGAAACAAGATTAAATTTTCTATTTTGTAATATTTTTTTTAGTTGTAAATATTCAGGAAATATAACTAATTTATCTCCCTGAATAAAAAAAACTTGTTGTGATTTTTACAATTTCGGAAATACAACCATATTTTTATATGGTACTATGAATAAATAACATGAAAAATGAATTCTTGATATCTGTTTTACACGAAAACGATACGACACAAGTCCTACTAGCGTTACCTGATCAGTAATATAAAAAGAAAAAGAGGACTCCTTTGTCCTATTCACCCCGCTTTCCCGCCGCACAGGGGACGAATCTGACTTCCTTCTACATCTGAAAATAATCACCGCAGAATACTCTATCTGTGGTAGAAATTTGGTGGTTGTATCCCGATGTACACAATTTCGCGACTTAGCAAAATGTACTAGAACACGCAGGCTAGGCTTAACATCAACATTTTTTTCAAGGTACTTTTTGTATCAGATGTGCCCAATATGTATACATTTTTAAAAACAACATTATGTTTGCTGTTTAGTTATATTTTTTTAAATTGTAAATATTCAGAATAGATAACTAATTTATCGTTCTGAATAAAAAAAACTTGTTGTGAATTTTACCTTTTCGGCAATAAACCCAAATTTTTATATGAAGATATTCTTAAATAACATGAAAAATTAATAGCTGATATCTATTTTACACGAAAACGATGTCGCACAAGCCCTAATAGCCTTAACTGATCAGTAATAAAAAAAAGAAAAAGCTCCTCTTCACCCCGCTCTCCCACCACACAGAGGACGAATCTGACTTCCCTCCACATCTGAAAATAATCACCGTGGAACGTTCTATGTGTTGTAGAAATTTCATGCTTGTAACCCGATGCGCACAATTTCGCGGCTTAGCAACTCTACTATTATTAACTATTGAGAAATTAAATTGTATTTCTTGAATACATCTATACATATAGTGTAAATAAATTGCTACCGATGTGTAATTAATTCTTTTATGTACAGTTTTCCTATTATGTCTGTACATTTGTAAATAAGTTGCTGTGTTTTCCCCGATACGGGTGAGTGTTGCGAGAATTATATTTTACATAGGTTAAGTCTCTTGATATCGCTAGATATCATGTCTAGTGCTGATGTAGATTATTATTTAATGTTAAATATACTATATAACTAAATGAAATGGTAACAATTTCTTACTTAGGTATATTACCTTTTTTATATCTGTAAAAAAATATATTTTGATCTCGATTTGGTCTACTCTAAATATGAACTATTTTCTAAATGTATTTCTTTGCTTTAATGTTATTGTGCTTGTGACTGCCACATCATTGATGACTAATAAATGCTTAGGAGTTCACTTGACTAGCCTACGAAACTCGCGTAGCCATCAAGATGTTGCAGTCACATGCCGAACTTCAACTAAACATTATGGGATTTCCAGGGAGCAACCCTAGGGCCACCGAACCTATCCCGGGGCCGGAAAACCTATCTTAGAGCCGCGATACCTATCCCGGGGCCTCTAATCCCGGCTTCCGATTCCTATATCCTGACGCTACCAAGACTAAGCCTGGGGCTTGCCCTGGACTACATCGAGATCATCAGTCTGGAGCTAGTCTGCCCTACCCAGACTCCAGGACGGCTAGAGCTAACCTAGCCCGAACCTAGCCTGCTGCGACGAAGACGACGTGTGCAGGGAAGTGGCTCCTAACAAGGACTTGTCTCCTCTAAAGTGTACTCAGCTCGGATTAACAATCTAAATTACCCACGACCTAGCCGGAACTATTTTTACTTTATTTTATTTTTAATAAATGTACATATATTCTAATCTGCATTTTAATTAATCTTATCTATCTATAACGTCTACACTAATTATCCGTTGTACCTGATATATATTTCAGATCAAGTCAGTGCACATCGTTAAACGAGTGCAGGATAGCTCCCTTCTCAAGAAAGACCGTCAACTAGAGAATATTCCGCCGACGGAAGCCAGTTTTCGGCGGCATCTGCTAAGAGCTGTTGACCAGGGTGTGCATGTATGTATGGGGCCAAGCAATGGTGCCAATTCAAAATCTTCCCAGTCCGGCAGATTGGGGATGGGAAATGGTATCCAATAATTGGAAACCAACGTGGACTACTGCACCAGTTGCTGCTACCGCTAGTCGTGAATTAATTCGGTGCAAGTGCAAGTCACGGTGCGATGTTAGGTGCAACTGTTTAAAAAAGCGATTAGAATGTACTGAATTATGCCACTGTGGTGGAAAATGTACTTAAACTATTATTGACCATTAGCGACAGTCAATAAGTAAGTTAAGCAACCTACCAGTATATAAGTAAGTTAAGTAAGTATTCTATTTTGTATAAAACCAACTTATGTGACATAATAAAGTATATATTTTTAATGAAAATATCCTTTAAGGTAGTATTTTTTTTAACTTTACAGTTATGATTTTCAAAGATACTGATAGTAGAATAAAAAAAATTGCAAACCAATTTTGATATGTTCGTAATTATTTCCCTTTTTTTGTAGTAAACTATACATTTTATGTCTCTAAAATGAATTCCTCATGCCCGATTTATCAGAAAATGACACCACACTTGTGGTATTGGGTAAAAAAACTTTGACTGCCCCCCCTTTCTACCCGCCAGGGGTGGTGGATGGCTACCGGGCTAAATTAGCTTAGTTTTACGTATATTACATCTGTGCCAAGTGAATTCATCAAAATTTGTGAGAGAATGTGTGAGTGAGGATACCAAAATTTGCACCTTCCATACATTGGGTGACACTACTTCCCTCACTATCATACAAAAAGTAACAAATAAATTGTTGATGTTGACATTAGCCCGTGTGCTCGTGATACATTAGCACAAAATATATTGACGAAACGAAATTTAATTAATTTACCTCACTGAATAAAAAACTTGTAGTGATTTTTACCTTTTCGGCCATACACCCATATTTTTATATAGAACTATACGAAAATAACATAAAAAATGAATTTCTGATATCTGTTTTACACGGAAACGAGACCAGACAAGTCCTAGTAGACTTAACTGACCAGCAATAAAGAAAGAAAAGAGGTATAATACTTGGTCCTCTTCACTCCGCACTCCCGCCTCACAGAGGACGAAGCTGACTTCCCTCCACATATGAAAATAATCACCGCGGAACACTCTATTTGTGGTAGAAATTTCATGCTTGTAACCCATTGCGCACAATTATGTTAGAAAACAGCGGACTAACAACTCTGCTAGTAATGTCAGTGTCATGTCATTTTCATATATTTTTTTGTTACATTGCAGGTGAATGCTCGAATTCAGAAGGCTTCCTTTTGAAGAGAAACAAAGCATTACCTAACATTTCGTTATGGATTCTGGGCACTTACCGACTTAAATAACTTATGAAGTGCTTAATCCAAAATTAGTCTTTTAGCCATACTTTGGCTTTAAAACGTCGTACCGTTTACAACAGAACTCTAAAACTTCCAAAATTAGTTACGTTATTCAAAATCATAATTACGGCGAGTACCTATTTACCATTTGAACGACGCAATATCTTTATTGAATCTTTCTGAAAATTAAGCTTTATTGTATTCGTCAAAGGTTGTCTTGACAACCGACTTATTAAGTGTTATATGAGGTTGAGAAAGTAAGGTGGTAACTTTTATGGTGTACGCCGCACCCCGAATTAGGTACTAACCTACCCGAAATATTCCCGAATAGCTAATAAATACCACTAAATTGGGTATTTATTCGGCAGAAGTAATGGCCCATGATAAAACACTGCGAAACAGCTTTATTACTGAATCAATACATTGCGCAAACGACTTTGACTTGTGGGTGGATGGAGTAAACGAACATTTATTATGAACTTTTATAATCTTCCCAAAAAATAAATCCGTCATTTACGAGGTTATCAATATAATAATAAATAAATATCAGACAACCGCACACAAATCGATCTAGTCCAAAGCTCAAGAAGGCTTGTGTTATGAGTACTAGACCACGATATATACATACTTATATAGATAAATATATACTTAAATAGATAGAACAACCATGACCCAAACACAAATATTCGAGTTCATCACACAAATATTTGCCCTGGCCGGGATTCGAACCCGGGACCGCCGGCTCAGTAGGCAAGTGCATACAAACTGTACCAAACGTGTCGTCAAAATGTCATTATGCAACAGGAGAAATTTAATAATAGATCCCAACTATGTTTTTGCTAATATGAATGAATGAAACAAAAGCAACAGGTGGGACGAGGCCACACACCCTGAAGGTGAGATTGTCCTCACGCACAGATTGCTATTCCCAGCACGACCTGATTTGCATTTACTTCAATTTAGAAGCAGAGGGTAGCATTTCTTATCGCATTTCATTTTGTAAAAAGCGATCTAAATGTAACAATGCTGTTTAATGACATATTTGTAGCTTGAGATGCGATTTTGTTCTTTTAATGTAAGGATCAAAATATTTGACTGAAACTTGTAGTCAAGTTATCATCAACATGTTATAAATAAACACTTAATACAAACTTAAATTACTACACTTAAATTTTTGCAGCGCTACTTGCGTTACTAACATGTTATGTGTTGTTACTCTTTAGCAGTGTTCGGATTAATTAAAGCTAATATAAAATATGTGTTTCGTCTCAAAATAACTCTGTTATAAAAAAGGTAGATACTTATATTATTATATTGTACCTACTATTATCCGTCATTTATACAGTCACCAACTCTAATAAAGATATAGTTTACAAAAGCCTCGTCAAAGTCGCCTAAAAACGCACTGCTAAACGTTGTTATAAAATGTCACTAAAAAGGGGGGATTCTGGGAATCTCCGGGGCATATCCATATTAAGTATAGCATTTAAGGTAATTCACCCCAAATTGCACATCCAATCCGAACACTGCTCATTAGCTTACAATAAAATACTCCAAGAAACCTAGTTAGCGCTTGAAAGTGAACCCAGTTATGCTTATCCACGGGCTAAGTTTCGTCCGTGTGCGCATCTGTCATTCATGTACATCAATGTTGTACGAGCACACCTGACGATATATATAATTGTGATGTCCAGGGTTTCCAAGCGGGAGTAGATTCAATAAAACACTTAAATGGGTATACTGTCGACCACGACCTGCCCGCTCCCGTTGGCGGGGACACTTTATTATCATAAAAGTGTCTATACACCACAATAATATTAAGCTGACGATGCACACATACTAGATTCGTACATGTAGGGTGCGATAAACTATCACACCCTACAAATGTCAAGCAAAATGTGTGATTGGTTCGTACACACGCGTACATTAAACCAAAAGCGACTTCATCTTTCGCAAATCTGTTGTATGAAGACTCTCGTTCTAGGCGAATTTACTTATTCTCAGCTCATTAGACGCAACATTGGAGCGGGTTCACTTCATACAGAATAACAGGTATTTCATTTCGGTAACTCGTAAATGAGTGAAATATCTATATCCCACTTTTTGCAGAATTCTGACACACATTGAATTCAATACTAAGGAGTATTGAAAAATGCTAATATCACAAGCCTAAACAAGATACGTCAGGTCGAAATAGAAACAGCCACATCTCGGATGTTGTGATTTCAACTCCACCATAGTTATTTTAGAAGAATTTCGGTTAGGATAGTCGACCTCAACTATAAATGGGAAAAAGAAGCTTTAAGTACCTAAGTAGGCACTAAGCTTGAGTGCTCTCTATTAATACAAGCGTAAAGGCACGCAAGGGTAAGCACTAGAAAAGTAGCATGTCAGTGCCAAAAACAAACGCGAAACGAGATAAATATTGGGCGAGTAATTTTACTAGTTTTCAAGTTTCGTGTTTACAATCGGGTTGTGTTTTATATTTGTTATAAACACGGCATAACACAGGACGATTCAAAAAAAGTTAACCGGTAAGTTGTACGTTTGAAAAACATTTCAATTCAAAATTACGAACCATAATTATCTATTCCAATTATGGAAAAAGAGTGTCTCTATTTATTTTATTCCAGTTCTCTCTTTGTAGTCTAGTAAAATGGATGTTGATGAAAATTTTAACCTATGATGTTTAATAGAATTGTAGTTTTGGACAGGGATCGGATACCGTTATTTTTGTATTACCGTTATTGGTCACGTGACGCTAAAGCAAAATGAATATTGGTAGTGGTTTCGTTTACCGGTATTATAACGTTATTCACATAATACTGTTATTTAGCAAATTCCGTTTCTGTTTAACAAAATTAACCGTTTAATTTGAGTTTGACAGAGATAGAATGAGTCGTTCTGTGTTGCGATTTTGATTTTACGTACGATTTTGTTTATATGTCACTCGCATTTGACTCGCGTCGCGGTAGTCGCAGCGCAGCAGAGTGATTTGATTTGATTTTCCGCAGTTCATGTGGTTTGGTGTGCGTTTTTGTCTTGTAAGTTAAAAAAGGAGTGTGTATGTATATATCTAAGTATATAAGTATTTATGTTTGTCCGCGATTATCTCGCGTTTGGCTGAACCGATTTTGATGCGGTTTTCAGAAAAGAATTTGTTACACTTAGGAGAAGATTAACGTAATTCGACTTAAAAAAGAGGATCTCTGTTTGACCCATATGTTTGTCTGCATTCATGTGTATTAGATTACATTTGAATCCTGTAGTCAGATTGTTTAATTATTTTTAAGGGTCCTCGGGATACCGATTACGAGAAAGACATCCATTTTGAAATCCAAGATGGCGGACATTATTTTTTCTTAAAAATCGATATGGGTGTCATCTCCAAGGTTCCTCGGGGTTCCGATTACGAAAATGACATCCATTTTGAAAATCATAGGTGGCGGACATTATTTTTTCTTAAAAATCGATATGGGTGTCATCTCCGAGGTTCCTCGGGGTTCCGGATACGAAAATGACGTCCATTTTGAAATCCAAGATGGCGGACATTATTTTTTCTTAAAAATCGATATGGGTGTCATCTCCAAGGTTCCTCGGGGTTCCGATTACGAAAATGACATCCATTTTGAAAATCATAGGTGGCGGACATTATTTTTTCTTAAAAATCGATATGGGTGTCATCTCCGAGGTTCCTCGGGGTTCCGGATACGAAAATGACGTCCATTTTGAAATCCAAGATGGCGGACATTATTTTTTCTTAAAAATCGATATGGGTGTCATCTCCAAGGTTCCTCGGGGTTCCGATTACGAAAATGACATCCATTTTGAAAATCATAGGTGGCGGACATTATTTTTTCTTAAAAATCGATATGGGTGTCATCTCCGAGGTTCCTCGGGGTTCCGGATACGAAAATGACGTCCATTTTGAAATCCAAGATGGCGGACATTATTTTTTCTTAAAAATCGATATGGGTGTCATCTCCAAGGTTCCTCGGGGTTCCGATTACGAAAATGACATCTATTTTGAAATCCAAGGTAGCGGACATTATTTTTTCTTAAAAATCGATATGGGTGTCATCTCCGAGATTCCTCGGGGTTCCGGATACGAAAATGACGTCCATTTTGAAATCCAAGATGGCGGACATTATTTTTTCTTAAAAATCGATATGGGTGTCATCTCCAAGGTTCCTCGGGGTTCCGATTACGAAAATGACATCCATTTTGAAATCCAAGGTGGCGTACATTATTTTTTCTTAAAAATCGATATGGGTGTCATCTCCGAGGTTCCTCGGGGTTCCGGATACGAAAATGACGTCCATTTTGAAATCCAAGATGGCGGACATTATTTTTTCTTAAAAATCGATATGGGTGTCATCTCCAAGGTTCCTCGGGGTTCCGATTACGAAAATGACATCCATTTTGAAAATCATAGGTGGCGGACATTATTTTTTCTTAAAAATCGATATGGGTGTCATCTCCGAGGTTCCTCGGGGTTCCGGATACGAAAATGACGTCCATTTTGAAATCCAAGATGGCGGACATTATTTTTTCTTAAAAATCGATATGGGTGTCATCTCCAAGGTTCCTCGGGGTTCCGATTACGAAAATGACATCTATTTTGAAATCCAAGGTAGCGGACATTATTTTTTCTTAAAAATCGATATGGGTGTCATCTCCGAGATTCCTCGGGGTTCCGGATACGAAAATGACGTCCATTTTGAAATCCAAGATGGCGGACATTATTTTTTCTTAAAAATCGATATGGGTGTCATCTCCAAGGTTCCTCGGGGTTCCGATTACGAAAATGACATCCATTTTGAAATCCAAGGTGGCGGACATTACAGTCTGTGATGCACAGCGTCGCGAGTGCACGCATCGTATGAGCGGACCGATCAATTATGTGAAAAATGGCATCGACCGTTGTTAAGTGCAATAATTGCAACATTGTGATAAACGAGGTGTTAGCCTTCATACAAAATAAATGTGGACTAGTGGATGAAGATGGACTAGTGAGAGTGTGTGCGACGTCGTTTACGGCTGAGGAGATTGAGTCAGCGAAAAACTTGCTTTTTGAATCAGTCCCCTCAAAAAAGCGGAACATTACGCGAAAGGGGGATGGGAAATCGCAAAGAGACCTGTTCGATATTATTTATCTCGTGAAGAACACCAAGAACGACGACATCCCAATCTTTGTAGCGAGACAGTTGCACCGGTTACCACCTGTGACTTGGGATCATATTGATGCGACGAGGTTACTCAGAGATATCACGGTCTTGAAGGAGGAATTAAACACTTTAAAACTAAACTACGTCACTTCTGACCAATTGCAACAAGTGAAAAGTGAACTGGAAATCCTAAAAAAATCATCAATTGTAAATAACTTTGATTGTTACGTAAATACCAAAAGAGGAGCAGGTGGATTGTTGTCAAATACAAGCTATAACTGCGATAGTGGTCCCTACGGGTTGTCGCATATTGATCCAAACCAGTGCAATATTATGAAAACAGCTGCTGATGACTCATATCAGCAACGGTCGGCGAGCGAGCGTAACGGTCGCGCAGATTTTCGAGCGGAGGGTACGCCAGCCGAGTACGTTTATAAGTCACCCGCGCAAACTCGGGCGCAACTCAACGTTGAAAAAGAGACAACTGCGCACGGAACTGAGGAGAGCAGCGAAAACTCATTAGCGACGAAAGCGACTATGACGTTAAATGAATGTCCCAGTGCCATGAGACATAGTGAGAGACCCAGCACCACGACATCGATTGATAAAGATGTAAACAAAGTCAATTCGTTACTAGAAACTAATCAGTCGCCACCCCGGTGTAAGACAATGGCTGAAGTTGTCAAAATTGGCGAATGGAAGCCTACAATAACATCTGGCGAGTGGAAGGAGGTTTCGACGCGTAAAAAGAATAACAACCGGTTTATGGGAAGGATGGGAAAAGCGCAGACTAATAGTCAAACGAAGTTCAGAGCCGCAGATAATAAAACTGAGCTGTTTATCTCGAATGTGCATATAGATACAACAGCTGAGGATATTAGTGAGTACATACTCGAGACTACGCAATTACGAGTGACATTAGAAAGAGTGCCAATGAAAAAACAAAAAAGGCACAATGCCTATAAGCTCAGTGTGCCTTCCTACATGTTGCGATTGTTTTTGGATGATAATTTGTGGCCAAATGGCATCTCGTTTAGAAAGTTTATTCATTTTAGACCTAAGAATAAGGAAGATATCTCGAACTTTAAACTATAATGGATAATTCTAACCTCCAAACAAAACTTCATGACACTGTTTTAGTGTCTTACAACTGTAAATCTATCAAACGGTCGCTTGAAGGTGTAAGGGCACTCTGCAAAATAGCTGACATCATAGCTATTCAGGAAACGTGGCTCCTATCGAGTGAATTAACATATCTCAATAACATTGACGAAGATTTTGGTGTAACGGGAACATCGGCGGTCGACTCCTCGAAGGGTATGCTGATAGGAAGACCACACGGAGGGGTAGCCCTTCTTTTCAGGAAAAGTGTTTTTCAGTGCGTGACGGTGGTACCTTGCGTTAATCCGCGTATTGCCGCAATCAAGGTGTCGTTGTGTGACAAAACCGTGTTAATAATGACTGTATATATGCCCGTTAACTGTATTGATAACCTAACTGAATTTACTGATTGTCTGGGTCAGTTAAATGCTATAATCGAAGACAGTGGTATTGAAAGTGTGATAGTTTTAGGAGATTTTAACTCGCACCCGAACGAATTATTCTATACCGAACTGATAAGTTTTTGTGACGAGCAGGAGTGGATATGTGCAGATGTTAGAAAACTAGGGGTAGACTCTCAAGTGTTTACGTTTATTAGTGATGCTCACGGTAGTAAACGATGGCTAGATCATTGCATTGTTACAGAGTCAGCCTGGTCACTTGTAACTGAATGTTATGTAAAACACGATGTGTTTTGGTCTGACCACTTTCCCTTGTTCATGCACTGTAATTTTAATGTAGCTCGAAATAAGGTTGTTTATCGGTCGCCTGAGACCAATAAAATACGCTGGGGTGTAAGAACGCCTGAGCAAATTGAAAATTATTATAAATTATGTAATGATACTTTAAGGGATATCGATATGCCAGTAGATTTAATTAAGTGTTGCGGAAAGTTTTGTAATGAACCTCACCATAAAAATATAATAAATAATATTTATGAAGATATTGTTTCTTGTTTGTGTTTGGCTTCCAGTAGTACATATCATAGTAAGTGTAAAAAAAAACAGCCGAACAGGAAATGCGTTGCTGGCTGGAATAAGCATGTAGGCGATGCTCACACGGAGGCTAAGGCGAAGTTCAGGCTATGGGAGTGGCATGGATGCCCATCGTCTGGTCGTGTTTACGAGGAAATGTTTGCAGCGAAAAAAGTGTTTAAAGGTAGGCTTAAATGGTGCCAGAATCATCAGGACCAAATAATAATGGACAAACTTGCTTCTCATCAATCCAATTATGATTTTAGTAGTTTTTGGAAACATACCAACAGGTTAAACACATCGCATAATCTCCCTGTGAGCGTCGAGGGCGTGGCTGAGGGGCAGGATATAGCAAACCTTTTTAAGGACCATTTTGCTGTCAAGTCTCCTCTGGGGCGGGCGCGCAGTGACGGTATTGAGCCCCCTCATGGAGCGGTTCCCAGTCTGATTAAAGCGGCTGATATTCGTGACGCATTGCGAGGAATGAAAAAAGGGAAATCGCCGGGCCATGATGGGCTCAGTATCGAGCACTTACGACACGCGGGAGAGCACTTGCCCAGAGTGCTGGCTTTGCTATATAACCTGTGTCTCAACCATTCCTACCTGCCGCCATCACTCATGCGTACCTTAGTGGTGCCTATTGTAAAAAATAAAACAGGTGATGTATCAGACAAGTCGAATTATAGGCCCATTTCGCTTGCAACTATCGTAGCGAAGGTGCTTGATAGCGTGCTCAATACACGTCTAGACGAGTACGTACAACTGCACGACGCTCAGTTCGGCTTTCGACCGGGGTTGTCCACTGAAAGTGCCATTGTGGTGTTGAAGCATGCTGTCAAGTATTATACGGAGAGGAAGACGTCGGTATTTGGTTGTTTCCTAGACCTCTCAAAGGCATTCGACTTAGTCTCGTACGACATCTTGTGGGCCAAACTGAAGTCAACCGGATTGCCAGTAGACCTTTTATTAATTTTTCAGCATTGGTATGGTAATCAGATCAATGTTGTGAAGTGGGCGAATGCACTGTCCTCACCGTATGTACTCGAGTGCGGAGTAAGGCAAGGGGGGCTAACATCGCCCAAGCTATTTAATTTATATATGAATGCACTGATCGAGGAGCTAAGCGGCGCGCATGCAGGTTGTTTTATAGATGGGATTAGCCACAACAACATTAGTTACGCCGACGACATGGCGCTGCTAGCGCCGTCGGTCGGTGCACTCAATGAATTGATTAGCATTTGCGAAAAATATGCTATTGCTCACGGGCTCGTGTACAATGCGAAGAAGACAGTGTATATGGTATTTAGGGCTCCAGGCATGGAAGCCCCGGATGTATCACTTCCGGTCTTGTTAAACGGGGCTCCAGTCAGCAGAGTCAGCCAGTTCAAATATCTAGGCCACTATTTGTCTGACAACTTCAAGGACGATGTGGATGTCGAGCGGGAACGCAGGGCGCTGGCGGTTCGAGCGAACATGCTGGCTCGCAGATTCGCTCGGTGTACGGCTGCAGTCAAAATAACTCTTTTTAGAGCATACTGCACGTCGCTGTACTCGGGTGCTCTGTGGGTGAACTGTTCGCAACGGTCGCTCAGCTCTCTGCGCGTCCAATATAATAACGCCTTCAGGGCGCTGTTGGGACTGCCACGATTCTGCAGCGCGTCCGCCATGTTTGCTGAAGCTCGAGTGGACAGTTTTTCTGCTGTACTGCGTAAAAAGATGGCATCTCTTTTGATCAGAATACGTGGCAGCTCAAACAGCCTCCTGAAGACCATTGCTTTAAGAGGTGAGTGCTCAATAATGCAACACTTAATTAAAAATACAATGTCGTTAGCTAAGTTTGAATACTAACATAGTTATAAGTAAAATACTAACAAAATGTGGATCTCGTTGTCTGAATAAATAAAGTTTATTATTATTATTATTATTATTTTTTCTTAAAAATCGATATGGGTGTCATCTTCAAGGTTCCTCGGGGTTCCGATTACGAAAATGACATCCATTTTGAAATCCAAGGTGGCGGACATTATTTTTTCTTAAAAATCGATATGGGTGTCATCTCCGAGGTTCCTCGGGGTTCCGGATACGAAAATGACGTCCATTTTGAAATCCAAGATGGCGGACATTATTTTTTCTTAAAAATCGATATGGGTGTCATCTCCAAGGTTCCTCGGGGTTCCGATTACGAAAATGACATCCATTTTGAAATCCAAGGTAGCGGACATTATTTTTTCTTAAAAATCGATATGGGTGTCATCTTCAAGGTTCCTCGGGATTCCGATTACGAAAATGACATCCATTGTGAAATCCAAGATGGCGGACATTATTTTTTCTTAAAAATCGATATGGGTGTCATCTCCAAGGTTCCTCGGGGTTCCGATTACGAAAATGACATCCATTTTGAAAGGGTGCGTCCCACGAGATATAACTACATAATATATAATTTCATATTAATAACGTTCACAAGATATAATAAACTTATGCTATAACATCAAAATCAATATTTTTATTAGGATTAACATAATACTCATGTTGTAGAATGATTTTTTATACAACACTCAAATACTCTAAATTCAGTTGATAATACATAACGCATATCGATCATAGTATATACTTTCTTTTAGTATAATGATTAGAAAATATAATAGCGTATGATATACTATATATGTTATAACTGCTACCCCTATGCCCCTAAAATGGAACATGGGTCAAAAACCGAAAACTGTAGGTTAGGTTAGGTTTGTTTTATGACAATGGATAGCGGAGCGACGCAAAGCGAGCGGAGCGTCAAAATGCTTGCTTGCATGGAGGTATATTAAAATTTAACAGCAAACTATTGCATACGTGTTCACAATTGATAATGGCGGATGAAATTCTGGCAAATAAGAGTATACCGCTTGGAAGAACTGCGATAAAATGGAATATGGGTCAAAAACCGAAAACTGTAGGTTAGGTTAGGTTTGTTTTATGATCATGGATAGCGGAGCGTCCAAATGCTGCATGGAGGTATATTAAAATTTAATAGCGAACTATGGCATAAGTATGTACACGCAATTGATAATGGCAGATGAAATTCTGGCAAATACGAGTATACCGTTTGGAAGAACTGCGACAAAATGGAATATGGGTCAAAAACTGAAAACTGTAGGTTAGGTTAGGTTTGTTTTATGACCATGGATAGCGGAGCGAGCGAAGCGAGCGGAGCGTCAAAATGCTTGCTTGCATGGAGGCATATTACAATTTGACAGCGAACTATTGCAGCATAAGTATGTACACAATTGATGTGCAGGCGGTTATTCTATACGAGCATTACGCATTTTGGTGTTAGATGTATTGAGTAATATACATTATAAATCTGAGATATTATGAACGTTATACGTTATGATCGTTATATACAATGATATTATACTTAAATAACGTTATACTTAACAAAAATAGATATTTTGATGTTATATCTAACGTTCGTTATACACCTTGAACGGTATACAAAACAAGCTTATACAATTTGAGCGTATATAATATGAATATTATAGGATAAGTTCTTATATCTTATATTACTTACCCATTTTGAAATCCAAGATGGCGGACATACATTTTTCTTAAAAACCGATATTGGTGCCATTTCTCAAAAATATATCTCCGCCAGTCTTAAATCTAATTTTTTATTTTGAAATGTACACCCCAGAAAAACCCAGAAAACGACATCCATGACGATTTTTAAAAAAAATTACGTTCACCATCTTTACTTCCAAAATGAGTGCCATCTTTGAAATTTACACCCCCAGAAACCTAAAAAAGGACACTCATATCAAATTTTTCAAAAAAGTGACGTCCGCCATCTTTAATTCCAAAATGGATTCTATATGTAAAATTAGTACACATTGTATGTAGGATTAGTAAACTCAGGGCTTATGGGCTTGGCTTTTCGAGGGATCTGACAATTTGTTTTACAGCGAATTCGTTATGAGTATGTGAGTCTTGGCCGCCACTTTTACACGAAATGTTTTTGGTGGGATTCTCATTTCCTTTTTTAAGGTAATTTTTAATTTATAGGTTTTTTTTATTTTTTTTGCACTGAAGCGTTTCTAAGTAGTAATAATAATTGTGTATTTAAGAAATACTTACGTTTAGCCCCATATATGTACACTTTTATCCCCCATTATGGAAAGCCCATATAAACTTTCATCCCCTTATTTTAAGGGTGAGGGGTGAATTTCTAAAAATTCTAGAATGTGTATTTTATTTATAACAATGAGTCCCAATAGGTATAAATTTTCAGACCTCTAGTAACAAAATTTGCGAAAGTCTCATACAAACTTTCATCCCCTAGTTTAAGGGGTTGGGGGGTAAAAGTTCCAAGTTTCAGAATTATTCTATTGTATGTGTACTAAAAATAACTTACCGACCAAATTTCAGCTTTCTAGGTCATCGGGAAATACCCGAGAGGTTTTGATACGTCAGTGTATAAGTGTATATATGTGAGTGGCAAAATCGGCGTATTTTAGGTACCAATAAAACCTAAAGTATAAAAGCTAGATCAATGAAATTCAGTACATTTTATATGTTTCCTAACAGCATCTTAACCTGTGAATTTGGGCGCTCTGGTGTTAACTGGGCCAAAGCTATGAGGGTTTGAAAATTAGACGAAACGGTTCGAGAAAAGGTAGGTAGTGCCCCGCTTCTTTTTTGCTCGTCTTGGCGGGGGCACTACCGTGCCCCCAGATGTTGCATCAAATTGCTATGAATAATATTTGCATGTCCGATTATGCATTCCGCAGAAATCTATATCTCATAGTATTTAGTTGACATAAAGCAGGATAACATTTACTGACTATTACTGGTAGCAGTTTGGTTCTAACCCATTAAACTACTTCACTGGTAGCATGGTATAAGAAAACAAGGTGTAAAAAGTAACAGTGGGCCGACGCCTTTGATGTTTGCGTAAGTGCCGACACCGCTCAAGGCCGCCGTACCGACCAAGGGTTGTCACAGACTTACGCAACTGCCCAAAAAAGGAGGGTAATGTTTTTAGGGTTCATGTATGTATGTGTACCAATTTTATATATGGAATCCATTTTGGAAATAAAGATAGTGGACGTAATTTTTTTTTAAATCGTCATGGATGTCGTTTTCTGGGTTTTTCGGGGGGTGTACATTTCAAAATAAAAAATTAGATTTAAAACTGGCGGAGATATAATTTTGAGAAATGGCACCAATATCAGTTTTTAAGAAAAAAATATGTCCATCATCTTGGATTTCAAAATGGATGTCATTTTCGTAATCGTAACCCCGAGGAACCTTGGAGATGACACCCATATCGATTTTTAAGAAAAAATAATGTCCGCCATCTTGGATTTCAAAATGGATGTCATTTTCGTAATCGGAACCCCGAGGAACCTTGGAGATGACACCCATATCGATTTTTAAGAAAAAATAATGTCCGCCATCTTGGATTTCAAAATGGATGTCATTTTCGTAATCGTAACCCCGAGGAACCTTGGAGATGACACCCATATCAATTTTTAAGAAAAAATAATGTTCGCCATCTTTGATTTTAAAATGGATGTCGTTTTCGTAATCGGAACCCCGAGGAACCTTGGAGATGACACCCATATCGATTTTTAAGAAAAAATAATGTCCGCCATCTTGGATTTCAAAATGGATGTCATTTTCGTAATCGGAACCCCGAGGAACCTTGGAGATGACACCCATATCGATTTTTAAGAAAAAATAATGTCCGCTATCTTGGATTTCAAAATGGATGTCATTTTCGTAATCGGAACCCCGAGGAACCTTGGAGATGACACCCATATCGATTTTTAAGAAAAAATAATGTCCGCCATCTTGGATTTCAAAATGGACGTCATTTTCGTATCCGGAACCCCGAGGAACCTCGGAGATGACACCCATATCGATTTTTAAGAAAAAATAATGTCCGCCACCTTGGATTTCAAAATGGATGTCATTTTCGTAATCGGAACCCCGAGGAACCTTGGAGATGACACCCATATCGATTTTTAAGAAAAAATAATGTCCGCCATCTTGGATTTCAAAATGGATCTCATTTTCGTAAACGGAACCCCGAGAAACTTTGGAGATGACACCCATATCGATTTTTAAGAAAAATTTATGTCCACCATCTTTGATTTCAAAATCACAAAATGGACGTCATTTTCGTATCCGGAACCCCGAGGAACCTCGGAGATGACACCCATATCGATTTTTAAGAAAAATTTATGTCCGCCATCTTGGATTTCAAAATGGATGTTATTTTCGTAATCGGAACCCCGAGGAACCTTGGAAATGACACCCATATCGATTTTTAAGAAAAAATAATGTCCGCCATCTTGGATTTCAAAATGGATGTCTTTCTCGTAATCGGCATCCCGAGGATCCTTAAAAATAATTAAAAATTCTGACTACAGGATTCATATACAAACGGAAGCAAGGAACAATTTCTTGCTTTTTAAATAAAGTCTTAAACTACGTAACTCGTAATTTTTACTTAAAATAAGCTATGAAACATGTCGGACATTTTGAATTTAAAAATTCATGGGACATGTCAGATCATATATTTTTTGTTTACACAGAAACAAACAATTATATAATATAATAGCGATATTTTTGCGGTATTTGAATTTTACTGGCAGGCGTAACGCTTTTACATCCGCCATTTTGTTTACGTTAGCATGACATGGGAAAATTTAAAACTTAGGCGCTATAAAATTTCGCACAGCACATGTCGTATGCACTATTTTAATTGTGTATTGCAAGTTGTAAGACGCGTCAGCCCTCAAAGTCAGCACCCTCATTACTATCAATTTCGTCGTATAACACATGGAGTGCGCCCCTACCGCCGCCGCCTCTGTCACCTCGCACGATTGCCCTGTCTAGACGCCTTCGTCGACCGACTGTATTGTTTCTTAAACTGTGGTATGGCCAGTGCCATACCGGTGCGTATCGGTGGGTTTGTCAGTACAAACCCACCGAATTTATCTAGATAATTATAATAGATTGACACAAAAAAACGGGTAAAAAAAGTCCATACCAACATTAAAAAAATATTACAAATAGAGGTAACTGTTTTTTTCGATCGTTCGAAGTTTTACTAGTCATGTTGTCGAAAGCGATTTTATAATTGCAAGATGCTTAAATATGACATATATTTTTTTCATAAGCTTTAACCACTGTTTAATATGTTTAAGACTCATTAAAAAGTGAGCGAGTTCGGCGTCTACTGTGGAAATAGCACCTTAAGTGATCGCGCCGGAATTATCGAAATGCAAAAGTCTCTACCACAATAACAATAAACAAACAATCCTTAAAGCCGGCCGGCACGAGTCAAACAGAGACAAATATACAAAATATCCTTATGCGTAAACAAGATAGCGATGCGTCGGCGCCTACAAAGGAAAACGCGCAGCGAAACTGAGTAATACCGGTTAATACTGTTCAACGTAACGTTATACATTCGTTTTTCTTGAATAACGATAATCGAAATTATTTTGTTGCTTTTTTAAACGTTACTCTAAGGAAACGTTATTTCAACAAACGAAATTTTTAACAGTTATCGAACAATATTAACCAGTATTCGGATAACGGTATCGATCCCTGGTTTTGGATATTCAATTTGTTGAGTTTACCACAAAATAGATAATAGTACAAGTACAGAAGGCACACTACTTTGATCTTTACAAAAGCCGCTTTTTTAGCCAAAAAAATATGATTTATGGCCCTTCTAAAGTCGTCGTCCCCAGCGCAAGCCAAACGGAACGTTAAAGCTGCGTGCCAACGGTGAAAATGAATTGGCTCGCTTGCCGCGTCGCCGAGAGCGAGGGCTGTCAACGACTAAAAATAAAAATGTGTTTCCCATTTATTTCTTGCATTCAATATAGAGAGCAATATATTTATATATTCTTCATACATTATATTTATTATTTAATTATTTAACTATAAAATAATCATTCTCAGAATTTGGACGAATTGAATCCACCACCAGGCCGCAAAACATTTTAGCTTTATTTTTAAACATTTTAATACGTATAATATAATAAAATAATGCAAAGACTGCGTTACCTTAACATGCAATTAAATTCTTGAGCTTCATTCTGTTTTTGATTAGTTGTCAGATATTTATTTATTTATTCATATATATTCATCACTACATACCTAGTATACCTAAAACAAAGTCGTTTCCTGCTGTCTGTCTGTCTGCCCCTATGTATGCTTAGATCTTTAAAAATACGCTCGGACGCACCGTGCGAAGCCGGGGCGGGTCGCTAGTAACGAATAAAACATGTACAAAGGCGAACTTATTCCTATTAGGGATCTCTTCCAATACATTTCTTTTGAGTTTTGAAAATTGTTCTGACGACACAGCCTTCATATACATATACATATGAAGACTTCTATAGACCTCCTTTATCGAAGCCTGTTAGAGTTATACTTTCGTACAATCGTGGCATTGCCTTATGAAAATACTAGCTGCACCCTGCGGTCTAACTGACTCCCCTCACGGGAACACTATTCGGGATAAAAAGTATGTTAAAAAGTTTAGTTTGAGCGTGAGGAAGTAACAAACATAAAAACAATGTCACAAACTTTCGCCTTTATAATATTCTGTATTCTTTTTGTATGGAGCTCCATATAAATATTGTGATTTAAATGTTCTCCCATACTCATACTCATTTATTTATAAAAAAAAAATCATTTTACATGTCACATATTAAATTATCTCCCTTTCCCTTATCCGTAACTTGTGACACCCCGCCACCGACTTGTGCTAGACATTTAAAGTCGAAAAGTTTTAATCGTCTGCGTTATTACACGCTCCATTTTACCATAAAATCATTTCCGTTTATTGAAATCGCAAAGCATTCGTATTTTTCATTGGATGCAGGAAAAATCATAATAAATATCGTCGTTAATTTACGAAAACGTTCCCGGCTGACGGACGCGGGTTTTGTCGACATCCGGGAGAAAAGGAGGGGGGTAATCACTGCCTTTGATAAGTCGTATTCTATATACAAGGTGATACAAGTTGAATAGAATTTAGGGAATTTATCACAATGCATATTTTACTGTAATGTGTAATAATAAAACGTCATGTGTCAATAAACTTAAAATATAAAGAAGCCATAAAGAAGCTGATTAGCTGAATAGCCGAATAATCAGTTTTCAAATAAATTGCCAACTAGTCGGCGTATTCCACCTATAAACAAATATTCAATATATTTTTTTAAATTTCATCCATGCCCCATTGATCCTCTTATAACCCTCAAGCCACATGACTGTGTATATTTATTACTCTAGCGTGTGAAGCTTCGCGGTTTCTAGACGACAAAGCCTCAAAATATCGGTGTTTAACTTCGCACAATCTCACCGTAAAAAAGGAATCAGCATTATCTTTTTTCACTTGGCGCCTAATACATGGCTCACGTCAACGATTGAATCGTGTTCAAGAATCGCTGGCCCATCAAGTCGATCGAACGGAAAACATATTTTCCGGCCCGTATCCCATCCGATCCCAACATATTTTAAAAAGAAAAGTCTGTATTTTACGACTTCTTATCGATTCCCTCTGGAGAAGGTACGGTGGAATTTGGTCGAATGCCAAAAAATTTAAATGTCGGTAAATATTTTACATAAGTATACTTACCTACTCGACAAAATTTCCTTGGGACTGTGTTATTGTGACGAACGTTGTATATACAGGATGGGACAGAACAAAGAGCTATTCTAAAAGTATGATGGCATCTAAGTGATGTACACTGCAAGTTTGCTTACACTGCATTTTTCCTGAAAAATATAACTTGAATCTTTTCAACTTCAGGTGCGATCGAGGACAAATACCTACTTGGTTATCTGGAAAAACAAACCATATGTATTCTGTTATAAATTAGGACAGCCATTTTATGCAACTGAATGTTATGTAGACCCTGTAGCCTCATCTCTTACAAACACACAGAATACTCGATTTCTCTAGATAAGATGTAATTGAGAAGAGCGAACATTATTATCATTATTAAATATTTATAAATGTTATCTGTATACGCATCATCGTGTAGTGAAATGCAAATTGTGTTCATAGGCCCTCACGATACAGGCTTGACCTAGTGTGAGGACCACTGATAAAATCTACGCAAAATACTCTCACTGTATAAACCCTGTCATATATGTACAGTTTGTGTTTGCATGTAATACTTTTTGGTAAATAAATGAATTTTGTATTTGTATTGTATTGTATATGTTCCTAAGGGATTTAAATCGTGAATCCGAAATGTAAATTGCCCTGAGCCAACGAGAATTAAATACTTAATTAAAATTTTGATCATTTAATTTCGCTGTGTTCAGTTTCGTGCCTATATAAGAAGGTTAAGGCTGCATTCGACCAAACTTTTATTTCAAGAATAACGCTTAGTCGGGTAGTCATTTATATAGTTACTAACTGTAATATAGAGACATAAATTATGAAAGTCTGTAAAAGTCTATACTCTATTGCCCAAAAAAACACTGCTAACCGATGTTATAATGTCGCCAAAAAAGCATCACTTAGTAACCACAGATTACAAGATAAACAGCTGCATTCACAGAATTTGCAATAAAAAAAAGAGCTTATTGTACTAAGGCATTGCTGCAAACTTAAAAAAAAGTTTTATCTACAGTGCATGGATGTAGGTATAGTATAGTGAACGAATACCTTTAGGTATAAGTTCATATTTTTTGACAGATGTTTAGTATAGTGAACGTATACCTTTATGTATAAGTTCATATATTTTTGACAGATGGAAGTCAATAATTTTTTTTTTATCAGTTTTTTTTTAATTTTGTTGATTCCGAGCGGGAACATGTAATTATTTTCTTTGTTGTTTATTTGCATTTTATTTATGAAATGTCGAGTCGTAGAAAAAGTATTGTATGCAACGTTGTATAAGTAGGTCAAAAAACGCTCGTGGCATCTTTCTTACGATGTTCGCTACGTTCACATCGTAACCAATGCCACTCGCGTTTTTTGCCCCCTCTTATACAACGGTTGCATAAAATACTATTTTACGTCCATTCTATCCGGATTGCATGATAGTTCGTAGTATTTAGGTATTTCTTCCGATGTTTACGAGGTTTTGATCAATTGGCTCAATTAAGATATATAATCAAAACCTACGGCGATGGATACATATAATAGGTCAATAGCGACCCGGCGACCATTTGGCACGTTGAAGTCGTTTTAATCTTCCTTGGCCTCTAGACTGTGGCCAGATGCATAGGTAAGCTGAACGAAGGCAATTTGGTTTATTAAACGGATGCAAGATGCTTACAGTAATTATATAGTAGTTTATGCAGCTGTTGCATAACGTGAGCCCTTAAAAACGAGTGTGGTCTTACGAAATGCGCCGTAGGCGAGTTTTTTAACAGGTTCACACGAGTCCTTTAAGGCCTAATTATGTACAGTTGCATATACTTCTTTATCTTCACACATATTCATTATCATATCGGAGATATTTTCCTTTATGTAGATATGAAGTACTCAGTCCTGCCAGTAATTCTTCCGAAGCGGAGGAATGAGTGAGGCAGTGCCGGTGGCGCGGGCGGAGTTATCATCGTATAACGTAATTTTAATATTACTGATTTTGCTCTCCATGACACACGCTGCATATTATTTGAACTTGTCATACTCGTAGTAATTTCAAGGGTGTAGATAAATAGAGATTCGATAACATTAAAGCCAAAGCTGGCTAAAATTATACACGAACATAGAATAAAAGACTGTAGAATTGTACCTATTTAAAAAAGGTATTTCGGGTAGCGGATTTCGTCAGCATGTCGACATTAACGCTAATTAGACGCGCCACGCCGCCCGCGGGATTCTCAGTGTGCATTCTTGCTTCGCTAACGGATGTAGATCCGAGAAATTGACGTCATTCCTACTCACCTCTGGTTCAAAAGCCCTTGGTCTCTTTATTAATAGCCACTCGCAGTAACCTAGGTACACGCATCAGTCGGATGCATCGGCCCGCCATACGATCAACTGCTCGACGAACTGGACTACGATTAAAAGGTATTTTTTGTAGAATTTAATTCTATAACAAAATGACTCAAAGTAAACACGTTACAAACAGTATAGATGTAAGTCAGCGATCCATCATGCAAAGTGAGACACATTGCGTGCTTCCGACGGCGTAGCCGGTGATTGATGCGGCGTTTATGTGCTCCTTACTGCACACTAACTCGACATGACACGAGGATGAGATCTAATAAAGGAATGGGTTAGCACTTAGCACACATCGACTGTCATGCGGTTTGCGGCATCTTTGCGTCGGCGGTGCAAATGTATCAATCGGCTTTTTTCTATTGCTCGTTGCCATGACGATAGTTTTAAAGAGCGACCTAGGGGACGGGTCGCTCTTTAAAACTACGACTTTAATTTGTTATATTTAGCAAAAAAGTAGTTGTTACTGCTATAAGCCCATTCGTGTGTAGACTATCTCCTGGCTATAACAGTAATGTAAATTATCAACACTTTTCTAAGAATGAATCACTATATCGGTCACGGGACAGAATAACAACCAGAGAAAGTTGATCCAACTAAATAAAACATAGTTGAGTTTCGTCTAATTAAATGACCAATGACAAACTACTTACGAACGACAGACGAAGAACGTCTTTTCTTCCATTTATTAATAACACACATAAATATGTGTAAAATAACCAGAAAAAAAAACATTTAATTACCAAAATAATTTCAATTATGAACTTATTCATCAATTGGTAAGAATCAATTGGTCATAAATATTGCTGTAGTAAATTCCAATGCTTAATTTAGATGACGGAACTGCGTCTCCTAAGTTTCCAGAATATCAGTCCTGACATGAGAGGGTCTTTAAATAAAACAATTTAAACGGATTATATCGCGTATATTAATTATTTGAGCCTCCCTGACGTTTCAGTACCTTTACAGATACCGTTGTCAAAGGTTGAGAGGTTGTCAGTCAACCTTTGACAACGGTATCTGTAAAGGTACTGAAACGTCAGGGAGGCTCAAATAATTAATATACGCGATATAATCCGTTTAAATTGTTTTATTTAAATGTGTGACAGTCGCGGAAACCGAAGAAAATATTATGAGAGGGTCTTGTTCATTGATGTCCCATCTAATGAAATTCCTGTATTATGTAGGTAGCTCAAGTTCCATGTTAATACACACTTATAGGAGCGATCTCTCAACTGATCAAAACACGTTGACGCTTCGTTAACGCAATCCGCTTTCATTTGAGAGCTTCTTGTAAACATTGGTGCAAGATGCCCTTGTCGCAATCGTGAAGTGAAGCTCAATTTAGGGTAAATGGACAAAGTATCATAAAAACTCCAACAAATTTATATCGTCTTTTCTACCCCACCACGAGGTTGAAATTATGCGTTGAAAACGATACGCTACGTATTCGAGACGTCACTGTGTAATTCAGCGTCAGCGTATTTTAAGCACCGATGTAATTGCTCCTTAAGACATACGTTATATTGATGCTAATAAGTAATTAAGTAGTTGTAAAAGCTCATAAGTGGCGAGTAAATTCACTAGTACTTAGCCCCTGGAAGTTGGACACGCACCGACGGTTTTACCAAGTTCGAGTCTTCTTAGTTAATAATGTTTAGCTCTAAGCGCGTCGTCGCTGTTATAAGTAAGTCATTCACAAGATTAAATTGTTCGAAAATCACCGTCTGTTTTACAACTCAGCTGTAGTGAACCTTTTAACAAACATTTCAAACATTTGTCTTTTTTGTGCACGCCGTAAGCCCAATCACACCGCATATCGTGTTAGATCGAATTTATTCGACAAATCGAAAAAGTAAGTCACTATGTACGTAAAAACAGTTCAGTGAAATTGGAATAGCAATAAAAGCGCTGTACGAGTCGTGATGTTTTTGTTGGATTAGTGGCTTCATAACGCTACCCGATTATTTCACAAAAAACGACAAAATTAGGTTGAATAAAAATGGATTGTTTAATCATTGTGTTTAATGAATGTAATTAATTTTCATGTATGATAACATAATAAGGTAATTACTTATTTGTGTTAACAATGTTTAAATTAAAGTAAGATAAAATATGTAAATACTGAATAAACTGATTGATACTAAAGTAAATATAAAAAGAACTCCCCCAGCAGCTGGACCTGTGGCGTGGCCCCCATGACACTGGCGGCGTTATTGTAAATAATATACTTTTTATTTATTTTTAAATATACTGTTGGACATTGTAAGTTTTTAATGTAATGAGAATAATGGAAGTCAGCAAATGCAAAGCAAATCCTAGCCGTTTGCATATTCCTATATTTTCTAACCTAACATATTATGTACTTAGGCGATAAAATATAATAGGACATCGGTTTTCTTTAAGTACCTACTTAACTCAATGAGATTTTATTTTTTAACGACTTCCATAAAAGGAGGATCTATGTTTCACTGTATATATGTTTTATTTTTTATTTTAGTGAATTATCCATTGTTCACTTAGGTACCAAAATGTTTACTATTCTGCTGCTTTGAAAATATCAATAAGTAGGTTAGGTTTATTTCGTATGACAACAACAAGCGCACAATTCGAGCGAGCGAAGCGATCTTGCCACGTGCCACGGCAACCATTGGCGAGTACTGCAACTGAATTCTACCAATTTTACTTGGTCACATTCAAACAGAAGCACCTTAGTAAATCTTACAAATGTTATTTTTATCAAATAATATCCTATACCAGTGTACGACTTAATTCCCCTGGCCGTTGAGACAGCCGGACCTTGGTGTTCTGAGGCAAAGCAATTTGTGCGACTCCTTGGAAAACGTATGAGGGATGGAGGTTGGCTTTTTACATGGATGGTTTTGAATATTAAACAGTTGTATCATCATTTTTACATGTTTATCCTCAAACTGTTTTTTTTTTTCAAATAATGAAGTAAGGTGTTTCATACGGAATTAATAATATTGTTACACATTTACTTATGCATCTTAAATGCCTACAATTTTATATTCCAAGAATTCTTTTATTAAAATTAGGGTTAGGGTCGCTTCGGAAATCTCTAGTAAATATTTTAATTTAAATACTATTATAAAATAAATCAATAATTTTCGATAGGTAATATAAATTTTTGAATGTTGTATGAGTTTTTTATACAAGCATTTTTTTTAAATGTAGGAGGGCTTACATTTGTCTTTCATAAGTAAGCTTTGTGTTAATATAAAGGAATGTGGTATTTCCATATTAAAAACAGAATCTATAAAAATATTGTCACACTAATTGCATTTTTTTTCAAATAAATACAATATTTGTAAAAATAAATTAATGCTGCTCATGTCTTGAACTGTACTTAAGGATCTTTGATGGATAACTTGACATGCAGTAAAGGAATTGCATTAAATAAACTTTCCGGTTCTACAAGTAAATCATATTAAACAAATATATATAAAACAGATAAAAATAAAAAAACGTTCCTAAAATGTTGCTGACGCCTGCATTCGGGTAACTTTCCGAGATCGTATTATGAAGTCAAATAAAAGTAACGCGAATGGTTCCAAAACAAATGTTATCTCGTGTGAAGGGGTTTCTCCCAGATTGCCGACTGATAATTCTACCAAGCCTTCCTATTATTTACCTAACGTCCTTAGAATAACAGAGAGGGAAGATGCAACTGTAGGATGGGTTTTGTTTGCCACTTCGAAGATTGATGTGAAGTAAATTCAGTTTCAGTTCTTTCATGCTCCTTCTTTGTTGGATATTGGTCGGTAGGATATTGGAGGTCGCGCACATGTGTGATTTAGAATAGTCTGTCACTCGAGGGCTCATATGTTATTCCTAATCAAAAAATCTGTCAATTCATTTTTGCATGAAATAATAACTAACCAATTTTACAATGAAAGCTCCCATGGGTCATATTAAAATACATATGTATGACAGCTTTACGCAAGTCATCAAAGTTGAATACCGCTTGACATGCTTAAAATCGATTCGCGATTCTTATTCATAAGGTGCGTTTGGACGTAAAGTTGTGTGCATTGCGACAAACGAAAATGTTAATTACATACCAAAAAAGACATTTCCGAATCTATAAATTGGATACTTATTTTGTTATATCCTCTTAAATTTCTATACATTACTTACATGACATATTCCCCGAAAGTTTAACTTTTTATAAAAAAACGTAGCTTTATTACTTGTTTGTTCCTAACAAGAGTTCCGGGTCCCCATTGTACCCTCACTTCAATCATTTGTACGTCCGGCATGAGATGCCTTCATTACCGACTTTACCGAGGCTACTTAATTAAGCTTTGTGCGATAAGGTCCCAACTTGGCTTGACCTAACTTGCGTCGAAGAGTCCTTTCGCAGTAACGACCAAATGTGGTTGTTGGGCGAGATAACATACGTAATGGCCTCGCCATTGGAAAACACGCACAGCTCACGAGTATAATATGTATGTCTTCCGAAGACGCCATTTTGAAAATGTTCTAAAAACTGAATCGACAAAATTATTCTATATATACTTACTTATCGAACCTACTCACATAATTTCCTGAAAATCGTTTGAAACAAGCTACCTCTAAGTGAAAACCGTTGAAAAGCATCTTGGACATCCGAAGATTTGGAAGAAAGTATGGAAGAATTTCGGGCCACGCTGAAACTAAGACCTTTCGCTCGCACGGTCAGTAAAACTATCTAAACGGTTTGTATCGCGTATATCCATTATTTGAGCCACCGCAACGATTCAACCAGTAACCAATGTTAAGAGTTGAAAGTTACTCTTCGATTAGTGATTAGTCGCACGGCTTTGCTTAAATCACCAGTAAGTACCCTGACCATGAGGTCACGTGACCGGACTAAAGGATTTGTATGGAGAATAGTACAGCGCCCCGACCGGTTACTTTGTAGGACTGCAATTCTCCATACAAATCGTTTACGCAGTCGCTAGCGAGAACGGTCACTGTAAACTCATGGTAAGGGCACTGTGCAAAGCCCGCTTTCCTCGAACGGCGGATTTTTTTTAGACCAAGCGAGCGAGCTCACTGTCCCCATTCTAGCAAATTCTCTGTGTGTAATGAATTCTTTTATTCTAGTTCCAGCTCTTTGCTTCTTTTGTCTAACATTGAGACAACAATTACCTACACTTGGCGTCAATGTAAAATTCTACACTGAATAATGCAAACGCTTACACAATACTAGGAAAATTGACGGAATTTGCTACTGAACTGTAACTACTCGACGTAATAAAGAAGATTTCAACCCCGGGTTGAATAATAAAATACAATAAAATTGAAGTAAACAATTTTCCTTTCTGAAACTTGCAAGGTACATAATAATCTAGCCAGCCACAAGGGAAAATATTGCTTAGATTGCATGTTCATAAATATCTTAGTGTACCTACTTTCGCTATGCATGAATTCATTTGTCGTTTGGCGGTTGGGAGTGGGCCTGACATTGAATGTACAGTAAAATAAGACTAAAATAAAAAACGGCTCAGTTGACTAGTCAGACTTGGGCAGTGAGGGTTCCATACCACCACAACGCAATTATTAAGCTTGAAAGAAATCAATGCAGTTTGCATCTGGTAACTATGACGTTGCATACAAATGAGGTGCATATACATAATTTAATTACAATTTTTTTTGTGTTACATTAAAAAAATAGTTTTTAGTTCTTTCCCTAATTTGGATCTAATAGGTAAACATCATGTTTACATGGTCCAAAGGTAATGTAATGATGTACCAACGGAAAGTTTCTAAAATAGTGAAAGTTTCCACATGGACATTTCCTAATTGAAAGATTCTTTTCAATTCTGGTGAAAGTTTCTAGAAATTGCCCAGAAATTCTTAGCTTTTTGGAAACTTTCTTTCGGAGCCTTAAACATAACGAAACGAAAATCATTCAACGTCGCGAAATGCAAATATCAAATTTACAGTCGCGCAAAAAATCATCCACCTCATTGTAGGAGGAGCAAGGCAAAATACTAAATTTTATTTATGCAAAATAATTTTCACAGATCTCATTTGTAGACGGGAAATGTCGAGGGACACGTTTTGAATTCAGACTTTTTATTTGTATGAAACGTGTTCAATAAATAAATATGTTTTGAAATACATATTAGTAACAACAGTGCCATCTCTTCGTTCATTTGACACGGCTGTAAAGGAGTGTAATGATATGTGAACATGTGTAATATTAATACATGTTCTTCAGCGAAGACGCTTAAGGTGAAACACCTTTAAAAAAAATTGGTACAAGGATCAAAACAGATGAGGCGTACGTACAGTGCGTTTCGGGTCAAAAGGTTGAGCGGTTGGACCGGTAATCCCGAGGTACCGAGTTCGAGCCTGATGTGGAGCACATGTGAACGCAATTTAATTTTTCTGTGCGTTTTGTTCTTTGTGTCTATATAGTAACTTAAAATGTAGTGATAATTTACCCAAATTAAAACATTTCTGAAACGATACTAAAATTGTGTTTCGAAATAAATATAATCTGAAGGTACAGTTTTTTTTAGAATAATTAACACTTTGTGCTTACAATATGAAACAAAAACATTTAGTTTACGCTAGGAGACGTTATACTGCTTTAATAAAAATATAAATGAACACTTTGACTACATTTAAGGAAAAAATACTTTTTATAAGCTAATACATATTTATTACTCGACCTAGTCTTGTCTAAAATTCTCTGAAGAAGTTATCTTATCTTTAGAAAATTACAATTCATCGTGACTCGTGAGCGAAATGAAGAGAAAGTACTCCTAATGCGATCTTCCTGGAATATCATTTCATTTTAGTAACATTTCTTTTTCATTTCAAACCGCAGTTTTATGCCAAAACAAAAGATTTGTTAAAAATATACGGCAAGGGAAACGGAAGGGCCCGTTCTGAAACTGGCTACGCGCTACGGTGCAGAGCAGCTAAATTTAAAATTTAAAACACACCTGCCCGTCTAGCACAACTTTGCTTCACGACTCTTGTCGCGTGACATGGCGCTACCCATCACCCTCTCACATTACTGCACAGAAAAAGACAGGTAATTATCCCGCGTGAGAAGTAATCGCTTGTGACAGTTGTCCTAGAGGTGCTGACACAAACACAAGTACGTGGTCACCATGAAACTCATTTCATTAGTGATATAGAAAATGCTAAAAAACTACAATATACATGTCGACCTGCCGACCTGCGACCGCACTGTATCGCAGCACGTCGACAGTGTGAAGACCGTCAAAGTTCTCTTAAGCATTAAACGGACAGACAGCGGTGCGGTGGCTTAGTATAGTAGGAAACCTTTTTTAAGGCCGAATTCATTTCGCTTTGTTCTAAAAAACCATGGGACCCAATGGGTATTTTGGGTATTATGACCTGCGGCCACAAAAAGCACTATAGGTACATATGACATCTTCCCTTTCAACGTATCAGTTTGTAGCCGCAGTTTACAATATATACAATGCCCATTGGGTCCCATTGTTTGGTTAAACAACGCGAAGTGAATTCAGCCTCATAAAATGATTCTTACTATAATAAGGTCCCGTAGAACCCACTGGGTATCTTTCTCTGGTCGTTACTTAATGACTAATGTTCGTGATTTTTGGAAGTCTTTACATGGATAGATTGGATAGACGTCTTATGTCCATCGGATTCTGTTGGTTGCTATTCGCACCATATTCCATATAGCTTAGTGTTTTTCTCTGTCCATCTAATCGAAAACCTACCACGTGTTTTTTTCCTTCTACGTTCCTAACTATATAACCAATTTATTTGTATTTTGTATTTTTTGTACTGGTACGAAAGCTTAAATATATATAATATGAACACTTCTGGGAAACTTAATGTTCCCAAATATTTTGACCTTTAGCAAAGTCGGCTTTTATAACAGCACGCGCTTCGAGGAAATAATACTTATGGACCGATTTTTCTCATCTTCAGATAAAAACAATATTCTCTTTATACAGGGTGGCCTATTTAGATCAGTCTGTGTGGGAAAGTGTGAAACTATAAGACATACGAAGATCTGTTCTTAGGAATCATGTCATCGATTTTAACAACAATAAAAATAACTGCATTCATTCTTAAAAAAAATAACTTTAGCTCGGGAAGCGAACCCGGACGTTTTGAAAAATAACACTCACATTTTTTTTATTTCTACTTAGATTTTATCAATCGTGTAGGTCTTAAGCAGTAAATTTTACTATGAAAATGAATAAAATTCATTGTTTTCATATTCTTTAATTTATTACTTTAGTTTTCCAACTGACTACCATTTTTTCAATACAATATTCAACACGTTTAGATGCGTAAAATTGTCTCAATGGTGTTTGTAGCCTTTGCTGGTGTCGTAACTTGTTACATGATGAAATGTGCAAAACAACGGTATCGTTGAAGACCTAAAAGCAGCCATAGAGTCAATTTTAACGAAATTCACCACATGAAGATACAAAATGCAACTGTAAGATCGTTACCTAAACGTGTTGAATATTGTATTGAAAAAGGCGGTCGTCGATCGAACGTTTAGCAAAATAAATTAAAGAATATGAAAACAATGCATTTTATAAATTTATTCATTTGTATAAGACCTACACAATTGATATCTAAGTAGAAATAATGTCAGTTTTATGTTTCAAATCGTCCGGATTCGATTCCCGAGCTGAGTACTGTTTTTTAGGGTTCCGTAGCCAAATGGCAAAAAACGGAACCCTTATAGATTCGTCCGTCTGTCCGTCTGTCCGTCCGTATGTCACAGCCATTTTTTCAGCCAGCTATACTGTTGAAACTTGGTAGGTAGATGTATTCTGTGAACCGCATTAAGGTTTTGATGCAAAAATAAAAAAATAATAATAAATATTGGGGGCTCCCCATACTTAGAACTGAAACTCAAAATTTTTTTTTTCATCAAACTTCAAAAATGATATCGAGGTTTCTAAAATATTTTTTTTCTAAACCGAATAGTTTGCGTGACAGATGCTTCCAAAGTGGAAAAAAGTTGGTCCCCCCCCCTCTAACTTCTAAAATAAGAAAATGAAAAATCTGAAAAAAACATATGATGTACATTACTATAAAAACTACCAACGAAAATTGTTTTGAACGAGATCTAGTAGGTAGTTTTTTTTAAATATTTTAATACCTAACTTTGCACCTAATTTATATGGGGCGCTATACATACCAGGTGCAAACTTAACTTAACCACTTAGGGATGGAAAGTGTGTGTACGGAACCCTCGGTGCGCGAATCCGACTCGCACATGGCCGGTTTTTTTGAAATGTACGAATGCAGTTTTTCCTGTTATTGAAATCGATGACTTTGTCTTAAAACAGCTGATCTTCGTATGTCTTGTAGTTTCAGACTTTCCCATACAGACCGATCTAAATGGGCCACCTGTGCAACAAATTCCTTGGCTGTCCTTCCAGTTATTATTCATTTGGACACGAAAAACTCAAATTTCCTAAACGGCTTTAGATAAATCCGCATTTTCGGAATATTACAGTGTGTCCTGCGAGTGGTGTCACGAGGATAGACATCGGGTGTTATGGGATAGACATCGGGTGTTATGGGATAGACATCGGGTGTTATTGGATAGACATCGGGTGTTATGGGATAGACATCGGGTGTTATGGGATAGACATCGGGTGTTATGGGATAGACATCGGGTGTTATGGGATAGACATCGGGTGTTATGGGATAGACATCGGGTGTTATGGGATAGACATCGGGTGTTATGGGATAGACATCGGGTGTTATGGGATAGACATCGGGTGTTATGGTGCGTTTCCACTGAAGTGGAGCGGAGACAATCACAAAAGTGAAGCGAAGCTGAGATACAGGGACCTAATTCGAGATTGACATTTGAGTGATAGCCAAACGTCAAATCTCTAGTAGATAACAGTTATATCGCCATTGAACTGTCATTTAAATGCGATGAGCTTAAAAGTGACATATCTCATCTCAATTTTGGAAATACGAAGGCGATAATGATTGACAAAAATGTTATTCATGTATATAAATTTCTGTTTTGAACGAAACGTAACGGACCAATTTCACGTACTACGTGGTCAATTTAAAGTATGCGCCTGTTATTTATGCCGTCACATACAAAGGAAGCGAAAATTTTGCGCGTCCGAATTGACGAAGTTGCGATGTTCTAGGGATATCGCCACTTGTCAAGTAGGCACACGTCAAAAGTGACGGATGGCGATGAAAAGGAGAGTTCTCCATTATATCTCTAAAATTGGTCGAATACCCCCCCAGATTTCAACTCTGGTGATTGGTTGATTCTATACGTCTCTGCTCCGCGCCGTTTCAGTGAAGACGCACCCTTAGGATCGACGTCTAATCTTGAGTGCAGTGTAGTTTGGCACACGCCATGTTGAACTGTCTTAGTTCGATTCCAGCTTATGTATGTCACGCATTACTTGGCAAGTGACGCATAGGACCTGTCTAGAGTTGGTATTGGTAGTACCTTATGTAATGGTTATATCCTACTGGATATATTTTTAAGTTAAGTAATGATTACAGGTAGTAAGGTACAATCATTTGTAAATTTTGTAATTCGTAACGATAACGTAATACTAGTGCAAAAAGCGTAGGTATCTAATGTAAAGTATAATTTTGAGGAACACAAATGATAAGAAGTAGGTATCCCACTTTTAAATCTTAAGACTCAATTAAAAGAAACAAATGAAGACACAAAATAACGAAGACAAATTTTGCAACAGAATTCTTTATCAAATACTTAACAAATAATTGCTATATTTTGGAGCACTGTCTTATTAGTGGCCAATTCAACAAGATGACAGCAGCCACCGTCGTTGGAGTGTTAATTATGTACGTATTTCGATCTCTTCAAGAGGGCAAGTAGGCTCCGTCTTCTGCATCTTAAAGCAGTTTCATTGGGCTTGCGTACTAATACTAGTAACTTTGTCTATGATTCGTCAGGCTATTCGTCTGTAAGCTGATTCATCGTGCTCTGTGTCCTTATTCTCGTAATTTTAGCTGTCGCAATTATTCTCATTTAAATCCTCTCAGACGTCAATTCAGTAATAGAGAAGTCCGATTCGCCAGTTTTATTTTGTATCTTAGCTGGCGTAATGTTGGTTATTTTTATTTAATTCGTCTCAGGTGCCGACCCATTGACTTAAGATGTCAGATTCCTCTACTTCATTTGCTTTTGTCAGCCTTTTCATACAACTCTTGTGTTGCATCTCCATATCATATCATAATCTAAATAGCTGTCTTAGTACCTATGACTTCTTAGGCGATTCATTCATAGAAATATCAAATTCATCAGGTTGATATTGATTTCTACTTCCTGGACTCTGTATCAGTATACTCGTAATCGTAGCTGTCGTAGTAATTGTCATATTCGTCGAAATTTTCTTCTAGTGACGCGTCGTCATCGATTGCATCCCTTTTAGTAAGGCGCGGAAAGGTTGGTTCTGAAATAGATTTGATAAGATTAAGATAATAAAAATTAAAATACTGTTGAGTACATTTTTATACGGTGATCGTGACAAACGTACAGTCGAGTTCATTTACATCTACACACTTACGAGAACAAGAATATCTCAACAAGATTTTATGCTCCTGACAATAGGGTCGTGTTCAGATATTTTTTAAGTGTAGATGTAAATGAACTGGACTGTACGTCTGCCTGATGAGTGATGATAAACAAAGCAAAGTTGGATGTTGGAAAATACGTGACTAAGTGTTGACTGAGGGAGATGACTAAGTGTTGTTTTAGGTATACCTTCACTTGCCCGAATTTCATATGCCCGAATTTCGTCTGCCATAATATTCAATTGACATATGTACATAGTGTCTATGTACATACGTGGCCACAATATGCCTACAGAAAATAAGATGCTAAGCCAGGTTGGATTCGCACAGAAACAATATTTAGTATGGCGTTTAAATATTCTATCAAACAATATTATGGCACTTAATACTATGGAAAACAATACTTATGGCATTCGTATCATTATGGCATATAATATTCGGGAATACAAGAGTATGTCAAATGAATTTTCTAGGAAACGAAACATTCGGGCAAATGAAATTCGGGTAAGTGAAATTCGAGCAAATCAATATTATTACATATAAATTTCGGTCAAACAATAGACAACCGTTGTTTTATAATGCCGAATTTCAGTGAGGGTCTGGGAATATAGACGTAGGGTAAGGGTAGGTAGGCGCACATATTATTAGACGTATGTAGTTAGTATGTATCAGTGCCGAGGCTTCAATAGACCTCCCTATTGGCTTTAAAGAATTTGGAATTTGGAACACTGCTTTAAATAATTTGTACCACATATTCTACTGCTCTAAAAGAAAAAGTCACCCATACCTACTTTACTGGCGATTTGTTTGATACGTCACTGGTAAATTTATAACGTTCTCAAAAAAGCACCGAAGATTATAATTAAAATGAAAAATTAATTAGCAAGCTGCTGCGTATGGTATTGACAGGTGAGATAATTAAAATAGTCGTCAACATTGCGACAAACCGGAGATCCGTTTAAATTATATTTAGAAAATGAATTAGTAACATTCTCAAAATGTAGCACCTCGGCGTAGTTTTAGTGTCTTTATTTATATATACATATATATGTTCATTTATATTGATATATATATATATACATATTATATATATATATATATATATATATATATATATATATATATATATATATATATATATATAGGTTAATACACACACACTAACCTTAAAAACAATACTTAACCTTGATGTTTTTTATGGTTAGAGTGAAAACATATCTTCTGGGTTAGTGTGATCCATCAGATGAGTTAGCAATGACGTTAACCATGACAAAATAGGGTTAGGGTTTTAGTTGCACTTACCATGATCTGCCTTTTGCTCGAATCTGCGTCGACCCAGAAGAGATACGGAAGTTAAATCAAACTTTTCCAAAGCGATTTTGTTCCGAATATTTTCATTACGTTGCTTCACATCGTTTTCGCGAAACTCATTTTCAGCAACAATAAGAAGAAAGTTCAATAAAAATATTAAACAAAATTTGCGCAACATTGTTTCAGTGAATTTAAATAAGATTTTTTATGAAAGGCACAGGTTAAACAATCATCATTGACTGAAAGCAGTAATGCGGTGTGTGTGTTTATAAGGGAACCATTTGAGGAAAACCCATCGTTACGTCTGTATGGCTAATTCTAGGTAAAACTTGTAGTTCGTAATCCGATTCATTTAATCAGAGCCACGTAATACGCCCGTGACGTAATACCGGCCTCTGATGTATTCTGTGTATTGGATTTGTGGTCGTTCGTTTCACTCAGTGTCATTGTAAACCAATAATATTCTGCTTTTGTAACGATGTGATGATGTCAGAACAAGTTCCGATTCCGAATTAATAAGGATATCGACCGAGAAACGAACAAGGTACATGGCATGGCTATCAGCCAAAAAAACAATGTAACGGCGGTCCCGGGTTCGAATCCCGGCCAGGGCAAAAATTTCGGTGATGAACTCGAATATTTGTGCTTGGGCCATGGTTGTTCTATGTATTTAAGTATATATTTATCTATATAAGTACGTATATCGTTGTCAAGTACCCATAACACAAGCCTTCTTGAGCTTAATTTGGGACTAGATAGATTTGTGTGAGGTTGTCCGATATTTATTTATTTATTTAAATGAGCGCAGTTTTCTAAAGCTAATGGAACATTATTTATTTTTCAATAAACACTGCTGCATATCTTTATGAAACATAGGTACTGTAATGTCTCATTTTTAGGGTTCCGTAGCCAAATGGCAAAAAACGGAACCCTTATAGATTCGTCATGTCTGTCTGTCCGTCTGTCTGTCCGTCTGTCCGTCCGTATGTCACAGCCATTTTTTTCCGAAACTATAAGAGCTATACTGTTGAAACTTGGTAGGTAGATGTATTCTGTAAACCACATTAAGATTTTGATGCAAAAAAAAAAAATAATAATAAATATTGGGGGCTCCCCATACTTAGAACTGAAACTCAAATTTTTTTTTTCATAAAACACATACGTGTCGGGTATATATGGATAGGTCTTCAAAAATGATATCGAGGTTTCTAAAATATTTTTTTTCTAAACCGAATAGTTTGCGTGACAGACGCTTCCAAAGTGGAAAAAGGTTGGTCCCCCCCCCCCTCTAACTTCTAAAATAAGAAAATGAAAAATCTAAAAAAATCATATGATGTACATTACTATAAAAACTACCAACGAAAATTGTTTTGAACGAGATCTAGTAATAGTAATTTATATGGGGCGCTATACATACCAGGTGCAAACTTAACTTAACCACTTAGGGATGGAAAGTGTTTGTACGGAACCCTCGGTGCGCGAGTCCGACTCGCACTTGGCCGGTTTTTTATGTGGGTACGCATCACAACTCGGTCTTCGCCAACAAACTGCATTGCAGTTTGGCGAAACATATAAAGTGTAAGTAAATAACTTTAAACAGACAGAAATTATTTTTCAACACAATTTAAGTAAATATAAAAATAATAAGTAACATAAAACCTTAAATAAAAATTAAAAACTAAGTGTAAGTTTTGTAATTTTTTTAATATAATAAATAAAAAATAAAAAAAAAAACTTGTATATATTAAACCATTGATACACAGATCATAGAAAAATAAATTTATGAAACATGTAATGTCTCATTTTTTATGTGGGTAGGTACACCACTTTGTATTCATGGTTTAAATCATAGAAAAATTTAAATAAATTGGTGGCTAAGGTGTAAAGTCTTTCAAATAAACAATGCAAAAATCGACACACAAATCATAAGGAAAAATTCGAAAGGTCGCTTGGGAGTTAGGGTGGCGGAAAGGTTAACGCATTGGACCGGCAATCTAGAGGTACCGGGTTCGATTCCCGGTCTCTTTCACCAGGTAACTCATTTAAATTTTTCTTTGAGCTTTGGTCTTTGTATCAATGGTACCTATACTTTACCTCATCGTAGGCATGACGTCACGTATAACATTATTATTAGTACGGGTCATTCTCAGCGTGTCTTCACTTATCGTATTGAGTCATCCCGTGATGTGTCAAACGACTACTAGGCTGGTCTTTCCAGCAGGGGACTTGAGGGACTCCCTTCATTCAGAAATCTGCGGAACTGCCCGCGTAACGGTCCGACTACGACTACGCGTGACCAGCGGCAGCGGCAGCGGCGAGCGGTGAAAACAAAATCTTAGTGTCACTAGCCGTCGCACGCTGCACCGCTCACCACCCCGCTCGCCGCTAAGGCCGGCCACACACCGCCTGAATTCTGGTCCGGTTTGAGAACGGAATGACGTCAGCAAGCGAGACATCGCCATATGATAGACAGAGACTGTGACACTTTATGACGTCATTCCGTTCGGAAACCGGATCGTTATTCAGACTGTGTGTGACCGGGGTAAGACCGAAGCCGTGACCGGGCCGCCGGAGTATACGACGAGGTGCTTAAAACGATCCCGCAACGTTCCAGTTAAAGGCATTGGTTGGTTGGCGGTTTTATCCCGTACTCCGACTTCGGCTAGTTCGTCAAATCCGTTCTAGTCTCAAGGCTAGGCGGGATGCATAAAGACATTTTCCAACGTCATTAAAAAACAAAGAAAGGGGCTAAGCTACGAAGCGGTGAACGAGGAATTCTCCAACCACGCTGCATCGAGCGACGCTAAGTAATCCTATTGGTGAATATTTGTCTCGTTCAGACCAAGCACTGAATTTTAATACACTGAAAAGATCATTTTAAAATGAACTATCCAACATTTTATACATAGAGTGGAGAGCAAGAATGAGAGCAATCTTGTTATTCAGTTGAGTAAATTTAGTACTTAATTCGGTTTTTAATATTTTTTATCGGTGAGTGGGCAAGGCACCTTGAGTGTGCACCGTGTAGAGTGTGTGCAGTTAGAGAGAAGGCTTAGAGTAACTCTACGGCCCTTTTTCACGCAAAACAGGTACGATGGATGTCTACTTGCGGAAAATGCCCAGGTAATTAACTAAACTAACATGTGATATGTCTGATATATCCCGTCTATAATGTTAATGTCATTCGAATTGAATCCTAGTGCTCTTTTACACAATAACGATTGAATGTCATTGACACCGAAGAGCTAAATATGTAGGTACCTATACTTATTTTCATTCGTTTCTCACGAAAAACACTTACTTCATACGTAACAGTGACTTTGAAATACGATCTCGAATCTATTTAGCACTCTCTTGCCATGCCCGCCGTTAGTAAATGAATCGTCCTATTGTTCCATTCACACCGTGCTCTTAAATACTATGGAAACTAACGAAATTAATGTTGCTTCTAGAATGTTTGAATGTCTGTAACGTTAAATCATGTAGTATTTTGGTATTTGCGTTGAGTAATTATCCAATTTTTTTTAACGATTGCCGAACAAAATCACGCAATTTTTTTGCATTTTCCGCATAAGTCTGTGTCGAATTAAATTGGAATCTGTCTCTATAGTACTGTGTATCGGAGATGGAACACATGACTAGTATTATAGTAGAGGACTAGTACTGTATTTTCTAGATAGAATGATGATTATTCTGTAAAGTAATTTCAATTTGTGATTGAAAAATGGCTAAGTGTTTGCTATTAATATTTGGTAAGAGTTTCAGAACTTTGTAGATTTTTTTTAAATTTAATGTCTGGTGATTGAACGTACGTACTTACTTACAAAAAATAGTAAAATAGGCTGTTAAGGGTCAATGAGCCGATTTTTTTCTTGGTATTTGTATAAAGGTATAGTATGTATACATATTATATGCGGCTTCATCACGACAAAACAGCTGAACGGTTTTTACTATTTTTGATACTTGGACACAGGTATCCCAGAAACGGTAATTTTAGGCTTTCTGATGCGGATAAAACATAATTCCGTCCCGTTTCGTTCTAATTAAACCTACTTATATTTCAGCTATCCTTGGATTTTGCTGGCAAGCTACTGGAAGAAATAGATATGATAAGTACGATATACGCAATTATTTATATTTAATACTAAAAAAAGATCCAGCATGTATTGCGTTTTATTTTCAAACTGAAAAAGTGGATCTAAGTATCCTAAGTTAATTTTGTGTTTTTGTGCGGGATTATTAATTCGTTTAACCTTTCTATGGCAATTTTCTTTTGTGATGTGTTTTGAATTATCTGTTCTTGACGATTGACAACATCATGTAATAGGCAACGCAACATTCCGTACAAAAATATATTGATTATGTATTTTATTAAATATTGCTAACTTACTTACTTACTCCTCTGGCGCAGCGACCCGAAGTGAGTCTTGGCCTCCAATACGAGTTCCCGCCAGCGGTCTCGGTCTTGTGCGGTTTCACGCCAGTCGACGGCTTGGAGCTCGCGCAGATCATCTTCGACCACATCTGCCCACCGATGGGCGGCCTACCGGACGACGACCTGTCGGTTTTCCATGGAACGCTCTACTAACTGCCCGGTCCTCTCCCATGCGCTTCAGATGTCCAAGCCAGCGAAGCCTATGTGCTTTCGTCACTCCTATTATGTTAGGTTCCGCAACCAGATCTTCGATTTCGGCGTTTTTTCGGATTCTCCAAGTTCCATCCGCTCGCTGTTTGGGTCCCAGGATTTTGCGGAGAATCCTCCTTTCGGCCACCAAAAGCTTATTCTCCTCCCTAAGTGTTAGTGTCCAGGCTTCACAGCCATACATGAGGATAGGCCGTATAACCGTTTTATAAATACGGATTTTTGTACTTCTGCTGAGAAGCCTAGACACCAAAACCTTATGTAGAGCAGCACTGCAACGTAAGGCGTTTTGTATACGAGCGTCTATTTCCTCGTCACGAGTGTTCAGGTCATTCACGGTGCAGCCTAAGTATTTGAAGCTGACCACTCCTTTATACGCGATATCTCCGACGTGAAGGTCTGTTGGCCGACTGCGATGCGCATTATACCGTCTCATGTGGAGATATTCAGTTTTGCTGTGGTTAATACTTAGGCACACTTCCTCGCTTCAACCTCTAGAGTTTTTGACGCCAACTGTACACCAGCGCTTGTCGCACCCAAAAGAGCCAGGTCATCGGCGTACCCAAAAAAATGTTGCTAACTAATGTAAAATATTATAATAATGTTTCCGTCTCATTACAGTTTATAGTTAAAAATAATTAAACGATTTACGAGGACATTATGATATGCTGAGAAATTGCTAAGCCAGCTTATTGACCAGCGCCATCTTTTGAGCAATTGTGATTGACCAAAAGTAATTTAAATTATAGAAGATATATAAACATATGATACATAGGGTTACACTTACCACATTATTGCAATAATGCTTTAATTATCTGCCGATCATGGAAGCAAAACACCATGTCCTTCATATAAAAACCATACACACAATTAAAATTATATTTATATATGTATATATACTACTTTTAAATTCTTCGTTGTTAGAACCTTATCCGTTACTCGATTTAATGATTCACGCAGAGACTTTGTATTTTCCTCTGTTAATAGATGACAAACGACTTATCTTAAAACTAGTCTCTTCATGGGAGACGCTGGTGGTTAAACTAGAAACAACGTCTTTGTTCGTGTTGTTATAAAATGGAGTTCGTAGTATTTATTTGATATGCTTTTGTTTTTCACAGCTACACACTTTTACAAATAACTCCACGCAACGTGCAGCAGTTGAAAGCATTGAAATACTTCTTCTCTGACAACTTAGATGCCACTGGCGAAATCGATGTTTTTAAAAATAGCCATGGTCTGTACGACATTACCGAAGTCTTGGTATCGCCTAAAATACGGCAGTTGATAATCAAGTTTGCTAGAAGTCATGCGATGTGCATAAAGTTTATAAAGTATTATGGCAGGTTGGTTTCTTAAAGTATTGCTATAAATTAAAAACAAATAAATAATATATAAATATCAGACAACCTCACACAAATCAACCTAGTCCCAAATTAAGTTCAAGAAGGCTTGTGTTATGGATACTAGGCGACGATATACATACTTATATAGATAAATAAATACTTAAATACAAATACATGTACATAATACAGGTGTGACGTAATACTTTGATCATCCATGACCCAGGCACAAATATTCGTGTTCATCATACAAATATTTGCTTGCCGGGATTCCAACCCGGGACCGTCGGCTCATTAGGCAGTTGCTTAACCACTGCGCCAACCGCGTCATCAAAAATTGTAGATTAAAATGGGCTAGTTTTTCACAAATCGACAACATTGCGCCTATTTTAATTGTTTTAACACTTTTATGTACAATTGTGCCTACGAGCCAAGACGCATTTATCAAGTTTAAATAAAATCTAAATGTTGTTTTTAATATACTAATGTCTCGATATTTTAAATTGTTGATGAAACTATTGTTGCACACCAATATTAATATAACCGGCATTTTATAATTGTGGAGATCCTTGGGATCAGTGTGTGTATTTACTCCTGGGCCCACAAGGCCCGGACCTTTTATTATGTAAATGAATCTATTTCTAATTCACATTACAGCAGCCTACAGTAAAAATACAATAATAAGGCTATTTTACGTAACGATTGCAATTCAACAAAAATATATAGGTAAGTAAAAAAAGTGCTATTTTTCAGGTTTTTGGAATCCAGAGCAAATAAAACAAAATTGTCACATGGCTATAACTTATTCGACTACAATTCGCACGACGCTGTATGTATACTTTAGTTGTATGTTTTTTGACTAGGTAACTTTTTAAAACATTTTTACCGACAAAACAAGTTTTAAGGCATAAGAGGTCACAATTTCATCTTTTATTCCTGGCAGGCAACGGGATTTTGAAATAAGTGTTTTTACGACCCCGCCACGAACTTTTGAAATAAAACAGTCTGAATTCACGTACCTATGGTATGAAAAACAGACATGCCTCGAATTCTTTGGCAATTGGCAGCAGTGAGCGGCGGCCATTCGAGTAAGTTGGACCGCGGTTGGACCATCCGCCCCCACCTATGGGCGTCACTCGCTGCTGCCGCTTCCCGAAGTCGTGGCATGTCTGCTTTTCATACCGTACGTGAATTCTGGCTATTATACTTCAAGACTCAGAAGTAGCCATTCAGTGCCGCGTACATGTTTACTCGGCACATACAGTAGTTTAGTAGTTTACTCACAACGGGATCCGTAGGTACTAGGTAGGTACTCCTAAATAGTCGTGGACCTAGTCTTTGGTTCTTGTTTTTTCGTGGACGCGTACTCGGAAGACTCAGCACGCGATTTATCTAGTACGTCTCACCTCTAGTTGTTTTTCATTGCTGAAGGTCGTTAAGCAGAGTTGTAAAATTTTTGACATTCTATATCAGCCCGATGTACCTAAGTAATCTTCTTTTTCTAAACTTGTTGAACAGTTGTCTTATCGTAATATCGTCGGGGATAGTGCAATATCGCGTAAATAACAGCTGTCAATAAAGTTCTCATTCCATTAAAATACTTTGCATTTGTTTTAATGTTGATTCGTATCTACACTTGTTACTAACGCGGTATTGCACTATCCCCGAGGATATTGTTTCATTGTGACACAATGTTTCGATGACTTTTTTTAGATCCGACTGCATACACGATATATAAGAAAGCACAAAGCCGATATAGTCAAACTCAAGTACCTTGGAGAGAGTTCCGAAGGACGAAAAATGTCTCTGGTACAAATCTCCACTGACCACGAAGCTCAAAACCCGGTTATTTTTATTGATGCAGGTAAAGTTACTGAATGAGATCTTATTTTAGTTTAAAAAAATATTAATTTATCAAAATATACCCAACTATAATCCAGTCCACGCAACTATGGTCAAAATTAACTCGAAAACGACTACCTACTTAGTTAATATTTGACAATTATTATTAGGGATAAAAGGAAAGATGAACAATATATTGTACCCATAACACAAGCCTTCTTGAGCTTAATTTGGGATTAGGTTGATTTGTGTGAGGTTGTCTGATATTTATTTATTTATAATGAAACTTTATACAAAACCGTATAAAATCGCTGACAGAATATGGATCTTGATAGGATTATAGAAATGGATGAGTTTTGTTTTGGACCATAGTTTGGTAATTGGACTATAGTCTACTTAACTATAGTTAAGTTAATAGTAAGTGTATCCATCATCCCTAAAATAATAGCATTCAAATCGTTACCATACATTTTATTTTATAATACCATGCTGGGTTCACTAATGAGACCACAAATGGTCACAGCCAGCAGTGGTTGCAGCATGTAGGCGACGGTGTGCCAAAAAATTAAACCATTTACAGATACTTATTCCAAGTCGGAAAACAATAACTCATTGTTTTGGATTTCAGGCGTCGGTTCCTTAAACTGCTGAGAGACAATACTAGATAGTTAGGACGTAATCAAAATTGCCGTCATAGCTATGAAAGTCAGTTGGCAGTTTGAGGGAACGAAGAATATGCCTCTTGAAGATTGGTGCATCAGCACGAGCTTTAACTTGCTTCTGGATACCAATCTAGAAGCAAGTTGAATCATGTTCTTGAGTCGTTTATACTATTAGAAAACCCTAAAAAAATATTGAAAATAAACTCTACCGTCATCATCAGATGCCGCAATGCTCGTATAAATATGTACGAGTATATATATATATATATATATATATATATACCTGTACGAGAACAGCTTAAAAGTGCCACGACAATTCCGGCCTCTTGACATCATTAAAAAAAAAAACCGGCCAAGTGCGAGTCGGACTCGCGCACCGAGGGTTCCGTACAAACACTTTCCATCCCTAAGTGGTTAAGTTAAGTTTGCACCTGGTATGTATAGCGCCCCATATAAATTAGGTGCAAAGTGCAAAGTTAGGTATTAAAAAAAAAAAATTATGGTTTTCGTAATTATTCCTTTATCTATGCTATAAGACGTTGCTTCGTACCAAATTTCAAGATTCTGAGTTCACGGGAAGCACCCTGTAGGTTTTGATTCCCTTGCAAGTGTCGAAAATTTGCGGCATAAACGGCTGTATCTTTTGATTGCGTTGGCTTAGAAGTTTGATTTTTTCACAGCTTCAAGGGACAGTAGACCTGAGTAATTGATATAAATTTCAGCTTCATACCTCCACGCGTTCCTGAGAAAAAGGGTCTTGACAGACGGACGGACGGACAGACGGACAACAAAGTGATCCTATAAGGGTTCCGTTTTTTCCTTTTGAGGTACGGAACCCTAAAAAAAACATCTTAATAGCGCCATACCTTCATTAATTCAGACAAAACCGCTGCCAGCCAGAGGGGCATTTAAAGATGGTCACTGGGTAAAGGGTAGTCACGACACTTTTCATTCGACCACGGATAAGAAAAGGTTACGTGGACGAAGTTCATGGTCACTTTCTAATATATGTATCTCTTTTTGAAGGTACACATGCTAGAGAATGGGCATCGCACGTGATGGCCATGTACTTGATAGATCGACTGACGAGCGGAGCGCACCAGGAGCTCAATGGGGTGGACTGGTATATACTCCCCATGACCAACCCTGACGGCTATGAGTATTCGCGCGCACATCCATCCGTGAGTACTAAAAGTACCTCCCCCACAGCTCACCACAAAGTGCAATCATGTGCAGACCACATCCATCGACATCCCGCTACTCTCACGAGGTCATCCGTCCACCTAGTCGGGGGCTGCGCTTTCTTATACGTGGTTGCCACTCCAGGAACCAGGATTTTTGCTGCTTACATGGCCTCTTAACCATGAAATCCTGTGAGCAATGTCCTACATTGCTGTTTTTTGATAATTCAATTCACCTGGATGAGCAATTAGAGCCAGTATCATATTAAGGAGTTTCCGCTCTTATCCTCTGAAGAACCAAAGTAACCTTTACTTTGGTTCTTCAGAGGATAAGAGCGGAAACAAAAAACAGCACATGTCTACGCCGGATATATCCTGAAATACAATAGTATTTATAGTGGTCATCGTCATTAGTTCAGATCCATTGTATCTAGGACGTACATATTTAATAAAAATGGCTTGAGAAACATAGTCTCCTTTTTACTTTTAGTTAGTTTCTGTATTTTAAACAAGCTGAAACTGAAACTGTTGCTGTTGGAAAACCTAGGATAATTTATACACCCCACAACCGAAACCAACCAATAGCGCGTTAATAAGCATCCAATGAGATTTTAGTAGGAAAATTCCTTTGTCGGCTTTTGCGTTGTGGTTTCTGTAGTGTTTTATCCTGTGGCTAGACTATTATGCCAATATTTTCATTTAAATTGGTTAAATCTATCAGGGGTCCAATAATTTCTAAAGTAATATTGATTACAATTGTTCTCGGAACGTTTGCGGAGTTAATTGAACCCATGAAGAAAATAAACTTACAATGCATGTATATTTAATAAATATATGTGCAATAAAGTATTGAGTATTGAGTATTTTCCAGTAACCCATTGACATGTATTTTTCAGCAACGCCTGTGGCGAAAAACGAGATCAAGAACAAAGAAGCCTGAGTGCTTTGGGGTGGATCTCAATAGAAACTATGGTTACAAGTGGGGAGTCAGCGGCGTGAGTTCTGATCCATGCGACATGTCTATTTACTCTGGAGAAAAAGCCTTCTCTGAACCGGAGGCGAGAATAGTTCGCGACGTAATGAGGGGATACTCAAATAGGATAAAACTGTACGTGAGCCTTCACACGTATGGACACTATTTAGTGTATCCTTGGGGTTATACTGGCAAGTATTTACCACGAGAATGGGAGTCGTTACATAAATTGGCTCTGTCATTTTCGAATGCTGTAGAAAGAGCGGGGGGGCTCCCATTGAAAGTAATGAGCGCTGGACAGTGGTATCCAGCTGCAGGCGGAAGTGACGATTATGCTTTTGGTGAAGTCAAAATTCCATATTCATATACTCTAGAACTGACGCAAGGCTACCAATTCAATTTTCCTGCAACGCTTCTGAATACCGTTTTGCCACAGTATTACGAAGGTTTTAAGGAATTTGGTAGGCAAATTCAGAAGATGTACGGAAATATCTGTATATTACCTGGTGAATAATAATCTGTGACTTTAACGCTTCGCTATTATTTTGAGCAGCTATTGGAGTAGGTAAATGTGTCCGCCGGAATATGGCTCCTCGGTGGAAATAAATTACTTCAGTAATAGAGAGCTTATAAAAAATATATTATAAAGTAAATTAATTTTGTTGGTTTATTTCACCACACCGGCGACAACGTGGCAATAGGATACATAGTTTAATAACTGTTAAAACGTGTTTTTTTTAAGTCGAGCATTATTTTTTAAATAGTTATCATTATCATTGAGCCTACGTTTGAAACTCTCTTACGGTAAACCTTTGTCATTTATAATTTGTTTTTCATGTAGAGATTAATTAGACACTACGAGTACTCCATTGCCGGCATCATATCTTTTTTTTTATATAAGTACTACGACGGTGGCAAACAAGCATGCGGCCCACCATCTTTAGATTTAGTTTAACTTTATTGTATTTAGTTTAGTTTTACTTATGTAGGCATTTGATTGCTTCTTAAATAAATGTATTTAAAATATACAGGCAGAGCTGCTGGAGGGCGTGTTCGTTTTATAATCCGTTTATTTTTAATTTAGTATTAGTAGTATATTTAGTATTAATCAACTTTAATATTGTAAATATGTTTTTTTTGTTTATCTATAAATAAACTGTTGTCCACCTTTAAAATATTCTTGTCTTTTGTTGTACATTTTATCTACCTAATACTGTTAGGATTTCATAAAAAAAAATCATCTATACATATATATTAATATACTACGTAATTTGGACAAAGCTTTGATTGATAGGTAACGTAATTGAAGCCCGTCAACAATGGCTGCCGTTTGATCCCCAATTTGGCCGAAGTTTAATTTGATTTACCTATTTTTTTACGCTGGAGTAATTCCAAGGGAAAATCATTTAATCCCACTGTTTACAGTCCGAGGAAAGGGTTCGGCAAAGCTGTTTCCACCATAGCTTCAGTACTTGTCGCATAATTAATTTGACGAAGGCTTCGGGAAATTCTAATTTTGGCGCCGAATGCTTTGTAACATAAGGTCCTTAACGTTTGGGATACTGTCTGTTTTTCTTGAAGTGCTTTTGAAGTGACCGGTCAACTGGGACTAGGATGTTTATGGGTTAAGTATGAGGAAACATAAGCACGTATAACCATAAACAGTAAATTCGCTTACCCACAACTCTGGCGTTAAAGTAAATAAACATAGAAATCTAGACAGCGCTAGGTTTAAGTAAACGCAAACGATAACAGACGTTTACCTATATGTTAAGTAGGTACATGTCTAAGCGTCATTCCAAATGTATGAGGCAGAGGCTTGAGGCTTGACGTGGCTAAGGTGACGCCACCTACAAAAGGTAGAACGTAACTTTTTGTAGCCATTGTCAGTATTTTTGAATTATTGATTCATTCTATGTAAACATTCATTTTATTTGTTTAATAAAAGTATTGTTGCTACGATGTTGGTTCGTTTGAGGTTATATTGTCCCGCTGTTTATTCAGACCCTCGGTTCGCCAGTTAAAGTTAAATGCAGCCTTTTGGATATAATGAAAAAGTTTTTTGTTGATATCAGCCGTATGTGTCCCAATCGCTGAGCCCTTCATAAACTGTTGGCAATGAGGATGAAACCCCACAGACCGCAGTTCAGTCCATAATAAATATGGAACGGAGTTTGTAACTTTTCCCAAATCTCACATTAAATGGACACGGAAAAAAATATATGTATATCGTACATTTGTTAATTTTCTGGTTTCAGAAGCTAAAAATGCCGAAGAATAAGCATTGTTATTTTCTAACGTCCATCTACATATCCAACCCGGTGACATTTCATATATAAAAAAAAACAAGATGTAATTATTTTTATGTTTACACAAAATACACAAATAATACTAGTTTATAATATTTAACATTTAAGTCTATAAGCATTTTAGCCCTGGTAAAGTTTATGATGACGTCACTCATGTGTACCTACTACAAAACAGATGAATAAAGCGAAGTATACTTAAACTAAAATATAAGGTAATTATACGTAACTTTATTTCAGTTATCATATTTTGAAAACAAAATTGTTGTTTGCGGCTTAAGAATCCCAGTCATCAAAAAAGTTTTTCAATTGTAAATAAAGTGGCCTCATAACTTAATTATTTTAAGATTTTTAAACGAATTCCACATACCATATCCAGATTATTAACACTTATATCTTCTAGTTATCTTTATCAGAAACCAAAATAGTTAATTAAGTACTTTGAAATTGATACTAGTAAATATTTTTTAGACCCGATTACTAAAACGGAATTATTTCCAATCCATACTAATACTAATAATATTACCTATAAATGCGAAAGTGTGTCTGTCTGTCTGTTACCTCTTCACGCTTAAACCGCTGAATCGATTTTGATGAAATTTAGTATGGAGACAGTTTGAGACCCGGGTAAGGACATAGGATACTTTTCATCCCGAATAAATTTAGTGTTCCCGTGGGATGAGCGCGTAACACCGCGGGGCACGGCTAGTATAAAATAAAGGTGATTAATGATTTACGGCGGCAAAAAAATCTAATTGAACAAGTATCGTTAAGGATGTCGTGTTCAGCAAGCGTGAAATGAAAACGATATTTTTTTTTATATTTGATAGTAGGTAACCCTTCGTGCGCGAGTCGACTCACACTTGGCCAGTTGGTTTTACATTGTAATATTTCTTTCATGTATTTTAAGAGTTGACTGAATGTAATTCTTAGAAAAAAAAAATTAAACTGCAGATCTTTTGATTAATAAAAAAACTACCATATTTTTTAGGAAAAAGGTGTGAAAATTGTTGGTGGACTATCGGTTGAGTATAATAGTCGAAAAGTTGTCTTCTCTGCTCATGCCACACCCTCAGAGACTTGTAGTACCTATAGTTAACAGAATATCTCTCAACAATTATAAAGTAATTATTTAAGCGGATTATCTTAAGTTTATTACGCTAAAGGGAAATCTTCTCCACACAAAATAAAGGTGATTAATGATTTACGGCGCCATAAAACTGTAATAGAACGGGAAGCTTTACAGATATCGTGTTTAGCGAATCCCTTGTAGCACTGAAAAAATTAAACTTCTAAATTAACGCTATCAAAAGATAGACACGCTCGTATCTTTTGATGGCGTTACTGCATGTGTTGACACTCAAGGATATTTCCCAATTTTCCAAAGGGAAATCATCTGTAACAGAAAATAAAGGTGATGAATGACTTACGTAGGTACATAAAACTCTAATTGAACAGGAACCGTTACAGATGTCGTGATCAGCGAGCGTGAAATGAAAAAAGAACATTTTTCATTTTTCAACGACACTCGACTTCACCAAGTGTGAAATTGTGATTAAGTTGACATTTTGTAGACGCATTGAAGAAGTTCAATGTCCTCGTATTTGCTTAATATTAAAATAGGAATTGTATAAGTACTTGTTGTTGACGTTATTCATTTATGCTTAAACTCTTTTTTTTTTAACTAGTTTTTGTTTCAAAAACTAAATTTTTTGTTTAATGTTCCTTTTAGGGTTCCGTATTTCACATTAATCACGAATAATTTTGATTTTAAGGATAGATAAAGCGTCCCATTTTAATTTTATTCCATAACTCCCAAGACCCTCGAGTAAAAGATATAAAAAAAACATACAGGAAAATGGTATGGTACAGCAATGTGGTATAAATTATGCAGGTAATTTTACGTAGCTCTAAACTTTAAAATACGCTCGTTTGGCTTAACCATAAATATTTATTTATATTACATTTAAATGGAAGCACGGAAATCCACCAACGAATCTTATGAGCATTTTAAGAGCGTTCCCTTTGCAATGCCGATACTGAGCGCTTTAGTTATTTTAACTTAACGCTTAACTTTTTAGAAAAAAACGAACGTCAATAAAGCGAAATTCTGCTGTCCTAAAATAACAACATCACGGTATGTTTATGTGTCACGTAGGTTAAGTATGCCTATATATATTGAAGAGTTCTCTCGATTTCTCCAGGCCCCGTTCCTATCCTCATGAAAAAATATATCCAAATCGGCTCAGTCGTCTCATTGCGTTCGGGGAACATAGGTACAAAATCATAATAAAAAAACCAGACAGATGAATTTAAAAAAAACCATCGTAAAAAAATGTGATGTTTACGGTGACTGGTGGTTTTTCAAACTCCTGTTTTATTTTTCACGACTGCGCATCGGATGCGGTTCGCGAACGCCCTAAATATGTATATACCTGGATAAAGTATTTTAAAAAGTATTACGGAGCTCCGAGTTACGCAGCCATGGAAAGTACACCTCATAAAACGTTGTAATAAACGTCCCGACAAAGCGGGCGTCACAATGGAGGCGAGTAAAGAAAACACAATACAAAGATTATTCGTTGCTCATGTAAGTACTGTATGCAGGCGATTTATTATTTTCACGAAGTAACCTGCGGGTATAGAGGATAATACATAATATGGTAACTTTACACTACATGCCATTAGAAACGGATGATTCCCGGAAGTAAGTATCTATATAAATATATACATTTGAGAAACAAGTACGTCTCATTATTTTTTAACGTTGATACATTGCAATATTTTGTTGAACTAGTTAGTTAGTTAGTTGCGCTGGGCATTTTCCGCAAGTCGACATCCAACGTGCCTATTTTGCGTGAAATAATGATAAATGAACTATTGATACAAAGATGTACAAAGAAAAAATTAACACTTTTCCCTGTAATCCACAGGTACCGGGTTCGCCACCGGTCTCTTCCGCCAGGTTAACGCATTTTTTTTCGGCTTTGATCTTTGTATCAATCGTTTAATATAAAAAAAGGAGGGGTGTATCCACAAGAAATTAAAAAAGGTTTTGTAGTTAAATACATCAGATTTAAATAACATTTACCGTAGTTGTAAGCGTGATAATATTTATGATTTTTCACACTACCATAATTGTTACCAGTTTGCTAATAAATTGTCTGTTTTGCCTATTTTTCGATATATTTTCGAGCTTTAATTACGTTTACATTCACCCATTCACCACTTTTTTGCAATCAGTACTTTATGTAGCTAAGTATGTCATTCACCTCACCTCTAGATACCTACAAATCATAATGACAACGTTTATCGTTGAGACGAATATCGGAGTCCGTAGGACCCGCAACGCAAGCAAACCGTGTGGGGAAAAAAAACGAATATCGGACTGACTTGTCCATTCTGCCGTCGTCGTAAGGCAAAAGGGCAAATCTAACATTTTTTCCGAAAACTAGTTGTATATATATAATATTCGGATGCAGCAAAAGAAACACGCATCTACTGGTATTTTCAATGTTTTCTTTATATTAACAGAATATTCCTTAATCACGTATTCTCTTGTAAAATTTGGATTTCGAAGCTTAAAAAATTGGTTGAGCTGTCGTTAGTTCCAACGAAAGCTTAGCATTAAGGAGACAGCTCTTATTTCCACCAAGCAAATCTAAGAACTATGTAAAACTTATACTGCAGCAATAAAGATGCAAATACTCTATGTAATGCAACGAATGCTAAATTGAAAATATCTAGCGAAGCGCCCGGACATGGAATTTATTTGGCAATCCTAAGTAGAAATTCATTGTTTAAATTCAAATGTAAACACAAGTATGACTTTTGCAATTAAAAAACTTCGTAGACAAATTTCGACATTTATGCCGCGTCCACATGCTTGGTAAGCAACGGCAAACCTACAGGACGCAGTTATATGTTAGAGTGAGCACGACGTAGTTCCGTCTCACTCTAACGTATAACTGCGTCCTTTTTTGTTTGCCAAGCATGTGGAGCCGGCATAACAATTTAAGCGAGAGTTAAATTACGACGCTTCGAAGGTTTACTTTGCAGAGTTACAAAATTAGATTTGTCAGTTCCCAAAGGGAGCGATCAAGTTTAATACAACGACGTCATTCTATTTATAGTTTCATCTACGTAATTAAATCTATTTTAACCGGGTCTCTTGCGATGTTTTTTTATTTACCCCAATTTCCCGTGAATTAGGAACTAATCGCTGACAGGGTCGTTTCAACACGGTTTTACGTGCCGTGGTCTCAGACGAAAAAACCGGCCAAGAGCATGTCGGGCCACGCTCAGTGTAGGGTTCCGTAGTTGCTCATCCTTCACAATAAACTGCTGTTTTAAGCCCGAGGTTTACGTTAAGAAAGATTTTAAGCTCTATAAAAAGGTCGTAAACGCCCTAGAAACTGTAATCACTTATTACCTTCTGGAAGTCAACTTACGACCTTTTAAGGAAAAAATATGAAATTTGGCGATAACTCAAAAACGGCTCGACCGATTTTGTTCAATATAGTTTTCGTTGAAAGTACTTATAAGGCCTCATTAACATGAATTTTTTCGTTTTTTTTTGACCCGTGGTTGAAAAGTTAGAGGGGGGGACACATTTTTTTTATTTTTGGAGCGAATATTTACAAAACTGCTGACTTTATCAAAAAATAATGTTAGAAGACCCCTATTATTTTTACAATACCTATTCAACGACACCCCACACAACAGTGTTGAAAAGAAAAAAAAAATCACCCGCACTTTATGTGTTCGAGACGTACCCGATTTTTTTTTTTTAATTTTATTTTACCGTTCTGTCGGCGTTATACATACACATACTCATACCAAATTTCAGCTTTCTAGTAATGATCACGGAGCTAAGCCGCGGACGGACGGACGGACGGACGGACGGACGGACATGGCGAAACTATAAGGGTTCCTAGTTGACTACGGAGTTTTTTTCTTTGTAATAGTGTGAATATAAAATAAATATATTAGTAATAAATCGACGCTTAAGAATCAATACCGTCTAACATTTTTGACGTTTTTCACCTTTTAATGCAGTTAGGTTAAGAAAAAAAACTAATAGAATGCAATAATCGTCTAAATTTTTTCTTTTTTTACTTGGAAAATATTGATTCTTAAGCGTCGAAATAGTACTTGCAAAAATATAAAATAAAAAAGAGACAATCTTACACAAAGCTTCCCTTGTACTATGGGCACTAGACGCGAAGATTTACACAATATATTACATCCATGACCCAGGAACAAATATTCGAGTTTATCACACAAATATTTGCCCTTGCTGGGATTCGAACCCAGTACCGCCGGCTCAGTAGGCAGCTTGAATATAAACTACGCCAACCGCGTTGTCCGCCGTATTCTTAGGTAGGTATAGTCTATCCAGAATTTTAAGATCAAATTCTGTCAAACTGGCACAAGTGAAAAACGACCTTAAATTTACAAATATGCGGTTGTGTCTACCTTGTGCTAAAGTGACTTTGATCTTAGAAATTGGACAGGCTATACTATTATTTTGTTATTTAAATAATCACCTCAAAATTTTCCGAATGTAATAAATATTCGAGCTAGATAAACTTATACATAATTAATGCTCTAATTAATGGTTATACAAGGAAATCATTTTGCTTTATTATGTAGCTTTTTAGGGAAAAAATTATAAACGAAATAAGAACAAACGGCTTTAGACTTACTAATTAATAAAACACACCAAGTAAATAATGGATCTATATTAATCCCTAAAGTATTTTATGCTATTTTTTTGCATCCCCTAGTACTGTGTGTCATAATGATCATTTGTTTAACACTAGGAGTGCCCTAGTCTTCGTTTTCCTCATATCGTATGAATGTTTTTTTTGCCCTAATATTTTATTGCCTTATGTCACTTGCCATATTGATTATTTATCCTAATGTAATGTTCCATAAAAGTAATTTATCATAATTTAAATAAAACAATTTAAACGGATTATATCGCGTATATTAATTATTTGAGCCTCCCTGACGTTTCAGTACCTTTACAGAAATTGTTTTATTTAAATGTGTGACAGTCGCGGAAACCGAAGAAAATAATTTATCATAATTTTTATTGGCCTTACCTAATTTTCTATGGCCTATTATTTTTTGTCCTATTATTGTATTACCTAACATTATTTGTCCTCACGATTCTTTTCCCTAATTGTGATAACCCTAACATTTTATAAAATGGCAGCAGTTCGGTTTTGGCGCTTCGCTCGCTCGGCTCGCGCGCTGTTGTGGTCGCAGTTTTAACCTAACCTAACCCATTATTCATTAAACTACATTACTGGCAGCAGTTCGGTTAGTAGAAATTTAGAAAAGGGGGCCGGGGACTTAAATTTTTTTGATGTCATTATGACACAAGTTTTTTATGATGTTATCGTATAGAATAGAATACGCTAAAATAAGCGAGTTTTGAATGGGCATCATTTTTCTAAAGTTGATAATTACCGAGATAATGGACTCCTAAATCAATCAAAACTGACTCCGCCTTGGCTCCGGCGTTACGGGGAGAGCAGCCCTTCCGCCATTGCGTGACAAAGCACGGTCGCCGATACTCCGTTCTGTAGCTTCGGCTTGTTGGTCGCCCATTGGCGACGAGCTTTAGCCGCTCCGCTTCGCACAGCTCCTGAGCTTTGTCATGGCGATGGCGGGCAAGGGTTAAACTCCCTTCGCGCCTCCGGCTTTACAAAACACTCTAGGGTGCTCCATGTTGGCACGCATCCTAACCAGCGAGAGCCCTAGATTCGGACTTTCGCGACCTAATATATCGGACTTTCGCGACCTAATATATCGCACAGTTCGAACACACATAATATAGAATTTAAAAACTACTACAATCCGCCGTCCAATTACCTAATGTGTGCCGTTTATCTTTATCTTGCCTTTTTTTTTTATATACTTACCAATGGCAAAATGGTTTATTTTAATGTACAGCCAAGGAAATAGGCTAGTTTACTCATTTTTGAAATATTTGAAATGGTTAATAATGATCTTACCAACTTTAAAAAAGCTTTGCCTTTTGCTCCTCTGTGGCGTGACGTAGAATTCTGAGTAAATAAACAGAAAGACTACTCCGATGTTCGAAATTCGACCGTCGTATAATGCTGTCCCGCTCACTCAAATATACTTTGACAGGAGATCGAGAAGAACGGCACTATTCGGAGTCGTTGGAGGAGCCCTTTAGTTTTCTTTACGGAACCGGTGACGCCACTATCATGAGCGAAATGGCGGACACAGTTTTAAGCATTTCAAAATACAGAATAAAAACCATATTTTCACATACATATTTTTTTCAGCCATCTTATACTTTTATGAACTAAAAATTATTTATTTAGATTTCCTTTGCAAAATGCTATAAGGGTCAAAATCGTTTTAGATCCCTTTGTATGGCCTCTGTTTCGTAGTCGGCAGTGACCCCTGCCTATGAAGCTGGAGATGATAGGTGATATGAGAGAGATGAGAGATGATAAGCCATTATGGCAAAAAACATTAGGGATACTGATATTTTTGGTGGACAAATGACTTTTAGGGAACCATTACATTATGGAAATTAACTGTTATTTATGATAATTAATTGTTGGGACTAATACCTATTAGGATAAAACAGTTAGGGCAAGTGATATGAGGACAAACGTTGTTAGGGGTTGCGAGGAATATGTCTAAAAAGATTAGGGATATTGATAGTTATGGTAAAAATTCTTCAGACGAATGAGTTTTAGAGCAATCATTACATTATTGAAGACGATTGTTATGACAACTGATCATTAGAGCGAATGCCCATTAGGACAAAAAAGTTAGGGCAAGTGATTTTAGGACAAACGTTGTTATGGATCGTGAGGGAGACCCGTAAATAATTCCTACAAAAAAGTCTAGTATTAACTTCTAACCAAGCACTCTTAAAGAATTAATTAGCGTTTCTTTGGGATCTTGACAACGCTGACTGAATTTCGTGTCGCTGTATACAATAGAGGCATAGACTAATAATTGAAAGGAGACTGCCAATACCTTTACAAAGTTTCTATGGACGTCTCGTAGATAACGCCACCTTAGCAAGTAATTAAAGAGGTACGTTTGTGACTTTGTATAGGCATTGGAAGGCCTTTTGAATTATTGGTCCTTGGCTATTCTGATGCTTTGAAATGAAACTTAGCTAACTGTATTCTGCACAAATAGCTAGCGGTTGTGAACTTTAGTACAGTCACCATCAGATATATTGCAGCATATAAGGCGTTCATAAATATCTGAACACGACTCTTATTGACTGGGCGTTACAGTACATTCAGATATTTATGAACGCCTTATATGCTGCGATAAATCTGATGGCGACTGTACCTACATGAAACCACCTCGAGTTGATACTTTGACTTGCTTTAGGTGGTCTGTATGTGTATAAGTCTGTCCCAGTGAGTACGGGAAACGTAACTTCGACAAAGGACAATAGGCAAAGGTAAGCCCCGTGTGATGTCCTGTGGTTCCATGCGGGAGTAGATTCAATAAAACACTTAAATGGGTTTTCTGTCGGCCATCACCTGCCCGCCCCCGTTGACGTCTGTCATAGCAATGGCGGCAGGCGGGCAGCCGCGGAGACACTTTATTATCATAAAGGTGTCTATACACCACACCATCCTCGTTTCATAAATTCGAAATAGTTATTTATTGACACCTTATTTATTCAATTATTACTAGATATTAACATTTCATATCACCATTGCATAACATGTACATTTAATATATTTCTGGAATCTAGATTGATTCATATTATTAATAATTACAGATATTCTGCGGATTCGCTCACTGCTCCGTCTGAGTGAATTGAACTGAATTTAATGTTATCAACAACTGTATTGTAAATTTGTAATAAATGTGTCATAAAGAAATGTCTTGCTTTGTTACTATTCGCGTATTCGGTATTTATTCTCCTTTTGAGACAAGGCTTTTAAGCATAAGTTTATGCATACATATGCATGCATACAAGTTAATTTAGTGAGTGATACTTATTATTTAGTAGTTTCAAGTTCAATAATTTTGTCTTCCATTTTTACATCATTAAATAATTCTATGTTCTCGTTTCCGTTCCCTCCTCTTTCCATTTTTTTTTTTTTAGGTACTTGTTCTTTATTGGTAAATGGAATGAATTAAGTAATGGAATATTTTGTATTTGGTATTGTAACAGTTATTTTTATTTTATTGCTTTCGCCAATCATAACATTGGATTACATATATATTCATTTACCCGTGAATTAAGCTATTATTTTCGAAAATTTAGGCCAGCGCTTCCAACTAAGGCCTTTGTGAGAAAGAAGCGCCGCAAGAAAACTCACAGTTTGCCTTTTTCAATGAAATATACATTTTCCAATTTTTTGGTATGAAGTTAAAATCTTCTCACGAAATGTAAGTATTTCAGAATACTAAATCGGCGTTGACTAGTTATCACTTGAAAAGAAAATCTGTTTACTTTAGAATTTCTATATAGTTAAATTTACACAACTGATTGGTACATCGACCATAATCTCAAATACCGTAGTAACTTCATAAGGAATCACAAATTATTACTGCATTATTGAAATTTATATTTAAAGTTACAGGTGAGTACTCAAGGAAATTAGATAGGTAAACACACCACCCACGTCTCTTATGAGGGCTCGTGGATCATTATTAACTAGACTAGATGCAAAATATTATAAATGCTGCGTCTCTCGATTAAAACAGTCTTCAATTTGGAAAACCCTCGTCCAACCCAAATTTTATTCATTTTACCATTTAATTCAGGGACAGCACTGTTTTAATGCATGTATAATCACGAAGACTCATTTATCATAAGTACTGAAAGTCTAAGGGCCTTATCACACTTGCGATTTGCGAGCGTATTTTGCATGAAGGCGATCGCGCAGCGTGTTCGCCGCGTCGCTTATTTGTATAGAAAATACGCTCGCAAATCGCAAGTGTGATAAGGCCCTTAAATTAGTTTTTTGAAAATAGGAACCACAATCGTTTACACTTCATTCTAAAGCAGGTCGCAGGTTTCACAGCCTTAATATATATATATATATTTATATATATAATTATTAATATCATCGTCTAGTACCCATAGTACAAGCTTTGCTTAGTTTGGGGTTTGGGACTAGGTCGATTATTTATTAATTATACATTTTATTATTTATATGTCCCTCGGCAAGTTTTTCACCTTCGTGGTCCCTCCGGCACCTTGTTATTTTGTGCCCATTGGCATTTTTTGTATGCACGTTAGCATTTTGTATATTATGTATACTACCACGGTATTTTGTACACCATGGTAAATTTTGTACACCATGGTACATTTTGTACACCATAGTACATTTTGTACACCAAGATACATTTTGTAAATTATGGTACATTTTGGCCCCTTCGGCAATTTTTTGTTTCCAAATTAGCAGTTTGCGTTATTGTTTATTACTATTATTATTTTTTGTTCTTTGTGCCCCTTCGGCATTTTGTACTTTGTGCCCCTTCGGCACTTTTGTAGTTTGTGCCCCTTCGGCATTTTTTGTTTTGGCTTTGTGCTCCTTCGGCACTTTTTATACACCATTGTACTATCGCCCAACGCTACGGGTTCACACTTTCTCAACAAAATCGTCTGCAGACACAGTTTTAAGTATTCACGCCTTCTTTTATGACAAACCAATTAGGAAACAATTTGTAAGTATATAAGGTCGGTACGGTACCTTTTCTTTTGTTTGACCTGACCAGACACAACATCTGGTGACCATCGAATTCGGCCTTTTCTATTAGTTTAGTTGTATTTTAAACGGCTTTGTTGTTAAATTTCGAATGATTCGAAACCTGTGGCTGGGAAATGACAATTCGTGGACGAAAATTGAAAAAAATTAAAAGTCACTTTTGCTCTCGCTGGGAACCAAATCGCATTTTGTTCACTGTTATCTCGCAGCAGATTCACCATGTTTGAGCAGCACGGTTAGCATAACTTTGACACGCGACTCTTTGTCGCGCGACAAATACTTACTACCTGTCACTTTTTTTTCCAATACCGTGCGAGCGAGGCAGGTGACGCTAAGTCGCGCGACAAGGGGAGTCGCGAGTGAGGTGAAATTTAAATTGCGCCCATACGTGTCCCGTGTGGTGTCCCGGTGAGGACCACGTATGAGCGCAGTAAAATTTTTCTTTGCGTGTTGATCTTTGTCTTTATAGCAATATAATGTTATTATTTATTAGGTATTTGCTATGGAATTAGTTTCGGCTCGAATCCTCTTATAAAAAAACGGGCCTTATTACGACAAAAACGACTATAAGGTACCTAACGAGATATTTATCTAGTAATTTCAGCTCTTTCTCATTTACGTAGGTAATCAGCAATTGCTTCGGGGCCTTTAGGCTTAGGCTCACAAAAGTTGGCTGTTAAAAGTAAAAATTCTGATTCAAGGAATATGCCACGTTGTCTCTTTAGGAATGTTCGGTTGCGTACGATCCATACAATTTGGAACGGTATTTTTATAGCACAAAAAAGGGGTTTGCAGTGATTTCTGAGTCATTCTAATTTGTACCGTATTGTTAAGAAAATTTAAATGAAAATTATTTCACAAGAGTTACTGGTCAAAAAATCACTTGCCGTTTCTATTGGTGGATGATGTAAATAGCGACCGCTGCGAAGTGCATACGAAAATAATCCTAGAGGTGTGTACCCGTAGCGTTGTGCGATAGTACCTTTATTATTCTAAACCCGATGTAATGCTTATTCAGGCTACCTAGTCGTAGCGCGAACAACCGAGTACACTGCTAGAGAGGATATAACGGAATAACATAAATTCCTCAATCAAAATACCTTTTAATTATACCCAATCAAATTACATAATATTGAGAGGAAGTTTTCATTTGTTTATTGTAAGAATACTACAATATGATTAATTGATTACGATTTTTATGTACATACGTACCCCAAGAAATAAATAAATACGTAGGTAAGTAACTGCGCTGTTCTAGTGATTGATAATTTCTAACTGAAGATGTACTTTAAACGCCACAAACGACAATTTACTTTATGATGTCTTTACCATAATACCTGTGTTATAGGATTTGCTTGAACTCGTTATCGTTTATTTATAATGCACGGATACTTTAAATGTCGTTACTACTAGTATATATTATTTTGTTATATACCTTATTCTATAGTGAACTCAAATTCAAGTCAAATCATTTCAACTTCTAGAACACGGTTTATTTAAGTAATAGAGTTTAATACTAGTTGTCGAGTTTAAGTGTTGTTAAATAAATACCGCGTTTATTATATATTCAATCAATTTCGCGATTAGCCCTCTACGACGGAATTACTGTAACATTTGTATCCCTATTACGGCCATCTATACGACTTAAATTTTAGAAGACTACTTTTTTTTTTCTTTCTTTGCCAACGCGTGACAGCTTCTTTTGTAGTTCATCTACTTTTTAAGGGGCATTTCAAGTGAACATGAGAAATGGTACTTTGCTACGGTGTATGATGTAAATATATTTTTCGAACATGTACAGGCATGGTTTATTATTCTTTATAAAGTTAATATTACTAAACTGACATTGGCCAAAGCCACGAGGTGCCTTTCCTGTATTAATATATAATATATCTTTTTAGGGCTGATCCGTAGATCATTTTATTTCCCGCCTGTCATTTCCAATCAATGACAGCTTGTGTTGTAGTTGTTTCGTGCTGAAACAGCTCAACTGATTTTATTTTAATACCCTAAATAGGGTTGTTTTCCGCCAATCCTGTTGGTTTTGTTTTAATCTCATAGTCTTGTTTTAACTATGGTCCAATCCTATAATTTTATTTAAAAGTGTTTCTAGTTCCTTTATTTATTGGCTACTAGGCAAAGAGATACCTAAATATTTAGGTATTTTTTTTAAGCAAATTGTATTACGAATATTTGAATTTCCGATGCTTTGCATCATCTGCATCTAGCTCATTCTCTCGTCGCGCGACTCAGCATCGCCTGCCTAGTTCACACGATATTGGAATGAAAGTGACAGGTAGTTTATGTCGCGCAGTAAAGAGTTGTGTGTCACCATTATGATAGACACCCTGACGGGATAGTTAAATATTGTTTTATTTAGATGCGAATTTCCAACTGTACCTGTGCTTTTTGTAATAAGTAGTTGTATTTTTTAACTGATTTTGTGTACATTAATGTGTTTGCTTACTTGTTTCTATACAACTTCTTTCAACCGAATAATGTACTCAATACTCAATCATTTATTGCAATATCACAAAAGTAGGTACAGATGTTAACTTGAAGCTACAGATCATTGTGTACCCTGTTGGGCACTGTAATGTTAGGGAGAGGGAGACTTACTAAGTGTTTATAATTTATCTTCTAAGTATTCATTTAGCGTGTAATAGGCTTTAGTTAGTAGTAGTTACTTTAGTTTAATTATATACTTTTTATCGTCTTCTTCTTCTTTTAAAGAACCAGGTAAATTATTATAAATCTTAATTGAAATTATTAATGGGCCTGAGGATAGCAGTTTCAGTTTAGCGGGCGGTGGAACGAGCCTATTCTTATGACGGATAGATCGTGATGAGGGAATGTCACCGCGTTTTACATAGAGCTCTATATGTTTCCGTACAAACTTACAGGTCTCAAAGATGTATATACTAGGAAGAGTTAGTAGTTCGGGTGCGTCCCATGAGATATAACTACATAATATATAATTTCACATTAATAACGTTCACAAGATATAATAAACTTTTGCTATAACATCAAAATCAATATTTTTATTAGGAATAACGGTTAATTAGCATAATACTCTTGTTGTAGAATGATTTTTAATATAACACTCAAATACTCTAAATTCAGTTGATATAACATACATAACGTATATCGATCATAGTATATACTTTCTTTTAGTATAATGATTAGAAAATATAATAGCGTATGATATACTAAATCGGTTATAACTGCTACCCCTATGCCCCTAAAATGGAACATGGGTCAAAAACCGAAAACTGTAGGTTAGGTTAGGTTTGTTTTATGACCATGGATAGCGGAGCGAGCAAAGCGAGCGGAGCGTCAAAATGCTTGCTTGCATGGAGGTACCTACATTAAAATTTAACAGCGAACTATTGCATACGTATGCTCACGCTTGATAATGGCAGATGAAATGCTGGCAAGTAAGAGTATACCGTTTGGAAGAACTGCGATAAAATGGAATATGGGTCAAAAACCGAAAACTGTAGGTTAGGTTAGGTTTGTTTTATGACCATGGATAGCGGAGCGTCAAAATGCTTGCGCTTGCATGGAGGTATATTAAAATTTAACAGCGAATTGCATAAGTATGTACACAATTGATAATGGCAGATGAAATTCTGGCAAATACGAGTATACCGTTTGGAAGAACTGCTACAAAATGGAATATGGGTCAAAAACCGAAAACTGTAGGTTAGGTTAGGTTTGTTTTATGACCTTGGATAGCGGAGCGAGCGAAGCGAGCGTAGCGTCAAAATTCTTGCTTGCATGGAGGTACATATAATAAAATTTTACAGCGAACTATTGCATAAGTATGTACACAATTGATGTGCAGGCGGTTATTCTATACGAGCATTATGCATTTTGGTGTTAGATGTATTGAGTAATATAAATCTGAGATATTATGAACGTTATACGTTATGATCGTTATATACAATGATATTATACTTAAATAACGTTATACTTAACAAAAATAGATATTTTGATGTTATATCTAACGTTCGTTATACACCTTGAACGGTATACAAAACAAGCTTATACAATATGAGCGTATATAATATGAATATTATAGTATAAGTTCTTATATCTTATATTACTTACCCAGTAGTTCACATTAATATGTACTTTGATAAGTAGGTTATATTACTTAGTCATCAAGTGACTCTTATATTGTTATTCTTGTTTTATTTAGGTACTTGCACATAGTCTACTCCCGATGTCACAACTAATTCACGCATATATTGGCGATTAGTAACGTTAAATTTATTACTGCCGAACATCAGTCGATACTTCGGTTTGGTTGATAAAAGGAAACATAGGCATAAGACCCCACATAAGACAAAATGAACAGTATCTGGATTAGGCCTTTCCACCTTTTGTCTGGTACCAGGGGTATTCATTACTCTTGGCTCTTGTACAAAGAACCTCGAGGAATTTTCACTCCTTGATTCTTGATTGCTACATAACATATAGTGTAAATAATTCACACATTATTTTCAGTCCCCAAGACATGAGAAACTCGGTGAGCTTACGCTCTTTTGTGTTTGTTATGTTATATTTACTATATTTACTCGCACTTAGCTCGCACTCAGAAGCATAATGATACTAAGGATTGCCCCGAGAATTATAAATGCGATTAGGCTCATTCAGTCTATGTAGAACTCATGCAGCTTTTACATATATGTTTGCATAGACAGGCAGTATGTAAGTAGGTTTGAATTGTATAAACTGATGTTATTTAGTTTCCAGTTTATGAGGAACTCGGGGCTTCACTTCCCCATAACTTATTTTAATCCACTAATATTTACAGGCACTCTTTGTTGTTGTTGTTGTGTAGGTAATCCGTAAAACATGATATATCTTAACAATAACACACTAACCTATTTACATCGAAAGTATGTAGGTATATTTTAGCTATCCTGATCACGTAACGATGTAAATAGGTACAGGTAGGTGTAGGTTTTCAATATTAATCATTTACCTACCTACTAAGAATCGTATGGAATGGTAATATTGTTCAAGTTATTATCAGAAATTGAACACAGATCCAAATAATATCATAACAACGTATTGCGCGACAGCTAGATAACTATGTACAAGAATGTTGAATACTTTCGTTACACAACAGTACTGCCTTCCTTTTGTTAGCTTCACGGTAGTCTTTATTTGAACATACTATTCTCAAGGCACTTAGATATTCAGTTTTAATGTGTAACTTTATTTAGAAATATTAATATGTACCGAAACATTTGTAGGTAGATAACGAATTTGTAACTGGCTGTCTAACAACCGTCAAACATTTTTATTTAATACTTAACCAAATATTTTAATTGTACGTATATCTATGTCGAATTTAACAATTTGTTACATATAACACAACAACGGGAATGCAGTTAGGTAAACATTAGCGAGCACATTCTGTTCACGACTAATTACGCCGACCGTTATCAGTTTGTTTTCAATTCCTCTGCTTATTTTTTTGACATAAGTGCACAAAGTACTAGTCAGAATGTTATGCGACTTTTGTTGTAGGTACTTTAATATTCGAAACCACTATACCCACTTTTTCCTTTTCTTTTCCTTTTACAGAAATTAATTAAAAGGATTCCACTGATTATTATTATCGGTTATTTGTACACTTCCTTGTTGCGTTTTTTAATCGTCGTCGCCAGTGTGATGTCCTGTGGTTCCATGCGGATTCAATAAAACACTTAAATGGGTTTTCTGTCGGCCATCACCTGCCCGCCCCCGTTGACGTCTGTCATAGCAATGGCGGCAGGTGGGCAGCCGCGGAGACACTTTATTATCATAAAGGTGTCTATCTATACACCACACCCCGTTATATGTCTATTTTACTAGATTTAGATTTATTTATTTAATAATATAAAATGTCAATATAAATTACACTAAGTCAATTTATATGCACTTATACCTACTATGATCGTCGTTAATTATATATTCATACGAAGGGATAAAATATGATGACATTGATAATAAAAACAGCGGAATTAATTATAAAACAGATAAAATAATAATACATGTAAATTTTAAACATACTGAGATAAAAATTACAAAAGAAGCTCCTAAATGAATTATCAAAATACAAAAATTAACACGGTAAAAATAACATTGAAAATTACAAAGTCAAATAAGGCAATAATTAGGAATAAGGTCAAAAGTAATCTTTTTCTGGTTGGATTTTATCCCGTTGTTTTGTCAATAATATAAAAATAAATTTTAAATTAAAATTTAAATTTTAACTGTTTATTTCAAAGAAAAATTCATAAATACATAAAAAACTTAACCTCTAATCTTAAAAATTAAAGATTTTTGGAGTTAAGGAGCTTATAAATTGCACTTGATTAATATGACACAGTTTCAACTTTGTGGTAGGGTAACACTGTCCTGTTTTTTTATATGTAAGTATTAATATGACACAGTTTCAACATTGTGGGAGGGTAACATTGTCCTGTTTTTTAATATATATCTTTTAACAATGCGCTTTGTTTGGTTACTAGTTTTATTTTCAATATTAGTTAATAACTCGGTTGAAAACCTATTTAATATACGCGGGAGAATACACATCCAAGTTCTCTGACCGTATTCGTTAGTCCTTTTTGGTATATCAAAAGTTAGCATGTTTGACAAATTTCGTAAGTTATTAGGTCTTGTTCTTTTCTTTAGGTTTGTGATGTTTTTGCTATATTGATTTACAATTGCTAAATATCGTGTCTTGTAAATATAAATGTATTGAAGTTTAAAAGATAGCCGTTCAATGCATATTATTTCCCAAATTTAGGGTACCTAAGTAACTTTAAACCAGCTCAGTACACCCATTATAACTTTATTTACAACCACTTTTATCTGAGGGCAATGTCGATTTTCCACAGGTACACAGAAGAGTTTTGAATAAAGATACTTCCAATTAGTCGTTGTTTCAATAGTAACACCCTATCATATCTATATACCTACAGGAGTGGCAAAAAAAAATCTATCACATACAAACATTTTAATTTTAATTAAAAGGATCCAACTAAATGAAAATTGCCAAGTGTAATAGATAACAAATATACAATTACTATGTGTTTTAGTGTAGTTACATTAATTATTGTATGTGGAATTTCCAAATAATACCTACGGAATGGGAAATTATAAAAAAGAACATGTTTTTAAAAAAGTGCATAATGTCGACAGCGACATTGATTTAAATAACGCTAAAGCGTGCGCTACGCACCCTGAACCTCATCTTGACAGATTTAAACTCGTTTTTGTTGTGCCAGGCGGGGCGCACTCCGCGATTAACGTTTCCCGCTACAAGTACATGCCGGTGGCCGCATGCATGCGGACTATTCAGTGGCTGACACGCTCTGTCTCGGAACGCACGTACCTACACGATTTTCGCGCGCGTCTCGCTCACGATTTACGTTGCAAGTGAACGTTCCGCATTCATCTGTTGTAACCAGTGTTATATTATAATATAAAGTGTTAAAATGAGTAAAAAGACAGCGAAAAGATATTGTATCGCAGCGGGTTGTAGGAACAATGATCGAAATTGGAATCACGCGTTTTTAGTTCTCCCAACACGTCCGAAGGATGCTGAAAGGTAAGAAAATTAACATAATATATAATAAGTAGTTACTGAATAATAATAAAAAACATATTGCAGGCGTATCTACTTCCATATTTAACACTGGTTACTCAGAACAATTTTAATTGTCAATTGTAGATTATTTGCTGATACCTATTTGTCAATTTAAATTCTAGTAAAATAAGTATGTCTACTACTAAATCAACAATCATAGAGGTTTTTATAATAATATTTAATATCAAGTTTGTAAAATTACTAGTAATGAATAAACGATTGAGTAATAGTTTGATAGGTAAGTATATAAAATATATAAATAATGAGTTAAAAGAAATGTATTGGAAGAGATCCCTAATAGGGATAAGTTCGCCTTCGTACATGTTTTATTTGTTACTAGCGACCCGCCCCGGCTTCGCACGGTGCGTCCGTGCGTATTTTTAAAGATCTAAGCATACATAGGGGCAGACAGACAGACATCAGGAAACGACTTTGTTTTATACTAGGTGTGTAGTGATGAATATATATAAATAAATAAATAAATATCGGACAACTAAGCAAAAACAAAATGAAGCTCAAGAATTTAATTGCATGTTAAGGTAACGCATTCGTTGCATTTTTTTATTATATTACACGTATTAAAATGTTTAAAAATTAAGCTAAACTGTTTTGCGGCCTGGTGGTTTTTTCGTCCAAATTCTGAGATTGATTATTTTACAGTTAAATAATAAATATAATGTATGAAGAATATAAAAATATTGCTCTCTATATTGAATGCAAGAAATAAATGGGAAATACATTTTTATTTTTAGTCGTTGACAGCCCTCGCTCTCGGCGACGCGGCAAGCGAGCCAATTCATTTTCACCGTTGGCACGCAGCTTTAACGTTCCGTTTGGCTTGCGCTGGGGACGACGACTTGAGAAGGGCCATACATCATATTTTTTCTGAAGCGGCTGAAAAAAGCGGCTTTTGTAAAGATCAAAGTAGTGTGCCTTCTGTACTTTTACTATTATCTATTCTGTGGTTGTGCTCTGAATGAAGTAGGTACCCTGCTGCAGGGCCGTGATCTTGGGGACATCGGTATTAGGTTCTGGTATAGCTTGCAATTGTTTTGTTTATCGTTTAATATGTAAATTAATAAATATCAGGAAGTGATGACTGTATTTATTTAGACGTAGGATGGTTATGTGTTATCTTTGCAACAATATCGCATTGGGTTTACCGTGTAATGACAATATTAATAATTATTAAAATGGAAAATAAAGTAAAACTATACATAATAAAACTTAATTTAAAAGAATCCCCCAGTACTGAGGCCGTCTGAGGCATCATCCTCAGCACGCTCGCCGCGTTTCCCCTTCGAGCGTAAAAGGAGCCCGCTTTGATATTACCAGATATTCCGATTAGTTTTTGTGAAATTTCTTTTAGTTTTTTTTTTGCATCTGACGACCACGGGCCAAATGTTTCAACCGCCAGAGCCGCAAATTCATATTTTTTATTTACGAAGGCGTATTTGCGGCGCTTGACAATTGTATTTGTGGAAAATAAATAAATAATAAACTGATTGAATAGAAAGAGAGATGTTTTATTTGTACAGACATGATAGATTTCTTGCCGTTACTACAAGTTGTGCTGTCGCTACAAAAGCGTTGTTGCCATCCTAGAACGACTTATCTATTTCTATTGTAATGTAATGAACTGCCAATATGAATTCTTTATCCGACTATTGAATAGCTTTGTTATAGCGCATGTAAACTAGTGCCCCGCGCCAGTAAGAAGGTAATTATGATACCTCTCATCTCAAAAAAGTCAAAAGTATCGTTGGATGTCCAGCTATTCCTTTACCAAAATTATCGTATCGGCGTGGTGAGGACAAAGAAGTTATGACCAACAGATGGGGCCAGACTGGCGGGGCGCCGCGCGCCCATACAAAACAAATGGTGATCGTGCATCGCGCTATTAAGATATTTCCTGTACCTAATCATGGCCCAGAAAACATTTTTTTAAATACAAATCTAGAATTTTATAATTATCTAATATTGATTTTAGGTTATTTTAGATTATAAAATGTGTTTTATGGCCTAACATCCTAATTTGGGATTTACTCGTACTTCTTACCGGCGGGGCACTAGAGCTGGATTAGATAAACCATACTCGGTCTACAAAATACTTTAATTGATTTGTTTACATTCTTGTCCAATTACATATATTGTTGATGTCAAAGCAATCAAAAGATGGCTATTAATATCACTAAATTTGATGGTTATGATCCTTTATGTCTAGAAATGAATTAGTGACACAAACAAGAATATGAATGTTTTTGTGTGGGTGCAGAACCCATGGTGCGCGAGGCCATGTCGTCTCGGTTGAGTTCTTACTTAAATACTAGGTGTCCGCGAAAATAGTCCGCTTCGAAGAAAAAGTCATAACCCCCCTTTTTTTGCTACTCCGTAGTGTGGTAAAAAGTATCGTATAACCATATGCGGAGACTCAGCTACCCATTATACCAAAAATTTACAAAACCAAAAGTGTCGTGATGAATCGACAAAGATTTTATTTATATAATTTTGTAATGTTATAGATAAGAGAATTTTATTAAATGTCTCTTCATTCCTTATATTTTTTAAATAAATGTTTACATAATCTAGTTTCTTTTGTCCTAGTCTAGACGTTTGAATGCTAATAGACGTTTATGAAGCGTGAAATTGTACGTAAAATAAAGTGATTTATATTTGCGTATTTTTATTCAAGATCTGTACCCTTAGAGCCAGTCCACACGGCGCGTTGCGTCAGCGTTGCGTCGACGCAGCGCTACCGTTGCGTTGTTTTACATACAAATAACCAAGGTGTAGCACACGTGCGTTGCGTTGCCGTGTGAACACCTTGGTTATTTGTATGTAAAACAGCACACGTGCGTTGCGTTGCCGTGTGAACACCTTGGTTATTTGTATGTAAAACAACGCAACGGCAGCGCTGCGTCGACGCAACGCTGACGCAACGCGCCGTGTGGACTGGCTCTTACTATGAGTTTACAGTAGGTACAGTTGCCGAGAATCTTCTTGAGCCTAACCTTGACTGCGCAGTAGCCGATTTACGTACAAATATGCATGCGCAGATCCGCCATTTTGGGTCAAGAAGATTCTCGGCAACTGTACCTAACTGTAATCGCTAGCGACTGCGTAAACGACGTATGGAGAACTGTAGTTCTACAAAGTAACCGCTAGGGGCGCCGGACTATTCTCCATACAAATCGTTTACGCTGTCGCTAGCGAGTACGGTCACGTTCACTCATGGTAAGGGTTCGGTTGGTACATTACCATTTGTTCCGTTTTTACCTATTATGGTATACGTAAAAGGTAAAACTGGGACAATTATAAGATTACTTTGTTATTTATCTGTCTGTATCTCGATAGTTATATCTGTAACAAGAGATCAAAATTTCTTTTTGCTTCGAGTGTTAATTTTGAATCCCGAGCAAGGGAAGGATTTTAAGTTAGAATCCTGAGCGTAGTGAGTGATTTAACAGCACGAGATTCAAAAAACTTTGCTTTCGTGTAGCGAGAACATATTAGTTTTTTCTTGTTGTTTCAACCATTCAAGTGTTTTCATGTCTTGGTTGCTGATTTTAGTAATATTGTTAATAAAAAAAAATAGGTACCTATGATGGTTACTTTTATCACGTGTCACTCACACTCGCATTATGTCAAAACGTGACGGATGCTTTGTCACTTATTTATCGCGTGATAAAAGCAACCACCATAGGCCGCTGTTTCAAAACCGCATCCATGATAAATTGTCGAAATTAGCAATGCTTATTTACAATATAAAATTTAAAAACTATTTTATATCATCAATATTCTATAGGTATTTGTTTAACGTTAATCATTTCCTTCGGGTGTTTTTAAATTTTTGTTATTAGATGCGCGTATCGGAACCTACTCACAAAGTTTCATGGGAATTGGTTGAGAAATGTGACCTGTAGGCGAGAACGATTGTGTGTTTATCTAAGCTAAGTTTCCGCAACGATTTTCAATACAATTTAAGCATTTTAAATAATAGTATACACTATGTACATTACATAGTAGCTAAATGTAAAGGGAACTTTATTCCGCTCAAAATTTCTCGCCTTAATAAAGTAAAACGTCTAGCTTTCGCACGTGGCCCGTGGGTTGGATTCGCCGGTACAGAACGTCCATTGCTTGATCAGTCTGAAACGCCTGCCTCTCGGGGCGACACGCACCGCACCCAAGCGAGTCTCGCTTAACTGTCGTTTTGATACCGTCTTTGGATTGATTGTCATTAATGGTGGAGCTATAAAACCTTTTTGTGATCTATAAGTGATTGATTATAGTGACGAGTTTCAACTTCTGTGGGCGAAATCGTGTTCTTGTCAAGTTTGCGAGCAAGGTAAGGAAAATTATTTGTTGGTAACTTTTTTAAAGGTTTTCTTTTCTTTACTTTAGAGAGTTGCTATTTATTTTGATTTTATTTAGTAATAGTCAGAAACTTTTTTATTCTTTTTTTATACTTTTATTTAATGTTCCATTTAATAACCTATGCTTAATTTGTTTTTATTGTAATTGGACTAATTTTCATTAATTTGCTCTTGAAGTTTTTCATGATTCATCTACGAGTTAGTGATCAATTAAAATTTTTGATTGCAAGGCTATTGACTTGTTCTTGAGAAAAGTTCCTCTTTCGGGCAACTTTTTAATGTTCTTTTCTTTATCTTGGAGGCTAATTTTGACATGATTATTTTCGATTCTTTTTACGTTTTAATAATTTCTATTGAAAACTTTGATTATGGCAGCATTAAATACGCTCCAAACTGTTTTTCTGTTTTCATGAAATACGTGTAGCTATTTTCGTGTACGTATCGTTTATAATTACCTAATTGGTAGTTTTGATAATGCTTACTAAAATAAATAAATCCGCTTCCAAAATACTTTATTACTTTGCGTATTATTCTAAATTCTACGGTTCTTTTTTTTATGACAATTGTCTATTGACATTTCTACGGTTCTTAGTTGCATCGGTTTTTGGGTACACCTATAGTATAGGTATATGTAGGTATGAGTCCTATACAGATTAGCGATCTATGGAACAATATGTAATCAATTTTATTTATTTCGATTTAGTTATGCTTTAACAGCCAACATTGAATTTGCAACATTTTTTTAGTCGAAAGTATTTGTAGTTTTAAAATGCTACGCTGACTCAAAGGAATAGGGAGTATTTCTGGTATCGGTAGGTGAGCATTTTTTCTGTTAGCACCAATGGGGAAAAGCAATAAGTTTCACATGGGCGGGCCATGTAACCCGGAATACCATGGCTGTTGGGGCAGCAGTCTTGTAGAAGCGAAAGCGACCACGTATGAAAAGTGTAGCGTTGGACGGCCCCCGACTAGGTGGACGGATGAGGTCATGAGGGTACAGCGGGGAGACGATGGATGCGGTCTGTCAGGATCGCACTTTGTAAATTTCTCAAATAAGATTACTCCTCCCAGCTGAAATCTTTCGAAGTTTCTTCGGCAATCACCTCTGTCGCGCGGAGGCATTCCCTATAGTGAGTTTGTGCTCCCTAACTCTACTAACCCTGATACCTACAACAGTTCAAGTCATGTCAAAAATTAGAGATAGGTATCTGAGGGGCTAGCGTGTCTTGCCGCAAATCCGCTTGTCGCGCGACTAGCGATAGTATTAGTCGCGCAATAAAGAGTCGCGTGTCACAGTTAAATGTTAGACGTGCTAGCGGTAGGTTCTATTAATTGACAACAGCTAGTCAATGTGAATGACAATCAAATTATGTATAAGGTCATTTTTTTCATTACATTTTATATTTGTATTACATTATTTGTAATATAATGTTATGAAAAAGAAGTTCTGACTCAATTCCTGACTCATCTATCAAGGTCCCTCCTAAATCCATTAACTACGTTCGACAAAAGCGACGACGTTCCTATTATACGTAAACGAATAGAACCAGTTTCAAGCAGTCTGTAATTATAAATTACGTAAATTACATCTTGTATTTCAGAGACTTTAACGTTTCTATACGGGACGACAGATTACGACATTTTAGTACCTACTAGAAATAAAATTCAGATTCAGATCCTGGCTACCGCAATGAGCGACCGCGACCGGCGACCTAGACCCAAAGTTTTCTATGGATTAATTACTATTACTATTCCTTCTGCATCCTCTCTTCCTCCTAGATAATGGTGCCATGTGAGTAGCTTTCAGTAACTATTTTCGCGGTTACTGGGATTGAAATACCATTTTTTAAAGTTACTTTAAATATTTGTATGATGCTAAGACCGACTTGTTCGGAATTGTCATGGGAGCGATTTATATACAATATTAAAAATAATGGAAGCCCCAATACGGAGTCTCGGCATGTTCGAGTCTCGGGGGACCCCAGAGTACTGGCGTGCTTCTTTTCAGTTGGGCATTGTAAGACAAACCTAAGTAGTGTATAAAATGAAAATGAAAATATTCCATTTAGACCCTGACCCTGACTGGGTTTAAACCAGTGTCTTGTGCCATGCAGGGGTGACAGGATCCTGGCATGGCGTATCGCATAATGTTTATTATTTTAATTCTTCAATATTTTTTTCCGGAAAATGTTTGCACGAACCGATCTGCTCCTAGAAAAATAGGTTAGGTTAGAACTGCGACCAGACTAGCGCGCGAGACGACGAGCGAAGCGAGCGTGCCGTGTTATTAGTCTGGGAAGCGCCAGAACCGACCTGCGATCAGTAGAGTAGGTTAGGTTAGAGCTGCGGCAAAAACAGCGCGTGAGCGGAGCCAGCGAAGGGTGGGTGCCGCGGCCGTTATCGGCGAAGCGCCAGAACCGACCTGTTACCAGTAAAGTAGGTTAGTTTAGGTTAGAAGTGAACCAACCCAGCAGAATGTATTTTGATAAATAAAAAAAAAAAGAAAAGAAAAGAAATACATTTATTCACGGCGTGACCAAAATACATAATTAACACAATAGATAACAATAAAAACAAACAAAAACATTTTGGCCGTGCCACGAAAAGGTCCCACCTCAGCAAGATGCTAGCTCGAGAGCTAGCGCTGATCTTCCGGTGGGACCATAGGTGGCGCCACGGAGAACTGCACGCACGAGCGCTGATCGCATCTAGGATGCGTTAACCTGAACGTAGACAATAGCGCTGTCCATGTCACGTCACTGTCAAGTTAAGAGGCATAACCTAGAAAAATGCGACAAACAAACGCGCGCGCAGCTCCAGATAATACAGAAATAATTACATTACACAGACAGACAAGAAAACAAGAAAAGTTATAAAATATAAAATACCAGAATAATATAAGAATCTTAGAACTATCAAAGGATAAAAACACAATTTAGCCGTTAACAATGTTGTCAAGTGCTTAAATTAAAATTAACTGAGCTGAACTACTCTTAACAAATATAAAATAATAAAAATGACGCCAACACACAAATGGAACGTAAAACTAAGGTATGCTATTATATTTACATTGAGTACACTTAAATTATAAATTGGACGAGATACTACCATTAAAAACAGCTCGAAAATAAAATCGCTGTTCAAAAATAAATTTCTTTAGATTGTTTCTGAAATTTGCGTAATTTTGCAGGTTCTGCAAAAAAAATGTAAATAGTTAAGGGCTTTAATTAAAACAATGTTAATTGATTCCTTTGTGTGACGAAAGTTACCCATACATTTTGTATGACTAACTTTCGTCACACAAAGGAAGCGATCGTATTTAATGTTAACTAAGCCTTTAACTATGTACAATTTTTTTGCAATCGACCCTATAGGCGGCGGGATGTTGGAATAATATTGTCATAGGTCATTCAAGGCGGAGTATTAATTAAATTACAGCTTCAAATATGGCTGAGTATTCATGATTTTGATTATACATAAAATACCATAATATTTTATAAAAAAAGATCAATTTTACCAGTTGAACAACTAGGTATATTTGGCTTGAGTTTTTTTAATAAGTAATTCGTTATAACGAACTAAATCACGCAAGATGTCACTCAAGTGTTTATCACATGTAGATTTATTATATAATTCTTATTACCTAATGTAGAGCTAAGTTTATATAGCATCGTAAGGCCCGAGATAGCATTAAGTTTTTATACTTTATATATAGGAATACATAAATAACATTGCAAATGTATATATGTATATATATATATTGTTACGAGCGTGGGGTTCGTATTTGATAGAAAAGCACAAATTAATCCACTAAATAAAACACTCACTTTATTACCCAAATTACGTACTGATAATTCACACGAACTGTACTTAAAATCCACTTATTAAAACACACACACACTATTTCACAAATTATGCACTCACTATTCACACGAACTGTACTTAAGCGCACTAATCACAAGAGTCTTTCTCTCCGATTATCCTTGTACTAGCTCTCGATCGCAGTAAGAATTAATGTCACTCACTCCCGCCGGCCGTCGGCGCCTTATATATCCCGCGGAACCGTTCTGGACGCATTGTCCACACATATCGCGAATATTCTAGTAAGGTCCAGTGTGAGGGCCGAGAACATTCGAGGCCATATATGTCTCTCTCTAATGGTGCACTCTCTGTCACTCCCTTCTCGAATGTTCCGAGTATAGCTATCTCTTTCTAGTAGTCCTATCTCTGTCACACACTTCTCGAATGTTCCGGGTATAGCTATCTCATTCTACTAGTGCTATCTCTGTCACTCCTACGGGATATTTCGCCATATAACGATTTGTGCTTCAGAGGCCCATAAGGGGTCCTGAAAACGCCTGAAAACGGGTTTTCAGGTTATGGCGTCATCTGATAGAGGGTGCCCTGAAACGGACTGAAAACATGTTTCAGGCGCCTGAAAACGACGGCAACTTGGGTGAAATTTCGATCTTTAGATATGTGATAGAGCAACTTCTGAAACGGCCTGAAATGACTTTTCAGCCTGCTGAAAACGCCTCTAAAGCACTGAAATTGACGTTCAAAGTTTTTGACCTAACCTACCGGCGTAACACTACCCCCTCCTAAGACATGCTCGTCCCGAGCATCATTATTTCCGTGGTATCTGGCCAGCCGGTCAACATAAACAAACTTGCTCGGACTACGAGGATTCCGCTGGATTCTATATGTGACGTCGTTTATTTTAGTGACTACCTTGTAAGGCCCCTCCCAATTCGGAGACAATTTCGGGGACTTCCCTACACGTCGCATAGGGTTATGTAGCCAAACCAACGAACCTTCCTCAAAACCCACTTGATAAGACTTCCGGTCATATCGGGTTTTCATCTTTATGCTAGCGTGGAGCCCGTGTTCACGTACCAGGCTGTGAACATCATCAATCCGATCCCTCAAATCACTCGCATATTCTGTGATAGACCTCGGTGTATCAGCGGACGTCCAGTCAGGAGATCTGCAGGCAAACGGAGTTCTCTTCCAAAGTTCGCATACGATGGAGTAACCGCCGTACTTTCGTGAGTTGCCGACCTATAGGACAACAGGAAGAGGGGGATATGCCGATCCCAATCTTTTTGGTGGCTCTCAACGACCTTCGCTAGATGTCTCTCCAGTGTCTGGTTAAATCTCTCGACCATTCCATCCGACTGTGGGTGATACGCCGTAGTCCTTGTCTTGTGAATTCCCATTACGCGACAAGTCTCCTGAAAGACCGCAGATTCGAAGTTTCTACCTTGATCACTGTGGATTTCGAGTGGCACTCCAAAGCGACAAAACACTTCATTCACTAACTTTTCCGCTATGGTTACCGCTTCTTGATTTGGAATGGCAAATACTTCAGGCCACTTCGTGAAGTAATCCATCACGACAAAAATGTATTTGTTTCCGGAGTCAGATGCTGGGAATGGTCCTGCGACATCTAATGCAACCCTTTCCCAAGGGGCTCAAACGTTGTACAACTTGAGTGTTCCTCGGCTACGGGTATGCGGTCCCTTGACTGATGCACAGTTAGTGCATCGTTTACACCAATTTTCAACATCTTCTCGGCAGTGAATCCAATAAAAGCGTTGCCGAATTTTCATTAGGGTCCTTTTTACTCCAAGATGTCCACCGGATGCTCCATCGTGAAAGCTTCTCAAAACATCTTTCACCCTTTTCTTTGGGACAACGACTTGCAGGTGAGCATCCTTCCCATTTGTTGATTCCCATTTTCTACATAGAACGCCATTATGCATAACCAAGCTATCCCATTGTGCCCAGTAGCTTTTTTGTTACCGCACTCATCGGAGCTACATCACACCATCTTGGTTTAGGTGCACCAGCATTAATCCAATCAAAAATGGGTCTCACGTCAGGGTCCTCTTGTTGTGCTTCCTGCATTATTTCATCACTCCACTCATCGCTAACCGTATCAGTTCTTATCATTCGAACACATTCCTTGTCTTCTTGTCTTGAGCAATGTTTACAGTCGTCCGCACAAGGTCTTCGTGATAGGGCGTCAGCATTTCTATGCGATTTTCCACTACGGTGTTCGATCATGAAATCATACTCCTGCAGCTGTTCAATCCATCTTGCCACTTGTCCCTCGGGATTTTTAAATTCTAGCAACCACTTTAAAGCAGCATGGTCAGTTCTGATACGAAACTTCCTTCCCAGCAGGTATTTGCTGAAATGCTGTAACGTCTTGACAACTGCTAGCAATTCCCTCCGAGTGACACAGTAATTCCTCTCTGGTTTCGACAGTGACTTACTGAAATATGCAATCACAACTTCGTTGTCTCCTTTCTTTTGCGACAAGACACCTCCAATACCAGTATTGCTAGCATCTGTGTCCACAATGAAATCCACTTCCGGGTCTGGATACCCCAATATTGGCGTTTCACAAAGTCTTCCTTTAAGCTCGTTGAAACTTGACTCACATTGTTCGTTCCAGTCAAATGTTCGTTTTTCTTCCGTTAGTTGATGCAAAGGCTTTGTTATATCCGAGAAGTTCTTCACAAATCGTCTGTAGTATGAGCAGAGCCCCAAAAATGCGCGTACTGCAGTCTTGTCACTTGCCGTCGGCCAATCCTTCACGGCGCTGATCTTCTCAGGATCTGTTTGAATGCCGTCCTTCGAAATCACGTGTCCCAAGTAATTCACTTTACGTTTGAAAAACGAGCATTTCTTCGGACTGAGTTTCAGATTTGCCCCTCGTAGTTTGCCTAGCACCTGCTCCAATTTATTCAAGTGGTCGTTGAAGTCTCTACCAACGATAATGATGTCATCCAAATAGACCAAGCAAGTTTCTCCTAGAAGTCCAGCTAATATTTGTTCCATTAATCTCTCAAATGTGGCTGGTGCACAGTCCAAATGGCATAACATTGAACTGCCAGAGTCCCTTGCCAGTAGAGAAGGCCGTTTTCTCCCTATCCTTGTCCTTGATTTCGACTTGCCAATAGCCACTTTTCAGATCCAACGTTGAAAACCATTTCATTCCGTTCAATGTGTCTAAGGTGTCGTCGATTCGTGGACGTGGATAACTGTCCTTCTTGGTTACATCATTAAGTCGACGGTAGTCAATACAGAATCTCATGGTGCCGTCCTTCTTCTTAACCAAAACTACGGGAGAACACCACGGGCTTGTTGAAGGTTCAATAACGCCGCTTCTTTGCATTTCCTCGATCATGCCCTCAACCTCCTTCTCCCGAGCTACTGGAACTCTCCGAGGGCGCTGTCGGATAGGCATAGTTTCCCCAGTGTCGATCTCATGCTGAACCACTCCAGTTCTTCCAATGTCATCATCATGCGAAGAAAAGACGTTGCGATATCGTAGCAGTAAGTTACGCGCCTTAAGGAATTCCTCGTCGCTAAAGTGCTCCCTGGAGTCATTTAGTAATTTTTCAACATCCACTGAAGGCTTAACATGCCCAGGTTTCACGCTTACCTCAGATTCCCGACAGCCTCTTATCCAAGAAATTTCTTCGCATGATCCGACCAGCGTTCCTTTATTGAGGACGCATTCCGTATCGCTTGGATTAAGGATCCTTACAAATGCTGTAGAAGCCGTGGTTACCATTGTACGGGCTGTTATCCACGGTTTATCAGCATCCAACCTCTCTACCACAACACAGCGGTGAGATTGCGGCCTTGTGGAGTTCGGCAATTTCACTGGAACCAAAACCTGCGACCTTGGTCGAAGAATGGTTCTCCTGATACAGTAGACATTTCCATTTACTCCACCTTGTATAGGAATCTCATCAACTCCAAGCTTTAGAACTCCAACCTTCAAGTCGATTTTACAGTCATATCTCCTCATAAAATCCAATCCAATAATGCAGTCGTCCACGATGTTAGCAACGATAACTTTATGCCAGTATTCTTTTTCACCAATTTTCACAGCCAACTCTTGTTCTCCTTGGACGGAAATGTACTGGCCGGTAGCAGTTTGCAGCTGGAGATGCCTAGGTCGGACTAGATGATCTCTGGTCAGGAGTTTCAGTAGCCGAGAGCTGATCACAGTCCGAGAAGCTCCGGTGTCTATGGTAAGGAGACATGGTATTCCACAGATTTCTCCATTGACAACCAGACTATTCCCGTTGTTTGCCTGTGAGATCATAATTGGGACATTTCAACCACCAGCCAGCACTCGTCCCATAGTCCTGGCTTTTATTCGTTTCCCTGTTGGGGCTCTGACTCCACAGAGCCTATTGTCCTCGCCATTGGAGCGGGGTCTCTGTCCCTCCTAGTCCTTTTCGGACAGCCTGACTGCAGGTGACCACGTTCTCCACAATGGTAGCAACGTGGCCCAAATTCGCGGCGGGAATCTACCGGCTTCGTAGACGACACTTCTCGCACCCTGAAAGGCCTGGATGAGTCCTGTCGTACAGCTTCCACCTCGAGAGCGTGGGCAACTGCATCCTTTAGGCTGCCATGATGCCCCAACCGCACGGCCGCCCTCACTTCCAGATCCCGGATCCCATCAATGAAAGCCTGCACCAGCATACTGTCCACAAAGGATGCTGACGTACGTTGATAGGCCTTCCTAACCAACTTCTCGATTTCCAAGGCCCACTGTTGTAAGGACTCGGTACGTCCTTGCGTTCTATCCTTTAACTGGGCTCGGTATACGTGCTCCAGGTGACTGTCGCCGTAACGTGCCTCCAAGGCTTCCAGAAGGCGGTCGTACGTCCGGTCGTTCCCCAGAGCTTCGAGTATGGTAAGAGCCTCGTCGCGCAGCGCCAAAGTCAGTGCTGTCCTGGCTTGCTCCTTACTCCAGCCATTAGCCTGGGAAACGGACTCAAACTGCAGCTTATAGGCGGTCCACGATGAAGTACCATCAAAGGGGGGCACTTTGAACCTGCCACCTCCAGCTGCCGATTCGACGGGTACACAGGTGCTCGTACCACTAGCCACTTTAACTTCTAATTTCTGGAGGCGGTTTTTATAGGCTTCGACGTCCTCCTTGACAGTTTCCACCTTTTCATCGACCTCATGGACTCGACTTTCCAATTTTATGTCCATGTCGGCCAGTTTTTCCTGTACCTCAAGCATTTCATTCTTCCATTGTGTCATGGACTCGTGTACCTCACGGAGCATTCTCGCTTGTTCGTCCTGTTTCCTCGCCTGTTCGTCCTGTTTCCTCGCCTGTTCGTCCTGTTTCCTCACCTGTTCGTCCTGTTTCCTCGACTGTTCTTTTAGGAGGACAAAGATGGCATTTAGGTCTACTCCTTGTGCAGCTGGAGCAGGTGATTCCGAGGAACCAGGCGTAGAATCTCCAGGTCCAGAAGTTTGGCTTCGCGTCGTCACTCCTTTCGGCTCGGTTTCTCGTGGCATTAACGGCATTTTCTATCCGCACTTCTGACACCAAATGTTACGAGCGTGGGGTTCGTATTTGATAGAAAAGCACAAATTAATCCACTAAATAAAACACTCACTTTATTACCCAAATTACGTACTGATAATTCACACGAACTGTACTTAAAATCCACTAATTAAAACACACACACACTATTTCACAAATTATTCACTCACTATTCACACGAACTGTACTTAAGCGCACTAATCACAAGAGTCTTTCTCTCCGATTATCCTTGTACTAGCTCTCGATCGCAGTAAGAATGTCACTCACTCCCGCCGGCCGTCGGCGCCTTATATATCCCGCGGAACCGTTCTGGACGCATTGTCCACACATATCGCGAATATTCTAGTAAGGTCCAGTGTGAGGGCCGAGAACATTCGAGGCCATATATGTCTCTCTCTAATGGTGCACTCTCTGTCACTCCCTTCTCGAATGTTCCGAGTATAGCTATCTCTTTCTAGTAGTCCTATCTCTGTCACACACTTCTCGAATGTTCCGGGTATAGCTATCTCATTCTACTAGTGCTATCTCTGTCACTCCTACGGGATATTTCGCCATATAACGATTTGTGCTTCAGAGGCCCATAAGGGGTCCTGAAAACGCCTGAAAACGGGTTTTCAGGTTATGGCGTCATCTGATAGAGGGTGCCCTGAAACGGACTGAAAACATGTTTCAGGCGCCTGAAAACGACGGCAACTTGGGTGAAATTTCGATCTTTAGATATGTGATAAAGCAACTTCTGAAACGGCCTGAAATGACTTTTCAGCCTGCTGAAAACGCCTCTAAAGCACTGAAATTGACGTTCAAAGTTTTTGACCTAACCTACCGGCGTAACAATATGTTTTTTTTTTTGGTGATATTACGTATATTATTAACCTGAACTCGAATTCTATCCTCGAAGGACTGTTCTACAAATCTGAGGCAAATGTCTCCAGAAGTATCCGCAATATAGTGTGTAATTATAGCACAGTGACACCTCATCCTTCCATCCCTCTCCAGGGAATTCGCACGTTTGCCTAACTAACCGCATGTGTAAATACGATATACTTATGAGTCATTTTCAAAATAAATGTACATAGTTAAGGGCTTTAATTAAAACAAAACTTAATTGATTCCTTTGTGTAACGATAACGATAGTTACGTTACCCATATCTTTTGTATGAGTAACTTTCATAACACGTATTAAAAAAAAAGTTGTGATTGTGATAGCGAAATCGGAATCATGAATAAACTATGCCTGTAAAATAGTAATTTCACAATTTGCAAACGCAATAAGTTACTATTTGTATATATTATACAATACAATTTACTTAACAATATATTTCTAAAAGCTAAGTTCAAACCAAGAAAAGGGATCTGCTGACGCAGTACTTAAACTTGGTAAATTAATTTATGTCCAAAAGACTCGGTTAATTTTCACATAGTTAAAAGGTACTTTGCGTAAAGTCTTCGACTGAGAAATTGTATTTTTAATTAATCTGTTAAGCGTCACACTCCTGGACAAAGACCTCTCGGTTAGGTCTCCACGATTCCTTATTATCCCTCATCGCGCCATCTCGTCTTGGTCTGCCACTCCGCCTTGCCACCGCCGTCGTTTGTCCTGTGGCCCCCATGTAGTGATTATATAGGCCTACCTGTATGAGCGCGAGCGGCTAACGCAACCAACTCAGTCCTATTTGAGTTTGGCGATTTTTGGTCCAACATCGGTTGTGGTTGTGCGAGTTCGTTCAGTTATGCTCAATTGCACGCTGATAAACCTTCAGTTTGTATCATGTTTAAGCACCGGTAGCTCTGTTCCAGGATTTTGCGACTCTTCCGTCGACTTCTTTCTAGAAAGAGACTACCTGGTCCAGGTAAGTACTCATCGATATAATGCATTGCATGTTTACTTACTGCATACCTACTCTACTTACTTCTCTGGTGCATCGTTCTGAAGTGAATCTTGGCCTCCAATACAAGTGCCCGCCACCGGTCTCGGTCTTTTGCTGTTTCTCGCCGACGGCTTGGAGCTCGCCCAAATAATCTTCGACCACATCTGCCCACACCGATAATCTTGGACGGCCGACCGACCGGACGACGACGACCTGTCGGTTTGTTTGTTAAATCAGAAATTAATATTGTTGTGGCTGAAATTGTGGTTTTAAGTTATTTTAGAATGTTAAAGGATAAATAAATTTCAGGATTATCCTAATATGAACTTGGCTCCCATTTAGGTTTTTGAACGGTATTATCTACTGACGTGTTTACTTATCATAAAAGCCCAGTTTTTCCCATACCTACTCGTACATATCTTTCGTTAAACAAGGCCGTTTTCAGAAATCATTCTGTTCTATTTCATCATCGTTATAAAACATCGATCATTCAACGATTGCTAAAAAAAAAACAAATTAATTAACTTTGATCATACAAATAAAAATTTGGCAAAACGTTATGGATGGGAAAATAATGTTTCGGAGTTGCGCTAGGATACCGTTTACAAAACTGGTGGATGATTTATCATTTATCTGTCGAGTGACAAACGCGTCCTGCATAACCTAATCAATTGTCATACAGACAGGAGCGACCCAAGCGGTAACTTTACATATCTATCTTTTGGTCCTTTCATAAAGTAATAATATCTGGCACAAACGGTAAATACATTTTTCTCAAAAATTGCATGTAATGTTGCCTTACCATCGCTAGATAGACTACAGTAAGTGGAACATACCGAAGACTTAGAAGTGTCCAGTAAACAGCGAGATTTTAAATTTGGAATCAATATTTGTCCAGTAAGTAAGTATGTAATTCCTATTACGTATCAAGATATTTGAATATCGAAACACGATTTACATCGTCACCGACCTATAAAAAAACTAAGGATGTGAAGGCGATGAGGTCGTATATAAATGTAAAAAGGATGCATTTCACAAATTGTTTTAATTATAAGTATAGTGCGACAGCAAATTGTAGAAATTAAAAAGTGGCGTCCCTTTTACATAGATTAAATAGAAAGAGACGACATTGCAGTATACACTTGCAATTTACACTAAGAGCAAATGTAAAATAAAAAGAGGTTAGCACTATTGGCAGTATAATCGTAACTCAAGATGCATATTATTTAAAAAAAAAAAAGTAGCGACAAGGTTTAGTGCGGAAGTTTGTATGCAGCGTCATAATTGTGCTGTGTAAAATTACAATGTTATTTCGGAATTCCTTCCTTTTTTTGTGTCGTTTAGAAAAAAACCTCGGAGTTAAAATTGAAGGTAAGCTTTATGATATGAAAATTAGTTAGAAAATACAACAATGTATAACAATAATTAAATTTTATCTTTAAGACTTAGATTTGTAAGACAGTGCAAATAATTAAATGCAGTATTTATAAAAAAAGAAATTAAGGCGGGATTTAAATTAAAAGACAAAAATTTCAAATTTGTTTGTGTGATCTATTACAATAATTCAGCAAAAATGAGTTCAAACCAGTCTGATTCCGAATAGACGGCACTTCTCCATACTTAAAAGCGGAGGCAGAGTTAGCTAAAATAACTTACTACCGACTAAATCCAAGGAGATATAAAAAAAATACAAGAGATTCATTAAATGGAAGGAAGAAAATCAAGTTAATAATTGGTCAGATAATGTGTGATAAGGTCAGAATATTTCAACAATCTTTCTGAGACAATCGGATGGCTACAAAGGAAAGAAATCACAAATATTCAGCAGCAAAATATAGAAAAATATTCAGCAGCAAAATATAGCTCTAGATGATAACCATTTTGGCGATGAAGGTAAATAAATGCTGCCACTATTTGAAAACGATATAACTATATCTTTTATCCAAGTATAAACTCGTAATTATTTTTGTTATAGGTTGTTATCATGGGAGTTAATGGTGCCTGCGACGACGAATATCACAATGCATAATAAAAATGGGATATAACAAAAATATTCATTGGAAAATGGCCGAATATGAATGTCACCTACAAAATATAATTTTAATCTAATTTTCTTGTTTAATTTTTGAGAAAAGCACTATACTTGCTTCGACCGTAAGAGCCATCCTGGCCTCGTATTATATCCGGACCTCGCCTACGGCTCGGTCCGTCTAATTCCTACTCGGCCAGTATGGCTTACTTACTGGTCTCTGCCGTAATGTACTAATAATAATAATCATCAGGAGCCGAATGACGTCCACTGCCGGACAAAGTTTTCCACAACGATCGGTCGTGCGCCGCCCTCATCCAACGGCTTCGTCGGTTTGTTCGGGCGTCTCCATGCTGCGTCTTCCGGTACGCAGTTACCACTCAAAAAAGACTTTCTGCCCCTAATAATATTTAGCATTCAATGTTATAACTATTACAAAGGTAGGATAACTGAAGAACCGATGGCCGTTAGGTAACTAAATTAATATTAGGTTAAGCTTCTATGCAATGACTTCAAAATCACAATAAGTATTTGTTTTTGACCATGCCACATGAGCTTGTATTATTTATTAGACCCGTCTACGTCCTCTATCTATCCACCCATAGAGATAGGTTGGTGGGACTGTAATTCATTTTATTACCGCGCCACATGCCATAGAGTAGCAATAAAGTAATACTTGAAAACGCCAATAAACTAGTGAGTTGCCAAAAATTTGATTATCCCCTATGTATATTGTCCCCCACATATGTCTTCTGAAATAGATAAGTAGTAATAAGAAAGGAATAACGTGAGGAGGAATAGATGATTGGAAATATTTGTACAATATTTTTGTATGAAGAAGTAACAATGTAGTTAAGGATCATTATGTACAATATCATATTTTAATATTTTTGATTTTTATTTTCTTTTGATTGTGATATTTTGGCGAATAGAACCTTACCTGATGATAGTCACGTTTATCACGCGATAATTGATAAAGCATCCGTCTCTCACACACATTTAGGTGAAAGGCGTGCAAAAAAGTGACAGATGCATTGGTAATTTGGCATTTGCATATTGCGTGATAAATCCAACAATCATAAGCTCATACTTGCGCTTTGTTAATAGTTGAAGATTAGCAAAATACTACTTTACACGCGATAAAGGGTCACGTTCCATATTTCTTCTAGAGGTTCATATCAAAACAAATATAGTGTTAAAACGACGACGGGGCGCATTTTCTTGATGTTTATTGCCTAACGTAGATAACCTCCCACGAGGCGCGACTAACGAGACAAGCTCTGGCCATAATTATTGCTGAAGTATCTGAAGACTAAAGTCGCTAAAGTCGCTATTATTAGGTACAGTCAGCCTCTTTAAACCAGCATATCATTAAATATAAAGCGACAAATTTGTTTTCCTTGCCATGTTGTAGATTTTTACTGGCAAGGAGTCTTTTCCGATAACTAACGTTGAAAGTCGTCGAATTTCACTGATGTAAATAATGCGAAAATAATAGAAATATTCTACATATTATGTTTACAGTGGTGCATGAAAAATATTTTCAATATTATTGAATCATATTTCTTTCAGAAGAAGAAAGAACGATTGAGTAATATTCCGATCATCAATGTTTTGAACTTAGTTGTTGAACATACCGCTTCTGAAATTTAAAATGCATATGTACATTATGGCCATATGAAAGCTATTTAAAGTGCCACTGTCACAGGGTTAAACCGCAGCTTGGCAGGCTATAAATAGTAAATATACGTTTGGCATTAATTTATTTTTGTTATTGTAGGCGTTGCAATGCCGATATCTACTATCCAAAGATAATATGTCTGAGAAATTAATTAGTTTAATAAACGAATTCAATTCTTGAATTATTATTGTATATAGAAAGTAGACTTAGTACTTAATGTTTTTTACCTTATAGTAGCTTAACTATGTGACTGTTCATAATGAAATGTATTAAACACGAGTGTGGGTTTATGAAACGAGCCGAAGGCAAGTTTCATAATAACATCACACGAGTGTTTTAATGCCTAAAGTTACATACACTACTTAATCTAGCCACATATCATAAGCCTCTAGGATGCATTCAGGAGTCGCACATTATTAACAAATATTGCCCGCTAATGGCGGTAATGAAGTTTTCTGGCCGCTGTCATAGTTTTTTTTTAATTCAGAGACCAAAGTAGAGTCGGCTCCAACTATCATATCGTTCGATATCTTACCTACTTACGTGCGACATTTGTCAAATTTGATTGCAAATTGACAATTAATTTCGAACTAAACGTCATCTCGACTGATATTAGAATAGAGGTCAAAACAAATTTCTTTGTTTTTCAGAGATGTTCGAAATTTGAATAAATAATATTATCGAAAGCGATGTTATTATTTAGCAATACTTAATAAAAAAAAATTCTCAAAAATTGCATGTAATGTTGCCTTACCATCGCTAGATAGACTACAGTAAGTGGAACATACCGAAGACTTTTTAGAAGTGTCCAGTAAACAGCGAGATTTTAAATTTGGAATCAGTATTTGTCCAGTAAGTAAGTATGTAATTCCTATTACGTATCAAGATATTTGAATATCGAAACACGATTTACATCGTCACCGACCTATAAAAAAACTAAGGATGTGAAGGCGATGAGGTCGTATATAAATGTAAAAAGGATGCATTTCACAAATTGTTTTAATTATAAGTATAGTGCGACAGCAAATTGTAGAAATTAAAAAGTGGCGTCCCTTTTACATAGATTAAATAGAAAGAGACGACATTGCAGTATACACTTGCAATTTACACTAAGAGCAAATGTAAAATAAAAAGAGGTTAGCACTATTGGCAGTATAAACGTAACTCAAGATGCATATTTAAAAAAAATAAAGTAGCGACAAGGTTTAGTGCGGAAGTTTGTATGCAGCGTTTAGTTCATAATTGTGCTGTGTAAAATGACAATGATATTTCGGAATTCCTTCCTTTTTTGTGTCGTTTAGAAAAAACCTCGGAGTTAAAATTGAAGGTAAGCTTTATGATATGAAAATTAGTTAGAAAATACAACAATGTATAACAATAATTAAATTTTATCTTTAAGACTTAGATTTGTAAGACAGTGCAAATAATTAAACGCAGTATTTATAAAAAAAAAAAAGGTGGGATTTAAATTAAAAGACAAAAATTTCAAATTTGTTTCTGTGATCTATTACAATAATTCAGCAAAAATGAGTTCAGAGGAGTCTGATTCCGAATAGACGGCACTCCTCCATACTTAAAGGCGGAGGCAGAGTTAGCTAAAATAATTTACTTCCGACTAAATCCAAGGAGATATAAAAAAATACAAGAGATTCATTAAATGGAAGGAAGAAAATCAAGTTAATAATTGGTCAGATAATGTGTGATAAGGTCAGAATATTTCAATCTTTCTGAGACAATCGGATGGCTACAAAGGAAAGAAATCACAAATATTCAGCAGCAAAATATAGAAAAGTTCTTAAATCAAGCTCTAGATGATAACCATTTTGGCGATGAAGTTAAATAAATGCTGCCACTATTTGATAACGATATAACTATATCTTTTATCCAAGTATAAACTCATAATTATTTTTGTTATAGGTTGTTATCATGGGAGTTAATGGTGCCTGCGACGACGAATATCACAATGTGTAATAATAAAAATGGGATATAACAAAAATATTCATTGGAAAATGGCCGAATATGAATGTCACCTACAAAATATAATTTTAATCTAATTTTCTTGTTTAATTTTTGAGAAAAGCACTATACTTGCTTCGACCGTAAGAGCCATCCTGGCCTCGTATTATATCCGGACTTCGCCTACGGCTCGGTCCGTCTAATTCCTACTCGGCCAGTATGGCTTACTTACTGGTCTCTGCCGTAATGTACTATTACAGATAAGTGTGCTAACAAAACAGTCTATTTTTATGGTGGTCATAACGTGCGGTTCTTGAACGAATCATGGAGGGTTTATGATATTTGGATAGATAAAATAAATAAAAGAGAAGGTAGACGTCACGTCGTAAAGGGAAGTCAAGCAAGTGGCTATGGATAGCAAAGCTCGATCGCCCGGTACCAAAGAATATATATACTAACGTAAAAAGAAACGACAGGGACACTTGTGTGCAGTAACAGAACTCGCGGCTATGTGTGCGTGTCGTGGGGCAAGCGGGGGCGAGCGCGGGACGCGCGAGGTGGGGAAAGTCGAGCCGCGGCTCGACGAGTCAAAGGGTCGACACCGCCGCCGTCTCTGCTCGAATCAATTCACATTGTTCGCTCGCGCCGCGTCGTATGCGCTTTCATACTTTTCGATGTACTGTGGGGTGGTGGCTCAGGGAAACACTTTACTTGTTATAATATTAATTAGAAATTAATTAGAATATATTTTAGACCGAAATACGATACTTAATATGGTTGTTTGGTTGCGTCTCGCAGAGGAATCCTCTAATATTTTTAATATGTTGTTCACTTGACAGTGACGGAATCTTTATTTAAATCAAATACTTCTTTATTACCGGCCTACATCCCTACAGTACATTTACCTTTTGATATGCCTTGTGAATGTTTCCCATTAGATTTTAAAAAAAAAACCGTACGATTTCGAATCTTCGCCATAATTAAAGAGAATAATAAAATGTTAAAGTAAGTCGCAAAAACAGAAAATATATAAAAGTAAGCAATTTATAACATATGTCAACACTTTTAGGTATACTAAATATACTTTAAACCTTAAATAAATAAACATCTTTCATTAAGTAATAATTATTATTTCATTGTGCCGCGGTAGCTAAACCGCCAACCCTACGCGTAGACGCGGCATTACAAGGTCACCGACGCACGAATTACACCGATAGGCCCTTGTCGCCACTGTGCCGGTACTAATGTAGTTAATTATAACACGGAAACCGAATCCTGGAAACCGTCCGTGTTTACAATAGGATCACAAACGAGAATAACGTATTTCATATCCAGTAAGTATAAATTTAAATTGTATTGATATAAAATAACCGAAATTATTTCAGGTCAGCTCTTCAGGCCCGCCCATCGTTCAACTAGTTTTTTCTGACCTTGGGAGAAAAGTATGAATGGTTTATTTTTGGACGCATCTTCAACTTTCAATGTACAGTAAAGGAAACTGAAACGCATACCTTTTTGAATCTTATTGTCATTGTGACAAGAGCGAAAACGGTACGTGTTTCAATTTCCTTCATTGCCGTAGTAAAAGCGATTCAGCAACAAAGGCGTAAAAATATATAGAAAAGGAATTCAAAATAGAATTTAAATCACTGTAAAAAACGCCCACACTGTATATTGTGTTTATAAGGTACTTACTAAATAGAAGGTGCTCGAATCTTCTCGCCCACGTAAATCTTTGTTGCTTTATCGTAGTCGGGTAAAAGGTATGCCATAACCACCATTGGATGTCCAGTTATCCATGTATCAAAAGTGGTTTAAATCCGTCTAGCCGCTTATGATAAGCTACCAAAAAAAAAACAACAGATAGAGTTGCATGGCTGGAGCCGCGGGCCCATAGGTATCCTGCATCGCGCTGTTAAGGTTTTTCCTGAAATAATGACTCCTCTCCATAAAAAAACTGATTAACGATAAAACAAATGAATAAGTAGGTTAAAACCGTAAGTGCGAAATATCCAACTTTCCGTGCGATTAAATATCACACCACTTCTAATGCACTTTGTACTTTCTAAAACACCTACTATTAAAATAATATGAGTGTATCTATTCTTTAGATATAGCAAAATTTATACTCTCTTACTCTTTATATCTTATTTATAAATAACTTATAGGGAGCAATAGAAATAAATTGAGATACCGTTAAAGATGAAATCAACCATTTGTAAAATTTAGGATATCATTATTGATTTTAAGGATCAAAACAAGTTGCATGTGGGTATTGTGGGTCGTTCTCGCGAGTCGTTCAGATTTTGTAAATTTTGACTTTTTTTTAGAAATGCGATTTTTATGATTTTAATGTATTAATATGGTTCATATACTCGCGTAGAGTAATATAAAACAGAAGGCACCCTTGTGCAATGTACCTACGGTATATGATATTATACATGGAAAATAATGAGTGCTTGGATGGTAATGAAATATGACAAGATGGTAATGTGTGCGTATGGAAGGTAATGTGATTTTCATAAGTTTTGTATAATTTAACTAATATTAGGGTGATAAAAAAGTATCTAAAATGACTGATTATGGTTTGCAGTAATGTTTTTATAAAATAAAACATGTTTTAGAAATTTTCAGGATTCATAATTTAAAATATTCAGCAATAATAGAATGCTTAGCAAGAAACATAATTTTTTTATACATTACGATATCCACAAAAGATAAAGTAATCTTTGCATTAAACATTCTCAAAATAATATCTTTATTAAAACATAAGAGGCCACCAAAAGATAAAATGTTTCTTAGCATTAAACATTCTTCCAAAAAATATATATATTAAAACGTAAAAGATCAATCTAACATTAAGCATTTCACAAAAAAATATTTTTTTAATACACGATGATTTTTAATGTATATGAGATCAACAAAAAATATGCTTCTTATCATACTATATTATAGATTTTTTCAATTTAGAGTATCTAGAATTCCTATTTTGCAAAATATCTTCCAAAAATTATAATTTTTGTTCAGCGTTTAATAGTTTCATTAAATAATAGCTCATTGAACTTTTTCTTTCAGTATATCTTTTAGGAAATGGTTTTTTTTTCACGGTAACTGCAATTGTTTTTTGTACTTGCTTTTCTTGCTCCTCTAGTGTTTTTCTTCGCTTTCTAAAAGCAGTTTTCTCTTTATGCAATTTGCTGATTTGTTTCTTAACCACTCAGTTGCTTCGAATTTTGAGTTGGACTCTATTTGTATAATAAAATAAGAGCGGTGACAGGTAGCCGTAGTTACCAAAAGCAATTGAGTGGTTAACATATTTGATTATTTAAATAAAAATAATAATATTGCTTTGCTAATCCACGATATAACAACGTGCCAGTCTATTAGTGCTAACTCGTTATACTTATTTGCGTATTTTTTCAAGCATTTGATTGATTAATTTCATGTATTGATCCCGATTTATTCTGAGTAATGTTTTTTTTGCGTATGCCACCAAGAGTTTTTGTATTATTTATAGCTAAAGGATTGATATTTCTAAAACAGGTGCTGATGCACCCAGATTTATTGCCTTCGTATGTCACTAACGGGTGGTGTCATTGGAGGCCAGATTTCTACTAAAATGCTTTGAATTTGTCGTTATCCTATTTTATAAATTTTATTTTCTTCCTTTCTTTAAAGAAACCTTCTTTTATTTTTATATTATATGGGATATTTTTATACTTAAGTATTCTTGTTTTTGCTATGTCTAATTTTTATTTTGCAAATTTTCTCTTCCCCTATTGTCTTATTTTATTTCATTGTACTGACCTATAAAATAAATAAGTACTGTTTTTTAATCAATTCCAAAATCAGGGTTTTAAAATTTGACAAATATCATTATTACAATACCCTATAGTCACAATATATGAAGGAGAAACTTAGCATCAATTAGTTTGCCAACGCCATTTATTTCCCGGAGTTTGTAAGAAGAGATAAAGTAAGCATGTGCTTATGGCACAAAAAAACTACTGGGTAAAATGCATTTTTGTGCAGTTCAGTAAAAGCATTCTTGTGCTGTTTAGTAAAAATCATGAATTATGCTATTCATAACTACTAAAAACTTTTTAAAATCACTACCATCCAAACACGATCTTCACGAGCAAAAATTGGAGGGTAAGGATGGTAATGATATATATGGAGATGAATGAGATTTTGACGGTTTGTCTAGGTAAATTTAAATACCGAGCGTAATTGAAAATGTGATATTAATATTATTAAATCCTCTACAAAGTAGCAATGAAATGAGACATAAAATCGAAAATTTAAATAAGTATTTACTGTATAAAATGGCCGAAGGTAATGAGCACAGAACTGTGACAAACTAGGTATGTTTCGTGAACGTAAATTGAAAATTTCTCGTAAATGGTGCGCACGGCGTCACTCTACCGGATACGAAGGCATACTGAGGAGGTGCGGCGCTGGAATAATGCCCTTACTGCCACGACTCAATGAAGGACCTATTCACAATTTAAAGTTTTAGCTTCACGGAAGGTAATGTTAATTTTCGTGTGACAAAATTTTAATGCTCGTTCTTTCTAGTATGTAAATAGTTTAAAAAAATTGGTGAATCTATATTTTTATGCCTAAATAGCTACTTAATCACATCGCTGTTAAAATTTAGAAAGATTATTTTATAGAAGTGTTTATATACATCAACCAATGTTTAAGTTCGTAATTTGGAACGAGAGGGTAATGAGATTTTGCAGTATTTTTTTGATCTCATGTGTTTATTAATAGGTACCTATAGGCATATGAGTCAAAATACTCCTCTAGTACTTTTTTGAGACCAAACTTACTGTATACAACAATTATAAATCAGAATGTTTTTTATACCTATTTTCCGCCTGGGACAGTGATTTGATCGACTCGCGAGAACGACCCATGTAAATATACTTAGTAAAGAGATTCAATTATTCAATGATAAACACTTACTGGAGGTTTTCGGATTGGAGTAATCTCTTTTTATATTCGTTACGGCATACAGGCTGCCAGATTGTCTTTATAACATTCTATAACTCCATAAAAAAATCCTTAGCAATAAAATTACAACGATAACGTACTTATTTAAAACTTTCTTCCAACCGTCAGTAGCATGAATTGTAGGGAAAATATTGCAAGTGACATGTAACTGACGATCTATTTCTGAACCTGCCTCGCTATAGACATTTCAGTCAATAATAGGTTAAACCGGTACGACGTACAACCGTAGAACCATGTCGTATTGATGTCGCAATGACAAACTATGGCCACCTATGGCCGCGCAAACGCATGAGATAAGCATGTTATTGCGACAGAGTTCTATGCATCCGAATAATATGCCTTACTATGCAATGAGGTCGCAGCAGCTATGCACGAAACAATACCAAAGTCAATTAATTTATAGTCGGAAATTCCTGTGTTCAGGCTTTTGTTCGGCCGAGTTTCAGAATGCAAAAACTTTTGTGTACCAAGGGTGATCCACGAGTGATACGTGTCATGAAATATACCTAGATTTTTGGGGTATTTTATGACCCGAACCGCCCATCGGGTCAGCCTTTACTAAACTAGGGTCGAACAGCAGACAATTTTTTAAAGTGGGTTTCCAGGGCAAAGGTCCATTCAGCCAGTTATTACGAACTGTAAAATTTTCATTTCATTATAGAAAAAAGCATTGTAAAAAAATTCAAGAGCTTCAGTTTGTAGATCAAGGAAAATCGACAAGAAAAATAGTGGTCTTCAAAAGTTGTATCGACCCTATTCTAGTAAAAAGCTACACATTTGACAATATTCTTCACAAATATCCTTGAACCGCAGTAACAACGAATTAATGTGTCACGTGACCGTTATATCTCTTCGCTTATCAAGAAAATGATTATTGTAAAGTATAAAACAAACATTAGTAAGTATTACTTACTTTTCACAAATGAACAAGTACTGAAAAATCCTCTTATCACTTGCCTTTCTTTACGAAGCAAATAACTATTACCCACTACACGTATGTATATCCCAAGACATCGAATATTCATGAAAGTTGTAAAATATAGGCCTATTTAAAATACTAATTTTGTCAATTTGCCGTCTAGATGCGTTTACTGTTTAACTCACAAGTAGGTACCCAAGCATTTTGCGGTGACGTCACTACTCGGGTATACCTTCACTTGCCCGAATTTCATATGCCCGAATTTCGTCTGCCATAATATTCAATTGACCGAATCTTGTTTCTTATAATTATGTTTCCCATAATCATTGTTTGCCATATTAATCCTATGACCGAATCTTTGTTTCCCATAATATTAATTCCAATAATCACATTTTCCATAAAGATTGTAATCCATAATTGTCACATGCTATAATTTCATATGCTATCCAAATGGAACATAGGCCGAAAACCGACATCTGTAGGTTAGGTTTGTTTTATGACCCCGTATAGCGGAGCTTCAAAATACAAACCCAATCTAATCTAGTTTTAGAAGAACTGCTACCAAATAGTACATGGATCTAAAACCGAAAACTAGGCTAGGGGGTTAGGTTAGGTTTGTTTTGTGACCCGTATAGCGGAGCGAGCGAAGCGAGCGGAGAGTCAGAATGTTTGCTTCAAAATACAAATCCCAATTTAATTTACAGTTTCCTAATTTACAATCTAACCTAGTTTTAGAAGAACTGCTACCAAATAGTACATGGATCTAAAACCGAAAACTATAGGTTAGGTTAGGTTTGTTTTGTGACCCGTATAGCGGAGCGTCAGAATGTTTGCTTCAAAATACAAATCCTAACCTAATTTACAGTTTCCTAATTTACAATCTAATCTAATTGTAGAAGAACTGCTACCAAATAGTACATGGATCTAAAACCGAAAACTATAGGTTAGGTTAGGTTTGTGTCGTGACCCGTATAGCGGAGCGAGCGAAGCGAGCGGAGCGTCAGAATGTTTGCTTCAAAATACAAATCCTAACCTAATTTACAGTTTTAGAAGAACTACGATAAAAGGACGTACGACATTCGACCAGAACCGAAAACTTTAGGTTAGGTTTGTATTGTGACCATGTAGTACATAGTGTCTATGTACATACGTGGCCACAATATGCCTACAGAAAGTAAGATGCTAAGCCAGGTTGGATTCGCACAGAAACAATATTTAGTATGGCGTTTAAATATTCTATCAAACAATATTATGGCACTTAATATGGAAAACAATACTTATGGCGTTCGTATCATTATGGCATATAATATTCGGGAATTCAAGAGTATGTCAAATGAATTTTCTATTTCGGTCAAACAATAGACAACCCATTACTCGATATCCATACTATCCATACTATCCATCCTAATATACTAATAATATTATAAATGCGAAAGTGTGTCTGTCTGTTTGTTACCTCTTCACGCTTAAACCGCTGAATTGATGAAATTTGGAGGATAGTCTTCACCCTGGAAATTATACCTAAAAAGATTGAAAAGTGTGAACATTTCTGTTGGGGTGCGGTGACCCTGTAGGAAATGGAATTATTAGACCAAAAGCACAATTGCTCTTATATTTGCTTAGGCGCTTTTAATAATCCCTATTATCAAGTTCCACGCGTACGTAGTTGCGGGCAAAAGCTAGTGATAATGACTTTGTTTGTAGTACTCTACCGGCAAGCACGAATAAAAGACGAATACTTAACCTAAATTCAAAATGTGTGAATAGCTAAGAACAATATCGACAGACAAGGCTTTTGATATAAAAAAAACGCAATCCAATCGGATATATCGGACCATCCGTTTTGGAGCTACGGTGCGATGCAATGCAACAGACCACCCCACTTTTTAGTCGGGAGTTTGGCGCAATCAAGTGTTTGTTACGGTATGAGAACCCTTTTCCCGGAAATGGTTTCTGAATGTACACAGCTCGTAAAAAAATATATATCCTCATTATTTTGAGAGGAATTTACATTATTAATGGAAGGCAAACTGATATGACATCATTGCGTCGTATCGCGTTAAATTATCGTCTGCCGGTGTTCGGGAGCTGAAACAGCCCGGGAATATAATTATGTGGTAACCGTTTTCGTGATGTTATATAACCTTTATTTATTTATTTACTAGCTTTTGCCCGCGACTTCGTACGCGTAGAACTCGTTAATTGATATTGACAATAAAATAAAAACAATTAGAGTTAAATGGTCAATTATCCGTTATAATTGGAATATGTGGTATAAGTACACTTTGTTCCTTTGCTTCTCCCGTTAAAATCGTGCCCTCCACAATGTGCCTACTTCCCTAATTAGGTGATTCTCAATCTAGCGCCGTTGCAAAATTTGGCTGCATCTAAGTTGCGCCACAGATTAATATATAATATAATAGACGGTGGTGCTAAATTGCCATTTTAGGACCACCGCATTGGACGAATTACTCTTGCGCGTTGGGCCTATCTTTACGAAGAAATATATACTTATATCTATGGCGGATACGTGTTCCCATATCAGAATTTATTGTTTTTTTACAAATAATACTTTGGTATGCGTTTTGTGAAGGTCTATCGTAGGACCAGATGAATAGTTTACGTCAAAACGATGACATGTAGGGAGTTGTTGCAACTACAATGATTTGCTCTCCATACAAAGTTTAATGCCGTTTTTCGTCCCTAAAAGGGATACAACTTGATATAAATGATAGCCTGTGTCCTATTCTGATATATAAGTAAGGTACATAACTGGAAAGTTTCATCATAATGCGTCCAGTAGTTTTTGAGATTAAGACATACATACATACATCCATCCATCCAAACTTGCACGTGTATAATTTATAATATTAATATTATATTATTATTATTAGGATTAGGATTTATTATTTGGTATAGACATTAGTACATTATACCTCAATGGGTATAGAAAGTAGCTTCGAAGGAAGGGTGCTCAACTGTCCGACTCCGATTTGATTCATTTTGATATATGTTATATAGAGTAGTCTAAAATAGAAAACAATATGTATTTTTTTTAGCTGCCCAAATTCAACATGTTAGGAGAAATTGACCTTCAAAGTAGTTACTGAAAATTTACCACTGTTAACATCTGTAGAGAGACTTGTTCAACAAATTGATAAATAATTACTGGTTTCATTATGTGTTGGAGAATATGAAAAAAGAATGGACTCGTGTTTTGTCATTTCACCTCAAACTCATATTAAAAAAAAGTGATAGGTAGATTGATTCACTCATTACATGTCTGCTATTTTAGACAACTCTTTAACATATATTAAAATGAATCAAATCGGAGTGGAACATTTGGGCGCAGAATACTTAATTTGGGTAACCTTTCTTGTTAATCGACTTTTGCACAAAATAAATGCGGTGTTCGTGACGTAACTTAAAACTATGATAAATTGTTAGAGCCGAGAGAGGCGCGGGGTGCGCGGCGAACGTTATTGCGGCCCCACACTACTCGCGAAGTTGGCCGAGGTTGGGCGAATATGATAGTGTGGTGGCTCTTCGCTGCGGAAACCCATACTTCGGCCAACTTCGCCTCGGCCAACTTCGTTCAATTTCGCGAGTAGTGTAGAGCTAGACCCCGGTGTTGAATGTGCTAGCTTTACACTACTAACGGGCTCCCGAGCCCGCCCCGTGGGCACAGTGCTCGTAGCGAGTTTTCGCTACATATACGCATTTCTCCATGTTATCGGTAGCGCTACGAAATCCTCGGTTGTGAAAGAGCTAGGGTTAAAGCTTAGCCGAGATAACCCGTTTTGAGCGGATTTAAACGCGACCACTGCCGCCGTTTGTCTCTTGCGCTCACTAATTTGCTTGTGTGTACAATTGTACACATTACCGTGTTTTCTAAACTAATATAAAACTCGCTAACTCACTAATATAAAACTTCTGATGGACTCTTGCATCAATCATCTCCCAGCTGTTATAAGAGGCATATATGGTGTAAGTATAGGATATATCAATATATAATTGTGCGAGGCGTTTTTCTATCAAACGGTCCATTGTTTCGTTCGTGAATAGAGTCCAAATTTGATTACTTCTGTTGATTGATTTACAAATAAAAAAAACCCACTAAAAACCAGTCAATGTGTCTTTATGGTAATTCGCAAAGCGCACCTTTTTGGCTAAAAACGTTGTTTTGCGTTGGTAATTTTCCGACCGCTCCGTTGCGCTTGTGGTATCGGAACGTCGTTTGTGAGTCTTTCTGAGTCCCATGTGTCGAGTCTCACGTCACATCATGACCACGCATTCGGTTTCTAGCGGCCGCGACCTTGTGACCTTGCGACCTTGAAATTTATTTTACCCTAATTGAGCTATATCTAAAAAATCATGATACCATTTTTTATCTCAAACATTGCAATGGAAATAAATGGTAAAGATAAATGATAACAATTTTAATGAGAAAGATAAATGATAAGAATAAAAACCATAGCAAAAAGTCTTAGTTTTGCTATGGTTTTATTCTTCTTCTAACCATCGATGGTTCTGATCGGCAATGTGCATCTTCACTGGCACTTTTTTCACACTGTAGGTACCTGAAGAACTGAACTGATGTAAATATAATATAAATAATATAAATCCCATAAATATAATATCCCATTAACGAGACTGGCGGGAGGCACCGCTGACGCGAGCGCTTCGCACATTGAACCTCATTGCCACCGATTTAGACATATTTTATTGTCATATAAATGAATTTACTAAGTTAGCCTTATATAAAATATGTTACTTTAGTTAAGTTATCTATTGCTACATTGTCGCATTGGGTTTATCCTGTTATGACTATTGTAGATGTGGAAATAAAAATAAATAAATAAATAATTGCTTAAACCGTAAACCAATTACTAACATGCAAGTATTTTTTAAGCGTTAAGTATTTCAATTCTTCGGTACGTGCGTGCCGAATGCAAATTGTCCGAAAATGCTTCCGATTTATATGCGCTGTTGATTGTTTTATTGGTGTTTATCAACTATTCGCATTTAATAGTAGTCTAGCTGTTAACAGTTTCATCTTAACACGTCATTAAACAATTTTACGAACTTGGCACACGGTAAACGGTGATTTACACGTTTTATATGCTACGAGCAATTTTGTTTTTCGCTGTAATGTGTTATGGAAATATGTCCAATAAGCAATTTTTGGAATCATAAATATTACGCGTTGGTTATCTATGTGTTAATCTAAAAAGTATTTATTCTAATAATGTTTCTTGACGTTAAGTGTTGCTGGTCGCATTTCTAAACCGATTCTCGAGAAAATTTGGGAGCAGCACAACTGTGACACGCGACGCTTTCTTGCGAGAGATATTCTACCTATCTCTTTCTGTATAGCACTGTCAGAGAGTAACGAGTGACGATATTTCACGCGACATGAGTGTACAAGAAAATTAGATTGAAATGTATGGAAAATTTGGCAAAAATAAAGGACAACTTTTATCTATCAGGATATGTAGGTGATAGAGCCAAGTTTAATTTTATCTACTCTCCCCCCCTCTCAGGGGTGAGCGTCACCCCCCCGCGCCCTCGAATGTGTCCCGGAGCGCGGTATTTTCCACTTTAAAAGAAAACCGTGTACGATACATACAAAGTGTATAGGAACGAAATAATTCGGAATAAATTTACTATAAACCTTTCATACATACAAAAGCGATATCACTTATAGGATCAGCGCAATCTGTTATCAAATACTAACGTTTTTAATTATTGATCGTTTTTTTCTGCTAAAAGGTTAGTTATCTCAAAAACTTCACACTTCTCGGCCAAAATATGTATGACAAAAGTAAAGAATAGAAAATGTTCTTTCTAAAAATGTATAATTTATTTCTGTTACCCTTTCATTTACCGTTGCAATGCTATTATTAAAATTTAAGTCATTTGGCCATTATGTGAAATATAAATATTCGTACTAGTTAAACGGTGTTACTTTCAATACCATAGACTTCTTATATATTTTTCTGTAATCTATAAGTATTGAACTATATTCGGTATTTTTTTTCCTTTTTTAGAATCACTATTTTAGGAAATAAGGGGTGTGTGGGGAAATCGTCAAGTTTTGCTCATTTTCGTAAATAGCTTCAAAACAGTTTAATTTAGAATTATGAAATATATCTATTTGAAATGTTCATAATGTACCCATTCATTTGATATGTCACACGATATACTTTGCCATTTTTTTTTCTAATTTACCCGCCATATCTGGCCCCCATGTTTCAAATTACTTGGTTTACTTTACGTTACGTTACACGTTCCTGTTTGGGTCATCAATTTACATACGTGTACCAAATTTCAACTCAATCAGTTTAGTAGTTTCGGAGAAAATTCGCTATGATTATAGTAGGATCACTCGTGTGTCTGTGTCAGTCCGTCCGTCTGTCATAGCCAATTTTCTCCGAAACTACTGAACCGATTGAGTTGAAATTTGGTACACGTATGTAAATTGATGACCCAAACATGGACGTGTAACGTAACGTAAAGTAAATCAAGTAATTTGAAACATGGGGGCCAGATTTGGGGGGTAAATTAGAAAAAAAAATGGCAAAGTATATCGTGTGACATATCAAATGAAAGGATACATTATGAACATCTCAAATATATATATTTCATAATTCTAAATTAAACGGTTTTGAAGTTATTTACGGAAATGAGCAAAACTTGACGATTTCCCCACACACCCCTTTTTTCATAAAATAGTGATTCTAAAAAAGGGAAAAAAAATACCGAATATAGTTCAATACTTATAGATTAAAAAAAACATATAAGAAGTCTATGGTATTAAATAAATAAATATTAAGGGACAATCATACACAAATCGACCTAGTCCCAAACTAAGCAAAGCTTGTACTATGGGTACTAGACGACGATATACATAATATATAAATACATATATAGATAACATCCATGACCCAAGAACAAATATTTTGCACAAAAATATTTGCCCCGGCCGGGATTCGAACCCGGGACCGTCGGCTCAGTAGGCAGGTGTCTACCAACCGAGCCAATCGCGTCGTCAAAAGAAAAGTAGTAAGTAGTATTGAAAGTAACACCGTTTAAGGCGACTCCGTACGTGGAATGGTGATTTTTAAAGTCCTAAGGCTCGTAATCTAGCCAACGGAAAAATCTGAAAAAAAAAATGATATTTTTGACTATTTCTTCTAAAAAATTATAGTTGTTTTTTTTTTTTTTTAAATAATTACTATGGAAAAGATAATGTTGAAATAGGGTCTTTTTTAATTTTCAATTCCCTAAGGCTTCTAAACTACAATTGATATTTACACGGCTCTTTCGCAAGAACATTGACAATTCATTGGTCTTTAATCGTATTGTTTAAAAGTTAGTAAAATGGAAATTAGGTCTAATAAAGCATCAAAAAAACTGAATTTTCGCGAGCGCGGCCGTGCCCGGGCTGCGAGCTCAGTGTAAATCTAACCGTCGAAGGGGAAGGCTGTGTCGTGTCACTTGCTCTCGCGATCCATCTAGTTACGGAAAATTGTTATAGTACCGGATCCCGCGGCGGTTCGATCTGTCTTCGTGCGTTTGAAGTGTATTTTAAAAGAGTGTAGTTAGTTTTTTCACACGACTACGCTATGCGACATAACAAAAAGCACTCATTTTCATATAGAATTAAATTCAACAGTTTTTTCGTATTTAGGTATCTATTAATTTTAAGTACTTATAAAAAAAATTGTCATTGCTTAGCATTCCCGAACACATTTGAATACTTAGATATTCTCAGTCATGGGCCAACATGGGACCAGACAGGATTCCCAGAAAATAACACTTTTGGGTGTGGGTTTTAGGGCCCTTCTCTATGTAATATTAGAGTACCTTAGGTATTAAGGTTAGTAAAAAAAATCTGATAATACAGATTTTTAAGTATGATAACGTCTAATTATCTTTATGAATTCAACCCTAAGAGATATGAATATCGTATGCAGAACAAGTATTGTTCGTTTGAATACCATTGTAATATTCGGTAAAACGCTAATTTACGACTACGAATATTTATTGTAAGTATTCACATTCGTTGCGTCACTAGTACAGTACATGGCATATGATATAAAAATAAATTATCAAAAATTACAATAATTTTCTAGTCCAAGAAGGCAAGTGACAATTTTGGCATGAGGGCTATTTATGTAAATATAGTCAGAATACATATTTGCATCAATAAATTTCCCACTTCATATTTAAATCTAAATGAGCGTTAGTAATTATTGACATATCCGCCGGGCCTAGCTAGACATACCTAGCCTGGCCATAAGTTCTGTTCCAATTGTTTACCGTTTATAAAATAAAAACCTGATTTTTATTACATATCGTTTAAAAGCCATATATTAATGATCGGATTACAGTTGAATAAATGAAAAAATATATAACTTTATTTAGACTCATCGTAATGCCCGGACTTGATTTTTGACTAATGCTCAGAGTTTTTCTCTCTAAGTTTGCCAAAGGGCAATGAAACGATCTTGGAACAAATTAATCGATCGCGGAAGGAACCCAAATAGCTTACGTAACCCAGACAACCGCTAAACTAAAGTAGAGCTGACACGTTTGCCGCACGTCAACCGATCTGCAGATCAAGAAATCTACACCCACCCAATAAAATTCGGCGTCACGGTAGATCACGATGGAGATGGTGGGACTACCTGGATGTATTACAAAAGGGTTGGACATTGCTGATCTAAATAAGGACGAGTGGAAAAAAGATAGAGGCCTTTACCCGACAAAGGGACGGCACAGGCTTATATGCATAATAATCTGAAAAAAATAACTTGAGTCATGTATAAGTACATTCAGTTATCGAAAGCTTATTATTTTATTAAATCTTTTATCTATCCAAATATCATAAACCCTCCATGATGCGTTCAAGAACGGCACATTATGACCACCATAAAAATAGACTGTTTTTAGCACAAATTTCTTATTTCGATAGTATTATTTAAATATTCAAATTTCGAACATCTCTGAAGAACAAAGAAATTTGATTTGACCTCTATTCTAATATCAATCGAGATGACGTTTAGTTCGAAATGAACTGTCAATTTTCAATCAAATTTGACAAATGTCACACGTAAGTAAGATATCGAACGATATGATAGTTAGGGCCGACTCTAGTTTGTCTCTGAACTAAAATAAAAACAATGACAGCTGCCAGAAAACTTCATAACCGCCATTACCGGGTAATATTTGTTATAATGTGCGACTTCTGAATGCATCATGGAGGCTTATGATATGTGGCTAGATAAAGTAGTATATGTAACTGTACATAATTAGGCATTAAAACACTCGTGTGATGTTATTATGAAACTTGCCTTCGTTTCATAAAACCACACTCGTGTTTAATACCCTTCATTATGTACAATCACATTAAGGACTATTTATTGTATTCATATATCACATTACACCGTCAAAATATGTTATTACCTTCTTAAACTTCAAAACCTACCTTTGCACTATAAAATGGTAAACATTTAAAACTAGCCTGGTTATGAATAACATTTTCGATCTTGAAATTTTATTTTTATCGGCTAAATTTCATATATACTGATTAAAAGTGATAAACCTCATTATTTATAGATTAAGGTATTTTTACCGGAAAAATCGGAACATTTTGCTGACCGTCCGTCTTTCTGTCACGACCCTTTATCTCGGTAACGCGTGTAGGTGTCGAGTTGAAATTAAAACCGTCTACATGTCGTACTTTGGTCTACAGTCCCTTGAAGCTGTAAAAAATCGAACTTCTAAGTTAACGTAAAAAAAATATACGGCTCTTTATGCCGCAAAAAAACGTATCTACGCTGGAAACGAAAATTATCCAAGAGACACGGAGCTAACTTTACAGGAGATCTAAAAAACTACGAACTTTTTCAAAAAAATAAAAAGTTATTAAATATTCTGTGGACCTACTTTTTAAATGAAGCATTTTATAATTATAAACAACATCATGTTCTCTACATGTCGCTTTTGTTATTTTGTCTGTCTATTAATGGAATAATTTAAAATTTAGCATCGCTTACGCAAAATGGCTGTCAAAATAGAATTAGGTAAAATTATCTGAACGACACGTTTCCCGAGATATTAGTCAGGTAAAATAGTATAATCTACATTTTACACAACAATCAACACAGTAAACAATATCTATGTGCATACGATGCTCATTTTATATAAACAATATCATGTTTTTTACATGTTGCTTTTGTTATTTTGTCTATTAATGGAATAATTTAAAATTAAGCATCGCTTACGCAAAATGGCTGTCAAAATAGAATTAGGTAAAATTATCTAAACGACACGTTTCCCGAGATATTAGTCAGGTAAAATAGTATAATCTACATTTTACACAACAATCAACACAGTAAACAATATCTATGTGCATACGATGCTCATTTTATATAAACAATATCATGTTTTGTACATGTTGCTTTTGTTATTTTGTCTACTAATGGAATATTTTAGGATTTAGCATCGCTTACGCAAAATGTCTGTCAAAATAGAATTAGGTAAAATTATCTAAACGACACGTTTTCCGAGATATTAGTCAGGTAAAATAGTATAATCAACATTTTACACAACAATCAACACAGTACACAATATCTATGTGCATACGATGCTCATTTTATATAAACAATATCATGTTTCTAACATGTTGCTTTTGTTATTTTGTCTATTAATGGAATAATTTGAAATTTAGCATCGCTTACGCAAAATGGCTGTCAAAATAGAATTAGGTAAAATTATCTAAACGACACGTTTCCCGAGATATGAGTCAGGTAAAATAGTATAATCTACATTTTACACAACAATCAACACAGTAAACAATATCTATGTGCATACGATGCTCATTTTATATAAACAATATCATGTTTTTTACATGTTGCTTTTGTTATTTTGTCTATTAATGGAATATTTTAGGATTTAGCGTCGCTTACGCAAAATGGCCGTCAAAATAGAATTAGGTAAACGACACGTTTCCCGAGAAATTAGTCAGGTAAAATAGTATAATCTATTACACCAAAATCAACACAGTTAACAACATATATCTGCATGCTCATTTTATAGTCAGGTAAATATATAAATGTGCATAAATCAGCATGAAATAAATCAAGAAAAATTATCTAATCGCCTTTGTAGGAAATATTTCAGACATGAAAAGCTATTTATCGTACAATAAAACCTCACGATTAATGTTTTAATTAGAGGAAAATATTTATTTTCAAACATTAAAATTAATGAAGTGACATTTAAAGTTCTCTAAGACAAAAACTTATGGTCCAACTACGCAAATACAAAAAAAACTGCTCTAGAAATGTAAAGGATTTATTCATCAGATATCACGTGAAATTTCAATTTTATAAATTTTTATGTGTGATATGCTGAAAGATTTCCAGTAGTTCTAGATCAATGTATGGTAGCAAACGATAGCTATGACTAATGAGAACAGCACAAGAGTTCTCAAGACTGCAGTCACTCTGTACTCATTAAGGAATTTTAAATCACGAACTACGTGAAATTTCAAGTTTTACAATTGCAATGAGATAATATCCTATCCTAACAAGAATAATAAAACTACCTACAACTCTGTGTGGTATAAGTGACGTCTCGTAAGACACTGTTTGAGTGAGATGGCGTTTGGGTCCATCAAGCGAGTCCAAAGTAATGCCTTAGCGCCACAGACAGATTTACACCGCAGGTGGGCCTAGCGGCCTTTATAAATATATTAAATTACTACTAAATGTGTGATATTTTATAAAACAGAACCAGTAAAGTTGTCTAACTACCAATTTAAAGAAAATATTTGTTTTTTTAGTACATTCTATGCGACAAATACGACTCAATTGTCATTCAAGCAATTCAAGATAAGCGACAGTAGTCGATCAAAGTAAAAAAAACCGGCCAAGTGCGAGTCAGACTCGCGCGCCGAGGGTTCCGTACAAACACTTTCCATCCCTAGGTGGTTAAGTTAAGTTTGCACCTGGTATGTATAGCGCCCCATATAAATTAGGTGCAGTTAGGTATTAAAAAAACTACTTACTAGATCTCGTTCAAAGCAATTTTTGTCGGTAGTTTTTATAGTAATGTACACAATATGTTTTTTTTAGATTTACTATTTCCTTATTTTAGAAGTTAGAGGGGGGGGGCCAATTTTTTTCCATTTTGGAAGCGTCTGTCACGCAAACTATTCGGTTTAGAAAAAAAGTATTTTAGAAACCTCGATATCATTTTTGAAGACCTATCCATAAATATCCCATCGTATGTGTTTCATGAAAAAAAAAATTTTTGAGTTTCAGTTCTAAGTATGGGGAGCCCCCAATATGTATTATTATTATTTTATTTTTGCATCAAAATCTTAATGCGGTTCACAGAATACATCTATCTACCTACCAAGTTTCAACAGTATAGCTCTTATAGTTTCGGAAAAAAATGGCTGTGACATACGGACGGACAGACGGACAGACAGACAGACAGACATGACGAATCTATAAGGGTTCCGTTTTTTGCCATTTGGCTACGGAACCCTAAAAAGGATAGGCGACAATGGTTTCATAGTATCAAAGCAGGTAAATTTGAATAAACGCCAATAGTACGCCAATCTATGTTATTTTTTTTATAGAATCTTATATCGATTCTGTAAAATAATGTGGAAATACCACATTTTTACTTTTTGGCTAATGCGCATAAGCATTTTAAACACACATGACACAGAGGGCGCTCCAGTAGCGAAGAAATATGGAATCAAAGATTTAGTGTGATTGACGTAACGATATGATAGCTCAGTTGGTAGAGCACTACGCCGGAAACTTAGGGTCGCAGGTTTGAGTCCTGCTTACATTGCAGTGGATCGCATTCAATTTTTCTTTCATAATTTACCTTTATGTTAATTTTATTATAAAGACATAGGTAAAATGCCTCAAACGATATTAAAATATATTTTACGATCTGGTAAAAACAGTTAACCAACAAGTGCAAGGTTAGTTGCAATAAAGAAAAATTATCCAAGTTGTTTGATCTGTTTTGACAAATAAGTAAAAAAGCTCTAAGGTTCATTATTATGCAAAATACTTTTTATGTAATCTCCATTTTGCAAAAAAAAGCCTCAAAAATCAAGTCGTTTAGTAGAAAAAAAATGTAGAGATTCTCTAAATCACCGACGGGATAAGCGACACAAAAGTCGTCAGACAGATATTATTATATACGAGACCCAACCCATTCGATGCAGAAAAATCTGCCAATCCCAACAGTGTGTAAACTCGATATCCCCAAAAATGTCGCTTAGATAATTTCTACTTTCCAGCATCGGTATATTTTAACACTCAAGTAAATTAACATTTATAGGGTATCCATTGACCTTGAACATAGAAAAAATAAATAAAAAAAATATCGTCTAGTAAAATATCGTCAATATCAACAAGTATAGGGAAAAATCTGAGAACATTATTAATGTAGTCATAAAAAACTATCACTGTTTATAAGTAAAGGACGTAAATCCGTTTTCCAACGGTAAAGTTGAGTTTGTCGCTCTATTATTTAGTTTATCTTTTCATTAGAGCAACATGACCCGGGGGATAAAGCTGTGCCTCTACTACTATGTTAAAATATCGGTTCATCCGCTTGGTCACGATATGATTTATTTATTAAAAAACGGTATTTTTTTATTTCTGCATGATTTTACACGTATAATCAAGAATCTTGTCGGCATTTTAACTATTTTTGGTAGGTACCTACACATACAAAAGAAACTAAAAAGTATTTTTCGATTCGAGACTTCCAAATGGCTAATTTCACTTGTTTTTTTGGAAAATAATAATAGCTTTAACGCATTTTATTTATAATATTCTACTGTAGTGGGTAAATAGATATTTAGTAATCCGAAATAATTATATCATTGTTTAAATGATTTATTTTACTTCGAGATTTTTCAATGCCTTTAAATAAAGTATAAGGTTTGTTGATCTTCAACTCACGCTCGGACTATGCGAGTGTATGAAGCTGCTTGGACGCCACTCAACGAGATTATGAACGAAGAAATGTTCCGGGGGCGCACGGTCGGCGGGGGGAATAACGTTAGGCTCCGCCCAGATCCTCAAGGACGTTGGGATTAGGAGTCGCCTTAACTAGTACGAATAATATTTCTCATAATGGCCAAATGACTTAAATTTTAATAATAACATTGCAACGGTAAATGAAAGAGTAACAGAAATAAATTATACATTTTTAGAAAGAACATTTTCTATTCTTTACTTTTGTCATACATATTTTGGCCGAGAAGTGAGAAGTTTTTGAGATAACTAACCTTTTAGCAGAAAAAAAAGATCAATAATTAAAAACGTTAGTATTTGATAACAGATTGCGCTGATTCTATAAGTGATATCGCTTTTTTATGTATAAAAGGTTTATAGTAAATTTATTCAGGATTATTTCGTTCCTATACACTTTATATGTATCGTACACGGTTTTCTTTTAAAGTGGAAAATACCGCGCTCCGGGACACATTCGAGGGCGCGGGGGGGTGACGCTCACCCCTGAGAGGGGGGGAGAGTAGATAAAATTAAACTTGGCTCTATAACCTACATATCCTGATAGATAAAACTTGTCCTTTATTTTTGCCAAATTTTCAGCTAATTTTATTGAATTAATAGTTGTGCTAGACAGGCAGAATATGATAATTTATAAAAAAAATAGCGTCAGTTTTTGAAATGAAAACGTAAAAAAAACATATTTAAGCCATTTCAAAATGTACTCGCGAGGTCTAAATATCTCAAAACTAGTTCAATTATTGTGGAAGTATGGGGTTCCCAAACTGTAACTAGCACTCGTGATGGCGCATTTTAAATAGCTTAGTTTAGTTTCCGCAGAAGAGCTCTGGGTGCCTCTCTTCATTCACGACGGCGCACACTTAGAGAACCCCTGACGTAGGTTTACGATACTTTGAAACATAGTTTAGATTCTGGTGAAATTCGAGCACAGATAAATAAATGGGTTACCCTCATCTGGCAGAATAATATTGGTCAGAAATACACTCCGCATAACACGTTTCACAGAAACACTTTCGGTCGAATGGTAAGATGGCATAAAGGTATTAGTTGGCATTACTACTATCACGCATACGACACATTTTGCAGCACATTGTTTTGTAGAATATCTCTTTGGCCGACTTTGGTTTAGCATAATTATATGTACCATTAATAATCCATAGCATACGATTACAATAGCATAATTATTTTCTACTAGCAGAAAAGTGGGTTAGGTAAATTTTACTTAGTAGAATGTAACTCCCACGAAATTTGCTATGGCCTAATAGTTAGGTATCTTACGTCCCCAACACAGCCGACTCGCTATCAAAAAGGAAATATAGTCCCAGAGTCACCGTCAGGTATGAGGACGCGCGAATCGAGGAGCAGTCGTGTTAGATTTCTTGCCGCCGCGGGGCAACAGCCACTAAACTTTTAATCACAACAATTGTAATGCATTAATTAGGTCCTGATTCCATCTTAAGGCAGGTCAGACTTGGATTAGGTTAGGTACGACGATGAGCGGAGCGAGGAGGAGTGTTAGGTTGAACTAACGAGCGAGCGAGCCGCGCGGCAACGGCCGGCTACCATACCTCTCTATGTACTGATTGCACCTTAGGGCAGGTCTATGCCGCCTAAATATTGTGCAAAAAAACTATCTGCGAAAGTTCTATTCGTTTAGAAGACTGTTATGCTCATCAACATTATGCCAATATAAGATTCGGTATTATAAAAAAATCTGGCAAAAGTTACTTCTGCCAAGTATCACTATGCAAAACAAATATATGTCAAAAAAGTTTCTGCAAGACAATAGTGAACCTAAATAAATATTAAGGGACAATCATACACAAATCGACCTAGTCCCAAACTAAGCAAAGCTTGTACCATGGGTACTAGACGACGATATACATAACATATAAACACAAATATTTGCCCTAATGTTATTAAAAATTAATTCAATTTTAAATTTTATTAATTAATGTTTACGTGAGTTTATACCGTTTTATAATTAGTAATATTTGCCCTGGCCGGGATTCGAACGACCTGGGTTCTAGGCGTCTGCACTACAAACTGAGCCAACCGCGTCGTCAACACAGATATTTCGTTAATTAGTACTACGTTTACTCCATAATTTTGGATGCCTACATGTCGGGCATATTTGGTTGTGACTCTGCTTGTCACTCGTGCATTCAATAATAGTTGCCTAACCTACGGGCCTTCAGGCTCATATACTAAACACGTGAAATTTGGTCGATTTAGTCGAACCAATTTGCCTGGCCTGAGCCGTCCAAGCTGTTACGTTACGTACCAACTTAGATTACATCATCATATATTCTTCTGAGTAATTTAAAAATTACTCGGTAATAGGTTTATGTCATTAATTGACCAAACGAGCGAGGCGTCTCCGTTTCAACTTAGCCCAAAAGTCTTTCGTTACGTATCTTAGGATAATTGGGTGTCCAGATACTTTCCGGCTGTTCTCGCCTAGAGGTCGCATTCTCATGAAATTTTGTGAGTATGTCCGATCAGTATAGTTTCTATCGATTCAGTTTTTCGAAAATATTCAAAATGGCGGAGAAGTGGGGATAGAAAAGGTAAAAAAAAATCGGCTAGTTCTAAACAAAGCGAGGTCATCTTCGGGCGCATGAGCGCCAAGCAAATTCGGGGTGGAAGTGGTCGCCAGGACCGAAATTGGTTGGAGAGATTATTATTATTAGATAACTAGTGGCTCTATGAGCTGTAGGTGTAGCTGTAGGTGGCGACCACTTCCACCCCGAATTTGCTTGGCGCTCATGCGCCCGAAGATGACTTATGAAGCCGATCTTTGCGGTGAATTTACGCGCACAATGTCGGCGCGTAAGCTCACCGTCTATACATTATTGTATATTATGGGCGGAGGTGGACGGGCCTTAAGACTACTACCAATAAGAACAGAAATTTAATGCTCAAAATGGGCGGCTGTTTACCATCCACCAACACCTGCCGTAGCCACCGCGTTTACATTTTCATGGTTATATTTATGTCACCTCTGCAGATTATTTAAATTCTATAATGGCTGTCCGTTCTCGCTCAATGAGATGGAAAATAGCAAAAAGTGTGGACTTTTCCAGATATTCCCTTATTTTTTCAATTCTTCGGAATAATTTCGATTGAAATTCTCCTTGCATAGAGTAACAGTAGTGAGGGCTGAGTTAGGAGTTCAAAGCAAGCAATAACACACCAGTATTATTTCACTATATAACTGGGCCATTTTGCTATCAGAGAGCCACTTTTGGGGTGTCCCTTGTTTTGTCGACAAACTTTTCACCGAATTTCATTTCATCGAAAATGTTTCAAGTAACATTTAGTTCATGAATTATTGTTTGGTGTAATTTTATTTCATGACCAGACTATTCCAATATTTATTATTTTATAGAATAACTTCAGGGAATATTATTTGGCAAATCATTCATTTTGTACCGAAATTTTATCCCTTCAAGTGGCAGAAACCGGGAGCCGGACCCTACGTCAAGTGGCAGGCATCCGGGAGCCGGACCTGACAAAACAAGCCGTTGAGTGGCAAGGTTTCTGATTGCATGACAGGAGAAGTGGCACAGCCATCTTGGCAAAATATACCGTTAAGTGGCGGGCCTCCCACGAGTGGTCATCGCGAATTTCCGCATGTTACAAAAAATATCTTTTCTCAAAAAAAAAATACAGATGTTGTATATAAACTATATATCGTTGGATTCATCATAAAATGCCATATTTATTGTATAGAAATAAATGCCATTCCATTTATAGAAATTTTGCTAGTCTTGATCAATCGTCGAATGACTAAATTTTAACCACTTTATGTATAAAAATAACTATAATTAGGGAAAAAAACAGTGATCCGTAGAAAAAACTAATTTAATGGCAAATCTATATATTTATTTACACCTATAACCCTTTTTATTACACCTCACTATACAATATTTTCTAACCACAAGGTTTTTAAAATGCTCACGGCTCGGCGGTCGGCGCGTAATGGTCGGGGGGTCGGGAAGATGACGCAATTTCTAACGAACTTTGCTTTGCGCGTCAATTCGACCGTTAGTGAATGCCGTCCTTGCTTATTAACGAATGCAACTTACAAGTGTGAGCAAGCAAAATATAGTTTTGACGGTTTTATTTCGGGTGCGAAATAAGACATCGCACAGGGTCCGGGAGCCGGATCCTGCCACCCAACGGCTTGTTTTGTCCGATCCGGCTCCCGGATCTCTGCCACTTGACGTTGGGTCCGGCTCCCGGTTCCTGCCACTTAACGGTAAATTTTGTAAAACAGACGCGCCACTTCTCCTGCCATGCAACTGGTGGCGCTGCCACCTGAAGGGTTATTAGAACCTTACAAAATATTTCGATATCGAGTGCTTAGTCACAAAATCCTTAAATTACCTATTTCACCTTAAGGCCGGTCCGACTTGGCTTAGGTTAGGTACGACGACGAGCGAAGCGAGGATCATCAATATTTAAGTGGGGCTCTCAACAACAAACGTAATCGATTGCGTTATCTTTGCACCTCATTTGTATCCAGCGCCGTACATACCAGGTGCAAACTTAACTTAACCCCGCCAGTTAAGATGGAAAGTGTTTGTATGGAACCCTCGGTGCGCGAGTCCGATTCGCACTTGGCCGCTTTTTTTTTTATTGGTGTAGATTTGTAGAGAAGCTAACTTCAGGACCAATCAAGCAAATGTTATCTTTTCTAAGTCACAAGTTGAAAGTGCCATTATACTAATTCTTTGGAATACATACATACTTTGAATCAACGTTAATACGTCGATCTGAGTTTTTAAATATTTTTAATACAAACTTGAGTTTGAAGGATTTAAGCAAAATGATGGTGGTTAATTGAAATATAAAAATGTTTATTATGGTTTAGGTAAATATTTCACAAATACAAAAGGTTGGAGCCTCCTACTAAGCATTTAATTATGCTTGTGTCAGGAGACACCGCTCTTCCATAACAAGAATTGATGACAAACCATTAAAACTAAAACTAACTAACTAAAACTATTTATATGCCTAAAGAACATGAATATAATTATTAGTTTAATGAAATTTTTATACAAAGTTTACAAGATCTATATTCTATTGGATAGTTCTATATTCTATATTTAATTGAGTATTAACTGAATTACTTGGTCCAAAAGTTTTATTAATACTGGCCGTGTATTATAATAACACTTTTGGACCCCTTGTGTGAATTTATTATTTAGTGATATATTTAACCAAGGAAATAATAATTTTAGCCCGAATAAGGGATCAATCCAAAATTATGGTATATACGTCCACAACTATTTTAGACCCTCCCCTTTTGTTACCTGTGCATGTTCGTACCGAAAACTATAAATACATTTTAGGGTTTCGAAGCCCGAACCCAAAGGGTAAAAAACGGAACCCTATTACTAAGACTCCGCTATCCGTTTGTTTATCTGTCTATCTGTCCGTCTGTCACCAGGCTGTATCTCATGAACCGTGATAGCTAGACAGTTAAAATTTTCACAGATGATGTATTTCTGTTGCCGCTTATAACCGAAAATACTAAAAACAGAATAAAATAAATATATGTTGTCCCATACAACAAACGTGATTGGTTGCGTTAACTTTTCACCTCAATTGTATACGGTGACATTCATGCCAGGTGCAAACTTAACTTAACCATAGCCTAGCCAGTTAAGATGTGAAGTGTTTGAACGGAATCCTCGGTGCGCAAGTCCGACTCGCACTTGGCCGGTTTAGATTTCTTGTTGTAATATTTATTTATCTTACTACATTAGCTTATACTTATACCTATGTACTTAAATGGTAAAAAGTATAAATTGTAAACAAGCCAATTCTTGGTAGCTAACATATCTTGAGATATTGTAACCATTTATTAATTCATTGAAAACTGTTATATAATTTGATCTACGTACCTGTAACTATTACCCTAACCTTGAGAATACAATCTCAAACGAATTCTACGTAGGTGCTACACGGTAATCCTAAACTATTTTGGTCATAGTTGAGTTGAGCGTTTCCCTCGTTACACGTCACTTGACAGGAAAGTTAAGTAGTCCCAGAAGGACTTACAACCGAGGACATCTCGTGGTTTATCTGTAAATAGAATCCGGGCTTTTTATCCTACTCCGGAAAAACGAGGTTATTTAAATACCGGTATTTTTTAACAGTCCACAGAAGAGATGTACGTGTACCTAATTTTAACATGCGTTTTCTTGTTTACCTATTGGTGGTGATGTAGCAATTGAATGAAATGTTTAGCTACTGAGCAAACAAAACGGGAAGCCAGTAAAACCAATAAACTAGGTCAGATAGAAAAAAAGCAAGTTTTTTTTAATTCACAATGAAGCCACTCAGTCAATGTGGTATCAATTAAAAGCAGAATAAAGTTCAAATTTAAACGTAGTATTTGTATCGTTGATTGAGCGAGCGTTCTCGGTTTCAGCTTGGTTAAAAATTCTTTTGAATTTCCGTTTTATTTTAATTATGATTATATTTAATCTTCGTCTTTCTTTTGAATATCAGGTGTTTTCTTTAAATTTTGTTCATATTTGAATTCAACACACAATTATAGTTGTTTGCTTACAGAAAAGTTACACAATATTTTATTAAAACATTTAAATAAGTACCTGACAATGACGGAATTTGAATTTAAACCAAAATCCTAATAATTTATTTGTAGTCGGCTTACATACACGGCGTACACCCCAACAGTAAGCGCCAGCTCGGGGGCCTCTCTTACGTTTTACTTTTACTTTAATTAAATTAGGATTAATACAAATATAAGTAAATATTAATCAGTTCACCTTTTTGGGTGGTAATAGTATGCCAAAAGACACCACCTATTTTTGTCAGTGGTTAAAAAAGAGCAAGAACAGAAGTTTCGTTAAGTCAGGTTCAAGAGCAGACAGGGTGTGTATGCAAACATAGCGCAATTACCTCCTTAAGAATGGGTTTACACTGTCGCGAAATTCACGGATCTAGATAACATTCCAGAAGTCGCTGAATCTGCAGCTGTCCTTGAAGCCGAAGCCCAAAAAGTGGGCCTAAGTATTAGCTACGAAAAGTCAGAGTATCTCCACATGAAACGCTATAAAGACGTACGCAGTAAGAGGCAAGACCTGCATGTTGGAGATAACGTCTTCAAGGGGGTAGCCAAATTTAAATACTTAGGCTGCTCTATCACCGACACCAATACACGCGAAGAGGATATAAATATCCGCATTAAAAACACTCTGCGATGTAGCGCCGCCCTTCATCAAGTGTTAGTGTCCAAGCTGCTCAGCAGATGCACAAAGATCCGCATCTACAAGACGGTCATAAGGCCCATACTTATGTATGCATGTGAGACTTGGACGCTAACACTTAAAGAAGAAAACAAGCTTTTGGTGGCTGAGAGAAAGATCCTCCGGAAGATCCTGGGACCGGTGCGAAGGGAGGACGGTAGCTTTCGAATCCGTAAGAATGCTGAAATTGAGGAGCTGTTCGCCACTCCCAATGTCATTGGGGAAACGAAGGCCCACCGTCTCCGCTGGCTTGGCCACGTGGAAAGGATGGACGAAGATCGCGGCGCTGAAAGGGTATATTTGGGACGACCTATTGGCCGAAGGCCGGTCGGCCGTCCCAGGTATCGCTGGATCGGTGTCGTAGAAGCCGATCTGCGTGAACTCCAAGCCGGTAACCGGCGGGAAACGGTGCTAGATCGGGACAAGTGGCGTAAACTCGTGTCGGAGGCCAAGATTCGCTTTGGGTCACTGAGCCATTAAGTAAGTAAGTAAGTAAGATAACATTCCAGTCTTGGCAACCGGAACGATGTCATTCTCTTCTCTCTGTTCCAGGATATAGTTTGATAGAGAAGTTGATGGAAAAAGAAGCCATAAAATGACGGTTTGTAGAAGTGAGGATAAAATACATATATAGAAAACTACCGCGAGTCTCAGACATATTAAAATACTTTTTAAACGGGCTTACTCACGTCGTAGAAGTCGAATAACGCTCGCTCGACATGTTTCGAATCGGTACGCAATTCATCATCAGGAGTGACGATCCGTCGCGGAGGCGGCCAACCGAACACTGCTGGCACGCGCCCTGTCTACCCGGCTGCTCGACGCGGGTGTCACCGCCGCGACTGATCGTCTCTTCTGATGATGAATCGCGTACCGATTCGAAACATGTCGAGCGTTATTCGACTTCTACGACGTGAGTAAACCCGTTTAAGTATTTTAAAATACTTATATAGGTATAGAATGTAGGTACACATAAATAGGAGATATCAAAAGGGGAAAATGGAATATGTAAACGATCTTATGAGCTGATGCGGATGTCGCAGGACTGTTCTACGTAAAGGTTTTGACTGTGATATTTGTATAGCAGTAAACGTCAATTCCACTGAGATAAGATGATGAAGAAGATGGTACTGCAAATAATGTACCATTTCAACCCCTTTAAAACCCCCTACCCCTCAATTCTTGTTTATTGGTGAGAATAACCCCCTCTTTGCTTGAAATTACGGATTTTTAGGTAGTATAATTGAAGAAAACTATATTAACAGTAAAAGTAGCTTATTAATTGCACTTTATTTTATCTACAAACGCGGCAGTATCCTAGTCGAAAAAAAATTCACCTTTATTAGGTTTTCGTACGGGCTTCGTACGGCCCGTGCAAGACTGGAAAAAACGTTTTTATTTTTTTGAGCTAGAAAAAATCTGTAACCTTTTCCAGGAATGAGAAGATTTTTGAAAAATGACATCAATTTCCCACTCCCATGAGTCACGTTTTTGCGCCGTCTGAACTCGGCCTAGTTATGTTGACACACCACATGTCGACTTGTTTACGTAGGCATACCGAACGTCGGGGATCTTATTAATGTATATATTTGGGGCACTCCTATTTCTAGGCTGTGACCAATGAGCAGGAAAATAATATATAAAAACATACTTATTATAATCGACATGTCTGCTTGGTGAGAAAGACAATTTCCATTATTTACTTGCTATTGTTACATATTAAGATAGTCATTAGATATATACTCATTAGTGAGTGTTAATTTAACTACTCGTACCAACATCCTAATTATCCTTGATCTATATCTATGAATTGATCATAATCTTAATACTCTAGCTAGAATGGTGAACCGGGGGTACCTACTTATTTGATACAGGAGGCAGTTATTATTATTATTATTATTATTATTTATTTAGAATGAATCATTATTTGTAACATTACAGTTTTGACCATTGCGCTACATCGATTCTTAATCTAGAGTAATACAAATCTATAAATCTATAAATCTAATACAATAATTAACAATAGTACAGAATTAATAATACAAAATAAATACAATCCTTTCTATCTTCTCTCAATCACTCTCTTCCATTCGATCATCAGTCGCGCTATCCCTGTCGCAAACACATCGCACTGCGGTGATGCCTCGAGTACTGAGTTGAGCAGGGCAGTCGCACGAGAAATGGGCGAGTGGCGGTACAAGTGCGTGCGTGAGGGAGCTAGTGCTAGAAGCGGTACTTCCCGTCGCCTGTTGCGGTAGTCATCCGGTACTTTTAGTTTAAGGACCTTCCCCAGGATACTGACGCTGTCGATCTTATTTCTTAGTATATTCAAAGTAAATAAAAGCAGGCTTATAGACCTGCGCATCTCTAAGGATTCATAACCCAAACACCCTAACAGGTAATGAGTCGGATATAGGTAAGGATAATACTTATATATCCTTTTGTAAAGATCTCTAAGAAACCTTTTCTGGACCTGTTCCAACATAAGATTGTACTTAGCCTCATGTGGGGCCCAGACCACTGCATTCGTTTCTAGGATACTCCGCACCAGTGCGGTATATAATGTACGTGTCGCCGCCACGGTCAGGGGTGCAGAGTTCCGTAACACGAATCCTAACCTCTGATACGCGGTCTTAGTAACGTTACGAACATGGGTACGAAATGTGAGGCATGCATCGAAGGTAACCCCGAGATCACGGACCTCGCTTACCCGTGCAATCGCCGCTCCATTTATGATGTATTCATATAGGATAGGCACTGCAGAGCGCGCGAAGGACATGATCTCGCACTTATCCTGGTTGAACAGCAATTTGTTCTCTATGCTCCACCTGCCCACCGCATCGATGTCCTTCTGCAAGGCATTACAGTCCAGGGTAGACTTGATAGGCATAACTAACTTGACGTCGTCGGCAAATAGCAGCATTGTGGCGTTGCTGACAACCTCAGGAAGGTCATTAATGAGTATTATAAAGAGGAATGGCCCTAAATTTGACCCTTGGCTTACTCCAGAACGAGTTTGATACGGTTGCGACTGGTAGGGTCCATTCCATACCTCACAAACTGATTTCTGTCCCTGAGGTAGTCAGCAAACAGCCGCAGTAACCGGGGGCTGAAACCGATGCCACTCAATTTCTCCAATAAGATGTCGTTGTCGACCCTATCAAAAGCCTTTTGGAAATCGAGATATACCACATCCACCTGATTCCGTGCGTCTAACTCACTCGAGATGATGTCCACCAGCTCGACCAAATTAGTGGCTACCGATCTCTTTGGTAGAAAGCCGTGTTGGGAGTTGGTGAGATATGGTATGCACTGAGGTAACAGGTAACCATGCAGGACCATCTCAAAGACCTTGGCTAATGCAGATAGGATCGCTATCGGCCGATAGTTCTCTATCCTCAACTTAGACCCTTTTTTTGGTATTGGTGTTACCCGAGAAGTTTTCCAAATTTGTGGGTATTCACCAGTAGTGATAATTAAGTTGAAGATAGAGACCATCGGAGCTACCAAGTAATCTATACAGCCCTTTATAACAAAAGCTGGGATGCCATCTGGGCCAACCGATGTACCAGCTTTAAGACGCTTAACAGCACAGCGCACTGCATCCTCACTGATCGACCTGACATCTATAAACCGCGCCCCGGACAAGTGCTCCGAGTCGGCCCGCTTGGGATCGAGAGTCGGCAAACTCGGTAAGAACACCGACTCGAAATGAGTAGCAAACGCATCGGCCGCTCCGGTTCCACTGTATTCAGTCTCACCTTTTGTGACAGTGGGTTCGAAACCCCCTCGTGAGCGCAGCGTATTGACGTATTGCCAAAACTGTGACGGATTTGCGGTAAGATTCTGAGATGTGATATTGACATAGCTATCATATGCCGCTTTAATGCTGTCTTTTATTTTAGAGCGCAAAATTTTAAACTCCTGGTAATTATTTTCATTTTTGGTTTGCTTCCAAACTCGATGCAGACGAGCTTTAGTCGCAATGTCACGGATGATTGCTTTCGTATAGTAGACAGGGTACGTGCGACTATACGTTGGCTTCCGTATTTTTCTGGGAATGCAGTGATCGAAAATATTGTAAATAATATCATAAAATTTAGTAATACTAACGCTAACGTTTTCAACCGTATAGATTTCGGTCCAATCGTGGTCTCTAAGTAGACAGTATAAGTTATTGAAATCAGCCTTTGCAAAATTCCAGTCTCTCGATGTATCTACGTTCGGAGGGTCCACTAACGTCGTTTTACTATGGAGGTCGTACTTAGCGCATACAATAAGCGGCGGGTGATGTGGGTCAATATTCACAAGCTCTTCTCCCGGTGCCGCGCCCCGCACACTCAGCGCACTGCCCATCTCAGCGCTCGTCAGCACCACATCTAGCATTCTTTCATTTTTATTATTCACACAGTTATAATCTGACATGTTACATAGAGATAAGAAACAGCAAAAAAGGTTACAAACATTTTGGCTTGCACTATACAGATTCAAGTCTCCCAATATTAAAAGCTTAGCATTAGGGTTGTGTTCACAAAAGTTCTCTACACAATGAAACCATTCCGCGTACATTTCATCTGCTGCCCTAGGCGGGATATAAATGACACAAACGTAAATACAAATATTATCTACCTTACACTTCGCCCAAAGGTCCTCGCCATGGCACGACTCATACTGCGACAGGCGCTCCAGGTAAACGGGTTGCTGGGCCGCTAGTAGAACGCCGCCGCCCGAGCGGTCACCCCCACGGTCGCGCCGAAGCACAGTCCAATTTCCACAACACAATTCGGCGTCTGCTACGGAACCGTCGAGATTCGTTTCAGTGGCAGCTACCAATGATAGACGCTCAGACAGCAGAAGGTTGGTTCTCCAATCGAGTAACTTAGTTTTGAGCCACCTAACATTTTGGTAATAAACATCTAATTCCAACTTCTTGGTATTTGCATCGGCGTTTTTTAAATGACGTTTTTTATATTTAGCTACAGAGTCTCTCCTACTGTCGGGGTGTACGCTTCTGTTACTGACCGCCTTGGGTCCGAAATAACTGCCGCCAAGGCTTGACTGCGATGCCCTCTGCCCAGTTACTGGGGTCCATCACCTTATCGGCTAACCGCGATGGGGCGGCAATTTTAAAAGATGCGTAGTTGCCTCTGGCTTTCAACGCTTCAATTAAACAGATGTCCTCGCCACATATTCCTTCAAGGTGGGCACGGACCATTTCCACTGTCGTGCCGATCTTGAGATGATACACATGGATGTATTTCGTTCTCTCTGATGCTTCCAGCTGAGTTACACCGGGCGCGGCGGTGCCTCGTCTGACGCCCAGGGATTTCCGCGGACGTTTGACCTCAGTCCAACCGCTATCATCAAGATATATACTAGCGTCTTTATCCTTAACACTAGCACGGATCACTTGCCTGGTTCCTTCGTGAAAGTATGTTGAGGTAGTTCTGCGCCACGAGGACAGCAAAAGAGTAGAACTCTCTTCCTGCGCACATTTTCCCTGAAAAATATAACTTAATAGATATTAAAGTTGAAAGTAATAGTTAAAAGATTCTATACAAATATTTAGAACAGCGCCATCTCTCTCGCAGTCTTCACACTTGCTGCAAAGCAATGGGGATTGGGGATCGTGCGTGTAAAGCGCACATCCTAGGGTATGGCTAATGCGCATAAATATTTCAAACATATATGGCGCAGAGGGCGCTCCAGTAGCGTAAAGAATTATGGGATGAAAGATTTGGTGTGATTGACGTAGCGTCTGATAGCTCAGTTGGAAGAGCAATGCGCCGGAAACGCAGAGGTCGCAGGTTCAAATCCTGCTTAGATTGTAGTAGAGATCGTATTCAATTTTTCTTTCTTAATTTACCTTTGTGTCATTATTAATAGATATAAAGTAGCACAGTTTCAAAGTGATATTTATAGACCATCCAAACGCAGCAGAATAGCCATAACGTTGAATTAACGTTCATCAAAAAGAAAGGTTTCACTTGTTGTGCACGAAACCACACGAAACTAACGTCGTAAGTATTTCTGAATGCCATATCAACAAATCAAACTTTGTTTTGTTTTGATTAAGTAAACAACACGTTATGTAGATTAAACTTTCATTATATAAGTGCCTTGGCAAATACGAATTATTTATTTAATCTTCATTGCTCAACAGAAACACTTATCATATAAAAGGCGGACTTATTACCATGAGGTATTATCGAGCAGTTATCCCTCAAAACCAACCAAATATGTAATTAATTAAGTTTGAAAACTAAGTATTTTATCTATTTTTAATGTACTTCCGACAGCTATTATTATATTTTAATATTATCGCGCTTATTTTATAATAAAACCGTCTCTCTTGGTCAGTAAGAAAACATATCTTGTACCTAACATTTCTTTACAACATCTTTAATATGAGATCCGATGCTATGCTTTAGAGTTGTATATAGGTAAATATAAGTATTACGATCTACTTTGATCACGTAAAAGCCCAATTTGAAAAGGCACAACTTTGAACAGGATATAAACAAACACTTGTACCCTTGGTACACGTAAGTATCTCTTCGGAAGCCAACACAAAGGAAAATACTGTTGCCTGAGGGTATCTAAGGGAACAGGATTTATATCTATATATAGGATGTAATTGTATAACGTTCATATAACGAGTACAGGAAGAAGAAGACCTACACACTCTATGAATTGGCTGAGGAGAAAAATCAAACATGTTATTTCATAACAATATTTCGCGAGCGTTATTCATTTGTTTTACTCCTTCGACCCGTTCTTCCTTTCCAGACGCTTAATCTATACATATTAAAAGATGAAGTCCTGACTGACTCAATAACGCACGGCCGAAAATACTCATGTTAGAGAGTTTTTTTTGCACAGTAGGTTACTTTTATAACGTGGGCTAGGGATAAGAAGCGATTCTGAAAAATTCAACCCCTAAGAGGGTTAAAAAGGGGATGAAAGGTTGTATGTATGGGGTACAAAAATTTTTGGCGCGGGACTTGAATCTTTGTGTAAAAGCATATTATTAGAATACAAGAAAAGTTATTTCAGCGTTTCCAAAAATTCGTCCCCTACAATGGTTTAAAAGGGGTTGAAAGTTTGTATGGAGATTAAACCTTCTTCTGAGCGCGGGACTTTAAACTTTCATGTAAAGGTATATTAGACCACAAGAAAACTAATTACAGCGTTTTTGAAAATTCAGCCCTGAAGGTGGTAAAAAAGGGGTTGAAAATTTGTATTGAGATCAAACATTTTTTTGATCGCAGGACTTGAAAGTTTGTATAAGGGCATATTATTAGAATACAGGAAAATTAATTTCAGTGTTTTTGAAAATTTAGCCCTGAAGGCGGTGAAAAAGGAAAAGGGGTTGAAAGTTTGTATGAAGATCAAAAATTTTCTTGAGTGCGGGTCTTGAAACTTTATTTAAATGCATATCAATAGAATACAAGAAAAGAGATTTCAGCGTTTTTGAAAATTCAGCCCTGAAGGTGGTAAAAAAGGGGTTGAAAATTTGTATGACGATCAAACAATTTTTTAAGTGCGGGACTTGAAACTTTGTGTAAAGGCATTGTTTTTGGAAACCAAGAAGCTATAAATTCTTGAAATCGATTAATAAATCCTCAATGAATTATTCTTAAACTCATCGAATTAACGTTTTATTCTTAAATTCATCGAATTTAGTAAAGCTATTCGTTTCCTATCGTTTGACCAAAAGTCATTTCGCAAAATTATACTTGACAAACAACGTTTTACAAAAAAACGTATCGCCAATTGATTATTTTACAACAAGTCATTTTACAAATTACTCACTTCTTCAAATGATGAGAAGTTAAATTTACATTTTATAAATAATCATTTGACAAAATAATCATTTAGCAACTGAGTTGTCAGACAAGACTACTCTTGGTCTAAAAACGTTTGGTACAATGTAGGTATTATTTGACAAGTGTTTCGTTTTTATTTATTTGTTTTCTTTTTTAGAGCAAATCTAACTTTTTTCTCCAATTTGCTCTATTATTTTTTCTATTTTAGATCGTAGAGCATAGTGGATAGATTCATTAATGGGTTAGGTTATGTTAGAACTGCGACCACAACAGCTCGCGAGCCGAGCCAGAGCAAACTTGAGGAAAATGTACAATTTGCTCTATTAGTAGATTCAGATTGTAGAGCATAGTGGATAGATTCTAAGATAGTAGCGGAATAAATTACCCAACTGGATTACAGACTAAATCATAATGTTTTAAAAATAAGTACGTTTTATGAAATAACATTTTGTTAAATTATATTTTGACTAATTGTCAATTTGCGAAACGTATTATTTGGTGAAATGGAAAAAGGTCAATTCACTTTTTATTATTTAACACATTTACCAAGTGTAGTGTTAGTAAAATAATATTTTTTTTGCTAAGTGAGTTTTTGTAATATGATACTTTTGTCAAATGTCTCGTTTGCCTAATGAACATTTGTTGAAACATTGTTTGTTAAATGATCATTTTGTCAAACGTATTTTGGTCAGACATTAGTGATAATCCAGTTAATAAAGGAGTTTGACCTTACAAACGTTCCGGTAGTTTTGAATTTTTGATATGTTGTCTAGGATGGTTAGTCAGTGTTTAAAATGCAACATGCACAATTCCCCCCCGCGCCCGCCGCCATATTGAAAAAACCGGCACTTTCTTCATATTTTTGCTCATACCTTCCTTTAGGAGCATTTTAGCTAGAATAAAGCTTAGACCATGTTATAGAGAGTTAAATTTACTACATTCTCCATTTTATATTTTCTTTCTAGGACAGATAGTTACGGAGATATGCACATTTAAAAAAACGTAAAAAATCGCAATTTCCAACTTAAAAACAAACTTTTGGATTATATCTTCGTTTAGGAGCATTTTAGCTAGAACAGAGCTTGGGCAATGTTGTAGAGAATTAAATTTACTATAATTTATATTTGAAATTTTGTTTCTAGGACAGATAATTACGGAGTTTTTATACTTTATATAAATCGCTTACATCTTAACCCTTACCAGCGCCATGGCGCACCCTTTCAACGTTGGTCAGCCTTTCAGCCCCTCCCTACATTATCACCTATTAATTTCCAATCAAAACAAATCATAATGGGAAATCATTATAAGGGTCGCTTTACTAAATAAAATTGCTTACTCAATTGAACGTAAAGCATTTGAGGTTATATTAGAACTAGATTCATCCATTTGTTTCAACTTCGCCGATGCCTTCGTAATTAAACTGATATTAATCTTTTAGTTGTACCAGTTTAAAAATACTAAATTAACTGAAAATGTATACCCTTACAATAAATGCTAGTTATATGATACTGTCAATTTTTTTACGCATAAACGTAAACATAAATGTATGACAACTACCTATATACTTTTAAACGCAGTATTTTAAGAACAACACTGCCAAATGTAAGTTTTTACATAGGTACACTTAGTACAAAGCTAATGCAGGCATGTGTGACGTCACATCTGCGTGACTTTTACTATGGAGCGTTTTTAACGTTCAGTTGACACACCTCACATTTCCTCCTATTTCTGAAGTTCTTATAGTGTTCTAATCACATTGCTCAGTATGGGACATGTGTTCCGAAAGACTGATTCAACAAATTACCCATATGCATGCCTGTGCTAACTCGGGGCACTGATACTAAAGTAATGTAGCAAAATATTTATCGACAAATAAATATATCGATGTTATTGTCAACATCTAAATGTTAATCAACAATTCAACATAAATAAATTAATTAACTCTTAATTTCAGAATAAACAAAATAAACAAATTTAAAACGTGTATTTTTTATTTTATTTTTAATAACTTTCATAGTCTATATTATTATTAACCAATATTTTTTCCATATTCGTTGGTATTAAATATTGCCGTGGTGAAAATATCCACTTTTAGACATGATATCGCACCGTCTTATAGTAATCGAGAACTTTCAATGAGACTGTGGAATACGACCTATAGGCGAGAACTATATATATTGCGCATAAAAAGTTCTTATTTCTTATAATTATCAGGTTTGATCACGCAACCCCCTTCAATATAACTCGTAAGTAAATAATCCATTGTGTCGAATATGGATGTTATTCAGGCTCTGAATTTCAGAAATCCCTGCATAACAATTTATCTACATTTGCAAAATGGCAGCTAACTGGCATTGTAAATAAGTCCCGCTCCACCACTGAACTACCGACAGTAATTTGTAATACTACTAAACTGTAAATAATGTTTATTTAGCAGAGTAAAATTAAGCCTCAGCGAAATGTTATTTAGTTGTAAGTAATGGTTTTGGTTACGGTTATGATTACAATTCGTGCAAATGACTGATGGGTGAGGATCGAGCTGTAATAAAAAAATGAATCCCCGTAATTCGATTTACGTCTTGAATAAAAAAAAATCCAAAGAAATCAGATTAATAAACGAAATAACAAATACATTAAATGTATTTATTAATCTGATTTCTTAGGTTTTTTATTCAATAAATTTACTTAAATGGTAATATAAAATGAACTAGGGTCTAAACGTATTTTCCCTTTTCACCGTATTTATTATTATTACCATGTAAAGACAGCGTATATCGGACAGCCACGCGACAAACGGCCCCGGACTAGTCAAAGTCAAATATAGAATACAATGTCGTTTTCTGGTGTCGGAGGTCAAGATCCACTTCAGGACGTTGAGTCAGCGCAGTACCTACATTCCGACAAAAAGTGTAGAAAGGGACGACACTATAGCATTGCCACTTTTTTATTTCTACTATTTTATGCCGTACATACCATAATTAAATTTGCTTACAATTTTATTGGACATCTTCGCACGAAACTCGTGAACATTGGTCATTAATTGCACACCCAGTTTTATATAATACCAGCTGCGGTCCACCGTGTTTATCCCAGAGGTTCCCCTTTATCCCGCATTACATTTTCTAGGGATAAAAAATAGCCTATTTGTGTAACCGGGGTGTCAGCAACCTCCATACCAAATATTATCAAAATTAGTTCAGCCATTTTATGAAGAAGTAAAAGAAATACAAACACACTGACAAACTTTCACCTTTACAATATTAGTGACTGATGCCATATCGGTTCGTATACCTAATATAATTAATAATGTATTATTATCTCTCTCTCTCTTCCCGACTATGTATCCCACATGGTGGTGGGGTCAGCCTTCCTTATCTTCCTCCTCCACTTCGCCCTATCCCTGATATCGTCTTCGGAAACATCGCATTATTTTATGTCTGTCAGCAAAACATTTGTCCAGGTGGTCTTAGGTCTCCCTCTAGGTCTTTTTCCGGGGACGGACAAATCAAGTACAACGTTGCCTACGTAATCGGGTGGCCTCCTTTTGACATGTCCATTCCACCTCATCCTGCTTACCTGCAGCTTATCGGCAATGTCAAGGACTCCCAGGCTACCCCGCACATATTCATTGCGGATCTTGTCCAGCCTGGTAACTCCGCACATCCACCTTAGCATCTTCATCTCTGCAACATGGATGGCATGGACATGCCCCTGTGTTAATGCCCAGGTTTCACTGCCGTACATAAGTACTGGCCGTATTATTGTCTTGTAGACAAGGCCTTTTAGACGGACAGGCATCTTCTTGTCACAAGTTACACCAGTGACTTCACGCCATTTTAACCACGCAGCTGCAATGCGGTGCTGAATGTTGTGTTCTAGGTCTCCTGAGCTGGGCCTCATATTTCCCAGGTATTTGTACTGCTCACACTTGGCAATTGATTGAACATCAATGGTGATAGGTTGGTCATCGGACTGTGGATCGTTCAAGGCCATAAACTGGGTTTTAGCAACACTCAGCACCAAACCACCCAATTGCAACTGGTGCTTCCAAGCTGTAAGCGCTTCTTGTAGAAGGATCCGGCTTTCAGTATATATGGCGACATCATCAGCGTAGATAAATGTCCATGCCGAAATAATGTTAATTATAATAATGTATTAATCAACATTATTTGGATACCAAATACCTTAAAGCTGTTACCAAATTATACAATCCGTTAGTATGAATTTTCCAGGAAAATACTTTTAGTCCAATCATTTTAGCACTGGGCCTTATTATTTTGACCTCATTTACTCACTAGACAAAAAACAATAATTTAGAATAATGAAACTTTGACAATGTTATAGGTACATGATCCACGTATAAAAATTTAACTAATAACGTCATAGAAATTGGTAGATAAGTATGTATAGTGTAATGTTCCGAATTTATTGGTAATTATGTACGTATACTCCATCCGGATAGGGCTTTAAATAAATGTAAACAAACCATAAATTAGGTGATTTTATTGGTTGGTCAATTTTGTATTTAATAATATTACTTTAATAAAAAATATAATATTTATTTTGCCTTAATATATCAAATTATAGAATAATCCATACGATACCCAATCAAGACTATGAAATTATTCCCTAAGCACATTAACTTAATAATAATTTAAATATGGCACCACATATTTTACAAATTGTGCACAATAAAGAACCTAAAAACCTAGGAATCCGCAACCTTTTTTCAAATAACTTGACACTTCTCGTGTATTCGTTTTCGCATACTATACTAGTCGGGATTTTCGCTTGCGTTAGTTTTCTTGTTATTTTTTTTTGTTATTGATCATATTATTATTTTATTCGTTCTGTTTATTATTAGTGTTATCAATTAGTGGTTATTATTGTGTTAGTTATTGTTTTTCTGCTGAAAAGGAACGGTTCATTATTAATGTTGGTGATGCTTCGTCATCATCTTCGGTATCATCAAAATTAGACAACAATAGTGACAGTTTAAATTAAACTATGATTACAGTTACTAAACTCTTTTATTTAATAATAGTTTGCCCCACAGGTAACAAAAATTAACTCTTTAACGTACTATTTTTAGAAATAACATAACGTGTATTTTACATACCTAGCTGCGTTAGTGTTTGTGAGCAGTACAGAAAAAATACATTTAAAATATTGAATGTATATTCATACATAACATCTGTGTATTCATTTATTTTAAGTCTTGGCAAAGGCCATTTAATTATTTTTCTGCTTTGCCGAACCTTGATCAGAGTCTGACTACCAAAAGAATAATCGAAATCAAGAATTAAAATTTAACAATTGATAAACTGTTGAGTACACCTGAATATGTCAACTTTGACAGCCAATGTTTGTTTACATTTAGTTAAAGCCCTATCCGGATTATAGTTACTCATATTCTCTATATATTATTTTTGAATGTATAATACCTAAACCGGTTAGCGTGAGATAATTTCTTGTCCACGTTGCTAGAGTTAAATAACGTGTTGCTGGAACATTGCAAAGTCCTGTTAAATTTCCAGCGCACGACGTTGATTTAAACTGAGCCCAAAATCCCGATATTAGCATAAATTGCCATTAAATAGTGTTGATTGTACACTACGCGTTGTCGCTACTAACCTTTTTAATAGTACATAAGTATAGAAAGTATGGCTAGCCAAATAATGTTGACAGATATTTCCTTGTGGTATCCCCGATTGTCTATGATTTAAAAAAATTAGTAGGTGGGTCCTCTATAAACAATTTTGATACTTTATGTACTAGCCATCCGTCCGGGTTTCCCCGGATTTGTCCTAGTTTGGACGCCGTCCGGGGGGTTTTCAATAAGTGTCCGGGGAAAACCCGGAATGAAATGAAAAATAAAGCGATTGTTTTTTTTTTTATTATATTATTTTGCGACACGTCCGGGGAAATAATGCGATTTACGCCAAATGTCCGGGTATTTTTAAGTCTTTGTCCGGGTTTAGCGAATTTAGAGATGGCAGCCCTAAGTGCACGTCAACATATTGTTAACTTATTTCGTTAGGTACCTTACGTGTGTATAGAAAATCAAAAATATTTTCTAGTATCAAAACTATAACTCCTACTACACAAAGTGTGAACAGCTGCAATTTTTTTAAATTTCCCGCCATAACTTTGAGTAATATTTCATCAGCCAGACCATAACAAATGGCTACCGATAGATTTTGGAAGACAATCAAATTTTATATTTCTTCCTATAGTCCTCGCTATAAGCATCTACAAACTGCATCTCTTTATTTCTTTGTTACCGTGGCTGTTCCAAAGTATATTTTTTAAATGATTATCAGTTTGCTTCCTTTATGGCTTGGCCTCTCTGTTTTCAAAATAAAAAAAAAAACTGGCTGATTTCGAAATTGGTTGACACTTCGATGTCCATAAATTAGTGAGCTGCAGTTTGTAGATCTTTGTAGCAAGGACTGAAAAAAATACAATTTTCTCAAACATGCAATGAAATGCCATCATTACGTGCGTTATAACAGGCTTCGAAGTATCACGTTTCGGGCGGAACAACTCGAGAGAACTGTAAAGGAATTTCATACAAAATTGAAGGCCTAAGCCGGGAAGTATTTTTTTTAAGCATGACGTCTGTGTTCATGCGCAGGCTAAACTAAAACAGCTGAATTATATTTTTTATTTTGTGTATTTTTTTATTTCATTGCATATGTTTGAGAAAAGCACAAAGGGCTTGCCGGTTTCATATCACTAGCCATCCATACCTACTCTCTTCTTTCCCGGCGTCTGCAGTAATGTAAGTACCGTTATTTGTCTTCTAAAAGCTATACCTGTGCTATTGCTAGCTAGAACATTCTAAAGTTCCCTTACATTTCGAGCGTGCGACCAATAGGTACGACGCCATTAATTTAACTGAGGTCCTCTCAAACTGAATCCCGTTATTTGCACAAATTGCTATCAGCTCAGCCCGTGTTGATTGTACACAATGCGTTGTCGCCAACAGATATGATAATGCTTTCCCATCGTATCTTCAAAGTTTAGTTTCAGAAGCACATTGAATTGAAGATTTCCGACCAAAAGACGATGTAAAATAGTCATTTTATTAATTTCAAAAGGGAAATAATTTTGATACCCACATAAAAACAATTAAAACTAAGAACATAATATCACTACATAGTATTATAAAACAAAGTTTAAATAAAACACGGGCTGCAGATCTGTGTCGAGCGGAAGAGTGCCCAGGAGGCTGGCCGCGTTACCACGCTGAATAGCCAGGGGCTACTGGTCACCCGTCGCATCGAACAGTCTCTTTGCCAGTTCGTGGAATATTTTTGGGCACTTTGTGCCCATGGCCCGAGCGTTTCTACCCCAAACGGCTCAAACATGTAGCCACTGTCGATGTAAATACATTATGCAATATATCTGTTCTGGCCTCTTAATAGTACTGTGGACCTAGAGTCAATTCTCTTTATACAGGCCTCGACTTAATAGGCTCTGACAGTGGTATGTCTTCGTGTGTAATGAAAAACGTTGCACGCTTGTCGTAAAGTACTTTATGAAAAGTAAATATAAAATGAAGTCATTTCACTAATATGTGTTTTATTAGACCATGCACTAACATATATTTTTTTGAAAATGTGACCATTAAGATGTCAATTTGACATTGGGCTGCCGCTGACGACGCCCAAACCGACAAGTGCCGCAAATACGCATTTCTAAAAAATAATTGCGTATTTGCGGCTCTTGCGGTCGAAACCTTCGGGCCATGGTCGTCCGACACTAAAAAAAATGTAAAGGAAGTGTCGGAGCAAGCTCATCGGCGCCTCTGGCGACCCGCGAGCGGGGTCTTACTTTCGTAAGCAGCGGCTGGGGTTGGCTATCCAAAGGGGAAACGCGGCCAGCGTTTTGGGGACAATGCCCCGGGCGGCTCCACTAGTGGAGGGTAACCAATTTTTCTAAGTGATATTTAAGTTTTTTTTTGTTATCTCTTTTATATAAATTGTGTATAGTGTTTATATTCATGTGGATAGGCTAGTTGACTCATATCAAATTATCATAAACTAAAGTTTATTCCGTATAGTATTTAGGAAAGGAAACCTAAATATATATTTTTCAATTCATAAAAGTGAAAGATGGGTGAAAAAATTGAATTTGAAAATATGGTTATTGATCTGTATTTTGAAATGCCTAAAACGCTGTCCGCCATTTTCGCTTAATGATAGTGACGTCATTGGTCCTGTAAAGAAAACTGAAAGTCTACTTTGACGACTTCGAATAGTGCCGTCCCTCTCGATCTTCTGTCAAAGTATATTGGAGTGAGCGGAATGGCACTTTACGACGGTCGAATTTCGAATATTTACACGTAATTCTACGTCACGCCACAGATTAGCAAAAGGCAAAAATGGCGGACGGCGTTTTTGACTGTGCATGAAATTTCAAATTTTCAATTGATAAAATGTAGCTTTCTAGCTTTCACAAAAATATAAGACATTATTTTTAGAGCTAGTAGGATCATTATTAACAATTTCAAATATATTTCATAACTGGGTCGACTAGCTTATTGTTTAACTGTAATTTCCCTTGTAACCTAAATTTGTGTTTTAATAAGTATAATACCTACCTACTGAATATAAGCAAAAAAATACGAAATGGTTAATATTTGTCATTTGTCCGAGAGACCACCAGTATGTGTATACATTAGCGATGAGGTCTAATTGAATTATACCTAAACACATAACGTATCGTAACGTATACTCTCTAACTAAATGTCGATATTTGCATAAACTGTCATTTAGCCAACACGTTGTCGCTTACTAGGCCGCTTTAATACAGGGTGATTCGGGAGTCATAGCAGGATAGAGCATGGAATATCGGAGCTATTTCTAATACCGGTATTCTCACCGATACTGGTTTTCCGGTATTTCGATATTTTTTCGATATTAGTGTAAAACATCAAAAAATTCTAGGAAAACTTGTTTAAATACGTTGAAAGTGTAGAATAAGACTATAAACATACCGGAGTGGTTTATACAGAAAGTCGATTATGTCTCTAAAAAGTTGTGTGTGCTACACGAGAGCAAAGTTGTTTGCATCTCATGATTTTGGGTCCCTCGCTACACTCAGGATTCTGAATAAGAATCACTCGCTACGCTCGTGATTCAAACATACAATCCTTCGCTTGCTCAGGACTCAAAATCAGCACTCACAAGAAAAACCAACTTTGCTCTCTTTTTGCCCAAGTAACTATTATTCAAACGGCCTTAGGTAGTATTCGAGTGACCTCGAGCCTGCTGGAACAGGGATCACAAAAAACAGAGCCAATCTTAAGTGTTGTCTGTAAAAGACGATCTTATATGATAGTGATAATGATATATAATATTATAAGATTTATTTGAGTCCCCAAAAAGGGAGACCGTTCTGACCCATCTAATTACCGTCCCATTGCCGTAACGTCAGTGTTGTGCAAAGTTATGGAGCGGAGCTGTCACTCCCTAATTAATGATCGTCAGTATGGCTTCAGACCGAAACGATCAACAGGCGATCTTCTAGCGTACGTGACACACCTCTGGGGGGAGGCTATTGATAAACACGGCGTGGCTTTGGCTATCAGCCTTGACATTGCCAAAGCTTTCGATCGGGTCTGGCATAAAGCACTTCTTTTCCAAGCTTCCTGCGTACGGTCTGCCCATCCAGCTATGTAAATGGATTGCTGACTTCCTGCATGAGCGTAGAATCCGCGTTCTCGTCGAAGGGTGCGCTTCGCGGTTCATGACAGTGAATGCTGGCGTCCCACAGGGCTGGCTCTGTGTTATCGCCCACCCTCTTTCTTCTGCATATCAATAATATGCTACCATTAGGGAACATTCATTGTTATTTATTTATTTAAACTTTACTGCACAAAATACATAAGTAAAAGTACAAAATGGCGGACTTAATGCCTTTAGGCATTCTCTACCAGTCAACCACTGTTATGCGGATGATAGTACGGTCCATGGTCAATATATTGGTCGGTCGGGAGCTTGTAGGGCGGAAATCGGCGCGATACGTGAGAATCTTGTCGTTGAACTGGACCAGGTTCTGGACCTCATTAGAAAGTGGGGTTCTGTTAACCTGGTTGAGGTCAAACCCAAGAAAACCCAAGTGTGTGCGTTCTCTACCAAGACGTCTTCGTTTCTTCCTACCCCTAGTCTTCAGAGCACTCCTCTTGGTTTGCGTGATAGCCTAAATATGCTAGGCATTGATATCCACTGCAATCTTAATCAAAACGAATACATCGAGTCACTGACTTCTAAAAAACTGGGGATCCTGAACAGGGTGCGACGGTTCTTCACGCCGGACCAGCTTTGCCTTCTTTATAAGACTCAAGTTCGTTCGTGCGTTGGTCTGGGTCTGGGTGGGTGGTGGTTTGGGTCGCATCTTTGGGATGGCTCCGCCCAATATCTACTCGATGCTCTTGACAGATTGCAGCGTCGGGCGGTCCGCATCATAGGTGACGAGGAAAGTACCAGATTCCTCGAACCCCTTCAATTACGTAGGGACATCGGGTCGCTAAGCGTTTTCTATCGCCTATACCTACCATGGCGAGTGTTCTGAAGAGTTATTGCCTCTTATCCCACCGTCCCCTTTCCGTCATAGAACCACACGTGCCGGTTCGCGATGTCATCGCCTTACCGTGGAGAATATTCCCACACGTACCAAGAAGTTTGGCAATTCCTTCATCTGCCGAACTATTAAAATAGGAACTCCTTGCCGGCTCACGTGTTTCCTCCTTCTTATAACTTAATTGGGACCCTTCAAACGAAGCGTGACGAAGCATCTCTCGGGCCAGCATGGCAGTGTCGTCCACTTTTTGCTTACCATCAGGCGAAGTCGAGACACTATGTTATGCCGTTATAAAATCCTAGTTCTGATATCGAAAATATCGAAATACCGATATTGGGAAAAAACAAAATCGATATCGATTTTGGTCCGATATTCCGGTTTTTCGATATTATTGAATACCGGTATCCATGCTCTAAGCGGGAGTGAATGGGATGAGTCACACTGAGCAACTTTTATTATGAGACCAACTATAAAATCACGAATAAAGAATCTGCTTCATACATTTTGGATAGTTAGCGATCAGTTAATAGTTAATTACCTAGATGTTTTTTTTTGTGATTTCCTTGCTGCTCCCATAGTGAAAGTTGCTCAATGTGGTTCTCCTCATCAGACCTGTTACTCTCGCTCACGACTCCTGAATCACCCTGTTATTGGTAACAGGCGCTTCACACTTCGCGATTATTACGTCATGTATTTACCACCTTAATCCTAAAGCCCGTTCGATATGAATTGATTGGTAGGTACGCTTCATTCATAATCTATGAACATACACTATTTCAGCGCCGCAACGGTTACAAAATAGGGAACATGTATGATATACGTTGCAATTCCAATTATTTTTATTCATACCAGTTCATAAACACAAACTTAGCTCAAGAAGTATATCCTTCCCGTAAATGTTTTAATTCTACTTAAATAAAACCGGTCAAGTGCATGTTCCACTAGCGTAAAAGGGTTCCGTCCGTACGTAGAAATAACAATACGTCGCTTTGCAAAATTAAAGACATTTGTTGTATAATGTTGAAAACATTGATATGACCATTACCTTACTTCAAGATTTTCGGATACGTGTGAGTACACTAGTTTTCTAGACTTTCTATAACTAATTTTGGCAGCATACGAAATGTATATATCATTTTTTTTGGTTTGCTGCCTTAAGGTTGACTGATAGTATCACCGAATGTTCGAATCATCACAGGCAAGGATCCCAGAACCTTAATATAATGCGAAGTAATTTTAGCTCCGCGTAGCACCGAAAGTTCGCAGCATCATAGATAAGGAGCCATACCCAGACTCTGGCACCCTCCATTCCATCCCAAGCAAACACATCTGCGTGCAAATTCGTACTCGTTTTGTCCGTTCTCTCTCTTTATTGTCGCACACGCCGACTGATTAAATTTCAAAGTTGTTGGTAGAAGTATCTTGTTGCTTGTTTGAATATAGGTACCTTATGCGAAGAAATCGGTCGTGAGGAATAACGACGCGACTGACTCACGTGTGCTTGGCTCTAGTAGTGGCTACGAACTCTCATAGATTTGACCTAAAGAACGGTGGAAGGCGGCATAGGACATCCCAGTGTTCGCTGGAGATAGATGAAAAAACCCTGCACGGTCGAGTGGCAATGTGTGTTTTTCCAAAGTCGATTAGGTCACTTTTTAAGCTTATTTTACGGTCGCTTTTCTTTGCTGTCTCATTGTTTCCAATTCCGGGCAGCACCAAAAAACTATGCGGGCAGAATTCCCTATTCGTTAACTCATTTACGTCTATGCCATGCCAAATAAAAAATATACTTACTTTATTTTTTATTTTTGAGAGATAAAGTACGGGTAAAATATACCACACACACACACATCACATTCACATTTCACAATAGCTCATTTTTTATGACAGCACCCTCCCGAGAAAGCAGAGGTTTAAATTAAGGAATGCTCCCGGTTCTGATTTTGTATGACGAGAATCGGGTATTTCCGGTTCTGGTACTTGATTTGTATAGAAAAAGAGTACCGAAAGCACACTGTTTAAATCCCAATTCCACTGCAGAGATTTCACATAATTTTGTTTTCATAATTAACCTTTGTATCAATATTGAACATTAATATTCCCACGCAAATGGAATGGAGTAGCAAAGTCAATTTAATTTTCAGCTACAATGCAAATTGACAACATTTCATATTTGTAATACTACAATTTTATTATTTGTCTATATTCCGCCGTTATTCCGCTTAGAAAGAGGACTTAGTCAGTTATTACTGTTATAGAATAATTAGCTCACAAATTATTTTATTGATAATTTATTAAAATGTACTAAGTCTCCAAAACTGTGACACAAAGTATAGGTTATACTTAAGTCTGGTTCCAAAAAAAAACGAATGACGTTGAGATTGACATTACTGACAGCCTATTTTTTTTACGGATAAGTTGAAGACTATAGCTCTATGCAGGCATAGTTGTCGTAGATTTCGGTATTTTTTTTTTCTTTACGTACATAAAAATACAATCAACAATTTAATTGAGTTAAATCACACTGCACAATGCACATGCATTCGATGGCACTGTATTTTGCATAAGTATGCGGAAGAGCAGAGATATTTAATTAAGGCTTTCTCCGAATTCAATTAAAATTCCTTGTGTCCCGCAATTTGAAATAACTCAATCATTCAATTGATTTGCAGTTCGTATATCGCTGAAGCATGGGGTATGTTCAAAATGAGCAATGTGTGTAAACGTAGCAACTCAAGGACAAGCAAAGCATACTTTTTTCTAAACTGAATATGAACGAAGATAAATTACTTATAAATGTTTTCGATACAAATAAGTTGACTGTAAAAAAAAAATAAGAAAGGAAATTAACAGGTATTGGCTTGCGACAAAACAATAACCGTAAACGGGGACACGTTCGAGACGTTGTATTGCGTTCTACGCTTGAGGCTCATATCGGTTATTAAAGTAATCTCGTCGGTTGTTTAATGTTCAATTTTTTTTATATATTAAGGGAAGGTGTGTGTGTGTGTGTGTGTGTGTGTGTGTGTGTGTGTGTGTGTGTGTGTGTGTGTGTGTGTGTGTGTGTGTGTGTGTGTGTGTGTGTGTGCGTGTGCGTGTGCGCGCGTGTGTGTGTGTGTGTGTGTGTGTGTGTGTGTGTGTGTGTGTGTGTGTGTGTGTGTGTGTGTGCGCGTGCGTGCGTGCGTGCGTGCGTGCGTGCGTGCGTGCGTGCGTGCGTGCGAATAAATTAATGGACCACAAAGCATTCAATCCTTGCGACAGGACTATGCCGGTCAAGCCAGGAAAATCTGAGTAGGTATAAGACATGTCAAACATAAAATGGGCAAAGCTCATTCCCTTGTCTTATATTTTTCATGAATAAATAACATCTTCTTGAAGTAAATAGCGTTGATTGGTGAGCTTACAACAAGGCGCATTTTACTAATGGTTATATTCGTCTAAATTTCATAACACAAGGGAAGGGGCGGATAAAGGAAGCAGGAAAGCTGAAAAAAATATTAATGGAGATTAAATGGAAATAGTAATATGAATGCTGTGTTGTCTTATTTGACTAGTAAAATATTGTAATTTTATGAATAAATCAGTATAAGCAGTATAAGTATGAATATGAGTAATGAAAATCTAGAAGAACCAATATCCGCCCAACAAATTGAGTAGCTAAAATTAGCCCGTTTTATGTGTTTAAATTTGGCGGCGTCAGTATTACAAAATGCCGCCAAATTGCTTTATTTACGGTCAATAAAGTGGATACCTCACTCTATTTGCGTTTTTTATTACCTTGTTCAGGTAATGACGCGTCATTTTGTTTGACGTCATTGTGATGCCGGTAATGCTCCGCTAACCAATTGGGATATATAATTTTATAAAACTTTCGTGAGACATATTTAATTATCAAATAAATAATAAAAAACAGTGACAAACTTAGCGCGCGGCTGCACGGGTGGCAGGCCCTGATGAAGAGCTCTATACGAGTTCGAAACATGTCGGGCCGTTCCTGACAATCTCACGTGAGTGTAAACCGCTTAATAAAATAATCAATAGGAAAAAACATTTTTTTACGAACTTTATCAATTCAGATACCATATCTGGGAATAGGGATCTTACACTGCACTAAGCAATTAGATGTGAAAAAGTAAATATTTAATTTTTCGGCCTTTATTTGTCCTTGCCGTTTTGCAGTACAAGTCAAGTCAATAGTGACGTCACCATAACATTCTTCTAGGAGAAAAACAATGAAACGGGTCTAATTGGCACCTGAATTTAGTATAATATTTGTGTAAATGAGATGGAATTAGTGGTGACGTGATCGACCGACGCAAATACGCCACAACTCCCCCATTTGCCTGAAGCTTGAAGCACGTGAACAAATGCGGAGAGTGGACCCGACCACCATGGTGGTCATCGGTATCGGATAGTCTGATAATGTACACCCACCCTATGTCTTGAATAAGTCATAAATGATATCTAGGTACATTAGCATTGACGTGTATCCTACCGACTGCGCCATGTATGTGTGTGCATCTGCTGCTATTAGCGGGGCTTAGGCGCGAAAAAGCCTATCTTGTTTAGGGCTAGAATTATGTAAGTACAGGTTGATACAAGCTCAATCTGTACAACTTTAAGCAATAGGCGTTTAAGAAACTGCCTGATTATATTCGCGTGTTTATTGTATACATTACAATTTCAGGTAATGATAATGATGTATCTCATTTTGTTCGACGTTACTGGGATATGGGAACACTCAGCTAACCAATTTGCGGGAGAAGGATTTGCATATAAATAGAAATGGTGAAAAATGCGGTATGCATGCTTTGATACACAAGCAGTAAAATGGGGCCTTATGACTTGGTGAAACATAAAACTTAGATTACCTTCTTTGAAGGCATATTAGGTAAAAAAAATACAATATTACCCGATTAGAATTATAAACTTGTTCATGGTTTATTTTTGAAACGACTTCAAGAAAGGGGGAAGTTCTCAATTCAACTGTAAGATTTATTTTTATGTTACGCGATCTCTCCGCTAATTGTGGACCGATTCTAAAAACTCTTTTTTATTTGAAGTGGTCTCATTATCACCAAGTCATGACTTCAATATCTATCTAGTATTCAAGTATCGCGTTATTCGACAAATAGTTTTTATTGAGATGAATATACAGTCGTAGTCTATTAGATACTTAGGCGTAAAATTCACAGGATTTTTTTACCAAGTTTCCCTTGAAATATCAACTTCTTAATGTCATTCAATTAAACCAGCTCGAGAACCAAAGTATATTTCCGTTAAAATGCCATAATAAAGTCGCAAGATTTATAAATCAAAGATATCGCAAATATTCTTATAATATAGTCGTTCCCTCATGGGTGACGATCGTGACCAACATAAGTACAGGATGTGCCTCCACTTTACTACGGTCTACTAGGCGCGGTTAACGCCCAAATGGGCTACCTACCCTCTTAAGGGAACCACAAGCATTTTTGTGGTGTCTGCCCATTTTCCGGGATTTGTCCTCTGAAACGCTTGCCATTAATTTGGCCTGAAGTATGATATTTTTTCGAGATTGTACTGGTTAGATCGCATAATATGCCCGAAAAACTTGAATGTTCTCTCTTGGCAGATATTTGAGAGTCGCTTGATATCGCTAATAGAAAGAAATCTTCGAATTAGCGACCTGTAATAAAATAAAACATAAGACGACTTAAAATTAGGCCGACTACGCCAATATTTCCTGGAAACGCCGTCAAAACCGTCGCCAGAAGCAAAAATATCCCAGTTGGATATTTTCGTGGTATTTAATTGTGACATACCTAAATAAGAATGTTCAATTTTCATAATGTTTAATTTCGTAACCAACATTTTCATGTTTAGTTTACTTACTTAGTACCAAAGTGGAATGTTGTTTGGTAATATGGCTTAATTTAAGTCAAAATATCACGCTTAATTCTGTCTATTCTGTCCATTTTGTTACTAACTTTTTCACAATAGTGTCCTAAAAATAAGTAGCTACAAAGTGGAATGAAATGAACACTTCTTAATGTATGCCAATTATGTCACAGTGTGGCCACAGCTAATTACATCACTTCTCACCAAAATGCCCAGTTAATACCAGCCCACTTATTTCCCAAGACCTAAGCCAACAATTTGATAATCAACCAATCAAGCGATAAGGTAAGTCAAAAGAAATACGAATACATTTTAGTACTCGACTAGAGATTTTTTTCTCGTTAATTAGGTTAAGTAGTTTGCTCTTTTGTACACCGCAGAATTGTGTAAGGCTGCTGAAACTCGAGGTGACATTTTAGCCGAGTGACATTAACGAAACCCTCCTTATTAACTCTTCTTGAGATCCGATTCTATTTCGGGGTTGGCACGTTACGGAATTACCAAACAACGGATAGTTTTTGGTTGGATCTCTAAGTACATCTCATGTTTAGCAATGTGTTTTGTTTTAATACTTGTACAATGGTAAGATCTCTGGTAAAACGAAAAATGTAAATATAAATTATAAATGTATGTACGGTTTATAATAAACAACAATTGAGTCATATAGAACCAAAGTCAGCAACATCCAATTGTAGCAACTTTGAACGTAGTATGGTACTGTTAAAGTAACTTAGTATACGATTTTTTACCATATTGGATGTTGCTGACTGCTTCTATATAACTCATATATTTGATTTGGCGCCCACGCCATCCTGTCCGAACAGCGTACGAACTATACCTGTCTCACTTATTGCGTGCAAAAGTAACCAAGGCAGCGATTGCTCTGTACTTCAGAGATCATAGTAAAGGCATTTTAATATAATTTTTTAGGCCGGCCACACACAGCTTGAATTCAGATCCCGATTCAGAACGGAGTGGCGTCAGAAAATGTCTCAGTCTCTGTCTGTCATATGGCGATGTCTCGCTGGCTGACGTCGTTCCGTTCTGAATCCGGAACTGAATTCAGACTGTGTGGTCGGACTGGTCGGCCTTAGTATCGGCATGAATTCGAGTGTACCAAATGTAACATTTGAATTGAACTATTCTCGCTAAATGTGACGTTTCTTGCAAGTCGTATTAGAGTTGCCAATATTAAACTGTCAAATCCTATACTAAAGTGAACTGCAGTCAAACTAACGTATGAAGTATGAACAAACATTAATTATTCGATTTGGCGCTTACGCCATCCAGTCCGAACGCCGGAACTATACCTGTCTCAACTATTGCGTGCAAATGTAACTACTTAGAGCTATCCCTTTTGATTAATTCAATCAGTTCTTGCTAACCTCGGTACACGATGAATCTGTGCCACGCGGCACGCGCCTTTGTATTTTGATACCATCCCAATTAAAGTTCGTGAGCTAGATAACACTATTTAATTTGCATATAGGGAAAGGCCATAAAAAGGGGCTAAAAATGCATTTACATATGTTGCGCAATAAGGTTCGAAATGTGAGAGAAATAATGTACTTACGTGATGTATCGCTGAGGGGCTGAGGGGTGCGGGGTACCAAATTGCTCGAGCCGGGATGCATTGTTGTGATGGCAGGCTCTTAAACGTAGGCTAAACGCTGCACTGTGAAATATAGGCACATTTGGTCCGGGTACTGATTTGCACTTTCCGTGCGGTTGAAGACAAACGTTGTCTTTATGCAAGGTACATTGACAAATGCATTGGGGTATGCAAGTATGCAAATGGGTGCGCGTTGATGGTATTATATTATGTTGTGTGGTATGGCAGCCATACGATTAAATAATAAATTGCTTCGAATAATACTCCAACTCTATGAAGTGAGAGCTCAAATTGTGTGAATTAGGAACATGATTCTGTCACGCTTATTTTATTATCTTTCATTATCAACACGTCTCATCGTCTGAGTGAAGGGTCTAATGAAAACTAAATCTAAATGGCTTCGAGAAGGATGGTACGGCGTGCCGGCGAGCGGCGGGCTATATTAAAAAAAATACCTTATTGACCGAGCGAACGAAGCGTTTCCGGTTCAGCTTGGCCGGCATTTCTTTTGAAAGACCGGATGTCTGGATGCTCGGATGTTTCGAAGTGTACGTTTATACGGATTTCTGGCTGTTCTCGCCTATATGCCGCGCTTTTCAACCATCGAGTAAGTTTTTCGAAATTTCAAAAATGCCTGCGATATCGAAGGTTGAAAACGTAGAAAAGTCTTATTTAACAGCTTTATTAATATTTTTTTTTGAAGTGCAGTCACTTCAAAAAATTATCGCAAGGACAACAGTTCACAGAGCCATTAGTTTCATATGCTGTAAAAGCATAATTTACATTATTTTGCTCTCAAAAAACTTAATCTAAATTCAAAATCATCAAAACTTACCCATGCATAAATCTCGACCTTACATTTTAAGCTAACATTCATGTATCATGTAAAAGTAGTGAAAATTACTAAACAATAATTTATATTGGTAAATCATGAAAGAAAAATGTATTGTGATCTACCTACTACAATATAAGCAGGACTCGAACCTACGACTCTATTACGTTTCCGTGTCTTAATTCTACGGTACCAGCGCGCTCTGCGTCATATGTTCTTTAAAATGATTAAAGTGCATTAGTAATAATTAAGTAACATTTTATTTGCGATACAAGTACTCGTATATTACACAAGTTTGTACCTTATACACCTTGGAGACCGCAAACGCCAGAACACCTCTCGGCTCAAATTCATCCTTTGATTATTGTAACTCATTTATCAGGTGGGACTCTCACCTGACAAATGAGGGATAGCCGATATTTTATAATTCAGAATGAGGTAAATTGGACGCTCTCGTAATTTTCAAAGCAAAATACAGTACACAAGGGTTGGATGTCTGGGTCATGAATAACAGCCTATGTTAGTAATTTAATACTCCTATGTTCGGAGTTCTTGGAATTAAATATGTGTATACAGATATTAGGAGTCCAAGTTAATTCCAAGAACTGCTGTTTACAGGTTTATGGAAAATGTCGAATTATTATACAAAACTCCTATACTCCGTAAAATGTTACGGTGCATTAATAATTCACTTATATTGGAATAACATTCATTGAAATTCCAATAATTTTATCAATGACACCACACTGATTTAAATTGAAAAAGGCTTCATAAACACCTAGTGATGACATTAATTTTCTTTGTTACAGGAATACTCATAGTGAGAAAACATCGATACAAACAATACAGTATTGAAAACTTCAAAAAATAATAACGCTCACGCTATACAAATCATTGTAATGGAAATATATTGAAACATTAACAATGACTAACAAAACTCAAACCTTTCTGGAGAAGATATTTCAAGATATCCTTGCAGCGTCCGGGAATCCTTCAGAGAGCATTAATCAATCACAGATAGTATCGGTTTTGAGGGACCAGGCTACGGGGAATGAGGAGTTGGAAAACCTGCTGTTTAAGGTGATGAGAGATGCCCAGAATCGGCTGAACCTTAGCCTGAAGCCTGACACCTGTGGGTACTGCGAGGGAGACTTCAGAGAAGTCATTGAAGCGTACAACGGTATCCATGGATACGTTAGTTTACTGGTGAGTTAATAGATAGTAAAGTAATATTTTAGTTCGAAATTTTCGAAACACAATTGAGTCATTTTCAAAATACATGTACATAGTTAAAGGCTTGATAAAAAACAAAATTACGATGTATTTTGAAAATGACTCAATTATGTTTTTTAATAATATATTTATATGATACAAGTGTGTAAAGTAGGTGATTTCCGACGAGTGTAATTTTTATTCACGTGCGAGGTACGTACGAGCATCTGTCGGAGTCGGAACATCTTACACACGAGTTTTATACAAAACTTTACTATGCATGGAATTTAATTGCGCTCATACGTGGTCCACACCGGGAGTCGAACCCGGTATCTTTGGATTACCGGTCCCACGTCTTAAACTTTCGACCAGAGACGCACTTTACGTACGCTTACAATGTCCCAATCCGTTTTTATCTCAGTACCTATTTTATTTTTGTTAGGTAATTAAACTTATTAGTGTATTTTGTGTGTTTATTTAAGTGCTTTAACCACTTTAGGCCTGATTCCTCTGATCGCAATAATTAATGCAAGACCTTATTTGCAATAATACAATACTTGGGAGAATATTGGTGTGACTTTGGCGTGCATTGGCTAGGCTTTGCTAAGGCAACAAGTAGATATATATATCGCTTTTTAGCGATAAGATCGCCTATTGTTTGCCTCTATTGTAATTTTAAGTGTCATTTGTATTTGTATTTCTTTCTTCTTTAGGTGTGCAATAAAGAGTATTCTATTCTATTCTATATATATAAAACTAGAAGGTTACTTCGTCCGCGTAATAGGTTGTTTTTTTAACGAAGTGGGGTCAAATATTCTATCGGATGTTTTGCTATCCCTCCACCTAAATTGGTTACAATCCATTCATCTATTTGGGCGTGATGAGTGGCCAAAATATTAACAACTGATGGTGCTGAAAGGCTGGTGCCACGCGCTATACAAATCCTGCATAGCTCTGTTAAGATTTATCTGAGATAATGACTCTGGTCGATAGAAATCTGTTTTTCATACAATTTTATAATAGTACAAATAAAACACTTGGGGTGGTATTTTTGTGGAAGCCGCTGCATTCTTATCAAGTAGTTCCTCTTTATTATATTCTTATGGACGTACTTTTTGAGCAGGTGAAGTGAAAAATATATTTTACGCGCTCTATATTTTAATGTGCCACAAATATTCCAAATGAAAATTTAAGTATAAAATTAAATCTATACTGTACTGTCACGTTCATTATGCGAGGCGAAAAGATCGCGTTTAGGTAGTACCCTCATTTACATTTCATATAATCAATACTGAGTAATTAAATATTCTGGGTGGCATTAGCATAGTTCGGACTAATCATCGCAAAACAAGAATTATTTTAAGAAAAAAAATTGAAATACCAACTTTTGACCAAATTGTGTTGCGTTTGTAAATATAATTTAAATATTATAACGGGCTAAAAGTTTGTGAGTATTTCCATTTCTTAATTCTAGTTTTGTGATGATTAGTTCAAGCTATGCTAATAAGTATTTGTATAATAGGGCTATGCATTGATAGTTTTAGAAAGTTTAGATTGTTAACAATTTTACGGAATTAAAAGAAAAAACAAGAATACAACCTTCAACAAAACATTACTTCACCGAACACAAAAAAATCCGTGTATGAAAAAACTCTTTTTGCAATCTCTACCCAGCGCCATGAACGGCCACGGAGCGTTTATTATCGTTTCAGTTTGTTATTTTAATGAATAATTCGTGAATGAATGATAAATGCCCGTAAAGGTGCCGTAGGTATACTCGACCGTAAAGGTAGAATAGAAAAGTCCCTTTTGCCCCTTATCTTATTTTAGCCTGCAAGATGTCGATAATTAAATTAGAGTAGGTATATTAAGTAAATGGAAGTCTAGTGCCGTGTTACAAGAAGCCTATTAAGGTTTTAATGACTTTTTATTATCGCTGTTATTAAATTAATGAATGGTTTGATGGATTTTGTATATCGTCCCAAATATTAATAAAAAAGAAAAAGAGAGATTAGGAAACTTTCTGTTAATTGAGGACTAGGCATTTTTGACATTAGTTTAATACAGCTGAAACGTTCCTTCAGCTGTATCAGCTGGATGGAACTCTTAAAAGGAATTTGGATTTCCATCTTTAATAATTTGAAATAAAAATAAAATAGTCGAAAATGATGTGCAAAGGAAGGCTTAACTAGGAAAGCGTTCGTAGAAATCCCATTTAGACGAAATAAGACTTGTTCATGTATTTCAGTATGTTACCATCGTCTAGTACCCATAACACAAGCTTACTGGTGTTTCTTCTTCTTCCGTTGGCGCTACAACCCTTTGTGGGTCTTGGCCTCCTCCACGATCTTCCTCCAGTTGTCACGATGCCTGGCGACCTTCTTCCAGCTGGTGAACTTCCCCATCTTCCTGAGATCTTCTTCCACACAATCGCTCCAACGTTTTCTAGGCCTGCCTCTCGGTCTCTTCTGTTGCGGCGTCCACCTTGTCATTATCTTAGCGGCTCTAGTGTCCGGCATTCTTTCAAGGTGACCCGCCCACCTCAGTCGCTGCGACTTACAGAACCTGACGATGTTCTCGTGCCCAATGAGTGCATCTAGCTCATGGTTCATACGTTGCCGATATGTGCCGTCACGCTCTTTCACGGGACCGTAGATTTTTCTAAGAACCCTCCTTTCGAACACGGCAAGTTTCAGTTCGTCTCTCTGGGTTAAGTTCCACGTTTCGCAGGCGTAAGTCACAACAGGCCTGATGATGGTGTGATAGATGGTGAGTTTCGATCTTATGCTAAGCAGCTTAGAATCTAAAAGTTTGGCACACGCATAAAAAGATTTGTGCCCAGCGGCTATCCTTGCCCTTATCTCTTCGTCAGATCTGTTCTGGGAGGTAATCATCGATCCTAGATACTTGAAGCTGCTCACGCCGTTTATGGTTTGATTGCCGACCTCAATGTTTTGTGGCCGTCCAGGCTGCCTGGCTGTCGCAAGGTACTCAGTCTTAGATGTATATACGCGCAATCCAAAAGTAGTGGCTTCTGTCTCTAGCGTTAGGCTGGTGTTTATAAGATCAATTTGTATGAGTTTGTCCGACAAAAAAATAAAAATCCAAGAACCAAGAGCATGTCGGGCCACGCTCAGTGTAGGGTTCCGTAGTTGCTCATCCTTCACAATAGACTTAAGTTGCGAGAAAGATTTCAAGCTCTATAAAAAGGTCGTAAACGCCGAAGTAACTGTAATTATTATTACCTTCTGGAAGTCAACTTAGGTACGTCCTTTTAAGAAAATTATGAAATTTTGCGATAACTCAAAAACGGCTTGATTTTCATTGAAAGTACTTATAAGGCCCCATTTCCATGAATTTTTCCATAATTTTTTGACCCGTGGTTAAAAAGTTAGAGGGGGGGACGCAATTTTTTTTATTTTCGGAGCGAATATTTACAAAACTGCTGACTTTATAAATTAATATTGTTTGGAAACCCCTATTATTTTTAAAAGACCTATTCAACGACACCCAACAAACTAGTGTTGAAACGAAAAAAAAAATCACCCCCGTTTTTGTTTTACCGTTTTGTGGGCGTGATACATACACATACTCATACCAAATTTCAGCTTTCTAGTTCTAATGACCACGGAGCTAAGCCGCGGACGGACAGACGGACAGACGGACATGGCGAAACTATAAGGGTTCCTAGTTGACTACGGAACCCTAAAAATGCAGTCGAATTGAGAACGTTCTCCATTTTGGAAGTCGGTTGAAAACTGAGGAAGGATAAAATATCAATTAGTTATCAAATACATTTATTTAACTATCGCAAGTCGGAAAAGCTGAAATAGCGTAGTGTCCGAGCGACGGACATTAAAACGATCTGAGTGACAGAGTTGTTTACGTCGTGCCATTTGCGCAATCTCCGGTTCGTACTTTTGTTTTTTTAATCAGTAAGTAATGCAGAGATTTGATGTGATGACTGATCGGTTTAGATTGTTAGTTTTTTCTGGGCTGTTTAAAAGTAAGCTCTTTGTGTGTTGAGTTTTCAGCGAGTTCATTTTTATTTTTTACATAATATTGAGCGACTTGTGATCTAGGGAAAGTCGAGTGCACCAAGCTCCAAGGCAGATCATCTATGGGATGAACAGACCCGATCAAAACTGCAGTCAATGGGGCACAGACAAGAAGGGCATGGAGGCGTGTTGTCAAGCCTGCTACCTGTCTGTTCTGAACTCTGATTCATTGGAATGTTTTTTTTATGTGTGTTTCCCGATTACTCCAAGACGACTGGATTGACATTGAATTTTTTTTTTGTCGAATGTTCCTTCTAGATGACCCTATTATCATGTCATGTAGACAGTATCTGATAATTGGAAATTCTACTGGAGAAAGCGAGGGAACTCTTCATTATAGGATACCTATCGTGATTTATATATTTATTTATATATTTATCAACTGTTTTTGTTCATCATTCGTTTCGTTGACCTCGGTTTTTCGTCAGAAAACACTTTTATTATAAACAATAAAAATTTACTCTACATGCACATTATAATATCGTTTCACAAACAAAATTACAATAAAATAAAGTGTGTGTTTTAGTTAGTAGGTACCTATATATTTCACTACCCGCTTTTTACACCAATATTCACGACGAATTACGAGTAAATACGCTAAACATAAAATCCAAAACTAGAAATGTTCGATATTCAGTTGGTTTGTTCAGCAACCGAATTCATACATCAGTCACCAAAAGTAGCTACCAACAGTAACATACCTACCTGTAGACAACCAAAACTTACAAGTAACAAATGCGTACATAAAACTTTGCTCGTACCTATCTCAGTACAATTCTACTAACTAGACACGAGTTTTTGAAGAGAAGTGACAGAAATTTTAGTGAATGTTAGTTTTGACCAGATAATATACTCAAAATATTTTTTATAAATCTTTGATTCTTTTGATAGAAGTAGATTTTGTGCCGAGATCCGCTACCGGTATTTATTTCTCTGAAAGCGCTATCTAAAAACAAGGTTGGAATGAAAAGGACAGGTCGAGGAAAAGATTTTTGACTTGGAGAGGTTTCACGATTTAGTAATCTCATTGAAAATACAATTAGTATAAATACCAATTAGCGTGTACGACAAGATTACCTACTTCTATTTCTGTCTTGAGCATTCATACCGCTAAGTAGCTGACTCTACGAGTACCTACAGTCCTTTAGATATACTATGCTCATAATTCTAAGTCTTAACGGGTACAGGGATGACCAATTAAAACATGGATCTAAATTTATCCCAGTCCAGAATAGTCTGAGTTAGTATCGGCATATCGGTTTGTCCAACATGGAAGTTTATTCTTAGAATTAACGTCAAGTTTATAAAGCATTCTGTCTCTTAATCTCCGAGTAAGACATAGACCGTTTCGTTAAATCGAGCTTAAGCAAACGATAAACCTTCGATTAAGCCTCTGTATTCTATTTGCAATATTTATAGATTTATTTCTCATAAAATTACTAGTGACATGCCCCGGCTTTACACGGGTGCAATGCTGATAAATTTTGCATGTGTTGTACATATAAACCTTCCTCTTGAAACTTATTCTATTAAAATGCATCAACATCCATTGCGTATTTTTATAGATCTAAGCATACAAGAGACAGACAGACAGCAGGAAATGCCTTGTTTTATACTATGTAGTGATAGAACTCATACTATTACAAAATTGTATGGAAAATCAATTTTATATGGAGAGAGGTCATGATTTCAGGAAATATCTTAATAGCGATACGGGTCGTCGTTTGTTTTGTACGGGCGCGCGGCGTCAGCCATACAGCGCCATCCGTTATTCGGAATGTCTAGTGAGCTCATAACGCTAAAACGACTGGATTAGATGGTTATAGGATAATTTTATCCCGACTACTGTAAAGTCGAAGTCACCCTGTAGATTAATTAGGAATATGTTTAGCTTTACTTACAACTTACAACCAGCTTTTTATTGTTTACGATTTGTCATAAAACTGACGACCTCCTCTGTCCTCAGGTGTGTACTATAGGCGTCATCGCCAACTGCCTGAACGTGGCAGTGTTGACCAGAAAGGACATGGCCGCGGCGCCGATCAACAGGCTGCTCAAGTGGCTGGCCGTGGCCGACGTCTTCGTGATGCTGGAGTACGTGCCATTCGCAATCTACAGATACCTGGTGAGTGTCAGCTGTATGTACACTATAACCAAGCTTTAGCCTACCTAACTGGTACCTCTACAACCACGCCTCAGCCTACCTAGCTGCAGGTACTCTATGTTACCATGGTACTGCCTCGGCGCGACTGGCCACGGCAGCCATTCACCGGCTGCTCAAGATGCTTCTTCGTGATCTTGGAGTATGTGTCATTGTCCATCTATAAATGTCGCATTGAAAATCAGGGATTTGGTGAAATATCTAAGGGATTTGATAAATGTACGGCAGATGATAAAATTACAACCGAGTTGCATTTTTTCTCTAATAAATATCTAGGGATTTGATCAAATCTAAATATTTATTTATGGAAAAAGTTGCAATCATTTACGTATTTTATGATGACGAAAAAAACATTGCCTGCACAAGTTAGGTCATTGCATATTGTTCTGATTTTATCCTCGAATATAAAATTTAGATTGCGAATTAATCATACTTAATGTCAATGGCGGCTCCATATAGCTCTCTGACGTCCAACCGTGCTATGAAAAGTCCAATGCCTAGAGATGACACATGGCTTGCGTTTCTTCGTTCAGTTCATGCACTTAATAACTAATGTTCATGTATGACTAGCGGCAGTCGTGCTGCACTCGCAGGGTGGCTTGGCTTTAAAATGACAATATAACAATATAAGTAACCGTATTTCAATTTAATAGCGTTGTTGATAAGACTAACGAAATAAGGCACCATCTAAAATCTCTTTTTATTTATCGCCTGATGTGAATTGATTCCACAATGGGGAACGCAACGCCATGAGAATAACTAATGCTAGCGATCCGTGCGACTGTTCTAATCTTCTTTCTAGGTCGTTGAAAAGCGGTTTTAGATTCTAAATTTAAAAACAGATTTTGGTATTATCATCAGCCATAAGACGTCCACTGCTGGACATAAGCCTTCTAGTACATAGGGTTATCAAGCAAAAAAAGAATTTTCCAAATTTGTTGCGCCGTTTTTGAATAAGTAATTGATTGGTATATGAGTAATTTTCAAAATACATGTACATAGTTAAAGGTTTAATAAAAACAAAATAACGATCGCTTCCTTTGTGTTACGAAAGTTACTCATACAAAAGATCACTACAAAAGATTACTATCGTTACACAAAGGAATCAATTAAGTTTTATTTTAATTAAAGCCTCTAACTATGTACATGTGTTTTGAAAATGACTCATAAGTATATGAAAAAAAAAATGATGTTATTTTATCCCCGAAAAGCTTAAAACTGGCTCCGTTTTGAAACATTGGTTTAAAAAAGAAAGCATGCGCCTTCCATTTTTGTAAGTTACCTTTTATTAAAGAAGAAAAAATTATTCATGATTTTGATTACCACAAAATTCTCGGACGATAGATAGAAATAAGATCAGTACTAATTTAAAAATAAATGTGGCTTTGATCCTCTCCTACGTGCCTTATTAAAAAAAAACGTGCTCCATGAGAATTCTTATCCAATTAATTTACGATTAAAGCGAGCAGGAACCAAGTTTCTCAATTCCTTTAATGTAAATATTACCATCCGTTTGTTATATTTCTACCCAAACTCCTGAATTTAAAATACACAAAGGTTTCTCTCCTCACATATGCCGCGTAAAAGGGACATACAGAGACCTTTTAAAGTAATAGCACACGCAGTAAATATTAAACCGACTGGAGACCCAATAATACTTGGAATATTATTTATTACTCACGATTCTGAACGGTTTATATCATTTTAACATTTTTAACATTGCACGCAAAAAATTGCTTGGGAATATTAAGAACGTATCGATGAATTCTCAGGCACGGTAACTTGAAATTGAAAATTCTAACTGAATTGGATTCAGTGTTGTATATTATTAACTTTTCTCCGTCTTCCATGGGATATGAATATTCTAGATTGAAAGTGTTTTCATACAATGAAGAATATCATCTTTGTTTTTTACCTAAAATGTAAGGTTATGCTGCATTAAAAACTACACAAACGTAACTATTTTTTGGGTTAGACCGGGATCCAGAGGTACCAGGTTCGATTCCGGATTCTTCCACCAGGTGACGCATTTAAATTTTTCTTTGAGCTTTTTATCAATGGTGTAACATTAATATTCATAACTTATTTCAATACACAAAACGAAATATCAAATCTCATTTCTGCGTTACAAACTGGATTAGATAGAACTTTTGAAAGATACGCCAAAGACTAAAATTGTGACGAATGTGTACGGTGTCGTGAGGATACGGCCCTGAGGATTAGTTTCATCGTCGAGGCACAATCCAGCGAGGCAAATTGGACTACTTATGCTGCCTTTGACGGGCCAAATATTAAACTGACAACAAGGAAAACGTCTGTGATTTTTATCTCGATCTTCACTGATTAGCGATTCTTCGAAACGAGACAAAATTTTACAATTCCACTAAACAAAGTGGGGTCAGTTTCTACGCCGTCCAATTCGTATATATATATATAGTATTTGTCGTATCTTCCAAAAGTTAAATCTAGTTTCAGTATTTAAAACCAAAAACACTGCCGTCACGTAGAGAACAGTTCAAATAGGGTCACATCACTTCATGAATAACCGTCTAAATTGAATAACAAAATATCCTTTGTCCAGTCGTAAGCAATCGTATAAGTGGTGAGGTACAACTGCAATTTAGTTACTTAACAGCTATACAAGATGAATGAAGATGGAGCTGGGCCATTTTATCATACTCTTAGCTTAATATATCAACCATTATCGCACGTGAAGTGTACGATATGAAAGTCTGAAACTATATTATGACGTAGATATTATGTTGATTATTAAAACCAAAATCCTAACTGACTCTTCAATGCCCGTTCAAAAACCAATTAGTTTTCATGAATCTTTTAGCTAATAGAAACGGAGCTTATATTTATCTCAGTATCTGAAGCTTAGTCTAGTTTTCTGACAAGCACAGCGTCTACGTTTCTGTCTATGATGCGCCTGCGCGCCGCGGCGCAGCTATTTCCACCTGACCGGTTTCTTAGAATCGAATATCTATATTCGATTCTGAGAATAACAGTTCATTTATTTGTTTCAGATGCATGTGTTCACTGACGTTTACAACTGCATTTATGTATGAAACGTTAATAGAATTCTAGAGTATATGGCTCATAAAATGTAAAGGAACTGTGTAGATTTAGTTTCCGATATATTTCACAAAGATAAAGGTAGTAGTTGCCAGTGTTCGCTTAATTTTTCGGCCTTTGATGATCGTGAGGACCCCTTTGACAGGGTTTGAACTGAACCCTAAAAATATCTTATGAAGAGGCAAATAGATTTTTAGTTCATGAGGGTTATGATTTCATCAATTTTATACCTATATTTCACTTTTTTCATTTCATTTTGTGTCGTGAACACCATTCACTGTAGGAGGAAATTTCTTAGTCACAGTTTTGTATGCATTTTTCTTTCTTTCCAGATTCTTCCCGAGACCCTGGACTTCCCGTACAGCTGGGCGATGTACCTCCTCTTTCACATGCACTTCGCCCAAATTATGCACACTGCGTCTATTTGTCTCACTCTTTCGCTGGCTATATGGAGATACATAGCTATCAAGTAAGTTATATGCACTAGGCTGTCTTCGAAGTTTCGGTTTATGTTATGTCCAGTCCATTTAAAGGAAATAATGCCATAGGTACTGTGATTAATCACAAAACACTTAAAAGTTCATTATGGACAATATCCACGAAATAATTTACGACTGCGCTTGTAGAAAAATGCCGTAAATAATACTGTTTATCAGAGAATATAACTAAAATGAAAATGAAATGAAATAACAAATAGAAATGCACCTCGAATACAATTTGCCAATTCTGTATTTCAATGAGAGCGCCATAATAGCACAGATAATAGGTACCGCTACTACCTTTAGGTATCTTTGACGCTTACAACAATTTTAATTAAGTGGCCAAGTCTTTAATGACTTTTAGAGATAAGATTTTTCATTAACCTCGTTGGGCTATAAAACGCTATACCAATTAAATAATATGATTCTTGACATTTTCGATTCCCAATTCTTTTGATAAATGCGAATTGAGTCGAAGTTTTATTGATTTCGCACTTTCACTCGCTATTACACATCACCAATACCATTTGTTTCCTAGACACCTACGCCTATTTAGGTAACAAATCGTCTCCTATCGCGGAGAGCCATTCATAATATTCCAAAGTTAACGTTATGCGATGAATAAACCGCGCCAATTGACACAAAACCCGTAGAAAATAATATTTTAGTCAACAAGAAAAGTAAAAAAACCGTGTTTACAGATTCTCAAAGTTTCGTATTTAAGTCTGATGGCTACACGAACTCAATTTCTTAAAAGAATGATTATAAATTCAAAAGAGTCGGGGCATAGGACTTCTTTTAATCCCTTTATCAAACGCGGGGCAGATTAATTAAATATTTTCTGTATCACTGAAACGAAACTTTTTGGCAGAGTTTTAACAAATTCCCTTTGTTTCAGATACTCGGACAGAAGTCACATTCTCTGCACTGAGCGGCGGTGTAGTATCGCCATATTGACTTCCTTTATATTGCCACCGATTCTCTGTGCACCCACTTTTATGGTGAGTATTTTAACTATGGATCACTTTATGCCTCTTCTGTGTAACACTGTGTACTTAAAAGAATGTAGATACTCAAGGTGCTCACACTCTTTAACTTATATGTACTTGAAACGGAACGAGGGTTTATCCTGCAAATTTTGAATTGCTTAGATTTAACCAAACTTGGAATAAAAGTTTGGTTAAACGCAGCCTTCGAACTTTACATTTGTATTTCGCTGCGCAGTCTCTTCATGATAATTAACTCATGTAGTATACGCAGTTTATACGGCTTTTCATCACATAATTCAGAGTACAGAAGTTTAAGCTTTCAATTCAAAAAACGCGCCAAATTTCCGAACGCAAACCCCGCTTTCCGCACTCTGACCTGTCAATCTCATTAACGCTTTTGTGCGGCCAAGATCACATTGCGATTTTTCGTTTTAATTATAATAATGTAATATGGTGTTGTGAAAGGTGTTAAATACTAATTGTTATTATAAAGACGATGTTGAAACATCGTCTAAGCGGTTTGATGGATATATCTCGACAGGAATTCCGTCGTTTGAAAAGATTCACGGCGTCATGCGCTCGAGTCGGTCGGCAAGCCGGAATCACTCAAGGGATTCGTGAGCGATATCCCGGGCATAATGATCGTCTTGTTTACGTTCTCACAAATCGTCATCACCGAACAGGCGCCATGCGGAGCGGGATTCTGGTGGCGAAGCCATTTCAACTGCTTGAGCATGAGAGATGACAGAAAAGGGAAAACATTATGCTAAGAGGATTATAACAAACAAGGTAGGACAAGAATTCTATAAGTTTGGATCGCTGCCTTGCCTGTCTTCCGGAAGGCCGTAATATGCATAACTTTAGCAGCGAGCGGCGTGTGCTGCTGGCGCATTGAAATATATTTTTGCTCGCTCGCATCTTGTAGCAATGTGGAGTGCTAACTATTGGATGGTTGGGTACTCTCTTTGCTCATTAAGCATTGTGGTGCGCTTTAGTGGATACACTTGTAGCTTTAAACTTAAGTTATATGGTGTGTTACGTGGGTTCACTCTATGCTTATTACCTTAGCAAATGTGGTGAATTAATCTGGGTGCATTTTCTGCTGGCTCTGCTGAGTAGAATGGTGTATCAGTTGGATTCACTCGTTGCTTTATATGCGCAGCATGGTTTTGGGGGCTCAGGTCACCTTAGTCCAGTTCATGCTGAAATCAGTGTTGTGGTGCACCATATTGGGCTCACATTCTGCTGTTTGTGCCATACATAACAGTCTGATATATGGCTTATTTCAGGCTCGTTAGACAGTGCGTTATAAGCGCTTCCTTATACTACAGCTGATGAATTATGAATACATCAACATAGAGACTGGCCTTACCAGCTGAAGCTCTCTAGAATTTGACACACTTGGCCCAGATCCAGTGAGTCAGATCTGCTCTTGCTGAGAATAATATGAATAAATTCCCATTATAATCAAAAATGTCATCGAAAATGGCCTACTAACAGGAAAAATTCAAAAGTATACCGTTCCGGACTATTCAAAATTGGAGGATGCCTCAAGACTACATAAAGGCCGAAGTGGCTAGTTGATAGAAAGTGAAGAGCATATGTTAAATAAATGTCAAGTAAGTACGACGAGGTCATAAACAACTATAGGAGTTGAGACCAGCGGCCAGCTGGCAGCGCTAAACACACTATATAGTATGTAAATCACTTGGGAATTCTGATTCCCATAATCACAGTCCTGAGGGATAGTGTTAAGTACTGCTTAGTACAATGGCAACTTATCATTTTATAACATGCAGCGGAGAGTAATTAAAAAATTAATTCTGAATTAGATATTCTTCAGTTGAAGAATTTGTAAATTAAATAAGTAAGATCTTTTACTATGCTGGACTACTAAATGCAAGCAGTCATTATTAAAGGCCTACCTGGCAGAGGCCAATATTTACCTATGATATTCTGTCATAAAATCTGTCTTAAGATAAGTCTTATTACAATTGAAAGGAATTAACCACTCAATTGCTTCGAATTTTGAGTTGGACTCTATTTATGTAATAAAATAAGAGCGGTGTCAGGTAGCCGTAGTTACCAAAAGCAATCTAGTGGCTATATAACCATATTGCAAGGTAACACTCCAAGCAAGATATTTCTAGAACAGCCTTTAGGCTGATGCTTCCTAACTGCTATATTGGTACTATAAAACTTAAAATTTAAATCATGAATAATCTACAAATAGGCCTCAAGGACATTTTTTACATGTCTGATTCTGTCTTTGAATAACAATAATAAATATAAAATTACAATTGTAATTACATCACAACAATAGAATAGTAAATTAATGCAACAAATAAATCACAGGGCACACTTTACCCGGAGATGTATATTTTCTCCAAGTCCATTAATAGAATTCTCTAAAATTATCAGAAGATTGAACATGTCATCCTACGCTTACACAGAGTTGCTTAAACCTGTCATGCAGTTCTCTGATTGATATCAGGTTTGTGATTGATATGTGCAGTGTTTTATTTATTCATTATTATTTTTTTTGTTGGGGAAATTACATATAATGATACATAATAGATGCCTACTTGCAATATTTACTAGTAAGTATCTCGGTTTGGCCCTATGGCTAGAGGAGGCCGTTGGCATTGTGTCCGTCACTCATACTGACTTGTTTTGTGCAATAAGGCTAATAAACAAATAAGAATAAATGAATGCTTTGATAGCATACAGACAACTCTAAAGTTGTTAGAGAAGCTGGTTTTTTCAAGCTCCTTTTTTATAAGTACCAGGGTAAATTTTTATTTATTTTTTGGAAATAAAAATAAATGAATGCTTCAATAGCATACAGGCAAAGCTAAAGCTCTGTTACAGAATCTAAGTTTTCATTGTAAACTAGGAGGAAAGATCCTTTTATTTTACCATGGTCCAAATTTTTTGGATCTGTGTGGGAGTCTGACAATTATCAAGTCCCTTTAAAAGTTTAAACAACCTTTTAAAGTTTTTTTTAGCTAAATTATTATTATTATATACCTATATATATATATTTTTTAAACTAGAGCTATTAAACTATCAACATGATGAATAGGACATTTAGCCTATTCAACAGGCTTGCTTGTGCTGGTCGGTCTGCCACCGATTTTGGCGTGATGCTCGAGGTTTACAGAGTTAGAAAGGCATAATACATATTTCCGATAGAAATATTGAAACAATTATGATAAATCCAAGCAAATTTATTTTATGGTAAAGAATGAGCTATTTTGGTGGATATTATTAATCTATTATAGTACTGCCTTGTCAGCTTTTAGGGTCGTAAATCTTTTCTGCTTTGACTAAAAGAACTGTGGGATCTTTTAGAAAATTGCTTAAACCACAGATTATCTCATTCATAATCTGAATTCAGTTTTCAAATTATCCTACACCCACATTCTATTGTTACACAAATATGACAGTGGTGTGAGAAAGTAATGTTATTATTTTCTCGTTATATATATAAAATCTGAATAAAATAATATCCCTGAATAAAATCTACAAGGAATCATTCAAAAATTGAATGTGTTAGCTACCAAATAAAGATTTTAAAATATTAAATTTACTTAATGACAAGGGATTGCACTGATGATGTCACTGTGTTAGGCTAGGCATGTCATGGAAAAAGTTATATATTATAATTGATTTCTCAGACTCCGTCACATATCGAACTACTGATGTAAATAAACATCCCTCACATAGATATATTTACTAAACGTTATATGTATATGATATATATTATAGCTGGCGGGCGCTAGTGTGGTATCCCGTCTTGCTCAAGCTGGTAAGCTCTACATGTATAACAATTGGTTCTAACTTAGATTTTAGCAAGTTACCGTTGGTTGCTAGCAAAAATTCTTGGAACGCTTTATCCTAGTTACGGTGGTGCTGTGCGAAATGTGTTATATTTAACTAAGAGAAGTGTCCATCAGTCTCAGCAGACATAATGCGGGCCTGCTGGCATCACTCTCACATAGTACCGCATAGCGGTAAGACACATGCTGTAAAACTGTCATCATTTTGGTTTTGTGTCAAAACATTAACGCAATCGCTACCGCGTAGCGCTACGGGCTACGCTCGTAGCCGATATCATGGGAAAAACCGTATGTAGCGAAAACTTACCACGATCAGAGCGCCCGGCTACCGGGTTGTTGGTGTCGAAAGTGTTAATTAAACATTATTTAGATGCATCAGTCCTTCAGCACAAATGTTTTAAACTATTTAGGAAAAGCGAGCCGGAGATAGCAGTGGTAACTGCTATAGGTACATCTACAAACTCTATTCATTAAGGATGCTTTTATCCGTTAGTTTATATTAATCAAGATGTAGCGCAACTTGGGAACCATAATTAGTGCCTAAATTACTTGGCATCATTGTCTTCAAATAGTATCTAGTTTTTGCTTAGAGGAATTAAACAAGAAATAATACCTTGCTTATAAGTACTACTGTACAGTGGCTACAAACACTGTCTTTTATTAAATTATCCAATATTTTCCAATATCTGGATAAAGTTTTGAATTAAATTCCGGTTTTAATTAAGACATCTAGGCAGGTTTCGAACAAGCCTCTACTCTTGTTGCCCTTCCTTAGATATAAACCTGTAATTGGTCTAATAAAAGCCCTGTTGTCATATATATGAATAAGATTATACATAACTATCATTATGTCATGTTATTTTTATTATTGTTCTAAATAATAACTTACAAGGAGACAACTTCTCAAAATGCTTAGCTGTCTTCTATATTTACCGCCCACTCGACTCGGCCTGCCCGGGTCTTTGCCATGGGCCTGCTATGTCTCAATATTGATGTTATAAGATAGACTGCAGGCACCTGCAGGTTTGAATGACACATCATAATTTCTCAATTTTATGAGAGGCCTCTAGTGCCGCGTATATCATAAATTAAGTATTGTTATGACGAGTAACACTTACGAGTTACTCGCAAAGCTAGAAATAAACTTTGATTTGACTCTGAACATCTACATGAGTTAATTATCATGAAGAGACTGCGCAGCGAAATACAATTAGAAATTAAACGAACTTACCTGAAGTGAAGTTCTATTTTAATTGTATGAGCTGCGCAGTCTCGAAATGATAATCCCCCCCACCCTATACCCGTTTCAAAGTTTATTTTCCAGGACATTTCCATAGGCTCTGTTTTCTCAGGCGTCACGTCAGGATGGGGCAGCTGCTGTAAGCTACTAAACTCTAAACTAAATGAGATTGACAGGTCAGAGTGCGGAAAGCGGGGTTTGCGTTCGGAAATTTGGCGCGTTTTTTGAATTGAAAGCTTAAACTTCTGTACTCTGAATTATGTGATGAAAAGCCGTATAAACTGCGTATACTACATGAGTTAATTATCATTTCGAGACTGCGCAGCTCATACAATTAAAATAGAACTTCACTTCAGGTAAGTTCGTTTAATTTCTAAATATTCTCCAAAAAACAAGACAAGGACAATCTCATACAAATCAATCTAGTCCCAGTGGGCTGCACACGAGTGCAGTTAACACCTACGTTAAACATAATGTATATAGATAAATATATAGGTAATAAACATGACCCTGGAACAAATATTCGGGTTCATCACACAAATATTTGGCTTTGCCAGGTTCGAACCCTAGACCGCTGAGCTCAGTAGGCAGTTGCATTACCACTGCGTCAACCGCGTCGTCAATGGTAGGTAATGTTTTCTTTTTTGAAATTATGATTAACGGACAAAAAAGAAACACATTTTAACATCAACGGAAATATCCACAATATCAGAATATCGCACACAAATGATTTGTCAGATTCGTTTTTTGCTATCTTCTTTTCTATTATGTTTCTCCGTCTAATATTACAGAATTGCGCTGAAATATCCTTTCACGTGCAAGCTACATTTAAGTGACATTGTAACGTTGAAATTTAATATGCATATTTCTTGCGCCATTCTTATTTTAAAAGCGTCGAATCCAGAATGTAGGTATTTTAAGCTAGGGAATGGCTGGGATAAACAATAATGGGCAAGGTCGTGAAATTGGCCTTATGCCACATAAAAGTAACATAAAAGTGTATGTAACAGAGTTACATATAAGTATCAGAAAAGTTATGAAAAGGCAAATCTACAATGAAACGAAATTGTTCATTTCGAAATTGTTTATTTTTTATATTATTAAGTTTAACTCTTGTTGTTTAATGTCAATTTATAATACAATAGTGAACTGGCCTTTAAACCACTTTTATGTAACGTTACATAGAAAACCGATTCATATCGTTACATACGTTACATAAAAGTCACATAAAAGCGCTCTATTTCGACATTAAAATCCCAATTACATGACACTGCAACGAAGGAAAAACCACGCACACAGCCTCTTAGCACTAATCTAACATTAATCTTACTATGTAATTTCACCTTTGAACAATATAATGCACAGTTACCTTTAAAATCACCAAACAATGTGTTTTTAAAAAGTCCGCAAACACGACCGTTCCCTTTGAATAGGCGGCACACGACTTAATATGGCCGGAAAAATAGCGGCGGTGCATAGAGTAACTAAAAAATATTGTTGTAATTAAATAAATTTGGATTCTTCTATATAATTGCCAAGTTTAAATTATAATTATGCTTATTGAAATGCCCGATGAATAATACAAAACACAAAAAAAAACATTGTAAATAGGCAGGAGATAATTTTGCACACTTTTTTTTTGTATTGGCGACGTTGTGATCACACATTATTAAAATACAAAAAAAATATTGACAGGCGATTTAACGTATTCCTCTATATTGAAACAAATAAAACAGATGTTGCTTTTCCCAAAAGAAACATGGGAAATAAATAATTTGAAATAGATTTTTTTTAAACTAACAGCACATTTTGTTACTGGCGAAATATTCCTTTTTTGGCGGCCTTACCCTAATAATCGATTGTGTGGTTATTATTATTAATCCAGGAATGAGAGCTGCCAAATGGTTTGTGCCAGAGTCAGTTTTTGAGGCAGTTATTTTACCGCGTTTTAATTCTGCTCGATGTCAAGTTTTGAAAACAGCAAGAATTTTGTGAAATTTAAGTGAACGAAAAGAACGATCAAAACGTAAACAAATCAAACGTAGACAAGATTGTGTGGTCGTTACTGTGATACAACAGAATATAAATAAAATGGTCAGTCATGTCGACGAATCTTCATACAAAATGCATTTCTGGAAACGATCAAGAAGACTGTGATAATACCTAAGGAATTTTTGACTTAATCTCTTGAGTTAGTTAAGGAAAGTATTACTTACTTAAGAAAGATTCCGCGATCCCTGTCCTTCATATAAAGCTCGCTGAAACGCATTACCCACATACAGTTCATTGTACATTAAATTTTACATTTTGTCGTAATCTCTAACCAAGCGATTGACTTGAAAAGGTGAGGGTAGGTAGTTCAAATAAATAAAGTTCCGAAGTTATTTTTGTCTTTATTAATTTGTAAATTACATTGTCATAAATAACATATAATCATAAGTACCAATTATAAGTTTAGTTTGATTTTGGCAGAAAAATCTTGTTGGAGAATTTCGGAACTTCATTTACCTATTTGAACCACCTTCATTCTCTCTCAGTGTGCACCTCCAGGAAAGTTACGCATTTAACTATTAATTACGACGTTGCGTCGGACAAAGCGGATGAAAACTGGAAAACAAGATTATTTTTAGGTTCGTTAAAAATGTAATAAAAAGTTAGTCATGAAAAAGCTTGTAGCATAAACACGGAATGCAAATTGAAAAATACTTAAAGGAAACTTACTTTGTTTCTTAGCAGCATTTCTTTTGTTGTGTTTTGTACACTTTCGTGATTTTTCACCAGTGAGATAGCACTTGCTCTAGAATAATTTTCGGAATGACTCGGTTGCGCTGTCCACTTAATTTCCAACTTAGGTAGGTATATATATATATATATTGTGGCATTCGCTTCTTCTTGCGATCTGACTATAATTTCCTCGGCTACGTGCAAGGCACATAACTTTTCCCATCAATCAGACTTATTGACAACTATTTCAATCGTGTGCCTTCTCTTTTTCCATCCACACTTGTGCAGACATGTGAATCATGATTACTAAGGTACTACCTACTTTCCATACAACAGAATTAGCATTGAATATGAAATTGCATTGTTTGTCGACAGGTATTCGACATCCATACAAAGAACGTCACCGACGCGAGCGGTAACCCCGGCATTGCATACCACGTCGACCCTGAGTTTAAAGGCAGCCTATATCAAGCCAATTTCTGGGTACACGGAGTCATTATAAAGCTGTTGCCGTGCTCCATACTGACGGTCATCAGTATATGGCTGATCCGAGCCTTATACAGCGCCAATCAGCACCAAAAGAACTTGAGGAATAATACAGGTTGTCCGGCAGCAGAGAAGATGGTGAAAAGACAGCTAAAAGCTGATAAACGGACTGACAGAACGACGAAAATGCTACTAGCCGTTCTTCTGCTGTTTTTAGTGACGGAACTTCCTCAAGGGATACTCGGTTTGATGAGCGGGCTGTTAGGATGGTGTTTCTTCAAGCGTTGCTACGATCTCTTTGGGGAGTTGATGGATTTTCTGGCGCTGCTGAACGGGGCTATTAACTTCGTGCTGTACTGCTCAATGTCGCGGCAGTTCCGGCAGACGTTTCGACACATGGTGCTCCAACCTCCGCTTGCGCGATGGCTGCCGCCCGTGGCTTCTCACACGGACTCGCACATTCAAAACACGTACGTATATGAAGTGCATATGAAACGAGTTTACTCACGTCGTTCAAGTCGAATATCGCTCTACATGTTCCGATTCGCGATTCTTAATCATGAGCTGCATTTGGCCGCGTTGACAGTTCGGGCGCAAACTACGGGCTGATGCCGACGTCAAACGAACGAACATCGTCATTTGACTTGAACAGCGAGAGTAAACTCATTTCATAAATATGAACTGCATGATTGCACTGTGCGCTAAATATAATTTACTATACTTACGTATATACAACTGAACGGATTGAATGATGTTGAATGTACTATAATCCATTTGCATGGAACTGATTATTGTGATTGCATGCCCCTGACCGCAATTAATATTACAAAATTACTTCGCCAAACTACATAATTGGGATCTACCTAAAAAATAAACGAACCATTTTTTTGTTAAAATCTTAACATACAGACCAATTAATAATAATTTCATACAACAAAATAATAATTTCATACGTTTGCCAATTAGATATGTTTAATTGTTTTTTGTCCGCAATTATCATTTTGTGATGACGTCACGATTGACTTGACTTGTACAGCAAAAACAGCAAGGACAAGTGAAAGTCAAAAAATGCAATATGAATCCTTTTTCACATGTATCATATTATCACAATCTATTTTTTTATTGCGATATAAGAGCCATAGTCCCGGAAATGATCTCGGACTGTGTCTCGGAATTAACATAGGTCTTAAAAAAATAGTTTATCCCAATTACAGGTTTCATTGATAACAATTTAAAGCAATAAGGTCAATCGGGCTAAGTGCGCCGATGAGGCACTTACCTACCCTAAAAATAATCGAAAAGTAAATGAATGAAGATGGCATTACTAGTATAGCATGTGTACTTTTCGATTATTTATATGGTAGTTGCACTAATCCCATCGGCACATTGTCTCAACTGACTATGTTAGCAACAAGCACCCAACTCTGTAGAGTTTTTGTCGTCTTTTCCGATAACTTCTTTAGAGGTATTTGGTAGTTTGGAAGCAGTACAATGTTTTTTAGACATTGCGGATTTGCATATAATGGCAAAAAATAAAGCACAATTAATGGGTGCGAAGAGTTTATTTTAAAATAAATAAACATATACTTACACATACATTAGACATTTAGTTACAATATTCCTTTATTGAAAACGTAAGTGCTAGAGGTAAACAAGTAAATGGTAAATCATAAAAATATGTAAGGGTAAACGATAAAAAGTTTCGTTAAAAATAAAACGCAGCAACATAGATACTGAACAGTTTTGTTGAACTGCGTTTTAGTTTATTATTTGAGATATTAATAACTTCTCATACCTACTTTTTAGTGAATATAAGAATGTCCAAATTTATAAATTTCAGTTGTCTGCAGAGTTGGCCTTTTGTTGAATTTTTTTTTAACTTGTCAATAACGAATAGAAGTGACCAAACCGCTGCCCAAAATACACTAGGTATAGGTTGTACGCAGGGAAGTTTCGTGTGCGTCACGTTTTTAATTTTAACACATAAACTCATTCGGGACAAGCACATCGCATGATGGGGTAATAGCGCACTTACCATAAAAATATCAAAAAGTACGGATGTTATACGACTCGGTACTACTACTATTTTATACAACTAAGCTGCGTAGTTGTAAGATGGCGTTAGTAATATAACACTTTAACACCTTACCCCGACTGATGTACCTACCTTATCTGTTCAAACCGATGCGCAAAATAAGTTGATGGTGCCGTACCGTTGTTGGCGCAGTCAAAATTATGACGATAACAAAACGTGACGTTAACGTTAATTCAACACTGCGTTAACGCAGCGTCGGAGTATAGTGAGCAGCTGTGGTCTTATTATTTTAGCATGTAGGTATTTTGTTTTTTTTTTCAAATTAGATGTGTAATTACCTGCCTTAGCTACTTCCTCTTCAATATAAATTTCTTTTACCCCCTACAGGTGCACGGAAAAGATTAAAAGATAACTTCAGCAAGAATACGAATACTATTTTATCGTAAGTATATCGCTGTGGTCTATGTCATTATTTACCTATGCTTACCTATATTTTAGTTTGCTTCCCGCATGTTTGTGCTTATTAGCTAAAATTAATCTTTACTCTTAAAAATCGTATAGTTTGGTCTTTACAACAAAATTAGATTTATTGAAAGCCGTATATTGATTGTATTTTTGTTGCAGGCTTTTATTCTGATTAAACATCACTTAAATAAAAAAAAAAATAGTTAGCGCTTTCCAGGATTAGTTTTCAAGCATTCTTTTCAGAATATTCGCTATTGAATTTTTCTTACCTAAGTAACTAGGTACTAAAATTATTTAGTACTTCTAAAAGTATTTAGTACTTCTAATTCAAAGCTAAATACACGGGAACATGGGTCCCAAATAATGTATTACAAATCGTCATCCTACACTTTTATAAAATTCTGAAAATCAGTTTCTATGGAGAAAGGTCATTACCTATTTCATATACATATCCTATAACCATCTTTGGATATTTAACTATCGCTGTAGCAAAATTGGTTAAAATCTGGCCCGCTGTTCCGGCGATGATATAACGGTATTACTGGATACCTCTGACTAACTTCGGATAGGCTGTTCTTCAGGCACATAATGTACTTAAGCAGCCTAAGTGACATCCACATGATCGAACGTGACGGGTGGCAGCCGATGCAGCTGCTTCGCCACGAAAGAACGCACGTCGGTCGGTTGAATACACCCCGTAAACAACGAGATGATGTCCCGGAGACTTTTTCACTCCACCATGCCTCCGTCGAGCTGGCATTTCGGCGGTCTTGCCGAGCGTCTGGTAGAGCAGCGCCTTGCCACTGCAAATATCGTCCCCCGTGAAGCTCGACTTGCAGATCTGCACGACGCTGTTCTCGTGCATGGTATCGATGGCATTTTGAATAAACGCCAACAACTCGTTGACTATGACTTGCTGAGTAGCCATAGTGACAGTAACGGGCTGCGACAATAGTCGCGCAATTCGCGAATTTAGCAATTCATACGTGCATTAAGACACGACCGTTTCCGTTCACGCAACGCACTGCAACTGATATAAAAGTATAGATGACACAGTAGGCATACGTATATTGGTAGGTAAAGTTCCCAGTGTACGTACTAGGGAATGCAATAAGTTTAGTAGGTACAGGAAAAACCCGGTTTTTAACCAAAACCGCCGTTTTTATCATTTAAATCGGTTAACCGATTGAATTCCCTAGTACGTAGGTAGATACACAAAATACGTAAGCTACGATTATTTACTGCATTTGCAACGAAACTTCATTTACTGCAAACGAAATAAGTAGGTACTTAAAACGCATCGTAAACCACGGGTTCTAGTTTTAGAGCAAGCTTATATTTGGCTCGACAGCGAAAAGCGGAAACGTCGAAAACGGCAATGGAACTGATTGGTGTTTAATACGTTTTAGAGTGAAAGGATGGTGAGTATGAAAATGAATGGCAAAAGTGAATCTATTTACAACTCGCAAAGAAATAAATTACATGAATAAATAAAATCGAAGGAAAAATATTTTGCTGTCTGGCGTCGAGGAGACAAATAAAAAAGGCTACCATAATTTGGAAAACTCAGTCTTGAATATATTTAGTAACATAGGATTTAAATGCGGAAAAAACGAACTAGAATCAGTCAAACGACTAGGAAAAGACACTGGAAAATTAAGACCAATCCTTATCACCTTCGTAACCCTGGGGAAGAAAATTGAGTTACTAAAGACCAAAAAACGCTTCGAAACCACCTCCTACTATTTCAAAGAGGATTTCCCACCCGACGTCTTGGAAAAAAGAAAACAACTTCAAACTCAACTAAACGAGGAACATAAAAAAGGCAATAAGGCAATATTAAAGTATGATCGTTTAGTTATAATCAAGAACAGCGATAAACAAGATAGCAGAAATGGAAATAAAAGAAACATGTCACTGTCACCTCAAGGACCCGAAACGTCTAACACAAACCGATTAAAGAAAACTAAAACCCATGAAAAAAAACTATCATTTAGCAACGAGAAGCGTGTAGGCTCTCCACAGAACACCATAACGTCATACTTCTACAAAACTAATGATAACGAAGATAACCTGACAAGTGAAGAAAATGACGAACAATAGCAATCAGCATTGGCCCCTCCACCAAATACAGCTCTCCCAATACAGCAGGTCCCCGCGGGAGAATATGACCACAACCCTCCACGGAAGAAAGAAAGCCTATATCTATGTACGTTTAATACCAGATCTTTAGCTAATGAAACAAGATTAACAGAACTAAAACATATGCTCAATAAAATAAAATGGGACATTATTGGCCTATCGGAAGTAAAAAAAGCTGGAAGAGAAATAATAGAAAATTATTCTTTTATTTTTATTTACTATGGAAAAATAAAAGGCAAAAATGGAGTAGGATTTATCGTCAGGAAAGAGTTAAAACTTCATATAATTGATATCATATCTATCTCTGAAAGAGTGATACGCTTAGATATTAAACTCGGCGATAGAGCGACGACCATCATTCAATGCTATGCCCCAACAGGAAGTTATAGCAACGAAGCCGTAAATGACTTCTACCAAGAAATAAGACAAGCCCTAGAAAACTCAAATAAAGACTTGATTGTAATGGGTGATTTTAACTCAAAAATTGGCCAAACTACTAGTGAAGACAAAACGATTACGGGGCAATGGGGATTCGGGGAAAGAAATGATAGAGGAAGAGAACTGTTACAATTTTGTTTCAAAACCCAACTGTACGTAATGAACACATTCTTTAAAAAAAAAATTAAACGAAGATGGACCTGGGCCTCGCCAGACGGAAAAACAAAAAATGAAATTGACTTTATTCTAACAACAAAACGTAAGAAAATAACGAACATAGAAATACTAAATACTAGTTTTCCTTCCGACCACAGACTAGTCAGAGCGACAATCTCCATAGAAAAGGTAAAAAACTCAAGAACCCATATAAAAACCGGTACGAAGAACGACTTCAACCCTATCGAGCAGGAATCACTTAAAAATGATTTTTCGCAGTTACAACAACACCATGAACACCTCGAATTGCAATCAAGCTACGACAATCTAGTTAAAAACATCAAAACATCCGTAAGTAAATTGCCCAGGAGAAAAAATAACAACCCCTCGCTACTCACACCGTACATAGAGCACTTGATTGAGGAGAGAAATAAATTAAAATTTAAAGAAAATAAAACAAGGCCAGAAAAAAAAAAATTAACCTCTCTATATCGGTTAATCAAAAAACAAATAAAACTAAATACGAAAGAACAAAGACATAAAGTCATCGAAGAAGAGCTGGAAAAAAGGGCCTCAACAAAGAGTGCTAAAAAGAAATTAGACAAAACCAAAAATTGGATTACAAACTTAAAGACTTATAATTACGATAGCCTCTGATTTCTACAAGAGTCTCTACGAAACACCGGAGCAAATAACTAAGTCTCTACCACACTTAGAGGCAACAAAGGAAGCTCCTGTCATTCCATCATTGCTTGAAAGTGAAATACGAAACGCTATATTACGTCTGAAAACGATGAAATCACCAGGCAGCGACGGAATATCGAACGACACTCTTAAAGCCATTATTGACCCCCTGACACCAGTATTGACACGAATATTCAACGACATACTTCTACGAGAAACAATACCAAAGGACTGGCAGACTTCTATAATTACCTTATTATATAAAAAAGGAGATCCTACGGACATTGAAAATTATCGCCCTATAAGTTTACTGCAAAGTATGTATAAACTATTCACGAGCATTATTTTAAAAAGGATTTCAAATCGCATAGATTTCAACCAACCACACGAACAAGCCGGCTTTAGACATGGCTACTCTACTATAGACCATATATTTACACTGAGACAAATAATTGAAAAATACAGTGAGTGGGGAAAGAAACTCTACATAGCGTTCATAGACTACTCGAAAGCCTTTGACTCTATATATCACGATGCATTAGATGAACAAGGCATAGAAGAGCAATACATTAAAGTTTTAAGAGTTATCTACGAAAACAGTCAAGCAGCCGTTAAGTTAGAGCGGAAAGGAAAACCTTTTAAAATAGGAAGGGGCGTCCGACAGGGAGACCCAATTTCTCCTAATCTTTTTATAACTCTACTGGAATACATCTTCCGAAAATTGGACTGGCAAGAAGTTGGCATTCGTATTAATGGAGAGTACCTAAACCACTTACGTTTCGCAGACGACATAGTATTGATTGCTGAAAACCACAAAGACTTAGAATTCATGGTAAACACGCTAGATCAGGAAAGCAAAAAATGTGGATTAAAGATGAACTCTCGAAAAACTTGTGCTATGACGAATAGTGAGAAAATACCAATAGCCACCGATTTTGGAATGCTGGAATACGTGGACAATTATTTATATCTCGGACAAAATGTACGAGTATCCTTCGTGAACGGAACATCTTACGAAGTCGAAAGACGCATTAAATCAGCCTGGGCAAAGTATTGGTCACTTAAGGAAGTGTTCAAATCGAATCTCCCTCTAAAACTCAAAAAGAAAGCAATGGATACGGTGGTGCTTCCTACACTACTCTACGGATGTCAGACCTGGTCGCTCACGAAGGACATAATACGTAAATTACAAATATTCCAAAGATCAGCAGAACGAAGCATGCTAGGACTAAGACTGAAAGATCGAAAAAGGAATAAAGAAATTAGGGGACAAACTAAGCTAATAGATGCGGCTGAGCTAGCGTGTAAATTAAAATGGCGCTGGGCCGGGCACGTGGCGAGGACAACTGATGGGCGATGGAGCGAGAAAGTGCTTCACTGCGGCTGCGCGAAGACACCCGCCCTGCCCACCGGCCGCGGCGGCGCTGGAGCGACGACATCGTACACATCGCAGGCGGGACTTGGACGAGGACGGCTAAAGATCACAAGACTTGGAAAAAAATGGAGGAGGCCTTTGCCTATAAATGGGCAACTAGCGATACAACGATTTTAATCTAATAATGCATGGTATTATTTATTATTATTTTGGATCATTAATTTCATTTCATACTAGGTAATATAGAATTACCATTCAATTAATAACTAATTCAATAATCTGTAATTGATGACGCGAGAAATAAAGGCTATTTTAATTTAATTTAATTTTAATTTCAGGTTCTCGTTGAAATGCATCTTGTTCTAGCGTCTTTGAAATTGAAATAAAGAATTTAAATATTTCAAATTCTGTGCTAACATCGTTGAGTAGTTTCCGAGCTACTAGGATTATGCTAGTGTTAAATCAAACTTAGCTAACCCAGGTAAAATACCTTCGAAATACAATTATAATTCTAATAAAGTTGTATTGAAAACCATTTTTTTATGGGAAGGGATCATGGTTTCAGGCTAAAATTTAACAGTGCGATGCAGCGTGATTATTGTTTCGTACGGGCATTGAAAGCCCGCTCCGAGAGCGCCGTCTTTTGGTCGGAATGTCGTTGTTCTCTCATCACGTCAATACGGCTAAACAGATTTTAACCGGTTTTGCTACAGGAGTTGTTGGACATCCAAAGATTACCATGGGATTTTTTTACCCGAATACGGTATATAAAATAGGGTTAACCGGACGGAGTTCGCGGACACCCACTAGTATTAACTAAAATCATTATTTCTTAGCACTGATGAGAAATCACTATACTAATGTGTTTTAACCGTAATGCATCAGATTATTTTCTGGCGATCCTTTTAATACCAAAGCATGTAACTACTTTTTACAAGCTTTTAATTATTTTGACTTGTCCCCTGGTGTCTTAATCAAATCTTGCAAAGATTTGAACCACTCGCCGGTGACCGATTGAGCTGAAATTTGTGTAGGTACCCACTTAACTTGATGACAATACATGACATACATATTATGACACCATGAAGCTGGTCTGATGATGGAGCCGAAAGGCGGTCATAGGAACGTTGTAATAAGACGATGCAATCCCGGATGTTCAAAGAAAAATACAGTCCACAAAAACTTGTCACATTTTTTTTGTCAAAAATGTATTTAAATCTCGTTTAGATAGGTCAGTTTCACCATAATGAAACCGAAGTGAACAAAATTAGAACAGTTTAATTTCTGGTAATCTGCCGGTACCTTATCTTGCTTTTTTGTTTCAGAGCCAAAACTTCGTTGCCTTGAGGGCGACGGACGAAACAGGAGAAGCCTGACGTAGTACGTGAGCACTTTCTTTGACTGTGGAAAGTGCTGCGACACATCATTGTGAACGAGCGCATGAGTGCAATAAAACTTTGACTGTGATCGAGCCTCGGAACAAATGTTAGTTTTGCTCGATTCTACCATATATTATGAACACATTGATTGATTTTGTGCTTAATCTACTGGTATTGTGTCATGTATGTTTAGTTAGCGTTCGGAGTCTAATGTGTATGAATGACAGCGAATGAAGACTGATATTCAGTGACCCTAGTTTCCAAATGAGTACCTACATTAGTGCATAATGTATTTCCATCGTTTTATCACAGTGTTATGTAAAAAGTTCGTGTTAGTAAGTTTCCTCTATCATCTTCCGTAAAATAGCGGAGATGGAAATATAAAAAAGAGCTTGCGCGACGAAATGCGATTAAAATACGTTAAGTATGCACTATATTTATGTGTAATTAAAATAGAGACCAAGTTCGGATAGTTTTAGAATAGATTATAATACATAGATTTTTTATTTGTTATAATCTTACATAGTCAATGTAAGCTATAACACAATCATATCCATTAGTATCATTACATATAAAATAAATTAAATTCGGTATTCTTTTTTTAAATTTGGTATAGGTACATATGTGTAGGTACGGAACCACCACCTTGTGCTGGTGCGTGATACCTATTTCTTCTTCTGGGTTCAGTATGTATCATAAATATTAATATCATAATATAATGTGCGTTATAAGATCAAGTTTCGGTTTGTTGTACGAAACACTATGTTTTTACATAAAAAGCTGAAATGTTAAATGCTTGTAATTAATTATTGTATTCTTATAGTGCGAATGTATCCTTACAAAGGATGACATTGAAAGCGAAAGTGAGTTAAAGTAAATAACTACCAAGAATAATTGTGAATGACTGTTTTGTATTAAATCTCTCAAAACCAGATTCCTTTTATATAATTGTAGAGAAACATACCCTGGGTAAATCATTAATCACTTTATGGAAATGAAGCATGGGCTGTTAGATTGTTAAGCTTAATTAAATAAAAGTCTTAATGTTTTATAATATTAAAGGAATAAATTGCAAAAAGCTTGTACAGTAGTCTTACTCAATCCGGCACTATTAAAAACTAAGGGGCGCCAGATTAATTAGAAAAAAAATAAAAATTGTCAGGAACGGCCCGACATTTAGTGTTCGTCAGGGGCAGCTATCCGTGCTGCTACGCGTAAAAAAGCCGCGTTGAGTGGACCGCGAGTCGTGAGCTTAAACCGTCTTTATAATATTTAAGTGTCGGATTAGTGAGGTTTTTCTGTATTTTGGTAATTCTATGCGTAACTTTGACTTTAGACTGCATATCCACCAAACCCGTGCGATAAAACGCGACAGGGCGCAAGCTAAGTTATGCGGGCTTAGGTAGTGAGTGTGAAAATGTGCCCAAATAAGCGAGGATGGCTACCAGATTTTTTTCAGATACGCTGGCGCACATTTAACGCGTACATTCTTACCTTAGTTTCTCTTTTCACATCTCTATTATGGCTATCCCTTTCCAAACAAAACAGCTTTGTTTACTCCAAATAGAGAGGGAAGAGTTGAGTGTCACTACATAAACGTTTTTGTATGTGAAAGGAACCCTACTCCGTTGAATCCATGTCCACCAAAGTATCTCTGAGGCTAGGAAAACAAAATATAAAAAAAAAAACTCGGAAGTCGCTTAGCAGCCTTGAGCAGCCTTAGTCTCTAATAGCTGGTTGAATTGACTTGTGTCAAATATTGAGTGTATATATGCTTTCTATGTGTTGTTTTTTTTTACTAGAATGTCGCTTAGCTACGAGCGAGCATAGCGCTAGTGAATTTGCTGCCTTACGCCCGATTAACTGCTTAAGAGGCCTTATTCCTTTTAAAATGCTAATCAGCTTTAGCTGCTAAGCAGTTTTAGACATTTTCTCTATGATCAAACATGTTTCTTAACATATTATTGATGTGACTACCTAGAACAGGGCTATTGGGATTTATTTGTATATTATTGAAACCTTCAGTTTGAATTTTTCATTGATAATTTTTGTTTCAAAAACTACTAGAAATTTACAAAATTCATGCGGAAAATTGTTTTTTTCAACTTATTTTCAACTGCACGCAATTAAAGCATGAAATAGCTATGTTACTACTTTACTACATAGAACTCGGGGAAAAGTATTATTCACTTCAAAAAGTTGGTTGAAATAATCAATATATTTGTCATAATATGAAAAAAATAATTAAAAGGAATAAGGCCTCTTAACCGCTTACTTTAACCCGTCTAATTGTTTAATGGTTCTTGTCAAACATCGGGATTATGTGTTATAGAGATACATTAACAAATGTAAACATGTTTATTCTTATTATCATATACCTACCGCTAACCTGGTATTTAGGCAGCTTTTGGCAATCATTGAACATTTTTAAAATGTTTAAACTAATTAGTTTTTGCTTTTCGTACTTCAATCATTGTTCAATTATTATTAAATTTTAAAATCGTTTTGGAAATCAGTTTTCTATGGAGAAGGGTCATTTCAGGAAAAATCTTAACAGCACCAGCCGTCAAGCGCCTTCTGTTGGTAAAAAATTGTCTCCGCTCTTCACGTCGAAACAGCTAAATGGATTTTACCTATTTTGGAATAGCCGGATATTCACAGGTGGCCATAGGATATTTTTTACCTACTCGTAACTAAGATAAAGAAAAAATTGAGGACGCAGATAAAGTTGGGGACCTTTTAGTAAATAATTTCTTAATGACATAAAATAAATGTATAATTATTTAAACAAACCAAAGACTAACTGATAATTATTATTAGATTCTTTTTAGGGTTCCGTAGTAGTCAACTAGGAACCCTTATAGTTTCGCCATGTCCGTCTGTCCGTCCGTCCGTCCGCGGCTTAGCTCCGTGATCATTAGTACTAGAAAGGTGAACTTTGGTATGAGTATGTGTATGTATCATGCCGACAAAACGGTAAAATAAAAACTAAATTTTTTTTTTTTCTGGTACCTCTCAAACTCCTAAAGTGGGGGTGATTTTTTTTTCGTTCCAACCCTAGAGTGTGGGGTGTCGTTAAATAGGTCTGTTAAAAATAATACGGGTCTCCAAACATTACTTTTTGATAAAGTCAGTAGTTTTGTAAATATTCTCTCCGAAAATAAAAAAAATAGTGTTCCCCCCTCTAACTTTTCAACCACAGGTCAAAAAAATATGAGAAAATTCATGAAAATGAGGCCTTAGTACTTTCAATGAAAACTATATTGAACAAAATCGGTCCATCCGTTTTTGAGTTATCGCAAAATTTTATAATTTTCTTTAAAAGGACGTAAGTTGACTTCCAGAAGGTAATAAGTAATTACAGTTACTTTGGCGTTAACGACCTTTTTCCGTCTTTCCGTCTTTGACCGTCTCTAGTGAAGGATGAGCAACTACGGAACCGGCACTGAGCGTGGCCCGACATCCTCTTGGCCGGTTTTTATCTTGGACAAATCGGCTTTTGATAGGATATTCGCGTCCCACTTTAATTAGGTATGTTTATAAATATACCACTCTGAATATTGAAACTCGAATCAAATTAATTTTTTGATCACAATTTCGGTGATGGCGGTCGGCTTAAACGTAAAAAGTCTTTCCCAATATTACTTTTCCATTTTGTTTAATGGACATACTTTAAGCGCCGCCGCCGTCCGATATGCGAGCTGTAAAAACTCCTCTTTTTGTAGCTGTTCGATTGGCAAATACGGAAAATATTAAGTCCTCCTTGTTAAAAACGGATCGCGTTTGCATAGGTATACTAAATTCATAAGTGACACAAGCCCTTTTTTATATTTCGTCTTCGAAAAGGAAGCAAAATAAGTAAATAAAAACCCTGCAGTGATTTTAAGTGGAAAATATTCCTACATATTGTAATAACCAAAACTGTAGTTTAAAGTAAAATCGTATTGATCTTGTAACATGATATTGTCATGGTAAAAGTTATTTGTTATGCAAGGCTGCAAAGTTGTTATTTGGCGCGAGTGTTGAAATTGAAAGCTGAGCGTAGCGAGGCTTTCAAGACACGAGAAGCTAAATAGTTTTGCAGCCATGCGGAACACACAACTTTTCACCTCACTACAGCGAGGAAAATGCAAGATTCAAGAAAAACAATTAAAACAAAAATAATCATATATAATTTTGCCTTCTATTTAACACATCAAAAAAACATAACACACTCAAATCCAAACCAAATAAATACGAGAGAGGCACACACATTAAAAATAATATGGCCGTAATTTGTATTATTCGTCGTGTATATTTTATCGTTAAGATTTTCTTAAGCACTGTTATATTATATTTGTATTTGAAACTACTTGACACATTCGTTGTGAATGTGGGAGAATGGCATTCTGGGAAGGATTAGTTGGCCACTCGGAAGTATATTCCATAACACTTGCTTTGGAAGTTATTGGACGATGGGATCCGAACAAGATTATTTCGGCTTTATCTTCTTTAAAAAGGCCAATAGTTTCGGTAAATTACTTATCGTCTCTAAATATTTATAACAAATCCTTTGTCGTTTTAATGCAGGCTTTTTGCATTGAATAAATACTCCAAATTGGGCTTAACTTTCTTGTTTTTGATCGTATCCTGCCTTTTCGCAGAACTATTTTTGGCCGAATTTCATTTGCCAACTAACGTTTCGCCGACTTTTCACTTTGACAACTAACGATTACCAAATTTTTGTATGACAACTTTTCACTTGGCAGAATTATTGTAAAGCAGATTATTATTATGCCTTTAAACTTTTGGCAGACTAATCATTAGTCAAATCTTTCACTTGGTCGAACAACTTTTGGACGATTAACGTTTCGTTGATGGAACAGTTCCCTTTTCATACATTAGGCAAGTGACAAATAAGAAAAAGATACATACCAATGCTTACATATTTTTTGGTTGGCCGAAACTCTGGCAAGCAAGAGTAACTGCGACAAAATGGAATAGTGGGAATATGTGTCAAAACCCAAAAACTGTAGGTTAGGTTAGGTTTGTTTTATGACCATGGATAGCGGAGCGTCAGATTGCTTGCTTACATGAAGGTAATATTAAAATGCTTGCAAGTATAAAAAAAAAAACATACTATACATATATTTATAATTTACTTTTAGAATAGTTTTTAATTTTTAGTTTTAAATATTAGTTTGTAATTGGTAAATTTACCACATACCTACATATTTTGTTTATTTTTTAGCAAGAATTTACTAATAATACCACTACAGTCTACACTTTTAAATTGGAAGCAATGCACATCAATAATTTTTCTTCTGAGTAGGTATGTAGATTTAAAACATTTGGTAAACAATAAACAACTAAGTGTATATTATGCCAACTAAAACATTCTGCTACATGAAAGGTGGCGTTTTAAAAATTTACGTAATAAAACACAGACCAAAAGTTAAGTTGGTAACGGTGAGGTTGGCAATTAATAAGTTGGCAATTGATAAGTTGGGAAATGAAAGGTCGGCGAAATAAAATTCCGGGAAACGGGAGTTGGGAAGTTATAATCGGCGTAACAATTTTCTGCGAAAAATAAGAGAACCGTTTTTGATATTTCTATAAAGTAAGACAACAGTATTACAAAAATTTACGTTGTTTACGTTAATTGTGAAACTTTCAACTTTTTAATTATTATTTTTTTATCGGGTGCGTTTAGAAATTACTCTTGTGTTCCAACTTTTATAACAAATAAATATTAAAATTTGTGTTGTATTTAATATATTTACATAGCTGGGCACCGTTAATCAAAAAGTTAACTTCGTTAATCGTTAATCCGCTACAAAAAAAGTTAGCTTCGTTAAACGTTAAAGCGTTACATTTTGGAAGAATTAACGGAAGTTAACGTTAATCGTTAATCCGTTAATATGTGTAAAATTGCATTTTTAGGGTTCCGTAGCCAAATGGCAAAAAACGGAACCCTTATAGATTCGTCATGTCTGTCTGTCCGTCTGTCTGTCCGTCCGTATGTCACAGCCGTTTTTTTCCGAAACTATAAGAGCTATACTGTTGAAACTTGGTAGGTAGATGTATTCTGTGAACCGCATTAAGATTTTGATGCAAAAATAAAAAAATAATAATAAATATTGGGGGCTCCCCATACTTACAACTGAAAATCAAACAATTTTTTTTCATCAAACACTTACGTGTGGGGTATCTATGGATAGGTCTTCAAAAATGATATCGAGGTTTCTATATTTTTTTTTTGTAAACCGAATAGTTTGCGTGACAGACGCTTCCTAAGTGGAAAAAAGTTGGTCCTCCCCCCCACTAACTTCTAAAATAAGAAAATGAAAAATCTAAAAAAAAACACATGATGTACATTACTATAAAAACTACCAAAGAAAATTGTTTTGAACGAGATAACGTAAGTAGTTTTTTTTAATACCTAACTTTGCACCTAATTTATATGGGGCGCTATACATACCAGGTGCAAACTTAACTTAACCGCTTAGGGATGGAAAGTGTGTGTACGGAACCCTCGGTGCGCGAGTCCGACTCGCACTTGGCCGGTTTTTATATCGTTCCGTTAGTGAACTTACGTACGACGCTTACACGCAAAAAGTATTTGCTGGGCCGATCTGGATACAAATTCCATATACTCAGTCAAATGTGGCCATGGATTCTCATCAGGACCGCTGGAATCCGATTCCATGTCTTCCATGATATGGTTTTAATTACTACACTGCACAGTACACTTTTTCTATCTAACTAAATTACACTGTACTCTTCTTTATCAACACGCAAATGATCACTGATAGTAATTTATAATAACAATAACAAACAAAACACTCGTCACTCTAAGCACCGGCGCTAAGTAATGAAATGATCAAACGAAACAAATCTCTTCGCAGTTTTCTCACTCGCACGCGCCGGCAAAATATATCTAGTTTTGTTTTTGTTTCACACGCGCCGCCCGGCACTTGTCGTTTCATACTTGTCTGAACCTGTTTTTTCGCGCCGCACCGCGGTGCCGTGCGGTGAATAGTAGGCATTGGATTAACGATTAACGGACTTCGGCATATTAACGGAAGTTAACGTGTCCGTTAACATTTTTAAAAGTTAACTTAAAAGTTAATCCGTTAATCAAAATGTTAACTTCGTTAATTAACGATTAACGAGTTAATGCCCTGTATATTTACTAGTCAAAATATGTAAATAAAACTGAAATACTTAGGTACTATTAATATATTATATAAACATGTTTAACATAAAATAAAGTGTAGAAAAATAAAAACTTAAAAATCTGGAACCACAAACCAGGTTTCTAGACGTGATATTGTAGGTGTATTTATTTTTAAAGTAGTATTCAGACGTACATATGATTTTAGCCGGCCTGACCAGATCGCCCTTTATTAGCGTGCGTTGATTGGTTATTCGAAGATTTATCGACTGATGAAATCAGTCATGCGTTGAAGGTGTCTTAAATATAAAAAGTTACATGCACCACAGAGAATCAAAATAGTCGTGTTCGAAATTCAAATGACTTTTGCACGCTAGCGGATAAAATAGACTTTTGCACACAGATTTCGCCCTATAAACGGAGGTTTTCCGAGCGAGTGAGGTGAAAAGGTAATACTCGTATATTGTCGGTATTGAGTTATTGGTACCTCCTTATAGTTCAAAACATTCTCCTTCATAAATGCAAAAAGAACAAGATCGCTATGTTGAGTATTATTATTTTTAATAATTTTTTGAAGTTTCAACGTATCTTTGTACTGTTTTGAGATATTCGAGTTTAAAGTTTGAAAGCCTAAAAAACCTAGTTATAGGTTGAAGTTATGGAGATAGCGGTTTTAAAATGTTCCACATAAATTATATTACTCGATAAATCATATGTTGTCTCCAACATTTTACATTTTATAGATGTAATACTATAATAATGCACGTAGGGTGTAGTCAAGAATCGAAAATAAAATATTTTATATAGGTAACTCAAAATCGACAGATTTTCAGTTGGCTTATGTTGATTTCTGAATATGATGTAGGTAAGGTTTATAATAAAAATAATGAAACAACCATATATCTCAAGGCATGATTTTTTTATAATATGACAAAAAATGCAACACTTACATAAAAAGTATATAAAATTAACATTATAATTTTTAATTCTCATAGTTTACGTTAATTTAGGAACAAAACTAACGATCAAGTGTAATTAAACACAAAAGTAATGTAGTTTTCTATCAAAAAAGTGACTTCAAAGTTTAGTATTTTTAAAATGATTTTTGTATTTAAAGTGATCTAGGGTACCACATTGTCGCTATTCATAAGTTCAGAGAAATAAGAATTCTACTTCCATTATTTAACATGGTGTCTGCACTATAAGTGCATATATCTAATACAAATCTTATTATGAATCAATAACATTAACTTATTTTATAAAAAATAACACATTAAACATTAAACATTAATGTTCAGCTTGAACGTTATCGGCTTATAAAGTCTATGCTCCGGCCAACACCGATACAAATCCAAAACCCCGAACCCTTTCAACTGGAATTGCAGAATCGCTTCGAATGCCTGGGTGATTGCGAAGACGTGGACGAATTTAACGACAGGGTTGTGGAAACTGTCCTAACGGTGGGATCTAAGTTCTTTAAGACCCACCGTTCAAAAAGAACTAAAAAGATCTCTGATCACACTCTCGAGGTCATGAAGGAGAGGCGCGGTATGATTCTGCATTCCCCTGATGACGCTTCTCAGTACCGAAGGCTCAACAAACAAATCTCAAAGTCTCTGACTCGCGACCTGCGCCAATTCAATACAAATTGTATTGAAGAGGCTATTGAGCGGAACAAAGGCTCCAAAGTGTTCGCACGAGATTTGTCTATAGGACAGAGCCAGCTGACAAAGCTGAAGACAGGGGATGGTAGAATCGTGTCGTCTAGGCCTGAGCTCCTGGGGGAGGTCGAGGCGTTCTACGGACAGTTATACACGACAACGCGGACACCTGTCATGAACCTAGCCAAAGATCCAAGAGCTAGGTTGACCCGACACTACACAGAAGAAATCCCGGACGTCAGCCTGTACGAGATTAGTATGGCTCTCAAACAGCTTAAAAATAATAAGGCGGCGGGTGATGACGGAGTTACCTCAGAGCTTCTAAAAGCAGGTGGAAAACCGGTCTTAAAAGCCTTGCAAAAGTTATTTAACTCCGTCATACTCGAGGGGAAAACGCCACAGGCATGGCGCAGAAGCGTAGTGGTACTGTTCTTTAAGAAAGGCGATAAGACCCTTTTAAAGAACTACAGGCCCATCTCGCTTCTGAGTCATGTTTATAAGCTGTTTTCGAGAGTCATCACGAACCGTCTAGCACGCAGGTTTGACGACTTCCAGCCTCCCGAACAAGCCGGCTTCCGTAAAGCTTTTAGTACCATAGACCACATCCATACGCTGCGGCAGGTTATACAGAAGACCGAAGAGTATAACCAGCCATTATGCTTAGCGTTTGTGGACTATGAGAAGGCTTTCGATTCAGTCGAGACCTGGGCAGTGCTGCAGTCTCTCCAGCGGTGCCAAATTGACTACAGGTATATTGAGGTACTAAGGTGTTTGTATGAGAATGCCACTATGTCAGTCCGCGTCCAAAACCAAGACTCGAAACCTATCCAATTGCAGCGTGGTGTGAGGCAAGGAGATGTTATATCTCCTAAATTGTTCACAGCTGCATTGGAAGACGTATCCAAGCTTCTGGATTGGGACGGACTTGGCATCAACATAAACGGCGAATACATCACCAACCTCCGCTTTGCTGATGATATCGTGGTCATGGCTGAGACCCTGGAAGACCTCGGCAAAATGCTCAACGACCTCAGTAGGGTCTCTCAACAAGTGGGTCTTAAAATGAACATGGAGAAAACGAAAATTATGTTTAACTCCCATGTGGCACCCACTCCACTTAGAGTTGGAGACTTTGCGCTCGAAACTGTATACGACTATATCTACCTTGGACAAACGATCCAGTTGGGTAGGTCGAATTTCGAAAAAGAGGTCACTCGTCGAATCCAACTCGGATGGGCAGCGTTCGGGAAGCTGCGGAATGTCTTCTCGTCCCAAATACCGCAGTGTCTTAAGACGAAGGTCTTTAACCAATGTGTGTTGCCAGTGATGACATACGGCACTGAAACGTGGTCGCTTACAATGGGCCTCATAGGAAGGCTCACAGTTACTCAAAGGGCAATGGAGCGAGCTATGCTCGGAATTTCCTTGCGGGATCGAATTCGAAATGATGAGATACGCAAGAGAACCAAGGTTGTAGATATAGCTCAGACAGTCGCCAAACTTAAGTGGCAGTGGGCGGGGCACATTGCTCGTAGAATCGATGGCCGTTGGGGCAGAAAGGTTCTTGAGTGGCGACCGCGGACCGGAAGACGCAGCGTTGGAAGGCCTCCAACAAGGTGGACCGACGACCTGGTTAAGATCGCGGGTAGAAATTGGATGAGGGCGGCGCAAGATCGATCGTTGTGGAGAACTTTGGGGGAGGCCTTTGTCCAGCAGTGGACGTCTATAGGCTGATATGATGATGATGATGATGATGATGATAAAAAAATAACAGTATTTTCATCAGCTTTACTAATTTAGATCAAGTTTGTTAGTTTAACATTCCTTAGGGTACCACATTGTCGCCTTATGACTTATGAGATCAAACTTATGATTAAGACTTATTATAATAAAACTATTACTTACAAAAGTAATAATTTGCGTTTAACATGAAAATGATGAATAATAATGTACACAACCTCGCACCTAGGGGTACGTAAGTGCTGACGCCAAGTCATTTAAATAAATTCTTACGTCTGATAGAGATTGGTGACTTTGTACGAGTATTAACTGATTATCTATACGGTTGTCCCTCAGAAGCTTGTTAAATATATTTATATTATATTAAATGTATATATATGTATGTATGTATTAATAGTTTATATATGTTATTATTAGTAGTCTTATTATTTTTAATACCTTTTTGTACTCGTACACGGTGTTAATTTGTCTATCTTCTTCTCGTACTCACTCAATTGCTCAAAGGTTAACTGGAAGAGATCGCTTACAGGGATAAGTTTACCTTTGTACCTATATGTTATTTGTAATAGATGTATATTTTAAGTGTTTTTGTGTACAATAAAGTGTTTACTTACTTACTTAATATAAGCCAACTATATTTTCTGTTAAAAAGTTTTGATTTGTCACTAACTTATATCCCTCCCCTTATTTATATTTAAGTTTTTGTTATGTAATTAATCAGTATTCAAAGCATCTGCTAGGCACCCGGATTATTAAAATTGATAGTATGGCACACTAACTAGAGAAATTTTCTATTATCTATATAATAGCAAACCTATCTCCGTTGCTAATTTTATATAAATTATAACGCATTTTATATCGGCAATTATTACATGTTATGTTTTCCAAATTATATTTTTTATTTTCAAAGCAAATAAGTTTAATCAGTTTACTTCAAGCTTATGAGCGACAATGTGATACCCTAGTCGGTAAACTTTGATAGTGTTTTTTCCTACTTTTAGTAGAAACGTTTATTTTTTTATCAATACACCGTATTATTTTAAGTGTGTAGAAGCTATTTTCGCTATTTTCGAGTTGATTAACAAAATCAGTGATAACTGGGAATCCATAAGCGACAAAGTGGTACCTTAGCCATGATAACGTCACATTTGGTTGTACCTAACGCAAGATTCTCGTACATACTCATTATTATTAAAAATTATAATATTTTGTATGAAACTGTAGCAAGGTAAGGTTACAATTTGCTATTTAAGTCTCAATAAAAACAAAGTACCTACATAATGTTTTTAAAAGGGAATTCTAAGAAAAATATAATAAGCCTAGGAGGAGGGTAAGGTATATCTTTACTACTTAGTAGTAAGGGAATGCCTGTTAGTTAAACATTGTTAATGACGAAAATTGGCGAATCAACCTATTGACAAATTTGAAACTTCGTAGTAAAATTTAGGTTTGAAACTTCGTAGTAAAATTTAATCAAAAGAATTTTTATAAAATTTAACCGTAAAATAATAAATAATGTTTAAAGTTAAGGTTTACCTTATAGGTTTAATGTCCCAATTGTTAAACCTATAAACAGAAAATATATGTATACATAATGTATAAAAGATCAAATTCTTGGTAACACCAGAACCAGTCAAAAATGTTGGTCAAAAAGTTGATTCACCCAACGAACGATTATTGCCATTGGTAGGTAGGTATATCAATAAAATGGAAATTTGAAAATAATTATGAATGTTTAATTTAATTAATGTTAGTTAGGCTTGCTTATTTGACTGTTAGTTAGGCTTGTTAAAAAGAAAAGACATTTTGCGGTTGTATAATGATTGTTAGAACCATAACAAGATGAAATCTTGACAAGAATCTCTCTCTTGATATTTTAGAAACCTAATGCAGACAAGTTTTTTTTAGAGATAGTATACGTCGTATCGCTGTTACGATTAAGATTGTACAAAATGAATGTTTACCTTAAAACTATTAAATTAGGTAACTTTATTAGATTGTGTTTTATTTCCCGCCTCGGTGGTCATCGTGGATTTTAAGTTAATAAGGCTTAAATAAAATACATCATGGTATAAGATCCCTATTAAAACTTCGTGCGTTTCAATCTGTTATTGATTTGTGGGCTCACAAGTTTTGTGAGTCGTCTTGCCTGATATCAAAACGAAGGTTATTCTCTTCAAAAGGTTACTTGAACTATAGCGATAAACATATCGGAAGCACCTCTCCCTTCAAAGCTGCGAAAAGGCCAGCATTTTTGTAAATGGAGAAACTTACGTTAAGTATAAAGATAGCAAAAAAGGCCGTCAGCAAACGCCTACGAAACTAGGCTTAAGGTTGGCTTAAGGATCCCAAGCCGCAAACAACTCCGTTGGGTTCCACCCACCTGCGATAACAGCGACCATCAACGGGGTTCCGGCCTCATTTCACTGGAAATATTTGCCTCTAACCTTTACCACGGAATGCCGTGTAGAAAGTACGTATAGGGTGATCAATCCAAATGGGTCAGTAGGGAAAAAACTGAAACTATAAGAGATAGGGTAATCCGTTCTTAGGAACCATGGCGTCATTTTAGATTTAATAGAAACAGTTTTTTTTTTTTAAATCTCATACATAACGGGGAATCCCACATGGTTAAAATTCTGTAAGTAATCACATGTCGTAATGTAACATTCTTCACAGCGTTTTTGACCGGTTTACCTACGTATTAAATTATTTATGAGATTTATAAAATAAATAATAATGTTAATCTTATGAAATCCAAAATCGTCGCCAAGGTTCCTAAAAACAGATTTCCCTACCTCTTATAGTTTCTGATTTCTCTCTACTGACCAATTTGGATTGATCACCCGTTATACTATATCAGGGTGGCCCATTTAGATCGGTCTCTATGGGAAAGTCTGAAACTATATAAGACATACGAAGATCTGTTCAGTCCGTTCTTAGGAACCATGTCATCGATTTTAATAACAAGAAAAACTGCAATCATGAATTTAAAAAAACCTGTCCTCAGCTCGGGAATCGAACCCGGACGTTTTGAAAAATAAGACTAACTTTTTTTTTTTTTTAATCGGACAACCTCAAAAATCAATCTAGTCCCACAGTAAGCTATAGGCTTGTGTTATGGATACTAGACGATGATAACGATACTTATATAGATAAATGCATACTTAAATACAAATAACATCCATGACCCAGGCACAAATATTCGAGTTCATCACACAAATATTTGCCCTTGCCGGGATTCGAACCCAGGACCGTCGGCTCAGTAGGCAGTTGCTTAACCACTGCGCCAGCCGCGTCGTCGTTACTGACTGAGCCGGCGATCCTGGGTTCGAATCCCGTTCGTTCCTCGGTCATGGTTGTTTTCTAATGTATGGACTACTAGCTGCGCTGCGCGGTGTTACCTACTCCCTCATCCCACGGGGAAACTAACATTTTTCGGGACAAAAAGTAACCTATGTGTTGATCCAGAGTGTCAGCTATAGTACCAATTTTCTAAGCTAAGCTTATCCACTTAAGAACAGAACACCATTGAGTGGTAAACCACAAATTAAGATAACGAGCTCGTAGCAAAAGCAGATTGTAACCACCTTGGAAGGTTAATATAGATTATCGACTCTATTTCCTTGGACATGAAACTACAAAATACACTAACAGAATAATGGTAATCATAACTCTTAGGAATTTTACAACCGTCCGACTATCCACAAGAACTATTGTCTTGAAAAAGGACTATGAACTCTCATCATCAACCATTTTAAACCTATTCAACAAGGAATAAGGTTGAAAATTCAATATTTATTTTATTTTATTTTATTTTATTTATTTATTAGGTTTGCCAACAGGTACAATACTATATAACATACATAAAAAACAAATGCAAGTACGAAACATATCAGAGCACGCAATATCCACGCAATGTAGTTCTAATCTTTTTTTGTAAGTAACTGGTTGGCGCTTACGAGAACAAAAGCAGATAGGATTGTATTAGACACAATGCCATTGTGAATGCAGGTAAGTGGATGAGCTTAGTTTAAAAAAATTGTACTATACCTTCATTCCAAAATTTATCAAAATTGGTCCAGTCGTGGTCCAGTCGATCCAAGCGTGAAGAAGTAAACATACACATAAACACACTTACAGACTTTCGCCTTTCACGTTTTTCGCATTTCAATCGTTGTCTAAAACCCATAGTACAAGCATTTCTTAGTTTAGGACTAGATCAATTTAAGTAAGATTATCTCTTAATCCTTATTGAGGTATTTTATTTCTTATGTGGTCAAAGATCACCATTTTTTTTGGACGAACGATGTGATTTTCCGGCGCTTCTGCGGGCGACTACCGACACCACAAACAGCGTAAACACATCGCAGTAATAATGTGATCTAGTTGTTAAGTTTATTTCATTTTAGGGTTCCGTACTTCAAAAGGAAAAAACTGAACCCTTATAGGATCACTTTGTAGTCCGTCTGTCTGTCAAGACCCTTTATCTCGGGAACGCGTCACTCAGATCTACAGTTCCTTGAATTGAAATTGAGAAAAAATGAAACATGAAAAATGATACGGCCGCTTATGCCACAAAAACCCTCCCGTATTTTCCCTTGACCTTAAACTATGAAGTTTGACAAGTAATGCCGTCTTATATTATACTACAAGCAAGCATGGGGAAATCTTAAAACTACCTATACATTTGTAATTAAATCATAGCATGCTGTGTCTACTAACTATTTTAGGGTGTACAAAAATGTAACCGATACATCATAAATTATGTTATGATAATTTTGTAGTATCCAATTTGTGGACCATAAAAAAAAAACATTCAATAATATTGATAGTCTTTATTAAAAGTACGTAGAACAGTTTTCCAATGGCAGAGTTATGTAAGTTTGTCGCTCAGTCCAGTTTATCATTTCATTAGAGCACGTTCGCGTTAGAGCAATATTAATTCAGTGAATAAAGGATTTTGACCTTGAAAACGGTCCGGTAGTTTTGAATTTTGGATATGTTGTCTAGGATGGTTAGTCAGTGTTTAAAATGCAAAATGCACAATCCATTTTGTTTCTAGGACAGATAGTTACGGAGATATGCACATTTAAAAAAACTTAAGAAATTGCAATTTCCAACTCAAAAACATACTTTTGGATTATATCTTCATTTAGGTGCATTTTAGCTAGAACAGTGCTTAAGCAATTTTGTAGAGAATTAAATTTACTATAATTTACATTTCACATTCTGTTTCTAGGACAGATAATCACGGAGATATGTTAAAAAAGAAAGTCACGTTTTCCGAAAATGTATGTAAAAATGGACATGAGTTTTATAAGCAATTATATTTCCTACATGTTTTAATTTGTCAGGTCACACATAGTAATAGTACTTTAGTCTCTATTCACCGTATTATATGCAGTGCTTAAATAGTTCGTACGGAACCCTCTGTCCGCGTGTCCGACTCACACTTGACCGGTTTTTTTTTATTTAATATGTTTGTTAAATTGTAAGGTATATCTATGGGCCTTTTAATTTTCAAAGCTTACACTTGGATATTCAGAAATTTAGGTTATAGAGGGAGACAAACATGCACCAGACGCATGTTTTTGTCGCATTATCATAGATTAAAGGTAATATTAGTCGTTTACTATTTTTAAACCGACTTGAAAAATGAAGAGGTTCGCTTTTCCTATACTGATCTTTCAGAACTTAAGTCACATATCAACCGATTTCAAAATATAAACCTAGTGAATGGAATTCCATCCTCGTGAAAATTTAGTTGTGATGATGATAAATGAGTGTATATCTCTTTTAAAACACTATGTTACCCTTAGGATAGTGGAAATTATGTTTAAACGCGAGCGAAGCCGCGGGCAAAAACAAGTATATGATATTTCCGGCCGACTTCAAAAATTATTTTTGTATCTTTATTCTGTGGTCTCCGTCATTTATAAACCGATTTAGAGAACGATATTTTTTGTTCGAGAGTAGACATTTCCAAATTGGTCCCATAAAATTTTGGTTCAGACGTGATGACGAGTTGAAATTGGTTATTCTAAAATGATTGATGTAACCTCACTATATTATGATCAAATAAATAAAATGAAAATAACTGCCACATTAAGCATGCTACTGTCGATGTCGGTTTGAAAACTGTTGAATAATACAAGTTCTTCAAAATGAACCGTTTTCTTTAACGGTGCAAAACTAACATTTCCCTAACTTTCTCCGGAAGTTACAAGTCGCTCGTCAGCCATAGTTGGGCAAGTGCGCAAAAAGTTTTCATGTTACCACAGAATGCTAAAACGTTATGTTTTTTGGAACGTTCCATAAGAAAACAACAGAGTGAATGGCGACCTGCGCGCCTTAACTAAATTATGTTATTAAATAATAGTTATAAAATAAATAAGGTTTTACGGGACGGGAATATGCGTATCTGGCCAGATTTTTATTTTGTTGTCGATTTAGTTTTTTTCTCAGAAATCAATAAAATTTGGTCAGTTGGTAAAGTTGCTTAAATGCTGAACAAGGTAGGCCCAATTTCACGATATGTCCTACAAAATTTTCCATTGAGTTTCAATAAATGTATGGAAGGCTAATTCCAAGTTGCGGTTTAACCCTGGGATAGTGGCGCCACAAACAGTTTTCATATGGCAATAAAATGTCAGTAGCGATACGTCAACAACTAATGTCAAAACTGATTGGCTATCGAAATGCTGCTCAAGCTTTCGTTTTTCTTCTGAAATATTGCTTTATTTGGCTTTATTATGCGGAAATTATTTAAATTCGTAATACGTCAGTGGCATTCAAGGACTTTTAATGTCAATTACCAAAAGAGAATCCTTGCCTATGAAATAAAGTACCACTAAAAATCCGCAATATGACGAAGGTAAAAAAGCAACTAGTGCTGTAAGCAATAAAATATTTTTTTAAGAGTTGTGTTCTTGAAACTTTTAATAACGGATTATCGATGGCGAGCTCGCAACAATCCCGCCATAGGGCGGGTATGGGTATGGGTAGGCCTCCCACAAGGTGGACTAACGGCACAGAATACATAAAAGTACTAAAGGTCTAGTGAACATCGCTTGAGTCCGCTGAATGCGGACGGTTCAGTACCGGTCTCGGTTCTGGTTATTTGGTTTATTTTAGTTGCTGATGATGTACTTTTGCAATTCTCGAGCTACGTCGTTTACTCTGGTTTTCTTTTTGATTTCTGATTGTCGAAGAAACTAACATAAAAGAACGTAGTGAAACGAGCATAGTGTTAGAGTTAAACCACTCAAATAGTTTATGAGTAGTTTATTCCGTGGACAGTGATAGGTTGAAGATGATGAATCGTAATACATAGCAACCGTCACATTTAAATCTAACGTTACGTTACTACAAAACCAGCCAGACATCGGTACAACATGTAGTTTATATATAGGCTCCAACACATAGTTCTCCATTATGCGAATCGAGTAGTTATGTATACTTAGTACGGAAACCTCGATACGCTATAGTACGACTCGACTTTGTTTTTATTTCTCTTGTTCCGTGAGACATGATTGCACGATTTAGGGTTTAGGGCGTTTTTATGAGTTTGTCGACGAGAGAATAATAATCAACAGGGACAACGGGTATAATTTACTGCTGAGACGTCACAAAATGCAAATTTTATTAGAGCGATATTTTCATTTTGCAATTTTTACAGCTTACCGCTGTTTGCGTTACATTTGAACTGTTGAGACGGAAATACACTAAATTTACAAATATCAGATTGTAAAAAAGAATTCGTAACTGTCTTCAGTTTTTCAAACAAAACTTAACACTGGTATTTTATCCCACTTTAAGAGGACAAAGACAGTAAAGTTACAAAAATCCATAAGTCAGTGAATTTGTAGTTTTAAGTTTCTCAGAACGAACAGTTTTTACATAATTGTATGTAAAAACTGTTCGTTCTGAGAGTTACCGTATAAGAAATTAAATACATTTATAAATTTGAGTTTACTTTGGTACATTTTTATTCAATATTTAATTAAAAAATATGCAATTTGAAGAATTATTATTAGGTTATTAGGAAATTATATTATTATAAAATTAATGAAAGAATTAAGTTGAAACTAATACATGTTTGCTGACTAGAAAAAGGGTTAAAAATTACACAATTTTTTTATGTTTTGTAACACAGTGTATATGTCAGTTTTAACGATAAAGTAATTGGGCGTACAATATCAATACATACAAATATTTTAGCTTACATTTTATTGAGCAGTGCTAACACTTGCATCTTACTCGAGTAGGTATCTAGCGCGTAGATACAAATTTGATATTTGAGAGATGAAAATATATTTAGACATAGCCAATTACTATTAAGGGTATTTGGGATTCTCTCTTAATTTAATTAATATTTTCTTTATCTAGTCTAGACTGGGTGAAAAATTGTTAATATAATTATATTCATTTAATGAATATAATTATATTAACAAAGAAGAACTTAAAATTCCAAACATGATAACACAATGACACATGATAATACAGAAAGTTGTTAGATATTCTGGGTTAAATAAAGTTTATTAAAGTTAAATTGGTTTCCAAATACTTGAAAGTTTTGACACTCGCTGAACTATATGATTAGTGTTTCATTTATTTAAGCTTTTTTATAACCTCTGTCTTAGTACATTTATAAGGAGTTATAGCTAGGCTAATGGAGGAAGAGGCCAATAGACAGTGGCGAGAGACAACGGAATGTCGACAATCGAAGATGATCCTAGGAGGCATAAACAGGAAAAGGACCAGGTATCTCCTGGAACTAGGTAAGGGAACCCTCAGATTATTAACAGGTATAATCACGGGACATAACAGCCTTAACAGGCACCTACACATTATGGGTGTAGTAAGTGATCCATACTGCTCGCACTGTGGCCAGGAGGAGACAAGCAAGCATGTTATAGCAGAGTGTGGCATGTATGCGATAGTACGCTAGAGCATCTTTAGAAAAGATAAACTAGAAGAGGAAGAGCTGAGGGATAACCTTAAAGATGTCCTTTCCTTCTGCAGGAGAACAAGAAGATTCGAGGAAGAAGGCTGTATGGGAGCGCTGCCGGGACAGTAACCGTTGGCTCCAATTGGGAATTGGGCTGAATGAACGCAATCAAGCGATCGACAGTCCGCCTGTTTCCGGCCGGGCGTCCCTACACCAAATCATCAATCATCATAGTACATTTATAAAAATGCAGAAAAATAATGGTAAGTATAAGTATTACAGAATACATATCTATAAATTTGGCTAGGTACCAAATAATTTATCTTTGTTGATATTAATCAAACATTATCACACATTATATGCAAACCTACTATTTTTTTTAAATACAATAGTTATATTTTTAGATAAATATATATACTTACTAAGGTGGAAGTACTAGTACTCGACGCGGTACTAATACGCGTCACCATACTTTCAACTGCGATAAATAAGATAAGATTACCGTTACTTTCATAGCAAATAGAATGAATACATGAGAAATGTTTGTAGCTATCGAATTTTACACGCAAAATAATAAAATATACAACCTGACTGCCTGCAAAAGCACGTGACATGTACTGGGACAATCCTATTGACTTACATTTCATTACATTACGAGAATTTTTTATATGATCATTATATGATATAAATACCATTTAATAAAGGTAAAAGTCATACCTCTCATAAGGAATAAATTTGCGATAGACGTCTAAATTAACGTACTATTACGAAACATAAAATAAATATCCCTTGCAATGTCGAGTACTAGTACTTCCACCTTAGACAGTGCTAAAATCCTAATAACCAATGGAAAATCCTATCACACTTCTCCCAAATATTATTTCCCATTTATTTTATTTATTTAAACTGTATTGCACCGTACATAATAGAAGGTACAAATGGCGGACTAAAGCCATCCCATCTGTAATGTTTCACCATATTTTAATTTCAGTGCAATCGCACATATTAATATCAACAGCCTTCAGCAAGAAAACGGTTGATAAGGACACCTTCTAGTTCTAGTTTACTATGAACCACCACTCAAACCTAAAAACTACAGTAACAGATTCCCATATATATATATATATATTTGTCCAGTGGTATAGCTTAGATATCATATCAGAAGAGGACTTCATAAGGATATTCATTCAAAACGGAGGAGTTGAAAGTTTGTATGGGCACATTTCGTACCTGCTTCTGCGCAAGCGAAGCTGCGTGAAACAATTACTTAGCAATATTCCATATATACAATGTCCTTTTTGAAATATCAACCTGATAATGTCACTCAATTCAGCTCGAATAGCATTGTATACATTTCCGATATAATACTCTGATAAAGCCGAGATTTTGATAACAATAAGAGGAAATACCACTGTTAATTATTTCCTTTCAAATCGAGTTTTCGCTTTCGGTTGTTTCCTTCTTCAAACCTTCTTGGACCTAATTCGAGAATGCCGTTTGCGAGATCGCAAAACGTCAAAACTCTATTAGATGACGGTGATATCGCCTTTGAACTGATATTCAAGTGACATTCTCATCTCAATATTGGTAATACGAAGGCATGCATGTGAATTTCTGTTTTGAACGAAACGTAACTGTAACTAATTTCACGCACTACACGGTCAAGTTAAAGTATGCGTCTGTTATTTATGCCGTCACGTACAAAGGAAACGCAAATTAAGCTCGACCGGATTGACGAAGTTGAGATGTTCCCTAGAACATCGCAACTTCGTCAATCCGGTCATCCCTAGATATCGCCACTTGTCAATTAGGGACACCTCAAAAGTGACGAATGGCGATGAAATGGAGACATCTCCATCGTCAGGGATCGTTACCGGTATTCATGAAAACGCTCTAATTTCGCGTTTTTTTTCGAATGTTATATAGAATTTCGTTATAGATATAGTTGAAAGTTTTGACACTCGCTGAACTATATGATTAGTGTTTCATTTATTTAAGCTTTTTTATAACCTCTGTCTTAGTACATTTATAAGGAGTTATAGCTAGGCTAATGGAGGAAGAGGCCAATAGACAGTGGCGAGAGACAACGGAATGTCGACAATCGAAGATGATCCTAGGAGGCATAAACAGGAAAAGGACCAGGTATCTCCTGGAACTAGGTAAGAGAACCCTCATATTATTAACAGGTATAATCACGGGACATAACAGCCTTAACAGGCACCTACACATTATGGGTGTAGTAAGTGATCCATACTGCTCGCACTGTGGCCAGGAGGAGACAAGCAAGCATGTTATAGCAGAGTGTGGCATGTATGCGATAGTACGCTAGAGCATCTTTAGAAAAGATAAACTAGAAGAGGAAGAGCTGAGGGATAACCTTAAAGATGTCCTTTCCTTCTGCAGGAGAACAAGAAGATTCGAGGAAGAAGGCTGTATGGGAGCGCTGCCGGGACAGTAACCGTTGGCTCCAATTGGGAATTGGGCTGAATGAACGCAATCAAGCGATCGACAGTCCGCCTGTTTCCGGCCGGGCGTCCCTACACCAAATCATCAATCATCATAGTACATTTATAAAAATGCAGAAAAATAATGGTAAGTATAAGTATTACAGAATACATATCTATAAATTTGGCTAGGTACCAAATAATTTATCTTTGTTGATATTAATCAAACATTATCACACATTATATGCAAACCTACTATAAGAACCTACTAAAAGATACTTGAAATTAGCCCACTATAATATAAACATGTGTGATAATGAGCGAAAAACCGGAATATAATAACGTTATTTTGTGTTATTTCGTATGGAGCAAAATAACGGTATCGATCCCTGTCCATCGTTCTCTAAAATGGTCGAATTACCCCGCTTAACCAATCGTTGCAAAATATTAGGAAAGGAATGGGAAGAAAATGTTTTGTTTCGTTTCGATTTTTGTGCTTTTTAGTATGGAATGTGTGTACTAGGCGTCTAGAATATAAATTCTACAATAATTTGCGCTATTTCATTTCAATACGGTCCAACACAGAACATTTCTTTCTCTTTGAGTTCCTAAAATTCCGTAAAGTTTGATTTAGTTTTAGAGGAGGTTCGGTTTAGTTTGGAGCTCATTCGTATCTGACGCCATTGTTACTAGGTGCAAACTTAACCTAAATTGTGTATGGGAGGAGGTGATATGTCCTTTTAAGATGAGGCAAGGCTTCGTCAAATTAACGCCCTGTAATCCATGAGATTAAACCGTTGCTAAGCATCCATCGATACATGAAGCTGTACACATTTAGGCACCCATTAAGTGTGGTATGTTTCCCATAGCCACAATCTTACGATCATGCCCCGTCATCGATGTAGCATTAATCAGGCGACTAATAACGTTAGTGCACACGCTCGAGGGATAACTGGATTGACAGAAAAAAATAAACCGCAGTTTCAATCAAAGAAATGTTTCTGTCAAAAATGTCATTTTAGTGGCAAGGTTTTATAGCCGACTGTACTTTTCTTTGGATATCCATCAAATGCTCACTGAGACGATTCTAAAGAGCCCAAGCTCGGTAGGATTGCTTTTTTCTATTATAGAATTCCTATGGTCAACTTCCGGCTCCATCATCAGATCAGCCCCATGGTACCATATTATTGTATTGTCATCAAAGTTAAGTAAGTATGCAAAATTTCAGCTCAATCGGTTGACGATATCTGCTTCAAAATTGAGTTGCAAGATTTCACCCAAACAAACATACATTAAACATACAATGCAAGTTAAATAAAAGCTTGTAAAAAGGAAAATATTGACTTTGAAAACCTATTAATTAACCCATTATAGACTGAGTTTTTTTGGGGTGTCCAATTTTGGTAATTTTTTTATATGTTGTTTATTACAGTATATGTAACGAAATTTGAGCAATGAAAACTTTTTGTAATTTGGTTGTTGAAAAAAACGCTGGTACCATATGGGAACGCTAGCCTCGTACTGAGGTACCTAAAGATTTGGAAATACTATGAAATGAATAACGTGCTACAAATATGGTTAGTATTATTTATTTAATAAATCAGCCTCCAGAGTTGCAAGTTAATATATATAGAACATTTGGTTGACTAAATAAATTTAATAAAATGAGCCTCCGGGATGTTGAAACATTTTTTTTTATTTACTTTACATGAAATTGGTAGTTGCATTGCATGCAGCATATAACCCCCATCACATTTCGAGCATTCCAATCTTGACCGACCCTGGCAGTTCTCGTACGCACATCTTCATCGCTTTGAGAAAGGATGAGAAGGTGGTTTTGAGAAGATCGTGTGGTGGACCATCATACCTTATGGAGTCACTTACATTACACGGCTGTCAGTTCGGGAATATTTCGAGGATTGCGGACGTCCTCCAGTAAGAGGTAGTTTTTGATACGTTTCTGCTATGTGCCGGCGGAAGACCAATTGACTAACTTTCTTAATAGGACCCAAGCATTACAAATAGCGGTATCTACAAAGTATCTTGGCTATATTCGTCATTTTTATTGCGGCATGACCGAGGCAGTCGTTAGGATTCACGTAATAGTTACAACTTCTCATGGGGCGTTGAGTTATCTGCCACTTAGATTATTTACTTATTAAAGCACCAGCATCATCTTTGCCAATATCATATTTTTCAGGTTCAAGGTCCTCATGAGTGATTGAGAAGATGCAGTGTACACGAGGCATTGGCAATTATAGAGGACAATAAAATTGCCAATGCCTCGTGTACACTGCATCTAAAATGCTCCAAAACTTCATTGATACGATAAAATAATATTTTTAAATAATATTTCGTTATAATGTTTCGATATTATGTTAAATCACTTTTGCATTTAACTTAAAAAAAATAGTATACTTAACATAAACTTTATTTAAAATCCGCACGGGAACCGCCTAGCGATCCCGTACGGTACCAGCAACTTTAACGCAGGGCAGCTGTAATATTTATACCTACCGACGCTATTTTAAATAAATAAAACTAAAGCGACATTACTAAATTAAACGTTTTTGCAATAAAATTGGTTATTTATCTGTTAGCAAACAAAATATCATAACTTACTCGAACGGCGGAAACATTTCTCCGCAAAATTTGCGATGCACCAACTTTGACCTTCAATCACACGCAACTGATATCAATAAGAACTGTTCTCGTATGGTGGCGACAGTCTCCTAGATCAACTTTAACCAATGAGAGCCCAACTTACGCACCGCAATTTGGTCAATCACGCGCAATTAAATAAATGGTCCCATACGGTACCGCTACTCTATAATGGGTTAAAGGAGGAGGAAGGCAACAGGGGAACCACGCGCGGGCAGTTTTCTCGCGCAAAGGCTTTCCATAGCCATACAGCGTGGGAATGCTGCCTGCGTCATGGGCACCCTACCTGGGTCTTATTTTATAATTATATTTTCACTTCTCATGCTCTAAAAGTTCGACTTTATGCTGTGCGTAGGCGACATAAAGTAGCTTTTTATGCTCTAGAGCATAAAGTAAAATCGTCGTCGAAGACCAAGGCGATCGGTCCAACAGCCACACGAACAACATAAAACTTTATAGAATAAACTCTTTATTTTTTTGCGTTTCGTTAGTATTCTAAGACCAAGGCAAAATACCAACAGCCAAAGTACACAATAAAACTTCTTGAAATAAATTTGTAATTTTTATTTCCTACTATCATTTATTACTTTTTATATTTATTTCTATTTTAGTAAATCAATTTACTATATAATTTTAAACTACAACAATAATTTATCGTAGTAATGAAAAACTAAATGTTTTTAAATTTTAATTAAATTAGTTTTTAAGTATAAAATTTACACGATGTATAGTTTAATTTTCTCGCAATCTAAGTGAAAAGTAGAGTGTGCAACTCGTCCATAAAACGCATTTTACACTCGACTTTATATTCATCCTCGCTCGCAAGCTCGCTCGGATGAATAAACGTCTCGCATAAAATGGTGCGTTTTATACACAAATATTTTTTAATGTATAAATAAATATCAATGTCTTAGAACGATTTGCACTAAAATATTTTTTATAAAAAATAGTACCCGTTATACACCGATATACAATTTAACGCCATCTTGTGAATTATGTTTATAAATGTATACCACAATAGATGTCGTTACATGTACGGCCACAGAATGTAGATAATGATAATGTAAACATTTTTTTATATTCATTGAATGGTCAAAGTCAAGCCGTAGAAACTTTGAAATGACAAGTGTTAACCATTGGCCAGGATTTTGTAAATTGTGTTGGGAAGGCAGACAGCCCTTGAACCGAAAAAACAAAAGAAATTAAAAAATAAGATTTTGGAGTAACTTTGGCCACCCTTGGGGAGGAAAAATTAAATAGCTGCAGCTGTTTCATTTTGTAGATTGTTATAGAAAGGACTATTGGAAGAATATATAATTTAGCTGCCGGCAAACCACTTTACCTTACCATTAATAGTAGATTGTACAACAAGTGCATAAAACGAACCATTTTATACGAGACGTTTATGCATCCGAGCGAGCTTGCGCGCGAGGATAAATATAAAGTCGAGTGTAAAATGCGTTTTATGGACGAGTTGCACACTCTACTTTTCACTTCGATTGCGAGAAAATTAAACTACATCATGTAAATATTATACTTAAAAACAAATTTAATTAAAATTTAAAAACATTTAGTTTTTCATATCTACGATAAATTATTGTTGTTGTTTAAATATATAGTATATTGATTTACTAAAATAAAAATAAATTGAAAAAGTTACAAATGATAGTAAATAAAAATTACAAGTTTATTTCAAGAAGTTTTGTTGTGTACTTTGGCTGTTGGTATTTTTGCCTTGGTCTTAGAATACTAACGAAACGAAAAAAAATTAAGAGTTTAATTCTATAAGTTTTATGTTGTTCGAGTGGCTGTTGGACCGATCGCCTTGGTCTTCGACGACGATTTTACTTTATGCTCTAGAGCATAAAAAGCGACTTTATGTCGCCTACGCACAGCATAAAGTCGAACTTTTAGAGCATGAGAAGTGAAATAGTAGATTGTACAACAAGTGCATAATACGCACCTTTTTATACGAGACGTTTATCCATCCGAGCGAGCTTGCGAGCGAGGGTGAATATAAAGTCGAGTGTAAAATGTGTTTTATGGACGAGTTGCACACTCTACTTTTCACTTCGATTGCGAGAAAATTAAACATAATCATGTAAATATTATACTTAAAAACAAATTTAATTAAAATATAAAAAAAATGTTTTTTATATCTACGATAAATTATTGTTGTAATTTAAATATATAGTACCTATATTGATTTACTAAAATAAATATAAAAAGTAATAAATGATAGTAAATAAAAATTACAAGTTTATTTCAAGAAGTTTTATTGTGTACTTTGGCTGTTGGTATTTTTGCCTTGGTCTTAGAATACTAACGAAACGAAAAAAAAAATAAGTTAATTCTATAATGTTTTATGTTGTTCGTGTCGTGTGGCTGTTGGACCGATCGCCTTGGTCTTCGACGACGATTTTACTTTATGCTCTAGAGCATAAAAAGCGACTTTATGTCGCCTACGCACAGCATAAAGTCTAATTTTTAGAGCATGAGAAGTGAAAAATATTTTTGTGATAGGTGTGTAATGTGCCATGTATGGGTTTTTAAAATCACGGAGAGAAAACTAATAGTCGTTTTTGATACAAGTGTGGAAAGTATGTCATTTTGAACGAGTCCCGAGGAGTCTTGGCCCGAGCCGCAACGTGTACCAAACAACGTTTTTTAATACATTTGCGAAAAATTGCAATAATAAAAATTTAAAACAGTTTTAGAAATTGAAAGGGGCAATTATACTTATATCTGTCTGATAAAAATTAAGGGTACAATTTTTAGAGCAATGGTGAAGGGTCGCATTTGAGGCTTTTGATGGTAAGTTAAAAGTTTTATACAAGTTGTTAATAATTCTCGTATTCTCTTTTCCAGCCAATAAAATGTTCATAGACGGCAATATAATTTTTCTTTCGATTTTTCGGGTAAAATACTCTCACTTGCAATTTTTGTGTTGGCTCGTATATCGGGCGGTGTTAAATCTATTCTGATTACATCAGAATCCATCATTTTCTACCAAAAAGTCTTATTTTTATAAAACTTACGTGTCATTTACACATAATTTAAACAATCTTGAATGAAAAAGAAAGTTTTATACCTTTCATTGTAATATTTTTTTTCAAGATGGCGTCGGCTGTCATCATTCAGCCAAATCAAAAGAAATAGTTTGAATATTTCAGAAGAGATATGATAATGTTACACAGTAATTTAATTGATTCTAAATAAAAAAAGTAAACATCGTGAATCTTTTTTAGTTCTTTACATTTCATATAATTATAAATAAATATATTATTTAATACACAAAAATAGCGGTTATTCATATAATGAATTAATAAGGCAGCGCGTCGGTCACGCTTAATACTGTTATCTAATCTGTGACGATACTTTTCTTTTTAATTTTTTATAGTACTCATTTTCTCATTAAATAATAATCACTCAGACAAATTATTAAAACCGTTTTTGAGTTTTTTTAATAGATAACCCTTTGATTGATCCAATATGCAATTTAAATATTTTAAGCATAATTATGAGATATACACCTGCAATGCTGTATGACGTAATAAATAAAGTCAGAAAGTGATTGACCTTTGTTTGGATGTATGAGGTATGACGTGTTAGTACAACAGAAAATTAAAAAAATTAAAAGTAAAAAGCACTAGTTCGAAATATCCAACTTTTCGCACGATTTGCAGCTACGAAAAGTACCACTTTTTGAGCAACTGTGTGACTTTTTTTTTAATTTCCAAAGGATGTAAGAGGTTAAGTTACAAATTTCCGAGGTAAGCTTGCGTCGTAGTCAACAAGAAACCCTTATAATTTTATTATAAAACTAAGTCAAGTAAACGAAAACAATTTTGGAAGAGAGAGTTCCGTTTTTGAAAAAATATTTTTACAAAGTGCTAATTTCGTAAGTCAAATGTCCCACCCACCCCTCTGCCGACTAAATCGTACCTAGGTTTAAGGTATGTCAAAAGGATTTACAGTATTAGGATAAATAATTCATTTAATAGAAAAATTATCACATAGAAAACGGCTTTTCAAGTGATAGTCAAACAACTAATGAAATGTAGGTACTTACTATACAGATACAGATACAGATATTTATTTATAAAATTCGATATTTTACATGTCATTGTCTTAAATAAACTTAATTAGTCTATCAAATTTTTCGGTTATTATTAATTACATTAACATTTTAATGAAAACATGTTTATTTATTTATTCTACGCAGGTTAACGATTCCTTTCAAGAAATTTGTTCATGTTATAACACGCCAGGTCAATTAGAAGCGTCTTTAATTTTTTTACAACTAGATTTTCATTTTCAATTGATTTTATATCTGATGGGACGGAGTTATATATTTTTACCCCAATGACACTCATAAAATTTAATCTATATGTAAAGTACTCGTACGACATTGTTAGTTGTGTAAGCAGGTAGCAAAAAGTTTGTGGAAATGTGAAATTCATTAAATACACTGCGCAACAGCGTGCATGAGTTTGCAAGTTTCACACGTGTTCATGACCACTCATAATGCATGCGCGCGACACTCAGTCGCGTCACATCGCTAGACTCACGACCAATAGCATCATATTTTATACAAACAACTAATAAAATACAACAAAAATTCAGAGATCCTTCTGATGTGTTTTCTGTAAACTTTATTGCACAAAAAAAGTCAGTACAAATGACGAACTTAACGCCAAATGTAATTTTCTACCGCTCAATGAGAGGGCCAAACAGAGATGCTTCAAGTGGGCGCAGAGTACCTATTATTAGTAAACTACTCGTATACCTACTCACATTTCCAATATGGATTGATATAAGACGGCGTTGTATTTATTCAATGCCCATACGAATAAACAAGCAAGGCACTTAAAACAATGTTGGGACTTAATGATGGTGTTCGCGCCTCCTAGCGACATCTAGTGGCCACACGACGACATTACTCCGAGCGCCCCACTACTTCAAAATCTTCGGGTTTCATTCGCCTTACGATCGCCGTTACACGCGACACAAACCATACTGCATATATTTTATAATTTTGATAGTTTTTAACGAAATAAACTACATTCGAAAGTTTAAGTATACGCCTTCATTGAATGGACCCTGAGAAGCCACCAAATCCTGCACAGATGGTTAGATTATAAAGATACCGGTTCTTCAAATTAACGTAGATACCTATTGATTAATCTGTGTGCTGTCAGGGCACGAGAATTGGTGCGATTATTAACGATCCGCGTTCATTAAGTAGCCCCGTGAGTTGATTACAGTAATTATAAGAGCTTTGAAGTAACCTTCATTGGAATAATATATTTGAAAATGCCAACCTCCTGTGTTTATTGGCACGTGAAATAAATTAAAATGTCCTTTTCTTCATCATAAGCCTTGGGACGGACCATGCGCAAAATCTGTTCAGAATTGGCAAATATTTTATTACTTTACAGTTATTTTTCGTTCAATACTAAATATCTATTTAATTTTCGGTCTTTGATATAACTTAGTAAACTTTTTTATACATCCAGGCAACTAAATTGTTGATTTAATTTTAAGATGCATTTTCGTCTCTATGAAAACCCGAACGATGGAATCTTTTGGACTTTCGCATTTTTCGGTTTGTATATGGATATCTTTTTAAACCATTTTAAACGTCTACCTCGTTATTAAGTAACATAACGTCGGGGAATATGTTGATAACTCAATGAGCTAATGCTACTTTTACGACATAATCCATTCAAATCTAAATATATATTCATTTTCGCACTTGCCATTTGTCTTCGTTCAAGTTTTTGAGTAGTATTATATTTTGTTTTTATCTAGACAAGCGGCAGTCTGTCAGCCAAGTGCGCAGAGCAAACAGGCGCATCAGCCATGGATATGTTCTGTTGTATTTTTGCTTTGAAACTGTTAGCATTCGCTACAGGTTATTAAAAACTTTTTTACGAGTGAAACACATTCTTTCACAATAATAATCTCTAGCTAAAAATTGCTACATCAGTAGGTACAGTCATGACGTGCGACACCTTTGTTCAGTAGGTAGTCGTTTATAGAATGAAATATAACTCGTAATTCACTACTTTGTTTAGATAGCTATCTATGATCTCTAAACTAACATTTTCTTAAGACAATCGTAATCATTTTATAGCTTGCATCTTATTCAATTCCCACCGGTAGGTACATCCAATCTTCAACCACTTTAATTACCCTTCGAAAACAAAACTTATTCTACAGCATGTCTAACGGAGCACAAAAGCTCCTATTTCAGTGTAAAAAGACGTAATTCAATAGAAAATGTCAAGACAATTACGTCCTTTTGTCTTACAAAGGGAGTTTCGTAGATGCGATTTACGATCCATTACTGACAACTCCGTTGCATCACATCTTGCATCATGAAGTGTAGTTAGTCACTTTTATCTTTCTGTTGCAGTCCTGTATAGTAAATCGAACTATTAAGGTGCCGCTGCACCGCGAGCATTCACCGGTAATGCAACTAAAATGTTATTCATGTCTTTTTAGGGTTCCATAGTCAACTAGGAACCCTTATAGTTTCGCCATGTCCGTTTGTCCGTCCGTCTGTCTGTCCGTCCGCGGCTTAGCTCCGTGATCATTAATACTAGAAAGCTGAAATTTGGTATGAGTATGTGTATGTATCACGCCAACAAAATGGTAAAATAAAAACCATAAAAGTACACCTAAAGTGGGGGTGATATTTTTTTCGTTCCAACACTAGTGTGTGGGGTATCGTTGAATAGGTCTTTTAAAAATAATAGGGGTCTCTAAACATTATTTTTTGGTAAAGTCAGCAGTTTTGTAAATATTCGCTCCGAAAATAAAAAAAATAGTGCCCCCACCCCTCTAACTTTTCAACTACGGGTCCAGAAATTATGGAAAAAATCCTGAAAACTGAGGCCTTATAAGTACTTTCACTGAAAACTATATTGAATAAAATCAGTCGAGCCGTTTTTGAGTTATCGCAAAAAATCATAATTTTCTTTAAAATGACGTAAGTGCCGTGCGGTCTCCTTATACTTTGAACGTTACACATATTGGTTAAGTGCCATATTGTATTAAAACAATAAAAAAATCACTAAATCTGGCGTGTATAATCGATAAGTTCCAGAGGGTTATAAGTAATTACTGTTACTTTGGCGTTTACGACCTTTTTATAGAGCTTGTAATCTTTCTCGTAATTTTCATCTATTGCGAAGGATGGGCAACTACGGAACCCTACACTGAGCGTGGCCCGACATGCTCTTGGCCGGTTTTTTGTTATATTACAGCCGAATACCTTTATCACAGAACCTTTATCAGAGGCGCGGCGCACTCCGCTATTATATAGCTTTGTGGGGATATATTTGCAGGATAAGCTCTGAAGTGGAATTCGTACAGCATAAAAAAACAACTATACGTTACACAACAACTATAATTAAATACCTATCTACGAACGGCCACTACAGTTCTCTATTTGAGCGCCGCAATGGTTGCATTAAGTAAGCACGCGCGCACGTGTTTACTCCCATCTTTTGCTACGATCAAAAGGGAGAACCTTCTATACTTGTCTAATCTTCCTGTAGATTGTTATCCGAAAACAAACCATTATAAAATAACGTGCCTTCTCAATTATCTGAGCCTCAAGTTAAGCATTGCCTGTTATTATCTCCCTTGTTTGTTCCGCGACAAAGGGTTGTCAAGTTGTGCTAGACGTGTAGGTACCAAACACAGCTGTTCAGTTCATTTCAGTTCAAACCTTTTCATTGCCTTGATTAATACACAATACACGTTTCTGTTCTTGTTTTATAATTGAAGGGTTTAACTTCAAGCTAAGAATTAATTAATTGGTTTCTCAATGTTTACAGTAGGTACTATGCGAGGACCTATGGTAATACCTACTGAGTCGGGTGACAAAAGAAGTCACGGCAAGCTGTGCTTGTCCTGCTGGAGACGGTAACCGGATAGAGGAAGTGCATTTATCTCCACGGGGACTAAAAAACAAAATCCGGCCAAGTGCGAGTCTGACTCTCGCACCGAGGGTTCCGTACTAACTTTCACTTATCCCATCTTAATTGGCCGGGTTGAGTTAAGTTTGCACCTGAAATGTATGGCACCGCATACAAACGAGGTGCAAACCTAACGCAACCGAGTTCTCCAAATATGATGTTTGAAAAGGAATATATTTTTTATGATTTTATTACAAATGAATATAATAGTTTTCAGATTTTTATGAGCATTTAGTATGTGACGATATTACTTGCCAAATTTCATAGCTCTAGGTTCATAGGGAACCCTATCATTTTGATTCCCTTGAGAGTGTCGAAATGTAGGTACGTTTTTTGCGACATAAACGGCCGTATCTTTTTTTCACGTTAATATAGAAGTTTGATTTTTTCACAGCTTCAAGGGACCGTAGACCTCAGTATGTGGTGTTAATTTCATCTCGATACCTCCGATACGCGTTCTCGAGATAAAGGGTCTTGATAGACAGACAGACGGACGGACAACAAAGTGATCCTATAAAGGGTCCGTTATTACTTCCCGCATTTGATTTCATACATGCTATACCATTGAACTTGCAAGGTAACAGTGCAGGTGTTAATAGGTTATACAAAAAAACCGGGGTAACTTTCGTTATGAGACATTGTCCATAAAATGTTGGTACTTAAATAACGTTATTTACAACACGTGTAATACACGCATGTGTACACAAATGATTTAGGGAATATTTGGATACTCAAATTATTTCCATAGCAAAAATGGAAAGGAAGTTATTTAAACCGTGATTGTCTGTTATTATGAGAAAACTCAAAACTCTTGTTTATATTGGAGAGGAATCTGAAACGCTTTGTTTTCATTCATATACGCGTAATAAACACGAGTCGGTATTTTCTAAATGTGTCACGCAAAATGTACTTAAAATATAATAATCCTATCGCTTTTGTTTCCATTGCGTTACGATGAACATTTTTCAACAATACAGTAAACGAGCCTTTAAAAATCGATATCTCAATGTATGTACATACGTAAATACATACATAGAGTAGAGTAAAAAAATCTAACGTTACAAGAAGTGCAACTATTTTAATAACTTCTGGAAATAAAAGGCAGAGCAAAGGCAGAAATCAAGAGAGTAGTTATTAATAAACCTTCCTTTGTAAATAACGTTATTTCGAATATTTAAGGTATACATATATTTAAGAATAATGACACAAAAGTAAATTAAGAAAGAAAAATTGAATGCGAAACCTTCCTTTGTAAACAACGTTATTTCGAATATTTAAGGTATATATTTAAGAATAATGACACAAAAGTAAATTAAGAAAGAAAAATTGAATGCGATCTACTACAATCGAAGCGGGGTTTGAACCCGCGACCTCTGCGTTTCCGGCGCATTGCTCTCCCAACTGAGCTATCCGATCGCTACGTCAATCACGCCAAATCTTTCATCCCTTAATTCTTTACGCTACTGGAGCGCCCTCTGCGTCATATATGTTTTTGAAATGCTTATGCGCATTAGCCATACCCTAGGATGTGCGTTTTACAAACACAACCCCCAATCCCCATTGCTTTACAGCAAGTGTGAAGACTGCGAGAGAGATGGCGCTGTTCTGAATATTTGTAGGATCTTTTTATCGATTCACATTTTTTTTATGTGGTAATACCACATTTTTATTTTTATAAATAATTGTGTGTGTAAAACGCACATCCTAGGGTATCGCTAATGCGCATAAGCATTTCAAAAACATATATGACGCAGAGGGCGCCCCAGTAGCGTAAAGAATTAAGGGATGAAAGATTTGGTGTGATTGACGTAGCGTAACTGCTCTTCTTAAACTATAGGTATCTTCCGGTTCGGTTGCAAGCACAGAATATGAGTATTTATTAACTCTTCATCTCACAAAGCAGACAGAAGGCCCCTGGTCTTTCTTCTTAGTTTTGTATTTCCTCTTTATTGTAGGTACACGGCTGAAAAATATCGGGAAGATATCTGGATTTTGGTTTCCCCAAATTCTATTGCATAAAACTTTCTTTGTCATAATGTAGGTATATAATCGGCTTGCCGGCAGAGTGTGCCGCTCCTCTTTAGCGTATATTTCAGAGATATTCGTTTTATTGTGAAAATTTAATAGGAACAGAACGTAAAAAGCAGTGAAAATGTTAAATAATTTTATTCTGACAATGACATCAATGACATTTGTCTACTTCCACGCACACATACCTAGACATTTTTTTTTATATCGCATGTAATCGTAATGGTTTGAAATTAACTTTCTTCAGCCTCAACATAATCTTTTGCTATTAATATCCATTTTTCTCAAAAAATGGTGGTCTGAAAATTCTAAAAAATGTTTTATAGTGCTTAGGAAACCAATTTCTTCAAATAGGGATTAAAATATAGTGACTTCAAAAAAATGAAATGTTGTCCATTTTCATTTATCCCGGATATCAATCCATCAATACCCATTGCTTAAGACCACTGAGCATATATGTACGTCTCAACTTTATAACATTTGTTTCCTTAAGTCAATGGGATTGGGATATTTACAAAATACTTTCACTGTTTATAAAATTTTCCTTAATCATTTTACTACCTAAATACTAATAGATGTCTACACGGCAGCACTCAAGTCATGTAGTTGCTTTCAAGCTTTGTAGTCGCTATTTATATTACAGCTCCGGATGACATCGCTACTTATGAGACGCGTACAAGACCGCCCCCCCCCCCCCCCCCCCCCCCACCGCGCCCGCCGCCATATTGAAAAAACTGGCACGTTCATCATATTTTTGCTCATATCTTCCTTTAGGAGCATTTTAGGTAAAAGAAAGCTGTGACAATGTTAGAGAAAGTTAAATTTACTACATTTTCCATTTTATATTTTGTTTCTAGGACAGATAGTTACGGAGATATGCACATTTAAAAAAACGTTATAAATCGCAATTTCCAACTCAAAAACAAACTTCTGGATTATATCTTCGTTTAGGAGCATTTTAGCTATAACAGTTCTTGGGCAATGTTACATGTTTCATAAAATTATAAAACAAACAGCGCCCTCTCTCGCTTGCTCGTTCACCGCTGTAAAGTGGTGCGGTAAGATGTGAATATTAACGTATTCACATAGAGGTCGCTAAGGTGTAAAAACCTTTCAAATAAACAATGCAAAGATCGACACGCAAAGCATAAGGAAAAATTCGTCAGGTCTATGTGGAGCGAGGGTAGCGAAGTGGCTAACCGGTAATCCAGAGGTACCGGGTTCGATTCCCGGTCCCTTCCACCAGGTAGCTCCTTTTTCAATTTTTCTTTAAGCTTTTATCTTTGTATTCATGATATTAAATGTAGTTGTCACGAGAATTTTTTGACTTAATTATACTACGTTTCACATACAATTTTTTTTACGACTCGGTATTTTTTAAACAAATGTAAATACAGGAATATTTATTCATGGTCACGCACGGTAACATGAATTGAAAATAAAAAATCTAGCCTATTGTTAAACATTTTTTATATTAATGTCCATAATGTATACGTATAAATATAGACTACTGAACTGAAGTACTAAAGACATACCGGAACTAAACAGTGAACTAGTTTAAACTTTTCCCGACGATCTGTAACGATTATCCCGCCATTCATCAATGCCCAAGAGCAGCATCAACTTTATAACATTGTTTCCGAAAGTGTATTTACTTTAAAAAGGACTCCTGAGACAATTGTTCTATCGTCGCGTCGGCAGTTTACGTGAACTTACTATTGAGTTATCACCAAAGGTTGTCTGGTTACAAAACGTTAAAATTAGTGATCATATGGGAGCACTGGACCCGATAGCGACTAAATTATGTAAGTTGTATTTATATTCTCTTTGTCATTTATTTGTCTTACATTTCCCATATTTTAGCTTTCAAGATGACGGCTTTGAAATCATCATCATCCTCCTAGCCTTTGTCCCATTGAATTCTCAATCGGGGTCGGCTACCTAAATCCCAAGATGTGGCGTAGGCACTAGTTTTTACGCAAGCCACTGCCATCTGACCTTCCAACCCAGAGGGGAAACTAGGCCTAAAATGACGGCTTTGAAAGCTTTGTTGAAAAAGGAGACAGCAGATTTTATAAACAAAGAGATACAGAATGAAGTCTTCAGAAATTGTAAATTGTGTAAAAAGCGAGAATACTCGTAACAAACGAGTTGATTTCAGAGCTCTTTTACTGTTGTCGTTTAATATATAATGTTATCTCTTTGTGTGTCAAATTCGAAGGCAATAACAGTAGTTTATTAAATTATAGTCAAGTAAAGAAAGTATCAAGTAAATTAATTTAACACAAGAAATGATAAAGTTTGACAATTTAGGTCTTTGGAGAGAACGTTATTTTTGCGATATTTTGCGAAATTGAGGAGATGGGTGAGTTGGATTATTATTCCATGATGGTTTTATTTCCTCATTTAAAAATAAGCATGGTTTTATTTCTTATATTTCAATAGTTTTCATCATATCGTCAGAAAATAGTCTGCTAGTTAGTTATTAGTCCGCTGGACCCTTTAACGACTAAACGTGTTTAAAACCTAGGGAGCGACTACTAAAGGTTTTGTATGGGAAAATACTTGACAAGACTAATCTAGTTCAGTACAGACATTGAATGCAATGGGGCAGACTTTGTACTGGCATGGCAGGAAGAAATGCTCGTATAGACTAGTACGATTGTCCTGGGTTCGAATCCCGGTAAAGGCAAATATTTGTGTGATCAACTTTAATAGTTTGTACTTACCTGGGTCATGGATGTTCTATGTTTTAAGTAGGTATGTATTTATCTACGTAAGTATTGTATACCGTCGTCTAGTATCCAATAACACAAGCTTACAAGAATTTACTTTGGGAGTAGATCGATTTGTGTGAAATTATCCAATTATTTATTATTATTATTATTTATTTATAACATGAACACAATTGTAGCCACGAACGACTCCGTGCAACTAGTAACTAACTAATTTTACTTATTATAAAGTCTTACCTATTTTAGTATGATCTTGGACTGAAATGAAGAGCTCAGGGGCCAGGCCGAGTCATTTTTGCAAAACTTTACGGTACAGATAACGTAATTTTTGTGAAATTTACCTTGTGGCTGTATGAAATACGAAAAATATATTTAAAATCGGGGCCCACCGATTTTTGCCCCTGTCAGTCATATGATGAACTGGGTAATTTTATAGCCGTACATAAAAAAGCCAGTTTTTTCCTATTTGCCCTTCAAATGGTGTAGGTTTTGTAGATACGCTGCCTCGACGCTCGCACGTCTTGAGTATCATAAAGCTTTGAAGAGTTGTTCCGACAGCTCTTTGCAATACTATCGTAGTGAGAAGAGAATTTGAATTCAATATGACTTTGATCATTCACATTGAAGTTGTGACTTCGTCCGAAAGATATAATGATACTTAGTGATATTGCTACAATGCTTCTGATCTTTTTCTGCATGATGCGAGTCAAACAAATAATAAATTTCGTATTAAAAATAAACATGTTCATTTTCCAACATCATTCATGGCAATTAACGAGAACAAATAAAATTGTATCTGAACTCCGCTTTTTGAAACATTTTGCTCAAGCTCAAGTTACAATACGTGTTTTGATATTGCTGAAATATTCAAAAGGGATTTTAAAACGTTATGTGAACGAGTTCAGTGGTTGACTGGTAGAGAATACCTAAAGGCATTAAGTCCGCCATTTGTACTTTTACTTATGTATTTTGTGCAATAAAGTTTAAATAAATAAATATTTAAATACATAAATGTAATCCGACTCCCAGAAATCACACTTAATACAATAAATGCAAAAGTTTGTGCTTGTGTTTGTATGTTTGTTATTTCTTCACACTCGCACTATAGCGGGCCTAGGAAACTAGCCTTTATCACGCGATAAATAAGTGACAAAGCATCCGTCACGTTTTTGACAAAACGTGAGTGTGAGTGACAGATGTTTGGTCACTTATTTATCACGTGATAAACGCAGCCACCAATTTTGATAAAACTTCGTTTGTAGGGAGCTGACGCCCTGACCTACCAGATAGGCTACTTTTTATCCCGATGAATATAGTATTCCTGTTAGGCGACCAGGTAACACGGGTGCAGCTAGTACTCCATGTTATCGTTAATTAACAATATATTTATAGCGATTAAAGGGGAACGGTAGGCACCTAATTGTATCTGACAGGGATTTCGTGTGATAATGTGATAATAATACCAATGAATATACGGGTTTGTGATCTTAAATTATTAACATTATTCAAGAATAGGGATGGCGAGTGATGTTAAATTCTACAGCATACTGTATACATAGTTACACATATAAATAAAATTACAAAAAAAAACATTTTTTTTTTAAATATGCGACTTCAAAGGTACAAACTTGATGATTTTTTTAAAATCCAAAACGTACTTTGAAATTGTTTTGAGAATCTTCATAATTTACCAAACAATAATTGTATGACAACCATGAACTTAAACGCACTTTTCCTCCACGGTGAAAATGGCAAATTACTTATTGTCTCCATACAAATATTGGTACCCATAACATATAATGAGGTAACGATTAGGAGGCCATTGGTATGGAGCGTTTTTAGCACTCCGTAGAATGCTGAACTTTGACAGTCATTTCTGACTTTTAGAGCAGTCTAAGTGTACTTAGTCCTATTGATCCCAATAACTATATCATAATTATGGGTAATGTTTAAAATCTAAAGTCGGACCGCATATCAAAACATTTTATACTCAGTGTATTTTTTAATTCCTACATATAGGTTATCGCGAGCTAATTTTCCGCAACTCGACGTCTTACAATGCGCCTATTTTGCGTGAGGCATACATAAATATATAATAATCTTGACCACGTTGGTATCATTAGTAGTTGTTTCCAAACAAATAAAATATACCAGGTATGTCGCCACTTCGGAGATCTCTCCGAAATATCAGATAAAGAAATATGGAATTAGGGCACTGAATGCACCAAAGCCGCCACGCCAAAAGCTCTGCATCCATCGTCCACTTAATGCGGTATTTAGGGAATTATTGTATTACAACACGTGAAATTGTCAGGAACGAAGATACCGCGCCGCTATACGGACAGCCCCTGATGAAGAGCTCCATACGAATTCGAAACATATCGGGGTATCGATAATACAATAATTAATAATTGAACCATGCCGAAGGCAGACTTTCTGGACGGGGTGTTATTTTTATAGAAAATGTACATATTTTATTTTGTATTTTTTCTAATTAACTTTAAGCCTTTGTATAATTATATAATTATCCTTTCTTTTATATTTATCTATAGTTTTTAGTATTGTAATATAACTCGGGTGTCTCGGTAGAAGGATTAGGCTGTGTGACGCTTGATTGTTCCAATGGAACAGTCTTTTGATGCCGGCCTGGGACTTCTACCCTGACGAAAAGCTCCTCTCTCAGAGCGACCGAGCGGGTGGGCAGGTTGCGGATAGCCCTTCTTCCATCTCGATGGACCCGGACAATGAGAGGTTGATCTCGACCCAGTCAAAGGTCGAGATCTTCTCCCCACTACCCCTCCTCACATCCTAGTTTCCCCCTTCCAACATTTCCAACCATCCAACCTTGGCCCATCCCAACCCCTTCCACCTTTTCCTTCCCACTTTCCTGGAGGAGACAACCTCGACACCAAAAACCCTAATCCAAGGTGTGACCTACCGTCCCGAGGGATGCGTGGCTGAGAGGGTGCTCAGTCGCTAACGGTGGAACTTCGGGAACTGGGCGAAACCCGTCGTACTATAGCCTTATCTACGCAAGCGGGGCAATCCGTAGATGGACCACAATTCCCTAGCTACTCGTGGAAACAAAATGGAGAAGTCAAACTTGCAAGAAAGCAATATAAAAATCAAAACCAAAAATGCTACGCCCCCTACGACTGGGACGACGAAAGTTGAACCGCCTAGGGAGGTGTCACACCAATCGTGTGGGCCAGCTGTGAAGGAGCCGTTGAAACTGGGGAAGTCACTGGCAGTTGAGGTACCGAAAGGAACCCCAGCTGTAGTGACCAAACCAGGGGCGACGGAACCTTCTAAGGATGGCCCCTCACACGAGAACAAGGCGGCGGAGAGCGGGACGACCAAGGTTGAACCCTCAAAGCAGGCCGTAGATCCTGGCTGGGAGATAAGGTGTAAACCAAGAGGGATACCTAACCCCCAGACCAACACAAACGAGCCCCCGAAAAAGAAGCTTTCGCAGGGGCAGAGGCGGCGGCTCCAAAAGCGGAAAGAGAGGCAGGAGAGCCACGCCTCTAACTACAGTAAGGCAGATGAAGCCCCGATCAGACCAGAGAGACATAACCAACCCAGGCAAAACCGACGAAGGCGAAAAGAGGACGCCTGGACGACACCATCTCTCCCAGAGGCGAACGCAAGAAGCCGAGGACGGACGCCACGGAGAACAAGGACAAACCATCCACCTATGCGGCGGCGGCGGCGTTGGACCTGACGGTGGCGATCACCAACGATCGCACGGGCAGGCTCACGAAGCAGGACGCTGCGGAGGTGGAAAAGAAGATCGGGGATGCCATTTTCCAGGCGGCGTTGGAAACCGATCTAGACGCAGTCATCGAGGCACCAGCCTTCTCAGGCAAACCGAGTTTTGTGGACGGTTACCTGAAGCTGTGGTGCCAAGATGGAAAAACCAAGGAGTGGCTGATGACGTGGATTGGGACAGCCACCCTAGAGAACGGAGACCACCTCGTAGGCAAGAGGGAGGACGAGATGGTCAGGAAAACCAAGTGTGGCATCCTGATACCCTCGCTGGAGGACCATCTCACCAAGGTCGGCCGGGTCCTCAATTTCCAGAACCCGTGGGCCGAGGTGAGAAGATGGACGCTTCACCAGTCAATCCCGCTGAAGAAGAGGGAGTGCACCCTTTTGCTAGTGGGCATACCGGAGGACGTAGTCCCTACTGTGCTGGAGAAGTCTAGAAAGCTGCACTACCTATGTGGGACAGTTTATATTCGTTTCCAGCACAGTGGGGGGCGCTTCAGAGACTCCCCACCTGCAAAAGCAACGGACACAGAAGGAGAAACAAAGCCTGAGGAGGTACCCGCCAATGCGGATCAGACCAGCACCAACTCGGCTATGGAGACCGAATGTGAGCCCAACGATCCCTCATCTGACGTCGAAGAACGCATTCTGCTGGACTCCGACGACGAAGAGGGATGCACAAAAGGGATCAGCCGCCTAGACATAGTGGAGAAGGGAGCGGAGGGGGTGTCACCCGATGGCTCCTTCTCTATGTAACGTCCTGCAGGCGAACCTCCAGCACAGCGAGACTGCAACGGCTCAAATTCGTGTATGGCTGGAGGCCAACCCAATATCTTTAGTCCTGATCCAGGAGCCGTGGATCAGGGACACACGTATAAACGGCCTCAATAACATCGGAGGTAATTTACTTTACAATAACCAACACAAACCTAGAACATGTATTTACATATCTTAAAACGTAATAGCACAACCACTAACTGAATTCTGTTCCAGAGACGTGTGTGCCATAAAACTCCTCAGAACACAAAACTCGAGTCTACCGGAGATAGTTCTTGCCTCCGTCTACATGGCGGCTGAGGACGAACCATCTCCAGTGGAGATGAACAACCTCATACGCTACTGCGAACGTGAGAGGCTCGAGCTGGTCATATCGGCGGACTGCAACGGCCACCACAACCTATGGGGAATGGAACACAACAACAACAGAGGTAACGATATTGTTGAATACTTACTAACCACTGACCTGGACATCCTGAACAAAGGATCCAAACCTACTTTTGTAACCAGTAGATGTAAGACCATAATTGACATTACTCTAAGCACAGGGCTAGCAGCACAGCACATATCCAACTGGCACGTGTCGGACGAACTGTCCTGCTCCGACCACAGGTGGATCCGCTACGATCTGACTGCGGACGTAGATACACCAGCACCGGTAAGGAATCCGAGGCGCACAGACATAAAGGCGTACAAAGAACTTCTGGAAGGTAAACTAAAGCACTATACAATTGCTCATAGGCCACAAACCGCGGATGAGCTAGAGGAACAGGTAAAGTCACTCACTAAAATCATAATAAAAAGCTACGAAGAGACATGTCCACCGTCAATACCACCTAGCGGCAACAAAACACACGGCAGCTGGTGGGGACCGGAGATGGAACGTCTCAGAACGAAGATGAGGAGACTTCTAAACAGAGCAATGAACACAAAATCTGCAGAAGACTGGGACGAGTATAAAGCGGTCAAAGCAGAATACAAGAAAAGGTTACGATATAAGAAATCCACCTCATGGCGGAAATTCTGTGACACCATAACCACCAGCACACAAGCGAATAGAACAAGGAAAATACTTGCCAAAGAACCAAATCAACTACTAGGCACCCTGAGGAGGCAGAACGATAGCTACACCAGTTCGCCTGCTGAGACAGAAAGCTTACTGGTGGAAACTCACTTCCCAGGATGCAAGGTAATTGATAAGAACGGATGGGAACAACAAAGGACGAATTATCAACCCACCGTGAGTGAATGGAAGATAGCGGAAAACATAACAGAACTAAATAAAACCACCTGGGCAATAAACAGTTTTGACAATTTCAAATCACCAGGACTAGATGGAATTTACCCAGCTTTATTAAAGTGGGGAGGACCAGCTCTTACCGAACTAATATCCAAATTTCTCTGCAGCTGCATTGCCCTCCGATACATACCCAAGCAATGGAGAGAAGTTAAGGTAATTTTCATACCAAAACCCGGAAAAAGCGACTACACTGACCCGAAGTCTTTCAGACCAATCAGCCTAACTTCTTTTATGCTAAAGATACTAGAGAGACTATGTGACAGAGAACTAAAGGATACTGCACTCAAAAACATAAAAATCCACCCAAACCAACATGCTTATAGCCAAGGCAAATCAACAGACTCAGCACTCCACGCAGTGGTAAGCAATATCGAAGTCGCACTAACAAGGAAAGGCTCATGCCTGGGAACCTTCATTGACATAGAAGGTGCTTTCGATAAAACAAATTTTAGCAGCATCAAACAAGCTCTAGAAAGACATGACACAGAACCATTGCTAATAGAATGGATAATGAACATGCTAGAACAAAGAATCGTAAGACTAGCAGAAAACAAAGATCAGCAAGCGCTAGTCGTGAGAGGATGCCCGCAAGGAGGAGTCCTCTCACCCCTTTTATGGAACCTAGTGGTAAATGATCTGATAACAAAACTACACGAGAGTCATTTCACGACCATAGGATACGCGGACGACCTTGTCATACTTATCAGTGGACTGGTAATAAGCACACTGTGTGATCTTACACAAACAGCACTAAAAATAGTAGAGAAATGGTGCAGGGAGAATGACCTATCGGTAAACCCCAAAAAAACTGACACAATTCTCTTCACGCACAAATGTAAACTGGGGTCATACGAAATGCTAAGCCTTTTTGGTACGAAGCTTACACTCTCCAAACAAGTGAAATATTTAGGGATAACCTTAGATGACAAACTGATCTGGAACAAACATTTTGAGAACAGATTTAACAAAGCCACAGTCGCCTTCTGGCAATGTCGAAGAATGATAGGCAAGAGGTGGGGTCTTGCCCCACGCATCATTTTGTGGCTATACAAGACGGTAATAGTACCTATGATCAGCTACGGAGCAGTAGTATGGTGGCCCCGAACGCAGCTAGCATGTGCGATTGCCGGCCTGCAAAAAATACAAAGACTAGCATGCACGGCAACGACAGGCTGCATGAGGACTACCCCTACAGCAGCACTAGAGATAATGCTAGGTCTCACGCCACTGCACATACACATACAAAGAGAAGCAGCCGTCACGGCGATGCGACTAAAAAGCCAAAACCTATGGACGAATAGCAATACCCAACACACAAAGATCTACAGTGATATGATCACAAAATTCCCTATAATGGAAGCACCAATCGACAAGATACCTAAGACTATAACCTGTAAGAAGGAATACGTCATACTCCTAACTGAAGACACAAAAGAGGGGCTAAACCTAGAGGACCTGAGAATCTTTACAGACGGGTCAAAGACTGAAAATGGAACGGGCTGTGGTGTATTCTCGGAGGATTTGAGTATTCACATCTCTAAACCCCTAGGTATACACAACACGGTATTCCAGGCAGAATGCGTAGGAATAATAGAAGCCTGCAACGCTATAAAAAGACGCCAGGTTCAAAACACAAACTTACGTATACTATCAGACAGCAAATCCGTACTACAAGCACTAGACAGTGATAAATGTACCTCTGCTCTAATAGACGAATGTCATCGCAGCATCACAGAGGTGTGCAATGACAAAAATACAGTAACATTACAGTGGGTAAAGGGACACAGTGGTTCGAGAGGCAATGATGCAGCGGATGAACTGGCCCGTAAAGGATCAGAGACACCAACATGCGGACCAGAGCCAATAATACCCCTACCACAATCTTACATATACAAGGCAATGAACCAATATACAATATACCAACACCAAAAATACTGGGAAGACATAGGAACGTGTAGACAGACAAAAGAAATTCTTCCGAATAGGAACCACAAACTCACCACAATCTTGAGAATCCACAGGAACCAACTACGCAAAATAGTAGGAATAATAACGGGACATAATACTCTGAACAAACACCTTTTCAATTTAGGGATAACAGATAGCCCTCTATGCAGGGCATGCATGGAAGCAGAAGAAACCACCAAACATATTCTACTAGATTGCAAACAGGTAGAAGCATACAGGACGAAGTACCTAGGATCCCCAAGTACCGTACACGACGCCACAAGCAACATTAAAGCTTTGATAAGGTTTGTCGAGGAGTTGGGGTGGTTGGAGTAGCGCTACCCCCTTTTCACGCAAAATAGGCACGTTTGGATGTCGACTTGCGGAAAATGGCCAGCGCAACTAACTAACTAACTAACTTAGTATTGTAAATATGTGTGCTTACATTGCAGTGGATCACATTACCTTTTTCTATAATTAAATATGTCTCACGAAAGTTTTAAAAATATTATTAATAGCTCTGGTATAATAACCTGTGATTTATCCATTCGGTGGAAAGTAAACATTTGAGATTAAAAATAGATAATCGATAGGAACATTGACGTCGGCGTTACTTCCTGGAGGCTGTTCGCATATTCATTAATTGACTTGGCGGATTGAGCGTAAAGAGGCCCTATTCCTTTAAAAAAAAATTTTTTTTTCATATTTTGACAGATATATTGATAATTTCAACCAACTTTTTGAAGTGAATAATACTTTTCACCGAGTGTTAGGTAGTAACATAGCTATTTTATGCTTTTGATTGCGTGAAGTCGGAAAAAAGTTGAAAAAACTAATTTTCCGCGTGAATTTTGTCAATCTCGAGTAGTTTTTGAAACAAAAATTATCAATGAAAAATTCAAACTGTTGGTTTCAAATATATATCAATAAAATTCAATAGCCCTGTTCTAGGTAGTAACATCAAAAATATGTTAAGAAACATGTTTGATCATAGAGAAAAATGTCTAAAACAATCAGCATTTTAAAAGGAATACGGCCTCTTAAGAGTCGCGTCTTTCTATCATAAAAAATAGTGCAAATAGGTACATTTTATTTATAGTATGACGATGACAACCAACCATGCGGTCCTGATAACAAGCAGTTAGCGCAGCCGGTGAACATTTTACTCACCGATTTACCCGTATTCGCATTCACTGCCAGCGACGCATATATGCGTTCACCATCACACAAGTTTATTCCTAGGCCACGTCCCCTGGCAGTGAATGTAGTCAAGAAATTTATACTGCAGAAAATTTCCCTTGGACAACCTAGGAATACCTGTGCCGAGCGGCTTCAGGCGGGAGCGTGAGATAATCGGTACAGGTTCTTGTGATGCTGCGCAGCGTAATCGCGAAGACCTGTGCATTCTGGCAGGGCAGTTTATAGACATTGAACTTACAACAACTAAACCTTAATTTATTACTGACCGAGCGAGTGAAGCGTCACCGTTTCAGATTGGCCCGAAATTCCTTCGTATCTCTGGATGGATGTTAGGAGCGCAGCGCGACCATACAAACGCGGTATTGCGCTGTTAAAATGTTTCCTGAAATAATTATGCCTCTCTATACAAAACTGATTGTCAATACAATTTTAGTTTTTTTTTATAGTATAGTTTGCAAACGAGGAGACGAATCGCCTGGTGGTAAGCGACCGTCGGCCATGCCTACACACACCTGCAACACCAGAGGAGTGCATTTCGTGGTGGACAAATGCGTAGCCGGCCTTTCAGAAGGACGGAGAACGCTGATCTCATAATACGTTTCCATGGCAAACTGTACTAAAATAACACGAATCATGCTAAACATCAGCTTTAGACCCACGGGCCGCTATAAAAATCATTGTGTGCTCTCTCGCTCTCGCGAGATTCCTTTTCTTGCTCGTACGACGTGCACGAGTGTTTCGCTAAGATTAGTAGGTAGTTAGCGGTATTTATTCTAAATTAGACAGTAAATGGAGCAGCTCCTAAAACGTTTAGGAGCTGCTCCTGCTAACATGTCTCATTAATTGAAAAAACATACCTGAAGCAATGAACCAACAACATCTTTTTCTTTTTTTCTAACAGGGTTTTCATTAATTTTCAGGTTATTACGGAACCTTTTCATATAAAAATACCAACACTGTAGTTTCCGGTAGATTGGCCTGGTAACGAACAAGAGCCTCCAATATTATCTATTTGAATTACTTCCGAAGTTCTCTTAAGAGTTCCGTAGGTATTAATTTAATAGAAGCTTGCTTGTTGCTTGAATAAGGGACGAGGGTTTTTGTCTTCACGTGAATTCAATTCTAAAAGGACGGCAAAAGTATAATAAAATTACAATCATGGGGATTATTGCTTGAAACGATAATGAAGGGTTTATTTTTCATAGATATTCAATCAAGTAGGTAGGTATATGAAAGGACGCCCCGTTAAAATTCCAATTTGTTGTTTAGATTTCTTTATCAGTGCCAGAAGTAATACCTACGTAAACAATTTATTGCAAAAATGCTACGAGCTATTTTAGGAAACGCCGTGGGTGCTATATGATGAATATTTATGCTCAATTTGATTACTCTTGAATGCTCGTTTGAAGGAATTCCGAAGATTCTCGTCACTGCCTGAATAAAGTAGGTACAAAAACAACCACATATACGACCGAAAATTATACCGTTAACATGTGTAAGGTCCGTTAAGTATGGATAGTCAAACCTTATTGATTGTTGTATTTGTTTTAATAATCCGCACCATTATAATGTCATAAAATATAAAACAGAATTCATAATAGCCATAGACAGGCTGTATGCATTCGGCGCACTGGTCTATGAACCGATAGCGGGGACGATGACAGACGTCAACGTCAGATTTGGCGCGGCGTGAAGGATAGAGGATGGGATTTGTTGTGTTTAATGTAATATGCTGGTTTTTGATGAAAAGTGTTATTGATGGGAGAAAATACAAATGGAATTGTTATGCGTGCATCATGTGGTTTCATTCCTGACCGGCGGATATACCCTTACAAGTCAGAAGATGCCATCGAGAGGCATACACTAACTGCCTCACCGCGCCCACAGGAAAGTAAGCGAATAAATGATAATTATTCGAAGGATATGGAATGGATCGTACGGATATGGATAACTACGGTATGGATCACTGCGCTATATGTTTAAATATGATACATTATTCATTTAATAAGAAACGAGGGATGGTTTATATTATTATTATTAATATATTGACGCTCTTAATGACTGGTACATATTTTATGGCTATTTCACATTTTATTCGGGGTATTTTAATGAATAGAAGGCTATTTAGTGAGGAAATCTGTTGTTAATGCTGTTACTGATAAATACAAATAACAACATGATAATAATATGAACATGCAGCACTTGTGGCAAAATTGGTATTCGGGCTTGATGAGTGAATAGTACTGAATGGATTTTATCCTGGTTATTGTGATGATGGATTATGTTTTTGCTTCAAACTTCGAACTATCTTGGGATAGTATTTATTTGTAACACAGTGGCACGGATTGGGTATTGTCTGAATAATAATGATCTTTGGAGTGCAGCAGCAATTGTTGAATGACATACCTATTCTAGAATTATTTCAGCATATTTCATATATGCATGTTTGCATTTATGTCTGTCATGCTATGGTTTACAATGTTTTTATTATTGTGCAGTTGTAGTGATTGCTGGGGGACATGATTTGATCTTGGTTTAGCGGTGGTTGATATTGCATAAGTGTGGACTTATGGTGGATTTCATATGGGTATTGAAATTGTTTTTTTTTTTTAATTTTATTTGGTCAGTTATGAGATATGAATAATATTTGTTTAACATTTATGGATTTTTGATCGTTTTTATGTGGATGGTGATATAAAATTGTACAATTATGACTTTTAATTATTACTTTGGGAAAGATGTTATGATAAAGTAAAGTGTTGTCTTATGCGATGATTCGGTTGGTGATGGGAATTATATCATTCAATAACCTGCATTTACCTATTTTGTTCTGTTATCATTATATATACCTACTTGAAATGGAAATTATATACCAGGGATATGAAAAAAAGAAAGAGAAAGTATAATTGGTGAAAATTACATCTTTGACTGGCTAAATCCAATGATAGTCTGAAACAGTTGTTATAACCTGCATGCTTGTTAAAATTAAATATTATGGCTATATTATGTAACCATATTTTGCATAGTTGCATTTTTAAGCAAAAAGGGCATTATCTACCAGGCAACTACTGGTCAAAGCAGATAATTTGTAGAACACTAGTCAAAACAATCTTGGCAATCTTTATGAAATATGCTAATTATTAAGGAAATAATAAACTAGTTATGTTTATTCCATTTCATCAGGCTTTATAATTTTAGAATAATTATAAAAGTAAATTCATATGTTATATATTACTAAGGCTACCTGTGGAAGTTTCAGATAATTGATGAAGGACTGACGGGACTGGCCCAAGGATAGAGTCAGTACCGTCATGAAAGGAATGTGGACTAAGATGGGATGGCTCGAGGATAGGGTCAGTACCATCTTGGGAGAAATATGGATCGAGATGGGACGGCTCGAGGATATGTCATGGAAGGAATATGGATTAAGATGGGATGGCCCGAGGATAGGGTCGGACTGTCATACAGGGAATATGGATGTGAATAGGGAATGGAGGTGGAGGCTTTGGAGGCAGACGAGGAGAAGGTCTGTCACATAGCTGAAACTATGAGCTTGGTCCGGGAAAGGAATAGGGACAGGAGGTGGAAACTATGGAGACAGTCGAGGGGAAGGGCTGTCACATAGCCGAAACCATGAGCTGGGTAGGAGAATGGAATAGGAAAAGGAGGTGTTGGTAATGGAGACAGTCGAGGAGAAGGGCTGTCACATAGCCAAAACCATGAGCTGGGTAGGAGGCGGTAGACTATATGCACAGTCGATGGGACAGACTGACACATGGAAATGGAATGCACAAGTATGAAGGTGGTACATCAGGAACAGAGAACCAACAGGAATAATGGAGGAGGAAGGAAAAATGCTTAAGGCTCATAAACAAATCGGACAACAGGCACACAGGTATGTTAAATATGATTATAGTAGGATTCACTCCCGGCTTTGGGGGCCCAGCGAATAGGACAGGATAAAGGAGGAAGTGGAGGTGTGCAAGGAGGATGCAACGTATCAATGGAGCGGTTGGCTAAGTTACAAGGATTTGTCAATGGAATTAAAAGTAAGGAATCTGATACTATTGTACTAGACGAATGTATGAACATTCTAGATTACTCTAACTTAAACTAACTGTAAATACGAATCTTGCATGACAGCAGATTGTTCCTATTTTTATTTTAGGACAACAAAGATGGAATAGCGTAATCAGATATACAGATGGTAGGGCAGGGAGATAGGTTATAGGTTAACGCAGGCCGGCTTGCCGCTACTTGACTTCTTGCTATGTGTCTACTATTTTGCGTGACAGAAATAATCGTCGACACGGAAACTATGCAACCTCGTTTAGACATGAGTATGAGTTTGTGAGGATGTTTGAATGTTACTTTTACTCAATCACACAACACAGTAACAGATTTACATGAAAAGGAAGCAGATGGCAATAAAGGCAGGAATATACAGATAGGGCGGTAAATATAAGCGCGGAAAGAGATAGAGATGATTGGAAGAGGTTGGAAGGGACCCAGAGAGAGATAAAAAGAGTTCGATAGGGAGGGATAGAATAGAATAGAAAAGAATATTCTTTATTGCACACCTCAACAGGAAATAAATACAAACAAATTCAGATTGCACGTAACATACAATAGAGGCAAACAACAGGCGGTCTTATCGCTAAAGAGCGATCTCTTCCAGACAACCTTTGGGTAGCTAAATGGATAGTGATGGTTAGATAGATTTAAAAGAGCTACTGCTGCGCGTAGACAAACCAGTACAGTTAGCTAGTAACTGACAAATATTAGGGTGAGTGTACTTGTGACTGACCAGTTGCGAGCGGTAGGTGACCACATTGATATGGCACCGACGGAAGGTCTAGCTGTTGTTAAGTCATGGTATATGGTATATATTATATGGCAAGAAGCAGGGAGTCCGTATAGGTAACTAAGGAGCGGAAATTGGCAAAACAATAATGTTGTTATACAACTACATGTTTCATGTGTAAGCATGAGTCTTGTTCGCCTTTGTCTTAAGTTGACTGGATCAAATCGACGTGGACGTTTCTCGATTAAGGTGTGAAGGTAACCACTTATAAAGGCTTTTCACAATAATTAAGACATCAACTGAACACACACATACGGCTCAGAGAGATACGGAAAGTATTGGTGATGTATTCAAAAGGCTAACGATGGTCTGGTAGGATTGGTAATTAAATTATTTTTTAATAATTATTTTAACAATCCTTTTGAGGGGTACCAAAGGAGGTGGGAAAATATTATTTCCTCAACTTAAGGAAGTAAGTAGATGGAGATGTAAAATGTTACTTCGAACGGCTGGAAAAGAAAGGTATACTATAAATCTAAGCGCTCATAAAAACTACAAGGAATCTAAGCTTGTGTCTACTTAACATCCTGTGCTTAATGAATGGGTCAGATTTTGACGGATTAAAACAGAACTAGAACAACCAAAACAGAACGCTGGACATCGAAGGTTCTGGGGAAGGTACTGGAAGCTGAAAATACCGTCGTTGTTCACACGGTCGAATTGTTACCACTTAGGAGGGTTTGTTGCTAAATTTTGAATAATAATTAAAATATTGGTCACAAATAAATCTGCATTGTGATTATTTGGTGTAAGTGTGTTTTGTAAATCGTATTATCGTTTGACGGGTATTGACAGGTAATTTATATTGAATTAAAGAGGGGAAACTCCTTATCGGTAAATAGCACTATTATCGCATTCTAATTATTATATCTACGTACGTGTAGGTCAGAGTGTGGGTATCACACAATAATTTACTCTTCTTTTAGAGATCAGGCTGAGTTAAGAAACATAAAATGCAACCCAGATTTCCCTAGGGTCACCGCACTCGATTACAACGCGCTTAATTTAGCTGAATTCAACGATTGTTTTTCAAGTAAATAGCCTCACAGATCTCGGATCCACCACTGCTGCCGATATGCCGATTAAGTAGTAGTAGTAGCAGATTTATTGATAACACGTTACCAATGATAGTGATACAACATTAAGGTAAATGACAGCGAGGCTCAAAATTCGTACTAAAATAAGTATTTGGCTCTATAAAAAAATCTTGCCTAAAGAACTTTTAGAGGAGACTGCAATGATAACAGAAGTTATTCAATTTTGGATGATATTTTCAATAGATGCTTGCCTATTTGGAGGGGAAGATTTTAGGTGTAATATATGAAGGGCTATTAATTGATACTTCTAGGTACTGTTACATAACAACACTAGCTTCAAGAGAATTTGTTTAGAGATGCGAGCTGTGGACGAGAACAGCTGGAGATCGAACATCCGGACGCGCGAGGACATTTATGCCCGGGCTATAGCGGAGCGGAGACGTTTCGCCCTTTGGTTAGTGAAGTTGACGAATGAAGAAGGATTAATGGAAGTATCTTGCCTTTAATCTTATTTCATGTGTAATTTTAAAATCCGATTTAGTATTGTTTACAACAAGAATCAAGTAGTTAATTAAATTGACTAACGAATATCTGCAGTTTTATGATTCTCAAGTTTAAACTGTTTATTTAATGCTCACTAATACTTAAGCTTGTTAGGATCACGAAAGGGTTGGATGGGGTCAGTGCGCGACCTGCTTTTGTAGAGAATTTTTAGGGTGGGTCCAGCAGTGGACATCTTTCGGCTGTTATATGATGATAAATATAATTGGTGTACTAAGATTACAACTATTACAAAAAGTGCAGTTATTTGGACTCAATTATTTTATGGTTATCTGTATTTATGCAACGAAGCTGAGGATAACCCTGATCATCTTTTAATTTCTATAGACATCGAGAACCTGGACACTGAAGGCGCGAATGGGGAGCGGAAGTGAGGCATTCGACATATGGTGCCGAGGCAAAATGTTGGGAGCCCATCGGACAGCACGACGAACTAACGCGTCGATCCTTGATGAATTAAAGATCGGGTACCGCTTATTGGCAGAACTTGTTAACTTCAATTGCGTGACTGGATGCGAGCCGGGTGGCTTGGAGGAGCTCATCGTGGATTCTCGTGTCGGAAAAAAAAAAAGAAGGCGGAGCATCGCCGACTCGATGGACCGATACCGTGAAGGATGCCTGCTAGTAGGCTCTGCAGGCGTCAATCCGTAAGGCGAAGAGTCGTGTGGAGTGGAGATCTTTGCTGCTAAGAGTAACGGCTCTAAGTGGTCGCAACCCTTGGTCATCGTCATGGAGAGGCAGGGAAGAAGTGTCTACATTTTAGAAAAGTTAATTAGCTATTGTTTATATTATATGGGTGGATCAACTTTTTCTTGCTGTTATTCTGTCCCGTGACCCAGGGGACATTACCATGGCAACGAGTGGCAGAAAGTAGTTGATTGACCCATATGCGAGTGAAAGTCTTGAAAAATTAAGGGATGAATGAGTGTATAAACCAAGAGGGTGTTTTTCAACGTACGCCGTATTGCTGATTTCTTGTTGTACTGATTTGTTTTACTGGTAGCGACATATTGTTGTAACTGATGTTGGGACTTGGTGAATGTCACTGATGTGAGCGGGGAACAAACGGGACTTAATATTCGGAAAATTTCAAATACCTAATATTTGAATAACAAAGCCAAAGCTATCCACAGTAATCACTGTGGAAGCCAAGTTTTTTTTTTCAATGGGATTCAGTATTTTTGCGCATGAGGAACGAAGGATTGAGTAATCGGGTTAATGACAAATTCTTGACAATTCGCTGCTAACGTTTGATAGTTCAGATATGACATGTGCTCATTATTGCTGTATGTATGCTGTTAGAGGCGCCACTGTCCCGGGGCCGGACCGACACTTGTTAGGCTTTAAATAGTATCAATGTACGTGGATGACTGGGACAATATGGCCATATTGGGCACTGAGTAACAAATCATAGTTAAGGTATTATTGTAACTCGGATTTTTTCATCAGATCATTGTTGGTTTCTTTCTTTTTATAGCGAAGGGACTCGCTGTGTGTTGGATGGCCGAGCTGTACCTAATGTCCATTAAATACCAACCCTTACCGGGTCATTATTGTACTTGTTTTAATAGACAGTCTGCAAGTGAAAGTTAAAAAAATAATAATGAAAGAATGAATGTATATGATATGGATAATATGCACATTAAGTAACAAAATTAAGTTAAGTTATTATTGTGGCTTGGATCTTTTGTTTACTATCTGAAGAATATGCATTTTTGTTTACTTTTTTTGTAGCGAAGGGACTCGCTGTGTGTTGGATGGCCGAGCTGTAAGGTCCGTTAAGTATGGATAGTCAAACCTTATTGATTGTTGTATTTGTTTTAATAATCCGCACCATTATAATGTCATAAAATATAAAACAGAATTCATAATAGCCATAGACAGGCTGTATGCATTCGGCGCACTGGTCTATGAACCGATAGCGGGGACGATGACAGACGTCAACGTCAGATTTGGCGCGGCGTGAGGATGGGATTTGTTGTGTTTAATGTAATATGCTGGTTTTTGATGAAAAGTGTTATTGATGGGAGCAAATACAAATGGAATTGTTATGCGTGCATCATGTGGTTTCATTCCTGACCGGCGGATATACCCTTACACATGACATTTAGAATTTTTAAGAATCCTGTGACTCATTAACGCATTCACTGCCAGGGGGCGTGGCCAATTAGGAACAAACTTGTATGAAGGTGAACGCATATATGCGTTACTGGCAGTGAATGCGTTAAAGACACAAATAATAAATCGGTTTAATACAGTCAGCATCAAAAAATAACTGACAAATTATAGTAGGTATGCAATTTGACATAACCCTTAAATGCATGTTTTTTCTTTTTAAATGAAAACGAGATACTTAGTGCATTATGGTGTACCAAATATAAAAATATTTTTAGTAAAATAGAAAAAAAAAGAAATTTTTCGAATTTTTTACCCATAAATAATATGTACGAATATTGCTTCTAAATACGAAAAGTACTTTACTAAAATTAGTAGTCGCACAACATTTATGATGTGTAGTAACACATTTTAGTAAAAAAATAGTTACCAACTTAACAAAAAGAGCGCCAATTATAAAAAAAACTACAGTTTTCCGGCCTGTTTCAAATTGGACGTAGTTAAACGAAAAGGACTCAATCCACCGTGACTTTCACTCGAGTAATTGCAGTTTGAAGATCAAAGAGTATTTCAATTTTCAACTATGATAGATTGATTTTACACAAAATTATGCTAGGGAAGAAATGAGCGAAAAATTTCGCTCTTTATGTATTATATTTAAAATATACCCCTGCCATAGATGTGGGTTGGTTCCCTGTGTGATTTAAAATAACTTGCCGATATAATTTTCCGGACCTTTTTTGCTAATAGATAGTCTAGACCCTAAAGACCATCGTGGGATTCTTAACTCCACTTCCGGTTGTTTGTGTGTGTGTGGATTGAGTCCTTTTCGTTTAACTACGTCCTATTGTCGGTTTCTTGTTGATAAACAAGTGTTACTCTTTTTTTATACACAATATTAAAATAGATTAAATTCCCTTACAAATCAGTCTCAAGAATATTATAAATATTTGTACTTCGAAATAAATCCTGAATTCTTTGTTATGTAGGCTGCATCTTATATCATGCATTTAAGGGATAAATTTGTAAAAAGTTGACAGCTATTTTTGACGCTGTATGGTCAGCAGCAAGTTTAGTGTTCGCAGGTCACAAAGGTAAGTAGATTCTGACTACAAAAATAATTCTAGACCACGAGAGAATAGTGCAATGCTTTAGTGGAATTGGGACCATTAACTTTTACAAAGGTATTAATATTTCATTCTCGGTAGTATACGTCATTTGGATTCAGAATATACGACTCTATTTCTTTTACCTCGTATAGTTTTTAGACAACATTTGAAACCTCGATATGATGTTTGGTCAAATTACGAATGTGTACAACACTAGCTGTGCCCGCGGCTCCACCCGCGTAGAATTCGGTCTGTGTCAGTAAGCTGCTAATACCTCACCGTTGACCTTCCCTGGACTACGACAAACATTTCAAAACCAAAATCAGCTAAATCTGCCCCGCCGTTCTGGAGTTTTAGCGAGACAAACGAACAGCAATTGATTTATTTATATATATATATATATGACGGCGCGCAGGCAAATATGATGCCGGTTATTAATAATTTGATTTGATTATCCGATGTTCTGTGTAATTTAAACGGTTAATTTGATTTTAAGATTGTAAATCGTAATAGTAACTAGTGTTGTTTACATCAATGAAATAGTTGACGGTAACTTAAGATAATGCTTGACATTAATAAAAATGTTGAAGGTATATTGAAATAAGAGCGGGGCACCCCGAATAGGGTAGTAGGCAGGCGCCAATCGGTGACAGCTGGTCACTTGACGGACAGCTGGGCACGAGTGTGCATGCATACTAACCTATTGGCTCTCAATCAGTGTTTATCTTGTTAATCTTTCTTTATTTTGATTCCGAGTGTGTTTAAATAAAACCAGCGATTGTTATTTGTGATTAAAGTGATTTTATTTCTGGGTTTCTGGCATCTTGACTCCATAATGAGTGATACTGATGACGGACGTTCTGTCGATCGTTCTGCTGCCTTTCCCGGTGCTTCTATATATATGTATTGTATATATATATATATGTATATATATATATATATATATATATATAGATAGATAGAAGACTACCTTGGTCTATAAGAAATTAGTAGGTAAGGAAATTGACAGTTCTTTTTTTTATTGCCTTACCAATTTCTATATGTATAGACCAAAGTAATGTTGGATACCTTCGGAATGTGACCAAATATGAAATTGGACTATGCGGCGTAAAAATAAACCAATCAAAGATTCTGACTCCAAATAACGTAGGTATAATGGCAGATAAAAATATAATAGAATACCTTCGTAATTTTGACATTGTTTTCAGTACCTATCCCCATATTTCAACAGAGCAATAATTGAATATTCTAGGATATCAATAGTAATCCACAAAAAATGCCAGTTCCTCAAAATCTGGGGGCACGGCAGTGCCCCCGCCAAGTCGAGCAAACGCGCTTGCCGGCACGCCGTAACATCCTTTTCTCGAATTTATTTTTATATTGCCTCAAATTACTCAGAAAGTTCGATTATTCATGAAATGTCCAATCTCTGGCTGGATCGACCACAGATTAGGTAATTAATGGTGTTAATTTATTTGCCTAAACTGTACACTACAAATCCAAATGTATCGCTATAGTTCACACATGGCATAATTAATAATTTAGTATTTTATTTTTTAGTTCAAGCCAAATTAGATGAATTCTAGTATTTTATATATGTAATGACTATATTTTTTTAAATGTAGGTAACGCACCACTAAGGTGTAAGAACCTGTCAAATAAAAAATAAACAATGCAAAGACCGACACACAAAGCATAAGGAAAAATTCGAAATGTTGCTTGGGCGTTAGGGTGTCGGAAAGGTTAACGCGCTGGACCGGCAATCCAGAGGTGCTGGGTTCGATTCCAGGTCTCTTCCACAAGGTTACGTTTAGAATTTTTTCTTTGTAATGTATCACTTTTGCTTTGATCTTTGTATCAATGGTTGAATTCTAGTATGTTACTAATAACCATAAGTAATTATGTATACTATACGTGTATTGTGTACTAATTATGTTTACCTGTAGCTACTGTTATTTTGAAGTTAGTATGGTTTAAATAAAACAATTTCAACAGATTATATCGCGTATATTCATTATTTGAGCCTTGAGCCTCCCTGACGTTACGCCAACTCTTACAGTGACCGTTGTCGAAGGTTGACAACGGAATCTGTAGGTCTCTATGTGTGACGATCGGGGAAACCGAAGAAAATATTATGTTTGTAAGTATGGTGTTTATGGTCTGTTTATGTTAAAATAAGACGCTTTGGTCATGATTTAGGGAGGTGAGAACTACAAACGCGTGCGTTAAGATAACTTTTTGAAGATATCAAGATCCTAATTTTAATTAGGATCAAATGAGACTAAATAAATTTAGAGAGCTCGAAGAGCGAGAAATGACTATTAAAGTTCGACTTTCTGCGGAGCGCTGTATATAAATGCTGGTGGGATGAGACGTTATCACTCCCAAAAGGTACTATGTGCTGCAGAATTCCATGGCCATTTTATGAATAAATTCAATCAGAAATTGACCATACAGTTGTTCAGCCCATAGTACCAATATCATCATCATCATCCTCCTAGCGTTGGTCCCGTCTTGCGACAGGGTCCGCTTTCCTACTTTTTCTCTTCCACTTCGCTCTATCCTGGACATCGTGTTCTTCCAAACCGCAGTCGTTCAGGTCTTTACGAACGACATTGAGCCACCGTAGCTATAGTACCAATATGTGTATGGAAAAAAAAAACTACAGTTGCAAGGGTGTAAGATAGCGTTATAGTAGTATAACATCTGTACTTTGCGATATTTCTATACGCACTTCACCCGACTTTACACATACAATGCTTAACTCCTGATAATGTGTGCAATATCAGGGGTAAGATGATGGGTTATCGTTTAAAAATTACTGGTAAGTATTTAGCAATAACACAAAATAAAGACACTGCAGTAGGTGCTTCAATTAAGTAAGTACTTTCAATTCTTTCAGCTCATGATTACTTAGAGGCTTAGTTAGTTTACTTTAATTAAAGAAAATCCTTCGCTGTTTATAAGACATTTTGTTACATTTAGATGCGCGAAAGCAGTACTTTGTATCGGTAGCACGTTTCGATCGCCGATTGAATTAACGGGGGCGAGTAGAGACGAAAAACAACGTCTTTTCCTCGAAGATTGTTAGGAAAATTTTGCCACGGTATGAAAAACATAAAATAACGTGTAATAAATGAAAATGAGTATATTTATTTGCATCTCAACTTTTGTACAAACTCATAATTATCCCTGCAAATATCTACTATTGTCTATTAATGAAATTAAATGCAGAGCAATGCTGTTTTCGGCAGTATAAGCTGCTCAATGTGCAACAGAAAATATATTTTAGTTTAAGAAAATCAGGCCTTTTATCTACAACCATCAACTGCATTTCTTATATTTATAGAAACTATATCATCAAAAAAACAACTCTATTTCCTTAAAAATTGTCGATTCATTTCGCCGATATGATTTTGTATTTTCTTTTTTTATGATATAGGAGGCAAACGAACTCTGTCCATTTGCCTCAATTTAAATAAAGTACGAGTTATTTGTCATGTTTTATCAAAATTCATTCGACCGATTTCTACCCGTAAGAGCTCAATAGTGGTACATTTCAAACGAGTAGTGTAAGGCAATAATATATTTCAATTCAGCACACGAAGCCTTTTTATTTGATGTGTCTCATGTTAGGTTTCGGAACAAAAATGTTCAAAATCCTATCCAAATAATTGATGGCGTCACACCTCCATCCTCCACACCATTACGAAGTGACTACCGCACTTTACGTGTTCATAAAGATTATGCCGAACAAGTACTGTGGGCTGCACGCAATTCAATGCGCTATGCAAGAATTACGGGTGTTTTATCGTTTATTTTTCTCGTGATAAACGCAATCATTCTCCCGCGGAACTCGGACTGATTTTGTTTTTTTTTAAAGCTTAAAATAATGGCCCCATTCTTGTCAATCCATATCCATAAAGTATCGACAGCGTTTTTATTATGATTATTATTTTTGTTTAAGTCATTATATTATTAAAATATAGGATTATTAAATGTTTACATGAGCCATGTTGACTTTTTTTGTAATTGCGCGACTTAATATTTCTTGATAAGTGTCTTGTATTTTTTTTTTTACAACTTATAATATTCATAGGTATCGTGACCCTTTACAAAAAAAAAACACATACAGTATCACAATATTCAAATTTTCTTGTAACATTCCAAGGGCTTCGCAAACCATCAATAATAAATATGTATGACTTCATCAATATTTCACATAAGGTCGCCAGATCAAAGGATTGTTTGTTTTGTCTGATACGACATGGTTACTGTTGACATCGCTTGGAAACTTTATTGGATTTACCAGCCAATAGCATTAAAAACAATCTAAATGTAAAGCACGTCCCTCAGTAAAGAAGTTGTTTATTCAACTATATTGCCAGACGGAGTTCTATTTTGCAGCATAAGTAACTCAATATTGGAAACCTAGACTGTCGAAAAAATACAGCAAAACTTAGAATATCTAGAATTCAATTTACGTTTAATTACAATCGGAAAATTAATTCAAAAGTCCGGAAGCAGGACCAAAAGTATTAAAATAACGAAAAGTAGGTACTCTCTCATCGCGAGCATTCAACGGTAATGTAACGTTTCAGATCAGAGCCTGACATCCGTGAGGGAGGAAAACCGAGCATTATAGTTCGCAACCTGTAATGTTACAACACAAAATACCTACATAATAGTACTACATACACTATACAGAATGCTACTCACCCCGCAGGCGTAGAGCGTTGGAAAATTGTTGGATGCTTAGATCATTTAGAGAGGGGTATATACTGCCCATATTAGGTGGCTCGTGAAATAGTGATGGTGTCGTGGAAGTAGTTATCTCCACATACACTACCATCACCACCAACTACGTTGAGTTTTGTGGTTGTGATAATGATAACCTCCAATCTTGTTATGTATAATAAATTACAATGTATGTAGAACTAAACCATCGTATTAACTAGTTGTAGTCTGAGGCAGCGCACACATTGATACTGACATTCGAGATTCAGTTTTCTCTAGGCTGTGTCAACCGTATACGACTTATTTTAGCTGTGTATAAGGACTGTATAAGCTCTTGTACAGCATGTGTGCTACTTGGGACATTAAAAACGAATCATAAATGTTACATTACAGGCGAATGCTCAGCAGTCACGAAGGCAGTAGTGTAATGTGACCCCCAAACTATAGGTATACTGGTATAATCAAAAGTACATGTTGCGTTACAAATTGGTTGGCGAATGCTAAGGTGCTTAACATATATTTCACGAAGGTTCATAATCCAGTAAGTTGCTCAAGGTAAAGTATGAACCGATGTATTTAAAATATCTATCTTAGACTTGACATCAATTTAATTGTTTAAAGGACAAATATTTATTATAATCCTCTTTCATAAAATCATTATAAAAGGCAGACAACAAAGACGTCTAATAACACAACTAAATTCGTTATTTTCGTAACGAGGGGAATTAGTCAAAGCTTATTAGGCTTCCCTTAAAAAAGAGAAAGGTGGAGTAGACTTTTTAAAGAGGATTAAGACAAAGTACGAAAACCACAGGGACATTTATTATCCTCTCTAGTTTCTCATCATCTCCAACACTTTGAAGAATTACGTCAAAAATGAAGGAAAACATTCCCCGTTTTCAAAGGCGAGCGAAGCGTTTTTATTTCAGCTTCGCCGAAAATTCATTCGCACTAGTTTGTATTAATTCTGGCTGTCCGAATTTCTGGCTGTTCTCACAGGTCGCATTTCTCAACCGATTGTAGCGAAATTTTGTGGTAGGATTATCATAAAAAAAAATGGCCTATTCATGTCGATGGCTGAAATTTGTAATTTTTTACGCTTTCAATACCAAAATTTACCATTACCATTTTCTAAAATTTCGATTAACTAAAAAATATTACCTACTCACAAAATTTCATGAGAATCGGTTGATAAATGTGGCCTGTAGGTGAGAATAGCCAGAAATCTCAGAAGAAGGTCGGACGATTATTCCTTATACACGTTACATTACCCAATTTACCCATATGTAGTACGGTCGGCATCAAAAGTAGATTTTAAAACTGGCTTATATCAAAATGCATACTAAAATTGTCAGCCACATTAGATGCTTTCTGTACACTGTACGTAGCTAGCCAGCGTGCTTAAAATATAAAACGGAAAATAATCTGAAGTCAAATAAAAGTGGTTATGCTCTCTCCGCGTACACCGGCAACAATGGCAATAAACGAAAATTTGTTCTTTCCGCTTTATCGTGGAAATGTCGGTTTGAATTGTTTCAGTTACTTACTTATTCGATAATGGCGCCCAGCCGATTGGTGGAAAACTTTATTCATTGCGTCTCAGCGTTTTCGAACGTTTCATTATTCTCTGGTTTTCTGTTTCATACCAATGGAATTAAATTAAATGTAGGTACTGCGAAAACATCAAAACCTTTTAAATACTCTCTCACCGCAAGAATTCGCATGTAATGTAAAATATGTATATCTATTAAAATCCCATTCCTTTTTATACTCGCGGTGAGGAGTACTATCAGGTAGGTAAGTACTAGGGCCCGGCGGGCAAAAATAATAACTAAGAGCCTGTCCAGATGGAGCGTTTTATGCGCGAGGGCACTCGCGCGCTTCAATTTAATTTTGCATCCTGATGCCGCGTTTTACGCGCGTTACTACGCGCGATGTGCGGCGGACAAAATACGTGCGCTCGCTACTGACTCGCGAATACCATTGAATGCTCCAATGGCGCCAGAGTTTCTCGACTCGCGCGGCGCTCGCGCATAAAACGAGCGAGTCGAGAGTCCGGCGTATTGCACGCGTTTTACGCGCGAGTTTTGAAACGCGCGAGAGCATCTGGACGGGGTGAAAGGCGTAGTGTTGTGACTGTGGGGTATTTATCATCGTGCCAATGTTATTTTAAGTTTTAGATTGTTTTAATATTGTAATGTTATATTTTAAATCATGATTTATTATTTATTATCAATGAAATTAATTATTTATGTCAATTACAATTTATATCAGTTTTATTCTATATCAAAGCATTTTACAACTTATACAATAATTTTAATGATTTTAATGAATTTATTTTTACACCTAATTATGCCAATGAATTATTATGTAAAGTAATTTTTATTGTTAATTAGTGTCGCATGAATTTTATCTACGTTTATTCTGTACAAATCAATTTAACTTATTAGATAGGATCATTTTAATGTATAAAATCTAAATCATATTTTGTATGTTGAAGCGGACAAACGCATCCTATTTTATTAGTAGTGAATTGCATTCACGGGCGCGCGCAGTAACAACGTCTACGTCATCGCGCGTCACAGCGGAGCCGGTTCTTAGGGCGCTCGGCAGCGCCCGCGCAGTCTGCATCGAGCACCGGCCATTAGTCGAAACACTGATTTGACGCAAAACGCATGTCGCTGCGCTCCGCCCGCTTATTTGTAAATATTGCTCGTGCTTGCATAGTTTTAGTGCTTTGCCTTTCTATTTCACCTTCTGTACTATACAAACTGTTTCTTCGCTTTCGCTTGTGATGTGTGTGGAAGAATAAACCTTAAAGAACAAAGGACTGGCCTGTTGTTTACATTCTGCACCCGAGGTGATTCCCTTCGCAAGTAAGTGCTCAACATTAGATGCGACCGTAATACACACGCATCTATTACCACACTGGTGACCCCGCACAGAATACAGAGAAAAGGCAAAAATGCAAGATTCGAGTGACAAAGTCCCGTTACAAAATGGCGCGGAGCCGATAACGGCTGAATCATGCCGGGTCGGCGTGAGAATCCCGCCGTTTTATCCGGAGAAGCCGGCCTTATGGTTTGCTCAGCTGGAAGGACAGTTCACACTTTCTAAAATTACGGCGGATGAAACAAAATTTTATTACGCCATGGCGCAGCTTGACCCCCAGTACGCGGCAGAAGTCGAGGACATTATCACTTCACCTCCGGCCCAGGATAAATACACGAAGCTAAAGACGGAGCTGATTAAACGCCTTTCTGAAACGCGTGAGAAGAAGGTCCAGCAGGTCCTGATCCATGAAGAGTTAGGCGACAGAAAGCCTTCGCAATTTCTTCGGCACCTACAAAACTTAGCTGGCCCTGGACTACCGGAAGACTTCCTGCGTACCATCTGGACCAACCGGCTACCCCAAAGAACGCAAGATATTGTGGCGTCGCAATTAAAATCATCTCTTGAGGACTTGGCTGAGCTTGCCGGTCGCCTGCATGACGTCGTCGCGCCCGGACCACAGGTGGCAGCAGCAGGACTCCCGTCTACTTCTACCGATCCATTGGTGCTTCAGATCGCGGAACTGACCAGACAAATGAAAGCACTGGACGCAAAGGTTGGTCGAATGTCGCGGCCCCGAGAGAGATCGTCGAGTCACTCACGGCAGCGTTCCGCATCCAAGAGGTCAAACTCTAACTACCGCAAGTTTCCCACCTGCTGGTATCACCACAAGTTCGGCGAGCAGGCTAAAAAGTGCGTCAAGCCTTGTGATTACCAGTCGGGAAACGCGATGGGCAGTCGGTAATGGCGACGGGCGGCTGCCCAAACACGAGTCGCTTATTCGTCATGGACTCCAGAACAAAGGTACCGTTTCTTGTGGACACAGGAAGTGATTTGTGTGTTTTTCCGCGTAGTAAATTAAATAACCGCAGAGCGCCGACGAACTATAACTTGTGCGCTGCTAACGGCACTGTGATTAAAACATACGGTTACGTGCATTTAAATCTAAGCTTAGGCCTACGCCGTGACTTTGCTTGGCGATTTGTAGTAGCCGATGTTACAAGGGCGATAATAGGTGTAAATTTTTTATCTCATTATAACCTTATTGTCAATTGCAGGAACCAGCGTCTCATTGATGGGAATACTACGCTCTCGACCGCGGCTTTGCCTGTCCAGTCGTCTGACGTCATTTCCTCTGTAAAAATTGTAACTGGTGAGTCACTTTACCACACAATACTACGGGAATATCCCGACATCACACGCCCGTCTGGCATACATCGCACAATTAAGCACACAACGGTACACCATATCCGGACAACGCCCGGACCTCCGGTTTTCAGTGCACCTCGTAGGCTGGCCCCTGACAAGTTAAAGATAGCCAAGGAGGAGTTTTCTTCTATGCTCGAGAGTGGCATAGCCAGACCCTCCGAATCTCCTTGGGCCTCACCACTTCATTTAGCCCCGAAGAAGGACAATGGTTGGAGACCATGTGGTGATTACCGGATGCTAAATGCGCGCACAATTCCTGACCGGTATCCTATACGACACATTCAGGACTTTACACACAGCATCGCCGGTTGCCGCGTGTTTTCGACCATTGACCTTGTCAAGGCTTATAACCAGATCCCGGTCAGCGCTGAAGACATCCCGAAGACTGCCATCACGACGCCGTTCGGGCTCTATGAGTTCCCTTCCATGACGTTCGTACTCCGTAATGCTGGCCAGACTTTCCAGCGCTTCGTGGATGAAATGTTGCGGGGTCTGGATTTTTGCTATAGCTATTTAGACGACTTCTTAGTCTTCTCGAAGGACGAGAAGACCCATGAAGTCCATCTTCGACAGCTGTTCGCCCGGCTGCAGGAGTACGGCATGGTGATCAACACGTCGAAGTGCGTATTTGGTGCTCCAGAGGTAACATTTTTAGGGTACCGCATATCTGCCGAAGGCACCAAGCCACTGCCTGCCAAGGTCGAGGCGATCAGCAACTTTCCTCCACCCAAGAACGTCCGGGAGCTTAGACGGTTTCTGGGCATGATGAACTTTTACCGCAGGTTCATACCCAGCGCCGCCCAGCATCAAGCCCCCCTGAACGCTCTTTTAACAGGTTCCGTGAAAGGATCACACCCGGTCGAATTTACGTCGGCGGAGCAGGACGCATTCGATCGTTGCAAGGAAGATCTCAGTCAAGCAGCGCTGTTGGCTCACCCAGACGCAAAGGCCAAGCTGTCCATCGTGACGGATGCTTCTGATGTAGCCATGGGTGCCGTGGCCCAGCAGTTCAACGAGGAGAAAGGTTGGGAACCACTAGCTTTCTTCTCACGTAAGCTGAGTCCGGCCCAGCAGAAATACTCGCCATATGACCGTGAGCTCCTGGCAATTTACGAGGCGATCAAGCACTTCCGGCACATGGTAGAAGCCCGCGACTTCACTATTTACACAGACCATAAACCTTTGTGCTTCGCCTTCCACAGTCGCAAGGAGAACTGCTCGCCCAGGCAATTCCGTCACCTGGATTTTATATCGCAGTTCAGGACAGACATCAGACACATCGCGGGTAAGGACAACGTCGTAGCTGATACTCTCTCTAGGGTCGAGGAGATCACGTTGCCGGTTGATGTAGATCAGCTGGCTACGGCACAAAACACCGATCAAGAGTTGGAGCAGCTCCTGAGCAGCGACACCTCGTTGTGCCTTACGAAAGTTCGGATACCAGGAACGGACGCTATGCTGTACTGCGAGGAAAGGAGTGGGTTTACTCCAAGACCCTACGTGCCGGCAGAGCTGAGGCGGCAGGTCTTTGAGAGCCTCCACTCATTTAGCCACCTAGGTGCCAATGCGTCGGTGAAACTCGTGGCCGATAGGTATGTCTGGCCTGGGATCAGAAGAGACTGTCGAGAGTGGACACGGAACTGTCTGGCTTGCCAGCGTTCAAAAGTCACTCGACATGTCTCCACACCCTTATCTTCTTTTCAGATACCCAAGGCCAAGTTTCACAACATACACATTGACCTCATCGGCCCTCTTCCACTTTGCCAAGGCTTCAGGTACTGCCTCACCGCCATTGACCGTTTTACGAGATGGCCTGAGGCAGTTCCAATTCACGACATGTCCGCCGAAACAGTCGCGCAGGCCTTGTTGCACGGCTGGATTGCTCGTTTCGGATGCCCGGTGGACATCGTGACAGACAGGGGGCGGCAGTTTGAGTCTGTGCTTTTTAAGAGGCTGTCAAAGTTAGCAGGGTTCGTGCACAAGCGGACCACCGCTTACCACCCGGCCTGCAATGGCATGGTGGAACGCTTCCACCGCCAGCTGAAAGCAGCCATCACGTGTCACGCCAACAGCACTTGGGTTGAATCACTCCCGCTCGTGTTGTTGGGCGTGAGGAACGCGTTCAAGGACGACTTACAAGCTTCATCCGCAGAGCTTGTATATGGACAGCCCCTGCGAATGCCCGGTGAGTTTTTCAACCCAGGTGCTGACTCAATTCCTGATGTGACGGACTATTTGTCTCGGCTTCACACGTTCACAAAGAACCTGCAGCCGACACCAGCTTCTCGTCACGTGAGTCACCGTCGCACCTTCATTTTCAATGACTTGGCCACATCCTCACATGTCTTCCTCAGGGATGACACCTTGTGCAAGTCGTTGAAACCAGCGTACACGGGACCCCATAAGGTCTTACAAAGAGGTCCAAAAGTATTTACTCTTTTGGTCAAGGGTAAGTCGATGACGGTATCGGTAGACCACGTCAAGCCAGCCTACATACTGCACGACACAAACATCACCCAACCTTCACAAATAACACAATCTTCACAAAATACACAAACACATAACAACACCCACAAAACCACAATCACCACCAGGTCGACATCTACTCAGGGAAGTGACATCAGACGTACACGGTCAGGCCGTGTAGTTAAATTTCCTGATTATTATCGCCCTTAGCCAGGTCTCTGGGAGGGGGTGATGTGGGGTATTTATCATCGTGCCAATGTTATTTTAAGTTTTAAATTGTTTTAATATTGTAATGTTATATTTTAAATCATGATGTGCAATTATTTTATTATTTATTATCAATGAAATTAATTATTTATGTCAATTACAATTTATATCAGTTTTATTCTAAATTGTTACGAGCGTGGGGTTCGTATTTGATAGAAAAGCACAAATTAATCCACTAAATAAAACACTCACTTTATTACCCAAAATATGTACTGACAATTCACACGAACTGTACTTAAAATCCACTAATTAAAACACACACACACTATTCACAAATCATGCACTCACTATTCACACGAACTGTACTTAAGCGCACTAATCACTCAAGAGTCTTTCTCTCCGATTATCCTTGTACTAGCTCTCGATCGCAGTTAGAATGTAACTAACACGCGCCGGCCGTCGGCGCCTTATATATCCCGCGGAACCGCTTTCTCGATGCGTTGTCCACACATATCGCGAATATTTTAGTAAGGTCCAGCGTAAGGGCCGAGAACATTCGAGGCCATATGTCTCTCTCTAATGGTGCACTCTCTGTCACTCCCTTCTCGAATGTTCCGAGTATAGCTATCTCTTTCTAGTATTCTTATCTCTGTCACACACCTCTCGAATGTTCCGAGTATAGCTATCTCATTCTACTAGTGCTATCTCTGTCACTCCTACGGGATATTTTGCCATATAACGATTTGTGCTTCAGAGGCCCATAAGGGGTCCTGAAAACGCCTGAAAACGGGTTTTCAGGTTATGGCGTCATCTGATAGAGGGTGCCCTGAAACGGACTGAAAACATGTTTCAGGCGCCTGAAAACGACGGCAACTAGGGTGAAATTTCGATCTTTAGATATGTGATAGAGCAAGTTCTGAAACGGCCTGAAATGACTTTTCAGCCTGCTGAAAACGCCTCTAAAGCACTGAAATTGACATTCAAAGTTATTGACCTAACCTACCGGCGTAACAATATCAAAGCATTTTACAACTTATAAAATAATTTTAATGATTTTAATGAATTTATTTTTACACCTAATTATGCCAATGAATTATTATGTAAAGTAATTTTTATTGTTAATTAGTGTCGCATGAATTTTATCTACGTTTATTCTGTACAAATCAATTTAACTTATTAGATAGGATCATTTTAATGTATAAAATCTAAATCATATTTTGTATGTTGAAGCGGACAAACGCATCCTATTTTATTAGTAGTGAATTGCATTCACGGGCGCGCGCAGTAACAACGTCTACGTCATCGCGCGTCACAGTGGAGCCGGTTCTTAGGGCGCTCGGCAGCGCCCGCGCAGTCTGCATCGAGCACCGGCCATTAGTCGAAACACTGATCTGACGCAAAACGCATTTCGCTGCGGTCCGCCCGCTTATTTGTAAATATTGCTCGTGCTTGCATAGTTTTAGTGCTTTGCCTTTCTATTTAACCTTCTGTCCTATACAAACTGTTTCTTCGCTTTCGCTTGTGATGTGTGTGGAAGAATAAACCTTAAAGAACAAAGGACTGGCCTGTTGTTTACATTCTGCACCCGAGGTGATTCCCTTCGCAAGTAAGTGCTCAACATTAGATGCGACCGTAATACACACGCATCTATTACCACATGACGACCACATCGCCCGCTGGTACTACCAGCGCAATCAGTCACCGCAGGGCAGCTTATGGCGAGCTGTTGGTGGGTAGCAAGTAGCAACCCCGCGTACCTATAAGTGCTCCTGGGGGAATTCTAACGGGGGGTGCTAGGTCAGGTCCTCCGCATCTGTCTTGCTTTAACTGGCCGGCCAAAGTGCAGTCGCCAGAGTTGCGACTCGAGGGTGGATGTGCAAACGTCGGGGGTTAGTTGGTTTCGGTTTATGCCACTCTCCTCCCTTCCGCACCGATGTTGCCCTCAGGCACGTGTCGCGATTAAGCGGGGACCATATGAGATTTATTTCCTGGTAGACTCCCGATTGTCTCAATCCATAGCCCAGTTAGCCATTTTATTCCCATAGTCCCATGTTATTAGACAGTTTTTACACCTAGGGAGCCGTCTCTGTTTGTGTCCCTTGACACGGACAAAGACAGCATTCGCACGATGTACATCTTACATTCCATTCAAATGTCGAAATAGCCTCTACACGTTGCCTTCGGTTCCGCGCATGCCTCCCAAAGGTCCGGAACACTACTGTCCCGTAGGCATACATACATACATACAAGCAGGCAATAAACAATTTATTGGCGAAAAACTATATACAGCGATCAATCAATTGAAGTTTCTGACTTCTGAGCTAGGTTAACACAGTGTGGTACTCGTAGTACTACAGGTACAGAAGGCAGTGTCCTCTTCCATTCATAAAATGTTACAATTGGCCTTATAATATATTTAGCCATATAAGTATACTATGTAAGGTAACTGATTGTTTGAGTGTTTGCGTACAGTCAGCAGCGAAAGTAGCTAATCATTATAACACACTCACAATGATTTGTACAACCCTTATTATCTAGATATAGAAAATAGAGTCCGTGTACATGTCATTTTGAGCACCCAGAGTGCGTAGCAACTTCTGCTGCTGATTGTGCATGCCTGTCTCACTCTATGGTTCAACTATGGTTAGTCCGAAGCTTGATGTGTGTAGTATCGTTAGTCTACTTCAGCACGTAACTAAATAAACGTAAATGTGAAACAATATCCCAATATATCGTTATTAATGAACTACCAATTACTAATAGAGCATGAAATAATCCAGTGTTTAAGAATCTTAATCAATTCTAAGTGAAAACAGCAAACTATTCAACTCAAGAAAATCAATAAAAATAACAAAACTAAGTACATTCGTAGAATAGAATAGAATAGAATAATTTATTTGAAATAAACTTATATTGTCAATCATTCAATTATTATATTTTAGCCTTAAAAAATAATAATAATACTAGTGTCGAAAGAAAATAATAGTAGTTTTTGATGCAAGTGTGGAAAGTGTGTCATTTTGAACGAGTCCCGAGGAGTCTTGGCCTGAGCCGCAAGGCGAGGGTCAAGACTCGGGACGAGTTAAAATGACACTTTCACACGTGTACCAAACAACATTTTTTAATAAATATGCGAAAAAATGCAATAATACAAATTTAAAACAGTAATTGAAAGGGGCAATTATATATATTTCTGTCTGATAAAAATTAAAAGTAGGTACCTAAAATTTTTAGAGCCATTGTGAAGGGTCGCATTTAAGGCCTTTGCTGGTAAGTTTAAAGTTTTATTCAAGTTGTTAATAATTCTCTTTTTCTCGTTTCCAGCCAATAAAATGTTCATAGGCGGCAATGTAATTTTTCTTTCGATTTTGCGGGTAAAATACTCTCACTTTGCAATTTTTGCCTTGGCTCCTATATAGGGCGGTGTTAAATCTATTCTGGTAACATCAGAATCCATCATTTTCTATCAAAAACTCTTATTTTATAAAATCTTATGTGTCATTTACACATAATTAAAACAATCTTGAATGAAAAAGAAAGTTTTACTTTTAATTGTAATATTTTTTTCAAGATGGCGTCGGCTGTCATCATTCAGCCAAATCAAAGGAAATAGTTTTAATATTTAAGAAGAGATATGATAATGTTACACAGTAATTTAATTGATTCCAAACAATGAACATCGTGAATCTGTTTTTATTTCTTTACGTTTCATACAATTGTAAATAAATATAATATTATTTAATACACATTAATAGCGATCATTCATAATTACTATGAATTTATAAAGCAGCGCGTGGGTCACGCTTAATACTGTATTTTCTAATCTGTGACAATACTTTTCTTTTTATTTTTTTTAGGTCACGCATAATACTCATTTGCTCATTAAATAATAGTCACTCAGACAAATTATTAAAACCGTTTTTGAGTCTTTTAATAGATAACCCTTTGATTGATCCAATATGCAATTTAAATATTTTAAGCATAATTATAAGATATACACTTGCAATGCTGTATGACGTAATAAATAAAGTCGGAAAGTGATTGACCTTTGTTTGGATGTATGAGACATGACGTGTTAGTACAACAGAAAATTAAAAAAGTTTGATAAGTAAAAAGCACTAGTTCGAAATATCCAACTTTTCGCACGATTTGCAGCTACGAAAAGTACCACTTTTTGAGCAACCGTTATAAAAAAATAGATTAACAATTGTACACAAAGAAACCAATGCAACAATTATCAAATTGTCAATGTCATGTTAATATGTCATGTCAATTACATAATTATATGTACACCGAAAAGGGGGGATCTCGACAGACTCACTCATCAAGGAACTCCTTGACAGAGTAATACACCTTTTTAATACAAAAAGTTTTAAGTTTGCTTATGAAAAGGCGTTCTGTAGGTGAAGCTCTGATTAGTTCAGGTATTTTGTTAAAAATACGTGCACTTGGGTGAATATCATAACAGCATTTTTTACGCGTCCAAGCTGAGAATCCCAGTGTAAAATGCATATTTTGACAAAAAAAATAATGGTTAATTATTGGAATAACAAAATAGTTGGCTACATGTTTAGATTGCAGTAAACATATTTCTTTATTAAAATAAAAAGTAAATTATTTAAGAAACAAGGTGGCTTGTCCTCAACGTACTTCTTATGAAACAAGCGCTCAGCATGGCTATGTTTTAAGCTTGTAAATAAATAAGGCATCAAATTAACAATTTATGAAGTCATAGCCTCTTAATGTTGGTATAATTTCATCATTTTACCTATTTAACACGTTGGACGCCACGGGGGGCACCAGTTGAGCCACACTCAAATAGCTTTGAGGGCCAGTAAAAAAATCATAAAATCGACAAAAATTAGATTTTGGTATTTATCGGTACCAATCGGTACCCCAAAATAGACCAGCCTTTGTTATTGTCTGACTCGCTAACCTGCTTTACGTGTATAATTTTCCTTCTTTCGTTTTGTTTTTTCCTCGAAAACTTTTATCACATAAATTGCTTATTGTTTTCGACTGACTGTAGTCATTAAAACTTTAATAGGTATAGGTGGAGCACAATTTTGATAAAGTTCTAAAAGTAAAGAAAAGATAAATTTACCGATGATAACGATCCAGGCATTACGTGTTTTACGTCTGTATCTAACATATTATATTAAATGTAGTTTTCTGAACTGTAATTGGACGAACCGGATCTATTTAAGCTGAAGTATTGTTAAATGTAGGCAGCATCAAATGTGGCTGTCCATTTAAGTACACAATTTGACAATAACTTACTTACTTACTACGATGGTTCAGCGACCCGAAGCGAATCTTGGCCTCCAACACGAAATCACGCCGTGATACAAATGGTGGTACAAATGGTTTCTAAAATGCATAAAAACTATGGTACACGTTGAGATAAATGTTTATTGCTGTTTATTTAAGAAATATCCAAGTGTCGTTCAACTGGTATCCCCCACGGCCTCAGCGGAAGAAAAAGCGCTATTCCGTCGGCGGCGGCCGCGGGGGTCCCGCCGTGGCACATCTCGCCCGCCACCCGCGCGCCACGGTTCCTGGGCCCGCGTGAATAGGTTTTAGTTTTTCTTTTACTATGCCGAATGTTAGGTTTAAATTAGTTACTTCTGATACAAATGTGGAAAGTAGGATTATTTCCTTGACAAGAAGACTACATTTCAACACGTGTATAATACAGCATTATACAATGCATTATGCGAGGAAAGATTCAAAAATTATTAGCGATAGTGTACAGTGCTACTATACTGTGCTGTTTATAAGGGTAATTTAATGCATAGAAAAATATAAAAATGATCCAAACTCGCGAAATCCGCGCCGCACGGGAATGGACTTGCCTGCGGAGCGCAGTACTTCGTCGTGCCGGGAAGAAGGTATTATGGACAACCATTCCCACAGGGGGCCTACGCACTATGCCAGTCGTTCAGGATTGGATCGCTTTGAATTCATTAGATTACCCTTAGAAAAGGTGCTTTCCGAGCATATGCATTGTAAACTACATGAAATTCATAGTAGGTGCGTGCCACAAAATTCGTGGGTTGCGCATGATTTTCTTTGAAGTTGGTTAAAAAATCAAAATACTAAATACATCATTTAAAAATATCTTATTTTTCATTCTAATGTAAATCAAAACTTGTAAAATATGCATATAAATTGCGTAATATTTATATACGTTTTATATAACTTTGAACATTCTACCATCGATTGTGGAAAATCACTCATAATTTTCTAAGTTGTTATTGAATTAAAGTCAAAGTCAAAGTCAAAATCATTTATTCCATTGACATAAATTATGCACTAGAATAAGACTTAAAACATGATATATGATTATTCTAATATTGCACGAAACAAATTATTAAATTATATTGTTATATACTTTATAGATGAGTCATTCCATATTCAGTTTTCATTTAATTTAAATTCAATGTCATAATATTCCTTTATGTTGTACAGTGCGTGTTCGGTTAATTTACTTTTTAAATACAATTTAAATTTCGCGTCATTGAGTGAGGTTACACAATCGGGTAGATGGTTGTACATTTTTAGGCTCTGATGGATGAAACATTTTTTAGTCTTAGCCAGTCGAGTTTTTGGTAGGCACAACTTATTTCTGTTGCGTGTGGGATAGTTATGAATATCCTTTCTCCTTATACTGCCACCGATGTTTTTCCGTGCATACAGTAAGTTTCTATACGCGAACAGTGAATAAAACGTCATTATACCAGTCTCTCTTAATATGGCTCTGCAGGTCTCTCGAGCAGTCAGACCAAAAATGTTTCTAAGAGCTCTTTTTTGCAGTCTAAAAACTCTTGATGATGTTGCTGCATGTCCCCAAATTAAAACTCCATAAGACATTAATGAGTGAAAGTATGCGTAGTATACAGTCTTACTTGCCTGAATGCCACATAACTCCTTAATTTTTCTAATTGAAAAGGCCGCTTTCGTAAGTTTTTTGCACAGATAATCAATATGTTTATCCCATTTTAATGCACTATCTATAGTTATCCCTAGAAATTTTGTCTCTGTATTATATGGTAATTTGTTTCCTTCATATTCTAGATGTACATTTTCTGTTGTAGGCTTTAGGCTGTATTGCATAATTTGCGTCTTGTTGGCATTTAATTTTAATTTATTCGCTGAGAACCAAGTCTTCACTAAGTCAAGAGCACTTTTGACATTAGACACCGTATCCCTGACGGTGTTATCAGACGTAATAAGTGATGTATCGTCGGCATATTCAATTATGTCACATTTTAATTGCTTGGGAATGCTATGTGGAAGATCGTTTGTGTATACAATAAATAATAACGGGCCTAAAATAGATCCCTGCGGTACGCCTTTTGATATAAGTTGGCATTGTGATCTGGCCTGATTTATTTGTACTGTTTGATCTCTGTCGGATAGATATGATCGAATTATTTTAAGACTAGTATCTGCAACACCATAAAAAGATAATTTATCCAATAAGATACCATGATCCACCATGTCAAAGGCCTTTGACAGATCACAAAATATACCCATACACTTCAGCTTATTTTCTAGACCATTATGTACATGTTTAATAAATGCGGAAATGGCGTCTTCTGTAGAGAGTCCCTTACGAAAACCGAACTGCTCCGTGCTAATTATATTATTTCGCGCGAAATAACTACTCAGCTGAGAAAACATTATCCTTTCAAAGATTTTACTGAAAGTGGGTAGAACACATACTGGTCTGTAATTATCAGTTGATGTAGCGTCTCCTTTCTTAAAAACTGGAACAAGTTTAGCCTTCTTAAGTGATTAAAAAACCAACAACTCTTGGACCTTCTACAGGGCCACGGGGGTCCCCTCAGGTACAAATAACCGAGATATAATTGAGCGACGGCCCAGCAAAGGAGTTTGAAATTAGGTCTGACTCGCGGTCATATGGTGCCCCCCACGGCGCAAATGGAAAGTGTATGTGTCGCTCAACAGGTGGCCCCCATGGCCTAAATGAAAATGCATAGTATTTCTTATGGCGTTTAACGTGTTAACACGTTCACTGCGTAACAAATCTTGAGGAACTTTTAACTGGTGCGGTTGAGGTCGAATCAGCCCAAACCTAAGCTCTTTTTCAGTGCGGGTAAGGCCTAATCGACCTCAAATTTCAGTAGGTGTTTAAATCCTCCATAACTTTGCCTATACTTGGACTAGGCATTTTTTTTCATGTGCTCTACATTCGTCAGTAAATGCTTAAAATACCCTTAGCGTCGCCCTTGGTTCTGACTTTCGGTTAAAGAAAAAAAAACCTTCAGAATATTTGAGGCCTTTCAGGTCTCAAAACGCACTAGATTTTATCTAAACCTGGTAAAGAGAATGGCAAATATCTCTAAATTATCGATAAGTTTATTATTTGTTTCCTTGTAACTAGAGAACCTACCTACATGCTTTACTTGGTTAAAAGGTTTGTTTTAATACTCTAAAGGGAAGAAATAAATTTTCGATTATTTAGAACAAACCCGTTGATTTAAGTATGACATTCTGTAAACAATATAGTCACATGTACGATAAAAAACACTTGTCTTCATATTTACTTGTATAAAGAATATATGGTTCTTTATATAAGTTAATTTCACGATAAGCAATTTTTATAAGTATCAGTATATTTAAGGAGAGTTAAAAGAATGCTTATAGACTTATTAATTTATTATTGAGTAGTAGAATAACACTTAAACAAAACATTATCATACATTAAAAACATCTATAGAAACAATGATTTTTAAAAATATAATTAATCAGGCAATGTTGAGCAAAGTGATTATCGTGAAACACACGTGGTTCTGCATCGATAACTGTGGCCGCACTAACGTGAAGCGATCTACTCCCGAGCCGCCCGCGTCCCGCTCAGTGCGGCTTTGAGGGCGCTTTTTTGAGACATTAATAAACCTCAATCCGCACTGAGTGAAAACAAAGTATACCCAGTGCGTTTGAGGCTTATTAAGACCTCAAACGTTTTTCTTGTACCAGCGATTCCGGCTTTGGAAAACATAAATAAATGTATATTTGACTCTGTCGTACGCCTTATAAGTAAACGGCAGCAGCTCCCGCACAAGAGAGATAACACGAAATTTTATCCCCGCACCAAGGTAAAGTCGCGATTGAGGCCGATTTGACTCAACCCGCAGAGGCCGATTTGACTCAACCCGCAGCGAACGTGTTAAATACACATGACTCTGAGGATTAAAGTTTGTCCAGGCATAAGTTACGGTGGCAAAATTTCAAGATGTCGTAGCTGGTTATTAAATGACGCAGGAGTTGTCGCGTTGGTTTACCCCACTTAGGTCAATCGTGCGCTAGCGCTTGCGCGGAGTGGAAGTGCGACTGAGACGGAGTGTTTCCCGCCATAGCGTACGTAACCTCTTTGGTGGCATTTTGTTCAACGATTTATTAGTTTTGGTGGCTCGAATTGTGCGCTTGTTCTTTGTTCTTCGAGTCGTAAGTATACAGTGTTTTAGTATGTAGTTTAATTTATTCTATAATTACAATCTTAAAATAAATCATTAAATTGTAACAATTTTTTTTCGTAAATTTTCAGTTTAGGTGGCTATATATCATTTTTCATACAAATTGTAAGGAGTTTTCAGTTCTTGGTGGGCAATATTAAGTTTAGGTGGCATATATTTAAGATTAGGTGGGGAAATTTCAGTTTTGGTGGCAACCCAAAAATTTGGGTGCTCATATTTCATTAATTATTGTTAAAATTCTTGGAGAAATATGAAAGTATGTAATATTGTGAATAGATATTTAGTATTACAACTTTATTTCTTCTTAAAACCTACAAAAAAAATTAATGTGCCACCAAAACTTAAAAAAAATTGCAATGTTGATATTCACCCACTTATGCCATGACCGCCAGGGACTTGTCAGTTTTTTTGTAGACTGAGCAGCGGTGCTAGCAGTCGTGGTTTTCACCTTGCGGAATAGGTCTTGCCTAGAGGGAACTCTGCTGAATGTTTTCTCACTTATTTTCCCACTTCAAAAATATAGAGAGGACACCGTCAAGACCCCAAGGTTCACAAAGAGTTGCCGGGCTGGTTCAATACTTTTAATACATAAAATAATTGATTTCAAACAATTCCAACAATATTGAACTTTACTACAGAAGTTAATATGAATCAGAGTAATATAGAAAATGTAAACAATATGTTTTCTTGTTGACTAGCATGTCTAGACATGAAATAAACTGACATATAAAGCAATAGAGTATTCATTTCTTTTATAACGATTTTTTCTCCTCACTATTTTTTCTACATTTTGCATTACGAAATTGATGTTGCAGTAAGAATATTTGCTTATAAGTAGATTATAGAAATGTTTCTTTACAAACATTATCACAATAACCTTTGGAAATATGTTATAATCAAAACATAACTCTTCTTGTTTTTACAGGTCACAAGGTACCATCAAGGTACTTAAAAGATTAATTTTAACATCACGGAAATAGCTGTTTTCAAAGCTGTTTGTGAGAATGTTTTCCAGAAATGGGCATTCTGTTACAGACCATTTATACCGGGTGATCAATCGAAATGGGTCAGTAGGGAGAAGTCACAAACTATAAGAGATAGGAAAATCTATTATTAGGATAGCGTCGATTTAAGATTTAATAAAAACTGCATTACATTTTTTTTATAAATCTTATGCAAAATTTCATATACCACCCGGTAAAAATCGCTGTAAACAATGTTACAATACGACAAGTGATTACTTAAAGAATTTTAATCAGGTTCCATTCCCGGTTATGTATATTCTATATTCTCAATACTGTTTTGGTTACTATTACTACTAGTATTATATGATCTGTGCTACCTACTACGATCCTAAAGCTGCGTCCACTGAAGCGGAGCGGAGGGAGCTCGGAAGTGCATTTAAATCGTAGAGATGACGTGATTTTACACATGTTATCATTTTGTGGATGACCATTTTACACATGTTATCATTTTGTGGATGACCATTTTACACATGTTATCATTTTGTGGACAGGCGGCCACGGCCCGGCCACGATTTAGGACTCGCGGAGCGGCGGCCGTAGGACTGAGCGAGACGCCGCGGTGGGACCTTACGCTCGCACCTATGGCTGCAGCTCGCCGCTCTGCTGGTTTTGCGAAGACGTGGCAGGGCCATTAACGGTGAGCGGAGAGGGAAGCATGCCACGTACACCGCACGATCCGTCCGCGCGAACAACCGCACACGCCGCTCTGAAGAGGTCGTGGCATCTTTTCTAGTTGCCGATACATTTTTCATACGTTTCCGCCGCGCCCCGCGCCTCTCGCCACACCGTGGTTCGTTCCACAAAAAGCGGCACCGGTTCGTGGCATGCTTCATACATCGGTATGTTTCTTTTTTTGCCGCTCACCGCTCACCGCTGCCGCTGCCGCTGGTCTCGAGATGACGTGGCTGGGCCGTAACGGGTTTGAACGAAAAAAAATAGAGCACCTTTTCCAGCCCCCTCCCCGGCTGAGCCCCAGTGTCCTAAATAACCATTTATAACAATAGTCTAAAAAAGTATCTGTGTTGTCAGTATCAAGAATACAATAGAACCATTAACGGCAGTCTGTATTTTTTTGTACACTTCCACAATCCATTTTGCCTGTATTGTCTAAATCAGCCATACACGAGAGAAAACAAAAGCTGAGTTTTACCGAACTTCGGTAGGCAAGTATTACTCACCACTCACTAAGAAACAAAGGATTGTATGATGTTATATATCCCTCCATGATAATAGAAAGCTCGGTAATTATTTAGCATTGTACCTATTTGTCATTATTATCGAGATTCTTTGCCTGTTTACGATGTTCGATACCTACTACTTTTAGTTACCATGGCCTTTGGATTTTTTCCATATTATGTTCAATAGTAGGTAATATATGTTTTCTCAAAAATTGCATGTAATGTTGCCTTAACATCGCTAGATAGACTACAGTAAATGGAACATACCGAAGACTTTTTAGAAGTGTCCAGTAAACAGCGAGATTTTAAATTTGGAATCAATATTTGTCCAGTAAGTAAGTATGTAATTCCTATTACGTATCAAGATATTTGAATATCGAAACACGATTTACATCGTCACCGAGCTATAAAAAAACTAAGGATGTGAAGGCGATGAGGTCGTATCGTATATAAATGTAAAAAGGACACAGTGCGACAGCAAATTGTAGAAATTAAAAAGTGGCATCCCTTTTTCATAGATTAAATAGAAAGAGACGACATTGCAGTATACACTTGCAATTTACACTAAGAGCAAATGTAAAATAAAAAGAGGTTAGCACTATTGGCAGTATAAACGTAACTCAAGAACTCAAGATGCATATTTAAAAAAAAAAAAGTAGCGACAAGGTTTAGTGCGGAAGTTTGTCATGCAGCGTTTAGTTCATAATTGTGCTGTGTAAAATGACAATGATATTTCGGAATTCCTTCCTTTTTTGTGTCGTTTAGAAAAAACCTCGGAGTTAAAATTGAAGGTAAGCTTTATGATATGAAAATTAGTTAGAAAATACAACAATGTATAACAATAATGAAATTTTATCTTTAAGACTTAGATTTGTAAGACAGTGCAAATAATTAAACGCAGTATTTATAAAAAAAAGAAATTCAGGCGGGATTTAAATTAAAAGACAAAAATTTCAAATTTGTTTGTGTGATCTATTACAATAATTCAGCAAAAATGAGTTCAGACGAGTCTGATTCCGAATAGACGGCACTCCTCCATACTTAAAAGCGGAGGCAGAGTTAGCTAAAATAATTTACTTCCGACTAAATCCAAGGAGATATAAAAAAATACAAGAGATTCATTAAATGGAAGGAAGAAAATCAAGTTAATAATTGGTCAGATAATGTGTGATAAGGTCAGAATATTTCAACAATCTTTCTGAGACAATCGGATGGCTACAAAGGAAAGAAATCACAAATATTCAGCAGCAAAATTTAGAAAAGTTCTTAAATCAAGCTCTAGATGATAACCATTTTGGCGATGAAGGTAAATAAATGCTGCCACTATTTGATAACGATATAATTATATCCTTTATCCTAGTATAAACTCATAATTATTTTTGTTATAGGTTGTTATCATGGGAGTTAATGGTGCCTGCGACGACGAATATCATAATGTGTAATAATAAAAATGGGACATAACAAAAATATTCATTGGAAAATGGCCGAATATGAATGTCACCTACAAAATATAATTTTAATCTAATTTTCTTGTTTAATTTTTGAGAAAAGCACTATACTTGCTTCGACCGTAAGAGCCATCCTGGCCTCGTATTATATCCGGACCTCGCCTACGGCTCGGTCCGTCTAATTCCTACTCGGCCAGTATGGCTTACTTACTGGTCTCTGCCGTAATGTACTAATTCTTCATTATTTAAAAAGCAAGTTACAAATACTCGTGAAAGTCAGACAGGAATTACTACAAGTAGTTTTTTACTTACTCGGATGGCTAGTTGTTATTATTATAAATATTTTTATCGATTCTATTTTTATGTGGAAAAGCTACATTTTTTTTTTTATAAATAATAACACAAAGGTAAATTAAGAAAGAAAAATTGAATGCGATCTATTACAATCTAAATATCTAAAAAATCCTTTTGCAAACAATAAAAACCTACGTATTGTCCGTGTAGTCGATAAGATCTGGATCGCGTAAAAGCGAGCGAGACAGATATAAAACTTGAATTTCATTATATCTGTAACTCCAGGGTGCTAGGCCAGGCTCCACGTCGGCTGTTAGAACGACTCGCAGCGCGGTGCGTAGTGAACAACCACCCCCACTAGACGGAGCATGTAAGGCGACCCGCGCGCACCAACGATATGGTACGGCAGAACATTAAAGTATCAAATCAATACGGCGGCCACCGTTTAGTTGCGTTCTTGTTTATGATCCATGCGTACGTCAACGAAAAAAGAAATTAAATAACATGGTAAATTGTAGTGTTAAGTGGTGTAGAGAGACCTCATAAACAAGGACGGTTGCGTCCTAAACGGTGGCCGCCGTGTTGATACTTTAATGTTCTGCCGTACCATATCGTTGGTGCGCGCGGGTCGCCTTGCATGCTCCGTCTAGTGGGGGTGGTCTGTGGTGGTGCGTCTCCACTGAAGTGTAGTGGAGCGGAAACTTGCGGATTCGACCAATCACAAAAGTGTAGCGGAGCTGACGTATGGATTTCAACTCAGCAGGTGATTGATCGATTTCACACGTCTCCGCTCTCTCCGGACCGGACATGTGTAATATGGACCAAACACATGTCTCCGATTTAAATGCACTTATTTTCTTCACTCGGACTTTAGGTGACAATTAAAAAAGCTGCTGGTAACAGGCAATGTGCGGAAGACGGCCCAAATGCAGAAGTCGAAGCAGATAAGCTCTGCCCCCAATAGCTCAATTTATGATGCCATCCACGCAGCCCAGGATAGAGTAACCTGGCGCAAAATAGTCCACGAAGAATTATTAAGAGACGATGACCCTCAGACCCTCGACCTCGACCATTAGCATCGACTGAAGGAGGAGGATTCTCCGCTTCAGTGAACGGACAGCCTTACTGTTGCATTTATTTGTCCAATAATATCAATATTGATTATAATATAGTTTGCTCCAATCACTTAGTATCTAAATACAGATATAGTGTATGATATTAAATTTATCTATTTTATCGAGTAAGCTCGTTTTAATATTTGTATCTCAACTTGTATATTTCTACATATTTCAACAAAATACAAGGGACGAACATCATACGTATTTTCATCAGTTGTTCCCTAATCAGTTTCTTTTACCTACCTATACCTAACCTAAATATAACGTAATAATATTATGCTGACGACAATAATATACATTTACCTGGAGAGTTTATAGAGGCCGTTATTTAACTTACAAGTGGCAGTCAGTTTAGGATTGACGTAGTTTGTTTAGGTAACACAATTAAAACTGCTTTAATCCGTCCGATATTTATTTATTTATTTTATTTTTAATGGAGTTACATCATGATTTATTTATTGTAATAATCAAAATTTGCAAAGTAAAAAGACCGAAAATACGTATTTTCATGTAAACATAGAACTGAATCCTCGTCATAGTAAAGAAAATAAATATTTATTTAACGCCCTGGAAGTATTGTTGTATTGTTGTTGTATTGTATGTTAAGTAATGAATATACACAAACTACGAATATTCTAATAAGTTATTAGAATATTGGTACCTGTGCTAACTCGTAAAAAGATGTCGATATAATATTAATGCTCGATTACAATTAAAAATGTTCGATATCATTACTGATAAAGTGGATATTTTAATCTAGACGGCAATATTTAATAACGACGAATATGGAAAAAATATTTATTGTAGGTATACTATGAGAACTATTTAAATATAAACAATAACTACACTTTAAAATACATACGAAACAAGTTTACTCACGTTGTAGAAGTCGAATATCGCTCAACATGTTTCGAATCGGTACGCGATTCATCATCATTAGCTACGATCCGTCGTGGCGGATATTCGACCTCTACAACGTGGCATAGAGTAGAGCGAGTGGAAAATAAAAGGAGGCAGAGGCTGTGGTAGAGACGGGAAAAATAAGTAAAAAGGAACCTCCTTTTTTTTAATTCGGTTAAATACCTACTTTTGATGATGGCGTTGCAACGTTGTATTACGGAGTGCCCTTGACCACCTTCCGGCTCCATCATCATATAAGCTCTATCTCATTATCAATATTGCGGTGTTACCCGATTTACATTATGTACCTATGCCAAAAAAAATTCTCAACTAAAAAACAAACAAAACAGACGGACAAACTGAAACAATGAAAATAAACCTGTGAATCTACAAAAAAGCTCATACTCAACTCGTACTCTAAAAATTGTTGGCGTCAGTTTTCCCATCGTACTTTTTCCATTTAACACCGCACCAAATAAACTAAAGTAACACCCACCAACGTAGTTGGCAGACACCGTGTTAAGGCCATATTTCACGAAGTACTTTCGGGATTAGGAACGTATTCACTTGGTAAAATTCCACCGAGCTCGCACGAATTTGGCAAGTCATTTCAATGGAACAATTAAGTTGGTTTACCGGTCGAAAATCCTCGTGTTGCCATGGCTGGAGTTTTGTTTTTGAATCGAATAATGAGTTTTCGTGCTACCGTGGAGATACAATTTTTATCGACGGTTTTTATCCCAGCACCTGTAGCACAACTGTCACAAGCGACTATTTCTCGTGTGAGATAATTGCTTGTCTCATTCTGTGCAGTTATGTAAGAGGGTGACAGTTGACGCTATGTCGTGGGGCTGGCTAGTATACTACTCGGGTACGTATTACAATGCCGAAGTTGAAAATACCGAATTTAATTAGACCTATGGATGGAAGGCCGAAAATTAAAATGTCGAATCTTTATTTGACCGAATGTTTAAAATCCCGAAAGAACGTTTGACCGAGAGGATGAAATCCCGAAGACTGTAATCCCGAAGAATGTAATCCCGAAGACTGTAATCCCGACGGCTAGAATTCCTACAGTTCAAATGCCGAACGATTAAAATAGTACAACAAAAGGAGCTTTTTTTAGGGATATAAAAAAAAAACTAACCTAATCTAACCCGGCCGAGTCGGATCTGCTCTGAAAGGTGATTGATATACCTCAACCTATTCTCAAACTTTAAATGATTCACCTTTCAGAGCAGATCCGACTTAGCCGGGTTAAGTTAGGTTAGTTTTTTTTTTATATCCCTAAAAAACTCTCCTTTTTTTCTGTAGTTATGATCATATTCTTAAAAGAAAAAAAAAATTTTTTTCATTGGCATTTTACTGACAATGGTTGACTTTCGGGATTATAAAATTTCGAGATTCAAAACTTTCGGGATTATAAAATTTCGAGATTTTAAACTTTCGGTATTATAAAATTCGACATTTTGAACTTTCGATCTTTTCAAAATAGGTATTTTGAGCATCGGTATATCGAATATCGGCTTTTCGTACTTTCGGTATTTTGACCATCGGTATTTCAACTGTAGGTATTATGAACTTTCGGGATTGTAATACGTACCCATACTACTCGCGTAGTTGACCCAGGTTGGGCCTGTGGTGAGGCGAATGTAATACCGTGGAGAAGCACTTCGCTGAAGACAGTCATACTTCGGTCACCTTTGCCTCGGTCAACTTCGCCTTAGTGTAATAGAGCCGGGGTAAACCTTTTACAGAATCACACTATAAAGTAGTACATTACATACCTAGGGCCGTGAATTCGTCTATGTTCCAGCCCGTCTAACGCAACTATGCCATTGATTAGATTAGAGGGTATTACTAACTATGCTTCGCGACTCTTGTCGCGTGGCATAGCGTCATCTGTCACTCTCTTACTACACACCCAGTGATAGAGAAATATCTCGCGCGAGAAAGAATCGCTTATCAAAGTTATTCTAGACGAACAGATCGCAGGTGCTTGTATATTTATATGCGATCTTCGATTATATTCTTAGCATAATTTTGGCTTATGGCCTTTTCCGTTTGCAAAAATAAATACAAAAATATGACATCCAGTTTTCAAAGTTTATTCAAAAACGTACCAATATATTATAATGTATGACAACACCACATTTTTTGCTAACCACGTATACTTAGGCGGTAAAAATGCTATTCGTGTCTGAGGAAAATTCACCTGAAATTCGCCTAATGCCATGCCATTTTCATATAACTTTTTGTTACATTACAGGTGAATACTCGTGGTGAGCACGCTCCCTGATAATTTATCTTAATGATTTATTTATTTAGTCGTATAGCGTATTTACATAAACATTTCAAAGAAACTTATTGATACGAGTGCGAAACGCATCGCTTTAACACTGCTCTCTCTTACTTATTTATTTATTGGTATTCAGGATAACAACAGCCGTAATTATTATATTCACATTAAATGGCTTACATAATAGAAGGCCAATAACAGTCATCCATTAATTACAGAAAATACTTATACCTAATAATAAAAATTACAAACTTTCTGCAAGAAGGGTTTAAGAAGATTTTGCGTTTCTATAATATCTTATTATCTACAGGTATTTGTTTGTTGGAAAATAAAACGCAATATACCTACCATAACTTAAGAAGCATTTGTATCTTGTATCTTGCATTTTCATAACAGAATTCTGCTACAGTCAACCGAAACATTGGTATGTCTGTGTGTAAAACACTTTATTATAGAATAAAACAAGAATACATTTCAAAAGAATAAGCTTGTATAAAGCCGAACATATCCCTTTAAAGGACCTCTTGCTGTTTATCTTTGGGTTAATGAGTGCTTGGTCTAGATTATTCAGTTCACAAAAATGTTAAACCACTTTCTTAGCTTTTCTTCGATATATAGGTACAAATTAACTAAGGAAACGAAAAAGGAACAGTCCTAAATTAAATTATTATCTTCGGTTTCTAACTAAAAACACAAAAGTAATACTTTTTTCTCCAACTTGCTTGGAAATGTTCCCATTAATGTAGTAAAACTGGACCGCGAAATCGTTCGTTATATTTAGAAGGCGTTAATGAAAATTAAAAAAAATATATATTATTGGCCTTAGCCGGGAAATCAATATTAGTTAAATAAGACGATTAAGTAAAAAACACACCTTCCGTTTATAACGTCTCATACAAATGAGGGTAATCTTAATTTGGCCGGTTACTGAATTTTTACCTTTAATTTTTTCAAAGACTTTGATAATTCACCATACAGCCAATTGTCCACTAAATTTAAAAAATAAAAACTATTATAAACTTTTTAATTGTTCTCTGCGTTTAATTCTTGCACTGAACATTTTTTTGCTCTGCTACTGTCAATGTATTTGAAATGTCGACAAATTTCGAATAACGGAAAAACAATTTAAATAATAATCTTATATGCGGTTAATTTATTTTCATGATTCTTAGAGATTTCTCACGAAAGTTTTAATTTTAATAATATGATGATATTTAATGAGTGAGTTGAAAATTAATAAGTGTACCAAACGTAAACAAATAAAAAATAAAACAGAAATGATTGTGTCCAAATCAATATAAAAGTTATTTTGAACTTACGATCTTCTCCGAATGATAAATATGGTATGGTTTCTAAAAAAAAACAGTGTGTTTAGAAGTTGTTAATTTAACTAAAATTTATAATTACCGATGTGCATATTTTTTGTTATTGTGTTTTCATATATATTTAATTCTTATTCATATTTTTTGTTTTAAATCAAACATATGATTCGGACCCGAAATTTTATTCCTATTCCTAAAAAAAATAAGTACCGAATGAACTTCATGGTACTGATATATTAAATTAAAATGTAGATTGGTGATTATTTCCAAGCATATTTGGAGAAAAGCACTATACAAGCCTCGGCGGGAATGTCAGTTCGCAGATTCGTATTATTGAAATCATACTCATCCACGAACTGACTTTTCCCGGCCTCGGCAGTAATATACTATTAACGTCAGTAAAAGCTCAAATAAGGGATATACGCGATATAATTCGTTTAAAATGTTTTATTTAAAAGTCCTGAATTATATAACTAAGTATATTCTGCCAAATCCTCCTTCCTCGTCACCCTCTCATCCCTCAGACACGAATATCTAATTACCCACAGTTATCTCTAGAAGAATAACGAGACATGCGGCTATGAAACCCCAAGCACGTGTCGTCTTTCTTACTATATTGAACAATTTAGATAACAAACAACATGTTTTAAACATTACTCTAAATTATGAACTTACTCTAAATTACTCTAGTTACATAATTTGACAACAATCAGAGGCTAACCAAAGCATTCTGCATACAGAACCACCGCAATAAAAAAAGTTAAGAGCCTAACAATATTACGCTTTATTTCAGTGTCATAAAACCTTTTAAGCAATTCGAGGTTATGGATTTTATTATAAAATTCTAGATTTCTATTGAAAAACAGTTTTCTATGGAGGTCATGATTTCAGGAGAAATGCTGTCAATGCTGAGTCATGTTGCAGGATCGTCTTTACGCCATGCCAGTCTGACACCATCAGCTTGTTGGTCATAATTTCATTGTCCTCTTATAACACCGAAACGGCTAGACGAATCTTAACCAATTTTGGTACAGGGATAGCTTGACATACACAGGTAGTTATAGGATACTTTTTACCCGACTCTAGTAAAAATAAAAAAATACACGGATGAAATTGCGGGCACCTCTTAGAGTGTAGATAATAAACGAGTCCAAATATTGTCCGCGGGATGCAAATTCGAATGTCAACCCTCCTCCAATCTCAAAGGATTTACGGCAAAAATAGTTCTACGCTGTTATAACTTAGGGATGTCACATGAGATTTGTTGGTAAATATGAATGAATAGGAATGAGGCGTAGGGCAAGAATTATTAATGAATTACGTTTTGCATTTAGTTTTACCGAAAACACTATCGAGTTCACCTGATGGGTTAGACACTTTGTGGGCGCTTAACCCTTAAATGCATGATGATGTACCTATATTTACACGTTACTGAAATGACACAAGTCAAAATCTGAATATTATCAATTAATACTTTGTCAAGATTGTCCCGAAATCTCAAACTGACGTGGATTTCATTGCTAATTACGTCATTTCAGAAATAAAATTAGTGTAACTGTATGCCTTTAAGGGTTAATAATAGGAAATCATAATTGTATTGATGTCCTTTCCACGTTTTTTCTTTAGTATAGTTTCTACTCTATTTGAATATATGATAAGTGAGTTGTCACCAAGTGAACAAGCATGGTAGTAATTGTTTTTTTTTATGTTTTGCGAGCCTGACGCGATAGGTATATCTTGAAAAGACTAAAATACTTTTGTGTCTTACGTATACATACGATACTTCATAGAAATAAAAATACAGAGGTATCCTTTGATAAAAATATTTTGTATAAAAATAAGACAACCCTAATTTCCCACTAAAGTGTTCCAGCAATGCGATATCTCGGTTACTATAAAACACTTCATTTCTTAAAATCTTCACGGACTGCACTGACGTCAATGCACAAGGTAAAATATTGCCCGAGGGCGTATCAAGGATCGCGGATAAAGCTTGACTTTTCTCCCGTAAAAGATATTCATAATATATTACCTCTTTTGGGGCACGTTCCAAACCAAAATAATTTTTCTAAAGTTATCCAATGGCAATAGCGGCGCGCGGCGAGACGAACCTTTATCGATCCATAGATACCTACGTTATTTCTCGCACCTTCGGGAATACCTAAACTTGAAAGCACCTAAATTAGTGCCTAATGAACAATTATTATAGTTACTTAGTTAATTGATGATATAGCATTTACAACTGAAGCTCACTTTAGAACAGAGATCCAACTTCATGTTTGGCTGGATGATTGAGTTGAATAATTTGCTAAGCTCTAATAGACTTCTCATTAAACTTTAGACCATCCATGGGCGGTAATTTGTAAAGCCCCAGATCGCATATTTATAAGTACCTAATCACTAGTTTACCGGAGGAAATACGCCGAGAGCCAAACAAAAACAATACAAGTTCAAAAGAATGTTAAAAATACACTTTTCACCTCACCAGCTCAAACATGGCGATTTTGCTGTCAGATAACAGTGAACAAAATGCGATTTTGTTTCGAGCGTGAGTAGAAAGTAGCTTTTTAATTTTTTCAATATCTGACCACGAATTGTCATTCTTCAGCCAAAGGTTAATTATAAAATTCTAATCATTTGAATCTCGATGCACTCTGTTTCTTTCATATGTATATAAAAGAGAGGGATAGAAACTTATCAATTTGAAATTCGATTTTCGAATCAGACCTCGATTGAGAACAGTTCGGATACCTACACGTTATACCAAAAAATTCATTAAAACCACCCGAAAAAGTTTTAATTGCAACGTATTTTTTTTTCTTTATTAGTATATTTTTATTTAACGACCGAATATTAAAATGATTGTGCCTTTTATATAAAACAATTGATCATTGCTCAAATATAATAAGATTTTTCACCTTATTACTTATTGTAAATTATATTTACTTATTGTAAAATATAATTTATAAATTCGCCATTTATCATAGATGCATATATATTCGAAACGTACCTTAAAAAATATCGAGCTCATATTGTAATTGTTATTTTCTTTTGCATATATTTTGTTTGGTGTTTTAGGAGTAAAAATATTAATCAATGTATAAACAAAATCTTGTAATATAATAATGTATTTATAAATAAACACGTCATGTAGATACATGACGTGTTTATTTATAAATCTTCCAATTTGATCAAATAATGACAATAACCGTGTTGGTTGGTTGATTATAATTTCAATTAAATTATATTGTTATTCCTTTTTAAGCAGCACTTATCTATTTTCTGATTAATAATATTATTGAAATCAGCAACAAAGACTAATAACATACGTTGGAAGAAAAAACACAAAATGTCGAATATGTTCTCGCTGATGAGGTGAAAAGTTGTGTGTGCTACACGAGAGCAAAGTTTTTTGCATCTCGTGCTGTTGAGTCCCTCGCTACACTCAGGATTCTAACATAGAATCACTCGCTACGCTCGTGATTCAAACGTAGAATCCTTCGTCGCTTGCTCGGGACTCAAAATCAGCACTCATAACAAAAAACAACTTTGCTCTCTTGTTGCACAAATAACTATTTTCACACTGCTACCGTAATGCTACCGTAATCCATACCTTGTACCTAAACTAGAGATTCCACAAAGATCCCACAGTCAAACCAGCTACTGGTTTTGTGGGACAATGTATCTAGATTTAAGGAAATTGTAGTTCCTAATAAATAAATAAATAATAATAAACACCTGCGATCTAGGACAATCACGAATTCACCGGCATGTAATGTAGCTACTATTATTTCAAGATATTTTTACATTGACATTTTCATATTATATCCACCTGTTACCGCGTAGCTGTTCCCAACTCACTCACATAATAATACCAAACAAATTATTATTTTTTCATAGGTATTACCATAGTATTGTACTTTTCCTATTGTACTACAACAATGTCAAAACAAGCCATTTAAAATCAACTAGATATCGGGCTTCTTTGTTAGCCGGTTTTCAATTTTCATTAAGTAGTTACAATTTTTCGTGTATCGTATCGAACAATGTAGGGTCTCATATTACACAATAGAGTGTTTCACATTTGTATGGAAAAAAAAATGTGATATTTTTTCTGATTTCGCTTGGCTTCCGGGTTCAGCTTATCTTAAACGCGTATATACCAAATTTTAAGTGAATTGGACATTGTTTAGAGGTTGCGCTGGATGAAAAGATACAAAAAAAGTCATAAAAAATTAATATTACTCAATATTATTGCCAAATAGAATAATACAACAGTTGAAACTTAATTGAAAGTAAAAGTAAACTTATTAATCTTAAAATACAACAGTGTTTACATGCATCCATTGCAAAATAAGTAATCATTTAGCTACATAAGCTGCTCTCTCTTCTTTTGTTCGCTTAATAACGCATTTTCGGTGATGCTCGACGACTCTCAGCAAGACCTGTTTCTGCTCTTTATCTTTGACTGAGTCATTCAACTTTTTTATTAAAGCTCTCTGCGGTGCATGGAGTACTGCTGCCATCTTTGGGATGGGTCCGCCAAATACCAACTGGCCGCCTTGGATTCAATTGACAAACGTGCGAAGAAGCTCATTGGCGACCCTGCCTTAGTTCAGGAAAAGCTGCAAAACCTCGAACACCGCAGGAAAGTCGCCTGTTTATCGGTTTTCTACCGGATACACTTTGGTGAGTGTGCACTAGGACTGCATGAATTAATTCCACCGTCTCCGTTCAGACAATACAGTAATCGGCGCGGACTTGGATTCCACCCTTATGTTGTCGATATACCACTGATTCGTACGAAACGCTTTGCGTCTACTTTCCTTATGAGGACAGCTAAGGAATGGAACTCTCTTCCTGCGCACCTGTTTCCTGAAAAATATAACTTGGATCTCTTCAAGTCGAGAGTGAATAGGCATCTTCTAGCCAAGCATGCTCCATCTTAGGCCTTATTGTCACTTAACATCAGGTGCAATCGAGGTTAAATGCATGGCTATTTTGAATAAAAAAAAAAAAAAGGTATCGTTGACTACTTTTAGACTATTGACCAAGTCTCTAGTGTTAGGGCTACAATAATTACTTTACATCCTGAACACCAAATAATTCGAAGAACGATCTTGTTTTGGCAGTAAAAAAATCACCGAGAGATTTTTCTTTCAATTTTAGACATTTACCATCCAACCTTTTCATTTCTTTCTTCTTTGCTGGTTTATTTAAATTCTTGAACATCTTCTGTTTTTCATCTTCAGTGACACGGTTCATCCAAAAAAGCTAGTCCCATGTTTATTTCTAACAAATACCAAAGATGTCTCTTGGCCGCCGCAAGGGCACCTTTCTTTACATTTTTATCGGGATAATTGTTTAAAAGCTGTAGCATTATCCCAATCATTCTTGGGAGCCCATCGACTTACCACTGCTTCATGCCAAAAGCGGACATATATGAGACAGAAAAAACGTCCTACTTGTTTCATACCATTCAGCTCTCTTTTGGCGTTTCATATTAGCAGTGTCCTTATTTTTACATTTATTTTTTGCCACATTTTGGTACCTACTCCTTATAAAAAAATTGTATGCCGGCTCGAATATTTACCTCCGTCTTAACAGGTATATTGGCCCTCTTCCACACGTCTTGCAGTTTAATACTTGTACATTTAGCAGCTTCTGGAAGTGTTTCTTTATTTTCTATGTGATGGTACATGAAAACCAACAAAACCTGTTCCTTAGAAGGAAGTCGAGCGCCCAAAAAATTATCACAGGGAACCTTGTCAAGTAACCAAATTCCACGTCTTCTACTCATTTTTAAATTAGAAACTTGCTTAAATATAAAAACTACGCCTTTAAATCACTTTCACAACACCTACTACAAAAAGTAACATAAGTTTTGTTTCTACCCTCTACTGCACCTATATTAACTTTTCAGACAAAAGTTGGCACAGAGCGCAACCTCTAAATATTGTCCGATTTCCCTGATTTTCGGTATGTGGGCTCTGTATAGGTGTAGAACCAAGAAGAAAAGCGAAGTCAAAGAAAAATCAAAAATTTGGAAAAATGAAACACCCTATTACACAAGTAATTAATTTAGGCCATACTTTGCGATATTCATACCGAGTTACATTCTGTTTAGGGTTTCTGGTTTCTCGCCTAATTTTTTTTCTCGAGTTTCGAGAATTCTCGACTCCAATTTCTCGAGTTGTCTCGACTCTCGAGTCTTTGGTAAGAAATTACAACATCTCAAGATTAGGAGTACGTTTTCCCGTAGACTCATAAATATTCAAATTTACATTGTGTTAAAATTAACTTAAAAACCTAGAACCTGACCTAACCTAACCCTACCCAAGTTCGGTCATTGGCGGAAATGATCCCAAGATGCTGGCATTAAATTTCTTCCTAATTAAACGTTTCGTGGCTTGGAGTGGATCACGTTCAGCTAGAAGCATATCTACTTTATTTATATATTTTTTTAATAGTGACTCAAAACTGCTGGTGCCTTGCTCTTCCAATTCATTCACGTCCGGTTGGCTGCTTTGACAATCGGCGGTTGAGGTTGTTGTTGACTTGCTCGGAAAAAGTCTGTTATAAAGACCTTCGGTGAAGTTTGTTATAGCAGTTTTACAGCAATTCCTGTCACAACTAGAATTTGCCTCAGGATCGTGCAGGTATTTGATTAAGGAAATCAAATTAACATTTCGCCTGCCTTCAATTTTGTTATTAAGATTTTCTAAAAATCGTATGGCTAAGTCAATGTCCATAGAATTTTCAAAACTTCTCAGTCAGCACGTTTAATATGGCTTCAGATGTCAAGATCGATGTGTCTCTTTTTGACAAAGCTTCGATAGATAATTTTATTGGATGTAATACTTCCTTCGACTAACTGGTTGTATGCGGCGGCGGCGAGAAAACTTTACAAAATGTGCGAGAAGTCCGCTGCACGTGCTCATAGTGCGCGGGCGGCGTTATCATTGTTAAAAGCGGCAAAATGGCGAGCCTGACTTTAACCCTTATTTTGTGTTCGCCGGAACTCGAGAGTCTCGAGAGTCGGCTATTTGGGTCTCGTCTCGAATGGAGGCGAAATTCTCGAGTTGTCTCGAGTTCGAGAAGTCTCGAGCAGAAACCCTAATTCTGTTACACAAACAATACTAATTTTATACATAATTAACACCACGAGTTATCAGATTCCTTTGACAATCGTTGTTTCATTATTTAATCTAACATTAAAATAATATGATCGATCCACATCAGCTATTTATATTCATAAATCTACAATTGACAACATTGTATTTTTTTTTACATGGTCTTTATCCGTTTTATTATTATTTATCAGATATAATCAAGTAAAGGATAAAAAATTCAATATCACCACATTTTAATTTTTTTTTAAATATCCCAATTTATGATTAAGAAATCCATTTAAAAACGTGCGCATTCTAAAAGAGCGTAGCCGATAAGTAATTCTAAATCTTACAGTCGGACTATTACTAAGACGGATTTAGTATGGAAATTGTACCACTCTTCTTTTTGTAGTTTGCGACTGTAATTTTTCTACAAGGTGATGTTTGCGTCCTTATTCTTAAACGACGCTACTTTCTTACTTTTTTAAACATTTTCCAAACTAGTCCGTATAACCAAATAAAAATAATATTTTTGTGTTCTGTGATAATAAATTAATGAAATTACTTTAAACTATTTAAAAAATTCAAATGTTGTCAATACCCATATAGTCAATTTCAATTCAGCTTTATTTTAAATGTATAAATAGATTGATAGACAGTTAAATGAGCTATATTCACGTCCTTTCAGTATCAATAGATACTGCTATTACTTATAATACACATATTTCAATTATAACGATACTGAATATACGAGTAAGTTTGCTTTGAAGTTAACTCAGTACCGCTGTGCCCTCTGGCATCTCATTAATTACTACGTCATCAGTTCACCACTCACCACTATGGAACGAGTAAGTACGTCACTACTGATATACGAGTAGGTATAGCTTAGAGAGTTGAGGTGACGCACACAAAAACAGGATCACTCAAAAAATACGAAGTTGCATTTATCCGAAATCATCAATATTCCGAATTTTCAAAATTCCTAAAGTGAAATAACGCGTAACGATCATTTTTGCAATGGATCATAAGGTTACATACTATAATTAGGTTAGGCCTGACCTAAATGCATTTTCCCCTCCCGAAAAAAAAAAGTTTATATGGTATCACATAAAAAGACTAAAAATTCTATCAGAACATGGCTTTCGGAATTGTAAAAATTCGGAATGATGATGCATTCGGATAAATGAAATTTCGGAGTTGTAGTGTACCCCACAAAAACATGTCATATGTAATGACAGCGAGACTGTTCTGTTTTCGTACCGTCCCGTCCGAATGAAGTGTTAAGAATAACTTTTTAGTATATACTCGTACATCTGTTAATCAAAATAGATAATATATGCGCAAAAATATTTATGTTTTTTTTGGACACATCATCCCAGCCATAGGACGTCCACTGCTGAACATAGGCCTCTCCTTTGGACTTCCATATATACCGGTTGGAAGCGACCTGCATCCAGCGCTTTCCGGCGACCTTTATAAGGTCATCTCTCCATCTTGTAGGTGGACGTCCTACGCTGCGCTTGCTTGTCCGAGGTCTCCACTCGAGCACTTTTCGGCGGAGCTTTTTTTGGACTACCACAACCATAAATCTCAATGAACCAGATGAAGATAAATCGAGTAACTCAGTTTATTAATGTGTATTTTACTTTCTAATGTCTTACCTATTTTTCGAAAATAAATCATGCTTCAAATTACGTATCCCTTCACTTATCAATTCCATTCATTCACAACTTTTTTTAGCAGTAGGTACTTTAGGTAGATGCGTGGAATCCATTCACCTCAACTCTCTTATGTATAAGTTTTCAACCTACGCCATATTGTGGCCCAAAGGTTGTCTGGAAGAGATCGCTTTTTAGCGATAAGATCGCCTATTGTTTGCCTCTATTGTAATTTTAAGTGTCATTTGTATTTGTATTTCTTTCTTCTTGAGGTGTGCAATAAAGAGTATTCTATTATATTCTATTCTATTGTGGCAAGGACCAATTTTCGGTATAACTCACTTCGAAAGTCAGTGAATATCACTGATGAAAACAAAAAGGAAACAGGACTAAGGATTACGATTAGTAATTTTCGCATTTACAATCCAGAATTATCCACAGTGATGAAAATCAAGTTTTTTTTTCAATACGATTCTGTATTCATTTCAGAAGAAGAACCAAGGACTGGGGTAAAGGTCGCTATAACACTCATGACATAAGGATCAAAGGATATAAATAATAAACTAATGATCTAACATTTGGTATAATAAACGGTGTAATTACCCAATGAAATTATGGTTATTGTTGTTATATCAAATGAAACATTATATCAAATGTTGTTCACCCCGCTCAATGTTAATTCACTAATTTCCAATTTTTTCTCGAAATTTTTTATCTATTCCAAAACAATCAATTTCACTCGTACTTATACTGCGCTGCTGGTTGGTTATACTGCGCTGCGATTGAGTAGATGACTGAACAATGCATTTCCTTATACATAACGTAAAGTATCAAAGGTCTCAACAGCACTGATGATTTGCAAAGTTATATACACTCTAAAAAATATCTCATAGGGTTCATAATTGCTGGCTAACCGTATAAGTTACACCCTCTTAGAGTCATAGCATCGGATGATGCAATGGCGAACGAATTCCAACATTTTGCATTGCGGCTTTCTGCTCTAGGACAATTATTCTCGGGATCGTTGAATAAATTTGACTAGAATCGTTTACGACGGAGATTTCAGTTGCTTTCGTCAATGTGGTTAATTTATCGTTAAACAAGTTACCAGTCTCGTGCAACGTTGAATATTTAAATTGCAGAACGGTTACTAACATATTTTTAAAAGGAGTTCGATTCTACTGCTGTTATCTGTACTATATTTAAAAACGTAAAATAGCTTTTAAACTTTGGAGTACTCAAGATTTCATCTTAAAGCATAATCATGTTGCTTTTGTTTCGTACGAGCATTAATAAATTACAGCGCCCAGGTTAGGATATCTTTGAAAGAAGAAATAAATACATTGATTCGTGAGCATAAAATATAATTAAATAATTAGTGTGACAAAATAATAAAACAATAGTCAACTGTAATTATGGCCATGCCACGAAAATGTCCCACCTCAGCATGATGCTAGCTCGAGAGCCAGCGCTGACTTCCAGTGGGACAAGGTGGCGCCACGGAGAGCACACTCAGGAGACAGGGCTCTAAGGCAAGCACGAACGCTGATCACATTTAGGATGCTGTAACTTTTGTATGCTTATCACGCCAAAACGGTCGGAGGCCATTTTAAGCTAGCTATGGGATAGTTCTTACTCGACTGCTTACATTAAATAAAAAATATGGTTACATTAACAAAGTCGGTTCAATTAAAGTTTAGCGCTTAGCGCAACACGGGGCAAACGCACCTACCATAAAAATGTTAAAAAGTACAGATGTTAACTGCTAACACCATCTTTCAGCCACGCAACTTATTTAGTTATTTATGTCTGTACGTGGTCAAGTATAACTGCAGGGATATCTTGCCGCGACTTTTCTTGTCACGCGAGTCATCATCTGTCTTGCTCGGACGGTATTGAAAGGAAAGTGACAAGTAGTATTTGTCGCGCCACTATCGCGTGTCAGTTATGCTAGACGTTTAGTATAACATCTGTATTTTTCGATATTTTTATGGTATTTTTTATTAAATAAATTTAATTTGTCGCATACGTTTTAATAAAAGGTCGCACGCTAAGTAGATTTAAACTTTTGTAATAATTATCATGTAAGCCCATTTTTGTAATTTGTATAAGAATAAACATTATATAAACCGAACAATTCGCAATGTTGGCCTCAATTAGTAAAAGTGGCTCATTTCGCTGGATGCTGAACCGTATAAAATCTAGTACACAACGTTCACAATAATGCTCTCTAGTTTCATTCAAATGCAGCCACCCGTAGGATGGAGACGTAGGACTCGTGACTTTTTAATCTGCATGTAGTTAACAATACTAGGTATATAACAATAAGTACAGTGATTCTCGGGATTCACACAACTAAACGTTTTTACGTCACCCTAGGCCGTAAGTGGGATTTTCGGCCCGCTGCGTGAGAAGATCTCACTTCCTGGTCAAGTCTAGACATGAAACTTCAGACCATCCATGGGCGGTAATGTGTAAAGCCCCAGATCGCATATTTATAAGCAATAAACACCTGCGATCTAGGACATTCTCGAATTCACCGGCATGTAATGTACTATTATTTCAAGACATTTTTACATTGTGTTGTAAGTGTACGATATTTTTGAATACAAGATATGTACCTATATATTAACTATTAAAAAAAATACTAAGATTACAAGTACAAGAATGGACTTATAGAATAGAATAGAAATATAATTAACAAATTAAACCTGGATCTCTTACACATCCAACAATGGTCTGAGAAATTTGTTCTGTTTGTAAACCCCTCAAAGTGTCAGGCTATTATCATTGGCAGCTCTCGTCAGCTTGCTAAACTTGACCGGGATTCTGTAACTCCTGTAAATTTCAACGGAACGCCTATTCCTTTTAGTTCTAGTGTTAAGGATTTAGGTGTTCACTTAGATAGGGCACTGAGCTGGAGGGTGCAGGTAGGTGAAATTAGCCGGAAAGTCATTGGCTCGCTTCATGCTCTCAACAAACTGAAAAATTTCTTGCCTATCAAAACTAAGGTATTGCTTGTAAATACACTATTACTACTCATAATTGATTATGGTGATGTTTGTTATCCGGACTTAAATGAGGATCTTTTTGATAAGTTGGATCGACTTCTTAATAATTGTATTCGCTTTATTTTTTGTCTCCGTAAATATGATCACGTTTCTTCTTATCGCTCTCAGCTTGGCTGGTTTCCCATCCGTCAACGACGCAATATTCGTATGCTCTGCACTCTCTTTTCAATACGCAATGATCCACAAGCTCCTGAATACCTGAAAACCTTTTTCTGCTATGTTCGTAACCGTAATTTTCGCTCTTCCGGCAATCTTGCCCTTTCTATTCCTCTTCACCGTACTGGTTTTATGTCTAATTCTTTCTCCTTGCAAGTGGCTCACCTCTGGAACGGTCTTCCTCTCACAATCAAACAGGCTCCGAGTAAGTTGGCATTTAAAATGGCCGTGCGAAGTTTCTTTGCTGGCAGAACTGAAGTCTCATAGTATATCTGCTTGGTTTGATTCATCGTCGTATATATGTATGTATGTAGTATCTAATTAATATATATGTATGTTTATTATCTATATGTATGTAGCTATAATAGTATGAGTATTTTGATTATGTGTAATTATGTTGTTTGATGCACCGCCTACAATTTCTCTGCTTTGCCCTAAGGTTGACTGGTAGAGAATGCCGCATGGCATTAAGTTCGCCTTTTGTACGTTAAGTTTTTCTTTTGTGCAATAAAGTTTAAATAAATAAATAAATATATAGGTAGTACTAATAAGTTTTGAATAACACGATTGTATCTCAATTTACTATATGTGATGGATTAAAATTATAGATTTACATGTTATATTCGCAACATTATAAGCAGGTGAATGAAAGAGCGAATACCTTCTAACACAAGCTTTAGGCGTAAAACTCTTAAAAGAAGGATTCGACAAGTATGTGTAAAAACATAAAAAAAATAAACTATTTTAGATTTTTTATAAAAAATCTAACTGCAAGTACGAAAATATGAATACGACTCCCTAAAATATGACCCGTTCGTTAAAGGCATCTAGTCCAGCATATTCGCAGCATTTCTCTGGGCGGTGAATATTAGTCCATAGGGTGACTATATTCCAAAATTCTCTCTGCGGATCTATCAAGAAGCTCACTAGTGTTCAGCTAAATGCAGTGTAGTTTACAAGCATCCCGAATCTATTCCGCAATCCAAACTTATTCTTAAGCACGAAACTAAGCTAGTACACTCTTTTCTAAAGTTATGTGTCCTTCACAACATTCACAATTCTGTATATGTTTAACAATGCCTATACATTTGCTCCACGTCGAAACAAAAGTAGTATGTCGTTAAACTGGCTTTATGGATAGTTCCCAATAATCACAATCCATAGTCGTAAGCGATTTGTTCCAGATTCACACAAAGGTGCGCAACTGTTGGGCGCGCACGATAATTATGCCCGAAGCTCGTGCGGAACCGGTGCGTCATCTAGCAGTACAGCACAAAGGTGATGGCACCTTTGAGCAATGGGAGCACGTCCATAAGTTCCCCGAACAGGTCATATCAGCACTTAAAACATGTGGTCTGCAATGTCACTATATTAATTCCGTATTTTAACTAATGTTGTCTGTAATTCCGTGTGGGAGTTGGTGCGTTATGCGGCCGCGCACCACGTGCGCACGATCTGCCCGAAGCTCGTGAAAACTGTCGCTACATCGAGCAGTATAGCACGAGCACGTCCATGAGCCCTGAACAGATCGCAGCAGCGCTTGAAGGTGCACAATGTCACTAGATTAATTCCATAATTAAACAAATGTTGTCTGCAGCTCGGTGTGTGAAGCAGCGCGCTGTGCTGGCGCGCACCGCGCGCGCACGATCTGCCCGAAGCTCGTGCGGAACTGGCGCGACATCGAGCAGTACAGCACGAAATTAATAGCGCCATTCAGAAGCGCAAGAACGTCCATCAGCTCTCCGAACAGATCGTAGCAACGCTTAAAGAAGCAGCGGCCTAAGACACCGCTGAGTAGACCTGGGAAGAAACGGGTTAATATTAGTATTAGCCAATTTGTATGATAGAGGAAACAACTGCTCGAGAAAATGTTTATACTAAAGCGAAAATAATTATATTCAAAAACATTTATAGATGCGGCACTTGCGGTAGAGACTTTAGGACCCTTGTCGGCCGATATGAAGGCATTTATGAGGGCCCTGTCGCCTCGGTTGGTTCGCATCTCAGGGAACCTCAGAGCTAGCGCGTACCTCTCACAGGGGATCGCTCTTGCGATCCAAAGAGGTAACGCCGCCAGCGTAATGGGAACCATGTCACAGGCAGACCTGCTGGACGGGGTATTCTTTCTATAGAAAATGTATATATGTCGGAGATGGTCATGAGTATGGACGCTCAACGAAAGCAGCGCGTCATTGGAAGGCGACAGTAGTGCCCCCTTGAACCTGTTTTGGCGCGCTAGACAGAGTCTTGGTGGTTCACTCAGCAAACGACCACACTTCACTTCACTTTGGGTCACCGTCGAGTGCACTACTGCCTTGGAACTGTCCCGTTACGTTGTGCTATAGTCTATACCAAGTTGAATAGAGTCAGTGTTATAACCCTGCAATGTGCCTAGTGTTAATTTAATAAAAGAACTGTTATTTTGTGCTTCATTGTATAAGGAATAAATCAAGTTAATTGCATCCGTAGTGTTTCATCTTGCTCACAACTACCTCCTCGTCCACAACTATGTCGAATAGCTCATCTAATGTGCCACACACCGCACACCGGCCATCCAAACCAGTATCCCGACATCAGAAGTTGGGATACTACCTACGGGCCCATGAGCGAACACGAAGAATGATGGAACACGAAGCGAATAAAACGGAAGAAAAAGTTTGTGGTTACTCTTTGAAATACAACGAACTTGACATTAATAAATCAAGGAACAGGAGCTACAAGCGTTTCCGTTATTGAAACTCAAGCTAACACCGTCATGGAGACCTACAAAACCGTATGAAAACAAATGAAATGAAGATTGCACTGTTTTCATTGCGAGAGAAACGGACATGAACAATCCGATTGTTTACTTCTTATAAAAGAGAAATCATCGGGGCTACAACTTACCACCTCGGTGACAAAAGCTAGCAGTCACAATACAGTCTACATCGAAGTTCATTGTTTGCTTCAAAAACAGCGGCACACATCGTCAGTCGTTGCACCAGTGGAATTGACCCAGAAGCGACGGTCAACTACGACCGACGCGTGCACGTAGGCACTATGGCCTCACCGATACATTTTAAAAACACATCAGGTCAGTCGTTAACTTGTTACTACGATTCCGATGTAGTGTTCACTAAAGGAAAGTGTAGCTAGATGCTAGGGTAGACTTGAGTCACACTTATTCAGTTTAGTGGGTATTTGTCAAAAAAAAAATATTATCGGGTACTGGTAAAAGCAACCCTCCAAGTAAAAGTTGAATATTGCGTGATAGAAATTAATAATCATTTGAAACAAAGTTTATTGCACGTTTTTCTAACGATTGTTTTCGTAGTGATATAATATGACCAGACGCGAAATCTTGCCACAGAGATTTGGTTTTGATTGATATGACCACTACATAGTTTACCAATATTCAAGTTTAGGATTTAAAAATTGCGCTATGAGGGTGCATCAATACACAGTACTTAGTAGAAGGCCCCTACTAATAATCGGCTGCTTTAATAATCTACCCTCATTTCATGATTTTCCAATCGTTATGTAGAATTGAATTTGTTTACATCTCGAATAGTTTCTTACTCTGTGTACTTTAGCGCCTATAACTTCCTTAAGAACTGGTGAGCTTGAGATACGTTTAAACGATTCTAATGTTACTTTTAACTGTGGTGATCGCTATAGCCTAAAATATTTACACTGGAGACACTAATAGGATTAGGAAAATATTAGGACACAAGAGTTAGAAATTGAAGTTTGATTTTTATCATTAATGTTTCATAATCCCTTGGTAATATAAAAGTTATCATAAAAAGTAAAGCTTGTTAATTAAGTGCAAATAATGATTTGATTTAAATCTTTTCTTGTATCTACGTCGTGGATTAGATGTTGACATTAACGTATTATAAATAAAGTGTAACTTAGCTAGATTGATTTGAATTTCCGTTTTTATTGGATTTAAAGTTAGAATGACCGACTTAAAAAGATGCCCGAGGGGCAAGTACCCATTAAGCTTCTAGATTCTGAGAATTCTGAATTGGCGGAGTCAGATTGGTAACTTTACCATGTTGGTAAGTGTCCTCTAGAGTCGCAGCTATGAAATCACAGGGCTGATTTCATGTCTCACATAAAACCACAGGGCTGGTTATATGTCGAGTGACCACAGGGATGGTTGTATAGGCTACAGGGATAGCCGGACAAAGGAGGCACTGTATCCAATATTTTTAATTATTGTAAAAAAAAAGAGTGATATGTTTTAATGGGTGCTTGTTCTTGAACTATTGATTTGTATCAGATATCTATCTTCTTTACATATGATGTAACATTTTATTTGTTGCTTGGGATACTGTGCTTGGTGTTTTTGTTTCAGGAAAAGATACGCGACCTCAGCAGCTAACAGCGAAGCCGTGAGTCGTATGCTTCAACCGCCACGGTACGAATCGTGACGGAAAGAATTAGCCCGACTGCCAGCGACACGGCGACTTTACTGAGAAGAGAGTTGACGTGTATGGCATCAACACACCATATGAGGCAATCTGGTGAGGAGTTTTCATTTTACTGTGATTCGGTTGCCGAGTGATCGCTTATGGAAGAGTTTATTTCCAATAAGTTCCGTGGCAATTGGTTGTATAATTCAGTGACTATGTATGACTTGTATCAGTCTAGCTAAAATTGTTAGTACTGTGCAGTAAATCGAGCTACTGAAGCGAGCATTTTAGAAATGTTGACATGTAGTATTGTAAATTGCAAGACCCTTTGCCATAAATTTGACTTTCGAACATGCGCGTACTTGTACAGTAGGTTGAGGGAAATGCCCGGGAGCTATGTACCATTTCAAGTAGTTGAACAAGATAGTAGTAGTGATACTGATAGGGAGGTTCTCAGTTCGGTTGGTCGACCATACCAGTCACTTCACCGTATCCGTAGTCCGGTAGAAGTCGGCATCTGCTCTGAGCAGTCCGTGGATACGCGGAGGTCGGGTCTCTCACAGAGACGGTAGAGTCACAGGGTTGACTCGGCGATCGAGATACCTGTTTTGTCGAATGTATTTTTGTTGATTTAATAGTTTTGATATTGTCAATAAGGCGACCCAAAAGGAAGTTAAATGGTGGTACATGGTTTCTAATGTGTTTTCTAAGGTAGAAGTGGTAAATAGCTAGTTTGTTTCATAACAAGTAACATTGTAGTACAATCGCATTTAAAACGTATGGCACTATTGAAAGAAGAAGTAATGTTACAATTGGTAATTGGTTGGTATCCTACATACCATAATTCGATTTGTATCTTTTGAAATATTGCGGTTATAAAACAAAAACTTTCACTTAGTTGTCAAAATGATTTTTGTGATAATCTTAGTTTTTGTGTCAGTAACTATTTGATGCGAAAGGAATGATGAAGTTTTTGTTTTGTCTTACCATTTTGACGTGTTTGTCAGGAGTGACCGAGAGGATACTGTTTTGGTTGTTGATTGTTTCAGAGCAACACACGAGGACGTGTGTCATTGCAGGATGGCCGTGTCGGAGATGGTCATGAGTATGGACGCTCAACGAAAGCAGCGCGTCATTGGAAGGCGACAGTAGCGCCCCCTTGAACCTGTTTTGGCGCGCTAGACAGAGTCTTGGTGGTTCACTCAGCAAACGACCACACTTCACTTCACTTTGGGTCACCGTCGAGTGCACTACTGCCTTGGAACTGTCCCGTTACGTTGTGCTATAGTCTATACCAAGTTGAATAGAGTCAGTGTTATAACCCTGCAATGTGCCTAGTGTTAATTTAATAAAAGAACTGTTATTTTGTGCTTCATTGTATAAGGAATAAATCAAGTTAATTGCATCCGTAGTGTTTCATCTTGCTCACAACTACCTCCTCGTCCACAACTATATAGAACAGCTCACCTAATGTACGACACCACACCCGGCCATCCGACCCGTATCACGACATATATTTTATTTTTATTTTTTCTAAAATTAGCTTTAAGCCATGGTACATACAATTATCCTTTCTTTTATATTTATCTATAGTTTTTAGTATACCAAATTGTATGTGTTTATTTTAAAATAAAGTATTGAACACTTCAAAAACAAATATTGTTGGGCAATTGGAAGAAAGAGTCAAGAAGTTTTTGCTTGAACGTGAATTTAAATATTTATTTATTAATAAACTACATGTCTCACTCGCAATTTATCTAAATATTTCATAGGACATTCTCTACAAGCATTATATATTTTAATGAGTCAGTATATTTATTTAATGTAATGGCGCATCCCATTAAACACAGATTCCATAAATTCCTCATATTTTTTTCGCATCGCTTCGATTTCACCTGCAGCTTTCAACAACAAAATTTTCCGACCCGTTTTTACCCACGTCGAAAAAAAGTTTATGTTGCTCGTGGGTCCTAAGCTTATAATCCGGATTTGCTCTCGTTTATTTGTTTGTAAAAGCAAATTGCTTAAGAATATTCTTAGCTACGAATCTAGAAAATCGCGCCGCAGCCTAAAGGCAGTCAATTCTCGAGTCAAAACTCGATACACGTATGTAATCTGGTTAGTCGTTTCAATAAATCTGCATTTGAATCTCAAGCAAAGATTTCAATTATTAAAACAAGTATAAGTTATCTTAAGAACAACTAGGGATCCAATTGCAGAAGATGCAAATAAATTCCTGCGTCAGCAACATAGAGAAAATTCATATTCTTGCTCGTCCAACATTTTACGCTTACATTTATTGCGTTTCTCACTTATTTTTCTATTTTTTTACTTAGTCTTTGATGTTTTATAGTAGGTACTAAGCAAACGACAGCATATCAGACGAAATAAATCTATTTCAGAATTAAATACTTTCCGTGAAATAACAAGAACTAAAGAATTTTTACTACAAAACATCTCGAACTTTAGGGTTATTTATTTGCGGAGGAACTTTGTGTTTTATAGCCCACTTTACCTTTATTTCTTGTATATAAATAGGTATTTTTAGCCATCAGGCAGCTATTATTTATTACAAACTTTTTAAAGGTATTTACCTAAATATCTTACAATAAATACGCCTAGAACGAGAGTCTTCACAAAATAGATTTGCGAAAGTTGAAGCCATGGACGTTTTGCTTGTGATATATGTACGTTGTGACAGATGCGTATACAGACGAAACTTGCCTATGACAGGCCGTGGCTTACAAAAACTGGCTATACCTTCAAGCGCTGACTAGGCTTCAGGCGTACCGAAATATAACGTGCAATAACTATAGTGTTGCCAATGCCAAGCACTATAAATAACAATATATCAGAATAACGCAATATATATGAAATTAGCGGCACCATTTGGCATCATTTTCATTGTGTACGTTCCAGGACTTTGTTGTTTGTATGTAGAAATAGTTATATATTTAATGACCAGATGAACTTTTTTTAAACTAGTTAATGTACTTTTATGTGTAATTATGCGTACTTAAAAATGTTTTTACGTGCAAATAGAAATTGACGCCGTGAAATTTTCGCCTTTGGTTTGGCAGACAGGTTCTTGAGTGGCGCCGCACACTGGAAGACACAGCATGGTACCTGACAACACGTCGACGACGATGTGGTTAGGATTACGGAAAGTCGTTGCATTTCCGGTCGTTATGGGAAACCTTGGAGAAGGTCTTTGCTAGCGATGCATTTTATTATTTAAATGCGTACTTGTGTGAGTTGATGTCCCTTTGTGGCTGAAAACTTTCACAAGTTTATTCCCCTCAGGAAATTACTCAATTTCTTCCCAGTTTTATATCGCTAATAAAATCTAAACAATTTAAAGTTAAAACGTTAGTTCAAAAGGAACATCTATTTTATGAGTTTTGAGTTGCCGGCGACAAAGAACATTCTACTACTTTGAAGACAGCTTATACCATAAGTAAGATATTGTAATATGCTGTAAAAAAAAGTTGGAAAGGAGTTTTTTTTTCTACATTGACTTTGGATACGAACCGTACAATATGAAATTATGGACGGACAATATGAATTAGACGACGCCTTTGGCTCAGTTTGTAAGCACTTACCTACTGAGCTGGCGGTTCTGGGTTCGAATCCCGGCCAGGGCAAATATTTGTGTGATGAACTCGAATATTTGTGCCTGGGTCATGGATGTTATTTATATATTATGTATATCGTCGTCTAGTACCCGTAGTACAAGCTTTGCTTAGTTCGGGACTAGGTCGATGTGTGTAAGATTGTCACTTAATATAAAAAAAAATATGGACTATATTTTCCATGTGTTTAGTTTCATAGGCTTTTCCATGTATTGATGTATAGTAGTGACCATTTTACTAATGACAAATTGTATTCTAAAATTGTCAGCTTGTTTTGATGCTGACTAGACATTGTCTACAATTATGTATAGTTACGTGTTTTAAATGGTTATATTATTATGCGGCCGTGGCTGTTGCTTGTACTCGTCCTTCGTCCACGCAAGAAGAAAAAAGTCATAACCCGCATTTTTGCTTCTTTGTACACGAGGAAAAGGTATCCTATAACCATTTGTCCAGCTACCCGTGTCACAGAATGCTTACATGTACAAAAGATAGTTGAAATTGGTCTAGCAGTTTAGGCACGTTTCAGCTGTTGTAGGATGAACGCACATATACACATAGAAACATACAGTAAATCCCAAAAACTATATTATTGGATTTAGCCTATTTAACCTTTTCTTTTACAAATTATCATTAATGTACATATCGTATTCCGACCAGGGGAATATTTGTGTGTCGAACGCGACTATTTGTACCTGGGTCATAGATGTTTTTATGTATTTAAGTAAATTATTTATCTGTATAGGTAATCATCGGCTGGCTAAAGTACCCTAGTACCCATAACACAGGCCTAATACAGCTTAATTTGGGACTAAGTCGATTAATTTGTTCCGGGTTGACCAATATATTGCGCCTCACGGTGATCAGATAAAAAGAAGTCTATGTGTTAATCCAGAGTGTCAGATGCCTCCATAATAAATTTTCAATATCGGTCCAGCCGTTTAATTTTCAAGAAGTAACAAACATTCAAACACACTTACATACATTCGCCTTTATAAATTAGTGTGATTATGTATTGTTAATTGTATAGTATAGATATGTTGCTTTTTATAGTGCAGATAAGTTATACATATAAAAACAAACCGCAGCAAAACAATTTCGGTGATCTAATCATTTTCCTGTTATTAGCAAAGAAATCAACATCCACATTCCCATCAAGTCGTGACCTGGGGCATTTTCCTCACTCGGGCCGCAAATAAGGGCAGTGCAATGCCATTGATTGCTTATATATTATCAATATATATAACTATGAATTTTCTATGGAAATTATTATTTAAGAAATTTTTAATAAGTTAGTCCTCTTCATGCCTGAAACACAGCGAATCCTAGTTCAGGCGAGTGTCATATTTTGCCAACTAGAATGTCTTAGGCTATAGTTACTATTACTGTAAAATAAGTTATTATTCAATAAATATCTTATTTTATCTGTATCTTTTTATTTCAAGAATAACCTTAACAGTAAAAAGTACAATGTGTAATACTTGTTATAGTTATTTGTCGCACGTGTCTCCTAGAAGCGGTCAAGCTGCCTTAAGCCTGTTGGCTCTCGTAGCTTAATGTCGTAGCGCTACGGCGTAGCTTTGATTCGAAAGATACTATGTAAAACGTGTCCTCTCACACTCCTTAAAAATAAAATACCTAATAAAATAAATAACTTTGTTATTATGGACGAGTATACACCTATTATTATACAAAGACACGATTTAAAAAATATCAAAATGCAATGATGTGTACAGAGGCGAACTGATCCCTGTACGGGATTTCTTCCAGGTAACCTTTGAGGGAATGAAATAGCAAAGTATATGTACAACCTTATGTTTTTATGATTATAAACTTTAAACACGAATATGACAGAACAGAAATAGAAGAATAGGTCGATTAGCAGAACTAATCGAAAAAAAAACGATATTCTCAGATATTTTGTAGGATGGTAGTTAGGTATGGTATGGATAAGGCGGTGCAAAGGTATTATTAATAATAATAATAATGATGTCACAAATGTAGGCTCCCGTGAATTTTTAATATTTTTTACATTTTTGGAATTGTTTATTGCGGATTTTGAGTTGTTTACAATGAAAACCTATTAAACACCATGGAAAACCATAAGGGAAGTGATAAATGTGTAGTTTTCAATACAAATCGTCCGCAATACACGTTGACAACTATGTGTCACGCAAAATAAACAAGACTTCCACGAAAAAATACTGATGATCACAAGGAGCCAGGCAAGAAGAAACACAGCCGCGCACACCCAGAACGCACGTCCAACACCCCCGCCCGTCTCGTCGTCCTCCTCGCCATCGTCGTCAGGTGATGAGTTCGCCACAGCGCCCGACACCAGCGAGTCGAGCGACGACGTGCGCGGGCCGCCGCCCCCGCCGCCACGACCACCTGCGCGACGTGGACGGCCACCGCTGCCGGCATGCTTGGGGCCTACGGGGCAATCTGCTCCGACCACGGCTCCCGCTACCGGTGGTGTAGTGCGTCGCATGCGATGGACGCAAGTAATGAACGAAAACTGCATGCGCGCCTACTACGGGGCTACAGAGGGGGGAATCAACCTGTCCGCGTACCGGGACAGGATGCTGCCTCTGTTTCTTGCATTTGATCCGACCATCACCGTATCTGCGCAGCGGCTATCCGATCAAGTGCGTTTCATCCAGCGGCGCAAGCTGCTGGACGACGCGACACTTGATCGATTGCGCCTGGAAGTACTGGCCGCTCGCGCGGCTTCAACGCCGGCTCGGGATACGCCTGCTACGTCACCGGTTCCGGTGCCAGCGCCCAACCTGGTGCCGGGGGTGCGGCAGACGGATCCCGAAGCCGATGGGGAAGACGATGCGAGCAGCGTAAGTACCCAGGCCAATGAGCAGCTGAGGAGGGCTTTGGAGGAGGCGATTGAGCGATATCGATTCACACCTGAGTCTAGGCCGCGATTACCACGCTTGCCAATGCACAAACGTAACCTAGCGCTGATGGGAGCCCTGGACGCTTTGCTAGACCCGTACCTTCGGGCTAGCGAAGATTTAGCTGATACCCACTCGATCATGTACTGTGGGGCCATCGCGGCGTGCCGCGTTGCTCGTGTCAGATTCCCGGACACTGACCGAGCACCGCGGACCGCCGGGGGTGTTCCTGCCTGGCAAGTACGGATCGAGCGGCGTATCAGCTCGTTTAGGACTTTCATTGCCAAGCTAATCTGTTTTAGGGGGGGCAACAACCGCCCCCGTGTGATGCGCTACGTGACACAAGCCTTCGCGGGGACTGGCACCAGGCCCTGCGATTACATGGCATGTGTCACGGAGCGCATCGACTACCTAAAGCAGAAAGTTTATGCATGGGCAAGCCGTATTCGTCGCTACAGAGAGCGTGTGGATCGATTCCAGCAGAATCGTCTCTTTCAAAGTGACCAAAGGAAGGTATACCGAAAGTGGGAGGGAACCAACCAATGTGTGAGCGACGGGCAACTGCCGGATCCTACTGCCATGATTAACTTCTGGCGTAGTATCTGGTCGGTGCCTGTCGAACACACAGAGGGCGAATGGATGAATGTTGTCAGACGTGAGTGTGAGCCGATCGAAGCCATGGGGGCTGTGACTATAAGCCCCGATGATGTAAGTTGTGCGGCCCGTAAGGCCCAGAACTGGAAAAGTCCTGGGCCAGACGGGTTGCACAACTTTTGGATCAAGTGGTTTCGATCCTCACACGAACGTCTGGCAACACAATTTCAAGACGCCCTCGAGCTTGGTTCCCTGCCATCTTTCATGACTACTGGTGTTACCTTCCTGCTCCATAAGTCCGGTAGTACCACGGAAGCGAAAAACTATAGACCCATCACGTGCTTGCCCACTTTATACAAGCTCCTTACGTCCATTCTGAAAACAAAAATTAACTCGCACATTGTAGCGAACAACGTTTTGGCCTTTTCTCAGAATGGGTGTAGGGTTGGGTCCCGTGGTACTAAAGAGCTCCTCCTCATTGACACGACCATTTGCCAACAGGTCCGGCGGAACAGGGGGTCCCTCTCAACCGCTTGGATTGACTATAAGAAGGCCTATGATTCGGTGCCTCATTCATGGCTGGAGAGGATCTTAGAGCTGTATAAAATCGATACAGCTCTAAGATCCCTCTTAGGCGCGTGTATGAGGCAGTGGACCACAGTCCTTCGTCAACCAGGAGGCGGGGATGGCCCCCCTGGCCCGCGGGACTTGATAAGGATTGAGAGAGGTATTTTCCAGGGTGACAGTTTGAGTCCTCTGTGGTTCTGCCTAGCCCTGAATCCGCTCAGCACTCTGCTGTAGGATTCAGGACTAGGTTGCCGGCTTCGAACAGGAGGTGAGGTCATTTCTCATCTGCTGTACATGGATGATCTTAAGCTGTATGCACCAAAACGCCAGGATCTGGTGGAACTACTGGAAGTAACTGAAAACTTCAGTAGTGCCATCAAAATGGAATTTGGCGTAGACAAGTGTGCGGTCATGCATGTACAGCGGGGGAAAGTCGTAAATTCCGCGAACTTACAGCTTTCTGAGACAATGACCCTCAGGTCTATCTCCGAAGTTGAAACCTACAAGTACCTTGGTATGTCACAGTCATTGGGTATTGCGGACGGAGACATTAGACAGGCGTTGAAGGAGCGTTTCTTTTGTCGTTTGACAAAAGTACTTAACAGTCTTTTGTCCGGTGGCAATAAGGCACGCGCCTTCAACACTTGGGTGATGCCTCTGCTCACTTACTCCTTTGGCATACTAAGGTGGACTCAGACTGAGCTGGACGCCTTGGATACGAGGGTCCGTCAACTGCTCACTACACATCGCATGAGGCACCCACGCTCGTCAGTTATGAGAATGTACATCCCGCGTAAGTGTGGGGGCCGTGGCTTTTTAAACGCCAAGGACCTCCATAACCGTGAGGTGTGCAGTCTTAGGGAGTATTTCCTAAACAACGAGTGTGGGATTCATCGCGATGTACTAGCAGTTGACAAAGGCCTCACCTCTCTCTCCTTAGCAAACGAGAACTGGCGCAGACCAAAGGTGCTTAGCACCGATGACCGCAGGGCTGTATGGAAGAGCAAGGAGCTACACGGGCGGTTCTACAAGGCCCTTACGGGGCCCGATGTAGATCTGCTCGCGTCGGTGAACTGGCTACGCTTCGGGGATCTCTTCGGGGAAACCGAAGGTTTTGTCTGTGCAATTGCGGACGAAGTAATGATGACGAACAATTACCGGAGATATATCCTGAAGGACGGTACGGTCGACATTTGTCGGGCATGCCGCCGTCCCGGTGAGTCACTCAGGCATATAATCTCCGGTTGTTCTCATCTTGCTAACGGCGAGTACTTGCACAGACATAACCAAGTAGCCAGGATCATTCACCAGCAACTTGCTCTTCAATACGGTCTTGTGGGGTCTGAGGTGCCGTACTATAAGTACGCACCGATGCCAGTTCTTGAGAATGGTCGTGCCACGCTCTATTGGGATCGATCTATCATCACGGACAGGACTATTGTAGCCAATAAGCCTGACATCGTTTTGGTAGATCGATCCAAGCGCCAGGCAGTGCTCGTCGACATCACCATCCCCCATGACGAGAACCTCGTGAAGGCCGAGAAGGACAAACTCAGCAAGTACCTTGACTTGGCTCACGAGGTGACCGCCATGTGGGATGTTGACTCGACGATCATTGTCCCGATAGTCGTTTCGGCGAACGGTCTTATAGCGAAGAGTCTCGACAAACATCTTAAGAGACTCTCGCTAGATGGCTGGATCAAGGGCCAGATACAAAAGGCGGTACTCCTGGACACGGCGCGCATCGTCAGGAGGTTCCTCTCTCTGCAGCCCTAACCACCGGTAGCCTGGGCCCTGCCCCGCTGCCGGCGGCACCCTAGGTTAGGTTTTTTTTAGAATGTGTTTATATTTGTGATGTATTTTTTATATTTTACTTTTTATATAAATTTATTGTAAAAAAAACCTAGCCTAAGTGTAAAAATGAATAAAGGGAATAATAATAATAATAATTCGTTTATTTCAGGCATCAAAGGCCCATAGATAAATACCTTACAATCTAACATACATATTAAATATTATGATACGATGTGTTGAGTTGAGTCCATGGTGTTGGATACAATGCATTCAATGCATGAAATAAAAATAATACATAACTAGATACTATAAGTACATAGAAAACTGGAAACTTTTTTATAACATCTTCAATGTATAGAGATAAAATTTTATCAAAGTATCAGTGGCTATCTCATTATACAACAAACAGTATCTCAGTTCTACAGACTCGCATTCTCAAGTACTTCGGATACGTCTCATGACGGAATGGCGACTCAATGGACTATTTTGTAGTGCAGGGGAATGTGGAGGGCACTAGACAGCGAGGAAGATCGGGTGAAGTATCTCATCATATGTGTTCACGCCAGTCTAAGTTACACGTGTGATATCAGCAACATATTGTTAGCACGAACAATAGGCGCGAAACAGTTCGTGCGGAAAGGATCGCTCTCAAATACAATACATGTGAAGCCAGATTAGATGCCGAAATTAATAAATTTCACGTACCTACGTAGATGAAAGTAAAAGGGGAAGATATGTGAAGTGCTAACGTGAGCCTTTTATGCTATCATCTGAGGACATTGTTATAGAAAAAAAGATTACAGATAAAGGTGTATCGGTCGCGAGTGAGTGATTCAATTGAAGTATATATTTTCATTCAAGTCAGTAACTCATTCAATCGCTGAAAGATAAACCAAACTCACTATATCAGTATATCTTTTATTCGCAACCACTCACCACTCAATATAAACCGAACTGAATGATGCTATTTTAAATTATGAAGTTATACTTAAAAGAAATTAACTACGTCAAATAATTGAATTTGTCGATTATTTGATAGTCATCCATCATTAGGATTAATTTTGCATACCTACTTTCTTAATAGGTACTTCTTACGACGCAACGCAATAAACCACTGGATGTAATTAAAGACAAGAACAAAATGAGTATGATTAAATGACTGAGCAGTTTGAGTCTATAGATCCGCTGAACGAAATGAATGAAATGAGTGATATATTATATCGCGAGAGCTAAATACATGAATCGTTCTCCTTCATTTAAGTGACATGATTTGCGCATCCCTTCAATTACAGATTACTTATGATCCTAGCAAAGAACGCCTCAGATCTGTATAATTCGGTCGTTGTAAGGACCTTGGGTGCCGCTACGTCTGGCTACCCACACGCAACGATTATTTGAACGAACAAATGCAGAAGGCGGTGCGTTCATTCCATGATACAATGTATATTTATAGTATGCCTGTGTCCGTGTGTGTTTATTGCAAAGATCGGATTGGCGCTCTACTGTCTCGAAAAAAGTGGAGCAATTTGAACGCCAACGGCTGGAAGACCAGGATGCCAAGAGACATATCCGCAAGACTCAACCGAAGCCCTCCTACACTTACACTTACGACGCTGCTGGGCAACTACATTGCGCACCTTGTAATCGCATCTTCAAGACAAAGTTTGGTTTTGCGAGTCACATCAGAGCCTTTCATAACCCGGACAAGAATAATTGACGGAGTCGCTGTCGCCGGATACGGCGAGGAGGACTATATACATATATATTTGTAAGTATGTCAGTATAAAAGGAGTGTACAAGTAATACAATTACGTATCTTCTAAAAGAAAATGTAATTACTTACCTAGAATTCCTTGCGGGAATTCCGTTAAAAGAAACAGCAGGAGCACGGCGAGCAGCATTTTAGTGGTTCTGTCGGTACGCCGCTCGGCTTTCGACCGCTTGGTCGACTTTCTCGTGAAAATATTCCCGTTGCCATTGACAACGGTGTCCGTCGGACACGCATTGTAGCTCTTAAGGGCCTTTTTCCTGCTATTTGCCCGATACAAGGCCCTTATCAACCAAGCACTTATCACGGTCAGAATCACACAGGGCAAAAGTTTTATGAATACGGCGTGAACCCAGAAGTTTATCTGATATAAACTGCCGTCATAGTCCGAGTCCACGAAGTACACTTTCATGGCGGCGCCTGAACTTCTGTCGATCGTGAAATCTCTGTGTATTGTAAACACCTGGAACAGAAAGGCTACAGTAAACTTGTGCAATGTAACAGTTTGGAACAAAGAGTTCTGGTTTTAATACGGGAAGTTCTCGTTTTACGAGGAAAGTTTTCTATGGCTCTATTGTCGGATTGCGTGACGGGAAATATTATACCATAATTAAATGGAATTAAGTATTGTAAAGAATGTCAATTATAACAAATTCGTACCATAGAACCTTTTACTTGGACATTAGTTGTCGAACTTGCTCGACGTTAATTTACAACCATCGAAAAAAATAGGGATGTTATAAGATTAACATGTGTATTTGTAAGTTTGTCTGCTTCATAACTTCTAAACAAATGAACCAATTTTAATCTAGTAAATTTTTAGTCAGATGTGACTTAATCGAGGGTGTCCTAAGCTGTAATTTAATATAATTTGTTCAGCCTCTGATCTTCAACTGTTTTACAAGCATATACTTAGGACTTTTATCATTTCAGCGATTTTCGAGCAAATTTCATAATTATCATCAGCCTATTTTAGTCCATACCTGGACAAATACATATTACCTTCGCAATTTACGCCACAAAACACACGATCTACTGCCAATCTTAACCAGCTATCCAATTTCACGTTCCATCTACGCTCCATTTTGTATAGTTGCAAAGCGTCCTACACTACGCTGGCCGATCCATAGTTTCCACTTAAGACACAGTTAGGTACGACAACGGTGAACCTATATTTATTTACACCCTTTAAGTATTTTGATTTCAGGGTGAATCGCCCTAAACTTGGGTCAAATGTTTGTGGCCACATTCATAACGACCATAGTCAGAGATCGATTAATTTAAGGTGCGAGTTGGATAACCTTGGACACGCTTCCGGTAATTGATTCTATCACGCCATTCCCATCTTTATCAATCACCAGAGAAGATAAATGGCAACTTAGACGAGGTATAATTAGTCAACGACCCCGCAGAATGTAGTATGTGAGTGGATTTGAGTTTAGTTACCGGCAGTCGCAAGTTAATCGTTTCCTGAGTTTAGAAATTGAGCTCGTACGCTTCCATCAAATCACGTTTCTATTAAAATTGCTTTTGAAATGGGGAAGTATTAATGGAATCCATAATTTCATTGGGAACTTTATAATTCCAAGCGCTAAGGCTTCGGTTACGCCCTTATAGTTGGATATTATGTATCCTGCTTGTTTATCTATGCTTTCAGTTTCACCTAAATCTATTCGATAGGAATGTAATCCAAACACCTAAAAAATAGTACATTACGGCAGAGACCAGTAAGTAAGCCATACTGGCCGAGTAGGAATTAGATATAATACGGATATAATACGAGGCCAGGATGGCACTTACGGTCGAAGCAAGTATAGTGCTTTTCTCAAAAATTAAACAAGAAAATTAGATTAAAATTATATTTTGTAGGTGACATTCATATTCGGCCATTTTCCAATGAATATTTTTGTTATATCCCATTTTTATTATTACACATTGTGATATTCGTCGTCGCAGGCACCATTAACTCCCATGATAACAACCTATAACAAAAATAATTATGAGTTCATACTTGGATAAAAGATATAGTTATATCGCAAATAGTGGCAGCATTTATTTACCTTCATCGCCAAAATGGTTATCATCTGGAGCTTGATTTAAGAACTTTTCTATAATTTGCTGCTGAATATTTGTGATTTCTTTCCTTTGTAGCCATCCGATTGTCTCAGAAAGATTGTTGAAATATTCTGACCTTATCACACATTATCTGACCAATTATTAACTTGATTTTCTTCCTTCTATTTAATGAATCTCTTGTATTTTTTTATATCTCCTTGGATTTAGTCGGAAGTACATTATTTTAGCTAACTCTGCCTCCGCTTTTAAGTATGGAGGAGTGCCGTCTATTCGGAATCAGACTCGTCTGAACTCATTTTTTTCTACTCCAGTACTTTTTCCTGTCCTTTATATAGTTACTAACACTAATATAAAGACATAAATTATGAAAGTCTGTAAAAGTCTATACTCTACTGCCCAAAAACACACTGCTAACCGATGTTATAATGTCGCCAAAAAAGCATCACTTAGTACCACAGATTACAAGATGAACAGCTGCATTCACACAATTTGCAAATTAAAAAAAAAACTTATTGTACTAAGGCATTGCTGCCAACTTAAAAAAAAGTTTTATCTTCAGTGCATGGATGTTTAGTATAGTGAACGTATACCTTTATGTATAAGTTAATATTTTTTTTGACAGATGGATGTCATTAAAAAAAAAGTTTATCAGAGACAATTTTTCTTTTTAATTTTGTTGATTCCGAGCGGGAACATGTAATTATTTTCTTTGTTGTTTATTTGCATTTTATTTATGAAATGTCGAGTCGTAGAAAAAGTATTGTATGCAACGTTGTATAAGTAGGTCAAAAAACGCTCGTGGCATCTTTCTTACGATGTTCGCTACGCTCACATCGTAACCCATACCACTCGCGTTTTTTGCCCCCTCTTATACAACGGTTGCATAAAATACTATTGCTGAATTATTGTAATAGATCACACAAACAAATTTGAAATTTTTGTCTTTTAATTTAAATCCCGCCTTAATTTATTTTTTTATAAATACTGCGTTTAATTATTTGCACTGTCTTACAATTCTTAGTCTTAAAGATAAAATTTAATTATTGTTATACATTGTTGTATTTTCTAACTAATTTTCATATCATAAAGCTTACCTTAAATTTTAACTCCGAGGTTTTTTCTAAACGACACAAAAAAGGAAGGAATTCCGAAATATAATTGTCATTTTGCACAATTATGAACTAAACGCTGCATACAAACTTCCGCACTATACCTTGTCGCTACTTTTTTTTTTTCTAATATGCACCTTAAGTTACGTTTATACTGCCAATAGTGCTAACCTCTTTTTATTTTACATTTGCTCTTAGTGTAAATTGCAAGTGTATACTGCAATGCCGTCTCTTTCTATTTAATCTATGAAAAAGGGACGCCACTTTTTAATTTCTACAATTTGCTGTCGCACTGTACTTATAATTAAAACAATTTGTGGAATGCATCCTTTTTACATTTATATACGACCTCATCGCCTTCACATCCTTAGTTTTTTTATAGGTCGGTGACGATGTAAATCGTGTTTCGATATTCAAATATCTTGATACGTAATAGGAATTACATACTTACTTACTGGACAAATATTGATTCCAAATTTAAAATCTCGCTGTTTACTGGACACTTCTAAAAAGTCTTCGGTATGTTCCACTTACTGTAGTCTATCTAGCGATGGTAAGGCAACATTACATGCAATTTTTGAGAAAAATATCATTAATTTCCACATCTACTATTGCAAAACAGGTTATCTACTAATGTAAAATTCTAAATTGGAAATCTGTTTTAACGCTTTGAAATAGCGCGATGCAGGATGGTCTATGATCTGTATAGGCGCGGCGCCAGCCGGGTAGCGCCATCTATTGGTAAGTTTTTTTTGTCTTCTCATCACGCCAAATCGCCATCTTATAGGTTACTTTTTATACGACTACGATACAGAAAAAAATAAGGTTACGCGGACGAACATTGCACCTTGTAGTTTATAATAGGAATATTTCTGCACTAAAATAGGCATTAAAAGTTAACACCCGCTATCGACTGTGTTGTACAATCCCACCAAAAACATAAATGTAAAAAAGGAGAGCCAAGTTCAATGCAAAATTTATGCTTGGCTGTGGGCTTCGCCGCAAAAAGAATGGATATCTAAATGAGTGCCAAGTTCTATGCAAAATCCAAATACGCTAAATAGGTATCCAATAAAGCAAAGAAATAAAGTTTAATACTTGTTCATAGTGTTATTTTGTTCCTATAAATACATATTTGGATTTTGCATAGAACTTGGCACTCATTTAGATTTCCATTCTTTTTGCGGCGAAGCCCACAGCCAAGCATAATTTTTGCATTGAACTTGGCTCTCCTTTTTTACTTTTATGTTTTTGATGGGATATCATTACTTTTTGTAAAGAAAACTAGGCAGGTATTGAGATTTATGGTTTTTTCTTGCGTTTCCGCAGCATCGTTTTCTTTTTTATGCTATTGTCTACATTCTCTTGAATGTTAGAGATAATAATGCGCATTGCCCATCTGCTACCTTTTTAATACGCTTCCTGTTTATGCTTAAATTAGCCAAGTCCGGGCGATATAACGATCTCAGGCGGTTATATTCTACTATAGAACTATCTTGTGCCTTAATTTGGCTAAGGTCTAGATTAATAAGGTGTACTCTGTCTAGTGTTTTAACTCTGGAAAGCGCAACGTAGGCCTATCCTCTGCTAAATGTCGAAGTGCCTATGTCGAGAAGAGCGCCGCGCGCCGCCGACGGCACACCGTAGGCCGGTTGTTTAGCGCGTATTACAAGTTTTTTGAATGGGGACACCACTTATTTTTTGACTTACCTTGTTTTATAGAAAATATAATAATACATAAATTGGGATAGTTTCAAATATCTGTTTGTAACGGTTCCAACGCTACAATTTAAAAAAAATGTATGGGGACCCCCCCTATTTTTTAACGTTTTTTTTTTTTATTTTTAGATATTTTCCTACGCTTACACACAATTACTGAGCTGGATTCCAAATTTAATCCATCTAGGTCATCTGAAAGTAGTTTAGGTTTAGGTACTATAATATCAGGCAGTCAGTGCTTAAATTTACGACTTTTTGACCTTCATATCTTTATAACCGTTTGAGCCGTAGATGTCGTTATGGATATAATTAAACACACGTAGTTTTATGTGTTTACGTTAAAGAGGTTTTGAGTTATAGAAGGGTCAAAAATGGCACCAAGTGGTTCGTGTAATATTACACTCGGCGCTGGCTAGCCAGTTCCTTTGCTTGAACTTGGCTTGACACGCTGCCGCGTGTCTAGATAACACTGCATTGCCAGGGAACGTTGTCCGCAACACTCGGGAACGCCGGTCAAAAAGTTTGAATTTCCAGCGATCTACTTGAATTGAGCGAAAATGTAGCAACTGCGGGCTACCGACATCTGAATCTAGCATGGAAAAAGTTGAATAGCGCTCTTTTGTGAACCATTACCTATATATAGGTATGTACTTATGCAACCAAGTTATACATTTATGAAATTTAAGGGTAGCCAGGAAAAAATTTACAGTCAAGTTTTAATTGCCAATCAAATGTAATTTTACGTGTACATCTTCGAATTTAACTGAATAAGCAGATAGGTACAGTTTGTAGTGGGTACAGTTTATAACCTATCAGAAGTATTTTATCATCTTATATGTCGAAACTCAAGAGACATGCAAAACCGTTCGAATTGTCATGTTTTAGATTTCATTTGTCATCACGTGACCTATAATAGGACTGCTGTGTGCACTGTATAATCCTTGACTAGATAATAGTATGGTAAAATAAAAATCATTTTCCTTTATTCCCACCAGATTTGTCAACAAAACTAATGGCTTTTCTTTCCCTCTAGCCCTTTCTGTTAACAGAACCTCGTTTGTTCCCATTAGTTCTGTAATAAATCTTAAATGAATATTTGTTGTTTACACGCCAGAGGTCTGCTTCGTATACAATATTATCCTGTACTACGATTTCTAATTCAAGACCAAAAAAACTACTACATGGTTGCCACTACAGTAAAATATTTTTATAATCGTAAAATCCTTTTTCTTTTTTAAACACACTTTAGATTATTTATTAATTAGTAACGTTAACTCTATGTTTTAATAAAGTAATAAGATATATAATTATTACAATAAATACGAGAGGAGATAATAAAAACTTAAACATCGGAGACTTTTGGTACAAAATCTGTTACTGTACTTGTAACACTTGAGGCATTCAAAACATTTGGTGGTTACCAGGCCATAAAATTCCAAAAAAAAAAAAACATTTGGTGCAATAATTTACAAGCTAAGAAACAAACTAAGATGTCATTAAAATTTTGTCAATTTTGACAGTGACGTACCTGTCGTAGGTTTTTTTGTTCTTGAATTAGAAATCCTAGTGCACCCGTGAGCCAAATAAAATAATGTACTACTACAATGGCCAACAAAATAGCACTTTTTGACTGTTGAATAACGTCACATTATAGTACAGTAAGTATAACTTATAAACTGACAGCCTTATTATTATATTATTGCATGGAATATTCAGTGCAGCCTCCCTTTGACATCCACTTCTACAAGGAAGTCCTTTAAAGCATGATTTTTTTTTATTTAAAAACTTGCCACAGACGTCCACTGCTGAACATAGGCCTTCCCATGACTCGCCACAAAGTGCAATCCCGTGCAGACCGCATCCATTGATTCCCCGCTACCTTCACGAAGTCATCCGTCCACCTGGTCGGGGGCCAACCCACGCTGCGGTTTCTTATACATGGTCGCCATTCCAGGACTTTGCTGACCTTACATGGCTTCCCCATTTGCCAACTATTTTGTACAAGTACTTAATTAAGATTGATTTTCTTAAATGTTCCTTGTAAAAGCGGCATCTTATTGTTGACTAGTCCGTCTATAAAGATTAACTTTATTGGAAATAACTTGCGGGTCACGTCGAACCGTTTTCATAAGTTTATGTCGCCTCACGTCCACTGAATTCTACAATATTTTACGACCAATAAAAACAGGAGCATAACAACGTAAAGGGTGTTGAACGGGAGTCCCTGGAAATTGTGATATTGAATTTACACTTTAGTATTTCATAAAACGGTTTCCGAGCTATCGTCAAGCGGGGTTTAATGAACTTCCGACTAAACCGCTTATAGGAAATGATGATTGACAGTTTACTGCTTCCTTAAAATTAGTTTCCCTAATTAGCATTATGCTTAGTTATACAGGATTGATTTAACCAAGGAGACTGTTTAAAAAACAATCCATAAAATGGAATGTCTCTAATAAAGAGATAGAGTAATGGTTGTCCCTTTTTTCTGTTATGTATAAAATTTCAGTGTGATATTTGCTACATTTTCGAATCAAAAGGAATGTCATCTGCAAACGCATGTCAAATGGGGTATGACGATTGTCATAACAGTTTACGCATAAAGTTGCTACGCATATTTTTTTTTGGCATAAATTGTACAATGTCATAATTTCTGTACGTCATAATTGTTTTAGTCATAATGTCGTATGCCATACATTTATTTAGTTATAATATTGATAATTATAATTATGTTTAGTAATAATTGCAAATGTCATACACTTTTCAAACCATAATATTGATAATTAAATTATCAATATTATATTGGTCAGATCCGACTTGGTTGGGTTAGGTTTAGGTAATTCTTTTTATGACCTGAAATCCGACTTGGTCAGGTCCGACTTGGTTAGGTTAGGATTAGGTTATTTATTTTTTAAGACCCGAAACCCGAGTTGGCTAGATCCAACTTGGTTGGGTTAGGTTTAGGTTATTTTTTTTATCACCTGAAACCCGACATGGTTGGGTTAGGTTTAGGTTTCTTTTATGACCTGAAACCCGACTTGGCTTGATCCAACTTGGTTGGGTTAGATTTAGGTTATTTTTTTATGACCTGAAACCCGACTTGGCCAGAGCCGACTTGCGATGATTAACCGACTTGACTATGCGTTTTGCAGTGTATGCGTTTATAAAGTATGGTTACATTGTTTTATGAGTAATCAATGTATGACCATGACAAAGTATGCTTTAATCATTTTTTATACTAGCAGACTTTAATCTGTCAATTATAGTTTCACAGACAAAATCACAATAACCCACTTTTTAATCCTTTAACAAAATTCTATACTCTATGGTACCCGCTACAGAACTTTAATATCCATAAGACATCTCTCTACACAACTCTAATAATTTCAAAAAGAGAACATAAGCTTATTTGATGATTACTGATTGGTTGAAAGTACTTGTCAAATAAATTCACCAATCACGAGGCACCCGCCATGGCCATCGCGATCATGTTTTTTTTTAATAGGTCAGTTTTAGTTGAACGAGAAAGGTTACATCAAAAATAAAAAATCATATTGGAGAATGACGATTAAAGTAAAAAATGTTTTTCTGAGTTTTGCTCGTATAAATCATTTTATGCGCATCAACTGTATGCCCATTACACAGTAGGTATGTTCTTAAACAATTTTAAAAACGTTATGCGCATTAATGTATGACTATTTACAGTTATGCGTAATGATGAGTATGACGAATACACGTATGCGTATCAAAAGTATGCCTTTAAACTTTATGCAACCCGACCCCTACCCATGTCAAATGTATAGAAACACTGCTCCAAGCTATGATACACTAGGGGCAAATAACCTATCATATTCTAACATATTAATTTTAAGATCAATAGGAAATTTCCAAAATCTAAATAGATAACAAGTATTTTTTTAGTATAGTTACACTTATTATATTTTATTTCGAAACAGTACAAACAGTAGGTACCTACAGAATGTGAAATGATGAAAAAACGCGTATATTTAAACAGGCAAACAATTTCGACTACATTGATTTATTTAAATAACAATTTGGTTAGAAAAATAGACGTTTTATTTGCTAAACGTAAAATGGCAGGTTAGTGGTATTAGGTTGTAAACCTATTGCGATGATAAAAGTCTGGCATCTTTCATACAAAACACACAGAGATACACTCCAACCGCACACCGCACACAAGTACCTAGCCTACGAACACTATACGAACATACGAACGAAAGTTTTTTCAGTACTATTTGGAAGTTCCAAATATAATAATAATGTAATTGTATCTATACTAAAAAACGTATTTTTTTAATTTTTTATCTATTTATATTTTAGAAATTTTCATTTGCATCCCATTCAATTTATATTATTATGTTAGAACATGATTATATGATAGTTTTTTGGCCCCTATGCTGTATATATTATAGCTTGGAGTAGTGTTTCTACACATGATATATTCGTTTGCAAGTACATTCATCTATTCTCGTTTTGAAATGTTTCATTTTATCGATTGTTTTTCACAATGTGTGACCTTCAATCTCATCAAGCGTCCGAAACGTTAGTGCGGGTAATTTACGCAATATAGTCCGTGTATTTATGTTTTGTGATAATTATAATTACAGATACCGAACATAATATTAAAACAATACTTACAAAATATGAAGGGATACAGAGAATTGGTGGCAAGATGAAACTGATAAGGATCGCCATGGAACATCGTCGATCGGTGCAAAGTGTCGGACTGTACGCTGGGTATCTGAAACAAACAGAAGGTATTAAGCAAATAATATAAATCACTCTATATAACTTATATGTATTTAGTTATATTAACGAGCATATTGAACCTACTAACTATTAGGCGCTTTAGCCTTCATAAGCCGAAAGTCGTTTGTCAAGAGTTCGACTTGAGAAATGTTCTTTTGTAGAAGGTGTAGTAATTAGAAAGTTGCAATACTGTAGTGTCATCTCTTTCTAATCAATCTAAAAAAACGAATGACACTGAAAAAAAATCTCAAGTAGTCTGTAGTATAAATAGCAGATAGTATAGAAATAGCCAAATTGTGCTTAATAGTAACCAAAATTATGTTCATTTTACACAAATTATTTTGGTTACTAGTACCCCTCAGTTTGTCAGTCCTCCAATGTATGAAGTAAGGTTCGGGGGGCGTAATTGTCATGTTCTGGAAGCTTCCAAACTTCCTTGTTCTGAACATGTAATCCGATCAACCCCCACGTCGACTACTTATACTTTAAATAATTACTTTATTAATGCTTTGTGTACCTTAAGGGTGTCGTGATTCAATTAAAATTTGTTATCAACTAGAATTATTTTTTAAATTGATTAGAATTTTTGTGGATACCGTTCATTTATTTTAGTAATCCTCGTTATCGAAATGATGTACGCTTTTTAGGATTCATAGTAGAGTTGTTAGTCCGCTGTTTTCTAACATAATTGTGCGCATCGGGTTACAAGCATGAAATTTTTACCACAGATAGAGTGTTCTTTGGTGATTATTTTCAGATGTAGAGGGAAGTCAGATTCGTTCCCTGTGAGGCGGGAGAGCGGAGTGAATACGGCCAATTATCCCTCTTTTCTTTCTTTATTGCTGGTCAGTTAAGTCTACCAGGACGTGTTTGGTATCGTTTCCGTGTAAAACAAATATCAGAAATTAATTTTTTATGTTAGTTTTGTATAGTTCTATATAAAATTATGGGTGTAATGGCCGAAAAGGTAAAAATCACAACAAGTTTTTTTATTCAGTGAGGTAAATTAGTTCAATTTCGTGAACATTTTCAACTTATTATTATTATTTCAAAAAGCTCATTTAATCTGGTTTCTAAAAATATATGCATGTTGGGCACTTCTCATACAAACAGTAGCTTAAAATATATCTTTACGTCGGCGTAACCAACGTAAATCTCCGAACGCATCCTATTTCGCTTCATTAAATGCATTAAATAATGGTTATTAACATGGTTTTACATATAATGTTTACTATATACGTCCTAGAAAAACAAATTAATGTAATTAAAACAAAATATTTTTTTGCTAATGTATCACGAGCACACGGGCTAATCTCAACATCAACAATTTATTTAAGTTACTGTTTGTATGAAGAGTGCCCAATATGTATATATTTTTAGAAACTAGATTAAATTTTCTATTTTGCAATATTTTTCTTAGTTGTAAATATTCAGGTAATATAACTAATTTAATTCCCTGAATAAAAAAAACTTGTTGTGATTTTCACAATTTCGGAAATACAACCATATTTTTATATGGTACTGTTGCATACTGGCTGATTAAGCCATATAGTTGTTGCCACTTCTTGTTTATTATAATAAAATGTCTTCCTAAATTGCTTATTAAACGAACTAGACCGAAAAGTCGTTTCTCTTCAAATTCCCAATAAAACATGGTGTCAGAAGTAAAGAATCTCAAGAAATAAGATGGCCGAACAACCAGAACAGTGTAAAAATAAAAAGGACCCAGCAATTATTGGCGGAGTCCAACCATTACGGGTAGACAATCAGGTACCGGAAAGATGGCGTACTTGGACACAAAAATTCGAAATTTACATAGAAGCTAATAACTGGTGCGAGCTACCAGAACCCAGAAAAGTGGCTATTTTTCTTAATCTCATCGGCGACCAGGGTCTTGACATATTTAATTCATTTTCATTAGATCGGAAAAAAGTCGCACTGGCAGCCGTCATAAATGTCACAGTCCTTACCAATTTAAGCAATTCCTGTGAATTCAGTACACTTAAGGACAGCCTGATTAAGGACAAATTTGTCATAGGCATTCACGATAAAAACGTCAAGCAAAGATTACTCCAAGAAGATAAACTGGACATCGAAAAGTGCCTAAAGATCGCTAAGAGCATGAAATTGTCGCACGAGCGTTCAGGAAAACTAAACCATGACTCTGAACAACCACAAGAAGTTGTCAACGCCATATCCCAATCACATACAAGCCATCCGAAGTCTACACATCCCCGGAACTACAGTCCAGCACCACGAAGTGAGTCGCGAAAACCACATCAGTCAGGAAGCCGACATCAAGATTATCGTCAAAATCATCGTCAAAACCATCGCAGTCCCAGCAAGACATGCAGCCGCTGTGGTCAAATCCATCGCTACAAATGTCCAGCGACAGGAGTCAAATGTGGACGTCGAAACCACTACGAAAAATATTGCTTCTTTAATAAAAATCGCGTCAACATGGTAAGCGCAGATACTTACATCATAGGAGCTATAGGAAACCACTCTAGAAATAGCGATAGCTGGTTATTAAATATAAAAGTCCTAAATAAAAACATAGAATGTCAAATTGATACCGGTGCGGAAATTAACGTTATTTCAAAATTTACATTGAATAGTCTTCAGCAAAACATCCCGATACTCAATGCCAAACACAAACTTTGTTCTTTTACAGGTAACCCAATACCAGTCATTGGAGGATGCTATTTGAAGTGTACATTTTCCAACAATGTAACAGCCAATATTTATTTTGCAGTAGCAGACTCTGTATGTCAAACTATAATTAGCCAAAAAACCTGTGAGGATTATGGTATTGTACAATGAATTCTAGGCATAAAAGATGAGGAAAACTGTCAAAATATCAAGAAGTCATGTCTAAAGTCAAGGTCAGTACAAAATATTGTTGAAAAGTATCAACATACTTTTGAAGGGTTAGGATGTTTACCTGTCAAAGCACATTTGGATGTAGATCCTAGTGTCAAGCCAAAAATTAATGCTGCTCGAAGGATACCTTTTGCTCTACAGTCTCGTCTAAAAACTGAACTAGAAAATATGGAAAAGTTAAAAGTTATTGAAAAAATTGACAAACCTACAGATTAGGTTAGCTCAATTGTTCTTGTAGAAAAAGCAAATGGAACTTCTTCGAGTATGTCTTGATCCGCGTAATCTAAACGAGGCTATAAAAAGACCTCACTATACTTTTCCTACATTTAATGATTTACGCTCAAACGTAGCAGGAGCAACAGTTTTCAGTAAACTGGATGCTAGCTCAGGATTTTGGACAATTCCCTTAGATGATGAAAGCAGTGACCTGTGTACATTCAATACACCATTTGGAAGGTACAGATTTCTTCGTCTTCCATTTGGAATCAATTCAAGCTCCGAAATATTCCATAGAACCATGGTACAATTATTTGGTGATTTACCTGGTGTTCAGATTTTCATAGATGATCTATTAGTATATGGTAAGACGGAAGCTGAACATAACGAAAGGTTAGAGAATCTTTTTAAGAGAGCTCAGGAGGTCAATATCAAGTTCAATAAGTCAAAATGACAATTTAATATGTCTGAAGTGTATTATGTAGGTCATATGTTCAATAAGGATGGAATTTTCCCAGACAAGTCCAAAATTAAAGCTATTCTAGATATGCGCACTCCAACGAATGTCAAGGAACTACAGAGATTTCTTGGTATGGTGAATTATCTAGGTCAATACATTCTCAATTTAGCGGAAGAAACCTGCATACTTAGAGATCTCATAAAAAAGCAGAATATTTGGCAATGGTCATCAAATCATGAGAAACAATTCACTAGATTAAAGTCACTCATATGTAAAGCACCGGTTCTTACCCATTTTGACCTTAAGAAACCTATCAGAATGTCCGTAGATTCTTCAAAGTCAGCAGTCGGCGCTGTAATATTTCATGGCACAAACCCCATAGCATATGCATCCAAGTCATTAACCAAGTCACAAGAGAATTATGCACAAATTGAGAAAGAACTCTATGCTATAGTGTTTGGTGCAAAAAAGTTCCATCAATACTTATATGGCAACATAGTCCATGTGGAGACCGACCATCCGCCTTTAGTAACACTTTTTAAGGAACCTTTATCAGACGTTCCAACTAGACTACAAAGGATGATGATCACTCTCCAAGCATATCACCTGATAGTGTCTTACACAAAAGGCTCACAGATGTATGTGTCAGATACACTGTCTCGAGCACCTATAAAAGATGAATCTGTCAATAGTCAATTTAATTTTGATGATTTGGAAAAAGATGTAGAAATTCATGTCAATTTATTAATTTCACATCTTGCCATAACTAAAGCTAAATTAGATAAAATATTGGAACATACCAACAAAGATGAATCATTACAAAAATTAAAATTTTACTTTCAAAATGGATGGCCAAACTGTCAAAAACAAATAGACCATTTGGTTTCTTCATACTGGAACATTAGGGATGAAATCCATGTCATAAATAACTTGTTGTTCAAAGGTCAAAGTATCATCATTCCAATGTCCATGAGATCTGAAATGTTGTCTATTTTACATGAAGGGCATTTAGGTATTGAAAAAACCAAAAGTCAAGCCCGAGGTACAATTTATTGGCCCAATATTAATAGTGATATTGAGTCTAAAATAAAACAATGTGAACAATGTCTTATGTACATGAATAACAAGCCAAAAGATCTAATTATGTCTCATGAACAGCCTATTTATCCTTGGGAAAAAGTAGCTGCTGATTTATTTGAATATAAGTCAAGAAAGTACCTACTAGTGGTAGATTTCTATTCCAATTTCATTGAGGTCACACATTTGCCAAATGCAAGTGATAGTAATGCTGTTATTACACACCTAAGGTATATTTTTGCTCGTCATGGTATTCCATTACAACTTTTGACTGATAATGGTCCACCGTTCAATTCTCAAGCATTTAGGATATTTTCTTTAAACTGGGAATTTGAGCACATAACATCAAGTCCATACTTACCCAGATCGAATGGTCTAGCTGAGGTATCTGTCAGAATAGTTAAGAATATATTTAGAAAGTGTGAGGAATCTGGTACTGATCCATATATAGGTCTATTACAGTACAGAAATTCACCGAGAGGTAATCTTAGTTCACCTGCTCAGTTGTTAATGTCAAGACAGTTACGAACTAAATTACCAACTAAAGTAACAAATTTAAAGCCTAAGGCAGTCAATTTTAACTTACATTCACAGCTAAAGAGACAAAACTTTGAAAAAACTAAAGCTTATTATAATCAACATGCTAGGAAGGATAAGGATCAATGTTTGAAACCCAATGATTATGTTTACTTCAAAAAGAATCCTTCTGATAAAATTTGGCAAAAGGGCAAAGTAACTTCAAAAACTAACTATCCCCGTTCTTTCATTGTAAAGGATGATAACAATGTCTTGTACAGGAGGAATCAGCAATATATATACCGTCCGCAGAAACAGAAATACACTGATAATAATAAAATGTATTATAATTCTTTTCCATTTAATAGTCAGGACAGTCCAGAGCAAATTAGAAATTCACCTATACCAAATGTAAACAATACTGATTCTAACACTGTAGCCCGTAGAACACCTAGTGGAAACTATAAAACAAGGGCGGGTAGAGTAGTAAATAAACCACGGAGACTAGATTTATAAATTTAATAATGTAAATAATCTACTACAACATGTTTTACTTAGTAATTAATGTCAATGTTTTTGTTATGATTTTGTCCGTTAACACTGTTTCACTTTGTCACAGCACTTCACCAAATTAATACCATCTGGTAATTAGTCACAAAATCATGGCAATAAACAGTTAGAAGTGATAATTTTCTGTTAAAAATAATTGTTTATTTTATTTGAAATAATGTATGTATGTAATGTATGTATGTATGTATGTATGTAAACTCTTTATTGTACATTAAAAAAAGCTTACATACAAAACTTAAAACGAATATAATCTCTTTTATTATAGCATAATATATAAATGGACAATTAAATTCAAATTAAAACTAAAGAACTAACATCTAAAATAAAGTAAATTAAATTAAGCTAAAATAAATCTAAAAAACTGTGCCCCCGCGGCATAGTCCCGAAGACGCTGGCAGCATTTCCTCGCTGAATCGCAATGCTGATGCGTTGTGCGAGGAAGCTGCCAGCTCTTCGGTCACCAGTGGACTCAATGAGCCTTTTACTAATCTCATTTAGTAGTTTGTGGGCACTGGGACCCCACGGACCTAAGGTCTCGACCCCAAAAGGAACAAAATTATATTCGGGACCGAGACCCCTATATTTATTAATTTTTAATTTTTCGGCCGCCTCTGCTGCCGCCCCCGCCCTGCCCGATGTTCCGTGGAGGTGGGACGGGGCCAGTGTGTCTACGCAGGTGGCGTCCCACGGGTGCGTCCCATGAGATATAACTACATAATATATAATTTCATATTAATAACGTTCACAAGATATAATAAACTTTTGCTATAACATCAAAATCAATATTTTTATTAGGAATAACGGTCAATTAGCATAACACTCATGTTGTAGAATGATTTTTTATATAACACTCAAATACTCTAAATTTAGTTGATATAACATACATAACGTATATCGATCATAGTATATACTTTCTTTTCGTATAATGATTAGAAAATATAATAGCGTATTATATACTAAATAGGTTATAACTGCTACCCCTATGCCCCTAAAATGGAACATGGGTCAAAAACCGAAAACTGTAGGTTAGGTTAGGTTTGTTTTATGACCATGGATAGCGGAGCGAGCAAAGCGAGCGGAGCGTCAAAATGCTTGCTTGTATGGAGGTATATTAAAATTTAACAGCAAACTATTGCATAAGGATGCACACAATTGATAATGGCAGATAAAATTCTGGCAAATACGAGTATACCGTCTGGAAGAACTGCGACAAAATGGAATGTGGGTCAAAAACCGAAAACTGTAGGTTAGGTTTGTTTTATGACCATGGATAGCGGAGCGAGCGAAGCGAGCGTAGCGTCAAAATACTTGCTTGCATAGAGGTACATATATTAAAATTTTAAAGCGAACTATTGCATAAGTATGTACACAATTGATGTGCAGGCGGTTATTCTATACGAGCATTATGCATTTTGGTGTTAGATGTATTGAGTAATATACATTATAAATCTGAGATATAATGAACGTTATACGTTATGATCGTTATATACAATGATATTATACTTCAATAACGTTATACTTAACAAAAATAGATATTTTGATGTTATATCTAACGTTCGTTATACACCTTGAACGGTATACAAAACAAGCTTATACCATATGAGCGTATATAATATGAATATTATAGTATAAGTTCTTATATCTTATATTACTTACCCGCGTCCCACACCAGCACCCGGCCCAATTTCCACGGAATCAACGACATTCCATCGGGTCTCTTGCCATCGTCACGTGCGATGCCCGGTGGTTCCAAAATGGCCGGCACATATACATAGCAAGGACATTAAACTAATGATATGTACAAAGGCGAACTTATCCCTGTAAGGGATTTCTTCCAGTTAACCTTTGAGCAAATGAGAGAGAACAGAGAAGATCCAAGAAGATAGGCAAAACTATAAAAAAAATGCACAGAAACACTAAATGCTTACGCAAAAAAAAAAAAAGACAAAATCTTAAATGTACCTACATAAACTTACACATTATGAATATAAATATTATAATATAAAACAAACTAATATATATATATAATAATAATAATAAGTATTCAATTTTAACAATAAATACAGCACTTGACGAAATTAGGGGTCTAGAAGCCATAACCCTTTTAACTTTTCCTTAAATGATGCCACGGATTGCGAATGCCTTACGGGCACCGGTAATGAGTTCCACAATTTTACAGAGTGAACTGTAAAAGATTTACTATAAGAGCGTGACTTATTGGACGGGAAGGCGAGAGCGAGATTGGCGCTCGAACGCAAGCGGTAATAATATGCAATTTGCTCGTTTTGACATCTGACGTTTTGACGTTACCAAAGACATCATTGTTTTTTCTTTTAAAAAAGGGGCATGTTGCATACTGGCTGATTAAGCCATATAGTTGTCTATGACACTTCTTGTTTATTATAATAAAATGCCTTCCTAAATTGCTTATTAAACGAACTAGACCGAAAAGTCGTTTCTCTTCAAATTCCCAATAAAACAGGTACTATGAATAAATAACATGTTAAATGAATTGCTGATATCTGTTTTACACGAAAATGACACCACACAAGTCCTAGTAGCGTTATCTGATCAGTAATATAAAAAGAAAAAGAGGTCTCCTTTGTCCTATTCACCCCGCTTTCCCGCCGCACAGGGGACGAATCTGACTTCCCTCCACATCTGAAAATAATCACCGCAGAATACTCTATCTGTGGTAGAAATTTCGTGGTTGTATCCCGATGTACACAATTTCGCGACTTAGCAAAATGTACTAGAACACGCAGGCTAAGCTCAACATCAACATTTCTTTCAAGGTACTTTTTGTATGAGATGTGCCCAATATGTATACATTTTTAAAAACAAGATTAAATTTGCTGTTTAGTAATATTTTTTTAAATTGTAAATATTCAGGATAGATAACTAATTTATCGTTCTGAATAAAAAAAAACTTGTTGTGATTTTTACCTTTTCGGCAATAAACCCAATTTTTTATATGAAACTATTCTTAAATAACATGAAAAATTAATAGCTGATATCTATTTTACACGAAAACGATGTCGCACAAGCCCTAATAGCCTTAACTGATCAGTAATAAAAAAAAAAGAAAAAGAGCAGTACTTGGTCCTCATCACCCCGCTCTCCCACCACACAGGAGACGAATCTGACTTCCCTCCACATCTGAAAATAATCACCGTGGAACGCTCTATGTGTGGTAGAAATTTCATGCTTGTAACCCGATGCACACAATATCGCGGCTTAGCAACTCTACTATCAATAACTCACAGGGATAAAACGGAACACATTTTTATAGAACACGTTGTTTTCTGTCCGTCGTCTGTCTGTCAAATACACCTTTTAATCAGTAAAAACAAAGTAACAGTAAATAAAAACTTAACACTACTAAGTATTATGTACTAAAAAGCTAAAATTAACTAAACTAAAACAAATTCAAAAAACTGCTCCCCTTTGGCATGGTACCGAAAATGCTGGCAGCATTTCCTCGCTGAACAGCTAATGCTGATACGCTGAGCGAGGAAGCTGCCAGCTCTCCGGTCCCCAGTGGTCTCTTGAAGCCTTTTAGAGAGCTCTTTGTGAAGTTTTTGGGCGCTGGGACCCCATGGACCTAGGGTCTCTACCCCAAATGGTACAAAATTGTATTCGGGGCCGAGACCCCTATATTTGGTGCTCTTTAGTTTTTCGGCCGCCTCAGCAGCGGCGCCCGCTCTACCCGATGTTCCGTGGAGGTGGGACAGCGCCAGTGTGTCCACACAGGTGGCATCCCATACAAGCACACGTCCCAGCCTCCACGGAACCAGGGACATCCCGTCCGGTCTCTTGCCATCGTCCCTGGCGATGCCCGTTGGCTCCAGTAGCGCCGGCACGTTGACGGTGGCAAGAGAGCGGCGGATAATGTCGTTAAGAGTGGCATGTCTCGAGAAGCGGCCTGCACTTTTCTGGCAGGAGAGGCCATGGTGTCCCAGTGTATCGACCGCGCTGCCGCAAGAGCATCTGTGAGGCGCACAGATAGGCACCCCGAGTCGCAGGCAGGTGGATATACGGAGTGTGTCGGGCTCTAGAAACGTACCAGTGTTGGCAGAGGGAAAAGCGTGCAGCCAGTGACCCGCTTCTTTCGTGCCCGCTGCCAAAATTCTGGCACGTTCAGAGCCCGTACTTATTTTCTGGGAAGTCCTCTCCCGGGCAGGCAATGGACCAAGCTCTTTTGGCCTCCGATAAGCCCGCAGTCTCATAGTTTAAGGCAGAGAATGCCTTCAGAATTTTGCCTATGAGAACTGCCGAGCTGTGAACAGAGGACAGAAAAGCTGGTGCGGATATGGAGGAAATTTTGCGGATCCCTATCCCACCAAAGGGTCCAGGATTCTTCGCTGAGCTGAATATTTAAAATAGATTCCAGGTTCGCTTTGATTAAGTCATCTAGTTGGGTTAATAAAATTTAATACACTAATACACCTTTATCTCGACAATGTGTGGGGAGGTATCGAGTTGGAATTAAAACTATATACTCAAGTCTACAGTCCCTTGAAGCGGTGAAAAGAACAATCTTCTAAGTTATCGCAAAATAATGACCTGAAATTTCATATTTTGACCTTGTGAGTTAGAGAAAATATCACAGAGGAGGGATATTTATTTTGTAGTTGCGGGTTTTTCAGCAATCTTTAATTTGCACTCCCAATAGACTGAAAAATAAAATCTATTGTTCAATTTATTATTAATTATTATGAAAAAAAAAACAAATAACAATCAGTAGTCAAAGAAACTAAAAGTAAAGAAAGCACTTTTATGAATCCAACTCAAATAACATAGTTGACAACAGGACTACTATAATTTAAAAACACAATGTTCTTTCCCCAAATCATCAGACTTTATTTGCATCGAACAATATGTCAAGTTTGAGTGGACGTTGTCCTTGAGCGGAAACGATTTATCACCAAAGCGCCAAAATGGTGGATTGTAAATGCGAAGGGAGAGCTCTGTTACCAAGGAATAAAGCAATCTGATTGAGGTAATTAAAATTTACTTTAGGATACCGCTTTATAACATTCTGGGGGGCGTTTTAATTGTTCTGACTTCGGTCTAGCGTGTTCACCGAATAAATATCTACGAAAAACATAGGTGAAAAACTTTAAAAATACCCTTTTTGTATAGGCCTAATCATAATTATCAGACACGACATCGCATCGTGGTACGACGCGACATCGTGCCACGATGCTACGTCGTGTCGTTGAAATACTAAAAGCCAAAATCAACATCTAAAAAAAAAAAAAAAAAAATTAAAGTACAGTTTTCAATTCGTGCCACGATAGTCGTAACTTGTAATTGTGTTTTGGCTTTAACGTATTCGTATAGACAATTTGACGTTCCATTTTAGGAAAAGGTCACAAGTTTCATATAAATTTCTTACGTGCAACAAAGGCATTAGTTAAGTTTTTACCTATAAGTTACTTTATTGGCGGTGGCGGCTTAAGTGACCACCATTTTTAAATATATTTTAAAAACAAGTACAGAGCTTTGTATTTCCTATGAATGACAAATTATTTTTCTGTAACATTGCGGATGTTTTCATATGTTTATCGTCCACAGAGCCCGGAAACACGGTAGTATTTGTATATGAAAAAAATAATGCCCAGTTAATTTAAAATATGCAAAGGAAGGGGTAAACTAAGGGATTGTTTTTTTGTTCTTCCACCTAAATCTTAACTATATTTTATCAAAATAAATAATAAAAAAAAAAATCTGTAAGGCAACGGCCAAAATAACTGTTCTACTCGTAATCAACCAAGTTCCAAACATCAATTTTATTTCGATTTAATAATGTTTCTTAATCCTACGAGTACAATATACCGTAGACAACAGTCAACAACAAAAACTTTCGTAATTTCTTCGGTAAATATTTATGTTGCGTTGCGACTGCTCAAAAGTATCTCTACCGGATGAATCGTTATTACGGAAACTATATTTAAATCTTGTATACAAAAACTATTCAGAGTATAAGAAAGGTAAATAAGACCAATTACTTGTTGAATATCTGTGAACAAAACACCAGATTTTTTAGGAAAATGTGGAGCAAAGGTAGTGATTCGATCTTTGCAAAAAGAATATTCGAACCAATTTTATCATCTGGGGTCCAAAATGTTAGACAAGGTCAATGGAAAAGCAGTAGCTAATTTAATAGAAAATCAATTAACATTTTCGTTTCTAAATTCTTTTAACTATAACGCTGTACTGTTATTTTGATGCCGATTACATTCTTAAAACTGGTCGTATTATAAAAACAAAATTTCCCCCTAATCCCCGTATGAAACACATTACGTGTATAGCTCATGGTCTGCACCAAATTGCAGAAGAGGTGTGAGATATTTTAAAGATGTGGATGTGTTGATATCTAATGTCAAAAAGATATTCTTAACATCTCCAGAGCGTGTGCTCCTTTTAAAGGAAAAATATCCGTCCATTCCGTTACCTCCAGAGCCAATAATCACCAGATGGGGAACTTGGACAAATGCTGCTGTATATTACGCTCAATACTATGAGCATATACGTGATGTTGTCTCCATACTTGTCAATAAATCAGCAGCTTTAAGAAATGCGGAAAAAAAATCGGAAAAAGTAAATTACAACAGGAGTTAAATTTAATTCGTGACAACGATTCGTGAACATCTTACCCAAACTGAACATCATACCAATTTACAATGAATTTTATAAATGTTCTCCCTTGACGTCGAATGAAGTTGAACGGCAATTAGTATACATAAGTAGCTTTATACTGATAAACATAACTGTTTACTCCCAGACAATGTTGAGACACTAAAATGACTGTCTACTCCTATCATTATCACACATGTGCTACTGTGTGTGTACTGGCGTGGGTTTTGAAGGAGAAATCAGCATCAGTTTCCATATAATCTTATACAAACTTCACGTATTTTTTATTATTAAATATTTATTTTATATCCACCTAATAAACGATTTACGATGTTTTGCTACCGATTTTCCGGGCTCTTTTTATTCGTCCAATAGGTATTCTGGAAAACGGCAAGCATAAGGACCACTTAATTTACAAAAACCTCTCTTCCCCACTTTGCGCCAATTAAATTAGCATAATGTCATGTTTTATGTCGAGTGGAGCACACTCAAGTGAATTTAGAAAAAGACGGTTATAGTCAAGACCCTTTAATAATAGTAGATTGTTCAACAAGGGACTAAAACAAGCCATAATGACACGAGATGTTTTAGCCACCTGAGCTAAGCGAGGGTGGCTAATAGTTCGAGGGTCATTATGGTTGTTTAGTCTCGCGTTAAATACTCTACTTTTCACTTTGAATGCGAGGAAAAGAAACGAAATTCAATATAAAATTACAAGATTTATTAAGTATAACAAAGTTTCTTACAATTACGTATTTCGTTAATCCAACTTCAGAAAAATTCAAAGAGCAATTTGTACAATTCTTTACATTTAAATGTATAGTTTTCCCCTGAAAATTAAGCTGGGTCGGCGTGGTTTGTATTTGAGAAGTAAGTTCAATATTTTTACTTGAAATCGAAGTAAAAGTTGGACAGAATGGAGAGTATAGTAGAGACGCAGACCTTTCCTCAAAAAGGCTGCCGATGGTTATTTCATTAGGCTCATTCTCATCCCACGATGTTGATGGGCGTGGGTCAAATGTTGGTTGTGATTTCTGCTTTGAGGATATTTTAATTCCTTCAATACATTCCTTCGATAAATATTGTGTTTATTTGGATTGACTCTTCTATACACATAGCCTTTAATTCTTCTTCACTGGAAGAGGGTGATTACTTATTTTGTCCGTAATTTGTAGTGACACAATTAATTGGTCTAATTGGTGATTACAATTCAAGTTTAATACGAGTAATGGTAATTATCATTCAAAATTCTAATAGAAAATTTAAATGTTCCGTGTTTCTTTTCTTTTTTTAAAGTGACGTTTTAAATGCTTGCATATTTAGTCAACAGATTCAAACTTAAAAACTATTTTATTTAAGACTAACATGGACTTACGGACCACGGATGATAAAATTAATTCTTCTTTAATATTATTAAATACATACGCATACCTAATAATTAATCGTGTTTCATGAAATATAATCTTTTATTTTTATATTTTTGAGCAGTTGTAATTTTGAGGTTATTTCCACGCACCAAAAAGTTAATGTATAACTTTCACTGAAAATGGCTACAAACCTCCATTCACAAACATCGTGATTGGCTGTTTAGGGGTATCCAAAGTAAATTAAAACAATTCTACTTTAATCCCTAGAGATTAATAAGGAGCTTTAGTCCCGATATGCAGAGACTAAAGTAACATTTTAAGAGCATGAGAAGTGAAAAGATCATTAACAAGCTTCGGAGTTTTCGTAGCACGGTAGGACGTCAGAGAGCTATGCAGCCGAAATTTACATTAATAAAATATAACTCATAGTCATACCCATTAATTTATAAACAGTGGCTTTATTCCAATTAAAATTTCCCTGTATTAGATAACTAAAATCATGAATAAAATTAAATTTATATTTTATTACCAATTTATAAATTTAATTATTTTATTTGTCAATTTTTCTTCTATGTTCAACCTTTTCTCCAGAAAACATGGTACAAGTCGCAATTATTTACGTTATCATAAAGTTATGATGACGAAAATACTTACCCAAATTAATACTTTTAATATTCTTCTAACTTTGACCTTGACACTAGGTAACATTAAAATTAAGAACTAAATACACTTATGAGTATGCATGGCTCTTAATTAAACTTTATTGAACGATAAACATTCTCCGTATAATTTTATTATATCTAAAAAATCAGAAATCTAGAACTGCTTGACTCTATATTTGACCCTATGGTTGACTGGTAGAGAATGTCATTTGGCATTTAGTCCGCCATTTGTACTGACTTTTGTTTCATGCAATAAAGTTTAAATAAATAATAACAACAATGACCAAATTAACTTATTATAAGAGAACATAACTAAATCCGATGTTTCAAAGATCCTATACGTGTACGCATGTAATAATAATAATTAGTTATAACACTAATGTAATGTAATTGATCTAAGTATTATTTACGAAAAAATTACTTACTGTTGAGTTTCTTTCGGCTTTCTTCTCAACAGCGGTCTCCTCTTGCTAAATGCCAGTAGATTCACAATCTGACTTGTAAAAGTGCCCTTGTGGCCTACTTACTGAATAAATTATTTCATTTCATTTCATTTCATTTCATTTCATATTTCATTACATTTCATTTCATCATGGCCCTGCGGCAGACCCATGATGCTGGCTACATTCCTCCGCTGAATAGCCAAGCTAATCCTATTGCCGAGGAATGAGCCGGCTCTGTGGTAACAAATCGCAGCACAGGAGTATGAATTACATTGTAATGTTAATGTCAGCTCCATTACTCTCTAACGTCCTACCGCGCTGCGAAAATTCCGATACCTTCTCATTACGTTTATGGATTTTTCCCTATTATGGTCTTACATAAGGCTTTGTTCAGATACTGGTTACGTATGGTATGGTATGAAACGTTAGGTACAATAATCGTGCTGTAATGTTCGTTAAAAATTATAATTACAACTCTTCATACTCTAGCGATTTGTAGGTACAAACTCCAATTTAAAGTAATCATTACGTTGTTGCCCTTATATTTTGGTAGTGTTTATGCGCCAAAATACGAGTGAATTTATATTATGTCGTAGTCCTATTTTCCCATAGGATAAACTATCGATATATTAATAAACCAATCGTTATTGCCACATACTTGCATTTGTCAGAAATAATTGAACTATTATGTTCACTAATGGCTACCAAATTATAACTTACTCAAGTTTCCCAAAGCTTCTCTGAAAGTTACGCAACTATTTACCGTTCCAGTTGTTAAATTAGGGCAGTCATGTATTAGAGCATTTTCACATCATCCGATACGATAATATAATGGTTTAATGGTTTTGGACTGACTCATGATCATTTTTACCTTTTTGTATAAATAATAAAAATATATTTTTATTTACAGTATGTTAACATCGTGGAAGCTCGTTATTTTTAAATTATTTATAATTATTACCTGGTATATTACCGTAAAAAAACGTACATATAACACTCATACTTAAAAGTAAACTGTACCAACGATACGTTATAGACAGACCTTATCTACTTAAAACACCACAGGCCACAGGCAAACACAGAGGCCTTAAAACACGAGTGTGGTTTTATGAAACGAGCGTCAGCGAGTTTCATAATAGGATCACACGAGTGTTTTAAGGCCTAATTATGTACAGTTGTATACACTACTTTATCTACACACATATCATAAGTACTCTAAGATGCGTTCAGAAGCCATAAGGAAATGTCCGGCACCATTAGTGCTACCTGTAAAATATCTAAAAACGACATATACTCATGCAGTAAGAAATAAATCTGAACAAATACATAAACAGATTATTTATTGTAATAGTTGTAATTTACATTTACATTGAAACAATATTTTCAACTAAAATGTGAATTACAATAAACTTCACAATTCTACTTTCGTAACAGCAAAGAACAAACAAACAAATGACAACAATAATGGCGGCAATTCGAACCTCCGTCAAGACGAATGTTTTTTTTTCTAAATCATATACAAACGAATGTATCCATATTCTCATGTCACTCGAGATCAAACGTCGTGCGGTTTTTATAAAAAAAACATACTGAATTGACGTTTCGTATCGATAACAATATTAATATCTATGGATACTAGAATAGAGACCAACTTGTGTTTTGACAGCTGTTCCTGATTTAAACTCAACGCATTTTAGAGCACTAATGATATGTGCGTGGATAAAAATATTAATAACTATGATAATGTGTTGAAAATGTACAAAAAAAATGGTAATCAATTTGGGTCAGCTCGTTTTTATTATATATTCTTATATTGTAGTGGGTTAATTTCCCTTTCCTTAACATACAAAAATATCATACATCCAAAGCATTTTTCTCTGAAACCGAAATATTTTCGTTTGGTATAAAACATAACCTAACACAATCTACAGGATGACAATTTCAAGATTTATGAAAATTGTCTGAATGAAAATTTGATTAAATGAAACATTCGATGAAACGTTTGTCTGTAAAAGAAGGAAATCCTCTATCATTACTTAAGTACCATTCAATATGATTAATTACAAAGATAAAATAACTCAAATTCCGTGGGTCAAAAATCAATAATCGTTAAAAAAATCATACTACTATGGTGGTAAACAAGCATTGACGCTTGCAACGCCAGGAGCATCACACGCGCGTTGCCGACCCTTTAAGAACCTATTTACTCCCCTCTTGAAGAACGGCATACGGTAGCCCCCGGGGAAAACCTCGGCAGGGAGCTCACTCCACATGCGGAGCGTACGCAGTAGGAAATTCCTCTGGAACCGCACATACTTGACATTTATTATAACAAGACACACAACACAAAATAATTTTGACTGATTTTTACATATGTTTGCACATTTATAAAATGCAAACTGGGATCTTGTTGAATAAAGTAAAAACACTCGTAGCGTAGAGGATTCTAACAATAGCAGACTGAAGTGTGTCAAACAACAGGTACCTAACTCAGTCTTCAGTTGAAGTAGGTAACGACTGAGGACTGAGTACTAAAGACCAAGGATGTTGGTTACAGAGTATCTTGGTATTAGGAATGTAAGCGAATAACTTGTGGAATAAAAACGTTTTCGAGTAGTTTTGTGGTACAAATTACTGCTAAATGTTGTAGCTCCTAGTAATCCTACTTCACTTATTTAAAAGAGCTCATGTATTAATTACAAAAATATAATTTCTTACCTAACGAATAAGCATTACGTGAAACTGCTTAGATAAAGTGACAGCGCGAGTTTTACGCCTAACCTAACCTAACCAGTAGTAAAATTGACAGCACTTTTGACGGGTGATTCGATAATTCAAAAGCCGTTTGTTAAAAAAATATTAATAATTATATGGTCACTGTGTGGTACCTAATTGCTTCCTTTATTTGGTTATAGTTAATTTTAAAATAGTGAAACGGGCAAAAATACCCCGGAAATGTGGCTCACCACTGGTGCATTTACCACATGTGTTTATACTTAATGTTTAAACATATAGCACTCGCTTATGAAACAACCTTTTGACAACTAAATTACAATGCAACGCGTGTCGGTGAAATGCCAATTTTAGAAAATAACTGTCGTTTAAGAGTGCTCCGTAAATTAAACGAAAGCAAGAAACGAGAAATACGAGTTGCTTCTTACAAAATTCTTTGTTTCTCGTTCAGACAGTTTCATGTTTGAACGGCTTTTTACAAAAGGCGTTTTGTATTGTATTGTACTGTATTGAAGTACACTGTAAATTAATCTCAAAACTAAATAACAATTGAAGTTTTTATTGTATACTAGAAGATGTTCCGAACTTCGGCTGCGTAAAACTTTTTCCTTTGCCCTAGTCGAGTATCCTATAACCATCTTTGGAAGTTGAGCTATATTAAAATTGGTTAAATTTCAGCTGTTTCAGCGTGATTAGTACTTAAACTTATAATATAAAATATAATAGGTGATTTTTAAGTTGTAAATAGGAGTGCCAGGGCGAAGAGAAAGAGTTAGAAGCACAAACAAAAATAAATATTTAATAAAGATTTCGAGTAGAAACTGGATTGTTGATAGATATGCCAAAAACGGATGTTGGTTATACCAATGATGACAACACTTGTAGGAGATTTTTCGAAAACCCAGAATTGGTTGCCGATGCATGAAGTTATACTTATTTGGACTATTTTAAATACCATCTTATGTGTAAGTAGATAGATGTAAAAAAAAACTTAATATGCATTATTATTTTCACTTTTAGCTAGCAAATCATGTGTAAATAGCAAAGAACAAAAGCAAAATCATCAAATTACAAATAAAAAACAAAATACAATGTAAAATATTTTTGTCCGGCTAAATTCCTATAATGGACCTATGTGCAGGGGTTGCTGGGGATGGTCACACTGAGCAACTTTTACTATGGAACCAACCATGTGATCGGGAAAAAGGAAACAACTAATTAAGGGTTAATTGTTAGCTAATTTCTTTATCGCGATTTCGTAGTTGACAACATAGTAAAAGTTGCTCAGAGTTATCCTTCCTAGCAGCCCCTGGCATTCACGGCTAAAAATCATCCATAAATATTTTAAAATAATTTGAATACACAAATAATTTTAATATATGTTTTACACCGAAATATTGTTTGTTTCTCGTTTGTTTTTTCTTTTGTTTTTTTTTTTCATTTATTTATCATACAGAAAAAAAATACATTTAACAATAATGCAACGAGCAAAACTATACCATAAGGTTTAACTGCCGTTGAATTCACTCACATACCTACAATCAGGCATTAAATAGGTAGGTAGGTTATTATTAATTACGTTTTGAATTACATCACCTAAGGTACATTGCTTTGACAATTCGTTTACAGTGGTGTGGTGTTTCACACACACTCGTTAGTGTGTTGGAATCGAATTCCTTAAGGTAACATGTATTCCCACCTTCGTTTTCCGTACACATTGTTACATTTTGGCAGTGATCTTAGAGAAATAAATACGTATATTTGAACTGATTAGCGGTCAAATATTATTTACCAATACGAAACGAAATAGGTACCTATTATTTTTGAATTTTATAATAGTATAGAAGTTGTTTCCACAAATTCACGCTAAATTGATTACGATAGATAGACTTACGAAGAAAGTGATATTTACGTTTTTAGGGTTCCGTACCCAAAGGGTAAAAACGGGACCCTATTACTGAGACTTGGCTGTCCGTCCGTCCGTCTGTCGGTCACCAGGCTGTATTTCAAGAACGGTGTTTCTATTGCCGCTATAACAACAAATACTAAAAATAAAATAAATATTTAAGAGGGGGCTCCCATAGAACAAACTTGTTATAGGTTACGGTACGGAACCCTTCATGCGCGAGTCGGACTCGCACTTGCCCAATTTTCTTGAAAATGTGAGGATGCTTAAGACCGAGACACGTAAAAAAAATACAAGGATATTGTCTTTTTCCCTATGTTTAACAATGATATTATTTGCTAACACAAGTCACGAAGTGATTTACCTAAACATCACACTAATAGGTACATTAAACGGAAAAATTGTGAGTGAGTTTATGTGTATGTTTGTTACTAATAGTATGAAGGTAGCTGACAGCCTGGACTAACACATAAACTACTTTTTATCCCGAAAAAATATAGTGTTCGCGTGGGATGAGTGGGTAACACCGCGCAGCTAGTTTATAATATGAGCGCTAAGAGATGAAACTCGTCCCCAAAGTGCTTACGTTCTATTATTATAATAGACCTTTAAGGTAAATATAGATCTTTAAGATGTGCTTCTTAGATTTTCCTTCACTGCAGGATTTTAAAGATTTATTACATAAAGATAGAACATAAGTAGATCGGAGTATGACAAACGCTTTCCGCCGATACCCTTGTCATGCCGCCACTAAAACCTCGCAAGGGAATAAAAATAAACTTTCAACTTAAAACTTGATCTGAATCATGGTATAAGAAAAAAACGGTCAAGTGCGAGTCGGACTCGCGCACCGAGGGTTCCGTACAAACACTTTCCATCCTTGTGGTTAAGTTTGCACCTGGTATGTATAGCACCCCATACAAATGAGGTGCAAAGTTAACGCAACCAATTCCGTTTGTTGTATGGGAGCCCCCCTTAAATATTTATTTTATTTTAGTTTTAGTATTTTTTGTTATAGCGGCAATAGAAATACATCATCTGTGAAAATTTCAACTGTCTAGCTATCACCGTTCTTGAGATACAGCCTGGTGACAGACGGACGGACGGACAGCGAAGTCTCAGTAATAGGGTCCCGTTTTTACCCTTTGGGTACGGAACCCTAACAAGGTGTAGCGATTCACATGATCTCGTCATGTGTTCGCCATCATATAATCATATATCACCATCGTAAGACTCACATCATCATTATCATCGTCAAATTCCTGACACATTAACATCATATTTCGCCAAGCTAATACTAAGATCGTCATTTAATAGGTATATGCAATACAAATGCTTAATAGGAGTAACAGTATGAATGGATACGGAGGCAATTAAAAAGACATTCCAATAACTAAACAGCCTACCGTTTTAAAATAGCAAACTGCTATTCACAAGATTTGCCAGCGGAAAAATTGAGCTTTATTTATACTGCATAAGTATTAAAATTGTGTGAGTGTCCAGTGTCCAGGATGTCTAAATTGTCTAGCATATCTAAAGTGTCCAGGGTGTCTAAATTGTCTAGCATGTCTAGAATATCTGGAATGTCGGGAGATATTGGTTATAAATAGGCAAGGGCTTAGTAGGAGGGGAACATTCTGTTTGGAACTTCGTCTGGGTAACACTGTTCTCTGGCAAATTTAAAGGTACTAATATAATACAAAGGGGAAATTCTGTTGAAAGTTAAAATTATCTTTCGGGATTATAATTATTTATTAGAATTTGGTGGGATTTGTTGGTTGAAAGCTATTAAGCTTAGTCACATGCCAGAAATAGTGTTTTGGTACATGGTTGCCAGGTGAAAGATATTTAACCATGCGGCTGTTAAACGAATATCTTTCAGACTCTTCTAGTTTTATTCGAGTTAGGCAGCTCGGACACTAGCCATATATAAGTGCAGTGACCAGCCTACAAGTGTGGAAAGTTCTGTCTGGTGAATGCAAGGACCACACGTGATGGACATGCGGGGTAATCCGCGCTTGCTGAAACCAGATGGTCCTCCAGGCTTGGTCTCATATACTTATATAATTATATATCTGCTTTATATACACATATTAGGGCGAGCTTCTCCATGTTTCCGGCGTATTAGCCACATGGGGGGGGTTCAAATACACCGATGCTAGCCACATCCTCGGGCTAATCACCCGAACTTATAGTTTAGCTTAGCTAGGCTCCGATACACGTTTAAATATAAATATGAGACCTAGGTCTCTAGTGTTCTTTGTATTAGCTAGGGAACAGGGTATAGTGATAGGTACACTTTAATAGGAACATTAAGATGGGGTTCTTTACCTACCGAACAATCGGTCAATCGTCATTAACTAACATAACATTTATTCAAATTATTTTAACCTTGTCAGGTATAGTGGATGCATAGGTTGAACTATTATTTTCTTAAGTGTTTATGACCCGGGAAGTTAGTAAGGGAAGAACAAAATCTTGTAATAGTTTGTAAAGAATGGAATAGACGAACCTATTATTTAAACTAACCAGATATCTAGAACCTTTATTTCGACATGAATATTTATAGAAGCAATTAGTAAACTTTACCGTTCTTGGGTTAAGGATTGGTAAATTAATATACACATGCTATAGCCTTAGTATCAGGATAGCATCACTAAAGCAAAGTCAAATCAGCTGACAGATGGCATTCACTCTTACAATAAACAGAGATAATTTTAAATATTGTTATAATTTTGACAAGGAAATTGTGGATTGTTGTGTAGTATGGAAAACAAAGCATCCCTATTGTTGGATTTGGTGTGTCTGAAGTGTAAATTGCTAAGAAAAGCCGGGGACTGGTGGATAGCAATAATGAAAGTTATTCGTTCCCGTATTTACATCACAGATCTCAGAACTGAATCAATTTATATCACAGGGCGTAAAAGAATTTCCTTCCATGAGAATGAAGCCCTAACTCGACAGTGGGTGGAAGGTAAACTTGATTGGAGACCATTCTATTAATAAACTTACTTGATAGCGATGTACCGCCACACAGCCAGTGACAGCGTCAGCAGTATGGAGGCAGTATGCAAAATCTGAGTGAAGTGCATGTGGAACAGCATGTATACTGCCCACGAGTGCGGTCGCTCCTCCTGCCCTGGTAGAACCTGAGGACAAGGATGAAAAATAATGGTTAGTTTGTTATTGCTTTATTTTGCCAGTTTCCTTTCGCTAATTCGTTTTGTTTCTTGAGTCTTTTTTTATATTTAATTTACCATTTTAAAATATAGGCATATTTTAGTAAGTTAAGTTTTAGGTTGTAATTATTTTTGAATTTTTTGATATTATGTAGATTTCAGAGAAATCTAAAACCTTAATACAATACACTATTCATATCATTCACGTTCCTAACAAAAAATATAGCAATGCATATGCCGTTGAACAAATATTACGAAATTTTCCAACATTTTCTCCGGAAGTGAAACAAATCAAAGAAAATAGAAAGTTACGAATGTAGACAGTGTTGAGGAAAACTCTCGTAACATCGCTTTAGTGACGGCAAGGCAATCCGATTAAATGGGACTAAGGAACAAAAAGCAAACAATGTTGACACGTGTGGAATTTGGATCGGAAACATCTACAAGTATTAGTAACAGATAATAAAAAAACAACATTTTGGAGTAAATGAATGGCAAGTAAATGAGTGCCGTTTAGGCTCGTGGAAAAATAATCTAATCAATGAAAAAATCTGTACTCCTGTGTAACGATTTAAAACGGGGCTTGTGGCATTTTGCCCAACTTACGACCATATTGTTACGGCTTCCACCAGGCCACCAGCCAACCACTTGGGCAGCCTGTTGATGGACGTTCGTGGCCAGGTCGCGCCGCGTCAGCACCGCACATTCTACTCTGGAGCACCAGGTAGGGTAGGTGTTAGGCTGGAGCTTGGTTACGGTATTTACACACATGGATACTCACCAGGTACCTGTAGATGGCGAAGGGCACGTACTCCATCATGACGAAGACGTCGGCTACAGCCAGCCACTTGAGTAGCCTGTTGATGGGCGCCGTGGCCAAGTCGCGCCGCGTCAGCACCGCTACATTCAGAGCATTGGCCAAGCTACCGAAGAGGCATACCTGCACAATACAATATTTCTGTACAATCCTATAAGTAAGAAATAATTTAGAAATACAGTTTTTGACTTGATTTACCTCGTTCACTGTTATTTATATATTTAAACTTTATTGCACAAAACAAAAGTCAGTACAAATGGCGGCCTTAATGCCAAATGCCATTCTCTACCAGCCAACCATAGGGTCAATTTAATTGTACAGAGAGCATCTAGGGTACAAGTAAATACTAATATGATTACTGTATATACAAAGATACATACATATATTTACACACTATAAATATTTACATAACTGTATGTAGGTAGTTTAACTGTTTAGTATGTTTCATCGCTGTATAGATTTATATTATAGATTATTATTTTTTCTTATTTCTCTATGATTGTATGTGTTATTTAATAAAAACTTAATATATATGTATCTATTGTATTTAGTACTATATTATATTAGTATTACGGACCCTAACTGAAAACAATTTAATTTAACGTGCTTTGAAACAAATACAGAATATTAAAGTAATAAAATATAAATATTTACTACGTAAACATTGGTCACACTTGTAATGGCGTGGCGGTTAATACGCGATTTTAATAATTTATTACTTAACATCAGCCAGTAGCCATTTCTGGCCGCGACTTAGTCGTCAAATTAATCGTAAATGAAAAGCAAATGTTGCTAATATATGTGAATAGATATGTACTTTAATTAGTTCACCGTAAAACAAACCAATAAAATGATGACCACTTGTTTACATAATATATTTACTCAACTGCCTCACGTGAAGGTGGAATTTTTATTTAGTTATCTCGGTTACCTATACAATGTTGTATACAAATTCGAAGGACCTTATCGAGTTTTGTATACAAATAAGCGTCACGGCCGACGCGATGCCACAGATTAATATAATAGATGCGTGATCGCCTTCATATTTGCTCGCAAATCGCAAGCACTCATGTGGTGCAGAAATAATCTCATTAGTGGGTAATAGGTACTCCCACACAAATCCGATTGCTTGAGGGCTAAAAAGTGCTAATAAATTTTATACAGTTTAAGACGTGAAAAAAAATAAGGCGCGGAAATTTGAAGCAATATGACAACTCACCAATAGACTCACGTATCCGTGTATGCTGTTGTACGCAAGAATAATATCCCGGAATTCTCCAGAACAGTAGTCCAAGTCCGAACATTCGCTGCTAACCCTGACTGATATGTTGTTTCTGCTCCTCCAGTCTTCCAAAGCGATGAGTACATCCTTGAAGCTCGAGCGATTACTTTTACCATTAAGAAGTGATAGTAAACTGGGTTCATATATGTAGTTGGAATACTCGTTCTTGTACGTGTCATTGCCGAAGCGAGCGTCAGCCAACATTGTCAATTGTTCATCACTTAACGCTACATTTGAATGGCCTGATAGTGTCGCTCTACGATACTATTTCGGATACTGAGTCATCTCTTGTGCAATTCGTGCTTGAGTGATAATCGCATTTTCGAACCTGTCAAAGAAAACGTTAGTTATAGGAGGATGTGAACAGAAAATACCGGCACTACAATTTAATAATCTGCAGAGAGATATGATTCCATGTGATAGATATTCAAAGTCAAGGGTAGCTAGGATTTCGTTCTAATTGACACTAAAACTATCCATGACAGCCTCTAGTGGTTTAGGACATGAAATAATTGAAATACTACTCTTAGTATTCTTCGGTTCATATGAAACTAGATCATGCCCGCAACTTCGTCGTGGATGAGGAAAAGTCATAACGTAAATTCGCTTTATTTTCTTTGCTATAGTCAAGTAAACATAATCGCATAATCAATACCTACATATAACATATTAATACATATTATATAAATAACATCCATGACCCAGGAACAAATATTCGCGTTCATCACACAAATATTTACCCTGGCCGGGATTCGAACCCAGGACTGCCGGCTCAGTAGATAGCTGCACTACAAACCGAGCCAGCCACGTTGTCAAAATGGTGGAGATATGTTCCTGTGGACACAATAAATACATATAAAAATACAAACAAATCACTACAATGATCTCCAAATGGTATAATTCATTCGGTTCTTGTAAAATAGTCTACAATGGTTAGACATTACATTCCCAGGTGACAAACAGGCCGTATAAGAGCTTATACAGCCATTATAACTATAGTCTGTACTTTTAGGTATTTAAAAACAACTTTAAAAAATGTAAACAATCATTAAAAGGGTTGTTTATAAGATAACGTTTGGTTCCTGTATTTTTTTTTATATTATAAAATAATTGACCTCACTACTGCAGTCCGTTCCATTTAAATAACATGTGTTATCGCTTAATTTTACCGAATATATACAAATTCACGAACACAAACATATTTTTATCTACGCACATATCATTAGTGCTCTAAAATGCGTTCAGAAATCGTAGGAAATGACCAGCATTATTACAACCAATTTTACTATGAGATTTTTTTTTGTCTGTCGTAGTAAGTAAAATCTGTACTGTAATGTTATTACAGTACCGATTTTTGTAAGGTTACGAGTTTAAATTAGGAACAGCTGTCAAAACACAAGTTGGTCTCTATTCTAGTATCCATAGATATTAATATTGTTATCGATACAAAACGTCAATTCAGTATGTTTTTTTATAAAAACCGCACGACATTTGATCTCGAGTGACATGAGAATATGGATACATTCGTGTGTATATGATTTAAAAAAAAAAAAAAACAGTCGTCTTGACGGAGGTTCGAATTGCCGCCATTATTGTTGTCATTTGTTTCTTGGTTCTTTGCTGTTACGAAAGTAGAATTGTGAAAAGTTTATTGTTATTCACATTTTAGTTGAAAATATTGTTTCAATGTAAATGTAAATTACAACTATTACAATAAATAATCTGTTTATGTATTTGTTCAGATTTATTTCTTACTGCATTAGTATATGTGTTAGATATTTTACAGGTACCTAGCACTAGTGGTGCCGGTCATTTTCTTATGGCTTCTGAACCCATCTTAGAGTACTTATGATATGTGTGTAGATAAAGTAGTGTATACAACTGTACATAATTAGGCCTTAAAACACTCGTGTGATCCTATTATGAAACTCGCTGACGCTCGTTTCATAAAACCACACTCGTGTTTTAAGGCCTCTCATTATGTATCAGTCGCATAAACTATTATTATCACATTAAATAAATCGGTCATTCTCCAGACGTACATTTTTGCATGTCTTCACACTTTAAAAATATAAAATGATTGATTTCATTATATCTTATATTTTTTGATCGTAGCAGGGCCCTGTTACATATACGTGACAAGTTGTCAATTTGTCAGTTTTTGACAAAATTGTCGAATTGTAGCTACAAATTCTGTTTCATAAACGTGACAAATATGTCCGATTGCGACAGGTAAATAGTTGACAAAATTGTAAGTGTCAATTGCGTTTCATAAAGGTCTACAATTGTCAGTTTTAAAATGACAGTATTTAAGAAAATTGTCAAGACTTTTTTGTCATGGTAATCGACATATTGTCATAAATTGCGACAAATATGTCACAGCATACATTTTTGTTAAAATGATATAGCAATACTCAATACTTTATTGCACATAATGGTTTTACAAAACAGGTGGTAAAGTTAATAATTTGAGATCACATCATGTACCCTTAAGTAGCAGTATGAGAGCAGCAATAAAAATGATTGTCTTAGATAGCGTTCATCAGATAATTTTGACTAGCATTCTAGGATCTGTTCGGTAACTTGCAACAAGTAAAATGGACACGAAAATAATATAATTTACTGACTTACGAAAATAAAATAACATAAAATTTGCTGAGTGGGAGTAAGTGCGAAATTTCTCGTTGTTGAGTGTTGTAATTCTTGTCCTATTTTAGTTATTAAGTATTCGACGGTAATTTTACAAACTCGATTTTTTTCTATAAATTTAGGGTTAACCACGTCAAAAGTAAAGTTTGCCCTTGTCCTAAATGCTCGACGACGCCGACGTATTGGTTGAACTAAATATTCTTCATCGCTGTTGCTACTAATGTGTCGATGTTAGCACCATTTCACTGGTAAGTAATAAGTAATTAGTTAGTGAGAAGTAGCCGCTGGCATTGGGTGAGGTCGCCTGTCAGAAATCTTCGACAAGTTTACAAATTTGTCAACTTGTAATTACAATTTTGTGTTTCATAAAACAAATATGTCAAGTTTTTCGCGACAAATTGTCACCTGTCGCCTGTCAAGGGAAAATGTTTATGAAACAGAGATATGTCAAAATGTCGCGACAATTTGACATAATTGTAATTTTTCCACCACGACTTATTTGTCATAGGTAACGTTTATGAAACGAAAAATTGTCAAAATGTCGAATTGTCACCTGTCACCTGTCGCCTGTCATTGTCACGTATATGAAACAGGGCCCAGGTATTCGTATTGAGCTGTACATGAATTTTCAAGAACATATTTAAAACCCTTCGGGTAGAAAAAAAAACTGTTAGCCCTATTCTCCTAATTGACACGTCGCGTCCCACTACCCAAATTACTTACATACTAATTTCTTCTGATGATATACATGAAGAAAAAACAATGTAAGCACGTTTATTAAACAAAAGAATACATGTTTTAATTGCAAAAAAAATACCTAGTCAATACAAATAATATATCACAAAGATATCAATTATAGTAACTTTGTCTCGAAACGTATAATAATTCACGCGTCGCGTTCGGTTGTGATCACAAAAGTCCTCTGAAAGTAGGTACGGATCTCACTAACGCATTTCGGTGAAGCGGTCAGTCGTGCCCAGAGCCCCGTGTGGGATGGTTGTGTCAGCTGTGTACGGGTCGCGGACTATGACTGTAAGTATCTAATTGACGCGTTTATGGCTCACGAAATTTGTAATTAACACGTTCACGTTTTAAAAATCAACCAGTAACTCTATTGCGCCGAGAATTTTAGTGTACATTAAAGGCATCATTATTTAATAGATACTAGATTCTGTAGATTATTACATGTACCTATCAAAAGTTATTTTGTATTTTTCAAGAATCCCTTATTCACAAGTCTAATTCACGCATCGAAAATGAACGCGTTAATTAGAATTTAACCATCCATGCGGTTCTAATCATCAGTTTTTTTTTCTAGTTTTTTTTTTATATGTAATAGTAATAGTACCTATAATATATAGTCACATCTTCGTGGAGTTATTTTAAAACCTCATCAGTTAGCAAGCTGTATTTCTCAGGGCTGGAAAATTCTAGCCGAAGCGGTTTTGCCATATATTAGCAACATTAGGCATGAACAATTTCGTACTAGGATATAACCCTGTGTCTGATAGAATAATAAAAATGAAGCTGAACACCAATTTATGTCTTCTCAACATCGTGCAAGTTTACAACACAGTCCACGGAAGAGGATATCAACTAGAACTGATGACAGCACAGTTGTTGACAAATACACATCCAGCGCAAATTCCAAGAGGGACGAAATCCAGTCTTGTCGAGGGGCGATGGTGGATCGATTGAACCAAACTCTCGTGGTAGTGTCCGAGTGGGGAGATGCTAATTTAGTTGGATTCAATGCCACCAAGACTCAGGCATGTCTGTTTCCCGCTAAACGGAGTCCCTTTGACCTGACTCCCACTTTCCAAGGTGTATCCGTTCCGATTTCAGACCACCTAGAGCTTCTTGGGATGACCTTATCATCCAACCTGAACTTCGGCCAATACATTGAATCCTTGGCTACAACTGCAGCAAAAAAACTTGGGATCCTATCTAAGGTGAGGCGGTACTTCACGCCGAGACAGCTGCTTCAATTATATCAGGCGCAAGTCCGATCATGCATGGAGTACTGCTGCCATCTTTGGGATGGGTCCGCCAAATATCAACTGGCCGCCTTGGATTCAATTGACAAACGTGCGAAGAAGCTCATTGGCGACCCTGCCTTAGTTCAGGAAAAGCTGCAAAACCTCGAACACCGCAGGAAAGTCGCTTGTTTATCGGTTTTCTACCGGATACACTTTGGCGAGTGTGCACTAGGGCTGCATGAATTAATTCCACCGTCTCCGTTCAGACAATACAGTATTCGGCGCGGACTTGGATTCCACCCTTATGTTGTCGATATACCACTGATTCGTACGAAACGCTTTGCGTCTACTTTCCTTATGAGGACAGCTAAGGAATGGAACTCTCTTCCTGCGTACCTGTTTCCTGAAAAATATAGCTTGGATCTCTTCAAGTCGAGAGTGAATAGGCATCTTCTAGCCAAGCATGCTCCATCTTAGGCCTTATTGTCACTTAACATCAGGTGCAATCGAGGTTAAATGCATGGCTATTTTGAATAAAAAAAAAATAACTCTAGACAGCATAACAAGCCGGCAAATCGCAATGGTAATGGGAGGCTGGAATGCTAAAACAGGAAGCTCAGAAATAGTCCATGAAATCCGAGACACCATTGGAAAATATGGTCTAGACTCTAGGAACGAACGAGGTAAGAGGCTTGCAAAGTTCTGTGTTCTGTGTCTGACCATAACTTTAACACTCTCTCACTATCACAAACGATGACTCTACACTGTCTAAAATGTGAAAACCTTCCCTTGAGCTGAATGCGGTTACTGGTTGTCTCCTTCTTCATTCGTCTCAAAGCCGTTTACCATAACGCGCAACCTAAACCCAGAACTTAGAATCCAATAGAGCGATCCCATTTCCAGAATCTGACGGAAGCGACACTCATGACAGGTGATGCTGAGTCCAGGTAATAAATGAAGATTTTCAGAACCTAATTCAGCGCCGGAAAGAAATTAATGCCCTTCAAGACTCCAAGGTGAAAAGAGAATAATAAACTATGTAAAGCAATTCAAAGGGAATGCCGCAAAGACAAGAACGAGCATATGCCAAGAAGTCGAGTCGCATCTACTTAAATTACAAACCTCGGATCTGTTCAAGAAAGTTCGCCTGCTGAGTCGAAAGTTCAAACCCAAGTTCTGGGTCATTGAAGATCACGATGAGCAACCGTTGCATGAGTTTGACAAAATTGCAGAACGCTGGCGTGGCCATTATGAGCAACTGTATAAAGGACCTTGTACATCCACCGACGGTTGCGCTGGGGACTTCTGAACCTGAAGCCCAACATCTTCAAATCAGAGATAATAGCAGCAATCGATCGCCTTCTACTATCTACTTTCGATCTACTTCCGAAGTTTTCAAAGCTCTAGGTGATAAAAACATCCATATCTTACACAAGAACTGCCACCACTTATGGCAAAACGGCAGATAGCCAAAAATCTGGACCCGATCCGTCATCATCCCGTTACACAAAAAAGGTTCAACGAAAAATGCGACAGCTACCGTACACTTGCTCTGACTCAGTTTTGCTCCACGTGATAAACAACAGACTTCATCACTATCTAGACTGGCGGTTTTGTGAAGGGAAAAGGCACGAGCGAGAAAATACTGACCGTGATTATTGATTGTACAGGCAAGGTAGAACTTAGTGGAACACTTAACTTCGAAATCACGGAGAACCTGGGTTCTAACATTAGCAATAATGGTTCATGTAAGACGGAAGTTCGCAGAATTCGCGCTGGGATGGCCAAGGGCGCAATATCGCAGCTAAATAATGTACGGAAGGACAGGAACATCTCCGCCAACACTAAGACTACCTTAGTCCGAACTATGGTGTTCTCCATATTTTCATACGGCTCAGAAACATGGAACCTGAAGAAAGCGAACCGTGATCGAACTGATGCTTTCTGCTGGAGAAGATTGCTGCGCATACCATGGACATCACGCCGCGCCAACGCACCGATCTTAGCTCAACTCAAGATCCGAACTAAATTGTCGACGACCTATCTTCGCAGGGTTCTGGAGTACTTTGGTCGCATTGCCAGGAAAGACAGTGATAACCTGTAAAAACTGACGATCACAGAAAAAATTAAAGGCAAGCGACCAACAGGAGCACGACACGCTGGACAGACCAGATTCTCCCAACCCTTAGCACTACAGTACACACTACTGACAGCAACAGATGGCACCGCATCATCCGGGAATGACCACGACCCTCAGCAATGAGGCAACCGACGCAAGGAGAAGGAGGAGTTAATACAGTAAGCGTAGCGAGGGCGGGTACATGTATAAATTATTTTTTCTACTCCAGTACTTTTTTCTGTCATTTATATAGTTACTAACTCTAATATAAAGACATAAATTATGAAAGTCTGTAAAAGTCTATACTCTACTGCTCAAAAACACACTGCTAACCGATGTTATAATGTCGCCAAAAAACCATCACTTAGTACCTCAGATTACATGATGAACAGCTGCATTCACACAATTTGCAAATTAAAAAAAAAACTTTTGTACTAAGGCATTGGTGCCAACTTAAAAAAAAAGTTTTATCTTCAGTGCATGGATGTTTAGTATAGTGAACGTATACCTTTATGTATAAGTTTAATTTTTTTGACAGATGTTTAGTATGGTGATCGTATACCTTTATGTATAAGTTAATATTTTTTTGACAGATGGATGTCAATAAAAAAAAAGTTTATCAGAGACAATTTTTCTTTTTAATTTTGTTGATTCCGAGCGGGAACATGTAATTATTTTCTTTGTTGTTTATTTGCATTTTATTTCTGAAATGTCGAGTCGTAGAAAAAGTATTGTATGCAACGTTGTATAAGTAGGTCAAAAAACGCTCGTGGCATCTTTCTTACGATGTTCGCTGCGCTCACATCGTAACCCATGCTACTCGCGTTTTTTGCCCCCTCTTATACAACGGTTGCATAAAATACTATATTATAACTTATCATAATAATTCAATTTACATACATAATTATATACCTAACCTACCTAGTAACTCTAACGGCCGGTGTGCTTGTTTCTTGAGTACTTAGGTACTTTCATATTATTTAAAACATAGCTTATATTATATCATATAACTGTCACCATGTCAGTCATAATGTTATTATACAAGACGTTTTTGTTAATTTAAAAAAATATACCTACTTAGATTTGTATAATTAACGCGTCGCTTTTCTAATTCCCGCGCCATACAAAAGTAAAATATTCTAATTAACTCGTCGTTTTTCTAATTCACGCGTCATATAAATTTTCATTTGCTTCTAAGTAATGAACCATTAATAATTATAAAGTGCCCTATCAACATTTAAGTTTCAATGATCGATATGTTACTATAATTGTGATAAAAATGATTGAAAAGTAAGTAGAAAAAAAGCGACGCGTTAATTAGAATTAGAACACAAATCTGGAGAATGACCGAAATATATGGATTTTTCTCAGTATATCGTCAATAAAAAGTACCTACCCAAAATTGCAGAGGTTTAACACAAAAGGCTGCATTATACTGGAAGTAACACGACTAAAATAGAAAGTCACAGGTTTAAAGTGGCAACACCTACCTTACGTGATTTTTAACTTTGTCGGTTTGAGTTTCGCCATTGCTTGCTGTCAATTTGACAGCTCCGGTTCGTTTAAATTTTTTTAACTACCTAAAAGTACAGACTATAGGCTGTATAAAGACTGTATAAGTGCTTGTGCAGTATATTCCGTATGTGAGATAGATTAAATAATAGGCTAGTTGACACATGTCAAATTGTAATAAACTAATGTTTATTCCCTATAGTATTTAGCAAAGAAAACCTAAACATTATATTTTTCAATTAATAAAAGTGAAAGATGGCTGAAAAAATTGAATTTGAAATTATGGTTTTTAATCTATATTGAAATGCTTAAAACGCTGTCCGCCATTTTCGCTTATGATAGTGACGTCATCGGTCATGTAAACAAAACTGAAAGTCTACTTTGACGACTTCGAATAGTGCCTCTAGTCTAGTGAGCGGAATGGCATTATACGACGGTCGAATTTCGAATATTTACAGGAATAATGGCGGACGGCGTTTTTGACTGTTTATGAAATTTCTAATTTTCAATTGATAAAATTTAGCTTTATAGCTTTCAGAAAAATACAAGACATTTTTTTTAGAGCTTTCAAATATATTTCAAAACTGGGTCTACTAGCCTATGTTATAGATAAAATAGATAATACGTCTATGATCAGATAAGCGTGGAAAACACCGGGAGGCTTTTGCTATCCGATACTCGAACTTCAAATAATATGGTATTAATATTCAAATACGCAAATTGATATTCGGCTGGCAGTGTTATTATAGTAGCAAATCACCAAGTGAAATATTGGCCTAAATTATGAATTTACTTCGGAAATACAGTGTTAGTAGAATTACAGTCTTCAAGACATACAGATTGTATGCTGTCGAATTCTATGCTGTCGTTTTTAGGGTTCCGTAGTCAACTAGGAACCCTTATAGTTTCGCCATGTCCGTCTGTCCGTCCGCGGCTTAGCTCCGTGATCATAAGTACAAAAAAGCTGAAATTTGGTATGAGAATGGGTAATGTATCAAGCCGATAAAACGGTAAAATAAAAACGAAAAAAAAATATCTTTTCGGATACCTCTCGAACACCAAGAGGGGGGGGGGGGGGTTTCATTTCAATACTAATAATAATAATAGGGTCGTTCTCAAAATATTTGCACCGCCACCTGTTAACAGGTTTGACTTAGAAGAAGTTTTTTACACCGCATTATTTTAAATATCCAGTTATCAACACATATCGATAGACACTTTTTACATAGAGGCCAAATGCTTTTAATTAAAACTAAAGTATATTTATAGACAAAAAAACGATTTAAAACTAGGTTTTGTCGGTCACTTGCCGTGTCCCAACGCGAGGTACTCATGTTTCGTTGTAATAAAAACATATACATTACCGACTTAGCTTAAGTTCAGTACTCCATTTTATTTTCATATATGATGAGGATTGAATACTACCATATCGAATACTAATACTATGCCTATGTTGCGAATTATTTGCAATTTAAGTTTGTCCACGCTATTTTTTGTCGTTCACTTGTCATGAGACAAACATTACAATTGTGCGACTACTATTTTGTTTCCCCTGCCTCACACCGCATAAATCGAGACCTTCAGTTGCCACCTAACACTGTCCCGAGTGACACGTCGTCAGTGTGCTCCACTAAAAAAATATGATACATACACTTACGCGAACGGGAGTTTGTAATGGGTATGTAGTCTATATTCTGCCTTCCATATTTTGGTTGACGTGTGTACTATTGCATTTATTTTAACTTATAACGCGTAAAGTATGGTCTACTTTTATGTGTATAAATATGCAGTTCATCAACGAAATACTTTATTTGTTCTGATGACATAACTGTCATTTTGTCCATCTCCTGTATGTCGTTCACTTGTCTATAAAAAAACAGGCGAACGACACATACGGCAGGCGAACGACAATTATTTAAACACTTATACAAAATTATTTAAAAACCAGGTTTTATCGGTCACTCCCCGTGTCTGAACTCATGTTTCGTTGTTATAAAAACATATATATTACCGAAATAGCTTAGTTTGAGTATTCCATTTTACTTTCAAGCTGTCTTAGGAATCGTTAGCAGGTGGCGCCCGCACCAGATTTTGAAAGCAACAATCCTCTGCCTGTCAGCGGCTTTGACCGTCCAGGTCTCACTCAGCCCCATAAAGAAATATAGAGAAGACAAGTGCACAGACGAGGTGCATGTTAGTCCGGTTAGGGATATTTCTATTTTTCTATATTTTGGCCGAGTTGGTTCATCGCTGTTTTGGCTATTCCAATTCGTCTGCGAATCTCTGGTTTACATGTGCCTCTATTTGTGACAATGGAGCCAAGGTACTGGAAGTGATCAACAGTTTCGAACTCTTGAAGCAGGTAAGTACTTTGTCGATTAGTAAATGGTCGACTATCATCAGCTCGTTCTTTTGTTTAATTAATATCCAGACCCATTCTGAGGCTGGTTGTTTTGACTCATTCCAAAAGTTGGGCCACTTCTGCTTCGGGTGATGCAAAATAGGCCATGTCTACCACGTACCTTCAAGGGCTCCATTTCTGTTAAATAGTGTTGGGGATATGATGCATCCCTTTCGTACGCCTTTCCGGAACTTAAAGTTCTTGTATGTGACATCTCCTACCGTCACCATTCCGTATCCAGACTCGTAAAGGCTTTATAAAGTGTTACCAGATATGCTGGCAGCTTCAGACAATACCTCCCATAGCTTATCCTACCTAACGCAGCCGAAGGCTTTCTGGTAATCAGATGTGAAGGAAATCCTCGAAGATGACGAAAACAGCAGTAGGTAACTCAGCGGGTAAGAAACAATATCTCAAAAGAGGCAGCATTAGGATGCAGAAACGTTATTTAAATGATTCGCTGTTGAACCTTCATAAGAAATTTATAAAATCATGTTAATCATCAATCATACCCAATGCTTGAGTTTTGCATCTTTTTGCCGGTTATGACCTTTCTGGATTGTACAGGCTTCAAAAAACCTCCTGAAAAATGTCCTATGAGATGAGAATTAAATGCTTGTTTTCTTTATGCAAATTACTAACATAAGGAAAAAATAAAAATAAAACACAATCAAAAAGCACTAGTTAACAGTTCAACGTAGGTTTTATTTAAAATGTCATTTACCTGCAACCGTCGTCGTTAACCTGCTAACAAATTCAGTTAAGTAGGAAAATATTTGTCGCAAACCTGCACCCATTGTCGATAACCTGGTAACAAATGTCGTTTACCTGACATCGATGTCTTTCACCTGTCGACCTAAAATTTTAAACACCTATATCTTCTAAGATATTCAATTTAACTACTTCCCTCGACGTGATATCAATTGTCTGAATATATTTCTAGCGATCCTATGAAAAATAAAAGAAGAAATCGCAACTTTAAAAAAAATGCAAAATTAACGCGGCGGTGCAAATATTTTGAGAACGACCCAATAATAATAATAATAGAGTCCACCCATACTCCATTTTAATAGCCCGGTTTTTTCTTTTCCATATCAATGCAATAGTTTAATCACCTGCTGGGACCTGTTCATGGATGTATCATCCTATTGATATGATCAGGAACGGGTCCCAGCAGGGCTACAGCCACAGCAAATTTCTCCAAATTTCTCTACGTGTTGGATCCATATCCCCACGCAAGCCTTTCAAAAGACCGGGACGTATGAGCCCGAGACTATGAGTCGAGAAACAAATAATAATTCGATTATTTCAGGCATCAAAGGCCCATAGATAAATACCTTACAATATTAAAATACTAAATAACTAGGTCACGATGTCTTTCGTAAGGCCGTACTAATGTTTGGGGTGTTGTTGAATAGGTCTTTTAAAAATAATAGTGGTCTCCAAACTTTTTTTTTTAATAAAGTCAGCAGTTTTGTAAATATTCGCTCCGAAAATAAAAAAAATAGCGTCCCCCCAACCCTCTACCTTTTCAGCCACGGGTTAAAAAATTAAGGAAAAATTCATAAACATAAGGCCTTATAAGTACTTTCAATGAAAACTATATTGAATAAAATCGGTCGAGCCGTTTTTGAGTAATCGCAAACTTTCATAATTTTCTTAAAAGGACGTAAGTTGACTTCCAGAAGGTAATAAGTAATTACAGTTACTTTGGCGTTTAAGACCTTTTTATAGAGCTTAAAATCTTTCTCGTAACGTAAGTCTATTGTCAAGGATGAGCAACTACGGAACCCTACACTGAGCGTGGCCCGACATGCTCTTGGCCGGTTTTTCATTATTAAGTCTAATCTTAGCTGTGATATTCTTTTCATTCTTGCTTTTTGTATGTATGTTACGTTTATATATGTTTATATATATATAGATACTTATTAGTGTATGTGTATGTCCTATCTGTTTAATGTTTTGGATGTCATTTATTTATTACTTCTCAAGTTACTTAAAAGTTCTTATCTCACACCTACTATTTTCCGTTGAATTTTGTTTTCTCCGTTACCCAAAGGTTGTCTGGAAGAGATCGCTCTTTAGCGATAAGACCGCCTATTGTCTACCATTGTTTAATTTAAGATTTCTTATGTAATATTTTTCGTGTTGGTGTGCAATGAAGTATTATTGTATTGTATTGCATTGTACTGTAGATAGATTTGATATTTCCGAAAAACAAGCAATTTTTAAGATCATGTGCGTGTCTCCTGTATAATTTTCCCTGACAACTTGCTTAGAATGTAAAGTAACTAAGAAAATTCTTGTTTCACGCTAGCGTCAAGGGTGGTCAAGGGTCAAATACGAATATTTTGACGTGAACGCTGTGTAAATTTTCTTATGCGCAAAAAACAACTTTTTCTGAATGTTAAGATGAATTTCCTCTTTAATTTATTGTTCCGCCTCCAATACACAGTTGGATAGATTTAGAACAAATTTAATCAGAAACATAATTATATACTTAAAAATATTTACTTATGACCAAGAAAGCAACATTCTCGGACTTTAGTAAATTATTTTTCTAACCGACAAATACAAATATTTAAGTATAATGTGGTAGTTCTAGGGATGTGATGAAAATATAAATAGCAAGTTTAATCAAAACAGGCGAACAGAAGAAATAATGATTCTAAATTGGTGCTGTCCAGAAGACTGGCGGAAATCCCACGCTCTTTAGCGATGAAAATTAAAATCCTTTAGATCTAACCCTCTACCCACGTTGCTGTCACAAGTTATTAAAGTTTAAATTTTCCTTTATGAGTTAGTTATAGGATACTCGTATTATTATCATCACGTATTTTACACACAGTGCAAGCTTAGATAAGTAAGGTTTTTCCCTAATTATTTCATTCCACGGTTATTTTATTCCTTAAATCCCTTTAATTACGTTTCGGTTAAGCCATTGATATTTTTTAGTTCGATTTTGATGTCATTTATTTACTTAACGTTTGACATGTTCACATAGAGCTCGCTAAGTGCAAAGCCTGTCACATAGGTAAACAACGCAAAGGTGTAACACACGAAAAAAATCGAGAGAACAGCGTTGGGGTGGTTGAGTAATTGCAACGTTGGACCGGTAACATAGAGATACCGGGTTCGTTAACCGGTATCTTCCACCAAATCACGCATTTAAAATTTTCTTTGGTGGAGTGCTTGACACGTCGGGCCGGTAATCCAGAGGTACCGGGTTCAAGTTCCGTTCTCTTCCGCCAGAATACGCATTATTTTTCATTGTGCTTCTTGATCTTTGTATTAATGGTACAATAAAAAATTGTGGTACTTCCACAAAAAAAAAAACATTAAGTACCTACATATTTCACAAGTTAGTAAAGATAAGGTTAAGCATCCACCGGAGGTGTCATCGCTGCATGCAAGGTAGATACGAGGACCAATTCACCAGTAGGTGAATCTATACTTCATTTTCTTAGCCTCCCTTACAACGTTTTGGTGGTAATGATCTCTGCGTAGCAAGGTTTGTTTACATACAAAATAAGGCATAACTCATTCGCGAAATGTGTGTGAGAAGTTTGTGCTAGGAATATGTATAAAAATTACAGCTAAATGTCAGCACGTAAATCTGGAAAGAAGCGGGCTATTTTTAGAACACATACTACTACTACTCATGGTCTCGGAGGGTCACTTGTTATGTTATAATCTTATAATAATGTGTAAAAATCGCGTAAGTTTAAGTCTACAATATCTAGTTTAAAGCGGCATTATCTTAGCACTTAATTGAAGAAAATGGAAACTAGTTGTGAACTAGGAACATTTCTTTTCTGTCCATTCCAACTAGGTATAGATTTAATTAACACAAATGTACATCTGAGACCACGGCGTGTGCAACCCCGCCGAAACGTTAGATTATGAAGGTAAATAAGAAATATCGCGTTAGACCCATTATAATTTGTGTTAATTATGTGTACAAACCATATTCTTCCATGGTACAAACCGCGAGAGTATAAAGTGTTATAGGTATATATTGTTGTTTGTCGAATTAGTAGCTAATTAGGGTTTCTGCTCGAGACTTCTCGAACTCGAGACAACTCGAGAATTTCGCCTCCATTCGAGACGAGACCCAAATAGCCGACTCTCGAGACTCTCGAGTTCCGGCGAACACAAAATAAGGGTTAAAGTCAGGCTCGCCATTTTGCCGCTTTTAACAATGATAACGCCGCCCGCGCACTATGAGCACGTGCAGCGGACTTCTCGCACATTTTGTAAAGTTTTCTCGCCGCCGCCGCATACAACCAGTTAGTCGAAGGAAGTATTACATCCAATAAAATTATCTATCGAAGCTTTGTCAAAAAGAGACACATCGATCTTGACATCTGAAGCCATATTAAACGTGCTGACTGAGAAGTTTTGAAAATTCTATGGACATTGACTTAGCCATACGATTTTTAGAAAATCTTAATAACAAAATTGAAGGCAGGCGAAATGTTAATTTGATTTCCTTAATCAAATACCTGCACGATCCTGAGGCAAATTCTAGTTGTGACAGGAATTGCTGTAAAACTGCTATAACAAACTTCACCGAAGGTCTTTATAACAGACTTTTTCCGAGCAAGTCAACAACAACCTCAACCGCCGATTGTCAAAGCAGCCAACCGGACGTGAATGAATTGGAAGAGCAAGGCACCAGCAGTTTTGAGTCACTATTAAAAAAATATATAAATAAAGTAGATATGCTTCTAGCTGAACGTGATCCACTCCAAGCCACGAAACGTTTAATTAGGAAGAAATTTAATGCCAGCATCTTGGGATCATTTCCGCCAATGACCGAACTTGGGTAGGGTTAGGTTAGGTCAGGTTCTAGGTTTTTAAGTTAATTTTAACACAATGTAAATTTGAATATTTATGAGTCTACGGGAAAACGTACTCCTAATCTTGAGATGTTGTAATTTCTTACCAAAGACTCGAGAGTCGAGACAACTCGAGAAATTGGAGTCGAGAATTCTCGAAACTCGAGAAAAAAAATTAGGCGAGAAACCAGAAACCCTATAGCTAATACAAACATTGTATGTATTAACTTCCAGTAATTTTGAATGAAACATTCATTATGATTACAGCTCCTTATCCGTTCATTTTTTTTTTTTCTCTGATCAAACATGTTTCTTAACATAGAATCAATGGTACTGCTTAGAACAGGACTATTGCGATTTATTAGTATGTATTTGAAAACTACAGTTTGAATTCTTCATTGATAATTTTTGTTTCAAAAACTACTCGATATTAACAAAATTCACGCAGAAAACTGTTTTTTTTTCTTTGCAATTTCTTTTCGAATGCATGCAATGAAAGCATAAAATAGCTACGTTATCATCTATAACTCAGAAACAAGGATTATTCACTCCAAAGGGTTGGTTGAAAATATCCACATATTTGCCATAATATGAAAAAAAAAATTAAAGAATAAGGCCTCTTAAGTAAGTATAAGGTACAGAAGCCATGATCGTTCAAGCATCTAATTTATATTTCTATCGCTATTTTAACTTCTCGCCTACGTTATGAATTACCATCAAATTTAATATTAGATTGTTTTTATTGTTGCCGTTTTCGTTGCCCATTATAAGTCCGTTTGCTATAATTATATCAGAATAAAAACGAAACGACGATGACAACCTAATTGAATTTCATATAAATGGAAATATATTAGGAGGAAAAAGTTAGATTTCCGGAGTAATAATCAGTCAGCAAAAATATAAAATTAATTACAGGTATCAAAGTTTATGGTTGTGAACAAAGTACACTATACGAAAAAAGTAGGAATATTTTATTTTGATAATACGACATGTTGAATTCAATAAATAATCACTATCACATATACAACATAAAAAAATATATCAGGCTTCTTCGAATGAATTTGAAATCAAGTCGAAGATTTGTTACATTTATAAATTTTATAATATCCTAATAATATCTTATTTATATTGATAATATCCTAATGTAATATTAAATTATCCATTTCAGAACTTCCTCATAGCAAAATAAGAAGGGTTCCATATAAAGTATACATTTATATAGGTTCATGATACAAAACAGTACTGAAAAGTGACCCTCGCGCTATGATATGATTGATGATTTGATATCAGTCTCTCTTTTTCAGCACTGAATTAAAAACAGGATGATTTATGAGTCTTTGTAAAGCCCGGTACAACTCACTCTGTATCGTAGCTTGTTTAGCCCCTTATCAATTCGTTTACACTAATTTGGTATCCGAGTTGACGTACAGCTAAAATACATTAAGCATTTTAAATGCCAAATATAATTGGAACGTTCTCAATTAACATTATTTTCATGACTGCTCCACAAAATAAATTTGGTCATGCTTGTATAAAGTTAAAAATAAATTTCACAGCAACTGTAATTAATGATTTCAAAACATCGTGGTCAATCTATCGTAAATCTAGTCAATTTGGTGGTAGTCAGTTGTATATAGTTTTTATAACAAACACCAAACAAAAACTAAACAAAAGTCGATCCTGCACCGCGATATTTTTACAATTGTTTTTTTTATTTAATAAATAACAGATCTTAGTTTATCTAACGAATAAGGCTACTAAATAATCGTCTGTTTCATGTCACTTTCAATGATTTTAAAATATAATCAACTCCACTAATCGACGCCACGCCACAGTAAAAAAATACCAATAATAAATACGTTACTTACTTGAAAAAAAATTTTAACAAAGAAAAGAACCGACTTCAGTAAAACTAAAAAGCCAAAAATAACCCGTTCAAGTACAGATTACATTTGACTTAGACATTAGTTTTACTGAAGTCGGTTCTTTTTTTGTTGATTTTTTTTTCGCTTTTTAGTGATTCATATAAAATACTTATGGCGGGGTGATCAGGGAGGTCTTGAAGGCATGCATCTCGTTGCACTTCTAACCATTAAGGAGTTGTACCTTCCATCATCAGTTCAGCATTGGATAAGATGATGACTACCATATGCAAATACTTAAATAGTTTTAGAAAATATATGAAAAATATTATGAGTGCCTATAAAATTTCAGGAATTCCTTCGATTCCTAATGAATCTCGTCATCCGATCTTCACCAAAATTTTATGGGACCAACCTTGAGATGTCTATTCATGAACCTAAAAAGAATTTTCCAAATCGACTCATAAATGACGGAGTTATGAGGTAACAAACATAAAAAAAGCAGAAAAAAAACATACAACCGAACTGCGAACCCCCTCCTTTTTCAGAAGTCGGTTAAAAAGATCTGATTCAGCATACATGAGAGAGCATACAGAGAGAATTGCTGGGACAAGAGCCTACGTTTCAGTTTGACTCAAAATGTATTCGTATGTCTTCCAACAGGTGTCCTCTACAGGTCGCATTTCTCAAATAACAAATTGGTAGATAAAATAAATCCAGTTTTTACCTATACCTACAGAGACAGCCTCACGAGGTCTGCAGCTCAAACTCCCACTAGTTTATTGTTGGTACGCGACCTCTCTTTATTTCTCTATGCACGCAAATTCTACAGTTTAGACCGGGTGTGGCCTCTGTAACGGTACTATTACAGAAGCAATAAATAATGTTCAAACTGAACATCATTTTTTAGGGTTCCGTAGTTAACTAGGAACCCTTATAGTTTCGCCATGTCCGTCTGTCCGTCCGTCTGCGGCTTAGCTCCGTGATGATTAGTACTAGAAAGCTGAAATTTGGTGTGAGTATGTGTATGTATCACGCCGACATAACGCTAGAATAAAAACTAAAAAAAACTTTTTTTCCGGTACCTCCCGAACACCTAATGTGAGGGTGAATTTTTTTTTTCGTTTCCACAGTGGTATGTGGGGTGTCGTTGAATAGGTCTTTTAAAAATAATAGGGGTCTCCAAACGTTATTTTTTGATAAAGTCAGCAGTTTTGAAAATATTTGCTCCGATAATAAAAAAATAGCGTCTCCCCCCCTCTAACTTTTCAACCACGGGTCAAAAAATTATGGAAAAGTTCATGAAAATGAGGCCTTATAAGTACTTTCAATCAAAACTATATTGAATAAAATCGGTCCAGCCGTTTTTAAGTTATCGCAAAATTTCATAATTTTCTGAAAAGGATGTAAGTTGACTCCCAGAAGGTAATACTGCCATGCTATGGTAAAAGGACGTATCTAACTATCGTATCTAACTAGGCAGAATAAGTAACTACAGTTACTTTGGCGTTTACGACCTTTTTATAGAGCTTGAAATCTTTCTCATAACTTAAGTCTATTGTGAAGGATGAGCAACTACGGAACCCTACACTGAGCGTGGCCCGACATGCTCTTGGCCGGTTTTTTCATAGATGTTCATTATATCTAACAAATTAATGGTACGTACATTACTGCCGACAGGAAAGAAGGGCTTGCTGGGCTGTGACAAGAAGCCGACAAGTCCTTTTCACGGCTAGCCATGTTTATAAAGTATAATTCAGCTGTTAAACCTGACGCCATATGTTTTCAAAAAAAATTAATTCCCGGCTTATGCCTTCAATTTTGTATGAAATTCCTTTGCAGCTCTATCGAGTTGTTCCGCCAGAAACGTGATACTTCGAAGCCTGTTATAACGCACGTTATGGCGACATTTTATTGCATGTTTGAGAAAATTGTATTTTCAATTAACGCCATCCAACATCGTCGTCGTGGTGTCTGACACTGGCTGTCATGGTACTAATTATCCAATATAATACATTGCTTCTTTGAATAAACAATACTTTAATACCAGTTATTAAATAACACAAGCTATTTTGAAAAAAACAGAACAAATGTTGTTGTTGCAGAAGGGCTACTCCGATGTTCAAAATTCGTCAATCGCATAGTGCCGTCCCTCTCATCCTCCTATCAAAGTATATTTGGGTGAGCGGAACGGCACTATACGACGGTCTAACTTCGGGCATTGGAGTAGCCCTTCAGGCCACACCCGGTAATCCCGGTAAGTATATACAAGGCTGTCAATAACCACCGTGACGTCCAGTGATTAATATTCATCGCTTATTTAGCGCGAAATATTCAAATTGACGCGACCCTGTTAAATAGGATAAAATCCGTTCGGAACGGGGTCATCATTAATGGATTAAGACCAAAAAGTTGGATGAAATCGAGGCTTAGTTAGCAACGAAATAAAAACAATTGGAATAAGTTCCGCTGTGTGACAAAAATTAACGATACAATAAGGAACCTTAAGGTACGTTATTGGAAGGTTAACTGTCGTCGCACAATGGAGACTTTGATATAAATATTAATTGAGTGAGTTAAGGTGGTTAACTTTTTTAATCTTCACCCTAATCTATTTTTCAGATTACTCTAAATTAAGTAAAATAAAGCCCTTAATTAGATATAAAGCCAAGCCATTTTTGTTGAAAATATTATTAAAAGAAGTAAAGTAATGGTAGTAGGAAAGTAGGATTAATAAGTACCTAATAGGATCTGATAAGGTTGGAAATTGGAAGCGATTTGAGATTAACTCTGCTGTGAGGATAGATAATTACATTTTAAAGACCTTGAAAGAATTTGCTGCGAATCCAACTACTTCTTGATTTTCGAAGTAACGAAGAAGCTAATGAAAAACAATTCTTGATACAATTCGTACCGAATTTCTCAGAAACTTCCTTCTTTGACATGTTTTTGTGAGGATTCTTGATATTCGAACAATGTTTGGACCGAATTGGTGTAATGCCAGGCGGGGCGCACTCCGCGATTAACGTTTCCCGCTACAAGTACATGCCGGTGGCCTCATGCATGGTGCCTATTCAGTGGCTGCCACGCACTGTCTCGGAACGCACGTACACGAAATTCGCGCGCACGCTCTTCCGAATTATGTACGTCGCAAGTGAACGTTCCTCATTCATCTGTTGATACCAGTGTTATATTATAATATAAAGTGTTTAAATGAGTAAAAAGACAGCGAAAAGATATTGTATCGCAGCGGGTTGTAGGAACAATGATCGAAATTGGAATCACGCGTTTTTCGTTCTCCCAACACCCTTCGGACGTGTTGGGAGAACGAAAAACGCGTGATTCCAATTTATACGCCAATTTATGCCGATAGGTAAGAAAATTAACATAATATATAATAAGTAGTTACTGAATAATAATAAAAAACATATTGCAGGTGTATCTACTTCCATATTTAACACTGGTTACTCAGATCAATTTTAATTGTTAAGTACTTATGTAACTTTGAATTGATTATTTGCTGATATTTATCAATTTAAATTCTAGTAAAATATATAAGTATGTCTACTACTAAATCAACAATCATAGAGGTTTTTATAATAATATTTGATATCAAGTTTGTAAAATTACTTGTAAGTAATGAATAAACGATTGAGTGATAGTTTGATAGGTGAGTATATAAAATATATAAATAAAGAGTTAAAAGAAATGTATTGGAAGAGATCCCTAATAGGGATAAGTTCGCCTTTATACATTGTTTTATTTGTAACTAGCGACCCGTCCCGGCTTCGCACGGTGCGTCCGTGCGTATTTTTAAAGATCTAAGCATACCTACATAGGGGCAGACAGACAGACAGCAGGAAACGACTTTGTTTTATACTAGGTGTATAGTGATGAATATATATGAACAAATAAATAAATATCGGACAAGTAAGCAAAAACAAAATGAAGCTCAAGAATTTAATTGCATGTTAAGGTAACGCATTCGTTGCATTATTTTATTATATTATACGTATTAAAATGTTTAAAAATAAAGCTAAAATGTTTTGCGGCCTGGTGGTGGATTCAATTCGTCGAAATTCTGTGATTGATTATTTTATAGTTAAATAATGAAATAATAAATATGTATAATGTATGAAGAATATAAACATATTACTCTCTATATTGAATGCAAGAAATAAAAGGGAAATACATTTTTATTTTTAGTCGTTGACAGCCCTCGCTCTCGGCGACGCGGCAAGCGAGCCAATTCATTTTTACCGTTGGCACGCAGCTTTAACGTTCCGTTTGGCTTGCGCTGGGGACGACGACTTTAGAAGGGCCATAAATCATATTTTTTCGGCTAAAAAAAGCGGCTTTTGTAAAGATCAAAGTAGTGTGCCTTCTGTACTTGTACTATTATCTATTCTGTGGTAATGCTTTACAATTCAATACCTTAATTTGGAACCCAACAAGTTGCTTCTTGTCCCTCGTCTCGTCATATTGCTGATTTTTGTGGTACTAATTGACCGAGCGAGCGAAGTGAACGAAACAGAGACGTTTCAGCTTCGCCAACTTTTTTTGCGTATGTCCGGATGTTTGGATGTTCGGATTTCCGGCTGTCCTCGCCTAGAGACCGCATTTCTAAATCGATTCGCAACAAGCTTTGTGAGTAGGTTCGATAAAAAGGTATTAGGACGTTTTCGTCTGTTAAGTTTTTTAGAAATTTTCAAAATGGCGGAGTCATGGGGGTGAAAATGTAAAAAATCAACCAAGTATGAGTCGGACTCGCGCACCGAGGGTTCCGTACAAAGATTTCCCATCTTAACTGGCTGGGTTAAGTTAAGTTAAGTTTGCACCTGGTATTTATGGCGCCGCATACAAATCAGGTGCAAAGTTAACGCAACCGATCACGTTTGTTGTATGGGAGCCCCACTTAAATATTTATTTTCTTCTATTTTTAGTATTTGTTGTTTGCCGCTATAAGAGAAATACATCACCAATGAAAATTTCAACTGTCTAGCTATCACGGTTCATGAGATACAGCCTGGCGACAGACGGACAGACAGACAGACGGTCAGCGGAGTTTTAGTAAGGGTTTTTTACCCTTTGGGTACGGAACCCTAAAAATTACATATTTCAACAATTGCCACTAGTTTCTAATGCCACTAATTAGTGACAGCGCGAAGCTCTCGTCGAGAGTGTAAAAGGGAGTGTAAAGCAGTCATATCCAACAGTAGGCGCCGGGCGGTCGCACCACAGACGTACAATAATCGTTTTCGAGCATTTACATATACACGATTTTATAATGCGCTGTGTTACCCTTGACTTCTAGACAAGGTTACTAGTTAACAACGGAAAATATTTGTAAGTTTATCTTCATTTGCTGAAAATATCGGTCTCTAACACAATTTGCTTATTTTTACAATACCTTTACCTATACAATAAGTACTACCTAACTACATACGTTTTAGAAGAACGAATATTAAATACGTGGTCAAAATGCCTACTTAAATCATACACTACACCACGTCAGATAACTTACATATATACGATACCCATATGTGCATAATACGATGATGAACTTGCTAGCAATTGCATACAACCCGGTATAACATGGGTTTAGGTTGACTGACGTTATCAGTGCGGCTTTCCGGGCACGATCTTCTTTTTCTTCCAGATAACCAAGCATTTGACTGCGATCGCACCTGATAAGTGCCATTAAGGTTAAGATCGAGCATGCTTGCTTGAAGATATGAAAGTAATATTTTTTTGGGAAAAGATGCGTACGAAGAGAGGTCCACTCTTTTTTCTCAAGAAGTAATTCAGCACGCAATGTATTTGTTTGTTGTTGTTTGTACTAGTAATAACTAATACATTGCTGCTCAGAAAATTTAAAAAAAATAATTACGCTATGGCAGATTAACGCTAATTTAATAATTGTTATAAATATGAGATTATAGCACTTAAATCTCCGTCTGGCTACAATATGCGGTTATACTAAATATGCTGTATACGTTTTCGTTGTGCAACGTCAATCGATCATCGAATACCATACCTTAAGATTCCTATTAACGTTCCTTATTGTATCCTTTTTTTTGTCGCACAACAGAACTTTTCCCAATCGCTTTAATTTCTCGTTTTGTATGGCAAATCTACGCCTAAATTTCGTCCATCTTTTTGATCCTTACCTAGCCAGTACGTCGCAGTTCATGGGAACTTACTCGTATTATTAGCGAAAATAATTTCCGAATCAGGTAAAAGCTTGGCAATTAGGTATTCTTCTTACATTACACAAATGTTCTATAAATATTTTAAAAATAAACAGATATTTAATATTGTTACTAAAGGAACGTACAAGGAATATTATTGTAGCTACGAGAACAGGGCAAGAACCAATTTGTTAATTTAAATAGGTATGTACAAGGTATAAACATTAGGAGATAATATTACTATGAAAAGTTTTCCAATAAGAAGCCTTAGTATTATGTTGCGTCAATTTTAAGGAATAGAACTTTTTAAGGAACAGAAGCACTGATCTTAGGGAGCGCGTAATCGTCTGTAATGTCATTTACATATCAATTTTGTTACATTACAGAATTATCGCGGTGAGAAGGCAGTGACGGCACCCCTCTTAAAACTTTTGTGAGGACGTCACTAATCAATCACATTGAAAATTTACGGCTTTACGTGTCAATAAGTTCCCGACTCCCGACATGTTATGAACTGGTACGGAGTTTCGACACAAACGTTATAATTAAATTAAAATAGTGATCGTCTGAGAGCGAATAAGGAAAATAACTACCAGGGTAAGGGTGTGTCTGTGTCTCCACTGAAGCGGAGCGGAGCGGAGCGGAGCCGTGCGGAATCGACCAATTATAATTAATATCCATACCTGTGCTCACTCGGAGCACTTCTAGGGATTTGATATCGATAAAAAAATGACGATATATATTATTAGGTACATGTCTCATTGAAAATTCTCGATTACTATAAAAAGGTTCGATATCATATCTGATAAAGTGGATATTTTCATCTAGACGGCAATATTTTATGACCGAAGAATATGGAAAAAATATTGATTGTATACTTACTGTGAAAATTATTTTAAAATAAACAAATAAATACCTGCACGTTTAAATTAGTTAGTTTTTAAATGAAGAGAAAAAATATATTTGCTACGTCACTTTATTGTCAGTGCCCCGAGTTAGCACAGGTATGTTAATATCACAAAAGTGAAGCTAAGCGGAGATTCAGATTCACTTCAAGTGATTGGTCGATTCCGCAAGTCTCCGCTCCGCTCCGCTCCGCTCCACTCCGCTCCAGTGGAGACGCACCCTAAACATGAGACATCGTTGGTAGTTTTTAATTCATTCCCTCATAATTCATAATTCATCCCTTTACTGCATATTAAGCCATTTATGGTCATTATCACACTTCACACTAATATTATAAAGACGAAAGTTTGTGAGTGTCTTTGTGTATGTTTGTTACTCTTTCACGCTCAAACGGCAGGATTCATTTTGATAAATTTTGGTATGCAAGTAGTTGATACCCTGAATTACCAGATAAGCTACTTTTTATCCCGAAAACATGTATTGTTCCCGTGGGATTAACGGGTAGCACCGCGCGGCGCAGCTAATAACTTAAAATTATGACCTTATTGCCATATAAAGTGTCAAAGTTGGAAGTTGAATTATGATAATAATAATTATAATAATTATTGAGTTGTATTATGGGTACTGTTACTTTTATAGATAAATATATACTTAAATAGATAGAACAACCATGACCCAATCACAAATATTCGGGTTCATCACACAAATATTTGCCCTCGCCGGGATTCGAACCCGGGACCGCCGGCTCAGTAGGCAGTATTCATACATTAAGTGAATTACTCGCCGGCGGGGTTCTACCGCTACTTAGTTTCTCTGTCATAGCCTACATGCTCCGTCTAGTGGGGGTTGTCTGTGGTTCAGTCTACTCACGTCACGACGTAGTCCATGCGCCCAGTGCGCCCGCGTCAACCTCTCCAAATTACTTTTGTGGCGCGGAGATAATCCTAGCGGGTTATACTCCCATACAACGTCCGAATACTCGTAGTGAGGGCTAACCAGCCCTGATACAGCTCAAGTCATGTCTTCATTAAGAACTCTCATTTACCTTGAGTTTTTTCCTTGCCCGCGGCAAGACAAAGACATTTGTCCAATGTAGGATTTTATTTCAGCTGTAATTGTTTACTTATCTTTGAAATCGCTTGCAAATTTGTCCGCAGGTTAAAGAAAACCTTATTTTGCAGTCCACATGAATAATACAAAAAATATAGAGAATTTTTCCACCTAGACACCTTCGGGTTGAAAATATGAAAAATTACAAATTTCAACCACCTCGAAACTAACTCGTGATGTCTAGATCACACAGGCCCACTAATACCAAAATTAGTATTATTTCTACGCAATTGAGTTAAATTAAACATTTGATATAATGTGTTGTCTACCCACATAAAAAAGAGACATTACATGTTTCATAAATTTATACATGATTTCCACGTTTCTGAAGTGAAGGGTTGGAACATCAAACACCCGTCTCACGTTACCATTTACGACTGACAACTGACAGCAAACGCTCCTGGCGCTTTGTAAAATTGTTTGGTCAATCAAGTTTACATAAAATCAATCTTCATTAGCACCTTTTTATATAAGATGCTGAGTACTAAACTTAGGGTGAACTAATATTTTCTTCGGTTTCCGCGACTGTCACACATTTAAATAAAACAATTTAAACGGATTATATCGCGTATATTAATTATTTGAGCCTCCCTGACGTTTCAATGCGTTCGTTTGTCATTACCACCAGCTTGGGATCCTGTTGTACATCTTATCAAGGATCAAGCAAGACACAAGACTGGAAACCTTGGGCCTCGAACGGTGTAAAACAAATTAGTGTTAAAAGTAGTATATGTAGAGTTTTTTGTTTAAAAGTATTTTATAGTAATAAATAAGGCAATCTGGGAGTTTTCTTTGGCGGTTCTTTCTCCTCAGTAAGCCTTTAGTGAACCGCTGGTAGATATTTTAAATAAATAATAAATGCCCTTCTGGCACATGTGTAACTGTCTTTACACATTAGGCCCATCTGGCATGTATGAACACCTTTATTTTAAATTAATATTTACAAAATGGGTAGTTTGCACAAATGTAACTTTGACAGAGAAAAATTGTGTTTTTCTCAGTCAACCTTTGACAACGGTATCTGTAAAGGTACTGAAACGTCAGGGAGGCTCAAATAATTAATATACGCGATATAATCCGTTTAAATTGTTTTATTTAAATTAGGGTGAACTAATTTACGGCCCGATAAAGAAAACATATTAATGTAATTGTAAAGACGTACTCAAGTATAAAATCGAAACCTATAAAGTTAAAAACTACAAATACTGATACAAAGTTACGTTTTATCGATATTACTATTTAGATGGCGCTTAGTGATGAGGTCTCTGGCATACATTTTGAATGGCGCTTATAGCTCGCTTAAAAACACATTAGCTCCACCTTTTCATCTATTCAGAAACTTTATCTAGACGGCGCTATATATTTTTTTAACATACCTACTTGATATACAATTATTTTTATCCATTAAACAGACGGATTTTCTTTCGGGGGTTCTTTCTCCTCAGTAAGCCTTACAGTGAACCGCTGGAAGATATTTTTTTAATAAAAAATTAAGGCCCTTTTGGCACATGTGGCTATGTGTGTGTGCGTGGGTATTTACACGTACACATTAGGCCCAGTTGGCATGTATGTACATATGTACACCTCTATTTTAAAGTCATATTAGAAAATGGGTAGTTCGCACAAATGTAACTTTGATAGAGAAAAATTGTTCTCAGTCAATCTTTAACAATGGTAACTGTAAAGCTACCGAAATGGAGGCTCAAATAAATAAATAAATAAATATTAAGGGACAATCATACACAAATCGACCTAGTCCCAAACTAAGCAAAGCTTGTACTATGGGTACTAGACGACGATATACATAATATATAAATACATATATAGATAACATCCATGACCCAAGAACAAATATTTTGCACAAATATTTGCCCCGGCCGGGATTCGAACCCGGGACCGCCGACTCAGTAGGCAGGTGTCTACCAACCGAGCCAAACACGTCGTCAAAATAATAAATAATTAATAAACGCGATATAATCTTTAAATAAAACAATTTAAACGGATTATATCGCGTATATTAATTATTTGAGCCTCCCTGACGTTTCAGTACCTTTACAGATACCGTTGTCAAAGGTTGACTGAGAAAAACACAATTTTTCTCTGTCAAAGTTACATTTGTGCAAACTACCCATTTTGTAAATATTAATTTAAAATAAAGGTGTTCATACATGCCAGATGGGCCTAATGTGTATGTGCGATATAATCCGTTTAAATTGTTTTATTTAAATGTGTGACAGTCGCGGAAACCGAAGAAATTGCGATATAATCTGTTTAAATTGTTTTATTTAGACGGATGAAGTTCGTTTCTAATTCGTATCCCCCTACTATACGATCATTTGTAGCTGTATTCAATAGTTCTCGCCTACAGGCCTCATATATCACAACCGACTCTTATAAAATTTTGTGACTAGGTTTCATAAGTATAATATAAAAAATATTTTCTTGAATTAGATTATTCCTCAAAATTTTGGAGTTAAAAAAGTTGAAGAAAAACAAAATTATACCATTTCAAAACAATCTCGAAAGATCTACACTCAAAGTGCTACTAGATAGTTCTATTTAACGGAAACAAACACAACTGATACCTTTGCCGTGACCTAAACCGTCAAACTAATCCCACCTCAAGTCAATAGCCGTATTGACCTGCTCAAGATTTATGCCTCGCAATGGGGCCGCCATCGATATTTGACCTAAAACACTAAGTTATACGAAGGTTTACAGTGTAAACAAATAAGTATTTAAGTGCGCCACTTCCAATTCCTTCGTATATCTTCTGGAGCCTATGATGGTTGCGTTTATCACGTGATTAATAAGTGACAAAGCATCTGTCACTCACACTCGCATTTTGCCAAAACGTAACGGATGCTTTGACACTTATTTATCGCATGATAAAAGCAACCATCATAAAGGCCTAATGATACATTTTCAGTAATTCTAAGACTGAGGGAATTGGGTAAACACTTTCAATATTTATTGAATTAATGCGACCACACCACAGTGTACCCTACATACGTGTTTACCCATTAAGACACGAGTCCGGTTCATGAATTAGAACCCAGTGAAATGGACGGAC